>OX424525.1:12342173-14842173 GCA_949152445.1 Cerastis rubricosa | reverse complement strand
TTTACTTTGGTCACGGCTGATGTATGGTGAAGGGTAGGGTAGGAGTTCATCCATTACCTGTACTAGAGGCCGTTTATTCCCAACAACAGGCTGAAAATATTACGTGCTTGCTTCTGCCCGCGACTTGATCTACATCATGCCATTTCATCATCATCATCAGCTTACGACAGTCCACTGCTGGACCTCTCCAATCGCACGCCATTTCACTCGATTCTCGGAACTCTGAATTCTCATCCAGTTGCTAGGTACCAGTCACCCTGCAAAGATCGTAGCTTCACCGAGCCTCATGACATACCAGGAAGAAAATTATCCGTTTTAGCGTGTTTGAGATACAAGCATACAAACTTTCACATTAAAACACTGTTTTAAACTTTCACGGTTTTTAATTAAACTAATAGGTACCTACTGTCAGGAGCTGTGTGGAGGAGCTCGTGGCTAAATAATAACAGCCGCCCAGGTCGATCTTTAAGGTTAAGCCGTGCTTGCCTAGGTTGGTCTGTGGATGGGTGACCATAATTACATATCGAGTTTCCTCCGTGCCTCGGAAAGCACGTTAAGCCGTTGGTCCCGGCTGTCATTTGTAGATCTTTGACAGTCGTTACGAGTAGTCAGAAGTTAAAAGTCTGACATCCAGTCTTACCAAGGGGTATCGTTTACCCAGTTACTGGGTTGTGGAGGTCAGATAGGCAGTCGCTTCATGTAAAATACTGGTACTCAGCTGCATCCGGTTAGACTGGAAGCCGACCCCAAGATAGTTTGGGAAAAGGTTAGGCAGATGATGAGGTACCTACTGTCACCATCTATCTTATCTATCAATATCGGGAACTCAAAACAATCTATATTCACGGAAGATTTCTCGTAAATAATAGTATAAGTTTGACATTTATATTAAATTAATAGTAATAAGATTAAGATTATTATCGTAAATGTTTGTTTTTACTGTAGTCCAACTTTGGAACTATAGTATGTTCAGTAATTTGATGTCTATGTCAATCCATATTTTTGATTTACTTATGTTTAAATTTCAAACAATTTATTAATTTTAATACTTACTACTTTCAATTCTAAATTTTATCTTGACTTATATTTTTGCAAAAAATAAAATGTTTATTTCTGAGCCCCAGAGGTGATTTGTAGTGTACCTCAGGATCTTTCTATTTCAGACACCTTTCTCTATATAAGATTGTACATACTTATGTGAACCAGCGCCTTTAATTCTTGATGTCGACATAAATAAATATTTATGATTGATTATACTGAATGAATGATTGATCCCATTCATATCTTTCCCGTGGGTGTCGGAAGAGGCGACTAAGGGACTTGCCAGAGAATGGGCAGCAGCGTTCTCTGTGCTTTTTTAACAACCGTACTACGATCGCCAACCCACCTGCCAAGTGTGGCGATTATGGCAAAACCCCCCAAAATGTCAATGTAGCGACACTTGGGGGAGGCCTAAGTCCAGCAGTGGACGTCTTTTGGACTGAAATGGTAAAAAAAACCCTAAAAAGTTTTACATTCCTCGCATGTTTTACAGTTTTTCCAACTAATAAAGTCTTCAATTTTAAAGTACACGTAATATAAAATAAAGCAAAGGTCAGAGTACCTATAAGGCGAGTGTGGAGGCATCGTAAATTCAAAGTGCCGAATTTCACGTCTCACTTGGTTCGGTTCGTTGTGGCGGGCGAGTACTGGCAGATAGTACTTACCCGGTGCACTTACTTCCCTGTGTATTGACTTATGTCTTCTGACAATGCTTAGAGGAGTAGCTTATGTTCTTTACTTCGTGGTTGGCGTGAATTTTGTAGTAATTTTGTAATTTTGATGTGGAACATCTAAATGCGCGACTAGGTAGTAAAATCGACTCGTATGGCCGTGACAGACAATGGTGTTGCAGACAATCCCGTCGCGTATAAGCAACCATTTCCCATTAAAATAAACTTTGTTTTGCATTCATTGTTGATCTTGTTTTGTTTTTGAAAGTTCCACGTTCAAAGGACTATGAGTAATTTTGGACCAATTACTCAACAGTGATAAAACCTATCCCATCTGTAAGCTTATAATTGCTGCAGCTACATTATTGTTGCTTTTTGTAGGGTATTATTAATTTCTTATTATGGCAGCTACATCGAATTCGAGCGCGAACATGGTGTATTCGATGATTTTTCGTTAAAAAATAGAAATTAAATGTTTAATCAATACACGAATATAAACATGTTGTTTTATTTTTGTTTATAATTTGTTTAGTTACTCACTAGAAGCCACCAATTAATATGTAGGATCCGGTCATTAATACGGACAGAAAATGAATCGGCAAGCGCGCCAAAGGTAGCACGCGACCTACTTACCAGTCTACCCACACCTAAGCGCGCTTCTACAGAGTCGTGATGTTTCGAGCTCGCTGCGAGTAGGACAGTCTGTGTCTGACTGCGGCGGAGTCAAGACGTCCCGAAACTGTTCCCCGATTCATAGTGTTATTGTGTTGGATTATAATTTCAAGTAATTTGTGAGTAGTAAGTGAGTTCGACAAAAGCAGTGTACCTCGTGTAGTGTGTGTTTTCATAGCACGGAACCCATGTTCTGCCCACATAATGACCGTGTCTAACGGAATAAATCATTGCAACTGCGACAAATATATTTTTTGATATTTGAAATCAAATTGTTGGCACTCGATTTCGGCTTGGCTCCCATAGTAAAAATTAAATAATACCCCAAAATCTTTCTTTTGGAGTAGGTTTCATTAGCGTCGAGGATTTGGTCCAGTCTCCATACAAATCTGTCCATGGTCCTTTTATTTTCTTTTTTACACCATATTTCGTTATAGGTTTTTTATGAATGATTAATTCTATTAGAAAACATAGATGTTTGACATCTGCCGGACGTCCTGTGACGGCCAACTTTTTGTATGTCAATACACGAATATAAACATGTTGTTTTATTTTTGTTTATAATATGTTTAGTTACTCGCTAGAAGCTACAAATAAATATACTTTTTGATGTTTGAAATCAAATTGTTGGCACTCGATTTCGGCTTGGTTCCCATATATACAATACAATACAATAGCCTTTATTCAACAATCTTACATATACATATTTTATGAATTTTAAACTTTGCTTCTAGACACCAGTTTCACGAAGATTGTCTTGCTTTCCAGCATAGGCCTCCCCTAAAGCTTGCCACAGAGTGCGATTATGTGTTTTTCTTCTCCACATACTGCCTGCTGTTCTTTTAATGTCGTCCTCCCACCTACGACGTTGTCTCCCTTTCTTCCTTTTGTACTGTCTTGGGTACCACTCGGTTACGTCTTTAGCCCATTTTTCTTTTTTGGTCCTCATCATGTGACCTGTCCATCTCCATTTTAGTTTTTTAATAGTATACGTCACACCCGTAACTCCGGTTTGTTTACGAATTGTTTCTAGTTTTATTTTATTTCTCAGTTTGATATTGAGCATGCCTCTTTCCATACTATGCTGGCAGGTCTCTAGTTTGTGTATGTTGTGTTCCGTTAAACTCCAGGTCTGGCATCCGTATGTCATAATGGGCAGGATACATGAATCAAATATTTTCTTTTTAGATTTAAGTGGTACATCCGGATTTTTTACTATTTCCTTGAGGGACCAGTATCTTTTCCAAGCCAAATTAATTCTGTTGTTAATTTCTTTTGTTGTGAGGTCTTTTGGGGATATTATTTGACCAAGATACGTGTATTCTTCCACATATTCTATCCTTTCACCATTAACTATGATAGGGATTTTATCAACGTTTGTCATTAATTTCGTTTTTGAGGTGTTCATTGACAGTCCAACATTACCGCTTTCATGTACCAGTTGTTCGAGCATTTCTTGTAGGCTTATCGCGTTGTTTGAAATAAGTATCAGATCATCTGCGAATCTCAGGTGGTTTAGTTGAGCTCCGTTGATACTTAGTCCATATTTGCCCCATTCGAGACGTCTAAATACATGTTCAAGAACTGCCGAAAAAAGTTTGGGTGACAACGGGTCCCCTTGTCTAACTCCTCTTTTTATAGGAAAAACTTCACCCACTCTTTCTGTACGTATTCTAGCTTCCATGCTCGCGTATATGTTGTTAATGAGACGTATATATTTTCTGCCCACTCCTTGTGTTTCTAACGCTTCCCATATCTTTGCGTGTTTCAGTGAGTCGAACGCTTTATTGTAGTCTACGAATGCCAGATAGTAAGTAATTCCATATTCATTACTTTTCTGGATCACGTGTTTTATGGTGTGAATATGATCGAGCGTTGAAAAGTCACTTCGAAATCCTGCTTGTTCCTTTGGTTGGTTTTCGTCCAAAATCTTTGTTAAGCGTTCTAGTAGTATCTTAGAAAATATTTTGTAAATGTTAGACATCAGGCTGATGGGTCTGTAATTAGCGATATCACTTGTCTTTCCTTTTTTATGTAGAAGTATTATGGTTGACGATGTCCATTGATGAGGTATGTATTCTGAATATAAGATTTCATTGAATAACTCTGTGATGAAGTTTAATGTTTTGACAGATGTCCCTATTAGGAGTTCGTTAGATATGCGGTCCTCGCCTGGTGCCTTTCCTCTTTTCTGTGAGTTGATTGCTTTGATAACTTCATTTCGCATTATATTTGGGATTTCTTCCTCCTCTTTGCCCTCATAGACAGTTTCTTGGCTTGGTTCAGTCAGTAATTCCTCATCACTATATAGCTCGCGGTAGTAGTCGGTTGCGATTTTCAGTATTTCAATTCTCTTTGTCTTCTTACTTTTAGATTCTCTGTGTGTCATGTTTCCGATCCAATCTAAGGTTTCTCCCAATTGCTGCCATGCTTTTTTAATACCACCTGATTTTTCTATATAATAGTTGATTGTTTCTGTTCTTGTAAACTGTCTATGTTTTCGTATTTGCAAATTTATATCTTTACTTAGCTTTACTATTTCTTGTTTGTTGGTTTTCCCATAGTAACAATTAAATAATACCCTAAAATCTTTCTTTTGGAGTAGGTTCCATTAGCGTTGAGGATTTGGTCCAGTCTCCATACAAATCTGCCCATGGTCCTTTTATTTTCTTTTTTCTCCATATTTCGTTACAGGTTTTTATGAATGATTAATTCTATTAGAAAACATAGATGTTTAACATCTGCCGGACGTCCTGTGACGGCCAACTTTTTATATGTAATTTTCAGGTTTTCTCATGATGCCGTGGATTATGGTGAAAAGACTACTCAGAGATTTTTAATTGGTGGTGATAAGCAATCTATAGAGATAGATGGCGGTTGGAGTGGGTTTGTGTCACACAAACCTAAAGAACAATGGCAGGTGATGACAATTCTAATATTTATAGTAGACGATGAAAGGAGTCTTGCCTTATAGAAAGCCTTTGGTCGAAAACGCCTAGATCCTGCTAAATAAAATCCTGAGAAACTCAAACGACTAAGAAAAATGATTTCTCCATGCAGCTTGGAATGGTAAATCTGATAAAATATGTCTACATCAAACTGTAAGTTTTCTGGACAACTATGGACTCGCCTTTAGGACTCGTACATAATGTGCCTTATAGTCCTTTCACATGCTGGAAGGGACAACGGAGCACAAACGCTTAGCTCGTATTTAGTACATGGTCATAACGGTCAAGATGTATGAAACAGCAGATTTTTTTAAAATTACTAATGTAACATTTCTCGTCTGCATGGTGTCGGACGTAAAGAATAGCACCATCCCATATTTTCCCATGGATGTCGTAAGAGGCGACTAAGGGACTTGCCAGAGAATGGGCAGCAGCGTTCTCTGTGCTTTTGTAACAACCGTACTGCGATCGCCAACTCGCCTGCCAAGCGTGGCGATTATGGCAAAACCCCTCCTTCTTGGGGGAGGCCTATGTCCAGCAGTGGACGTCTTTTGGCTGAAATGATGATGATGAAACATTTCTATGATTGTCTGTTCGTACGGTATTGTAATCAATTAGGGACACTTAACTAAATTAAATAAATAAACGCCGGTGACAGAAAAGTTGTTTGATAATAAGCGGTTGATGTGATTATTATGTGATGTGTAGGAACGAGGAAAACGTCATGAGGAATGTTTTGAGTATGTGCATTGTACGTGGATGGTTTAAATAATGAAACGATGAATGGACTGAGTGAATGATTTAACGTTTAGTAAGGATGTCACTGCTTAGATGACGAGTAGGTAATAGAGAAGTATGGAAGAAGAAGACATGCTGCGCCGACCCCAAATACTTTGGGATAGGGGCAGGTGAATACCAAATGATGCGTAGGAGCGTATTAGGTACTAGCCTAAATTAAAACTAACCTCTTTCAAAAGAAGTCTTCGTAAATCAGTCTTCATTTTTTTTACAATTTACGTATAAAGGATAATGCCCATAAAATGTTTCGCAACAAACGGTGCCGTCTTCGCTTCAGTGCGGTCTCGTAAGGTGCATCGATCGATAACTTATTATCGTAGGTAAATTCAGCCGGTATCGTACTTTCTGTGTCGCTTACACTCCTGCTTAACATGCAAGGGGCTAAGTTATATCTAAGTATAGTTTTGAATGTGGGTGATCGCTTACGTACTGGATCTATGCGGAGACAAGGTTTGAACGGTTGTATTTTGTATTTGGAAGGATAGATGGCTCGTGGCTAAATAATAACAGCCACTATGGTCGATTTTCAACTTAGGCCGCGCTTGCCTAGGTTGGTCCATGGATCCTCCGTGCCTCGAAAAACATCCCGGTTGTCATTTGTAGATCTTTGACGGTCGTTAAGTAGTCAGTGGCCAAAAAGTCTGATCACCAGTCTTACCAAGGGGTATTGTATTACCCAGTACTAACTGGGTAATACAATACAGTAGGTCAGATAGGCAGTCGCTCCATGTCAAATACTGGTATTCAGCTGCATCCGGTTAGACTGGAAGCCGACCCCATCGTAGTTAGTTGGTAATGATGATATGGTGATGATGATGTGGTGTTTGGACTTATATATAACTACCTGGTGTAGGTTGCTACAACCTAAGTAGGCATACTTGTATTTCCTTTGTTCCTAGTTTTGGTAACATTTATTTATTTGAAAAGACATACAGTACAATAAAGTATGATAAAAATATTAAATAAACTACTTAAAATTACAAAAAATAGTCATCTTTCATGCATCCTCCCACAGAACAAGCACAAGAAAAAATCATCGTTGGTTCATTTTCTCACAAACTATAATAATAATGCTATACATATGCTGCACATTCGTTGCGTCTAGAACGTGTTCAAAAGCGTTTTCTGTGGCATCTGGCGTTTTCTAGGGGCATAGCTAAGCAAATACGTTCTTATAACAATAGATTGAGACATTTCAAAATGATTTCCCTGGACAAGCGCCGTCGTCTAAATGATGCGACGTTTGTGTGCAAAGTTATGGCTCACAAGATTGACTGTCCACAAATACTGAGCACTTTTAATTTCCGTGCACCTTCAAGAATTCCTCGCAGCCAGATAACACCACTGCGTCCACCGCAAAGAAGAACGGTTTTAGGCTCCAATTCTCCTTACGCGAGATTTTGCAAGGAGGTTAATGGGTGTAGCGACATAATTGATCTGCACTTTGACTCTTTAAGCCAATTAAAAACCAATATTTATAAATATCATCTCGATTTGGATTAGACATTTATGAAGTCGCGTATTTTCAATAATAGTTTTAGTTTAGATTAGTTTAGTTAAGTTTGCTTTTTTTATTTTATTTTATTTTTTCCTCATAATTATACAACTTATCCTTAAAGCATGCGGAGTTTACCTATAAGTGATTGTTACACTATTGTACTCTATTTTATTGCATGTTACCTTTAGCATAATACCAGTGTAAACAATTGTTGGTGAACCAATAAATAAATAAATAAATAATAAAATTGTTTATTCACCAACAAAAGCTACAGATATAACAATACAAATGTTGCAAAATCTGTACAATATTTTATATAACCCTGCCTCTAAAACTAGGATCACCTGCATTTTAAGAGACAGTGAAACTAAAAAAAACATCCACGACATAGTCTACCCATCTCGAGGCAAATAAATCACACTCCGGTGTCGATGATAACATGTACGTATTTGTATGTTTGTAGGTATGTGTCTGGTAGAGACAACTTTGTTATTCTAAGATATAAAAAACAAATTATTTCGTTATAACTTTTTAAACTGACATGGTCACTATCAATAACATTAGTAACGGGATATTTAACAATACCCAGTATTTTTTTATTAATTACAAATAATAAACATGGTAAATATCCCGTTACTAGTGTTATTGATAGTAAATTATTTCGTTTCCATAAATATAACAATATTTTCTTTATCTATTTGACATATGTAGTTCTTCTTTCACTTGGCTATTATTAGATATCAAGCAGAAAATAATCACCCGATTTGGTGAACAGAAATAACAAAATCTTTCATTGTATTTCATGAAGTCATGACACAAATACCATTTTTCTGTAAACAAAATCGTGTTTACCTAAATATCAATTCTAAGCAATCGTTTTCCACCCTGGGCGGTATTCGACCGTGAAATTTTGAGGGTTGTATCGGGGTCACAGATAAATTTCATGATCATATCTTTGAATTTTATTGACCGTTAGATTCGATATTCGTGTTGCAGGAGTTTAGAATAAAAAGTCTTTGTGAAAAACGACTTTTAATTTAGGAAAATGTGATTAAAGATAAAGTTTCAAATAATTTTGTAATCATAGTCATTAATTGCCTAGCCTATTTCCAACCGTGTTGGGGGTCGGATTTCAGTTTATATGGATGTAAATGAATACCAGGTTTTTTACACTGGCTAAAACGCGCGACTTCGTCTGCGTCACAGAAGAAAAAATAAAACCGTTTTTACAACATTTTTCATTGATGCTCTGTTCCTATTGGTCGTAGCAAGATGTTACGTACTTAGCCTTTATTCCTCTGTTTTTCAATTTGAACGAGTAGTTCCTGAGATTAGCGTGTTCAACCAAACGAACAAACTCTTCAGCTTTATAATATTAGTAAACATAGAGCGATTGCCTGTGTGACCTCCACAATTCGGTTACTGGGTTATACAATACCCTTTGATAAGCCTGTTTGTCGGTATTTCGGGTTCTAACTCTTACTATGTTTTTTTAATCACCTAAGAAAAATAAATCAATTCGTATTTACCCTCACAAAATCACATACCTATCTAATTTCCCACAATTTCCTAATTTTGTCATTAGCTCATTAGCACAAAAACCACATTTCCCAGACACCAACGACATGGCTCAAGCATTCGACATTAATGTGTCCGCCATTTTAGTTTTAGTACTGTTATTTTAGTTGACGAGACATTATTCAATGGTAACTTGCGGTCGTTCGCCCTTTCATGGTGTAATCTGATTTATGACCCAATGAAAAGAAGTTTCCGAGATGATTTCCATCGGCTTCGGTATTTATGGGTAGTTGCCGATATATTTATGGTTTTTTTTTCTAGAGTAAGATAATAGCGGGAAAAATATTGTCTTGTAGTCTGATATAGTGACAGCTATTTTGGATATTATAAAAGTCTGGATAGACTCAAGTATTTATTGAAGGAGCTTTTCCAAAAATTTGTTAGGTTAGGTACAAGACCAGTATTCCTGATAGGCACTTTTTCAATTATTATTATCTTCGACCCAACTTTACCTGACCAAAGATCATGCGGTATTTGCTTTAGCATTGTTCTCTTTTCGTGCTAGTTCGAATGCTCCTTCGTCAATCTTATCAGGGGATGTCACAAGACAAGAGTTTATGATCCACTAAGAGTTTGCCCACGGCTTTCGCTTGGGCTTGGGCTTTCGTAATTATTCCACAGAAACGTCTTAGCTTCTTAAAAGTATTATTTTAATTCCTAACACAAGTCATGGTTTATCCCTCTCTCTTTAGCCATCTCTTTAGCCGTTAAGAGCTTTTACACCTTACGGCATTTCATACAAACTTTCAAGTCCTTATTATCCGAAATATTTGAACTGCTTTTAAAAGTAAGCGTTGTATATGTAATAAGCAAACATTTACACTTACACTTACTTTTTACTGAATCAGTTAGGATTCTTGACTGCTTTGTTGGTGTAATGGCCGCAATCGCGACTATTGAGCATGAGGTCTTAGATTCGATTCCCGGGTCGTGCAAATTGACATTGGGGTTATCCATCAGAGATTTCTCAGTAACAGCGACGGGGTCTGGAATTGTGCCCGGTTGATGGCAATAAGCTCGCCCCTATTACATGGGACTAAAACATAACTGGTAAAATGTGAGCATACTACTGGGCAGGGACTCAAACTGTAACCGTAATAAGTGTTTTAAACAATGTTTTTTAAAACAGTTATAACAGAAAAACACTTTTAAAATGTAACAGATACAATAATGTTACTGAATCAAACTGTAACCTTTTATATAGGGTGTAAAACACCTCTTAACGAAGCCGAAAGGCACTGGTTCTCCCTGTCATTGCGATCGTTTTCTTGTTCTACCCCATACCTGGGAACCTTCTAGTTACGGAGATATTAGGGGTCAAAGTTCCAACTTTTTGACAAGTATTTTTTAAAATACAAGTTTTTAATGTAAGATTTTTACTTTAAACACCTCCACGACCCCCGTACTATTCAATCCGTCCACCAGCACAATGTTTTGAGTGCGTTACATTGAGTTCTACCACAAAACATGATTTTACACCCCCCAAAAAAAAGTCGTTTCCCTGCAATAATTTTTGCGTAAAGTTACTTAGTTTCATGTACAGAATGCTTGGTTGACGGCTTCGTGATGAGGTGATTTACACCCCGTATGTGTTAATATGTGTAACTGAAATAATCAATTATAGCTTTAGTACTCTGCGTTTACCTGTTACACTTATTAACACTGTTAACACTTTTATATCTGTTACAGATAATTATGAAGTGTTACATATTTGATTCTGTTACCAATTCAACATGTAACACTTATAATTCTGTAACCTTTATGAAGGTGTTTTTAAGTCCCTGCTATTAGTTGCACCTTTGCCTAACCCTTCGGGGATTAAAGGCTTGATGTTAGGTTATTTAGGATTCTATCCATTCCTAGACAAACCACAGTCATGACATGCATAACTAGACACCGATATATCCATTGTACTGTACTGAAAACACATTAGCAACGTAATTACGTTGTATCTCACCAACCAGATAAAATCTGGTCGTACCGTTACAAGTGCTAATGGAGGAGCACGGCACTGTTGACGTTCGATATCTATGTTACTGATAACGTGCTTGTACTGAGCTGCTGCCAATTCTCTTTAAAATGTATGTGTGTGTGTGTTTTTTTTGTGTGTGGCAATGTTTGGCAATCGACCGGCTTTATTAGCCGTAGAATCGATGAGGGTTGCGGTAAATACGTTGTGGTGTGGAGACCGCGGATTGCTCAGATAGGGCATCCTCAAGCTAGGTGGAGCGATGTTCTTTTCAGGGCAGTGCGGTGACAGCTTCATGAGAATTACCGAGAATAGAGGTGGATGGCGTCAAATGTTTGGTAACGGGTAGGTATCATGTGGAAATAGCATTAGCCAAATAATAAAAAACAGCAAATTAATAAAAAATAAAAAAAATACAGTTACACACACACACAGTACAGTTAGTAGTTGGTTAGTTGTATACAGTTATATATATATATATATATTTAATAGCATTTGTCGGTCTAGCATTAGCTTAGACCGACGGAAATAGAAAAACGATACGAAATCAAATTAGGTATATGTATCTTTCTTTTTAATATCCTGTACTGTCCCACTGCTGGGCAAAGGCCGCCCTCAATTCCTTCCATGAGCTCTTTTTCCACTAACCAGCCCTCGCGGTATGCATCCAGATCGTCTCGCCACCTCTTTCTTTAATTATAATTAAATTTAAATAGTATTTAGTATAGCGAGGGCAGCGGTCGGCCAGTGGTGGCAGCCCCGACTTACGAGCAGTAAGCCGTGGGTTCAAACACAGTCAGGCGCATTACTTTGTGTAATTTATTTCATAACCGCTGCCCTACAAACGGGGAGGGAAAACATCGTGAGGAAACCGGCATGTCCTAGAACTAAAAATTCGAAGATATGTGACATCTACCAACCCGCTCTGGGCCTGCGTGGTGGATTACAGCCCACTCCTTCTCATAGAGGCGTGTGTCCCAGCAGTGGGAACATTATAGGCTGATGATGATGACGATGAGTATTTAGTAGTCATTCCATATATCTTCTTCTTTTCTATATTGGTTTAGTCAATTTACCACTTGTAAAACAACAGTTTCCATTTAAACCAATGTCTGACAGTGATGTATAGCTAGTATTTACCTAACAATGTTTCAGCAAAGCGTCTTAACTGTATCGAAACAACGTAACCTGCCAAAAAAGCCAGCTAACCTTCTCCAAACAAGCCATGAAAATTAAATTAAACAACCCCAACCAAGAGACACAAGAACATACGACGAAACCAAAAAAACAAATGGACATACGTGCATTGTTTTTGAAAAATAAAGACATGGGCTGTGGACCGTCCGTCGACAATTTATGTTTCGTTCTCGCGTAGTGAAAGCCCCCGATGAAAGTTTCAGCGTATCTCCAAACTGCAGGCGTGAAAATAAAATTGAAGCGGGCTTTGGGTTTTCCAAAATGGTTGCTATCGCAGCGCGGGGAAGCGTGGTCTCAATGTGCCAGTTTGGTTTATAATTATTTCTTTGGCTTGTAATCGTATTAGTGGCAGATTTGCTGTCATCGTGCGTTAACACTCTTTTACGCAAATTGGTGATTGGGTTTTATTTTGATTTTGTGGTCGGGTTTTTGAATAGTTAAGCTTTTTGTGTTAAACGGGGTTGTTGGGTTTTTCCATCACGGATGTGATTAAATCGGGTGATCCAATACTTACTGATTTGTATAAGAGCAATTAATTATGAATAAGAAGATAAGTATGGAAACAGCCGGAAAATCGCCCGAGGGTTATACTTGGAGCTACATTAAACTCACTTACTATGCGAGACGACTATAAACAATTTATAATATTTATTTCAAGCGAACAATCAAGTTGTTACAAATAGGTTGCACTACCAAGAATGACACTAGCACAAGCCTCGGGGCTGATTGTCGGCTAATTCTTCGCGCTCCACTGGAGGTTGTACATCGCAATAAATTCGTCGCATTCATACGACCCAGCCAGCTGAAAGGGCACGATAAAAACGAGATGACTTGCTATCCCATTCTCCCACACATTTTTTCACTCCAAAGACAATGTTTGCGACCTCTAAGGTATTAAGGCGACGAACCAATGACGAGAATTGTCTCTCTATTGAATATTTCATTACATACCTACGTTCCCATCCTTATGAGTTTGTCAAACGTTGGTTGTTAAGCCGAATCGTAACTTGGTTGTATTTTTTATAGATATGTGGCGTAATACGGCTTTTTATATTAGTATTTACGAGTGTATTTGAACACAAACAAGGTTGGACAGGATTATTTGATGTCTGATTGTGGACAGGAAATAAAAAAATGTTACCGCATTGAGGTATACCGCATTTCATTGAAAATAAAGCAGCAATTATTGTGCATATTATTAAATTGAATATTAATACTATTGAATAATCAGACAATACAAAAACCACACGACCTTCAAAGCTTTGTCACACATTTAGGTGAATAATAGAACACGCGCAATAGGGTATAATACTGGGTAAAGAAAACAAAATTCTATTTTGTCCATCAGACAGGTAATACAAAAATATTAGACACGTATGTTTTGTTTTATCAAAATATCAAAAAATAACTTAGTTACTACGTCATGGTCACAAGTAGTATAAAAATTACCTACACGTGACGTCATGCACCATTTCAACTCAATATATCACCGTAATTTTATGACCACGTGAAAAAAGAAAAAATATATGTCCAATACTTTTCAATAATCTACACGAACGACAAAGAAAAAAAAAATAGTGATCATCCCCTATTAAAAGGAATCCATTATTCGTAATTTCGGTATGATATTATTTTACAAAAAAAAAAAACCATAATCAGATCAAAAGTTAGGGACAATACCTATAAATATACAATCTTCAGCTAGACTACTTTCTCAAACCCAAGTCTGAGCCTTCGAGCTACAGACCTATCAGTCTCCTGAATGCACTCGGAAAAATCTACGAGAGACTTATGTATAAGCGACTCAAAGACTTCGCCGAGGCTAAGAGTCTCATCCCCAACGAACAGTTCGGCTTCAGGACCGGACACTCATGCATTCAACAGGCCCACCGCATCGAAGAACACTTGAGCGCTGGCTTCCAGCGTGGAGCGATGACGGGTGTGTTGTTTTTCGACATAGCAAAGGCATTCGACAAAGTCTGGCACAACGGCTTATTATATAAGCTGTACAAACTGGGAGTGCCAGACCGTCTCGTGCTCATCTTACGAGACTTTTTGTCGGATCGCACCTTCCGCTATCGCATCGGGAAGGCGCTGTCTTCCCCTCACCCCATTAGAGCCGGAGTCCCTCAGGGCTCCCCGCTCTCTCCCCTTATCTTTACTCTGTTCACCAGTGACATCCCCAAGAGCAAGAAGGCACAGTTAGCCCTGTTCGCGGACGACACGGCCATCTATTACACTGGCCGTAGTCACGACGCTATTTACAGCACCCTCCAAACCTCAGCCAACGTCTTAGGCGCTTGGTTCCGGAAATGGAGAATCGAGGTGAACCCCGACAAGAGCCAGGCAGTTCTTTTCTCTAAACCGCGTAAAAATAAGCCACCCGCGCTCAGCCCGATCACTATGTACGGTAAGCCTATCCCTTGGGAAAAGCAAGCCAAGTACTTAGGAGTCTTACTTGACAACCACCTGTCTTTCGCGGCGCACATCAAAGCAGCTCGCGACCGAGCTGCCTTTGCTATGGGTAGGCTTCATTTCATGATTTCGACAAAAAGCAAGTTGTCACTCAAGTGCAAGTTGCGCCTTTACACCGCGGTGATCCGCCCCATTATGACGTACGCTTGCGTCGTGTACGCTCACACCAAGCCTAAGTACATCCATAGGATGCAAACTTTGCAGAACCGGTTCTTACGTAGAGTCACGGGAGCCCCTTTTTATGTCCGTAATGACCGTCTACACGTAGACCTTAGAATGCCCACCGTCCTTCAGTTTATGAAACGTCTTTCGAAGCGTTTCTTCGATAACGCCATTAAACACCGTAATCCCCTGATCGCAGCGGCCGCCCGTTACGAACCCTCGCGCATTAGTACAGTACGCCGTCCTCGGCATACCCTCGTCACTTCCGATGATGCTATCACCCTCCTCCAGGAGAGTAGCAAAGAGACTAGCACTCTTAAAAAGTTCAGACACAAACTGCCGTCTTTCCGACCTCGCCGTCGAGGTCCGTCGCGACGTCCCGGTCCATGCCCTCCCCGACCCTCGCTCGAGCCAGCCCGCGATGCTGTGCCAGTAGTTTTAAATCAGCCCCTTAATAATGATATCATTCAGATCCGGCCTGTCCCCATGCAGTCCTCCCCCAGCGACGCCCTAAGCCGAGGCTCGTACCCCACAGGGGGTACCCTTAGCGTGTAGTCGCTTAGTTTGTAAGTTTTATGCCCTGGCTGGAGGCCTTACTCTTAAGGCACCCACAGGATAGTCCGGTTAAGCAGACGACAACCTCCTAGGTTGAACTGCGAGTTGCCATTCTCAAAAAAAAAAATAAAAAAAAATAGACTGCTTTCGATTAACTTCAACTAATACGCCATGCATGTGGAACTGGTGTTGATTGCAGCGATCAATCGTGCCAACAGACAGTGACGTTATTGTTGTTAGACGACATTATGCAAACACACGTCCGACTCTGTCCAATTGGAGAACTGCGAAGATGAAGCGGCTGCAGTGTCTTGATGACGTCTAAAGAACAGCAACATTGGTAGGTACCGTTCTTCTTTTTCGTGTCGATGGTATGCTCGGCGACAATTCAAGATATACTACTTACATATCCAGTATAACATGGTCTAGCTTGGTATAGATTTCCGATGCAATGAGAGATCCGCGTAAAATGATGTTGTATAGCTTGATTGGTCGCCGATCAAACATTGGTTTTAAATATTATACAATTATATTAATTTTTAAAACGTTATCTTTACATAAGACAATCCCTCAAAACAGTCTTCCTTCCCTACTTCCTAGTGTTTTAGCTGAGAAGAATCGGAGTAACAAACTATTTTTTTTCACCTGTCCTGCACACATACTTTTTCTTTTCTTGTTTCTTTGGGAAAGTTGTTTGTTATCATGAGTAGAATCCAGGCTTAAGTATCGGTCACTAATAACCTGTCGGTAATTAGTGACCGATACTTAAGCCTGGATTCTATGACTATATCCCTTTATTCATTTCCTCTATCATCAGCTATACCAGTCATCCTGCGAAGATTGTAGCTCTACTTAGACTGAGGGCATCCAATCTTTCGCGACCTAACCTTAATCTCTATTCTTACTCATCATCATCATCATCAGCCTATAATGTTCCCACTGCTGGGACACAGGCCTCCTCTCAATCCTCTCAATGAGAGGGCAGTTGGCTATAATCCACTACGCGGGCCCAGTGCGGGTTGTTAGATGTTACATGTCTTCGAATTTTTAGTTCTATAACATGCCGGTTTCCTCACGATGTTTTCCTTCACCGTTTTGAGAGCAGCGGTGATGAAATAAATTACACAAAGTAATGCGCCTGCCTGGGTTCGAACCTATAACTTACTGCTCGTAAGACGGGGCTGCCACCACTGGGCCGCCGTTGCTCTTCATTCTTTTCTTACTAGGTCCTCATTTTTCGGTAAAAAACTCGCCGATAAATAACGCAAGTTTGAATAAGAAAATAAAACTACCTTCGCTTTATCGCAATAAGATTGAATGTCACTTGCACGTATAAGCGACAATGTATCTAGAGACCTATGTTAATATTTAGTTTGACTGCAAAGTTGGTCTAGTGGTCGCAATCACGACTGCTGAACATGAGGTCCGGGTTCGAATCCCGGGTCGGGCAAATTGTTATTGGGTTTTCATCAGCAATTTCTCAGTAGCAGCCACGAAGTCTGGATCGGTGCCCGGTTGATGGCAATAGGCTCGCCCCCTATTACATGGGACTTAAACATAACTGGGGAAATGTCGGTGTACTTGTTAGGTACACCGCTGCCAAACCCTTGGAGATTGCAAGTCGTGATGTTATGTTAATTTTAGATATTTCAACTTTAGTTTCTACGCTATGGGAATTGTTGTCAAAAGTGGCATGGCAAGTTTGAGGTCGACAATACCGATAGTTATTTAGAATTCATGACATTTTTCCGATGTGATGCGGAGGAATGAGGAGAATGTCGAGAGGAAATATTTGAGTATGAATGTGGACGGTTATAACTTTATAAGACTAGAGGAAAGCCAAAGAAACGATGGATGGACTGTGTGAAGGTTGACATGGCAAGAAAGGATGTGTCGGATGAGATGACAAGTAATAGAGAAGTATGGAAGAAGAAGACGTACTGCGCCGACCCCCAAATAAATTGGGATAAGGGCAGAAGAATGGTGATTCAGACTTTATGTAATACATTCTTGATAAGTAATACCTAACAGCCGCACGGGTCGATCTTTAAGGTTAAGCCGCGCTTACCGAGGTTGGTCCATGGATGGGTGACCATAATTACATACCGAGTTTCCTTCGTGCGTCAGAAACCACGTTAAACTGTTAGTCACGGCTGTCATTTGTTTATCTTTGACAGTCGTTACTAGTAGCCAGAAGCTAAAAGTCTGACCTCCAGTCTTACCAGGGGGTATCGTATTACCCAGTTACTGGGTTGTGGAGGTTAGATAGGCAGCCGCCTCATGTAAAATACTGGTACTCAGCTGCATCCGGTTAGATTGGAAACGGACCACAAGATAATTTGGGAAAAAGCTAGCAGATGATGATTTTTGATCCCTGTAAAGAATAATGAACATCCATTTCTACTAATCCAAATTCCGAGTTATAATATAAACGTAGCCGGACAAAGGTCACAAGGTCCCTACTATATCACGGCCTGGAATCTCAACAGGTGCCCAATTAATACTTAAATAACCTCCACTTTGTGCATCACCGAGTTTAACGTACTGTATTATTGGAATCTTTGAAGCAAATATTAAATTTAGGCGTTTATATTGTTCTTTAAAAGATTTTTGATTAGAACGACTGTGCTGATTCTGTCTCTTTTTTTATTATCTGTGACTTTATACATAAATTGCTTACAGTACAGTATAGTTACAGGCACTTTTGAATGGTCGAACAACAATAACAATGAAACTAAAGTCCCAGTCACAAGACATAATAACTGTGAAAGTACTGTAGTTGCCCATTCCAAGGCGTAGATCTCTATAGTGAAGAATGGGCAAGAAACTACATGGATACTCTTTTAAATCAGAACTTGTTACAAAAACCTTGGTTACATCATTCATGTTGAGATGGTACATTATGTGAGAACGATGTAGCAAGACTTCACGTTAAAAGTGTCCATAGTAAAAACAAAAAGAACAGTTAAAAGATAAAATAATTAGTTCGAAATAAGCCGTGGCAGCTAAGAGACGACCAGGCACAACTGACAGCGCCCGTTCACGAAGATCACGCAAGGATCAGGATGGTGTAGGGAGTGATATGAGGAATGACTAATTGATGCCGTGTCGTCTGACAGGCGAGAATGGAAGAAGAAAACGTCTTGTGCCGATCCCAAATAGAATGGGAAAAAGGCAGGAAGATGATGATGCTTAAAATATCCTATACAGTCATATATTTTTACTACCCATTATCTAGATTATGGCGGTTAGGCTTTCCACGTAAAATAATGGCCGAAACTCATCATCTGCCTAGCCTTTTCCCAAACTATGTCGGGGTCGGCTTCCAGTCTAACCGGATGCAGCTGAGTACCAGTATTTTACATGAAGCGACTTCCTATCTGACATCCACAACCCGGTAACGGGGTAATACGATTCGATACCCCTTGGAACTGGAAGTCAGACTCTTGTCTTCGGACCACACGTAACGACTGTCAAATCTACAAATGACAGCTTGGACCAACGGTTTAACGTGCTTTCCGAGGCACGGAGGAAACTCGATATGTAATTATGGTCACCCATCCATGGACGTCCCTCGGCAAGCACGGCTTAACCATAAAGATCAACCTGTGCGGGTGTTATTATTTAGCCACAAGCTCCTAAATAATGGCCGAACCTAACATAGGAAAAAGCTAAGCAGGTGAATTATACGCCAACCAAACGACTTATGTCAGTCTGAGATCTTAAGTTTCCAAAGAGAGACAGTTTAAAGATCAAAGACCGACCCAAAGTCATAGACGAAATACATCTCGAAATAGATGAATGTACCCAGCATCCACATTTAACAGATCAACAAAGGAAATAAAATTAGAAACATTTTATTCACGTTACTAACATATTGCAGTAATTAGTTACAAAGGCGTTTGAGTTTCCGATGAATTCCGAGAAAATACCTTTTTTCTACAAAGGGAATTTCAAGAAATTTAATGCTTGAGTGTTTCTTTATATTTAATGAAAATTGCTTTAAATGTGGAAGGTTTCTTAACCTCGGCTTGAAGAGGGATGGATGTAGTTGTTGATATGTTAATCTTGATTATTGGATATTCAATTTGCGGTCACTTGAGATATGAATTCCATTTACAATGTTTTAGGGGATAGGGTGGCGCCGACAATACGACAATAAATGAAAACGCTGATAATTCTAATTCATAGGAATATTTTTAAACTATCAAAATCACACATCTTGCTATGCTACTTCAAAAATCGTTGCCATATTCGTTCCTTAAATTTTATTTCCAGACGCGAGCGTTCTCAGTGCTTTTGTAACAACCGTACTGCGATCGCCAACCCGCCTGCCAAACGTGCCGATTATGGCAAAATCCCCAAAATGTCAATGTGGCGACACTTGGGGGAGGCCTATGTCCAGCAGTGGACGTCTTTTGGGCTGAAATGATGATGAATGATGATTAGTGAAAATTATACCTAAGTTTAGTAAACCGAGATTTATAAATGGTGTTGTATTTCGTTAACAGCTTTAGGCTATTTAACTTGGTTGAAATATACATTCTTTTTAATTCAGGGTTTTTTTTTCCTAAATTTTGGCCAACCCACCCATTCATGAACACGTAGATTTAAATATAATATTAGTTCAGTATGGCTTTGGTTATTGCTCTTTAACAGGCTAAGAATCTGTCAATGGACTCATGTTTGTCTAACTTCATTGTTATTCACTTGTACTGTTAATACAACTAACTAGGTTCGAACAAACTCTGGTTATTCGGAACCGAGTCTTGGTCTGGGAGTGTTTGAACTAACTTGATTGTTTTGTGCCTGTGTTCACTGTGGTAATTATAATACTCTATTACTCTGTGATTTCATGTGTGCCTGGTGTATATTATGTTATTACCTACGCACTGTTTTAGTGTAAAGTTTCTGTGATGTACTTCATTAGTGACAAGTAAATATGTTGGTTAAGTTAATCTAAGTAATGCGCGCTTTCGCTAACATTTTAGCACCACTTAAACTAATGCTTAAATTTTCAACTCCCGGATCTTAACCGTTATAAATTTAATAGTGCGCTATAATTTAGGCATGGAGTTAGATATCGCCTAATGTTAGTGAAAACGTGTATGAGATTATCTAAGTAAAACTTGAATATGCGAAGCAAAGTAACTCGGTAAAGTAGATAATAAATCATTTGGTAAAGTAGGTACTCCTACATTGTTACCGACTTAGCTATGAAATTAATTACGTAAACAAACTTTTCGAGCTAATTAGGAACTTTGCACGGAAAGATTTTTGTTATTTCGAGGAGGAATAGAACGAAAGTCAATTTTATGTTATAGCAACAGAAAGATGACTGAAAATAATTGAATCTCGCCGTAGACAACTTCAAACTATTTTTTTTTTGATTTGGTTACTGCGTAAGAGATTTTTCTGATAATCCTAACTTTAATACAGAAGTTTGCACACATGCATAAACTCAGTCCTTTCCCCATTTGAGGAGGTAGTAACTTATACATTACCATCCGAATCATCAAAGAAAAAATTCGAAGACATGTGGACCAACCCGCATTGGGCCGGCGCGGTTGATAACAGGCCACTCCTCACAGAGACGCCGGTGTCCCAGCATTGGGAATGTTCTTGGCTAATTATTTTAAGTTCTCGTGCAAGTCATTTTCTGACAAAAATTGTATAGATAGACAAAATATGATAACCACGTCCAAAGTACTTTACAATATAAGATATTAATTGAAAAAAACGTCCCTAACAAATGTAAAACAGCATTCAATTTACGACGACGTCAAAGGTGTACAAAACACTGAAGCAGCTGATAGGAAGCACAACAGATAAGCGTGTTTTAGTCCCGCTAAGGCGGAACCTCCTCGCAGCCGAGAGCGAAAACGAAAACAATTCAAAGCGATCTCACTGCAGATCATTACTGGGATTTCCAACTTCAACGATGTTTTAATTTTTTTTCCGTCTGGCTATCAGATGCTGCTCCGAAGTAATTTGTAGAGAAACACGTTTTTCTTTAACGGTTTCATGGAAATTAATAAACTGTTGAGCTCTGGCTTGTGGTGTAACATTTGTTTTTTGTTTTGTGGTGTTTGTAACTTTTAATGGCTCTGTCAAAAATACGAGTAGGTAGGTTGTAACATTTTAGGGATATTAGTTGTGCATGTTTTGATGCCTTGCCTTGCCAGGGAATGGGCAGCAGCGTTCTCTGTGCTTTTGTAACAACCGTATTGCGATCACCAACCCGCCTGCCAAGCGTGGCGATTATGGCAAAACCCCCCCTTCTTGGGGGAGGCCTATGTCCAGCAGTGGATGTCTTTCGGCTGAAATCATGATGATGATGATGTTTTGGTGGCACGATTGGCGCACTGGTGGAGCAATCGACTGCTGCGCTGCGTGTCGCGGGTTCGATCCCCGCACGGAACAAATCTCTGTATGGCCTACAGATAGTTGTTCCGGGTCTGACTGTTTTTGTATGTGAGTTTAAATGTTTGTAAACGCACCCACGATGCAGGAGAAATAACTAGTGTGGGGCAATATAAAAAATAATAAATTGGCCCTGGACCTGAAGAACTGGAAGTCGAGAGGAGAAGCCTTTACCGCCTTTATAGCAGTTGGATGACGCAGGCTAACAGTAACTGTAAGGGTTCTAATTATTCAGTTCAGGCCCCTATTCACAAACGCTCGGAATCGATTTCGATTCGGAAAATCGTATGTCTATCTAGCTCGCTTTCGTAATGCCAAAACAAGATATACATACGACTTCGTGTCTTAAATCAAAAATTATAAATCGTCAAAAGCGTATTTTATTAATATTTTCTATTGAGAATGAAAAGAACTGAAGCCTTTTCTAAAAACCTTTACCCTTCAATCCATGTCTCCATAATCCATGGATCCACCTACGCGACAATATTTCGGAACGCGAACGTCATCACCTCAAGCGAACTTGATTGACAATCGGTTTATCCAGTTGGCAGCTAAGACCAAATCAATTACCCAGCCATCCACAGTTTAATGTTAGCCAAAAAAAGTCGAAGGCAGGGATTGGAATCCAAAGCTGACCGACCAAGTGGGGTAATTAATTACGCGTGCCGTTTTTGCAGCGGCCGCCGTTCGGAAGAAACGGCCCAAGATTTATTGTTTGCGCCACTTCACTTCGGCGTCTCCGGACGGGGAATTACTAATCTTTTCTTTAATTCTGATCCCTTGTTTTCTTCCGTAATAGAGCCGTAAGCCGGATTAAAGGGAATACTCATTTCAGACTGCTTCATAATGCATTGACTCGGAATATAACGGAGCAAGAATAAGCTGTATATTAGAGACTTTGTACGTAGCTATATTACGATGTTTATAAGGTACTAGCTTATGCCCGCGGTTTCACCTTTCAGTCATCATCATCATCAACAGCCTACAAAGTTCTCACTGCTGGGACACAGGCCTCCACTGTATGAGAGGGAGTGGGCTGTAATCCACCACGCGGGCGGTCCAGTGCGGGTTGGTTGATGTCACATGTTTTTGAATTTTTAGTCCTAGGACATGCCGGTTTTTTCACGATGTTTTCCTTCACCGTTTTTGAGGGCAGCGGTGATGAAATAGATACACAGTAATGGGCCTGCTTGGGTTCGAACCCACGGCTTACTGTAGACCTACCTTTCTGTAGAGGTCGGAAATTATGCCACAAGAACATACTGTCGGAATAAAAATTATCTTATATCCCAGATAATGGTCTAGGTAGCTGTAGGGCAAATTACATTGAAATCTTTTAGGTAAAGGTGGGAAAAGATAACAGACAGACATATAGATTATGTTTTGAGTGTATAATATACTTAGTATGGATTAACAGCGAAGATTAATTACCCATCGTAATACAAAACCAGAAATTTGCTAATAATAATATGTGGTTTAGGCAAAGGGAAATTAGAATTGCGATGAATTTAAACAAATATGTTCCGAATCCGAATTGATTAATATCAGTAATTAAACTCAAACGAATGAATTATAAAGTTTGACGGTTGGTTTGTTTGGACCAAGTATTAATATGATTGGATACTGGACGGGTTTGCTTGTAAGGCTAATAACATTTGAGTACTTTTTTGACCGACTTATAGAAGGAGGAGGTTCTCATTTTTTTTTTGTTAGCTTCGTTATTACTGGTCCGATTTATCCTGGCCGTGATTCATTTCCCATACGGTAGAGAAAGCGCACGCAGTGGTCCCATTTAAATTTTAATCACTTTGATTGGGTAGTTTATGAGTTATCTTCTACAAGGTGTTGTTTTGCATCCTCGTCAAATTCAAGAAGGTAAATATGCTAATAATTTTCGACTCGAATCAATAATAAAAGGTAGGTTTTTTTTTCTTATTTACGGAATTCGAGAAGTGTGAACCACCCCTGTTTTTTATACGCGGCCTGTCCGATCCTCGCCCTATATGAGCGCTTTCAAACATATAAACAACCTCAAACATTTGTTCGATAATTTCTTATTCCCTAAACCACGTCAAGGGGGTTATTCTGAAATACAGACAAAAGTAAATAAAAAAAACAGCGTTTATTAATAATTAACTAGGTACCGTAATTTTAATTGATTATTAATTATTTTGTGACTATTCTGAATTTTATCGAGGATGCAAAACAAGAGCTTGTTGAATACATATTTCGAATCGCACAAATGGTACTTACAAAATAAGCACCTAAATAACTAATTTGTCGAAACAAAATTGTATATAAATGCTAATTAAAGTTTCCAAATGGTTGGCTAAGTAAAATTTCAATATAAGGGAAAGGTCGGGAATTTGTCCTCCCATTTATTATGATACCCAAAGGACAGTTGGCAAATAAACTTGTACACTAGTAAATTGGGTTGCTCCCGTAAGGGGCACCTCGTTGTGTGATTGAGATTGCCTATGTACTGATATTAAGCAAATTACATGTATTATCCT
Organism: Cerastis rubricosa; assembly: GCA_949152445.1. Lineage (NCBI taxonomy): Eukaryota > Metazoa > Arthropoda > Insecta > Lepidoptera > Noctuidae > Cerastis > Cerastis rubricosa. The sequence goes on along the minus strand of OX424525.1, from coordinate 14,817,673 downwards.
ATTTCTCTGATAAATTAATCATTTGTGATTTATGTTCAGTTTACAATTTATCTGTATTGTATTATTTCTTTATCGTACACTTTGTCTTCCCAAGGGGTCTCGTATTACCCAGTACGAAGTGGGTTGTGGAGGTCAAATAGGCAGTCATCATCATCTGCCTAGCCTTTTCCCAAACTATATTGGAGTCGGCTTCTAGTCTAACCGGATGCATCTGAGTACCTACCAGTATTTTACATGAAGCCTATCTGACCTCTATAATCCAGTAACTGGGTGATACGATACCCGTTGGTAAGACTAGTCAGACTCTTGGCTTCTGATTACTCGTAACGACTGTCAAAGATCTACAAATGACAGCCGGGACCATCGGCTTAACGTGTTTTCCGAGGCACGAAGGAAACTCGGTATGTAATTATGGTCACCCATCCACGGACCAACCTCGGCAAGCACGGCTTAACCTTAAACATCGACCCGTGTGGCTGTTATTATCTAGTCAAATAAGCAGTCGATCTATGTAAAATCATCCTGGTCTGATCAGTGTAGCATCATTTAACGTTACGGCGGCGCTTCGTCAGGAAAAAGGCGTTCAGATAAAATCAAGCTACAAAATCCGGACCTATTTAAAAACGATAAACCGGTGACTTCTTCTTTCTTGCAGGTGCAATGACCGTTTTGTACTAAAACTAAACGACATCAACATAGAAGCCGAGCGATGAATATCGCACAAAAAAACTGTACTGACTGTGTTCATCTTAGTTAAACCGGGCAGAAGTCATAGTAAAAAGATCAGCAGTCACTAAGGAGTGAACCTGAGTGGAATCGGAAGCAGATACCTAATGAGTTCATCTCTTGGGGAGTCTCTAACCATTCGTCATCCTCATCACTCATCATCATTACTAGATTGTATAAAAAACTAGCTGTACCCGGCATTCTTTGCAATGCACTTTTTCCTACCTACCCTACCTTACCCACCTTGCTACCTTCACTACCTTCCCTACCCTACCTACCTACCTACATCATTCACGTTCATTTATAACAAATGAACGTCTAATTTTTATGGATGTTTATCATATTTTATGGATGTTCTGTATGGTGCCGGAGTTCTGTATGGTGCCGGACGTAAAGAATAGCACCATCCCATATCTTTCCGTGGCTGTCGTAAGAGGCGACTAAGGGACTTGCCAGAGAATGGGCAGCAGCGTTCTCTGTGTTTTTGTAACACCCGTACTGCGATCGCCAACCCGCCTGCCAAGCGTGGCGATTATGGCAAAACCCCCCTTATGTCAATGTGGCGTTGGGGGAGGCCCATGTCCAGTAGTGGACGTCTTTCGGCTGAAATGATGATCATATTTTAATACTTATTATCCTATTCCGGACGAAGAGAAATCCAAAAAGACAAACATCATCAAAATTGGTCCAGTTGTTCTTGAGTTGTAGATGGTGTAACTAACACGACTTTGTTTTATATAATATATAGATAAATATATAGGTATATAGATAAAACAGAACACTCAATGCTTCATTCATACAACTTAGGTAGGTACTGCCAGGATTTATTTACTTACTAAGAAACAAGGTATTAATTTCCATCGAACAGAAAACTTTAACGTATGCGGCAGTCCCTAAAACAGGCACACCCTGTATCTTGGTGGCCCAAACACCATGTTAATGTTTTAACATGTTCTGCTATCTCAAGATTAGAAGTATTCTTGCTTAGATAACTTGAATTTCATAACAGCAAGGCAGACGGACAGACCGACGAATAGATGCCATACCATCGATAATTACCTATTATACGGCTAAAAATAAAGTCTATAAAGAAAATAATAATAATAATAATAATAACCCCACCGTAGTATCTCTACGTTGACGTCGTGGTGGGGCTTGCGCGCTCCAATGAGCCCTAGGGCTGTTCCGGTAGAGGTTTACTTTGCTGAGATAGGTTTAGGGTGAGGGGCCAGACTAAAAGAGATACACACTCCAAGCCAAGGTTGCACACGCCGAGGGCTGCATGGCTAGGGGAGAGGCTAGTCGCTAGTGTGCCAACTCTGGATAATAGGGGACCTCCAGTTTTATTCACCCTTGCCACAGTGAATGCAGGGCTCTGCTGTGGTCGACTTTGTTAGTCCCTAGCTACTCGTGGGAATAATATGTTAACAAGGTCAAAAACAAAAAAAAGTAGTCAGGCAAAAATGCCTCCTGTAGATGATGAAACAACCATCGGCGGTGAGGAGTTGAGCAAGCGGGCTCCTACCGAAAAAATTGCTACAGCTGGTCGTAGTGAGCTGAACAGGCGGGCTCCCAACGTAGAAGCTACAGCCGATTCCACGAGCGATGATACCATTTCTTTATTCTCATCCGTCCCTTCAACTCGCCCATCGTACATGACAAGAAGAATATCCAGCTTGTCCACCACCACAACGCTTGACAGTGTTGTGCAAGAAGTCAACCTTGACTCTGAGCTTGCACCCGCTACAAGTGCTCCTAAAACACGCAGACGATGGACGCCAGAAATGAATAAGTTCATACTGCGTACTTATCTTCAACTTACCGCATTAGATACAGATAGAAAAACTTACCTTGAGCCGCTCCACCTAAAATTCATAGAAAAATACCCTAACATGCAAGTCAGCAGACAAAGAGTAGGAGACCAACGCCGAGCTATAATTAATAACAAACTACTAACACAAAATATAATAGCTGAAATAGAAGCCGAAGTCAGAGAAGAACTAAATCAATTCCAATTAAGTACTCAAACTCAATTCCCCACGAATCACACTCAACCAACGCTCACAACCGCACAAACAGAATCCACAACACTGGCAACACCTAGGGCACAAAATAAAACACAAACTCGAATGAGATGGACCAATGAACAAAATGAAGCAATCATGCGGTCATATTATCGAGTCACAGCTCTGGAGACTAACCAAACGGTATATAGAAAACTCATGCATGAAGATTTTATTAGGAAATTTCCGTCACTTGCTCATTTAAGTGAACAACGAATAGCTGATCAAAGGAGAGCGATAGTAAACAACAAATACATTACCACTGAAAGGTTAAGTTCATTAAAATTAGAAATATCAAACGAATTACAACTACACAACAGAAACTATAATAATTTAGCAATCACAGTTAATGACAACACCTTGGAAACCCAATTAAACGCAAACAATGTAGAATTATATTGTACAGAAAATCCAATAGAACAAATATTAAATAACGAGCAAGTAGATATAGCAACAGATATATTACATAACTCTCAAACAAGTCTAGATGATAGAGACCTACTAATTGACGAAACTTTCCAACAGACACTCCAATTTTACATAGCAACTAGTCCTACGAACAGAATGTACATCCCCAAACAAAAACCGTCTAAGAATTTGGCCAGAATAGTAGACTACATCAACAAAATAACACTCCCTGAAAACATAAATAAAGACACTGACTTTCATACGTTGCAGACTGCCATATACAGTGCGGCATGGACCGCAGCCAAAGTTAACGGAGCAAAGTTAACACTCCAGCCAAGGGAAAATAACACAAATAAAAATACAAAAAAAGTATATACGCCCCACTGGCAAAGACGTTTAGAGCGAAAACTAAAAGATCTACGATCAAAGATAGGCAGGATGACACAATTTATTAACGGAAATAGAAGCAGAAAAATAATAAAACATGTGAAACGTATTAGCAAACAATTTAAAATTCACACAGTACACGAAGAACCAAACACACAACCCGAACACACATTAGACACACTAAAACAAAAACTCGCAGTTGTGACAGGCCGGCTACAGAGGTATAAAGCGTGCACCCAAAGAAAGCAACAAAACACCCAATTCATACTCAACGAAAACCTTTTTTATCGTAACATCAGACAGGCTTCCAACAATGTTCAGAATAATAACCGTAATGATGACGCTGGTCATAACAATCTGGACGTAGAGACCCTACAAAATTTCTGGGCAGGAATATGGGAACACCCTATCGAGCATAACACCCAAGCAGATTGGATACAAGCTGAAATGTCTAATAACACCACAAACATTCAGCAAATGACATTCGAACAAATATCACCAGAAATATTTCATGCAGTGCTAGCTCGATTACATAACTGGAAGGCACCTGGATCCGATCAAATTCACAGCTACTGGTACAAGAAGTTCACAGCTGTTCATAGCTTTCTTTATAATCACATAAATAATTTCATCCAGGATCCCAAGACAATTCCTTCCTACTTAACATCAGGTACAACATATATGATACCAAAAGACCGTAATGACCTCTCTAACCCAGCAAAATATAGACCAATCACATGCCTGCAGACCTTGTACAAAATTATCACATCGTGTATATCCTCACTTATATACCAACACACTGACACTAATAACATCTTAGCTGAACAGCAGAAAGGATGTCGAAAGTTTAGTCAAGGCTGCAAGGAACAACTAATCATAGATTCTGTAATTCTTAAAAAGGCTCAAAAATCAAAAACCGACCTCTATAGTATGTATATTGATTACAAAAAGGCATATGACTCTGTCCCCCATTCATGGCTAGTACAAATTTTAGAAATTTACAAAATACACCCAACAATTATAACATTCCTAAAAACTACGATGACAACCTGGTCTACTGTCCTTAGATTCAATAGTTCAACCGATGCAGTGGATTCCCGCCCAATCAAAATACTACGAGGTATCTTTCAGGGAGATGCACTGAGCCCATTGTGGTTTTGCCTCGCCCTAAACCCTCTATCAAACATTCTAAATTCAACCTGCTTAGGATTCCCCTTAGAAGATAAAGCCTGCGGCCTACAGTGTGAGGAAGAAAACAACGTTTTAAATCATCTACTCTACATGGATGATATTAAATTGTATGCAAAAAGTGAGAGCCAATTAAATGAACTAGCGAACCTTACAGAACAATTCACAAACGATGTTAAAATGGAATTCGGTATAGATAAGTGCAAAATAAATTCAGTTAGAGCAGGACAATACTACCAACACCAGTACACATTAGAAACAGGAGAACACATAGACCCATTAGATGAACACGATACATATAAATACTTAGGGTACAACCAATCACGACAGATAAACCATAAAGAAACCAAACAAAAATTAAAACAGCAATTTCAACACCGACTAAATACTATTCTGAAAACACAGCTCTATTCAAGAAACACGATAAAAGCACTAAACACTTTTGCAATACCCGTACTAACCTATTCTTTCGGTATTATTAACTGGACCAAAACAGACTTAAAAAACCTTCAACGCAAAATAAATACCACCATGACCAAATTCCGAAAGCATCATCCAAGATCGTGTATACAAAGGCTAACACTGCCTAGAAAAGAAGGAGGCAGGGGGCTTATAGACATTCAAAATTTACATAATAAACAGATAACAACCCTTAGACAATATTTTTTCACCAAGGCAGAATCTTCTTCTCTCCATAAACAGATAGCAAACAACGACTACCACTTTACCCCTTTAAATTTAAAAGATAAATCCGAGCAGAAAAACGAAAAAGTAACCGACAATAAAACCAAACTACTTGAATGGAGCCAGAAATCCTTGCACGGAAGACATCACCAAGATTTAAGCCAAATTAATGTCGACAAAGAAGCGTCGAACGCATGGCTTAAACGAGGCGAACTCTTCCCAGAGACTGAAGGCTTCATGCTGGCAATACAGGACCAAGTTGTCGAGACTAAAAACTATAGGAAATATATAATAAAAAACTTGAGCACTGACTCTTGTAGAAAATGCAATAGTTCGCCTGAAACCATCCAGCATATTACAGGAGCGTGTAAATCAATAGCCCAGACAGACTACAAGCATAGACACGACCAAGTTGCTAAAATCATACATCAGAAATTAGCACACCAATACAAACTAATAGACTCCATAGTGCCTTACTACAAATATAATCCCGAAACTGCGCTGGAAAACACTTCAACAAAATTATATTTTGACAGAGGTATTTTTACCGACCGAACGATCCATTTCAACAGACCGGATATCACATTAATAAATAAAACAAACAAAACTGGATATCTCATCGACATAGCTATACCAAATACACACAATTTACAAAGTACAATAGCGGAAAAACTATCTAAGTATATTGAATTAAAAGATGAGATAACCCGACTTTGGCATCTGCAAAAAGTAACCATAATTCCCATAGTGCTGTCCACGACAGGAGTGATTCCAAAACAACTCCACCAGTCTCTTACTTCCCTGAACCTGCCCTCTACCACTTACCACATGCTGCAGAAAGCAGTAATATTAAACACGTGCAGACTGGTGAGGAAGTTCACAGTAGCACAGAACCGTGTTGTATCTATTTCTACTGCATCAACTTTTAACCCAGCTGATAACCACTTGGCTTAGGCCCGTGCTATCAGCATTTCCCGGCTAGCCGGAGGAACAAAACTGTCGAAACAAAAATAATAATAATAATATAGCAAAATAATAATAGAAAACAAACTTTGTTCATTTCAGTTCGTTAGAACAAGTTTATGGAAAAAGAACTAAATTAGATTTGCAGCTACTAATAGTTGCTAATGAGCGCAAACAAGTTTACCTATAGCAAAATAAGGGCCAGGATACACTGGCCGGGTAAATGTTAGGGGAACAATCAATCAACAACTAACTAAAGTTTCTGAATAGAACATTGACCCCTCCTAAACATTGCCTTTTCCTTACATAATCGCTTTTAATCAGTGTGTTAGGAATATTTGTAAGATAGGTCATATGCTAAGTAAAAGTCATAAGTCAAATTATTATTTTCCTACCATTTGCTGCAAATGTATAGGATCTACTAATGTTTACGATATACAGAAGCTCTTTTCTTCCCCAAATTATTTCATTACTAGTTTTGGCTCGCGGTTATTATTATGTTCTTATCGGAAAATATGTCCCAAGGGAATCATCATCATCATCAGCCTACCGCAGTCCACTGCTGGACATAGGCCTCTTCAATCGCTCGCCAGTTAACCCGATTCTCGGCAACTCTCATCCAGTTGCTACCAGCTACCCTGCGAAGATCATCGCTCCACCGAGCCTGAGGGCGTCCCACCTTACGCTTGCCGATTCGTGGTCTCCACTCAAGAACACGTCTGCCCCAACAGTCATCGGTTCTACGGTTAATATGGCCGGCCCATTGCCACTTCAGCTTACTTATTCTGTGGGCTATGTCGACTACTCTGGTTCTCTGTCGGATCACCTCGTTCCGGATGCGATCCCTCTAAGAGACTCCAAGCATGGCCCGCTCCATAGCTCGCTGAGTGACCTTGCGTTTATGGACCAACCGTACCATGAGTGTCCACGTTTCGGCCCCGTAAGTCATTACAGGCAGGACGCACTGATTGAAGACCTTAGTCTTTAGGCTCTGTGGAATACGCCCAAGGGAATGTTTTATATGAACTTTGGCACTCGGGAATAACGCATCCCGTGAGTGAAAGAATTTTCGCAATCGGATCAGTTGTTCGATGATTATCCCTTACTTCCAACCTTACAAACGTTACTTCTTCCTAAAATGTGTTGGTAAAGAGATAGATTATTACTGCAAATTGAGTAAAAACGGTCTTAAAAGAGATGCATATGGAACAGAAGCGTTCATTAGGGTAATTACTTGTTATTTTCAGTCCTGATATTATAGGTATGCTATTGATTACGAGACTTTGACAAGAAAAATATAAAAAGACTGCGAATGTTATTTGAAAAGGTTGTCAGGACTGGTATCACTTTAATCTGGCTTGTTCTTTTGTACCAGATAATATTTTCACATAAAAATGCTCATGACACCCACGCAGTATTAGTCGCTTTTACTAAGAAGACTTCAGATCTTATAAAATGGTCTTATTTTTTATGTCACCAAGGTTTTTTTAAAAAGAATGAAGTACCTACTTGCCTTAATATTAATATGTGAGTAATTGAATATAACCAAAGGATTTCTTAAGTTATCTCTGTTAATAATACTGAGATCCAGTCCATCTCGGATTATTAGCGAGCAGACAAGGCTTCCTTAAGACGCTATTATGTTACTAGGATTCAAAAAGTAACTAGTCTACGTATTGTTAGGCCTGCAGGATCCGACACGCTAATCACAGATATGTCGTCGCGCGGGATTTTGAGAGTAGTACAAAAACGCGTCTGTCTGCACTAAGCCTTACAAATTCAACCCCAAATTTTTCACATCAATTTATTTTCCGAAAGATATTTCCAAACTTTTGTTAGATAACGGTTTATTTTTCATACACAAGTACAATCTCTAATGAGGTATGGCTTTAGGTATTGTTGTTGTTGAAAGTTTGGTCGTTAATTAGTGAGTGGGGTGTGCTGTGGAGTTGAGCGTCGGATCCCAGGTGGGATGTGCTCCTCCGTTACACTCTGTATTTGCATAAAAGTTAGTGCAGTTACAGAATATAGCCGCCGGTGTACCATGAACTGCTGCTACTGTTGACTGCCACAGTTTGCCAGCGCACAAATATGAAGTAAAATTGTTTTGCGACGGAAATGGGTTCCTCTCTTTATTGTTCATATGAAATGCATATTGAATCGGTTGAGAGTTCATGGAATAATGTTTACGGAAGTTTGAATACAGATTTGTATTTGTTTTCGTGTCAGTGGCTGATATATCTGAGCTTGTGGGGCATCTTATAAGCAGTCGTCCGATATCGCGAGCTCGCTATGTTACATACGTTTCTCAGATTGTATTGTAGATAATATGTATGGACTTTGTGTTGATACTTGGATATTATTATTTGCTTACTTTTATGATGAACATAATCTACTTTGACTTTGTAACCTCTTACGAGAAAATACCCCAGATCACGATCGAAATTTTTCGGCTGCTACTGCCACTAAGGTGATGTTTTAAAAATAAATTTCCTACTTGTCAAACCTCCACACAATTTTGGAATTTAAAAATTCTATTCATGAAAGCTGTAACGAAAAATACATTACATGACTGTGACTCTTCTTGGCTCAAAGGCTTGTTTTAAAATAAACTTTGAACCTCAAGAAAATTTCTCAAATACCTGTTTTAGTACATACAAGAGCCTATCACTTTGTATCGGCACAACGTCAAAGAAAACCTGTCTTGCAAACTTAAACAGTCGACAATTATCGGATTTACAATTTTCGCCGTTCCAAGGCTCGGAATAGTTGTCTATAGGCCGCGGTGGCGTCTTGCAGATCCCGGCGAGCGTCGAATGAGAGCTAATGGTCCGTTAATAATGCTCGCCAGTCGGTCTGTTAGCAGCCTTTCCGCCACGAATTACGACTTGGGGCTTTCTGCTAAACTGCCGAGAATCGTACGCCTCACCCTATACGCTAGCGCCAGCCTTAATGAGACGTAGATGGAAGATCGGTGCGCGCTCATGTAAGCATGATTAGGTCTCCGCCGCACCACTATTCCCACGAAATTATTACTTTCGGGGAAATGTCCGCCACACTTAATTATGCCTATATTACTCTCTACTTCAACAAAATTTTAAATACCTACTCATTTTATACCAGCACCAATTTCCTGATTGTGTACTCCAATTTGCTATTCAAATATTGTACCGAATTCGCAATTTAATAACATGAGTGATTGAGTGTAATTGCGAATCTGAAAATTTGGGATAGGTGTAGGGAGATGAGTGGAGTGATTAGATTTGATCTCACTGATAAGTGAAACTGCGGAACTGATACCCGAATTTGAAACATCCATTACATTAGGTCTTTGTGTGACACAGAACAATAGTTTCCTACGGCATCACACACAGAAGAGTCTTTAAAATAGAAAAGGAATTTATAAAGATAAATTGCTCCGGTTCCGTCGTCGGGTGATTATTTCGGCGATCTCTTCAATCGGCAGTTTTGTCTTTGTGTGCTGTTTCCTGACCTTCCTTCACTCCACAGGTTTTTCTGCGAGGCAATAATTTTCTTCACTCACGAGGCTCGTCCAAGCGAAAAGAGAAAGATAAAAAAGGTGGTTTCAGCTCTTTTGTCGTTCGCTGTGAGTGGAGCTCGATCTGTAACAGATATCTACGTTATGTAGATGTATGTTCGCGCAACTTTTATTTTCTTAACCACGAACTGCACTAGGGAACCGCTTTGCAGTTTTGCTCTTTGTACGTTTACCTTCGTTGATATAAACGGTAAGTTTTCGTGTAATGCTAACTTTATGCACATGGGGGCTCACTATCTATACTAGTAGTAGTAGTAACTTAGAATAAATAAAACTTATAACATGCGTATGAAGTACACATCAACCAAATCTTAGATTCTGCATTTAAATATGAGTATAAAACTTGGGTGTTACGCTCGTTATAATAAATTATTGACCATGTGTCTCCTCCTGTTTTGTGCTCAAGATATAAAGCCATTATTCAAAGTCATTTAGCACAGGGTCAGGGAGGACATATGTTAAAAATGATGTGCGAACAAGTTTGAAGTTATAATAGATTCAAATTAAAATTGATGTATTTCGTAATAAAAAATCTAGACCAAGTTCTACGATACTGAAAACTAATTGAGAAAATCGCTTGTCTAGTTAAAGTACGTGACATGAGAAAAACGTCTTTAAAAGGCAAACTTTAAAGATTGTGTTTGGAAGAGTAGGTACACTCACATATACTCACAGACACTCACGAACTTAAGGCTGGTAGGAGTGTCCTAACCTAACGATCGAACCACTTGACGTGGCACGATCTTCGCTATGAAACGCTCCTTAATTTTATTGGACAAAACACAGTCTTTGTCCCAGTGAACAAATCGCTGGGGGATCGTATTATTTTCTGCGTAGATTTATCGGCACAGGCGGATCGAGGGCCCTTTTGTTGGGCTTTTCCATAAATCTTTCTGCTATTTAAACGGTTATTAGGACAGGAGCGATTGATGTCCACCGGATCCTTCGTGGGATAGAGAACACTAAATTCTGTTTTGGATTACGATTGGGCTTCTCGTTGATTCTCGGGACGTAATTATAATTGCTATGGGACTTGGGGACGTAGTATATTATTACTGGTAAAGGCGTCCCTGTGGTAAGGTCTTTGTCGGTCGCAATTATTTGGGAACTGCCTATATTTTTATGAAAATGTAAGGTTGTACGGCGATGTATACAATTCATATAAATGACGTCATATACACACATGTACGTGTAAGGTAAAAATTCAGTTCAGTCTTATTACGACACCCGCGGGAAGAAACGGGGTAACCTATTATGGGAGAACACGGCGAATGGACCATAAAGCAAGGAAAGTTTTGTTTGTATGCTCAGGGCTGATACAAATGGTTTTGCTGATTATTAGCAGGCTGAGAGTAAAACTCGGACGTCAGGACGTGACGTAAAAGACGAAAAGATTCAGCGACTTCACGTTTAGCTACTGAATTACTAAGCCGATGTGGTATCTATCGCAAAATTTGCAGAACAATCGAGTTTCAAGTGAATAATTATAATTTATTCAACATGTCGTACAGTGAGAACTTGCGTAAAATACCTAAAACTACTCCTAATAACAAACATAACAAGGGCTACCTTCTAGTGAATCAAAAAGAGATAAAACTCGAGTGAAACTCCCTAAAACACGAAACTTATCTGTGTTTTGTTTTTCGCAAATTTCGTGTTAGGTCTCTTTTGTTCTCAGAGTGCGATATGTAGTCTATTAGGTACCAATAAATCACTAACTCTCTCCACTTCGCATTTATAATTAACGACTTGCATAGACGATCTCTGCCTTGGACCGAGTCGCGACATCCTTAGCCAGTGGACCGAAGTAGTAGTTCTGTGGCTGAAGCGCAAGTAGGCTGTATTTGAAAAGCGGAAAACTTAATGTTATACCGAAAATTCAGCCCTGTAAAGGCGCTATATAGTAGTAAGCCAGCTTATTATATACAAATATTATAAAAAGTAATGTTGTTTATTTGTATGTTACCTTTTCGCGTCTAAACGGCTGAACAGATTCCGATGACTTGACAAGGGTCAAGTATCGGAATCTGTTCAGCCGTTAAGTAGTAGTAGTAGTAGCCGTTTAGTTGTTGTATACAAAGTCTTGTCATGAATTAATTTTACATTGTAACTAGTAGTTATTAAGGCACCATTATGACATAACGGTGCCTTAATAACTTCTCTTCTTTCGGAAGGCCCAGAAGGCCAAGAAGAAAAAATACGTATTATACGTACGTTCATAAACTACTCAAACAAAGTAAATAAAATTTATATGGGACCAACGCACAGGCTTCCATGAAAAATGATTCTAGTAAATCGGCCAGTAATCACGGAGTAATTGGCGTACATACATTAAAAAAAATGCTAGTTGAAAACATAACCTCCTCCTTTTTTAGAAGTCGGTTAAGAAGGTATAGCTCCTTTTTATCATGGTGTACCGTTCTCGTGGCAAGATTTCTACCCACCACACGTGCAAAGCTGCGAGCAAATCTACTAAATAATAAGAATAGAAATTCCCAGAACTGTTTTTCAAAATAAAAACAATCTTGCAATACATGGTAAGTAAAAAACATCATGTAAGAAGTTGTCGTCAAGGACACGTCAAATATGTCGGGGGTGTCCTGACAGATCCAACACGCCTTTTTGGAGATTTACCTTCGTAATATTAATGTGGAAATGGCGGGTGTCGGGAGTCAGGAATTTTGGGTCCTACAAATGACTGTATTACAGATGTAGGCTTAGCAGAGACGATGTGTGTTTTAGTTTGCTGAATTTGTTTCAGAAAGGCGAACCGTATAATAAGCTGTAGTGAAGAAAAAACGTGTCTATTATGTATTATACATTTAACTTATCATTACGCCTGTAATCCCCGTAGTGTTAGGCAGAGGTGTAACTAATAGTACCTACACCCGCATTTTACCTGTTAAAGTCCCATGTAATATGGGGCCGAGCCTTTGCATCTATCGGGCACAAATCCTTACTCCGTGGCTGCTACTGAGAAATTCCTTATAGAAAAAAACAATAACAATTTGCCTGATCCGGGAATCGAACCCAGTACCCCTTGCTCAGCATTCGAAATTTCGACCACTAGACGAACGAGGCATTTATATAAGCATAAAAGTAAATTCCCAGGAAAGTAATTAATAACAATGTATATTGTAATAAACGCCTGTTTCCTGTTTCCGGATAGAAATGAATAACAGTTCTATTTATAATACCAAATTAAATAAATAACAATCAGGACAGGGCCATGATAAACGTAGGATAAAAATACACTTTCCCCGAAACATTTGCGGTTAAGATAAAAAACGTGTCAAATTTTTTTTTCAACAAATTAACAAAACACGATAAAAAACAAGTACCTGAGTATTCTTTAAGAAAATCTGTCCTGCTGAGAGCACTCTGCTGTAATAAATTCACTCACAATTTATCTTTTTGTGGATTGCTTTGCTTGTAATAGCGGCCGGGGCGTGGGAAATTCAGCAAAAAGCCCACTGCGCTCTCTCTACTTTGCAGAACAGACCCATTACACAAAACATTATTCCAAATTACATTGGGCGCGTAACGATAATGTTTTTGTTCATTTGATAAGAGACGAAATGTTGTTTTTCAATTATTATAAAACAAAATTACATGGAGCTGTGCGTCTGTAGTTCTTATTGGTCAACGACCGTCCTTTTAATAGATTTTCTGTTTCAATTTTCTTCGTAATGATCCCTTTTGTGGTTTTGTTCGTAGTAACTATGGGTTGGTGTTTAGTTTCTTTTTCTTTTATAGGAACACAGATCAGTAATGTTTCTTTTTTATAGTGTTGTATAATTTTTTTCCGTGATCCGGTTCGTTTTGTTGTAAGTAGTGTCTGCTATTAAATATTTTATAACCATACAACCTGTTACAGTACGAGCCCCCGGGTTAAACATTTGTTCGGATTTATGGACTGCATCCCGGTGCCTACAGAGACCGGACCGACTATAATTTGACGCATTAAGTATTAGTAGAGGTACATACACAAACTCAACAAACCGCCAGAGTTTGTGTTGTTTATGACGTAGTAAGAAAGGCTTGACAAGAAATGGCTAATAATGTGAAGAGTGGTCAGTATTTAGTTTATTTGTGAAATAACCAGCATAGACAAACAAAGACATAGGTACCTCAAGCCTCATACGAAGTAAGTATCGTAAGTAAGCAACTTTTAGGGGCAAGCCCGGGGCGTAGCTACCGCCGTATCTGCCGTATCAATTATACGGGGTCCCCGACATGCGTAAGCAAAAAATAATAAAAATTTATTAATTATCAGTTTGCCGAAAAAAAGGCAAGGCGGGTGTAATATTTAATTTGAATAGTTTGTAAAAATTTTGAAAAAAGTGACAGATTTCTTTTAATTTTATGCAAACATTTTTTTTCTTTTGTGAGAAATCTGTACCTTCATAAAGGCCCCCAAACAAATTTTTATACGGGGCCCCGCCAAGGCACGCTACGCCACTGGGCAAGCCATAAGTATAGTTGCTACATATGTTTATTACCGACAGCCTTTCTACCTGGCTTACTCTTCCTAAAACCAATGATTTGTGATAAACTTCCTTAATACCCCCGAAACAGTTTCGGAACCTTATAATCCGAAAGTATCCAGCTGGTCTCACTTTGAAAATTATTTACAACGACTACTAGAAATTAAGGTAATAAATAATGTAAGGAATAAGTTATGGCGTGAAATGGCCTCGATACTCTATGGGCACACCCACTCCAGCCGCTATTTAGGCGTTTGCCAAAATAAATTAATGTCTCAAACTTTTAAATGTTCATTTAGGATATCGGTTTTGCGATCAACCGAAGTGCTTTTGATTGTGTTGCTGGTTAATAAGGTAAATATTTAGGGAGAGGGTTTTCATTTCAGTAATTAGAAGACATTTATGTTATTTTGGCAATTGGAATGATGAGATGTAATGAGGAAAGGTGAAACGCATGTGACTAAAAGAGTAATGGATATGAATGCTGATGGATGGAGAGGGAAAGAAAGGCCAAAGAAAAGATGGATGTATTATGTGATATGAAAGAGAAAGGAATAAATGGTGTCGAGAATGGAAAAAGAAAACGTGTTGCGCGGACCCTAAATAGAACGGGACAAAGGCAGGAAGATGATGATCAATGATGAGATGTGAAAAGTTTTGAGTATGAGTATGGTTAAAAGAAAAGGGGAAGCCGGAAACACTAAGCTTAGATTCTGCCTAGTAGTGGATATTGAGATGTCGGCTGTTAGATATATGGAAGAAGAAGACTGCGGCTGACCTTAAATAATTTGAAACAAAGCAGAAGTATGTGTCTAACCGGCGCGGCGCACGGAAACGGCGCCGGTCAAGCTCTGAAATACCTTAAAGTAACTCATCAGTAAAGTATCAAAAGTATGATAAATATTGCACATAAAAATAATGCTTTCAGAATACAATAAAGACACCTTATTATCCTGAATGCATTTTCCTAGCTCGAAATACAACAAAGGACTGTGACAACGAAATTGATTTATACGACATTGAAGCCGGCAAGCCGAACTCGGCTCACCGTACCGATAAGCCCTTTATAATTTTCCGAGTAACAGATAGGCATTTCAATAAGATTTCTCGGTACAAATAAAGACGTTGGGCGAAGACTAATGGGGCGTTAATAATTCGCACGAGTCTCTATTCAATGGAGGCCTTCAAGATTTATCACTACAGGATTCTGGCAAACTGCCTCCTGGCAAGCGCTGATTATGCACTTTTTAAACGTTCCTATATCAAATGTTTCAAACGATTACTTCAAAGATTATAAGTTGGAGAATTAATTCTAGGATTTTTTTAAATTTGAATTGAGAATTTTTGGATCCCGAGAGCATATCTGGATTTGTCATCTACAAGCCTTTGATATTTTCTATGATAGAGTTTTAAAATTGAACGCCTTTGTGGTTCTAACATTTAAACTGAATTATTTTTGAAAAGTTCTGATATTTTTTTTGTAATACCTTTTCTGTAATAATTTAACTATACAGAGTATGAAAACTCTTTCGTCGAAAATCATATGAAGACTTATCGGTCGATAACAAGAATCTACATGGCGCACAACGTAACATAATAGGTATCATAGTGTCTACATTTACGCATTGTTCCTCTCGGCTTTAAATCCGGGATCGGGTTCCATTGAGGACACGAGAGGTAAGTACGAGAGGTAAGTACAAATAGTTGTCATCAGTCGGCTAATGCCTTGACAGATGTGCTGAGTATTGAAAATGACTAAACATTAACGTACCTTTATGTGCGATGGTACATTGAGATAGAAAGACACACTGGTGAGTACACAATAAATCGGTTCTGTGTGTAATGTGGATATTCAAATGGATGGTCTTTTATATTTTTTATAATAGGGGATAATCACTATTTCTTTTTCTTCGTCTGTCGGGTAGATTATTGAAAAGTATTGGACACGTCTTTTTTCTTTTTTCACGTGGTCATAAAATTACGGAGATATATTGAGTTGAAATGGCGCATGACGTCACATGTAGGTAATTTTAATACTTACTTGTGACGTAGTCAGGGGGACTCTCCAACTTTAATCAGTTTTAACTATGTACTTTTTTGATATTTTGATAAAACAAAAAATACGTGTCTGATATTTTTGTATTACCTGTCTGACGGACAAAATAGAATTTCGTTTTCTTTACCCAGTATTATACCCTATTACGTTTATGAAGTTCGGGAGGTAAATAACCAAAATCTCATAGCAAAACATTTATTTAAATAGACCAAGAATTTGCGAATAATTATGAAGTGTCAAAACAAAAAGCTGTAAAGGCTTTCATCTCCAATTTAATATTTAATTAACAAGTGTTCTACCTTAATAGCATCGTCACCTTACTTAATTTTAATTTTCTTTTTATGAACTTTATGAACTTTAAATGCCAAAAATTTAAGCAAATGTATAACTGGGATCTCTTTTACTTTGATTGAATGAGTGATTATTATTTCCTTAGGGATTTTTTCTTTTAGAATTTACATTTTTAAAGATTACAATAAGTATATAAAATAATATTTTTTATAAAAAAATTATGTTGATGACCCATCGGCATCAGGAACAAGGTCCAGCCTGCCAGTGGTCAGGGCTCCAAAAAAACGGAACCTCCTCACTATGCGTGCCGTGTCCAGGTGTACTGCTTTATGAATCAAGCCTCTCAATGAAAGCCTCATTAGGTGTAGGTGGAGGATCTTTCCTATGAGCCCATTAACCGTAACGACTATTGGTACAATGTGGTACAATGGTTGAAGAGTTCACGCCCCACATGTCAACAAGCTCATATGCTTAATGAAGACTGATTATTGTTAGTTAAGAACTTTTCGTAATAAGATTGATTTTGTCTAGAAAGTAAATACGTATAATATTTTTTCTGTCAATGATCTTATTTAATGTACTGAACCTGACCGGTCAATGTGGCTCTTGGGGGAGGTCTATGTCCACTATGTCCAGCAGTGGACGTCTTTCGGCTAAAATGATGATGATGATGGGTGTTCTGAAAGTTTAATATTGGTCACCTCGTCAAAGCAAGCTGCTTAAACACCAGAAAGAGTTAATTGCTGTAACTTTAAGCATTATGGCTCCCCAAATAGATCTTATCCTTCTATTTGGTGTTAAGTAAATACTTAATACTTATGCTTAAGAGAAGTAAAGGTCGACCAGTCAAATGCGGGGAAGATGATCTCAAAAGAGATCCAATGATGAAGAACAGTTGACGTCCAGAATGGATCAGAATTCAACAGACAGAGATAGATAGAAGTTTTTGGAGGAGGCCCATGTCGAAGGACAAGCTTTAATAGGGTTACCCGATCGTCAGTAACAAATTAATGTATTACACTGTAATAATTGTAAAAAGCAATATTGGCTCATTTTATTTATTTATTTTATAAGTACTTAATACGAGCACTAAATTTAGACATCTCAAAAACGGACATGAACATTCCAAATCTTTTTGTAAGCAGTACCGGTAAAAATGAGGTTAATATTAAGTAATAAAAGTTAAGGAATCATCAATCATACGCGTTAACGCAACAAACCTCCCCGAGGTTCAAAACGTAGTCAGTATAGAACAACATACTTACTAACCTATTTACGTAAATCCGAACTTCGCTAATAATTTCCAAGCTGTTCCGTGTTTTTCCTTATTACCCCACATGTAAATATATACATACAAGTAAATGTACAGACACGGGCATTAATATGTAAACACTTAGCAAGGATCAAAGGGATTATCTTGTGGCGAAAAGGTATAAGTATTTCATAATATTAGTTCTAAAATAACATCATAAAATTATAACGAAAACATCATTTTCCTGCCCCTATACCTATTTAATTGAGGGCGGCATGGCATGTCTTTTTAATCTGAGCTACTCTATTTCTCCTCAAGTCAGTAATCACCTCCATTCTAGCTATAGTATTGTAGCGGCAATAAAAAGTACTACAGCAACATAGTACAAAAAGTACTACTGCGCCATCTATGCCACACGTTAAGAACTAACATCAAATTCCTAAATGGGATATTAAATTTATCTGGGACTTTGGACTATACAGAGTATACAATGTGGAATGGACACCGACGCATAAACGGTCACCGCGTAGCAAACACGGTTAAAATGTATGGAACAGCAGGTTAAAAACGTCTGTTGTTCATACATTTTGCTCGTCTACGAATTGCATTTTTGTAGGAAATAGCTGTTTTTTTTAATTACTGATTAAAAATTCCTGAACCACTATAAGGCGGTTAATCTGAAATACTGTCAAATATAAACAACAAAAAAAAAATTAAATTAAAAATTTAAAAAACCCCCGACATAAAAACCTCTAAAAAGACAATAATAAATTAATCCAAGCGTCGTAGCGTCGGGGGTCCGCTTTGTTCTGTGCTTGTACTAAGCGGTCTTCTTAGCGGTCCCCCGACGCTACGACGCTTGGATTAATTTATTATTGTCTTTTTAGAGGTTTTTATGTCGGGGGTTTTTTAAATTTTTAATTTAATTTTTTTTCATGCTTTTTAAACTTATATTATTTTTTCTTAGCCTTGACTGTCCTACTCATGGGCATAGGCCTCCCCCTTTCCTTCCAATTTTCTCGATGTTGCGTCTCTTCTCGCTAATTAACGAAACCACGGAAAGTTATACTTAAATTTAAAAAGGGGGGGAGCGGTGCCCCCCCCCCCCCCTCAGTGGCAAGACCATGGTGGCAAGCGACAACATTTAAAAATTTCAAATAGACTACCTGTGTAAATTGTTTATATCTGTTCATTAACTAGAAAAGAGGTGATGATCTTCAAACGGCTGAGCAGATTTTCTCGAAACATAGCTAAGAACACTCTCGATTAAAATACCTTTCAAACGACACCACTTTCACCAAAATCGGTTCATCCGTTTAGGAGCTACGATGCCACAGACAGACACACAGATACACAGATACACAGATACACAGATACACAGATACACAGATACACAGATACACACGTCAAACTTATAACACCCCTCTTTTTTGGTCGGGGGTTAAAAAAAGTAGCATTTATTAATAATTAAGTAGGTACCGTAATTTAAATTGATTATTTATGTCTTTTGTGACAACCTCCTGAATTTTGACGAGGATGCAAAACAACACCTTGTATAAGATGTACTATCAGAAATCACTTTTAAAGGTAGCTTCATGTACACGTATTAGAGCCCGTGACTGTACCTGTAGAGACACATAAACTTCGGTATCGGTAACAAAAGTTTCGTTTGGCTGAAACAGGGTCGTAACATAAAATTTTACAACAACTTTAGACGTTACGTTATTATGGCTTTTTGATATCTTGCCATATCTAATAATGGGTTTATTACTTGTAATTTGAACATTTTGCTACCTGTTTTATTCGTATACTGATTATTTTTTATAGAAAGGGGCGTTTTGATGGTGATTCATAATAAGGAATCTTTTTTAGGATGCTGTTGGTAATGTCTTGGGCAGAAAATTTATTATTAGTCTGCAAGACTAGAGAGAGGCTTTCTCTCCAAGATTGCAGTGTTACTAATTATAGGCCATACAAAAGGTTTGGGAAATATATAGATAGATAAACTGGATTCTGGAGGTCAGATAGGCAGTCATCATCATCATCATTTCAGCCCAAAAAACGTCCACTGCTGGACAAAGGCCTCCCCCAAGTGTCACATTGACATTTTGGGGGGTTTTGCCATAATCGCCACGCTTGGCAGGCGGGTTGGCGATCGCAGTACGGTTGTTACAAAAGCAGAGAAATCTGCTGCCGATTCTCTGGAAAATCCCTTAGTCGCCTCTTACGACACCCACGGGAAGATATGGGATGGTGCTATTCTTTACCTCCAACACCAGACAGAGCAATAGGCAGTCGCTCCATGTAAAATACTGGTATTCAGCTGGAACCGGTAAGACCGGAAGCCGATTCCAACCTAGTTGGGAAAAGCCTAGGCAGATGGTTTTTTTTTTACAAAATGATGGTATAGGTAGATAAAATACTCTACCATACAAATTACAGGTATAAAAAAGTACACATAATATAAATAGGGTGACATAATGGATGGCGGATTTCCAGGGAAAAGTTGTTGGTACTGCAATAGTCTTGGCAAAATAAGTTAGCAAGTAATCAGTTTTTATTAGTTAACCTAGTTTGCTATTTACATTCCAGGTTAATCATTCATTCATAACGTAAGGTACACATAGCGACCCATCAAGCTATTAAAAACCAGTTTATGCGGATCTCTCATTAAACGGGAAGTTTATACAAAGTGAAGTCAGGTTATACTGGATTAGTATAGCCTGAAGTGTCGCCGTTTGTACTATATGTTTATTCGCGTAACAATATCTTAAGGCTTTAGAGATTTACACTCACTTAATACACGAACAATGGCCCCGACAGTTCCAAGTAAAGCAAATCTGGAATAAGCTCTAGTAGCTCTTACTCCAAAAGACATTCCCAATTCTCTTTTATTAAAAGAAACAAAGAGGCCGCAATACTTTTTTTTTTTTTTGCAAAATACCGACCACCTGGTTTCAGTCATTACATATACTTTTACGTTCTTTACAGGAACTACTATTAAAATTATCCGGTTTCAAAAATTTTATTTTGATGGGAGACATAAATATCGATATCATAGATCCGACTGATGCTACATTGTGCTATTATATGCTTTGGTATGATACCTGCGCATTATGAACAAACTAGAGGGTCTAGCTATCTGGGCCATGTGATAATTAAGACTAAGGCTTCTTCTCTTACATTTCTTGTGCAATCAGCTGTTACTGATGACGAGGCTACCCTTTTCTGCTTGCGTTTAAATGGACAAAACTCCAAACAAAATTTGTTAGCAAAATTTACGTTGACAAACAATGACTGCAAAAGTATTGGTTTTAGTAATCTATACGATAATAACATAACTCCTAATGACCTCATGACTTATTTCATTCAAAACTTACAAAAAAACATAATAAACAAAACAATAAATATTCAAATTCCTAGAAATAAAATGACAATAAAACCGTGGTTTACTCCTGACCTCCAGAGGTGCGTACGAACAAGAGACAGAATGGATTGCATAATAAGACAGAATCCTGACAATGATATTTTAAAAATATCCTACAAAAGATAAATAAACTTTTGTAATGACATAATAAAAAATGTAAGAGACAATTTGTCAAGAATTTGCTTAATTGGGCTGGAACTGATAACAAAAAACTTTGGTCCACTGTTAAAACTATTACCAATAAGAAAAAATCAAATGCACCATCGTTAAAAATTTTCATACTAAAACATCCACCTAAGATACAGTTAACGCAGTAAAATCATATTTTGCATAGGTGGGCTTAAATTGTGTTGTTTGTGACTTAAGAAGTAAAATTCCAACGGGTCTTCCTTCACTCCTAGCGCACGCGGCAAATGTCAGGTCCTCGTGTAACTCTTTTGTACTTTTGGAGATAACTGAAGAGGAAGTTGAAGGACTCGTCAACAATCTTCACTCAAA
The DNA here is from genome assembly GCA_949152445.1 of Cerastis rubricosa. Taxonomy (NCBI): domain Eukaryota; kingdom Metazoa; phylum Arthropoda; class Insecta; order Lepidoptera; family Noctuidae; genus Cerastis; species Cerastis rubricosa. The sequence continues at coordinate 14,795,684 of OX424525.1, read as the reverse complement.
TTGTGGACCAGGGTGGGACAATATAATGTTAACAGTCCTTAAGCATTTAAAAACTATATAGTCCCTCCCCTCACTTATAGTCTCTTATGGTAACTATGAAGTCTGTGAAACAACTCCGGTAAAAACATATTTCGCCATTTAAATTTGTATAGGGCAGACTGTAAAAAGGAGCTAACACAGTGGGTTTTAGGACTTGATTATGAAGAAACGGAAAAATTGCTCACTATCTTATCCTAGCCCAGCGTTCCATAAATATGTACGCCAGCCTCTCACGCACACATTTATAACATAAACATAATTATTCGTACACACACGCATACACCATCTTGCTCTCTCTCACACACACAACACCACACCCCCCCCACACACGACACCTTCCACATTACACTCACAGTTCATACACTAATGACACACACTCGCATTTTTATTTTTGATTTCATTTTATTTGATTAGTATTCTTTCTTTTCTTATTTACAATAGTCCTACCTGTTACTACAATCTACAATTGTGATGATTCCAATCTCGGCGAGGAGGGCCAGGAGTCTATAGCACAGGGTATCCTAGTTAGATTCCTGATTCCCACAGACCTTTGTACCTCCAATATTTGTAACATCTGCATATTGTAATTGTACTTTGTGAGAGAAAATAAATCGTTATTATTACATTATTATTAATTCCCATTTCCCAGTAACAAACTACAATTTTCGCTTAATAAGAATACACGAAATCAATAAATCTATTGTACTTACATAATTGCCTTCCGTTATCTTAATATAGTTAATATAATATAACAAAGGTACGGGCACAATGGTTTATTCACTACACAAATGAATGGTGCTTTCTTGATGGTCTATCTTTATTGTATTCTGTTCTATGCGAAAACTAATTTTCGCACTTTCGGACTCAGAGTGGCATATTACTAAGGTAATAACGTTGTGTTATGCGTGTTTGTTAACATTGTGGTTTAACATGGCCATCTTTCTTTCTTTCTTTCATCGGTGGCTGATTTGTGTTAAGGTGGACGCGACAGGGTGGCCAACGCAATCCATTTTTTTTTTGCAATTTTCATGCCTGTGTCAGACTGTATGTTGATTAAAATAAATAAGATTCCTATTCAGTCCGTAGCAAGCATAGCTTTACTGAGTTCATCACCGTCATCATCATCAGCCTATAATGTTCCCAATGCTGGCACACAGTCCTTCTCTCTATAGGAGGGAGTGGGCTGTAATCCACCACGCAGGCCCAGTGCGGGTTCGTAGATGTCACATGTCTTAGAATTTTTTGTTCTAGGACATGCCAACCGGCAGGACCTTCACCGTTTTAGAGGGCAGTTACTGAGTTATAATCATTTAATTATTATTAAAGTTAATTAATCTAATCCCATTTAATGACTTCTTCATGAAATAGTTATACAATAGGATTATATTAGCTTAGACTTTAAGCTAATTTATTACATTACTTTAAATTTTTCAGTATAACCCTTTAAGTCTTAGAAACACTTTAAAAAATGTAATGTTTTGATTCTGTAAAAACATACGTATTACGGCCGTGAATGATTTTTGTTTACCATATAGCCTGAGACTGACCAGCAAATAAAAAAACGTAAAAAAAATTGAGTTTCGCGGACTACTCTGACCTTTCCCCATTAATATCAAGAGGATTAGCAGGTGTATCGTAGTAGCGTCACCAATGCCTTCACCAGTACTGAAGAATACTTCTCTATTAACCCAATATGTGGACATTCTGTTTTTTCTTACTCTACTCCACTATTCTTTATCAGATTTCAAAAATAGAATGACGTTATGTATTCGGAAAGAATCTTCTTTTTTTGGATTACATTAAATTAATTGTCTCTTCGGGTCTCAGCGGGCTTCATTGCTTTTCGGCGCTTTTCTGGAGGTCGCTAATATTGACTCTAGCTTTGTTTTTTTTGGTTGTAGTATTTCCTAAGATACTTGAACGACTGATACTTGTTTTAACAAGTAACTTCTAAACTACTAAAGATTCCTTAGAAAAAGCTAAGGTCGAAGTTCTATACTAGCTAGCTTTGTGAAATTGATGGTAAAAGGTAGCAAGGACATCGCCAGATGTCCTTCACACCTTGTATAGTTACCTTGCCCGTACAGCCTTCTATAATGTCAACACCATGTCCCCTTCAAGTTAACTGTACACAAAACGATATCCAGCACCTATCTGTATCTTAGGCTGGACGCAATTTAATTTTAAAGTTTGTAAGTAAGTATCGCGGGAGGACTAAGCAGATTTGCATATTTGTGCGTTTAAGCACAGCGGGCCCTCCGCAGGGGCCGCGTTGACTGATTGAATTATTAACTGACTGGCGTTGGGCCCACCCGTGTGGCCCACCGGTACTTCGTCCAGACGTGAGCCACATACGCGCCACGGATTTGCGTGCGTCATAATTGTTATAATTACCCACCGCTGTCTCTCTCCGATAATGACGCACGTTTGCTGTCATAATCCCCTAGTATCGTCTCTTCAGAATAATAATGGCGCCACATTGTTATTTATTGTATTCGTTATTGCTTATTGTGTGCTCGATTGGTACGCAATTCCCTAAACAGCCAATGTCTGTTTTGTTACATCAAATAATTATTGATATCGATTTGCGCTGGTTCGTATTTAATTATAAAATTCAGTTAACAGAACAATCTGGACTAGGAAACGAGTGATAAAATTGTTCGTTGTTATCCTTTTATTATAGGTATAACGTGGTATGTTACCGTTGGGTAGTCCACATGGGACCGTCCGCGACTATCAGGCCACCTGCAGGATCGTTGTTATGTACGGTTATTCGAAATTAGAGCGCTTGATTCTGGAAAACAAGCAATAGAAATGAACGAATTTTGTTTGATTTAACTAATTAGATTGGGAGGCCAGGAACCTTCGGTTGAGCGAGTGTACAAACAAGGGTTATACGCCAGTTATATTTCATCAAAGTTATAATTGAGGAGAACCAAACAATTTTAATGGTTATTATTATATACCCATTCAGTTTTTCGGAGTATTTAATCAATTATTCGGATCGCGATGAATTTATGTTTAATTCCTGTTGGGTTTGGAAAGATTGATTTAAAGCTGGGTAATTATTACATTAAATTAATCGTGAACTCATTTAATTGTAAATGTAGGTAATGACACGGTTAACAGATTAAATAATGCATTCAGCTCGATGCTGAAGCATATATGTATAATTAATAGGTACCGAAAATATCAGGTGTGACAGCTGAGCGTACTTTGTTCGATTCCCTGGTTGGCCAAATGAATAATGAGATTTTCCATCAGGAAACTCTCAGTAACACCCCACCTATGATTATATTGATATGGATTTATGCCCGGTCAATGGCAATTAGCTTGTCCCCTATTAAGTGGGACATAAAAATTGCTGCCAAAAACGAGTGTACCTACCAACTATTTAGGGGAACCTATGCTTAACCCTTCTAGGATTACAGGCATGTTATAATGTACTTTTCTACTACACACTGCTACTACTCAGTGGCGTAGTATTATATATTATTATGGCATAGTAGTACCTTGGGTGACACCCGGTGCGGCTAGTCCCCACCGCCACCCCCTTGCTACGCCACTGCTACTACTAGGAACTGATTTGGGTTAACCCTCTAACAATCCAAAGTACTAACTATGTTTCTATCAACGCCACTAAATTAACAATACCATACTACATTATGGTTGATGTTGCTGAAGTTTCAACTACAGTTTAGGGCCAACATTTGTACTATAAATAATTTATTTAGGGCAATAGCTTTGGGCTTGGGCCTAGGGACTACTTAGGTTCCTTGGGCTGGAGAGCTTATTTAGAGAGGGGGTTTGACGTTTGGTACATAGAAATTTGTTATGGACTAAACTAGCAATAAAACAAATGCAGTAGTTTTTGCTCTCTAGTCTTGTTTTCTAGACCGCGTATGGTATAGGACACAGTGTTTTCTGTAGCTATGTGTGCCTAGAATTTGTGTATTCCGCGAGTTTATGGAATTCACTGCCGGCTTCTCTGATGGTTGAGAAATCGACTGCTGCGCTACGTGTCGTGGGTTCGATCCCCAGGTCCCCGGGTCTGGCTGTTTGTGTATGTGAATTTAAAATGTTTGTAAACGCTCCTAGATACAGGAGAAATTCCTAGAGTGGCAAAATGTTTAAAAAAAATTGTATCTTTGCAAAGTTCGAATGAATTGGTTTCTTCAAGGAATCATCGCTTCACATCAGGCGAGTTGCTGCCAAACGCCAGCCTACTTAGTATTAAAAAAAAGAAATAAAAAGTGTAAAACCTGTGGATACAGACAATAGATTAGTATTGTTCCGTAAGACTGTCTTTGTTTCATTGCTAGTTTATTCCATAGTCCTCAACAGAGTTGTGAATCGAGATCGTTGGTTTTTCAATGACGGGAAGGTACTTATATTGATAAGTCGGCAATAAAGGTGCCGTCAAACCAAGCGGTCTGGAGAGGAGAGAGTCCGCGGGACCGGACTTTGACCGATAATAATGGTTGTAAAAATACCCTTTACGAAACCAAAAAGTACTTTTTTTCCCCGCCATTGCGATCATCTTTGTTTGTTCTAGACTTGGGAGAACCAACTAGTTATGAAAATATTGGGGGTCAAGTTCATTTTAGAAAGTTATTTTTCTAAACTAATATTATAAAGAGGAAAGATTTGATTGTTTGTTTGTTTGTATTGAATAGGCTCCGAAACTACTGGTCCGATTTGAAAAATTCTTTCAGTGTTGGATAGCCCTTTTATCGAGGAAGGCTATAGGCTATATATCTATTTGATTATGAGATTAGGTATTTTTAGATTTACATTAACATTATCTTTAAAATATTGTTATTATATTGTTCCGTTCCCACAGACAAACCGTGGAAACGGTTTTGTGGGGCATAGTTTTTAAATGAAAGTTTGTAATAAAATTGTTTAATAAATAAATAAAATAATAATCATCACGCTACGACCAAACGGAGTAGAGCAGCAATGAAAAATTTTGCGAAAACGGGGAAAATGTGACGCAAACGAAGTTGCGCCGGACAGCTAGTTTAAACATATGTTTATTGTTATAGCATTGCCATTTTTATTATCATGCTCCTGAGGAGCTCGTGGCTAAATAATAACAGCCGCACGGGTCGATCTTTAAAGCTTAGCTGTGCTTGCCGAGGTTGGTCCGTGGATGGGTGACCATAATTACATACCGAGTTTCCTCCTTGCCTCGGAAAGCACCTTAAGCCGTTGGTCCCGTTTGGCATTTGTAGATCTTTGACAGTCGTTACGAGTAGTCAGAAGCCAAAACTCTGATGTGCACTTGTGAACATACTAAGGGGTATTGTATTACCCTGTTACTGGGTTCTGGAGGTTAGACAGGCAGTCGCTTCATGTAAAATACTGGTACTCAGCTGCATCCGGTTAGACTGGAAGCCGACCCCAAGATAGTCTGGAAAAAGGCTAGGCAGATGATGATGTTTATTATTATACCATAACATTAATTATATTTCTTTAGCTTCATTTTTCAGATATAAATGGATAGGTAGACTATGTAGTACTTTCAACCTACTAGGCAACTTTCGCACATTTAAAAAGTAAAATCGAATGATTTAAATAAAAATAAAAAATCGATAATCGATACCCCTTCTCTAGTCTATGGCGTCCGACCGCGCCATTCATGTTTCATTCTTTTTTCGTGCGAGGCAACGAGCACGCCTCTGTTCTAAACAGAAATCTTTTTCTAAGTGTTTTTTAACATCTTCCTATTCTAATCTGTGATTTCTACTGCACAATAATGCCGAAGCGAAAACCTGAGGAGAAAATTCGTTATTATGAATCGAAATTGCAAAAGTTGCGGGATAGACAAGTACCCGCACCTATTGCACGCAGACGGTGTATTGTGTATTCGGATTCGTCTTCGGATGAGAACAATTCAAGTAAGTTTTTTAAACGATTACTTATCATGCTTATTATGTGTCTACAAAGCTTCGATCAATAATAGAACATAGATCGAAGCTACAAAGTCTCATTATTATCCTGGGTGTCGGCCGCGAGTCGACGCGAAGGAAATTATTGAGCCGGGGTGCTGGCCGAGAGTCACCACGAAGGCATACCTACATTTTAAGGTCTAGGTGTTGGCCGTGAGTCAATACGATGACCAGTTAAAATATCAAACTTGATTTTTTCATTTTTATTTGTCTACCCTCAAATTTTGACAAACGAAAAACGTTTTGACGTTGTTACAGACCAAGAGGTAAACACGACAGTCGAGGAAACACCTCAACAAGAAAATTCTAATGTTGAGGTTCCACCTAAGCCTGCCACCATAGACACAGAAGAACTTGACGCGGAATTTCTTTCGGCGTTGGGTAATTCAGCTCCAGATACGCCTACTTATGGTGAGAAAATACACGAAACGCTGGCCCAGCGATGGCTACCAATTCTACGTCGAGGTATCCCAAAGGAAGAAAAGGAAACATTGCTGAAAGAGCAAAAAATTCCTGAAAACTGTAAGCTTTTGAGGGCTCCAGTGCTAAATCCGGAAATATCAGCGGCACTCATCGAATCAACGAGAAACCGTGACAAAAAGATAGAAGCCCAACAGCAGCAATTGGGCCTCGGTATAACAGCCGTTAGTCGAGCCATGAACATACTCGTCACTGGCGGGGAAGACAAGCAAACCAAGGTACAGGCTGTCAAAATTATGTCTGATGCTTGCCGCATACTTTCGGACCTCCATTATGTGGAAACTAAGTCTAGAATAAATCTAATTACACCAGCATTAGATAAATCATTTATCACCCTTATTCAAGACATGGAAAGGGATGAATCACTCTTCGGCAACAAACTGGCAGAAAAAATCAAGGCTTCCAAGACAATAGAAAAACAAGGGCTTCAAATTAAAAAAGGTACTGGTGCTCAAAAAGCCCCCGTGCTGTCCACCTCACAACCAGCATCAACAACGTGGACATCACGCTACCAGGGAAACTGGACAGCCCCCTCCCGCTATAAGCCGTCGTCGAATAGGGGGGGGGGGGAGAGGAGGTGCTCAGAGGACTCCCTTAGCGACACAAAGAGCGCCAAAAACAACAGCTCAAGCGAAAAACAGCTACAACAAGCAGCGTGCTGCTCCACGGCAGTAAACACGGTATGTCATGCAGGCAGAATCCGATATTATTTCGATTGTTGGCTTAGAGTTACTGCTAATCCTGTTATATTAAATGGGATTAAATACGGTTTTTCTATACCATTTGATACCGAAGTTAGTCAATCGATAGTACCTCATAACAAGTTCTCTCCATCAGAGATGTTAGATATGAGGACTGCTGTTAATAAATTATTAGATTTAGGGGCCATAAATAAATGCGAACCATGTGAGGATCAATTTATTTCCAAATTTTTTTTTGATTCCTAAGGCCAATGGGAGTAAGAGGTTTATCCTCAACTTAAAACCACCAAATAGGTTCGTCTCCAAAACTCACTTTAAAATGGAGGACTATCGAACGGCAGCAAAACTAATACCTAAGGATGGCTTTATGGCCACCATTGACTTAGAAGAGGTTTACCTACTTCTTCCCATCTCAGCCAATGACCGAAAGTATCTAAGGTTCCAGTTTCAAGACGAAAATGGAACTGTCTCATTGTATGAGTTCTCTTCTTTACCGTATGGCCTTTCTATAGCTCCTAGAACGTTTACAAAGTCCATGAGAGAAGTTATAACTAACCTTAGATCACGCGGCTTCACCTCAGTTATATATTTAGATGATATCTTGTGTATCGGCAAGAATTACCAAGACTGTTTATATAATGTTAGAGAAACAATTAATGTGTTACAGTGCCTAGGATTCATAATAAATTATGAAAAAAGCTCAATACAACCTAAACAGTCTTGTAAATTTTTAGGTTTTATTTACGACTCAAAGAATATGACAATATCCTTACCTAACGAAAAACGTGACAATATAGCACATCTGATCAAAAAATTCCAGTTATTACCTCATTGCTCTATCAGAGATTTTGCACAATTAATCGGTACTTTAACTGCTGCATGCCCGGCTGTGCGCTACGGGTGACTGTACACCAAATTATTAGAAAGGTACAAATTTCTTACTCTGAAGAAACTCATTTCTTTTGATGCCAAATTTAAATTATCAGCCGATATATTACCTGATTTAAATTGGTGGGCTAGAAACATTCAATCGACGTGTAACTTAATAGGCACACTGGATTTCGATTTTGAAATGTTTACAGACGCCTTCAGAACGGGTTGGGGTGCTTATAGCAACCAAAACCGTGTTCATGGTGGTTGGACAGTAGACGAGCAGAAGTTCCACATAAATTATTTAGAACTTTTAGCAATATTCTTAAGTCTAAAATGTTTAGCTAGAGATAGGTCAGAGTGCAATATATTGTTACGTGTCGATAATACCACTGCAATCAGCTACATCAACCGAATGGGCGGAATTCAATACCCTCATCTCAATGAGTTAGCTAAGAGAATTTGGCAATGGTGCGAGACGCGAAAGATTTGGTTATTTGCGTCGTACATAAATACCCGAGAAAATAAGGAAGCGGATGAGGAATCTCGGAAAATAAATAATCCAGACATTGAATGGTCCCTGTCTAACAAGGTCTACATAGATATAGTAAATAGTTTAGGTACCCCTGAAATAGACCTTTTCGCTTCTCGCACTAATACCAAGTGCGATACTTATATCTCATGGAGACCAGATCCAGACGCGATTGCAGTGGATGCATTCACTATGAACTGGAATCAGTGGTTCTTTTACGCTTTCCCACCCTACTCATTAATTTTAAAATGTCTACAAAAGATAAAGAATGACAAGGCGAAAGGCATTTTCGTTTTTCCATTTTGGCCGTCACAACCGTGGTTTCCTCTTCTGAAAAGCATGTCGACATCGGAGGTAATTTTCTTGAGTAGTGACGCTCTTCCTCGGTCTCGTTACAGGTCGGCAGCAGGCTACCCTGGCTGCAGTGAGACTCTCCGGCACGCGTTTTCTAGAAGAGGGACCCCAGAGGCCGCTTTAAATTTAATGATTGCGTCGCTTGCTAAGAACACATTAATGCAATATAGTGTAACGTATAAACTGTGGTGGGTATTCTGCAGAGATAACAATTTGAACTGTTACGATGCTGGGATAGCCCAAGTCATCTTGTTTTTAACTGAACGGTATAATGAAGGTTCAACATTCGGAACATTGAATAGCCACCGCTCAGCACTCTCCCTCCTACTAGGAGGTGAAGTCAGTACTGACGTCAGAATTAAAAGACTTCTGAAAGGCGCCTTTAAACTAAGACCATCAGTTCCCAAGTATACCACCACATGGGATCCTCAATTAGTCCTGAATAACATATCTAATTGGTACCCCAATGAAGATCTCTCGATAGAAAAGATTACCAAGAAGCTGGTCACCTTTTTAGCTATATGCACCGCCCATAGGGTGCAGACACTGTCACTTATAAAATTAGACAATATTATTATTAATCCAAGCGAAGTTAAAATTTTTATCTCTGATATTATTAAAACTTCTGGCCCGGGACGTGATCAACCAATTTTGATTTTACCCTACTTCAATGAGAATAAGAGTATTTGTCCAGCCACCACCTTACAAAATTATCTAGAACTCACAAAGGATTTAAGACCCGTGGGCTCTAAAAACCTTTTACTAACTTGGAAACGACCTCATAAAACTGCTTCTGCTCAATCCATCAGTCGGTGGACTAAGCAGGTGCTGGCCGACAGCGGCGTAGACGTATCAGTGTTCAGTGCACATAGCACGAGACATGCGCCCACGTCGGCTGCCAGCTCAGCGGGTATATCTCTAGAGGTTATTCGAAAAACGGCGGGCTGGACAAAAACATCAGAAACATTCGCTAATTTTTATCAGCGGCCTATTTGTAATGATGGGGATTTTGCAAGAGCAATTCTATGTAATCATTAAGTTACTTATAAGTTATTATAATAATGAGAAGATAAATATTTTGGTTTTGTTCCTAGAAGACAACATTTATGTAATAAACTCTATTTTGATGGACAAAACTTTTTACTCTAAACATCTACATAGTCTACCTATCCATTTATATCTGAAAAATGAAGCTAAAGAAATATAATATTATGATCAAATGAACTTCACGGGTGAAGTTCGATCATTATTATATGATTTAGCTTCATTTGAAGATATAAACCCGCCCTCCCATAACCCGTAATTGAAAAGTTTTGTCTTCTCTGAAAGAATGAAACATGAATGGCGCGGTCGGACGCCATAGACTAGAGAAGGGGTATCGATTATCGATTTTTTATTTTTATTTAAATCATTCGATTTTACTTTTTAAATGTGCGAAAGTTGCCTAGTAGGTTGAAAGTACTACATAGTCTACCTATCCATTTATATCTTCAAATGAAGCTAAATCATATAATAATGATCGAACTTCACCCGTGAAGTTCATTTGATCATAATAATATACCTCCACAACTATACCACGACTATTATCTATTCAAGTTTATGGAAATAAATAAATAACATGTGCTCCTTAAAATCCTTAATATTTCCCTTAAAGGATTCTAAATTCTCAGATACGTAACGAAACGACAAGAAAGTAATAAGTGGTACGTATAAACGATCATTAAGAACAAACACGACAGAGTTACAGCCAAGTGTGTGAAGAATACAATGAATAGTTAATTCGTAATGAATACCGAAGTACGAAACTATAAATAATGTTAATTTATAAGTTAATTTAACTGTCTACTTTATAAATCATTTATATTCCAGTTTGTAGCGCAGACTGTTTCATTATATTGTTTGATTAAATTAATTTTGTCAATCTAGTGCGCGTGTTTATACGCATTCTGTTAGTTTGTTTTGCAGATTAGGATTAAATCACATATTCGACAGCATATATAATAATATACGATATGATAAACTGCCCTCAAAAACGGGGAAGGAAAACATCGGGAGGAAACCGGCATGTCCTAGAACGAAAAGTTCGAAGACATGTGACATCTACCAACCCGCACTGGGCCCGCGTGGTGGATTACAGCCCACTCCCTCTCATAGAGAGGAGGTCTGTGTCCCAGCAGTGGGAACATTTTAGGCTGATGATGATGATGACGGTATGATACGATAATGATGCATGAACATATAATAGAATAGTAACGAATAGTCCGTACGTATTATTAGCGCATAGTGTGTGTTGATACCTAGTAGTAACATAAAATTACGCTTGTAATCCCCGAAAGGTTAGGCAAAGGTGTACTTAATACCCACATTTCGTCGCCAGTCAAGTTTAAGTACAATGGGACAAGGGCAGGAAGATGGATGTTTAAGTCCCATGTAGTAGGATGTGAACGTATTATCATCAATCGGGCAAAACTTCTGACTCCGTGGCTGCTACGGAGCAATTCCTGATGGAAAAACACAGCAACACGAATCAGAAACTTTATTTGTTTTTAAATTTTAAATGCCAATGTTATTTTCCTGTGTTGTCTGTCTACTGTCTGTACATTAATAGTAAATTGAATAAAAAAAAAAACTTTTCTCGACCTGAAAATCGAACCTCGTGCTTAGCAGTCGATCTCTTGCGACTAACAACGAGGCAGTCCCAGCATAGCGAAGCGCAGTTGATAATATATGAATAAATATTGTTGCCTAAGGTAATATTTTATACTAAATTGGCCACTTTATAGCGAAGTGGGTGTCAGGATCACAATGCACACTTGGCGCGATATATCACACATATTATCGTGGTTGCGGAAAGCGGCTCAGTGTGGCGCGGGAAAGTTATTTTGAAAGGTAAGTATTTAGAAGGCAGATATGGGAGGAGCAGCGGTGTCCCAGTGATGCCAGCCCCGACCTACGAGCAGTAAGACATGGGTTCGAACCCAGGCAGGCGCATTATTTTGAGTAATTTATTTCATCACTGCTTCTCTCAAAATGGTCAAGGAAAACATCGTGAGGAAACCGGCATGTCTTAGAACTAAAAATTCGAAGACATGTGACATTTACCAACACGCACTGGGCCCGGGTGGTGGATTACAGCCCATTCCCTCTCATACAGAGGAGGCCTGTGTCCCAGCAGTGGGAACATTACAGGCTGATGATGACGATTATGATGAAGATGGGACGTTTCGTCGGGTTAGAACGGACATATACTGAATTATTGACCTTCTTGATGATTTATTTTTGACGCTCGTACCACAAAGGGCCTACCTTACCTACCTTAGCGTGTTAGTTTTAAAGTTTTTTGGCCCTTGCCGTCTGGAGAGGCCGCGTGCGCGTGCGGTGCGCTTTGGACTCGGTATGCGTGTTTATATATGTGTGTATATAGAGCCTTTCCATTCTCGGCAAAATCCTTCCATGCCCAGTATACGTCGCATGACATCATATAGTGATACGAGATTCCTTTGAGGTGAAAAGTTCGTTAGCCGCGAGCGAGAGTGACGAGCACCAATGAAGTCTCGTCGATGCAGACGGCACTAGACGACGCACCGAGTGTTCGTTACGTCACTCACATGTTTGACAACGGAAGCGGAACCTCCCTGAATACGTTATAGTAGACTAGCGATCCCTCTTTGCTTCGCACGGTTATTAAGACTTGAGACTAAGTAGGGTTACCTTAACGTAGCAGCAGCGTCACAAACTATGCTCCACCTCCTATCCTGCTCTCTTAAACCAAAACCATGCAGCGATGTGTCTGCCTTGCACCCGACGCGCGACGTCGCTGTAGAAGTGGCTAAGTTTGGGCTAACAAAATATGAAAACTATCGTGCCTGCGGCACGGAGAAGTGCAACTTAGAAGAGTAACCGCCTTGAATATTAGCTGAATGATGGTGAAAATCACATCCAAAACTGTAGCATAGTTTAGCCGAAGAACGCGATCACAAAGACAGACACGAAAATCGCATTAATCTGCTATATGACCAGAAATATTATGCACACAATGTTTGTGTTTTAATAGAATGATGACATCCCCTGTGACACCATTATTCCTTTGCGTTTTCTGTTATCAAATTAAACCAAATTGTTATCATAATAGAACAACTAAAACGTGTTGATGCTGTAATATTTCACGATCAAGCAATCCAGACGCGATTAACTTAATTAAACGTATTCGCAAATTTATTATTCATATCATAGAATTATTCACAAAGTTTTGTTTAATGTTCTCGGAATAAAAATGTTGGCACGCAAAGACTTTTTATGAAAACCAGCCGGTAAATAAGGTAAAGGTCCCAGTCGTATCCATTTGTCCCCCCGGAGCATTCGTGGGAATGGGCAAAAACAAGTGAAAATAAAGTGAAAACATTGCTATTCTCGTGTGGATTACCTTGCGTCGTGTTATTCCAGCCGGTGTGCTGTCTACTCGGATAACAAACTATGGACTTTACCATTTCCATACATTTAAATTTAAAAATAATTACGTGACTTGCAGAATTCGGAACGAGCGCTAATTGAGTCCATTAAAGTTTTGTGGCGCAAATTATTTTTGTTCATGATTATATTTTCGCAGCTATCTACTCTCATAAAAAGGGGGAGCGTAATTACTTAGGCACGTTAATGTCCGTTATTACGGGTAATAGGGTATAATGTGAAAAATTATGTTTGTTATAATATAATTTAGTGGCATAAGACCATGTGTAATCGGATGGTGTGATAAAACTTGTCGGGGTATAATCCTGAAAAAAAAATACGACCCATGCGTTTAGTACCGGGAAATGAGAATTTGGAAGGTCGCTACTTGTGTATGCTTTTTGTGTTACATTTGCCATTTCATGGAAAGGCGAAAGCCTTTAAGCTGTGACACAGAAAAAAAAAATGATTTCAAATTAGTAAGCAGGCGACTAATTTCCATTCACAGCCCGCTCCATTTTGTGCTGAAATAAACTGTGGAGTAAGTACAAAATAAACTGGGAACAACATTATTCTTGTTGAGATTATTTTGTGTTATCTTAGACGTTTATTCTTTCCGTGCGGACATGACTATTCTGCGGTGTTGATACTGTATTCACTTGTTATTTTATTTTCACTTCTTTACTTTTCCGACGCTACAATAAACATTTTAGTAGATAAGAGTATATTCAACGTACTGTTTATTTTTTCTGAGGTTTTCGTACACAATGTTCGTTTTAAGAAGGGAGGTATTTAGGCAGGACAAATACAGCGAGTTGTTGTATGATTGACTATGTTGTTGGAAAAACATAACTCCGTAGGAAATGAGCGTAGAGACATACGTTTTGTGATTAAGTCTGAGAGTTGCCATGGCGGACCTAAAAGTCTTTAAATATACTCCGGCCACAAAGTTGGCCGAAGCAAGGAAAACCTGTTCAGGAGGAGGTGTGGTCCCACTAACGATGAGACACTTGATATCGTGTCCTACTTGTCCTGTTGCTTGCACATCACAGTAGCTGATGGTCGCTACTAAAAGTGCCAAACTCGTCACCAAATTTTGTGCTGACTCAATTTGAATTGACATCGACACGCTAAGAAGAAGCAGTATTATTTTACTTTTATTCCAGTGTGGAAAAGAGACGGGGCTATACAGGACGTCTAGCGCCATCTTTTTCCCACACTAGAATAGGAGTAAAACAATTATGTTTGAAGATGTCATGGTAGGCCGCCTGACCTATTTCTACTATACCTAATGTTAGTTTAACACCCGTGTCTGCAAACTAGTCAAAGTGTACTTTAGTAATAGTACATTATGGTACTAGTGTGTAATGTTGGTTATTACCGCTGGGGCGCCATTGAGACCAGAGCCGTTAGGTGAGGATCTCAAGAGAGCCGAGGACGGTAATCATCAATACACACGTGTATCATACTACGTTTTTCAACACACTTGTGAATAAAATAACAATAAAAACTCATTTTATTTAGTATATAAAAAGTTTATTTAGAGAAACAATTAGTAATGTGCAGTTAGTTAAATTATAATTAACTGTTTTTGATGGCTTAGCGGTCTCATCCGATAGATTTATTTATTGAAATACTTTCAGGTTGTTCTATTAAACACGATCTAGTTTTGAATAAAAACTTTTTTAAGAACAAAGCACCTCAACCAATAATATTAAAAAAAACTATAACTCACGAGTGAGTTATAGCAATGAAAAAGTCACAGTTTGATTATGGGTGTCATTCTGTGCCTAATTGCGGTGACCATAGAGCCACTTTATGAGCAAGTGTGTTGAAAAGGTAATTATTTAAGATACGATTTTTATTCTGTAGTTTAGTAATTGCTTGAAGAAGGAACTACCAAAAGTTTAAATGATTAGCATTGCTTTCTTTGACTTTTCGTAAGTACTTCGTTTATATTCTAGTCCATTGCATAAAAATGTTTCCATAAATAAAATTAATTACTTATACTCACGTTATTACTTTTACTGGACTATAGATACCAGGGTTAGTATTATTGATGCGAGTGAAGCTGGGCGACAGCTAATAGACTAGTAGATTCAAATGACACAAATTATTCGCAGAATTTATGACAATACGCTCACCTACGATTGGACCTTAAATGTAACTGGTGGACTGTGGGAGTATGAGGATCATACCTTAAGCAGAGTTCCCCTCGGGATAACAGGCTCTATTTAATGTTAAGTTATTCTCAATATATTCCAGGAAGAATCTACGTACAATTTTCAATGAAATTGAAAGAAATGTCACAATGACAACCAGTATTATTATTCAATTATATTATACACAATAAAAGTCTCATACTTCCGCAGTATTTAGAATCTCAGCATCCATTTGGTATACGTACGAATGCTTGAAGTAAACCTAAATTGAAATTACTTGTATAATGTGCGAAGTGATTATTAAAGATTTTATTCGTAGATACGTGGGTGATACTTATTATAATTTTTGTAGCAATGCTGTAAACAAAGCAACCAAATGAGAGTTTTAATTGTTTAAGACTCAACTATAATCTATGTTTATTGGTGATACTTATCGTGCTTGTCCCAAATGCTGATAAAACTGTGGATAGTTTTTTTATTTTCGTTTGAAAATCCGTTCTTACGTTTCCGTAGCACGTGCCTGTTAGGGCCTCCGTTCTTAGAACGCAACCTTGTACTAGTCGTACTAGCGCCGAATGTCAGAGAATCTGTTTTACAAAGTCGCATGTAAGGGGGCGTCCACTAATTATATGAGACGTTTAAGGGGGGGGGGGAGGGTGTCGAGCCAAACCTCACCTAATCTCACGAGGGAGAGAAGGGAGGTCTCGGTAAATATCACGTAATTTTTTTGCTGTAAGAAACATTGTAAATATGTTTACATGTTGTCATGAATAATAAATACATAACATTCAATGAAAATTCTTAAGCAAATTATGTTTTTTAAATCAATCCAACGCAACAAAGCACAGGTTAACGTATTGACACTTAACTACGAATTTTGATACATCTCACGCGAGATTAGAGGGGGGGGGGTGAGGGGGTCAAGTCAAGTCTCATAATATCTCACCAAAGGGAAAGAAGGGGTCGAAAAATCGCCGAAATTGCCTCACGTAATAAATGGACGCCCCCTAAGTACCTCAAAGCTTATAAAAAACAAACACATCTCACCTCCTAAAATTTATATAAAACAACATCACAATGGTTGAAGTAAGGAACTAGTGAATATTTATGGCTTATATTCTAGTCGCTATATCTGCCCTGGAGTGGTTGTCGGTCGTATTTGCGAGTGTAAATTGAAACATGTCGAGAGTTAATTGCGTCCAGGCCGGGCGTGGGAGGGGCCGTGGATAATCCTGGGACCTGCGACCGACCCCGCGCCTTGCGACCTTCCACCAGAGATAAACGCTTCCTACACCATAGCTGGGATAGTGCGAATTAACAGCGAAAATTGTTGGATTTCGTGGACGTTTTGGTATGTTTGTGGAATTGTTTTTGAGAGTAATCTAGGTTTGTTTAGTACTGTATTTAGATATAATAAAATTGCTGACAAAGCAGTACTGACATTTTCATTTTCATTATGCTATAAGACATTCCAATAATTACGAGCGATTGACAAGACAACGAAACTCAAAATCCATTACTTGTTACTACTTTGTAACAAGTCACTCAGTCTAGTGTCATACTCCCGCTTCTCATGTAGCATTTGTGTCAAAATCGAAAATGTTCGAGATCAATTTTGGTACGACAATATTTCCAATGGTCTATAATTTTTTTTAATTTCTTTGGCTAAAAACGTATCAGATTGACTATCATGAGAAGCGATATCTAAAAGTACGCACCTTGGGTATACTATCTACACACTACTTGTGGCATCATAGCCAGTTCACAGCCTTGTAGGCCCACTATAACTTTGTAGCTTGATTTTCGGTTCGTTCTTTATTTAATTAATACAATTTTTACACTCAAAGTCAAATCGCCATCTCATAAAACCGACAAAGAACTTCTTTAACAGTTGTGATTAATTTCCTGGACATTACCACAGGCGATTCACACAGATCAGCTAAAAGTCTAAAACACTTGCTAAACACAGTGTTTACGTTCCTATTCCTGCTTCACTCCTATTTACTGGCTTACGTATAAGTCTTGTATACAACAGCGTTCATTTACGAGCTGACAAGTTTAAAAGATAAGGCACTCACTCCAGTTGCAGTAAAACGTAAAAAGAACTTCTTTTTTTTTCGTTTTAACTCTGTTGTCTTTGTATATTCATCATTTCAGTTTACGGTAGAAAGAGTTTTAAAATAAACTTGCAATGTTTTTCCTCTTTAATATGGTTAAAAGTCTTTCATAAATCCTTGTTAAAAAACGATAGTATCCGATTGATTGTTTCTCTTCAAGTTTCGAGCGAAGTCTTTCAAATATTGAGTATTTGAAACTGCGATGTTCTCCTTCGCCTAAATGCTATTGATTAGGAGCTGGGACGGCAATTCCTTGAATTTCTGGTTCATTGTGCCATCTGCTGCATTGCGAAGGATTTGGCTAGCGCACTCCAAGTTGGTGCTATTATAGTATCGATTTCAATATTAACTAGCTTTATAAGTTAGCTTTTATGAAGAGAACTGTAAAGCCTTAAAAGAGTTTCCGCAAATAAACTGAATGGGGCAAAACAATCATCATGAAAAAGTTTACCGACGCATTGCGTCTACGCAAATTTATAGTCCGTAATCCGAGTCGCATTCTGCTACGGCGTAGCATAGTGCTACGATCGCAAGTTCTACGCGCCTATGCAATTATTGAGCATTTAAAAATGCCAATCTATTCTATATGTCTAATTGTCTGTATGTGTAATTGTGTATATGTGTAATTGGTTGTCTAAAAACTTTTTTATAAACACTGTGCGAAAAGACTAGGGTGAGATTTGGCATAGTTAAAGTCCATAAGAAAAACTGAAAAAAATGATTCATTTCGACCACTGGGCGACTACTAGTCGCCCAGTGGTCGTTATACCTCCCAGAACCATACAAAATACCACCATTCTTCGTTCCAAGATTTAAAACCTTAAAAAAGAAATACGAAAATTCCTCACCACCAACCCTACGCTACGCCACAAAGTTCGCACAGGCCTCCTCGCGGAGTGTCATCGAGTATAAAAAACAAAGGCCTCCTTATTACACAGGTTGAGCTCGTCATAATTTCAACAAGTTTATGTGCGTTCAACAAGAGTAATGTCGTACCTGATTTATGTTTGCCTGCTGTTGTAGACTTAGGACGGAACAGGTTTATGAATCTTTGTTACCGGAAACTTTCGTGTGTAAGGAATGTGTAGTGTTGGTACTCTGTTGCAGAGAATTGAAAATCTTGGTTGGGTTGGGGAATCTTCTTTTGTTGGCCTAGTTTACTAGGTTGTTCTTATAGACGGTAATTTCGTAGACTGTAGTTATCTAACCACGAGCGCGTTGTGTAAACGTAACGTAAATTAGGTTGATTTTAAAACTAGCTGTCCGGCGCAACTTCGTTTGCGTCACATTTTCCCCGTTTTCGCAACATTTTTCATTGCTGCTCCACTCCTATTGGTTGTAGCGTGATGATATATAGCCTATAGCCTTCCTCGATAAATGGGCTATATACCACTGAAATAATTTTTCAAATCGGACCAGTAGTTTCTGAGCTTATTCAATGCAAACAAGCAAACAAACAAGCAATCAAATCTTTCCTCCTTATAATATTAGTTTAGATTAAAACTATTCGTTTCACATATTATATTTAACACTTTTGTTTAACTTTGTGTCACACTTGGAGTTTCTCCTGTATCGTAGGTACGTTTACAAAAATTTAAACTCACATACACAAACAGCCAGACCCGGAACAACTATCTGCAGGCCATACAAATATTTGTTCCGTGCGGAGATCGAACCCGCGACACGCAGCGCAACAGTCGAGGCACAAAGGTTATGCTTATTTCTAAAGAAATCTCTTTCAGCAAACCTGCTGATGCTGATATATCATATTAGAAGAGAGCAGGTCCTCCTCACAGAAAAAAAAACAGGCAAAGCAGACAATATTATGGCTATTATAATTTGGTAATTAGCTGAATTATAATTTTAATTCTCTCACTTCCACACCTCTTAATGGTTGTTTATTTTAGGAAATACTTCTACAATTTAATCCGCATTGAGGGAATATTCTTGATGTACTAAATGTCTATACGGTGATTATAGATAATCTAGTCAAATAGTATATTATATACACATCTGGAGAACCTAGAGATGTGTATATAATATACTATTTGACTACAGTAGACACTAGGTAGAGTGTCTTGTTCCCGAAGGGAAGTCGGCAGGAATCGGCTCCTTAGGTGTCTTCAGGCCGGATTCTTATATATAATCATCGCGATTCTCTCACACAAACCTAATCTCGATCTAAAAACGTCGCCATAATGTAAGACAGGCGCGGCGCTGAATTATTCGACTGTGAAAGAGTGATATTAACTTTACCAACTTGCTCCACTTGAACTCCATCTTAACATTTCGCCGAAATCATAATAGCCTTCTTTTCGGCGTCGATTCCTCCTCCATGTTGACTTTGGAAGTGGAATTCAAGGGAATTTGTTATCTTTGTCTTTCAAATCCGATTGAATTCAAAGAGGATCCTATCTAGTATCCGTCTCACAGTAATTTACAACTTGCATAATAGTGTTCAAGAACATTAACTCGACATAGTCCTCATCGTTCTTTCATAAGTTTCTCGGCTTCTCATCCCAGCAACTTCGTTCCGTTGTTCTTTAAAGCCTGCTACGAGTCAAAGCAATTGCAACTATTCCGAGAGTCTCAGACGGAGAGTTCCAACTAGAATATTAACTGAGGATTTAGTATTTAGTCGAGAGTGGAAATTGAAACATGTTCTGAGTTAATTGTGACTACGGCCCGCGGTCGCATCACTTCGCGCCAAATTTGGGATTCAGGGCGTCGACACAATGCAAACTTCAGTTTGTTGTTCGACAAACTCTTTGTTGTGCTCATCGAATAATAAATTGTGGTGACTCGTGGAAATAGACGTTTTGAATCCGACCTTATTAGTCGTTTGTTTAATATAATAATTACGATTTATTTTTTCCCACAAAGTACAATATGTTACAAATATTGGAGGTGCAAAAGGTTTGTGGTAGTCCGGAATCTAAACTAAGATACCCTGTGCTAAAGACTCCCGGGCCCCCTCACCGAGATTGGAATATATAATGTTTATTTCTATTTATTTCGTCCGCAAAATTTCTAGTATTAGTTTACCGGCTTTCATATCCTCGGTCCACGGCACTGAGAAATTAATCAGGAATATCCTGGCTTCCACACTGATTGATTTTGATGTGCCGTGCCTCTCCGAGGCCATCGATGCTTGGAAACTCGCTTGCCCGAATACTGAAGAACCCGACAATCCATTTTCCCAGAGACGGTGGGACGAGCCGCTCTGCAGAGTAGTTCAGGACAATTTACTTCACACAGCTGCTACTACTGCTGAGCGTGCACGACTGCTTGCTGTGGGTGAATGGGAGTCGGGTCTTTGGCTTCACGCACTCCCGTCGTCGAGCATAGGCACTTTGTTCGACGACACGACCTTCCGCCTCGCTGCTTCCTTACGTCTTGGTGCCGCCTGCTGCACTCCTCATCGCTGTCACTGTGGTGAAGCTGTCAACAGCCTCGGACACCACGGCCTGTCATGCAGCCGAAGTGCGGGCCGTTTTGCGCGGCACGCGAACATAAATGACATCATCCGTCGAGCTCTTGTTACCGTCGGCGTTCCAGCTATTTTAGAGCCCAATGGCTTGGCACGCGACGATGGCAAAAGACCGGACGGCATGTCGTTGTTTCCTTGGAAGATGGGTAGGCCTTTAGTGTGGGACGCAACATGCGTCGATACTCTTGCGCCATCACATCTTCATAGCTCATCGTGCTGTGCTGGCGCTGCCGCTGCGGCTGCGGAGAACCTCAAGCGGTGTAAATATAGTACCCTTTGTGGTAACTATATTTTCGAGCCGTTTGGGGTTGAAACTCTGGGGCCGTGGGGTCCGATTGCTCACAGCCTTTTTAAGGAAATCTCCAAACGCTTAGTTGACGCTTCACGTGACCCAAGGGCTGGCTTTTACTTTGGCCAGAGGCTAAGTGTTGCCATTCAACGTGGCAACGCCGCCAGTCTCTTGGGCACGTTACCAGCTGACAGCGTTGAGGAGGAGTTTTTTGACGCCCTTTTATTATTTGTTGTTATTTTAGTTTTAATTATCTAGTTTTATGTTTAGTAATTAATTTAGATTTAGAAATTAGTATTTTATATATGATATAAATACAAAATCTCTAATATTTACAATATATAACATATTATTTCTATTAGAAATAATCTAATGAAAGATAACAAAGGCTTTGTTAAATAACATTATCGACAAACTATTTATAGAACAAAGACCCAAGGGATAACACAAAAAGTACGAGAGGGAAACAAAGGTGTTCGACATCGGGACGTTAAATTAAACAATTAAATAGATCATTAATGGATGAAGTGTGGATGTAAATGAATTGGGTTTCGACAGTTTTGTTTGTTTTCACGGGGAGGACGATGGCCCTTGCCTGGCGTGCCGGCCGCACTCGCCCGCGTTCGTAACCAATTTTACATTCGATTTGAGTGACGCGTTGCTACATTAAAGGTTATCGTATCCTCGTTAATTTATATTGGCTTTCTGTTAATCGGTATGGACACTTAATGATGGGGAAGCTGTACCTTGAACCTTGTACGTATTCATATTGAAAAAGGATATCTCGCAAAAAAACCTGTTTGTTTATGAATCGCAATTCATGTTCGATATTAATTTCAGTTGAAAGGATCAGTTTTTTTTTATGAAGCAAAAGTTAATTAAACTCTTGTTGGCTGTATCAAATGGGTACATAAAAACTGGTTTTATGGTACCTACTGAATTAATCATTTGCGGAGATAAATTTAAATAAAATTGTACAATAGTAACACCCAGTTTTGAGAGCCTGTGGGGTAATTTCGTGACACACTTACAATGACAATGCTTTTAATTTTGAAAATTCAACAACTTTCATTGCGTTATTTACTCTGTTGTGCAGATAACTTTGACACACATTTCTAAATCTTTGGCCAAATTATGGTACTGGTTGAAATTTAAATTTCATGACAATGATGTGAGTTCATTATCTGATGTTGTTTATTGAAACTAGTTGACATGTAACAGCATTTATAACAGATAACTTCCGTTAACTAGCATGTTCCTTTTTCAAAAAGCTAATCCTTTTATTCCACTTTTACAACCGCTCTCTTCGCAACGTGTACCAATAATCTGTAACACTACTTGTTACAATACACGTTACGTTGCGTACAGTCGAACCCGATTAGTTAGCTTGAGATAATTACACATTCCATTTGTCCGGTTAATCCGGGCCTAATCGGATGGCGTTTGATAAGGGTCCGGCCCACCTTAGGTGCGATACCTATGACGTCACTGCTTTATACCTATGCCTTTCCAAAGGGAAAAGATTGTGTTGATCAGTTTAATATAATGCTGTTTTAAAATCTAACTATAACATTTATATTTGGGTTAGGTTTTTAAAACAACACTGTGTGAAATTGGAAATTATTTCACATAAATTGACCTACGAGAGCAGCGGTGGCCCAGTGGTGGCAGCCCCGACTTACGAGCAGCAAGCCGTGGGTTCGAACCCAGGCAGGCGCATTACTTTGTGTAATTTATTTCATCACCGCTGTCCTCAAAAACGGTGAAGGAAGACATCGTCAGGAAAGTGGCATGTCCTAGAACTAAAAATACGAAGACATGTGACATCTACCAACCCGCACTAGGCCCGCGTGGTAGATTACAGCCCACTCCCTCTGATTGAGAGGAGGTCTGTGTCCCAGCAGTGGGAACATTAAAGGCTGATGATGATGATGATGAAATTGACCTACAAGAACGTTTACCTGGGGAAAAATATTCTATTTATCAGCTTAGGTTGTAACCAGCATGCCTGAGAGATATTTCTCGACGGCATATAAAGCCAAGTCAGTGGCCCATGTGTGGCTTAAAAACTCTGACACCAGGTCAGGCACTAACCACACGGTAAAGAAAGAAGAAGCTTAGGTCGTGGTCTGTTTAGCAAATTTCATAGAAATCCGTTCAGCCGTTTAGACGTGAAAAGGTAACAGACTGAGTTACTTACACATTTATGTTAA
Organism: Cerastis rubricosa; assembly: GCA_949152445.1. Lineage (NCBI taxonomy): Eukaryota > Metazoa > Arthropoda > Insecta > Lepidoptera > Noctuidae > Cerastis > Cerastis rubricosa. The sequence goes on along the minus strand of OX424525.1, from coordinate 14,772,037 downwards.
TAAATACGTCATCATTTGCCTAGCCTTTTCCCAAACTATCTTGGGATCAGCTTCCAGTCTAACCGGATTCAGTTGAGTACCAGTATTTTATATAAAGCGACTGCCTATCTGACCTCCAGAACCCAGTAACTGGTTAATATGGCCCCTTGGTAAGACGGCGTGTCACACTTTTGGCTTCTGACTACTCATAATGACTGCCAAAGACAAATGACAGCCGGGACCAACGGCTACGTGCTTTCCAAGGCACGGAGGAAACTTGGTATGTAATTATGGTCACCCTTCACGGGCCAACCTCGGCAAGCACGGTTTAACCTTAAAGATCGACCCGTACGGCTGTTATTATTTAGCCTTGAGCTCCTCCCCTTATTAAACACATGGATAAATATGTATATAAAATATATTTTCCATACATATCCAATCCATATGTGTTAAATTATCTCTATTTAATTAAGTAAATATGGATAATTTTGAAAAATATACTGGTCGACACGTTCCCAAAGGACTATTAATTAAGTAGTATATATTTTCAGATAAAGTTGATAGAATAATCTCCATTATCCTTTGTAAATAATTTTGACACATTGATGATTATTCTTTATTTAAAAGATCTTGACACATACCGGCAAGGAATTCATTAAAAAAAGTATTGTTCGGAGTAAAGTTACAACAATTAATTCGGGTCTAATCGGAGGGTTAATGATAAGGGTAAACCCCGTTTAAGGTATTCCTCGATACCTTACCATTACTACACCCTAACGGTTTGAAATAGGAATTCCATATGACAGTTTTTTAATGAACTATTTTAGTGTGGCTTTCAAACTCAAACTCAAAGCATTTATTTCAATTCGGCCATTACAGGCACTTTTGAAAGTCAAATAACAAAAAAAAAAAACGCGAAGCTACAGTCCCAGTCACAAGACATAATAACCTGTGAAAGTACTGTAGTTGCCCATTCCAAAGCGTAGATCTCTATGGAGAAGAATGGGCAAGAAACTCCATGGACACTCTTTTAAATCAAAATCTCGGTTACATCTTCAATTTACGTACGGAATTTTTATTTAGGTAATGAAATGGATTACACCCCTTGGTAACCTGTCTTACCAAGGGTATCGAATAACCCAGTACTAACTAGGTTGTGGAGGTCAGATAGGCAGCTGATCCCAACATAATGGGGAAAAGCTTAGGCAGATTATATTGTTGTGTTTTGTGTGATGCATGGAAACCGTAGCTAGACATTCACAATATCCACAGTATCCTTCACACACGTTTCAAAGTGGATTCGAGAAAAGGAAGAGGATAGAGAAAATCTAATAATACCGTGTGTTAAATTCACAAATCGTTCGCGGTTACCAGCCGTGAAATTTCTATATAAAAAGGCAAAAGGAAATGTCTAACGTGACTGTCGAAGTTTTGCGAGTCACACCAAATCGGAGGTATCATATTCATGAGGTGTTACAGCCTGAAAATGGCGGCTGCTATCGAGACTTTCATGTGATTTCTTAGTTGGTTTGGTGGTTTTTTGGTATTTTAACGGTTATATTTGTTTTCGCATTTGAATGCAACTGAAAACCACTGTTTTACATGGAGCGACTGCCTATCTGACGTCTATAATCCGGTTAGTACTGGGTAATACTATACCCCTTGGTAAGACTGGTTGTCAGACATTTGGGCCACTAGACTACCTTTAACGACTGTCAAAGTTCTACAAATGACACCCGGGACCAAAGGCTAAAAGTGATTTCCAAGGCACGAAGGAAACTCGGTTTATAATGGGTGGTCACCCATCCACGGACCAACGTAGATGGACCCCAGTGGCTGTTCTTATTTAGCCACGAGCTCTTCCGTAACACATAAAACAACATCACGGCATTCCTGAAGGGAAGGGCAGAGACGTCCTTAGTATTTCATCTATGTATATTGCGCCATGTAATAAACGCATTTCCCAGTAAAAAAACAAAAAAAAAAAAAAGTAACAAACATTCAATCATTCACATTTTTAATGCCAGTACAAAATAATTTCCCTTAACGCCACAATACACGAATCACCAAATAATCCACCTAAATAGCGAAATTTATTTGTGTAAAAAAAAAGCTGTGCTCTTCATAATTTTGATGACCTTTTTCATTGTAAGCTGTTTATTACCAAATTATTTTGTGATCGGTCTTGTAAACATAATTTAAAGCAGCATTCAATTTGGTCATTGATTTTTACAACTTTTTGTTTTCAATAATTTCTCTAATCAAGAACATTAATCTACTCAGTGTTTTAATAAGCCAAGTAATCAAAACTGCGAATCGGCGCGATGCGAATTCGCAACGCAAAAGAAACTGTAACTGTTTGTACTGTTTGAGCTCTTAGATTTTTACGATGCGACGTCGCATCACAGTTTTGTGCACAAGCCCATAAAATACAAAAAAAAGAAAAACTCCACAGACTGTTTTATCATGAAATCCCAGTTAACTTCTCTGAATTTAAATTACGTTTTTCATATTGTGCAAATCTGTATTAAAACAAAAACTGAAAGAAGGAAATACCCACAGTTTAATTATTTCCCTGGGTCATTTTTTTTCATTCCACGTGCGTTTAAAGATTTTACCCGACTTCATGAATAACGAAATTAAGTACCTCTCAAACTCTCTGAGGAGTCAGCTTCACAAAAAAACATGGATTATAAAAATTTTGTGTTTTGACAAAGCTGTTTTAATTTTAAAAGATGACAATATCACATACGCACGCTGTTACGCCAAATATCAAAACACGTCTTTCGCCAGGTGTGTCGTGAGTGTTTGTGTGTGTGCGTGTGTATGTGTGTGGTGTGTGTCGCCTGTAATAGTGGGCGAGTTAACTAATAACCGACAGACGCTTCTGCTGTTGAAAATATAATAATATGAACAAGGAAACTATAAGCACTATTCTTCTTTTAATACTTCCCATTCCCAAGCACAGTCGCGTCGACAAATTCTCGGGAAGCTTAAAAAATATTATATTATTATATATTTTTTATCTTCGATTATTTTTAATTATGGATCCCAGCTGAAAAGCAAAGTACAAGTGCATTTGGAAGCAGGCGGTATCCTATTCAAATATAGAAGGTTTTATAAATTGTTATTTTGTTAATTAAATTTCCACAGTCGGGTAATAAAAAAACAGGGACTACTCCGCTAAAATCAAACAGTTCATATTATGCATTTCAAGTTACATAACGAAGCCCGCATTTGTCAACTACTTCATAAGTTTAAAGTGACACTTCATGTGAGCCCGTTCACACGTGAGACATGAGAGTAGTCTATAACTTTTTGCAGATCAACGCTTTCAGAAGCAGCGTAAAAACCGCAGAGCTGCCAACACGAAAATAACTCATGTGTTGAAAGACAAGAAAATGTAATAAAAATATTCAGTGGAGTTGAAAACAAAAATATGGGACGGAAAATGAGAACAGAGGGTAAAATCGCATCAGTTACTCTCAGGCAACCTCACTGAATATTTTTTGAGAGTTTATTGAATAAATATACGTAATTTTCTTTTGATGTTTCAAAAGTGCTTTACACCGGCGACGTGGCTGTTCTAATACTTTGCCGCCTACCGACGATTCGGAAATAAATACTTGTACGTGTCAATGTAAGACATTACCTTTGTAGACATATCTTATTAACGAGTGGCATGTTTTGGTTTAGAGGAGCTTGCGGGTAAATAACAGCCGCTCGGGTTGATTTTTAGGGTTCCGTACCGTATTCGCTGTCCGTCAGTCCATCCATCCGTCCGTCTAGCCAGTTGAAATTTCTACAGATTATGTATTTCTGTTACCGCTATAACAACAAATACTAAAAAAAAAGAAACCGACTTAAAAAAACACTTAACGCAATAAAAAGTTAAAAATAATACTACAACCTACCTATATTAATAAACCTAACCTAACCTACGATTAACCTATAATAAAATTTAATAATTCTTTGGAGTCGGTGCCAAGCAATGTAATTAGAATTAATGAATGAATTAATATTTAGAAGCTGTAAGATTTAAGTTTTGCTTTTTTCTGGCCTTAGTCTGTATATAGTCATTTAGGTAGGTATCGTATATTGTTTGGCACCGACTCCAAAGAATTATTAAATTTTATTATAGGTTAATCGTAGGTTAGGTTAGGTTTATTAATATAGGTAGGTTGTAGTATTATTTTTAACTTTTTAGTGCGTTAAGTGTTTTTTTGAAGTCGGTTTCTTTTTTTGCAAAAAATATTTTTATTTGTTAATTTTTAGTGACATATTTTTAATCTAATAATAAAATATGGATAGGCCTAGTAAAGATGATTCTCGTGTGATAAAAGGCGTCTGAGAACAACTGAGAAAAATGAAAACGATTAAAAGAAATAAGGGAAAGGAATCATCAACGCATTTTGAATAAGAACCCTGATCATCGCGAAAACAGACTATCAAAGCAGAGGACCCACTTGTTATTTAGGTTGAATAAGGAAAGTCAAAAAGTTAGTCTGTGGTACACATGGAAAGTGCATACCGTTACAATTCCAACAAGCCCAAACACAGCTAAGATACATTGTCTTATTATGGAGTTCCAGTGCTTGTCTCTTGGCTTCATCATCAGATCATCAGATTAGGTAGAATGGTTCTTATTGAACGCAAATGCTTCACTTGTTGTAGAAAATACCAAAATCGCTGTACGTTTCCTATAAAACTTGAAGAGTTCCCTCGATTTCGCCAAGATTCCATCATCAGATCCCCATTTGGTGACTATGGAACCAAATGGAAAGCATAGGCTTTGGAATAAAATAATAATTTTCCAAATCGGTTCGTAAATGACTGAGTTATGCGCGAACAAAAAACGCAATGCAGAGTAAACTAAAAGTTAGAAATATTTAATATTTGTTGATTTTTTCAGAAACGGCTTATCTGATTTCGATAAAATTTTCATGGGACCATTTCGAAAGTATACGCTTTCAAACAAAAAAAGAATTTTTCAAATCGGTTGGCAAACGACGGAGTTATGCGCGAACAAACATAAAAAAAAAATACAATCATCCGAATTGAGAACCTACTCCTTTTGTAGAAGTCGGTTAAAAACAGAATAAAATTAAAGTTTTTATAAATAATGGTACGGAACCCTTCGTGCGCGAGTCCGACTCGCACTTGGCCGGGTTTTTAGGTTCAGCCACGATTGCCCAGGTGTATGAGTGACTTCCCATTACATACCGAATTCCTATACGTGCCTTGAAAAACACGTTAAGCGGTTCCTTCGGCTGTCATTTGTAAATGGAGGCCCGAAAGTCTGACAACCAGTCTTACCAAGAGGTATCGTATTACCCAGTACTAACTACAATACACACATGAATCCAGAAGATCAGTGGTGTTGGGTTCGAACTTGAGACCTCTGACTTGTCAGTCGGCAGGTAACACCACAAGGCTTTCACTGCTTTAGGCACTGCTGGACACTGCTTCATTTATTCTATCTAAGTACTGTCAAATTGTAAATGTCTTGTGTACTCGTTTTAAAGGAGAACTGCCACAATCTAGGTTCAATTCGAAAATATGAAAGGCTAAAGTCGTTACGTTGTCTGACATACCTACCCACGTTTAAGCTACCTAAATCAAATAATGTCTATGGAGCAAGGACGAGGACGACGAGGGATGGGAATGCATACTACCTTCTATTATGAATGACTTACAGCTAGAAATTTGAAATGCATTAAATTGCTCGAAGGTGCTAAAGAGATACTTTCTGGATTGTGGTACAATCTAGGAAGTGTCTATTTAGTGCCTATACTTTTTCTATATATTTCCTATACATATGTAATGATTAATAATTTAATGTTGTGTCACCGAGTTGCCGTGTCTGGCATACCACTGTTAAACCCACAATGGCTTTGGTATGTTTACGTTTTGTCAAATATGTAGTTGTAACAGTGTTTTTTGAATAAACATAATAAAAATAAAAAAGTAAAAATAATTCTGGCCAGTCTTCGTTAATTTAGCATTCACAATATTCTAGTGAGCGTATTTCAGGTGACATGAAGTTTATTTTAAATTATGCGCTTTTGAATTTCAAATGAATGCAGAATTCCACGCAGGGTTTAAAATGCATGCTAATATATAAAACTTTTTGTTCACGTATGTTCGTCATGGTATTAATAATCTTCATTTTATTGCCATAATATGTATTTTACTGTTATTCAGATAAGTTTCGTAACAATATGGTTAAATAATAACAGCCGCTCGAAAAGGTTTTCAGGTTAAGCTGTGCTTGCCGAGATTGGTCCGTGGATGGGTGACCAGAAATTACATACCGAGTATCCTCCGTACCTCGGAAAGCACGTTAGGTCGTTGGTCCCGGCTGGTAATTGTAGATCTTTGACAGCCGTTACAGGTAGTTAGTGACCCAAAAGTCTGACAACCATTGCATGGTACCAAGAGGTATCGTATTACCCAGTACTATTTGAGTTGTAGAGGTCAGACAGGCAGTCGATACATGGCATCATCATCATTCTCCACGAACTGGAATTAAACGTAGCAAATTATGCCAATCTGATCTCCACGACCAAGTTACTGGTAATCTATCTATATCTATACTTATACTTACTAATAATAACCTGAAGAGTCTGTTGTTTGTTTGCTTGAACGCGCTAATGTCGGGAACTCCTGGTACGATTTGAAAAATACGTTCAGAGTTAGATAGCCCATTTATCGAGAAAGGCTATAGGCTTTATATATATCATCACGCTACGACCAATAGGAGCAGAGCAGCAATGAAAAATGTTGCGAAAACGGGGAAAATATGACGCAGACGAAGTGCGCGGGACAGCTTGTAAATAATAAACTCTTTAAAAGTAAGTGCAACATATTAAAGTATCATAAAACTTTAAGAGAAACAGTAAATTACCCTTTACATTTACAAACCACTAGCTAATTTATTTACATACCTAATTGCACACACAGCCACTTTGCTCGGTTTCCATACAAAGGTTGGTCGGACAGGTATCACGTCAGCGTAGAAACTGCCGTCGGCGACAGATGTTGGCCTGGCATTATTCTGGACCAATTTTATCGTCCAAAACTAGTGCAGTCTACCAACGCGGCTGCTTTGTTTCCCTGGTACGTGGCGGTGCTTGTTTTATGAGATTTGCTATCCCCAATTTATTATAGCTGCATGTTTTATTGTTTTGTATGGTTTTAATTGAGGTCTTTACAAAGAGTATTTTGTATAAATTTCATACATTCGTCAATTACTAGGTACACTAAGATCCAATAAGGGATTGCTATGGGCAAACTTAAACGCGACTTTGTTAGTTTACTTTAGTTTAACAACTCAATCATGGTTTCTGTTTCTTTATCCCAATAAATTTTGTAAATATTAGCACTTTTTTCAACAGCAAACATATTATTTCATTTAAAAAATTTAAGATGACACAGCTCTCGTGGAATCGGTTAGCTGACAACAAATTCAATATCGTCATTGTTCAATAAATAAAGTGAGTTTGACCCAATCATTCGCGGTGTAGGTATTTGTTATCATAATCCCCGCTGGTCCATATTCGCCATGTGTCGGGGGACTCTTTCGGACCCCGACTCCCCAAGATACTCCCACTTTCAAAGTAATTGTTTATGTTCTCAGTCGTCATTTGTTTTGTGACAGGATTCCGATGTCGCAAATCCGTGAAGATAATTGAAACGGAATATTACGTTTTTCGTTGAATCGGACTTTGTACGTCAAATTCAGGCCACCGTAATCTTGTCAACGTTTGTATTATTTTTCTGTTAATATCATGAGAATATTTCTCAACAAAGTCTAAATATCGGAAACATTCGCGAGATATGAAAGAATAAATTTTAACGAAGACCGTGTTCTCTTTTATTAGACGTTTCTACATCAAAAATCTCTAGGTACATTCGCATTCATGAATACAATTTCCGTCAAGAGTATTTGTCACAGTCTAAATAAAGAAACGAGTCTAGTTTACACTTAATGTAATATGCATTGCTTGACAACAAGCGCCGTGAGAGGCTGCTAATCTAATCCGCGGCTTAGCTGAAGAATAATGAAACACACCCGCACTCACAGACACCGAAATAAATTTCCCTCCTGAAGACTGTTACGGGTAAAATTTAATAAAGCAAATAGGAACAGCGTTACGAACTGGGATGCTTAAGCATATTTTAAGAGATTTATAAGCGGCGAAACAAAGCGCGTTATTTACAATTAATTTAGAATTATGTAGATAATGAAAAGTGTTCGTCTGACGGCTGTATATCGTTATCTGTGCCTATTACAAAAGCTAACATCGACGTGAAATTGTAATCTAATATTTTGTAATGTGCTTTTGATGTAGGTTATTCGATTACACATATTATTTCTCCCAGAACATCTTATTGTGGTTCGAAGCGGTTTTCCTTGTTGAGCTTTTATTTTATTATATATTTATGGTTTCTACGTTGAAGGGTGGTAATGTATTTCTTCATTAAAATGTTTTCTGCTTCCAGATGCGGTCAGCACGCGTAGCATGACAGCCGTAGGAACGGGCTATGTCGACGGCAGAATCGACAAACTGACACATTGTTACTGTCTATCTGCCATTATGTCGATTCTTCCGTAGACAAAACTCGTTTCTACAGTGATCATGCTACGCGTACTGTGGTGGCTGCAGACAGACTTCACAGCACCGGACAGAGAAGTCACGACAACAGTTAGCAATACTAAGAAAAGCAAAAAACTATACTAGAACTATTCTAGTTGAAGACTTTATTCCTAGCGACACTAATGTTTTGTTAGATCGTCCGCGGGTTTCAACTTGACAACATTGGTTGTCTTTGGTTTTAGTTGTAAGTACCTACTAATATATTGCTTATTAGTTTGTTTGTTTTAATAGTTTAAAGTTATCGTCGTCCTATTAACAGTAGGACGCCTGCATTAAAATATATTAGGACGATATTTCTTCAGACACTAAGAATGTGTATTAATTAAACAGTATGTGGAACGTCAACTGCAACTGCAGAAATAGTAAAACGCCTTATAAGATAGTTATCGTTCTAGAATATCAAACCCCGGCTCCTTTAAAACAGCATCGAAACATCAAAAAGACGTGTTAATCCCAAATGTATATTATCACATATTATCAGAGTTTCGAATTGGATTCATTCGCTTCAACTCTATTAAAAGTTGAGGACACGGACGTCAGGCGGCGCGGCGCCGGCGGCGGGCGCAACGGTTCCATTCAAAATACGAATGTCGCCGACACACTCCGAAATACTACGAATCATAGTTACTGGCCGTTAACATTTTGGTTTCCATATTTAAAATTAATTTAACATTCAGTGCAATGATAAATTGTAAGTAGGGCATGAAAATATTTATCATGTAATTTAAACAATATCGTATGGTGTGCTGAAAATCGTTTAATTGGCTACTTGTTGAGAAAGTAGGTAATTTATCTTCTTGAAAAAAATCTTGCAGTCTAAATTTGGATGTAGATATTATTTGTGAGCTTTAAAGAGCGGCTAACGATTAAGGACTACATCGGATCGGCATGTCCACCACATTCGAGGCAATGCCGTAACGTTACTTATAAAGTATGCGTTGCAGTATGGCATTTCATCCCTGGCTGGAGGCCTTGCACTCAAGCCACCCACAGGATAGTCCAGTTAAGCAAACTCTCGAAGGTTGAACTGCGAGATGCAGTTATAATTATATTTCGCGAAATTATAATTTTCTTTCGTTTTCTGCAATTCGCAGATCAGTGTCAGGCTGGAATTTGATTAAAATATGGCTAGCCTCATTCGTTGAACTGCGAAAGGCCATTAACAAAAAAAAAGGTGTTTCATACAAAGATTGGCTCGAATTGAGACGATGGTGATCCCTGGTCCCTGGATCCCTTTAACTTGCAAGTGCGTTGACCTTATTGCAGTCACTGACTTTCCATACCTAAGCGTACAGTTTCTTACCAAGAAAACTATGAAAGGTCTTTGTAGCCAAGATTTCTGCGAACCAACTAACCTATTTTCAAAGGTACTTTGAAAAACATCACAATTTAACAGAAAATATAGGTAATATCCGTTAAAATATCATAATAATATGTCTGCCTGTCAGCGGTAAAAGGTAGTGGCTACAGCTCGCTGCAAATTAATTAAATTTCCAATACGTGGAAGACATATTTTTTGGATCATTTTTACCTACTTAGTGATGGACTTTCAACATAATTGGTTTCGAGAATCTGAGAAGTAACTTGTGTACTTCATTTTGTTTTTTAATAAGATTTATTTAGGTACTGAACATAAGTTTATGTAGATAAATTATATTAAAACAAAAGCAACTTTATAAGGTGTGTAGATAACTTCATAGAATTAACTTTGAAACTCATTATGATGCAGAGAAGATTATTATTATATTACAGTTTTTAGGGTTCCGTACCCAAAGGGTCAAACGGGACCCTATTACTGAGACTTTGCTGTCCGTCCGTCCGTCTGTCACCAGGCTGTATCTCATGAACCATGATAGTTAGCCAGTTGAAATTTCTACAGATAATTCATTTCTGTTGATGCTAAAAACAAAATAGAATAATTATTTAAGGGGGGCTCCCATACAAAAAAGTGATTTTTTTGCTCGTTTTTTATAAATAATGGTACGGAACCTTTCGTGCGCGAGTCCGACTCGCACTTGGCGGTTTTTTATCCTAGCTCTTGCACCAGATTTTGCTGTAGTGTAAGTGGAGTGATATTTTTTTTATTTGCCAACTCTGTAGCGTCGTCAGAAAAACTTAATTTTTTCCTTGTCTGCTCGGAGTATAATCGCAACAACAATAATTAATGCAAACTTGTATTTTTAACGCTGGTATAATTTTAAAAGGGATTATTCTAAGAAAAGTGAAGAATAGAAGCATTTTATTAAGTAAACCGTTGGTGATGTTAAGGTGTACAGGCTTGGTTATTGTTTCTTGCACGTCATTCTGACAAACAGCTATCCTGCCAGCCAGCATTCTGATAAGGGATATTGTGTTATCTCAGTAACTGGGTAGGTCAGATAGCCTATTATAACACTTCGGGATAATGTAGCTTGACATTAGAGAAAGAATTTTCGAAATTGGCTCAGTAGTTCGCTATATCTAAACATACACAATTTACTCATTTATGGTAAAGAAAACGATAAATAGCCACAAAACAACGCGAAAAATTGTGAAACGCGAGTTTTTTTAGCTTTCAAAAACTGATAAACCTCCAGTGGTAAACAATATGGCAAGCTCCTAGGGCAAACAGACTCATCAGAAACCCTAATACCATGAAAAGTATACGTAATAAGTCGAACCAAGCGTTTAAACTTGTATGAAAGTACAGCCACTATAAACCTGTTCTGATTATCAGAAATCATCAAACAAACGCAGTGACACGTAAAACTCCCATACTTTCAGGTTCATGAATAGTCTCAAAGTCACTCAACGAGCTATAGAAAGAGCAGTGCTCGGAGTTTCTCTACGTGACATGATCTGGAATGACAAAGTCGGAGGTGGAACCAAAGTTTGTCGGAATTAGCAAGTTGTCGCGGCAGGGGCAGTCCTCTTAGCTACGAGAAATGAAACCTCTGTGGAAGCTCCGTGAATTGCGATCCAGAATTGTTACATATTTAGAAACATTAATGGTAGGTACGGGATATGTATTTTACGGTTTTGTTTTTTTTTTTCTTGAAAAATTAAGTGGACTGAAGTGAAAGATGACTATTTTTAAACAAAAACACGGTTTTCTTTATTCCGGAAACCGATGTAGAGAGAAGTAGGAACATCCATATTTTGCCAGTTATGTTTAGGTCCCATGTAATAGGGGGCGAGCACAAAAGAAACTGCTACTGTGATAATCTCTGATGGAAAAACCCGGTAACACTTTGCCCGACCCGGAAAAGGGTAAAAATATCAACCACGAAATTCATCTGGTAGGCGGTTGTCAAAATGAATAAAAAAAACAAAAAAAATCACAAAATGTAACGTTGTTGGTTATGTTCTTCCGTCGTTTACATAAGTTCCAACCCTCCCGTTTAATTATTGCGCCGCTCCCGGAAGGGCATACGTTAATTGCGGTTCTAACACGAAAACATTACTTAAACCTTTGAAACCCGTCCGCTTGGTTCTATTTCATTGTTCACTACTACATTTGGTAGGTTTGAACCAACAATAACGGTAACAATGTTTGTACATATCTTTGTGACAGGCACACAGGTCTTTACAGCACAAGTGGAATAAACACCGAGCTGAGGCATAAATAAATAAACGTCTGTGACTTAGCTTTTCAGGCTTCAGGATTTTCTCCGACTAGAATGGCTAGGGTATCATTAGGTACATTTACAAACATCTAGCGTTCTGTAGGTCGCGCAAACACTCGTCTGTAAGCATAAATTTCTACTAAATTCGCTTCGTCTTTTTCGTTGCCATAGCGTTTTTCCCAAGAAAAAGGCATTGGATAATGCCTGTCAAATTCACGTGTTTAGCACACATGATTGAGTTAAGGGGAAGTGTGACTTTGCCAGCCTCACGCAAACATGAATATTCCCGGAATCTAAAATGATAGGACGAGGTTCCCGATTATTGGCTATCAGTTAAGGGCAGGCCGCTTCACAATATGAATAACGTTTTATGTATTTTTCATGAAGCGTTCGTTCTTTATTATTATGTAGGTCATAACAATAGAAGTTTCTCAGCTAGCTCCGATGTAGTTCCCTTTATATACTGTACACACTACACACGTTTATATAAACTTATGAGAGACTATTCTAGAACCAAGAAGTTATTGTGGAGATACGGCTGTGAAAGCACCACGTGTCGGTGCGTTTAGACGTATGCTAAAGTAAACTTTTTTGGCCTACAAAACATGTTCTAGTCAATAAACAGCATTAATTTGAAAATAATAATAGTCATGAAAGAGTAATCAATCTTCATCCAACTAAAATTATTTAAATTACAAAAGAATTTAGAAAAAGTCTACTCTTAAAATTAGTTGTAATGTATTTTATATTTTTTTCCATATTTAATAGCGATGAAAACCAAAAGAGATAACATTATCAAAATAGATTCCTTTATAAAAGGTGTTCGTTTTACTGGACTCAATTTATTTCGATATGAATCCCGTTTTACATCATGCAATTTCGTTAGATTACTTGACAGCAAATAGCCTTTAAAATTTTATTATGTATCTTGAACGTTCAAATAATAATAAAGAGCTTATGACGGGTAATAAAAAATCATGCAACAATATTTTTTTCCAATTTATGTTAACAACTTGTTTTATAACTCAATATCTGGAGGCTTAGCGATAACAGATTTACACATCAATTATAACTTTTCCAGCCATTCGTTCGTTCGGTATGTTTCCATTCGACTTCGGAACGGATTTTCTTTGTCATTTAATAACTCGTGTTGTGCGACCTAGAATCTCTCCAAACTTTTAAGATTTGTTAACATTCATTTTATTTACATCAAAGGACGGATATTAAAATATCTTTAGTAAGCCATCCAAAAATAGACTACTTCAAAACTTTTTCCATTAACGAGGGGAACCGTTCGGTACCGCGGTAAATAAATAAATCAAGTGACAGCACATAACAATTTGGCTGTCAAATGTTCAGCGTCAGATATAGACGGGTTCGTAAATCATCGTTGAAAAATTTGCCAGTTACTGGTGAATGGGAGACTTGTGCGGATTATGCACGCGCCATTAGCTCAGTTCGCGCCTTTGTGTGGCGCTTCGTGAGCGAGTGAGACTCGGACTCATTGTGATTCGAAAAGGCCTGCACCCTAGACAGACTTAATTACACGCGTCTGCATTTCCAGCTTCAATCGAGTGTAGTGCCCCGACCAATTACATTGTTTACTAAATGCGGAGAGAATTTAAATTTAGAATATCAGACGCGTCTCGTGTTTGCAGATTGGAGAAAATTAAATACATGCTGTATACATATCATTTTGTTATAGGTTTGTTTTGTTTTTAATTATAGGGCAATGAACTTGGTTGTTTTCGGAATATCTTTGTGTACCTTATCAAACACATTCAGCGTACCATTTGATCCTGTTTAAGTACCGCTAAAGTAGAAATTAGTTTTCATTGACATCCACACCAAAACTCTTGGCACAAAATAAGTGTTTGTAAAACCCTTTGGAATTCCACGCCCTCAGAGTCGAGCTTAGTAAGATGCTTTCGAGATGCACTTGAGTGTCGTTTAGACAACGTTTTCACGGATCACTAAAAAGAAAATAGAGTCCTTACTGTTTTTATCCACGATTTTCCTTCAGAATCTCAACAACTTGTAATCTCAACTGGAGTGAAAGTTTGTACGGGATAAATTTCAGTTTGTAAAAATGATCACCCATCCATTAACTGACCGCGGCCAGCATGACTTAGCACCATATCGTATCATCGGGCAGTGAGCTATAAGCTCCACAGGTTTAAGTTTTTTTTTGCGGATACGTTTTTTTCTGGTCAGCAATTAATCGTAGTTGGCCTACTCGATAGCTAGCGCCCACTTTCGACCGGTGGTGTGATGTACAGTCTGCAAAGGAGATAAGGAACCAGGCACTTATACTACTAGTGTGAGAATCTGGTTACTTATCTCCTTTGCAGACTGTACATCTGCAACTGTGCAACACCATAGGCATGGTAGGCACGTTGGCACCAGAGCGTCTACTCTCTAAGTCCGTGAACGAAGATACGGACTTACGGACCCGTCCGAAAGAAGCTCGAAACTTTGAAGTGAACGTGACTCCTATTGCTTTCGGATTCATAAATTTTGAAAAACGACGGGAGTAGGGACAACTTTCCAATAATTGTGTTGTCATTCATTTCTAGTTCGGACCCCTAACTTTTACCTATGTAAGTGATACGGAGTAGGAAGCGCCCGTAACTTTGGCCGAAATTACGGGTTTCGTGCTTGGAGAGTAGTCCTCCAGAGACCAGATCAACATACTTCATGTTCACACATTACATCACGGTTAGGCAGAGGTGTACATAATACTACATCCACATTTCACCAGTTATTTTTTAGTCCCATGTAATTAGGGGCGAGCCTATTGCCATAAACCGAGCACAAATTCAGACTCCGTGACTGCTACTGACAACATTCCTGATGGAAAAATACAATAACCATTTGCCTGACCCGGAAATCAAACCCAGAACGTCATGATCAGCAGTCGTGAATGCGAGCACTAGACCAACGAGACAGTCCATGCATTTTATGTTCAGTGCAGCTACAGTATCCGTCTAAATATCCCAGTATCCATCTATATATGTATATATAAATTACGTGTCACGTTGTTTGTCGGGGATGGACTCCTTAACTACTTAACCGATTTTAATCAAATTTGCACACCGTGTGCAGTTTGATCCAACTTGAAAGATAGGATAGCTTACATCTCTATTTATAGTTGAAATATTATTTAAATGCAAATTAAGTCACAATTATCTGTTAGCTCCAAACGATTCTAACAGATAGCGGTATCTGTTGACTGGATTGAGTAAGTATTCAATAGATAGCGCTGTATAGGAGCGGAGCAGCAATGATAAATATTGCGAAAAGGGGGAAAATGTAACGCAGGCAAAGTTGCGCGGGACAGCTAGTGTTTCTATATACCAATCCTCATTTGCCTAGCCTTTTCCGAACTATGTTGGGGTCGGCTTCCAGTTTAAACGGACGCAATTGTATACAACCTGTATTTATATAGGCAATGATTCGGAGCGACGGCCTATCTGACCTCTACAACACTGTTAGTACTAGGTAATACGATACACGTTGGTAAAACTGGTTGATAGATTTTCGGGCCACTGACTATCTGTAACGACTGTCAAAAGACCTACAAAGGACACCCGGGTCCAACGGCTTAACGTGCTTTCTAAGGAACGGAGGGAACTTGGTACGTAATGGACAAAAATAGCTACAGTTAAATATTCCAGTAGAATAATCCGGATAAATATTCCAGTATCCATGTAGAAACATGGATACTGGGATATTTAGACAGATAGAACTGCATTGATCATAGAATTGAACCAATATCAGTCTAAAAGCAAAAGTTAAAGAGAAGTCGATGCAAACGTTGACAGAGGAACTAACACCGCCGAACTGAATTGATAATATTGCCACATCTAACTGAACCGTATGTATCTAGCTTTTAGAACTTGGTCTGATACTAGCTTGATGTACTAGGGCTCAATTTAAAACTTAATAGGACTGCATTGTTTATGTGATTAATGTTGAAAAGGCTTTTAGTGGTAATTGACATTGATTTGCAGGATTGGGGAATAGTCATGTGTTTTTTAAAAGCTCGGAATATTCTGGTGGCATGAAAGATCTTTTAAACAAATAAATTACAATTTTAGATAAAAATTTCAGGGGTGATAAATTAAATTTTGATTATACAAGGAGTTGTTTTGCAACCTCGTCAAAATTCGGGAGGTTGTCACAAAAGACATAAATAATCCATTTATATTACGGTACTTAGTTAATTATTAATAAACGCAGATTTTTTTGGTTGTTAAGTTTGTCAGTATTTCGGAATACCATAACGTGGTTTAGGAAATAAGAAATTATCGATTAAACGTTTAAGATTGTTTGTAGGTGAGAAAGCCCGGTTATAGGCGAGGATCAGACGGGCCGCGTTTAAAACACGGGTGGGTGGGTGGTTCACACTTACCGGTTTCCGTAAATTAAAAAAAACCTACCCATTTTATTATTGATTCCGATCGAGAATCATTAGCATAGTATGAATTTCCCTCCTTGAATTTGACGAGAAGGCAAAATAACACCTTGTATAATGGCGCAGTTTGAATTGCAACGTTATGAAAATAAAACCGCTCGTTTTGTAAGGACAATATTTGCGTTAATACTTTCTTTTTGTCAATTATTTGAATTGGATTTTAAAACATAAGATACTAACCCTTATTAAAACAATAAAAAGGATAACTATAATCTCTACAAAATAGATTCACACCTTATGACAGGTATTTCCAGCAAGTAAAGCAATTTCTTTTGTTTTCTTCTAAAAGAAGAGTAAAACTAAGACTTCCCAGAGGTTTCTCCAAGTTGTTCAGGATATAAAGAAAGTTAGTCAGTTCAAGTTTAAAGAGTCAACTGGGAACTGCTTGTTTTGGTGCTTGGTACGCTACTGGCAACCTGTTTCGATTGGTGAACTATCACGATTACAGATCGTTAAACCAGATACTTCGATATCTGTGGTTACATTTTGTGGAAAAGTAAAATTTTGTTTCTACTTTATCTGAAGATGGGTATATAAATGTCTCACTCGTATCCACAGCGTGAATTTTTCCAAGTTTCGGCCATCCCCGCCGGATGGCTGAATCTGAAACAGTGAGGAATAGCAAAAAAAGCTCAAAGGAGTCTCGAGCCCGATTTTGTGACTGCTCAATTCAAAAGGGGAATGCCCATAAAATGCCTGAAATGGACAAGAACTACGAATAGTCCTTAATTGTATTTAAAATAAAATATGTATAATGATATAATTCTCAAGTTTGTTTAAGTAGGGTATAAAAATACAGTAATCATTAAAATATTTGACTTGATATCCGTTTAAGTCATTCATATTTTTATTGGAGGTCAGTGTTTATTTGACACGAGTAAGTGACATTCAGCCAAGCAGGAATCGTCAAACAATCCCTAACGAACTATTTAATAGAATTAGTGCACAGTTATCATTAATTTAATATAATTCGACCTATTTAAATAGAATTCAAATAATATACGCATGTCAATATTAATTAAAATCAAATTATTTTTAAAAAGAAAACTTATCGTAGGCTGTATGAATCACATGTCCTTTGCCTTACTGACACTTTGACATTAATGACTGCATTTTCGATTGTTTATTACTTGATTTTTGGTATTGCGCTTGCGACTTGCTTTAACTGACCTGCTTTCAATACAACGTTGTTGTGTGTTTTGGACTTATGCCCCGTGTGCATTTAAAAATAAAAACCTGCACTGTGTTAATTGTAATCCTTAACCTGGACTCAACCAATATTTCAAAAAATGTTTGTAACTGACTTATACCTAGTTTATTGATAATTTTTAAAACTGTAATGGGCCAGCTACGATATGTAGTAAAATTTGGCGTATATTTCATTGTTGTTCATTTCAGGCATTTTTTATATGGCGGATGGGCATTCCCCTTTAAAGGAATGTATAAAAACTAATAATAATTTATTGTTTATCTGCTGAATTAATAAAAACGATCGAATTCCGATCGAAGCATTAATAATTATTTTTATTGTTAGCCTTTTTAAGGCCAAACCTTTTTATAAATTGTTGCACTTTCAAATCTCCATATTAATATATACGTTTCGGATCAATGACCCCAATTTAATCTACCTACTTCGATCTATGGTGATTACTTACACCCGTATCTATAAACGAGTCAAAGTATGTGTAAGTGTGTGTGTGTGTTTGTGTGGGTGTGTTTGTGTGGGTGTGTAAGTGTGTATAAATGTTAGTAAAGGTGTCATTAATTGAAATATCTGAAACGGTGTTATTGTATTCATTATTATGAACAACTTTAACAACGGGACCAGCTTCGAAATTATGAAAAAAATATCTAATCCAGGTACAAATTTCAAGCCAATAGACAAAATGTGGGGTGCAGCTGTGTTCTTTTTCGACATTTCAGGGTTGGTATAACGACCCCTTTTAGGTTTTCAGTTATGTCCTTAGCATCTTGAATACTATAGGTAGATCGCCTGCCAAAAAGGTCAATGATCTCTCCAAGTTTATCGCTGCTAAACTTGACGCAATATTGATAAGTTGCAGAGACATCAAGTGCTCGACATCCCTAAATATAAGCATGAAACTCAACACCTTATCGCTTTAAATTCCAACATCTCACGTGCACCTAAGTCTGGTTCAATCGCATCAAATATTGATGCCCGCTTCAGCTCGATGCATCCGCTAAATAAGTTATACAACCTCTTTACAAACATACTCCAAACCAATTGAATGCAGTCAGAGCATAAACATTACGCTTTTAATCCCCGAAGGGTTAGATAGAGGTGTAACTCATAGTAGGTCCCATTTCCATGTTTTAGTCCCATGTAATAGGGGGAAGTTTATTGCCATCAGTCGTACATAAATCCAAGCTCAATTGCTGCTACCCCGAAACTGATGGAAAAATACAATAATACATTGACCAACCTGGGAATCAAACCTAAGATCTCATGGTCAGCTCAGCTTGCAACCACTTAGGCCAACAAGCCAGGCAATCATTTCATTCAATATCACAATTGCCACGTCCAGACCGCATATATTTGCCCCAATATTGGTGATAGGGAAATGTGTTCCAAAATTGAAAAATATTTTAATTGCCAATATAAATGGTGAGTCATTGTTTCGGACCGACATTGGTTTTATTGAATGTACTCGTACTCGTACATTTAAACGATTACTTGTGATTTTCAATTATGTGAGAGGGTTCCGTAGGTACGACTCACAAAGAACTTGACGGAAATTAAAATCGAGTTTGCTTTTCTTTGCTTTGTTTTGTTGTGTTAAAGTCGATGGTATTATTGTTTGCGTTTTACAATTTGTTGAGCTTTATATATTTCTGTCAATATATGGTTATATTTTTAACTGAACGATCTACAGTGTCTATCTTTGGGTGCCATAAAGAGTGACAAATATGTTCATATCAGCATGATAGGCTGAACATTCATCTGTCCATTTGTCGTTTGCCTCTAGCTATCTATGGTTTAAATGCCCCTGTCAAGTGATGATAGGTTATAGGCATTCCGGAACTTCAGTTGAATGTTTTCTGCTGAAAAAATTATGGTGGTCGGATTTTGTGAGAATGTGTTTTTATTAAGAGAGGAGAAGATGGCGGGAAGCCTTGGATGGCTTTCTCGTTAATTGGCGAAAAGAGGTGCAACATCGAGAAAAGTCGAAGGAATGGGGAGAAACCTTTGCACAGGAGCGGGACAGCTCAAGGTAAAAAAATGTTTTTATGAGAAGAAGTCTTGGTATAAACATGTCTGAATACTGTGTACGGAGAAGATCAGCCGGAGGTTGTGCTTCGACGCTAAAACACTAGGAAGTGGCGAAGGGCGGGCGTTTTGGGGGACTGTCTCTTGTAATTTTGACGTTCAAAAAGTGCTGATTATCAGCCTAATTTGAATAAATGACTTTTGATTTTGAAGTATACCGGGTAAAGAGACACCGACAAAAAAAATCTGCTGTTTACGAAGTGAAATACACCCACACATTTTTTTAAAATTGTCGATGTAAGAATTCTAAGTGGGTCTCAAAATGGTGTACTGGTAAATGTTTGTGCATCGATGTCCTTTCCACCCCGTATGCCTATTTCGTTTCGTTACATTTCCCTACTTTTCAAATCCCACTAACGACAACTCCTCTATAAATTGCAACACATGTTTCCAATACCAAACCACACTTTATTGAACGAACAGCTTGTCACTAACCCTTGTAAACACAAATCAAGTTTATTCAATTAGCAATAACACATTCCACTCGCCTAGTTTAATATGTTCCTAATCACTAAACGGTACGATAGGGCTGCCCCACGTTCCCGTCTTTCTAGAATGTTAATTATCAAGGAACCCACATCTATATAGCAGCGAGTTAGGGATGGACCGCTGCTATCACACGTGGCACAACTTTCAGGGTTGCTACCTAATAGTTTTAATTAAACGTTAGTTAAGATTGCGCGAATAAATTGGGTTTTAATGTACTCTTGTGCGGAGGTGCTAAAATTTTGTGTTGGAGAATTTGTTGAAGAAAAAGTCGTTAAAATGTTTCGAATAGGAACAACGTGGGTAAATAATAACAGACGCTCTGGTCGATCTTCAGGTAAAGCCGCGCTCGCCTAGGTTGGTCCGTGGATGTGTGCCCACCCATTACATACCGAGTTTCCTCCGTGCCTCGGAAGCCACGTTAATCCGTTGGTCCCGGCGGTCGACCTTTGACAGTCGGTACAGGTAGGCAGCGGCCCGAAATTCTTACCAAGGGATATTGTATTACCCAGTACTAACTGGGTTGTGGAGGTCGGGCAGTAGATCCATGTAAACTAGAGGAATTCAGCTGCATCTCTTTAGATTGGAAGCCGACCCCAATATAGTTGGGGAAAGCCTAGGCAGATGATGATGGAAATACCGAATATAGGAAGTTTGGACTTTAAAGGCGGAATCGTAAAGTCATACCTACTTACTTGTTAAATGAAAACCAAAGTGTTTTAAACATAGCTTTCGTAACTCAGTGTAAACATTTCAGCAGTTGCCAGTTTTAAAATAGTTCTACTGTTCAATTTACGTAATCTATTATTAATTTAAATTATTTTATAAACTCATACGTCATTTTTATCTTGCATCAAACGATGATTCTTCATTAATAGATATGATTAATGTAACCACTGAATCATGAATGATACCTATATTTAAATTAATAATTAATTAAAAGCTTTTCACAATAATGAATACATTCATTAGCTTATTGCATGATAGAGGACTGTAATATAGAGTTATCTATCCAAATCCGTTTTAATTATAGACAGTCGCAATCGCAGTCGCATGCTTTTGAAATAATATCGTGTTCTGCTGGGTTGTGACTTATGAGTTCTAGTTTGCTTGTTTAAACCTCATTACCTATTGTAAATTATTTTTTCTGCACTGCTCATAAAACGGCTGTGGTAGACAAAAGAGGAAATCGGCATAGTATCTTAAAACTAAAAATTGGAACGATCACTCCTTGTCACAGAGCGAAGGAGTCCTAGCAGTGGGTACATGCGCCTACAAGCACCTTCTTTATAATTCGAATGCTATTGAAACTTTTAAAGACCCTCCGTGCCTCGAATAGCCAATTAAGCTGTTGGTACCAGCTATCATAAGGGGTATCACGATGAAGCAGAGTGCGACTGTGGAGTCTCATCTCAAACTGTGGCCCACCTCCTCACATGATCTTTGTGCAACTCCACCTGCACTTAAGAACCGAAGGGAGGGGGGAGGGACCGAAGCCATTTCCAACGTCGTCGATGTGGCTGAGTTCTGGTCGTAAAAAAAAAATTTTTGAATAAATTTGGGAATCATCGACACCAAGAGTACGCTTTGTCAGAAGCCAGAACCACTGATAAATAATCAAGGTCTTACCAAGGGGTATCTTGTTACCTAGAAATTGGGCTACCAAAGTCAGAGAGTCAGCCGCTTCAACTATAATAATGGTATTCAGCTGCTTTCCGTTAGACTGCAAGTTGAGCCAATATATTTAGGAAAAGGAATCGAACTGAACTGCAATGAAGCAAATTCGTGAATCAACCTGAACTTAGTGTCCCACATCAAATGTGGGGATCAAAGAAAACATAATTTCTTCTTCTTCTTTTTTGTACCTAACAGTGGGGTGATTCTGGGCTGAAATAATGATGATATTATTAGGTCAGGTTCTTTTTCGGCGTGAAATCTAATCAACACCGACAGGCAGCAATAAATACTACCAACTATTCTTTATTAGCCGTACTTTATCAATAGATTGACCCATTTTCAATCCATGTACACATCAGTATAATATTGCGACCACATTGACTCATTTAACAAAACTGTAACTTAAAGCCTTTTGCACACCGTCCTCGCTACAATTCCCGGTAACATAGCTATATCAAAAGGATGAATGAAAAGTATCGTATTTCACAGCAATATCGCAGTAGTTTGCTGACAGCTTTAACTTCTACTAAGTATACTTGAGCCCTACTGTCCCCAAGGCTTAATGAGTTCTAGAATTGTCAACAATACTTACCAAAACCGTTGGTTGAAGTTCTCGAATAAATTATTGTTAGTGACCTTTTATGGTCAAGCACAATTTGACTTTGCGCTATTTTACACTGAGGTCAAGTTTGTAAATGAAGTGTCCAAGTTCAATATTTGGTGACGTTTGACCTTTCTGGGTTCTGTGGCGTCAGTGGAAGCCACCATACAAGACATAGCGATTAATATGTCACTCTTCATTATGTGGAGACAAAGGGAATTCTTGCGAAGGTTGTTGATCCACCGAATTCAGTTACGATCTGTTTGTCATGAAATTCTTGTCTACGTTATACAGGAATGAGTTTTTCATTTCGTCGTTGGTTAAATCCGAAACTATAAGGAATGGCAAAAAATACTCAAGGAGTCTCGAGACCGATTTTAATGAAACCTAAAACTGTATTACCTATTAGATTTTTGAAAAAATACACTTTGAATACATAAACCTCGCGATTTTTTGAGGGTTTCGATAAAAAATTTGACCGAAAAATTAAAACTTGTTCGCGTTGAACCATTGCCGATCTCCACGTGGCCAAAGCCGGGAGGAAACACAACCTCCACTATTTTTAAAAGTAATATTACCTCTTTTTGAGGAGCTCGTGGCTAAATAATAACAGCCACCCAGGTCGATCTTTAAGGTTAAGCCGTGCTTGCCGAGGTTGTTCTGTGGATGGGTGACCATAATTACATATCGAGTTTCCTCCGTGCCTCGGAAAGCACGTTAAGCGATTGGTTCCGACTGTCATTTGTAGATCTTTGACAGTCGTTACGAGTAGTCAGAAGCTAAAAGTCTGACATCCAGTCTTACCAAGGGGTATCGTATTACCCAGGTACTGGGTTGTGGAGGTCAGATAGGCAGTCGCTTCATGTAAAATACTGGTACTCAGCTGCATCCGGTTAGACTGGAAGCCGACCTCAAGATAGTTTTGGAAAAGGCTAGGCAAATGATGATGAATGATGATGACCTCTTTTTGGCTCTCGCAGTGTCAGAAGCTTGACATTTAGTGGATGTTCAGAAAAGTACGGTTTTTAAACTATGCTCCAAATAATCCAGTGGCGGTCGGCGAGACAGCTTAAATTCGCGCGAGGGGCCTGGAGTGTCATTGTTTTACGGTATTCATTAGTTATCGCTTAATTTCGGCCTGCCCGCCATGCTGGATATTTGCTGACAGTTAATCCTAGATGTTTAAGGTTGAAGCTTAGTATCGAGAAGTCTCTTGAAATTATATTTAGAGACTGCTCT
Source organism: Cerastis rubricosa (assembly GCA_949152445.1). Taxonomy (NCBI): domain Eukaryota; kingdom Metazoa; phylum Arthropoda; class Insecta; order Lepidoptera; family Noctuidae; genus Cerastis; species Cerastis rubricosa. Next base: position 14,748,024 of record OX424525.1, on the reverse strand, counting down.
TAGCGATGTTAGGTGGTTTTTGATCATATTTTTGAAAGTGGACCAGGTTTTGGCGCGCCTTACTCACACAGGTAATTTATTCGACTGTAAAAGATTTATCGTAGAAGCTGGTAGAATGCATCGGCCATCTCTATCCTCAAGTTTTCCGATTACCTCTAGATATGTATTATGTAGAATTATTTTACAACCTCCAGCCTTGTCTTCTTGTTTATTAAGTTACTCTGCAGTGTACGTACATATCAAGACCGTGTACATACATACAAATTCACAACAACTTTGGTGATCTCACATTCTCCGACCCAGACACAGAATATTCCTCAAAAATTTCTGTTTCATTAAAGCCGTTGTTATGAGGTTTTCGCAGGTCTGCTTAGCAAGCAACAGTAGTACAAGTATCTAGACTTAAATAATTTAATCTTATTACGCGTAGGTGGCCTCAAATTAAGATAAATTCTCGCTCGTGTTCTCTACCTTCGCGAATACGTTTTGGCTTTTCGTCAGTTCATTTCGATTAAAAGTTTCTCAATATCGTATAGAATGTTTTGGTGTCGGTTTGTAATTTATTTTAACTTTATTTTGTGAGTTGTGTCTATGTTTATAAAAACCAAGAAACGATCGATGGACTATGTGAAGGATGATATTATTTCTAGAAAGGAGGTGACCGCTGAGATAACGAGTAATCGAGAAGTATGGAAGAAGAAGACATGCTGCGCCGACCCCAAATAAATTGGGATAAGGGCAGGAGAATGATGATGATGTGTCTATATTTTCAGGTAGGTACATGTTTTCGCTTCTGTGACTGATTTTAAGAGGTTTTATTATTATAGGTTAAATGTAACTTATGCATTCCAAGGTATTTTAGTCTAGTTAAAATAAGTGGGCACTTCCATGCCTCGGAAAGTACGTTAAGCCGTTGGTCCCGGCTGTCATTTGTAGATCTTTGACACTCGTTATGAGTAGACGGAAGCCAAAAGTCTGACATCCAATCTTACCATCCATATTACCCAGTTACTGGGTTGTGGAGGTCAGATAGGCAGTCGTTTTACGTGAAATACTGGTACTCAGCTGCATCCGGTTAGACTGGAAGCCGACCCCAAGATAGTTTGGGAAAAGGCTAGGCAGATGATGATGACATACTTCCATATTATTCATATTTACCTACATTTCTACAAGCTTTAAGTGTAGTTCCGTTAATATTTAATATATTTACGTGTTAGTTTATCAAACCTGCCTGGAAAGGATTTCCGCCAGAGTTAGTGTTTTACGGCATTTTATTTTGAACACATAAGTTAAAAAATTACCCTTGGTAAAATTCAACCAGTACTTGGATAAGTAAGCAGTGGTGATAAAAGCAAAAGAAAAACGCCGAATATTGCTATCCCACTCCATCCTTAACTTTATTAAAAACAAAAGAAAGTCTACAACACTGCCTCTCGAAAAAACGGGAAAACAAACAAACATCTTACACAAACTATGAAGGGTAGCACAGCACACATCCCTCGGTAAACTATCGGATCTAAAAACTACGAACAATAGCGCCGCTGTATATTTTTCTACCAACTAGTGAAGCACCGACACGGTCCGATAGGCTGAAACGTGTTACGTACTGACATTGACAAGTGCATTAACCTCTATGCATTCATACTGCGTCGATAAAGTGTTCGGGGAATAGGGATGCCAGCTCGAATATTCTATTTTTGAGCTATCTTTTGTGTACAACCACGTACCTTTTCAAAGTTTTCCTAAGGGTACGAATAGGAAAACCAATTTGCTGAGCTCGAATTTGGAATATTTCTAGGGTTACGCTGACAATAATTGCTCTGTGAAGAGTTATATTGAAATGAGATTCTAGGCATCAACACCGCTTTAAAATTTTCGTTAAATTTCTACGTGAGCTTTTAAAACTACCGTTATTTCAATAACGCTTGAGTTTTAAGTTAGCTATTTATTAGCTATTGATAAAGCAACTAGATACTTAATTTTTAATTGTTATAAAAGTAAAGCCAAGTCTAGAACAACAATCTTTCGTTCCAAGTCAACTAAACAGCGGTGTAAATATCTACAAAATAACTCCAGTTTTAATTAGAATCAGTTCATTTGAAACTGAGCACGTTAAACACTTTAAAACAAGAAAGTATCAATTGAAACCAAATTCATTGAACTGCACTGCCAAAGTTCTATTAGGCTGGACAACTATAGAGACGAGTTCAGAAGTACTCGAGAGGTAAGCAAATTGAAACAGAACATTTAAACTGCTTTGGGCTAAAACCAGCCCTAACTTTGAGTTTTGTTGAACATTGAGATAGTTTGGCGAATCTATAAAGCTGTTGAGGTTACCCCAGGCAAGTTTACCTCATATTATTATAGTCTTGGTATTATTTTATACGTGTATGTTTGCGTACAAAGAAACTTCAGCTGCAATTCTAGGTATCAAACCTCTTTGTGTATGTGAACACAAAATTGCTTCGGTGTTTGCTGGATCCTGAATAATATGTGTGCAGTGTTAATGACTGTTTGATGGAGCTTGAAGCTCGTAGCGTTCGTATTGTTTTATTTCAACCGACCTGCACTGGGGAACTTGTTTGCATTTTCATGAACTTTAAAAACAATTACTGCGAAACTAAGGATAAATTTATTTGTTACAATAGATAGTTCGAATTAGTTTGATAAATAACTTTATTTTCACAATCGCAAAGCAAACTTTTGTTTTGAATTGAATAGATTTTCTGTTTTTGGTACGAATGGATTTCATATTCAGCGTTGAAATATTTGTGGTTGGATTTTATTTAATAGTTAGTGAGACTGACGGACGGTTCTATTTACGTTCTGTTATTTTATATTCTTGATTTAGCAGTTTGGTGTTTTATGAACAGTAACTTTGCCTTTGGTTTTATGTATTGCGGATACTCCAAAAAGCTTTAAGTCCGTAGTCTTAAAAGCACCTTCAACAATTTTGCCATTGATTATAGAATCCTTACTTTTGAAATCACGAGTCAGCAAAACGCACCATCCTACTAATATTATAAACTAGGTGTCCCGCGCAACTTCGTCTGCGTCACATTTTCCCCAGTTTCGCAACATTTTTCATTGCTGCTCCGCTCCTATTGGTTGTAGCGTGATGATATATAGATAGAAAGCTCAATAAATGGACTATCTGATACTGAAATATTTTTTCAAATCGGACCAGTAGTTCCTGAGATTAGCGCGTTCAAGCAAACAAACAAACAAACTCTTCAGCTTTATTATTAGTAGTATAGATATAGATATCATAGGTGTGAAAGTTTGTGAGGATGTTTGGATGTTTGTTTCTCTTTCACACAAAAACTACTGAAAAAATCTGGATGAATTAAGGCATAGGGATAGGGATAATAGTCTGGAATAAAAAACAAAGTACATAGGATACCGTTTTTTTATCCCAGTTTTACGACCCCGCTGGACAATTACCGAACAAAACACGGGCGAAGCCGTAGGCATAACCTAGTCATTAATAACAAAACGAAGCCATTCAAAGCACTCTTATAATTACTGACTGAATATTACTTGTACATTCAAATTGATTTATCAATTTCCCGTAAAGGAATGCTGACATTCTTCTTGATTACTGTCACGTAGAAACACTTGTTACACGGCCGGGGCGAGGCTGTAGGCAATGTTGACATCAATCACTTTTGCTTTGCCATGTTTAGATTGCTCAAATTAAGGGCGTTTGTGAGACTTTTGTCTCGACGAAAAATAATGGTGATTATTCAACTCTTCTTGTTCTTTGAGAACATTTGTGATTCAATTACGTATGTCGTCTGTGATGTATATCAACGGATTGTGGTTGCTTTGATTATCACATTTTTTGAAGGCTCATGTTCGGGATGCCTGATTCGGCACAGATTGGGGGATTATCAAATATTTTGCAATATGAAAATGAATGAAAGAAAATAAGTTTATTTGGCACATGCCACAAGTACACACAACATTAAACAAAAAATACTTAAATCTAAACATCATCATCATCATTTCAGCCCTTTTAACGTCCACTGCTGGACATAGGCCTCCCCCAAGTGTCGCCACATTGACATAACATGGGGGGTTTTGCCATAATCGCCACGCTTGGCAGGCGGGTTGGCGATCGCAGTACGGTTGTTACAAAAGCACAGAGAACGCTGCTGCCCATTCTCTGGCAAGTCCCTTAGTCGCCTCTTACGACACCCACGGGAAGATATGGGATGGTGCTATTCTTTACGTCCGACACCATACAGAACCAAAAAAAAATCTAAACAAAAGATGTAAAAAAGAGGGATACCTAATTATTGTGAACATAATAAAAACCAAAAAAAAAAAATACGCATAATTATTGTGTGTGAATGAAAAGTCATATCATTCTCCTGCCCTTCTCCCAATTTTTTTGGGATCGGCGCAGCATGTCTTCTTGTTTCATGCTTATCTGCTACTCGTCATCTCAGCAGACACGTCCTTTCTAGCCATATCATTTCACACAGTCCATCCATCGTTTCTATGGTCTTTCTCTACTCTTATACCCATCTATATTAATACTCAACATTTTCCTCATTCCATACCACGATGACGGATTACCACACTACTTTTCAGCCACCGCACCGGCGCCAATTGAAATGAATGAAAAGTATTTTAGGATAATACCTAATCAAAATGAACATATATTTTTTCGTAATTGTTCTCACACTATTGACCTATATTTCGCTTTCATCTTTCCTTTCGCAGGTCTGCTGGAAGAAATTTCTCAAGAAATAAGCGGTACTTTTGTCATTGGATTTACAAGAAACACATCGCTCCATATTCCTCTTACTAAAATTGTTGCAAGAGATTACCGCCACATTACGTTGGGATATTATATATTTCTAGGAATTAATGCTGAAAAAATTGCCAAGTAAGCACAGAATCGAACTCAAACCCCAGGCAGAGATGGCGGAACAGGTCAGACAAGTCGGGTACATTAGCTAACTAGGTCTACACCAGCTCAAGTGTTTGTGCCTTTGTTTTTTTCTTAAATGGAATAAAAACCTCACGCCAGTGTACATAATCTGACCGTTTCGTCCGTTCTACATAAGTGGGTAATAGTGATTGACAGTTTGGGCTTAGCTAATTTTGCGCCCAATTACTTACCACGTGATATAGCAGATTTTGAGCTTAGGAGCAATAACATAATGAGGTCAGTTTGGGTGCAATGCAGTGGAGAGATAAAATAGTGGAAGCTTAATTACTTGGTAAATAGAGTGTTTTTCTTGGGGAGATTTGACGAGGGGAGTTGATAAAGAGGTGTAGTATAACTTGCTTCGATACAGTTTTATTAGAGAGAGGCCCCAAGTACTAATACAGTCAGCGGCATAGGAACTAACCCAAGCACGTTGTGTGGTTTATTATCAAAATGAAACGCGAAACAGGGGTTTTTTGTTGTAAAACTAAAATGTTTGTTCAAATCTTAAATGCGAATGATTCATTTAAAGAAAAAGAACTTAACTTTATTAAAATTTTACAAAATTCCAAAAAAGACAGAGCTCTGAGTATTTATAAAATGTAATTGAATGAACTTTACAAAATAAAGCTATGGTACTTAAAATTAATACCGAATATTTCCACCTTGGGGCCTGATGACCGCCTGCATGCGATCAAGCATGCTGCGGATTATGTTTTTAATGTCCACATGGGGTTTTTCTTCCCAGCGCGGTTTTCAAGTGAACTGACGTCAAGCTACGCGATGGTGCCGGGGCAGTTTTGGACCTCGAGCTGGTCTTCAAGCACGCAGGTCCCGTTTCCCTATTCTCTTTCTTATTGTCTGCTCTCGTAGGTTGACCCCTCTTGCCGTTTGTAGCCGCTGGCGTATATCAACCGCAGTAACGAACAATTTCTCAAAATTGCGTGAGTGATAAATCGGTCAATTCGGACTGAGGTACACCTAATACCACCACTTCCTGTTCTCTTTGTGTATAGTTTGGTCTAGTCGTACATCGTAAAGGCGTACCTTAGAGTTGTATGCGGTATATTTAAAGTTTCAGCTATCTCTCGCTGCGTTCGCCTCTAACTCCGAAGCAACACATCTTGAGCAACATAAGCTAAATTTTGTTCCAATTCTGGGAACTTATATGCCTACAGATTAATTAAAAAATAAGACATTAAATATTAAATGCACGGCCATTTTGATATTGAATTTTAACTCACCCGTGTTTTGTGCGTTCCAGTAACGAGCTCACGTGTGTCGCAGGAATTAAACAAATGAACTTTTATTTCTGTTTACCTTCTTAAATGAACAAAAACAAATGACCTGACAAACTGTCACTTGAAATTTTCATACGTGATACCAAAATCGCCTGTAATGAACAGGCACAGAATATGGCCCAAACATAAACATACCGTGTTTATGTTTGGGCCATATTCTGTGCCACTGAGTGTATAAAACGATCGTGGCATGAAATTGTGATCAGCGCGATCATTCGTCTCATTCACTTTTTTGGAAAATCATAAGGCGACATCCACATTCGGATTCGCTGAACAAAGTGAACGCACTGGCCGCGTATTCGCTTTGGTTAAGACACGGTGTTACTCTATGCTAGATCCGAAATTAACAGACAGAGAAGATAAGTCCGAAATAATGGTTTTAAATTGAAAACCAAGTAAGTACCTTATTATTAAGACTTAACCCAGATTATTTAACGTTTATCTTTCTTCAACTTTTTCCTCTACGTGGGTCTATTATTTTCATCCGCCATAACATTATCTGTTTTCGTTTGTTATCACTACCTTCTATCATAACCCACGAAGAGTCTAATTATAACTTAGAGAAATAATAAATATTCCTACATCTGGCATATAATTGTTTTGTTTCCCGAATTACTTTCGATTTTGGGTGTCAAGAAAAGCACTAAGAGCGTACTTTGATCGTACTTGTTCAAGTAAAGTAATTTTTATAAATACTTAGAATATATACGGTACTTATGACAAAAAATATTTTGTAAAATTTTGTCTGTCTGTTGTTCCGGCTAATCTCCGAAACTGCTGGAACGGCTTTGACGGGACTTTTACTGGCAGATAGCTGATATTAAAAGGAGTAACTTTTAGGTTGAAGGCTTCTAGGCTACTTCTATTTTAGAAAAAAGCATAGGATCTGTGAAAAAAATTAAAACTTATGATATGCTTAACAAAATCCGATTCAAATAGGGAAGTATTATTTTTTAAATCATTTAACGCGGATGAACGTCGCGGGAAACAGCTAGTCAATAAGTTGATTGATTTTGTCGTATTCTTCTATAAGGTTTTGTGCTGGACGCCCGTCGATTAAAGTTTCGTGATAATACTAACCTTTTCTTTACCACTCATGTTATTATTCATAATTATGAAATATTCATAAATGTCAAAGTCCAGTCTAACACTGTTATTTTTAGTCATGAATGGTCTCTAAGTCGGACTTAAAAACCACACCTACATTGCGCCCTGTTTGTTTATAAATGGACATATAAACGCCTACTTTTCATCTATCAAATTTGAAGTACCGGAAACCTAATAATTATATATATCTTTATCATTGATTAAAGTGACTTATGACATCTATAGCATTGATTGAAGCAGAATGCAACTAAGGGTTTGACAAAGATATCTAGTACCGAGGAGGTACCTTATTCGAAGATCCACCAAATGCGGCCAAGACATTCTAGAAATAAGATTTGGTGCTTGTTTTCATCGCAACGTAGGTTGACTTAGTTCAAAAATGGATTTTGCAAAGCTTTTATAATTTGCCCGTTAAAAATATTCCCTAAGATCCTTTTAATTTTGATTCAATTTTTTTGCAATTATGTAATGTTAAATAATGAACAAAAAACTACTGTCCTACGTACTTATTAGATTGTAGTATTGTTAGAGCTCCTGCAGCCTGTGATGTAGAATTATCCTAGTACAGCATCTAAAATTATTATATCAACATTGTTAATATGGGATAATAGTGGGTAAAGAAAACGAAATTATATTTTGTGCGTCAGACAGGTAATACAAAAATATTGGACACGTATTTTAAGTTTTATCAAAATATCAAAAAATCACTTAGTTAAAACTCATTATAGTTGGAGAGTGGGGGCTCACTACGTCACAAGTAGGTATAAAATTACCTACAAGTGACGTCATGCGCCATTTCAACTCAATATCTCCGTAATTTTATGACTACGTGAAAATAGAAAAAATACGTTTCCAATACTTTTCAATAATCTACCCGACAGACAAAGAAAAAGAAATAGTGATCATCCCCTATTTCGGATTCATATTATATTTTACCTTATAAGATTCTGAATTAAGATTTATTTATTTAAATTTATTACTAAGAAATGGTTAATCTTCTCGTTTGGCACCCAGAAGTCTCATGACGAACATCAATTGGTTGATTTTTCATAAATAACGTTCTTTGCAAGGTTTTTGCTAAGAAGTGGGCTATAACCAGTGGCGGGGCTTATTCATATTTTGCCCGTATTCTTCGAAAGGTAAGGCAGAATTGTATGGTAAACCCACAGCCGCCAACGCAGCAGTTTTAGCAGTGATAGCTTCGTGGTGTGACCGTTGTACTGCCAAATCATAAGTCCCGAGTTCGAACCCAAGACACGCCTCTGATTTTCATTGGTTTTCACTAATTTTCATTGATTCATGTGGGTATGGTATAATTATCACGTGATTCGACGAAGCAAAACTTCTTGAGGAAACTAAACCAGCATGCCCGAGACATATTTTTCGACGGTATTTAAAGCCAAGTCCATGGGCGGCATGGGTGGCATAAAGAAACTAGGTGAGGCACTAAACACATGGAAAAGAAAGAAGAAGCTGCCGAAGAGGCATCATCTATCTTACCTGTTCCAGCTATGTTGGTGTCGGTTTCCAGAACAACCGAAGACTGAGAGTATTTTCAAGTCTATCAATATAATCTTTGTTTCATAAATTACAGTATAAAAAAATTGGAGTCGATTTCGCCAATGTTCTATACCTGTAATATACCCAGAATTCGATTAGGTACCAGCGAAACTATCAACAATTGTTAACTTTCAGAGTGTATTGAATTATTCAGTGATGGATTCCATTGATGAAATTCTCCTGTTTATTTGATACTAAAATTAATCATCGCTTAATTTGATAACGCAAATTGATGCATTTGTAGTCACGTTAATTGAATTAATTATCCTGAAAACAATGTGTATTGAAAGAATTCCCTTTGATTTAAAACGTACTTTTTGAAAAATTATCCATTATGAGAATGATGGCTGATCGAGAAATCTGTGTTATACAAGGTGGTAAGTTTTAAATACAGGAAAAAGTTGAAAAAAACTGCATTAAATATGAAAAGTGTATTTGCATGTCAAGGAGATTTTTTTTTCCTAGGATGTCCCCTTTCCTAGATATTAGGCTAAAATCAGGAAGAAACTTACGTTGTATTGACATTTGTGTCCCACTGCAGGGCAAAAGCCTCCCTTCTTTCCTTCGATTGTCCCTATTCATAGCTGTTTTTCACCAATCCTTATTAAAAGAGTCGAGTTCGTCCCACCATCTCCTTCTGGGCCTGCTGCATTACCGGTCACTGCTGTTTGGGACCCATTGTGAGGTTACTTTCGCTTGGTCAGTGGATGGGTGACCAGTAATGACCACATACCGAGTTTCCTCCGGGTCCTCGAAAAGCACGTCTCCGTTGGTCCCGGCTTTCAATTATTGTAGATCGTTGATAGTCGTTAAAATAGTCATTGAGCCGAAAGTCTGACAACCAGTGTTACCACGGGGTATCGTATTATCTAGTACTAACTGGGTTGTGGAGGTCAGATGGGCCTAAACACAATTTTTATTAGACTTTTATATGAACACAAGTTCAGTAGCGTAAACTTTATAACAATATTAATGCACACGACGGCGGTTTAACCGGAGGCCATACACTGTACACAACTTTACTGAACTATTATCGTGAGACTCAAGTATTAGCTACTGCTACATTTTAACAAAATATGGCAAGTAACATACTCCATATTTATGTTTGTGTGGTACTAGTAACTTATACTAACATTATGAAGAGGTAAAGTTTGTTTGTAAGTTTGTATGTAGGGGGTAATCTTCAGAACTACTGATCGGAAACCGAAAGTCTTTCACTAACTTTACCGTAAGCTACATTATTCTAGAGTGTCATAGGCTACGTTTAAAAGGTTCCCGAGGGTTGATTTCCGCACATAATAAACTAATAAAATCTTGCATTTCTTCCTCTTGGCGTGTCCATGGACTTAAATAATACCCGACTAGTATATAGTCACCTGTAGGTACGTCTCTTTTGTTGGCTTCATTTAAATCCTGGAAGGTGCAGGGGGCTGTGTTGGTTGGGTAAGAAAGGAGGTATATTCTTCGGCTTCCCAATGGAAAAACCCAAAAACACTTTGCCCGACCTATAAATCGAACCAAGAACCTCGTGCTCAGCAGTCACGCTTGTAACAACTTGACCAAAGAGGCAGTTTTGACAAAATCAAAAAAAAAAAAAACAAAACCTTGACAAATATGTATATTAATACCATTTCATGTTTCCCCAACAAACGCTAGAACAGTTCCGGTATTACCTTACACGTCCAAAATGTTTCATCGATCGACAGCATGTTATCAGCAACGTCCACTGAAGTCAATTGACAATGGATTAACGCACCTGTCACTCTTGCTTTATCAACACTTTTTTTTAATAAAAATTGTGTAAACTCACCATTTTTATTACGTAAACTTTTCACGACAGTATTTAAAATACAGAACTCTATAAGGATTCGATAGCTTAAATGTAAGGGTTAACTTTATTAATCTGTGCCCCCGAAGAATATCTAATTTTCCTCGATGCAAATGTTAGGTACACGTATATAAAAAATACTTTTCAACTTCAATCATTTTTGCACGTTTTTAAAGTTTTTATCCTATAACATTTAATCTTTAGCAATTATTATTTCCCAAATTACCAATTGATAGTTTAAAAGTACTATCACACGCACAGGCTACTAACAACTCTACTTACCTTCTTAAAGATACTATACGTTATATACATTTCTAGTATTACAACGCTCCACATTAGCTTGATAGGTCCCAGGCAATCTATCGTGTGATCGAATGTAAATAGACTCATCACTCCATCCTTGGAGTATAAGGGGATCTCTTGCATGTACCGACAGCATTATCCAGCTATATAGTTGTCGATTACTATCGATCTGAGTGTTGATTATAGTATAATCCTAAAGGTGTACTAGTCTCTAAAAGGGGTATAAATTATGCTCAAAATTGCAAGTCAAAACGAAAGATAAAATACTTTTCGATTAAAGTTTCAAAGTATGCTAAGTCTCGCTCACTATGATAATTGAACCAGAATATAAAACTACAGTTTCTAAAGCATAAAACTTGAAATACAATTAGTGTGAAATGTTTCTATTTTGTTAAACGTATGAATTTTAGTCAGAATAACGGAGAATATCATTACCATTTATCACCCCTCGCAACATTAGCATAGAGCGCCGTGAAATATTGAATTAGGTATTAAAGTCCTCGAGAAACAAAGGTTTTGGATGAAATTAAAAGGCAATGTGACATGTCTTTGATTTTATTATTTTTTGTAACGATCAGGATATTAACGTATATTGTTCGGAAGAAGTTACATTATTATTTCGACTACAATATTTAGATACACGCGGAAATAACTCCATCTGCAACTTCGGAACTTCAATTAATTTCTGTTTCATAAACCACTGAACAAATCTCAAGAATGTAATACCATAAAGTTGGTTTAACTGTTGAAAGACTTTAGGTACTAAATCCATTACTAGAACGTACCGTATCTGCTACCAAAGTTGCAGCTGGAGGGTAAGCACTGGGAACTGTAACTTTTAAGTTGTAAATACTCGGCAACTATTAACTGTTTTATATTATGTCTCAAACAAGTCATTAAGTAAATATGTCCTCTATCGCTTACATACAATACATTATTTACAATTAATTTTACCATGCCCAATAAAAACTTTAATATAAACGTCTCTATTCAAGATAATAGCAATATACATGGCACATTCAGTTATAAACATTTGCTTAAATCTTACACGATCCCGTAAATGTATTTAACAGTAAATTTCAGAGATGAATTACTATTATTTATATTCTTACAAACAGTTCGGATATTCGCCTATTACAAACTATATACAACGTTATAAGACTAGTTATTATCACGTTACACGCTGATGGAATAAAAACTATGAAACAGAAAATTCGCCTTCTCTAAAACGAAAAAATAACAATGCCTACAGAAATTATTCCAATCAAACGTAATTACAGGCTGTGATTGTTGACAATTTGCCTGAATTATCATCAGAGCTAACGATAAAAAAAGAAACATTCATTGTAGCAGTTATAGTAATTATAGCAGACTTTTGATTAGACACAGGAAGATTGCCGTCGTTGTGGTGATTGTAGACGAGGCGCCGGTCGCTGTGGTCACGGCGACTTTGCCATCGTTGGAGTACCATTTGTTGGCTCTATCCGGTACTCTGTTACTCTTAATGCTGTCGACATCCTCAGCATCATCGTCATACGCGTTGGTTCCGTACTCATCATCCGAGGTAGCACGCACATCAGGGTACTGGTAGGCATGTCTATCGTTCCCCGGAATCTCTGCGACACGAACAAAATATTTGTTCAAATATCGATCAATAGTGCCGTCACCGCGTGAATTCAATATTTCGAGTTAATTTCGATTTTGCATTTATTTTAAGCATTTGTGAATTGAAATGCAGATTTGAGAGTCATTGAACACGTTTTATATGAGGCTGCTGTAGCAAATATTGACGTCGGGTTCCACAAAAACTGATATTTAAGGTATGCGGAACCGAATGAAATTGTGTTTAATTAACAAAGTTAGGAGAAATTGAATTTCTTAAAATAGAAAGCGTACCGTATAATCTTATCTTGCTCTCGACGTCCCCGAGGGAGTTCTTGGCGACGCAGATGTAACTGCCCAAGTCTTCCCTCCGAATGTTCTTGATGGTCATCGTCATTTCAGCCTCAAACATCGACTTCTGCCTGACTGACATCACGTGGTGCTCTGAAGGTATGATCAGCTCGCCTGCAGAACAATTTATTACTTAAAACACACTTGTTTTCAAATTCAATATTAGAATTTCATCTTTCCTCAGCGGAAGTTTTATGAAAAATGTAAAAACTTCGTGCAGACACCTAGGAGTTTTATGTCTGCCTTATAATTTGTTTCGCTTTTATCGCGGATGCCTTACCTGCCAGCCGAGTTAATCAAACGGTATTAAAATTCGAATGTTGAACTTTTAAAGCGTATTTATATTCAATCCGGGATCTAAGATGATTTTTACTTTTACTTTTATTGCTGAACCATAATTTTATGATCACGATCTTAAAATAACTTAATCTCGTTATTGGATTCGAACGACGACGCAGTTGTGATGTAAAACTAGACAAAATCAGGTTTTAAAATACTTTTAAATCATATTTATGACTACTGCTCCCGTACTTATTCGTAAGTAGTTTGTATCAAAATCTCATTATACAAAATAGTCCGGGGCATTTAGATTTGAACCCTGCATTAAATATAAACAGCGATTTTTTTCTTGAATCGTGTACTTGACCTTAGCTCTTCAAATAATAAAAAAAAATTAAACATTTTCCGAGACCGGATCAGGCTGAAAAAGACGAAAACGCGTTTTTGTGAATAAAAACATGGGAAAAAAAGTTAACAGGACAAATTAAGTTACTTTATGTAAAGAATTGGTGACAGTAATATATTTTTTCAGAATTAAACATTTTCGTCCACGGAATTTACGGTAAAAAAAGATTTAAGAAATTTTTGGATTGTACTTAAGGCAAAAATATAAACAGCGGTTTTTTTACATAAAATAACTTTAAATATTATATTACACCGCCATTAAACAAAATTAAACAAATTGTACTACCGGAAGTTATTATTACCAGTTTTTTTTCAATAGCGGTTGAGGCAAAAATGTAACAGGGTTTAATTTAGTTTAACTTTCATCTAAAGGCTATTTCTAACCTATTTACACGAAAATTAAACACTTTAAAGCAAATCGTGAAAAAAAATCAATTAATGTTTACGTAAAATACGTCTGCAAGTTTTATTCTTGTATTTGGCACAGCACTTTCATAGGAATTTGATCTTTCCGAAATAGAAATAAGGTGTACAATCGCGTAACTCAAGAAAACACCGACTCTCAATCAACAACAGGCATTCGCACACAATGAACGCAGCGCTTATCTTGTTTACGCACACTAGCACACGCCGTACGCCGCACGCTGCTTAGCGCTGACACCGTGCATCGTAATTTAATTTTTACTTTGACAATATTAATTATCGCTCTAATCTGTTTAATTTTGGGGGATTAAGGTTTGGATTCATATATTTCTCATTATTAAATGAATTTAAATCCTGTTACATTTTTGCCGTAAGTAGTATTTAAGATTTTTTGATTATCTTGATTTTCTGTGAAGTCCGGAGCAGAATTTGTTTAATTTTCATAATAATAGTTAGACATGGTGACATAAACCATTTTAGCACTATTTTTGTCCTGTAAATATTTTTGCCTTAAGTACGAAGTCAAATTATAAGTTTTTTTAAAAAAAACTAATGTTCCGTGGACGAAAAATGTTTAATTTTCTGACCTACTTGTAGTACTCAATCTGTTCTACAAATACTCCAAATAAACATACCTGTTTATATTTTTTTCCACCAAGTTAAATACATATTAGACGTTTTCTTAAAAAAAACATATACGCGGAGGTGAACTTTTCGCGGGATACAGCTTAATATACTCTCCTGTCCATACCCTACACGTTCAATGAAAAAAATCGCTGTTTCTAATTAATGCAAAGTAAGCCTAATATTCGGCGTAAATTCCCCGGACTAAAAGTCTCAGTCGAAATTGGACTTTCGGCTGTAAAAATAAAATACAAGGTAAGATTTGTTACCTGGATCCTTTACCCAGTAGTTGATAGACTTGGGTGAAGACTCGACGTAGCACTCTATGGTAACGTCAGTGCCCAGCGGAGCACCCACCAGCTGATTGGGCACTTGAATCACCGGGTGAACTGGACCAAAATAAAGAAAGGTTAAAAAAAATCAAGGGTCAAATCAAAGTTCCTTTAATTAGACAGTAAAAGTTCACAGAAGGGATGATTAACGATATATAAACAAAAAAAAGAAGGTGATTTTTATTGTCTATGACCACTCGTAGGTACATCTATCCTTTTTTGGTTATGTTTAGATTGAACGTGATGGACAGTCGAGTTTTGCTAGCTAATTTAATTTAACCCTGTAATTCTTTGTAAGATTTCTCTTCCATCACTAAAAATCCGAAATGATTTTCACGAAGAAATGTTTTCAAAAATCATAAATAATTTAATCAACCCAAGAACTTTTTAAATCAACTACACTTTGCGTTGAGACCTGAGACCTGACGAATTTCAACGTTTTTCTTGACGTTATTAGGTCGATTTTTGTGTAAAATATACATTTGTCCTACAGCATTTTAGTTAAATTGTTTGCAACAAGCACAAACAGTATCATCCATAGATCAATAAATAAAAACACTCACATGAAAACAAACATTACATTTTGAAAATATTATACGTGTTACGAGTATTTTTATATTTGAAATACTGTTATTTACGCTAAAAAAAACGTTAAAAAAAACGTCAAAAGTCGTGTTAGGTCCTCGGATTCTTTAGGTTGTGAAAGAGGTAATCTTTTACGGCTTAATTGATGGCGAACAAAATACATGAAACATTATCAAGATCGGCTTACAGTGTACACTGATGTGGATCCTCTTGCTGACTGTAGGAGGGACCCCATTACCGGCAATACATAAGTATGTGCCCATCTCCGAACGTGATATTTTGGTCAGCTTGAGCACTTCTCCCTGGTATGTTAACACTGCGAACAAAAGTTAAACGTATCACTTTAACCCTTATGTAGGTAGCTCTTCAAGTGTTTGCCCAGAACCCCCATTGTGTCACACACTTTCAATCACAATGTGAAGGATTTTGAAGGAAAGTCGTTGCTTCATTAGCACACTCACTCCCGTTTTGTTTAAGTCCCATGTAACAGGGGCGACCTTATTGTCATCAATTGGGCACAAATATAGACGCCGTGGCTGCTACTGACAAATTCATGATGGAAAAACTCTATAACACATTGCCTGTCCTGGGAACTGAATCCAGGACTTCATGCTCATGCTTTGATTTCGTTTGTTCATTAACGTTAACGTTGAACTATCAAAATGAATGTAATACATAATAACGATTGAAATGTGTTACGCAATCAGCCTGCAATAAAAAAAAATGAGCAACGTGTCCTTTCTTTGACCTAGTCGCAATGGTGACATGTCAATTCACAGAGATTTCTGAACTATACCTGAGTAAAATTTTAATTATGGACGGTTATAAACCCTTACCAACACGCACTGGGCCCGCGTGGTGGATTACAGCCCACTCCCTCTCATAGAGAAGAGGCCTTTGTCCCAGCAGTGGGAAAATTATAGGCTGATGATGATGATGATGATAAACCCTCCGCAATAAAATTCTCAATAAGATAGTGGAACCCGTTCCATAAGATTTTATTAACACTGAAAACGGGATATTTACCATGTTTGCTGTGTGTGTTGCAAGCTCCATGATCACGGATAAACATCCATTCATCCGGGATCATGGTGTTTGCAACAGCACCAAAATATCGGAAACTCAAAACAAATAGTACACCTGGAAAATATCCCGCTTTCAGTGTTACTGATACCGTATCATAATCCGTACAGCCGTCAAGTCTTAAAGATGTGATAAACAAACTCATTTTCACATTTAGTAGTTATCCTAACTATTATTAAAAATGTGAAAACGTTGTGATTTTTTTTTTGGTGATGGCATCTCGCAGTTTAATCTAGGAGGTTGTCATCTGCTTAACCGGACTATCCTGTGGGTGCCTTAAGAGTAAGGCCTCCAGCCAGGGCATACAAACTTACAAACTAAGCGACTACACGCTAAGGGCACCCCCTGTGGGGTACGAGCCTCGGCTTAGGGCGTCGCTGGGGGAAGACTGCATGGGGACAGGCTGGATCTGAATGATATCATTATTTAGGGGCTGATTTAAAACTACTAGCACAGCATCGCGGGCTGGCTCGAGCGAGGGTCGGGGAGGGCATGGACCGGGACGTCGCGACGGACCTCGACGGCGAGGTCAGAAAGACGGCGGTTTGAGTCGAAACTTTTTAAGAGTGCTAGTCTCTTTGCTACTCTCCTGGAGGAGGGTGATAGCATCATCGGGAGTGACGAGAGTATGCCTCGGACGGCGAACTGAACTAATGCGCGAGGGTTAGTAACGGTTGGCCGCTGCGATCAGGGGATTACGATGCTTAATTGCGTTATCGAAGAAACGCTTCAAGAGACGTTTCATAAACTGAAGGATGGTGGGCATAAAAAACGTTGTGAGAAATTTGGAGGGCTTAAATAAGTTAACTACCTAATTACCTGCATAAGGCAATGTATTGTTAATTTTGACAATAGTGTTTAAATAAATCAGCCTGTATTAAAGAGGTTTATTCTAATTATGAATTTAAACAGCGGTACCTAATGATAACACGGATGCACATACAATATTAGTTCATCATATTCTATTGCAGACTGGAATTTAGTCATTAGGCCAAATTTGGTCTACGTTGAAATAAACGCCGCATTTACAATAATATGCAACTCAATTCGGCTTTCATTGCGTCAAACAGTATGATGAAAACTGTTGACGTTTGAAATAGCAGATGATACCGGTTTAATGGGGCAACAAATTATATGTATAAAATACTAGCTGCTACCCATGACTTCGTTCGCGTGGAAATTTTGATGTATGTGTGTAGCCTCTGTATGGTGTCGGCCGTACAGAATAGCACCATCCCATATCTTCCCGTGGTTATCGTAAGAGGCGACTAAGGGATTTGCCAGAGAATGGGCAGCAGCGTTCTCTGTGCTTTTGTAACAACCGTACTGCGATCGCCAAGCCGCCTGCCGAGCGTGGCGATTATGGCAAAACCCTCCAAAATGTCAATATGGCGACCCTTGGGGGAGGCCTATGACCAGCAGTGGACGTCTTTGGGCTGAAATGATGATGATGATGTGTGTAGCCTATGTGCTATTCCAGACTATAATCTATCTCTCTGCCAAATGTCACCCTAACCCGTTCAGCCGTTTCTGGAGTGATTGAGTAACAAACAGTTGTCCATGTAAACTTTCGTATTTTTTAGTAAGAAGACTAGGTTTTGCTCGCGGCATCGCTCGCTTTGTGCTCGGAAATTATGTGACGAAAATGCACTACCGGGATACAAATCATTGTATGTCTTAACCTTGGCCATGTTATACCTATCGGCATTCGTTCACTCGTTAAAACATGAAATTGTAGACTGATAGTTACATTTCCGTTCACAAAAAAACCTGTTGGTTATAGGTAAAATTATGTGAGTCTCGTTTATGTTGCAATTCATCATAATTGTTTTGACCTCATCCCAATTTTTTGGGTCAGCGCAGGATGTCTTCTTCTTCCATACAACTTTATTACTTGTCATCTCATCAGAGACCTCCTTCCTAGCCATATTAACCATCACACAGTCCAAGTCAGCCATCGTTTCTTTGATCTTCCTTTACTCTTATACCCATGCACATTAATTCTCAAAACTTTCCTCACGACTTTTTCACCGACTCGGACATTTATTATGCAATCCGTATGCAAATAAATAATCAATGCATATGGGTTGCATTGATTGTTTGCTATATTATATATTTTTTTAAATATCTTGACCCTACTGTATTCTTATCCACTAACAACTTCATCACCAACCTGTAATGTTTCCACTGCTGGGACACAGGCCTTCTCTCTATGAGAGGGAGTGGGCTGTAATCCACCACGCGGGCCCAGTGTTGGTAGGTAGATGTCACATGTCTTCGAATTTTTAGTTCTAGGACATTTGTCATGTTTCCTCACGACGTTTTCTTTCATCGTTTTTGAGGGCAGCGGTGAAGATTTAAATTACATAAAGTAATGCGCCTGCCTGGGTTCGAACCCACGGCTTACTGTTCGTAAGTCGGTGCTGCCACCACTGGGCCACCGCTGCTCTGACCATGATGATTATCCTAAATATCACATGCAGTTATAAAAACTAGCTATAAAACTGTGTAAACTCTTTAATAGTTCAAAACAACAGCTATACAGTTCTACACAGAATTTATGTCTTTTTCCTTAGAAATTCTTAAAATGTGCAGTAAAATTTAATTACATTAATCGCCCAGCTTTGTACTAAAGCGGTAACCATTGGGGGAAATATATTGCACTATTCAAGTGAATTTACAAGATTAAATTTTAGTTTCTTTGTAGACTTTTTGTTTTTGTTCTCACGCTGTTTAATAAGCTTGATTTGTATGTTAGTTAATAATGTAGGTTACTTTTGAGTATAGACGTTTTCATTGATTTGAATTACTTTTTTACAATGCCATTAGGTACTTTTAAAATCTTTACATAAAAAAATCAATAATACTACAATAGAACACGCACGCGTTGTAGCAGCCACGCAGTCTGGATTTGTGCCTGATTGTTGTCAATAGGCTTGCCCTCTATCACCTAGGACTTAAACATAACTCGCGATATGTGGCTGTACTGTTAATGACACCACTACCTAACCCATCTGGGATAACAGTGTCAGTATGTTATGTTACTACTATAGAAGCCCATGCCAGTTTGATTACCGAGAACTTCTCTTATTTACTTGTAACAAACGTTACAGCTATGCATACAACGGACCCTTAAACAAGTAACACGACCCATACACAGGTCCCAATAAATTATTCAAACGTTATTCACTATTCGCATAATGAGACCTAGAAGTGTATTCAACGGCAGAACTCTACTAATTACGACAAACTTTAAACAATACTGGACGCGAAACTCATCCCGAGAATAGTCGCCGAGCGGCTCATTGTGGGCTCACAAATGCGGTCACACAGACTTTCGTATTATACATATTCAGAAAAACAATGGAGTCCTTGCGCCATTCAAATAAACTAAGACAAATGAAATATTTTTCCAGCTATTTATTTAACAATTTTGGGATTACTGCTGGTTTTTCATTTTTGTATGGGTTAATTGAGCTAGGGGTTGGGAAAAATTAGCAGTATTTGCGAAAAAGAACTACAGTTTATGACACAGCTTGCAGAGTACGCAAGTTGATGTTGCAGTGGGCTGGCGACGTAAGTCTGAGGTTTTTTTTTTCTGGCTAGTAGAGAATATGAGTCCTGAAGTGGTGACGTAGCGTTTACGCCAGAGAGACCGAAGACCTTTAAAACTGACGACAGGACTCAGTAGATGGAGGGGAGGGGGGGCAGCTTAATATAGGCCTGTGTTTTCGGCATTGGAGGCGATATTTTAAGTTAATTTGATTTTAATTTTGAAGAAAAAAATAAAGCTACTGTTATTTACATATAAAATTGCTTGCGTAAGTACCTTTTAATTTAAGAAACGATTTCCAATAGCATCAAAAAGCGGAAAAAAACGTCGTAACTGTATATTCGAGAGCAGAGTGCAGCAATGGAACAAAAATACTAGGAAGCTAATTGTCGAACCGCCTTGAGAAAGCGTGGTAATCAATGCCATGAGCATTGAACATTGTTTTTTCTTAGTATGAGATTTTTTTTATTTTTTATTATCTATAGGCCCGCGCTTGACCTCTATCTCACCTGATGGTAAGCGATGATGTGGTCGACGGTGAAGCACGCTTGCCTAGAAGAACCCTATTCAATCTTTAGCAGTGATAATCTGGTGCTGTGTGTGACGGTCGGACTGCCAAGCCTCTAGGTCTTTAGTTCGAACCCAAGACACGAATCCTATAATTTTTCGGATTCATGTGCGTATTGTATAATTATCAGTTGCTTCGGTGAAGGAAAACATCGTGAGGAAACCAAACCAGCATGCCTGAAAGATATTTCTCAACGGCATGCCAAGTCAGACGCCCATGGGCGTGATAAAAACTTTGAATTTTTTTAGGCACTAACCACACGAAAAAGAAGGAAGTATGAGACGATGCCTTTGCTTTGTAGTAAGAAAATTAAGGCAGGTTCTATTTACTATTCATCTTCAGTAATGAGGAGTTACAAGCAGAATTATTTTTAAATTAAGTTTATTTAATTTACACATTAAAATAATCCTCTAATAAAACTAAAAACTTGATTTGATTGAAGTAAAATAAAATCCCTTGAGAAACTAACTCAATATCTTTTAGCCTTCCAAAACCTTGCCGGAGCCAATCACTTTACTTTATCTCAATTTTTAAAGGTATGATATTGTACATAATAGAGCAGAGTTCACTTGTAGTAAAGTAAAATCTTGAGTTTAATTCAATTACTGTGAAAATGTGGATGTTTGTAACTCGATCACGTCGTCTAAACGGCTGAACGGTTTATGGTGAAACCAAAAACAGTTCTAGATCATTTAATATTATTTTGGAATATCACACTGCAAACATTTTCAGCTTTTTACCTAAACCTTTATTCTAAAACAGGTTGTTTGAATGACAAAACTTACTGTAAATAAAATCACAACCCTTCTGATGACTTTACCGTATAAGGTTCTTCCTGCTGGGAGACAGGCCTCCTCTCTATGAGAGGGAGTGGGCTGTAATCCACCACGTGAGCCCAGTCCGGGTTGGTGGATGTCTTCGAATTTTTAGTTCTAGGACATGCCGGTTTCCTCACGATGTTTTCCTTCAGCGTTTTTGAGGGCAGCGGTGACGAAATAAATTACACAAAGTAATGCGCCTGCCTGGGTTCGAATCCACGGCTTACTGCTCGTAAGTCGGGGCGACTGCTCTCTGGTTAAAATATACCTCCTACAAAAAATATAGGTTTACAAAACAGACTAAACTAAATAACTGATGTAATCGACCGAACATCACAAAAAAAAATAAACTGTTTATATAATGTAACAGTAAACCACA
This sequence comes from Cerastis rubricosa, assembly GCA_949152445.1. Lineage (NCBI taxonomy): Eukaryota > Metazoa > Arthropoda > Insecta > Lepidoptera > Noctuidae > Cerastis > Cerastis rubricosa. Next base: position 14,725,981 of record OX424525.1, on the reverse strand, counting down.
ATCAGATTGCAGCCACAAATTGCGGTATTTTTCTATCCGATAACTCTAACCGCTGCGATTTTGTGACATTCATTTTGTAAATGTTATGCCAACAGGGATTTTGCTGAATAGTGGAAAAACTATAGAAACAAGCAGGGCAAGATAAGGTGAGGTTATTATTTATCTATAGAAAGTTTTTTTTTAAAAAAAAAGCTTCTCTTATTTCAACCTAAGAGGTTGTCGTCTACATAACCGGACTATCCTGTGGGTGCCTTAAGAGTATGGCCTCCAGCCAGGGCATAAAATTACTTACAAACTAAGCGACTACGCGCTAAGGGCACCCCCTGTGGTGTACGAGCCTCGGCTTAGGGCGTCGCTGGGGGAGGACTGCATGGGGACAGGCTGGATCTGAGTGTTAATATACTATGTAGATACCATTTACATGAATTCTCCGGAAAACTTATTCTTCGTAGTATATAAGAACAACGCGGTCTCACAGACAAACTCCAAAATACAGATAATCTCTTAAAGCATAATGAAATAAATCAGTTCAATGATCTCTTGTACAGTAAATTTTATCCCAATAGAAACACGAATTCAATCACTATTTGCGGGTTGCGTGTTCAATGTTGATTTTATCGTTACGTTATTCGTTGTTAGAGGGTTCTCCTATTGCCGTCTACACCGGTAATTTGTGAAACAATACCTCCCCTGGAATTTACCCTAAGCATTGTTATAATAACATCTACTATGAGGCTTTTCGAGTCGCCCTTAGCAATTTAATCAAGTCTCAAATTTGATCTTTGGTTAATAATTTTGTTTAATTGTTCACGATCAAGGTTGGGTGGAGAGGTACTCGGATATATTTTGTGCCTAAATTGAATTTAATTTTACTGTTGTTACTTCGATGACTTGATTTTAATTAAGTGTATCGTGTAGTAAGTAGGGTGGTTACGCGAGCTTTGATATAATTAGATAAATTTAATATGATTCCTCGATAGAGAGATTATGGATACTAACAAACTAACTATGGGAAGTTAGTAGGTTTTCACAAAATAGCAACATCGGAAACAAAAGAACTATAATGCGTTAAGATGCTCTGCCATCATGCCTGTAATCCTCGATAAGACATTAATAGATGTATCTATCCCATCCCTAATATTACCTACACACACTACCATCTACCATCGCGGCTGCAGCAAAGAAATAAGACCTACAGCAACAACAACAACGAAAAATATAATAACTATTAGAAAAAAACAACATTCGGGTTTTTACTTTAGTCAGCGGCGTTTGGCATATTTTTTTTTTAATAATAAATTTTTATTGATCCAATAATTTAAAATTACACACAAGAGATAAACAAACTAGATTTTTTAGGTACATAAGTAAGCCAAGTAGTCCACAATGCACTGCTCCTTACCTATTTATTTTAATAACAGAAATTGCTTACTTGCATAAATCCTAGAAGCAGCTAGCTATTTAAGTGATTGTAATATAAATAACGACGACGGCCTTTAAGACTGTACACAGTGGTCAAACAGAGACCAACTTAAGTCAATATTACCTGACCAAAGTCAAAGTCAATATTACTTCATGGGGTAGTGAGTAACTGCCATGATTTCTGCGAAATCGTCTTATATTGCGCTGTTTGCTTGGCCAACCCGCTTTCAGACGATCGTATTGCAAGGTCCTTTTATATCAAATAGTAATAGTTACATTATTTAGTAGAACCGACCTGTTGGAACTACTCAAGGAATGGCACATATCAATGGTTTAGTACAAATATTATAGAAAAGATGATACCTTTATGTTCAAGTAGACCTTTGGTCGTTGGAAAGTTTTTGTCGCGACTTAGATACAAAAGTTGTTTCTTTGTGACAAGTGAGTCAAAGTGATTGCATTTGGACACGAAAACGGGTTTTGTAGTTGATTAGTCTTATCTGACCTAGCTTCCTGTTGTCGGAGTTTTAATGGCTTCCTATTGGAGCAGTTTTCCGCAAGCTGGTAAATTATATGCTCGATTCTTTCTTAATCTCTGTGCTCTCTATCTATAGTTAAAATTGGTTTATTTCTACAGCCAAGATGAAGTCAATGTTAGAAACTACTAGCGATTCTATTGGTGCTTGAATGAAGTGGCGCTGTTTGTAAAAAAAAAACCGATATTATCTATGGTTATTATATTGCAAAAAAATGGCAGCGTTAGAATAAGAAAAGCGAAGATAAGAAAAGAAAGATCCATTCAGCACTAGGTAAAGCAGCAATAGACAACAAACAGCACAGAAAAAAGTTTGGTCCCGAACATCATGTATAGCAGATCGCGCGGCTCATCTGCCAACGGGTAGGCTCCCGTGCGGTATGCGTCAGACATTTTTCACTGCATAACCAAAAACAGTTTTCTATTCGAATATCAAAACATTTTCGACATGTTCAATATGTGTTTAGAGGGTACACAAATATTATGAACCGGTTATTATTATACGCTAATGTCAGTAGATTCCGAGTAAGTGCGGCGTGCGTGACCGATTGGCTGACTGTGTAGCCCGTATTTATTGCAATTTACGTACGGGTTATTACTAGGCGCCAACAATTTTGTGAAAGAATTGTTTTTGTGTGGAATTGGAGAAAATTGTGACTGATTTGTTTGTTATGACTATGCTTAGTTAATGTGAAAGATGGATAATCGTCTTAAACTTTACTATTGCTGTTACATGGTGTCCAGTGGTAAGTTTTTTTGGGTTCAAATCACTGGAAAGACCATATTATTATGTCATTAATTGCAATTATTATTTGGAGTATTCGTTGGTCTAGTCGCCGCAAGCGCGACTGCTTAGCATGAGGTCCGGGTTCGATTCCCGGGTCGAGCAAAGTATTATTGGGTTTTTCCTCCAGAAATTTCTTAGTAGAAGTCACGGAGACGGTCACGGGATTTGTGCCCGATTGATGGCAATAGGCTTGCCTCCTATTACATGGGACTTAAACATAACTGGGGAAATGTGGGTAAACTAATAGGTACACCTCTGCCTAGCCCTTGGGAGAACGAGACTAGTCGTTCTATTATAAATTGAAAGTCGCTTTTCGTGTCTGTCTGTATGACCGCGTTTATATATCGTCGCCAGCATCATCATCATTTCAGCCGAAAGACGTCTACTGCTGGACATAGGCCTCCCCCAACGCCACATTGACATAAGGGGGGTTTTGCCATAATCGCCACGCTTGGCAGGCGGGTTGGCGATCGCAGTACGGTTGTTACAAAAACACAGAGAACGCTGCTGCCCATTCTCTGGCAAGTCCCTTAGTCGCCTCTTACGACACCCACGGGAAGATATGGGAATTATATAGAGAATTTATTCTACATGGTTAGTGTGAATGCTAAACTTTGATACATAATTATTATAACTATGTTTTTTTGGTTTTGGTTTTGTAAAGCCATAGTGCAAAGAAGGGGTTGAAGTTCATCGTTAATGTTATGTTATACTAATTTTGGAATCGCAATGAGAATTGCAACTGTCATTACTTACCAAAACGTTCTCAATACACAGAATTTCATAATATTTTTTTTATGGATTACTACATAGAACAAAATAAACGCACTTCTTGACCATATCTACCTTTGCTTTTCGTCCCACTTTGGTCCCGTACGACAATCTCCATGCCATCTTCTCGTTTCCACATCACCCTCGGGGGCGGCACGCCGCGGGCCTTGCACGAGACCCTGGCTGTGCCACCTTCGGGCACCATCGTGTCACCCGAAGTCTCTTCGGGTATGAAATCTGGTGGTATCACTACATCTAGGAAGCCCATCTAAGGAAGAGTAGAAATAGAACTGGTTATATTTATAAAATCAACTTATAATTATTCGGTGATTACTACAAAAGGTAGATCAAGATAAAGATAAAACAAAAAAAAAAATAACAATTGACACAAATGTTGACATCAGTGCTTCTCGTAAAAGTATGTTCAATGTCAGACTATTTTCTATCCCTGTGCCAAATTTCACCCAAATCCAGTCGGTAGTTTTTCCGTGAAAGCATAACAAACATCCAATACATCTTACACAAAACGCATTTATAATGTTAGTAAAATGGATTTATTTATATCTACGAAATACTTTTAAATATGTCGCAATTGTCTTGATTTATTCCGTTAGACTCGGTCATCATGTGGGCAAAACTTGGGTTTCGTGCTATGAAAACACGTACTACACGCGGTACACTGCTTTTGTCGAACTCACAAATTACTTGAAATTACAATCCAACACAATAACACCATGAATCGGGGAACAGTTTCAGGACGTCTTGACTCCACCGCGGTCAGACACAGACTGTCCGCCTCACAGCAAGCTCGAAACGTCACGACTCTGTAGAAGCGCGCTAAGGTGTGGGTAGACTGGTAAGTAGGTTGCGTGCTACCTTTGGCGCGCTTGCCGATTCATTTTCTGTCCGTCCTAATGACCGGATCCTACAAATAAATTTTCTTTTGCCGAGTAAAATGTCCTTTCTCCACATAACAGATACGAGCAAACTGTTTCAAACGTCTTGCTTACCAACCAATGTTTTTTCAATAAATAAATATAAAAAATAAAAATACTTTATTTCAGACCTTGATTCACATGATGTAGTAATACAGACTACTTAAAAACTGTGTTAGTAACAAACGAAATAAAATATTTTAATTCATTTATAGAGCCAAATAAAATTAATTAAAAACATCCTCTATTCAAGCAACTCCCATATCACAAAAATCAAATCAACATTCAAATGAGTTAGATTACCAAAATCCAGTACGGATAACATTCTAAAATCAACAGCCCATTGAAAATGTAAATAGGATCATTTAATTATCGTGAAACCTTACATAGTTCACATTGTTGATGAAATTAAATCTGAATTGTGCGGTTTGCCGATCGCTAAAGCGAAAATATTTACTACAAATTGCTTAGCGAGATTCTCTAATCACATTTTGGTGCAAAATTGATACTAAATTGAAGTCTTTTCAGATTTCTATCCGTGAGTTACAAAAAAATAAACAAAAGTGGCAATTATTTGTATAGCTACTGAATCATAAAGGTGTTACGGAACTTTTTCATGCTAAAACCTTTGTACTGAAGAAACGATTCATCGGAAATATTATAATTCTGAATAACAGATTTGTTCCAACTCCTGCAGATTAATAAGAATGAAGAATTATTTGAATTGAAATAAGTTTTGGCGTTTCCTACATTTAATAAGTTTGTCGGATGGTGCAAAGTGTTCGAAACATCGCGTTGTTGCGAGGAATAAAATGCTTCAATTAATTAATTTGTTTGAATGCTGTGGAAGCGGTTCGCGTAATCACATTATCGTAATTTCTTTCATAGTCTTTCCTGTGTAATCATTCACTTATTAAGAATACGTTAATAATCTAAACTAATATTATAAAGAGGAAAGATTTGAATGTTTCTTTGTTACGATTTAACTCAAAAGCTACTACGCCGATTTTAAAAAATCTTTCACCATTAGAAAGCCACATCTTTACCGAGTAAAATAGGCTATATTATATAACAATTTTCGCGGACGAAGTCGCGGGCGAAGTGCTAGTATTCTTCTATATATATATATATATATTTATTCTTAGATATATATATTTTTTACAAAATAATAGAGTGTTTACCTTTACTTTCATGAAAAATAAACATACTATGGTCAATTATTGTTAATAAAGCTTTCAAAAGAGTCAACTTTTATGAATGAAATTCATATCCTTCATACATTATATTATATTGTTTTTGTTGGACTCAACTAACATCCACAACAAACTATTATTACAATATTTCTGACGTCACGCCTCATCACGCTTATTATCTCCAAAGGGTTATACAGAGGTGCACGTGTGCTTTTTTTATTTGTGACAAAGCCCATCACACTATTCCCAACCACTGCAACTCCTGAAAGCCAGAATCAACAGTGACAACCACCAGGAAAGCGTCGAGACGGTACCTCGCGAGTTTCAGATAAAGAAATAATTGTTTGAATCTCGCAACGTAATAATCATAAAAGAAGAGGAGTAAGAAAAACGAAATTTGTACGTGTGCCTAAAGGACACTCATATTTCACTAATTTATTTTGAAGTCAAATGTAATAAGGAGATAAATAACAACAGCCGCACGGGTCAATCTTTAAGATTAAGCCGTACTTGCCGAGGTTGGTCCGTGGATGGATGACCATAATTACATACCGGGTTTCCTTCGTGCCTCGGAAAGCACGTTAAGCCGTTGTCCCGGCTGTCATTTGTAGATATTTGACAGTCGTTACTAGAAGTCAGAAGCCAAAAGTCTGACATCCCGTCTTACCAAGGGGTATCGTATTACCCAGTTACTGGATTGTGTAGGTCAGATAGGCAATCGCTTCATGTAAAATACTGGTACCCAGCTGCAACCGGTTAAACTGGAAGCCGACCCCAAGATTGTTTGGAAAAGGCTAGGCAAATGATGATGTAACAAGGGGCGAGCCAATTGCCTTCAATCGAGCAAAAATCCAGCTGCTTCTGAGATATTCTTCAGGATAGCCCAATAAAACTTTTGAAACCAATAGAACTATTTTTAGCTTTTCAAATTAGTGGGTGAAAAATGAGCATTATCATCACGTTACCCTTTTACGGTAAGTAGAGATCCTTGGCGAATCAATCAGAGTACTGAATGCTATCGATGTGTCTACGTCACGGGGCACTCATGCCCAACGGCAGGTCGGGCAACACGTTAAGAATTTTATTACTAACAAGGGAGGTTGCTTTCTGTGTTTTTTTTTTCTATTTGATGGCTTTATTATTAGTTTTTTTTTAGCTTTGAATGTGTTGATCTGAATGAGTGAGGAATTTCTTAGTAGCAGCTACGACTCTGGATTTATGCCCGGTTGATGGCAATAGGCTCGCCCCCTACTAAATGGGACTTAAAACGTAACTGGTGAAATGTACTATTAAGTACAACTCTGCTGAACCCTTTGGGGATGTTTTGTATGATGTTTAATCCCACCATCACAGGAGAAACATGTAAGTTACTCCAATTCAAATTAAACAAACGGATCTCACTATAAAGCTCCCAAATTATTGATGAAACCGAAAATGTTCTCACATTTCCTTTCTCGTTAATATAGTAACTATCCTACTTTAAAAATGGTTAAAAATGCACGAGCTCCATACAAGCACTATCGCATAAGTTGCAATTTATGTCAGTGATTGGTTAAAGTGCAGCCCGTCGAGTGACGCATTCTCGTTAAATAGTTCCTGTCCAATTTTCAGCGCACCGCAGTCCATTACTTTGTAACAAGGATCTGGGTTGTGGTACGTTAAAAAAAGATGCTGCGTTAATTATAGGCATGGGGGATTGTATTTTGTAAAAACAGTTTTGCAAATTAAAGATTTAACTATGGGAACATTAAAAAGGCTATCACATGTATCTATAGTCAAGTTAGAGTTATTACTTGAGTTTAAGTAATAATTAGCAAATTTAAATGCAATAGAGAACTGTCAAATAAAGCAGGGCTAAGAATTCTAACTTTTGACAGTTCTAACTTCAAGCAATTACTAAACTCATCATCATCATCTGCCTAGCCTTTTCCCAAACTATCTTGGGGTCGGCTTCCAGTATATCGAGATGCAGCTGAGTATCAGTATTTTACATAAAGCAACTGCCTTACTGACCTCCACAACCCAGTAACTGGGTAATACGATACCCCTTGGTAAGACTGGATGTCAGACTTTTGGCTTCTGACTACTCGTAACGACTGTCAAAGATCTACAAATGACAGCCGGGACCAAACGGCTTAACGTGCTTTCGGAAACGGAGGAAACTCGGTATGTAATTATGGTCACCCATCCACGGACCAACCTAGGTAAGCACGACTTAACCTTAGAGATCGACCCGTGTGGCTGTCATTATTTAGCCACGAGCTCCTCCAAGCAATTACTACCACAGAATAAAAATCGTATCATAAGTAATTACTTTTACTCGACTAATCACTTTGACTAGTTTTTTATAAAATAATAATATAATAATAATCCATTTATCAGGTTATTGTCAGGTTACAAAGACCCATAGATACCTTAGCCTAAATATACATACTATAACAACAATTCTGTTAATAAATGAGACTTAAAACTACGTGAGTATCACTTCACTTGCACGAATGTTTTGTGCGTTTGGGTGGTATTTGTCCGCGGAAGCGACGGAACACCACATCCTGCATCCTGCTTTATAAGAGCGGTTGTCCGATTTCCTAGTTCGTCGCAAAGAGAAGAGTTGTCTTACTCACCTGACTCTTCATTGGATCAGTATTAATTTGACACATGTATTGCCCTCTGTCTTCTTCTTGCACGTTCTTGATGTGCAGGTACCAGGTGGAGTGGTCGCTATGGGAGACGGACACCCGAGGGTTGTGGGTGATCACGTGCTCGTGGATCGCCTGGATCGCCTTCGTGTCTGCTTTCACCCAGCCCACCTGTAAAATTGAAGAGTTGAGGAGAAGGTTCCAGAAATTAGATACATTTTGATGGTGATACTTGAAAATGTGTTTTTCTAAACTAATATTATAAAGAGGAAAGATTTGATAGTTTGTTTGTTTGCATTGAATAGGCTCCAAAACTACTGGTCCGATTTGAAAAATTCTTTCAGTGGTATATACCCCATTTGTTGAGGAAGGCTATAGGCTATATATCATCACGCTACGACCAATAGGAGTGGAGAAGCAATGAAAAATGTTGCGAAAACGGGGAAAATGTGACGCAAAAGAAGTTGCGCCGGACAGCTAGTTTTTTATAATTCTGTTAAAATTGTTGGTTGCTTTGTGTTAGCACGTGTCAGTTTATAAAAATACATAAAAGGTTTAAGGTTCAACGTTTCGGTGGTCTGTTCGTCTGGTCTGTTCGTTTTGTTCGTCAAAACGAACAGACCAGACTAACTATTGGACCGTGAACCGGACTCCGGACACCAGACATGGACAGATGTAATTTGATAACAAAGTCAGGTGTCCGCAGGTAGTCCACAATCTGTCTGCTTGACTGAATCTTAAGAATATGAAGAACAAAACGTCCCTAGGGAATCACGCAAAAGAGCTACGCTAAGCAGTTGGCTGGTACCTTTTTACCTACTTCCCTTAAGCGAGGCCTCTTAACAACACTTCAAAATTCATTGCGTTGAATAATGTAAATCAGTAAAGTAAATTAATTAAATAAGTACATTAAGTAGCTTGTTCCTCCGCATTATCAGGGAAGAGGAGGGCCTACGAAAACAAAAGAAACACGATTCATTGGTCGATTTTGCGCGAAGAAAATCTATGAAAAAAATTACAAGTTTTTGGTATAATGTTTTTAAATCTGCTTAATTTTTAGGTCAAGTCAAACATAATAATAAGGAAGGGGTTCGCTTAAATATACATAAACATAACTTATTAATTACGCATGCGGCCTTAGGTAGCTAACCTACATTTCTTTTTTTAAAGATCGCGCCTTCTGCTATGAACTCGTGTAACATTTTTTAATTTTAGAAATATTAGAGTAAGGTTTAGTAGCTAAACGAACTTTTTTCCGGATGTGATAAGATTTTTAACATAATCATAACAACATTACGCCTGTTTGCCCGTAGCGGTTAGACAGAGCTGTGTCTCTGTATCTTTACTTTTATCGATGTTTCGCCACTTACTTTATGTTTAAGTTCTATGTAATAGGCGGACGATGCCTGACGATGGCGTTGGACGAGCCTATTGCCATCGACTGGACAAAAGTCCGGAGAGAACTGAGAAATTAATGTTCTGAAAACCCAACAATAGTTTGCATGACCTGGCCAACGAACCCAGGACTTCTTACTCAGTAGTAGATATTAATTCTTGACCAACCAAACAGTGACCTAAACTACAACCACAAAAAAAAAATTGAATTCGACTACGTCATCCAAAGACATGGTTTTGGGTGACGTCGAGGCTACATTCTGGGCTAAGATCAACAAACATAGTTGCCTGAAAATGTCCAACGGTATGATGTACCCAGACGCATCGTGCCTATACGTCAAGTTGGGTATAAAAGTCAGGCAGTACAAACGCATCCCATTTGTGCTGCAGTAACACATACGGTCACGTCTATCATGTTTTGAATCTAACTGTGACTTTATTCTCCCTACAAAGGCGTTGACCTGCTGCGCTGCGGCCCATGTACATGACGTCTCCACTTGGGCCGACTTTGTGCCTGCTTTTCGCACCCTAAGGGATCAATTTCGCATCTTTTGAAAAAATAAGTTCCCAATCCACGTCTTTCGCACTCTGTTTGTCATCTTGCTCATTTTCATCATGACATCCTCATGATAGTTCGTGGAGATAAAAGCGGCGTTAAACTTAGATACCTAATAAAGTCTGATAAGTTTTGATGATTCAAAATATAGACCACAAAGCTATTTACGATGCGGTTAGACAATCTAGCTCTCTATCGCGGTTTATCGCCAATCCTGGGCGGTTAAACTTTTCAACTTTATAATTTTACTATAAGCGCTAGTTTATTTGGCCTAAAACTGACTAGCTTACTCAAGTTAACTAAAATAATTAATATTCAGCCTCTCGACTTTATTATATAGTTGGCGGAGGGACGGCCCGAGCTTTTTGTCTACAGACTAATTAATATAGATTGTTCCAAGTAATAAAAGCCTGATTTAAACTGAATTGCTTATTCAGTTCGCTATAGTAAAATACCTGTAGGCTGGAGCTGAATTTCAGGAAAGCTTCGAGCTGATTTTATGATTCTAGGTCGCAATAATCTAGTTTATTCTAGGGAGCAGGTTGTATGAGCTGTTTGTTATACGGAAAGCGATTTGAGGTTTCAGTGCAAATTGTTTTGGTGCATAATTATGTTCGGTAACATAACACCTATGTTTACAGAAGGGATATGCAGTTAGGCAACCTACGCACTATTCACCGTACACAAATGAAAACCTTTTCCAAGAAAGAAATAAAAGGGTTAATTTCACTAGATGCAAAAAATTAGTTTTGCCACACCCATCAACAATCCCTAAAATGTTTTTAAATGTTTAACGCTTGATAGTTTTAAACATCCTTTCATAAATCACGACCAAAAAAACAAGTTTTCACACGACATTCAAAATATAATGAAAAATAATTATAAATGCTTACCCGAAAGTTGCCCAGGTTCACGACTATACATTCGAAGGTTGCGTCCCTCCCGATAGGCACCGTTAGGTTTGTGATGGGCTCCCCAAACTCTGGTACCTCAACACCTCCTGTCAACAAACAGAAAATGATAATTTAACTTGAGAAAAATGTAAAAGAAAAACAGAAAAATTGTATATTTCAGTGATGAATTTGTACATTGGCTTTCAACGTAATGAACCAAGTGCAGAAAATGTATGATTTGAAATGTTAATAAATCGTTAATTACTTAAAAATCATGTCAAAATACTTTTATAACCAAGAGAAAACTTTAACCGAAAATTCGCAACTAACGAGCGTGTATGAGCTGCTTATGTATGAACGTAGGCGAAGCAAAAGTATGCAAGGATGGTAGCGGGTAGCGTTCTATTGTGTCTGCCTAACCCCATGGGAAAAAGCCCTAACTTTATATACGTAGAAAACTTCAAAAGACATTGCAGCTTAGAAACTTCCCCCGTTTCTATGCTAAACTTTCTAACCTATATAGAACAAGGCTATGCCAGACCAAGTCTATACTACCCTAGTTACAAAAACAAAAGCACCGCGGTACCAAGCCTAACTGATGAGTGTGACGCCAACATTAGTTAGGACCGGTATGTAGGCGGCTTATCGGACGTCCCACAAAGTTGCCGCCGACGATACTGTCGTCGACAGTTGCAGCTACCTAGGACCTTGCAACAAAGTGTCAACTAACCACTTCAAGTTGTACCGTTATTCGCGGTCCAACTTCAGAAATGTGAAGTGACACGAATAACTTTGCCAAGAGATGGTAACTATGTAGACCGCTGCGCCCGCGATCTTGTTTGGGACAATTGCGTTGACATGAATAGTAATTCATGTGTGAATTTATTAATGACTAGCTGTGCCCGCGACTTCGTTCGCGTGGATGACGGAACTTTGTTTTTTAGTGCGAAGCGCGTGGGCCCAAGTCCGCATAACCCTAATTTTACTTCTGGAACACTTTAAATTCAAATATATTTTGATAGAGTGAACCGATTGCAATGAAACAAAAACTAAATATTATTCCAAGTGTCGCACAATTGTTGTGTATAAATGTGGATAACATTGCTTTCGTACAGTTTACGTGACGCACGAACAAATAAACAGACAAACCGACAAAAATTCGAAAAATGTAAATTTATATTAAAAATGCTGGAAATGGGTTCTGTTGGTTGTCCTTTTTTTATGAAATATTTTCGATGTACAAAAATGACTTTTCACAGATTTATTATATGTATAGATAGATATAGAAATGTTTGCATTTAATTCGGTGCCGTGTTAGGTCAAGACTGTTTAAGGGATTTGAAGAACAGGGGGTAGAGTTCTTCACCTCCCACAGAAAAGTGAAAAAATAACGGTTGCAGTTTGGTCAAAAAGTCCTACATCTCAAAAACTAAATATCAAAACTTATTCAACCCAATTTTCGTTGAAAATTTTTTTACGGTCAACAAACCTACATTTTCACAGAATTTTCCTCCTCTTACTATAGAAATTAGAGTGGGGGGGACACATATTTTACCACTTTGGGAGTGTCTCTCGCGCAAACTATTCGGTTTAGAAAAAAATTATATCAGAAACCTCAATATCATTTCAATCAACAAACATACGTCTGTTTTTGAAGGGTTTGATGAAAAAAAAAAATTGTTTCAGTTCTATGTATGGGGAACCCCTAAAATTTATTGTTTTGTTTATATTTTTGTGTAAAAATCTTAATGCGGTTCACATCACATCTACTTACCAAGTTTCAGTTCTTATAGTTTCGGAAAAAAGTGGCTGTGACATACGGACGGACAGACAGACTTACATGACGAATTCATAAGGGTTCCGTTTTTTGCCATTTGGCTACGGAACCCAAAAAAGGGATTCTTGCAGTTTCAAAATTATGTTTGAACGATAAACACACTTTGTCTTCTTTTAACCGTTTATATTTTCACATAATAAGAAAGATCGTACTAACATAATTTAAATCTTACAGCCAAGCATTCCGATTCAAGGATTATTTTGTTACATGCCCTGATAATTTTGTCACGAGAGTAGCAAAATATTCGGGATCGAAATAGCGAGCATCGGATCATCGAAACCTATTTTGTTACGGTCGAGAGGTCCCATCTCGAAACCCAAGCTCTAATACTCCTACATTCTTTCATCAAGAATTTCCATGTGCAAAATGTATTTTATAAATTAAGTCGCATTTGGTTTTGGTGAAATAAAAACAGCCACCCTGAACGATCTCCAGGTTAAGCCGGACTTGCCGAGGTTGGTCTGTGGATGGTTGACCACCCATTATATACCGAGCTTCCTCTGTGCCTCGGAAAGCACGTTAAGCCGTTGGTCCCGTTTTAAACGCATATCTTATTTTTCAAATTACTTACGGTATGCTACACCGTTTTTAGGCCAGGATAATTTAACGCGTTATAAACATAAACAAAATTCAACTGTACTGCAACTTTAGTAGGCAAGTTTCAGACGTTTTGCAAATAGCCATGGCTCCTAAGTGAGAAAATTGCAGTTGGCCCAGAGATACCGTGCGTTAGAGGGAACTAAAAACGATGTTTTGTCACCTTAACGAGCGCCGGGAGGCGGCAAACTGTGAAAGCTCGCCTACCAACATTCAAAACATCATTTTGCTTTTTCCATTCCTTAAGTTATACTTAGCTTGTGAAACTAAACAGCAAAAGAATTCAAACGAAAACGCTCTTAGAGATTGATCGTAAAAATAACAACACTTTTATGAAAATCAGATTGCGTAAAATGTTTTAAACAAACTTATTTCCGCTTCAGCGTCTTAATTCATCGTTTGCTTTAAAACTACAGAAGTTTTCTTATTGCTTCACAAATTTCTTGAGAAGGAAAACAAAAAATGTGTGAGTACAAAAAAAGTCTTACTTTTAAAGAACATTTCTATCTAACGATAACTATGGCGGGCTGTAACGTTACCAAACGGTCTCGTGGAAGGCAGTAAAAACTGCCATTTTGCAACGACAGCGTCCACAATATCGTCACAGACTGGGACGCAGTAAAATGTTTACAAAATATCCTGCTTTTGTTGTGGGTGCCACTAGAAGTGTTGGATATTGCTTTTGTATTACCGTTTTAGCGTAAACTCAGTCGGCCATTTGCTTGCAGCTGCGGTAATCGTTCTATTTTCGGGTACACTTGCACGGCCGTCTGCTTGTTGGAATCTCTATTCATGAGTCAGGTAACGTTAGGTACGTGGAATCCACCTTTAGTGACTAAGTAATTTTAGATGATGCCTATTGGATATTTATTATCATTATCTTAATAGGAGGAGCTCGTGGCCAAATAATAATAATATAATAATAATAATAAATTTATTTATTTCTCCCACAAATATTAAAATGTACACAGTATAACTTTTAACAATTTTGAAGATGGGAGACAGGAGCCCATACTAAGTAAAACCTGTGCTACGGGTCTCCTGGTCTCCTTATCTCGAACACTATTGAGAGCTATTGTAATGACATAAGTAACAGCAGCAGGGAATGCTTACAGCTAACGAACATTAAATGAAATAACACAATAAGAAATCAAAAAAAAACTAAAAATAAAGAAAATAGAAGTGGTGTTTCGTTAAGTTTGTGGTTTTGTTCGTGAGTGTGTATTGAGGGTGTGTAGTGGACGTGATATACGTGTTGTGCATGTGATGCTATGGGTGTGTGTGTGTGCGTGTGTGTGTGTGTTATACTTCTCTGTAACTGTATAGCAATTTCTCCGTATCGTATAATATAATAACAGCCACCCAGGTCGATCTTTAAGGTTAAGCCGTGCTTGCCGAGGTTGGTCTTTGGATGGGTGACCATAATTACATATCGAGTTTCCTTCGTGCCTCGGAAAGCACGTAAAGCTGTTGGTCCCGGCTGTCATTTGTAGATCTTTGACAGTCGTTACGAGTAGTCAGAAGCTAAAAGTCTGACATCCAGTCTTACCAAGGGGTATCGTATTACCCAGTTACTGGGTTGTGGAGGTCAGATAGGCAGTCGCTTCATGTAAAATACTGGTACTCAGCTGCATTCGGTTTAGACTGGAAGCCGACCCCAAGATGGTTTGGGAAAAGGCTAGGCAGATGATGTATCTTGTTTTTATCAAATTCTAGTAATTGGTAGGCTATGGGTATTATTATTGATACTTTGAATGAATGAAGGAATCGTAGATAAATACGATAACAATTATTATGGGATTAAACATTATTTGTTTTTACACAATTAGTGAATTAAAAAACTGCAACATGATTGGTCTTAATTCTGCTCTAGTAACTGAAAACATAGTAAATTACTACATACATTACATACATTGAAGTTACTGTGTTTTTTTTTAATGTTAAATTTTAAATTCCATATGCAGAAGGTAGAGCCGTCTAGCATGACAAGTTTTACAATAAATTACATTTCTCTCTTAAAAAAAACAATGATAATACCAAATCTTCGTAAACGTTATAGATAACATTCCTAATAATATAACAGAACGCTAATATAACTTTTTGAACTTATTAATAATGACTAGTGCCCAAGTTTTCTCCGAACTCCGATCTTTACTGACACTTAAGAGAGAGACTAATCGAATTAATATTTTCTGTAATTTTATTAGAATTACTGCGTAATTTACGCTAATAATACAAGGTTCACTCATGCCTTGCAGGTTGGATGAATCAACCAAAAACACGAAAAAAAATCGTAAGAAGGGAAGTGACTCTTTGTCAAACAAAGCAGTATCGTTTAATAAATAGCAGTGATAGCCCAGTGGTGTGATCGTCGGACTGCCAAGTCATAGGTCTGAAGTTTGAATCCAAGACACACAACTCTGATTTTTCGGATTAATGTGCGTAAACCAAAATGCTGTGAGGAAACCAGCATGCCTGAGATATATTTCTCGATGGTATTGAAACCCAAGTCAGAGGATGGATGAATATTTTAATAATAAATTTTTTGTATGAATTATTCTGGTTTGTGATTTTACGATTTTTTAATCTGTATTTTATATTGGTTTTCTTTTTATGATTTTTAATTTTATTGGCCTTTTATTATTTGTAATATTCTATTGACATTTTGTTTTCGTGAATTATTTTTAAATTTTATTTTATTTTTTAAATTTTATTTTTAAATGACATTTAGTTTTGTGATTTTATTTTTAATTGACATTTTATATTTGTCATCTTATATTTAAGTTCAGTTTTTATAAGTATAATCTTTTATATAAGTTGACATTTTATTTTTTAATCTCAATTCATTTTTTTCTGTATTCAAATTTGTATGTCTGTAATGACAAAACATAGCAAGAGCTTTTATAATATATAAGATCCTTAATGTTTATACCCATGTTTAACAAATAAATTATTCTGATTCAGAGGCCTAGGCGGCATAAAACTCTGACACCAGGTTAAGCTCTAACAAGTAACCATAGGAGAGCAGCGGTCGCCCAGTGGTGGTAGCCCCGACTTACGAGCAATAAACCGTGGGTTCAAACCCAGGCAGGCGCATTACTTTGTGTAATTTATTTCATCACCACTGCCCTCAAAAACAGTGAAGGAAAACATCGTGGGGAAACCGGCATGTCCCATTCCCTCTCATAGAGAGGAGGCCTGTGCCCCAGCAGTGGGAACATTATAGGCTGATGATGATGATGATTTTCATCTGCCCTGCTGTAGGTAGAAACCGGCATGTCCTAGAAATAAAAACTCCAAGACATGCAATGTTTACAAAACCGCACTAGGCCCTCTTGTGAGATTGCCACTCCCACTGATAGAGAGATTCCCATGATTCCCAATCATTCATCAATTCCCAGCAGTAGAAAACTTGACTGGAGATAGGCTGATTATGCTAACCATATAGAATTAATTTCGTAGAACCTTGTATTATTGCCATTAGTTACTACATTTGTTCGATATTAATTACATTATGTAGTGTAGCGACGGGATTATGTGTTAATATTAGAAATCGGGCGATTGTGTCTCGCATCTAATCGAGTTAACATATTGATTAAGGATAATGCCCGTATGATATTTAATTAGAAGGTATGTTATCCGGGTTGGTACATAGAAATTTATGAAAAAATATCTATAGTAAGTCCAAGAAATACGAATTGCAACTAGTTTTAGAAGTAGTAAAATAAATAAATAGATTTAGCTTTATTAGTGCAAAAATTGATTCCACAATTTTCAAATTGGTACCTGCCATTGATTGTCTTTGCTTTTAAATCATAGAAACATAAACTATCTTAAACGAATATTATAAAGCGGTTAAGTTTGTATGTAGAACGGAATCTCTGAAACATCCCATCCGATTTCAAAAATTCTTTGACTGATAGATAGCTACAGATCTACTGATCTGGGAGGACACTAGTCTTTCTTGGCGTGTGAAAGTCACTTGCAGAAGATGATATTTAATTTTAAATTCCTAATCATTTTATTCATATTTTTCCGCAAGTAAAATATCATATCATATTTCTACCAGCACATATGATCATAACTAACTGTAGTCAACATTAAATACAATGTTTATCACAATTTTACGTACAAATTTTCAACGTCGCAATATCAACGGTGATACGTTCATAAATTCAATGAAATTACCCATCTTTCTGCGCTTCAAAGACGCCATATATTTTCCGGTAGAGACAGCGCCTTGCCATGTGGACCATCACGCGAATGATAAATCAGTATGGCTCGCAATATCTACCGAAATATCGCGACGAATATTTAAAGTTGGGCTTTTAAAGCTTTTGGAGGAGCAAACTTTTCAAGCTGATATTACGTATTTGGGTAATAGGCACACCTACCTGAATTTTGGGTTTTAAAAGTGAAAAAGAGACAATTTTTTTCGGCCCACTTATATGTTACGTATATTATTCATATTCAAAAATCGCTTCTTTGTTACTTGCATGAGTAATATCCGTACCTATTGTCGAGTGAATTTAGACAAAAATACTCATAGAAGAAGTTTATAGTGGTCAGATTTTATGAGACTTTTTTATTGAGTTCCAACAGGCGTAGAGATTTTTTTTCCGTTAATGAAAAACTTTAAATTCTACGAATTTATATGGTGGGGTAAAACGTGACCTGTGTTTAAATGAATGTTTAAATGTCAATTTGGTCAGTTTACTTGTTCATTGTGGTCGACGAAATTAATATTTCAGGATTTTTTTGAAAATTATAAATTTTCTCATTTATTTCAAAATTACCGGACTTCTAGATTTCTTTTCAAATTGACTCTTTTACATATACGTAAAAATGTTTAAGAAAACTTTCATCATGAGTGAAGTGAATAAAATTAATTCGGATATATCAAGAAATCGTCTATGTAAAAGTCTAAGAAAGCTATTTTTCTCAAAATGTTTGCTATGGCGGTCAATGTATACATATATTATTATATTTACCTGCCTTCTAGGCACTTATCCTGTTGTTGCGAACGAATATTTTGACGCCCTGTAATTGTTTTCTGCTTTGGATATGTACATGTACAAACGTGTCATGTGGATATTTTTATTATTATTTTAAGTCTTTTTATCGTTTGTAAATTATGTAAATAATTCAATATTTAAATATTAAAATTATCTTTGGTTCCCCACGACTAAAGTAACTTCTTTTAGGAATCAATATTTTTAGGATTATCCCCGAGGAGCTTTGTGTGTTTTCTACGAAGAACTAAGCGGTGTCAACGCACTCTCAAGAATTTTAGGTTAGAACCGTCTCACGGGAAAATATCGCGATGTGAAATATTAAAATATCCAGGAATATGAAAATTTAACAAGATTATGAACTACCTACCAGGCGTAGGCGTGATATTTTAAAATTAGAATCTTCGGATCATATTTTTTATTAAAAAAAGTGTTTTGTTTTTTGATTTTTAATAACTGAAACGATCAGGTTCTAGTTAAATGTTTCGAAATTTTTAATCAAATTATGGTAAATCTAAATTAATTACTATACATAAAACAATTAAAACTAGATAATTTAAACTAAAATAACAACAAATTAAAAAGGGCGTCAAAAAACTCCTCCTCAACGCTGTCAACTGGTAACATGCCCAGGAGACTGGCGGCGTTGCCTTGTTGTATGGCAATACTTAGCCTCTGACCAAGGTAAAACCAAGCCCTTGGGTCACGGGAGGCGTCAACTAAGCGTTTAGAAATTTCCTTAAAAAGGCTGTAAGCCTTCGGACCCCACGGCCCCAGTTACCACAAAGGTTACTATATTTACGCCGCTTGAGGTTCTCCGCAGCCGCAGCGGCAGGGCCTGTACAGCACGATGAGTATGGAAGATGTGACGGCGCAAGAATATCGACGCAAGTTGCGTCCCACACTAAAGGCTTACCCATCTTCCAAGGAAACAAAGACATACCGTCCGGTCTTTTGCCATCGTCGCGTGCCAACGAGGTTCTTGGTTGGTGTGAAATTCTAGCAGCCACGAAGTCCGGATCGGGCCTAAGCCCGGTTAAAGGCAATAAATTCACCATCTGTTCCATGAGATTTCAATATACCTAACTGGCGAAATGTGGGTATGCTATTAGGTACACCTCTGCCTAACCCTTTATGGGATTACAGCCGTGATGTTATGTTATGTATAATAACCACATTCAATCTACTGTACATAGATACAGCATCCGCAGCTTTGTCAGCCCGGGAAGGCATCAGACGGAAACAGTGTACCAGCCTTAATTAAAATTTTAGTCAATCGATGAACACGGTAGAGCAGACATGCATGATACGAAAACTCCGTATTCTTGTCATTTTCAAAATGTTACCTGTTAAGCTGTAAACCCGATTATGAAACATGTGTTTATTTCATCTGGTAACCAAAAAAGATCTCGTCACCTGAAGAACTGGCTATTAATTGTATCATCAAGTCGTCCACTTTTAAACACAACTGGCGGAATGTATTTACATAGGGTACACCTTTGCTTACCATTCGCTGATTACTAAAGTGTGAAGTTATATTTTCGTATTTTGTTCACTCGGAAGAAAACCTCGAAGCACAGAAACATAATTGAGAAATAAGTTGACAAATGACCGTTTTTTCTTTTAGATTCTTTTTCGTTTTCTTCCAGTATTTCAATAAAATTTACCAATTGGTTTTAGAGACTCTTTAACCGTTTTTTCTTTCAGATTCTCTTTCGTTTTCTTCCAGTATTTCAATAAAATTTACCAATTGGTTTTAAAAACTCTTTATTCTAAAACAATTTAACCAACATTCATTCCACTTAACTGAGTTGAATAGTTTCCAACTATCCCAGGCTAATGCCAAGAGTAGGGAAAAGAACTGTCGATAATATCGACATTATTACTACTTAGCACTAGTAAGGAATCATTAGCACCAAATGGGATACTTATCGTGGCTTCAAATGCTTTTTAGAGCTAATATTCAACGTTTAAGTTTAATGGAGTTTTCGTGTTAGTTCTTGCCTGATACAAAGAGACTGTGAGATGCGTTCAGTTTCATTTATTCATTATGAAACGTTTGCCGAACATCAGCCATTAAATTCGGTCGATATTTGGTTGGGAAGACAGTGTTGGCCGCATTTAGGCAACGTTTGTGCGACATTCAACGTATATCACATTGTGAGAGGGACACTGTGGGGCTTAATAGCCTGAATTCGGGGAATATTCTCTGTATTCCCAAGGCATTATGAAGAACATTGTGCATAATTAGTCGTTTCAAAACGGCGTTTTCTATGGTGTGTACGTCATTTCTAATTAATATAAGATTGATAACGAATAGAAACCGGATTCTAATGTATATAATAATAAAGGCCATCCCTCTTTGAAAGAGGGAGTAGTTTGCTGTTTTGTGGAAATAAAGTCATTCGTTTTGACGTATAATAAATATTCAGACTTTATTCACAAACAATACATTTTATGAATCAGTATTGCTTCATTAGGTTCTAACTATATTTATTGATCTTTTACAATAGTACATTTTGATACATGTGGGGCAAAATTGTCATTGCAGCCGAGGAGGAATTTACCGATCATCCAGGAACCAAGAACTGCAGTGACAAATGCCAACGTGTTTCAAACGACGCTTTTCAAAACACGTCTCTTACCAAGAAATCTAATAATAAAACGAAATGTATTTGTTCATTAATTAGGAAACTATGACTTGATATGCTTTTCTTTTACTGCGATCCGCAGATTGAATGAGTAGCAAAGGTTTAAGCCGCCGAACACCCTAATTTGAAAAATAGAGAACACAAATATTTGTTTAGTTTTGAACACGAATAAATGTAGATTTTGTTTAAGAAAACAAATAATTTATAAAAAAAATTGTTGATTTATGATATTCTATTTATCAACATTGAAAAAATATTTACGGCTAAAGCCATAATAATTATGCCAAATATAGAAATTGAACCATGTCGGAGATTCTGTGGATATGAAACACTTGTAGAAATCAATAAACAAAAAAACGAGAATGAGAAATACACAGTTGTTTTACTGCGATAAAATTAAATGAGTCTAAAAAATGTTTCTTTGTGAAAGTTGTTTGTTATCATGAGTACAACCGCGTGTTTAAGTATCATCACTAATTACCAGTCACCCTATAAAACAAAAATCACAACAGTGTAGGATTGACAGCTATTTTTCAAGTGGAAAAGGACATAATTTTGGGAAACCTGAATCCAATGCAAAAAAAAACCTCATTCATTTTGAAAACAAAATAAATTTCAATATTACATAAAGTGATTATGATAATCAACTGTTTAAATACGCTCAAATGTCAAAAATCGGATGTGCTAAATAATGATTTTTGGTCGCTTAATGCAAATGGTAAACTAAATGAAAGTTTCAGCTGGTCATTTCTCATTGGACGTGCACGGCGCGCGCCGGTTCCGACCGTCCGAGTTCCGGCTGCAAGCTGCTTTTATTAATATTTCCAGCGCGAATCCACGCTTTATTAGCAAACAGCCGTCATGTGGCTGATAAATTATTAATGTGGTTGTAGCGCAGCTTGTGTTTTGTGACCCGTTTTTTAAACAACAGCAACGTTACATGTGTTTTCGGCAGACTAATGTACTAAATTGATAGCCTGACGTAATTGTCTCATGAATAATGCAGTGAGAAAATTATAATAAAATTTTCGTGATATTTATTCCGACGGAGTTTGTGTGAAATCGTTGCGAAGGAAAAAGTTCGTTTCGCTTCGCCATTATAAGAGTTGCTTCTTATTTTTTGTAGCGCTGAAGAAAACAGATGATGTATCTACGTTTCGATGGCATCGAGCTCGTAATTGGCTACTGAAAGTATTGTTTGTGATCTTAAAATCTATATTTAACGCAATTGTTCTGTAGGTACTTGCACAGTAAATAATAGGTACTACGTGTTACTTTCAGAAAGTTTGTTCTGAAAATACCTTTGCGCTATTACGAGTATGCTACTTTTTAATACTTCCATTTTCAAATGCAAAAACCGCGCACAGCCAGTACAAAATAAAACTTTATTTTCCCATCAAAAGCGCTTTAAAGCTGAATGAATAGGTAGATACGTCACATTATTACGATGGATGACTTGTCCCTGCCATAGTTTAACCGTCTGGCTACATTCTTAAAGACAGACGGAACCATTTATCATGGAGCTGAATGTCTCGGATGCAATTTTCAGCAATGCTGCTTGTTACTGTGCACTTTTGGTCACTAGTATAAATTGCTTTCTGCATCTATATCTATGGGTAGATATTTTGCAGTCATAACAAATGACATAAATCTTTCGTTGGAATACGATTCTAATTAATTTACGTTTATTCTTGTGTGGGGTGTCTCGAAATGATTCACTGAAAAGTCGAATGATCGGGTTTTAAGCAAAATTTTAAGTTATGTTATTTTTTGGACAATATTATTTCCGCAAATAATTGTTTGATATTTTTTTATTTACTTCTATATAAATACAGAATACTTAAAGGGAGTTTAATAGGAACTAACTATGACATTACGATAAAAAAATCAGCTGTAGCCTACATTTTTTCGATTGTTTTATTTCTTTGTAAGTCCCATGACTGCGATTAAAATCATGGCAGGCGTGTTTTTAATTTTTTTTTAAATTATTTGTTACCTTTTAATAATAAAACGATATTTTGACCAACGACCAATAAGCCAAGAAATAATTTAATTTTTCAGGAAAACAATAACGTTTTCCATTTTTTTTAATTGTGTTATTACTGGGTTTCGAGTTGATTTGATCACGCACTTAAATATTTATTTTTAAAAACTTCAACCCTGACTACTTTTTAATCCCTTTAGGATTAAAAAGTAGTCAGGGTTGAAGTTTTTCAGGGGGTCATTTTTAAAAACCTATACTGGCAATTATTTTTATTTCTTTAAATTGGTATTCTTGCGGTCTTGACCAGTTTAAAGTAAGTTTTGGAGCACGCATTTAGATTTTTCATTCATACTTTACAACCCTGTAGCTGCCGTCGTGCATGGATTTGTGGGTTGTAACCTGGCCAGGTTTATTCCTTTCATTACAAGGAATCTTTTGGTATGTAGTTTGATTATATCTATTACTGGGTTTTAAATGCTACTATCTAATTTTTTGAGCAGTTTATTAGAGTATAGTATTAGTGAACGAATAGGTATTTAAATAGGTACTGTTATATATCATCATTTTCAGCCGCAAGATGTCCACTGCTGGACATAGGCCTCCCCCAAGAAGGGGGGGTTTTGCCATAATCGCCACGCTTGGCAGGCGGGTTGGCGATCGCAGTACGGTTGTTACAAAAGCACAGAGAACGCTGCTGCCCATTCTTTGCTAAGTCCATTAGTCGCCTCTTACGACACCCACGGGAAGACATGGGATGGTGTTATTCTTTACGTCCGACACCATACAGAACACTGTTATATATATATTTTTTGTAATCTACTTCACAAGTTCTAGACTAATTATAAATTCAGTTGAAATTTCAATAAAAAACAAAGTTGGTTTTTATTCCTAAACCATTGCCACCCTATTCTATTTTTTTATATTTTTCCCTAGCCTATATTACTCGGGATAACGCAAGGATTCTAACGATACCACATAAATTAAAATCGGTTTGGGCGTTTAGAAGTTATGGTGGAATAAATAAACTCACAAACATACATACAAACATGACCCCTGAAACATAACACTCTTTTGGGCAGTCGTATAGTAAAAAAGAGATATTTCTTACATAACTCTAACAAAATACACCTACACAGTATCATTATAAAATGAAACACGTACCTCCGTGATATATCTAATAAAATATTTATAATTTCTCGTGATGTTTTTTCAACGTAAGCTTTACTGAATCCTTCTGAATATAATATTCACGTGTTACCTAAGTTTCGTGAGATGAGAAAGGATTTCTAGGTCTTTCAGTGGCTCTATTAATCTTGCTTTGTTGTCTAACCTTTGTCTGACCATCAGTTTTATCTGGGACTTCTGTTACTATGCTACATGAATTTTAAAGTTCTTCCGAAAAGGTTGCCGATTGGCCTTTTTATCAATATTTCAGCCAGAAAAGTTTTTTGTACTGTAGACTTCACGACTATAGCGATGAATCCTTGACTACCGTCATTAGTGGTTGCATATGAGAATCCAAAATTATTTTCTATTATGTTACTCTATTATTGTTATTTACGAGTTATTTTAAAGTTTATAGCTGAGCTATAATAAAGGGACACTTTGTTGGCTGAAGTTAAAAAAATCTACCCGAAATTTATGGTTTTATCTGGCAATGTTATAGGCATCCATCAAAATTATTATACAAGGACAACGTTTTGGAATCTGCAGTTGGTTGCCAACAAGGTGACCCTCTCGGGCCTGTAATTTTCAGTTTAGCTATTCATCCCATAATCGAACAACTAAATTCAAAATTTAACGTATGGTATTTAGATGATGGAACGCTAGGAGGTGATATTGACACCGTTTTGCATGACCTTCAACTCCTCAAACAAAAATTTAAATCTATTTACTTTGACTTTGACTTTTTTATTTTGACCTTAACCCCTCAAAGTGCGAAATTTACCTATCTGACGTGACTGACAGACAATCGACTATTGATAAATTTAATGCAATAGCCCCACAAATCAAAATTTTAGAAAAAAGTTCCCTGCACCTCTTAGGTTCACCTGTTTTAGAAGAAAGTTTTTCATCTTTCATCGAAGAGAAAATCAAACATTTTACTGATATTTCGGATAGACTCTCCAAAATTAACCTACATTCGGCTTTCACCCTTATCAGATATTGCTGTTTTGGTCCAAATTTTATGTATTTTTTCCGTTCTTCGCCTCTTTGGACGAAACCAGAACTTTTGGACAAAATTGACCTAATTATTCGCAACACATTAACATCCATTCTCAATGTGGCCCTGGACGACCGAGCGTGGCTGCAAGCTACCCTATCAATTCGTTTTGGTGGCCTCGGCGTCCGCAAAATTTCTAGTGTAAGCTTACCGGCGTTCCTGTCGTCTGTTCACAGCACTGAAAAGCTAACCAGGAAGATTTTAACTCTCTCCCTGGTTGATTCGGAAGTGCCGTGCTTGGCGGACGCAGAGGACGCCTGGAAAGTGGCTTGCCCGGATACGGATCGGCCCGAGAACCCATTTTCACAGAGACAGTGGGATGAGCCGCTCTGCAGGTTGGTACGGAATAATCTTATTAATACGTCTACCAATACTGCTGAGCGTGCCCGCCTGCTGGCTGTGGGTGAGTGGGAGTCGGGTCTCTGGCTTCAGGCACTACCGTCACCTAACATAGGCACTATACTAGGTGACACAACATTCCGGCTCGCTACATGTCTGCGATTGGGCGCTCCTTGCGGGGCTCCAAATCGCTGTCGATGTGGTGAAGCAGTCGACGGCCTCGGACACCATGGCCTTTCCTGCAGTAAGAGTGCAGGTCGGATATCGCGGCACGCTAGTATTAATGATCTTATTCGTCGTGCTCTTGCCACCGCCGGGGTGCCAGCTGTCTTAGAACCCAATGGCTTGGCACGCGTCGATGGGAAGAGACCAGATGGCATGACCATAATGCCATGGAAGTTGGGTAGGCCTTTGGTGTCGGATGCGACTTGCGTCGACACCCTTGCGCCATCCCATCTTCCTAGCATGGTGAGCTGCGCTGGGGCTGCTGCTGCAGGTGCTGAAAACCTTAAACGGCGCAAATACAATAACTTAATTGGTAATTATGTGTTTGAGCCGTTTGGGGTTGAAACACTAGGGCCATGGGGCCCGAGTGCCCACCTTGTGTATCGAGATATCGCTAAACGGTTGGTCGACTCTTCACGTGACCACTTTTCCTGTTGACAGCGATGTGGACGAATTTTTTGACGCCCTGTAATTTTGATATTTGTACATATTTTTTGTTATTATTTTAGATATATTTGTAGTTTGTAAATAATGTAAATATGTAATGATAAATAAAAAAGACATGATTATTTAAAAAAAAGGGTTATAAAATAAGTTGAAGAAGTTAAACTCAAGCTCGAACTTAGGGTCTGCAATTCGATGCCGATACCTTTAGTCATCGCTGCTCTGATTTCGAGCTTGCATTTATCACAAGACTTATAGAAAGAGAGGGATTAGCTTTTTGGTTGATATTTATCCTATATTTTGGGACAATCTTTTGTTCGTTAGGCCACACTGTCGGTCGACCCCTCTTCAACCTTATAAATGATAAATGATGTTTATTTTGCAAGTAGGTTTTTACAAACACTTTTACACGTCATTTTTTTTAAACTAGATTAGGCCGGTGTTTAGTACCTGACTACTCTGAGAAGAAACAGCCGAAACAAACTCAGAGGTCACAGTCTCTTTTAAGGTTCAGACAAAATCTTGGCAAACTCACATGAGGACTATGCAGATACGTGTCTGAAATGGTCTTTTGAAGAAAGAACCACACAGATTTGAGTGGACCTGTCCAGTCAGTGCAAGCATTTGTCAGTTATCGTGTAGCTCGACTTATAACTCAAGGAGCTCAACGAAACGACGAACAATACCAAAGAAAGGACATTTGGGTAGGTCGCTTAAAGTACTCAAACTGCCAGATAATGGTGGGAGAAGATCAATAAATTACTCACATTCACAATAATCAAATGTAATTAATAATAATTAACGAAATGAATTTTAAAAAATCACGAATGTCCATAAATGTCACAATAATAATAAAAAAAGTAAATATTTATGTCAAATCAATAAATGTAAAATCAGTAAATGTCACATCAAAATAATAAAAAGTAAAGTAAAAAAAAATAATCAAATACTGAGATAAGTATTCATGTCAAATCGGTAAATGTCACCTAAAATAATAAAAAATAAGGTAAAAATAAAATAAAAAATATCACAGTGTATAAAATAAAATAAAGGAATTAACAATAAACAATAAACAAAGGAATCAACAATAAACAAGCGAAGTCCGAAATTTCGACATTCACAAAGCAAATTTCATTGGAGCAGTTTAATCCCAAGCCTTTTTATCATCGAGATAGTAATTTACATGATAGTAGGCTTTCAAGCATAGCTTCCTTTTTATAAACGATTTGAATTTATTCAAGTTTAGTGCTTGAATATGGCTCGGAAGCTTATTGTAAAAACGTATACATTGGCATCTGAACGTATCGTACCGTACGAAAGGTTTTCATAAATAAACTGAGAGGGCACAGTAAGAATATTAATCTCTTTAAATTTTTCTCTGAGGGAGTATCTGGAACTTAATTTATAAATTGAACGAATTGCCCTTTTTTGCAAAACAAATATTGTCTGAATATCGGCGGCATTGCCCCACAAGAGAATACCGTACGACATCACGCTGTGGAAATAACTAAACTAAACGGGCTGTCTCTAAATCTGTTAAATCACGAATTTTTCTAACGGCGTATGCTGCAGAGCTAAGTTTTTTTGACAATTTGTCTATATGCGGGCCCCACTGAAGCTTGGCATCCAGATTTATGCCTAAGAACACTGTGCTATCTTCCGGTTTCAACTCTTCATCCTTGATTAGTACTCTAGTTTCTACTTGTCTTACATGGGGTATCGTAAACTTAATACATTTGGTTTTTTTCTCATTTAGGAGTAGATTATTAACATTAAACCAATTAACGACTTTTGCCAGGGCGCTATTAACCTCGTCCGTAACTATCTGCTGACGTTTGAGTTTAAATAAAAGAGAAGTGTCATCTGCAAACAATACTATGTCATGATTATCCTTTATGAGGTAAGGCAAGTCATTTATATAAATAAGAAACAAAAATGGGCCAAGAATTGAGCCCTGGGGTACCCCCATTCTTACAACGGATCCGGGAGATCTTTTTCCATTAACATCAACTCTCTGAATCCTATCACTCAAATATGAAGTAAGAAGATCCAGAGAGGCGTTACGGATTCCGTAGTGGTGTAGTTTTCTGATTAATGTTTCATGAAGAACGCAATCGAAAGCCTTAGACAAATCGCAAAAGATGCCCAAAGCATCGCATTTGTCCTAAATCATGCATTATAAATGTGGCCTAAAAGTTCAACACCTGCATCAGTAGTTGAACGACCCCTTGTAAATCCGAACTGTTTGTTATGTAATAACTTATGTTTATAAAAAAAAACGCTGCATTTGTTCTAAAATTAGCTTTTCAAAAATTTTACTAAATGTGGGTAGTACTGAAATGGGTCTATAATTAGTGACTTAATAACTAAATACTTGACTGACTGACTAAACACTTGAATTACTTAATAACTTAATAACGTATAACTAGGGACTTAATGGTCAAAATGGTCGATCATGAGTGTTTTTGGTTGTACTTTGCCTGTCTACTCTTAATATAAAAGGTACCACCTGGAAATTCAACCAAAATACGCTGTACCTATTCCTTTAGGGAATACAGCCATGGCCGTTATGATTTTATGAACTTAATTTAAATGTTAAAAGTAGGAAGACCCGTATAGAGGTTGTTTTTATATATTATTTATAATGAGTGCCCCACGCTACTTAGTTAATTACGACCTTTTTAATTTTATGAGAGTTGTAATTGGAAGCCTTTTGGTTATTTTATAAAGACTCAATTTGCTTTGCAAGTCGAAAAAATACGAAACTGACCTACTGTCGATTCGGTTATTATTAAAAGGTTACTCTCTCAACAAGTGTAGGCGTTGTTAAACATAATGTAAAAATTAGCTTTTTTATACTATTTTTTTAATTGGTAAATATGAATAATATGGAAGTATGTCATCATCATCTGCCTAGCCTTTTCCCAAACTATCTTGGGGTCGGCTTCCAGTCTAACCGGATGCAGCTGAGTACCAGTATTTTACATAAAGCGATTGCCTATCTGACTTCCATAACCCAGTAACTGGGCAATACGATACGCCTTGGTGCGACTGGATGTCGGACTTCTGGCATCTGACTACCCGTAACGACTGTCAAAGGTCTACAAATGACAGCCGGGTCCAACGGCTTAACGTGCTTTCCGGACCAACGATCTACGGACCAACCTCGGCAAGCACGGCTTAACCTTAAAGATCGACCCGTGTGGCTGTTATTATTTAGCCACGAGCACCTAGCTTTTTTATCACCCACGTATGAAAAATGCTGCTGCTTCAAGTGATACTGTCTTGCTTCACTTTAAGTCACGTTGAAGACTAACAGCATCATCTTCCTGCCATTGTCCCATTTTATTTGGGGTCGGCGCAACACGTCTGTTTCCTCCATTCTCCTCTGTCATTCGTCATGCTATCATTTACTCCTTTTCTTTCATATCACTTTTCACACCATCCATCCATCTTTTCTTACAGAGTAACAGCACTGTCCTATTTTGTAGCCGATCATTATAATATTATTACTAACCCTGCTATTAACTCATCATCATCTGCCTAGCCTTTTCTCAAATTTTCTTGGGATCAGCTTCCAGTCTAACCGGATACAGCTGAGGATCAGTATTTTACATGAAGCGACTGCCTACCTGACCTCCACAACCCAGCAACGGGGTAATACGATACCCCTTGGTAAGACTGGATGTCAGGCTTCTGACTACTCGTTACGACTGTCAAAGATCTACAAATGACAGCCGGGACCAATGGCTTAACGTGGAGGAAACTCGGTATCTTATTATCGTTACCCATCCACGGACCAACTTCGGCAAGCACGGCTTAACCTTAAGATCGACCCGTGTGGCTGTTATTATTTAGCCACGAGCTACTCTCTCCTCTAACCCAGCTATTAAGTATGAGTTCTTAATATAAATAAATAAAGCAAAATGTAGTTGTTGAATATCGAAGCCTGATGCGCTGAGGAAGCCCCCAAAATTTCAGGGGTACATCATCAGCCTATAAGAGCAGCGGTGGCCCAGTGATTACGAGCAGTAAGCCGTGGGTTCAAACCCAGGCAGGTGCATTACTTTGTGTAATTTATTTCATCACCGCTGCTCTCAAAAACGGCGAAGGAAAACATCGTGAGGAAACCGGCATGTCCTAGAACTAAAAATTTGAAATAAAAATCTATTAACAAGCACTGAATAACAGCCCACTTCCTCTCGTAG
This sequence comes from Cerastis rubricosa, assembly GCA_949152445.1. Taxonomy (NCBI): domain Eukaryota; kingdom Metazoa; phylum Arthropoda; class Insecta; order Lepidoptera; family Noctuidae; genus Cerastis; species Cerastis rubricosa. The sequence continues at coordinate 14,695,334 of OX424525.1, read as the reverse complement.
AGAGGAGGCCTGTGTCCCAGCAGTGGGAACATTATAGGCTGATGATGATGATTGTATGGTTGATGACCATACAATACAACTTAGGTACAACAATTAAATTAAAATGTTTGAATTTAGGAGGCTACCCCTTACACCTTAAGATAATGGTAAATTAAAGGACAATAGAAGAATACGGAACCTAGCAACGTTAAAAAATTTCAACTATTAATTTTGGATACATAAAATATACATCTCTCCTCTTCACATCGATATTCAAACGATACTAAAGTGTTGAAACCGTTTGCAAATCTAACGTTCCGGATATAAATATCAGTGTGGGGTAAGACTTACACATAATATATTATTTCGTACCGTACCTTATTGAACCCAATACTGAAATAACGAAATACTTCAAGTAATCTCTACATTATCACCTAGTTGTAAAATCAATGAAAAGAAAAATCGTTTTTGAGCTCATCCTAAAAGGAGATTATTTGTGTTCATTAATTTTCTCCAGAATACCCTTATACCTAAATTATCCAACGTTTTTTTTTGCAATCTGTAGGCATTTCGTGCATCATATTTTGTTCAAAATGAAGGTATTTTGAGCAAAATATGATGCACGACCGTAACACGTACATATAATATATTTACAGAATTATAATGATTAAAATCATCAATACAACCCTAGTCATTCAATCGTATTAATAGAATAAGTTCTATTTCATGAAAATGTTCAAAATACAGTCCAATACTTACCGTTTGTTCTGTATGGTGTCGGACGTAAAGAATAGCACCGCCCCATATCTTCCCGTGGGTGTCGTAAGAGGGGACTAAGGGACTTGCCAGAGAATGGGCAGCAGCGTTCTCTGTGCTTTTGTAACAACCGTACTGCAATCGCCAACCCGCCTGCCAAGCGTGGCGATTATGGCAAAACCCCCCAAAATGTCAATGTGGCGACACTTGGGAGAGGCCTATGTCCAGCAGTGGACGTCTTTTGGGCTGAAATGATGATGAATGATGACTTACCGTTTTCAGCAAATTGCATAAAACGTAAGAAAATTTTAATTTCGCGGGCTAGCCCGGGGCTTCCCCCTTAAATTAAGCTATTAAATTGTCTGACGTATTAATAAAGCTAACCAAAGATTCGAATAGTTACCTATGTGTAAACAGAATCAGTAACATGTTTGCTTTCGGGCTGTTTGGGTCTCAATATCAAATCGTTTAGTTTGTAAACACAGCTAATAGGGTCGGCCTACATTCCCTTCGGTATTATAGAAATGAACGCTTAAAACTGAAGTTGGAGCCGACTTAATTAACTAAAACGTAGGTAATACATTATTCTCTGACAGGGCAAATACCTAAGGTTTAATCCCAATTAATATGAAAACCACCAGTCATATAAAATATTTATAACATACACTTTAATCAAGATAAGCATTCCTTTTTATTCATGATGACTAATTTGAAAATGTAAATTCACAGAAAATTTTATAAAAACAACAAGTTTATGGTACAATGTTCACTTATTAACAAATTTACTTCAAAAGACCTCTTTGTATTTAGAATTAAGAGGGGAAATTAATTTTTCACGACAAAAAAGGCTGCCATTTCGGACTTCATTAAAAAAAATTGGCCAAAACTCTATGGCCACAAGAATGAACTTTACCCATTTCTCATTTTCGTAATTACTCTTAAATCTCCTAATTGAAGAAAATCTAAAATTGGGTAGCATACTGCTTAAATGAGAAGGTTAGAATTATTTCGTAATAAATTTCCGATAACGCCACAAATAAAAAAGTTTATGAAGACTGTATAACAAACTTTGAACGACAGCTTACTCGAGTTCATATTTTAGGTTTAGCTTGATACTTTTAGTACTTAGCTTTGAAAATAATGTTTACATTACTTTTTATGGGCTGTGATGCTCTGAATACAAAACAGTGAAAAATCAATGTAAAATTCTTGGTATATATTTAGTGAAAGTGAGCTTTAGGCGCGAGATCTCAAATAAAACGAGAGTCACGTTCTAGTGAGTGATACCACGTCTACGGCTCATCAGCGGCTGCGCGTGACGACTTTAACGCAAACAGATTCCACAACACAACCACTAACATGGAGCTGTAACTATAGCCGACTTTGAAGATTTCTTCAAAAGAATTGTAATAGGAATAAGGGGCCGCGGCTCTCGTTATAGTGGCGGAGTTAATAAATACGCAAAAGAGCGCGCGGCTGCCGCGGCGTTGCCAAGTTTTCTTTCTCCTAACTTTATTACGCCATTAGAGATCGCGTGACGAAGAATCGCACTTTCTCGTCTTAATATAATTTGTTTTGATGGTTGTATCAAACGCACTACCCTTTTTCATGTCTTGTTTTTGCTTGAGTACCCACGGAAAATCAATCAGGGCTGTATTGAGATTACTTGACTACAGCCGTTAGTTCTTTCAAGACCTTTTTACCTGACTTCGGTGAAGCGCAAAGTGGGGTTGTCTTTATTGAGTTGGTTTCATTAAATTTTCGTAGTGTTTTTACTCTCCAAGAATCTCTACTGATGCTGTCTCTTCACATAGAAAATATTGCCAAAAAATATAATAAGTCTGGACATTGCAGAAATAGGTACGAGATGCGAATAAGTTTCGCTGTCAGATCTGTTCCTCGTAGAAAAATATCATTTTTCTTCAGAGCAAAATATATATCAAGAGCTACTAAAAATACCCTTGTGGACTAAATCCATAAATCAAAGCGGCAACCATAAAATAGAAACATATCATTTGAACACCTATTCCATTTCTATTCTGCCCACATCAACCATCTACAACACCTATAAAGATTAGGTACTCGTAACGATGAACAGTAAACCCTTAGAGCCGTCATTCCTTTTTTTATTTTCAAAAGAGAGTAATAATACTCAAAGTTTCAAACAAGCTGAGGGTTATTGAAATAAAAGGATGGAGTAGGATCGTCTGCTTCGGGTTTATTACCAGTTGAGGTGATGCATAGCAGCACCACCCCTCCTAAAAAGGCGGTACATCGCAAATTTATTATTTTTCCCGAGAAAATTTTCGGGGTGCTTAAGACATTTAAAAATACATGGCCAGCTGTATTGCTCCTTCTTTTCTATCTGTCGTCCCTACTATTTCGTGGGTGTATATTTTGTTCGAGGTTATATGGCCTCTTAAAGGCGCCCGAATTTCCTGTCCCTTCAAAATGTGCTTCTTATATTTACGAACATGTCCTTTAAAAATAGTATTTATCCTTAATAGCGTGTTAACATCTATAAAATGTGTCATAATTCATTTTTTATGAAGAAAATCTTATACTTGTGTACGATATTTATAGAAAGTATTATGGCCTAAGACCTTTTGTTGGAAAGGAAGGATTTCACTTTAGATTTTCGGAAGCGTTTACTGATAACACGGTCTACATAAAAGTGGCAAGCGGAATATTGATCGTGCGTAGTAAGTTCTTATCTGTATCTTATCTATACATCCGATCTATCAATTTTAGACAGGGAAGATAACTAAAAGCCTAATTAGCTACATGATATTTCATAGGTATCCGATCATCTCTTTGATACATTATCATCATCGATTTATTCTTCGTACGTCCTCAAGTTTTGTCGACATTAAAAAAAAAACTTAGTGTGTCCCAAACATCATCTTTCTGTCCTTCTCCCATGTTACTTAGGGCCCATTCTTCCCTCTAACCGTCACGCTACCATTTATGCACTCCTTTTTCTTGCATAATATTATTATTCCTCACACAATCGATCCATCGTTTCCTTGGTCTACCTTTTTTTTTGACGGATGGGACATCATCAAATGATCCTGGTCTGGGCGGAGCGGAAGGGAGTGTCTGACTTGTACTGACTAAAAACCCACCCATGTTCTTTCTTAGCTCTTTGAGTTCCAAGGCCACGGTCACAATCCATCCACCGTTTTCTTGGTCTACTTCACATCTCATTTGATGGTCTATTATAATTAGATTTATAAACAAACTGTCTTTGTTATAAGAATAAAAATAAATTCGCTTTTAGAAAATGATTGTCATTTTCCTCTAGTTTAGATTTTGTAAGAGTTAATGAAATTGTTTTTAAACTTAGCAGACGGCTTTAATTATAGCCAGGTCATAACAACGTGTTCTGACAGATTCTTAATTAAGTTAGGTACCTTTAGACATTTTTTAAAGTTCTATTTTTTCTCTTCTCTTCGCAAAATTATGAACAAATTGTTCTATGAAAAATTAAACAAAAAAAGTGTCTTGCTTTAGTTTTTAGCAAAATCTGCGTCAATTTTCTCATTTAAATTTGAATTTTTCGTCAATTATTGTTAGGACAAAATGCCAAAAATAGCTACATTCAAGAAGAAGATAAGAAGAATTAAACGTTTTCGAGTAACTTTATCTGTTTCGAGTAATTTGTTGAACGAGGTTTCGTGAATTCCGACCCGTGTTTATTGAAACAATAAAGTTACCGAGTTTACAGTCATTATAATAATTAAAACAACAGTTTTAAATGAAAAAATCTTTCCTCAAACAAAAGTTTGGTGAGTTCTTAATAGACAATATCTTGCTAAATTTTGCACAGGGTTTCTTTTAAACTTTAAGGTATAGACAACAGCGAATTAAAATGTAAATACTATAAGTTATAAGTATGATTGTTACGGTTAAAGATGGGTTGAACATAAAAATAAGATTAGCCGGCTCAACTACATTTTAGCCAAAACTCAAAGGTTTTTTAGTATTCGATCTGATTTTCATTTCAATCCAATGGCAACTGAAGTAATTTGTGCAGCTACACTTAATTTAAGCCAGTTATTCTTAAGGTTATTAAAGCACCCATATACAGGGTGTAACGGAAAGGGTATATACATACTTAAGGGTGTGCTACTGACTATCAAACTGAACATATTTCTCCATCGGACAAATATCGTAATAGCGAAAAAAATATCAGTTGCCCTAAACTTTTGGTTGAATAGATATTGAAATTTTGTATGGGGCAGCACATAATTTTTTCGCTATTGCGATATTTGTCCGATGGAGAAACAGGTTCAGTTTGATGGTCTGTAGCACACCCTTAAGTATGTACATACCCTTTCCGTTACACCCTGTATAGCTGTAAAAAAATAAATTAAGAAAATCTACCTAATAACGTCTATTCAAATGTTCTAGAACACGACCCGAAACAAAAGAAAATCGACAAAAGGAAATATCGTTGTTAATAAAACATAAATACTCCTTCGTACCCAATTAGTAAAGACATAATAGAAGAAAATGGCGTATTATCTGCGATCACAAGTATTGTTAACGGCTGCACAGTAGGGTACAAGTGTACACGAAAAGATTGGGGGTGTGATGTCATTAGGGGTCTTTCCTGTGCTTAATTGCGTCGATGGCGACTCGACAGGATGTCGAAAGATTGCGTTCAAATAGCAAACGTTTTCGTTCTGTCTGTCCAGTTACTAGACGGGAGGTTGAGTCAGAAGAAAATTGCTATATCTATGTTTATGTAGCTTTCGATGGAAATTAATTTTCCTTTCGCCAATAGCGACTTTGCAATTTGTAGCGCTTCGTAGGGTCTTGATTTGTTTTAATATCATGGCGAGGAGTATTTGATGTTTTGTTTTAAGATCAATCAAACGCATAATTACGTAAGTACGTACACATCATAACAAGTTATCTATTTAGGCATCTTCTTTCGTTTCGGAATGATAGCCAAAATATTCGCCGTATCCCAGTAGTTCCATTAGGCACGTGCAGTGGAGGAAAACAATAGTCAGAGAGCAGGTTATTTAACAGGGAAATTAATATGGGAATTACTCGCCAGGTACTAGGCAATATCAAAATAAATAAATAAATAAAAACGTACATATTTTCCCCTCTTTAATTCACATCATTTTTAGGCGATATCGCGAGCCTAATTGCCTGTTTTATAAGGTTATATTATGTAGATACTACAATATTCGAGCAAGCCCGTCTGTTATAAGGCCCTCGTATCGTTACAAGCGTATTGTGTATGTAATAATGCATGTCTCAAAGGAGGTTGCAGCTAATAGGCATGGAAATTGCCTGGCTCTTAACAAATACGAGAGAAAGTATTAAATAACTAATTAATGTTCTACATCGCACGAAATAAATCCATTCTATTTAAGAATTGATTAAAAAAAAAAGAGAATCAATGTACTTGAAAGAAAAACGTTATGTAGCAGAGACTATACAACCTCCTTACTTAATGATACGAAGCATCTAACATAATTTATGCCTACCCTTAGTCTCGCCATTACCGGAGTACCAGTAAAAAAATAAACAACCTTTTTCGCCGAGCGGCGGGCAAAGGCAAATCCTAAACTGTAATTACTTCGAAATGAAAAGAAATAACAGAGCTCACTTTTGATAAGTAAATCCTTAGTCATAGTAATTATAACTAAAAGAAAAAAAAAGCGTGTACTAAGGCACTCGTAGGTAGCCATTTTATTTTTTCGTGGTCCTGTTCAGTTCTAACAATGCGAGTGACGTCGGGTTCAAGAGAAAGCGGCAAATGATTGATGAGGGAATTAATTAATACGCCACTTCCTTTTGGAGCTCAGAAAAAAACAAAATCAGCAGCTCACGGTATAAATACGTTTACGCTAGTTTCGCTCTGATTGAACAGATTTCAGTCGGATATAAATCAAAATTAATTGGGTGTCCGTACAGTTTTATGAAAAGGTTCCAATTATGTTTAGGTTTTTTTGATTTATGGAGATGAAAATGTCAGTCATGACGTGCCCGAATAAGTGAGATAACACGACTCAAAATTTAACTAGGTATGCTGTAAAACTTGTATCAACAAAGAGAGAATTAAAATTAGATTATGATCTAATGGCCTACCATGACGTCTTAAAACACTATTGTTTTACTCCTTTTCCAGTGTGGGAAAGAGATGGTGCTAGACATCCTGTATAGCTCCGTCTCTTTCCCACACTGCAATGAGAGTAAAACAATACTGCTTTAAGACGTCATGGTAGGCCAGCTGATCTATAAGTTATTTCTATTTCCAATTTTGGATAAGGGACCATAATAATACATTTGCTTTCCACATTTCTGAAAAAATATAATCGTCTTCATATTCAAGGCTTTTGTCCCAAACCAGACACAACAGTATTGCGCTGCATAAGCCCATAACATTTAAGAAACAAAAAAGTAATTTTAAAACTTAGCTATAACCAAGACATCTGCTAAAGTCAAACTGCAATATTCTAATTTAAGACCGCGAGAAGAAAAACTGTGCAAATTAAATAAGACCACCCAGCGTCATTACTATCCGCCAAATGCCATATTTCTCAACCCTTTTTCCCGCTGTTCCCAAAGTTTTAATTAGTGCCAGAGGACATTATCCAGACTCTTCTTACTCTGGCCTCGGCACTCTAACCTCCTTTCCGAATTATCCGATTTTTACTTTTAATGCGAATTAACTTTTTCTTTAAGTTCGACAGTATCGACGAATCTTTTATCTAAAGTGGAACGACACACCAGTAGAAAAATTTCGATAAAATTTCGGTTTGCAAAGTTTTAAATAACCTATGATTGAAATAAAAATGTTATTTTCTTAAAAATGATGAGCCTTAATTGTTCCTACTGCTAGAACACAGGCCTCCTCTCTACAGGGAGTAACGGAAAGGACATATAAAAAAAAATATTATCAGCTGCCCCATACAAATTTTCAATACCTATCGACCCAAATGTATGGGGCAGCTGATATTTTTTTCGCTATCACGATGTTTGTCCGATGAAGAAACATGTTCAGTTTGATGGTTTGTACCATACCCTTAAGTATTTATATACCCTTTCCGTTACACCCTGTATAATATAGCTTGCTGTCATGCCAAAGCAGCCCAGTCTGGGTTGGTAGAAGTCACAATAATTTCTTTGATTTTCGGTTTAAAGACATGTCGGTATCCTCACGATGTTTTAATTTACTGATTTGAGAGTATTTTTTTAAATGTATATGATAAACGGCAAAGAACAAAGACTCGGATTCATCGGTAAGATTTATAAGTCAGTAAGTAAGTTATTTTCAGCGTGGTCGCTACGGATACCTCAGATATTGTGATGTGGAACGCCGAAATTCTGCATTTTTGGATAATATCCTACAACCTAGATGAATCTTTGAATTTGATCTACGTATCGTTTGTTATCTTTACTTAAAATATATATTTTTGTCATTTATTCAAAACTAGCTGTCCGGCGCAACTTCGTTTGCGTCACGTTTTCCCCGTTTTGGCAACATTTTTCATTGCTGCTCCACTCCTATTGGTCGTAGCGTGATGATATATAGCCTATAGCCTTCCTCGATAAATGAGCTATCTAACACTGAAAGAATTTTTCAAACCGGACCAGTAGTTTCGGAGCCTATTCAATGCAAACAAACAAACAAACAAACAATCAAATCTTTCCTCTTTATAATATTAGTTCAGATAAGTTTGTACCTATGCGCGGGGATGGGTTGGTTATCAATTTTAGATGAAAAGGCGATGTACCTTATCAATTTTCAGGAATAAGTTGATCAGATATTAAGGGTAGATTTTGTTACGTACCTTTTTGTCCGAGAACCCCGATATTACAATGTTATATACCGACACAATGAAACGGAACATTGTTTTTGGAAATGATTTTAAAAGAGTAACCATGGAGTTTCTTGCCGGTTCTTCTCCATAGGAAACGACCAACCCGAACCGAGCACCTTTTTGTCGACGTTTTATAAGTGCCCCTGTAGGCCTATGTAAAACAAAAATATTTTGATTTTGGAACGTTATATATAAGAAATCGTCGTGTACAAGAATCTGGAAGAAATCCTGTATCGGCCGGTAAACTGCGGCTTGGAAATAAATGATCTCCCTATTAAATTTTTCTTGGGGACTTTTTTAATAAGAGAAAATAATGTACTAACCAACGTATTTGTCCCACCAAAATAAAGTAAAGTAAACTTATCTAGCAACAAACATTAATTACCGAGCTTACGTCATGTTGAAAACGCTTAAAACTGTCGTCAGTTGGAGTCAGATGCTGAAGATGCGACCCCGTTTTATAATCCTTGCGAGCGCCGGATGAATGGACATAATTTTCTGCACTTGACACCGTGTCTAGCCCCGTCATTGTGAAGCACAACTACTGTGTTCTGTTCATTTTTATTGCTCCAGCCTGAATCACCGGATCTTGAGACAACAGTATCGTAACTGTCCGCTTTGTTTTACTTTTTATAATGAAGCGTCGTAATTTCAGCTGTATTGAGCTTTTTTTTAATTGCGGAACCAGACGTCTATTAAGAAAAAATGTAGTCGGAGTTTTTAACAAGGAAGATTGAACATGCTTTATTTTAGGTATACAGGGCGGATTATGTTAACAAAGTCTTTTGTTCTATTTATGTTTATTTATTTACCCCAATTTATACCTAGGTGTTTGTGGAGGTTAAATTCAAAGTCAGCTAAAAAAAAACTACGCGCTTTTCTAATCTTACCCTGTATAATTCTAAAGTCATTGTGGCGAGTGCTAAACTAACTTGTTACTCTCAAACCCATTACAAACATAATAATTACCCAAAATTTCGCAAACTAATGAGAGTAGCATACACAAAAGGGTCAGTAAATGGTTCTCAACAACACTGGCGTAGTTTTAGCTTCACAAAGCAAAAATTATAGTTTCAACGCTGTACTGTGTTGAGTAATTGCAGTGAAACGAGGGAAAATACCTCGTCCTGACTGCATTTGATCTTCTCATTCAGCTGTGAATGGAACCAATTTAGTTTCGGTTCACTACTGAATGTACATGAAATCAGAGACAGGTAGTCTTGCTGTTGTAGATCTTTTACCAAAATACTGGTGTATGTGCGATGGAACCATGAACTTCCATGTACCTACAAAGTCACTACCGCTTGTGAAAATTATCCTGGTATATTTTTGGTTAATTTAAAAAATGAAACACCTTAACCTGTTTCCAAAGATTTGGATAATCGTAAGTTCATGTCTATGTTACCGGCCAAACCCGATTTCCTGCTAAACTAGTTTGTCCTAGGCCAAACTCAATCAAAAGGACTCTGCACCCCATCTAATTGGGTTAGGTTTGGTTAGAACGGTGACCATAAACGCGCGAGCTGAGCGAGCGTAGCGAGCGATGCCACATCCAAGTTGGGCGCATTGTAAACGTTTTGTTTGGGTTAGTATATCCTGAAACGATAAACCAGTAAACCGGTTTGGCCTAGGACAAACTAGTTTGGCCTGAAATCGGATTTGGCCGGTAACATCTATAAGGAATCGAACACTTGATTTAACATCAAATCCTATAACAAACTGAGAATGTATAACAAATATGGACACAAAAATAAATTGTAAATAAAAAACAAAAGAATGTTCCGTATCAAGAAAACGAGGGTCCATATTATGCAATGTTGTTACAGATTTTACTCACGAAAATTTACAAGTTTTAATGAATTAACCAAGTGAATCGGATTATTGAACGACGCTCAAACGAAGCAAGGGAGCCCATTAATGCATTATTTATGTGATATTGCAATTTTTAATCCTTATTAAGAGCGCCATAATATGTTGAGGCACAGTATTCTCTTTGAAGCGATTTTCGGGAAGTATATGAAGCGATTACAGGATTTTCAGGGGATCTGCGAATTTCACTTTTTTACTTTAATGACATAATCGCAACAACAGACAGTCGAAATAGACGCTCATATGGTCTATTGTGCAACTGCTGAGCGTGGGGTTTTGAGTTCGATACTCAGCTCCGGCAAAGTGTTATTAGGTTTTTTCAAAGAGCGTTTACACCTTACGGCATTTCATACAAAATTTCAAGTAATCATTTTTCGAAATTACTGAACCGATTTCAATTAAACTTAAAACGCATAAGCAAAGTACATTTAGGTCTAATTTACTAAAAACATTTTCGAAATATCTTTTAAAAAAATGTTAATTGGAAATTTCTGTTTCCAGAGATAAGGTATAATCGGTCAAATTTAGCTGTAACACTATTTTTCGAAAATGTTTTTAGTAACTTTTTAGACCTATGTATCCTGCATATGCGTATGAAGTTTCATTAAAATCGGTTCGGTTTAGTCTTTTCGGAAAATAAGGACTTGAAAGTTTGTATGCAATGTCATAAGGCTTAAACGCTCTTAAGAATTTCTCAGTAGCGGTAAGGAATTTGGAATTTGAGGATATGATACGTGCCTCGCAGAAAACGATTAGTCGTTGTTTGTAGGCCCGAACTCTCTCATTTCAACTTGCCTATTTTGTGATAGAATACTTTCTTGTATTTAGTGCACCGAAGGATATGTTTGTTGTATTTATTTAGTCATACCACTACTGTACCTACATGAAGTTAAAACAAAAAAATAATTTTTTGGGTCTCTGCCATGTAATGTCATCGCGTGATGAAAGAAATGTGTTTCTGAATTATTATTTTTTTAAGCTTAACTCTTCTTTCTGGGAGGGGAAAAGTCTAATGAGAGTAAGTGAATAGCTTCAACGTAAGTAGGTATTTTTGAGGATTTTGTTAGCGAGCAGAAAAATAGAGGATCAAGAAGATTGACGGTTGTAACCTGTCGAACACAATCTTGATAAATTATTTCAGAATTACTTGAATTAATTCTAACGTTCTTATAATTTAAGTATATTATTTACTAAAATGATGAAACGATGAATGATGAAACGATGGATGGACTGTGTGAAGAATGATATGGCAAGAAAGGAGGTATCCCATGAGATGGCAAGTAATAGAGAGGTATGGAAGAAGAAGACGTACTGCGCCGACCCCAAATGAATTGGGATAAGGGCAAGAGAATGATGATATTATTTACTAAAAAACAGTCGTGACTATCAGCAAAAAAGTTCTTGACGTTACAGATTTAAGTGAACGAACCCATTAGATTGATAATGACTAAAACAACTAAAACGTACGAAAGACCTAATAAATTTAAATACAAAAAGAGTAACATGTATCGAGGGTCTCTATAATAAAATGAGTAAAGGCTCCCAAATCGGTAGACTCCTTTAGCGAAAAAGACGATGTTATCGTACCCTAACTAGATACGACGCTGAATAATTAATGATCCGAGATAAATTCCTCCTCGAGAAATATCTAAAACGTTGAAAGAGTATTCTATTGTTTTTATTCAGAGGGAATTGGCTTATGAAAGCTATTCAAATTTGCAAGAGATTCAATTTACATAACGAGCGATTTGTACCTCATAGAGATTAAACCTTCTGGCCTCCGTATTGTTTGCAGAATAGCGCGGCCCGTTTTTCCTTTCTGTAGGATTGCTTCCTTTGCAAACCTACTCCGGAACAATCTTAATAGTATTTGTTACAATCAATCTGTATAATTTGATTTGACTTAAAGTACCGACCGGTTCCGAGAAAAAACGTTGGCAGTTTAACTTGCTTCTTTAAATATTAAAACAAAGGGCAATGCTCAGTTTGGTAATCTTAATTAATGACTCCATTGTTCTCTCCTAGAAAGCTTTCAGGCTACATACATTTATTAGTTAACCGTTCCATTATACTAATTTGAACTTCTAGAAAAACTTTGCCAATATTAAGTGTTTACCGTCACGCGCCATTTGCAAACATCGATGGCGGGAATTGTGCTCCTTAATAGTGTTCGCGTTCAAGTTACGATACCAATGCACTTTAAGTGGTTTTTACGGACCAACACGATACAAGATGGTAGGAAAATCAATGTTATATTAAGTACATATATATTTTAGGATGCGATTTTAAAAACTGAAATAGGCCTGTCAACTAACTCAGAGCCTTTCACCTGACAACCCACGGGGGAGGTTTGAGCAACATTAATCACATCATTATGAACACAAACTATGAGTAGTATAAAGGACATTGGGCGTAAGTTTAGGTTACATACTAAATGTAATTTCAACTTTTGGGCTACTGTAACGTGTATTGCATAGCCTTATTTAGTGATACTATCAAGACTCTAAATTATACGAGTAAAAGCTAGAGATAGTATCTAGCTACACACACGTACTAAAAAAATAATAAAAAATTACGTCATTAAACCAAACATGTTCAAAACCTTCTAAAAAAAACAAAATAATTTACTCCACATCGAAGTTCCAACATTACCGAGAAGTAACATGAACAAAAAGTGCCTCCTATCATATCTTAATACATAAAACAACGTTAGTTTAAAAAATGTTTTTTATATTTTCCTCCGCACGGAGTATTCATCGTTACAAGAGAGTTTTTCAATGGTTGTAATAAATGTTAACGAGCCCTAGAAGGCGCAATTAAAGCGACACAGAAGCGGCGCAATTCGTCGAGGCCACGTCTTTGCCGCTCACAGCTGAAAGTTTTAATTTGTGTCGAAGATCACTGCGACACTGATATTTTATAGTAATTCTTGGGATAGCAACTTTGTCTGCATGGTAATTTGGGTTCTATGATACGGTTTCTTCCTAGTTTTAAACATTTCGAGGGGTTGAATTTGTTAATACTTGGATTTGAGACATCTACAAATTTATTTGCTATCGCATTTTTAATTCTTAGGGTATAGATAAAAGGGCTAGGTGATTTTTGTTTTTACTTAAGTCTTTTATAAACAATGTCGTCATTATCCTTTTCTGCTTATCCGAAATTTATTTCGGGTCGCAACATGCCTTCTTCCGCACAACTCGGTGAGCCGTAAAAAGATCGTTGTAGTCATCATCTGCCTAGCCTTTTTTCAACTATGTTGGGTTGGCTTCCAGTCCAACGGTATGCAGTGGAATATCAGTATCAGTTACGCAGTCACCTAACTGACCTCCAGAACCCAGTTAGTTCTGGCTAATACGATACCAAATTGGTAAGACTGGTTGTCAGACTTTCGGGCAACTGACTACCTGTAACTACTGTCAAAGATCCACGGCTTTACGTGCTTTCTGAGACACTGAGGAAACTCAGTATGTATTGATGGTCACCCATCCATGCACCAACCTAAGCAGGAGTGGCTTATCCTAAAAACTGACCCGAGCGGCTGTTATATTTAGCCACGTGTTCGTAGTAGTATGATACCGAAATACCGATCGTTACATTCAAATTCAGTTCCTCAATTAGAATATTTAGTTTCTGTTCGCTACAATTTACGGATACTATTCCAATTTCAGGTTATAACAGAATCTTCGAATTGAAAACCCAAAATTATAATTTGCTGAAACAGTAGCTTCCGGTACCTACCGGTTATAAATTTATAATTAGGTTAATGAATTGTTCTCAAATTGAACATTTTTAATTAATTTACCATTAATTAATTTGATGTTGTTTTAATACTGACGAAATTATTTTACGTTTTACCTTAAAATATTCAGAGAATGTTCAGGGGGGTGGTTATCCATTTTACTTATTTAAGGAATAGTAAAATAAACAATATTACATGAGGTACTCTTAAAACTGCTGTGAAAATTAAACGTACATAATTGATTAATCAAAAGTCTTATTGTTTATTGTGGTGATCGTTGCAGGAAACCTATATTAAGAAATGGTAGATAATATGGAACTTGGTCGTTTTTTTTCTTTTTAAAAAAACCTTACCCCACACTTGGAACTTCTCTTGTATCGTGGATGGATTTACAAACATTTAAACTCATATACACAAACATCCAAACCCGGAACAACTATCTGTAGGTCATACAAATATTTGTTCTATGCGGAGATCGAACCCGCGACACGCAGCGCAGCAGTCGATCGCTCAGTCACTGTCCCAACCGTGTCATCATACAAGGTGTTGTTTTGAATGTTGCGAAGGGCGGGCGTTTTGGGGGACTGTCTCTTGTAATTTTGACGTTCAAAAAGTGCTGATTATCATTTGAATAAATGACATTTGATTTGAATCCTCGTCAAAATTCAAGTTGTCACAAAAGACATAAATAATTCAATTAAAATTACGGTACCTAGTTAATTAATAATAAACGGGTGCGCCAAAGTTCACCTAAATTTTCAACTCCGATAATTGGAAATCCGAAAATGTTCTTCCTAACATTTTTCATCCTAACAATCGCAATTCCTAACTACTCTGTTTCTAATGTTCATAATTCCGAAGCATTCAACTTCATAATGTCAGTAGCAATAAACATCTATTATACTTTTATTTGTTTTCCTATATTTTCTCAACATAACCATCTTTTACACTATTATTCAAAGTCATATCTTTTTTGTTTAGATTTCTTTTTATTCATAATAATCAGTATTATATACATTGATTTTGCGTAACTTTTACTTTTTTTTTATTTATTGCGGTGTGTACCTGGAAAGATATCCATAGGTTAGGTTAGGTTAGAACTGTGACCAACTACCTCGAAATTGGTCGCAAAATTTTTCTAAGTATTTATTTCATAGTGCCCCCAAGGGTGTCCTGCCTTTTCGCCGAAAATTGTTTGGCCGATTATCACTTCCCACCCAACGTTTCGCCGATGTTTCACATTGACAACTAACGATTGGCAAATTTTTGTATGACAACGTTTCATTTGGCAGAATTATTGTTAAGCTGATTATTATAATGGCACAAGACGTTTGGCACATTTATCATTTGTCAAACATACCGTTTTTACAACAACCTAAAAATTTCCAATGTAGCCCCACTGATTGTACGTGTGCAATGTTACTTTTGCTACCAGGAGAGCTTGGATTCAAGAGCGAGCGAAGCGAGCTCTGGACTTGGGGCACCCCGACTCGGACAGGTTAGGTTCGAAGGGGACTAAGACCCCGACATCCCCTTCGTGTTAGGTTACTGTAGACCCTGCAGACAGAAATAGGAGCCCCGCGTAGCGGGGCTACGTCGACTACGCTTTTTAGGCGAATATAAAATGTTTTGAGGTTAGGTTACAATAATTGGTTTTTCTTAAGAACGATGCATTACCTTTTCATTGGAGTGGTGCCAGGGGAGAAAGTTGGCATTTAAAAAAGTGTAATTATGAAAAACAGACCAAACGTACAGATGGTAACTGTGAGGTTGGGAAATAAAACAAAAATATTTGTTAAGTTGGGAAATGATTATTCGGCGAAATAAAATTCTGCAAAACGTTGGGTGGATAGGGAAAATCTTGCAAACAATTTTCGGCGAATTATTACACTTGGTAAATGTTTCTATCTGAGTATCAGTGAGATTATTATGTTAATTATGTTTAGGGATAAAAGAGTTATGATAAAAAACAGTAGGAGTTTAAATTATTTACATTAATGATATTATTAATTACAATTTTCGGAAACATGAGTGTTATGAACATCGCCGGTAGCACTACAAATAGTATAAATGAAAACTTTAGGATGAAAAATTTTAGGAAGAATGATCATTCGGATTACAAATCGTTAGGAAGAACAATTTCGGGTAAAGAACTTTAGGTGAGCCAATATGGACCCATAATAAACGTAATTTTTTTTTTTTAAGTTTGTCAGTGTTTCAGAATACCCCCCTTAGCGTGGTTTAGGGAATTAGAAATTATCGAATAAACGTTTGAGATTGTTTGTATGTCTGAAAGAGCAGTTATGGGGCGAGGATCAGACGGGCCGCGTTTATAACATGGGTAGTTCACACCTACCGATTTCCGTAAATAAGAAAAAAAATACCTACCCACATTATTATTGCTTCGGGTCAAGTTTTTTTTTTTTTAGAATTATTTCCTTGAATTTGACGAGGATGCAAAACAGCAGCTTGTATAGGTAGGTTCATAATTTCTAGTCTTCAATCTATCATCATCATCATCAGCCCATAATGTTCCCACTGCTGGGACACAGGCCTCCTCTCCTGAGAGGGAGTAGGCTGTCCACCACGCGGGCCCAGTGCGGGTTGGTAGATGTCACATGTCTTCGAATATTTAATTCTAGGACATCTCTCGTTTCCTCACGATGTGTTCTTTTATCGTTTTTGAGGTCAGCGGTGATGAAATAAATTACACAAAGTAATGCGCCTGCCTGGGTTCGAACCCACGGCTTACTGCTCGTTAGTTGGGGCTGCCACCACTGGGCTACCGCGGCTTTAATCAATCTATCTGTTTTTATTACTGGTCGACGGTTTGTCATGCACTCATCGATCCATTGTTATAATGAGCACTAAATGTGTGCATTAATTTAGTACTACATTACAGCTACTAGTCAATGATGTTTATTTATTGGCCTATTTACAATTGTTATACTGTTTTTGTTAATAATACAAGCAATATGATACAAGCATAGTGTACAATATGATGCGATAGACATAGCTTGCAAAAACTAAATGCAAATGTTATTTTTAAAGTAACTTGTAGTATATCATCTTCTCTCAAAGCAACCTCTGCGATGCTACAGAAGTTACCGTGGAAGTGACGAAAAATAGAACCAATAAAATTTCATGGAATCCTTATTATTTAGGTATATATATTAATAGAGTGCGTAATTCCTAATTTAACAGATTTCACTAAGATAGGTTTAACATATTTTATTCTCAAAAAGACAAAAGAGCCACTTACATGAGAACATAATGATAACATAATCATCATCATCATCATCATCATTTCAGCCGAAGGACGTCCAGTGCTGGACATAGGCCTCCCCAAGTGTCGCCACATTGACATAACATGGGGGGTTTTGCCATAATCGCCACGCTTGGCAGGCGGGTTGGCGATCGCAGTACGGTTGTTACAAAAGCACAGAGCCTCTTACGACACCCACGGGAAGATATGGGATGGTGCTCTTCTTTACGTCCGACACCATACGGATAACATAATGTAATAAACTTATTCTAGGTAACGATCAAAATTACAAAAATGTGTAGACTTAAAATTATTTAGTTTTTGAATTGGTTTGCGATACACGTTGAACGGTTTTATTCTCAACTAGTAGGCTAGTAACATTATTTATGAGTGCTTGAATTTGATAGTTTTGATTTAAAACTATCAAATTCTTTTCACTCATTCTTTTGGATTCTTTGTTTATATAAACTTGAACACTACTGTGTAGAATTTGGTTCTTCTAACCTAACAGACAGATGTGTTGCTGGGGAGTTTGTTCCGCCACTTCTTCTTCCCAGCTAAAACACTAGGAAGTGGCGAAGGGCGGGCGTTTTGGGGGACTGTCTCTTGTAATTTTGACGTTCAAAAAGTGCTGATTATCAGCCTAATTTGAATAAACGACTTTTGATTTTGAAATCGTTGAAAGAGCTTACATTTTTTACAAAGGATGGTAAATTATACAATTGTGCTCCTTCATAGATTATATTTTTTTAGCGTAATTTGTGCGTGTCTTTGGCAGGACAAGTAGACTGGGTTGACGAACACTGCGTTTCGATATTTGAGATTTTTTGGTAAAATATCCATTATTTTTCTAATTAAGACACAAGTGTTGTACACATAAAGTTGTTTAATAGTCATCAGTTTTCATTCTTCATATGTTTTGTGCGTTGGTGTCAAATATGGATAGTGAAACAGGGTCTTTATAATTCTGTTTTGCATTCTTTGCAGCTCCTGTAGCTTTGTTTTACCGGCGCTGACCCAGATTTCTATGAGGTATAATAAATGTGATTTGACATGTGAATTTTTAATGTTTATCCGCACTTTTTTTGTTATACATTGACTTATTAATCTTAATCATTAATCACACTTAATCAAAATTTTGGAAAATGTAATAGATTTGTTAATCCTTTTTCTGTTTAAGTTAGTGGAGGTAGAACATAAATATGTATATTTTTTTATATAACACAATGTAATAACGTTTGCTCGTTACGTTGTTTTGTGTTTTACCCGTAAAGGCTTACGGGGCTCGTATTAAGGAATTCTTGGAAAAATATTTTTAGTGGAAGTGAAAATTTATATGCATATTGTTTTTTGTACGATTAGGCTCCTGCTAGTAGTAAATACTGTGGGATATTTTGGTCATTTATTTCTAGCATAGGCATATGAAAACGAATACAAATATTGTTTTAAATATGTTTAACACAAACTTAAAACAGTACGTTTTAATACATATTGGTAAGGCATATTAGGAATAAACAGGAAAAAAAATCTTACTTAATGAGTTATTACTTATAATATTATTATTCAGTTTTTCTTTGTCGTCTATGTGGTAATAACTTCTAGCTACAATGTGAAAATGATATATGACAAGGATTTGTGTGAGATACCACAACTAAAAAAAATATTAGGTAATAAAGTTTTTAGTATTTTTTTGGAAGTCATTTCACAGTCACTTGTGCAAAATTATTGAATGGATTTAAATGCTTTACATCGTCTGTAATAGACTCAGTCGAAATATTCACTTAAGTCTAAATATTCAGTAACAAACCAATGTATTTCAAAAAAAAAATCCTTTTGTTTCTCACAATATATTTAGTGGTTCAAGAATAAAACCCTGTGCTCAGATCACCAACACTGTTCCACAATTACCACATTTAAAACTAGTTTCTGTTCTAGAGAAAATAGCTGGTTTGCGGTTGTGTGCCCCGTTATGGCTAATGCCCACTATAATTATTGACATTTTCTACCAACGGACTGTATCCTGTACTTATTCTATGTTTTTCTTTGTTGCCTTTATTTCTGGTTTAATTCATTTGCTTTTACTATTATTCCTTTTGTTATCTGCGGATGAAAAAACTTATTACATGTCGTAGGATAAAAAGTGTGCGAAGTTTTTTGTGTGCCCGCGTAAGGTTAGAGTTTGTAGGAGTGACTTATTATTATTTATTAGGTTCTGGGATCCTTTGTTTGCCTTACCGTAGGGTCCGAGTTGATCCTTTATCAGGTTTTATTTTCCGAATTGGCTTTTCTTTGACCACCGTCTTGCTTGGTGATGTGGGTTAACTTGATCTAAGGTAAAGCACTAGCTCCTAGCCTAAAACATTTTTTTGTTGTAAATTGATGAAAAATTATTTTTTTTCACTTTGCGTTGCTAAAAGGACTCGGAATAGAACTGTGTGGTATGGTCACATCATCTTTATATTGAATATCCGGATGTTTTGAGTTTTTTTTTGTCCTTTAACCGTTTAAACTAGTTTCATTGTGCGATTGTGTGAAATTTGATGTGCGAAAAATCAACAAGGAAAGCGTTCAAACTCCTTTTATTCTACGATAGTTCGTTATAATGTTTTTTTTTAAACTAAATGCGAAAATGTGGTCGACGACAGTATTTACAAAAATTTGGTTGTGCCAATATCATAGAGGATTTTCCTATCTCTCCAAGTAGTGAGCCATGATGTTAAATTTAAGTTAATGTGGTTAATAGCACCATAACTATTATATTATAAGTAATGCAAAGTTTTATCGGTCATCTTCACTTAATGACCAAAATAACAAGTCACTTAGATCGCAGACAGTTTCACAGATAAAAACATTTTGCTTATGAATCGACCTCTTGAACGCTCATTGCTATTAGAGATTATTTTTAGCGCCGACTGCTTTATTTTTATTTTTGTGTCTATTTATTTACTCAGATTTTTCTCGTTTATCGAAAAGCTTTCAATTTGCAGTACGGTAAAAAAAGTATGCGTTTATTTATTACGCAAAATAAATACGTCCAGTTTAACCGCTTTGGACCCTCGTGGTGGATATCAATCAAATCATTTAATTCGGATAAAAAAACCCATAGCATATATACCTTAAAAACTATCATACGTAATTTATAAAAACTACGAAAATATTATTAAACTATTGTACACGAAGTGACGAAAACTCCTCCTTGAGGAAGGTCTCGATATGATGAGTAGACTCACTCTTTTTTTCCATAGAAGCCTGTGGCCGAGCAATGGGGACGCTAAAAGTTGAAATAAGTAAATCAGTGTAATATTAGGAACTACTATGTAAAGATGCAAGCGAATGTGTTAGTTTTTTTATACATATATGTATAAATGAAAAAAGCTACAACACGTGCGATTAACTAAAAACTAATACTTTCAAATACAGCAAAAAGTCAATTGTAACTTGCATACTGTTTCCTAACTAGTAATTGCTAACAAGCTGGCACAAAACAACAAAAAACATATGCGCATTTAATCCTGGCTTTAAATAAACGAGTCATAAGGTATTTCGAAATTTGAACTATGACAGCAGTTGTCAAATTCAGTGGGTGGATAGAGTACGCGCGTCATTGGTTTCTGCTAATTGGATGTAACTTTTCAGTGGCGTATTGCATTGGCCACAGATGTATGCCATGTGAACGTCGGCTGCGTTCATTTGGATGAATGATTTACACGTCGTTGGCTCTCCATCGCTCATGCCGCGTTCGCTGAATATTGTATTAACTCATAGCTGATGATCGCACAATTAATTTTTTGGTGGATCGGAATTAAGTGGACGTAATGTGGCGGCTTCTTTTATTATTTACAAGTGGGCGTTGGGTATGCTGAATTTGGTCTTAATGAGGGAACTGGATGATAGTTGACAGCCAGTGGTCTGCTGTGGGCTAATGATGAAGAGTAAAGTCTACAAAACAGGGTTAAAATTAAAATGGGTATTTTTGTCTGTTTGTAACATTTATCAGTTTTTACTCACACAGAAGTTAATTGGCGATTTTTAAACTAACAAAACTGTGACGCTTTTCCAATATTGTAACACAAAAATGCGGAATCCAATAACTGATACAAATCCTAAATATTTCGACCTCGGTATTCAAATAGAAATATTTGCTCGTCGTGACTGTGCATTTATCTATTTCTATTGGCTTGGCATAGACAATACTGACGTAGTCGAAATATTTGACCACGTGTAACTATATCAGAGGTTAAGCTGCCCTGGAAATCATGTGATGTTTAGTATTAGCATAAGTTTGACTATCGGTGGAATGCAATGATAATGGTGAGATGGCAGTTTCCATAAATACTTCGAGAAAGAATTTGTTTTACTTGTTATACATTGCTGGACCAAGGCTTCTCCGATAATCCTGCAGTTGTCTCTATGTTTCGCCTTTTGCTGCCAATCCGGCAAGAATGAGTCCAGATTGACAGATTGTCACTCCAGCTTTTCCTAGGCCTGCCTTGGCAACGATACCGGGTGACTTCAATAAGTTGAGGCTTAAGCTAACATACACGTGACAAAGAAATGATGGATGTTTAGACTTTTCTCGTTCGTAATAGAAAATCAGTAGGTGTGGAAAATATTGGCGTATGTAAGAAAAGTGTTCGAGCCAAAAAAGTTGAGAATTCTAACTAAACTTGAAATGGCCTAAGCGAGAAACTTTAAATTACTTTTTTTTCTTTACATAGTATTTCGTTTATTAATTTAAAGTTTGGGCGTTTGTCAGGTGTGTTTGGTTAAGGTGAGACACGCATTCTTAATTGATTGACATACTTTATTGTCAATCAATTAACAATGTATGGACGTGGCGTATCCGACCACATTTACCATAATATACACATTACCAATTTCATCATCATCATCTGCCTAACCTTTTCCCAATTATGTCGGGGTCGGCTACCAGTCTAACCGAATGCAGCTGAATACCACTATTTTACATGGAGCGACGGCCTACGGACCTCCACAACCCAGTACCTGGGTAATACGATAACCGTTAGTAAGACTGGATGTCAGAATTTTGGCTTCTTACTACTCGTAACGAATGTCAAAGATCTACAAATGACAGCCGGGAACAACGGCTTAACGTACTTTCCGAGGCACGGAGAAAACTTGGTATGTAGTTATGGTCACCCATCCACGGACCAACCTCGGCAAGCACGCCTTAACCTTAAAGATCGTCCCGTGCTGCTGTTATTATTTAGCCGCGAGCTTCATGAAAGAGGTAACAGTTTTAAAATTGTAAATGTAGCTTTACTAAGTTAAACTTCTGTAATGTGAATTATTCAATTAAAGTTTTTATGTGCTGTGATCGATATACCTAAAAAACCGGCCAAGTGCGAGTCTTACTCGCACACAGGGTTCCATAGCCCCAAACAATATTTTGAACTGTCATTCATTAGTTAGTAGTATTAGTTAGTAAACTTCCACTTAACCGCAAAACTAAATTGTTTTTTTTTATAGTATGTTAATGAAAAACAAAGTTACTGCTGCAGTTTGATGAAAAAGTCCCATATCTCAAAAACTAAACATCATATCTTATTGAAACCAATTTGCGTTGATAGTTTCTTTTACGTTCTACAATCCTGAATATTTTCAGAATTTTCCTCCTCTTACTTTAGAAATTAGAGGGGGGGGGGACACACATTTTACCACTTTGGAAGTGGCTCTTGCGCAAACTATTCAGTTTAGAAGAAAATGATATTAGAAACCTAAATATCATTTTTGATGACCTATCCATAGATATTCCACACGTAAGGGTATGATGAAAAAAAAAATTTGGTTTTCAGTTCTATGTATGGGGAACCCCAAAATTTATGGTTTTTTTTCTATTTTTGTGTGAAAATCTTAATGCGGTTCACAGAATACATCTAATTACAAAGTTTCAACAGTATAGTTCTTATAGTTTCGGAAAAAAGTGGCTGTGACATACGGACGGACAGACAGACAGACAGACAGACATGACGAATCTGTAAGGGTTCCGTTTTTTGCCATTCGGCTACGGAACCCTAAAAAGATTCGTAAGGTTAAAATATTAAAAAAAACTCAAAAATTATTAAATTTAACATAAATTTTAAATTTGTTTAGATGGTATTATAATCAAAACATAAATAACACAGGGAACCGTATCCAGAATACTACTTAAACAAATTGCGGGGTGACTGACTTGCACACCGCAGGAACCGATTATTTCCATACAGTTGTACTTGTTACCAAATTGATTTATTTCCTCGTAAGGCTTTAAGGAAACAAATTATAATATTGTCCTTTTGTGAAGATATTCTGAAAAGGGTAATGTATATTATTGGTAGGTAGGGATAAATAGTCTTACACGATATCACGTTTCATAAAAATAAGAACAATATTGGTAACTTTTCTTTTACCTTCACAGGTTAACAATAAAAACAATTTAATAGCATAAACAAAATACCAGCAATTATTGCACAATTTTAGCATTTAAAAAAATTACATAACTGAGTTTAAATGCAGAAAAATCCAATGTACCTATGATCTACAATTCTGCTTCATGACCGTTGTAAATTCATTCAGCTTCCTTTGCTTTTCTGCACTGTGATCGAGTTACAATAATTAAATAATTACCTACAATGTGCCAACTAGCAAATGACAAAAAATACTCTTTTTGCTCATACGCAGTCGTCTATTAGAAAAAAAAATAGTAATTAGACCAAAACTATTTTAATTAGATTTTGATACCGTAGCCGCAGCATACGAATACTGAAGAAATATTTCCGTACTTATTGCTATTTTTATGTTCTAATAGAGGGCCGCGTATGAGCAAAAAGAGTATTTTTTGTCATGTGCCAGTTATCACCTGGTCCCAGCAAGTATGTAAGACTAAGCTGTGCTCGGGGCGCGTTATTTCATAAAGTAAATATTTATGAAGGAAAGGAGTTTTCTTCGCGCGTCCTCCCGTAAGCCTCCTGATCCGAAAAGACATAAACCTCTGGGGATTCAGTTCTAAGTTCACAAAGGCAATGCTCCGTTAGCTCTCATACATATACTTTTTCCTTTCAGTGAGTTACGTATCTTTGTATCAGCAATTGTTTTATTATTGCGGTCTTCGATATCTTACTTCTGACAGCTTACATATTTTGATCTATTTGTTTTTTAATCTGTTTTTTTCGCGTAGCTAAGTTGTCTATATTGGGAAAATTTGGCTTTTGAAAACTTGTTGAGTTTTAATGAAGTCGCATCGCGAAAGAATTCTTTTTCACACTTTTTGAGTAAGTCGTCGTTGAGTTTTGTCAACGTTTTATTACTTGGCAGTCAACTTATATTCCTATAATCCGAGTTGTGTGTTTGTTTAATTAGAATTATTCATATTATAAACAAAACAGTTTATAATAATCCCTACTCAGAGTTACGGAATAACCAGTGAACTGGGGAAATTATTACTTGCGTGTAAGAGCTACAAAAGTTTGTTCCAGACAATACGGTTAATTCTATTTATGGTCTTTAGAAAATTGTTCCCTATTCACGCGCATTTCTGTTTCAAAATAAACTGAAACTAGAGCTGATATTATACATCACGATTATGTTTGATCTCGCAGGCTCACGGTGAAATAACACATGTTCCATCAACATATATAACATAACCTACTTAATATATATGAGGGTGGCTTCGGACGGAACATTTTCACTAGGATTTTTTCTGCGTAGATAAATGTACGAGGGTAAAGCAGGGATGTCGGGAAGTCGGTAAACTGACAGATCGGTAAGAACAGGAATTTTCCATTGCCACAAAAATATTCCACTCACACCTTAGCACATTCAGTAACACCATTAACAATTATTATAAAACTTTTTCTTTCGAAGTATTTTATGAAACACTTAATAAGATATTGTTATAAAATGAGTTAGGGACGAACGGTATAAGAGATGATATAAAAAACGAAAGTAGAGAAAAGTGAACAGGGCTCCACGAGGTTTATGCAAATTTTACGCGAAATTTTTTAACTTACCAAGTCTGTTTTCTTATTATTTGCAAACAACAGCGGCTGAGTCTTAATGTTATTCTGTTTGGCCTTAAAGATGTTTTTGAATAGTATAATCCGAGTACTAAACTTGGCCCATGAAGACGTAATTGTATCAAGATGGTAGTAAGAAGTTTGGTGTGTATTTATGGAGATGACACTGGCGTAAACAAGCTTATAATGTAGTTTGACAGTTTGATAACGACGGCCTGCGAACATAAGTCGGCCCCTTGGTTGTTGTTAAGCACTTTGCTCAGATATCGAGGAGCATTTAAATTCTGTGATATTCGATATTCGAGTTCCGTTGCGATAATGCATCTTACTCGAGAGTGGCTGCATGTCAATAGGGGACTTTTATGTCCCCTGATATTCTCTGTGATGTTTGTATTCGACGTTATGTGGGTTTGTTTTAAGTCTATATTTTTTTGAACAATTTAACCGCACCCGCAGCTTTGTGTGAGTTTTTCATTTTTCTTTTGAATTCCTTTTTTTTCGTACCTTAAAATGATCACTTCGCCAAAGATCATTTAAGTTGGTTCAGTGACGTCGTTACTTATTATAATTAGTTGCGATAAACATAATTATATTAAATTAACTGACGCTACTTTTTATGATGAAATTGCTACCCGTCGCTGTGTTGCATTTCTTTTTAATTAAAAAAATCGAGATCTAATTAAAACCCTAGCTTAATTTATTTCACAAATAAATCTTTCGGAATCAATTTCCTAAATGATGACGACTAGTTTAGAAGAACAACGCGGTCGAACAGACAAACTCGTAAAGTGACTTTTTTTTACTCACATCTTCACACATGGACATCTGGCTAGACGCGGAGGAGGCCGATGGAGCAAAGCTTTGTACGAGTGGTGGCCAAGGTTACGCCAAAGAAACCAGCTAAAGCTCGTTGGGTCGCCGATATCGTTAAAGGAGCGGGAAACACCAAGTGTGGCAGAAAAAGGGGAGGCCTATACCCTGCTGATTCAGGGCTGATCATCATCATCTGCCTAGCTTGTTCCCAAACTTTGTTGGGGTCGGCTTCCAGTTTAACAGGATGCAGCTGAGTATCAGTATTTTACATAAAGCGACTGCCTATTTGACCTCCACAACCCAGTAACTGGGTAATACTAAACCCCTTGGTAAGACTGGATGTCAGACTTTCGGCTTCTGACTACTTGTAACGACTGTCAAAGATCTATGACAGCTGGAACCAACGGGTTAACGTGCTTTCCGAGGCACGGAAAAAACTCGGTATGTAATTATGGTTACCCATCCACGGACTGACCTCGGCAAGCATGGCTTTACTTTGAAGATCGACCCGTGCGGCTGTTATTATTTGGCCACAAGCTCCTCCGGGCTGTTATGATGCTGATATTTGAAGATGTATATAAATATTCGAGCGTTGCTATATGCTTACTTACAACTCTTGGTACCTGTATCTACCTAGATAGGTAGCCATACAAGTCATGTTTATTTCTTTCGCCTACAAAACTCGGCTAAAGTTACTTAATAGTTAGTAAAAGTTAAGGCGCACCGGAAGCGTTTCGCTTTCATAACTGATACAACAAAACTGTAAACTTCTATGCAGGCTTCGCGAGGTGACCCGAATTCCGATCGCGATAAAGAAAACACGTTTTCAATGAATATTGCTGTGTTGTTCCTGTTTACAAAATAATAGGTATTTTACCTTATCGTGCTTTTGTAGACAGGGAAGGCTTTGTAAATAGGTTATTAGCATAGATAAATTTCTGACGGCATGTAAAGCTAAGTCAGAAGTCCATGGGGCATAAAAACTCTGACACCAGGTAAGGCACTAACCACACCATAAAGAAGAAGCATAGATATATTTAGTGATACTTGCTTTATCTAGATCAAGCAAGTATCACGATCCGTATGAAAACCAATCGTGCATTTTTTGATTTTTTTCGTGCTTTAGCGGTGTTGTGCACTTTTGTGATGGGTAAAAAATATTAAACTCGAAAATCGAAAATTCGTAAGACGGATTGACATCAGGTTACGAAGGAATTTGAACTTGAGTTTGGGTTTCCAAAACTGGATAATTATCTTATGCCCAAACAAAACCTTCGGTTTCTCCAAAGAGGTAAAATTTGTAAGACGGATTGTAATAGTTCTGAAGTGTTAAATTTTTAATGTAATATAAACTGTCATGTTTGTGTACGATAGCGCAATAAATGAATATTGAATTTGACCACATAAATAATAATACTTTTCTACTGATAATTAAAGCAATTCGTGCAAAATTATTCACTAACCATTCCAAAATATCAAAAATGCACAACGTTATATTTAAGTTTTTACTTCTGCCGGCATTCCCGGAGTGCAAACCATTCTATTTTTTGATTAAGTACCTACTTTGGCATTATAAGCACTATTTAGTAACTATACATAAAAGACTACATTTTTTTTCTTGTAATGTCTTGAATGAAGTCCTTGAGTTGTAACGTTGTTGTTTTAAACCAATTAGCTTGCTGTGACAGTAGCCACGATAAGCATAAAATGCTTATGGCCGGGCATCCGAATTAGGTGCTCGGGCATTCTCAGGACACTGTTGGTAGGATACCGTAATCTTACTTAATCAAACCACTGCGGTTGGTAGGTGGGCTTGTGAGTCTTGTACGCTTGAGATTGTTTTTCACATTTTATTTTTACGTCACTTTCGGTACAAGTTGACGTCACGTGGGTGACGTTGAACAGTTTGAAATTAAGGTGACCTAACAAAAAATAGTTTTAATAGAATGCGAAGCCAACTTTTACCCGTTTTTTTCCCAAAGACTTGCGGCCTACTGTACATAATCAATGATAAAGTGTGGTGATAAACTTTTACTTATTTTTTTTGTGAATTTGCGCATCTCGCAGTTCAACCTAGGAGGTTGTCGTCTGCTTCACCGAACTATCCTGTGGATGCGTTAAGAGTAAGGCCTCCAGCCAGGGCATAAGACTTTTACTGAGATACTTATCTTTGGTTTATAGTTTATATTTGTTGAATATTGTATGGTTAGTTTTTTGAGATAAATATCCAAGGTGTGTCATAGAAAGACAAGAACGTTCTTAAAAAAAACCGTTTTGCTGAAAAATCTTCATACACCACCCCTCCTTATAGCTCAATTAAAATTTCGCTCTCACATTTTTTGCACCCTGTACAATCACACATTATACAAGAAAAGGGGCAAGGGATTTGTAATGCGGCCATTGACCCCGTTTTAATTATGTCAAATTTTCCCCGTGCCTTAATGAGAGTGGGGACTGTTCGTCAAGCACTTTATGGAGGCCTACGTTCAACAATAGCCGTTGACTATGGCAGTCACGACGCTAAATTGTGAGGCGAGGAATGTGTGACTTCTGACTCTAGTAAGAGGTTAAAGTTTTGAAGGAGTGTTTTGTGTACGCAATCGACTTTATCAAGACTATTGTGGGTAGGTTTCAGGTTTGTAATGGTGTTAAGTTTTTTTTTTCTAAGCAGCTAAGTGAGGTTTGGCGTCGAACTGCCAAGTCATACGTCTCGAGTTCAAAACCAAGACACCTCTGATTTTTCGAATTCATGTGCGTATTGTATAATTATCACTTGTTTCAGTGAAAGAAAACATCGTGAGGAACAAAGCATTACTGAGAGATATTACGACATTTTATACAAATTTTCAAGTCCTTATTTGCCGAAATGACTGAACCAATTTTAATGAAACTTCATACGCATAAGCAAGATACATAGGTCTAAAAAGTTACTAAAAACATTTTCGAAAAAAGTGTTAGTTAGGTACAGCTAAAAAAGACCGATTATAAATTATCTATAGAAACAAAACATTCCAATTATTTAACTTTTTTTTAAAGACATTTCCAAAATGTGTTTTAGTAACTTTTTAGATCTATGTATACTATCCTGCTTATGCGAATTAAGTTTCATTAGAGTTGGTTTGCTCTGTATGGTGTCGGACGTGAAGAATAGCACCATCTCATATATTCCCGTGGGTGTCGTAAGAGGCGACTAAGGGACTTGCCAGAGAATGGGCAGCAGCGTTCTCTGTGCTTTTGTAACAACTGTACTGCGATCGCCAACCCGCCTGCCAAGCGTGGCGATTATGGCAAAACCCCCCATGTTATGTCAATGTGGCGAAACTTGGGGGAGGCCTATGTTCAGCGTGGACGTCTTTCGGCTGAAATGATGATGATGATGATGAAAATCGGCTCAGTCACTTCGGAAAATAAGGACTTGAAAGTTTGTATGAAATGCCGTAAGGTGTAAACGCTCTTAAACAAATTCCACGAAAAAATATTGCTGGGAAACAACTTCTTTTTGGGTGAAAAATCACGTTATACAGTATGTTTCAATAAAATGCACTCAAAACATTGTGCATTGAATCGTGCGGGGTTCATGGAGGTTTTAAAAGCAAAGAAATAACATTAAAAAGTTGTATTTATATAACTTGAACTTGGACCCCCAATATCTCCGTACGTGCGCACAGACAAAAGCTTCTACATCCTCTATGGACATATAAACATGAGTGGGTAAACATGTGTAATATTTTTCCGATATTTTTAAAAATATGTGAGTTATTAATAAATTCTGCCCAGCCCTTTGCCCAACTACGTTGGGGTCGGTTTCCAGTTGAACCGGATGAAGCATAATACCACCCTATCTGACCTCCACAGCCCAGTTAGAACTAGGTAATGCGATATCACTGGGTAAAACTGGTTGTCAGACTTTCGGGCCACTGACTACCTGTAAAGACTGTCAAAGATCTACAACTGACAGCCAATACCAACGGCTTAATGGTATTTTCTAGGCACTGAGGAAACACGGTATGTAATGGGTGGTCACCCATCCACGGACCAACCTAGGCAAGAGCAGCTTAACCTGAAGATCGACCCGAGCGGCTGTTATAAATAAAATAATTTCAGGAAAAATACCCATATACAACAATTAAAATATCAAAAAACAGTAAGTAAATAAATCATACAAGTATAATTAAAAAAAAAAAACAAAAAAAAACATTAAAATTTCAAAAAACACAAAAAAATATAAAACACAACTTGTTATAATTATATATACTTAGTCACGAGCTTCTCTTTTAATATAAGTATGATGTTTAAAATAGTTAAATACGTGTTATTGAATTCAGTTTTAAGGCACAGCTGAGCGTTATTTGAGGCGGCGAGCCGTAAGGCTGATCCGGGGGTACCACACGATCTCCGGCGAGGCGGCGAGCCTCTTGGCCGGATTGCCGCCATGGGATCTGGAGGCGATAGTCCTCGCGTGCCTGCACGAATGGCGCGCGGAGGCACTACGCCGGGGGGAAACTCCGCTGCCGCGGCAAATTGTCGCTCAGCGGACAGACCTCCGGCGCGATCTCATGGCGACATGGAGAGAGCGACTGTCGCAACCCCGTGCAGGGCACGCCACAATAGTGGCGATAAGTCCCCTCTTTGAGGAGTGGCTAGAGAGGCGCCACGGCGCCCTCACCTTCCGCCTGACGCAGGTCCTCACCGGACACGGTTGTTTCGGGAGGTTCCTGCACCGAATCGGGCGGGAGGAAACGCCCGGGTGTCACCACTTCGAGGATCGGCCAGAGGACACGGTGGAGCACACTGTGGAGCTATGCCCCGCTTGGGCTGAGCACCGCCGTGTCCTCGTAGCGGCGATTGGCGGCGGCGACCTCTCGCGTCCGGCCCTGGTTCAATCCATGGTCCGGAGCGAGAGGGAATGGGAAGCCGTCGCCTCCTTCTGCGAAGCAGTCATGCTAGCGAAGGAGGTGGCGGAACGTGAGAGGGAGAGAACCTCACGTCCCAGCCGCCGCGGGAGACGCCCCGGGCGTCGGGGGGCAACCAGTGGCCCCCGGCCACCGTAGGCGCGGGCCTGTGGACGGTGAGTAATGGGCTAGCTCACCGTCCGTCCGTCTTATGACGACAGACCGTGCCGACGGCGCGTTCGTGTTCCACGCGCGCCTCAAGGAGATGTCAGCAAATCGGAAGGGGTCCGAGAGGGCCGATGCCTGCCAGGGCTGCGGGTTGTTCGAAAGAGATACCGTGCCCCTGGAACGCAAAGGGCTAAGAAGGAACATGGATGGGTTTTAGTCAGTCAAGTCTGACACTCCCTTCCGCTCCGCCCAGAGAGAAAAAAAAAAAAAAAAAAAAAAAAAAGGCACAGCTGAAAAAAGCAGCGGAGTGAAATTTTCTTTTATAATATTATTGCAAACAAAATGTGTACTTCATCTGAATGACTGTTTGTTATTATTTACATTCATGCAACCCCGGCAAATAAATCTACATGGGGTTGCTAGTGCGAAAAAGTTTTTAAATTTTCCCTCGTTTTTCACCCCACAAATTGTTGTAGGGTGTATTATATTATAACATTTACGTAGATTAAGTCGAGGGGTTCTACTACATAATGTACACGTAGAGAGATGAATCTCTGCGTGGAGGGTCGCGTCAATACATTTGTTTATTTTTTCGGGGAAATCTTCTTCAAGGAAGCGGATATTTCCGTTCAGATTTTTTTGTTAGGAGGGCAATATTTTCACGTATCTGTATAATAGTAAATTTATACATACATATTTACGCAGTTAAAGGCGATATCATTTCTTGTAAGTTTATACTGAATAATATATTTAAGTCAATTATTTTTATCGTATATTTGCTATGTGGAATATAGTCTGTGTCTGTGTGTGTGTGTGTGGAATATAGTGCTGAGAGGTATCTCAGAATATTGTTGGATTATTGTTTAAACTACCTCTGATTGGGCTTGACGGAGTCCGTTACGCATCGATTTTTTCACCCCCGTAAACCCTATATTGACTGTAAATACCATTAGTGTGACAATCATATAAAGAAAACACAGAGTTGCAGGCCTAGTTTGGGGGCAGAAGTTCGCGTTTAAATATGACTTCACTGTACAACTTTTTTCACTGTGTGTTATGTAAGTTTTCTTTGTGTACATTTAAGTTTTCTGAACGTATATTTTGTTTTTTTTTTTATTATGTAGGGTGACTGGTAATTAGTGACCAATACTTAAACATGTGGTTCTACTCATGATAACAAACAAGTTACCCTAAGAAACTTTTTTTATACTCATTCACTTTTACCACAATAACAGAACAGGCGTATGAAACGGCTGCTGGCTGTAGCTTACGGAGCGGACTTGCGAGCCGCGCAGGTGCTCTGCCTACCCACTGTGGCACGGTACGATAGTAGTGAGACAGAACGATGTCACGCGGCTAACAGCTGATAGGTCACAGGCGCACGTGCGGGCGAAAATCGTACGGCTGTTATTGTGATAAAAGCAAATGAGTATAAAAATGAGTTTCTTAGGGAAAGTTGTTTGTTATTATGAGTATAATTACATGTTTAAGTATCGGTCACTTATTACCAGTCACCATATATGTTGCAACTTTCTTCGAAATCGTTAGAGCCGTTTTCTAGAACATGTTATTAAATATACGGATTTCATCCGTATTTTTTTTAATCATCTTAACCGTGTAAATATTGCACTTACGTAGGAAACAGCAGATTTAAAAAAAATATCGATGAAACATTTCTATGTCCGATTCAAAATTATGCACTCAGTAAGTCGGTAAGCGTTTTTGCGTTTGTGTCCCTTTCACCCGGAATACACAAATATTGCTCATTCAATAGTCAGAGGATAATGTGCAAGTACATACCGTGTTTCCCGGTGTTGGCTGCCGCGAAGGCGGTGCTAAGTATTACGAGGTGCACCAGCATGCTCCCTCCTCGCGCGGCGGACGCACATCGAGCCGAAAGCGCGCCGCGGCTTGCTTCTACTGGAACAAACATCGTCATTACCATAATCAGCCTATAATGTTTCTTTCACAGGAAGACTCTGAATAAGGAGCGGGTTCAGAGTAGGTTCGTAGATGTAAAGGTGCTCCTTCACTTGGAGCATTCTTCTGTAATGTAATGTTACAGATTTGAGCATTACATTGGTCAGGGAAGAGAACCGAGCATTACTCTTTATTATTTTATTTTTATGAATGGGTTTTATTAGTCTTAGTGTTTTTCTTGAGATTTTGATGATTTTAATGATACTTATATGTTTTAAATGATTTATTTACTGTTTTTTACTATTTTAACTGTCTTTAATTGTTATATATATGAATATTTTGCCTTAAATAAAACACAATTTATTATTATTATTTTTTATTATTTATTACGTTGGCCAACCTGTAATGATAGAACATGTAACAAAGACTTGTTTCTGTAAAAAATCTAATCATGGATTTTTACAGTACAGGCGAACGCTCCAGGTGTGACGGAGCACCTTAATATAACATATCATCGCGCTTGTAATCCCCGATCAGTAAAGCAGAGGTATTCTTTATAGCTAACCAGTGACCTTGATCTTTAAGTCTCATGTAATAAAGGACTTATTGCCATCAACTGGAACTCTCTGCCTGCGTCTGTGTTTCCGAACGCTTACAACCCTAATCTTTTCAAAGTTACAGTGAACAGGCTTCTTCTGGGTAAGCTCGTGCCATCGTCGACTTTGTCTCTGTCATCTTTGACCTAGACTAGAGTCAAGAGCAAACCCATCGCAAATAAAAAAAAGCTTGACCCAAATCAAATCCGAAATCCGACTCCTATTGAGAAATTCCTGATGAAAACGACATTTTGCCTGGGCAGCGAACCATGGACCTCACGCCAATAATCACCTTCATCATTCTATTCTTTTCTAGTGATACACAGATCGGGAATCTTCACACACGAAAATAACAAATACACGAACGCTCTTTTTCTCGCTCTAGCAAATAACTGTTCTGGGCGACAGACAAGGATCGGAGCATGGAAACATGCGATTCCGTGCTAATAGATGGTTTAACCCTAATGTTCCAACTGATAAAACACGGGCCACCTCTATGTGGGTAGGAACTGGCCCAGTGTAGGCTGGCAGATGTCCTGGTATATGTGACTAGCTGGCCTACCATGACGTCTTAAAGCAGTATTGTTTTACTCTTATTCCAGTGTGGGAAAGAGACGGAGCTATACAGGATGTCTAGCGCCATCTCTTTACCACACTGGTAAAGGAGTAAAACAATAATGTTTTAAGACGTCATGGTTGGCCAGCTGGACTTAAGTTAAATACAGAAACCCGTACTACTGGGATAAAATATGTCCGCTGTGTCCCAAATGCCCAATTCATGCCATGGTCTATCTGTGTGCCTAACTTCACAACTAATGATCTCTTAAGGTGTGAAAAACAGACAAACAGTAGTAACTTTCACATTTTGCCGATTTATTATAAAAGCAACAAGAATTTGATGATACCTAGTTTCTTCCAAATTCGTAATTGATCTTGAACCTTCGGTGTACTACCGAGTGCACTGATGGTCTGCCACTTTTCACCCTTAAGCACTAAGTAATAAGGATGAAAAGATAAGTGGTCGACTGTCAGTGAACTCAGTACGTTAGTAGAGAGACCACAGCTCAGAGGTCCTGTAAAAAGCTATTTGGTCAAATGGGCACACATTCAACCCGACCCAATTATTGGTCGTTACAAATTTTCCACCTCGTCAATTTGGGCTGTTGTATGGATAGCTTTCTTATTCATTAAATAACTTATTAGCTACACACTTATTGTAGTAGAGTTTGTAGAATTATTTCAAACCTCCACGTTTCTATTTTAAACAGTCTGTTTTAAGTTTTAATCTAAACTTACACTGATGGATCGGATGCAGCTGAGTATCAGTATTTTACATGGAGTGACTGCCTATCTGACCTACACAACCTAGTTTGTACTAGATAATACGATATCCTTAGGTAAGACTGGTTGTCAGACTTTCGGGGCACTGATTACCTAACAAAATGTTAGTATCCAACTAAATTCAGATTTTGACAAGGTTTCTGTAATATACGTGAGGATTATTCTGGACTATAAATACCGAAGTATAAATGCCAAACGTAACGTATTGTATCGTTGAGCAAAGGTCTCCATACAGGCAAGTCCCTAAGGAGAAGCTTCAAAAATACAAGTTACTTTTAATCATAACCAGAAATTAAGATATTATCCAATAATATCTGAAAGCCGCTCGCTATACTCAACCAGAATGGAAAATATTAAATACACAATTGTTAATAAATTCCCAGTTTCCTTTGGTAAAATATTCAACCGCGCTAAGTAGAGCGTAAAACAAGTACCAATAAGAGTAATCGTTGTAAAATAAAATATAATTCCATCGAGGAACTGGAAGCGGTTTGAATAACAACTCTTTAATTGAAAGTTTAGCAATTTGCTCTTACCCTCCCAAATGGACCCGAAGGAGCGCGGGGCAACTCATCCAGCGTTCCAAAATTGAACGTAGGCAGATGCGCTTAATTACCGGCCCAGATGCTGGCCTTCTCGTCTCACCGACGCTTATCTCGAGATGAACCTCCTAAGAGGAGGCCACCGACAATATTTGCCCGCTAAGACGTGCTCAAACGACTTTTTTCAGAGCTCCATTCGCGTGCCGACGCCGACGGTAATTAAGAAGTTAATCGGGAATTAAGTAATTAAGAATCGTCACAAATGATTATACCTCTCAGCAGAAGTATAAGTGGCAATTACGTAGCACTCATTTGCGGAATACAGATAGTAATTAATGCAATATGGTAACGTCAAAGTTTTTTGCACACCCAAAGTGCTGATAAAAGTGCCTAAGTATTAAAATTCCGGTAAGCGATTTACGAAAGAGAAGTTGCTGGGGATCTAAACTTGGAAGAAAACCTCTGTGTATCTAATACGAACTGAATAAAATTCGATTCCTCCGATTTGATATTAGGTACCGAGTTCAGGCTAGGTTAGAGTTTTCCAATAATGTTCGACTAAGTGTCCTCCAGTAGGAGATATGAATCGTAGTCAAATAGAGATGTTTATAAAGAGGTCGTTACGATACCTCGGCATGTGGACGGGCCGCTTACGTGGGATGTCACACGAGCCAAGTGAATCAAACTTCCCTTTACATTTTATCTAACTGCAAGGGCGGTCGAGTTTATGTTCCTCGCCCTACTTGATTTAGTTTTGATGGCGGAAGGGATTTTAGATAAATGATTTCCACAAGCCCCACTAGACGCTGAAGTGATTTGGTGCTAGGATTTGCAACAATGTTATAGTTTATAGGTGTGGTTTGTTCGATGCAGTGTAATAAGGGACGTAATGGAATGGGTTTCGTCTGTAGGGACGTTTAAGTGGATTAAATATTATTGCTCGTAGCGACAGATGGGGCTTAGGTACCCGCTTATAGTTTCATTGCTGCCGAATTTAAACTTATTCACAGATTTGTTCGGGCAATATTTTGTCTGTGAAATGTTTCTATGTTTAATATTTGTTTGCCAAAACATCAGAATTGGTGCTTTACTAACAGACAACACACTTATATGTTACGCTTAAATAATAAAAAAACAGGTTGCACTCCGGGAGTGCCGGCAGAAGTCAAAACTTGAATATTAACATTGTGCATTTTTGATATTTTGGGATAGTTAGGGAATAATTTTGCACGAATTGCTTTAATTATCAGCATAAAAGTACTATCATTTATGTGGTATAATACAACATTCATTTATTGCGCTATCGTACACAAACATGACAATTTATATTACATAAAAAATTTAACACTTCGGAACTATTACAATCCGTCTTACGAATTTTACCTCTTTGGACAAACCGAACGTTTTGTTTGTGTGACAGATTCTGATGTCATAAAGTTCAAATTCCTTCATAACCTAGTGTCAATAAAATCTGACGGTCACGTGTCCTTATGCGAGTTTAACATTTTTTACCCATCACAAAAGTGCACAACGCCGCTAAAGAAGTTTTCACTTCAAAAACTTGCTAATACATACATATTGGAGTTACGATCACATTTTTGCAAAGCAAACAATCTTCGAAGGAGAAACTAAGTATGATTACTTGTTGTAGCCATTGTTGGTATTGCAACAAAATTACCAGCCACAACAAATCGTGTTTAGTAAATGCAGAATGCAAATAGTTACCGGTTGGAATATTATCAATGTCAGATTGGAGTTAGGAGTTTACGATGGTACATATCTCTAAATAGGAGTAGGTAAATATCACACATAGTTGTATTGCCTGTGGTTGTATTTGCTGGGGGTGTACTAAAATACACCGTTATGGTCTGAATTTACACCAAGGGAACGTTTTGTAATTTGTTAATGTAAAAAGTCTATGACAATCAAGACATGTAGCTTCCCATTAGTGAAATAACTTTGAGAATTGGATCAATAGTTCCGAAGATAACCTCCTACATCCAAACGTACAAAAATAAAGGGGGTTGGAAGATTTTTGTAGGATGCGTGGGCTGCCTGAGTTCCAACATATTTTGTTTTTCCACGCATAAAACTTGTATGAATCAATAGTTGATATCAATACCAACCAGTTTTGAATGAGACTGAATCTAAAGCGTCACGTTGCCATCACAGTTACAATCTCCGCCATCAGTATAACTCTGAATTTATTAGCCAATCATAAAACCTGTATTTGGCATCAATAAAAACCAATATTATTATTTCCTTTATTTATTTACTTACATACTAATTATATTTTTAAATATTTTTACAAAGTGATATAAAAAAACATTTAAAAATATAAAAAACAGTAGCCCACCAGCTAAATATTTGAATTGCTTATCTTTCTCTGCTTTCACGAGGTTCTCGTCATGTGGGACCGTTATATCAACAATCATTGCGCGACGCTCCAATCGATCTATCACCACAATGTCAGGCTTATTGGCTACAATAGTCCTGTCAGTGACGATAGGTCGATCCCATTACAACGTGATATTACCATTATCGAGAACTGGGTCGGGCGCATACTTATAGTATGGCACTTCTGATTCCACAAGGTTGTATTTCAAAGCAAGTTGCTGGTGGATCATCCTGGCAACGAGGTTGTGTCTACGCAAGTACTCTCCGTTGGCCAGAGGAGAACACCCAGAAATAATGTGTCGGTTCGATTCTCGATTCTCCCGGACGGTGGCATGCCCGACACACGTCAACCGTCCCGTCCTTCATAATATAAAAACCAATATTATTATTATGAGAGAAAATCTTCTAAAGTATATAATTCAAACCTCTTATAATATTAGTATAGACTGGTAGATGCTTTCTACCACAAGTTGGGTCAAAAAATCGAATCTTTGTTCCGTTACTGAGAATGTCCTAGCAAAAATGTAATCACCATAAAATACGTACAGGATATAAACCAAAAATATTCCCGATTAGCAGGCGGACTAGACTAATTTTATAGTCAGTATCTACCTATATTTGTAGTCAGTATCCAGTACCATATTTTCTCCTTTCGCAGGTCTGCTGGCACAAATTTCTTATGAAATAAGCAGTACCTTTGTACTCAAATATTTTTGTTATTTTCCCGTGTTATTATATATTGTATTTTTGGTATTTTGCAACCCAGTTATTGGATTGTGTAAGTTAGATAGGCAGTCGCTCCATGTAAAATACTGGTATTAAACTGTATTCTGCTAGACTGGAAGCCGATTCTAACGTAGCTGTGAAAAGGCTAGGTTAAAGCAGATTACAAACACAAAATAATGTGAAAACGGACACCTATTTTAAACGTTTTCATTCAAAAGCTCGTGATTTAAATGCTCTATTAATAAGGTTTTGACATCAATAACTTTATAAGTTTTTAAACTGACATGGTCACTAACGCTATGAATAACACTAGTAACAGGATATTTACCATGTGATGAAACATGGTAAATATCCCGTTACTAGTGTTATAGATAGTTTCAATAACTTTTTCACCGTACTTGAACAAACTTACGCAAATATGCCAGTAAACAAATGTAACAACCCAAAAGATAGCTAAAACCCCTAAAGTAAATAAGCAGATTTCATTATGCTTATGCTACGTCGAACAAATTGCTTTTATAATTTTACCGTAGTTACTTTAATCTACAAGGGAAATCGGTCACGACACGCCCATCTCACGTAAACACATCATTAATTTTATTTTGTAATCGCTGTATATATGTTACAATCTTGTAACGTTGTAATTATAACGTATTGATAACGGGATAAAGGGATAATGGATTAATTCCTTGTTGAGAGTTTTTTTTTTTAATTTTCTTTTTCACTAAATTAAATGGAACACAACAAATGAACACACCAAATAGTGTTGACAGCACAGACTGTTAAACACACCATTAGTGATAAGACTTGTTATGATTGTCAGGGTAGTGATATATGCCTGTTTTCACCAACGCTAAGCGATACCCAATAATGTATGGATGTACAGCTCAAATCTTTTAAAGCACGGCTGAACACCCAGAGCAAATTTCAACAGAACCAAAAATATTGTAGACATGCATTTTGGTGTCCCTTATTGATCAGTAACACTAAGCTGTATAGGCCACTTATTGAATTAGTCAAAGAATCGATTTTACCCCCATATTAAGAAGAATTCTTCCTTTATAAACCATATTTACGTAGTACAGTCCTGAGTTCCAAGTTATCAAATAACCGTGCAGACTGACTGGCATTTAAACTAAAGTAACATCTATAAATATGTCACCAAACCTTCACATTCAAACGAGATAAGATTATATAGTTATAAATCAACGTATTCGCCCTTACAAGGTTGATTAGAGTTTCTGAATACATAGCTACGATCAGAACGTTTCTCTGGCAATTCTCGCCACGAGCGAAATGTGTTAATGCTTAGTTCTAATCAAAGAGTCGTTAGCCGCGGGCTCAGCAGTCGATTACGACTATTATAGGATACAATGGAACTAGTCGACACTTCCTCGACACTTCCTCGACACTTCCTCGCGATAAGCGAACGAGTCTCCAGAATAACGGTGTTTGGAGGCACGGATACTCGGATAACTCTTTTGTGTGGAACCGTTTAGCAGTTTGTCGTACATTATCCCGTTTTAAGGAAAATAGGGTTTGGGAAGATTGACCTACATTACCTTTTACCTTGTTTTGTTAAGAATTGAAAGAAAATGGCAATAAACTAAAATAGGGAAGAGTATTGTATTTTAGTTGTCAAATTGTTAAACATGGTTGTAAATGAATGACATTTTTTATTAACATTTTGATTATTCAAGAACCAAAAGTCAAAAAAACTTAGTTCACAAAAAACGCTGAATGAAACTGAAAAAACGCCCCAATCAACTGTTCTGTTCAATCTTTGTCATTATAATGCTTGTAACGACTATAGTGACATAAAAAGGAAAGTGGTATATTTCCCTAAGTCATGTATATTCATACGTTGTTCTATATCAAGGGTAGAATCAACCCTAAAACGGAAGTTGCCGACCAAATCAACAATGTGTAATAATGTTAGTTTACATCAGGGACATTAATTTATACATAACTACAGACCCGCGGCTGCTTTGTGCGGATTGAACGACTTGATGAAACGTCAAGATTTTTAAACAATTCCGAAATGACTGCTAAAACTGTATAAAAATAAGTTGCATAGTTTAAGCAATTATACAAATAGATAGTACGAATCACGAATTTAAGCCATATACGTGTAGACCACTTTTATTTGAGAAATATTTTTCAAATAAAAGTCGTTTACGAATCAAGTAGATTTTTCTTGAATTATTTTGACTAGACAAAAACGTCCCAGAACCTGGTTTCTTCCTCCTTTTAGACTATACAGAATAATGCGGACAAATGAAGTGTCTGCTACGTTTCTACGATACGTTTTGTATTAAGCAACGACTTATTGTCGGGCCTACGATGTCCTCCCATACTTAAGTACCAACGCTGTAACATAGAAGTATTGTAAAACCAAATGATTTTAAAAGAGTAACCATGGAGTTTCGCGCCGGTTCTTCTCCATAGGAAACGACCAACCCGAACCGAGCACCTTTTTGTTGACGTTTTACAAGTGCCCATGAAGGCCTATGTGAAATAAAAATTTTGCTTTTTTGTACGCTTTTTTGTCGCTTTGTAGCTGAGGTTAGAGAAAAAGGACTTCAGCATCATCTGCCTAGACTTTCCTAACTATGCTTTGTGTCGACTTTCAGTCTAATCGGATGCAGCTGATTTAAATAATAATTAAATCTAAAAAAAACATAGTATAGTAGTATACATAAACATACCTCACGCCTGTAATCCCCGAAATATTTAGCAGAGGTTTGCCTTATAGTAGTACTACACCCACATTTCGTCAGTGAAATTTAA
The DNA here is from genome assembly GCA_949152445.1 of Cerastis rubricosa. Classification (NCBI taxonomy): domain Eukaryota; kingdom Metazoa; phylum Arthropoda; class Insecta; order Lepidoptera; family Noctuidae; genus Cerastis; species Cerastis rubricosa. Next base: position 14,653,676 of record OX424525.1, on the reverse strand, counting down.
GTCCCATGTAATAGGGGTCGACCCTATTGCAATCACCCGGACACAAATCAAGACTCCGACTTCTTTTAGTATCATATTGAAAAACTTACTGATACAAAGGTAAGGTTAGGTCTGGTCACGAAATTGCTCTAAAAATGACAAAACATACACCTCAATAATTTGTAATAATAGATGTTGATTCACTATTTACTATACTAGCTCTTCGCCCGCTACTTCGTATGCGAAAATTGTGATATAATATAACCTATGTTACTCGGTAAAGATGAAGCTTAATAATGGTGAAAGAATTTAAAAAATTGGCCGAATAGTTTTTTAGTTAAATCGTAAAAAACAAACAAACAATCAAATGTCAATCATCATATCTAAACTTTAGGTACCTATGTTGATTGACAACATGACCATTTTCACTTATCAATAAAACAATATCCTGCAACAAATTCGTTTCAGATTTATCTGGTCCAAAATCTTTGAAATCTATTGTATTACGCCCGTCCTGTTCGATATGTCTCACACTTCAAGACGAGTCGGTAACAGTTTATTTCAAATTCTTTCTACGACTGTTCTTTTAAACCATTTTTATTTTGGTACATAACTCGTAGTTACGTACGTATTATTTTTAGGGTTCCGTACCCAAAGGGTCAAACGGGACCCTATTATTCTGTCCGTCCGTCCGCTCGTCCGTCCATCTGTCACCAGGCTGTATCTCATGAACCGTGATAGTTAGCCAGTTGTTTCTACAGATTATGTATTTCTGTTGCCGCTATAACAACAAAAATACTTAAAACCGAATGAAATAAATATTTAAGGGACCTCCCATACAAAAAGGGATTTTTTTGCTCGTTTTTATAAATAATGGTACGGAAACCTTCGTGCGCGAGTCCGACTCGCACTTGGCCGGTGTTTTTTGTTTCACCCGGTTTGAACGACATGTGAAAATTTGAATAGTTTAATTGGGACAATAGCTTTTTTCCTGGATGTGGAAAGTAGATTTTTGTAAATGTTCTGTTTGAATTAAACTGCGTACGTTGTGTGAATATCTTTTTGCCAGAGTTCTAGTAGTAAGCAGTTTATTTATTTACCGAAATAGTTAAATTTGATTGGTGTTTATGTGACCTGGCAATTTTTTTATGAATATTCTTCCTCGTTCACGAGTACTGGTCTATATTTCATGTATGTACCAGAGTTGAAAATAATGTGACGATATTAGCTAAAGAATACCGTAGGGTTAGCCATAGTTAATAGGAAATTGAACTCTGTGTAGTATGCTCGAAAAGTCATAATGATAACATAGGCTGCTTACATTTGGCGATGATCGCAATTTGTTGTGCAATTGAAATGGTCTTATGTACACGCATATTGTGACAATATTATTAAGTTGTCACCCATTTCTACCAACGACCAACCAAACCACATCATTAAACATTCGATTTGAATACGAAACTAATTTCAATTCGCTATTAGATAGCTGCAAAGCTAAAAAGACCATTATTGCACCGAGCGTGGCGGACATGTCAACACGATTTGGTCATTTCACCCCCGTGTTTCACCTCCACACCGGGACAATGTTTTGCTTTCGACGAAAAATAAAAATTTAATGATGAATCATTTCATATATCACGTATGTCCATGGTCCAGTGGTCACCTTCATAAAAGGGAGGTAATGTAGTAAGCCATGCTTTTAGGAGTATGATGATGATTAATGGATCCAAATCATGTTCTATTTAATGTCATTTTCTCAACTACGGTATAGCTATCTATTCTAATGTTTACGTAGTGTATATGGTGTGTAGTGAGCGTCGTCGTCAACAATTAATCTTCATTAATGGTTCACTTAAGCTATGTGCGGTTTCCGCCGAACTCAAGAGAATACGGCTTGTATGTGACCTTAACTCCTTTGTTTTACTTAACTTTAAACTATTTTAATGTCCCAACAAATTAGAACTAAGTATACTCTTAACAAGCCGTTAATATTTATTCGCGTTTTAACAAAAACATGTGAGCACATTCTCTGTGGGCTGCCGACGTTAAAATGTACTTTTTAATGAAATTGCTCGCCTACTTCGAGATATTCAAATTCTCGAAACTTTTGAGGTAAGTACCCGATTTTTAAAGAGAACGGTATAAGCGATATTTTGAATTCTTCCTTCCTCCCGCGTTTGAGTAATTTGTATAATTTTATTGTAAGAAATACAAAGCGCTAATGCAAGAACCGTTACAGCGTTATGCACGGATTAATTTATAACAATATTCAGAACGCAGTCTGAATAAACATTGTACATAATTTTCCTGTAATTCACACTCAATTTCGTTGCAAAAAAATAACGTCCAATATTCAGGAGATCTGTAATGAATGCGAAATTAATGCAAAGTGGTTAGCTATAAATCTCCAGAGCTTTGGGGCAATAAAACAAAAAATGAGAATTACCAGTTTGATAAAACAAAAACTTTGTTTGGCAAGTGCCCCAGAGGACGCGCCTAAACTCTGCCTGTCGACCTACGGAGTGCGTACCTCTACCTATATTCCAATTTCTACTTTTTGTACGCTGCGAACGCGTTCAATGTGGCTTGTTTATTTCAGTTACTGCTCGCGTACGATGCGTCGACAGTTAACAACGTTTCGGCACTCTTCTGCTCATTTTTAATGAATGCGTATTCGGTTCCTATTGTTTTTGTTTAGATGTTTGTTTCTATAGTTGTTACAGTCAAAACTGTCATGTCGAATGATAAGGGTTATTCTTTTTGGCATTGTTTAATACCTCTTTTGTGTAACATAACATTCACCAATACATCACAGTTAAAGCGAGGCTTGTCGGCTAGGATTTTAATATCGTAACAGTGCGCACCGGAATTAGAAGATATAGCTTCTAATAGAACAATATTACCAGTTAAGCGAGTAATTGGAATCAACGGCTTGGGCGAAAACTGTGCCGGCGTATCACAGGACCCCGTATAGGTGTGATGTTAATGATCGCTGTCTCGAGCTCCCCCTCCAAAAACGGTCCTCATAAAATTTTACGAAGACTACATTTTGTAAAATAAAGTAATACCACCACGTCCCGTCCCTTCACACTTGAAATAACGGCGGATTCTGCGTAGACTAGACATCGCTAGTTTTTGCGACTTCAAATTCTATTAACATTTACGGATTATACGATGAAAAAGTTTTTTCTTTTTTGCCCAGCGTCTAGCATCATGTATAAAAGATAGTTTTACGTCTTTTACTACTAAAGTCATCAAGACGATTCAGGTATATTCAAAAAGATTTAATTTAAATATATTAAAGCGATACACTAAAATTTGTATGGTGTCGGACGTAAAGAATAGCACCATCCCATATCTTCCCATGGGTGTCTTAAGAGGCGACTAAGGGACTTGCCAGAGAATGGGCAGCAGCATTCTCTGTGCTTTTGTAACAACCGTACTGCGATCACCAACCCGCTTGCCAAGCGTGGCGATTATGGCAAAACCCCCCTTGTGCCAATTTGGCGACACTTTCGGGAGGCCTATGTCCAGCAGTGGACGTCTTTCGGCTGAAATGATGATGATGACTAAAATTTGGCTCTCGCGCTGATCCCGCTCATTTGGGACCTGCGGGATCAATTAATTAATTCATTATTTTTTTTCTTTGGTCGCTACTCGCTTGGTGGCACCAAGCGACCATCTGTCAAAGATGAAAAAATAAATGTCTTGGAATTTCAAATTTGAGTACAAGTGTGTAAAAAGGATAGGATAATGCACAATTTACTCCATGACTTGCCCGTGCTACTACCAATCTTACTACCAGTTGAAAGTAGTATCACGGGAAATTAATAATTTCTCGTGTAAAAAATAAAAGTATTACAATAGCGATAGTAATAAAACATTAAAAAGACGAGTAAAAAAATAGTAAGAAATTAAAATAACCTAGCATAAGTACTCGACGTCGACGTTTTATAAGTGCCCATGTAGGCCTATGTGAAATAAAAATATTTTTTTTTCATTTGATACTAAATCAAATCAATCAAATCACATTACCAGCTGACAGCGTTGATGAGGTCTTGATGCCCTTTTATAATTTGTTGTTAGTTTATGTAAGTAATCGTTTTTAATAAATAAATTAGAAGAAAATTCAATCATACTATCAACACACATTTACTTAGGTACTTACTCAGAACTTAATATACATACTACCTACTTATGCTAGCCTAGTACCTTTGCTGGGTTATTTTAATTTCTAACTATTAAAGAGGTCCTTTAATTGGCTCCAACGATCACTAAGATCGTTATCATAATTATCAAGAATGCTTTTCTTCTTGATTGTACAAATCACAAAATTAGTCAGCGGGACCATTAGTTGACCAATTCAATTAATGGTCTTGGTGGAATGTCTAACAATTTTTAAAATCACTCATTATTCTGGGAAGACAAATATGACTTGAAATACAGGCTCAATCGGGCTCAGGCGTAATTATGCCTGAGCCCGATTGAGCTTAAAAAGTATTTAAAAGTAGTTAGACATAAACTAGACTAGTCTAGATAATAAATAAGAGATTGTCAGTTGCCAATCTTTTATTTATAATCTAGTCTAGTTTAAGTCCAACTACGTATAATACTGGTCAAAGTGTTACAATTTAAGGAGAATTAAATAAACTTAATTACTAGCCAGAGGGCCACATCGCATTGCTCCCTTCTACATCTTATTCAAACAAAATGTATCGGTGCAAACTCCTCGATAGAAGCATACTCGCTTTGAACAAATGCGATTTTTCAATATCACTCGAAGCGCTTTTAAATATATTATATATAGGTACTTGTTTATAATAAGTACGCAGTATTCTAGGGCCATTTGCCCTGCCATAAACATGAATGGCGCCAAAACGTCTCTCTTATCTCGGGCATTTCTCGGAGGGCGGAAGTGGGGCCCTAAAGGCGGCGTGCCGTTCTTCAAGTGTGGTCCTAAAGGATCTCGAAATAAGGGCCGAGAGATCCCTTTGAGAAAGCACTACGTTGTAGAGCAAATGGACTGTAAGAAGAAACTCGCAACCGATTGCGATATTGATTTTTATTTAAGCGATACTTCGTGTTTCGCGCGAGCTAATCTTTATCTATAAATAGTCTTCGGGTTACGCGGATAATTTCCTACCTACTACGTGTACTTTGTAGCTTAATTACTCTCAATCTTATTTTTTATTATATCGGAACTATCAAAATGTATCGTGTAATTACAAAGGATGTCACACGTTACATTGTTACTATGTAATACTTCACTAATACTCCTAGTTATTGTGCGGGGTAATGCATAATATTCGATTCCCTTTGTCTTCTCTTGATGCAGTAAATCCAGCTCAACTCAAATAACTAACCTATTATGTCAGTCTTTACGAAGTGTAGTTTCTTGACGTCTTCACTAGAGTACAAAGAAAAAAAAAACGATGTAGTGTACGAACGGTCCACCATGTATGACCACCAGTATGGACAAATGTCCACCGTATATACTACCCTGCGTCGTTGAGGAAATTTTGCGGAGGAGTGTACAACTGTATAAATACACAGATATCTGGGGTAATTGGTCGTTATAATATAAGCCCTTGTTTTAGTCTGTGCCTTCATCCGGCTACATATTCATGGGGCAAATTTGATGCGGCGGATAAGTCGGTGAATTCGTCACCAGACCTACTGGAAGTTCGTCTCTCATGAATATTTATCGGTTAATGCAGTTATAATACATGCCCGGCTCGGTGTTTATGTCGCATTTAATTACCTTTACCCTAATTCCTCGGATCTTTGCTTTAGAATATTTGAGAACGCAAGAAGCGTTTTATTATGAAAAGTTTTGCGTTAAGTAAACAGATTGAGATCGTTTTGTTTGCTTGGGTTAATTAGAACAATTAGAATTCTTGAAGAAATTCTAAGGAATTACAGAAATGATTGCTATAAAATATATACAGAGAAAGAATTAGTTGTGCCTTTTGCTAAGCGGATCAATTTTTCTCTTTGTAGTGCTTCTTTCTTGAAAATGTGTTTTATTCATATTTCAGATACGTTACATTCTCTTTGTTGTAAAAACTCAATAAAGTTTTTTTTTAGAAGCAAACTTAGTAAAGTCTTGTTTTTTTCAATTTATTTAGTCTGTGTAATTTTGTTTTGTTTGCAAGCGGATATAGGTGTAAAATTACAAAATGGGATGATTGTTTGTGAACAAACAGCCAGTGTCCGCTTATTAGAAGGGCCCACTGTAATAAAAACATCGCCTTATTACAGTTGGGATATTCAGCGCTCGGTGGAACACTGAAATTTAAATCTGGACATAAAACGATTTGTTTTTGTTGGCGCAATAAAAATAAAATCACATTTAACAGCATGGCGTTTTATGCTGAGCAGTTAAGTTCCATAAGTTTATTTATATGTATGTGTTTCGAGATAAATTGCATGTTTTCGCTTCATTTATGTACAACCGATTTCTCAAATAGAGTTGTAAAAAGCATGCGAAATATTCGACGACCGCAAACAAAATGTTTTAATATTTCGAGGTATTTTATTTTTAAACTAAATTGTGAGAAAGCTTTTTCGATAAATATGACCTTTTGTCTTTTAATTTAATCATGGTGACAAACAGAGCTGAAGAATAAACTTGTATCTACATACATAATTGAAAATTAGGCAGTCTGAAACATCTTTTATTCAAATAGTTCAGAGTAAGTATATATATTAAGGGCGCCCTTGATTGTTCAAGATGTGGTCTGGAAGTATTTTTCTATTCTTATTATTAAGTAAAGCGAAATTGACTAGGGAGTTTACTAACTTCTAACTTTTGGTGACTTTTCAGACGAATCTGTATTTTTTTTGTAAAAGCTAATACCTATTAATTTAGTAATAGCTCAATAATATACGAGCCACTCAGAATGCCTTTTTTATTTTTATTCTATTTGAAAAAAACAAAAAAAATTGTGCAGTAAATGGTCTGTAATTGTGTATCAACATTATATTTTTGTGAAAAGGTAATTCAACCCATGAAAGAATACATTTTCGGCCGAAAAAAAACTGTATGTAAGTAATCCTGTTTGTATATTTTTTTGATGCCTATACTGACTGTTAATATATTTCGTAACACATAACTCCCTTAGGGGATTATTTCGCGTTTATTGTTTAATTTTTATTTCGTCCACGTTCCGGGTTTACTGACCTCGGGAGGTGTAAAAAACTCTCAATGTCGGAAAAAATGGTTTTATTTAAGGTACCTACGTAATTTTATTTTTTTTTGCCCGCGCTCATTCGAGCAATTGCAAAATTTTATAATTCTTTGTTAAAATTTACCGTTAGCAATCCACTATGTTTCTATTTTATCGTTTTTATGGAAACGTCTCCATCAGTAACTAGTGGCTAAATAATAACACCCGCTCGGGTCGATCTTTAGGTTAAGCCATGCTTACCGGGGTTGTTCCGTGGATGGGTCATCACCAGAGGTCGGAATTAGGTTATTTGTGTACTTACACTGATTTCATACAGCGAAAGAATGAAGTGGTTATGCCTCAAATCCCGAGATTAATTTTAAAGATCAGAAAAATCCCGTGATTTATTAAATAAAAAAGTAATTTACTTCTACACAAATTAAACCATCCGATATCGGATGTCTGGAATTGCAAAATTCCAATGCGCACACGCAAGAGAAAATCCATATTAATATCAACATTTCGATGCAAGTACAAAAATAACTCTACCTAACTCCGACCTCTGGTGATCACACATTAAATATCGAATTTCCTCCGCGCCTCGGAAATCACGTTAAGCCGTTGGTTCCGGCTGTCATTTGTAGATCTTTGACAGTCGTTACAGGTAGTCCCACTCACTAGCAGAGTTTGTAAGACGTAAGTAAGTACTGAAGAAACATAATGACTATGGAGAAAAACCAAAGAATGTTCGAAATAAACATGGTGTATAATAAACCGAGCGAATAAATAATATTTGGACGACTGTTAATTAGATACTTTAATACTAAACCGAGCGGCGTTAAATTATGTTTGTGAAAAATTAACTAAACTGAGCTACTAGCAGTGCGAAACAGTTAATCTAAGCTAGCAACTAAAATTCCAAGTTGCCGAATCAAAAATTAAATCGAGCGAAAAAAATACTGAGTGAGCGAAAATAATACTAGGTGAGTGGAGTATAAAACCGATTTGAGTTCATGAATGAAGTACTTCAAAAATACCGTTTTGGGATGCGTTTGTGAGCTGCGGTAATAATATCTTTACGTACTGAAATACTAATTAATACTTGCGTTTAAAAACTACCCATTAAAAACAAATCTATAGACTATAGTCAATATCCCTCCCCCCAACCTGTTTGTGACAGCGACGGTTTTCGCTCCGTACTGTGAAGCTTACTGTGATGTCGACAGTATACACCATGATCTGCAAAATTGTCGCTCAAATAGTTTGTTCGCTTAAAAATTATTATGCTGATAGTTCTGAATGAATTGTACATTTTTTTTTTTTTTTTTTGGATGGGACATCGTCAAATGTCTTGTTCCGCTCTGGGCGGAGCGGAAGGGAGTGTCAGACTTGACTGACTAAAACCTCAACTGAATTTTTTCAAAATTAATTATTATACTATTACTTACTACTTATTTTATTATTATTGTTTTTATTTTTTTTAATGTTTTTTGAATTGAATTGAATTGTACCTCAAACTCGTATTTTTAAGTCGCCGTTTTCAGTATTTGTGTTCGCTCTCAGTATTTCGCCCACTTAGTATTTAAGTACGCCATATCAGTATTTTTGACAACCTGATTTTCAATTTATACTCGATCGTTTAAATACTACCCTTACATAATTAGTTGTGTTAATTCATCAAGGGCATATGAAATGTCACTGAAGGTTACAAAACCCTTTAATTTTCCTTAAATTGTTTTCACAGACTTTAATTACCATACCATGTAAGATATTAATTACGCATTTTAGATTTGAATTATAATTCAGTAACCTATACTTAAATTGGTCTTACTTCTTACATAATTGGTTGTTTCATGTATTTTAATAAAATGTCTATACATACATCTACATCGTTAGAAGTATGATAGACGTAAGTTAAGTTTTGTTGCTATTGATAAATAACGTGAGAATTGAAAATGACTTATCAAAATAAAATACCTATTTCTACTATCAATTAAAATAAACAAATAGAAATGTAAAATCAAAACTATATTATTATTTCTCCTAGCAAAAATAAACTATTTCCTTTATTTTAGAATGATTTATAGTTTCACCAGATTTGATAAAACTAGCCTAGTTAGAGAGCAGCGGTGGCCAGAGAGCAGCGCTAGCCCAGTGGTGGCAGCCCCGACTTACGAGCAGTAAGCCGTGGGTTCGAACCCAGGCAGGCGCATTACATTGTGTAATTTATTTCATCACCACTGGCCTCGAAAACGGAGAAGGGAAACATCGTGAGGAAACCGGCATGTCGTCGAACAAAGAAATCGAAGACATGTGACATCTACCAACCCGCTCTGGGCCCGCGTAGTGGATTACAGCCCACTCCCGCTCATAGAGAGGAGGCCTGTGTCACAGCAGTGGGAACATTATAGGCTGATGATGATAATGATGAGTTAAGTATGCCCTAGCTGTTGAGTTTTACTTTTACTGCTAATCGAAATCTAGTAATATCTTTTATTCTTTGTTTATTGGTGAATATCCATACCTAATTCAAGCATATGGTAATGGTAATTTTCTTCATTTAGACGTCCATGAAGTCGATCGACTTCCATTCTAACCGGATGCAGCTGAATTTCAGTGTTTCATATGGAGACACTGCCTATCTGAGCTCCACAACCCAGTTACTAGGTAACATTATACTTGGTAAGACTGCTTGTCACACATTGCATAGAATAACAAATTTCACAAAATTAAGTTACTCTAAAATACCTTTGAACCAAAAAACCGCAAGTGTTTTTTCTGTGTCTACTTCATTAAAGAAGCGACAATTGCCAAACGTCGGCATTAACTCCCGATCAAAGGCTTGTGGATTGAAATCCGACCCCACTGAATTACTGCGGTAGACCTCTTTTTAACCCGAGCTAATTTACCCTCAGAGATACGGTTAAGGGTAGCGTTGTGCGTTACATATTAATGTTTAGATAAAGACCGAGACTGAAATAGATAATAGTAATTGATAATATAACTTAATATCAAATTAATGTAAATGACTTTTAAATCTTTTACGTCGAAAATTATATTTTTTTTGTTAAGTATCAGCACCTTTTTTTAAATAAAGTCAAACGTATATCCGCTGTAATAAGATTTTTATGACCCAAATATATTGCACTCATTTCAAATTACCTCATAATGATTATTAATTCACGGGAGCCACGGACGCTGGCGCAGTAAATTACAATTATTTTTGCTTAGAGGGGACATCAAGACACAATTTTATCACACAAAACACGGAAATTGAATACAAACACCCTGTTGATTAGGTGTGTAATGAGTATGTAAAATTCAGCGCGACACTTTGAGCGGAACATATACTTGCGAAAATTTCCTTCTCCACCCCTGGGTCTTATAAATATTAATATTTCCTATCTCAGCTGTTAATTACCCAGACAACTACGGATGAACCCCCTGTATTCATTAGCCAACCTAATTAGTACAGGGAACCGTGCAAGTTGCGCGGGAAGTACGAATTCTTTGTCAACCATATTGAATACGGTATCATCCTGTTGCTTTTGCTAACTAAAAGAAAATTTGTGCTCCTAGCTCGTTTGTATATTTTTAGTATGACAAAGAAAGGGGAATTATATAATGTACCGCTGCAATTTTCACAACGAGTTCGTGGAAAAGGATGTTTTTAATTCGTGGCTGATTTTCAAATTGTTATATTGTTCTAGAGTTTTAAGTATCTCGTTCATTTTGCTCTTTTTGAGTAAATGTTCAATTTGTCTGTTAAAACGCTGTGGAAAATGTCGATGTTAAACTGAAAATCAAGCGCTAGGTTTTGTATTTTCTCCTTGAACTCGGTATATCTTTTCTGAAGAGTTAGCTTTACTTTGTGCTCATTAACAGTGTCCTGTCTGGGGTAATTAGATGCTGCTGAGTATCTCCCGGTACGAGCGTGCATAGGGAATTGCATATATTGTGAGATTATCAGAGAAACACTTTACAGTTTAGAAGAAATTACCTTGGTAACATCATCTCTTTTTTTGTGCATCTCGCAAATCAACTTAGAAGGTTTTCGCTGAGCTCGTGATCTGCCTCTCTCTTTCCGCAGCTTCCCTCCGCGACATGACGGTTTCGCGGAAGGACACCACCGCGTCCCAGGACTCTGTGCTGCCAACCATCGCGCGAACAACGGTTGGCAGCGACAGGTCTCCTCCTATCTCTGCAACGACAGCACGACGCGGCTCGTCCCACGCAGAATATTCGGCCAGCACATGCTGCGCCGTATCCTCCAGACAGTGGACGCAGTGATGGCACCGAGCGTCCGGCTCCCTGCTTATGCGACACTTGTACTTCCCGAAGCAGCCGTGCCCCGAAAGCGCCTGCGTCGCCCGGAACGTCAGGGAGCCGCTCGACACAATCGGATTACCTCGATTGTGTCGAGGCCGGTGGAGGAAAGGTCAAGCCTCCTCCACCATTCGGCCACCATGACCTGTCAGAACTGAGACTGCACTAGCCTTTCGCCCCGATCCTTGGCGTCCTCGCGCCACTGATGTAGTGTGGCGTACGAGCCTCCGGTAACATCATCGCGAAAGTTGTCACTTTTCTATATTATAGGCTGTTTGGTAAGTATTTCGTTTTCCATGGGCATATAATCCAACGAAACCAAAAAACCGTCGAATTTATAGTTTGAAATTTTTTTTTTTATAAAAAGAACTGTAATGACAGCTGAATACTGAAAAACAAAAAATCTCTTGATTAGAGGCAAAAGAAAATCCCAAAAAAGCTAGACTAAGAAAATAACATCAAAACGCACTATTGAGACCTCAGCCTTAGTTAAGGAACGGAAACTTGATTGTGGATTAGCTCATTCTATAATTCCCGAAGAGTTAATAAAGTAACCAAATCTAATAGTACCTCCAGATTTCGCCAGTTATATTTAAGTCCCGTGTAATAGGGGGCGAAATTATTGCCATCAACCGCGCACGGATCTAGAGCTCGTGGCTGCTACCAAGAAATTCCTGATGGCAAATCCAATAACTATGCCCTACCTGGAAGTCGAAGTCTGGGCCTTATGCTCAGAAGTCACGCTTGCAGCTACTAGGCCAGTGAGGCCGTTAATTTTCGTTGCGAAAAAAGTTTAAGTGTTCCTATAATATGCTTCTTGCATGACGAGTATTGACGAGTTATTAGATATTTTTTACGAATGATTTATGCTCAATTAAATACCTAAGTATCACTTTATCACTGGTTAAACATTAACATAAAATGTTATCCACGTTTGTTGTTTTGCTTTGGTCAGCTTAGGACAACCAACTGAAAACTCATTCATGATTTGATGCCCAAAAGACGTCCACTGTCGTCAAGTGTCACCACATTGACATTTTGGGGGGTTTTGCCATAATCGCCACGCTTGGCAGGCGGGTTGGCGATCGCAGTACGGTTGTTACAAAAGCACAGAGAACGCTGCTGCCCATTCTCTGGCAAATCCCTTAGTCGCCTCTTACGACACCCACGGGAAGATACGGGATGGTGCTATTCTTTACGTCCGACACCATACAGAGAATCCACGTTAGCTAACGGAGAACCCAGCTACTTAGGTTCTGCTAAGTAAATAGAACAAACAGGGAAATAATCTTAGATATTCCAAACATGTTACGTAATGATTCAATTTCCTGCTTTACCTGCTCTCGTAACAACTACATCGAATGTGTCAGAAGAGACACTTGTCTTTTTATGAAACTGTTTGATTTTAAGCAGTTCACAAATTCTCTTATAAAATAATTTTGTTTTGGTAAATAAAACAAAACGGTGCAAGTGATAAAAGTCATGTTTGACAACAATACAAGCGGAAACTGGGTTACAGTGAGTGATGAAAACTATCAAGATTATGTTATTGATCACGACAAAGTGATAGAGAGTGAAGTGTTAACTTTCAGAACAGTTTATTTTATTGAGGATATCATACATTTTATTGTACTTTTACTGGCTCTGCATTGATATATCGTGGTACGTCATGAAGAAGCTCAGCAATTACAAAAATTATGTGTTTCTCAACGCAATTTTGGCAAACCTTTGGCTTTTTCAACATTTAAAATAATGGTCAATTACGAAGAAATTAGATTTAAAACATTATACGAACCCATTAGTATATGGACTAAAGAATTGTTTATAATCTATATTTATATTTATTATGTGTAAAGAACCACTGGTTGTTAGTTCTAAGTCATAAGTTATATAAGTGAATTTTGTTAAAGTATTTTCGTTATCAACCGCCCCTCAATATGTACTGCACGATAGCTAATTCGTGTGCCAATCATGTTAATTACGCCAATATCCCCGGTGACCGTCCATTGTTCCTGGCGTTGAAAGGACAATGTCCAGCGCCGGATGTTTGTTTGGTGATATGATGATACCGAAATGTTATCTGTATCTGTGGAGATGTAACATTCTGCTGGAAAGCTGGCAATGTGCATCATGATGAAATTGTGATTTTTTAAAGAACATTTTTTTGCTTCAAGTGTCTATAAAATAAAGTTATAAATAGGTTTTTTTATCTACAATGTTTTTTTGGTGAAAAGCACTTAAAATATAATCCTATAGAGAAATTAGTCACATATTTCCTTTTAATATGATAAATCAAATCAAAATCATATCAAAATATTTTTATTTCACATAGGCCTACATGGGCACTTATAAAACGTCGACAAAAAGGTGCTTGGTTCGGGTTGGTCGTTTCCTATGGAGAAGAACTGACAAGAAACTCCATGGTTACTCTTTTAAAACCATTTGGTTTTACAATATAATATCAATGGTAACAATGATTTATTCAGTAGGTACTCAATGCTGTACAAACTACTTTCAGGGTTATATCACGTGTTGTATACTTATGTGTAATATATACTTATAATTGCTTTAGCAATTAAAAGTATACAAACAATCGATTTACAAAACCAACATGGCGCTTCATGAATAACATAATGAACGTAGCAAAATAAAAAATGTGTTAACATTGTTTTAGACGAACGACGTCTGTGCAGTGACGTCATGAATACCGGATATGTGCATAATATAAATGTTGGTGTTACAAGCCTCAATGAGATAAAAAATGACGTATTAATGTGCAGTTTTAATCACAGTTTAGGGTTTATTTTTATCTCTGATGGTGCTGAGGTAGCTGTAAAATTATCATCAAAATGAAAAGTCATTTGAATACGCATTTTGTGCGAACCAGGTACTACTTTTCAGTTTCATTTTGAGATAGTGGGAACAGTTTTTAAAAGATGACATAAGTCTATTGCTAACCGTCCGTCCGTCTTATGACGACAGGCCGTGCCGACGGCGCGTTCGTGTTCCACGCGCGCCTCAATGACATGTCAGCAAATCGGAAGGGGTTCGAGAGGGCCGATACCTGCCAGGGCTGCGGGACTGTTCGAAAGAGATACCGTGGCCCTGGAACACAAGGGGCTAAAAGAAGGAACATGGATGGGTTTTAGTCAGTCAAGTCTGACACTCCCTTCCGCTCCGCCCAGAGCGGGAGAAGTCGTTTGATGATTTGTAATCAGAAAAAAAAAGTCTATTGCTGACTCTTCTGCTTAAAAGGACACTTCTATCACTAGCTATCTAGTACAAACCTTGTTAAAGAAAAATAAACCGTATTTGTGCCTTCGGTGATTACAAGAGTGATGATATATTTCTGTTAGCTAAAGTAAAATATCATTGCAGTATAAAATTGTGAATCAATTTTCGAAGCAAAATAAGTAAGGAGGTAAGAATCAGAGCTTCTGTAGTTTCTGCATATCTCGATCAGACACAGGTGTCAGTATATAAATGCACAAAGCTTACATAATTATCTGTACTTACCTCGCAATTCCATTAAATACAACCAAATTAATGTTTTAAATTAACCAATCAAAGCGAAAATCTATCCGAACCGACTAATTCAAAATGATTAAATATATCCTTTATGGAGCCAATAGCAGATTAATCTAGAATGTAAATAATTTACGTTGATATTGGTGAAAATTATTCCGATGACCTATTTGAGGAATATAGCAATATCGATGAATATATTTAGAGCGACCGTCTTTATCAGATCTTCAGGAATTTTCCATTCAATAAGTCATGACGTGAGGGGGCGGGTTCGTAACATATTTGACTCAAGTAATCTGCCATTAAGCCAAAAAGCTCTCTTCGCTTATCTGCGACATCTGGACCATGTTTATATTTTGAGGGTCTCCGACAACCTCTATAACGACTCGGCGCTTATCGTCGTCCGCCTGTCTAGGTAATCTCCTATACCTTTACGCAGCAAATTGTGCCTTACTGCCTACGGAAGAAACGCCACAGTGTATCGAAACTCTTTGTTTAAGTACCTGTTCGGAACACCGACCCTGACATTGGATATCGAATCTAAATTCCCCAACATAGAGTATCTTTTTGGAACACAATCTTTTTTTTTGCTCATATGCGAATCTATTGTACGAAAAGCGACTTTGTTATTTACGTGGTTGAGGATATTTTTGTTCGCTGAAAACACTCTAGATAAATAGAAACATGTCAAACATACTCATGTTTAATGTCAGATCTGTCGGTAGAATTTAGAATTTGACCCCTTCCGTAATGACCCTGTGAATTTTCTTCCGCTGCACTCTAAGTATTAAATTAGGTGGGTACCTTAACGGTTCGGGGTATAAAAAGGATTATAAAATAGGCATATATGTTTTAGTCTCTCACTAAAAGCTTCTGATAGGTTTTGATCTTTTTAAAGAGTATCAAAACGGAAAAATGGGACCGTTTTTATTTTTATAAATAAAAGAGGTAAAAAAATCTTATGTCAGTCTACTTTGGTCATGCACGTTCTTATTAATGAATTTATATATATTTATTATACCTATATGTACCTAAATATATACTTGTCTAGGTAAAGAAGAATTTTAATGACCAGTCTGTTGATTGACAGCTTTATTAATAATCAGCAAATCCCAAAACAAAGACATTTCTATTATTTTCCATTTTGATATATAATAATGAATTTGATATAAATCATCCGGAATGAATGCTCTAAATGACGGTGATAACCTTATCAAAATCCGTTGCTTAGCTTAGAAGGACACACCGACGGATTATTATCGACAAAAAATTATGTTATTTTAGACAATGTTTTGTTAAAACATAGATTGAATTCATTTTTTCAGGAGCTCGTGGTTAAATAATAACAGCCGCGCGGCTCGATCTTTAGGTTAAGCCGCACTTGCCTGGGTTTCTCATCTTTGATGGTCGTTACAATAAGTCAGTGGCCAGAAAGTCTTAAAACCAGTCTTATCAAGGGCTTTGTCCGGTTAAGCAGTAGCCAGCCTCAGAGGCTGAACTGCGAGATTCCATTCACAAAAAAAAAAACTTATCAAGGGATAACATTTAACCCAGTACTAACTGGGTCGTGGAGATCAGATAGGGAGTCGCTCCATGTAAGATACCCAGCCAGCACAAACCTTCTGAGTAAGTTTTGTTTAACAACAGTCCTCTAGAAACTAATTTCTGAATAAAACGACCATAATTAGCTGATTTAGCGCTTACTCAGACGTTATTCAAGCAATTTGGGCACAAAATTATTCTGCTAGTAGCTGTGTAATAGCAACGTAACAGATGAATAAGTTTTGAATAATTATACGACAAGCTGAGTATCGTTTGCATAAAAGCATTTATTTTTTATATAAGTATTACAGCTCTGTTAGTCCTTCAAATCTCTGATATTCAGATGATATACAGCATTTAGCTTATTTCAGTATATTTTTATCAAGTGCTTATTCAAATTAAAATTAAATTCACAAATACCGAACAAATAAGCTAACGTTACGGACTGTGACAGAATTAAAGTCAAGCTCTTTGGCCAAATAATTGTACCTATAAGTAAATAATTTTACCCTAATTGAATGGTTATAGAAAGAAATTGTAGGTGCGCATGCAACTTTACCGTGTATTTACATATACATTTCGTATAAAATTTTCACGCGCCCCCTGAGAAGCCAGGTTTTTGAGAAATAAACGACATTTCGTCTGTTGGTTTGTTTTTTTTTTGAGTGAAATATTTTTTATGTTTTATGCAATTTAAAAATAACTTTGTAATAATTTTAAAAGAATATTATAAACGATTTTGTTATTGATATTAAGTATTTGAGTATGAAATTCCACTTATTTCATAGGTTATGTTATTATGGCAACTCTCATTCTGACTAAAATCTGCTTGCACAGCGGCTTCTCGTCTTATGTCTGCATAAAAAACCTTAGGTATCCACTTAATAAGCTGTTCTCTGGTTAAAAGTGATCTTCACATAACATATTTGCGATAACTGTTCTATAATCACACTCATTTGTACTGTAAATCAAACAAATAGGATTCAGTCATTAGTACTGAAAACCCACAGTTTAGGAATATTATTTGATCTTTTTAGCTCTAATCAAATTCTGATAATTATTTAATATTCAATATAAGTATTACGACGCAAGAAATTACATTAGATATTTATATACATTCAGTCTAAATGTATGTTAACTACTCGCCGCTAAATGCTTACAATGTTGCAGAATAGTTCGAGCGAATAGTTAAAACGTCTTCTTTTCGTGAATACCCAGCAAACTTCTGCATAAGAATCTATTACTATTGCTTTTACCACAATAGGGTATACTGGGCAAAGAAAACGAAATTCTATTTTGTCCGTCAGACAGGTATTACAAAAATATTAGACACGTATTTTTTGTTTTATAAAAATATCAAAAAATTACGTAGTTAAAACTCATTAAAGTTGGAGAGTGGGAGCTCACTACGTCACAAGTAGGTATAAAAATTACCTAAATGTGACGTCATGCGCCATTTTAACTCAATACATCTCCGTAATTTTATGACCACGTGAAAAAAAATACGTGTCCAATACTTTTTAATAATCTACCCGAAAGACAAAGAAAAAAAATAGTGATCATCCCCTATTAGCTGCACATGACGGTAATTTCATACTTAAAGCGGTATAAAGTAGTTATAACAGCTATCATAATTTCTGTTAAGTGACCATATGCTTCATAACAGAAACAACACTAACTTTATACTGCAGCTGAATAACTGTCAAGATGTGATGTGTAATATACCTAAAAGAGAACAGAACCTAAATTATCCAGTATCATGCTTGATAATGGAATTTTATACCAGTGTTATACAAAAGGTTTCACACACTCTTGAGTAACAGGTCTGTTTATAATGACTATTCAGGTTTAAAAAATAAAATCGGCATATTACAGAACTAACTCATCTAAAAACATTTTTATAGCAAAAAAAAAACTTGAATACAGAACGTGGCAATACACTCAGCTTGTATACATTTAAAATAAAGCTTAAGCCTGCATAAGCTTAAATTGTTGGCCAATCTGACTTGTGTGCCGCCTGGGTACTGGTATTCAGCTGCATCCGGTTAGACTGGAAGATGCATACGTTTACGATAAGAAAGATAATACAGATTTCTAAATGAAAACGAGCTATTTTAAAACCGCTTAAATGATAAAAGTAACTCATGATGTCAAAATAAAGACTTCATTATCAAAAGCCCAAGTTTATTTTAGCTAAGACAAGCTGCGGTTAATCGCAGCTATTTATTATCTAGCGCTGGCATAGAACGGCTACATTTTCAAGCGAAAAAAGCGTTTAGTTTGCAAAAAGAAAACAAATAGGCGAATGCATTAGCGATTTTGCTCACTGTTCTGTGCCTACTTTTTAGTTTACTTGCGTTTCTTTATCACGACAATTTATTGCAACTTAATGTGAAATATTTCTAGAAATTGTGTTACCAAAATCAGTATTCTGCCTCTGACCAAACCACTAGATCAAAGGGTCTAGTGGTTGCAATCACGAGTGCTGAACATGAGGTATTGGGCTCGATCCCGGGTCGAGTAAATTTTTATTGGGTTTTTCCATCAAGCATTTCTCAGTACAGCCATGGAGTCTGGATTTGTGCTCGGTTTAGTAATAGGCTCGCCCTCTTTTACATGGGACTTAACATAACAAGCGAAATTAACTCCGTAAGTGTTTTCTGTATGTATGATGCATTTTGTTAATTTTATTTTTCAGTTTCATTTTGTGAAGTCGAAATACACGAGCGAGCAGGGGCGGGTCACTATACTTAATAATTAGAATAACACATATAAACCTTTGATTGAATTTAATTGCTTATATCAATCATCAGATTAACTTTCCTGGTAAATAAATTGTCCTTCAAAAAGGGTTCAGGAAAAGGTGAAAATATTACATGTAATTAAGCATGAGTGTGAAATAATAAGCCTATGAGGAACGTGAAGCTAAAAAGAGTAAGAATTACGTACGAAAATATAAAATCAAAGTCAAAATATTTTATTTCACATGGGCCTACTTGGACACTTATAAAACGGTGCTCGGTTTGGGTTGGTCGTTTCTTATGGAGAAGAATCATCAAGAAACTCCATGGTTACTCGTTTAAAATCCTTTGGTTTAACAATATTTGAATGTTACAGCGTTAGTACTTAAGTATGGGAGGACAGCGTAGGCCCGACAATAAGTCGTTGCTTACTACACAAGATAAAACAAGACAAAAAAAAAATACATATATACAGTTTATGCATCTCGCAGGAATATTATGATTTTGACATAGTATTTCTATGACTTGAACGTAGCTGGCCAAATGTGAAAATAAAAATGTTTTGATAATGATTGTTTCTTTTTTTTAATATGAATGCATGTGAATTAAATGCATTGAATATTACAATGTAAACTTAATTTAATATTAAATATGCAAGGGGGGTCCATATTGGCTCACCTAAAGTTCTTTACCCGAAATTGTTCTTCCTAACGATTTGTAATCCGAATGATCATTCTTCCTAAAATTTTTCATCCTAAAGTTTTCATTTATACTATTTGTAGTGCTACCGGCGATGTTCATAACACTCATGTTTCCGAAAATTGTAATTAATAATATCATTAATGTAAATAATTTAAACTCCTACTGTTTTTTATCATAACTCTTTTATCCCTAAACATAATTACCATAATATTCTCACTGATACTCAGATAGAAACATTTACCAAGTGTAATAATTCGCCGAAAGTTGTTTGCCAGATTTTCACTTGCCACCCAACGTTTTGCAGAATTATATTTCGCCGAATAATCATTTGCCAACTTAACAAATATTTTTGTTTTATTCCCAACCTCACAGTTACCAACTGTACGTTTGGTCTGTTTTTCATAATGACACTTTTTTAAATGCCAACTTTCTCCCCTGGCACCACTCCAATGAAAAAGTAATGCATCGTTCTTAAGAAAAACCAATTATTGTAACCTAACCTCAAAACATTTTATATTCGCCTAAAA
Source organism: Cerastis rubricosa (assembly GCA_949152445.1). NCBI lineage: Eukaryota > Metazoa > Arthropoda > Insecta > Lepidoptera > Noctuidae > Cerastis > Cerastis rubricosa. The sequence goes on along the minus strand of OX424525.1, from coordinate 14,633,165 downwards.
AGCGTAGTCGACGTAGCCCCGCTGCGCGGGGCTCCTATTTCTGTATGCAGGGTTTACAGTAACCTAACACGAAGGGGATGTCGGGGTCTTAGTCCCCTTCGAACCTAACCTGTCCGAGTCGGGTGCCCCAAGTCCAGAGCTCGCTTCGCTCGCTCTTGAATCCAAGCTCTCCTGGTAGCAAAAGTAACATTGCACACGTACAATCAGTGGGGCTACATTGGGAATTTTAAGGTTGTTGTAAAAACGGTATGTTTGACAAATGATAAATGTGCCGTACGTTTTGTGCCATTATAAAAATAAATAATAAAATAAAATAAAAACAATTTATTTCAGATTTACGGAATCCATAGAATATTAGTACAATAAGAAAAACTTAAACAACTAGTGTTAGTAAATAAAAGAAAAAATACAAAAAAGACATACATAACAACATTATTTCCTCGTGTGGGTTCTGACCCAGTGTTGGACGTACCGCGTGTCCCACCTATCAGCTATAACGGCCAGGATGCAGTTGGTGCTGGCGCGCAGCCTACGGAGCGCCGCGGCGTATCGCTTGCGGAGCACGGCGTGAAAGCCGTCTACGTGTGCGTCCGCGAACATGCCCGACGCACTGCACCAGCGCGGCAGCCCCAACAACGCCCTGAACGCGTTGTTGTACTGGACGCGCAGAGCGCTGAACGATCGTTGCGTATAATGAGCCCACAGGCTGCACGTGTAAAGCGATGTACAGTGCGCTCTAAAGAGTGTTATTTTAACACTCGCAGCACAACGCTTGAACCTGTGAGCTATCATATTTGCTCTGATCGATAGCGCCCTACGCTCTCTGTCCATGTCCTCATCATCACGTAGGTGTTCAGTGACCATGTGCCCAAGGTATTTAAAGCGGGTGACAACCTTCATAGGTATTCCGTTTAAAGTAACGGGAGGGACCTGCTCCGGTGACTTTGTACCCGCCCTGAATATCATGAGCTCACTTTTTAAAACATTATATTTGAGGCCATGCCTAGACGCGTACATTTCACATATATTAACTAATTTTCTAAGGCCGCCGATCGTTGGGCTCAGCAAAACCATGTCGTCCGCGTAACTAAGATTGTTTACACATACGTTGTCTACATGGCAGCCGACATGAGTGCTGCTGAGCTCAACGATCAGCGCATTAATGTACAAATTAAACATTAGTGGGGATGATAATCCACCCTGTCTCACTCCACATTGTAAACCATATGGATCTGATAACATGCCAGCCCATTTGACATAGTTAATTTGACTATGGTACCAAAACTTTAGGATAGCAATCGTCTCACGAGGTAAATTGGTGTCTTTAAGCTTATCCCAGAGTTTTTCATAATTGACAAGTTCAAACGCCTTTGACAGGTCTAAAAAACATGCATAAATAGGCGTTTTTCTACTGGTGTAATACTCTACAGTATGCTTTAGGCCCAGTATAGCGCTTTCTGTCGAAAGTCCGGCGCGGAAACCAAACTGTGCATCGTGTAGGTGGATACATTCCGCCAACTGGGCCTCAAGCACACTGTCCAGTATCTTCGCAACGACTGTAGCAAGTGAAATCGGCCTGTAATTGGATTTCAGCGAACTATCTCCTGTCTTGTTCTTCAAAATCGGAGTAACTATTGTTTTTGTTAGATCACTGGGTAGGTAGGAGTGTCCAATACACAAATTAAAAAACATTGACAAAAGTCTAGCAATGTGTGGCCCTGCATTTTGCAAATGCTCGACGCTGAGCCCGTCATGCCCCGGTGACTTGCCACCTTTCATTTTTCTGATAATTTGTCTTATATCCTGAGCACTAATTTTAGACACTATGTACTATTACTACTATATTTAGATACTATCAGCTTAACAATAATTCTGCCAAATGAAACGTTGTCATACAAAAATTTGCTAATCGTTAGTTGTCAAAGTGAAACATCGGCGAAATGTTGGGTGGGAAGTGATAATCGGCCAAACAATTTGAGGTAGCGCTCGCCGGCCGCTGCCGCGGCACTGTTCTAACCTAACCTAACCTATGGATATCTTTCCAGGTACATACCGCAATAAATAAAAAAGTAAAAGTTACGCAAAATCAGTGTATATAATACTGATTATTATAAATAAAAAGAAATCTAAACAAAAAAGATATGACTTTGAATAATAGTGTAAAAGATGGTTATGTTGAGAAAATATAGGAAAACAAATAAAAGTGTAATAGATGTTTATTGCTACTGACATTATGAAGTTGAAAGCTTCGGAATTATGAACATTAGAGACAGAGTAGTTAGGAATTGCGATTGTTAGGATGAAAAATGTTAGGAAGAACATTTTCGGATTTCCAATTATCGGAGTTGAAAATTTAGGTGAACTTTGGCGCACCCATGCAAGGGGTAAGGGAATCGACGCGAAAACGCTTACTACGTACATAGTACATCATTCTGACCCGCTGCATACAAATTTAAAATCGTTTTTTTTTTTAATCTGCTGTTTCCTGCATTAGTGCAATACCTACACGGTCAAAATGTGCTTTTGGTGTTCTGGAAAAACTAGACTACGCCAATGACGACTAATCTTTGATTTCTGGATGCCGTTGTGGGCTTCTAAATACGAATTGTAATAGGAATTGAGGTCTTTTTGAAAACAACAAGGGATTGTGATCACCAATGCTCAATGCTTTGTTTTGCTTTAATGACTCCATTTTAGAGACGTCATCGATGAGAAGATAGTTATGATGTTCTCACAAAAAGTTAGAACTTTGACCTTTTCTTTCTACAAAAACAGAACAGCTCTTTTTTTTTTAATTCCGATGAAATTTAAGCATTTTCACGTCGGTGACCCTTACACCTTGTATACATCATCATCATTAGCCTATAATGTTCCCACTGCTGGGACACAGGCCTCCTCTCTATGAGAGGGAGTGGGCTGTAATCCACCACGTGGGCCTAGTGCGGGTTGGTAGATGTCACATGTCTTCGAATTTTTAGTTCTAGAACATGCCGGTTTCCTCACAACGTTTTCCTTCACCGTTTTTGAGAGCAGCGGTGATGAAATAAATTACACAAAGTAATGCGCCTGCCTGGGTTCGAACCCACGGCTTATTGCTCGTAAGTCGGGGCTACCACCACTGGGCCACTGGTGCTCTCCCGGGGCTGCCACCACTGAGCCACCGCTGCTCTCTACCTTGTATAAAGATAATTTAAATTGAATTGCGTATACTAAAGATCTGAAGAAATATACACGTAAATACGTTATTCTTCAATAGCCGCCGAGAGGTTTCCACGAAAAAGTTGAAGTATGTAATTAAGCGCAAATGTGAAATAATTGCCTACATAAAAGCAGAGGAAGGAAAACGAGTAAGTATTCCGTACGTAAATAAAGGAACACGTAGTATTTTGAATTTACTACAAACTCTCGCAACTAATTGTGATAATGACATATAGAGATGGATAAAACATGACTGGTAAAATGTGGATCATCATCATCAGTCTATAATTTTCCCACTGCTGGGACACAGGCCTCCTCTCAATGAGAGAGAGGGGCCCAGTGTGGGTTGGTAGATGTCACATGTCTTCGATTTTTTAGTTCTAGGACATGCCGGTTTCCTCACGATGTTTTTACTTCACCGTTTTGAGAGCAGCAGTGATAAATTACACAAAGTAATGCGCCTCCTCGCGGGTTCGAACCTACGACTTACTGCTCGTAAGTCGGGGCTGCCACCAATGGGCCACCGCTGCTCCGAAAATGTGGATTGAGGGACTATATTTGTTACAGTCAAAACTGTTACTCGGACAAAACCACTTTTGACCGGTATCAGCACTCATTAAGCTAAAATGTTAATCTAAATGCGTTTTCTCTATTAAAAATATGTTGTTTGAGAAAGCCTCAGTTATAATTACCTTGAATTACTACAACACGATGTTATTCAAAGGGTCACAAAAAAAAAACCAAACAACCTATTGAGTTCCTAAGTAAATGTTTGTTATTGGGACAAAAGTAGTTTTGACTAATTCACAGTTTTGACTGTAACATTTACACCTCTGTCATGCCCTTCAGGGATTATTGGCATGATGTTACATTATTATTAAAACCTGTAATTAACAATACAACGTACAAACCAGTCACGAAAAATTAATTATGAACTCATCACAGACCAAATATAAAAGCTCTTTGACAAGTTTGACTTTCAATTAGAATCGATTAGTTTACGAGTTTATTTGCTATTAAAATAGACCTTGGTTGTTCAAGTGGCTTTATTGTATAAGTATTAATTTTTAAAACGGTATTTTTAGGTTTAATAGATTTAATTTCCTAAAAGTTTAATCTAGAATTTATTTGAGATGGTTGTTTCCAGGGATAAAGGTGTTTTTTGTAGCAATTTATGTCAAAATATTTTATTTTACATAGGCCTACATGGGCACTTATAAAACGTCGACAAAAGGTGCACGGTTCGGGTTGGTCGTTTCCTATGGAGAAGAACCGGTAAGAAACTCCATGTTTACTCTTTTGAAATCATTTGATTTTACAATATCTGAGTAATACAGCGTAAGTACTTAAGCATGGGAAGCATCGTAGGCCCGACAATAAGTCGGGTCAAGGTCAAGGTCACATCTTACTTTTTGTAAGAACTAACTTCTCATCGATGACTTCTCCAAAATGGAGTCATTAAACCTGCAAAGAATTGAGGATTGGTGATCACAATCCCTTGATTAAAAAAGACCACAATTCCTATTCCAACTCGTATTTAGAAGCCCACAACGGTATCTAAAAATCAAAGCTTAGTCGTGGCGTAGTCTAGTTTTTCCAGAACACCAACAACACATTAAAAAAAAATAACGAATACCCAAAGACCAATGTTACGTTATTACAATAAAATACACGAATTTCAATATGACAACCATTGCTGAGACAGAAATCGGGCGTATGTGGTAAGTATTACTAAGTAAGCAAGAAAGCAACGTGCTTAAGATATAGCTTTTAGTGTTTGGCAAGAGTTTGCTCGTTACGTATGCAGAAAGGATCGTGTTTGGAAGAGTACTATATTTCTACTAATTCTGATCGGATATGGAGTACTAAGATATTCGGCATAACTGAAAATATCTCAATACCGGGGACCACTATACCCCTTGGTAAGACTGGTTGTCAGACTTACGACGTATTACCCTCACAAAATTAAAAAATAACAGTAGCTTATGTAATATTGATTGGTAGGTTTATAGGTTACTAGCACTTCGCCCGCGACTTCGTCCGCGTAAATTGTGATATAATATAGCCTATGTTACTCGATGAAGATGTAGGTTTCTAATGGTGAATGAATTTTTTAAATCGGTCAAGTAGTTTTTGAGTTAAATCGTAACAAACAAACAATGAATTAAATATTTCCTCTTTATAATTAATTTAGATTTAATGAAAACAAAACGAAAAAAAAACTCTTACTTACAAAATTGTAACTTATAAATTATCAAAGATCTCGAAATGACAGGCACCTATCCGATACACGGAGTAGTGTCGATTTGTAATGAATGATAACCCATCCACGGACTGACCTCTGCAAGCGTAGCTTTACCTTGGCCTTAATTATGTAGCACGGGTCTTATCTAACTCTCAGTGTTGAATAAAATCAAATAGCGTTTATCCATAATCTTCCATCCCTCAACTCGGCAGTCGTAAGCTACTACCATCATTCTATCGTAATTTTTCAGTCCCTTAAAAGGTAATTGAAAACTTCTAGAGCCTATTCTATCAGACCATGACCATAATTCTAAATGTATGTTTGAATTTATAATTTATCTACTTGCGTATACTTCCCTGTCGTTACGCGTGCTACACACGCAGGCAATATATTTAGTAGAAAACACCATTGCGCTATGTTTTCTAGTGCTGGCAAGGATGCGATACTATAAATGATTCGCTCTGTTAAAACTAACACGTAACTTAGTTTAGCAAAAAAAAGCATTTTTTGTTATACTAAGTAACGCTGATTTGTGAAATAAAACACATTTTATTATATTTTCACAAATGATCACCAATAGCGTCCCTCTGCCATAGTAATGTAACGTTATTATTAAAGTTATATTGGGCGCTTGGCCTGGCTGTTATAAAGAACTATATTGCACGATAATATTAAAGACTTCATTCTTTACCATAAATCTACGGCTCGAGAAACAGCCAAGCCGTACTTTTTGACCAAGATGTAAAATATTTAGAGTTAGTTCCTGTAGAGGGATGTCTGTTCATAAGATCTGATAAGTTTTTGACAGTGAAAGTGTTTTGAGTCTTGGCGATCAATTATTCATGAAACGTGTTTGATGGGATATTTTTGACCAAGTATCAGTTTATTTTACATAACCATACGTCGCTTAAGTTCTAACACCGTGTAATTAAAAATAGTAAATTTACAGGAGAGTGAAAAAACTACATAATTATACCTAGGTAATGGATTTGTTCTGTATGGTGTCGGACGTTAAGAATAGCACCATCCCATGTCTTCCCGTGGGTGTCGTAAGAGGCGACTAAGGGACTTAGCAGAGAATGGGCAGCAGCGTTCTCTGTGCTTTTGTAACAACCGTACTGCGATCGCCAACCCGCCTGCCAAGCGTGGCGATTATGGCAAAACCCCCCCTTCTTCGGGGAGGCCTATGTCCAGCAGTGGACGTCTTTCGGCTGAAATGATGAATGGATTTGTGTTTACCACAAATTAGATAGAGGCATTGCTTTTGTGAAACCACGCGTCTTCCGATTCTCTAGCAAACGGCATCAAAATGTCATAACCGCCAAAAATTTACTTAAGTAGAACACCTCGTAAGTAAATTTTTGGCGGTATTTAAATTCTTAAACGACGCATCCCAATGCTGCTGCGGCTGAGCTGTACAACTTACAACAACTTACAGGAACTATTACTACTGCAAAATAGAATAAACCTTGGCGTTCTAGCTAAAACATCAATTGTTTGGGCCGCTGCTGTGTCCTAAATACTGATAACACACCATGCGATCATCATACCCTGTCAAGTGACTATATGCATGCATTATCCCAAAAGATTGTTCCTTATCGCAAAACCCTTACTCTATGGAGGTCAATAAGGATGTGTATGGATGGTGGGATGTATGTAGGTATGTGCTATATTTACCTTACCTTTTAAAGGAAAGCTTACACGGTATGATAGAAGCCTGTTCAGAAATATTTACATGTTAGGTAAACGGAAACATGTTTTGAGCGGATTTTGCTTTGTAAGGGTGATGTGTAAAACGATAGCAGTGATAGCCCAGTAGTGTGACCGTCGGACTGCCTGGGCCTCAAGTCTGCTATTTTTATAAACATTGTCATTCCAACATTATCCTATTGTCATTTTGCTAAAAGTTCGTATTCAGCTAAATTCATAATGGTCTGTCAAATTCTATGCCATTTCTTTCAATGAAGTGTCAGTGGTTAACCATTGTGAAGTCATAATGACGCCATAATATTAGTAGATTACCAAACTTGTCAAAATCAACAATTATGAAATCAATGAAATCAATGATAGGCCATTCTGACACTATTGTAATAGCAGACTTAAGGCCCTGGTCTCAAGTTCTAACCCAAGACACCTCCTTTTGATTTTTAGGGTTCTGCACCCTAGGGTCCAACGGGACCCTATTACTGAGAATACGCTGTCCGTCCGTCTGTTACCAGGCTGTATCTCATGATAGTTAGCCAGTTGAAATCTCTACAGATTATGTATTTCCGTTGCCGCTATAACAACAAATTCTAAAAACAGAATAAAATAAGTATTTAATCTCCCATACAAAAAAGTGTTTTTTTGTAAATTATAGTACGGAACCCTTCGTTCGCGAGTCCGACTCGCACTTGGCTGGTTTTTTTGGATTCATGTGCATATTGTATATTTATCACTTATTTCTGTGAAGAAAAATATCGTCGTGAATATTACCAGCATGCCTGAGAGATATTTCTCGACGGCATGTAAAGCCAAGTCCGAAGTCCATGTGCGGCATAAAAACTCTGATTCGAAGTTAGGCAAAAACCACACAATAAAGAAATATGAAAAAAACGATGGAATTGAAATTTTGAATTATTCTTTGATAAACCTACCTACAGAGTCTTTATCAAGAAGGCCTCGACAATGTGGCATTCTATTACCTGATGATGGATAATCTGTGAAAACAAATGCGAAACGCTTTCAAAATGTTGCCCCATGTCTCCCCTCAGGTATGTTTTATCCTACTCTCGCAGATCACTGCTTCCTACACGTGATCTTACTTCTAACTAACAGTTCCATGAAAACTGACTAGGTTTTAACTCCAGACAGGTCTTGCCTTACAGGTCCTGGCTAACTCCTTACGTCCTAAACTAGATGACAACACACCTCAGATCTGCTACCCATAAGCCCAAAGATCTTGCCGTATTCCTTGTGTACAAAGCCTCTTGATACCCCTTTAGAAGTGAACAGGGCTCCTTAATCTCTCTTTATCCAGTGTCAGTCGACGGGTCGGTAACTCATGTTTAACACGACAGGTGGCGTTACGTGTCGTCTCTCTCAGAACATTACACCCTGTATATTTAATATAGATATGATTTTGTTGTTTTTTGCTTCTGTGAATGTACTTATTCGGCCGTGATACTTGGGTGTTTAAGTATGAATAAGGTGAGGCTAAAGCTAATATGCTCTGTATTGTGTCGGACGTAAAGAATAGCACCATCCCATATCTTCCCGTGGGTGTCGTAAGAGGCGACTAAGGGACTTGCTAGAGAATGGGCAGCAGCGTTCTCTGTGCTTTTGTAACAACCGTACTGCGATCACCAACCCGCCTGCCAAGCGTGGCGATTATGGCAAAACCCCCCAAAATGTAAATGTGGCGACACTTGGGGGAGGTCTACCATCCCGGTCTCAGCCGTCCACCGCCTTCATAAGGCGAGAAGCGGAGACCAGTACGATATGGTACTGGTCATCTGTGACCCAGTAGAAGGTCACCACCCGATCTTCAAAGTGAAGTCGGTATGCTCACTCACAGGCATCACAATAGAGAAGCCCTACCGCTCAAGCGTAGTCGGGCAATGCCACCGCTGCCAGATGTATGGACACAGCCAAGCCAACTGCCATGCGCCGCACAGATGCGTAAAGTGTCTAGGCGACCATGGCACGGCAGACTGCCCCCGTCCCAAAGACAAATCGCTTTGCACGGAGCCACCGAGCTGTGTGCTTTGCGGCCAGTCGGGCCACACGGCCAACTACCGCGGCTGCTCGAAAGCCCCCAAAGGCTCCTCCTCTAACCTGGTGAAGCGTGCAAGCGCCCGTCAGCAAAGAGAAAGCCCATCGGTGAGGCTACCCTCTGAGACTCAGCCCTCAGAGGCCCTCTCCCTGGACCACGCTGAACCACCAGAGAGCCTTCCCGGCACTCAGCAAAGCCAAGTCCAGCCCCATCCCCGGGCTACTAGATGCCCCTATCCCCACTCCCCCGGCCCAAGCGAGCGCACCGGCGCCCGCTCGTCCCACGCCACCCGGCCCCGCGGCCGTGGACCCCTCTCACAACGTAATTTTAGAAACGCTAGCAGAGTTAGTCACCCCCGAAGCAGACCGCATGGCGGCTGATCTCAGGGCGGCTAACACTGGTGGCGATAAACTAAAAATTATCCTCAAGTCCCTACTCAAGTTAGGCGACCTCCTCCGCAACCTTAATCTTGACTAACTCCAATGGATAATACGAGATTAACGTGCACCAAACCCCGATCCCTATAATTAGGGTACTTTAATGCCAATGGCATTAGAGGCCAGCGTGATGAGATCGCCACCTTCCTCCGCGACCATCAAATTGATATCCTCCTCGTACAGGAGACCTTCCTCAAGCCCAGTCACCGCGATCCGAGAATTGCCAACTATCGCATAGTTCGCAACGATCGGTCACGCTGCCACAAGGGCGGTACTCTAATCTATTATAGAAAAGAACTGCACTGCATCCCCTTAGATCCCCCTCCCATGGAGTCTCTACTCGAGACCTCAGTGTGTCGACTAGGCATGACCGGCCATCAACCGATCACAATCGCCTCTGCGTACATCCCTCCCGGCGGAACGTCCGAGGAGCACACTCTATTCACCAAAGACCTTGCCGTCCTCTTCGGCTTGAGCGACTCCGTTATCATAGCGGGCGACCTCAACGCCAAACACCCCGCCTGGAACAGCACGACGACCTCTGCCAGAGGACGTCACGTGTTTAACCTGGGCGAGTCCCTCAACTTCGATCCCATCGCTCCTATGGAGCACACCCACTATCCCCACGACCCCGACCAACGTCCGGACGTTCTCGACATAGCGCTACTCAAGAATGTCAACCTTAAGTTGCATTCCATCGAGACTTTACATGAGCTTAACTCAGACCATAGACCAGTGCTCATGCACTTAGTTCCCCGCTCGGGTCCTTCTGACCCCAGCCAGCCCCCGCCGACCCAAGTGATAACCGACTGGAGGAAAGTCAGCGAAAAGCTGAAATCCACCACGTCGCCTCACCTGGAGGCCATCCCCGACCACATAGTCTCAGTCGCAGACACGACGGCCGCCATCAACTCGTTTACAGAACACGTGCAATCCGTACTGAAGGACTGCTCACGGGAAGTCCCAGCAATGAGCGATCAACGCTGGATACTACCCGCTGACGTACGTGAACTGATAACCGAAAAGAACGCGGCCATCCGTGCCTACAGCAGCTTTCCCTGCGAGGCAAACAAAGCCCACATGCGTAATTTACAGCGTGCTGTAAAGGATCGCACCAGTGAGCTTCGTAATAATCAATGGGACAAAACGCTAAGCGAACTCGAGCCTACCCACCTAGCCTTCTGGCAGCTGCAACGCAAGTTGCGCTCCACCGAAGAGGCTTCGAGGCCTCCCCTCACCCGACCCGATAAGAGCGTCGCATTCGACGACTCTGAGAAGGCCGAATGCCTAGCCGACAGCCTGGAGTCCCAGTGCTCCCCCAGCTCTCAACCAGTAGACAAGCGACATCTCGATGAGGTAAACGCATTCGTCAAACGTAGAACCGCCCTGCCCCCCCCCCCCTGTTCGGCTTCAGGACCGGACACTCTTGCATTCAACAGGCCCACCGCATCGTAGAACACTTGAGCGCTGGCTTCCAGCGTGGAGCGATGACGGGTGTGTTGTTTTTCGACATAGCAAAGGCATTCGACAAAGTCTGGCACAACGGCTTATTATATAAGTTGTACAAACTGGGAGTGCCAGACCGTCTCGTGCTCATCTTACGAGACTTTTTGTCGGATCGCACCTTCCGCTATCGCATGGGGAAGGCACTGTCTTCCCCCCACCCCATTCGAGCCGGAGTCCCTCAGGGCTCCCCGCTCTCTCCCCTTATCTTTACTCTGTTCACCAGTGATATCCCCAAGAGCAAAAAGGCACAGTTAGCCCTGTTCGCGGACGACACGGCCATCTATTACACTGGCCGTAGTCACGACGCTATTTACAGCACCCTCCAAACCTCAGCCAACGTCTTAGGCGCTTGGTTCCGGAAATGGAGAATCGAGGTGAACCCCGACAAGAGCCAGGCAGTTCTTTTCTCTAAACCGCGTAAGAATAAGCCACCCGCGCTCAGCCCGATCACTATGTACGGTAAGCCTATCCCTTGGGAGAAGCAAGCCAAGTACTTAGGAGTCTTACTTGACAACCACCTGTCTTTCGCGGCGCACATCAAAGCAGCTCGCGACCGAGCTGCCTTTGCTATGGGTAGGCTTCATTTCATGATTTCGACAAAAAGCAAGTTGTCACTCAAGTGCAAGTTGCGCCTTTACACCGCGGTGATCCGCCCCATTATGACGTACGCTTGCGTCGTGTACGCTCACACCAAGCCTAAGTACATCCATAGGATGCAAACCTTGCAGAACCGGTTCTTACGTAGAGTCACGGGAGCCCCTTTTTATGTCCGTAATGACCGTCTACACGTAGACCTTAGAATGCCCACCGTCCTTCAGTTTATGAAACGTCTTTCGAAGCGTTTCTTCGATAACGCCATTAAACACCGTAATCCCCTGATCGCAGCGGCCGCCCGTTACGAACCCTCGCGCATTAGTACAGTACGCCGTCCTCGGCATACCCTCGTCACTCCCGATGATGCTATCACCCTCCTCCAGGAGAGTAGCAAAGAGACTAGCACTCTTAAAAAGTTTAGACACAAACCGCCGTCTTTCCGACCTCGCCGTCGAGGTCCGTCGCGACGTCCCGGTCCATGCCCTCCCCGACCCTCGCTCGAGCCAGCCCGCGATGCTGTGCCAGTAGTTTTAAATCAGCCCCTAAATAATGATATCATTCAGATCCAGCCTGTCCCCATGCAGTCCTCCCCCAGCGACGCCCTAAGCCGAGGCTCGTACCCCACAGGGGGTGCCCTTAGCGTGTAGTCGCTTAGTTTGTAAGTTTTATGCCCTGGCTGGAGGCCTTACTCTTAAGGCACCCACAGGATAGTCCGGTTAAGCAGACGACAACCTCCTAGGTTGAACTGCGAGATGCCATTCCCAAAAAAAAAAAAAAAAGGGAGGTCTATATCCAGCAGTGGACGTCTTTTGGGCTGAAATGATGAATGATGAAACTAATATTATCTTCGGTTGTCAAGTGTGGTTGGAACAGATTTTTGGAACTGACGTACCTATAATAGGTACAGACAATTTTTATAGTTTTATTACTTTGAAATTCTATAGATACTTTATCAAGTCAAGACATGTACTACTCTTTTATGCTACGGTAAAGCAGATTTGATTCTAATTATACTGAGCAAAATAAATACACTTGAAGTGATGAAAGTGTTTTGGCTGTGATTTTGTCTATAAATAAAAGTCAGACCAATTATCAACATAAATTCAATAGTTTTTGACCTTTCTTTCATTCCTAATATTGTTGAATTATTCTAACAAAACGGTCTAATTTGTTTCTGAAAATAGTATGCTACCTACACTATTCTATTTGCAGTTGGATTCTGTTTTATTACCTATCTAAAATGTATTGTAAAATACAACCCTTTTATCAACCTAAGTATCTACTCAATTCGTACTAATAATATTATAAATGCGAAACGCTGTCTGTCTGTCGATCAGTCTGTTACCCTTTCACATCTCAACAGCTATACAGCCGTTAAGAGGTACAGAATGAATCTCATTTTTCAATTAGCACACAAATAGACCATGAACTAGATAAGGACAAAATCTACCCTTCATCCCGGTAGAACGTTCACGTGGGATAATTTTCGACATCCTCGCGTGTGACTTGCGAGCTAAAGCTTGTTGTAATACAATTTTACATAGACGACATCCAAATTATTGGCGACAGGCAATTGTGGCTACTGCGTTTATTTTCTTTATGGCAAATATACATTGGCCACTATACGAATTGTGACCTTAAAAAATAGGGCAAGTGCGAGTTGGACTCGTACACGAAGGGTTCCGCACCATTATTTATAAAAACACTTTTTATTTGGGAGGTCACTTAAACATTTATTTTATTCTTTTTAGTTGTTGTTATAGCGGCAACAGAAATACATAATCTGTATGAATTTCAACTGGCTAACTATCACGGTTCATGAGATACAGCCTGGTGACAGACGGACGGACAACAAAGTCTCAGTAATAGGGTCCCGTTTGACCCTTCGGGTACGGAACCCTACAAAGTCTCACCTAGCTGTGTTGTTATCATTTTACCTGCTTTATCTTGAATGCACAAAACTACAGAACGCCATCTACTACAATCCTTACATACTCCTCTTGCGTCGTCTATGTTCATACATCTGTTAATACACACGTATGGTTAAGAGTCGAATATATTGTGACAAAATAAATTGATACGTAATTGAACCCACAATATTGTTGTACCCTTCTATCAGAGGCTCTTCCAAAGGATGCCCACTATCCTCTATGGAGTAAGTAATTCAATTAACTTCCTATTAAGGGGAGAGTCGGCGTCGTTTGTCAGACTTCCAAGTTTTTGTAGGGCTCTGCTTTGTGATTACACACTGTGCCATTTTTATTGACTTAGAATGGCTGGCTTTTAATGTAATGATGAATCGTTCAGTTCAAAATTATTCTCAGACTGATTCCTGCCCGCGACTTCGTCTGCACTATTCATAAGTACATAAATAGTGCAGACGAATTCGCGGTTAGGAGTTTAACCAAAAGATTATTAAATTAAATTTTATTACAAAGAGAAATCAATACAAAGGTAATTGATTTCATGTCTTACAACCAGCACAATTCCTCATTCGGTACAATTACCCTAAAACAGAAATAACGTCAGTCAAACGATTCCAAAGCTCAAGTAAAAATTTTATTTGTATGTTTAATGATATTACGAGTTATTAAAAAAAAACATAATGTTACTCCTTGCAATCCCCTAAGGATTAGAAGTAGAAATACCTATAAGTACACCCACATTTCACCAGTTATATTTAGAATCCGTGATTGTTGGCAAACAAGAGGGTATTGCCTTCCACCGGTCACAAATCCAGACTCTCTGATGAAAAAAAACAACAAAAGTTTGCCCGATAAAATTGGCACATTGTGTATTAGGGGAGACACACATGGGATGTGTTTCTTCTGTAAGAAACAGTGACCATGTGGCCATGTGATTTGTTTGAATGTCTGTGTCATTGGAGAGTAGAAACGCCTCCTATTGTTGTCTTACGACTGTCTTTTATTTGAGTGCGTGCGTTTATTAATGATTGTCATCTGTTTTGTGGTTTCCTACACAATGGTGGAAATAGAATTGTTAGTATGCCACGGCTCGTACAATTATTTTGATTTGAACGCCTTTGTGAACAAATGGTCACAAGTTCACAAGTTGAGTGTCAAGGTGGTCTAGACAAGTAGCAAAATCACAGTCAAACCGTTTCGTATTACCACAACGACTTTTTACAGAATTGAGTTAAATTTTTGGGTAGCTTGTGTCAATCGTTATTGCTGCAATTATGTCACTTTCACTTTGTCTCAAGATTTGACCCCCATCATCATCATCTGCCTAGCCTTTTACCAACTATGTTGAGGTTGGCTTCCAGTCTAACCGGTTACAGCTGAATACCAGTATTTTACATGAAGTGATTGCCTATCAGACCTCCATAACCCAGTAACTGGGTAATACGATACCCCTTGGTAAGACTGGATGTCAGACTTTTTGGCTTCTGACTACTCATAACGACTGTCAAAGGTAAACAAATGACAAGCCGGGACCAACGGCTTAACGTGCTTTCCGAGGAGCAGGAGGAAACTCAGTATGTAATTATGATCACCCTTCCACGGACCAAACTCGGCAAGCACGGCTTAACCTTAAAGATCGACCCGTGCGGCTGTTATTATTTAGCCACCCCCATGTCAGATCCATTAGAAAAATTTTCAATAGCTATCTGGAATGTGGGTTCTAGGTACTGAAAGACATTAGTTGTAGCTGATGAAAAAGGACAGATGGTGGACTTATGCATAACTGGCTAAACGTCGGTGTATAGTACATTTGGAGGGACACAGACGCACAAATGCTTACCACGTGTTCAGTACACTATTCTGAACATAGACATTTTAATCGGCAGCGGCTTTTTAGGATTTCGTACCCAAAGGGTCAAACGGGACCCTGTTACTGAGACTTCGCTGTCCGTCCGTCTGTCACCAGGCTGTATCTCATGAACCGTGGTAGTCAGCTAGTTGAAATTTCTACAGATTATATATTCCTGTTGCCGCTATAACAACAAATACTAAAGATACAATAAAATAAATATTTAAGGGGGCTCCCATACAAAAAAGTGATTTTTTTGCTTGTTTTATAAATAATGGTGCGCGAGTCCGACTAGCACCAGGCCGGTTTTTTTTTAGATAACCGGTGGAAAAATTCTGTCTCAGAATGATTTAAGTACTGATAATATGTGGTAGACGTTTGTGCTTCGCTGTCACTTTAACCTTGCATCGCCACTACCGACCCCCACGGAAAACATACGCATTATGTTACATAATGTTTTTATTATTGAGCAGAATTGTAGTGGAAAGTTCCTAGCCTTCCACGTTATTCTAGCAACATTTGAATTTCTATGAGCCTTCGAATTACCTATAACGCGATAGTAATCGATTTCGTTACGATATCGGGTATAATGCCCGATTTTGATTGATATAATAAAATATCAAGAGGGAGGCTCGTTGTAGCGTTATTTTATACGGCTCTTTGATATTTATAAAATAGTAATGTCTATGTTTAGACTTTTATATTATTTTTTGTATAGTGTTATTTCTTATTGGTTGGCTTTGGATCATATTACTCACTCAAGATGAAGCTTATATCACACTGACAAAACGTATTAAAGGCGAGCTTTTATCACTTTCGGTCTTTCATTCGGAAAATTAATCTCTAAAAAACTACTTTTGAGTAAAATTCGAAAGTATTAAAATGATGAAAAGATGATTTGAGAAGAATCAGAGAGTATTAGAATTTTGTCAATATTGAGTAGGTACGATACACCTATTTACGTGTCTGTTCTTAATATAAGTCAAGTATAAGTTTTATTTGCCATAAAAATGATAATAGAGAGAGCACTTTGTAGGTATCTCTAGAAACAACCATTAAAATAAATTATGAAACTTTCGACGGCTAATAGAAAACAATAAACAGTTTATGATCTGTGACGGAGAAAATTAACGATTGCACGTGCCGACAGCGAAACGAGTTAGGGGTGTTCATCATGTGAATTTTCCCGGTTTATTTATTCCCGGGGTCTTTCCCGGAGCGGCTTAATGGCGCCTTAAGCGGTAATGTGTGGTCATAAATTAAACGATAATAAGTTCGGACAACAACACTGCCGTTAATGACTGTGAGGCGGCAGATAGTGTGTGACGTCGTAGATGGACCCATCGACACTTTCTTCAGTTATCTACGAGCCGAACACGCGTCCCTTCCGGGGAGCTATCCCGGAGAGTTATCCCGGGGAGCTATCCCGGGGTGGCATCCCGGGTTTATACGCCTAGTGCTGTTCGTATCGGCGTTTGTGGGATATTTTTTTATCGTGAATGGTTTTGGTAATATTTGCTACAGGAAGCGGCTTTTTAGGTGATATTTGAAAAATAATATTGTTTTAAAAATATTGTGAAAAGCTTTTAGGGGTGCAGGAAAATTATCTTTTTTTTTTTTAGTTTTAGCAACATGACAATTTATATTGTCATCGACACGCTGAGAACAAGAAGAAGCTGAGCAACACGCCACAGAACAGAAACTGTACAAGATTATTTAAAAAACCTGGTCTTAAAGTTACGGAAACAAATAAATCATAAATAAACCTTTTATGTTAATTTATCAAGTGTCCCACTTCTGGCCGAAGATCTCTGTTTTCTCCTCTCAAACCTCTCTATCTTTTTCATGGTCCCTCGCAAACAAAAACAACTTTATCTATTTAAATAACGCATTATTTTTGCAGCTATAATAATGGGTCCACAATTATTGACTATCGCTGCACCTAGAAATAATTTCTGAGAGAAGTTTTATACTTTTTTTGTCTGGCAATGTCTAGGTAATAGAAAGACATGCAATAATTGGTTACTTCTGAGAAAACTGAGGCTTTGATGATTATCGAGTAGGTTTACGTATCTTTATGATATGTTAGGATACTCTGCAATCTCGGCTTAATAAAATAGGCTGACTATTGAAAGTAGATTGTGGATATGGCAATATGTAGCACAAAAATGTCAAGAACTGGGGTGGTAACTATGGAGTCTTAAACCAGTATAAGTATTGTTTAAATGTCACTTTAGTGTGGGAAAAAGACGGAGCTATTGAGGACGTCTAGTGCCATCTCCTTGTCATTCTGGAATAAGATAAAAACAAAAGGCCACCGGGTGGTAAATTAATTGAAATTGCTATCAATACAGAGTTTAATAACCTGATAACTTAATATCAAACACTATCGTTAAACCATAATTAAATTTGCTCATTAAATAAAAAGGGTTTTGGGTAAAAGTGGTATGATTTTTAAGGCTGCGGCCCCTAATGAAAAATAATTCATTAGTAAGAACACAATAAGACATTCATTTTCTTCTATGAACAATTATTTCCAAAATGCATCGGAGCCGAGATACACAGGGTGAACGTTTCAAGTGGGTGGAAGGCCAAATCCGAAACCATGAGGAATGGCGAAAAACACTCTGGAGTTATGAGGCTGATTTTGATAAAAACAAAAACTGCATCATTGGTTTTCTTGAAAAATCAATATTCCTAGTCAGGAATCGAACCGTTAATTTTGAAAAAAAAACACCATTCGATAGCGTCGATGCTAAGGATTAAATTTTGGGAAGTAATGACATACGACAAACGATAGGAAAGAGTTATTTTTTGATAAAATACATAACAATATGCAAACTGTTAGTAGGAATAACACAACTTTGACATCAGATATTTCTGCTCCGATATAATATTCGGCAAAATTCTTTTATGAGTCATTATTATCATATATTATTGCCTTGGAGTGGGCAACTACAGTACTTTCACAGTTATTATGTCTTGTGACTGGGACTGTAGCTTCATTTTTATTGTTGTACGACCATTCAAAATTGCCTGTAACTGGCTTATTTGAATTTGGCTTATTTGATTTTGATTTGATTTGATTTGATTTATATTCCATTATACGTTAGCAACAGTTAACTTTGTGGCCGCTGTGAAAAAAAATCATGCCACTGGTCCATACGAACTTACCCTTCTTAAAATAAATATTTACATAAACTAACTTAATTAATGTCAACTAACAACAGGACGCTTAGGCGACAAAATACACCTCCACATCGCTGTCATCCGGAAACGTGCCCAGTAGACTGTCAGCATTGCCACGTTGAATGGCAATGCTAATTCTTTGCTCAAACAAAGAGCCAGCCCTCTGGTTTAATTGATTTGCAAATGAAGAAGAGAATGGAAACGTAACAGTTAGCTACAGAATCATCAATTAAGCTCCGCGTTGACCTACACGCTTCCTGCCAAATTTGTGCCTAAAACTGTTCTGTTCTTTCTTCAAAAGACCATCTCAGACACTAATCTGCTTGATCATCATATGACCTAATAAGAATATAATGATTACCCAAGAGTATAATGTCTGTGATCTCTAAGTTGTTCGCGTTATGCGTAGAAAACCTCATCTATGTAGTTTTAAAACCTAATTTAAATTCGAAGTTTAAGTTTATTTATGTCATTTATTGTCAGCCAGTTTCAAAAAGAACAAGTGGGTATGATGTACGCAAATCCTACTTTGTTTTTTACATTTCATTCTTCGTTGTCCTTTTACGTTTTGTTTACTTCAATCAAACGTACAACTGTGCCTCTGACGTTCTCGTCATTTTAGGCAAAACAACAGCTTGTCCATTTGTTCGTGTACGCTGGGCGAGGGGGAATTCTTGGTACAGCTATACATGGATCTGTTCCTGCTCGATTGACAATGACAGAGTGTTGGTAACAATTTTGTGAAATTTAAAAAACAAAACAAGATGTTGGTGTTGGTTCAGGTTTTTGCTTTGCACACATTTTTCATCGAGTTGTAAGGATGAAATAAGTTGCAATTAAAATGTAAAGGTTTGGTTGTGTATTTCAAGACTTTATTTTGTACTATTTCATCTTCTTGATCTCTCCGCTGATATGTCTGAAATTTTTCGAGATAAATTGATTTAAAATCCTTCTCTCGGGAGAGACACGGAATGGTTTTAGTTATATTCACCCTTGTAATAAGTAGGGAACTGTTATAAGTTTTCACGGTTTCTAACTAGACTTAGACAGTCATTTACGGAAGCCTCCGATTCCCGGATTCTCCAGTCATCCCGCGATCATGGCGGTTGCAATAGCGTCGAGATATCGGGAGCACAAAATAATTGAAAATCACGGAAAATATAAATGACAATGTAAAGTTTAAGTAGGTAATGGTAGGTAATTTTCTATAGAAACTCCAGCAACTGTGAGAGCAGTTAAGAGAGTAATTAATATTAATGGACAACTATCTTTTGACAAGGAGCATCCGAACAAAGAACTTTCCAGGAGGATACAGCTAGGGTGAACCGCATTAATTTGGTGAGCTCCGGGAACCTGATAGATTAGGGACGCACAGAACAGAAAAGAGTGGTAGAAGATAGGGGAGACCTATTATAACCCAGTGGATGATTCAGGGTTGAAATGGTGACGAGGGCCTGAACAAACTCACATTCCATGAAAGATATAGATGACGGCCGTGTTAGTTTGGTTAAGTTTTGGTTTACGTCTCTGCTCAAAAGTAGTAAAAAAATCTAGTGTACTTCTATTACTTTATCACCATGGGTACATGGTACCCAGTCAAGCAACTAGTGAGTGGCCCAGGTCCGGTACTGTTATGAGTTACAAAATTTCTCTCATCGAGCGCTCGACATGTGCTAGATAGAGAGTTCGTTTTCCGCAACAGGACAAATATTTATATTGGTTCCAATGTTGGTTCCGTGTATGTAATGGAGCGACAACGATAGTGGCTTGTATGAAAGGTGTTGTGTTAGGTATTGCTTTTTCACATCTTTACGAGTAATATGACAAGGACAGATAGGAGAATCCATGAAGGAAACGGTGTATGATGTGTATGGAAGATTGTTGTCCATGCTACTCTCCTGCTCTGTATTTAAAAAAGAAAAATCTAGAATTCTCATAAAGTGTTTCATCAATATGAAGTTAATCGGCTGATTATGTCATAATGACACCACAACACAAGACAAGACAAGACAAGAGGGGTGTTATAAGTTTGACGTGTGTATCTGTGTGTCTGTTGCATCATAGCTCCTAAACGGGCCCCTAAGCAGACCGCTTAGCACAAGCACAAAGCAGGCTACGACGCTTGGATTAATTTATTTTTGGTTTTTTAGAGGTTTTGGGTGTGGGTGTTTTTAATTTTTTTATTTACGGACAACTGTTTCTTATGATACAGATAACCTTGACCAATCTGCTATCAAGGAGTAACAATTTTCAAATAAAAAGTCAAATCAAAGTTAAATTGAAACGCTACTTAATAAAACTGAAAATCGACAAAACATTCTTCGAATCCCAGTTTTACCTTTTGTATTGCGTTCCCCATGTACCTAACCTTCCTATGTTTATCCTTCGTGGCTCAGAATTGATCGGTAGGTAATTACTTAAGGGGAACGTGGCTCTAACTTTCAGGGTACACATTGAACTAATCAAAGAAGTAACTGTCTGCTTGTTGCTGATATATAAGTGCTGATTTAATTCTTAACTTATTTATTATAAGGGTTTATTTGGCATGATAGTTTCTGTCTGTTTAGTTTCATTTTGCATGTTATGTGGACGATTTAAAGGACAAAGAAGTTTTGTAGCCATAGTCTTAAAGGGAGGTGAAACTGAATACCTATGTCAAAAGGAAAAATCGAAAGGATTTTTTGAATCAATAGTTTAAAACTTCAACAAGCAGTTGAAGCAGTATTGAACGGTGATCAATATTCGTACTAACTTCACTGTACAACACTGTAGTTCAGACCTGCACACTGCAGTAAAACGTTAAATCACTGACTAATAATAATTTCATACAAGCAATACAGCTATGGTTTTAGAATTCCATATAACAGAAACAAGCAACACGCCACTGCTTCACTCGACTTTTGCGACTTGACAAAGCATCGAGATTTATTTATTATACGATTATGTGAGTTTATTATCATTGTATTTTACTTGAGATGGGCCGACTATAACTTTGACCGACTTGCCGATTAGTCGCTTGTAAAGAGACCGATTAGTCGGCTGTCTAGTCGGCCGAGCCGATCGCGATTTCGAGGGTATTCGGAAATTTCCGTGACGCTTCGTTTACAGCTGATTCGTGCGCAAGTCGCACGCAATCGCCGGTGTCGCCTTCGAACATGTCGGAACATGGTTTGTTTACTGCGCAATGTTTTTTTTTAATTGTGGTGGGTTTGCTCTTGACTCTATCCAAGGTCAGATGACAGAGACAAAGTCGAATAGTCGACTACAAAACTGGCCCGATAGTCGTCTTTACCGACTAGTCGGAACATCTCTATATTTTAAATAAATCTGTAATAAAATCGACTAACATCGCAAACAAACAAAACAGACACGAAACCGATTTTATAATAAACGTATTTTATTTTCAATATCTATAGATATACATAATAAATGTGTCTCACTCGGACGAAGAGTGTCCGGAATGACGCAAGTAAGGACCAAGAATGGCCGGCCAGGGATCGTCAAAACTGCCATGAGCGCTAAACTTTGGTCGTTGAATATGCACGCTACCATAGGAAGTAGTTGACCCAGTCTTATAGCTGGAACTATAGTAAAACAATTTGTTGGCTTCACTTTAATATAGCTTCAAAATATCATTCATATATTATGATACATTACATATGGCATACATTTCGATATGACAAGAAAGGAGGTGGCTGATGAGATGACGAGTAATATACTAGAAGTAAGGAGGAATGCATGCTGCGCCGACCCCAATTGAATTGGGGTAAGGGCAGGAGAATGATCATAATTATTTTTGATGGAAGTGTGAAACTAATGATAAATATACCGAAGCGCGGAGAAGAATTTTCAATACACTTGCAAACGAAAATCAAAGACATAAACAAATTTTTAAACAAATAGTTGTGGACAGTAAAAAACTGGATGGAAACTCATCAGTTTCCGGAAAACATCTCTTCCTTGGGAATTGGAAAGAAGTAACACAGAATCGTGACTGTTGTAAAGAATGAAGGGATGCCTTTGCCCAGCAGTGGGACAATATGGGCTAGATATAATAATAATAATTGTGACAAATGTCAGATAAGGTAATTTACATAATACTAATTAATGTTAGGGAATAAGCAAATGAATGTAATTTTTTACACCGTGTTTTTGTATTTCATTAGTCTCCATTGACAGTTAACATATTCTCATTTTTTAGCTACTATAAGAAATGAAGGTACCTACTGTCTACTCCCATAAGAAAAAGGCGTGAGTGTTATGTATTAATATTATAAATATAATTTAATAAAAAAATAATAATAGGAAAATGAAGGTTCTTTGCTGAGATAGACAAATATCTCACACTCCACTAACTAGTAAGGTGAATTAGAATCTGTTGCGTATTTTTCCGCACGAAAGTGTAAAAACAAAGTGAAAAGCACTCGTGTAAAAATCACTAGCTATGTTACTGCAGCCAATAAACAGCTTTGCTCCGCCTATAGATGGTTAGACGTTGTTGCCTAAATTACCGCAAGACTGCACACCGCCGCGACGCCGCGTTCGCTTGTAAGACAGGTGTAAGTTCGTTATCGTACTTGTCGTAAAGCGATCCACTAACGATACTGTGTTGAAGGTTTATGTAATCGGTCCCCTACAGACGTATTTTGTACTAAAATTGTTGTTACTACTCCAGTCTTTGTATTTTCAAATTAAGTAGAGGTACGATTTACCAAAAGTAGTCCACACGAATAAAATGGTTTTTTTTTCTCATGAATTTAGTATTAGTTTTAGAAAACCGATTTAGAATGATATTGTAATGTTGTAACAATACATTCATGAATATGGAAGAGTATTACATAAAATTTAATATTTTTGTGATAGCTGTTTAATTACATCACCTTCAAGTAACGTATCGTACCTACATCGTTGGCGTGTGACTGTTTTTGATTAGAAATTTCAGACTGATGCTATCATCTTTTTAGTATATAAAATTCTCGTGTCGCGGTGTTTGCTATCAAACTCCTCCGAAACGGCTGAAGAGATTTGTATAGAATTTTGTGTGCATATCGAGTAGGTCTGAGAATCGCCCAACATCTATTTTTAATACCCATAAAAAAACCACGCGAAAGAAGTCGCAGGCAGGAGCTAGTATATATATATATATAAGTCTGAAATGGCCAACAAAGCACGTTCTAGTGAACTGATGTTTCCTGAAGGAAGACACCTAAATGTTAATATCTTGAACAGATACCATATTACGCATAAATTGGCTCCTTACAGTATCTGTAATTAGGTTCAACAGTTATTAAGTGACTTACAAATTAAATTGAGTCTACCATTCAGAGGCAACGAAGGAGTTGTCTGATGATATGACCAGTAATAGAGAAGTATGGCAGAAGAAGACATGCTGCGCCGACTCTAAAGAAGTTGGGATAAGGGCCGGAGTCAATGATGAATGATGATTCGACATTCAAACTACAGAATCAAGAAAACTTTGGAAAAGGGATTACCTAAATGAAAGCTAAGCGTTTTCGTTAAACGTCTTTCATAATGCGCACAGCAAAGGAGTGGAACTCTCTGCCTGCGTCTGTTTTTCCGAACGCTTACAACCCTAATCTCTTCATACTTAGAGTGAACAGGCTTCTTCTGGGTAAGATGGTACTATCGTCCACTATGTATCTGCCACCTCTAGACTAGAGTCAAGAGCAAACCTATCGCAAAAAAAATATAATGTTATAGTGGCTGTTTCATTTTTGCAAGTGAAATTAAACCTAATGAACGTACTGTAGTCTATATAGGCAAAGAGTAAAGAAGTATGATAGTTTCAGACTTTGTTATTTTACGTGTATCAGTTGCCAGATGATCCGCAACCCTACAATAATGTTGCTTTAATTATACGATAGTATATTGAGAGTATATTGTCAATTATAAGTGAGTTAGCAGTTCAATATGTATACGACTACACACCCTTTCTTTTGTTAGGTTATTGATTTCCGTAATTGACGATAAAAATACATACAATACGTTTCTATATTAAAATTTTAGCAAATAAAAGTGTATTTTGAATAATATTTTTCGGCATTTGTACCTCAATGACTAACCCCACTGTCTGTCGGTCTGTCTGTCAGTAATAGGGTTACTTTACCTAAGTAACGGTGAGACGTCGTATTTATGTATAACATTCAACGATGTTTTCACAGTTGTATTTCACGCTACATTTTAGCCTAAAAGTCTGACAACCAGACTTATCAAGGCCAGTCTTTTCCCAACTAAATCCGAGTCGGCTTCCAGTCTAATCATCTGGTTAGACTGGAAGTCGACTCCAATTTGGCAATTTCCAAGCAGTATCTGTTGCTGAGTACTAGTATTTTACATAGAGCGACTAGGCAGTCGCTGTGCCAGACTGGGTAGGACGATACCTCTTGCTAGTTGCTCTGCCAGACTGCGCAGTAATACCTCTTGGTAAGACTGGTTGTCAGACTTTCGGGCCACTGACTACCCAGTTATTGGTTTTTGGAGGTCAAAACTTTCAGTTGGTAAGAGTGGTTTCCAACTTTTGGATTTTTTACTACCTGTAACGACTTTTAAATATCTAAAACCGGCCGGCAGCATCGGCGAGCCACACAATCTTGCAGTCTTCTAGAAAATACACAGCTTATTACATGTGTATGTATTTACTGTAGCTTCAGCCACGTGTGAGCAATTTCTTAAGTAATTAGTAGTAAATTTAGAGATGTGTAACACGATCAAATATCTCGTGTGTATCTTTAGAGGTTTAGCTAGTATGTAATATGGAACATTCTTAATTGCTGACTCGGTTAAAATTTGATTTAAGCAGATTATTATACATTTATGTTGATTTAGGAATATAAATTTACATACATAACATATGTACCCATAAATAATTTATTATTCTACTAGAACAACGTGTTACTTATACATGTTGTCTTAGTCTATGGAGTAGCGTATCTAACTGATTGTTTGGCAGACGAAGACAAGCACATCTAAAGACTGTTTACGCCTTACGACATTTCATACAAACTTTCAAGTCCTTATTTTCCGAAATGTCTGAACCCATTTTAATGAAACTTATTACGCATAAGCAGGATACATAGGTCTAAAAAGTTACAAAAAACATTTTCGATACGTCTTTTTAAAGGAATTATTGGAAATTTCTGTTTCTATAGATAATTTATTATCGGTCTAATTTAGCTATAACACTATTTTTCGAAAATGTTTTTAGTAACTTTTTAGACCTATGTATTTCGCCTATACGTATGAAGTTTCATTAAAATCAGTTTACCAGTTTCGGAAAATAAGGACTAGAAAGTTTGTTTGAAATGTCGTAAGGCGTAAACACTCCTATCATGAAACATCGTATTTCATTATCATCCTCCTTCACTTATCCTAACTTATTTAGGATTGTTGCAATACGCTTTTGGATACCTCTAAGAGACATTATGTAGATCTTCACTTCTTTTCTTACCATAATAATATCTTCTTTCTCGGAATCCATCCATCTTTTGGTTGGTCTGTCTCCTTCTTTTTTTCCACAGTCACAAATACTTTTAGCACTTTTGTTGACACATGCTTTTCATTCACACGCATCAAATGAAGGTATGTCTCTTAACTCTAAGCTTTACGTTTGTAAATACACCACCTTATTATCTTATCTTATCACTTAAAGAATGGTAAAGTCATAAAACTAAGCAACTATTACGTGCGAAATAAGTATTTTAAATCATAGTCGTTTGTAGTACGTTACGTTTTAGTTTGGCGTTCCTATCGCTCGCCTTTGGTATGTTATCACCTAATTATACTTTTATTTTTAAACTTGGCTTGAATTTGTGACATTTAAGTTTCCCATCGTAGTGCGTGGGTTTGAACTTCGTGTAAGAAGCCGTTATATTGAGAATGTATCGAGACTAATTAAGTATTTTTAATTGCCGAAACGCGTAGGTGTTTGTGATCCACCTAGATTATTAAACTATACGGGATGTTGTGTCATTTCCAGTGAATAAACAAGCTTTGATACTATTTACTGTAAGAAAGCTATTTTCAGTCCTTAGATCTCGGTAATATAACAACTCTAACTACCCCCATTAGTAGTTCTAAAGAAATATTGCTATGACTTTAACTTCGCTCTAACAAGATTGTTGGTATTTTTTTGCCCTATCTCAAGAGTAAGAACAGCTTTATGAGCGTTTACACCTTACGGCATTTCATAAAAACTTTCAAGTCCTTATTTTCCGAAATGACTGAACCGATTTTAAATTATCCATAGATAATGAAATTACCAATTAACAAATAAATAAATTTCAAAAGACATTTCGAAATTGTTTTAGTAACTTTTTAGACCTATATATTCTGCTTATGCGTATGAAGTCTAAATAGTAGGTCAACTTGATTGTAGATTATAAAAAATGTAGATACGTCACCTGACAGACATCGCATCGACTAAAGCGCTTGGACGAAAAGTATGCACACATAATACAATAAGAAGGAGTACCAAGGTAGTTTTACCAAAAAAATTTTTTTTTTCTTAGGGGATGAAGGGTTCTATGGGAGTTCGTTAATTATTACCGATGGGAAATCCCATCAAACACTGCACGGCATGATAAACCTTTGAAAGGTTAAAGGTAACTAACCTACCACAACTTTAAATACTTCCTTACTACAAATAAAACGTATAAAATGTCAAATATCGTAGTTCATTCCCCTGAAATGTTAGAATTTGTTTTCTAATTTAGTTTCAAAATACCAGGACCTCAGTCATTAATGTGCAAAACCGTCCTTTGTGGCTTGTTTACACAGTACACACAGCTCCGTCTAGTTTCAATGACAAACGAAAAACTCACGAATCTGCTCTGAATTACTTAACTAACTTAAATACTTAAATGAATACAATGCATGAAATGTGTTATTAGCCTTATATTAAGGAGACTTCACCACATACCTTTAGGCATTGTGAGTTGGAATAATTGAACACTAATCGTTGAAAAGGAATGGGGGAGGTTTTTGCCCAGCAGTGGGATCAAATTGGCTAATCAAAAACCAAAAAAGTTAGGGTCGATCTTTAAGGTTAAGCCGTGCTTGCCGAGGTTGGTCCGTGGATGGCTGACAAATATATACTGAGTTTTCTCCGTGCCTCGGAAGAGACGTTAAGCCGTTAGTCCCGGCTGTCAGTCGTTACGAGTAGGTAGTCAGAAGCCAAAAGTTTGACATCCAGTCTTACCAAGGCGTATCGTATTACCCAGTTACTGGGTTGTGGAGGTCAGATAGGCAGTCACTTCAGGTAAAATACTGGTACTCAGCGGCATCCGATTATACTGGCAGCCGACCTCAAGATAATCTGGGAAAAGGCTAGGCAGATGATGAGTTATTTTTACTCAAGAAGCTTTAACGAATATGTAACTACACCGCGGTTAGCCACTGTTTCGAAACTGATAAAACCTGTATATATATTTAAAGGTCCTAGACAAATAGATATTTTATCAGAGATAACGATGTTGGAAAAAAAATGGAAAACATCGTAAATATATGGGACTGACCTACGAGTAAGTTAGCAAAAAACTGTCACAAGTTTCAATTCTGTTGTACAAATAAGAAGCACTTTGAAAACGAGGGTGTCACTTCTCTAAGTCTTTTGGACCAATGATAATCTAGTGGTAGTACCTATTTTGCTATCTTATTGTTGAGGTCAGCATCCAATCCTGCCGGATCCAGCTGAATAGGTCCCTGTATCTTACATGGAACGTCTGCCTATCTGACTCTCACAACCTAGTTAGTCCTGATACCCCTTGGTAAGACTAATTCCAATATTAAATCTATAATTATATTTTCGAATACCGTAACATTATATAATACCACGTAATTAGTTTGTATCAGCGGCTTAATTTAATTTATTACTTGATTTATTTACGTCTTTCTTCTGACGGATTCCTTAGTAATTAATATTTAATAGAAGACATTTTCGTGCTTTCCAGCTGATATTTGTAAGGGTTCTGTAAGGGTTGTTTGTTTTAAATATTAAATACTAGTAGTATTTTATTTAAATAGTGGGCGTGTAGGTAAAATTAAACCGTACGATCATATATTTACTGAGTTCTTGTTTCAACAAATTCATAACCTCCTCTCTGTCGTGCATAACTAATTGCAACCTTCAGGACTTAAGCGAGAGACTTGAGTCTTGTCCAGGTCGCTACGTACGGGTCAGACAAAATCTGAGTCATAGATATGAGAAAAGAAAAATCAACACTTTTAATTTACGGGTCTAAACATGTATTTCCATCACTTTATTCCCCCATAACGTTGCTTCAATTCCTCACAATGTACACAAAAGTGCCCAAGCTCCTCTCAGAGGCACACACGGCCAATGAAGGATCTAAAAGGCAAGAACGGACGTAAAACTCGAGGGTATTACTTAAGAAGAAAAGGTACTTCTAAAGCTAAGTCTACAAAGCGTTTTACTAATTATTTTTCCTTTTATCTCGTACTGGCAACGTAAAGCGATTTTGACAATACGGTGAATAGAAAACAAAGGATGCTCGAATAAAACTGTGAGGGCTCGTCGCCATGATCGGGGCTCGTCTTTGTTTATAATAACACGAGAGAATAGAAATGTTGGGGCTAGATCACGGACGACTACCTAATTTAATTATGTCGCCTTATCTTTTGAGGAAAGATTTATTTTCAAGATGTTTTACGTTTTATACGAGAGTACACCCACGAATACATTACGTAGTACCTTGAATAAGACGATTTTTGTAAGGTTTTTTTTTAAATAATTTTCACTTAATTTTTTGTGATAAATCACGCCAGTAATTTAAGTCACTAAATTGACAGCACATAAACCTATACTATTTATTAATAAAATAACAATCAAAATACTTACGAATCCTAATAGAAAAAGTTGTCCACTTGCAAATTCAATTCATAAATCACTACAATTACGAATCAACTAACCAACTCAAAAACCGATTTATAATTTTATAAAGTTACGATTGAAGATGAAAGTTTTCGTAGACGTCTGTTCGCTACGAGACTACGAGAGGTGTTCTACGAGCGCGGCGTAGCGTCCGCCCTGTTCGAAGCGGCGCGTAGCACTGAGCGCCGGCTCTTGACAAGACAATCTTTGCCTGTACATAGTGGTACTCAACAGACAACAGCAACTTGTGAGCTTTCGCACGGATAACGGGCGTAACGGGAGCTTTGTTTTCCGCCCGCTCTTTTTAACTTGCTCTAGTGTCATATTGTTAATTGGCAGCGCTTTTCTCACTTTTAAATTAAGTTTAATTCTTATTCTTAGTCTCTTGATAGTAGATTGGGATCTTGCAAAAACTTGGATCTGGTAAATGTAAGGTGACATTTTTTCCCTAAAGCTGTGATTTTTGTGAAGTTATTTTCGGAAGCAACATAATCAGTTTATTGATATATAGTGCAACTTTGTTGGGTGTGAGCGGCGCTTAAATTTGCATGCAACTCATAAAGGTTATTATTTAAAGTTCTCATAACTTTCCGCATAATGTTCCAGAAAGAGAATGTGATAGCATGCTGCTAAAAGCCTAAAATTACATAACTTTGCTTAACCTACACGATATAATTAGATCCAGGGTGAGCGAGCTTTCGCTAAATGGCAAGTTACGTGCGTTACAAACTTGTTAACTAAATTATACGACATTTTCACGTTCCTACTTAAGTAATTTTAATTAATTATAACGACACTGAAACTATACTTAAAACTCTTAATAAACACGTGCTCCAAACGTAATACATCCGAGGGTGGCAAAAAAGAAAGGAGTAATATAAGGGATGACAACATTTACACAGTGTATTCTAAAGATCTTTCTCTAAAATACGTTTATTTTCCTCGGAGGCGTACATAAAAACAGGCAAATCACAAAACAAGATAACATTCGCTAGGTCTTCCAGTACGGGAATCTCATTTTCAATATGTTTTTATAACTTTCAGTGAGGAAATGAGGTGGTGCTCGGGGCGGCGCTCCATTGTCATCATAAACCAGGCGAGGCCTTCTTCATAAATCCTCACCAAATGTACCTTTATACGCATTATGGCATAACACCGAGGAATCTTTTTTGCGCCGCGATACTTTGGAACCTAACAATAAAGTATCGTGTTTTGTTTATTGGCTCCCTTGTGTTGCAGACTGTACGTGTACATATATACGTTCGTATATACCCACGAATATACATTTTTGTATTTGTGCTTGTTTGCAACGCTGTACTTCTGCTGCACAGAGAACCCATTTTGAGAGACTGGTTTAATTCTAGTTGCTCCTATTAGATATTAAATTGAGCAGAAAAAATGCAATTCCAATTTGTAGTTACTAAGATACTACAATATTCATGTTTGTGGTACGTGTATATAAAGGAATATATTGCGCATTTTTTACGAAAAATACTGTTCTCGAAATATAACGCGCCATTAACCAAGAGTCTTATATTAACATATGGTATTGTAAAATTAATGGCAACAATTATTATAGCCTTGGCTACAGGCCAAGTGTCGTGGATAAATTCTTGCCAATCTTTGCCTACGTGAGTAATACTATTATAGCTAGTAAGTACTAACATGAATAACATCCCTACTAAAATAAACCTTTATTTTTAAGCAAAGTTTCAATAGTTTTGTATTGTTTTAATAGCCTCAATTTCTGTATAACATATGATGCGTTTACTGTCGATAATATAGTAAGTTTTAATCAGGTATTGTAAGTCCATAGGTCATTTAAACTTTGCGACACAAAATAACTGCACATAATTTTTATATATAAATGTATGTATATTAATTTTAATTAAATGATTTTTTTTTCTACCCTGTCTTGATTTTTGTTTTATTCTGTCCAAAGGTAGCTGGCAGAGAATGGCATGCTTTGTGGCAAGTGAAGTCTGCCTATGAACCACTATTGTACATAAAGTTTAAATAAATAAATGTGAAAAATATTCGTCAAAATCTGCAATCTGCAAGTATTAAAACCACTCTAAGAAGATCATTAGAAACAACTCCGAGGAACGAGTTTTAAAAACAGAAAAACAAAAAAAAATTTGTTTAATCGTTATGCGGATTGAAATTTTAAAGTGTTCCGTGGCGTTGCAGAATGCAAAAATCTTTTCTTGCTCATTTTTCGCCAGTCCCAACATAATAACTGCTTGTTGGCCCCGCGGCCTGAAGCACTCCACAAGCAATAAGACAGTAATAAATGTTCAGACTTCAGATCCTAAGACAAGAACAAAAACGAATATAATAAGTAGATATTGTGGATCGGTACTTGTGAAAGTTCAATATTATTGCTTCATGATAGAACGTTGCGGTCTCGATCCGTTTGCTTTTCCCACTTATCATTATGAGTTCCAATTGCAACTGTGTGCTTTCGTGCTCGGCGTTATGAGTAGCCCGGTCATGTTGGAACAGCATAGCGGTTCGTGGAGCGTGTGATATAGGTACCTAGTGTATGGCTGGGGATCCAACTGTTTTAGTCATCTATTTTGTGATCAATACGGTTTGCACTGGCTATTAACAAAGACACTTAAATATACTATTTCTTTTTTTAATATATCTTGTTCTACCTTTTTTAGTAAGCAACGACTTATTATCGGGCCTACGCTGTCCTCCCATATTTCAGTACTAACGCTGTACATTCAAATACTGTAAAACCAAATGATTTTAAAAGAGTAGCCATGGAGTTTCCTGCCAGTTCTTCTCCATAGAAAACGACCAACCCGAACCGTGCACCTTTTGTTGACGTTTTATAAGTGTCCATGTAGGCCTATCTAAAATAAAATACTTTGATTGGATTATATTTATGTGTTAAACGGGACAATGTAAAAGCGACAAACTATGTCAGTATCTTAGCTCTAGCAATAGGCACGCCTTTTATTACATGAGACTAGAATTAAATCGCGAAATGTCGGTGTAATTTAGGTGATTATATTAAAGTGTGATTTTATGTTATGTTAAGTCAATAGCAAGTTACACCTGCGCACTTGATGACCTTTTGAGCGGAGTTTGCGTAGCTGACTTTTGGGCAAAACCAATTTAAACTTTTGACATCGATATGCAAGGAAAAATAATAGCAATTTTTTTTGACTACCAAATTTTTTCAACGTCAAGACATCTCCTTAAATCGCTGTAACATTAAAAAGGGTACAACACAACCCTCTTGATTACAAATAATAAACAAAAGCTTTACTCTCATTAATATAGCATGCTGAACATTACGGTTATTATGGTATTAACATAACAACATAATCATAGTCATAAACAGGGTAATGAATAAATAATTTTCGAGTCGGATGAACGGCAAAGGCTCCCCGGTAGCTTCATTTCGAGCAGCGAGGATTATCCATATTATCCGAAAATCTCGGAACGCCAGCCGTTGCTCACTACAATGATCGTGCTCATATAAAATGACTACAATTTTTAGATCGCTCCTTTTGTTACGGGTACTTAGTTTTATGTCGATTAATTGCATCCCAGTTCTTTCAGGGGTTAATGCGATGGGTTATTTGTAAGTTGGTTGAATCACAGACCGTTTGCGGTTTTTATGCTACGGAAGGTTTAGTTTTAAAACAGATTTTCAAGTAGATCTTTGTATTTTTTGGTTTGTGTTTAACAAGAATCAACAACATGTGGTGAAATTGCTTTAAGAAACTTAATGAAACCTATAAAAAATGGTGCCTTCCTGGATAAAATTTACAACCTATACTATCACTTGCGGGATATCTTCCATGATTATTTATTGTTTTGAGTTCTTTCAATATTTTGACGCTGTTGCAAGCGCCATGATCGCGGGGTGACTGGAGAATGCGGGTGGATGGAAAATAAATAATTAGGAAAAGACAAATCTGTCCACCCTTTTTCTTTAACTTTTGCTACGCGAACCACTGGTACTCGAGACAGAGTCACGGGAAAATACACTCACAATATCACTAGGTTTCGGGGTCTGTAGTTCGCGTAGCAAAAGACGAAGAAAGAGGGTAGACAGATTAGTCTGCTCCTAATTATTTATTTTCCATCCACCCGCATTCTCCAGTCATCCTGTGATCATGGCGCTTGCATCAGCGTCGAAATATCGGGAACTCAAAACAATCAATAATCATGGAAGATATCCCGTAAGTGATAGTATAAGCTTAGATAAAAACCGTGAAAGTTTAAAACAGTGTTTAAAATCAACGACGTTTTAAGGTTGCCATAAAATCAACAGCTTCAACTAGGTATCTACTATAGCAACCACACAATAAAAAAGTTTGTCACTCAAGTGCAAGTTGCGCCTCTATACCGCGGTGATCCGTTCCATTATGACGTACGCTTGCGTCGTGTACGCACACACCAAGCCTAAGTACATCCATAGAATGCAAACTTTGCAGAACCGGTTCTTACGTAGAGTCACGGGAGCCCCTTTTTATGTCCGTAATGACCGTCTATACGTAGACCTTTGAATGCCCACCTTCCTCCAGTTTATGAAACGTCTTTCGAAGCATTTCTTCGATAACGCCATTAGGCACCGTAATCCCCTGACCGCAGCGGCCGCTTGTTACGAACCCTCGCGCATTAGTACAGTACGCCATCCTAGGCATACCGTCGTCACCCCCGATGATGCTATCACCCTCCTCCAGGAGAGTAGTAAAGAGACTAGCACTCTTAAAAAGTTCAGATACAAACCGCCGGCTTTCCGACCACTCCGTCGAGGTCCGCCGTGACGTCCCAGTCCATGCCCTCCCCGACCCTCGCTCGAGTTAGCCCGCGATGCTGTGCCAGTAGTTTTCAATCAGCCCCTAAATGTTGATATCATTCAGATCCAGCCTGTTTCCCCATGCAGTCCTCCCCCAGTGACGCCCTAACCCGAGGCTCGTACCCCACAGGGGGTGCCCTTAGCGTGTAGTCGCTTAGTTTGTAAGTTTTTATGCCCTGGCTGGAAGCATTACTCTTAAGGCACCCACAGGATAGTCCGGTTAAGCAGACGACAACCTCCTAGGTTGAACTGCGAGATCAACCAAAAAAAAAAAACGATAAAAAAGTAAAACGATGAATTTTCACACAAAATCAATGTTATTTTGTCATCTACTAACTGCTAAACGGAAACCAAACAACACTAGACCAATGCTATTCATACCGAATCCTAAACACTGGCACCAAACAAATGAACGTTCAAAAAACCGCGAATAAAAATAAAGGTTTGGTTACACAGCACTTGCATCGATAAGCTTTATTGTCACAGTCTAGGTGAGATGTGGCCATGCCAGGGAAAGGCGTTAAGGTAAAACGTTTCAAGGGTTTTTTTGTCAGTTAATGGAAGTTCTTTGTACGGATGTTCCGAACGGACGGGCGGGTCCGACTTGAAATCGGATTAGCGATATCGGGCATACACCGTGATAGAATCGCCGGAGCATTATCTTTTACTGAAGACTTTTGTGACACAGAAATAGTTTTTAATGCTTTTGTTTTAGATAGATGTTGAATGGAGTTATGTTTTAGCTGTTAGTTTAATTTTGATGATGCGGCGTGTGACGTAAAAATATAAATGTAACATTGAAAAAAAAGCGTTATATATATTATTATATTATAGCTAGCCTGTATTGTCCCACTGCTGGGCAAAGGCCTCCCTCCATTCTTTCCAACGGTCACGATTCTGTGCTGCTTCTTTCCAATAATCAAGGAAGACATCCAGTTCGTCCCGCCATCTCCTTCGTGGTCTGCCGCGACCCCGTGACACTGTCTCAGGGCACCAATCCTGAGCTTTACGGGCCCACAGCTCGTTCGGCATGCGACAGACATGTCCTGCCCAGTCCCATTTAAGTTGGGCAGCATTTTGAGCCATGTATAATTGAAAAAAAAATATTGTGTTGTATTTTGTGCCTTTTGTAATCGATAAAACAAAACACAAACACGATTTCTAGGAATCGTTCGCATCTGTACCGAAAATGTATAAATATTGGAGTAACTTTTTTATGTTTCCATATTTGTTTTCAATTCAATTTTAAATATGAGACTTCAGGTTAGCATAACATAACATCACGCCTGTAATCCCCAAAAGGACAGGCAGAGGTGTACCATATAGTACACCCACATTTCACCAGTAATATTAAAGTCCCTTGTAATTAGGGGCGAGCTTATTGGGCACCAGCTATGTACCTACTGATCCCGGCTCCCTGGCTGCTACTGAGAAATTCCTGATGGAAAAAAACGTAATACACACTTTGCCGGGAATCGAATCCAGGTCCTCTTGCACAGCAGTCACTCTTGCGACCACTAGTCAACGAGGCAGTTTTAGGTTAGGTAATTGAAAATATAAAAACGTCGATGTCAAACTGAATGACACGTACTTATCTTAAGATCAGATGAAATGTCCGTTTCAGTGCAAGGAAAATATTCTTGCCATCTTGATACTACTTCAAATTGCTTTTTTTCTTTCATTATAAAAAAATAAAGATACTCGGGTGCATATCTAATTTTAAATATTGCTTTTCAGTAAGTATTCTAAACAATTTTCTACTAACTAATTAAAACTAAGATAAGTAACTTGAACTTAGGTTGCCTTAATGCCACTAGATTTTTACTACCATTTATGCCACTAGATATTTACTACCATTTATTTGCTTAATAAAATGTGACTAAACTGAAAGCTTCTTCATGTAAAATACTGGTGCTCAGCTGCATCCGGTTAGATTGGAAGCCGACCCCAAGATAGTTTGGGAAAAGGCTAAGCAGATGATGATAAAATGTGACTAAACTAAGGTCAGTTTAGTACATTTATTTGGATATCGTAAGGTTCTTACAAACCATGGTTGTCAGACATTCGGGCTGACTACCCATAACAACTGTCAAAGATCTAGAATTGACGACCGGGACCAGCGGCTGAACGTACTGGTTAAAAGTGCATTTTAATGGCCTAATTAAAAATAAATGGTGTGAATACTTGCGTGATGGGTTTTTTAATAGATACACCTACACAAGCAGAAATTCTCTCTATGCCTTTTGTACCAGGCCAACTCAATCTTGCAGCTGGGGCATCTGCATGCCAGGAGATAACGGCACCGGGTCCAGAATGTGCCGGATAAGTGCCGTGCCGAGATGTTCAGGCGTTAACGAACTATCCGGCTTACGCGTTGAATATTCATCGATAACTAATAACAGTCATCTTGGATTGTGTTGTATCTTAATTTGTGTCTTATTGGATTGTTAAGAGGGGTTGTGTGTGCAGTTTAATTTATTCTGACATGGAAAGAAGAACTTTTGGGCACTGAAGTTGAAAAATGTAAGCTGACGCTGGCTGCAATCAGGAACACAGCATCTCTTTAAACTCTTCTCTTCTTTTGGTCTTCTTGAGGTCAGTTTAACACGTTATTCTCTTCCATTCTCCTCTTTCAGCCGCCGTTTTTAGGGTTCCAAACCCAAAGGGTCAAACGGGACCCTATTATTGAGACTTCGTTGTCCGTCCGTCTGTCACCAGGATGTATCTCATGAACAATGATAGTTTCTACAGATTATGTATTTCTGTTGCCGCTATAACAACAAATTCTAAAAACAGAATAAAATAAATATTTAAGGGAGCTCCCATACAAAAAAGTGTTTGTTTTGCCTGTTTTTATTAATAATGGCACGGAACCGCTCGTACGCGAGTCCGACTCGCACTTGGCCGGTTTTTTTTTCGTCTTTCTGTTTGCTCTATCCTCATCTTTTAAGTCCACTTCTCAGATACGAATTACTTATTGATAATATAAAAGATGTTTACGACCACCATCTTTGTGTGCACAAGGATATAGGTACACAAAAAAGGATGATTACTTACCCAAGTGTAAAGATTTTAAGGGGAATAAAAACTTAAGAATTAAAAAGCAATGCAACGAAAACATACCTTTCCATAATCATGATCTTCAATCCACTATGTAAATGTTACCGGCACAGTCCGTGTCTTCTCTTGGAATGTTGCCCGCTGAAAGGAAAACGAGCGTAAATACGTATTTGATTCACAAACAATATTGCTTATGGCAACATTTTCCGATATCAAAATTTCAGGAGCAATACTAGGGTTGTAAGGTTGGTATGTGGATTTTAAAGAACCACTTTCAATTCAGGTGTGTTTTAAAACTGGTTATGTATTTAAGCTATTAAAGATTCTATTTCAATGTTTATTTTGGCTTTAACTGACTCACGATGTAAAGAAATAACTTGGATTTATTTGCCTGAAATAAAATTAAGTGATGATCAGATCTCAGAATAAGGTATCTGATCACTACTCATATCTATTTATGTGTGAACTATAAAAGACTTACAACTAAATTATAATGACAACTATTTACGCTAAGTTTACTACTAACGTTAGCCCCAGAACTTTTTGTTTACTTTACGTAAAGAGAAACTATCTTCCTTCAGATGACCAGATAAACTTGTAACTAGTCATCTTCTGTGTTTCTATCAAATAATTCAGCTATCACAACCCTAGGCTCGTCTAAATATCAACGTCGTATACGGACGTCCACTTTGTAGATTCACCAGTGGGTCATCGGCTTAATTGCGAGACGCCACGCCCTTCGTGTGTTGTGATCTCAGCTACCCCCCATATATAACGGGGTGATGGTCGGCCGACGCTTCATGTCATGCCCACACTCCGTCACCTTAGATGTATCGTTATCACCTAGTGATATCAGTTGGAAATGACGGCTTAACGTCGCGTCGTCAGAAATGGGCGTTAATAGGGGTGGGGTCCCTTTTGTTTCATAATAGAAATTTTACCAAGTAGGTATTATTGCCCATTCTTCTCCATACGAAACTGCCTTTTAACTACTAGTAGAATCGTTGTCAAGTGTGTTTAAATTAAACAACAAACAGTTTTTTTTTTGTACATTTGAGAAGAATAACAAAATAAGTAACTATAACGCTACATATAGAACAATTATTAACACTAAATAGTTCATATTTTATATTAAACTCGTACAATTAGTTCTACATGTTTCCGTGTAGTTTCACGCTCAAAAGTTCCATTTAGTGGCCTAATTAAAATATATGGTGTGAATTTGGCTACACTTTTAGATTTCATTTTTAATTTAAAATTTGGTTAGGAAATTTTGGTCTTTATTTTTTTAACTCGCGAATAATTTAAACCAAACCAAACCAAAATAACAGTGTTCTATTTTTATCTTTTCAAATACGGAAAATGGATATTCTTGATTGTATTTCAAAATTATGATACTACGTTTCACATAATTTTCCTTCACATGTACAAAAGAATTTCTGTTGTAAAATTGCTTTTATTTTCCAAGAGTTTCCTAAATTTTTGCTACTTTTAACTCACGAAAAGCATTTTATATGGATTCCATGTATGTTGAAATGAATCTTACCTATTAAGATTGCTTAAAAATAATATATATGTATTTAGATATAGACAGTTGAAACAAACCATCGGCATATTGAACAAGAAACTCTCTAAAAAATCCCTAAAAGGGAAATAAATATCCAGGAATACGAAAACGACTAGATTTCTGTTCGTTTTTGCCAACCTTGAGCTTAGAATAGCCACTTCTGACGACAAAGGCCGATTTGAGAATCAAGTTCCTTTTTTTAAATGTAGCTCGCCTACATTAATTACACTTTTTGCCCTATCAGAAACATTAATTATGTTCAAAGAATTTCTAAAAGCACCAGACCGTGAACTATCATCTAGATTTAGCCTAATAGTCGTCATAAATCTCTACGTCTTATTACCCGCATCAATCTCCTCATTATAAAAAAATATACATCTTTAAATGTTATACACAAAACGAGATGAGAGAGAAACGTCAACAAATCTCATTTATGGTGTTGTTATTTTTTCAGCTTATCTTTGTTTTTTCGTACAGTAGCAAAAAACGCTGAGAGAAAAAAAAACATTAATGAAGTGAATTAAGCCGGGCACGGCGATGCTAAGAGGAATCCAACTAAGATGGATGACGTAATTTTCTCCTTCATTAACCCATTTACTTGGCCCCAGCAGTCAAAATAGTTAAGATGTCAGCATTTTGTGCTTGCAACTTATGTTTTATTACGTCATAGTGTGTTGACATACTTGCCTAGTGTGTCGACGAACAATTGTTATCGTGTTATGCTGGAATGTTGGTAATTATTATACGTGTAAGTAGAGTGATATTCTCGTCGCTATAGAAAGTGTTCAAAGGGACAAATTGATGAACTATCGTATCGGCGACAGCCATGTTACTTGTCAGCTAATTGTATACAGTTAATTTGTATTACTGCTTGAAAATATGTGAAAATGAAACATTAAAAGAGGTTATCCCAACTTAATTGAAGTGTTCATTACTGATTGTTAGTAAAATAATAATAGTGTAAGTAAACAGTGTTTGTACGTTTCAATAGAAATAGAATTCCCAAACTACAGACGATAAAGTAAACTTTGCATGCAAAAGGATTGGTTACCTATTTATAGGTTTCAAAAGGAGGTCACGACTTCCTTTCATTCGAAATTAAGAACTACTTGAGCTGTTAAAGTTCAATAAACAGACAGAGACGAAATACGAACTTAATACTCCACAAAGGTTGGCTCTGATTCCGTTGCTTTACAAAGAGCCAGAAATATATACGCGCAAGTTGCCAATTTATTGGACCGCAATCCGTCAAGCGTAAATCCTTGCCTATCCGGAAGGTTTCCTCGTTTTTCGCTAAAAAAACACTGCACCTTCCTTTAAAGCAGGTATAAAAATTCCACCGACGAAAGCATCCTGCCTTTCTAGCTCTTTTTAAACACCATTGAACTTGTTCTGGATAGATTTCGTCTGAAAATGTATCGAAACTTTTCTGTATTCTAATTACCTGTATAAAGCATTTGGGTTAAGCTAAGTGAACATTGGGGTATCACGTTTTCAAGGGGTGGTAGCTGAGTGCGCATCGGAGATATGCCTTTTACTGAGTGAGCGTTTGAAGAGCACTCAAAGCGAGAGCTGTCCGATTTGGGAAATCACGTTACTGGCCCGACCGCGCGCCGTCGATACACGTCCTAACGGTGCCTGTAACTGGGTTATGTATAGCTTAGTCATTTTATTGGTGAAAGAAACGATTTTCACTAGTCTAGTTAGATTCTAAGAAAGGTTAATGGCATGTAGTAAATTTGGTTGCTATTAAGATACTATACGAGTATGAGTTTTTAAACTGGCATGGTCACTAACCCCCAGTTACAAAATTGTTATTGATAGTATACGAGTATTTCCTTATATTTTTATGACGTTTTTGTGAAATTTTTATTTTTGCTTTTTTATTGTTCCTTTAAATCATTAAGGCGTGCATGTCTGTATTTTTTCAGATACAACGGGTGTCATATTAAGCTTTCTAGTTTTTTATTGATTACAAAATTGTTTCAAGCTACTTCAAAAATAATTGAATAA
The DNA here is from genome assembly GCA_949152445.1 of Cerastis rubricosa. NCBI lineage: Eukaryota > Metazoa > Arthropoda > Insecta > Lepidoptera > Noctuidae > Cerastis > Cerastis rubricosa. The sequence continues at coordinate 14,592,094 of OX424525.1, read as the reverse complement.
TTTGTTCCTCTTGAAGGCTCAGGCGCAAAATGTCGCTTTCGCAAAATGTCTCTTTCGCAAAATGTCTACTTTTAGTAAAATATCTCTTTCTCATAATGTCGCTTTCGCAGAATGACTCTTGTTCAAAAAAGTTTTTAATTTTAGTGAAGGAAGCATGAGAATCAATCACGTGACGATCACTTGACGATAGCGTGACTCGATAACTGTGTTTGAACTTCAACTTGGTTAGACTTAGACGAACACAAAGTGTAAAGCAAATGGTTTACCATGAGAATTGCCATCTAATTCTTATGTATTCACACACTTTAACATTCACAAATTCAAAATTTTTACACCGTTAAATAACTATTACCTAATGATCCTACACGATTTATTTTCTGCCAAACGATGTTATGATATTGTGTCATTGGTTTTGTAGTTGCCATGGCTGCTGCTGCGTTGTGACTAGTAAAGTATTTTGCAGGGTTCGTAATTATTAAGATTATTATTTTCTTTGATCATAAATTATTATAATTATCGCAAACTATCCATGCTGATTAGAATAGAATAGAATAAAACTTGATTGAACACCAAAAATTTAACATAAGGGGCTTACAAAACAAAACTGATTAAAAACTTGAACTCTTTAAAAAAATGCAATCGCTGTATTTAACGCATTTGAAATCAGTCCAAAAAGAGTCCTCATTTTTTGGCATTTTCGTTACTATTTCCCTAATCCTAAATACTATAAGAAATGGTAATATTGATGAACCCAGGACCTCTTGGTCCCCAGTCGCGCTTACTACCACTGTGCCAACGAGGCAGTCCACACAGTACGCAACTATGTAACACAAAGCCATTTCTAATATAAAAAAAAAAACTTAGTAGTCTACACAACAGCGATATTCTTAGAAAATTGTCACAGACCCTCTTTGTCAAACTAAGGTTTAGTGCGAATATTTTACAACCAAAACCGTCTTAATAGCCTCAACTCGAGGCAAATTGAATATTACAAGCAATGTTATAATATTTTGTATTGCCATTACATTGTAATAATAACCAAATATAAAGATAAGATGTACTAACGCATTACCGTTAGGGTTTATGAACAGTGAAAAGGGAAGATGGGAACTTTCTAGATTGTATAGGCATTTTTTTATAAGTAGTAGGTAGTTTTTGTTTTGAAAAGGGAGTCTCTTGTAGTCTCTGTATGGTAATCGGTTATCGTGGTATAGACATGTGTTGCAGAGGAATGCTGATAACGTTGAGTATGAATGAAGGGGGCTGTAAGAGTAGAGGATGACTAAAGAAACTATCGATGGACTGTGTGAAGGATGATCGCTAGAAAGGAGGAGAGTCTAGAGTTTTCTGCCTGTGTGAATTTTGACTAATTTTCTTTAGCTAGTGTTAAGGATAAATGATGTTTATTTTGCAAGTAGGTTTTTACAAACACTTTTACACGTCATTTTTTTTTTAAACTAGATGGGCCCAGTGTTTCGTACCTGACTACTCTGAGAAGAAACAGCCGAAACAAACTCAGAGTTCACAGTCTCTTTTAAGGTCCAGACATAATCTTGGCCAACTCACATGAGGACTATGCAGATACGTGTCTGAAATGGTCTTTTGAAGAAAGAACCGCACAAAGTTATTGGTAGTAGTAGAAGTAGTTTCGTAACATCACTCCTATAACCCCCGAAAGTTTTGGCAGAGATGAATGTTTTCATGTTTCAGAGAAGCAGAACGTGACCCTAGGATTTTTTCTAAATTACCCGAAGAAACCTAAACTAAACAATCACCTTATTGTAACCTCTAATCATTTCAACAACATGCAAGTAATGATATATTTATCTCCACGAAGTTAGTCAAAGATTGAAATCGTTAGATTCATCATACCAACGCAGGAACGTCATTAGTTGCTACGCAAAATTATCACATTTCTGGGTAGTTGAATGACATTAGAGTAGTATGGTCTCGCTCGCTTATACTGATCATCCTATAGATGTATGCTAAGCGGAGTTTGAAAGCTCACAATTAAAAGTGTAAACACTTTTTATCGATCAAAGTACACGCGATGAGGGCACATAAAAGATAACATAAAATCTCGCCCTTATCATCCCGAACGGTTAGATAAAGATGTTTTCATACAGTACACCCACATTTCGCCAATAATAAGGGCACATCGTTCGATATAAATCGTTGGTATCAGCTACCCAAGCTAGTCGCACGTATCATAATCATAACGCATGTTGATGCCAATATCAGGCGTGTTAGCAACATGGCGTGAGTGATGACGCTGTGGAGTGCACTTAAGATGGCGATCGACGGCTGATAGTGACGGCCATGGTATTAAGACGTGGTGGTTCGGATCAATGAGGTTGGGTAAATGAGTGGTGTAACGTTGAATTAAAGTTTGAATCTTACTACTTATATAAACGTGAAAGTTTGTGAGGTTGTATGAAATAATATATGTTTCATTGTCAAGATATAAAGTTCACATATAATTTCAATAAAGATGTAGCGACCTACAAAAAGCAACTTATAACAGAAAGTACTACAGCGCCATCTATGAACAAACTGAAGAACTAATATGGTCTCCATCTCGCAAGCAAAGTTTACATCCATTTAAGATTATACATAATTATAGGAAAAACCCGACAACGACTCTCGGACAGTTGCCCACGAGACATAATACCTGTCTGGTCGGAAGATTCTCCCTTTTCTATCTAAACTAATGTTATAAAGAGGAAAGATTTGATTGTTTGTTTGTTTGTTTGCATTGAATAGGCTCCGAAACGACTGGTCCGATTTGAAAAATTCTTTCAGTGGTATATAGCCCATTTATCGAAGAAGGTTATAGGCTATATATCATCACGCTACGATTAATAGGAGTGGACCAGCAATGAAAAATGTTGCGAAAATGGGGAAAATGTGACGCAAACGAAGATGCGCCGGAGAGCTAGTAGGTTATAAATTACTTTACACCCTGTTCTTAATACCCCTAAAATACACACATAGGTATCGTAATCTACATACACAACCAAAAATATAGGACATATCACACACTCACCACACGCATGGTATGAATGGACTACTACTAACTACTAAAAAAGATTTCGATAAAACTTTGTAGCTAGACGGCTTATTAGGGTACATCAGAATAAGACACAAGTCATAATTTTATTGAGAAAGATATTGTATGAAAATGATTTCAGATGAAACCGCGGATGGAAATAGTGCATAAATATTCGGACATCACTTTGTGTTACAAGTCAGGAAAAAAAATCGATTTCATACTGACCGTAAACTGAAATTGTGCTCATGAATACTATCCATTGAGATCCAAGACACAACTACTCGGCGCTTTTATAGTGGTCACCACTGTTGATTTTGGCTTTCAGGAGTTGCAGTGGTTTGGAATAGAGTCGGGCTTCAAGAAAAAAAAAATAGAATTGTATTGTTTAAAAAAAAATTATATGTATGTCGCAGTTAGATGATTTTATTCCGTTAGACACGGTCATCATGTGGGCAGAACATGGGTTTCGTGCAATGAAAACACACACACACAGTACACTGCTTTTATCGAACTAACAAATTACTTGAAATTACAATCCAACACAATAACACTAGGCACCATGAATCGGGTTACAGTTTCGGGACGTCTTGACTCCGCGGTGGTCAGACACTGACTGTCCGCCTCGCTGGGAGCTCGAAACATCACGACTCTGTAGTAAGCGCGCTTAGGTGTGGGTAGACTGGTTAGTAGGTCGCTTGACCTTTGGCGCGCTATCGATTCATAGTCAGTCTTGTATCCGTAATAATGACTCCGACTCCGACATGTATAACCATTATAACGAAAAAAAAGTAAACTCTTTAAAAAATTTTATGACCTCTATTACCTTTTCCTAAGAAAGTTCTAAAAAAAATATACACATCAAGTTTCAGAAAACACAGAGATTATTATTTTAATTTTTTAGAGGAGATTATCTTTGGGAAATCCATAGAATACCCAGAAATCTAAATCCCTATGAAGAAGTTACTTATCATTAAAAACGTTTTTGAGACGAAATACCACACTATATTTCACAGATTATATTTCTTACTTTCATCCTCACCATGAACTTGGCTGGCAATCCACGTGGCAAAAATTAATCCACCGGCTTAAGTCTTATTGATTTTAAGTAGCCATCTTATAATCTTCTGCCACTTCAACTTTCGAATTCCTATAAGTTACAATAGATTATATATATATTCATTTATTTAATCAGATAACAAAGATCCATTGGGTTAGTAACAATATTATTAACCTATGTTAGTACTTTATCGAAAACATAGACATTGTACAGGTGACTAGACACCTCACCAACGGGCTGTCATGCCTCCCGACTATGGCGCTCAGAATGCTGTTGGGGCTGCCACGGAGTCTGTTTAGCAGCGAGGCCGCTTTCTTACGCCGTACAGCATTAAATTAGAGTTAATAGCTTAATTACTGTCCTTCTTTGGTTACATTACCTACTGACTATTGCTATGAGCTCATGACACTATTTTATTGTACTTTATAATTTAAGGCTATGTTCTAAAAAAATGTAGTGTTATATGTTATTTATCTTACAAGGAAGCGAAAAACTGCTCTGTATGGTATCAGACGTAAAGAATAACACCATCTCATATCTTCCCGTGGGTGTCGTAAGAGGCGACTAAGGGATTTGCCAGAGAATGGGCAGCAGCGTTCTCTGTGCTTTTGTAACAACCGTACTGCGATCGCCAACCCGCCTGCCAAGCGTGGCGATTATGGCAAAACCCCCCAAAATGTCAATGTGGCGACACTTGGGGGAGGCCTATGTCCAGCAGTGGACGTCTTTTGGGCTGAAATGATGAATGATGATGAGAAGGAAGCGAAAAATAAGAAAACCTCTCTTAATAACACGTGTATTATTGACACAGAGCCAAATTAAGCCACTAGAATCTAATAATGTCACATTGTCGGGGTAAAATGAGCTAAAAAACTGGTAATATTAGTAATTGTAAAAGTTACCGAGAAACTCATAAGAAGCAACTGAGTAAAATAGGTTAATATGGTGCTCGGATGAGGTAGCCTCCCGCATTATTTGATGCACTCCCGATATTTTATGTTTTAAAACTTTACCTATTTTCTAGGATAAGACTAGTGTATGAGTTATCAGTTTCAACATGATTTCGTATTAAATAGAGAGAACAGCGGTGGCCCAGTGTTGGCAGCCCCGACTTACGAGCAGTAAGCTGTGAGTTCGAACCCAGGCAGGCTTACTTTGTGTAATTTATTTCATCACCGCTGCTCTCAAAAACTGTGCAGGAAATATCCTTCATCGCGGTCATGAGGAAACCGGCGTCGTGAGGAAACCGGCATGTCCGAAAACTAAAAATTCGAAGACATGTGACATCTACCAAACCGCACTGGACCCGCGTGGTGGATTACAGCCCACTCCCTCTCATAGGGAGGAGGCCTGTGTCCCAGCAGTGGGAACATTATAGGCATTATAGGTATAAATAACAGCCAAAAATTTAGTAATTTTATTTTTACGACAACGTTTAGAAAGTGACTCTAGACATGATGAAGTAGGACATTTTTTTATATTTTAGATTTTCCAAAACAATGTTTAGTTACGACGCACTTTTCGTTCCTTGGGTATACCAATGACAAGCAGGGTCTTAGCACTGTAGCTCGATCCACCTCCCCTACACCGCGTATGCTTACGATACTCAACGCGTTCGTGGAAAACAACCTCGATTGGCCTTGTTTGCTGATGCATGGAACAGGATAATGTTAAACTTAATTTAGTATTAATGGCTTATGATGTACAAAATATAATAAATAAATACATAACTATCCATTGTTTCGATTAACGCCATTTTGCTTTTCAATACAACAAAATCCACAGACAATTCAAAAATGACACTCAAGGGCCTGTGAGCCCTTGAGTGCCTGTGTGTGTGTGTGTGTGTGCTGTGTGGTGGCCCCCGGCCACCGTAGGCGCGGGCCTGTGGACGGTGAGTATTGGGCTAGCTCACCGTCCGTCCGTCTTATGACGACAGACCGTGCCGACGCGCGACGGCGCGTTCGTGTTCCACGCGCGCCTCAAGGAGATGTCAGCAAATCGGAAGACCAAGAAGGAATAAGCATGGAGGTAAGAATGCATGCTGAAAAGGTCCAGTTGAAAACCAGCGCGGAAAAGGCACTAGTTTTTTGGCATTTAGGATGAACTGTGCCTATATTTGGTGCAGTGGCGTAGCGTGCCTTGGCGGGGCTCCGTATAAAAAATTGTTTGGGGGCCCTTATGAAAGGTAGAGATTTCTCATAAAAGAAAAAAAATGCTTGCATAAAATTATAAGAAATATTTATTCATCATAATATCATCATTAATCATAACATAATCTATCTGTCAGTTTTTCCAATTTTTTACAAACAATTCAAATTAAATATTACACTCTCCTTGTCTTTTTTCGGCAAACTGATTTATTAAATCATTTATAGCTGATGATGACTTTAGTTTTTCTAAAGTTTTAATAATTTTTTGCTTAAGCACGTTGGGAGCCCCCGTGGCTCGGGGGCCCGTATAATTGATATGGCGGTAGCTACGCCCCTGATTTTGTCAGCAATGAAGCAAACCAAACTGTACATAATTATAATATACGTGGGACACTCAGAAAGTTTTGCGAAACTAAAAAAAATTGTTCTATACGTACATATATTTTTATTAAATCTTTTCAAAGTACTTTCCACCAGCCTCTATACAAAGATTCATGCGCCTAAACCAGTTTTCAAAACACTTTTTCCAGTCCGCCGCAGACACCTCGTTTACAGCCTGCTCGAACCCAGCCAGCGCATCTTCCGGCGACGAAAATTGTATCCCTTTGAGCTGATTTTTTATTTTTGGGAATAAAAAGAAGTCACACGGTGCTAGATCAGGGCTGTAAGGAGGGTGACCCAGGAGTTTGACTGGCGTGCTGTCCAGGAAGTCCCTCGTTTTGAGTGCGGTGTGCGCAGGTGCATTGTCGTGGTGGAGCAGTAGCCCGCGGAGCCCTGTGTTTGGTCGCTTGTTGCTTATAACAGAGAAAACTTCTGGCAAACATTTGGAAGTATACCATTCGGCATTAATGCTTCTTTGATCCCGTAAGGGAATTGATACCAAGTGGCCAGTCAAATTAAAAAAGCTAGCGATCAAAATCTTACCCCCGCTTCTAGATCGCTTCACTTTGGTAGGCGTTGGCTCATTTTGAAACACCCAAACAGTCGACTGGCGCTTGGTTTCTGGGTCGTATTGATAAATCCAGGACTCATCACCTGTAACGATGTCGTAAACACGCCGAGACGAGCCTGCTTCAAATTTGTTAAGCATATCACGGCACCATTCCACCCGGGCCTGCTTCTGAGCATCGGTGAGGTTGTGCGGCACCCAGCGTGATACTATCCTCCTCACGCGAAGATGGCTGTGTAGAATCTCGTGAACGCTTCCCGATCCAATCTTCAATATGTGTTGAATCTCCTGATATGTAATTCGCCTATTGTCTTGGATTAAATTTTTCACTGCTAGCACGTTTTCTTCGGTAACAGCCGTCAAAGGGCGACCGCTTCTTTCGTCATCCCCCAAAGTTGGTCGACCGCGCTTGAATTCGTTATACCAACGATACACGGTTGCCTTGGAAGGGCCTTCATCCATGAATGCCATTTGAAGTCTATCGTACGATTCATCCGGTTTCAGGCGACACTTGAAATCGTATAAAATCATAGCTCTAAAATGTTCCCGGCGCAGATCCATATTTCAGTGAGACACAATACTTTGAATTAACTCGCAAAAAATGTGGAGGGAAATTTTGAAATTGGAACTTACTTATTTTTACTTATAAATAATCATATTTTCGAAAAACATAATAACTGGCCAGTCTCCCATATATAAAAACTTTTTTTCGCAATACTTTCTGAGGGGCCTGGTATTGTATAAGTAATACTGTTTTTTTGATCTCTTTTTTTATTTGTATGGCATAGTGGAGTTCGTGGCTAAATAATAACTGCCGCTTGGATCGATCTTCAGGTTAAGCCGCGCTTGCCTAGGTAGGTCTGTGGATGGGTGACCACACATTTTTCACCCGAGTTTCCTTGCCGTGCCCCACAAAGCACGTTATGCCGTTGGTCCCGGCTGAGCTTTGTATATCTTTGACAGTCAGTGGCACGAAAGTCTGACCACCTGTTTTACCTAGGGGTATCGTAATACGTAGTACTAACTGAGTAAAATACTGGTATTTAACTGCATCCGGTTAGACTGGAAGCCGATCCCAACATAGTTGGGCAAAACCTAGACTGATGATGATGATGCCATCATAATCCTCGAATTTTAATTCCTTTCTTTTTTTCTTCCCATTGGCTATGTAATATGATGATGAACGTGCTTGCAAAGATGTAAATTTCACCAACACAAACCCCATCTATGAAAGCAGGTGTTTATTTATAAACACGGCCGTCTATAACATGTTCCCACAGATTGAGCCTGATTGGTTTACCGCACCTACCGATTACACTACGGAACTTGCGGCTATTCGAACAACTTTACGCCACACATTTCAGAACTAGTAAGCAGCGTTTAATGCAATCAGACGCTGATAAACAGCAAATCTGTTTCGGGAGTTAGCACTAACTTATTGTGACCTGCATTGGACTAAGACCTGTCCTGGGTTTTTATTTTATGCATTACAAATGCATAAAACAAAAACAAAATGCTTTTTTTTTGCAAAAATAATAAAACGCTACTGTGAAGTTGTGAATGCAAACTGTCATTTCTTACATTTTATAGATATGTTATTTACTAGGTATTTGTTTAAGAAATCTTAGATAATATTTGTGTAAGGACTTGACTGTGTTACCTGAGATACAGGTTTATTCCTAGTTCAGGTAGAATCCTAATATTATAATTATACCTTATTCTAATATTAATAGGAGCTCGTGGCTAACATAATAACAGCGGCCCAGGTCGATCTTAAGGTTAAGCCGTGCTTGCCGAGGTTGGTCTGTGGATGGGTGACCATAATTACATATCGAGTTTCCTCCGTGCCTCGGAAAGCACGTTAAGCCGTTGGTCCCGGCTGTCATTTGTAGATCTTTGACTGTAGTTACGAGTAGTCAGAAGCTAAAAGTCTGGCATCCAGTCTTACCAAGGGGTATCGTATTACCCAGTTACTGGGTTGTGGAGGTCAGATAGGCAGTCGTTTCATGTAAAATACTGGTACTCATACCTACATATGTTCTGTATGGTGTCGGACGTTAAGAATAGCACCATCCCATATCTTCCCGTGGGTGTCGTAAGAGGCGACTAAGGGACTTGCCAGAGAATGGGCAGCAGCGTTTTCTGTGCTTTTTGCAACAACCATACTGCGATCGCCAACCCGTCTGCCAAGCGTGGCGATTATGGCAAAACCCCCCTTATGAGCGCAAAACACAAATGGCCCCTAGTACCCGGCAGCCCGTCTACCCTCGACTATGGTAGCGGTCGAGGTTACGGCGTGGCAAGGGGTGCGAAGAATCTCCGGAAGGGATCCGGCTGCCTATACCGACGACTTGACCTGGCAACATATAACACGCGGACACTCCGGACCGACGAGAAGATAACGGAACTCGAGGAGGAATTGAGCAGGTTGCGATGGAGTATTGTAGGATTATCTGAAGTCCGAAGAGAGGGGGAGGACACGATGATCCTGAAATCCGGCAACCTACTCTATTTCCGAGAGGGTGACCGGCAGTCCCAGGGTGGTGTTGGGTTTATCGTCCACAAGTCCCTTGTGAATAACGTGGTGAAGATCGAGAGTGTGTCGACCAGGGTGGCGTACCTGATACTCAGAATATCCTCAAGATATTCGCTGAAGGTCATACAGGTCTACGCCCCGACCTCGGCACACCCCGACGACGAAGTGGAAACCATGTATGAGGATATCTCCAAAGCCATGCATGGTTCCAAAACTCACTTTACCGTTGTCATGGGGGACTTCAACGCGAAACTGGGCAAGCGAGACGGAGATGAGCTGCAGGTGGGGCAATTTGGGTTTGGATGTCGGAACCACCGGGGACACCAACTGGCTAGTTTTATGGAGAAGGAGGGCCTCTATATGATGAACTCCTTCTTCAGAAAGCGTGAGCACAGGAAGTGGACCTGGCAGAGCCCCGATGGTGCAACTAAAAATGAGATTGACTTCATCATGTCAACCAAGAAGCAAATGTTCAATGATGTCTCTGTGATCAATTCGGTGAAAACTGGGAGCGATCACCGCATGGTAAGAGGCACATTGAACATCAATATTAAGCTAGAAAGGTCTCGACTGATGAAGTCTACGCTCCGACCAGCACAGATCCAGATCCAAAACCCCGAGAGCTTTCAGCTTGAACTCCAGAATCGTTTCGAGTGCCTAGGAAGCTCAGTGGACGAATTCAACGATGGATTCGTGGAAACTGTCCATACGACAGGGTCTAAGTTCTTCAAGACGCGTCGTACACAGAAGAACAAAAAACTCTCTGATCATACTCTCAAGCTCATGAAGGAACGGCGTGAGATGATCCTGCAGTCTTCAGAAGACGCGTGGAAATACCGGCAGCTCAATAGACAGATCTCTAAATCCTTGAAGAGCGACCTCCGCCGCTTTAATACCGAGCGTATTAAAGACGCCATTGAGCGGAATAAAGGCTCAAAGGTATTTGCAAGAGATCTGGCTATTGGGCAGAGCCAGCTCACGAAACTGAAGACCGACGATGGCAGAATCGTATCCGCCAAACCGGAGCTACTGAGGGAGATCGAGAGTTTTTATGGGCAGTTGTACACGTCAACCAGGAAACCCGTTGTAAATCTAGCGAATGACCCAAGAGCTAGACTGACCCGACACTACACCGAAGACATCCCGGACATCAGCCTGTACGAGATTAGGATGGCTCTGAAACAGCTTAAAAACAACAAGGCACCGGGTGATGATGGAATTACGGCCGAACTTCTGAAGGCGGGTGGAAAACCGGTACTTAAGGCCCTTCAGAAGCTGTTTGGTTCCGTCATACTCGAGGGCAAAACGCCTCAGGCATGGTGCAGGGGTGTGGTGGTACTCTTCTTCAAAAAGGGCGACAATGCCCGGTTGAAGAACTATAGGCCCATCTCACTTCTAAGCCATGTCTACAAGTTGTTTTCAAGAGTCATCACGAATCGTCTCGCGCGCAGGTTTGACGATTTTCAGCCTCCCGAACAAGCCGGATTCCGTAAAGGCTTTAGCACCATAGACCACATACATACGCTGCGACAGGTTATACAGAAGACCGAAGAGTACAACCTGCCTCTCTGTTTAGCGTTTGTGGACTATGAGAAAGCCTTCGATTCGATCGAGACTTGGGCTGTACTGCAGTCTCTCCAACGGTGCCAAATTGACTATCGGTACATCGAGGTGCTGAAGTGTTTGTACAAAAACGCCACCATGTCAGTCCGACTTCAGGACCAGACTTCGGAACCTATCCTTCTGCAGCGAGGTGTGAGACAGGGAGATGTCATATCTCCGAAACTGTTCACCGCTGCACTGGAAGATATCTTCAAGGTTCTGGACTGGAGAGGGCTAGGCATCAACATCAATGGCGAGTACATCTCTCACCTTCGATTTGCCGACGATATAGTGGTCATGGCTGAGACCATGGAGGACCTCAGTACAATGCTCGATGACCTCAGTAGAGCTTCCGAAAGAGTGGGTCTTAAAATGAACATGGACAAAACCAAGGTCATGTTGAATGCCCATGTAACACCCACTCCTATCAAGATCGGAGACTCTACTATCGAAGTTGTAGACGATTATGTCTACCTGGGACAAACGGTCCAGTTGGGTAGGTCTAACTTCGAGAAAGAGGTCAATCGTCGAATCCGACTCGGCTGGGCAGCGTTCGGGAAGCTGCGTGGTATCTTCTCGTCCAACTTACCGCAGTGTCTCAAGACAAAGGTTTATGACCAGTGTGTGTTGCCAGTGATTACATACGGGACCGAAACGTGGCCGCTCACAATGGGCCTCATCAGAAGGCTCAAAGTCACCCAGAGGGCAATGGAGAGAGCTATGCTCGGAGTTTCCTTGCGTGATCAAATCAGAAATGAGGACATCCGCAAGAGAACCAAGGTTACCGACGTAGCCCGAAGAATTGCCAGACTTAAGTGGCAGTGGGCAGGGCACATTGCTCGCAGAACAGATGGCCGATGGGGCCGAAAAGTTCTGGAATGGCGACCGCGAACCGGGAGACGATGCGTTGGAAGGCCTCCCACTAGGTGGACCGATGACCTGGTGAAGGTTTCGGGGATCCGCTGGATGCGAGTCGCACGGGACCGATCAATGTGGCGACACTTGGGGGAGGCCTATGCCCAGCAGTGGACGTCTTTCGGCTGAAATGATGATGACTGGTACTCAGCTGCATCCGGTTATACTGGAAGCCGACCCCAAGATAGTTTGGAATAATGCTAGGCAGATGATGATGACGATTCTAATATTATTAAGAATGTATTAAGAATCTTCCGATTCACATACATTCATAAACTCACTCCTTATTCACATGAGAGAAGGCAGAAACTACAGAAAGCCACCTGCTATGGTCTTAACCTTCTTTCTTTAGCGTCGTCCACGTTCATACATGTGATGGCTTACCATGACGTCATCATTCATCATTTCAGCCCAAAAGACGTCCACTGCTGGACATAGGCCTCCCCCAAGTCACATTGACATTTTGGGGGGCATTGCCATAATCGCCACGCTTGGCAGGCGGGTTGGCGATCGCAGTACGGTTGTTACAAAAACACAGAAAAACGCTGCTGCCCATTCTCTGGCAAGTCCCTTAGTCGCCTCTTACGACACCCACGGGAAGATATGGGATGATACCATGACGTCTTAAAACATTATTGTTTTACTCCTTTTCCAATGTGGGAAAGAGATGGCGCTAGACATCCTGTTTAGCTCCGTCTCTTTCCTACACTGGAAAAGAGTAAAACAGTACTTCTTTAAGACTTCATGGTAGGCCCGCACACGCCCGCCGGTTGCGAATACTTCGCACCCGAGCTTTCTCATTAACCTCAACAATAAGGTTTATGTATGTCCTCCTAGGGCGGCAAGCAATGCCGGTGTGAAGCAATGCCGGGAGGGGTCCCGAGGTTGCTACTCTCATCTGCCTTGTAATCACTCCAATTTAATTTAACAATCAATTTATCTTTTATACTAATTTTAAGCTGGAGAGTTTGTATGTTTGCTTAAACGCGCTAATCTCAGGAACTACTGGTCCGATTTGAAAAATTCTTTCAGTGGTAGATAGCCCATTTATCGATGAAGGTATATATCATCACGCTACGACCAATAGGAGCGGAGCAGCAATGAAAAATGTTGCGAAAACGGGGAAGATGTAACGCAGACGAAGTTGCGCGGGTCAGCTAGTATTAAATAAAAACGTAACTTTCCGAAAACTTCTAAGACCCACCGACAGGATACTAAAAAGTTTTATGAAGCACTAACACAATACATCTCCAAATTGTTGAGCTCAATTAAAATTCAAATTCAGAACCGCCGTACCGCCGCGCACGCACACATATGCTATTATATTAAGATCCCTCCTTTGTTGGACGAATACTTGTGGAGAATTAAGGTAATAGAGAACTAGCAAATCACATTACGCCCCTCGCTATTACGGCATCCTCGTCCCACCTAAGTGTATTACCGGCTATTTATCGTGACATTGAGACCATCGGCTCATCACGGACAGTCATTGCGAGACTGACAGTCGGCCATGATTGCTTTCTTAATAGACTCTTTATTGGTAATCAAGGAGGTGGTGTCAAGTAATTTGTAGGTTATTATTTGTGGCCAGTATTGTTTGTGATTAATATTTTTTTGTTTTGTGACTATAGTGTTTGGGTTTTGTCTTTGGTTTTGTCTTAGATTTGTATTGAAACTTCAAAAATATATACCATTCCAATAATATCACTAGGTAAATAAAATACATAAATATCTTTAAAACTTATTTATTTTGATGTTGTCTGATATTTAAATCGCATTAGAAACATGAATACCTAATACGTTAATTCTAAAAAGAACTATTTTTTTTTTCTATGCAAATGTAATCTGAATAAACTATTAAATTTGAATTTACATACTTATGCTAATCAGCATTTTTTTTTAATGACTCTTCTTACATAATTTACCAATACTTGAAATTAAAGTTTTTTTTACAAACGGTAAAACACGAGTTAGCTAATTGTTATTCCATGCAAGTTTCAGCGGTCAAGGAGAATACCGTTTTTTTTAAAAAAATTACAATCATGGCCCGATGGCCGGGCCTGTCAGTGACATAATTATGCTCTGAAACTGACAAGTCTGCGCAGGCATTTTGTTTTATTTGTGTAATCTTTGTGTTTACAGCTTTTTTCGTTTCCGTGATTTCTAGAATCTCCCGATTCTCGGAACATGAAATGGCTCAGATTTACGCATTTTATGAGTGAAATCAGTGGAGGTATAACTTCAAATAACTTCTTCTATAATATCTTTTCAATGATATATTTGTGTGTTTTATGACAAATTAATATTAAAGTTCCATTATAATTAAGAATTTCTGGCTTTTATCAATTCTGATAATAAAGCAAAGTAATGTCCACTAACAACTATAATAAAATAGAACATAACGTAACAAAAATGCAAGACCAACATTTCTAGTTGAGAAGCAAATGACCCGCAGTCCAAATCTCATTCAGATTCATGTCGGTGGCATTGCCCGGACAATGTGAGGAATCACGGAACCGTACCGAACTATGATCTAACGGACATTCGCGTACTATTGCGCACATAAGTGCATACACGCTTCAATGGAATGTGCTTGTCTGTACCTCAGGGTTCGTGTGAGGTCATAGAATTTTATCGTGTTCTTAAGTTAGAGGGCGTCTGTGCGGTTTTTGTTTATCGGGCTAGTTTGAATGGTCTTCCGATATAATACTAAAAAGGATATTAACGATAGCCTTACTTAAAAAAAAGCAGTAGTTGTTAGGAGTATCTACATTTATATATATGATATTGATTATCATATAACTTTCACTTCAACATTTAATTAACATCTGTATAGAATAAAGCCATACATATATTCAAAAATTTTCGGCGTATTCGTAGGAAAAGGAAAACTTAAGTAAGTATTAAACTATACTAATAAATAAAATTGAAGTGTATGTTCGTAATATTAAAATAACCGCTTTTTACTACATGCTTACGAATGTATATACGGTACATATACCAACATATTTTATTTTTCAATTTTTGTCTGTCTGTCTGTCTGTTTGTTCTGGCTAATCTCTGGAACGGCTGGACCGATTTTGACGGGACTTTTACTGGAAGATAGTGATATAAATGTAATAAGGAGTAACTTAGGCTACTTTTATTTTAGAAAAATTGAAAAAAACTAAAACTAAATAACTTTTTTGTTAAATGCCACGCGGACGAAGTCGCGGGCACAGCTAGAATTAAAATAATTAAGTATGGCCAGAAAATACCTTGTGAATATACCACTGAAAAGGCGGTGGTTGACCTTATTACAAATTGGATCATACAATATTGATACATGATCGAAAACTAATAACAAAAGTACCTACTATAACGAAAACTTTAGACTTAAAAAAGCCAATACAGAGCTCTTAAACAGTTGAGAACTTCACAAGGTGTACCGACCCGTAACTCCTGCGTCTTGAAGACATCTTATAAAAAGGAAGATACGGTCCGGAACAAACAAACGTATTGCAATGTCTTCGCTAGAATATACGACTTAGGTACCAGGCACACAGAAGTACAGTGGACATTTCTTTGTAATAAGTTGGAGTATCTTTAAAAGGTGGGGATTTTATTCGGAATTCAAACATTAAAAGGTTTACTTTTAAGTTGAAATACGGATTTAGTACCAGGTTAATATAGAAGTATTAGAGGACATTCGTTTTACCGGATTTTTGGGTAAGGCTTTTCGAAACAATGATTTATAAACTGAATTTTTATATTAACCTTCTGCTACTGATGAAATCCTGGTTCCAATTTTCCGTGTCCTAGAAAGAAGCTCTGACAAAAATGCATTATTGTTACTTTTCTGTTTTGCTTTTATCAATAAGGACTTTTGACAAAAGTGTTTATTACATGTTTGTTTATTTCTGTGTTCTACACATAAACCCTTCGGAATGGATTTGCTAATGGTGATGAAAGCCGCATCAAAATCCGTTGCGTAATTTAGATGATACGTGAATTTAATTTATAATAATATCTAGATTACAACTTTAATTTATCACTCAGTTTTAGCACTCCTTCCTAGGCAATACAGACTAAATCGGAACATTTATTGAGACATCCTTGTCTGCAAAATAGGCTCATTAGTTTTCATAAAAAAAAACTTTTATTTTCTTTATCTCATTACAATAATATCGCCAAATTTCTCATAGTGTATATCAATAGATTTGTGTTCGATTTTATGGACCAATGTTCAATGACTCGATATAATAAAAAGAACCTATTAGTACAGACAGCGTCAGTATGTGCTAACCCCTCTACAGTCCGGCTGAGTACGCCAGGGGGTTAACTACTTAATGAAGCTGTCTGTACGTCAGTACAATAATAGTACTGAAGTACTAATAGCATTAACAACTATTGTAAGGCTTGAAAACTCATGTTAGTAGTTGTAAAATATGTTTTAATGGAAAAAATTCAAATAATGTTTCATGATTCAAGTAATGTTTTTATATCTTAGAGAAAATAATCTTTCTTTTCTGTATTTGGAAACTTCTTTTAGTTACTGAAAGGTTTCGAATTGAAAGAATGAAAAAAAACATCTGATGCAAATTAATATTGTGAAGTACTTGCTCACATAATCTTAAAAGTTTTTAGAGATGCTTAACTCAAAAAATGTTATGATTTCAAAGGTCCTAAGTAATTCATTTTTTATCACTCTGATCCATAATTAGGTATTTAGTAGGTATTTAAAACAAAAACAAAACTAGAATGTAGTAGTACCTACTAAATTTTACTTCCATGAAAGACACAAGTGCCGATCGAATACATAGTATTTAAAAAAAGAAAACCAAAGATGGTATGAACATCGAGCACACTTTCCTTTCATTCTTATTTTACCTCAGATTTTGCGGTACAGTGACTTTTATTTTCTTGATCATAAGGTTTATTTCAGAATTACAATAACTCACAACACCGTAGGACAGCGACAGTCATAAACAAATTGATTCTAGAGAGACACCCCACACTCTATTGTTGGTAATTTCCTAAGGTTTGATAGCAGTGCTCAGTTTATTTAGCAATACAAACAAGACTGTCGTCTCGACGCTCCGACTTTGTAGTGGCTTGCCCAGGGGACAATGGTGTAGCAAAAGGCAAGAGGTAAATTCAGGAAGTGGTAGAAGAAAATGACTGGATGTTGTATTTATGTTAAAACTGAACATCGATACAGAGCTGTATGGTTCTTTGGCTCTTGAATTACATTGTCAAGAGATGTATAATAATGATAAATATATATAATGATAATAATATATAATGATATGTCTATGGGTTTTTTATGAAAAAAAAACAAGATGGCGGCGCGGCGTAAGTTCCGATTGTGGCCAGGCTTTGGTACAGAATTTTTTAAAGTAGGTTTATTGTCTGGCTGAAATAGGTATGTTATTTATAGTCTGTCTGAAATAGCTTAAGTACTTTTAATTCTAGTGAAATTATTTATTATGTAATTGGTTTAATTTTGATTGAAGAGATTGATGACAATGCACTGAAAGGTTTACTGCTAAAATTAAATAATTAACATTCCTGCTGAAGGTTTTCTATTTTTATCGACTACTATTTTATTTTCTCTCATAAAAGGATTCGCTAAAAAATTAAAGTTCTCAACAGAAAAAAATAAAAAACATTCTACTTCGTTTTTTTTGGGAATGTATTAAAATTCCAAAAACTTAAGATGGTGTGTTTACGTGGGACAATAAACGTACTTTGATCACGTTCGGATTGGGGTATCTTAAGATTCAATTTTATGGTGGGGTAGGGGTCTGAACGGTGGCGGTGGTCGGCTATCCATAGAGAATTCGTTCAGATATCCATACACCTAATAATAGATAGTACTCTTAAGCAACTTGAGGAGCTCGTGGCTAAATAAAAACAGCTGCACGGGACGATTTCTAGGTTAAGCCGTGCTTGCCTAGGTTGGTCCGTGGATAGGTGACCACCCATACATACCAAGTTACCTCAGTGTTTCGAAAATCCCGATTAGCCGATGGTCCCGGCTGTCATTTATAGATTTATTTATTTATTTATTTAAACTTCATGTACAATAGTGGTACATAGGCGGACTTAATGCCACAAGGCATTCTCTACCAGTCAACCATTGGGTTAAAAAGGACAACATTGTGGTAAGGTACAAAAACAATATTCGAAATTGTCTATAAGTTACATAGATACTAATACACAAATACAAATAAAATAGACTAATACATATTTTAACAAATACCAAAATAAAAAACGAGAATACTAATAATAATTACTGTGACTAGACTTCTAACTGCGAGCTACTTCGTTTGATTTAAATAGTGGTTACGAACTTTTCTTTTAAAAATAAATTTACTTTCAGATTTTTTAATACCGAGAGGCAGCGCGTTCCACAGCTTTATTGATGAGACAGCATATGAATTTGACATGAAACCGGTACGGTGTGCAGGAATTTGGAGGACTAGATTTTTGGAAGCTCTAAGGTTACGACTGTGAGAACTGCCCAACACTTTGAAATAAGTTTTAAGATAATCGGGAGCACATGGATCGTTCAAAATAGTGAAGAGCATACAGAGAGATCTGAGTGACCTCCTGAGTCTAATAGGCAGCCATTTAAGCTGAGAACGGTAGGAAGAAATGTGATCGTACTTACGAAGGCCAAAAACAAAGGGAATACAATTGTTGAGAAGTCGATCCAATTTATTAAGAAGTTCTTGGGAGAGATCAGAGAAACAAACATCAGCATAGTCAATAATGGGAAGCACAAGTGACTGGACCAAAGTGAGTTTGGTGCTAGACGGGAGGAAATGCTTGAATCTATAGAGAGACCGCAGCGAGAACGTGACTTTCTGGCTCACCTGAGCCACGTGTTTAGTCCAGCTCAAACTGTCGTCTATGTACAGACCTAAGTCTTTTACGTGAGGTGAAAGAGAAATGACGGAGTTCTCGTACATCAGCGGCACAAGTTGGCTAGTGTTCACATTTCTCAGATAATACGAACTACCAATGAGGATAGCCTGGCATTTTCCGACATTAACAGAAACCCCGAATTTACCAGACCACTCACTGATCATTCGAAGATCCGCATTGAGAGATGAAATGCAATCATCAAGGTTGGCAATATCCGATTGAGCGTAGAGTTGCAAGTCATCAGCGTACAGATGGTAAGAACATTTGAGGATAGCAGTAATAGAGTTAATAAATAAAGAGAATAAGAGAGGAGAGAGTATACCGCCTTGTGGAACACCAGTTACCAGGTCGCACCAGTCAGAGCAATCCTGATCAGCACGCACCGCCTGCTGGCGACCACGAAGATATGATGAGAACCAATCACGTGACAACGAAGAGACCCCAATTTGAGATAGTATGGCCAGGAGAATGTCGTGATCAACGGTATTAAAAGCATTGGAAAAATCTATTAAAACCAATACCGTTAACCTCGAGTTCTCCAAGCCATCCCTAATGTCTTCAGTGACTTTAAGAAGAGCTGTGGCCGTGCTGTGGCCAGGTCGAAAACCGGATTGGGAACTGGACAACAGGTTATTCTTAAAGACGTAAGAGGATATTTGTTTAAGGGCAACTGCTTCAAGGAGCTTAGAAAGGAAAGGGAGAATAGAGATTGGTCGGAAGATCATATAGATATAGATCTTTGACAGTCGTTTCAGCACGCGTGGCATGACCACTGTAGAAACGAGTTTTTCTTCGGAAGAATCGACATAATGACAGGACAGACAATGACAATGTGTCAGTTTGTTGATTCGTCCGTTGACATAGCCCGTTTCTACGGCGGTCATGCTACGCGTGCAGGTAGTGGCCTGAAAGTCTGACAACAGTATTACCAAGGGTAGTCGTACCCAGTCAGTCCTACTGGTTTCTGGAGGTAAAATAGGCAGCCGCTCCATGTAAAATACTGGTATTCAGCCGGATCCGGTATGACTGGAAGCCGTCCCCAACATAGTTGGGAAGAGGCTAGGCAGGAAGATTCTCGGACACAAAGAATATAACCCAAAAAATAACTAAAACTCACCTAAACGACCCATTCATTTTTTACACCAATTAACCTATAACACAACAGCTATAAAACAACAATAACACTCACAAAACCAATCTAAAGTCAATTCCTAAACATTGGGCCAGAGCATCCCGTTAAGCTTAAATTAGTAAAATAGTGTTGTACGAAATTTAGCAAGTTCATAATGAATATTTATTGGTTTAATACGGACCAGCTGGGCACCGGGAACTGGCGAACAATCGGGCTTGCATACGGGAATTGGCACGATAAGTGGCATTTTTTATCGCTGCAACTCGTGTACACACTTCCGCAGAAAGTAATCGAAGTTGTGTATGGTTATGAAAAAGTGATAACTTATGAGTTTTGGTGGTTGTGTAATTGCTGTTATTGTTAAATAAGTTTAATGTTGTTATTATTTTGATTTAAAAGTTTCATGCCCATTCTTCTTCTTAGACTGCCTTGTTGAAAATCACCCATCCATGGAACAACCCAGGCAAGCGCAGTTTACCATGAAGATTGAACCGAACTGCTGTTGCTATTTTGCCAGGAGCTTCCAAAAGTAGGTGTGAATATTCATTGTGACAAAAAAAAACTAAAAGAAAGGATAGTAAATAAGAGACCACCTTAGCAAAGAAGGTACGTATTGGTACTGAGATTGTTAACTGTCCAGTGCCTTGTTGTAATAATGTCGATTTAGTTAAATGAGCAGGATTAACCGTTGAGATGTTAGCTAACGATAGATAGACATTTCGATAACCTTATATGATATTCGAATTCAAGCTTAATGCACCTATTTAACTCTCTTGAAAATGAGAACATTCTTTTCAACGCTTTTCAATTACTTTGCAGATCATTTCACTATGATTATTCGACTATTAAAGCAATCATATCAAATAGTTGCATATTTAGTTTTCACGTAGGCGTAATATAAATGTTATGCTATATCAGGCTTTAGGTCGTATTTCGCACTGATCTGGGAATTAAGAGCATAAAGCTTATTGACTGGTCATGAACTGAATGTGTTGGGCGAAAATCCGGTGTTTATTGACCTATTAGGGTCATTCAACTTTTATCTATTTACAGGACTTTGTGGAAATACACATACATACATAAACTAACGCCTTTTTCCCATGGGGATAGGCAGGAATCACAGAACGCAACCTACTACGGTCCTTATACAGGCTGTTGTTTTGCATCCTCGTCGAGTTCGAGGAGGTAACTATGCTAATGATTCACGACCCGAATCAAGAATAAAATGCTAAGGGCGGTCCGTGGATGTGTGGGTGACCGTCTACGTCATACCGAGTTTCCACCGCGCATCGTTAGTAGATCTTTGACAGTAATTTCAGGGAGTCAGTGGGCTGAAAGTTTGACAATGAGTCTTACCAAGGGGCATCGCAATAGCCAGTTCGGTACTACCTGAGTTGTGAAGATTAGATATGCAGTCGTTCCATGTAAACCTGTATCAGATGTATTCGATTAGATTGGAAGCTGACCTGACTGTTCTTCCTTCTTCGGGTTCACTGCTGAAATTCTTCTTCCTGCCACTACTTTTCTCTCGTGCTAGGACACTTGCCTTCAGGAGCTGTAACACTAAACACAAGGTTTCTGATAAGACATTGATGCAGGTTTACATCAAAATTTTAAGCTGCTCGCAGAACTATCAACCCTTCTATCTCAACCATTAAGTTGGTTTTACCACTTCACAACAGCCACAGAAATAAACGTGACCTTCGTTGTATCGAGGCCGTACAGGAAAGAACAAGTGGGTTCGTTAAAAGGACAGTAAATACAGATAGCTCAAAATAGAAAACTCACTCATGTGTATATAAAACCACCCACACAAATAAAGTACATAGATACTATGTTATATTACACTGTAGAGTGAAAGTATAAAAAATGTGCTCTTAAGGAAAGTGTTTGGTCCGGAAAGGAAATTGAAAATCCGGTTTGTTCAGTAGTGGTGCGGTCTACAGCACTACGGAATATCATAAGTATAGTATCGAAACAAGCTTTTTCAGTTAAGGTGGCTGGAGTTTAAATAGTAGCAGAAAATGAGAAAACAAGACGTATCTTGGGACAGACTTATATATTTCCAGTTTTTTTTTTTTTATCGGGGTCCGTTTACAAACTTTTAAACTCAGATGCACAAACAGGAACCCCGGAACAACTACCTGTAGGTCATACAAATTTGTGTTCCGTTCGGGAATCCACTTCGTATATTTTCGACACAAATGTAAATTGGCAAAATTGTTGAAGAAAAATTTATTGAAGAATAAGTAAATTGAAATTGAATCGAACTCGCGACACGCAGTGCAGCACCTAATCGCTTTGAAACTGCGCCAACCGCCCTTCCGCTGTAACAAAAGTGAAAAGTTTTTCAAATATTAATAAAAATAATAGAATAATAAATGGTCTCTTGAGAATGGCTCGGCAGGTTTGATATTTTTTTTTTTCTTAATTTGTCGTGACAAGGCTTGGATGTTTTTTTTTTTAATATATTTTTTGTTTTAGTTAAACGATCTTCTCATTTACTTCATTAATTAATAAACTGCACCCTTCTGAAGTCGGAGTTCTAGTGTGAGATATTAATATTATCTTCTAGATGGGTTGTAGTTTGCATGAGCACTATTTCCTAGAATTTTATATCGAATTTCAACGGCGTCAACTCTCTTATTGCAATATTTTACTTAGAGCTTCCCAGAAGTAGGTAAGCTTGGCGTTCAATCAAAAAGACTTCTCACGCCAAACTCAAATGTTAGATAAAATATAGTGTGACACGTCCTTAAGGTCCAATTTCCTTTGAAGCTTATCTGAAACATTTTTGTTTGTTACTAGAAAAAATATCATCACGATACCTGATAGATAAATCTGTTTCAAATACTCTGAATGCAAGTACACTCAGCAAAAACAAGTCTTTCAAGTTGGTTGAAAAGATAGTTACGTAAAAAACTTAGCTTTTGGTTTTAAAACTGGCATACATTATTTAATAAATACATTAACACAAAGTCCAGCACAATGGTAACGTGTAAAAAAAAAGATGCTGGTAGAATACATAACCTGCTCCGTTTTTTGAAGTCTGTTTAAAATAAATTAAATTTTAATGACAACAAAATAATGACGATTTTAACCCGTCATGTGACTGCCTATAAATTCGCCCTCATACCAGGAGTAGATTAGGTTCGAGTTCATTTTTCGTTTTTCGACATGTGTCGGGTTAACAGTGCATATGCAAATGCACATTGGCACGACTAACATTCACGATATCCACACATATATAGTTACGTTCTATAATTTGATAAGGTGACATTTCCTTACAATATAAAAATTTGTATCAAAATTCAGGGCTTCCACCACTTGCTGACTTTAATTCACAATACGTAATAAATTATTGTAAAATGAAGAAAAAAACTAAGATGATAAAGAAAGCCTATCAATGTTTTTTTTTAAATATTGAACAAAACCTATGTAGACACCCACTTTACGCCAATTATATAAACTTTTTTTTATTGGGATAGGTAACGTTGTTTTAGACAAAAAATCAGCAACTCATAAGAGAAAACACATCACAACAGACCTTCCCAATACCTTCGCACCGAGATTACCATCTTTTTAAATTAACAGATCGTTGTAAAAGATTTCATTTGGCACCGTTTCCTCTGCGAGAGTGAAGAGAGATCCTTATCACAAGTATAAAACCATGCTTATTTTCCTCTCTATTTTAATAACCCTTTTAAAATAAAACTAGCTTTTCACACAAAGGGCAACTCTTCGTGACAACGCTTTTAAAAATAATCTTGATCTTATAAAGAAGAAAAGGGAAACAAAGATATGCAACATTTAATTTAATATATTTGTTTTTTTTTTAATATTTTTAATTTATTTATTAGAGTTTTGTATGGCTCTGTATGGTGTCGGACGTAAAGACTAGCACCATCCCATATCTTCCCGTGGGTGTCGTAAGAGGCGACTAAGGGATTTGCCAGAGAATGGGCAGCAGCGTTCTCTGTGCTTTTGTAACAACCGTACTGCGGTCGCCAACCTGCTTGCCAAGCGTGGCGATTATGGCAAAACCCCTCAAAATGTAAATGTGGCGACATTTGGGGGAGGCCTATGTCCAGCAGTGGACGTCTTTGAAATGAATGATGAATGAATTAGAGTTTTGGAAAACATGTTACGGCGAAAATAGAAATGGCAGGGTTGCTGGCAACGTTGGTTTATTTATTTTATAATTTAAGTACAATGTACACTATGGGTATGTGTATGTGTGTGGACTTAATGCCATAAGCATTTTCTACTAGTCAACCTTTGGGTAATGCAGAAACAAACAGTGGTCGGTGCCACTCTGTTAAAAATATATTTAATTAGACATACTAAAAGGTTATATAAAATACTATAAATATATATTTCAAAATACTATAGATAATAAAATATTTATATTAATATTTAAATTCTAAAATGAAACGACAAACAATGAGGAAAATATCATTAATCGTTGTGACGATACTGCTAGCTTCTTTCGAATGTACTCGCGAACTTTAATTTTAAAAGATAGACTATTAGTTGCTATCCTGATTTTCTTGGGAAGCGCGTTCCACAGAGAAATAGTCGGTGTTGGTTCCGTATTTGTGACAACCAAAAGTTGTCACAAATACGGAAAATTCATATAGATGGCAACAATGTTGAACACCTTTTCTCAACTCTATTGCCAATTACATAATATAACATTACGATTATAACCCCTCATGGTGAGGCAAAGCAGAAGTTACTTATTACCTACTCCTACATTTCGCCAGTTCGGCGAACCTTTTACCATGAACTTGCCCACGACATGAATTCATACACCTGCTTCAAAGATATCCTGATGAAAAGAATCAGTGCTCAGTAGTATCGCTTACGCAGAGGCAGTCAAATACTTCCAATTACGCAGCTTTCTAATAAAAGTCAAGAGTAGAGAGTAGTTAGAGACTGCCTTCCCGGACTGGGGATATTATTTATGTTAATCTTAAGTTAGTTCTAGTCTTAGCGTAGCCTACACGTGTGCAGCTACATGACTGATCGAGGATTACCCCAGTTATAATATTATGTGGACTTGTAGGTAATATTATTAATTTGTGTTTGTTATTAAAGTGTTTGGTGTATTTATCTCGTTTTTTATTTTGGTATTTGGTTAAATATTTATTAGTATATTTTATGTGTATTTGTGTATTAGTATCTATGTAATTTATAGACAATTTCGTAATTAATTATATATTTTTAGATATTGTTTTTGTACCCTATCACAATGTTGTCCTTTTTAACCCAATGGTTGACTGGTAGAGAATGCCTTGTGGCATTAAGTCCGCCTATGTACCACTATTGTAGATACATGAAGTTTAAATATTTTTTTTTTCAGTGATAAAATTACACAACAATAAAAATAATTTAATGTGATAACAATTTTTTACTTCATAGTACAAAAAGATTTCAGTTTATCATCCAATAAAGGATTCATTGATCCTAACAATTTTTTTTTTTATCCCATTGGTCGTTTGCGTTCCTGAAGCATACTGTTCAACATCCACCCGGATCGAATTTGGTTTTAACATTGAAAAGCTGACTAGAAATAGCCTAAATACATTGCTTTTAGTTCTTTGTATATTATTTTGTGTTCTTTGCACACATACATGGAGAGCAGCGGTGGCCCAGTGATGGCAGCCCCGACTTACGAGCAGTAAGCCGTGGGTTCGAACCCAGGCAGGCGCATTATTTTGTGTAATTTATTTCATCACCGCTGCCCTCAAAAACGGTGAAGGAAAAAATCGTGAGGAAACCGGCATGTCCTACAACTAAAAAAATCGAAGACATGTGACATCTATCAATCCGCACAGGGGCAGCGTGGTGGATTACAGCCCACTCCCTCCTATAGAGAGAAGGCCTGTGTCCCAGCAGTGGGAACATAATAGGCTGAAGATGATGATGACATTGCTAGTAAGTTCCTACATTAAAAAAATCATTTTGAAAATAAATATAGCAGGCAAAAGAAGTTCAATCACATTGTATGAAACAACTTTTCATATACTATAATAAAGCCATCACCAAGAATAGAAGCTCACAAACTTCTGCTTACATCATAGGGAAAACGGGCGTGAAAATACAAAATATATGTTCAGGGAACTCCATAAACCAGATGTTACTTTATCTAAAACGGCTATACGCACTCGTCTCCCGAAATAAGTTTGGCTACAATCGACTTACGGGATTATTGAAAGTTCCTGATAGTTCGGAAATCTTTTGCTCCTCGGATACGTGGCTTCCGACCCAAAGTTTTCTGCTTTTGTACGAAACTTCACCGTAATGCCTATTAGCGGCCGGGATCACTTATTTTGAGGGCAACATAATAATTTAAGTAGCTAAACTTTTTTTCGGGATATTTTTGGCTTGTGTAAATGAAGTTGTTTTTTGGGCTGTTACTTTTGAAGAGTTTTTTTAGGGAATGTTGTCGTAGCAAATTAGTAACTCTTGTCAAATATGTTCTACTGAGTTCAGTAGAGTAACGGTAGACCACTTTTCGACCTTATTGCTTAGGGCATACGAGTGAAAAGTGCTAGACCGTCAATGAACTCGGTGGTATTAAACTCTTATTATTGCACTCACTAATCACCATGTGCTAGAAAATCGTATAGTTACCTATACCACGCAAGTCGTTTTATAGGTATTCCATTTTTAAAAAGAAATTAGCTGTCCTCGGCATGCGTTGCAATGCACTTTTTACCTACCCTACCTACCTACCTACCATACCCTACCCTACTCTACCCTACCTACCTACCTACCCTACCCTACCTACCTACCATACCCTACCTACCTACCTACCCTACCTACCCTACCTACCCTACCCTACCTACCCTACCCTACCTACCTACCATACCCTACCTACCTACCCTACATACCCTACCTACCTACCCTACCGTACCTTTCCTGAATTTTCTATGCTATAAACCTCACGGAGCCCGAGACCTTTCCAACGAATGCAAAACCGTGGAAATCGGTTCGTGCGTTCTGGAGTTATAGCGTCAGGAAGGAAAACCCGACTTATTTTTATATAGTAGAGAAGATAATAGAACGCCACTGGCCACTTCGATTCGTGAGGAAAAACATATTCGTTAACCAAAGTTGATGAAAAACAAATTACTTACTTTTGTGTAATTATTCGCTTCTATAAAATTTTATTGTAAAGACAAGATATTATTTTTATTACAACGCAAGCTGTTTCAAATGTTCGTAATCACACGATATGCAACGAAAAATCTGATAGCTTTTGTCTAAAAAGTATTTACACGAATACACTTTATGAGCCTTTAATACCATAGCAGGGAGGAGGTAATAATTTTTACTTAAAAGTTTAATGAAATTTATGGTATACATGAAAATTTATCGCATAAGCTTCTCTCAGCCAATTCCGAA
The DNA here is from genome assembly GCA_949152445.1 of Cerastis rubricosa. Lineage (NCBI taxonomy): Eukaryota > Metazoa > Arthropoda > Insecta > Lepidoptera > Noctuidae > Cerastis > Cerastis rubricosa. The sequence continues at coordinate 14,564,373 of OX424525.1, read as the reverse complement.
ATACCGACAAAACGTAACTTAATTAATGTTTTAGAGTATTATTTCTCTAGCAATATTGAATATAAACTAAACTAGTACCTAATAGTTCGGTGGATTATTAAATTAGTGAAGCCTCTTTCAATATTAATAATCGAATATTTAAATTAATTTTATTAGAAGATACCTGTTTCGTTGAAATACTTTCGTAGGCGTTTAAATATGGACTTAGATATCACTTAAAGTAACTGAAAGACAAATTGCTTTAGTACCGATATTTATAGAGAAATAAAATACGCCTAAAACATTTTTATAGTATGAATAGCATTTAATTAAATATTTTCATAACTTAAAATTATGTTTTAATCGCATAACCGTTGGTCCATCATTCATCTTAGGAATATTATCTCAAGATTCAAAGAATGTAAGTACAATACTCAGGTAAATTAGTTTCGATACATTTTTTATTCCCTCTAGGTATCATCCGGAACCTGAACCCAGAATTGGAAGTTGAGAATTTGTCAAACTCTTAGCATTACTCCTCAAATAACATATTCTTATTCTTATTCTTTATTGCACACAAAAAAAAGAAAAATATACACACAAATTGCAACAAACAAACAAACAAAAAACTTAAATTCTCAATTCAGAAAACATTTTGACTGACACACTTAAAAAACGAATTATGTCATGCTTATTATATTAATCATGCTTGTGTTCATTTTTACATAACGCCTACAATTATGTCTATTCCAAAATAATTATGTCTTTAAATAATGTCTGATAAGGTTGACAAAAAAATGACATGTTAAACTAATTTTTATAATTTATTTTTTCACTTAAAGTTCAAACTATGGAAAATACCACCAAACAATTATGAGTATATTTTACTATTATTCTTTATTTTTAACACAGCCATCAATTATATTGTCTTATTAATATAAATATTGTACACCCCATGGGTATGTTACAGTGATACAATATACTTATTGTAAGATCTTCTGTTCACCTGCGACAAACAATAAATAAATAAATTATGAATTTCTTGGCAAAGGAAGCAAACAATTATTACAATTACAAGTGTTTTGCAATAATATTTAAAACACACAAAAAGCAACCAATTTTAATTAAATCCCAAACAAATTTCATACGACAGTTTACATTACACCGAAAACAACGTCCGAAATATACGCCAGAAAATCGCAAAGCCATCAAAATCTTCATACGTTTCAGTCAATAATACGGCGCTGTCTGGCACGGTATTCGCACATAGCACCAACGGAAATTGAATGCGAACTATCGAGTATGTACAGAGCTGACATGACGCCGATGGACGTATACATTCAACTGACGTATCTGTCCATCAGTCTGGACAAAGACAGCCATCTAGCGTCCAAAACATCAAAGACTTGTTGACATGTTTCAATTATAAACGAGTCGTTGCGATTGCGTTACTAACAGTTTTTATTTGTATTGGTTTTGGCTATTTCGGTATATATATTTTTGGTTTGGTGCAGATACAATGGGGTTTTGTCTGTATTAGGGGAGTATTCCCGTTTGAGCACCTATTTTTAGGGCACCTTTACCTTGAACATCAAAGATATTCCCATCCTATCTACGTTAGACAAGGGACAGTCAAGTAAAGAAACTATTTTGACGAATATGTTGGTTTTTGAAACTTTTAAAACAATTTCTAGTTTTTAAACATAGGAGAACTCGTGGATAGCTTTCACGTCCCGCAATAAATTCATTTTATCAAAAACCCAAAGCAGTATCGAATTTTTCAGAGCATTTTTTAATAAAATTTCATAAAGTTAAGTCATAGATTAAAATAACGCGCTGAACAATACTTTGAAAGCACTACTCATAACATGGAGCTCATTGGTATTCAGGATGCGAACGGCGACTGGAGCAAATTCTTAAAATTGAATCTAGGGTAGAACTCAGGCAGTGATACAAGAACTACGGACACAATGCTTTAGGATTTAACAAACACTGATTTTAATCTGTAAAACTATTAACTAAAATAGAAAATATTTAGAGATTTTAAAAACAATTACTAATATAACAGGTCGCTGAAGGAGATTTCTGAATGAAATAAGCGGGACCTTTTCCTCTTATATCTGTTTGTTATTTTCTGGGTAAGTATTTTGTGTATACATAAATAAATAAACTAAAATGCAATCAAGAAAAAGCATTACATTTGGTTAAAACTCGTCAGTGAACAGCTCCATTAAGCACAATGATCAATGCTGTTAAGAATAGAATTTTGAATTCGGTTTGGACGGTTTTATGATTCGACAAAATAACGAGATTTCTCTAATAAAATGCACATAAACCTTCCAGAACATATTCTCTAAGTGATGGTGAAAACAATAATTAAAGTCCTCGCTGCAGTTTAGGCCGAATTTAATGTAGGATAAAATTAAGACACTAACGTTATAAGCGTTTTAAAATTCTATTTATTTAAACACTCACTGTTTTAAGAGTGTGGTTTCAACAGCTTTCAATTAGTATTTTAAGGGCTTTGCTCAACAACTCATTTGTTGCAAATGGAATCATAATAAAGACTTTATTTTATTAGAAGCCATTCATTTTGTTTTCATAGAGTATAGGATCTTTTACTTTTTATCCTTCTATTTTGCCACTTTTCTATTCGTGTACTATTGCTGGTAAATTGTGGAAAAATATAGTATGAGTGATTTCTGCTGTATTTTTACAAAAGTAAGGACATTATTCTTGGTAGAGTTTTGTGTTATAGATTTTTTTTTGTCGGCGGTACCTGTACTAGAATTGCTAATAGAAATTTAATGTGACGGTTGGTCTTTAGTCATATTTATGTATCAATCTACATATTAAGATAGAGGAGAAGCTACTACACTTAATTATTGGCTATGATTCATACACCGAGACATCGTAGAACGGATGGCTGATGGGGCCGATAAGTTCTGGAATGGCGACCGTAAACCGGAAGACGGTGCTTTGGAAGGCCTCCCACTAGGTGGATCGATGATCTGGTGAAGGTTACGGGGATCCGCTGGATGCGAGTCACACGGGACCGGTCAATGTGGCGACTCTTGGGGAGGCCTATCGCTGGAGATAGGCCTCCCCAAGAGAGAGACGTCTTTCGGCTGAAATGATGATGATGATGATACACCGATAAAGACGACACATGTCTTAATTTGCATCTAAAATATGAAGGTCATATACACAAAGGAACATGATTATGTAAACAACACTCCAGGCCCTAATATTACATCAATTCATTAAACTCACATCGTTCCTTCGTAGAGGAGGACCTGATTCATTTACTTTCTCTCATTATGTCCTGACGTAAACGATTTAATGTCTTCATTTACTGCACAAAGAGAAATTAAAGAGGCTGCTAAAAGCTTGACATGACAAAGTGCTCTTTCTATTATAACTTTTAAGACCATAAGCTTACGTACGTGCTGTAATTTTCCTAATTACTTTCGTCGTTTAGTTTGGAGTAATTAAAATTCGTTAGGCATATTTTTGGGTAGGTTTTTTGAGGAGAATGTGGGAGGATATTTTTGACTAAGTTGTGTAATCTAAAGGATTTACAATGAGTTGGATAACAGTTTTTCGTATTACCACTACACTGGATGACTAAGAATACGGGTCATAACGAAAAATTATTTTTTAATACAGTTGCTCAAAAAGTGGCGTATTGCAGGGACGTATAGCGTTCGGGATGTGAGCTATTACACACTCGAGCTTTTTCTTGACCTTGTCCGAACTCGTGCGTTCTCTTGCCAACTGTCAAAATAATGTCTATTAAAAAGAAAAAAAACCAACCAAGGTGTTTTTACCAAAAAAAAAATCATAGAAGTTTTTATGATTCATGCAAATATTTCTAAAAAGAAGCTACTAATTTGTTTCAATATTAGATTTAATGGCTTGATTCAATGAGTTAGGTTAGGTTTCATTTCATTTTCATTTCATATCAATTAAAAAAATTCTACTGAAGACTTGGCTGTATGGGCATAGTTCTCTTTGCCTACCCAGAATGGGTAAAGAAAACAAAAAAAAACTCTGCTTATATTCTTTTACGGTTGGCGCCATTTTCCAAAAATGTTCTTTATTAAATTGCTTCATTTTTTCGCAACTGTATTAAAAATAGTTGTTCAGTACACGTGCGGAACCGTCATTGCAACTTGTTCCGACTGTCAACCCTCACCTTCGGCTGCGCCTCGGCTCGGGTAGACATTTGTCGGAACTCTTTGCAATGACTGGCTTTCCGAACTCGTAATGAAATATACTATAATAATTTGATTATTTATTATATTACATATGTACATTATTTACAAACTACAAATAAATATAAAATAAAAATAAAATCTGTACAAGAATCAAAATTACAGGGCGTCAAAAAATTCGTCGACATCGCTGTCAACAGGAAAAGTGCCCAGAAGGCTGGCCGCATTGCCACGTTGGATAGCAATGCTGATTCTTTGACCAAAAAAGAAGCCAGCCTTCTGGTCACGTGAAGCGTCGACCAACCACTTGGCGATATCCCGAAACACAAGGTGGGCACTCGGGCCCCATGGCCACAGTGTTTCAACCCCAAACGGCTCAAATACTAATATTTAATAATTTTGCTCTTAAAATAATAGAGCGGCACGAATAAAATGAAAAATTGCACGAAAAAACAAAATATCAATCAATTTTACGTTGCGATATTACAATACAATACGATTACAAATTTGTATGCTTCAAAATGTAGCACAGTCTATCGGTCCTTTGTGTGTCAATTTTGCAAACAATTAGTTAAATAAACCAATAGATCTGGAGCCGTATTTACTAATACTCATAATCCCTACAAAAAATACTCCTTCATAAAGCACGTTGATGCTCTAAGTTCCTACTAACATTTTCCAAAATCTTTAACCATTAAGTAGTAAGTGTGCAATAGACGGCGTTTCTCAAAGCTGCGTGCTAAAGATACCGCCTGATATTGCAGCTCTGCACTGAATAATGATAAGTAGTACCGCAACTGAGTTTGGTGCTCTGCGAAAAAGCTATAGCGTTATATAAAGCCTATACATTATACGCAATAGCCACACTTGAGCGACCAACATTATCAGCAAACTGGTACTTCGGTAGAACAGTGTTTGGGAGACTTTGACAGTCGTTATTTGTAGTCAGAAGCCAAAAGTCTGACATCCAGTCTTACCAAGGGGTATCGCATTACCCAGTTACTGGGTTGTGGAGGTCATATTTTAAGTAAAATACTGTACCGTCTGGTAAGACTGGAAGCCGACCCCAAAAGCCGACCCCAAGATAGTTTGGGAAAAGGCTAGGAACATGATGATGAGTATTTGGGAGACTTGTTCAAAACGGGACTCTGGCCCAACACAGTGAGAAGACTAATGCTAATTATTTAAATAAACTAGCTGATCCAACAGACGTTGTCCTGTATGTCGACAGCAGCGCTACCTACCGGGTCTAGAGAGAGTTCAGTAACTTACACACAAAGGGTGTCACAACGCTTAACGAACGCGAAGGGCACTTGTTCTCCCTGTAATTACGATCAGTTTTTGTTTTTGACCATACCTGGGAACCTTCTAGTTACGGAGTTTTTTCTTTTATTATAGTTTTTAATGTTCATACCACCAGCACAATGTTTTGACGCGTTAAATTGAGTTTTACCGTAAAACATGTTTCCCATATTTTTAACGCAGGGTAACGTAGGGTAACTGAAGGGTCCCTTTACACATTGTAAATATAAAGATTATTTTTATCCATAGATAGAATTTTCTCAAAAAACTAAGGAAGTAATATTCAGTGAATCGATTATACCACGCAAGACATCGTTCGCCAATTCAAAAGACCCAACACGCAAACAAGTGATGACCGAGCTATCATGATCAGCCTATCATGTTCCCACTGCTGGGACACAGGCCTCTCAATGAGAGGGAGTGGGCTTTAATCCACCACGCGGGCCCAGTGCGGGTTGGTGACGACCGAGCTATACGGTATGCCTATTCATGTCGCACCTATTAGGACCTCAATTTTTTGTTAATTCGCTAAAAACATTGTTAAAGACCCATACATGGATCAAGACAAGCTTTGCTAATAACTCCAATCTGACTGTAAAAATGAAATTCCCGACGGCATTTATGATTCGGAAACCAAAGTTCATTTTGAAATGAGGCAACGTTAGCCCTGTTTATATTTCGACGCACGGTCGTGCATTGCTAGTTGAATATCAATTTGTGAGCATAGTAACGCTATTCGTGGTCAGTATTAGACCAAAACGTGGTACCTATACGGTGAAATTTGGACGTCACTAGGAAGTTCTAATATTAACTGAGTTTTGTGTTCACCTGCGGCTTTGGGAGCTGTGGTGGCCAAGTGGTTTCGGTCCTGACAACAAATCGCAGGTCGTGGCTTTGAACACGGATCAGCACAATAATTTGGGTAAAGATGAAAGAAAAAAAAAGTATTTTTTGTCGCAAGGCAGTGCACAATAATAAAATGTAAGTTCAAAGCATGAATATTTTATAAAAAAAATCATCACAACTGCTCGCAAAACGGCGAAGGAAAACATTGTAACGACAAAATTAAATGTTCGAGAAGCAAAAATTCAAAGACTTGTCATATCTATCACTCGCACTGGAACCGCATGATGGATTGTATAGCCCGCTCAATCTAACTAAATGAAAGGTAGCATCCCAGCTGTGGGCCCATTAGGCTCACTCTTTAGGTGGTGAGCCTTTAGCCACCAACAAGGCACAAACTAGATTCGGTGGCTGCTACTGATAAATTTGTGACATCGTTCAAGAAAACAGCCCCACCTGGGAATCGAACCAGGACCTCATGCTCAGCTGTAGTAAAGCAAACATTGTCTGTAATTGTGGTTCTTGACTTATAAATGTACTAACAATACTTGACTTAAGAATTCCAAGAAAATTAAAATACAATTTAAACGAAAACGAAAAGTTGGGGTATACAGAATTATAAAGGGGAAAAAAATACTTATTCCGTTTAAACTTATGCAGTCCATTGCTCGATAAGATCCTCTGCAAAGAGGCTATAATCCTTACGTAATTTAGAAATCTCTACGCGTAAGTAATTAGGTCTCTCTAAAGTCTAAAGTAACTTCGACCTAACTGTCTTCAACTGTTTACGTTCCTACGAAAGTTAAAACCACTTGACCGATATATACTGTGGAAAGCTGTTACATTTGAGGGTAGGAATTGCAATAGCAGCAGTGAACAGGCCATAATAGGTCGCTAGCCTCGGAATGGACACCACAATGGGCCATTCTCCTAGTTGACTCTCGCAACTTGTGTGGGATGACGGCCTTTCTCCCCGATGGGGGTGAAAAAGTATTAGAGGAATATTCTGATTATTTTTTGCTATTTGCACTTAGAAAACACTGTTTTAAGCTTTCACGGATCATAACTAAACTATTAACTATAGTGGGATTCCGACATTTCGACGCTGTTGCAAGCTCCATGATCACGATAATACGTTAATTAATAATCACGGAAGATATCCCGTAAGTGACAGTAAGTTTTGCACTTATTATGACACCTACATAGATGGAAACTAAGTTGTGATTACTGCTAACTTTCCCGTCTTTATTTTCTCTTTTTATTGTCTCTGTTTGTAAAAATAATCCACAATTATTTGAAAAACTGTCAACAGTCTGAAAAATCCGATACGGACTCAATATGTAAACAAACTGTGTGAAGTCAAACGTAAAACGACACTTGTGGAGAAAAGTTTTTTTGGTATTGCCCCACACATTTACAATCAAGTACTAGATGTAATAAAAATATGACCTTAATAAAATTTAAAAGAGCACTAAACCAAATATTAATTGAGAAAAGCTATTACACAATTGACGACTTCCTTAATGATAAATCTCCGCACTGATTGATCAACTATTAATGTGATTGACATAAACGTTCCTATTCTGACACTTTTTTCCTGATTGAAATACTTTTGACATCACTGTTAAAATTTTAGTACTGTTATTAGTCTAAAGCTTATGTAATACGTGAGCTTCTACGTTTGTGTATTCTTAATATATTTTTTAACTGGTGCAATTATCTTTTATGCGTCTCCCAATAAATACTTTTCTTATAGCCCAGTTTGTAATTAGAAAACATTAACACAATCCAATTCACTAATACCCTCACGTAGTCTAGGAGCTAAACTGTGTGAAGTCACTTTCAAAGCATATCTCTTCAGCTGCAGTAGTTAAATTGCACAAAGACTAGAATTTAATGTCCGTGCCGACTTATCCACTACTTTAACTTGTAAGACTTAATACCTTGATTTTTTCTTGTCTCTCTCTCTGGATAGTTAAATAAGATTAAATAAGTTCACTCGGCTAACTGATAGGGTCTTGTTTCAGTATTTTGTTTTAAATTTAGAATTGTGCTTGAAGAAATTCAATCATATCATAGGTTTCCTAAAGCAATGGTATTGTAGGATAACTTTATAAAATGGTGAAAAAAAAGTGTGTGTGAGTTTTAAAGATTTTTATTTGAGAATACAATATATATGTATTCTCAAATAAAAAACTTTAAAACTATTATGTAAATCGATTAGATGATTGGTCGAAAAATTATGTTTCAAGATAATGGGCATTCGCGCTGCCGAGGATTCGAGCTTATAGTTATTCGAGATTTAGATGCATCGAGGTAGTGAACTCGCTTATGATTTATCAATTTCAAGTACTATTGACTTAACGTTTTCGAGCAAGTATTATTCGATCTTACGTCATTCGATTTGAAGTAGCGAACCCACACGTAATGATTACGTCAACCGTTAGATGATAAAAAGATACGAAAAGAGACGTAGGATCATCATCATCTGCCTAGCCTTTTCCCAAACTATCTTGGATTTGGGTTCCCGTTTAACTGGATGCAGCTAAGTAGCAGTATTTTACATAAAGCGACTGCCTATCGGACCTTCACAACCCACTAACTGGGTAATACGATACCCCTTGGTCAGATGGATGGATGTCAGAGTTTAGAGATACGAAAAAAAAATGTTCTTATATATATTTACTAAAACTGTCTTATATAAAGTCATTTTTCACACAGCACTCATTCAATGTTACCAGTATTCTCTTAATACAGTGGACATGAAATTTAAAGTTTGTCCCACTATTGGAACAAGTTGATGGGTCATAGTGGAATAATCTATCGAAAAGACTTAAACATAAAATTCTTAGCAAAAATTGCACATGCAGGTCTAAGGACATACGGGTATTATATAGTAGGTAATACCGAGCGCATCATAGCTGAGCAAGCAAATCTTTGCATTCAGCCAAAGATATGAAAGTTCAAACGGGACTTGTAAAGCTCCCGATCCCACTTAACATTAAGTTTTGGGGTCAAATGGAGACCGTTCAAACATCGCTTTCATGTTAGTGGGGTTCGAGATAGTTGGAAAAATCTTGGGAAGATAATTTAGATAACAATGTTTACCTGAAGTAATTTTTGAGAATGTTGTACAACATGGTAGTCCTGTACCCCTGTAGGATATGCAGATGTTTCATCATCATCATTTCAGCCGAAAGACGTCCACTGCTGGGCATAGGCCTCCCCCAAGTGTCGCCACATTGACGCGGATCCCCGCAACCTTCACCAGGTCATCGGTCCACCTAGTGGGAGGCCTTCCAAGGCATCGTCTTCTGGTTCTCGGTCGCCATTCTAGAACTTTTCGGCCCTATCGGCCATCTGTTCTGCGAGCAATGTGCCCTGCCCACTGCCACTTAAGTTTGGCAATTCTTCGGGATACATAATTAGTATTATAAGCCTGCTTCGTTGGTCGACTGCTGAGCATGAGGTTTGATTCCCGGATCGGGCAGTGTTATAGGGTTTTTTCCATCACGAATTTCTCAGTAGCAGCTGTACCTGGTTGATGGCAATAGGCTCATCCCCTATTACATGGAACTTAAAACATAACTTCCGAAATGTGGGTGTACTAGTAGGTACACTTTTGCCTAACCCTTGGGGGATATATACAGGCGTGACTTTATGTTGGATTATGTGTTATAAGATCCTTCATCCTAGTAAGGGGCCGAGCGTATTGCAACTGGCCGGTCACAAATTCAGACTCTAAGATGCTATCCTAGTAAAAATCTATGAATACACAGTACGGCATTGTTCAGACCAAACGTATTGTTGGCCGCAGTACGCAGTAGTTTAGTACTAGGACATGCCGGTTTCCTCGCTGTTTTTGAGGGCAGCAGTGATGAAATATATTACACAAAGTAATGCGCCTGCCTGGGTTCGAACCTACGGCTTGCTCCTCGTAAGTCGGGGCTGCCACTACTGGGCTACCGCTGCTCTCATCTCAATACCTCTATACAGTGAGCATACTCACAGTCGGCGGCGGACAATACGTTGGTGTGAACGATGCCTTACACCCGGAAATCGAAGTCAGGATCCAAAACTTAGAAGACGCAACTAATATCAAATGACGCAGTCAAAAAGATAATTTGTAGCACAATGTTTGGACTTGAATGATAATATTATCAATAAAATAATATGAACCAAAATTTTGCAAGATAATTTGATAATATTTCGAATCGGTGTTTACGTTATTGTTAAATACCATGTTAATCATATTTATTTTATCTAAGATTATTATTAGACATTAGCGGCAATTTCCATTGACACACTGATGCTCGTTTTTTTTTGTATTTTATTATTATCTAACAAATTAACCTACAAAAGGGAATTACAGAGGATTTAATTTTGTCAAAATGATTATTGATACATTATAAACTCCTTTATTCATTGTTATAACGCATCTTTTAAATTTTTAAATATTCCTTTGTAAAATGTTATAAAAAAAAACATTAAAATAGTGGCTTATCGGCATCAGGTACAAGGTCCAGGCTGCGGTGGTCAGGGCTCCAGAGAGAGGACCTTCCTCACTATACGTGCCGTGTCCAGGAGTACTGCTTTCTCAATCATACCCTTGACCCTTGTTAAACAGGAGGAGTCGATCTTTAAGGTTAAGCCGTCGAGGGTGGTCCGTGGGTGGGTGACCATAATTACATACCAAGTTTGCTCCGTGCCTCGGAAAGCACGTTAAGCCGTTGGTCCCGGCTGTCATTTGTAAATCTTTGACAGTCGTTACGAGTAGTCAGAAGCGAAAAGTCTGACATCCAGTCTTACCAAGGGGTATCGTATTACCCAGTTACCGGGTTGTGGAGGTCAGATGGGCAGTCCCTTCATATAAAATACTGGTACTCAGGTGCATCCGATTAGACTGAAAGCCCACCCCAAGATAGTTTGGGAACAGGCTAGGCAGATAATGATGAGTCAATTTTTTTACCAATTAATTTATCCGATGTTATTTAAGTCTTTCAGGAAACATAATTAATTAACACTTCAGGTCAGCCAATCTTCTGATGCCCCTACATAAATGCGCGGCAGGTATAATAAACTATAACTTTAATCTGACCACGAGTGATGTCAAACTTCGAAAGTCATTAAGGTTACTTTCGCGTAATACTAATGTTACCATTTGGGAATGGACTGCCTCCGTGTTGGTGGTAAGTTTTGAGCAGATTCGTATGGTAACAGTTTTATGTAGTTTAATCAAGCAGGTGGTGGATTATAGTATAAAGAACAGGGTGTAAAGATCTTCTTAATATAAAAAGGGTCAGTTGAGTCTAGTGGGTTACTGCCCGATAATTGTTACAATCGTGTTAAACAAGTAACAACTTTGTACCTGTGACATTGATCCACAATTAACTAATCATTATTATTTTGCATGCAATTGATACATATCCTGTATAGCTAAAGATGTGGACTTTAGAATAATACGTGACTGTAACAACTTCATAACATGTTTAAGGCAAATAAAGACTTATGTTATCTCAAGTTTTTAAAATAAATCTAACTGCTTTGTTGGTCTATTGGCCGCAAGCGTGTCTGCAGAGCATGAGTTCTTTAGTTCTATTCCTAGGCCGGGCAAAGTATTGTTGGGTTTTTACACCAGGAATTTCTCAGTAGCAGCCAGGGAGTTTGGATTTGTGTCCAATTGATGGAAATAAGCTCGCCTCCTATTACATGAGACTTAAACATAACTGGTGAAATGTGGGTGTACTTCTTCTTCTTCTTCAAACCTTGGCCAGCCAATGCTGAGTGTAGACGTTGCCAAATCTCTCCACTTTTGGCGGTTGTGTCATGGCTATCCAGTTCCTTCCGGCCACTTTAATGAGATCGTCGGCCCACCTAGTCCGTTGAGCTCCCACATTCCTCCGTCCCGTCCGTGGTCTTCACTCCAGCATTTTCTATTTATGTAGGTGTACTATTAAGTACCTCTTCTTAAACACTTGGGGATTACAGCCGTGATATACAGAAGTATCTTAAGTATTTTTTTCCCGGGTTTTACTGATAATCACTTAGGTTTCGGTACCCTTAATTTGTCTCCATCTTATAACAAAAAGCCGTTTTGGAGATATAAAAATATATAAGCTTATTAAGTTTTTTTCTTTCAGGGACTAATAACGTTGTCCTTGATTTAATTTCGGGATGGACAACCTTTTAGTAGCATTTTCTTAATATCTTTGTTTTTTATCTAAACTTATCGTTATAATGAAAGGCATAATATATTGGAGTATTGCATTTTTAACATAAAAACAAAATCCCGATGAGTTAGACAGAGGTGCATTTAATAGTTCTATGAACCAGTTATTTTCAATAAATCAATATTGCACAGATTAAGGCTCCGTAGCTCCTATTGAGAAATATAGCTAATGGAAAAACTTAATAAGGTGATTATCACACTGCAACGCGCTCCGCCGCGTAGCGCGGGGCTGCAGATTTTAATATTGTTAGCAAGTATCTCAATCTGTATAGAAAACACATGATGATCGCCTTACACTTCAGCCGACCTGACCCAACATAAAGGATCATAATAATATCTAACATTAGCTAATCGTTTTAAAACAATAGCACTGTTTCACACAACTGATCTTGCTACAGTAAAATTATCAACCAGCTAACCAATGAAACTTTATTTATAATATATAATTTATAATTTTATAAGTCATGTCAGTCTCCCTAACCATTTTCCAAACTATGTTGGGGCTGGCATCCAGTCCATCTAGATGCCGCTGAATACCGGTATTTGACATGGAGAGTCTGCTTGTTTGACCTCCACAAACTAGTCACTTGGTAATACCCCCCCCTACCCTTTTATATGATTGGTTGTCAGACTTTCGGGCTTCTGACCACTGGTATAACGACCGTCATATCTCCAAATGAAATCTGACGACACGGTTGGCCCAGTGGTTGAGCGACCGACTGCTGTGCTGCGTGTCGCGGATTCGATTTCCACACGGAAAATAATATTGTATGGCCTACAGATAGTGGTTCCGAGTCTGGCTGTTTGTGTATGTGAGTTTAAGTTTTTGTAAACGCGCCCACGATACAGGAGAAATTCCAAGTGTGGGGCAAAGATTAAACTAGATAAAAAAAATAACAGCTGGGTTCAATGGCTTTACGTGACAAAGAGCTCGTGGGTAAATAATAGCAGCCGCGCAGGTCAAACTTGAAGGTTAAGTCTCGCCTGCTTGGGTTTCCCCTTGCCTCGGAAAGCACGTTATGCCGTTAGTCCCGGCTATCATTTGGAAATTTTTGACAGTCGTTATATTTTGTCAATTCCGTGGCCGGAGTGTCTGACATCCAGTCTTACCAAGGGGTATCGTATTACCCAGTTGGCCAGAAAGGCAGTCGCTAGATGTAAAATACTGGTATTCAGTTGCATCCTGTTAAACTGAAAGCCGACCCCAGTATGGTTGGGAAAAGGCTAGATAGATGACCAATGGCTTTACGTGCTTCGAAGGCACAGAAGGAACTCGGAATGTAATCAATCAATCAATAATTACAACACATATTATCAGGCAACTGAAATAAACTAATACATATTATTAAAAAACCTTATTAAACACGACAGACACGCCATCATCATCAGCCTACAGCAGTCCGCTGCTGCACATAAGCCTCTTCAATCGCTCGCCACTTAACTCGAGTGTCGGCAACTCCCGTAAAATTGCTACCAGCCACCCAGCGAAGATCGTTGTATCGGAATGATGTTCACCCATCCATGGACTGACCTCGGCAAGCACTGCTATACCTTGAAGGTCATTATTACTATTGAGCTACAATTCAAATAAAACAATCATAAAAGTCATTGTTAAAATGATAAAAATCTCGTTTCGTTTTTCGAGTTTGTGTACACCGCCGTGTCGCATTCAACTCGTTTCCCAAAATTCAATTTTGGGAATTTGTTTCCTCCCGTCGAACGTTGTACGGAATACTGATGGGGCTTGAGACTTCCCGTAAAGGAGTGCTTGTGTTTTATTTTTTTATTTTAACAACATAAAATATGTATCCACTTGCTACACTTGACATATTAACGTATTACTTTGCAGAGAAATCGTTAAAGAGGAAACCCCTGGGCGACCCGCGAAATTTAAATTTATTACACGTATCTTGAGAGCAGCGGTGGCCCAGTGGTGGCAGCCCCGACTTACGAGCAGTAAGTCGTAGGTTCGAACCCAGGCAGGCGCATGATAATATATATATGATTAAATAATAATAATTAATATGTTTATATACATATGATTGTGTGATTTATTTCACCACCACTGCTATCAAAACTAACAAACTAACTAAAAATTTATTAATTTAATTAATTACTTTTTAACTAAAATTTTGAAGACATGTGACATATCCAACCCACACTAGGCCCGCGTGGTGGATTAAAGCCCACTCCCTCTCATAGAGAGGAGGCCTTTGTCCCAGCAGTGGGAACATTATAGGCTGCTCATGAGCAGTATCATGTCATTCAAATCTTCAATTCAAATTCAACCTACGTTCATTTAATCACATTCAACGAAAAAGCCATTCAATGCGACTAGAAAAACAAATGGTTGTATCGATGATTTTAATGATTATAACACTGTAAACCCATATTTGTTACGGTCACGAATCGTATATTATAATATTAATCAACATACAACCCAGCAGTGGCCTGCAAATTGCAAAAACCGAAAGAAAATTTTTATTTCGCTGGCTGTTGGCGCTTTCACATTAAGTGAAGTTAGATTTTCAGACACAATTTGTTTGCATTCGTAATTTAGTCTGCTCTGTGTTGCGTGAATCACATCCCACCCTTCCAGTTATATCAGTCGTAATCTAAGGTTTTGTCTGTTAGGTTACTGGCCACTGGCTTAGTCACGCAAGTGTCCAGTCGCCGAAATACGTTTGTGCAAATGTATTAAGAGCGTTTATACCCTACGGCATTTCATACAAACTTTCAAGTCGTTATTTTCCGAAATGACTGAACAGATTTTAATAAAACTTCCTACGCATAAGCAGTATACATAGGTCTAAAAAGTTACAAAAAAACATTTTCGAAATGTCTGTTAAAAATGTTTTTTTTTTGACAAAAAAAGAAACCTACTTCGGAAATCACATAACGCACTAAAAAGTTAAAAATAATACTATAACCTACCTATATTAATAAACGTAACCTAACCTACGATTAACCTATAATAAAATTTAATAATTCTTTGGAGTCGGTGCCAAGCAATATAATTAGAATTAATGAATGAATTAATATTTAGAAGCTGTAAGATAATTATGTTTTGCTTTTTCTGGCCTTAGTCTGTATATAGTCATTTAGGTATCATATAGTGCTTGGCACCGACTCCAAAGAATTATTAAATTTTATTATAGGTTAATCGTAGGTTAGGTTACGTTTATTAATATAGGTAGGTTTTAGTATTATTTTTAACTTTTTAGTGCGTTATGTGTTTTCTGAAGTCGGTTTCTTATTTCGTAAAAAAAAAAAAATATTTGTTAATTTTTTTTGTGACATATTTTTAATCTAATAATAAAATATGGGTAGGCCAGGCCTAGTAAAGATGCTTCTCGAGTGTGAAAAAAGTTGTGTGAGGAAAGGCGTCGAACTGAAACTGAGAAAAAGGAAAACGATTAAAAGAAATTAGGGAAAGAAATGATCAACGCATTTTGAATAAGAACCCTGATCATCGCGAAAACAGACTGTCAAAGCAGAGGACCTACATGTTACGTAGGTTGAATAAGAAAACTCAAGAAGTTAGTCTGTGGTGCACCTGGAAAGTGCATACCGTTACAATTGCAACAAGCCCAAACACCGCTAAGATACATTGTCTTATTATGGAGTTCCAGTGCCTGTCTCTTGGCTTCATCATCAGATCTGATGGTAGAATGGTTCTTATTGAACGCAAATGCTTCACTTTTTGTGGAAAATACCAAAATCGCTTTACATTTTCCTATAAAACTTGAAGAGTTTCCTCGATTTCGCCAAGATTCAATCATCAGATCCCGACTTGGTGACTATGGGACCAAATAGAAAGCATAGGCTTTGGAATAAAAAAATAATTTTCCAAATCGGTTCGTAAATTACTGAGTTATGCGCGAACAAAAAACGCAATGCAGAGTAAACGAAAAGTTAGAAATATTTAATTTTTGTTGATTTTTTCAAAAACGGCTTGTGTGATTTCGATAAAATTTTCATGGGACCATTTGGAACGTATACGCTTTCAAACAAAAAAAGAATTTTTCAAATCGGTTGGCAAGCAACGGAGTTATGCGCGAACAAACATAAAAAAAAAATACAAACATCCGAATTGAGAACCTCCTCCTTTTATAGAAGTCGGTTAAAAAATGAAGATAATTGGAAACTTCTGTTTCTATAGATAATTTAAAAAATCGGTCTAATTTAGCTGTAACATTATTTTTTGAAAATGTTTTTTAGTAACTTTTTAGACCTATGTATACTGCTTATGCGTAGGAAGTTTCATTAAAATCTATTTATTCATTTCGGAAAATAACGACTTGAAAGTTTGTGTGAAATGCCGTAGGGTATAAACGCTCTTAAGAGCATTTACACCTTACGGCATTTCATACGAACTATCAAGTCCTAATTTTCCGAAATGACTGAACCGATTTCAATGAAACTTAATACGCATAAGCAGGATAATGTGTCTAAAAAGTTACTAAAAAACTTTTTCGGAATGTCTTGAAAAAAAAGATAATTGGAAATTTCTGTTTCTATACATAATTTATAATCGTTCTAATTTACCTGTAACACTATTTTTTCACAAATATTTTTAGTAAGTTTTTAGACCTATGTATCCTGCCTATGTGTATGAAGGTTCATTTAAATCGGTTCAGTCGTTTCGGAAAATAAGGACTTGAAAGTTTGTATGAAATGTCGTAAGGCATAAACGCATAAATGATGACATACCTTATTATCACATGCAAAGCTTTAAAACTACATCTTCATTTTCCAACTTACAAAAAAGAAAAGTTTATTTGAAAGTAAAATAAAGATTCAGCTGTAGAGACTTATTCTTCCGGACTGCAGTGCGGTGAAACGTAGGCGAACTTTATACTTTATGTCCCTGATTTGATATGTTACCCAGTTTTGAAACAAATCTTTAGCTACATCTTATTTAGGGTAGTTTGAACTCTTTTAGTATTAGATATGATTCAGATTTTCTTATTGAATATTTCTTTTTTTTCCTTAGCCTATATTGTCTCACTACTGGGCAAAGGCCTTTGAAATAGAAATTGAAATAATTTATTTGCATTGAATGTAGGTACATGTATGAGTTGTTAAAGTAGTAATTATTTGTTCCTGGTACATTCTACCATTTGGCATGCAAAAATTTAAACTTGTAAACAATTATACAATTCAATTTATAAACACTCAACAAATTATCTTCAAAAACTAAAACAAAATAAAAAAAAATAATCAATATAAGGTAACATAGTAATACAGCTGTATTTTATCTATTAGGAAATCTGATACAGAATAATAACATTTTTGTATTAACAAAGATGAGAGCTGTTTTTAAAAAATTCTCAACGGTTGCTCCTTGATGCTGTTTGGGATCTTATTATAAATTACAGGCGCCATGCCTAAAATACTTTTTTTTAATAAAGATGTTTTGTGCCTTCCACCCTTCTCTTCGTGGTGTTTTCTTCAGCCAATCTCTCACTCACTAACGCCTCTAAGTCGTATCGCCACGTTTCTTATTGAGTCATAAATAATAAAATAATAATAAAAAAAATGTATGGTGGCTCTGTATGGTGTCGGACGTAAAGAATAGCACCATGCCATTTCTTCCCGTGGGTGTCGTAAGAGGCGACTAAGGTACTTGCAAGAGAATGGGCAGCAGCGTTCTCTGTGCTTTTGTAACAACCGTACTGCGATCGCCAACCCGCCTGCCAAGCCTGGCGATTATGGCAAAACCCCCCAAAATGTCAATGTGATTTGGGGGAGGCCTATGTCCAGCAGTGGATGTCTTTTGGGCTGAAATGATGATGATGATGATGATGAATAATAAAAATAGTAGCTTTTTGTGTTGGTTTGAGTAACCGGGTTGTTCGTATAATCTTCGAATGTTGAAGTGGTTTAAAGGCGATTTTGTTAGAGCTTATTGGTAAGGTGCATGCATTATACGCAGAAACTTACATTAAACTATAGAGAAATTGAAATGCTTTTCAATGCATTCAATTGTTTTAAGGGTGGACCCGCCCCTAAAACAAACTAGTCAACTATATTTTGAGAAGTCTCAAAAGTTTACTTTTCAGCTAACTTAGTGTGATTTCACGTGCTATGCGTGGAATGAAGCAATAATTCCGGAAATTCATTTAATTCTTTGTTGTTTAATTTACAAAACAGCGATCATGCATGCAACATTAATTTGAATCTAACTAAAGGAGAGGAAAGAGGCTTTGTCTAGCAGTAGAATAATAATACGGAATGATGATGCTCATTATGTTTTTGCTCTTGTCCTCATTTATTTAAGATTGGCGAAGCCTGATTTCAAAATCCAAATATTTTATTTCACATAGGTCACTTATAAAACATCGAAAAAAGGTGTACGGTACAGTATCGTTTTCTATGGAGAATTACCGGCACAAAACTCCATGGTTACTCTTTTAAAATGATTTGGATCACAATATTGTCATGTCACTGGATTAATTAGCATTTAAGTATGAGGGGGCAGCGTAGGCTCGACAAAAAGTCGTTGTTCATCCCAGGCATACTCGATGATTAACCCAAAATATCTATGTAATAACAGTGCATACCATTACATATTATTATAATAATCACCGCCAACATCAAAGCTATCACAAAATCTAATTAACCACCTCCAAAATTGAATCAATTCGAAACCGTAAACACCTAATATTACAGTATTTATTTAATCGCCCCTAGCTAATGTGCTACGGACAATTATACCCTCATTGAGCAAACTAATTACCGGATCTACCTGGCTTGTGGCTAATGACAAGTAATATGCACTGCATTATGGCAATGCAACGCAATATTATAGAGTTATCCTCAGCTTTGCCAGTAATGGACAGCCGGTTCACACCATCTGAGACCAGCGTTGCACTAAATTAATAGACTATTGTTAATCCCATGGATCAGGATTGAAGCGTAAACACACTACCATGTAAGTGTTTAGGTCGATTTAAATGGGTGTAGTGTTTAGTGGAGCGTAAATAAAGACACGAAAACTTGGAATTTATTTGTAAAATCTGGCTTCCTTAGTGCTGATATTAATATCATCATCATCTGCGTAACCTTTTCCCAACTTTATTGGGGTCGGCTTCCAGTCTAACTGGATGCAGCTGAATACCAGTATTTTACATGTAGTGACTGCCTATCTGTCTATGCCTATCTTTTCTCCACAACCCAGTTGGTACTGACTAATACGGTACCCCTTGGTAAGACTGGTTGATAGAGTTTCGGGCCACTGACTACCAGTAACGACTGTCAAATATCTGCAAATGACAGCTAGGACCAATGGCTTAACGTGCTTTTCGAGTCACGAAAAAACTCGATACGTAATGTATGGTCACCACAAACTGGCCTTGGTAAGCGTGGCTTATCCTTGAAGATCGACCTGCGGCTGTTAATATTTAGCCACGAGCTCGAAGCTGATACTGACACTTAAATTAATTTCATAATTAAATCAGTTTTTACTTGAAAGTGTAGAGCAAGTTGCAATTTTGGTTAAAAATATACAGTCAACATGTTCCACATTAAACTTATCACATTAGTCGAGCACCTGTTTACACGATTCAATTACAACATTTTATAAAACATAGCAACTCTACTGAATAGTGAACCATCGGACCTAATAGTTAATTCAACAAGATTCCGTTAACTCCCTCCCTTTTGAGGTATGCAGATTGGAAAAAAAAATAATGAAAAAAATAAAGAAAACACTAGTATTTTTTCTTAAAAAAAAACTTTTGGCGATTCAATCGTCATTTATGTTGTATATAGAGTGACTTTACTAAATGACAAAAACAGAACCTTTATAGATTCGTCTGTCCTACCGTATGTCACAGCCTTTTTACTCCGAGACCATTGACAGAAAACAGTTGAAATTTGGAGGGCAGGTAAATTAAGCCATTAACTTATTAACAAGTATCTATGTAAGTACATGTAGCATGTTAGAACATAGCACCAAACTTTAATCGTCGAAGGGTGAGGTAGGTCGGTTATGTTTTAAATCTCATTTGTTTAAAAATATTTACATCTAAAATATAAAGTTCTCGTGTCGCGGTGTTTGTTACCAAACTCCTCCGAAACTTTGTGTGCATATCGGCTAGGTCTGAGAATCGGCCAACATCTCATATAAAAAAAAATCAAATCAAAATCATTTATTTCAAGTAGGCCAGTTACAGGCACTTTTGAATAGTCGAATAACAATAAAAATGAAGGTACAGTCCCAGTCACAAGGCATTATAACTGTAAAACTGTGTAACTGTAGTTGCCCATTCCAAAGCGTAGACCTCTACGGAGAAGAATGGGCAAGAAACTCCATGGACACTCTTTTAAATCAGAATCTTGGTTACATCATTCATGTTGAGATTGTACATTATGTGAGAACGATGTAGCAAGACGTGCACGTTAAAAGTGTCCACAGTAAAAACAACGATAAAATAATTAGTTCCAAATCTATTCTTCATACCCCTAAAACCCACAAAAATTTCCACGCGAACGAAGTCGCGAGCAGCATTGTATAGGAGTTCCATACATCTATGCCGTTGTGCATTATTAATCAGTTTTACGAAAAGTGCATGAACTCTATTCAGTATTCAATTTATACAAATGAAATTAAAAGAAAAAAAACTTTAGCTTGCTTTTCTATCAAAAACAACGTTTGTTGTGATTCCCACCCACAACGACTCGAATAAGTCCATTAAAACTTCATAAATTACAATCATTTCAATACTAAAAGAATGAATTGTGGAATTAAAACACTACACGAAGTAAATATTTCTAAAACCTGAATATTAAATGGAATGGAATTTTAATAAACTGACAATTGAAATTAATTAACTTATTTATAAGTAGCCAATAGACTCAATCAGCTTTACAACCCTTTTCAACATCAAAGGCTTTGTTTTTTAAAGTAGTAACTGAATCGCAAACAAAACGCTAATTTAAAACAAAGATGGAAGTTACTTTTACACGTCATGCATCTTCTTTTTTATCATATAAGATTAACAAATTAATGATAAATCAGCCTAGGCTAATCAATTCCCACATTCTAGTTGACTTCTCTTCCGCGCGCACTCAGAACTAGACGTGTTGCGAGTCGCTCCGATAAGTAATTAGCTATTTTACTTTATAAGGTGATATTTTAACCCAAGTCATACCATATAATAATTAATTAAAACAAAACAAAGGAGTGGAACAAAGAAACAAGTCATTAGCAGTGATCACACGGCGCGCTCCTCTCCTATTCGCCAACAGCCGGTGAGTCAGAGCACACCACACTAAGAGAAACGCTCTTGCTTGGCAACTTGTATGACAGCTTTTTACATAAACATTTCTATTACTCTACTACCAGACTTTATTTGTTAACTTGCAAATAATAATTATTCAACTAAATTATGATGCCGCTAAGACGTAAACTTCCAAAGACTCGACATGTAGTGATCAGATGCACAATCGACTGCAGGCCAAGTAATCGAGCAAACAGCTGTATCCACCCCACTGGCGAAATTTATTATGTGAATTCACGCAGGCGCAAACGTGATAACGATTGGTCAGCATTCATGGAGGAGATTCGTGAACTATTTCAATCTCACAAAGCCCAAACAGATAGCAAGCTGAAATCCATTCAAACGGCCATGATGGAAATCTAGGAATAAAATGCTGGAATCAAAGATTCTGTCGACCATATCTCTAAACAATATGATTATATGGTAATTAAACTGCAAACTTAGGAAGCGGAACGACAAGCTGACCGCTTTTACAGTAATCAGATTGAAGAGAAAACCTCGAACGGATGATGGATTTGTCTAAAATATGCGATTAAGAACATCCCAAAAAAGCTAGGCGAAATAAACGAAGACTTATGTAACGTAGTCACAGAAACGGCAAGCGTTCTGGAAACACACCTGCATCGCCAAGATATAAAAAACGTCTACCGTCTAAATAAAAATGATGGCGGATAGGCACCAATGGATACCATACTAAGAAACTTACGACAATTCAACAAAAATAACAGCCAATACAAACTGAATACTACTCACATTAACAAGTAAGGACAATCAAAGCCAATATATCACTGAAACCCTGACCCGTAAAGCCCGACGTCTTTATTACCATGCTAGAAAATATGCTAAAGGTAACGGCTACAAATTTTGTTGGACATCATTTGGAAAAGTTTTTCTACGAAAAATTGAAGGCGGTAAGCAAATTTTGATTAAGAGCGAATCTGACATACACAACCTTCGTCTGGACATAAACATCTATATTAAATTGACCAACACTGACAGAAACAGCAAGTCTTACCTTTATCTAACTAAAAATTATCTACCCATTTCATTATTGATTCGGGTCGAGAATCATTGGCATAGTTACCTCCTTGAATTTGACGACGATGCAAAACAACACCTTGTAGATTCAACGACTGACCACGCCTTAGTCCCCTGATGTCAGGATTTCGACAACAAAAGCTTACTTTGTTCTCTAAATTCTAACATCAGCAGAAATAATGTGTACAAGAAGGTTGATTATGATGCTGCCCTTGCACACGTGCAAGCTGTTGATTTTTCCTTTATCAACAGTGACTCTGACGCAACTGATGCCGCCGCTTTTTTTTGTTGATCATCTTTCAAGTGCATTAATACAACACTCGATCATAATTGCCCGACTCTGTAGGAAAAGATTCGTCCTAGATTCCTGCGATGTATCCGCCACAGAGATAAGCTACACAACATTCACACGAAAAATCCACAAAATACATCTGATGAATTAATATACAACAGGTACAGAAACTTTTGTAACGGTCTTCTGAAAAATTACGAAAAGTCTTTACTAGAAAATGCAAACTCTAATAAAGATAAATGGAATGCTGTCAAGTCCATTATCATTACCTCAAAACAGAAGACTGCTGGGGACCACCTTTTAGTACCACAGAAAAGTGGTGCAAGTGCGGTAAACGCAATAAACACCTACTTCTATAATACTGGTAAACAGCTAGCATATAAAATACCTCTAGCTCTAAATAATTATAAATTTACTTCCTTTATTATTTGTTATTATTTCCTTACTTATTTCATCCCAAATTCAATCGTGTTACTTCCGCCAGACGAAGCCGAAGTTGAAGCGTTGATAATGAATCTCAAGAATGACTGTGCTATAGGTTAGGATTCTATCTCAGCCAAATTTCTTAAATTAACTAGACACATCATTGTCTCTCAACTGATTAAACTAATTGAGATCTGGCGTACTAAGGGTGTTTTTCCGAAGGTCTTACAGAAGTCCCTAATTACTCCTGTCCACAAGGGAAGAAAGAAGGATGATGTTAGAAACTACAGGCCTATCTCAGTTCTTACTACTATATCAAAAATACTAGAAAACGTTCTAAACAAAAGGCTCAGAAACTTTGTGCAGCACAATAAGATACTGTCAGAAGCCGAATTTGGCTTTAGGTCGGGAAAGGGCACTGAAGATACCATAAACCAAATGGTAAACAAAGTCGCATTTAAAAAAGATCAAAAACAAAAATGCGTCGGCATATTTCTCGACCTGGCCAACCTTTCGACACCGTCATGATTCCTCTCCTTGTAGACAAGTTAGATAAGATCGGTGTTCACGGAAATAATCAAAAAAAGAATAAAAATAATTCTCTGTGACCGTATGCAAAGAGTTAAAATAAAAGAATACGTTAGCTCTGATGCTGGGGTTACCTATGGCGTCCCACAAGGCAGTATTCTTGGCCCGAGTCTCTTCTTGATTTATATAAATGACCTGTATCAGCTGCCAGTTGTAAAAGGCAAGGACGTTCATTATGCTAACGATACAGCATTAATATTCCATGGGGGACCTGAAACGAAGTTCGACGAAGCGCCGAACTGGGACTGCATAAGGTAAGCCATTGGCTAAGATATAACCGGCTCACTTTAAACCTTTCCAAATCCACATTTCTCCAATTCTCTTTTCTGAAATTAAACCACATAATTTAGATATTAGATAACATGTCTGCAACTTGGCTTCTTCAACGACATGTTCATCCGCTGCTGTCACTAAGTCTCGCCGCGCACTAAGAAGCGCACTATACAAAACGTTTGCTTACCTATACGCTGTCACGGCGTCCGCTAGGGGACAGCGTTTATATCTTGCCACTTTTCTTTGCAATAAGTTAAACAAAACCCTGAACATAAATCCCCTTATGACTCGTGAAACAAAAAGAAAGTAAATATCTGGCTACTGACCACAGGACAATATAGCAACTGAAAACCTGGCTATATTGTAGTTTGCTCTAATTTTATTTTACTACAATCTTTATTTGTTAAATTAATATTGTTTTTATTAAATTTTCCAACTAAAGTTATAATCCTGATTTTATTTGCATACAGTTTTAGATTTAATAAGATTAATTAACTTGCTTGAGCCAGGGTGTCACAAAACTGTAACCTGTTTTTATGGCAATAAAGAAATTTTGTTTATTATGTCCTTCATTTATCTATCATCTCATCTTTTATATTTTTACATATTTCCTACAAAAAAATTAACAAAAAACATTTAAAAATATAAAAAACTGGTTTCCGCCGGTAACGAGAGCAGGGTCCAAGCTACCGGTGGTTAGGGCTGCAGAGACAGGAACCTCCTCACAATGCGGGCCGTATCGAGGAGTACTGACTTCTGAATCTGGCTCTTGATCCAACTGCCAAGTGAGAGCTTCGACAGATGTTCGTCGAGGCTCATGGCCATAAGGCCATTGGCCGTTACGACAATCGGCACAATGATAGCCGAGTCCACATTCCACATATCGACAACCTCGTGAGCCAAGTCGAGATTTTTTTTTTTTTTTATGAATGGCATCTCGCAGTTCAACCTAGGAGGTTGTCGTCTGCTTAACCGGACTATCCTGTGGGTGCCTTAAGAGTAAGGCCTCCAGCCAGGGCATAAAAACTTACAAACTAAGCGACTATACGCTGAGGGCACCCCCTGTGGGGTACGAGCCTCGGCTCAGGGCGTCGCTGGGGGAGGACTGCATGGGGACAGGCTGGATCTGAATGATATCATTATTTAGGGGCTGATTTAAAACTACTGGCACAGCATCGCGGGCTGGCTCGAGCGAGGGTCGGGGAGGGCATGGACCGGGACGTCGCGACGGACCTCGACGGCGAGGTCGGAAAGACGGCGGTTTGTGTCTGTACTTTTTAAGGGTCCTAGTCTCTTTGCTACTCTCCTGGAGGAGGGTGATAGCATCATCGGGAGTGACGAGGGTATGCCGAGGACGGCGTACTGTACTAATGCGCGAGGGTTCGTAACGGGCGGCCGCTGCGATCAGGGGATTACGGTGTTTACTGGCGTTATCGAAGAAACGCTTCGAAAGACGTTTCATAAACTGAAGGACGGTGGGTATTCTAAGGTCTACGTGTAGACGGTCGTTACGGACATAAAAAGGGGCTCCCGTGACACTACGTTAGAACCGGTTCTGCAAGGTTTGCATCCTATGGATGTATTTAGGCTTGGTGTGATCGTACACGACGCAAGCGTACGTCATAATGGGGCGGATCACCGCGGTATAAAGAGCCAAGTCGAGATATCTTTTGTTTATTATTATTAGTTCACCATAGCACGATTCACGAAGCCACAAATAAAAGGCATGTTTGATAATATCATAGATTATTACTTCTTTACTTCTAGAAATATTACTTATTGTATCTAAACATTCGCTGACGGCTATACAAGCTCAATCTGTTTTTTTTTTCTACCTATTTTATATTTGAAATAAGTAGTGTTTATCTCTTCAAATTATGCTTAATATTATGCTGTCTTTTTAGGGTTCCGTACCCAAAGGGTCAAACGGGACCCTATTACTGAGACTTCGCTGTCCGTCCGTCCGTCCGTCCGTCCGTCTGTCACCAGGCTGTATCTCATGAACCGTGATAGTTAGCCAGTTGAAATTTCTACAGATTATGTATTTCTGTTGACGCTAAAACAACAAATAATAAAAAAACCGGCCAAGTGCGAGTCTTACTCGCACACAGGGTTCCATAGCTCGAAACAATATAATAACAATATTTTGAACTGTCATTCATTAGTTAGTAGTATTAGTTAGTAAACTTCCACACAACCGCAAAACTAAATTTGTTTTTCATAGTATGTTTATTTAAAAACAAAGTTACTGCTGCAGTTTGATGAAAAAGTCCCATATCTCAAAAACTAAACATCATATCTTATTGAAACCAATTTTCCTTGATAGTTTTTTTTACGTTCTACAATCCTAAATATTTTCAGAATTTTCCTCCTCTTACTTTAGAAATTAGAGGGGGGGGGACACACATTTTACCACTTTGGAAGTGGCTCTAGCGCAAACTATTCAGTTTAGAAAAAAATGATGTTAGAAACATCAATATCATTTTTGAAGACCTATCCATAGATACCCTACACGAATGGGTTTGATGAAATTTTTTTTTTTGGTTTTCAGTTCTAAGTATGGGGACCCCCTTAATTTATTGTTTTTTTTTCTATTTTTGTGTGAAAATCCTAATGCGGTTTACAGAATACATCTACTTACCAAGTTTCAACAGTATAGTTCTTATAGTTTCGGAAATAAGTGGCTGTGACATACAGACGGACAGACAGACAGACAGACAGACATGACGAATCTATAAGGGTTCCGTTTTTTGCCATTCGGCTACGGAACCCTAAAAACAGAAAAAAATAAAATTTTAAGGGGGACTCCCATACAAAAAAGTTTTTTTTTTTCGTTTTTATAAACAATGGTACGGAACCCTTCGTGCGCGAGTCCGACTCTCACTTGGCCGGTTTTTTTTTTCCAATAAACAGACGTGGAGGTTAAAGCCGCTACAGAACCTAGGTACTTAGAAACAATATATCCAATAAATTCACATCTTATAGTTGGCGAACAACTCAAAACGTGGTACTTAAGTCCGGTTCATACTTGCGGATCGTTCACAAGTTAAACTCAACTCCAAGTGCACTCACAAGGGATTCTTATAGTTTTATAACGCAATAACGTTACGTCTCCAACACACTAGGATATTACGTGTGTTCCCAACTTTTACTGTACAACCGCTACTTTATGATACATTGAATTGTTAATAAAATGCATTGATGTTGTTGTGTTCATGTGGACGAGTGGGCACAGGGTGCGAATCTTAGGGGACGAATGGGCTCTGACCCCTTTCTTGTTACAAGTGCAGTAGTTGGAATTGGCAATTATTTTAAGATGGCTACTGTAATGACGTAGGTAACGCAGGTTTTAACCGCAAGAATCGTGAGTAATCTCCATGATTAGGAGTAAGTACTATTCACTCACGTTGATTTATTTTTGCGAAATCGCAGTTTGAACCGTGGTCATACCACGTGAGAAACTCATAATTATCCACGATAGGAATGATCCATACTAATCTATACCAATATTATAAAGCTAAAATGTTTGTTTGTTTGTTTGCTTGAACGCGCTAAGCTCAGGAACTACTAGTTCGATTTGAAAATTATTTCAGTGTTAGATGGCCCATTTATTGAGGAAAGCTATAGGCTATATATCATCACGCTACAAATAACAAACAATAGGAGCGGAGCAGCAATGAATATTGTTGCGAAAACGGGGAATATGTGACGCAGACGAAGTTGCGCGGGACAGCTAGTTTTGGTTAAAGTTCGAAGCTAGTTGAATAATGCAGTGTTCTATATTGTTAAAATAATTATGCATCAGCGGTTCGTTTTCTATTGACCTGTGAGAATAGAGTAAATCTTAAGTTTTGTGTGAAGTCAAATATTAAAAGTTGCACCGAATCTTTATCATCATAATCATCATTTCAGCCGGAAGACGTCCACTGCTGGACATAGTCCTTCCCCAAGTGCCACCACATTGACATAACATGGGGGGTTTTGCCATAATCGCCACGCTTGGCAGGCGGGTTGGCGATCGCAGTACGGTTGTTACAAAAGCACAGAGAACGCTGCTGCCCATTCTCTAGCAAGTCCCTTAGTCGCCTCTTACGACACCCACGAGAAGATATGGTATGGTGCTATATTCTTTAGGTCCGACACCATACAGAACATACCAAACCGAATCTTTATAGATAATCAAAATTAGGACAAATGTGGCAAGGAGCACTCACTTTAACGTCATCACGGGGAACTCCATATTTGTAATAATGAAATAAATACAAAGCACTATCATAATTACAACAAGGTATCTATTGAGATACATTGTTGTAATTATGATATTGCTTTAATTAAACACTTGAATCATTGGATTCAAGTGTTTAATTTCTAATAACGTCATAAGATTTGTTCAAGCACAATACAAATACTATGAAGCGTATAATCAATAGTTAGTTTTCTGCTTTTCGCATTATGTATTATCAAATTAAGATTCCACACTAGGTAAGTACTTTGTTTTTATTCTTTTAAGATTAGATTATAATTAAACAAATATTATATTACACTCTCCATAGCGCTATCTTTGCAAAACAATGCACACTTATTACAATAACAAATAATATATAAAGAAACTCCTGTCCGAACATCAAAGATTTTTTTTACCAAGGACTTCGCTCCGAGCAGTACACAAAAGTTTTTCCTTTAAAAAGTTTCCAAAACTACACACCTTCGTGGACGTCAATGGACTTCGCCCAAGAAGTCTATACATAGAGCTGTTTCAGTTGTCTATGCCCGAAGTAAGGGGGGGAGTTATTACCGGAGCTTTTGTTCGAAATATAAAAGCACAAGTTTTACAGAACTGAGTACACCCCTGAATACAACAGATAGCTAGTATTCAAAATATACTTTGACAAAGTTTGTTAAGTGGTTATGCCTAAATATTGTTTCCAGGCGATAAGAGAAATCTTAATACAGACGCACTTCTGAGTTTCTAGTGAACGTTGTGAAGACTTAATTTCTTAGTTTCTTTGATAACACTAATCTTTAAAACTGTTAATTGGAAATTCCTTTGTCTTGGAGTATGATATCTATTATATTACGTTGATATAAAAAATATTATTTAAATTTACAATTAAAAACGACTTTACTAACAATAAACTATAAAAGAGTAACAAAAAACAGGACAGTAAACAGTTTGAATTAAATAATATTTATACTTAACCTAAGTTATAGTTTTACAATGCTAAACACGAACGTCTTTATCTAAATTTTAAATAAAACGGCATAGTTGCATATTAAGCCGTCCCTTCACTATGAAGCCGGGCCCAAAATCAACCTGTACAAACTCAAAATCCACAGACAACCGCCACCGACATTTATGCAGATTGCACACACACAGCCAAGCCAACATAAATTACTAAGTAAGTGCACGAGACGACAGGAGTCAGCACAAGTGAGTCAACAATCCCACACTCTCTGTGGAAGCTGTGACGTCAGCGATCCTTGGCCTGACCCATTCATTAATCTACAATTATTGGTGCAAACTGGAGGAGGTCAGTTTGGTGCAGTCCGAATTTTGCTCGAGTAATTTTTATGTAGAAAAATATAAAAGAATGGATAATAATATAAAAATTAAACAATAGGAAAATAGATAGTTATAAAAATAAGACGTCAAATTATTAATAATTATTTTTACCAAAAGATAGGAGTGACTTCATGTCCGTTCCTGACAAGGCGCAATGTGTGGAGATCAAATCGATGATCTTGCTTGTTAGTCTGCTGATAAATCATGACACCATGATGTCTATTTATTTCAAATTATATAAACAAATTGTGCAAAATATAAATATAAAAAAACTAAGTAATGTTATTGGTAACATTACTTTATTTTCAACATTTACATTTTGCACTATTTGTTTATATAATTTTCGACGATGAGTAGGTATTTTGATACTGGTTTTTTACACAAGCAATGTGTGTCACTCGCTTGGAATCCGTAACCATTGAAAATATTACGAGTATGTTAAGAAGTTGTTATGGATTAACTAATTTGGAGGCAAGAAAAGTAATATTTTCTGTCAACTCTATTTTTAGACTTCCGTTGCCAATTGGCAAAAAGTGGAACCCTTATAGATTGGTCCTGCCCGTCTCTCTGTCTGTTACCCATTATCAAAAGAACTTTCGCATGGAACAATAGGCTGATAACTCCACAACACCATTCACTATACCTACAGAATCTCCCTTTACATTATCATTATCATCTTCATCATCTGCCTAATCTTTTCCTAACTATGTTTCTTCCTATATACACAATTAAATAAAATTGAAGTATCTGTTTGTAATTTCAAAATAAACAGCTTTTTATTGCAAAGATATATAATAAAATTAAAGTACATAATTATATACGGTACTCATATAAAAAACCTTTATTTAATTTTTTGTCTGCCTGTCTGTCTGTTTGTTCCGCCTAATCTCTGAGTGTGTCCGATTTTGACGGGACTTTTACTGGCAGACTGCTGATGATATAGGCAGTAACTGAAGCAATATTTTTTTAAAATATGTTTTAGTTTTCTGTGCAAAAAAAACACTTGAAATTGTTAACAAAATCCAATTCAAATAGGGACGCCACGTTTTTTTAAGGTTAAGGGGTTAAGGCCATGTCTAAAAGCTAGTACGTAATAAACATCTAAATATCGTAACGATAGCACTAAATTTCGGAGCGTATAGCCCCGGCAGTTAACTACAATGTACACTTGCACCAATCACCCCGTAGTGCCATGCAACTGACAGCACTGAACTAGAAGGACCCCAAGATTAGCACTGCCAATAAACCACAAACAATTTGTTAAGGATTTAAGAGACTGTGCTGAAGACAGATAAAAATAAGTTAATTGAATGGGAGTTCAGGATTAGGAGCAAATCGTTTTGTAATGCTTGGTTAATGAAGTGAGAGACAGACTGGGTTAGTCAGAAATATCTATGTATACCTATATAATAACATATTATAAAACACAGTCGCTTTCATGCCAAATGCAGCATATTTTTCAGCTTTACGTTACGGATTTGGATAAAGTTATCCAATCATCATTATCTAGTTCTACGTTTTGTAGTAAGCAACGACTTATTGTCGGGCTAACGATGTCCTCCCATACTTAAGTACTAACACTGTAACAGAAATATTGTAAACCAAATGATTTTAAAAGAGTAACCATAGAGTTTCTTGCCGGTTTTTCTCCATAGGAAACGACCAACCCGAACCGAGCACCTTTTTGTCGACGTTTAGTGTCCGTAGAGGCCTATGTAAAATAAAAAATATTTTGGTTTGAGCATTAAGAGAACTTGTATCGGAAGTTACTGAAAGCCATGTTCCTACTTGATGTTTAATTTTTTGTAAAAGTAGACCGTAAAATTACATTCTACTTTTACGTTCTCTCTATTTAGTAGTCAAGCCAGTTTATCGTCACGCTGGCGAGTCAAACTTTTTACAACGTTAAGCTAACTCTTTCATATAGTTCGTTGATAAAAAAAAACTGGTCAGGTGCAAGTCGGACTCGCGCACGAAGGGTTCCGTACCATTATTTATAAAAACGAGCAAAAAAGTCACTTTTTTGTATGGGAGCCCCCCTTAAATATTTATTTTATCCTTTTTTTAGTATTTGTTGTTATAGCGTCAACAGAAATACATAATCTGTAGACATTTCAACTGGCTAACTATCACGGTTCATGAGATACAGCCTGGTGACAGACGGACGGACGGACGGACAGCGAAGTCTCAGTAATAGGGTCTCGTTTGACCCTTTGGGTACGAAACCCTAAAAAGATTACGTTTAAATAAACTTTACTATACTTTTGGGCACCGCACAATTCGAGTAGAAATAAAACACACAGCCCACTTTTCCAAAATATAAAACATCAAGCAAGACACGATATTTCAATGTTTCCATTTGTCCTCTTTCTACAAAATTGTAACCAAGTCTCATTAACAGAAAAATCTCGAGATTTTTTCGCGATAAAAACGAGTACGAAAAAAGTTGTTCCTATCGTACTTAAACAATCACATCACGGTTGATTGTAAACTTTTTTGAGCTTTTTTCATTGTTCCAGCTTACAATGGCAATCATTCTAAGAATTTGGACCAGTTTTTGAATAAAGTTGAATGTTAAAATAAGGTTTATTGTTGGGAATTAAAAATGATATACTAATGAACGTGACTGAAACTTCATCTGAACTAAGTTTCAAATGAGATTTTCTAAAAATTCTAGAATAATTTAATGTTAAAGCGATTATATCTTAATTGTTTTAGTTAGTGAAAACATATTTTATATTAATAACCTCCATAGTATAGTACTGTAATAGAGAAGTACGGAAGAAGAAGACATGCTGCGCCGCCCCAAATAAATTAGGACATGGCCAGGAAAATGATGATGATGTTTCTCTTAACTAGAACAGCCGATATGGCAACTCTTAGGGGAAGCCTTTTTGCAGCAATCGTACAAATGTCTTTGGTCTGGTGATTGTGATGCCAGGCTTATTAATATCGATTGTTTTTAACTGTCAATTTCTGTCCATTTGATTTTCTAGCAGTTTAGTTTATTTCTGTTTTTATAGTCAATAAATAAAATTCCTATACTTATATAAAATTCTGAAAGATCCAGTCATACCAAGGGGTATCGTATTACCCAGTTGCAGGGTTGTGGAGGTCAGATAGGCAGTCGCTTCATGTAAAATACTGATACTCAGCTGCAGCTGAGTGCTTACATTCTAACCGGATGCATCCGGTTAGAATGGAAGCCGACCCCAACATAGTTTGGGAAAAGACGAATTCACAAAATAAGGATTTCCCTTAAAAAATAACTACAGGAATTCCACTCGTACTCTCAACTCATAAGTATTCTTTAACAATAATATCAACGACTGCTGACCATGTTTTATGTTTCTACGAATATTGTCAAGTCGGTGCACACGTACATAATGTTTGTAAATACTAATATCATTAATAAACAGATATTAATTGAAACCTGATAGAGTTCAATGTTTAAAAATGTTTTAAATCTCTAAAACAAAACATATTTCTAGTCTTATTTTGACAGCAAACAAGACAGCAAACGACAAAAATGCTGCTGTAAGCATGATAACAAATCATCAAAGAAGAGACTCCAAAGAAATAAAAAAACATGTTTGTATTTAAAAACTTAATTACAAAAGGTAAAATTAGTATTTTCAAAAGTATTTTCCCAAATAAACACTCACTATCAAAATATCAGCAACACAAAAGCCTCTTTGCGCAGCAAAATGAAAATGAAGGTTTAAAAAAAAAAGAACTGAGACGCACTGATACCGCACTCTGTCTGCGAAGTTCGTCTTTGAAAAAGTTCGAGAACAACTCAACAACGCGCCTGTCTACATCAATAGGCGTTCAAAAGAGCGCCGAGCCTTTTGCGTTTATAACCAGCTGCAGTAATATCTTGCCCCTTGCTCCCATAAAAAGAGCTACAGCTGTTATAATATAATAGGGGAGTTTTAAAGAATTTCAGTTTTAAACTTTTGTTGTAGATATTTATGACTTATTTTGGTGTAATTAGGAGCTCGTGGCTACATAATAACAACCGCTCGGGTTGATCTTCAGGTTAAGCCGCGCTTGCCTAGGTTGGTCCGTGAATGGGAGACTACCCATTACATACCTAATCACATTGTGATGGGTAAAAAATGTATAACTCGACCGGTCACGTGTCCTGGTCGAAAATTCGTAAGACGGATTGACATTAGGTTGCGAAGGAATTTGAAGTTTATGACATCTGTCATTGAGTTTGGGTTTCCAAAACCGGAAAATTCGTACAACGGATTGACAGTAGGTTACGAAGGAATTTGAACTTCATGATATGATTGAGTTTAGGTTTCCAAAACTGGAGGTTATCTTATGCACAAACAAAATCTTCGGTTTCTCCAAAGAGGTAAAATTCGTAAGACGGATTGTAGTTGTTATAATGTTAAGTTTTTAATGTAATATAAATTGTCATGTTGGTGTACGATAGCGCAATAAATGAATATTGTATTTTACCACATACATACTACTAATACTTTATACTGATAATTAAAGCAATTCGTACAAAATTATTCCTTAACCATTCCAAAATATCAAAAATGCATAACGTTAATATTCAAGTTTTCACTTCTGCCGGCACTCCCAGAGTGCAACCCATTTTTTTCCATTATATAAGTTTATTCTAAAATATCGAGAAAATTATGCTTGGCAGGTACTTATTTTGCTTGATACCTAAACATGAAGTAGCTAAGATAAATCATTAAAAAAACATGAGATCTTGTGATCTTGAATACCATGAAGCGAAAAACATTATGAATGTTTTTGAGTATTACCTGTGCATATAACATCACGCCTTTAATCCCCGAATGGCTTAGACAGCGGTGTACCTATTACTGCACACACATTTCGCAAGTTATGTTTTAAGTCCCATGTAAAAGGGGGTGAGCCTATTGCCATAAACCGGACACAATTC
This sequence comes from Cerastis rubricosa, assembly GCA_949152445.1. NCBI lineage: Eukaryota > Metazoa > Arthropoda > Insecta > Lepidoptera > Noctuidae > Cerastis > Cerastis rubricosa. The sequence goes on along the minus strand of OX424525.1, from coordinate 14,529,409 downwards.
CAGAGTCCGTGGCTGCTACTGAGAGATTCCTGATGGAAAAACCCAATAACACTTTAGCCGTCACGGGAATCCCAGCAGCCGTGTCAGAGAATGTCAGAGAATGGGCAGCAGCGTTCTCTGTGCTTTTGTAACAACCGTACTGCGATCGCCAACCCCCCTGCCAAGCGTGGCGATTACGGCAAAACCCCCCAAAATGTCAATGTGGCGACCCTTGGGGGAGGCCTATGTCAAGCAGTGGACGTTTTTTGGGCTGAAATGATGAAATGATGAGTCGTGTCGTGGTTGCGAGCTCCCGATTAACAACACACTATACACATATATAGGTAGTCCTGATATTGAGCCGATATCAATACGCTTTCCCTCCGATAAAATAGTTTCACGCTGCACGAGAAAAAACAATGACAGTATTCCAACCGATTCCGTCCCGGAACTGACACCATTCATACTCCTTTCCAAAAAATAAAATGTGTTGTAGCAATATATGCTGAGAATAGATTGATATGATGTTCTATGAATAGAATGTGTAGGTACTTAATAGCATGGCCACGGGAAATTCACCGCAGTGAAAATTCGCGCGATGCGAACTGTGAAGCGTCTAGACTAACACAAATGTATTGAAATGTTATACTAATCATGCCACGCGTAGCGGCGAATGGCGAGACTTGTAGCTATTAGTATCTACATTTCTATACTTTTCAGCGAATACCCCGTGGTCAGTCGGAAAGGTGGCCGCGCCAGGATAGCCAGCGAAATTCAATCATAAATAAAACTCTCATAGTTCATCATCATCATCATCAGCCTATAATGTTCCCTCCCACTGCTGGGACACAGGCCTTCTCTCTATAAGAGGGAGTGGGCTGTAATCTTTCACGCGGGCCCTGTGCAGGTTGGTAGATGTCACATGTCTTCGAATTTTTAGTTCTAAGACATGTCGGTTTCCTCAGAATGTTTTCCTTCACCGATTCATAGGTCGTATTACCCTAAATAATGAATATTTGATCACGCAAAAACTAATGAATACATTTGGGAATCAATGTCAAGAAATTTTTAATTTTGAAATTTTAATTAAATACCCGTGCGAAGCCGGGGCGGGCTGCTAGAAATTCTATAAATCCATATTACCTGAGGTCGCATATTAAACAATTATCGACATACAAACTAAAAAAAATTAAAAAGAAATTTTCCCACAGACTATCCTGAGGCTTTCACCTTTACGAGAAGATTTACAAACTTCTAGCAAATACTTCGTGGCTTAATGTTAAGTTGTATGACCGGACACTGATTGCACGTTAAGTCTTTTGTCCTGACTCTCGTTTGTATGTCTTTGGCAGACAGTACGGGTAGTCAGCCCTGAAAGTCTGACAACCAGTCTTACCAAGGGGTATAGTGTTCCCAGCAACTGGTTTGTTGAGACCAGACGCGCATCCGCACCATAAAATATTTGTATTCAGCTGCATCCGGGTAAAAAGGCGAATAAAGGCTGATGGCTAGCCAGATGATGATGATAACTTTATCATTATCGTCATCAACTGCCAAGCTATCATATACTAACAGTTAGAGGCACTACAGCAAGTAAAAGCAATTCAAAATAGCTATAGCAAGAGGCACTATAGCAAGTAAAAGAAATTCAATAAAAAGTAAATGAACAGATACCGTGCATCGTCGTACCCAACCAGAGCTAATAGAGTCACATCTATCTCAGTAAATAGCAGCTAAATTAGATCAGTAGTTCCTAAGTCCGGATAGATCGGTTCTTGATGACTGGCAATTCAACGTCTGGCTATCTGTAATGGCGGTCTGCCAATGTAACGCTGTCAGTAAGACACGGCGCAGATTAGTGCCAAAAACCGATGTGTAGTTTCTTAAACTCTTTGGTTTACTTCTTCAAAGTCTCCGTTTTTGTTACTCAACTAAGAAACAAACGCTGGACGTGGGTAAGTAACAAAAAAACTTTTATTTGTTTATGTTTAATTGTGAGTAACGTTACCGAAGGGAATTTTTAAATGTCTTGTGTACAGATTACTTCTAGGCAAATATCGAAACGACCTGTGACATGTGCCAACAATTGCATAAAGATTAACAAAAATTTTGTAGTTTTACTGCAAATTACTGCTACTATTATTGGAATGGGCTAGCATTCCAAAAATATAGACTCATCATTTCAGCCGAAAGATGTCCACTGCTGGACACAGCCTCCCCAACGCCATATTGACATAAGTGGGGTTTTGCCATAATCGCCACGGTTGGCAGGCGGGTTGGCGATCGCAGTACGGTTGTTACAAAAGCACAGAGATTGCTGCTTCCCATTCTCTGGCAAGTCCCTTAGTCGCCTCTTACGACACCCGCGGGAAGATATGGGATGGTGCTATTCTTTACGTTGGTGTCGGACACCATACGGAAGAAAATATAGACTATTAGCGCCTTTTCTACCACCATTATTTTTGCACCATTTCAGGCACACTAACACCAAACCTACACAATACCAGTATACAGGGGGGACGATAACAGATCCTCCTTTTTTGAAGAAAAATAATGTCTGCACTGGCATCTAATATTAGACGTTTAGTTATTAAAAGTTTAAGAGAAGATGTTTTGGCAGGTATTGCAATTTGAACTCTATTTTAGGTAAGTACGTCAATCAAAGCGTTTTGCTTAGTTTCCAGCGGTATTCATTCAGCGCTGTTATCGGTCTTTGTATAGATGGTGTTAGGGATAAACTCATCCCCTCAATGAAAAGTTTTTGACAGTGGATCAGTACTAGCTTTCGTTTCGCTCTTATCGGTCATCTTTCGATCAACATTAAATATCTTACTAATAAAGGGGAGGCAGCACTGTACATACATAACATTACATCACGCCTGTAAGCTCCGAGGGTTTAAGCAGAGGTGTACCTAATAGTACCCCCTACAATTCGCCAGTTATGTTTAAGTCCCATGTAGAAGGGAGTGAGCCTATTGTCATAAACCGAGTACAAATCCAGACTGTATGGCTGCTACTGAGACATTCCGAATGAATTTATCTGACCTGGAATCGAACCCTGGACCTCATGCTCAGCCCTCACGATTGCTACCACTAGACTAACGAAGCAGTGTAAGGTGGGTGGACCATGGAAGGCTGCTCTAACGATTAAACACTTTTTATTCGTTTATTTACTGGATAAATGAAGGCAACGAATTATTAAGTAATACTTTGTTTTATTGTGCACCATATAAATCACTTTTTTTTTACCTAACTATAATCACTATTTATTAAACTTAAGTTTTATAAAGCTATTCCAAATGGCCTTGCAAGGAACATGGCTCCAAACAAGGCCAATATTATACAGCAGTCGTTAAACTTAAAAAAATAGAACTGTAACAATAAATATTTCTGCTTTTACTAAAACTACATAGTAAGCTCTATCATTTAAGCGAAACACTAAATGCTCAATATATCTTTATCATCTATAAAAAACTCAACGAACATTACTTGGTCACCATCGTATAACTAAGAATATATTAATGGAAGTTATTTAAAAATCGTAGTAATGAGTATTATATTTGCATCAAATAACTTGCTAACGTGTTTATAATGAAATCAAAAACTTTTTTTTTACCCTAAATGGCTTTCGCCCCAAAGGGTTCGTTCCAAACTAACAATTATCACAATGACTTTTTCATATTAATCATAATAAAATAATAGAAACTACAGGCTACTGTAATTATAAAAAGCCTTGTAGTCACGAATGTTTAAAATCAACTATTCTTAAGATTAAAAGACGAATATAATTATAACAAAATAATGTACCATAGCAAGGCCAACCGTCCAATTTTTTATTGGCCTTATAAGGAACCACCGGCTTTCCCAGGAACACTACCAATATTTTAATTTAAAATGAGGCAAAACTATGTTTTTTTTTCTTTAGTATATACCATAAACAAATCCTTATACGACAATTCTCAGTAAAAAAATATGAGTTAATAATAGGTTATTGACTAAAAACTAACGTTTTGCTATGGGCGCGAATTAACAATTGTAACGTCGACAACCGAAGTCTACGAAGAGTGAGATCGCACGGCCACAATAGCGGCGCGATCGACTCGCCGCCGCGTTTGTGGCCTTGAGTTTGATGGATGTTACTGTGTAGTAGAAGGAATATGTCTTTACATGTCCATAACTACGACTTTTTAATAGTTGGCCTTCAAAGGAGCGTGGCCTTCCATGGTCCACCCACCTTATATGACGTACATAAAGTAGTAAAGTAAATCGTCATCATCATCATTTCAGCCGCAAGACGTCCACTGCTGGACACAAGCCTCCCCCAAGTGTCACCACATTGATATTTTGGGGGGTTTTGCCATAATCGCCACGCTTGGCAGGCGGGTTGGCGATCGCAGTACGGTTGTTACAAAAGCACAGAGAACGCTGCTGATCATTCTCTGGTAAGTCCCTTAGTCGGCTCTTACGACACCCACGGGAAGATATGGCATGGTGCTATTCTTTGCGTCCGACACCATACAGAACAGTAAATAAAATAAAAAGTAAAGTAAAGTAAATTAATTAATATTACATACATAAACTAGGAGTGTATATTACATACAGAAAGTAGTAGTAGCGTTCCTTAGGTTCTGACGAACCTACGGAACGCCACTCCTACGATCTTTACATACTCCTTGTGCTTAATCAGAGTTCATACAGTTGATCATGGACAGACGCCGATTGCGAGTGTACAAATTGTAAATTGGAATGAGGTACGTGAAGATACTAAGTGATTACTTAAATTCGGATTCAGATAAGCCCGACGCATCACCGCTTCGCTGCTCAAGATTTTACACATTACGATGCATTTTCATGTAGATTTTTCAGCTTAAATTATAAAATTCCTGACGGTTTCAGACCACGGTACAGCGAATAAACAAAGCAAGCGGAAATTAGAAGGTATGTTAAAAGCCGGCTATTCTGATGGCTTCTAAAAATGGAAAATATAAGCGAAATAAAGTGAAAGGACCTTTAAAAGTTTCAAACCCGACGTTTATAATTTCGTCATAGTATTGTTCCTCAAATAATTCGCCAACTACGTTCTGTAAAACTATCCAACTTTAGATTTCACTTAAATTCGAAACAAATTGTTCCAAATTGTTTTATTTGAGATAAAATTGCATTAAAGTTTCAGTTTGAAGAAACGAATATTGTTGTGGGATAATTAATTATTGGATGTAGCAACTTAATTGCTAAATGCCGAAAGTGTTTAGAAATAAGACGAGGGATTGCTAGTCTGTCTAGCTAAATAAGACAATTAAATCCACTTGGATTTCAAAATCGTTTAGATACAATGGCTTTCTTTGTGTTCGGTAGAAGATAATAGTATTTTTATTAAGATTCTGTTAAAAACAGAACTTTTATTCAGACTGTCCGTATGTGTGTCTGTTCGTTCGTATATCACAGCCATTTTACTCCGAGTCTGTAGACTGTAGACCTGCTCTCCAAATTTCAACTGTATAGTGCCACCACACAGTTGAAATTTGGAGAGATAGGTGTTGCACTCATTATAATACTGTAGTCTGTAAGATACACGTAGATACATTTGTTGTAAGGGATGGCTTAATATAACCATCAAAATACGGAACTATGGCAACAGGGTGGAGTTCACTTGAGATGAATCGACACGAGAGTTGACCTTATTTAAGACCGCTAGTAGATACAAATTCATTAATTAATTTAATCATGTAAGAGTAGTTACTGTTAATTGCATGCATAAGCAGAAGATTATACTGCTCGAAAACAGGATCATATAGAAGTCAGGTGTACTGTTCCACTTATGTATTGTTCATAAATTAATATAATAACAGCTTTATTATAACAAGCTTACAGTTACCTAACACCTTACATAAGGGGATGCATTTCTTCACACTTCCATTCGAAATTGTGTTTTAGAGTTGTTGGAATTGAATTCAAACTCTCTTAAAAAGTGATAACTTCACTGCAGTTTTTGTAAGTCAAGGAAATTAATTATTTCTCAAATAAACTGCAAACAGAAAATTTTATGAATTGGGTTAGCATGGAAAATGTGAATATTATCATGTCAACCCGATTCATTTAATAATATCCTCGACAGTGCACTTGAAACTAACACAGACACGCACGTGTACAGCGTGCACGCACGTGCAGTTCACGTGGAACTTAGATATTTTATGACAAGAGGATGGCAGCAACATAACATCACGCCTTTTTATCCCTGAAGTGTTAGGCAGAGGTTTACTTATAAAGTACGCATACCCACATTTCGCCAGTTATTTTTTTTTTACTTTTGTCACAAATCCAGACTCTGTGGCTGCTACTGAGAAATAATAATTCCTGATGGAACCCAATTACACTTTACCCGACCCTTTCCGGAATCGAACCCAGGTTTTCATGCTCAGCAGTCGTACTTGCAACCACTACACCAACGAGGCAGTCGCTCCAAGTGATATACTATTGTTCGGCTGCATCCGTTTGAACCGGACCTAATACAAGCTGTTGTTTTGCAGCCTCGTCAAATTCAAAGAGGTAACTATGCTATTGATTCTCGTCCCGAATCAATAATAAAATGGGTAGGTAATTTCTTTTACTCAAAAATGCATGTAATGTGGTCATTATTTTGACAACCTTGTTTGAGCAAAGTCGACCTTGCCGTTCTGTACCAAGGGGGGCCGGCAAAGTTTTGCTGGCCGCTCTATCAGGCCGGCAATGTTTTGCCGGCCGCTATTTTGACGTTTCAACGTTTTAAAAAAATTAAATCCAAAAAGATTTTACTAAGAACACAGCTGTTTGTATCTATAGAGATAGGTACAAAAAGATTTTATTCCATATTAGGCTGTATAGTTCCAACTACCATTGCTCAAAAAAAAACAAAGAAGTAACAAAAGCGCGGTTCAGCGAAAAATTTAATTAATATATTTTTTATTTAAATTACTTACTGGTTTTATTTAGATTAAGTACTTGCTTTTTTGAGTAAAGCACTATACAAACCTTGGCCCACAATGACTGCTTCGCTGGTCACGCTATGATTGCCTCGAGCTAGCCTAGCTACGCTCTAGGCCTTTCACCTTGGCCATCATTGCAGCCCTTGCTGTACTCGCTGTAAATAAGAAATAGTACATTACTGCCGCGGTCTATAATGACTACTTTGCTGGTCGCGCTGATTATGGCCGACAGCGCAGCGTAGCGCCGCTCTAGGCCTTTCACCTTGGCCATCATTGCAGCCCTTGCTGTACTCGCTGTAAAGGCCTCGACCTACGGGGTTATAGACCGCGGCAGTAATGTACTATTTCTTATTTACGGAAATCGATAAGTGTGAACTACAAGGCTTTTATACGCGGCCTGTATAAATCTCGCCCTATAATCGCGCTTCCACACATACAAACAATCTCAAACGTTTATTAGATAATTTCTTATTACCACGATAAGGGACGTTATTCTGAAATACTGACAAACTTAAACAACCAAAAAAATCAGCGTACCGTAATTATTTTAATTGATTATTTAATTTTATATCCTTCAAATAAATCCGTGTTTATTAATAATTTAACTAGGTACCGTAATTTTAATTGATTATTTAGTTGAAAAAACGAGTTTAGACCAGCCCCCCTTATATTGCATCGTAAAGTCGTTAATAGTCTAGACTTAGCCCTATTATATATACTACAAAGCTGGGCTAGCTTTGTAGTAGGTATTATAGGGCTAAGTTTAGACTTAGTCAGATAACAGATATGACATACTAATGGTCGTAAGAACTAATTATTGCGAAGCTATTGATTATGCCTTAATTGTAGATGTAATTGCCAATTATAGATCAAGTATACCTTCGATGCGGATTTAAAGTGATTGATTAAATTGTTTGGAATAACTGAGTGGTTGGAAAATATTTTAGTTGCATAAGTTTATTTCATAAATAATTAAGTACACGCAAAAATATGTAAAACTAGCTGTCCGGCGCAACTTCGTTTGCATCACATTTTCCCCGTTTTCGCAACATTTTTCATTGCTGTTCCACTCCTATTGGTCGTAGCGTGATGATAATATAGCCTATAGCCTTCCTCAATAAATGGGCTATGTAGCACTGAAAGAATTTTTCAAATCGGACCAGTGGTTTCGGAGCCTATTCAATGCAAACAAACAAACAAACAAACCTTTCCTCTTTAGAATATTAGTTTAGATACCAGCTATGTAGAATTTTTGGTTTCATAATTACCTACTCTAATAATTCTAGTAATGACGTATCTAATAATCGCGCCTTGATATTTTTACACGGTAGAAGAGACACCGCCGCACAAACCACAACCAAGTTAAAAAAAGTCTACTGGTTCCGACAAAAGTGCAATACTTACACTGTGTATTAGGAATAGCTGTTTTAAAAAATATTATGATTGAACATCTGTGTCCCCTCAACTTTCATTTCGGACAATCAGGTCATTTAACTACATTAACTGTGTCTTCCGTGACCGTTTTAGTTAATGGTGGCGATTCATCGGAAAAATATACACAGCACATTGCATAAACACAAGTGCACTCTCTCTTCCCACACTCTCATAATCCATTGGGAAGGCAATCCGACACGACCGGAGAGAGATCAGGTGCAGGACCGACGAAGCGTTCTCCGGCAGTACAACCGCTTAAACAGACATCATCATCATTTCAGCCGAAAGACGCCTACTGCTAGACATAGGCCTCCCTCAACGCCACACTGACATAAGAGGGGTTTTGCCATAATAGCTACGCTTGGCAGGCGGGTTGGCGATCGCAGTACGGTTGTTACAAAAGCACAGAGAACGCTGCTGCCCATTTTCTGGCACGTCCCTTAGTCGCCTCTTTCGACACCCACGGCAAGAAATGGGATGGGGCTATTATTTACGTCTGACACCATACAGAACAGACAGAAGACACTGAATCCTAATAATAGATTAATAAAGTATTCAACGATTACAATCTCCTTCTTTGAATCGATGACTCAGATTTTGTCCGACCAGTAGGTAGCGACCCCGACAACTTTGTCGTTTGCCCCATTCAAGATTTTCCTTTAAGAGTCAATTCATTATCAAAAGAAACCCATTAAAATTACCATTCAAAACTATATCCGTATAAAAATACTGATTAATACTTAGCTTGGCGCATTAAAAGGAGGCGTCTCGGAATGTTGCTAAATCTCCCAAGACGTGCCATAGGAAATGTTCTCTTTATCTTACAACATCGCAGGATGAATGATTCCGAAGGCGTACCTTCCGCCCCCCATTCCGCTTCGCCGCACTACACACCGGAACTGACGGGGATTTATTTAGAATAAAACAGCTTATTTTATTTTTCATTGAAATACTCAAAAAGTTAGGATTGTTAACCACCGAGCTGTCCAATACCGCGAGCGACACTTGCCGATACCGTTGCTATTAAAAAAAAAATATCGTTCCGAGTTTTTTTTTAAATTGAGCCTGTTTATTTGTTAAGAAACTTAATCAAGTAACAAAAGTTGAATGGGTAGTCAATAAAATGGGTTGGTGATTATGCGAAAGGATTTTGATTAATTGCCTGAATAAATCGCCCAGCTTGACTATGATTTTTGGGACACTGGAACGACCGTTGCAACTTGAAATGGAATTTATTCTCAACAGCTTGGCCAGAGAATGGGGCGGAGAGCGGGCAGGATGTGGAAGACCCACAGATTGATACTCTCATTTCAATGTCGAGTTCAGAACAAATGATTTTACTAAATCATTGCCAAAAATGTTCTATGAATAACGGTTAAATATCTCCAAAAACAAACATGAAAGAAAACTTCATTCCTAATATCAATATCGCCGTCCATCTAAACGACAAAGAAAATTGATAGGGACAATCGACGCGCCTGGATAAATTGTACCAGCACTGCAGACGTGGCGAGTGCATTGTTTTGTCGCCGCATCTGCGCCGGGGATTATCATCAATCACCAACTGCAAATTGCACATAGCCTTTCGGAATGCACCCTGTGCCATTTGTGTGCGACTGGCCAGGATTAGGCGGCATTAGTTGAATCGAATTCCGTGCTAAGCGCTTTGCGGAGCTATGTGTTACAGTATGCGAGGTTGGAGCCTATAACTGCACTCGAATAGCCTACAACTACACAGTACACACTCCCGAAGGAATAAATTATCGATTCCTCCTGATAGCGAAATAAATCGCAAGTTAAGTTAATTTTAATTAAACTTGGCCGATTTTCGTATCCTGCTGAATTGCTAAATGGGCCGGGACGAAGTTTGTTGCTAACAGATAGATGTAACTTATTTTTATCGGTTCCTTGAACGTGACCGCAGCGGCAGCCGGCTTGTTTCGCCGCTAAGAAAATGTTCGTTCATGCTCATTGAGTACGTAACAGTAATATTACCGTTTCAATATTACATTGGTTGGTTTTATTACATTTTATTCAAGAAAGAGTTACGATTGTAGATTTAAAGTAGGTAGCATTACGGCATTGTTAATATTTTCCATTCGTTTAATGGTCTTTTTTTTTTTTTTTAGGATGGGAAATCATCAAATGACTTCTTCCGCTCTGGACGGAGCGGAAGGGAGTGTCAGACTTGACTGACTAAAACCCATCCATGTTCCTTCTTAGCCCTTTGCGTTCCAGGGGCACGGTATCTCTTTCGAACAACCCGCAGCCCTGGCAGGCATCGGCCCTCTCGGACCCCTTCCGATTTGCTGACATCTCCTTGAGGCGCGCGTGGAACACGAACGCGCCGTCGGCACGGTCTGTCGTTTAATGGTCTCAAGTCAGAAATTTCAACCGGTAAATGTCAGGTACGGTTAGTAATCATAATCAGTTCAGTCAACTATAAGCCTAGACAAACGCAAAATTAACGAATACTTGGATCCCTAATAAGAATAACTAAAATATTAATCAACATCAAAACTAAAATATTAATCAACATCAATAACGTGCTTAACAACGCAACAAACAACTGGAACAGTTACGGCTGTTTGCAAGAAAATTGTTCGTTCAAATTAAGGAAAACGTTCTATACAATTAAAGCCCGGTCACAGTTCATTCAAGTCTTCTTTAATTACAGTTCCTTATGCAAGTAGCTCGCTTAGATCCGGAGTTCCGAAACTATTTGTGGCACTAAATCCAGTTGCCGGTACAGCACTATCTAGGAGCGCTACATGCATACCCATGTAAATTTCAAGTGGAGCCGGCCTCGTTAATTTGGGTCTTGTCACAAGGCACATCCCTTTCTTAGTAACTCTCTACTAGCTGCGTCGCCGTGCTTTCACCAGCTAACGGCTCCTTGGCTGCTCGAAATTGCCTCGGTTTATCTTCGTACGATCGACCTTGAACACATTCTGAATAAATGTTTCACAAATTCGCTATCCTGAACTCAGGAATGCCCCTTTTATTTATCTTTACGTTTTTGAGATTTGCTTCAGTGATTTTGATTATGTTAGGCTTCAGGTGGTCTTTATCAATTGAGGATGTTAATTTGGGTGTCCTTATTTGATTTGATTAAATTGGTAATTATATGAATAACGATGTAAGTGGTCGTATCGAAATACATTCAGACATGCTTTCTCCGGTGGAAACAGACTGAAAAATGTTGGATCTTCATCGTCCGTTTAATTTAATTTCAGTGTATAAGAATGAATAAACTGTCTTAAATCATGTATTTTTCGACAAAGAACGATTGTGTTTAAATCATTTGTATTTTGGTTGGGTGTTACAGCACTATTATAAGAAACAAAACAAGTTCTGTGTGTTCAAAACTTTTACAGTCTCATATTATGTGCTGTTGAGCTCCTCCAATGTATTTTTTGACGTCATAAAACACTCCTAATGTTAACAAAGTTGGAAAAGAACGGAAAACCAACTAACTTGGTTTTGTATCAGTGTTAATTCATTAGTTCTCATATTAGCACGTGTGTCAATACTACAGTCCGCGAGTGTTATGAAACCTTAGTTTTGTTGTGCATTGGTGATTTTCCCAGAAGTGTTTTATTCGGATCGCTCCCTATTACATGAGGGTTAAACATAATTGGCGAATTGTGAATGTACCTACTGTTATTAAGCACAACTTCAGCATAACCCTTTAGGGATGACAGGTGGGATATTTTTAATCGGCTGACTAAATGGTAAGTTATTGTTAATCGTAACAGTTAATATTTTGACTTACCTTCTTTGTTCTACGTGCAAAATAATAATTAAGTGTCTGCATGAAAATATTTTGGAACCATCGTAATTCGTTACTCATTTTGTGTTATGTATTGAACTGTATTGTTTAATTATAATGTGCTTAAATTATGTCGTAATAGGTCTGCTAACTAATTGCTAGGTTGTTATACAACCCTCAGAGGAAAGGTATAATGAAGAAAACACATTAAGTTATGAAATAAGTATACTTTTTTGTCATAATTAAGTTTAAAACAGCTCTCGTAAATGAAAAATCGCGAACGTCCAAATTAGAGTTAAATGTTACTTAAAGTAGAAACGATTTTTTTTTTCTGTTGGAAAAACAAAATAGTACTCCCAGCCCAATAAAACAGTTCCAAGTGAAGTAAAAATCCAATTGTAGTACCTATCCAAGCACTACAATCAGATTTTAGGTTCTCTTTCACTTGCTGTCGTTTTTAGTGACAACCCTGACAGGCAAAATTTCACACATTTAATTTTTTAATAAGGATATATACAAGATACTGATAACGATGATGATGTGACTGCTGAGATGACGAATAATAGAAGTATGGAATAAGAAAACATGCTGCATGACCCCAAATAAAATGTAATAAGTACCCACCCATACGTATTCCACTTTATTTTGGGTTTCATATGAGAATGATGACAAAAGAATGATGATGAACTACTTCAAAAATTCGTAGGTGTTTCAATCGGTGTTTTAGTAAATTAAATCTTTTCATTAATTGGAATAGAATTCATATTTGTTGCGACGGGCTTACCATGCGCAATATTCAGTCACAGCGGAAAATTTCTTATGATTACGACTAATTAATAGAGAGGTTCCGAATAGTCGGTAAAGCCGACTATCCGGCCACTTTCGTAGTCGGCGACTATTCGGCAAAGAGCGCCGACTACCCAGCTTCTTACTTTGTATGTATTTCTCAATAAATTGTACAGGAGGAATTACACTGACTAAAAAAAAAATCACTTTAATCTACAGTATTAGTATTGTCTTTATTTTATCACACAACACCGCTCTGACCAGTGTTATAACAAAAATCATGAAACAGTGCGAAGTTAACAAAACATGTTCTGAAATGCTCGCAGGTGGCGGTTGCAACTCGCTCGCGAATCAGCTATAAACGAAGCGTCATGGAAATTTTCAAATACCCCCGAAACCGTTATCGGCTCGGCAGACTAGTCGGTCTCTCTACAACCAACTAATCGGCAAATCGGCGAAAGTCATAATCGGCACATCTCTACTAATTAATCATAAAGTATTTTACAACGTAGATACTATACTCGATTTCTTAAAGTGACTTCATGTGTTTATATCTTATCGATTCGTTAAAATAGCGATAAGTGGTCAAGGGCAAAAAGTTGAAAATAATCCACTGTTGTTCTACTGATAAATATTAGTTCATAGCTGTGCCCTTGTATAGGTATTTGGGGATATATTATTGCAGGGTCAGAGTGAGTAGTGCCAGAAACAGCAGAGGAAGAAATCTCAGTTGCGACGGCCACGATTGTACGCCTGGGCGGTTACCATGACGTCTTAAATCAAATCAAATAATCATTTATTTCGAACACCAAGGTCCATATGAGTTAGTGAATAAGTACTTACGAACTATGTTAGTAGCAAAACATTTTGATGATTTTATCTTATAATAATAATAATAAATTCACTGCAACATACAGATGGATTGTGATAAAGAAAACCTTTGATACTTGCTAAACTTGGCTATCTTAGCAAAAACGGCTTAACCCACATTTACCTACAAACAAGGATTAATATTTTAGACCGAAAACAATGTACTGACCTGCATTAACTACGTCATAATCTTGGAAAACAGGTGTGACTAGTGAACATGTGATTTAAATTTTATTTTTATAGATTTATACAAAAAACAGCAATAGGTATAGCAACCGGAAAAATAAAACCATTTTCAAAAAAAAAGTTACCAACTCGTTGTTGACCATATTTCCTCCAGTTTTCTCTATGAAATTTCTCAAATATAAATTCTACATAAAAAAAAACTAAAGTGTCAGTCGAATGCTTTAAACATTGTTCACATAATGTGAGCCATGTTTAAAGATAATGCGTTGTATTTAAACAACATATTGGTTCAAAGTGAAAGACTACAATACTGAAGTGCACTCTTGGACGGTTTGTTGATACTTACGACATAAGCAAATGAATTTGATTTTAAACAGTCCAGCTATGAAATAATTAGGTCGCAGCTGACGTTGTGTTGATAACAAAAGCTATAACAACATTAAGCCTATAATTCTCGAAGGTTAAGGCGAAGGTATTCTTTATAATTAGTGATCGGATATTCGGATGCATATTTACCTAAAGTACCTACGTTATTTCCTGGCAAAAGGTACAAAAGTATGGAAGTGGCTATTTTAGTACCAAAAATTTGTCGCGGGATAGTGAAATTTCATAATTCTTTAGTAAGTATAAAATGTAGCACTCAAAATATCGTAACGAATATTTAACATTTATTTAAAACCTGGCAAGTTTGTTGAAAATAACAAAGGAAAAAATACAACAACTATTTGAATTCGTATTTTTGTGCTGAAATGTCGAATGCAAAAACAAAAAGGTAAATATGTCTGGGCATAATTCATTTGGAGCTAAACGAAAAAGTAACTAGACTAGTTTTTATTTTTTAAATAAACTCCTTTTCCCATACTGACGCGCGCTCCATACTAGTCAATACTCAAACTTTAAGTAAATATGCATCCGAATATCCGATCTCTATTTATAATACATACACGTTCGGGTGAGCATATTGCCATCAACTGGCATACCATGACGTCTAAAAGCAGTATTGTTTTTTCCAGAGTGCTGCATAACAATACTGCTATAAGACGTCATAATTACCCCTTGGACACAAGTCCAACTTCCAGGGTTGGTTCTGAGAAATTGATCATCTTCTTCTTCTTCTTCTTCTTAGCGTGTCGATGGCAATCTAAATTGTGGCGGCCCAGAACAAGGCACTAGTTTGGCGGCCTCTGTAGCGTCCATCAGTTTCTGTAGTGAACAAACAGCAGGACACGAAAAAAGTGCCGCATCGTTTGTGGAACGGCACCACATTTACCCTTCAAGGCAGAGTCATCAATGAATCTCTACCTGAGTAGGTTTTCCTTGCTGTAACCAACCTAGGTCCGAGGTCTATTTAAAGACTTCCAGGTCAGCCATGGCAACTCATGTCCAGGTGGGAAATTTCAGCAGGTGGATCTTCTTCTTTATCGTGTGGTGAGCGCCTAACCGGGTGTCAAAGTTTTGCCTCTGGCTTTTACATGTCATCGAGAAATATCTCTCAGGCATGCTGGTTTCCTTACGATGTTTTCCCTCACCGAAGCAAGTGATTATTTGTACAATACACATATGAATCAAAAAAATCGGAAGTGCGGGTCTTGGTTTCGAACTTGAGACCTATGATCTGGCAGATCGACGGTCACACCACTAGGCTATCACTGCTCCAATTCCTGATGGGAATTTCGGATTACACGAGCTTAACAACGTTGCCGGTCCTGGATCAGGACCTTTTTCTCAGTATTTATTGTGCGATTACTAGACCGACGATACAGTAAATGTGTTGGATGTGGATTTCAATCTGCTTATTGGGATGCATCCTCAAATTGAGCAGCATTGCAATAGCTGTCGAATAATTCGCAATTTTTATCAATTTATCTACTTAACTATTTAGGTACAAATGATGCAATACTAGCGTACGCAAGCGGCTGCGCCACGATTGACGTAAAATCGTTGACATATCTTGATCAACGCAAATTACGTCCATGGCGCCTACCTAAGAGATATGATCAGTGATATCACTTTAGCAGTTCTGCATTTTTGGCTAACAACAACGTGCCTTATTAATCAATTTGTAGTCCAACGCTGCCAAAACATGGCGAGCACTAAGACCATTCCTAGTTCAGCAGTCCGCAAGTCTGTGACAAAACTTTGACCTTACCTTGAAGTGGCGTAACGCAGTGCAGTGCTTCAATAGCTCTTAGTCTATCCAGGAGTTTCTTTTGAATTCTTCTCCATACGAAACTACTTTTATCGATAGACTACTACATTAAATCCGGAAAAAGTTAACGTTATAAAGTGTAACGACCAAATTAAAATAAATTACTTGTTTGCGACAATAATGACATAACTCTAAACAATAAGAAATACGGGACAGCATTTTTTTAAGTTGTTTGTCATTTTTTTTTGCATATCTTTAACCAAAAGATAAAAATGTATGTCGTTAATTTTATATTTAACTAAAAACAACAACAAAAAAACTATTTTTAAGTTAAAAGACCAGAATGGAGTTTATTTCCAATTTTACTCCATACGAAACTACTTTTACGAATAGACTACTAGACAAACAATTGTATTTATTTCCGTGCAAAAATTAACGTTATAAAGTGTAATAATCAAATAGAAATAAATTGCTTATTTGCGACAGTAATGACATAACTCATAAAAATTGGGGACAGCGTTTTTTTTTTAAATAAAATCAGTTTATTTGCGATAAGTGTTGGTACAATTTCGGTCTTAACATAAATCAATATATGTAGATCCAGAACACTTAGTCATAATTCTGTGACATGCAAACACTTTCATATAAATTTGTCATATTAATTTGTTATTCATAGTTATAATCCAAATAAATAGCGTTTATTTTTAAGTTATATTGTCAATTATTATTTTTATTGCATATTTATATTTTTATTGCATATTGATTTTTATCATTATATAGATTAAAATATTATTCAACGTATTTTGTTACTTACTTTCGTTAATTTTATATTCAAATAAAAACAACATCAAAAATTTTTTTTTTTGAGCGAAATGGTTTGTCTTTGTATTTGACCAGCTCACACAGGGCATGATACCACTGACGTGCGATTGTACATTTGTTGTTAAAGCGACACCAATAAATACTATAAGGCCTAAAATTCCAAGTGATAATAATGATAAAGATAGTTGGACATTATGTCAAAACAACTTATTTTTTCTTCGTAGAGATATCACGATTTGTTGTCATGATCCACTTACTATACAAAACAACCTCGTAGATTAGACTACTAAAAACAATATAATACGCAATTTGATAAAAAAATATATGATCGACTCGTCCATCTATCGCAAGTGCGACTGATGAGCTTGAGGTTCGTGATGCGATTACCAGGTCAGGCAAAGCCTCGTTGAGTTTTCCAATGAAGAATTGCTCAGTAGTAGCCACGCAGTCAGTATTTGTGACCGATTGATGGCAATAGACCGGCCGGCTGGCTATTACATGGGACTTAAACATAATCCACGAAACATGGGTCTACTATACATAGGCTACAGCCTAATCCTTAGGAGATTACTGGCGTGATATTGTATTCAGTAATAGCAGACCTAAAAACAATCAATCGATCAATCACAATCTACTCATTTCTTCATTAGATCGTTCGTCCATGACCACTTCAAGCCAATCATCGTCTGACTCGACATCAGCTGATTGAGATGTGAGTCGTTGAACCCAAAGCTCTAGAGTGCGCAAATTGTTGTTGTACTAAAGGCCCCTTTAAGTTTCCTAGCTGTACTTCCCAGTCGGAGATTCCATGAAAGTGTTGGTAGAGTTATTTTTATTGTGTACTTAACTAATTGCATGTTGTATTTGAGTTGTACGGGACATCCCTGCGACCCAAGATACAGTAAAATCCACAGCATCCATCGATTATCAAGTTACATTAATAAATCAAATGTATGTAACAATAATAGTTTAATTTCAAATATCTAGGTCTGGCTTGCAAGGTTGTCGACATGTGGGACATGAGTATAGCAGTCATTGTCCGTGTCGGCCAATGGCTTAATAGCCAAAAGCCTCGACCAACATCTGAGGAGGCTTTCGCTTGGCAGCTGGATCAAGGACTTGATTCAGAAAGCAGTACTTCTGGAGTGCGTATTGTTAGGAGGATCCTCTCTCAAGAGCCGTGACTACCGGTACCTCGGACCTTGTCCTCGATGCCGGTGGGCTACTATTTTAATGTTTTTAAATGTTTAATTTAATGTTTTTTTTTAATTTAATAAAATATTTAAAAATGTAAATAATATGTAAGAAAATGAATAAACGATAACTTAATCGGAACATAAAAAACCTGTTAGTATCTATCTCGTTGCTCGTTGGTTGGTAGGTGAGGATCTACAATATCTTCGAGAAGGTTTGCCTGTAGCCGTAAGGCTGATCCGGGGGGTACCGCACGATCTCCGGCGAGGCGGCGAGCCTCTTGGCCGGATTGCCGCCATGGGATCTGGAGGCGATAGTCCTCGCGTGCCTGCACGAATGGCGCGCGGAGGCACTACGCCGGGGGGAAACTCCGCTGCCGCGGAAAATTGTCGCTCAGCGGACAGACCTCCGGAGCGATCTCATGGCGACATGGAGGGAGCGACTGTCGCAACCCCGTGCAGGGCACGCCACAATAGTGGCGATAAGTCCCCTCTTTGAGGAGTGGCTGGAGAGGCGCCACGGCGCCTCCGCCTGACGCAGGTCCTCACCGGACACGGTTGTTTCGGGAGGTTCCTGCACCGAATCGGGCGGGAGGAAACGCCCGGGTGTTACCACTGCGAGGATCGGCCGGAGGACACGGTGGAGCACACTGTGGAGCTGTGCCCTGCTTGGGCTGAGCACCGCCTTGTCCTCGTAGCGGCGATTGGCGGTGGCGACCTCTCGCGTCCGGCCCTGTTTCAATCCATGGTCCGGAGCGAGAGGGAATGGGAAGCCGTCGCCTCCTTCTGCGAAGCAGTCATGCTAGCGAAGCAGGTAGCGTAATGTGAGAGGGAGAGAACCTCACGTCCCAGCCGCCGCGGGAGACGCTCCGGGCGTCGGGGGGCAACCAGTGGCCCCCGGCCACCGTAGGCGCGGGCCTGTGGACGGTGAGTAATGGGCTAGCTCACCACCCGTCCGTCTTATGACGACAGACCGTGCCGACGGCGCGTTCGTGTTCCACGCGCGCCTCTAGGAGATGTCAGCAAATCGGAAGGGGTCCGAGAGGGCTGATGCCTGCCAGGGCTGCGGGTTGTTCGAAAGAGATACCGTGCCCCTGGAACACAAAGGGCTAAGAAGGAACATGGATGGGTTTTAGTCAGTACAAGTCTGACACTCCCTTCCGCTCCGCCCAGAGCGGAAGAAGTCATTTGATGATTTCCCATCCTAAAAAAAAAAAAAAAAAAGGTTTGCCTGTTTAAGCCACTTTGGTTCAGGCCCCTTACGATGAGATGATAATTAACGTTGCTTAACAGCCCGTTCTTAGTTTTTGGCACTTTCTGAAAACTGAAAAAGCCCTCGTTGGAGCCCTTCATTTCGTAGTACAGTTTTAACGTACTCTCTTCGCGTCCGGCCACTTGGCTATCAAAATTTTCAATAGAATATGCTTGCTGAATGAAACACACACACAGTAGCCAATCTCAGTGGAGGCAAGCCATTCATAGGTAATATTATAGCACACAAGTGCCCGCAAACACACGAGGACTTTCTTTTTCCCTACTGTCCTAGTCTGATAGAATAGCAATCCGACTTGCAAATGCGGCTGCTACTGAAATAATTCAAATGGAAAAACCAAATAACACATTACCTGGCTTGGGATTCGAACCTTGTTATGACCCTGACCTTTTCTTAGCTATCTTAGCTATGTAAGATCTCACCGGATGCAACTGTATTCCGAGTATTTTGCCTAACTGCCCGTCTGACTTCGACAATCCAGTTACTGGCAAAGATCTTCAAATGTAAGTCAAGACCAACGGCTTAGCATATTTCTGACGCACGAAAGTAACTCTGTATGTAATCACGGAGTTAACTCGGTATGCAATGGATGGTCACCCATCCAGACATCAACCTCGGCAAGCGTAGCTTAACGTTGAAGATCGATCTATGCGGCTGTTATTACTTAGCCACAAGCTCTTCTAAGTAGAATGTACATACGTCGCATACATCTATTTTGTACTTATCTCTACATCTTGAAGATACATTTAATTATGCAAACATGCTTACTAGGTCTAGCCTCACCTTGATCTTGATAGTCTACGTCGTATGCACAATGTGCTCAAACATGATCATAAAATGATTAATGTACCGAGAATTGCCGCTGATTCATTACTACGGCGAATGTTGCAATCAGTCTCTTTGTAATAATATGAGTCGTGAAAATATTGGTATTCAAAGGTATTTGTTTGATACACAATTGTTATTATTGTGAAAGTTAAAGTAATACTTTAGTAAACTATCTGATTCATCTGTTGTGCATTATTATAAAGTGGCGAAATACAGGGTGAGGAATATGAGTATTAGAATAACCATCGATTACCCAGTTGGGTTGTGGTCCATAATATAAAATACTGGTATTTTGCTGCATCCGGTAAGACTGAAAGCCGACTGGTAGGTAAAAGACACAGATGAAAATACTAGAAAACTTTTCCTACAGAAGTCATATCATCACGGAACAAATAGCATTCCATACGTGCATATAAATTATCTGTCTCATTTTACATAGGAGTTTAGTGATTTCCTTTTTCTTGCGTCTTGAGTTGACGACCCAAAGTTCTTTTTTTATATGAAAGGTAGACTAATATCTTTTACTGATTCAGATGAATCATGCCTTCTATGTCGTTTCCCGCTATGTCGATTCACGAAACAAATGACATGTTTAAAAAAAATTACGCTTGAGCTCGGGTTTGATAAAGTACACTTAAAGCAAAAAGTAAAACGAATTCAGTTATAAATAAATTCATATTCTTTTACACATCAATATTGATAAATGGCTTTCAGTAGTTGTAGATCTTAGAAGTTGTTTTGTCTCTAAAAAATGCATTCTATTTTTAAAAACAGTGTATTCTAAAAGTTTTCCAGATTCTTTTGTTTAAATTTTATATGTATGAAAACTTTTCCTGTCTTTTATGGCGTTCGTGACCACTAGCCATGACCACAAACTTTGTCTGCTCTTCCGACGGTACTGTGTAAACCCCAAGTAATACTTAAACTTAGTTTTATTTTGTTGTGAAGTCGTATACTTTCAGAATTTTTAACTTAAACATGGGTTGTCCTGTGAAACCTTGCAATTGTAATTTTGTGACTGGATAAAGGCATACTTCGTCTATGAACTATACATTTAAAGGGTTCAGTTTGAAGTATACAAATACAAAAACAGTAATTGTGAAACTCCAAAAAAGATATTTGTTAATACCAACAGTGAAATTGAGACCTGTTGAAATTGCAATCGAATACGAACATTTTGTTAATAGCATTAACGAAATGTTTGTAATTCATCACTCTGGGTCTGTGAGGTTTTGGTTCCTCCATCGTTTTGAGAGCAGTGCTGATGAAATAAATTATTATTTTTTGTCAAGGAATATTTATCAATGTATTATAATTGTATGAAAATAAATAAAAGAAAGAAATCAATTATAATAATAATTTGCCTGGATAAGAACCCACGACTTACAAGTCGTAAATCAGGGTCTTTACCACTGGCCACCATTGTTTGTAATAAGCCAAATGTAATACAAGATGATGCAGGCCATCTTCCATGTTACCTTTGGACCAAAATTACATGAATTCATGGAAAAGGGTCTGCCTTACATTGAAATTATACAGACTCAAAGTAACATGTTGATAAAGTGTTTCATAGGTAGTTTAACCCTTTGCTCGCGGTTGCAATTCTGGGCCATTTCTCTCGGTTGATCCTTACGACAAGCGCTGAATGATAAGTAGTTGATACACTCGATATTTTTGTTTGGTTGGCCATAGTATTTGTGTACATAATACATAAAGTACTTTTCTAGCATATTCTTTGATAAAGATTTTGGCAAGTTTAAAGACTTCGTCAGTGGAATTACCCTGTGCTTTTGTGCTTAGAAAATTTCAGGCCTGATTTTTTATAGATATTTAAACAAGCCAAACTCTTATCGCATTTTGGCACACAAGCTTAGCCTTTGCAATTATGTTCCTACATTTCAATAGAGGAATTATATGATAAATATTATGATTAACATAACAGGGCACTTTTGAAAAGGATCTATCCATATTTTACCAACTCCATGTCCCTAGCGTGGCATAGAAGATGGAGCACCTTGGGGTTACTTTGAAGTTAGGTACTTATACCATAAGTGGGACGTAGCCAAGTCGCTATAACGTCAACCACGTGGGACTTTTTGGGGCACATTACACCAGTATTGCTCAGAAAGGAGAGACAGTGGTATAACCATAGTACATCCACAATTTTGCCAGTTATGTTTGAATACGAGATATAGGGGGCGAGCCTGTTGCCATTGACTGGGAAAAAAGCAAGATTCCGGACTGCTACTAAGAAGATAAAACGGTAATTATAGATTAAACACAGTTGTTTGTAACAACTACACTTTCCTATGTGTTCAGTATTCTAGCGTATGGCAGTTTACAATCAGCGGTAGTACACTTTGTGATGACATCTGCCATTATGCTGAACTGAGACACTACTAGCATGCAGGCCTGTGGATGGTGAGTAATGGGCTAGCTCACCGTCCGTCCGTCTTATGACGACAGGCCGTGTCACCGGCGCGTTCGTGTTCCACGCGCTTCTCAAGGAGATGTCAGCTAATCGGAAGGGATCCGAAAGGGCCGATGCCTGCCTGGGCTGCGAAAAAAAAAGAAAGAGATACCGTGGCCCTGGAACACAAAGGGCTAAGAAGAAACATGGATGGGTTTAAGTCAGCACAAGTCTGACACTCCCTTCCTCTCCGCCCAGAGCGGGATCATTTGATGATTTCCCAGCCGTAAAAAGGGACTATAAGTATTAAAAGCATAGTGAGTTTTTCTTTCCTTTAAGGTAGCGTAATAATTGCACATGCATACAAGCTGAATATTGGACATTGTCGCGTCATAAAACATGATAACTCCCGATATTGTTTATTACTACACATTGTTTCATAATTACGCCTTCCTGTCATAAACAGCTGGGCTGATATCAATCGTTGTATTGTACACAACTTACTGTCTTATGCAATAAAAACATGAATTATTACAACAGCTTTATCGTAAATTAACGTAATTTAATTAGTAGTTTTGATCAGTACAATATCATGCATGGGAGAAGTTACACATTTGTAAGAGTTTTACGTAAATCTATTATTTGATGTTATTAAATGTTAAGGACAAATATTGTGTCCTTAAAACGCATTAATAGAACAACTGGCGAAATGTGGGTCTAACCTAACCTAACCATTCCATGCTTTTATTCTCTGTTAAATATAATTTGCTGACAGGAAAAATTCAAATTAAATATTATTTATTAATAAATAAGAACAAAAACAAATCTGTTGGAACGGTGATCCCCAAACTAGACAATTTTTGATAATATTTGGAATATAACCAGGAAAAAATATTTATTGTGGTTTCGATTCTTAATTAACTATGATATCAAGTATCCGCGTAAAGTTTAAAACAATGTTTCATTGAACTCCGTTCAGCTGCCAATCCACGTGGCTATGATGGCATATAAGTACATATAGTAAGGAGTGAATACATAAGTCATTACCTGCAAATTTGATCGAAAAACCGGTTTCCACAAGCGGCACTTTTGTGCACTTACAAAAACTGGTCCAACAAATTACGGGAAGCAGTTTTTTTTTTTTGACAAAATTACTTGGTTACACGACACAGACACCAAAAAACCAAAATGAGTATAATCACAGGAAGGAACGGGACGAGACGATTATTTTTAAGCGTAATTTTCCATCAAATATGGCTTTTGTTTTAACTGCTAGGGAGCTCTGAGTACAATCCAGCGAATTGCATGGAAATCAATGGGATCTCTTCTTCTTCTTCTTCTTCTTTATGGGGTTTTGGTTTCCGCACTTAGTCCCTTAAGTGGACCATTGTGCGTGAGCCATAGTGGCCGTTACTCCAACCAGCCCACCTCCCTCCAGAAGCAGATCACACTTCCCGGTCTACTCAGGGCATCCGCAAGGGAACCTGGTGTTCCCAGGGTCGCCTCACGAATCTTGGTGACACCGGTACACTCAATGGGATCTCTCTGGACTCTAGTAAAGTGTCCAGTAGGCTCTAGAGTAGTTTTGTTGCTGGGTACTGAAAGAAAATCAAAAATCAGAAGGAGGCACCTACAGTTCTTTCACAGTTATTGAACTTTTGAAATACACCCTACGGCAACGGCAATAAAGGTCAATGTACTGCAAAACCCAGAGGTAAACTAACAATAAGAAAAGAACAAGAAAAAAAGTTCCGATGTTTTTTTTTCGGTTGCTAGGGTTTTTGAGATTCACAGTCATGTGGTTGGACAAGCCAAGCTCTTTAATACTGTACACTCCACGGAACCAATACTTAGCAACAGTCCCGATAAACTAAAGGTAGTATCGAGTACTATCGCGTTCACTCGCTTTATGATGTACGATGTCAATGTTCATTGATGTTGGTGCAGCCACAGTGAGCGGTCGTATACTCGAGAAGAAAACAGCTGATGACTCAGTGACGGTTGCGAACTCGTTGATCGGACCATTGTTATACGTGATATAATTTTGAATTTTGAACTAACTGTGAGAGTAGGTAAGGGATTGTTTTTTTTTTCTTTTTATATTGTTTTTGTATTCTATTGTTAGTGGCCGGTAAAAATAATAATACAGAAAAAGGTTTTATTTCCGTCTTTTAGGTTAAGCTGTTATTATATCAGCGATTAAATATTTTATGTGTGTATTACGAAAGTCAATAAACAAACAGATTAACCAATTTGCGATAACAATATTTGCACATGTTACACTTACGTTAGTTTATCACAATAATATAACTTACGAAAATATCAAAAGCAATGATCCAAAAATCTATAAAATGTTGCAGTAGGCAAAAACAATATTTGTATATATAAATTGAATGAATCTGACCAAACATTATGAAACTCGCCCAAATTTGTGATTCATAAAGTTAAAAAATAAACACAAACCATAACTATGATCAATTATATTATGTATTGACCATGTATTATTCATGAAAAGTTACAGTTGTTACTGTAACTTTTCATGAATAACAATAATGAATGTTGGTACTGTTGTTAGTTATATGACGAAACGAGAGTGTTAATTATGATTTTTTCGCGCTCGAAAATTGGCGCTAACTGTACATTTTGAACTATATCGTCACGCGCGAATCGCGAATCCGACATCGCTATAAACCGTAAAAACATAAATCGACCAAAGCACAAAAGTCATAGAGTCTATTTTTGCACGAAACCGGTTTCCAATTCAAACAGTGGAAGAGAGTCTGTTATATCCTTTAGAAATCTTGTCGCTTTTACTTTCATTTCTTTTTTATATATATTTTAAGAACTATATACATCGTATCAGCTGGTTATCTACCATGTGCGGTTGACGTGAAGAAATTATATCTACTTAGCCTAAGTGCCATTATCATGATTGCTGTCTTGGCTATAAATTATAAATTCGCAAAGAAGGTTTTGTATTTTATGTTCCTGATTATGGATTTACTTTAGTAACAAGACCGATAGCGTAAATAATAAAATACTTTGACTAGGTACATCATACTAATTTGTTATCTAGGTGGCTATTTTTTGCAATATACCTGGTTATGTACAAACTCAGGTACTTACACCTATCTTTTCCCACGTTTTCTCCCTAGATTAAAAATGATAAAAATAACGTAAATCGATTTAAAAGTAATCAATCAATTAATAGTGGATGTAGCCGATATAGGAGTAATATAAAACATGAAAAAATTAGACAGACAATCGTCCCTTACTTCTTGTGCGAATTGTATGCAACTACGTACTGCATTAAATTGTAGCACTTGCATACACGAGTACCTATATTCCTCTCTTTTAGTCTTCATCTCGGGGGTTGACTCATGAGATGACGATTTGTAAGAAGAAGACATGCTGCGCCGACCGCGGTTTCAAAAATTGGTATAAAGACATGCAGGAGAGATATGGTCGGACAAGATGAAAAAGGTGTAGAATAAAGAGGTCTATGACCACAGTGGATTATATTGATTGACTTACACACACTGTGCAAATCCAGCGTGCGCTTGTGCAAGACAGTAGCACCGTCACGTCATTGTGATATCCCTTAGATCATTTAACTCATGATAAAACCGTGATACCATGTTGTGGTATCTGTGGAGTTAAGAAGCATTTTTTTAAAGAAAGCTTAGATGAATGATTGTTTGATGTTCGGTCGTATACGATGGTTTTTCGGTTCAAAAGTTTACCAATTTTTGATTGTAACCCAAATAAAGTAGTGTCACTTAAACAGAACGTCAGTATTGCGTCGGTTTCGCCGTATACTTTTATGTTTTTTTAAATAGTTTCGGCAATTATTTTTAATTTGATAGTTTATTTATGATATATAGACTCCATTAGTGTGTGTTGCTTTACGTAGTAATGAAACACAAGTTTTAAATTGTGATTTGACCATGATTATGACAGGACTTTATAAAAGACAGAGAATTCTGAGTTGGATTCGACTGTTTCTTCCCGGAGAAGTCAGGTTCGAAGCACCGGCCTGGTCTAGTATTAAAACATAACATAATTCAATTTGTAAAAGTGTTTTTTAAAAACCAATTAACAGATTAATTTATGATTTATTGCTGAGTCATGCGCAGCCACGCGTTGGCTTTATCTACATACATGATCTGAGGTGATATACCTTAGATTAACGCGTGTGCAAACATACGGAACATCGTGTTCGTAGATAACAATCAGGAAACAAACAATATTACCTAATCAACACTGAACGAATGCAATCACTAAATCCACCAGAAAGGTAGGAGACGTACTTTAAAAAATTATGTTTTATGAATTACTAGCTGACCGGCGAACCTTCGTTTGCGTCACACTTCCCCGTTTTCGCAACATTTTTCATTGCTGTTCCACTCCCATTAGTCGTAGCGTGATGATATATAGCCTATAGCCTTCCTCGATAAATGGGCTATCTAACACTGAAAGAATTTTACAAATCGAACCAGTAGTTTCGGAGCCTATTCAATGCAAACAAACAAACAACCAATCAAATCTTTCCTCTTTATTATATTAGTTTAGAAGTAAAACAACATTGCTAGTTGTTGATTTCTTCTTTATCGTGTGTAGATAGTTTTCATGCCACCAATAGGCCTCTGGCTTAGCTTTACATGCCGTCGAGAAATATTTCTCAGGTGTGCTGGTTTCCTCACGATGTTTTCCTTCATAGAAGCAACTGTTTATTACAATAGGCATAATATGAATCATCCAAAAATCAGAGGTGCGTGTCTTGGGAACGAGCTAGGTTCTTGGCCTATGACTTGGCAGTCCAACGGTTACACTAACTAGGTTATCACTGTTTTTCTCGTTGTTGCTAATAAAATCGCAAACTGAATATTCATAGAAAAAGAAATAGTAATCCAACATAACAACTACTGCATTGCCCCGTTAAAAAAAGCGTTTTTTTTTCAGCTAAAACAATAGTTCGAATAATTGTGGTGCAAGAAAAAAAATATTTTTTTCAAATATTGTTTAACTAGTTATGCTAATATTTTTAAATGCGAACAATTCCAAATTTGGCAAACATGTCCTCAGCTAGATTAATGCATACCGTTCCGGTGGGATAAATTCCAAGTCAAGCGAAACCGCGGGTAGCACTAGTATTTTCATTCATAGTACGACACTAACGCAAAAACCACTGTTAAAATAAAATACCATAGCCAACAGGACGCAATATATATTTTAATAACAAAGTTTCTAGACACAATAGTATTAAAGTTAGCAATGGGAACCATGGTCTGTTGGTTCAATTCTCTTAGTGAGATTATCTCTGGGATAATTAGCTATACGACAAAATGTCCGGTGGCTTGTCCTAGCGGAATGAAACTGCGTATACAGAAAACATTATTTTATTTTGAAGCAAGTTATTATGGCAACAATGAAAATAATTTGAATTAGAGGAGGCTCTCGTTGGGCAACTAGACCAAGTGCCAGATTTTAAAAGCGGTACTTCTGGACACGGCTCTTATATTTAGGAGGTTCCTCCCACTGAAGCCTTGGACCCTGTTCCTGATACCGGTGGACAAATACAGTTTTTTTTTTTTTAAATTTAGTAATTAGGTATGTGTGTAAAGTATTTATAGCAAATACTAAGACATCTCAAAAAAAAAAGGTTTCTATCCGAGATATTTTTTTTTTAAACTTGAATAGGTACGTGTGAAATATAGTCGTGAAAAACACAGATCTTGCTTTATACAGTAGAACAGTTATGGTCTAAATTCCCAACTAAAAATAACAAGAGTTTTTGCAGTTTGAAATAACGGGACACAGTTTTTGTGTGAACTATATTTTGACTTTATAAACGAACAATCAAAAATAAGTAAATGGAAGAAATATTTAGTAGCTATGTAACATTAAAAAATGCTAAAGTTTGTTATTGATAATTTTGTTGGTTTCTCATGTTACATTATCTGTCGATGGCAAAAAGAAGCCTCAGAAAAGATTACTTATTACCAATTTATTTCAGAATTTAGCTCTACCATTTTACGAAATTTCTACAAAATTTAGGTACTTAGGCCAATATGGGATTTAATGTAAATAAGTGATATTCATTATTGTAAAAATTTGATTTTAATTGAAACATAAACTGTTTAGTGTGTGACCCTACCTACCCATATTTTATTTTTTTCGTTTTCTATTAGGGTTGTACACGTTTGCACAGCAGCTGTTAATATTTAGTTTAACACAGCTGTCTACAGAGACGTTTTAAATTACGTAAAGGTACACACACAGCAGACAGGTACTTATAAATTAAAGATTATCATCTTTTTTGTCTCAGGAAGTTTCGGTGAAACCATTGACTTATTCTCGCATACGGTCGCATTTTCAATTCAATTTTAAGTCGCCGTTTAGTCTCATTATAACTCTATCACTATAAACGGTAACACCCCGGTAAGTTCACACACCGTAACAAGTCGGTATAATAAGTCCATAACCTATGTTCATACGGTTAAAAGCAAATGCTGTATAGAAGTGCCATGTGATCCCAAAAATATTCTGCAAAATATCGTACAGATGAACGCCGACATTATGTATTAGGAAGACCAAAGAAAAGATGGATGGATTGTGTGTGTGAGAAATGTTACGAAAGAAAAAATAAAACCCAACTTCAAAAACACAAAAATGTGAAAAAATATAACTTTAGCTTCAGAAGTAAGTGACTTTTGCTTCATTGATTCGGTTTTTTTGCCACTGTCTTCGTTTTTGTGTTTTTGAAGTCGGTTTTATTTTTTTGCAAAAAAGACTTTTTTATTTTCTCATTTTTAATTGTAATATATCCTATATTCGCTATGCATTTATTTTACATGGTTAACAATGCATATCATGGTAATAGGCCCTGATAAAATGGAACTTAGCGTAACTAACTATCGAAATGTGGGTCCTCCGAGCGTACAGGCGTGACATCTAAGCGATTGCAGCAATCACGACAGATTGGCCGTCTATGATTAAAGAACTCAATTGTATATCTGCGGAGATCAGCATCAGATCTTCAGCAAATTTAAAAACGACCACCGACTTATATCTTTCGTCATCATCTCAGCAATTACCAGGCATAATGCCTATGTGTGCCTATAACATTTGGAGAGTTTCCTCGATATCTCCAGGATTCCATCATCAGATCCTGACCTGATGACCATGGGACCAAATGGGTAGTATACTGTTTCTAACAATGCTCATAAAATTTGATGGTTGCCTTTAATTTTCCTGGAATCCCATCATAAGATTCTGACTTATACCTTCCATCATCAGCTTAGCAACATGAGATAACCAGGCTGAAATATCTATATTGAGTTATAAAATATATGAAAAACATTGCATGTGCCTATGAAATCTGAGGATTGCCCTCAATTTTCCTGGAATCCCATCATCAGATTCTCACTTTGTGACATTGGGACCACCTCAGGAGTATATGATTTCGAGTAAAAAAGAATTTTGAAAATCGGTCCACAATTGGCGGATATATCGGTGAACATACATATTTATTTATTATTATTATTTAATAATTGCTTTACATTAAATTAGCCTAAGTGAATATTTGTTATATTTCAAATAGATACGCATTTCAAAATAATGTTAATTTATATTTGCATACCCTAAAACGGCAAAATATGGTTTGTGCCTAAACCACTAATTTTAACACCTGTATTTTACGCAAATAAATTAGTCATAATCTTAAAAAAATACAAACAGTCGAATTGAGAACCTCCTCCTTTTGGAAGTCGGTTAAAAAGAGTAAATTATAGCATGACGAATGAGCATGAGAATGCAAGACAAAAACGTGTTGCACCGACCCCTAATTAAATGGGACAAGGGCAGGAAGATGATGAAAAACGCCAACATGTGTACGGGGCCTAATACATACATTTTTTTTTAATGTTTTGTGTCGTTTGACGATACTGTTGTAAATAATGTAATGTGAGGCGATGCTATTATTCAAGTGGAACATAAGTCAGGAGTTGTTTTTGGTAGTCTGTATTGTCACTGAAATTTTGTGGCAGGATATGACGCATAGTTTTGTTTAAATGCCAGTGACTTCATATTGGAGCCCCTTACGTCAATTCGTGGTACCATATCTATACAGCTCATTCATAAAAACGAATAATAAAAGAGCCTCCATACTGTGAGTGCCCTTAGCGTGTAGTCGCTTAGTTTGTTAGTTTTTATGCCCTGGCTGGAGGCCTTACTTTTAAGGCACCCACAGGATAGTCCGGTTAAGCAGACGACAACCTCCTAGGTTGAACTGCGAGATGCCATTCCCAAAAAAAAAAGCCTCCATACTGTCTGTACTCCATACTGTCTGGGGCACCACGGGTAAGTCCAAAACCCATGCGAAAAAACTTTCTGATTGGCTAATCATTTCACCATGTAAGAATAAGAATAATTTATTGTTTTTTTTTTGTATTTTTTAAAGTTTTTTTTACGTTTTGGAAGAAATATTTCAAAATGTATAAAATAAGATGTGTAAATGAATAAAAAAAGAATAAGAAATTTATTGTTTAGAAAACTTGACAATGCATTGAATTTCTTATACTCACACTTAGATTCCCTATGTCGTGAGTTCCAGGCTCCTACATTTGAATATTGAATATTGTTACACCAATAAAATATTCGTAACAAAAGAAAAAGCTAAATCTAATCCTAAAATCTGCTCTTATCCTAAAAACTAAAAGAAATTCATAAAGAAAACAGAAGATGATGTGTGTGTGTTTGCGTGTGTGTGTGTGTGTGTGTGAGTGTGGGTGTTGGTGTGTTGGGGGGTGAATTATGAATTTATGACAATCGTGTTTGTTTTGTTTGAGTGTGCCTGAATGTTAACCTGTTATACCTGGAAGTTATGTTAGGATAAGATGTTTTCTGTCAAGTCATAGTCCAGTGTACAAAGCTAATTTGTTACCGTAATTTTACATTTGGTTTGTGTTAGGTGCAGAATTTTGTGTCGGTCATTGAGTTTCGCACAAATGTGCGGTCCCATAAAACCGTTAGACTTTCTACCGATTGTTTTACGGCATCGAACCCCTTTCCAACGTATTTCACCATGTCATGAAACATTTTGAAACTGGTTATTAGTACAAACTGGGTTATGGAGTTCAGATAAGCAAATAGTCGCTCCATTTAAAATACTGGTATTCAGCTGCATCTGGTAAGATTGGAAGCTAGGCAGATGAGGTGCGGGACTAGTTATAGAGATTGCGTTCTAAATTCGACAAACATACACACTTCATTTCATTTTAATATTAGTCAAGAAAGGTAACCTAATGCGCGACTACAAGCAGTTAATAGGTGCATGGTCAATGGTCAAGTTCATGTAAAATGCACGCTGTTCTTGCTACAAAGTATTACATAACACTTATATACTTACATAATGACTGTAGCGACTTGCATTCATTGCACTCAGCACTTATTGATATTTCAGATAAGATTTGTACCTACCTTTTATTTTTATTATTGTTGTGTTCTTTCTTCATGATGTTTGAATATTATATAAAAATAACGTCAATGCATGAAGATGTTTTCTGTTCCATATCCATATTACAAACTATGTATAAATGAGCGAGCCAGCACTTAAAATCCTAAAATATAGATCGACGCCTCCAAGCAATAACCCGGTAATCGTAAAATCAAAATTTTACAGGAGAAAAGATTTACTGATTTTGTCAAATATCTTTTGAACGAGTGGGACTATTGTAGTCATTGATGTATTAAATGAAAGCAATTTTTTGCGAAGTCTACCTGTGCCATTGATATGAAAATCCTTTTATTCAAAACCTAGTTATTTATGAAAATAAATAATACCTGAAATTTTATACATACAATATTACAGTAATACTACTTACGGGGTTATTGCAGTAAATTTATGAAATAAAATATTTCATAACATTACATTATGGGCTTCTACGGCGTTATTTTTTATTTGATGGCTGATAGATAACTTGTTCGTACGGAGTTATTGTGGTAATGTCAAGTAATTATAAAAAAGGTATTGATAAATAACATAGTTATTAAGAGGAAAATTATAAAAACAGTGTTATTGTTTCCACTCGATACCATTTTTAAATTTAAATGTAATATTTGAAGATAATAAACGAAAAAATACAATAATTTCGATTATAAGTAATTTTATTATTTATTATAATCACAGAAAGTAATTTAACACTAACTTTAATTCAACGTGAACATCCATTAATAAAAATAATCCAATAAAAATCAGATCCTGGAATCAACTTTGAGCTACATAAACTCTTCAATTTAGTTCTTCTTCAGAAATATTTTCGTTTCCCGCTTCAGAACAGGACAAGGATTGATAAAAAGAATGGTAACTCTGAGGAATAGCTCCACTTCTACATAAACTCAAAAGGTCTGCTTGCAAAGCCTGGCTTATTGGTATACGTTGGTGGTATGCGCGTTGCAACTGCACATTATCCAATACAGCTGCTTCTTGAGTGCTCGCACGCTTTCGTCCTCTTCGTCTAGCTGAGGTAGAGGGAGTGTTGTTGAGATCAAGCTCTGAATAAGTGTCTTCAAAATTATATTTAAAAAACAACTTATTTGCTTGTGAATCGACCACGCTTACCTCCATGACATCAGCCCAGCGGATCACATTTCCATCTTTATCGCACCGCCAATACCTGTCTTCTACCAGTGGTTTTAAATCGTAAACTTCGGACTGCTCTAATTCCTTGAGCCTATATTTTTCGCCAGTAATCTTTGAATTTAAAATAATATTATAAATTTGGTCAGGGGTATATAAAACTTTATTTTTTAAGTTTTTTTCTATGCATGCATGCATGGAGTCTCCCTCGTTTTGACTGTGTCCAGTTTCAAAAAAACGATGGGTTATGGTTATGTCAAAAAGTTTGGAGGCATATAAATAAAGGGCGAAAATGTAACGATTTTTGTTCTGCCCATAGCATCCATCCGAATATAATGAAAACTTTGTTATACCTTTCTCACGTTCAGTTTTAAAAAAAGATAACAAAGCACTTCCTATTTCTGAACTGCCTCTTTTAGCGATTTGGTGATGCCATACATAACAGTATCCTATTTTTCGTACTGCATCAAACACAGTAAAATTGTAGCATGGATATTTTCTTTTATAATGAAATACGCCTACTTCAGATTGAGGCACACTCAACACTTTTTGCAAATCAAATATTGCTACTGTCATATTACCTTTATCAGCTGTCTCTATTTCTTCTTTCTTTAATGATCTTACTTTTTCTTTTCTCTCTAAATGGAGTCTTTGTTTTTCTTCAAGGGTAGTTTTCATAGAGTCGTCTGATTGTTCATAAATGGAGCATGAAAGGCACTGGTCTTTTTTTGGTTTGAAAAATGAGTAGTTATATTGGGAGTTAAAAACTGTTTCGTATTGTCGTTTTGTTGCCATTACAACATCACTGTAATTTTGTTCTGTAAACCACTCAGTATAAAAGCGATACATTTTGGAAATATTCAAGTTTTCTGAAAGATATTCTCGGTTTGAAGTCGCTCTCGTATAGTGCGACTGTACTTTAGGAAATAATTCAATGTGTGTTTTAATTGTGGCTTCTGTACTAGTGTTCATTTTTTTAGGCCTATTATTATGTCTTCCCCGATTATCTTAAAGTCCTTCATCTGCTCTCAGAACTTTTTCCATTGCTGTATAAACAACATATTCTCCGATTTGTAAAGTCTTCAAAAAAAATTTTTTACATACAGGAATTTTTTCATTATTTGAATTATGGAAAAAATAATTCAAAGTTTGTGTGCGGTTGTTTTTGCGGTCTAACGTCATTCGTTTAATAGTCTGTGCTTGAACACATCTTCCGATATACAACCATTGACGTTCGTGATCAGCCAGACTATAATATTTGTCAAATATAGCTTGTCTTTCTGACTGACTGAATTTTTGGCTACAACCCTTTTTACACGCACATGGGGAGCCTATAGTTTTTTCAGGATATTTTTTTTTTGAATTGCACCCTTCGTAGGCTTTGCCGGAATTTTTCAGGATTTTATTTTTCTTACTACGCCACTCTGTTCTTATCTGCTTGCGTTTCCTAGTCAGTTTTTTTTCGCTTTCTACGGCCACCATATGCGAGCAATCGCTTGAAGTTCTTCCGCCTGTTGTTGTATCATTGTTACTTTCTGACTGCCTCTCTGGTCTTAAAGATTCATTGTTTTCTTCTTCGCTACTATTGTCCCGTATTAAGCTTTGACTATCTTCATTGTCAGCTACAACTTCTGCAGCATGTGAGCTATCATTAGAAGTTCTACCGGTCAATGTTGTGTCATTGTTACTTTCTGACCACTCCTCTGGTCTTAAAGTTTCATTGATTTCGTTTTCGCTACTAATTTTCCTTAATAAGCTAGGACTATCCTCATTGTCAGCTACAACTTCCTTAGCATGTGAGCAATCATTTGAAGTTCTACCGGTAAATGTTTCATTGTGATTAATTTCTGAAAATTCATCTGGTTTTAACGTGTCATCTATATTTTCTTGGCTACTTATTGTTTTTCTTATGTTTGGTCTTGATTGGTTTTCCTTTTCAATACTTGGTTGTGATAAATATATAGTGGCTATATATATTTCTGATGGAGAAGCCACGAAATCAGCGTTGGTTAAATACAATGATAGATTAGAAATTGTTGAAGGAGTGCTAATATTTTCTGGAAATGCTATAATTTTATTAATACATGCAGAGTCTCCGCTAAGACTTGAAACGCTACTTAATGGACTTTTCAATATCTTTGGACTCGGAATATATTCCGAGACGTCTGGCGAAAAATCTTCATCGGATTCCTGATCAGCATCATCGTATTTTTTTTCCGTTCTGTCTGTAATCAATAAAATTACCCGAGTTATTTTATTGAATTCATTTATGGAATTATGAAATAAAATTAAATCACCATATAATGTTACGCAGTGTTATAAAGAAAAAATGTAATGATTAAAATTATTTATGTTTACGTTCTAATACGTACCTCGTAAGTAAGTAAGTAAGTAAATCATTTATTTGCGTAAAACATGGTATACATTGATGTTAATATTATTACAGTAGCTCAACATGTTTCGCTAAGATATAACATAGCATGCAAAAATTTATATTTTAACAAAAGGAATCAACATCTCACATCCATAAAATCTTTTAAACTGTAAAAATTACATTCAATAAGCCACTCACGTAACTCATATCTTGACAGAACTTGATTGGTAAAAGTTTCTTTTACACTAGAATCGGTATCAACTGCAATAATATTGCAATCTGTATCTGAAATGGTAAAAATAAAAAATAAACTAAAACAACCCTTAAAAAAAATATCAGTTTGCATATACCTAGGTACATCATAACCCTGCATTTATGTACCTATTTGTTAGATTTAGCTGGCACCGAATTTAAAATATATCTGATCATTTTACGTGAATAGAAGGTATTTATGTATCGTGTAAAACTACAGAGTAATAATTGAAAAGCCCTCCTTTTTTAAAATAAATTCTTAAGTAAAAAATGCTGTCAGCAAACTGACGGGGCCTCCTTAGAGGACCAAAGCCTGCCGGAGTCGTGGGACTGACTCATCAGGTAACCGTGGCCCTGGATCGTAAAGGATTATTGAAAGATCACCGTGGATTTTAGTCAGTAAGAGTATGACAGTAAGCGGGAGGACTCATTTGATTATTTTACCACGATAATAAAAAAAAGTACAACATCCTATTGCACTTGATTTAGCGAGCACGACCCAACCCAACCGATGTAAGGACGAATTAAAGTTACAACCATGTCACAGTTACATACAACTTACTCGTAGGTATTATTTTTTAGTCGTAGTGAGTTATTAGGTATAATAAAAAATCTATAAAATAAACCTTTTGATAATGCCTGGACGTCAGACTTTGCACTGGTAGATTTTCTTTTCACTTTGCTTCGGAGTTATTTCGGAACGTTCTACCTCTTGATCGGCGCCTATCATACCTATAGTAAACAAAAATATTACAAAATACACAATCATAAATACCTAACTTAAAGGTAAGTAGTACTAAGTTGTAGTAAGTACTTACTTGTAATTGTTGTGTCCTCAACCATGAGAAGCATTCGTTTCACACGTTCATTCATTAATGGTCTATTTCTTCTAAAACTCATTATCACTTTGCACTGAATAACTTCACAAGTAAACTTTCCGTTTATCACAAAAACTCAAACAATATCGAGCGTAGCGCAAATATCTGCGTGCAATTAGTGCAGAGATTTGAATGCAACTGTTTACGTAAACAAACTTTACGCACCGGGCCGATGGCCAAGGACACTTGTTAGGGGCGTGGCATATATCTATTACTGTCTATCAGCAACTAAAAGAAAGAGACAACCACTCTTTACAAACTATTGCACGGCTAGACAAATACAGTAATATCCAGAACAGAGCTAGGTGTATTAAAATTTGGAATAAATTGACCGTATTGAAATATTACGTACATTAATGAGCCAATACCAAACTTAAATAACATTGTTAGTGAATATTACGGAACACGTATTTTAAAATTATTTCAACAAAAACCCCATAAACACGTTTACCACAAATTTCATGAAAATTATTTACGCCAATAACCCGGTAATCGCAACTTACCAAAATAAAAAATAAATAGTTTTGTTCGTACAGACCTATAACAGGTTTTTTGCCGAAATATTATCGTGTCTAAATTCCCAACAATAAACATGTGTGTCATGATTTCTTTGTAAATATCAATAGGAAAAATCTGAAAAAAATTGCGAAGGTGAATTCTAGTCCATAGATGCCGAATTTGACATAACAGCATAAACCCCGTAATAGTACATTACCGGGTTATTGCTTGGAGGCGTCGAGATGCTCTTTTTTAGGGTTCCGTACCCAAAAGGTCAATCGGGACCCTATTACTGAAACTTCACTGTCCGTCCGTCCGTCGAGGCTTTATCTCAAGAACCGTGATAGTTAGCCAGTTGAAATCCCTACAGATTATGTATTTGTGTTGCCGCTATAACAACAAATACTAAAAACAGAATAAAATAAATATTTAAGGGGGCTTCCATACGAAAAAGTGACTTTTATAAATAATGGTACGGAACCCTTCGTGCGCGAGTACGACTCGCAGTTGGCCGGTTTTATGAATTTGTGTGGTACCCACAGCTAAGGTAAGGTCTCCCCCATAGCAACTGAGGAAATCGCTGCGCCCCCGCAAGGGGGCGTGCGGTTGGCGGGGTATGGACTTGGTCCTTTTCCCGCGGGAGCGGGGTGGTGTGCCCGTAAATACGGGCACCCTCGATTTGGGTGCCTTATAGGCGCGGATGGTGGCGAGCGCGCAACGCGCAGCTCGTCAATGTGTGGTTGTCTATTTGTCCGGTAGGAGGCGCCAGCGGCGCTAGCGCTTGGCGCTTAAGTACGGCGAACCGTTACCGTAACGAGCGCCGCTTTCTTCACGCCACCTCGGCGGTCTGTCACCGCCAGGTGAGACCACCGGCTACCCGGTGGAGGCCCAGCGGATGACGACACGTGCCGGAGGTGGCTTGGGCGCACCCTACCGGTAAGGATGATTGGCCCCCGTCCACAGACACCCTCGAATCGAGCCAAGAGCGCTCCAGACTAAGGGGCCGTGTTGTGAGTGTTTGAGCGGCAATGTACCTGAGTAACACCGCTCATGTGTGCGATAGAATAGCGAGCCCGCGCTGCTCATTCTACGCGTGAGTTTAATCGATTGTGGAGTCAAGTGGGTATGAGGTGGGGGGGGCGCGCCGTGCCTATATTAACTTAGCACACGACGCGATCCGAGTGTATGTTGTGAGTGTGGAGTCTTATTGTTTGGGTAGGTCGCGTGTAGATGAAAGCGACTTACCCGGGTGCGTCAGTCCGGGGGGGGGGGGGTGGCAGCGTCGACGTCCGCGGGCACTAGGTCGCGCGGCAGGCGCCGGGAGCGCCGCGCGCGCCCCGCGTCAGGCGGGCGCGTGTGCCATGGCGCTATTTGCGTGAGGTGAGGCCAGGCAGAGGCGTCCGCGCGCGCGAACATGTTGGACGCGAGGCGGCTGCAAAACTCGTCCAGGCTCTCTATCTGAAGGTCCCGCTGGATGGTGGAGTTCCTCACACAGCGAGGGGCGGCGGCGATCGTCCGCAGCGCAAGACTCTGTTGCGCGCGGAGCTTCTTCTTGTTGGTCTCGCTGGTGAGGGCGAGCCAAGCTGGGGCGGCGTACGTTATGAGCGGGCGAATGTACGTTTTGTACACGCCCAGCTTGGTACGCAGCGGGAGGCGAGATGAGAGCACTGGACGCAACAGGAAGCGGGCGTTCCTGCACTTAGCGACTGTGCCGCGAACGTGAGCTGTCATCGTGAGGCGACGGTCGATGGTGACCCCTAGGTATTTGACCTGGGGCGACCACGCGACGTCGGCTCTGTCCAGTTGAAGGGGTGGCGGGAGATGGGCGCCGCCAGCGACTAGCGCCTGCGTCTTGCCCACGTTCACCGACAACCTCCATTTCGATAGCCAGTCTGGGAGTAGGTCGAGCACGCGCTGCATCTTGACGGCCGCGTGTCTCGCGTTCAGCGAGGTCGCGATGTACGCGGCGTCGTCGGCATACAGCGCGAGCGTGGTGTCGGGAGTAGTGGGGATGTCGTCGGTGTAACATGTATAGCAAAGTGGAGAGACGCAGCTGCCCTGCGGCACCCCTGCCGCGACCGGGCGGGCGCCCGATAGCGCGCCGTCGACCGCCACCCGAAAAGTCCTGTTGGAGAGAAAGGATGAAACCACCTGTATCAAGCGACGAGGCGCGCCTGTCTGTATCATCTTGTACAGCAGGCCGGCATGCCAGACGCGATCGAATGCCTTCTCCATGTCGAGGAATACTGCAACTGCGTGCTCTTTCTTGTTGAGCGTCGCGGACAGCAGGTGCAGTACCCTCGACAACTGGAGCGTCGTCGAGTGCTCAGCCCGAAACCCGAATTGTTCGGCCCGAGGGGTGATGTGCAGAGAGAGGTGTCGCAGCAGGAGTTTTTCAAACACCTTGGAGATCGTGGAGAGCAGCGTGATGGGCCGATAGCTCTCCGGTTTGAGGACGTTTTTGTGCGCCTTGGGCAGCATGATGACGCGCCCCTCCTTCCACGCAGCCGGGAAGACACCCGTGCGGAGGATGCCCGTGAACAGGCGCGCCAGCGCCGCTACTGTGCGGTAGGGCAGGTGGCGCAGCGCTGTGTTGGTCACGCCGTCCGCGCCGGGGGCCTTTTTCAGCTTTGTGTTCAGAATGGCGCGTCTTACTGCGCAAGGCGAGAAGAATATTGGATGGTCGTCGGTAGCTATCGGCGTGGCGAGGTACTCCCCAAGGTGCCTCTCGACTGCTGCGATGTGCTCGACGTTGGTGGTCGGGTTAGGGGTGAACTGACGCTCCAGGTGCTCGG
Source organism: Cerastis rubricosa (assembly GCA_949152445.1). Lineage (NCBI taxonomy): Eukaryota > Metazoa > Arthropoda > Insecta > Lepidoptera > Noctuidae > Cerastis > Cerastis rubricosa. The sequence goes on along the minus strand of OX424525.1, from coordinate 14,489,309 downwards.
CAAAGATCTCTGCACGGTCTGCTGCGGAGTATCTTGGCGCCCCGTCGCTGTGTAGTAGCGGGCGTACCGGGGCCGGGGTATTCGCGAGCTGTCTGCAGAGTTTATGTAACGACGCCCAGTCTCCTTCTGCGGCGTCTATACGTTCCTCCCAGCCCACGGCGTTGTGCTCCTGTAGCTTGGCCCTGACCTTCTCCGCGAGACGGTTAAGGTCGCGCTTGACGCGCGGGCATCCAGTGTCCTGCCACCGCTTGCGTAGGCACTTCCTTTGTGCGACCAATCGCTTAATGCTGGCAGGTAGAGGCTTGTAGGTTAGCCTCTGTGGTTGCGTGTCTGTGGTGGTCGCCTCTTCCTGGGCTCGCTGGATGCAAGCGGTGACCTCCTCCGCTAGTCCGTTGACGTCCGCGGCGGTAGTAACGGGCCAAGCAGGAGTGGTGGATTCCATCCTTTCTGTGAAAATAGTCCAGTCCGTGACTCGACGTGGCGCTAAAGGAGAGAGTCGCGTCGGCATCTCTGAGAGGACGACGAGAACCGGCTGGTGGTCACTCTGCATCTCGTCGTCTATAACATGTATGGCGGTCTGGCAACTCAGGCCCCTGTGGATCACGATGTCCAGCACGTCCGGTGCGTGCGCCTGGTTGTCTGGGTAGTGGGTTGGTGTCTCTGGGCCGGACACCGTGTATCCGCGGGCCTCCGCGTCCGCGAAGAGTCGTCTACCCCCTGGGTTGGAAGTTTGGCTGTTCCACGCCTGGTGTTTCTGGTTAAAGTCACCGGCGAGGAGTGTTGGGTGAGGCGATCCGTAGAGTACCGCCCGCAGCTCCGCTAGGTCGAGCTGAGAGTTGGCGGGCGGGCAGTAGCAGGCGTAGAAGTTCATGTCCTCGCCGGCGACGTGCAGCTGGACACCCAAGGAATAAAAGGAGTTGTGTGACGTCACTGGAAGAGGCTGGTGGACGACTCTCCGGCTCACCAGTACCGCCAGACCGCGGTAGGTTTGGCCGAGTGGCGACTTCTCATCCTTTCTGTAGATGTAATATCCCGGGCACCTGAGCCTGTCTGCAGGCCCCAGGAGAGTCTCATTGATGAGCGCCACGTCGATCTTCTGTTCCTGAAGGAGGAGGCGGAGTGGGGCAACCTTTTTTCTAAGGCCGCGGGCATTCCAGTAGAGAATCCTCAACGGGCTAGGCATGGTAGAGCGATAACAAGTCCGTTAGCCCGTCAAGGATCACAAGCTCCGCGTCCTGTCCCTGTCTGATGGCCCTTATCAGGTCGAGCAGCAGGTTGATGGCGCAGGCGGTGAAGTCCTTGTTTTGGCGCTCTGAGTGGTTAGCGCCAGTGCGTGGTGCGCGACGCCGCTGCTGGTCGTGGGCGTCGGAAGTGGGGTCTCCCCCATAGCTTTCCACGCGTTCCTATATATGGCCCTCTACACTCAATCTCCTACAAACGCTTCTTAGTCATCACGCAGCGTTTTCTAGGGCTCAATGCGTGCTCCTTCCAGCACTGACTGCGTAACAAATTCTTTTATTATAAAATATTATCTATTAATAAACAAAATTGTTCTTGTCTTATATGTAGGATCAGGAGTGCCGAGGGGTATCTCGTCAGGGTTTTGCGTTCCCATTTTATTGGGATAAAGAAGACTGTATACGTTATTACAGATTTTTAATTACAGTAGGGACAACAAGTACAACAAGGTTCAATAGAAAATGGTACACACAATAAAAGTGATACAATAGAAAATGACACACAATAAGAAATGAAAATAGAAAATGATAATTAATTATAACACACAGAAATACAGTAACAGTAAAAAGGTAACAATAGGCGAACAGACCTTTTCAGGTCACAGTTCGTACAGTGGCCTAGCCACCCAATAACAAAGTGTATTGCTCGCTATCAGCAAGATAATACGACTATTGTTTAATATACAGCAGCGCTGTACCAGGTAAACCGACAGTTTTGTCGGGAGCAGGGGAGCTCTGTATCGAGTCGAATCCGAAGATCGACTGACGAGCTTATTTTTTTTTTTTTTTTTTTTTTGGGAATGGCATCTCGCAGTTCAACCTAGGAGGTTGTCGTCTGCTTAACCGGACTATCCTGTGGATGCCTTAAGAGTAAGGCCTCCAGCCAGGGCATAAAACTTACAAACTAAGCGACTACACGCTAAGGGTACCCCCTGTGGGGTACGAGCCTCGGCTTAGGGCGTCGCTGGGGGAGGACTGCATGGGGACAGGCTGGATCTGAATGATATCATTATTAAGGGGCTGATTTAAAACTACTGGCACAGCATCGCGGGCTGGCTCGAGCGAGGGTCGGGGAGGGCATGGACCGGGACGTCGCGACGGACCTCGACGGCGAGGTCGGAAAGACGGCGGTTTGTGTCTGAACTTTTTAATAGTGCTAGTCTCTTTGCTACTCTCCTGGAGGAGGGTGATAGCATCATCGGGAGTGACGAGGGTATGCCGAGGACGGCGTACTGTACTAATGCGCGAGGGTTCGTAACGGGCGGCCGCTGCGATCAGGGGATTACGGTGTTTAATGGCGTTATCGAAGAAACGCTTCGAAAGACGTTTCATAAACTGAAGGACGGTGGGCATTCTAAGGTCTACGTGTAGACGGTCATTACGGACATAAAAAGGGGCTCCCGTGACTCTACGTAAGAACCGGTTCTGCAAGGTTTGCATCCTATGGATGTACTTAGGCTTGGTGTGAGCGTACACGACGCAAGCGTACGTCATAATGGGGCGGATCACCGCGGTGTAAAGGCGCAACTTGCACTTGAGTGACAACTTGCTTTTTGTCGAAATCAAGAAATGAAGCCTACCCATAGCAAAGGCAGCTCGGTCGCGAGCTGCTTTGATGTGCGCCGCAAAAGACAGGTGGTTGTCAAGTAAGACTCCTAAGTACTTGGCTTGCTTCTCCCAAGGGATAGGCTTACCGTACATAGTGATCGGGCTGAGCGCGGGTGGCTTATTTTTACGCGGTTTAGAGAAAAGAACTGCCTGGCTCTTGTCGGGGTTCACCTCGATTCTCCATTTCCGGAACCAAGCGCCTAAGACGTTGGCTGAGGTTTGGAGGGTGCTGTAAATAGCGTCGTGACTACGGCCAGTGTAATAGATGGCCGTGTCGTCCGCGAACAGGGCTAACTGTGCCTTCTTGCTCTTGGGGATGTCACTGGTGAACAGAGTAAAGATAAGGGGAGAGAGCGGGGAGCCCTGAGGGACTCCGGCTCTAATGGGGTGAGGGGAAGACAGTGCCTTCCCGATGCGATAGCGGAAGGTGCGATCCGACAAAAAGTCTCGTAAGATGAGCACAAGACGGTCTGGCACTCCCAGTTTGTACAGCTTATATAATAAGCCGTTGTGCCAGACTTTGTCGAATGCCTTTGCTATGTCGAAAAACAACACACCCGTCATCGCTCCACGCTGGAAGCCAGCGCTCAAGTGTTCTACGATGCGGTGGGCCTGTTGAATGCATGAGTGTCCGGTCCTGAAGCCGAACTGTTCGTTGGGGATGAGACTCTTAGCCTCGGCGAAGTCTTTGAGTCGCTTATACATAAGTCTCTCGTAGATTTTTCCGAGTGCATTCAGGAGACTGATAGGTCTGTAGCTCGAAGGATCAGACTTGGGTTTGCCTGGCTTGGCGAAACCGATGACCGTGGCCTCTTTCCATATTTGGGGAAACGCGTTGTTGCTCAGGGCGCCATTGAAGATGGCCGCCATTAACACGACGAGCTGAGCGGGGAGGAGTTTGAACACCCTATTGGTGATTCCGTCGGAGCCGGGTGCTTTCCGCGGTTGAAGTTTGTTAATGATGTCTTGCACTTCGTCAGCTGTGACCGGAGGCAGAGGATCATCAGGGTCTTCTTCGGGGGGCAGGGCGGTTCTACGTTCGACGAATGCGTTCACCTCCTCGAGATGTCGCTTGTCTACTGGTTGAGAGCTGGGGGAGCACTGGGACTCCAGGCTGTCGGCTAGGCATTCGGCCTTCTCAGAGTCGTCGAATGCGACGCTCTTATCGGGTCGGGTGAGGGGAGGCATCGAAGCCTCTTCGGTGGAGCGCAACTTGCGTTGCAGCTGCCAGAAGGCTAGGTGGGTAGGCTCGAGTTCGCTTAGCGTTTTGTCCCATTGATTATTACGAAGCTCACTGGTGCGATCCTTTACAGCACGCTGTAAATTACGCATGTGGGCTTTGTTTGCATCGCAGGGAAAGCTGCTGTAGGCACGGATGGCCGCGTTCTTTTCGGTTATCAGTTCACGTACGTCAGCGGGTAGTATCCAGCGTTGATCGCTCATTGCTGGGACTTCCCGTGAGCAGTCCTTCAGTACGGATTGCACGTGTTCTGTAAACGAGTTGATGGCGGCCGTCGTGTCTGCGACTGAGACTATGTGGTCGGGGATGGCCTCTAGGTGAGGCGACGTGGTGGATTTCAGCTTTTCGCTGACTTTCCTCCAGTCGGTTATCACTTGGGTCGGCGGGGGCTGGCTGGGGTCAGAAGGACCCGAGCGGGGAACTAAGTGCATGAGCACTGGTCGATGGTCTGAGTTAAGCTCATGTAAAGTTTCGATAGAATGCAACTTAAGGTTGACATTCTTGAGTAGCGCTATGTCGAGAACGTCCGGACGTTGGTCGGGGTCGTGGGGATAGTGGGTGTGCTCCATAGGAGCGATGGGATCGAAGTTGAGGGACTCGCCCAGGTTATACACGTGACGTCCTCTGGCAGAGGTCGTCGTGCTGTTCCAGGCGGGGTGTTTGGCGTTGAGGTCGCCCGCTATGATAACGGAGTCGCTCAAGCCGAAGAGGACGGCAAGGTCTTTGGTGAACAGAGTGTGCTCCTCGGACGTTCCGCCGGGAGGGATGTACGCAGACGCGATAGTGATCGGTTGATGGCCGGTCATGCCTAGTCGACACACTGAGGTCTCGAGTAGAGACTCCATGGGAGGGGGATCTAAAGGGATGCAGTGCAGTTCTTTTCTATAATAGATTAGAGTACCGCCCTTGTGGCAGCGTGACCGATCGTTGCGAACTATGCGATAGTTGGCAATTCTCGGATCGCGGTGACTGGGCTTGAGGAAGGTCTCCTGTACGAGGAGGATATCAATTTGATGGACGCGGAGGAAGGTGGCGATCTCATCACGCTGGCCTCTAATGCCATTGGCATTAAAGTACCCTAATTTTAGGGATCGGGGTTTGGTGCACGTTAATCTTGTATTATCCATTGGAGTTAGTCGAGATTAAGGTTGCGGAGGAGGTCGCCTAACTTTAGTAGGGACTTGAGGATAATTTTAAGTTTATCGCCACCAGTGTTAGCCGCCCTGAGATCAGCCGCCATGCGGTCTGCTTCGGGGGTGACTAACTCTGCTAACGATTCTAAAATTACGTTGTGAGAGGGGTCCACGGCCGCGGGGCCGGGTGGCGTGGGACGAGCGGGCGCCGGTGCGCTCGCTTGGGCCGCGGGAGTGGGGACAGGGGCATCTAATAGCCCGGGGATGGGGCTGGACTTTGCTTTACTGAGAGCCGGGAAGGCTTGCTGGTGGTTTAGCGTGGTCCAGGGAGAGGGCCTCTGAGGGCTGAGTCTCTCCGGCATCTGGGCAGAAGGTAGCCTCACCGATGGGCTTTCTCTTTGTTGGCGGGCGCTTGCACGCTTCACCAGGTTAGAGGAGGAGCCTTTGGGGGCTTTTGAGCAGCCGCGGTAGTTGGCCGTGTGGCCCGACTGGCCGCAAAGCACACAGCTCGGTGGCTCCGTGCAAAGCGACTTGTCTTTGGGACGGGGGCAGTCTGCCGTGCCATGGTCGCCTAGACACTTTACGCATCTGTGCGGCGCATGGCAGTTGGCTTGGCTGTGACCGTACATCTGGCAGCGGTGGCACTGTCCGACTACGCTTGAGCGGTAGGGCTTCTCTATTGAGATGCCTGTCAGGGAGCAAACCGACTTCACTTTGAAGATCGGGTGGTGACCTTCTACTGGGTCACAGATGACCAGTACCATATCGTAATGGTCTCCACCTCTCGCCTTATGAAGGCGGTGGACGGCTGCGACCGGGATGTCCTGGCCTAGGAGGTCATTGAGGATGTCCTCCGTGGGGATTTCCTTCGGGATCCGCCTGATCACCACGCGGGTGGGCTTCTCCTCTGGAAGAGAGTAGGTATGGAAGGCTATGCGCCTACCGATCAATTGACGGGTTAGTTCCCTGAAGTCGGTGGTCGTAGGGACCACCACTTTGATACCCTGTTGGGTGCTTTTCGCGCTAGTGTATTGAATACGGCGCTCATTGCACATTTTGGACACGTCTGTCCATTTCCCTTTGTCCTGAATGAACAACGGGGGAGGGGGCTTCAGCTTCTTTGACGAAGCGGCTGAAGGGTTAGCCTTAGGGCTTGTTGGCCTGCTGGTATGAGCAGCGGCGGACTTTGGTGCGGGGACCGGGGAGGTGAGACGGGACGCCTCGGGAGAGGGGGCAGAAGGGAGCGCGACGATCTTTTTGGCCATGGCGGCCTGGGATTTTTTGCCCTTCTTCCTCTTGCCCTTTCCGACGACTTGATAGTCGTCTTCAGAGGATGAGGAGGCAGAGCACGCGTCTAAAATTGACTCTGAGTCGGAGATTGGCTCAGTTGTGTCCATGTTCTCGGAAACGGGAACAATGGACGCAGGTTCGGACTGATCCTTTGTTTGCGAAACAAAAGGTTTCGAAACAATGGGTCTCGGTTTAGCCGGAATCGCGGCGGCGACGACTGACGGTAAGCCTTTGTCCATGTTCTCGGAAACGGGAACAATGGACGCAGGTGCGGGCTGGACCTTTGTTTGCGAAACAATGGGTTTCACAAGAATGGGTCTTGGAGTAGCCCTAATCGCGGCGGCGACGGCTGGCGGTAAGCCTCTGTCGGCAGGTGGCGGCGACAAAGGGCTCTCGAGCGCGTCACTGAAGTCAGTGACGGCAATACTGGATTGCTGCAAGGCAGCGATATCGGACCCATATTTCTTTATGACGAGCTTACAGAGGGCACGCTGTTTTATACAGCGATGCCCCCACTTTCCAATCCCTCCATGACAACTCTGTCCGTTGACGTACAAAAGTAGGTCACGCGCTTACTTGATACAAAATGTGCTAAATCTAATAAGACTTACGTGATAAAGTAACCAAATAACACAAGAATAACTGTCTTAAATAAGCAATGGTAAATTCACAAAGTAAATCATTTAAAATTAAAGCAACAGGCCATCAATTGTTTTGAACAAAACTAACTGTCACATTTATCGAAATAAGTTGCCAAAAATCAATTAGTGCGTACACTAGGTACTTAGTAAAAAGGCTTTGATTTAGTAGACTATACTTTACAGTAAAATCACTTAAATTAGCAATAAGAACATCAACAAACTAAATGTGAACAAAATTTGGTGACTACCCACAATTATAATTGATAACCAACTCCGACATATATATAAAATTCTCGTGTCACAATGTTAGTTACCATACTCTTCCGAAACGGCTGAACCGATTTGTATGAATTCTTTTGTGCACATCGGGTAGGTGTGAGAATCGACCAACATCTATTTTTCATATCTATAAAAAAACCCCGCGAACGAAGTCGCGGGTAGCATCTAGTTTTTTATAAAATATCCAAGAAAACCGGAGTTTAAGTTGAGGGAATAATTGTAAACCTTTTTTTGTGAATGGCATCTCTTAGGTCAACCTAGGAGGTTTTCGTCTGCATAACCGGACATTCTGTGGGTGCTTTGAGTGTAAGGCCTCCAGTCAGGCTGCATAAAACTTACAAACTAAGCAACTACACGCTCTTTGCCAGAGAATAGGCAGCAGTGTTCTCTGTGCTTTTGTAATAACCGTACTGCGATCGCAAACCCGCCTGACAAGCGTGGCGATTATGGCAAAACCCCTCTAAAATGTCAATGTGGCGACACTTGGGGGAGGCCTATGTCCAGCAGTGGACGTCTTTTGGGCTGAAATGATGATGTTGATGATGACACGCTCTGTGTGCTACAAGTCTCGAGTTAAGGCGTCGATTGTAACCTGTGAAAGATTGTACAAATATAGAGACACAAACTGCGGTCTTATAAAGAACCTTTTCTTCATAAAAAAGTCTTTAACTTATGAACCTTCCATACCTAATCGATTTATAAATATAGCTCTGTCAAATGCAAAAACAAATGACTCAGTTAATTTCCTAGTTTTTTTTTCCGATCCAGGCATGAAATGATATTTTATTATTATGAATCAGACTAGGTAGAACTCTGACGTTGGTTTAGTATCTTTATAGCCATTATAATAGTAATCACGCCGTTAATAAAGTGCCTTCTTATTGACATTATAAATACAATCCGTTTCTTTGTGGCCCAATCACTTGCTAACTGAGTGATGTATGACGTATTATTTACACAGCTGAAATCATAGATGATAACATTTACTTTTAAAATTGAAAAATTTAATAAAAAAAACTACTAGGCTATGTCAAAATATTCAACACATTATTCGAAAGCAATGACGATAAAAATATTTAAGAAAAACTTTTTACGTCTCGCAATGAAAACATTGTCTTGTGCTAGAACTTGTGAAATATTTTGATTTATTAAAAATACTATTTTCTTTTGATGAAAATATATTGTATTGAGTACTGTTTACGCGTACGACTTACAACGAGTTTTCGTCTAATTATCCATAGCAGCAGAATCAGAATCAGAATCTTTATTTTTTTAACATAGTAGTTTAACATAAAGGTGTTAGGTTAACATATTTGGGCGCTATGTTTTGCCGCGAAGGCATACAAATTTTTAAATGAAATGTAATTAAAAAACTATAATATTTAAAAAAAAAAAACTAAATAATACAAACAATAAAGACAAAACTAAACTAAAAAATATTAAAAATCATCGTTTATAAAATCTGGAACAGTATAATAACACTTTTCTATTAATAGAGAGGAGAGAGCTTTCTTACATTTTGAAAGGGGCATTGTTCTTATACTATCGGGTATTTTATTATAAATTTTTGAAGCCATTCCAAAAATAACTCTTTTTCATCAAAGTGGTTCTGCATTTTATGTCGCACAATTGATTTATGTATTGAGAACGCATTGGAGTTTTTTTTACATCGGAAATTTTCGTAAAAAGGTGTAAATTCGTTTTAACAAAGCAGTACTCTTATAATTATCCAGTAATTGGCTTTTACTCATTTAGTTAAGAAATTAAGTCCACCTGATAGTAAACAGGAACGTTAACGTTTAAAGTATGTGACTGAATTTACACATTATTTTTGATAAATGATTTAATTTATTTACGTAAATTTTGTAAGGACTATTATTATGTAGGTTCACATCATATTGCATCAAACTTAAAATAAACGGTACCCTAAAACAGCGTAAGTTGTCTTCTATTTTTAGAAAAGATACTTTACGCGCCAAACATCGATACAAAAAAAACAATATAGCTCCGTATTGCATCAACATAGAAATCAAAGTGCCATACAATATTGTCCCGAAGGCGGAAGTTTCAGCAATACTACGACCGAAAAAAGACCTTTAAAAATGCGTCATACGTACGTAAACGCAAAATATGTAGATACCACGTTATCAATGTAGGACTGTGTTCGTGGAAAAAAACAAAAAAATCTTTATACAGCTTTATCCCTACCGGATATTTTACATTTTCGGGGTCGTAAGAGGAATAACATTTTCATATTTTCCCTTTTCTCTCGGTTCGGTGGTGTCTGTCGGTTCTCTTCGAATACTTATAGGTTAAAATGAGATTTGTGTTGAGCATAGAGCGTGAACTACTTAAATTCCATGGCTACTAGGTACTTTTTTTTTAATGTTGTGTTTAACATTAGGTGAACTGCTGGCCTACCATGAAGTCATAAAGCAGTATTGTTTTACTATTATTCCAGTGTGGGAAATAGACGTAGCTATACAGGATATCTAGCGCCTTCTTTTTCCCACAGTGGAAAAGGAGTAAAACAATAATGTTTTTAGACGTCATGGTAGACCACCTGATGCCCAGATAAAGGTCAAGGAACGCTAATTGCAAAAAGCGTAGAACCAGTCGATTGATTCAAAACTAGAATAGCTTAATCAACCTGTCTGTGAGACTCATTCTGGATTATTCTCTATTCATAACTCCCGAAATCCCCCCAACGTGAGTCCAGTATGTGGGATGGACCGTTAAAATGTTTTCGGTTCTAGTACATGCTGATTTCCTCACGACTCCTTCACCGTTCTGGAAGCAATCGTGATAAAATATATTAAAAAACTAACACATAATGCACAGACAGTTCAGTTTATCCGTGATCATAGCGTTTGCAACAGCGCCGAAATATCGAGAACACGAAACAAATATTACACATAGTAAATATCCCGCTACAAGTGTTATTGATAGTGTTAGTGACCATGTCAGTTTAAAAACTTATCGGGTGCAAAAAACAATGGAGAGCAAGCAGGTCAGCATTATGAGAAACCCAATTATAATCAGTAATTATTAAGACAATCCTATTATCTCCCAAAATGACAAGGAAAGGTCAGACTAACTATGTAGAATCAAATGGTTCGCAACAGTTGTTTAGAATAACATCAGAATCCAAATGGCACTGAACATTGGTTCCATGATAAAGATTACAAAAGTCAGTACACCCAATACATAATATAATAAATAATGTTATTTTTTAAACACATTTACATAATGATAATATTCTTGTGTCAAATCTTTGTGAGGAACGTGTGAACGGGCTTTGACCTGTTATTTTGTAGTTACATACTATTAAGATATAGTCTTGAGTAATTGGATTAGATTATTACTTGAACTTTTGCCCTAGATTTTTGATTTACCCTAATTAAAATGATTCATTAGCTATCATTGACTTCTTTCTTTGATTAAAAAAAAAACAGATTTCAAGTATGTAGGTACTCATACTCGTATATATAAGTTATTGACGTCAAATGTACTCGTTATTGACGTGTACGTGACGTAGTTAATTTCGAATGGGAACTATATTTCTTGTCACCAAAATTTATATTTGTCATCAAAGTTGTATCACCTAGTAAATAGATCTATCGCCACGAAATATTTTCGTTCTCAGATAAACAAAAAGTGTTCCCAGGTATGAATTATCAAATAAATGTTAATACATGTGTAAAATAAGAGATGGATTACCAATAAAATTGTAGTGCATTAGATGAATATAAACTTCGTTCTTATAATAATAGTTTTATTACTTAAATAATAGCTTTGTGCTCGGAATGGTAGATCTGTCACCAAATAAATAGATCAGTTCCTTATTTCTATGAAGAAATGCTTTATACGAGACATTGGGCACACCGACTCGGACAGGTTAGGTTCGAAGAGGATGGCGGGGTCAAGTGAGCGAGCGGAGCGAGCGAACTAAGACCCCGACATCCCCTTCGTGTTAGGTTACTGTAAACCCTGCAGACAGAAATAGGAGCCCCGCCTAGCGGGGCTACGTCGACAACGCCTTAGTTTGGACCTGTGGTTTGGAGTTTTTATGTAAACATTTTTACATTGTTTGATGATTCAATTTTCGTGACACTTTTATTATTTTTAAACGTAATAAAATTACTTGATGATTGATATTATTTCCAAGTAATTCTTAATTAATATTTACGTAAGCGTTTTGATATTATTTGATGATTCAATTTAGGTGACAGATCTACTATTTTGAGGACAAACCCTATTATTTAAGAAACACAAAGCTAATTAAATTGGTGATAGCTTAAATGATACCCATTTCGAATTAGCAGTTTGAAAAAGCACTTTTATCAACCTATGTGAAGTGCTGTTGGTTTCATCAGGTTGCACTAAACGTTGTCTTAATCCACCTCGTTAGAGTATATACACGTATGTAATTATACATCAGATCACTATTTATCTCAGTTGACTTTGTGGGCAGGAAGAATAAAATATCAATTTATTTATCAACGACCCCACACGAACAACATCGTTAAAACTCATTACAAAAACAATGCAACGATTAACATTTGTTTTCTTCGGCACAAACACTGATATAGCGCAAAAAACTGTATAATTCCGTTATTACTATTGACACAAGATATAAAGGTCGCAAGTGTGAACTCGATCTAATTATATCACTTTCATATCAGACACACCCCATTCGTCAAACGACGTAACAGTGCAAAGATTGGTGTATTTTGAGTAAATACACGAAACTTTTATAACTTTAAAGTAAGCACGGCGATTAATAAAGAAAAACCAATTTATGCGGATCTCTCATTGAACGGGAAGTCTATATAAAGCGGGGCTATTTTAAACTGAAAATGCATAACTTGATCAGTCGCCGTGTTTACCAAATACAGGTTTGTAATTATATGACATGTTTAGTTTGAAAATATTCAACACGCGGGCAAACCTTGATTTGTTTACATTGTATTATTGTAACGTGGGCGTGACTAGATAATTATCAGTTAGATACTTCTTAATACACTCAAAACTTTTTAATTAAATATATCATTGAGTGTACATTTAATGGTCTCAACTGGTACACTTACAGCCATATTCTAAGAGCCAAACCAAATCCATTTTTGGATTTAGTCGAACTGTATTGCCATGACAGCAGTTGAAAACACGCATCAAATCATATTCCTAGAATTTCTTGGCTGAGATTGGCGGATCTTCGAATAAGGTACCTCCTCCAGCTACCTATCTTTGTCAAAACCTTAGTTGCATCCTGCTTCAATCAATGCTAAAGATGTCATATTATCTCACTTTAATAAATGTTAAAGATGTATAATGTATAATTAATAGTTTTCCGTTACTTCCAATTTGACAGATGAAAAGTAGGCGTTCATATGTCAATTTGTAAACAAACAGGGCGGAATGCAGGCATGGTTAGGCCGACTTAAGTTCAGTTCATGACTAAGAATACCAGTTTTAGCGTTAAATACTATCATGTGGGGGAGGTTATTGATTTCAATTTCTCCACTACTTGAAACTACCTAAACTTTCAAAAAGTTGGACACTCGGCTTTTTAAAAGTAGCAAAAATAACAGAATAGATCTTTTTAGAGCAGAAAAAGACTTAACCGTATTTTAAAAATATTTTTTCCAGATTTTAAATAAATCTAGATACAGGAAACAAAAACATTTGATTCGTTGTGAAACAATAATTTTCGTTGGACTTTCTATGTATATGGCATATTCTTAAATCCTTTTATGTTTGTTTCAGGAGTCAGAAGAAACATTTGAAAATTAAATTATGTTAAACTAATTTATTGAAAAACAAAACCAAATAAAAATGGCGACGGAAAAGAACGCGTTGGTGGCAACTCCAAAGACTCGGAAAGTAATCAAATTAGTACCGCCCGACGGAGGATGGGGGTGGATGGTTTTAGTAGGGACGGCTATATCTAATGTAAGTATATTTACATCATTACGTCTCATTAAAAACAACAGCCTGTAAGCATTCAGTACTGCAGACCAAAACATACAATCATATTCTCAAACTGTTATTTTGCATTATTTGTGTAACCAGTCGTACTTTTTTAATAACTACTTAGTTGGTATTACGATGTACCTCTATTCAAGTAGGTATACCCCCACTTCGAAATATTTTACGGGTTTATTTTTTTCTATATAAAAAATGTCCAAAATACGTAATATTTTAATTTACTCTAAACCTTCGTATCTGTCTACCAAAAGACAATTTTATGCTCTTTATTATACCTAAATAAAGTTACAAAAACAACAACAGGATATACTTGAGCATTATCTTTGACAATGTAACTAGAAGGCCGTTTAATTTATAATATAACCCACATTAGGGGACCTACCAATTTATCAGTAACCGATATCGATTGACCGACAGATAAAATAACTTGTATTAGTAACGAATTTTTGCGCACTTCATGTCTTGATAACAGAACATAAATTTCATCATCGCTTAGGTATTAGACATATATGACAATACCCAGTTAGTTATCATATAGGTACCTCATCCCACGTCAAAATCCTGAAGGTCTCTTACTACTTGTAGGAATTTTCCTAAACTATGATCTAGTCTTTGCTAGATCATAGTTTAGGAAAATTCCTACAAGTAATCTCTGTAGAATGCGTTGAGTTCTCTATGAAAAAAAATTAAGGCTGCTTAGTCATTACATATACACGATTGCCATCTGATATCATCTGTACTTTATGGGTTAACTATGATAAAGAGGTTTAGCCAATATTTCTGCATTTAGCAATAGAATACTGATTAACACTATCGTACGATTCGTAGTTGTGTTGTGATGCAGGAGTACAAACATAAAAGATCCTAACATAAAATCATGCTTGTAATAGCCAGATGTGTATATTCTATTACGCACATTTCGCCGGTCCATTTAATCCAGAAGAAACAAAAACAGAAAGTTTATCACTAACCTAAATCTCTCCACTACAGATTTTCAACCAATCAATGCTGTCACTATTCAGCTTACTATACGGAGATGCGTTAGAAGCAATGGGTCACAGGACCCAAGGCGCAGCCATAGTAATGAGCACAATGTTGTTCGTCACAAATTTCGGCGGCCCAATAGCCGGGGCCGTAGTCAAGTTGACATCAACAAGATTTGTAGCGGTAACCGGAGCGTGTTTCTGTACTGCCGGAATTTTCTTCAGCGGATTTTCGACAAATATCTGGCACTTGGTGTTAACTTACGGCGTCCTATTAGGTAAGACTGTCTTGTTTGTTGTTCTGTGTTTATTGTTTAGCATAATGCGGTATTGTGGAAATATTTAGGCTTTGGTGCTGTTTTAAACGAAGAAAAGTGCTGTGTGTTGAGTGTTTCTTGGAAATAATTTACAAAAAGAAAAAGTTGTGGCTATTTGTTTATATAGTTATAACAAAGCTGGTATGAGCCACACCATTTTAATTGTAAGAAACTTATGATGATACTATGACCCAGATACACCAAAACCATAATAATTCGGATCCCATTCATTAATATTTAGAAGGGCCCAAATCCAACCACAGGCATCGGTTATAATATAACACCCAAAATCCGTATTGTTTGGTAAAACAACTAATCTATTATGCTTGTTTCAGGTTTGGGGTTGGGTTTCATCCAAAACTCGTCATTTGTGGCTATAAATAGCTACTTCAAGCTAAAGAAAAGCCGTGCAGTGGGGCTCGCTAACGTGGGCACAGGTGTGGGACAGACCTTAATGCCGCACTTAGTGAGGTACCTCTTGGAACATTTCGGGTTCCGCGGCGCTTGCCTGCTGCTCTCGTCGCTGAGTTTACATGGGGTTAGTGACTATTTTATTACTTGTTTACGTTGGAAACTTATCTTCCGTCTATAATGTACCTACTAACTGACGATGTCATTTATTTTTGTCATCAATCTATAATATTTATAGTGTTCAATGTTTTTATTCATTCTTCTTTCATTTTTATTCTTATTAACAAAATATAAACAAAACGTATTAAAAAAATAATAGCCTACTAGGCATCAGGAATAGGGTCCGAGCTACCCGTGGTCAGGGCTTTTGAGAGAGGAACCCTCTAATGATACGCGCCGTATCCAGAAGTACCATCTGAATCAAGCCCTTGATCCAGCTGCCAAGCGAATATCTAATACCTATTATTATTATAGATCGCCGGAACGATGCTAATACAACCAGTGGAATGGCACATGAAGAAAGTCGAAGAAGAAGTACCGGTAGATGAAAATCTACACCTACTGCAAGAAAAACCCAAAGATGCAATTGTAAGAAAAATATCTCAATCTAACGGTGACGCACAAAATCAGGCGAATGGCAAAGAAAACTGGGGAAGCAAAAAAACGCTCAGTAATAAAGAACTAAACGGTGGAAAAATAAATAAATCAGACGCAAATGGTCTAAATGGTAAGTGAAGCAATGTTTTTGTGTTAATTTAAAAGTCTAACATTCGTTATTTTTAGTTCAACTGCTTTCTGAAGTTGAATTACTTGAACACAATAGTACGTTTTTTGGAAATACTCATTTACATACTTCTAAAGAGTACAAAGTAAAATTAAATAACCTGAGGCCCTACACAATTAAAAATCATACTCAAAGCATTTTGTTCTTGTACAAAGATTTACAAATGATAATGGCAAGGGATTGACATTACTTGACAGAGTTTTTTCAAAGTCAATTTAACACACTTTGACTATTCCATCATCACTTTCGCTATTATAGTACCTATAATTTTAGCAGCTAGGTATCTACCCCAGATAAAAAAAAAGATGTGATGTGTCTATAGTTCAGTACCCCAGACCGAAACTTTTTTTAGTTTTTCAAACGACACTAGGTAGCTACTTTATTTAATTTGATGTCATTCACAAATTTCATCACATTCATGAGCATTATAGATCAAGGTCATCGTCATAATTTGTTTCATTCAAAGATTTATCATTACCTACTTGCTTTAAAATTCAATTGTAATAATAATGTCTAGGTGACAAGCAGTAGTCTGGAACATGGACCAAAATAACCTTGTCTTAAGTTTCAAATCTTTGTGTCTCATATAAAATGCATTACGAGTATTTTTTTAATCATAATTACTTATTTAATTCAGAGAGCAGCGGTGGCCCAGTGGTGGCAGCCCCGACTTACGAGCAGTAAGCCGTGGGTTCGAATCCAGGCAGGCACATTACTTAGTGTAATTTATTTCATCACCAAAACGGTGTAGGAAAACATCGTGAGGAAACCGGCATGTTCTAGAACTAAAAATGCGAAGACATGTGACATCTACCAACCCGCACTGGGGCCGCGTGGTGGATTACAGCGCACTCCCTCTCATAGAGAGGCCGTTGCCCAGCAGTGGGAACATTAAAGGCTGATGATGATGATTTAATTCAATATTCATATTCAGTATTTGACAAAAGAGGAACTCGTGGCTAAAAAATAACAGCCGCTCAGATCCATCTTTAGGTTAAACCGCTCTTGCCTAGGTTGATCTGTGGATGAGTGGCTACCCAATTACATACCGAGTTTCCTCTATATATCGGAAAGCACGTTAAACCGTTGGTCCCGGCTGTCATTTGTAGATCTTTGACAGTCGTTACAAGTATTCATTGGTCGGAAAGTCTGACAACCAGTCTTATCAAGGGGTATCGTATTGCCCAGTACTAACTGGGTTGTGGAGGTCAGATAGGCAGTCGCTCCGTGTAAAATACTGCTATTCAGCTGCATCCGGTTAGACTGGAAGCCGAACTCAACATAGTTGGGAAAACGCTAGACAGATGGTGATTCAGTATTTGCCAAAATAATTATCTATTCACTAGAACAGCCTTTACAATTTACTTTTCAATGTTCATTTCGTAGTATTTTTTACAATACTGTTCATCATCTTCATCATTTCAGCCCAAAAGACGTCCATTGCTGGACATAGGCCTCCCACAAGTGTCACCAAATTGACATTTTGAGGGGTTTTGCCATAATCGCCACGCTTGGCAGGCGGGTTGGCGATCGCAGTACGGTTGTCACAAAAGCACAGAGAACGCTGATGCCCATTCTCTGGCAAATCCCTTAGTCGCCTCTTACGACACCCAGGGGAAGATATGGGATGGTGCTATTCTTTACGTCTGACACCATACAGAGCACATTACTGTTACTATTATAATTTTATTGCTAACTGAGCTAATGAATATAAACTAAAGTAAATGAATGAAAAATGAAAATGAAAAAGCGTTTATTCGTTGTTACATCCGTACTACAAAATATTTTACTTCTGCCAAACTGTAAAACAGTTTGTTGGCAGATGTAGCTCCCATATACAATTTAAATATTGATGTAACTATTCGTTAGTATTATCTCAATAACAACTTTTACCTAAAACTAAACACACTTATTTTAAACAAAGGCTGACTATAAGCGTAAAGTTAAAACATTTTAAGTTGCGCAACAGAATTTCAATTCACAACGGTGAAGCCGCAAAAATCAGATAGACATCGATATATAAACAACAACAAACAATCATAACTGGAATCTACACATCTCCAGCCATGAAGTTTTGACAAAAGGTGCTAAAAAGAAACTTCCACATTTTGTTTTTAAAAGATACTTTCGTGGTACAGCTATTTTCTAAATCGGAAGGTATGTCGTTAAAAATTGTTGGCACTAAGCATTTTCTACATCTTTGCCCATAATAATTAGTACAAGTGGGTACCACAAATCTTCTGATAAATTTATTCCTTTTAGGTCTTATGCATACCGTCTCAATTTTAAACTCATCCTTGCAATAGTTCTCTATAGCCAATAACAATACCACCTTTCGATGAACTGGCATCATCTTACACTCTAAGAATAATTCTTCATAATCACTACTTTTACAACGTGTTTTTGTGTTTCTATCAACTAAAAGTTTCATAAATCTGATTTGTAATAATTTTATTTTATCTAAATATGTTTTGAATGTGTTACCATAACATGCCAGTCCATATGAAAGTAGCGAGTCCACCAGCGCGTAGTAGACCGTGTACAAAGTAGCCCTATCCAGTACAAAACTAAGGTGGTGGAATTTTACAAGCACTAATCGGAGTTTGTCACAAAGGTGTGTTATGTGTGTTTTCCACGAGAAGCTGTTGTCTATAACTAAACCCAAGTACTTGTATTCCTCCACCACCTCAATATCTGCACACGCACAATACGTCGCGCCGTCATCGTGCAGGCACTCATAGCTATGCCCCACTAAGCGCGGCGTACGCTCACAATTTTTAAGATAAGGAGACCGTATACGCATACACTTAGTTTTATTTATATTTATTATGATCCCATTATCATGGGCCCATTTAATGATATTTGCGAAATCCTCCTGAATATTCCTTTCAATTACATCTAATTCTTTATCTGCATACACTAAGCAAGTATCATCGGCATACATGTATATGCGACAGTTTCGAACCACATTGCACATGCTGTTGACATGCATGATGTATCCGACAGGACCAAACACGGAACCGGTTGGCACACCGCATGTGACGTAACTGGGTTCTCCAATGACGCCGTCAATGACGGTTCGCAGTGCCCGGCCTGTGAGGTAGGCACGGAACCACCTGTTAAGTGGTCCCGCTACGCCACATTCCTCCATGGCTTGAAGCAGCTGGTGGTGCTCAAGGGTATCAAACGCTTTTTTGAAATCAATGTAGACCACCACCACCTGCTTCCTTTGATCCAAACATTCATTGACGTCGTCCGCAAACTGTGCCAGAGCCGTCGCCGTGCTCCGTCCACGTCGAAAACCATGTTGAGCCTTTGACAAAACATTGTTGTTTTCCAAGAAAGCACTTACCTGGTTCATAATGAACTTTTCCACAATTTTATTTATTACAGACAGTATAGCTATTGGCCTATAATTTGAGTAATCACTGTGCACACCTTGCTTAAATATAGGTCTTATTAATGCTGTTTTTAACTGATCAGGATACAAACCACTTTCAACACATAAATTAATGAACAAAGCTATCACAGGGCTCAGCTGTGATTTCAACAATTTTATTTCCTTTACTCTAATTTTATCTATACCTTCAGACTTATCACTACTTAGAATACTTATTATTTTATCTACATCCTTTGGGTAAGCCTCCTTAGCTAGTCCTCCTAGCTAAGGAGCTTCCTTTCCTAGTCCTTTGGGTACTTATACTATTATGTGTACTGTGCTTATGGCCAGTCCTTTTTCTTTGAAATTGTTAATTTTCAAAGAAGTTTTGAGACAGTATAATCTTGGTATGTCAGTTACTATAAAATGTGGTAAACACAAGTTGATACTACGTTTTCTAATAATAATATTATCGTCATCACTATCGGTTATTTCAAAACACTCCAAAGTTTATGAGGTAATGATATCTATGAGTTTTCTATCAGTAATCACTATCAGTTTTCGTACTCAAAATATGCACGTTTCAATGTTATTGTATATAACGTGACGTAGTCCACAGTAACTTTGTAAACAACTTTGTATGGTTGGCGCAGTGGTTGAGCGATTGACTGCTGCGCTGCGTGTCGCGGGTTCGCTCCCCGCACGTAACAAATATTTATATGGCCTACAGATAGTTGTTTCGGGTCTGGCTGTTTGTGTATGTGAGTTTAAATGTGTAAACGCACCTACGATACAGGAGAAATTCTAGGAATTTGTCCTATGTGGGGCAAACTTTTCAAAAAAAAAAACAGACGTAAAATACTTCCTGAGCAAAAACAAAGGCACATACACACACCCTTTTCCCAATTATATTGGGGCTTCGTGAGTCGGCTTCCAGTCTAACCGAATATAACTGAATACCAGTATTTTACATGAATTTCCTGCTTATGTGACCTCCATCACCCAGTTAATAATACTAAGTAATGCGATACCCCTTGGTAAGGCTGGTTGTAAGACTTTCAGGCCACTGACTACCTGTAACGAGAAAGAAAACCAAAAAAAAAAAACTAAATCCTATAAAGATCAAGAAGATGACAGCAGACATTTTAAAGACCTGTGTTTATTTTGTTGAAAGATGCTTCGCTGACAGATTAGCTTTTGGAACGTTTAGAACTTCCATCGATTTAATAATGTGTGTTTCACATAATCATGACCTTCTTTAGTTTCAGGACCAACTCATGTACCTACATCACCACAAAAACAGAACATGCTGAGGAAGCTGTACGATCTGTTCGGAATCTCCCTGCTGTCGAATATGCGGTTTCTTAACATTGTGATCGGCACAGCTCTAGCCGTCACTTCCATACAAAACTTCAGTATGCTGTTCCCATTCTTCCTACAGGTAATATGTTTTCTTTTTTATCAGTTGCTAAGCCGTTAATCTGATCATCATATAGTTTTTCAAGAGGACTAAATTAAACCGTAGTCCTAATTGCTTTATCACTCTAAGGTTGAAAGTTATAGGTATAAATCCAGACCGAAAGAGCGTGAAAGTCTAAGTAAGACTGCATGAAAAAGTCTATTTGGTCAAAATGTTCTTTACGCCCTCTGTAGTGGAAAGAGTCGATATGCTTACATACAGTCCATATTGTCATAAAACGACATGGAATATTAAAATTTGTCAAAGGTGAGAGGTGATGGCAAAAGATGGTTGCGTTTTTTGAAAAAAAATAGATAGTGCAGAACGTAAATGGAATTTTCAAAGAAAATTGGTTTGAAAAAGATTTTTCATTTGTTTTTTTTTTCAATTTTTTTTTTAAATCTTCTGGTAATTGCTGTCAAGAGTGGTTTTACAATAACGAGATTCACTAAACCAATTTATTATGATTCTACAAAACATTACAAAAAAATCTCAATAGTAAGATTTTTCGCTTGTTTGAACAAAAGATGTAAAAGAAGAAACACAATATGGCCGTTAATCTGTAAATCAAATAATTTTATATTAAATTATGAACATACACTTTTCCACGAGTTCCTCTATAAAATGTTTATAATTGAGTGTGAATTTGTAATATTTTTTCCACAATGAGATTATTAATGAAAGCACTTTTATTGTTTTATATTAATACCAACGCACACACATTGTCCGCACATATTATTAATGTGCACTATAATAATGGAATCATTCATTCAATTAATACTGTAAACAATGTACATTGTAATGATGTTATTTGTAAAGTTCTATTTACTCGTACTTCATTCAATCAAACTGAAACTTTGTAAATAATGTGAGTATAAACTGAATTCAATTTTTTTTATATATGGAAAAATAACTGAAAATTAATTACCCGAAGTTTATCTGCGACCGAGTAATACATACAGACAATTAAATCAGTCTGTAGACGCCTATTGCGAGAAGTGGAAGCTGCACCAAGCTGCTGCGCCACCACATCATGTCTTTCGCATTTTGATAAAATTTTAGTTTTCTGTATTCGTCATTTCTGCACATACATATCATTTAAAATATTTCTTAAAAAAAAAACATAAAACAAACATGTAAATATATGGATCCGCCGCCGGTGTCGGGAGCAGAGCTCCAGAGAAAAGAAATTTTTCGTTTATTGTTAGGCTAGTTACTTTTGATTATCAGCTTATAATAGGCCTAAATCCAGGGCAAAAGCCTCTTCTCACACAAAAATGGCACATGTAATAAATATCACGCTAGCACTCATGTCAACAGTTTCAAGTGTGTTCACCTCTATGCACGTGCAGGTGTAATAATTCGATTACAACGCTGATATGAAGTAATTCTTATTTAATCACAACCTTATCAGTATTTATAGACTTCTCTACGTTTTATCTATTTACTGAACATCCAATAAAGCTGTGATCATCACTATGTCAATAATTGCTGTGAATCATTTTACTATAACTGATGATGTAGGTACCAGGGTGATATGAGGACACAAGATGTTGTTTACCTGATAATATAATTGTGAGGAGCTCGTGGCTAAATAATAACAGCCGCCCAGGTCGATCTTTAAGCCGTGCTTGCCGATGTTGGTCTGTGGATGGGTGACCATAATTACATATCGAGTTTCCTCCGTGCCTCGGAAAGCACGTTAAACCGTTGGTCCCGGCTGTCATTTGTAGATCTTTGACAGTCGTTACGAGTAGTCAGAAGCTAAAAGTCTGACATCCAGTCTTAACAAGGGGTATAGTATTACCCAGTTACTGGGTTGTGGAGGTCAGATAGGCAGTCGCTTCATGTAAAATACTGGTACTTAGCTGCATCCGGTTAGACTGGAAGCCGACCCCAAGATAGTTTGGGAAAAGGCTAGGCAGATGATGAATATAATTGTGAAGAAAATATTAACTGTACGTGTCTATCTTCTCCCGTTTTCTTTATGACACACGTGCCGAATATAAATATTTAAAGACGTGAAATATAACTTAATGCGTTAATCACATCCAAGACAGAAACACTAAGTTAACTAATATTGGACTGGCACAAAAACAAAGTCAAAAAGATAACAAAATAGGAACTAAGCTATGCCTAAATCCATAATACCATAGTCCAAATTCTAGATAACAATAATGATTCATTTAACAAAATAGATGGAACTACTTCTACAGTTATTATAATAGGGTTAATTGATGATATCATTGTTTTCGCAGAAAGTAGCATCGATGGACAAGCAGCAGACTGCAAACTGCATGTCAGCGGTCGCTGGTGCAGATATAGCAGGACGTCTGATCCTGCCAATCTTCCAGGACAAATACAAAATAAAAGCCAGATGGATGCTCATCATGACAAGCACGTGGCTCATCGTCGTCAGGCAAAGTACGTCACACACTTATCTTCTCAAGTACCTAATCTAACATATCTTAACCACTTAAGACCTGAACAAGAAAAATGGAAAAATTATACGTCCATGATAAAACTATTATCTATTGGAATTTGATCTTCGATAAGCATATTCACCTTAACGGTCATAACGGTATCTGTTAGTTGATTCGGTTACTAAAATACAATTTTCTTTTCAGTTTTGGCGTATCAAACTGACATTGAAGTGTTGATCGTCATGTCTTGTCTCTACGGTGTTGGTAGGAGTATGATTATCGTTGCGAGGAACATCGCGATCTCTGAGAACTGCAGGATGGATCAGGTGCCCGCTGCCGTCGGCCTCGGGATGTTGACCATGGGCATCATCGTACCTCCTGTTGGATATTTCCTCGGATGGATCAGAGATTACTCTGGAAGCTACGTGACATGCATAACAACGCAAAATATCCTTTTAATCATACTCCTTATCACATGGGTCCCTGATATGATATACTTACATCTGAAAGACAGAAGACAGAAGAAGTTGGACGCGGAACAAGCACAAACATAGGGACTGATTACTTTGTAGGTGGAATAAATATATCAAGCATTTGGAAATACTCTCTAGTGCTTTACATTCTTATGCCAGGAAAGGCAGAAGTTTAGATTTATAAGAAGATCCGAAACTGCGAGGGTTTCCTTTGGTCAAAATAATAAGCATGCTATTTGATTGGGAATATATAGAAAGTAATTGGATCCATAATGTGTGGTGGATTTCCATAAGTCGAGAGCAGATGTGGAGCTTCAAGTATATCCCGTGGTCCAGTAGTCTTTGATAGACATAAATATAATTGTCTGTGACCAAAGTACCTGAAGAATTTATCGTCGCGGCTGTGAATACACGTTTATATTTATTGAGAATACTTAAAATTTATCAGTTAGTACTTATTTTAAATTTACGAAAAGAGAGGACGAGTCGGTTATATAAATAACTAAATAAATTAGAATAACGATAAATGACGCCCTTGTGATCCAGTGGCTGCAAGTGCGACTTCTAAATGAGGGGTCCAGGGTTCGATTCCTTAGTCTGAAAAAGTGTACTTGAGTCATTCCGTAAGGTTGTGATAGTATGAGCCAGGAGCTTGAATTTGTACCCAGTTTTTGATAGTTAGTTTGGGTCTGACTAAATGTGGGTAAACTACTCCTTGATACTTTCAAAGAATACTGGCATGATGTTATATTAGGTTTTAAGAATATGTACTTGATATTGACTGTCAATGAGTGATATACTGTAGAACAATAAAATGATTCCTTCGTATACCTAGATATAAAATAAAATGCAATGTTAAAATTGTGTTTAGAAACCTAGCGATGTTGGAAAGAAGACTTAATTTGTTAGTAGTTAGGTAATAATTTGTAAATTTTGTATAATATCTTTCTAGTCTAATGCATTAAATAATGTTAAGTATAACGTTTGAGTTACTTAATTACATCCAACTGTGTAACGTATTTTTTTTTGTTTTATTGATGTCCCGATCTGTGTGAGTTCAGCTTTGCGTAGACGAATCTCAGTTACATAATATTATATGAAGTTTTTTTTTTATGAATGGCAGAGTTTGTCGTCTGCTTAACCGGACTATCCAGCCAGGGCATAAAAACTTACAAACTAAGCGACTACACGCTAAGGGCACCCCCTGTAGGGTACGAGCCTCGGCTTAGGGCGTCGCTGGGAGAGGACTGCATGGGGACAGGCTGGATTTGAATTATATCGTTATTTAAGGGCTGATTTTAAACTACTGGCACAGCATCGCGGGATGGCTCGAGCGAGGGTCGGGGAGGGCATGAACGCGACGGACCTCGACGGCGAGGTCGGTCGATATATGAAGTTTTTTTTTTTTGGCAATGGCATCTCGCAGTTCAACCTAGGAGGTTGTCGTCTGCTTAACCGGACTATCCTGTGGGTGCCTTAAGAGTAAGGCCTCCAGCCAGGGCATAAAAACTTACAAACTAAGCGACCACGAACCGTGAACACGCTAAGGGCACCCCCTGTGGGGTACGAATGCTGAGGATGAGGTCCAGGATTCGATTCCCGGGTCGGACAAAATGCTAGTACGTTTTGCCATCAGGAATTTAGCAGCCACGGAGTCTGAATTTGTACTCGGTGGATGCCAATTGGCTCCCCCTTATTACTTGAAAAAACAACAGAACTGACAAAATGTGGAGGAATGTTGTTTTAATTCCAAAAAACCGGCCAAGTGCAAGTGGCACTCACACGCACACAGGTTTCCGTAGCACGAAATAATGTAATAAACATATTTTAATGGCTCAACAGCAAATATAATTAGGTTTTAACCGATTTCTTTAAAAGGAGTTGGCTAAATATTTGAACAGCATCTTTTTTAGGGTTCCGTACCCAAAGGGTTAAACGGGACCCGATTACTGAGACATCGCTGTCCGTCCGTCCGTCCGTCCGTCTGTCACCAGGCTGTATCTCATGAACCGTGATAGTTAGCCAGTTGAAATTTCTACAGATTATGTATTTCTGTTGAAGCTATAACAACAAATGCTAAAAACAGAATAAAATAAATATTTAAGGGGATGAAAAACGTGAGGGGGGGAAATAAATATTTAACAGAATAAAATAAATAATAAATATTTAACGAGCAAAATTATCATATTTTTTTTGTATACATACAAAAAAAGTGATAATTTTGCTCGTTTTTATAAAAAATGGCACGGAACCCTTCGTGCGCGAGTCCGACTCGCACTTGGCCGGTTTTTTTTGTATAAATTTCGTAAAACGGTTCACAGAATACATCTAACTACAAAGAATAAAATGGTTGTGACATACGGACGGAAAGTCAGATAGAGAGACAGACAGACCGACAGACATACAAACAGACATGGTAAATCCGTAAGGGTTACGTTTTCTGCCATTTGGCTATGGAACCCTAAAAACGACACAATAATCTCGATTTAAGACAAAAAATATCATCCACCGAAAGCCTTGACAAAGAACTACCGTTACGTTTAAAAAGTTTCCCATGTTCTAAATCTGGTCTGGTCTAACTGTGAGTCAAGTCATCATCCAAATCCGAATTCATGAGTTTGTCGAAATCCGCTGAGCCATAAAAATAAGGGGTGGAAAATTAGCAGCTAAACGGATCTCACCATGACCGAGATGTCATAATAAGATCCGTCTGACACAAAAATCTATACAAGCTGTTGTTTTGCATCCTCGTCAAATTCAAGGAGATGGGGATGCTAATGATTCTCGACCCGAACCAATAATAAAATGGTTATGATTTTTTTTAGTTTGTCTTATTTACGGAAATCGGTAAGTGTGGACCACCCGTGTTTTAAACGACCCGTCCGATCTTCGCCCTATAACCGCGCTTTCACACATACAAACAATCTCAAACGTTTATTCGATAATTTATTATGCCCTAAACCAAGTTAAGGGGTTTATTCTGAAATACTGACAATTTAAACAACAACAAAAATCAGCGTTTTTTAGTAATTAACCAGGTACAATCATTTTAATTGAATATTTATGTCTTTTGTGACAACCTCCTGAGTTTTGATGAGGATGCAAAACAACACGTTGTATAAGTTCTCCGGTCTATCGACACTCTTGGCCAGCCCACTGCCACTTTAGCTAGCTGGGCGGTAACAACAGTTCTATTCCAGATAATTATTTTCATGTCGGGTCTTTATAGAATCTCCGACGAAATAAGTCAATCTACTTCATCTAAAAAGTAAAATGACTTAAGCCATTATTAGTGCTTTTTTCGTTTGTTATGCTGTTTTCATTTTCGTTTGTGACATTCTTTTCCCTGAGGGGATGACGTAAATAGGATTCGTTATGCCTCGTGACTGTATTCGACAGAGGTTAAGGTTACTCGAAATTTAAGCCAATTTGACGTTTCACTTTTTGTTCATCTTTCACTCGAAGTGAATTGTCTGGACCATTCTGAACAGAGAATGCATCAAAATCTATCCAATGATTATTAGGTTTTATTTCAGATAAAAATCCATATAATTTTAATAGTAATATATAACTTACCCTAATGAGCGCGGAGTTTTTAAGCTCTCGATATCTTTTACTCACCTACCGAATGAACTAACAATGAAATGACAGTTGCGAATGAATTTTCTTTTCTATGATTTTTTGTTGAACTGTTCACTAGACTGTACTGTCTGATATAAGCTCTATCAACGTAAGCGTCATATAGTGCCTGCTGAGATGTAGGTACTTGTTTTAAAGCAGCTCCATAATCAAACGTTGAAATCCAGTTGTTTCTCCAATGAAGTTTATTAGTTTTCCATAATTTGTTGACAATTTAGTCTTGAAAGCTCATGTTTAAAATCAATAAAATTTTGTTGAGATGATTAAGTTGACTCAGATGGACTGTTGGACATATCAAAAGTGGAGTTATAGCGGATACTGAACTTTACTTGTGGGTTTTAAAGTTAGTGTATGACTAAAAATACTAAATATGTGAGACAGACTGTGAGAATTCAAAAGACAAAGGCCTCAGAAGTACCTCTAAACTAACGGAGGCACGTTGGTTTAGAGGTACTTCTGAGTCCTGGGTTCAATTCAAAGGCCGGGCAAAGTGTTATTAGTTGTTCCATCAGAAATTTCTCAGTAACATGGAGTGTGAATGTACCCGGTTGATGGCAATAGCTTCGATCCCTATTAAATGGGATTTAAACATAACTGGTAATATGCGGGTTTACTATTAATTAGACCTCTACCTCTTTTTTCTCTTCATCTTATGGAAATTCAAAAGTTTCCCTCACTGAAAATGTCAGTTCATCCAACTCAATTTAATTATCACAGCAGTGCCAGTTATTTTTGTACAGCTGGCTAAAGCTGTGGTCATTGCCGTAAGCGTTGTAATGTCTGCCGTAGACTCGTCTCATGTCCACATTTGCATAGACGGCATCTAAAATACACAAAATTTACCACGCATTTCGCCAAACCAACACTTGACACTGCGGCTAACTCCGTCTGTGTCTGACCTAACAAAGAGGTATTTAATTAAATGTAACAAAATGAGGAACGTAATAATAGTATTATTCGATTAAAATTATTTTCATTAATGTTCACCTGTACCTAATGTCGTGTTGAAAATATTCGTTTTATTAATCGGCATTTGTTTTAAAAATCTATTGTGATGATCTAATTTGGTGACTATCTTACGTTGTTTTGCGTTCACTGTATTGTTGGCTATCGAGGAGAGGGGTGAATTTAGGAAAAAAACATACAGTGACTTTTTGAGGAACTCGTTGCTAAATAATAACAGCCGCACGGGTCGATCTTTAAGGTTAAGCCGTGTTTGCCGAGGTTGGTCCGCGGATGCGTGACCATAATTACATACTGAGTTTCCTCCGTGCCTCGGAAAGCACGTTAAGCCGTTGGTCCCGGCTGTCATTTGTAGATCTCTGACATCCAGTCTTACCAAAGTGTATCGTATTACCCAGTAACTGATGGGTTGTGGAGGTAAGATAGGCAGTCACTTCATGTAAAATACTGGTACTCAGCTGCATCTGGTTAGACTGGAAGCCGACCCCAACATAGTTTGGGAAAAGGCTAGGCAGAAGATGACATACAGCGACTTTTTATAGCGGTCCAACAGCGATTCCATAGTACCCTTTCGCTTATTTACTTAACTTCTAAAAACATCTTGAGGAAAGTTACTCTTAAGGCACCCACAGGATAGTCCGGTTAAGAAGACGACAACCTCATAGGTAGAACTGCGGGATGTCATACATAAAAAAAAAAACATCGTGAGGAAACTAGCATGGCTGTGAGATATTTCTCGACGGCGTGTAAAGCCAAGTTAGAGGTCCATGGGTAGCATAAACACTGACACCAGGTAAACGATTAAGAAAGAAGACTTTAGTTCTGCTGGCCTACCATGACCTCTTAAAGCAGTATTATTTTACTCTTATTCCAGTGTGGGAAAGAGACGGAGCTATTCAGGATGTCTAGCGCCATCTTTTTCCCACACTAGTAGGCCACCTGGAGTAGTTATGAAAGTCGGCGCGTATATAACTGCTTACGCCTGCATTTTGATGGATGTTTTTTAACGCGCATGGAAATAATCTATTGAAAATCTATTGTGGAGAAAAAAAAAGTCACTTAAAAAACTGTAGCCTCTACGCTAGAGTTTATAAATGTGCAAATGTGGTGCTGTTCCCCAAACGACCGTAAATATGATATCGTGTCCTACTTGCCATGATGCCTGGAAACTGAGAGAGTTGATTGACGCTAGTGATAGCGTCGAAGCATAGTTCTGCACAGTTCGTACAGTTCTGTGCAATTCGTCATAGCCAATTTCTGTACTGACTGAGTATAGATTACTATCAATCAATCAATAATTTTATTATCAGGCAACTAAGGCCCATACATAAAATACACAAAATAATATTATAAAATAACAAATAAACTAATACATATTAAAAACCTTAAACTATAACTAAACACGTAATGTTGACGGCACGTCAAACCCTGTGAATACCTTCCATTAAGCTAATTAATTAGCAAAGGATTGAAGTGAATTCACCTTACATAGAGTGTAACGGACGGCATAGGTATTCAAACTTATGAAGCGCTCTGGCTATTGCACCATAGACCAAAACCTATTCTATCTATCAAAACATAACATCATGCCAGTAATCCCCAACTGGTTTGGCAGACGTATATCTAATAGTATACCTACAATTCGCTAATTAAGGTTAAGTACCATGTCCGTTGCTGCTACTTAGGAATTCTTGATGGCTAGCCTAGCTATCATTGACGTTAATTCCAGATAATTGTGAGAAAACTTTGTGATAAATTGCTCTGTATGGTGTCGGACGTAAAGAATAGCACCATCTCATATCTTCCCGTGGGTGACTAAGGGACTTGCCAGAGAATGGGCAGCGGCGTTCTCTGTGCTTTTGTAACAACCGTATTGCGATCGCCAACCCGCCTGCCAAGCGTGGCGATTATGGCAAAACCCCCCTTTTGTCAATGTGGCGTTGGGGGAGGCCTATGTCCAGCTCTGGACTTCTTTCGGCTGAAATGATGATGATGATGTGAGAAAACAGAATAAACAAACAATTGACTGGCTAGATTCGCCATAGAATCCATGACGGGGTAGACTTGTTATTGAATGGAGGTACTTGTTTGAGTAAGGTGGGACACCCTGGGCCTGTGGACGGTGAGTAATGGGCTGGCTCTTTCCGCAGGGTGCCAGGTAGTAGCTGAATGAGAACTGTCTAGAATCGAGCTGAGTGGACTGCCGTAGGCTGATGATGATGAGCAAAAACTTGCCAACCAGTATTACGCCTATTGTTATTTATTAAACGTGTTTCAATTCTAGGAAGGCTGAAAATTTTCGGCTTCGTTGTAACAGTAAGCAGATATAAAGTAAGTAGATAGAGTTCCTTAAAGCCAGGCTTAGTATTAGATAATGCTAATCCCTGTTGTAAGGAAATTCTGTTTAAGTGTAGTCGTAAATACAAAAGGAATTAAAATATGCTTGGATTATTTTCAGATGTTTTTTTGGATGGGTTGTCAACTGATATTTTCTCTGTAGCTGTTATTTTTAAATAGCAAGATTTCTTTTTGTAATTACAGAGTACAAGTTAAATTGCTCCTGTTTATTGAATTAAGTATTTTACTCGCGGTAGTCAAAGCCGAAGTTTCGGTCGTACACTATAAAAATCTCAAACTTGATAACTGTTGTGAAGTGTCAATCAATCAATAGTGGAAAAAAAGAGGGATCTCTTTCAAAATACCTCATTTATAATGCAGATGCTACGCCGTACGTACGTCGCGCTACGTCGCAGCCTTAAGGTCACCGACACGCATACGAGATGAAAAGATTTATCTTGTAAACACCTTGAACTTACGTACATAATATGATATATATTCTCTTTTGCCTGCGACCTCGATGGCAACAACCAGCGGTAATGGTAAACGGTTTTTTTTTTTGGCATCTTGCAGTTCAGCCTCTGAGGCTGGCTACTGCTTAACCGGACTATCCTGTGGATGCCTTGAATTTAAGTCCTACAGCCAGGGCATTAAACTTATAAACTAAGCGACAACACACTAAGGGCACTCCCTGTGGGTTACGGGCCTCTGTTTAGGGCAGGCAGGCCGCTGGGGGAGGGCAGCAAAGTGACAGAAGCCACGGGAACGATTTATATAGCTATGGCAATCAGGGATGGTGTAGATTCCCATGACTGAAAGAATTTTCGGATCAATAGTTCCGAAGATTGCCTCTTCATTCAAAATTACAAACTTATACAAACAAACACAAACTAAGAAACTTTACCTCTTTATATTATTTATAATTTCTAATAAAAATATGTGGATGTTCTAGAAATTTTACGATCCAACCAGTAACTACATCTAATATCACATAATTGTCATCTGCCGGAAAAAATAGATTACAGATATCCATTTCCTTGTATTATTCGATATTCGATTAATATTCTGAGAAGCCGTCTTACCAGGAGGTATCGTGTTACACTGCAACTCGTTATTGGAGGCCAGATAAGTAGTCACTTCGTGTATAATACTTGTTGCATCCGGTTAGACTGGAAGCCGATCATGATTGGGAAAAGGCTAGATACATGATAATTAATACGATTTACTACATTTGTAAAAAATCCAAATTCATCACTCGAGTCTCAAACTAATACAAGCCATATTGGAAGACTCAAACCAAACATGGACCATTTTCTATTCAGAAACCCCTCACAAACTTAGACTGACAGTATACTCAACTAAGCACTTTGGAAACTATACTACTCGTACTTCTACGTTATGAAAGCCTCCTAAACATTATTATTTCCTAACAAAGATAAACTTAAGGCACTAATGAACCTGCCCCACTGCCAGCGAGAAGCGAGAAGAGCCATGCGTAGTAGCGTGTCGATGGGAATCTAAATTAGGTGCCTTCCGTAGCGTCCATCAGTTCCTGTAATGAACCCTCGATATTAAGTGCCCAATCGTTTGTGGAACAACACCACACACACACACACACACACACTCCAGGGCAGAGTCATGAATGAATCGCCACACTTTGCAGGTTTTCCTTGCTGCGACCTACTGGGTTCGGAGTCTACTTTAAGACTTTCAGGTCAGCCATGGCAACTAAGTCCAGATGGAACACTTTTAGCAGCTGGATCAAATGGGTTAGGTAAGGAGGTGGCGCCTTGCCACAGCTTTAGTCTTTCCGTAGACCGCTCGTCTGTGAGTGGGGTGACATATTTCTTCTTTACTGACATGGCACTTACAATCTGTTGTACGTGTCTTAAACGAGGACATTGTCAATAGGTTTTCGCTTCGCCGTCGGCAGTGGGACAGATCCTTAGACGAGGCGACAATTCCTCCAACATAACCACCGTCTACAAAGCAAGTCATAATAATTTTCTAGGTCTATACGACCATGACAACCCATTTTGCCCAGTTGTGTTTAGTAAATGGGAAGTGACGGCTTGAGTTCTAACATAACGCTAGTAAATCAGGTCTTAAATGCAAACTTGGGTAAGATCGTTTGGTCTATGAGATTTGACAAAACAACACGGTACGGTTGGCTCAGTTGCTGAGCGATTGGATGCTGCGCTGTGGGTTGCGGGTTAATACTCGGAATAAATATTTTTATGGCCTACAGGTAGTAGTTCCAAGTCTGGCTGTTTGTGTATGTGTTGAGTTTTAATGTTCGTAAACGCACCTTCGATACAAGAAAAATTTTTAGAGAAGGGCAATGATTTTTTTTTAAACAAATGTAGTTTGCGTATTTAGTACACATTCAAGTTATACGTAACAGGAGATGAGCTTATTGCCACTCGACCTGGGAATCAACTCAGGACTTCACGTTCAGCAGATGCCCTAGGGACGGTAAGACCAAAAAGGCAGTCCTGAATATTTGACAAAAGCGCCAACAAGACCGTCAAGTTTTTACAAGAGCTCGCACGGTACTATTATCATCATCGCCTAGCCTTTTCCCAACTTCGTTGGGGTCGGCTTCCAGTCTAACCGGATGCAACATAGGGTATATATCATCACGCTACGAGCAATAGGAGCGGAGCAGCAATGAAAAATGTTGCGAAAACGAGGAAAGTGTGACGCAGACGAAGTTGCGCGGGACAGCTAGTATATCATAAATAATGGCTCATTTTTGCAAAAATACGATGAATTTGTAGTAAAAATATCAAATTTACTCAGCTTCCAAAAAGGCACCATAATTATAAATAATATGAAGACTCAACTCAGAATTGAAGTAATAGGGAACCATCAATGAACGTTGAAGTGATACAAACATCGGCCATTACGAATAGTAGACACAATAACACGTATACTGAGATATCAGAACAAAGTGGTATCTAGTGTAATCGTGCGCGTGTTTATCTATTCTATATATCTATATGTATTTATAAATAATAGATACTATAGACAGATATTTATAAAATAACTAGCTGCTGCCCGCGATTTCGTTGGCGTGGAAATTTTGATGGGTTTTAGGGGTATGAAAAATAGATGTTGGCCGATTCCCTGACCTACCCGACATGCCCACAAAATTTCATACAAATCGGGTCAGCCGTTTCGGAGGAGTTTGGTAACAAACACCGCGATACGAGAATTTTATATATTAATAGCTGCTGCCCACGACTTCGTTCGCGGGGTTTTTTATGGATATGAAAAATAGATGTTGGCCGATTCTCAGACCTACCCGATATGCACACAAAATTTCATCAAAATCGGTCAAGCCGTTTCGCAGGAGTATGGCAACGAAAACTGTGACACGAGAATTTTATATATTAGAAGAGCGTTTATACCCTACGGCATTTCATACAAACTTTCAAGTCGTTATTTTCCGAAATGACTGAACAGATTTTAATGAAACTTCCTACGCATAAGCAGTACACATAGGTCTAAAAAGTTACTTAAAAACATTCGAAAAATCTTTTAAAAATGAAGATAATTGGAAATTTCTGTTTCTTTAGATAATTAAAAATCGGTCTAATTTAGCTGTTACATTATTTTTCGAAAATGTTTTTTGTAACTTTTTAGACCTATGTATACTTCTTATGCGTAGGAAGTTTCATTAAAATCTGTTCAGTCATTTCGGAAAATAACGACTTGAAAGTTTGTGTGAAATGCCGTAGGGTATAAACGCTCTTAAATGTCACTTTCCGTATCCGTCTGTACGCCTGGGATGTTCTTTTACACTGCACTTCTTAAAGGATTTTAAAGCAGTCAATATCGTCTTGAATATTTCTTACAGTAGGTTTGTGTATACTATCTTATTTAAAACATGCATAAGCATCTGCTTAACCTTTTCCCAACTGTGTTGGGCTTTTGGGGTTGGTCCAGTCTGACTGGATGCAGCTGAATACTAGTATTTTACATGGAGCGACTGCCTATCTGACCTCCACAACCAAGCTTATACTGGGAAATACCGTATCCCTTAGTAAGGCTGGTTGTCAGACTTTGGGTCACTGACTACATACGACTGTCAAAGATGTACAAAAAATCTACCAACGGTTTAACGTGCTTTACAAGGCGGTATATGGGTGGTGACCCATCCATAGACCAGCCAAGGCAAGCACGGCTTAACCTAAAGATTGATCTGATTAGCTGTCATTATTTACCAACGAGCTCTTCTTTTTAAATTTGCATGTAACAAAGAAATATCGATGTTTTATCATGGCGTAAATAACATGTAGAACGGAGGCGAGTTTCTACTTATTACGAATATAATCAATCATAGTACAAATCCTTGTGATTATTGTTGCAACGTAAAAGTACGATTAAATATATATATTTCTAAAGAATTTTGAAACAGATTCTTTGGTGAGGCCTTTATCTTACGAAGCAAGTTTTGGACAAAATTGTCACAAAAATACCACGAATATCACATTTCTTTTACAAATTAATCTATACAGGGTGTAACGGAAAGGGTATATACATTCTTAAAGGTGTGCTACAGACCATCAAACTGAACAAGTTTCTCCACAAAGAAAAATAATCATAGCGAAAAAAATATCAGCTGCCCCATACATTTGGGTCGAATAGGAATTTAAATTTTGTATGGGGCAGCAGATAATTTTTTCGTTATTACGATGTTTGTTTCTGGAGAAACATGTTCAGTTTGATGGTCTGTAGCACACCCTTAAGTATGTATATACCCTTTCCGTTACACCCTGTAGACTAATTATGTCGTTACAAAATCAGTGAAGAGACTTTTGGCCGCGATTTGGATAACTTACTTACTATTTATGGTAGATACATAGCTGTAGCTGTGTTCTGTATGGTGTCGGACGTAAAGAATAGCACCATCCCATATCTTCCCGTGGGTGTCGTAAGAGGCGACTAAGGGACTTGCCAGGGAATGGGCAGCAGCGTTCTCTGTGCTTTTGTAACAACCGTACTGCGATCGCCAACCCGCCTGCCAATCGTGGCGATTAAGGCAAAACCCCCCTTATGTCAATGTGGCGTTGGGGGAGGCCTGTGTCCAGCAGTAGACGTTAAAAAGGGCTGAAATGATGATGATGATGATGACATAGCTGTTGTTCGATTGTTCGCCTCAATCGGACCATCACCATATTATCACTTCAAGCACTAATCCTACAGAGATAAAGGTGATGGCCGGTTTAACTAATCATTAAAATCTTGCCTTTCACATACATGAACATATTTTTTTATAAAATCATCACACACTTACATGAGTGTATAACGTGAGGTCGACACACTGAAGTGCGATTAACGCTTGTGCGACAAAACTGTAATGCGACTCACTATAGGTCGAATGCACGCTTGTGCGACAAACCATACGAGTAACATGCATAAAATCTCAATCGACGCTCCCAAAATCCTTTTTGTTGCTCAAGCAGAGCGATCATGCAAAGGAACCGCAAAAAAACCACACCAACTTATAAATTTCAGGAACAGCGAAACTCGCTTACATTCAGAGTGCATTATGAATATATTTGTGTTTAATTTCACCGTGGCTAAATATAGTATATTTCATTACGAGTCCGGAAAGCCTGTCATTGCAAAGAGTTCCGACAAATGTCTACCCGAGCCGAGGCGCAGCCGAAGGTGAGGGTTGACAGTCGGAACAAGTTGCAATGACGGTTCCGCACGTGTACTGAACAACTATTTTTAATACAGTTGCGAAAAAATTAAGCAATTTAATAAAGAACATTTTTGGAAAATGGCGCCAACCGTAAAAGAATATAAGCAGAGATTTTTTTGTTTTCTTCATCCATTCTGGGTAGGCAAAGGGAACTATGCCCATACAGCCAAGTCTTCAGTAGATTTTTTTTATTGATATGAAATGAAATGAAACCTAACATAACTCATTGAAACAAATCATTAAATCTGATACTGAAACAAATTAGTAGCTTCTTTTTAGAAATATTTGCATGAATCATAAAAACTTCTATGATTTTTTTTTAGTAAAAACTCCGTGGTTGGTTTTTTTTCTTTTTAATAGACATTATTTTGACAGTTGGGAAAGAGAACGCACGAGTTCGGACAAGGTAAAGAAAAAGCTCGAGTGTGTAATAGCTCACATCCCGAACGCTATACGTCCCTGCAATACGCCACTTTTTGAGCAACTGTATTAAAAAATTCATTCCGGCTTCGCGTGAATCAGGAGGGTTCTTTTCCTATTTTCAGCCAAGATACAGGGATTACGCCAGCGCCCACAATTTTGTGTATTTCGCTCTTTGTTGCCATATTACACAGTTTGCTATTATTAAAAATACTGGATTTAATAAGTTGGCACTTCTTCTTAAGACTTGTTTCTTTATTTAGTTGTTAAATTATTTTGTCTGAATGAGTAAGCCATCTTCTGCTTGGAGTCTATTGAATAACCTAGTTAGCAGTATTTGATGATAGGAATATCTTGGCAATGATTTTTGCCTTTATCACTTTGATAAAAAGATGACTATATGAAAACATAGATGCCGAAATATGGGTGTACCATCAGGTACACCTTAACGCTTGTATGATGTCATGGCTTCAAAAGATTGATTGCTTATTGGCTCTGTTAACTGACATCATCTGCCTAGCCTTTTCCTAGACTATGTTGGGGTTGGCTTCCAGTCTAACCGGATGCAGCTGAGTACCAGTATTTTACATGAAGCGAATGCCTATCTGACCTCCACAACCCAGTAACTGGGTAATACGATACCCCTTGGTAAGACTGGATGTCAGACTTTCGGCTTCTGACTACTCGTAACGACTGTCAAAGATCTACAAATGAAAGGCGGGACCAACGGCTTAACGTGCTTTCCGACGCACGGAGGAAACTCGGTATGTAATTATGGTCACCCATCAACAAACCAACCTCGGCAAGCACAGTTTAACCTTAAAGATCGACCCGTGCGGCTGTTAATTGTTAGCCACGAGCTCCTCTGTTAACTGACATTTATCGCCATTCACGACAGCCATTCGCCTCTTTTTCTCTCCTACTTATTATGGTAAAGGGTAGAATATCTACATTCGAAATAACATATTATTATGCACTCATGTAAAACACATCCCTGCAGATGACGTCACTGTTTCCACAGTAAAGTATTGTGTTAGAGAGAGGGCGGATCACACGAAATAAGCCGGCGGTTTGTAAACAGCGGGCATATTGTTTCTTCGTCCTCAACGCTCAGCAAGTACTCTTATACCGATTTAGGTTAGCCTTAGACAGATGAATCGTAGAGAAAATTGCGGAAATGTTTGAATGATTTTGGATTGAGTATGGAGTTTTAATTAAGGATACCTGAATCGGATACGTAAGAGCTCGTGGCTTAATAATAACAGCCGCACGGGTCGATCCTTAAGGTTAAGCCGTGATGAAGATGAAGCCAGATAGGCAGTCGCTTCACTTAAAATACTGGTACTCAGCTGCATCCGGTTAGACTGGATGCCGACCCCGAGATAGTTTGGAAAAAGACTAGGCAGATGATGACCTGGATCGGATACATTAAGTCATGCCTTTTTCTCATGGTGGTAGGCAGAAACTATAAGACGCCACATGCTACCATCCTTACATACTCCTTTCGCGTCGTTTAGTGTCAGTCATGATAGTCGTAAAAAGGAGTAAATAGTTAGGCTGGTAAAACTGCGTTTAAAAATATGTATAATTTTTACTAATTTCATCATCATCATCATCAGCCTATAATGTTCTAACAGCTGGGACATAGGCCTCCTCTCAATGAGAGGGAGTGGGCTTTATCCACCACGCGGGCCCAGCGCGTGTTGGTAAATGTCACATGTCTTCGAATTTTCAGTTCTAGAACACGATGTTTTCCTACACCGCTTTGAGAGCAGCAGTGATGAAATATATTACTGCCTGGGTTCGAACCTACGACTTACTGCTCGTAAGTCGGGGCTGCCACCACTGGGCCACCGCTGCACTCTACTAATCGCTTTACTTATTTGCATAATATAATTTTTTAAATGTAAACCTAGTCTAAGTTGTCTTTTTTTCATCGAAAGTGAGACTGGAAAATTATCTAACACGACAAAACACCTAAAGCAGGAAACGAGCAGTTAGAAAACTACCTATGTGTATTCATGAACCTATCTAAGTGCAAATTATATATTCAAATGCACTGACGTCAGAATTGAATTTTCAGTACTGAAGTTTCATGAAAGTTCCACTGTTTTTACAATAAACGGCAACTGCAAATTAACCACACTACAATACAAACGCTAGGAAAATTCAAGTTGAAAACTAATTGTATCATTCTGCTTGCTTTTGAGTGTTGTTACAAACATTTGTAGTACATACCTGCATACGCCAGCTTTTATTATGATTAATTTGTTTCTGTTTAATTAAAATATACAACTAGTTAGTCTCAGCTAGTGAAATTCAGGTTTTGGCTTCCATTCCCAGATCGAGTGGAGTGTTTTGGGGGTTTTTTCTTCAGGAATTTCTCAGTAATGGCCAGGTGTACGGCTTTGTGCTTGGTTGATTAGATGGAACTTAAACATAACTGCCGAAATATAAGTGTACTAGGTACAGGTAAACCTCTGCCTAAACTATCGGGTATTCCAGACTTGATGTTATGTTAAGTTCAAACAAAGAAATACTTTTACTATATTGCATTTAAGAGTATTTAAACGTCCAAGTTGTGTTAAATTATACGTAAAAATATACATAGTAAATAAAGTATACCTAATGACTATACAATTCACCGAAAAGTTAAGACACTATCTAATCGTAACAGTTTGATATAATAGTGTTTTTTAGGGTTCCGTAGCCGAATGGCAAAAAACGGAACCCTTATAGATTCGTCATGTCTGTCTGTCTGTCTGTCTGTCTGTCTGTCCGTCTGTATGTCACAGCCACTTATTTCCGAAACTATAAGAATTATACTGTTGAAACTTGGTAAGTAGATGTATTCTGTAAACCGCATTAGGATTTTCACACAAAAATAGAAAAAAAACAATAAATTAAGGGGGTCCCCATACTTAGAACTGAAAACCAAAAAAAAAAATTTCTTCAAACCCATACGTGTGGGGTATCTATGGATAGGTCTTCAAAAATGATATTGATGTTTCTAATATCATTTTTTTTTAAACTGAATAGTTTGCGCTAGAGCCACTTCCAAAGTGGTAAAATGTGTGTCCCCCCCCCTCTAATTTCTAAAGTAAGAGGAGAAAAATTCTGAAAATATTTAGGATTGTAGAACGTAAAAAAAACTATCAACGAAAATTGGTTTCAATAAGATATGATGTTTAGTTTTTGAGATATGGGACTTTTTCATCAAACTGCAGCAGTAACTTTGTTTTTCATAAACATACTATGAAAAACAAATTTAGTTTTGCGGTTGTGTGGAAGTTTACTAACTAATACTACTAACTAATGAATGACGGTTCTGTATGGTGTCGGACGTAAAGAATAGCACCATCCCATATCTTCCCGTGGGTGTCGTAAGAGGCGACTAAGGGATTTGCCAGAGAATGGGCAGCAGCGTTCTCTGTGCTTTTGTAACAACCGTACTGCGATCGCCAACCCGCCTGCCAAGCGTGGCGATTATGGCAAAACCTCCCTTATGTCAATGTGGCGTTGGGGGGAGGCCTAAGTCCAGCAGTGGACGTCTTTCAGCTGAAATGATGAATGAATGACAGTTCAAAATATTGTTATTATATTGTTTGGAGCTATGGAACCCTGTGTGCGAGTAAGACTCACACTTGGCCGGTTTTTTTTTATTTTTGTGTATTAGTTTAGAGGTGCTTGATTCGCTCTTTGAAACATACACCATGTTTCAAAGAGCAAATCAAGCACCTCGTAGTAAGTATTGAGATCTTTTGATATGCACGAAAACGATTAATTTATGTATAAGTAATTGACAGATTTTCTTTCACGAGCGATTTTTGACGTTACAACGTCAAAAAAAATCGATGAACGCCAGCTGCACGCACGAAAAAGTATGACTCATTGTACGTTACGATCGGATCGTACGTTACGCTCATTGTAACGTTACGATCGGAGCGAGAGCGCTGCACGAGTCAGCGAAAGGCACGATCGGCTTGAGCGTTCGGGTTGTTATTCTTACAAGAATGCAATCATTTCATCAATGTTTTGTTATGACGTTGCCACGTTAAACTATCGTCCGTAAACCGACTTTATAGACAAGCATTTTTTTTCACAATTGCAGTATCCTGAATTGAATAACGCTGAGTTTTTATAACAAAGCAAAAACAATGAAAAACAAACTGAACAAAAACAAAGTTTTTGATTAAAAAGCATATTAGTTCGGGATGCTGACACGTGGGTATTAAACTAACATATTTCGGAGCACTGTGCAGCATTTTAATAATTTCATTGAGAGTTCTAAATAAATTATAAAGCTCTTGCACAGAGGGCGATGTTGGACGAACGCAATACAAAACACGTAGTGTGCAGATTATAAATTGCTATATTATATGCAAGTTGGAAATTAATTACCTGAGGTGTCGTGCTCTGTCTGAGGAGCTCGTGTCGAAATAATAACAGCCGCTCGAATTAGTCTTCATGTTAAGCCGTGCTTGCCTAGGTTGGTCTGTGGATGGGGGACCACCCATTACATTTCAAGTTTTCTCCGTGCCTCGGAAACCGCCTTAAGTCGTTGGTCCCGGCTGTCATTTGTAGATCTTTTACAGTCGTTACGGTGGTCAGTGGCGCGAAAGTCTTACCAAGGGATATCGTAATTTCCAGTACTAACTGGGGTGTGGTCAGATACGCAGTCGCTCCATGTAAAATACTGGTATTCAGCTGCATCCGAATAGACTGGAATCCGACTCTAATATAGTTAGGAAAAGCTAGGCAGATGATGTGTCGTCCTTTGTCTTTCATAAAAAGTACTTTTGCATATAACGAAACCTTAACTTATAATTATCCAGATGTTTTGTCAACAAGAAGCATTGTTTAAAATCACATAATCATTAGACTATCAGTTGCGTCTCTCTGTTTAGCAAGGACATCACCGGGTTTTCACCCACCCATAGATCGTCTCTTAGCATCAGGTCCACTATATGCCAGCTTGGCTAGGACCTCCACTTATTCGAACACAGCAGGACATTATTTGTGGATCTAGTGTTCGCAGGGGTCACTGTTCGCTGGGTTCAACATCTTATTGGGTTTTTCCACCACGTATTTTTCCAGTATTACTTTGCCCTACCAGGTGGCCTACTATGACGTCATAAATCAGAATTGTTTTATTCTCATTGCAGATTGGGAAAGAGACAGAGCTATTCGGGTCGTCTAGCTCCATCAGTAGCCCCCTGGGAATTGAACCTAGGTGCAACAGTGCAGTAGAGTTTCCGACCAGTATAGCTAACGACAAAGTAATTTGATACTGTTGCCATGAAAACTACTGAAATTAATAAGAACATAGTGTCCCACTTAATACTTTTGTACAGTCAGTGAGCAGCATAACCTGACCCATTTGCCTCTTTTTTGCTTTGTGAGATGGGTCAGGTAATGGTGAAGGGCACTGTACATGATGAAATAAGTAAAACAAACAGAAAACCGTTTCAAACACAGAGGAAGTTAAATTCACGTGACTTATTTGTGTATCTATTTGTAGATACCTACGGTGCGTCTAGGAGTTTGATAATGCGCTACTTTCCAGATCAATGACCTGCGTGCTAATAATGTGTAACACCGTAGTGATAACGCAATCAATGATTCGATGGGATTCAATATAACTGTACGTTACCGTGGCAACAAGGAGTAAATGGTTCTATTATATTCATTTTTCGCTTAACAAGTGGTAAGAAAGCTGTGTTCGTGTAAAAATAAATACCAATGCGTCGACTTGAGAATCTCCTCAATTATATGGGTACTGGACAATGTTTAGTTCAATATGATTGTTTTCAACACCGATTGCCTTTAACCACGGCAAACTCTGGGCTACAAGGTACCTCAAAAAATGTGCCAAAATTCTCATTTCCTCAGCTTCTTCTGGGCAAGCATACCCCTAGGCCGTATCATCGTTTCACACCGGGTGAGTAGCGGCCAAACGCAAGCTACACCTGATCAAAAGTAATCTTGTTTAAAAAAAAACGTGTGCGTCTTGGGACGCTCGACAGAAGTGATAACTTAAACTTTACCAATCTAAGCCTGCTGCCGTATGCGTGACAGAAAGGGAAGCCAAACAGTGAGGCGCCGTAACGCGTTACGTTACGAAGCGGTTTACCCTCCCATAAGAAGTTATCACTTCAAAAAAACTTTGAGACGTAATCGTTTTAAAACTGTTTCCTATTCCTAAGATACTTTCAACCGGATCGATGTCTGTGTTTCGATTGCTTATGTTAATCCAACATTCACCACCTTATCTGTGCAGGTGGGAAAACACACAACTAAAATAAATGTACCAAGTTTGACATATCGATG
Source organism: Cerastis rubricosa (assembly GCA_949152445.1). Lineage (NCBI taxonomy): Eukaryota > Metazoa > Arthropoda > Insecta > Lepidoptera > Noctuidae > Cerastis > Cerastis rubricosa. The sequence goes on along the minus strand of OX424525.1, from coordinate 14,446,258 downwards.
CACATTTTCATGACAAGCAACACCACCTTGACCAGCACACTGGTGGTCATACTATATTGACTTTTTCATTTCGATGGTGGTTTAAAGTCATCATCGGCCTGGCATTTTTCCAACTATCTTGGGGTCGGCTTCCAGTCGAACAGGACGCAGGTGAGTATTATACATGAATCGACTGCCTATCTGACCTCCACAACCCAGTAACTGGGTAATACCCCTATATAAGACTGGATGTCAGACTTTTGGCTTCTGACTGCTCGTAAGGGTGTCAATCTAGATGTACAAATGACAGCTGGGACGTTGGTCCGGGCTGTCATATTTTGTAGATCTTAACTGTGAAGCTGTGAGCTTAAAGTTATTTCCAAGGTACAGAGGAAACTCGGTATGTAATTATGGTCACCCATCCACATCAAGCACGCTTTACCTTAAAAATGGACCCGTGCGGCTGTTATTATTAAGCCATGAGCTCTTCCCTCGATGGTGGTCTTAAGTAGACACCCTGAAATATGACCACACTTTTCTGAAGCACGCTGATGTAGTTTTATAACTTCGTGTTAGGTCTAAGCTCTAATTCAAATTAGGTAGGAATACAATCTCTCCATCACTTCTTAAGAAGTTACCTAAACGTATTAACTATACGCTCCAACTTGAAACAAGAAATTAAAACGCTACGATCATCTTTCATCCGCATAATGATGAGTGATTAATGAGCTTGTTAGTATTAAATTAGAGGAATAAGGAACAGTACATTAACTTAATACTGGTGAAATAGATCGAGGAAACAATATTATAATACAAATTGTATAGAGTTTTCGTCAACCGGCCTTTTACTTTGGCCAGAGGCTATTAATATGATTTTGTAAAAACATTCAAAAATGTAGTAATACGTAAATAAATAAAAAAAGGAAAAAAAATATTAAAACAAAAAAAAATACTATTGAAAAATTATTGGTATTTATAAATTAAGTTAAAATTCATATTTATTTTTTACTATGGTATTTTTACAAACTTTTATTTAACTTTAATATTTTATGATTGGTTGTTCACGTCATATATTGCAACTGAATTTTAAAACAGTTATCCCCAACCGATTGAGCTGAAATTTTGCATACTTACACGTTTAGTTTGAATGACGGCAAATGATTAGATATGAGACGTCATTATATGTATATCCAATATGGTGGACTAGTTATTTTTTATGCACTTCCATGCCATGAGTATCAATTAAAAGGGTTTGCTGAAAAGTATACGAGAAAATGCCTTTACAACTATGGACAGCTTATTTTTTACAAAACGTTTTTTCATTATGTATTGGCACTAAGATAGCCTCTATCACATGAGATTTGACCAAAACTAGCAAAATGTATGTAGGTGGGCAAAGTGTGGGTGTACTAACCTCTTACTCATCGGGGATTACAAGCGAAATGTAATGTTACCTTTATACAAGCTGCTGTTTTGCAACCTCGTCAAATTCAAGGACGTAACTATGCCAATGATTACAAGCATAGTGTAATGTTATCTTTATACAAGGTGTAGTTTTGCAACCTCGTCAAATTCAAGGAGGTAACTATACTAATGATTTTCATCCTGAATCAATAATAAAATGGGAAGGTATTTTTTTTTTTCATAAAATCAAAATCAAAAAATTATTTATTAAAATTAGGCTGATAATCAGCACTTTTTGAACGTCAAAATTACAAGAGATAGTCCCCCAAAACGCCCGCCCTTCGCCTTCATATTTACGGAAATCTGTAACTGTGAACCACCCGTGTTTTAACGCGGCCCGTCTGAATCTCGTTTTATAACAGCGCTTCCACACATACAATCTCAAACGTTTATTCGATTTCTTATTCCCTAAACCACGTCAAGAGGGTTATTCTGAAATACTGACAACTTAAACAACCAAAAAAATCAGCGTTTATTAATAATTAACTAGGTACCGTAATTTAAATTGATTATTTATGTGTTTTGTGACAACCTCCTGAATTTTGACGAGGATGCAAAACAACACCTTGTATTACCTACTCAAATATTTTCCAGGCAAGCGGTGCCATGGGTACAAATGATGTTTAAAAATACTTTACTAAAAGAGCGACTCGGTTCAAAGTTAATTGAAACTACGCAATTAGCAAACGCCTCGGTATTCATTCATGAAAGGTATTTGGCCACTTTCTTTGATTTTATTGGAAACTTGTCGATATTGGTACGTTTGGTCATAGTTCAATAACTTTTTGTGAATAATTGTCATTTGACAACCAAAATATAGTGATATAAGTTTTTAAACTGACATGGTCACTAACACTATCAATAACACTAGTAACGGGATATTTACCATGTTTATCCGTGATCATGGCGTTTGCAACAGCGCCGAAATATCGGGAACTCATAACAAATAATAAACATGGTAAATATCCCGTTACTAGTGTTATTGCAAAATATAGTGAATTAATGTGTGAATCCCCTAGTAATAAGTACAAGGTCCTTGTCCTGCGGACAAAGGCTGGAAGATACTCTTATAGATGAAGTCAGTTACTATTTTCTTGTAAATAAATCAATTAGGATTTAATAATCTAAACTATTAACTGACTACCTCGTTGGTCAAGGAGTCACAATCGCTACTGCTGAGCATGAGTCCTAGGTTCGATTCCCGGGGCGGGAAAATTGTTATTGGGTTTTTCTATTAGGAATGTTTCAGGAGCAGCCTCAGAGTATGAATTTGTGACGACAGCAACAGACTCGCCTCCTATTACATGGGACTTCAACATAGCTGGCGAAATGTGGGTGTACTATTAGGTACACCTCCGCCTAACTCTTCGGGGATTACAGGCGTTATTATACAACCGGTTTTTAGGGTTCCGTAGCCGAATGGCAAAAAACGGAACCCTTATAGATTCGTCATGTCTGTCTGTCTGTCTGTCCGTCCGTATGTCACAGCCACTATTTTCCTAAACTATAAGAACTATACTGTTGAAACTTGGTAAGTAGATGTATTCTGTGAACCGCATTAAGATTTTCACACAAAAATAGAAAAAGACAATAAATTTTGGGGGTTCCCCATACTTAGAACGGAAAACCAAAAAATTTTTTTCATAAAACCAATACGTGTGGGGTATCTATGGATAGGTCTTCAAAAATGATATTGAAGTTTTTAGTATCTTTTTTTTCTAAACTGAATAGTTTGCGCACTTCCAAAGTGGTAAAATGTGTGTCCCCCCCCCTCTAATTTCTAAAGTAAGAGGAGGAAAATTCTGAAAATATTTAGGATTGTAGAACGTAAAAAAAACTACCAACAAAAATTAGTTTCAATAAGATATGATTTTCAGTTTTTGAGATATGGGACTTTTTCATCAAACTGCAGCAGTAACTTTGTTTTTCATAAACATACTATGAAAAACAAATTTAGTTTTGCGGTTGAGGGGAAGTTTACTAACTAATACTAATAACTAATGAATGACAGTTTAAAATATTGTTATTATATTGTTTGGGGCTATGGAACCCTGTGTGCGAGTAAGACTCGCACTTGGCCGGTTTTTTTGATATCCCATAACTCTAGGATATGATTGAGACCATATCAAAGAATCAACTGACATATGAATTATGTTTCAATCACACAATTTTTTTTTTTCGCCTTTTCTTAGCTTTAAATATGAATTATTGGCTTGAATAAAACGAATTACTCATATTTATCAATGAAACTACTACTATTTAACTACACTTCGTTCGATTCGTTACTGGTGCCAATTTTTGACCTAATTTAATTATGATTGATGATATCTCCAAAACTATGCATTTTTGGACCACCTATTCTAGGAGTTTTAGTATTATTTTTACCTACAAAATATAACCCTAGAGTTATGGGATATAAAAAAAAACAGGTTGTATTATGTATGTCATCATCTACCCTTTCATCACCTAGCCTTTTCCCAAACTTTGTTGGGATCGGCTTCCAGTCTAACCGGCCGCAGCTGAGTACCAGTATTTTACATGAAGCGACTGCCTACCTGACCTTCACAACCCAGTAACTGGGTAATACGACACCCTTGGACTAGGCTGGATGTCAGACTTTTGGCTTCTGACTATTCGTAACGATTGTTAAAGATCTACAAATGACAAACGGGACCAACGGCTTAATGTGCATTTCGAGGCACGGATGAAACTCGGTATGTTAAGATGGACACCCATCCACGGACCAACCTCGGCAAGCAAGGATTAACCTTAAAGATCGATCTGTGCGGCTGTTATTATTTAGCCACGAGCTCGTCTTCTTATTTATGTATATATGTTATGTATAAATTAATTTATTGAAGCTTCAGGTACAGTATTGTTACAAAAGCCACTTTTTATGTTGAACTTTGAATACCGGACCATTTCCATAACAGACAATTGTCTTGACCTCTTAAACGTCACTACTAGAGCAAGAAAAACTATCAATCATTCCCAAACAAAGTCCACTATCTTCCCCAGTTAAATTCGCAACTAGTGTCCTCACGTGGCCTCGAAACATCTTAACGTTTCCAAGAAAAATAAAAGCATAGTCAAAAAAACATCAAAATCTCATTAGTTCCATTTCATGCCGAGACGACACTACGGAAGCTGTATAACTAATGTACAGTAATAAACAGGGACGGGGGAATGTCGTATTTCTTTTTATAACTTCACTGTGGCATCCATTTTCTGGTTTAAAAGGTATCTACTGAGTGGCGACGTGAAAACAGTTGGTATTACTCGATGTTAGTGCTGACGTAAATACTTGGGGAGTTATGGCCGAATGGAGGATAGGTAGTTAGGGGTGTTACATACTGTGACGTGCCTATGGATCTATATTAAAGCAAGCTAAAGCAAAATGTTCAGAAATACTAAAGGCTGGACCAAAGCAAACAAGAGCGGAGCGGAGAGGAGATATGACCAATCACAGGAGCGACCAGAGATGTGATGTAGATTTCCATCAATGTGATTGTTTGGTTTCTGCACGTCTCCTCTCTGCTCCGCTCGCTTTGTTGGACTCCACGCCTAAATCTAAGACAAGCCAAGCTAAGAAACTTGTATGAAAGTACTGCCACTGTAACATTCTGTTTAGGGTTCTGTGTCTGTTCAACAAAAAAAAACAACTTTTTTTATGAATGGCGTCTCGCAGTTCAACTTAGAACTTAGTTCGTCTGCTTAACCGGACTATCCTGTGGGTATCTTATGAGTAAGGCCTCCAGCGAGGGAATAAAAACTTACAAACTAAGCGACTACACGCTAAGGGCACCCCTGTGGGGTATGAGCCTCGGCTTAGGACGTCGCAGGGTAGGACTGTATGGGGACAGGCTGGATCTGAATGATAAAAAAAAAACCAACCCGGAGCAATAACTACTTTATAATCCACTAGGTTTTGCCCGCAGCTCGCTTGCGCAAATTTATAATTTTACAATAATAACCGTCTCATACACGTGGCGCCATCTATTATGATAAGAACGTTATTGTTGTTTTCCTCGAGATCAGTACTTTTATTCGAGAATAAAGGTACCCTATGTCCGCTCAAACCTGACAACGTATAATGCAAAATTTCAAAATTGATGTTTTCAATAGTTCAAAAATCCGATATATAAAATATATTTTAATATTTTTGTATTCCGAGCTGTAGTAATTTTTTAATAAATTTGCCCGTGATGAAGTCGGAGATGAGGCTGAAGAGTTGGATGGCTTTTCCACGTATATCTAAATATATAGAACTCAAAGGTGACTGACTGACATAGTGATCTATCAACGCACAGCCCGAACCACTGGACGGATCGGGCTGAAATTTGGCATGCAGGTAGATGTTATGACGTAGGCATCCGTTAAGAAAGGATTTTGATCAATTCTACCCCCAAGGGGATAAAATAGGGGATGAAAGTTTGTATGAAACTTTGTCAATTTTAAACCGATCGGGCTGAGACTTTGCATGCATAAAACTACTATGACGTAGGCATTCGCTAAGAAAGAATTTTGATAAATTCTACCCCTAAGGAGATAAAATAGGGGATGAAAGTTTGTATGAAACTTTGTCAATTTTAAACCGATCGGGCTGAGACTTTGCATGCATAAAGCTACTATGACGTAGGCATCCGCTAAGAAAGGATTTTGATCAATTCTACCTCCAAGGGGATAAAATAGGGGATGAAACTTTGTATGAAACTTTGTCATTTTTAAACCGATCGGGCTGAGACTTTGCATGCATAAAGCTACTATGACGTAGGCATCCCCTAAGAAAAGATTTTGATAAATTCCACCCCTAAGGGGATAAAATAGGGGATGAAAGTTTGTATAAACTGATTGGGGATATAACCTACTTTGTATATATTATACTTTTATTTGTTTTCCTATATTTTCTCAACATAACCATCTTTTACACTATTATTCAAAGTCATATTTTTTTTGTTTACATTTCTTTTTATTCCTAATAATCAGTATTATATACATTAATTTTGCATAACTTCATTTTCACATAACATGTATAACATTTAAGAATAATAATACCATGGTACAAGTAGTTAAGTACATGTTTTCAGTTTAGTAAGTATTTTTTCATAGTGCCCTCAAGACGACACTCTGACCTGAATTTCATTCATTTAAGACAAAAATCAGTGAAACAACCTTTAATCATTCTAAACAGTTGGTTTTTAGACATAACTATCTCAGGTATAGTTAAAGTAATAAGGTATGTAACAACAATAACCAAAAATAAAATGGCTGAATGTAAAAATGTGAACAGTTGTTTAGTATGAATGAAAATATTATGGTAATTATGTTTGGGGATATGCGTTATGATAAAAAATAGTAGGAGTTTAAATATATTTACATTAATGATATTATTAATTACAATTTTTGGTAACATGAGTGTTATGAACATCGCCGGTAGCACTACAAATAGTATGACTTAAAACTTTAGGATGAAAAATTTTAGGAAAAGTGATCATGGTAAAGAACTTTAGGTGAGCCAATATGGACCCCTATTTTCGACATTATTTTGCGGGGTAACACATATGTAGGCAATTTCCGAACTCCACGCGGGCGAAGCCGCGGGCAGAAGCTAGTTACAAGAATAAAACACCAATATATTATTTTACATTTATTGCTTTAAGAGCTAAAAATAGCAAAATATGGTTTAGAAACCTAAAATCTCGAAATGGTTTCGGAATCAGCATAACTTAATTTTTACTTTACATACCGAATTCTAGATAAGCCGAACGGCTTGTCCTAAAAGTATATCAATATGTAGGTATTTGATTTTGTGCCGAATTATTTCAATCCGAACTTGTGTGTAGGACCCCTTTAGGGTAACGAATGTGTCGTTGTTCAGTACGATATAGGATTGTAAACTCTTTTCGGATACTGTTTTTGATGTTTTATTTTCGAAGTCGATGTTCAATGTATTTTTTATTGATTTAATTTGGAAGTTACATTTAGAAGTTTTTTATTTTTGATCGCTGAAACACTGAAACAGCTAGATTTAACACAAAATTGGAAATGGAGAGATTTTTTCTGGACCCCCTGCTTTTATAATAAAATACTTATCAGCAAACATGATTCTCACACATAAAACTACTGATTTTATGGTAGAAAAATATAGACTTTGTTTTATGGCTTCAGTGTCTAAAGGCTAAGACCTAGACATTTCGGCCAGGTAAATGGAATTCTCGTGCTCGTCCGGGCCGCTATCGTACTTGTCTGTTTAAATTAGCACAGGTGAGGCCCGCTCCCTTCGAACTTTTCACTACTTTCGACGTAAGCCCCACTTGATTTTTCTAATTCAACTTTGTGTGATTCAAGTAAAGAACGATGGCAAGTTATAGTGTACATGTTTGAGATACTTTTTGAGAGGAAATAGAGCCTAGACGAGACATTGTATCAGCTACTTGCTGATACAATGTCTCGTATAGAAAATCAAAATCCTCTCGACCATGTGTCTAACATTTGGTCCTCTGGTCCGAGAACTATATAATTGCATTTACAGAATTCCGTCTTATTTATGTCCTGCCACGTCTTATTACTGTCGATATCTTAATAAATATGTGGTCGGCATAGGAGTTCCTGTCCATACTATCTCTATTGGCAGTTTTCTCAGCTCTCATTCCTTTTCTGCATATTATGTTAATCATTTTTCACACAATCTCCTCCCCTACACTCTCTGAAAACCCATTCATAGTCAAAAACTTTCCTCACCAAATTATCCGAAAGAAACCTAACCCCTGTAACTGTTCACCAGGCCGTGGAGGAGTGGTTCGTGTCACTCTGTTACGCGGGTACAACTAGAATGGCCTGGTCTTCTCCATCAACACCCTCAACCAGTTTTTTTTTTTTCTGACGGGAAATCATCAAATGTCTTCTCCCGCTCTGGGCGGAGCGGAAGGGAGTGTCAGACTTGACTGACTAAAACCCATCCAAGTTCCTTCTTGGCCCTTTGTGTTCCAGGGCCACGGTATCTCTTTTGAACAGCCCACAGCCCTGGCAGGCATCGGTCCTCTCGGATGGCGCGCGTGAAACACAAATGCGCCGTCGGCACGGCCTGTCTTCTTATGACGGACGGACGGTGAGCTAGCCCATTACTCACCGTCCACACACCCTCAGCACCTTGATCTTGAAGCATGGCAACATACGTAACTTTAATTTATTTTATCAGCTTCTACCCTGGCAACTTTCAAGCTTCTGAAAATCTTGAGTCAATCTTGTTGGCAGTCTTAGAAATGCAGTATGACAAAAAGGCGGTGAATATCGGCTGATGGAAGAATAAGACTGGCTGCACTAACATCCCGGAATCTTGTAGTGTTAACTGAAAGTTGTAATCATCACAACTTACTCCGTCACTTACGGAATCTTCCGTGATTTTCAAGTATTGTGAGCTCCCGAAATGTTGACGCTGTTGTAAGCGCCATGATTGCGAAATGACTGAAGAATGCGGGTGGATGGTAAATAAATTATTAGGCTCAGAAAAATCTGACTACTCTCTTTTGTTTGTCTTTTGCTGCGTGCTTTATTGGAGCTAAATACAAAGTCGCGGCAAAACAGCGCTCACAATAGTTGAATATGGGTCATCATCATCTTTCAGCCCAAAAGACGTCCACTGCTGGACATAGGCCTCCCCCAAGTGTTGCCACATTGACATTTTGGGGGGTTTTGCTATAATCGCCACGCTTGGCAGGCGGGTTGGCGATCGCAGTACGATTGTTACAAAAACACAGAGAACGCTGCTGCCCATTCTCTGGCAAGTCCCTTAGTCGCCTCTTACGACACCCACGGGAAGATATGGGATGGTACTATTATTTACGTCCGACACCATACAAAGCAATATATGATAGGAAGAAGAAGATAGATAGAGAGAATGTAAGGGTGGAAGTCCTTTAAGTGACAGTGCAAATTTATTTATAAACCGTGAACGTTTAAAACAGTAGTAATAATATCTTTCAAAATAAGCTTTTTCCTAATAGACAGATACATAAAATATTCTTTATTGAAATCTCTAACAACTGTATCTGCCAGACTGTTCCGAGAAAGATACTACTGAACAGTGTTTATAAGATGAATTCCTAGTAGTGTTGACAGACATTTTCTATGGAAAATATGCAGTTTGCAATATAAACTATGTACCTAATTAAGTTGAATATGTGCCATTACTATCATCCTGTTTGTTAAAGTGCTTCTTATACAAAAACAGGTTAATTGTAATAGATGCACGGCTTATCATGAGAGCAGCGGTGGCCCAGTGGTGGCAGCCCCGACTTACGAGCAGTAAGCCGTGGGTTCGAACCCGGGCAGGCGCATTACTTTGTGTAATTTATTTCATCACCACTGCCCTCAAAAACGGTGAAGGAAAATATCGTGAGGAAACCGGCATGTCCTAGAACTAAAAATTCGAAGACATGTGACATCTACAAACCCGCACTGGGCCCGCGTGGTGGATTACAACCCAGTCCCTCTCATAGAGAGGAGGCCTGTGCCCCAGCAGTGGGACCATTATAGGCTGATGATGATGCACGGCTTATAGGACATCGACGCGCTGTTATCCAGATGTTCATGATTCATCTGTTCAACTCATGATTCTAGCTTAGAAAGTATTTATTATCAATTAATTATTAAGGTATCAGTGATTATAGTCGTTAGTCGTCGTCGTTATAGTCGTGTCGTTCTGAGCCTGTAATGGTCTAATTGAAATAAATGCTTTGAGTTTGAGTTCAGTCAATGGCTTAATTTCCAAGAAACTCGACCAATACCTGAGGAGGCTCTCGTTAGGCAGCTAGCATCAAGGGTTTGATTCAGAAGGCGGTACTCTATGGCTCGTAGCCTCGTAGCATGCCTTCTGGTAAATATGGCTGTTGCTAATTATATTTTTTATGTCACCATTTTTGTACCCATATTTGCAAAATAAATATCTTATCTTATCGTATTGTTAGAGGATTTCTCTCTCTCTGCAGCCCTGACCGCTGGTAGATGAAACCCTGTGCACGATACCGGTGATCTACTATGTGGCTCAAGAGCGGGAAAAAGCAGGCTAGGAAAAATAATTGTAACCAAAGAAACATCCCTTTTATTTAAAAGTGCATTATTAAACGGTAAACAAAAAAAACAGCTGATTTAATATTCAGCAATGTTTTTGTAGGGGTTGAATTATACGCAGAATCAAAATACAAAATATCGTACACAAAAAAATAAACCAATCAACCAGAAAGCGTTTACAGTATAAAAATAAATAATCTAAAAATGAAATAATGACAGAGGCAAGTAATTAATATTACGCAATTTCTTAACGAGAAGAGAAATGTTTAATCTTTTGTCAAAGTAAGTAGTGAATTGTGATTATTTTCCTTGACTGGTCGCTGAAAGAATTCCACAGGGATTAATTACCTGCGACGGCTTTGTAACTCCTTTGTCTAAGCGAGAAAGCATTCCTAAAGAAACCTTTCAAGATTTAATTGAAATGCTTAGATACGATGTTTTTTGGATTGACACTGATGTGGGACGAAAGTATTTATTTTATGTGTGTACTTAGGCATGTTTTTAATTTAACTGCAATTTGGCTTTGTCGTTTTGGTGATTTTGTCTCTCTATGTCGTTTAAAATTTTGGCAAGGTTATAGATTAAGTTGAATAATAAATTACTCGCTTAGAAGCTGCCTTGTCGGTCTACTGGTCACAATGGCGACTGCTGAGGTGTTGTTCAGCACCCTCCCTCGGTCGTGGGTTCAATACCTGGGTCGGGTAAAGTGTTATTGGGTTTTTCCATTAGGAATTTCTTAGTAACAGCCACGTAGTCTGTGCCCGGTTTATGGCAATAAGCTCGTCCTTATTACGTCAGACTTTAACATACCTAACTGGTGAAATGTAGGTGTACTATTAAAAACACCTCTGTCTAACCCTTCGGGGATAACAGGATTGATTTTTTGTGTAGAAATTGCAATTCTTAATTCTTTGTAGGTATGTCTTATGTCTTGCTACAAAAAAGTCGCATAACCGGTCCATAATAGAGACAATGCGTTTCCCAAAACTGGGTCAGGCCACAACTAACAGGGAACAACTTTTTACGACTCTCCCCTGTTGCGCTAAAGGCCCAGTAATTAAACAGGGTATATATCATTGCTTTATATCTGCCGGGAATTAGTTGCCCAGTTCAACAACCAAACGTTTATTACCCCCTGGCAATAAATTACTAAACGTATACATAATCAACCCCCACTGTTCATTAGCGAACAAATTATTCACGCAAATTGAGAAAAGATAAAAATTAATTACTACGCGAAAAAGAAACGTGGGAATCCAGTTCGCCCCTAAATAAATGAGTGCTTAAAAGGAACAAATAAAAGGAAGGGAGTAAAAAGAGCTGCATAATATTGTGAAACGTTCACAGTCAATGGTTAACCGTAGTGTTTTACTGAAAACGAGTATTCGCTAGCCATTGGAACTCAGGAGCGTCTGAATGGAAAACGAAACAAATCCAATCAGCCGCAAACATTCCAGCTGCTGTAGAAAATGTTGTTACATTTTAAAATTTCCACTTCTATTTCAAACATCTTTGGGTTCTAAGTAATTAATGGGGTTAGGTTCACACGTATAATTTGGTGGTTGTTTAATACGTTTCGCTTGTAAACGTATTAAACAACCACCAAATTATACGTTTTGTTGATTAAAGGAACAGTTAGGATATTTGTCAGTTATGATGTATTTTTTTTGGATTCCCCCAAATGGGACAGGAACATACCTGGCGAAATATAGGTCTAATATTAGGTGCACTAACGATATTATATAGTCGTTAGACCTTTTTACCTGCCAGAAATGTTAACAGAAGCTTAAAACAATTTAAAAAGAGTTTTTATTTTTTTTTCTAACAACCTAGTAAATATGCGTTTCATATTTTGGTACAGACAGCTTCAGTATGTGCTAACCCCTCAATACTCCAGCTGAGTAGGCCGGGGGGGTAACTACTTAATGGAGCTGTGTGTACTTATAATGTAATGAGGAGGGATGCGACGCATGTGACCAAAAGCGTGATGGATATGAATGTTGATGGGTGGAGAGAAAGATGAAGGCCAAAGAAAAGCTTGAGGCATTGTACGAGGAATGAAAAAATGATGAAATTAATGAATGATGATGAATGAGTGATGATAAATATATTAAAGAGAAAAGAGTAAATGATACCAAATGATGGGAGAATGGAAGGAGACAAAATGTTGTGCCAACTCCAAATGGCAAGGCATAAGGGCTGATTACGATTACATCTTGATACCTATGCATAATTCTGCCCGCAAAATCCAAAGAGTTATGACAGTGATACCTTAAGGGTCCGTTCACCCAGACAGGCTCGGAGATCATCGGCCGGTGCTTTTCTTTACACACAGACCGGCTCGGAGAGCATCGGCCGCCGCTCTTCTTTTCACATAGACCGACGCGAGTTATACTCTTGGAACTGGCCGGAGTCGACAGCCGTTTCACATAGACCGGCTGGAAGAGCACCGCTTTTGAGCGGATGCAGTCGAAGCCGGACGGATGCGGTCGGAGCCGAACGGGTGCTCTACAAGGGTGGTACCTACATTTCCGCGCAGTCGAAGTGTTGTTTTCGATGTGTTATAACGTGCACTTTTAAATTTGATTCATGGATATAGATAGCTCCGATAAAGAAATATATTTGTTAGCAAGATTATTTGAAGCAGAACGAAACAAACGTAAACGCAAGCGGAGAGTTATATGGTTTAAAAATATTTGACAAAATCGACTTAAACTTGGGTAGTGCATGCGGGTTGCGAGATAAAGGCCGCAATCGGAGCCGTTCGGCCGCGCGAGGAGCGTGCAAACTGAGCCTTGGAAGAGTACATCATCAGAGGTAGCCGGTCGGCTCCTTTTATTATTTCACACTAAGCGCGTTAGGTTTGCTCTTAAGCATTATCAAAAATATAATAATAATGTCATGTAAAAATAAACCTATATTGCCATTTTCGAGAACTGGGTCGGGCACATACCTATAGTACGGCACTTCCGATTCCACAAGGCTGTATTTCAGAGCAAGTTGCTGATGGATAATCCTGGCTACAAGGTTGTGTCTATGCAAGTATTCTCCGTTAGCCAGACGAGAACACCCGGAGAAAATGTGACGGATGATTAGCCCGGACGGTGGCATGCCCGACATATGTCAACCGTGCCATCCTTCACAATAAATTAAGGAAAATGTCATGTAAAAATAAACCTTATTACTAATGATTCAAAATTATTTTTACACGTGGTACACAATCTGCTCGCCTCACCGAGCCAGTCTGCGTGAACGAACCCTAAACCATCATTGGCATTAATACGGGTCTACGGCAGTAGATACATTGCGGGTGTACTGTCCCAGGTGTGAAAGCATAATTTATCATTCAAAGGCTCATCTCCACAATCCCATTTAGGATCTAACTATTAATTATTATCGAACGCTCCGTGGTTCTGACTAGGAATAGACGAGCTCATCTCTTCCGCAATATGAAAATATTACATATTAAATTGAAAATAATATTAAATGAGCACGTAGATGAATATTATCGACTCATTTTAAGTTGGTACGAAACACAGCCTCTCGAATCTTCTGGCCTCGTAAATAAACGTAGTGCAATTAAATATAGATTTTAAATCCAATAGTGCGCCTGTTGAATTTGAAATCTATATCTAAGTGCATGAATAATGTTATGAAAAACGAGCATTAGACAGAAACTTCAAAACGCTATGTTATTCTTATATAAAAATCAATGTGTTCTCGTCTGTTCGTACCCTATAGACTCCTTGACTACTGAACTGATTTTGATGAAATTTTGAAAATAAATTGTTGCAGAAAAAAGGCATGGCTACGCATGACAGGCCCAATAGACCATGTACATCAATATGATGTATAAATAAACAGTTAAGTTGTAAAATAAAGTAACCTAATCAAATTGTGACAGAAAACCAGTTTTACGTTACCAATACAAACAAAGACAGGTTACCTATCTGTTATGGAACGACTACTTTGACGCCCCTGAAGAATTTCTAATTTTATTGGGGTACTTTATTAAATTAACCAACCATCGATTTCTTAGTAAAATACGAAATTGAGATATTAGATAAGTAATTCTATTAGCGCCATTTCAGTTGGCACTAATTGTGTCTTAAATTAAATAATTTTATTTGTTGACAATACCTTAAGGGTAATTCCGACTATTTCGTCGCAAGTTTTTCTCCTATGCTAATAAGAGTAAAGAAACATAAAAACCACCGCGTCACGTCGTCTTTTTCATCATTCGTTTTATACACAGATAAAGTATGAAATAAGGCCCATTTAGATCCCTTTAAAGTTGTGAAAAGTTTCTTGTAGGAGCGCTCGCGGGCGATACCGGTGCAAATTTAAAGTATGTATTACTAGCGCCGCAAACCGTGAGCGGGGCGAGCATGAGAATTCCATTACTGGTGCTGAAGTGACACGTTCGCCGCGTAACCCCGTCGACGCCGCGTCGACCGGGGACCCTTCACAAAACTTGCGACCGCGACTCTCAGTTGCCACCGTGCTGGTTGCTGAGTTGTGAATTTTACTCAGTTATCGCTTACTAACTATGAGATTTAATTCGATTCGATTATATAAACTCGTACAGTACTGAGACATTAGTTTTTTTTTTATTGAGCCCTTTTCTTAAAACTACTCACGATAACAAACTAACTGCAACGTTGTAGCCACTATGACTTACGACGATCAATTTTCAAGGCAAACTGAATTCTGTTTATGAAGACAGAAACCTGAACCACAACGGGTACCACTATGTAAACAAATACAGAACTTACAAAAACCCTACAAACAGAGCAACTTTAGATAAGGTGCGCTATTTGTCTGCACGCTAAAAGGTTATCAAAAGAGCAACGCAATTACAAATTCATTGATTTAGCAATTGCAATCGCTAGTTGCATGATAAGCGCAAGAGAACGCTCGAGCGATAACTAGTGGATTTATTTAAATCGTCCATTGACGTTACGCGTTCACACAGAGAATTATAGATTACAACTGTTCTGTTGCAGTCGTATTCGCCAGTATTTTCTGCGTCATAAAGTACGAACACTTTTTGTTAAAGTGGTGATATATTTCGTATATTTATGGCTCTCTATTGGACATCGGTAGGGAATTTTGAGGATATTTTAGCAAATGTGCATAGACCGTTGGTCCTGGCTGCCGTTTGTAGATCTTTAACAGTCGTTACAGGTAGTCGTGGCCCGAAAGTATGACAAGTTTTACCAAAAAGCGATTCGTATTTCAAAGCAGTAACTGGGTTGTGGAGGTCGGATATGCAGTCGCTCCATGTAAAATATAATATAGTATTCAGCTGCATCCGGTTAGACTGGAAGCCGACGTCAAAATAGTTGGGAAAAGGCTAGGCAGATGATGATGGATGGCTCTAGTCGTTTTTGGTAGTCAAAAGGTATATGTACTTTTCTTCTTAAGGGATTTCATTAATAAAAAGCTGTGTCCTATTTTGCACTAAACTTTCAATTCAGTCGTAATACATACGAGGTTATTTCAGGGTGTGGTAAAAGATTAGCCAGCAGCAGAGTTAGTCGGTCATTGTCTATGAAATTACAAAAATCATTGCACAATTATTCCTTTTTATTGGGTAATAGTGAATTAAGGGATATTTACGGATAAGTGCGTAATACCCTTGTTATATTTAAAACCATTTCAGTATAATGTTGCATGCACCTAGTGATTAATGCATTACAGCCTAGTGTCATGGCCGATTACCGAACGAAATGTGAACTAGCGGTCCGGAGTTCACAATTGTATTCGAACGGCACATAACATTACAATAATGAACACTGCTGGTTGACGGCCATGTAATGCACTCTTATTGGTTGTTTACTATGTAGCACGTAATACTCTGTTTACTCAACGATTTATTTACTTGATTTGCGGATTAACTGCAAATTGTAATTATTCTGCTTACTGCTGTACTGGCTCGTTGATCAAGTGGTCGCAACCGTGACTGCGGAGCTCATGCTCCGCATGTCCCATGACCCCATGGTCGTGGGATCAATTCCTTGGTCGTGCAAGGTGTTATTGGGTTTTCCCATCAGAAATTTCTCAGTAGCAGCCATGGAGTCTGGATTTGTGCCCGGTAACATTGGACTTAGAACACACACACTGGCGAAATGTGGGTGTACACCTCTGCGTAACCCTTCGGGGATTACTGGCATGAAGATGGTTTGTTATTATTTTCTGCTATCATCCCAGGATTTGCCCTGCAATGGGACGATATCCCTCCTCTCCTATCTCTATCTCTTTCAGGAGCTATTACGGACCAATCTTTCTCGAAGGACTCCTACTCATCCCGTTTCATTTATGTCTGGGTCTGCCGCGATGTTGCTTGCCATTTAAAAGGACCTTTTGGGTCATGATCATGACAGATTCACCGTCTCACATCTTAATTACTTGATTTTTTACCTCATGGAAATCTGCTCTTTTTTGTGACAGTATTTTTAATGATTGCACAATATACACAGTTTCAGAGAAAAGCTGTGCTTAACTAATAAGTACAATAAGTTAGTTTACAAACAAATACAATTCTAATCAGAACCTCCTCCTTTTTTTTGAAGTCGAGTAAAAGTAGGATGCTATTTACTTTGCCATATAGCATCGGTAGTCACGAACACAAAATCATTTTATAAAACGTTATACTTAACACTGGAATCTCATTAACTTTTTTAATTAATTTAACAGTGTACCTGTTCATATGGCGAGGCGCTGCAGGACATTAGGTAAGTGAATTTGCCAGACAACCTGTGTGTCAGACGCAGGATAGCACACATACGTGTGTGGAAATACTGGACGCGTATGTACAAAGCTTGTTTAGTAGGTGATGCAAAAAGCTGTTAGGGGTTTCCGTCATTTGTCAATCTCCTAGTAAGAGTATCAACATTTGCCGCGCCTTTTCCAAACTATTTTGGGGTCGGCTTCCAGTACCTATAACCCGATACTAGTGTTTTA
Source organism: Cerastis rubricosa (assembly GCA_949152445.1). NCBI lineage: Eukaryota > Metazoa > Arthropoda > Insecta > Lepidoptera > Noctuidae > Cerastis > Cerastis rubricosa. The sequence continues at coordinate 14,428,780 of OX424525.1, read as the reverse complement.
CATGGAGTGAGCCTATCTGACCACCACAACACAGTTAGTACTGGGTTATACGCTACCTTTGTCTTACCAAGGGGACAGTTGCCGTGCTTTCTGAGGCACGGAGGAAACTCGGGATGTAAACCCATCCATGGACCAACATGGCTTAACCTGGAGATCGACCCAAGTTGGTGATATTATTTAGCGACGAGCTCCTGATTATGCATAGCATAATTATAATATTACAAATGGTTTTTTTATTGATTTTTTTATAAAATGTTAACTAAAACAGCGTAACGTATTGAATAATAGATTTATCTATTATTTCAGTTTAACTCCAAACGCTTTTACTGACTATTCACTTTTAGCGAACCTTTAGTCAACTATTGAAAACAACTCCAAACTTCTGTTTCCGTCGTCAAATTCAAATGGCCGTTTTGACATCGAAAATCACGCTGAAGTTCCTCTGTGACAGTCCGACAAGTTATTGAAACAGATTTTATGTTTAGGGATAAAACTTCATTCTAGTAACGGTAATCTAGTTTCATATATGTGATTTTTATGTACTTAAATAAGCTTAACAAACACTTTCACACTGAAAAGTTATAACACCTAGAAAAGCGTCCTATTCTAGGAAACACATACGTGTTTCCTATCCAACTGCACTGAGAAGAAATACCGAAACAAACTCAGAGGTGACAGTCTCTTTTAAAGTCCAGTCCAACCTTTATCAAGACATATGAATTCACATGCAGATTTATTCAAAATCAAAATATTTTTTATTTTACATAGGCCTACATGGGCACTTATAAAACGTCGACAAAAAGGTGCTCGGTTCGGGTTGGTCGTTTCCTATGGAGAAGAACCGACAAGAATCTCCATGGTTACTTATTTAAAATCATTTGGTTTTAAAACATTTCAGCCCTTTTTCTTGAATAAAAAAAAAACTGTTACAGCGTTAGTACTTAGGTATGGGAGGACATCGTAGGCCCGACAATAAGTCGTCGCTTACTACAAAACGTAGAACGAGATAAAAAGTTACCAAGAATCTAGAAATCTATAAGGCCATTAATTAATCTGCATCTAAGATCGTCTTTTGGCGGAAAGAATCACACTAAATTTTGAATGGACCTGTCTAGACAGTGCACGTGTATTGGTAATCTTATAGTTCAGAACGCTAGTAGCACAACGAATTGACGAACAATACCAGCGAACTCATATTTTATAGTACTTAACTAGGATTTCTACATACGCTTCCAGGCACTCGTATGAAGATGAAAGTATGCTCTACGCCTCATAACATAGATTCACAATTACTAAACACAGTAATTAGTGTTGTTCTCAAAATTAACGATGAAAGGTGTCGAGGCAAGTGTCGGAAATTGGTTGTTATTTCTTAATTATTTGTTTGTATTGAGGAATAATTGGAAAAGATTTTTGTTTGTATTGTGAGGAAAAGAATTGTTTGATTATCTAGCTAAATGGGATGACATTCATTGGGTGTTTCCTTTTTGAGGCGGATAGCTTTAAATTGGCATTCATCATCATCATCATAATTTCAGCCGAAAGACGTCCACTGCTGGACATAGGCCTCCCCCAAGTGTTGCCACGCTTGGCAGGCGGATTGGCGATCGCAGTACGGTTGAAACAAAAGCACAGAGAACGCCGCTGCCCAGTCTCTTGCAAATCCCTTAGTCACCTCTTACGATACCCACGGGAAGATATGTGTCGGACGTAAAGATTAGCTCTTTACTTCCGACACCATACAGAACACCATAAGAAATTGGCATTAAGCACAGACAAATGTTTTTAATATCCATGAGATTGCATGACTGCGGCTAGTTTCTTTGGGTTAATAAATTGTATCGCACCCTATTTTTCATGTGGCGCCATCTTATTAAAACTACAGCTGCATCATTAATGCCTCCTAATTGAATCATTCTGCAGTATTATTGTTATCAAAATTAATAAATAATAATATTCTTTCCCGGAAAAACGTCACAAGAACTTAAAATACAGTCTAATCCCATTAGATACATTCTACAGTAAAAATATGGGTCAACAATACTATTTTTTTTGTACCCAGGCATTAAAAGTATCTTTCTTACAAAATATCTAGAAGGACAAAATATTTTCATAAATGTAATTAAAATAATTTTGCTTAGTTAACTTAAACAGCTTGTCTAACATACTTAAGATAAAAGATATACATTAAATATTATACATAACTACACCCACTATACACGATCTACTAGTGGGCGTTACTTTTAAAGCGTTCTTTTGTTTTTCATTATAATAGAGGGCGCATAAAACAACAATCAAATGCTAAACAAAAGAGAAGGTAATTGGTTTTCTGTACAAACCTATGTAGTGCACATTCGCTGTTCCCGCACAGAAACGACGTGGCGAGCTCATAAAACCTTATCTGTACCCTTCGGGGAGCGTTGTCATTGATTTTGCTACTTGCCTGTTTCAGAGACTTTCGGGCGAGTGTTTTTTTTTATACTGATTACGAGTTACATTTTTTTTACATTTCTATCAAATTAAAGTCGCATGAGCCGTATTCAATAATCACCATTACCTTAATTTTAAATCACAAGAGAACTTTTTCTGCTAAAATTGAATGTAGAAATTGTTAGTGGTTTTTAGGGTTCCGTTGCCAAATGACAAAAACGGAACCCTTATGAATACGGTCTGTCCATCTGTCTGTCGGACTGTCTGTCTATCCATCCGAATGTCACAGAGTTTTCACTCCGAGACTATTGGCACCGCACAGTTGAAATTTGGAGAGTAGCCACCTTCTGTAAAACGCTACACAAATATGATGTGAAATAATAAAAATAAATAAAAATAGTGGTTGCGCTCCATATATTATGTAACTGAGAGTTGAAATTAAAAATATCTACGTATATAACTATGTCCGTCTATCGGTATGCGGTATCGAGGTTTTTGTATACTTATTTTCTTAAGTCAATGGTTGATGAGATATATGCTTTTAAAGTCGTGAAAATTGACAAAACTGGTATTCCCTCTCCCCCCTCTAATTTCAAAAGTAAGAGGACGAAAATCTGAAAAAAATTTGGTGTTCAGAACGTAAAAAAAAAACTTTTAACGTAAATTGGTTGGAATAAGATTTGATATTTAGTGTTTGAGAAATGAGACTTTTTATCAAACTGTAGCAGTAATTTTATTTTTCATTAACACACTATGAAAAGCAAATTTAATTTTACTGTTGACCGTAAATTTACATATAGTTGAGAGTTAAAAATGTTGTTAGGTATAACATGGTGTTTAGCTACGGAACCCAGTAGGTGCAACTCGCAAATGTCTGGTTTTATTTATTACATTATGCAACAATCAACAACACACACTACTTTTTTTTATGTCGTCATTTGGTTTCTGTACTGGAAAAAGTGCCTTGCGGTTTTTAAAGACGCATACCAGAAAAGGCTTAAAGTTTTACAAAAACTAAGTGTATTTATCAATAAAATTAAATACATACATCAATCATAACTGCTCTCCTAGTCTTACACGGTATCTCTGTAAAAGCTTATTCTAGCCGTGGAAGGGGAGCCTGGTGACAACGGTTTTTCCCAAAAACCAGCTCCAGTCACTCACAAAGGTGGAACACAGCTTACACAGTTTTTGCATACATAAGTTTAAGTCAGCTTTGTGAAAGGAGAATAAATGATAAATGAAATGAAAAAATAGTTACAATGTTTCTATAAAATATTTATTCATGTTCATCACAATAGACAACATATTCAAATAAAAATCGTGTATCTATTATATATCTACTTAAAACTGACAAAGTTTTACCATTCTCATCTTCTACAAGATCAGACGTAAATTCCAAAAAAATCCAGACTAGTCAAGTCAACTCGCCCGTTTAAACGCGCCAACGCGTCGGGGATTGAAGTACCAGCAACAATGACGGTCTTTGGCTTTTGTAATACTTTATTATGTGCCGGCAAAGATCCCCTGACAAAACTTTATTGGAACATCGAGTATGAACACTCGGCCTGATATGAGACACTAGTTATAATAGACTGACATTATTCGATAGATTTTCATGAAACCAGAAATCTTATAGAGTTATGATGCATATAACAAAGTAAATGGTTTACTCTTATATGAGGATATTTATTGTTTAGATATTTTGAATTTTTGTATCGGGGGTAAATAAACAGTTTGGTATTAGTCTACCAAATTACGATGTCTGATTTTACTTTTTAGAGCAAAAAAGTAAAATCAAGTTTCATTATTAAGTATCTACAAACCCTTCCTCAAACAGCTTAAAGTAGAGTTAACAGAAATTCGCAGAGTAAAATTACTTTTTAAAGGTTTATGAGCAAAGAGTCGCCCACACACTTCCTGCAAGCAAAACACCCGTAAATAACCTTACTGGAAAACTAATTGAATGAAACAAAATTATTTCTCAAAGAAAAACATTACACGATTTTCTTAGAATTTAGTGGGTAGATTGAGTAGATAATGACCAAAATTGCGTGTCAAATTAGTCACTGTCATAATATTGTATTTATATGGTAACAGACGATATTCCGAAGTCGTCGTCGAGTTGAGCGCACTTCCTACTGTTTGACCTGTTATTTTGGGTTCAATACATCGGAACGATTCTCACTACGTGATTTTGGTTTGGTGTTTTAAGAATAAAAATAAGAACCAATTGTTTGCATCAAATACAGATTTATCAAGTTGGTGGAGTGGGTAGCTAAGCTACGTTAATTTGTTTGACGCTTAAAACCCCTTCAATATAACCGTTTAATTATAGAACCCGATTGTGAAGCTAGCTTATAATGGTTTTAGGTTTTTTAGTAAGACCCGATTATTATTTATGAGTTTCCGCCTTTAGTCAACAACTTACTCCCAAAGTTAAAAAAGAAATGACGAAACGCTTCTTCAGAAGTCTTGTTTTAGTGACTGTTCTAAAACTCACAACATAGGTAATTTCAGCCTTTTTCAAACCGACTAACGAAAAGCTTCCTACTTCAGATTTTTCCACAATCACCCAGTATGAACCGGCTCACTCTTGTCATGTTACAACCACCATTGACTGGTCATTCCTCCTACTGCCGTCGCGTAGTCTAGTCGAAGACGATATAATATCACACTCCACTGCCATCGCAAAAGGTAATCTCCACACTTAAACTTAACTCACTTATTGAATTTTTCACATAGATACAATAAGTACTAAGTAAACAAAGTACGATGCAAATATACTTACGGAAATAGAAACTAAGTAGTTTTTTCTCGTACTTTTTATTTTGCATCTATTTCCTGAGTGAAAAGGTTGATATTTCAGGATTGTGGTGTCCGTGGAAGTGATTGCTGTTCGTAAAGTAATACCTTCGAGCTTGATAGCTTGTCGGTTTTGGATCCTATCTATCGATGCATGCTAAGATACAGCGTTGGAAAAATTAAAGATGGTATGGAACACATTTATCTGCCTAATCTTTTCCCAACTATGGGCTACAAGTAGGTATTTTACATGGAAGAGGACTTTTCATGGAGCAACTGCCTATCTGACAACCCAGGAACTGGAAAACACCATATCCTTTTGTAAGATTTTTGGGATTTTGGCTATTCGTAAAAACTGTGAAAGATCTACAAAATGTCAGCTGGAACCAGGCTGCCTTTTCTTCCTGATATTGTCAGAGTTATATCGTGTAAGTTCAGCAGAACGTGAAGAGCGAGACGTACAATTATGAAGGTCCTCTTTTTCTTACTCTTGGCTTACGGTTGGTTGGTCTTGGTGGTTTCTCCAATTGCTGAAGGAAACAAAATTAAATAGTATACCGAACTGGCTATTGCTATTAAAAGAGAAAGAGGAGAGGACTTTACCACGAAATTATAAGATTCAATTTGTGTTTTGTTGACATTACGCAATTTTGTTTTGGAGCCGCTGGGAACAGTTTTAGTTTAGTTATTAATTAACTAATTAAATTATGGAGCTTTTGGGAATCAATGTATAGAACAAATTTTATGAAAAACAATAGTTTTGGAGCGCATGGGAATAAGCCAATTGTGCGTCTCGGCCGGTTTTTTAAGTTTACAAAACCTACAATGTAGCTATACAAATAAGACTTAAAAGACGAACAATCATCCGCAAACACCACTTCAAAATTATTACAGTTTGTTTACTCCATCTCATCTGAAATGGACAAGAATTAATTACTTAGAAATGTTAGTATACCCAAGACAACATTTAGTGAAAGATGTACGGTTGTACTACTGTTCCATTTATCACACAAATAGTCTACCCTGATAAAGTGATTGGAGTAGAGTGAATCAATGATGTCCGAGAGTGTTTTAAATCTGCGTTAGCCGCTCATGACCCTTTCGCGGAGATAAATAAATAAGTACAACTATGGAATGCTTAGACCAACAGCGGGACAGTAATAGGCTCGTATTAATTTATTTATGCAATTATAATCTTTTTACACTTTTACCATTTTATATGTAGCTAGCTACTACCAGCGATTTTGTTCGTGTGGAAATTTTAAAGTGAATGTGTGATAAAAAAAAAAATAGCCGGACCTACCAAATATGCACAATAATTTTCATGAAAATCGGTCAAACCGTTTCGGAGGAGTTCGATAACAAACACCGTGACATGAGATTTTTATATATTAGATTCATATTTGTGTAGCATGATATTTATTTTTAGTTGTCCTTTGTTATGTTGGAAGTGTTAATCTTGGTGTTTTTTTTAAGTATTAAATCATAAAGATGAACTAAAATAATAAAAATAAAGTCAGTACTTTGCAAAAGCCACCACTAAACTTGCAGGACCCGCAAACAACATCTTAAAAAAGCCGTCTAAATTATATTAAAAATGCGAGTAAATGGAGTGATGTGTGCTGAGTTTTACGGTGGTAATAACTCATAAGTCATGAGCGTAATGCGCGTGAAATAGATTCCGCGCGCCCTCTGGCAGGATCTAGAAGAAATGTTTAAATTCAGCCTGACGCGGCCCGCTGGCTTGGAACGCTAAATTAGCCTGCCACACCGCAGAGCGCGTTGTTTGAAATATTATGTGAAATGATATGAGTATCAGCCTAAACGTGTTTTATGATGATATCTTTTATTTGCATTATTTTTTTAAGCATCTATCTTTGATTTTTTTTCTGAGATCTTGTGTGTGTTGAAATAAGGTCGTAACTTAAGTAAGATTTTACAAATAATAACAAGGGTTTTTTTTATTTTTGTAATTGGGCTATCAAAACAGTAATGAATTAAAAACACTCTTATAGAATAACTTATTAAATTACAAGTTATATCATATATTTGTCTTTTTTGTAAGAACAAAATATTGTTATGTAATCCGATCTAGCCGAAATTAAAATCCTAGGGATCTTTTATCCAATGACTATAGAATCGTTTTCTCAATATGGTGATTTACTGGTTTTTCTAAAATTATCTTTATCGATAAGTGTTCAGATTGTTATTATTTGTAGGTATGTTTTCAGTTTATATCATTTTAATTTATTACCACCACGGGTAAAATATAAATTATCTAAACACGATTTTGATAAATATTTAGTGCTCCCGTGGTTGCAATTTATCCTGTTAAATGATAAGATCTTTCTGTAATCTTTAGTAAAACATCACGCTTTTTGGAGCAAAACTTATAAAAGTGTTTATCAAAACAACTGTTTATGGGTTTAGCCTACAAAATATTGAATACCTGCAAGGACTATGGGAAGATGTTAGCACTTGGCGTTCTGTGATTTCATCATTCCATACCATCTATCCATCATGGAGAAAAGGGGTGAGTTTAGGTATGTATGTTAAATTTTGTCAAAATACTGCAATCCAGTCCCTTAATAAGATGCTTAACAAAGCTGAGAGTCTCTCATGTTGCCGCCCTCGTAATCATACGGCATCAAGGAAGGAGGCAATACCAATTTTAATGTAGATTATTATTTAACGTCTACGATCGCTGTACATTTGCATGCACCATGCACAATGTTTTTCGTGCGTTTAATTGCATGCTACTAAATTCTCATCACCAGCAAAAGAAAAACTAAATGTTTAAGTTAGTTTGATGTATCGAATTATCAACTGCTTCATCGAATGCGTGTATGATGGTCACACAATTATCCTTTATACACTTTGTATTTTAAGTGAGAGCAGCGGTGGCCTAGTGGTGGCAGCCTCGACTTACGAGCAGTAAGCCGTGGGTTCGAACCCAGGCAGGCGCATTACTTTGTGTAATTTATTTCATCACCGGCAAGTCCTGGAACTAAAAATTCGAAGACATGTGACATCTATCAACCCGCAATGGGCCTGCATGGTGGATTACAGCCCACTCCCTTTCATAAAGAGGAGACCTGTGTCCCAGCAGTGGGAACATTATAGGCTGATGATGATGATGATTTTAAGTGCACAATCTCATAATAAAATTGTCGTCGTTCATTCAAATGAAAACACGTTCAAGAATACCACAAAAATTTTGTTGTAGAATATTTTGCAAAATCCACGTTACCATTAAATACCACATTTATATTCATCAACATAATATTAAAACATTTCGCCCTAATTCGCTAAAAAGGTATTGTGTAAATTGGCAACGACAGCGAATTTTGCGTCGGAATCAATTCGTGAATGTTGAAAAACCACAACAAATTGAAATACACCGAGACCGACAAAGCTCGCAATATTATTAATTGATTGAAGTAGAGAGAATTGGAATATTTCGATCTGTTTCTTTGTAGATATACGTACATAACATAGGTACCTGCATAATGAGGAGCTCGTGGCTAAATAATAACAGCCACCCAGGTCGATCTTTAAGGTTAAGCCGTGCTTGCCGAGGTTGGTCTGTGGATGGGTGACCATAATTACATATCGAGTTTCCTCCGTGCCTCGGAAAGCACGTTAAGCCGTTGGTCCCGGCTGTCATTTATAAATCTTTGACAGTCGTTACGAGTAGTCAGAAACTAAAAGTCTGACATCCAGTCTTACCAAGGGGTATCGTATTACCCAGTTACTGGGTTGTGGAGGTTAGATAGGCAGTCGCTTCATGTAAAATACTGGTACTCAGCTGCATCCGGTTAGACTGGAAGCCGACCCCAAGCTAGTTTGGGAAAAGGCTAGGCAGATGATGAGGTACCTGCATAATGTAAATCGTACATCTTCGCAAGGTAATTAATAACACAAACCAATTTCAGATGATGTTTTGAGTTCCATTTTACTACTATCATTATCTTTCTGCCGTTGGCCCTGTTACTTGGTGTCAGCGCAACATGTTTTTAAGGTTCCGTACCCAAAGGGTCAAACGGGAGCCTAATACTGAGACTTCACTGTCCGTCCGTCCGTCCGTCAGTCACCAGGCTGTTTCTCATGAACCGTGAAAGTTAGCCAGTTAGAATTTCTACAGATTGTGTATTTCTGTTGCCGCTATAACAACTAATACTAAAGCAGAATAAAATAAATATTTATGGGGGCTCTCATACAAAAAAGTGATCGTTTTTATAAATAATAGTACGGAACCCTTCGCGCGCGAGTCCGACTCGCACTTGGCCGGTTTTTTTTTCTTCCATTTTCACCTGCCAACCCTCACGCAATCATTTACACACCTTTTTATTATAATTCTAACAACATTAAAATCCATCCCTCGCTTCCTTGCTCTTCCTTGGTCCTATATTTTACCAGTGTCATGAACAAAAATGTAAAAAAGTCTATTTTAATAGAACTTTTACGTTCTTAAACAACCTGTGTGATAAGCAAGTACTAAACTATCATCATCATCATCATTTCAGCCCAAATGACGTCCACTGCTGGACATAGGCCTCCCCCAAGTGTCGCCACATTGACGTTTTGGGGGGTTTTGCCATAATCGCCACGCTTGGCAGGCGGGTTGGCGATCGCAGTATGGTTGTTACAAAAGCACAGAGAACGCTACTAAACTACCAAACTACTACTACACTACTACTACATTAACTACACTAAACTAGTACTAAACTATATTAACATTCAATACAGCCCATTAGACCAGAAACCTAACCAAAGAAGAAGTTGCTATATATCAGTAAAAACGGGCTAAAAAGGCCGGAGCGATCATAAAAAATCCGCACGGAATAACGGCGACGCGACGGAGCGGTTGGCTCTGAAGCGGCCATGAATAATCCTCGCGTCAGCACCACGCGAGCTCACTGCCCAATTAAAAACGTACTCTTTCCACGATTTTTAGCTTAGAATATTGTATAATAAGCCAATAAAATACCCCACTTAACGCCCTCCGAGCCTTGCCGCTATGAAATATGCACTTCTCAACCTCATTATGGCAAGCTGAAATTAAATGCAAGAACTGCGACTGGAACGTCGCTTACAACTTAACTAATTGAAATTTAACGTTTTCGTTTTAATATTTTTGAATGGATTTTGTTTGTATTGAGATTAAAGTTTAATTTTATCTGAGAGTGGAGTTTTGGACGGTGTAAGATACACATAAAAGCTACCGTAAAAATTGACATTCTCTTAACGTAGGCATGTCTTGTTGAAACTAAAGTGGGTCTCACTTTAGTTTCAACAAGACATTTTACTATAAATATTGATTAGTCTAGTGGTCGCAAGCACTACTGCTTGCCAGCATGAAGCCGGGGTTCGATTTCAAGGCCGGGCAAATTGTTTTTGTTTTTTTTCCAACACGAAAGTCTTGGCAACAATCTGGCTGTCTTTATTTGTGCCCGGATGATGACAATTAATAGACTTACCTACCAGGCGAAATGTAGGTCTCTGCCGATTCCTTCAAGAATAAAAGGAGTGATGTTTCGTTTTTATTGACATGCCAACAATTCTGAAAATAAACACTCCATCTACAAGTTGTAAACAGACCCTTCACGAAGTCGTCAACCAAGCATTCTTTGCACCAAACTAAGTAACCCTACGCAAAAATTATTGCTGGGAAACAACTTTTTTTTTTTTGGTTTGAATAATCACATTTTACGGTAAACCTCAATGTAATGTACTCAACACATTGTGTTAATGGATGCATGTAAAAACCAGTTAAAAAAAAAAACTTGTGAAATTTTGGAACTTTGACCTCCAATATTTCAGTAATTAGAAGGTTCCCAGGTATGGTCCAGAACAAAAAAAAATGCAATGATGGGGAGAACAAGTGTTCTTCGTTAAGGGTCTATTTACACCCTTTATATAGGGTGTAACGGAAAGGGTATATACATACTTAAGGGTGTGCTACAGACCATCAAACTGAACATGTTTCGCTATTACGATGTTTGTCCGATAAAGAAACATGTTCAGTTTGATGGTCTGTAGCACACCCTTAAGTATGTATATACCCTTTCCGTTACACTCTGTATAACATGCTGATTAATAGTCAACTGCAGATTCAGTAGGTTTAATTACGAGTCTATGCACTAAATTAAATGCCATCGATGATAGAGTAATGTATATACCAGAGGTTCGATTAGTCACATCGCTACATAATCAAATTTCACACTCTGGAGGAATAGCTAATCTGTGCTGGGAACGCATCCCTGTCTTTGACGTGGCATTCTGGGTGATTCAAGTATGAACGGCATATACACATATACAGTGTAAACTTGCCCTAATTACATGGAACTACGCGAAAGTCTGCTTCGTCGGTTACCTTGAGACAGGTTGGAAAAGTTTTAAATATACAGGAATATCAAAAACTGATCTGCTGATGATGAAGTGCCTCAGGAGGTTTTCAGTTCTAGAACATGCCATTTTCCTCACGATGTTTTCCTTCAACGTTTTTGAGGGCAGCGGTGATGAAATAAATTACACAAAGTAATGCGCCTGTCTGGGTTCGAACCTACGACTTTCTGCTCGTAAGTCGGGGCTGCCACCACTGGGCCACCGCTGCTCCTGCACTTACCTACTTTATATTGACAAACTTTCAGTAAATTTTCTATTGATCCGGTAAGGTAAAACTACGCAACGGATTTTGATGCGGTTTTTGTTATAGATAGAGTAATTCAAGAGGCAGGTTTATATGTATAATAAATGCATAATATAGTAGAGAAACACGGATAATTTTAGAGGTTCCTAATGTGTAAAATTAAAATAAATAATATAAGTAAAATGTGTTTATTTACGACAGTAAATAAACACATTTTGCGCTTACTTTTCAAACGCTGGCTGAACCCTACGAGATAGATCAAAAATAATGTACTACAGTATTGTACACCTTAAAAAAGTCTACAAAAAAGTCCACGATGGTATATGTCTATCTCTTAGGGATCAACCGTAATAACCATTTTTTATCTTTTACTTTTTACGAGAAATAATGGCTTATTTACGAAGTAATTTTAAGCAATACAGCATTAATCCATATCCAATTAAGCACCATAAATATATTCGTTACCGACTCGTAGTCACACCAGATTGTAACACCCGTGTGACAAACAGGATTTTTTTTCTCGTTTGTCACACCACAGATTTTTTCACATCATGTATACTATAATTGATAGTGCAGTACCTTTATATTCTAATAAAGTCGATGTGCTGATCGGCGTTAGCCGACTTTCGTTCTTTGCTGACTGGTTACGTTTTCTACTTTTAGTAATATGTAAAAAAAAGTTACTATAATTATTGTCAGAGCGTATGGCGACATGCGAAATCAATTGGTTTGAAAAGTAAACTACATAAAAGAATTGTGGGACTATGTACGGCATTGCCGCTTACTCCATTAGAACTAACGGACGGGACGGATGGGAGTAGGTACATAAAAACTGATCTGACTGATCTAATGAATTTAGCGGAGAAAAGATGAAACAGTTCATAGCATACATGTTCCGACAATGGCTAAATGATGAACAATATATCGCCGACTGGAATATAGTTGGTCAAAGGCACAGAACCAACAACGTTTGTGAAAGTTGGTGCTCCCCATTAAATAAAAATATTAATAAAAACTACTTAACTATTCTAAAATTATTAACTATATTATTCAATAAAAAGGAAATTAATATCGAAAAAAAAGAAGAGCCAACCAAACTGATAAAAATAATTTTATAATTTTGTGCCAATCAAAACTTTTAAATGGTGAAATATCATTAGGAAATTTCCTTGAAAAAAAGTAATTAAAAAAAAGCTGAAAACCAGCGTCTGGCACTAGCTGCTCGGCAATTTTCTGAACTGGGCCTATTTTGGAGGTTTTTAATTGAACGAAGTAGTTATATAACTAGAACAGCACTAGTTAGGAATAAATGGTGTGGAAAAATCAGTGGTGTGACAAACGAGAAAAAAAATCCTGTTTGTCATACTGGTGTGATAACCTGGTGTGACTACGAGTCGGTAATCAATATATTGTGCATTTAATATAGATCAATATGGCCCTTTACAGCATGTAATTTAAATGAATATTTTCGAAGATATGACATTCTGTAGTATATTTAGTATTAGCATTGCACCCGTGCGAAGCAGGGGCAGGTCGCTAGTTACATTATAAAATAAAGTTAATTTAACAGTTTTACCACAACGTAATGAACGATTAAATATGGGATAGGTATGTGTAATTCTGAAAATGTTTTATGAAACAAATCGCTTTTCGTATTCATCGGTGTAAAACCGCTAGTTTAATTTTTTTATTAATAATTAACTCTTATTTAGAATTATCGATTACTTAAGATCAATTAGGTTTTTCATAATTGTACACTTTGTAATGTGTTGCAAAGCTTCCTAATTTTTTTCTTTTTAAATCTTGTGAGTGAAAACAATGTGAGTAAGACTGACAGGAAAAATGAGATGACTTATAACATTCTCAGTGGGAGATCACACGCCCAAAACGAAAATACAAGGATAATAAATCTTCAAAATATGCAGCAATGTTGCCAAAACGCTATGTAAAGGAACAGGTACTTATTTCGCTCCAAAAATCATGAAAGGAACGTCGTCGGAAGCGTCTCCTTTAATTCATCGCGAAAAATGCTCACTTAGGTACCTACCTGCCTGTAATTATGATTCAATTTCCTTTGGCCACTGCGGAGATGTCTTCTTTGCTTTATTAAATTATAGCATAATACATGCCTCTGCTTTCGGAAGAAATAAGTTCTGTTACTTTTATGTAGTTATTTATGATTTAATTGACAAAAATATATCCAACCTACAGTGATCTTTGACAATCGTTACAGGTAGTCAGTGTCTGACAACCAGTCTTAAGTGGTATCGTATTACCCATTACTAACTGGGTTGTGGAGGTCAGATATAGGCAGTCACTGCTGGCATTCAGCTGTCTTCAGTTACTGGAGGCCGACACCAACATAGTTGAGCAAAAGGCTAGGTTGATGATTATTATTCCCTTTATTCATTGTATAAACATTATATATTTTACATTTTTAAATATTTTTACAAAATTAAATACAAAAACATTTAAAAATATAAAAATAGTAGCCCACCGGTATCGGGAACAGGGTCCAAGCTACCGGCGGTCAGGGCTCCAGAGAGAGGAACCTCCTAACAATACGAGCCGTGTCCAGGAGTACCGCTTTCTGAATCAAGCCCTTGATCCAGCTGCCTAACGAGAGCCTCATCGGATATTGGTCGAGGCTCTTGGCAATTAGGCCATTGGCTGATACGATTTTCGGCACAATGATCGCTGAGTCAACAGGCCACATGTCGACAACCTCGCGAGCCAAGTCAATATACTTGATTTGTTTATCTTTCTCGGCCTTCACGAGGTTCTCGTCATGTGGAACCGTTATGTCAACAATCATTGCGCGCCGCTCTGATCGATCCATCACCACTATATCAGGCTTATTGGCTACAATAGTCCTGTCAGTGATGATGGATTGATCCCAATACAGTGTGATATTGCCATTTTCGAGAACTGGGTCGGGCACATACCTATAGTGGTTCCCTATCCATTTGCATAAAATTTTAATACCTAATATAACTTAGCATAATTTTGTTTGCCATAATTATATTTTCGCATAATATAATTACGCATAACAGCTTACGCATAATTTTTTTAAGCATAATTTCTCTAACCATAATAATGATTAAGCATAATATTCTAAAGCATAACTTTATTAAGCATAAAGTTCTAAAGCATAACTTTTTTAAGCATAATATCCTAAATCATAAATTTATTAACGCTTGTTTTTAGCTTGTTGTATTCTGCATGCTTGCTTGCATGCAGCATGCAAGCAAGCATGCAGAATACAAAAAGCATGCAGCATGCAAACAATCATGCAGCATGCAAACAAGCATGCAGCATGCAGCATTCAAGCGAGCATGCAACATGCAGCAGGCAGGGTTTCTGTCATGGCTCCGGCGCTGCGGGCCTCCGGCGGCCCCACACGTGCTAATCGTCGCAGACGGCTTTCGCTCACCACCGCAGCGTCGGCTTGTTGGCCGGCTTTGCCGGCCAGCCTCAGCCGCGGCGGCTCGCTCGCAGCCGCCTGCTCCTCACCCCGCGGGCCGCCTCGCCCCTCCGCGCCTACGCGATTTTAAATTACACTCTAGGGGTAGGACAAACAAGACTACGTGGAGTCGGTTTTGCAGCGATTCGGTTCTGTCACTAACTTTTGTTGCACAGCATATAAAATTTTTAACCAACAATATAATTTAATTGTTACAGAAACTATAGCAAATTGGTTTAATTAGAATTATGTATGGGGCACTACAAGTTCACGACCACCATTTCCACCCAAAGTCTCACAACATCTAATATATTCATCAGATAAAAGTTATCTCACGATTGAAAAATCGTTTAAGTTACGTATATGTTATGTATAATAAATCATTTTCATGAAAATTGATTTTATTATTTATATTAATTTTATGCCTAAATATTATTATGGTAATAGTCATTAGGCCTAATAACGTTATGCGAATCAAATTTATGCTAAAACAAATTAGTCTTTAAGATGATTATGCCAACATAAAATGTATGCCTATAAAAATTATGCCGAAGTATTATTATGCCAAAACAAATTGTGCCAAAATCGTTATGCCGAAGTATATTAGGACAAAGCATATTATGCGAAAAGAAGGGATCCCACCTATAGTACGGCACTTCCGATTCCACAAGGCTGTATTTCAGAGCAAGTTGCTGATGGATAATCCTGGCAACAAGGTTGTGTCTATGCAAGTATTCTCCGTTAGCTAGACGAGAACACCCGGAGATAATGTGACGGATCGATTCGCCCGGACGGTGGCATGCCCGACATATGTCAACCGTGCCATCCTTCACAATAAATTTCCGGTAGTTATTCGTCATCATAACTTCATCCATAATTGCACAAACAAAACCTTCGGTTTCTCCAAAGAGTTCCCCGGAACGTAGCCAGGCTACGGACGCTGCATGGTCTATATCAGGCCCATGCAGGGCACTGAAGTAGCGTCCGTGAAGCTCCTTACTCTGCCATACTTCCCTGCGGTCATTAGTGTCAAGCACTGCAGGTTTGCGCCAGTTCTCTTTAGCCAAGGAGAGCGGGGTGAAGGCCTTGTCCATCGCGACCACATCTCGATGCATCCCCACGTCGGTTTCTAGGAAATATTCCCTGAGACTGCATATCTCGCGATTGTGGAGAGTCTTGGCGTTTAAAAAGCCTCGACCTCCACAACTCCGCGGGATATACAGTCTCATAACCGAAGAACGTGGGTGATGCATGGTTGATGATTATTATTATAATAATAAGCCTATAATGTTCCCACTGCTGGGACACAGGCATCCTCTCTCTCTCTCTCATAAAGTGGGACTGGGCTGTAATCCACCGCCCCGGCTCAGTGCGGGTTGGGATATGATATCTCATTTTCCTTAAAGTTTTTGGTCTAGGACATGCCGTTTCTTCTTAATGATGTTTTTCTTCACTGTTTTGAGAGAAGGTTCAAAACCACGACCGTAGTACTCGTAAGTCAGAGCCATTATTACCGCTCGCTGCTCCATAATGATGCATGATTTGAATTCAATCCGATTCATGAATTCTTGTGATGACATGAAATGAATTCTTGCTCATTATTCACTAGCTGTGCCACGCAATCTTCGTTCGCGTGAAATTATTATAAAAATATTACTACCCTATTTGAATCGTATTTTGTTCACTATTTCGAGGGTTTTAATATATTTTTTTTCGTAGAACCCTCGGTATATTAATTAAGCATGCACCTGCCATTAGTATACGTTTACGTTACTAACTTAAGCTTGGAACACTCCTCAAAAGGAATAGCTCTGAAAAAAAACATGTTATGAATTAATAATTTCTTTAACACCCCTTCCAATAAATAGATTGTAACCTAAATATTAAAACTAACGGATCAAATTCATTTTGTTTGTTTTGCTTTAAACGTCCCGGTGCGGCAACAAGTGGCTAAAATAAACAAATGCCGCTTATGGCTCATGGCTAAGTATGTTTGTGTTATGGTTCTCACACATTTTGTAGTACGCGCCGCTTTTATGGTAAATAGTTAAACCACACTTTGAAGTTTTTAGTAAAATTAATTTATCTGGATGATTATATACCACTAAACGTGCAATAATTTTAACGTATTGTTAGCCAAGTTAAACGGTCATTCATAAATTAAAGATTCGATTCAATATTATTTGTATTTTTAAAGAAGAAATCATGAATCTTTTAAAAATACACCTACCTGCTATGGTTTCGTAAACAAAAATGAAAACTATTAATTATTTTTAATAGAAAGATAATTATAATATTAAAGTTTTGCCATTTATAAGAAAGACAAAGTAACTGTATTGCTACTAGGTTCATTAGATTACATTCAGTAGTATTTAAAAAAAAAAAACAACACAACCCAAAAATTAACCGTATGGACTCGCCCTATCTCATTGGCAGCGAAGAACTTGTAAACAAAATGGAGTAACACATTGCTCTCATGAAGTGATGACAGGTGGTGAGAAAGAACGTATCTTGCCCTGTAAATATCGTTTTTTTTTTGTGTTTTTAAATACATGTGTGAGTGAATTGTAAATTATTATGTATCAGTTGTTTCTCAAAACGGTAAATCAAAACAATGAAAAATTATCTTTAATTTGCAAAAAAAAAAACTAGATTAAAAAAAAATATATACTAAAAAGACAGAAACATCCACCAGCCCACACTGGATCCGCGTGGTGAACGACTTACTCTCTCGCAAATTGAAGACCTCTGCCCGAGCATTGGTAAATTATAGGCTGATTAGGCCTATGGTTTTGAAACCATTTTTTAACACGTTCTTCAAAGTTATAGTGAACAGGCTTCTTCTAGGTGAGCTCGTACCATCGTCGACTTTGTCTTTGCCATCTCTGACCTAGACTAGACTCAAGAGCAAACCCATCGCAAATAAAGCATAAATAAAAAATAAACGTGTTTACTTTCGTAGCCATTTTAGGTGCGTAATCAAGTAAATACCAAAATTAAAACATCTTAATCGTTATTCAGAAACGCAAACTTAAAATTTACCTAGTCTGGAACCGTATAATAACGGCAACTTACTCCATTATTTACACAATTTAATAAATATAATGACGCTATTTAAAATTACGTGCCTATTACCAAATTGGCTGAAGTCAAAGCACTGTCTTTAGTGAATCCAAGGAGACAATTTCTTTAAAAGCCCTTAATATCTTTTTAAGAGTTCTTATCGTGAAAGGGGTACTAAACAAGGGGAGTTGCAAACATTATTTAGAAAAAAAAAGGAAACCGCAAGGAGTTTACTTGTTTCGAAAAGGCGGGTTCCGGCATCAGATAGCGGCAGATTTGCGGCCGCACCATTAACAAATTACCTCTTTATAGCGCTCCTTTGTAGGAATGTTTAACCTTCTTTATTTCCACATTATGAATATAACTTACTGTTACTTACTTGTTAGATTCAGCTGCCAAACGAGTAACTCTTCAGGTATTGGTGGATGCTCAATTCTTTTACCATAAAGTTGAAAATCTATTAAAGAAATTTGACAAATTGTTGTAGGTGGATGTGCTGGCGTTTGTTCTATTCTATGCATGTATCAGACCAATGTTTTGGGTGTATTACTTTGAACCCTACGTAAAACCCCGAAAAACACTAGTTTTCCATCAATATTTTTTGCTTAGAGTTACTTGGTTTGATATACTGACAGAATGCTTGGTTGACGGCTTCATGAAGGGTCTGTTCATCATCATCATATAATGTTCCCACTGCTGGGACACAGGCCCCCTCTCTATGAGAGTGCACTGTAATCCACCACGCGGGCTCAGTGCGGGTTGGTAGATGTATCACATGTATTCGAATTTTTAGTTCTAGGACATGCCGATTTCGTCACGATGTTTTCCTTCACCGTTTTTGAGGGCAGCGGTGATGAAATGATTACACAAAAAATGCGCCTGCCTGGGTTCGAACCCACGGCTTACTGCTCGTAATTCGGGGCTGCCACTACTGGGCCACCGCTGATCTCTGGGTCAAGAGTCCGTTGACACCCTATATAACCACATCTTTCTGATACACGCTGTAGAAACAAAACTTTGGTATTATTAGCAGCACTTAGTTTTATTTTCACATACGCTCGCGTGATTACATGCGATAATACAAAAATGTATACAGACATTCTGTATAGAATCTAGTATATAAATAAGGCACATACATCCTCCTTGTGTAGTACTCCTTTTGTCTAGGATATTATCATAAATATCGTGAGCTTCTTTCTTTCCAAGACCTACATAGATAGTCATGGTCAACACGAGCTTGCTTTATATTTCTTTTCTTTTTAGCCACGGCACGAGGAGTAAAGTTTTATAAAAGGTTTCAGGTTCAAAAGAGAACACGGGTTGTTTATTTGATAGGAGTTAGTTGAGTACAGATTTATTCTTTCGGAGCTCGTGGTTAAATAATAACAGCCAGATCGATCGAGGGTTGCTGCGTCCAGTCCAGGGATGGGTGATCAATTGATCATATATAACATACCGAATTCCTTACGTGCCTCGGAAAGCATGTTAAGCCGTGGATCCCGGTTGTCATTTGAAGGTAGGGTAGGGTACGAAGTGATATAATTTATAAAAATTAAATATAAAAATTAAAAAACCCCCGACACAGAAAACCTCTAAAAACCAAAAATAAATTAATATATGCGTCGTAGCGTCGTGGGTCCGCTTTGTTTTGTACTTGTACTAAGCGGTCTACTTAGCGGTCCCCCGACGCTACGACGCTTGGATTAATTTATTTTTGGCTTTTTAGAGGTTTTTTGTGTCGCGGGTTTTTTAAATTTTTAATTTAATTTTTATTTTATTATTTTTAAACTTATATTATTTTATCTTAGCCTTGACTGTCCCACTCCTGGTCATGCCTCCCCCATTGCTTCCACTTTTCTCGGTGTAGCGCCTCTTCTCGCTAACTAACGTAATTAAAGAAGGTTTTAAATTTAAAAAAAAACTCGAGCTTTAAGGGGGGGTGCCCAGCGTTGTCCATGGCCACAAGTTACAAGATTTCAAATTTCGAATCGACCAGACTTATGGAAGTTGTTTATTTCCCTTCAACTAGAAAAGTGGTGATAACCTTCAAACGGCTCAGCAGATTTTCTTGAAACATAGCTAAGAACACTCGATTAAAACACCTTTCAAACGAAACCAATTTTATCAAAATCGGTTCATCCGTTAAGGAGCTACGATGCCACAGACAGACACACAGATACAAAGGTCAAACTTATAACACCCGTCCTTTTTTAGTTAGTCGGGGGTTAAAAACAAAAACGAACTTGATTTGCCGCTCCAGCGCGTATCCAATTAAGTTAAGTATTATCTAATAACAAAAGGTTACAAACATTGTGTTTTCTCCACTAACTGATTTTTTGGTACATTTATGTTTGGTTTTGTTACTATTCATTTTGTAGGACCAGAGTAATAGTTAAAAAATTGAAGACCGTATTTGAACTGAATTTGAGTACCTACCTACGTTAAAAAAGTGGTTTGAGTGAAAAATTTCAGAGATCTCTGATTGAATGTTGAGTATGGACAATTTTTTTTTTTTAGTCTGGTCCTTTCCACTCCTGGGCAAAGGCCTCCCCTCATTCCTTCCACTTTTGTCTGTTTTTTGACTCTTCTCGCCAATTAATATCTCTGATAATAATCCGATAAATTCCCAAAGAAAATATGTAGTCAAAACCTCATGGACCTTCTCATGGGTCTCGGCCTGCTCGACCAAATGGGTTATTAGGGTAGAACTTAGACCAACTTAGAGAAAAGGTCAGATAATAAAATTAGGACTACATCCCAATCGGTGACAGTTTAAGGAATTCTTTGGTTTGGATTCGATTAAATACAGGCTATATTCAATTCCGATAGCCTGACAACCAGGCTTACTAAAGGGTACCGTACTATCCAGTAGGTGACTGGAATATGGAGTACTAACAAGTAAGGACACCTAATAGGATGAGATGTATGTTTCCAGCCTGCAATTTGAAGAGTGTTGTTATGTGTGCGAAGTGTAAAGTTCATTTATGCGCTAAAAAAACCAAAGACTGCTTCAATGACGTACACAAAAAATATTTTACTAAGTAATGCATGTAGTGCCGAAAACGGCATATGTTGATTTTTGGAAAAAATATTCGTACATAAATAAGTCTGATTTTTTTTATTATTTTTCCTGGAATCTAAGCACCATATTCTACAAAATATATTGTTTTCACATTAAAATAAAAGGTCATGCAGTTAAGGGTTAAAGAGGCAGTCACACCTCGTAAAATACTGGTATTCAGCTGAGTGGAAGTCAACCCGAACGTTATAAAAAGGCTAGACCGATAATGTCATGCCATAACACTAAAAAAACACCACTCACTAAAAATCATTTTCGAAAAATAATGTTACAGCTAAATTAGGACCGATTTTTAATTATCTATAGAAACAGAAATTTCTATTTATCTTCATTTTTAAAAGACATTCCGAAAATATTTTTCAGTATCTTTTTAGACCTATGTATACTGCTTATGCGTAGGAAGTTTCATTAAAATCTGTTCAGTCATTTCGGAAAAAAACGACTTGAAAGTTTGTATGAAATGCCGTAGGGTATAAACGCTCTTAAGCTATCCTAAGCAGTATCAATAATACCATTTAGGTAAATCTATTGCATCTGCATTACGTGCTCTGGCCATCTTGTATGCAACAGTAACTGGGTAAACCAACTTAATGCTCCATCTGAATTGTAATGACCCCTAATCTGTTACAGGTCATCATCATTCTCTTGCCCTTATCCCAATTCATTTGGGGTCGGCGCAGTACGTCTTCTTCTTCCATATTTTTTTATACCCTGATCTGTTACAGGTATGCTCATAATATGGGATTTTATAATGAATTGTGCAGGTACTTTACGAAAACGTACACAGGCATATTTCAAAAAAAAGTACAAGTTTTTTACAATTCCAATCACACTTTGCCCGAAACTTATTGAAGAAAATATAAATCCTACTATCATCAGCTTAGCCTTTTCCCAAACTATCTTGGGGTCGGCTTCCAGTCTTACCGGATGCAGCTGAGTACCAGTATTTTACATGAAGCCAGTGCCTATCTAACCTCCACAACCCAGTAACTGGGTAATACGATATAGTAAGACTGGATGTCAGACTTTTGGCTTCTGACTACTCGTAACGACTGTTAAAGTTATACAAATGACAGCCGCGACCAACGGCTTAACGTGCTTTCCGAGGCACGGAAGAAACTCGGTATGTAGTTATGGTCACCCATCCACGGACCAACCATGGCAAGCACAGCATAACCTTAAAGATCGACCCGTGCGGCTGTTACTATTTAGCCACGATCTCCTCGGAGTATGGTATTGTTATTATGATATTTTAAAAGAAGAATAAATACAGCATGACCCAAAAGACTCATTTTCATTGTTTGCAACCCTAACTTGAACCCATTTCACTCGGTTGACATTTACAACTACACCAAAAAAAACAGCTGACACCCACTGTCGTAAAATTAAACTAATAAAACTGTTAACTACCTACTTCTTGCACAAAAATATATCTATCTACCCTACATAACTATGCTTTCATGTGTCAGTAACAAAAATTCTTAACAACCCAAGTATGAATAAAAAGAATATTTCTTAGCGTTCGTCGAGATATTTTCACTTCGGGATAGAAATATTTAACAATAAATCAGTCTGTTAAACGAAAAAAACGGCTCGCAATAATTTACAGTCTTGTGGAATGGCTCACTTAATTTCTTTAAAATAAAATCTTATTTAATACTTTCTTTTCTTTTTTAGAGGAAAAATATGTTCGTATGCTAAGAGCTGAAAAAAATAACCTTCTTTTTTGAGTGGTAATCTTTATTAGACATATTGTGGTCACACCAAACATGCATTTTAAGTTTTATTTTTTTTTATTTTCCATGTTTACGAGCGTACCTAAACAAAACAATTAAAAATCTCAAGGCGTGCAAAGAAAAATAATAGTTAACGAAACATTTATTTTCAGTGAATAAAAGTAGGCACATACAACTAAGTTACTTACTCAACGCGTACATTTTAGTGAAATTAAAACAGCATTGCTGGCTAGAACTTAATATAATAATTTTAAAAGCAAGGTCCGTGCAATATTAATATTTTTAAGAACGCGTCCGCTTAGATTTGAGTGGTAGGGTAGAGCCACCGCATTACGTTGCGGCCGGAAAGGAAGATTTACCCAAATTTCGGGCTACGTTAAACACTCAGTTTCATTTTTAAATATTTAAATGTACTCTTCGTGTGTGCTGGTTACATGTGAAGAGATATTTTGAGTATCTTGGATGGGGGATGAGGGCTTTGCTATTTTAGCGAAGAAAATGTTGATACGGTTTTTTTTAACCCCCAACAAAAAAGAGTGGTTTTATAATTTAGACGTGTGTATCTATGTATTTGTGGATCTGTGTATCTGTGTAGATGGAGTGTGTAGAAGTAGACCGCTTAGCACAAGCACAAAACAAAGCGGACCCCGACGCTACGACGACGTTTGGATTAATTTGTTTGGTTTTTAGAGGCTTTTTGTGTCGGGGGTTTTTAAATTTAATTTTTATTGTTTTTTTGCATGTAGTCCAAAGTCCAAGTCAATTGCATCATTCAATCCAAAAGATGTGAGTTCTTTGTTTGTTTTTTTTTAATAGATTCTTATTTAATTAAATTTTGAATTGTTTTCTTCTGTGATAATTTTCGTGGATGTATCACAACCGTTGTTCTTATTTTAAATGGGGCGTAGCACTATCCGGAAGTGACATGCCGTGACGTCACATCCGGGCGGTGTTACGCACAGCGCAGGCGCAGCATTGCCACCGGAAGCAGGAAGTTGTGGTGTTGCGGCGCACAATCTGGAGTTGGACGGCGGGAAACAGTGAATCAAGTGCAGCCTGAGCTTTCTGTTTTATATATGAGTGTATAAAAGATATATGGTAACGTTTTCATTTGATATCATCCGTGGGAGAGGTTATTCCCGTTGTTGGGTTTAATTGTTCTTGCATGCGTATGTCCGTTGTAGTGGTGTGCTATTCATGCGTATGTAGGGCGTGCGGTAGAGTCGGTTCGCCGAAGTTACGTAGGCACCTACACCTACAAGCGAGGTGGTGACGCATGGGGGATTAACGAAATTGATACTAACTATTAATATCGATTGATTAAATTGCAAATGTCTTGAGCAAATGAGGTAGGTGACGAAAAAGAAACGGACTAAATTTGAAGTTAGGAATTTATTTATAAACGTTAAAATGAAATAAATAAAATTAGATAGATGATCAATTATAATATGTGGTTAAACAGACGGTAATCGTTACTTAACTTTTAGTAGCGTCTTTGAATAATCCCCTCAGTATTATCATATTGTTTTATTTATATTTGACAATTTAAAATGATTCAACTGTTATTTAACTGGTCCAGCTGGGCGATTTCCAAAATTTCCTTCAAAACCCTTACTGATCTTTGTTATCTGGATATCTACAAAGTTCAAGTGAATTGGTTTCTTCTAGGCAAGCGTGCTCCACCGCATGCCTAGGGTGATGCGAGTGGCGGTCAATTACAAGCATATTATAGATAGATAATGATAAGACCTTTGTCATAATAATGTAGTATTAGTTCTAAAATACTAAATGACAATCTAGACTTCAAAGAAGATGTACATACTACTGCTCGTGACTGTACTACAAATTAATTAACACTTAGCGTTAAAAACTTACGTACAAAACTAGTTTCCCCGAAATCTTCATAACACAATTTGTTTCGAGACATGTAGAGACACGGATCCTTGGATCCGGATCCGTAGATCCGTGGATCGCAAGGCTTCCAAGACATGTGTCGGAACTTCTACTCGAAAACTTCAGCGGAACAAAGAGTAAAGCCCTGTTCCCGTAACGTGCACCAAGAACGGTTTTATATCTTCATAATTTAATAAAATGAGTAATTTGAGAGCTTTTATCATAATTAAGGTTCTTATTCCTCAAGTGTTCTGTTGGAAGGAGTATTTCGTGTTCTTGTTACTTGAGAATGTTTTGTTTTGGGATTTTGAGGTGGGTGGTAATCGTGTTTTGGTAAGCTTATCGAGTAATGTTGCTTTAACATCGTAGGAGGCTTTAATCAACTTCGTTTTTTTTATGGCAACGTTTTTATCTGTCGTCTATCTGTATTTTCTAAAAAGCTTCTGCCTTTTTGTGGTGTGGGAAACTCCTCGTGTATGTCCACAAGGAGTTTCCCACACCACAAAACAAGGCTTTGTCTGGGGAGGCCGGCGGGCTCTATTCAAATATAGCATGTAATTTTCCCCAGGTGAGGAGGAGTGTCCTACCGACTAAAATCCCCCGGTATTTATGCATTCAGGGGCCTGGTGGATTTCCACTCATTCAAGTGCAACCGCGTGGCATCAGTCTCACGGCAGCACATTCTCCCATGAAGGCCTTTTTTGTCCCAAATAAATAAAATAAAATAAAAATGGAACATTGTGCGACTCATTGATCCCTTGAGGATAACATTCTGTAATCTTGAATCAAGGTTTCTGCTAAATTTTCGCTTCCCAATTTAACATCAAACAAGCTCCAAATGCAAGCCGATAATCGATTTTCATTTCAATAGAGCAACGGGTGAGGTTCAGACTTTTGACCTCTTGCTCACCAGTTTAATGCTTAAAAGCTGTTATAAACTGTTACCACTTCAACAAATTTGGTCGGTATTTAACATCTGAAATACCTCCGTGCCGGTTAACACGGGTGTAAGGACACCGACGCGAAAACGTAGTTCTGAACCCCCCAACCAAAAATACAATGCCCCACATAAAAATGTTTCATTTGTAATTTTTAAAAAAATCTGGTGTTCCATATATTTTGATTGATTATGTATTTTATTTACAAACACAAATGTATTTTAGTCTGTAAGGTATATGGGCTAAAGTTGCCTGAAAATAAATGTATGTTGTTGTAGTTGTTATTGCACTTTGGAGGAAAAAGCTTTTTTTAAATTACTGATCGATTAAAGTTTCTATTTTGTGGGGGTTCAGAATGATGTACTGAGTATGAGTTAGGCGTTTTCACGTCGGTGTCCCTTAAACCCCGTATAAATAACTATCGACCAGCTATTTACCACAAGACTGGTCAGAATCACCCATCATGAACCAATATGATCCAATCTTCAGGCGAAAACAATGACGAACCGAAAATAGCTCCATCCATTTTTATTTATTGATAATATAAAACCCATTACAACAAATCCTGATTTCGATAGACATAAATCCTTGAAAGCCATCAGACTTATCGTTTTAAATTATCTTCGATATTGATAAAATCACCACAAGGTACCTACCGACCGAACACCTCTTCGAGGCATCCGCCTGCATTTTATTCGTTATAAAAGAGAACATAAAAGTTTAATCAAAAGCAGACTTTGGCACCTCAATTTCGGTTAAAACAGATGTTGGAGTAAGAACCTTATTTAATGGGAAAGAAAGTATCTTATTACTATCGACACATAGTTTGGATGAACTGTTTATTTTGAAGCGACTTGAGGCCTATGCCTTACTACCATACACATTGTTATGTAGGGATATGTTATTTCACCCAACTATGTTAACGACTAAAGTCGAAAGTCTACAATGGTTCTACGTGCTTTCCGAGACACAGTCTCTCCTTATATATGACGACCCTTGGCAAGTGTTATTTAACCATAAAAGATCGACCTCCGTGGCTGTTATTGCTTAGCCACAAGCCCCACAGGTCTGTGTCTGGATTAAGCAACTGATTTCGACACTATGCGAAACCCAACTGGTTTAGTGTAATTTTAAGCATGATTTTCAGCGAGAGAATTTATGTTGCAAGCCTTCTACATATATTACTTCCATATACAAAGTATTACTTATATACTTTTTACATACTTCACTCACTGGTTTGTGGAGGTCTGGTAGCCAGTCTTAACATGTAAAATACTGGTATTCCCCTGGATCCGCTTAGACTGGAAGTCGACCCAAGCATAATTGGGAAAAAGCTAAGCAGATGATGATGACAATATTACATCCACTTTTCCTAGTCTGCCCCAACTATCTTTAACGTGGTTTTTCTTCTTGTCTCAGCCTAGTTCAACGAATTTACGGAGGTGTAAAATGTTTCCATTACAAAATTCTGGTGTACACCAGTACTTCTCTGCGTGACACATTATCTAGAATACTTTATCAAGTAAATTATTAGTAGCAGCCTGCACGTTTTGCTCGGTGCAAAACAAAAATGTATCAACTTTGTTTTGCGCATTCTGTCAAACGAAAGTTGGTGTTTCAATCACAACAGTTGTGCTTAATAAACTACTGTTTTGTGGTTATAAATTGTATCAGTTAAGCAACTGTTCGTTTGAACAAAGCTTTCTTTTTTAAATTATAACTAGCTACTCACGCGTGTTTGGTGTAATTATTTAAACAAGTGATGATACTCATGTTTTATAGACATCAAACTGTTGGAAAATATTCTTTAAATGATGACAAGGCCCGCATAAAAATTGACTGCTTAAGAATAACAACCGGGTCACATTGAATACACGATATTCATCTGTAGGTTCTCTGTTAGACAAAATGAAAAATGTCCCTGTCGTTTTACATCGAATCGTTCGAGCAGCTCACACTATCAGGTGCCATGACAAAGAAAGACGTAAACGTCTGTACGAGTTCGGTATGTGTCGCGGCATGTCTCCCGAAATGTAAAATAGGTTCAAATGCAACAAACCGGCAAACATTGGTGGTTCTATGGTAACAGTTCCGACATACGAGCCGTAGGTTGTGGATTCAAATTCAGGTACGCGCATTACTTTGTGCAACTTAATCTACATCATTGCTCTCAAAACGCTCAAGCAGAACATCGTGAGGAAACCGGCATGTCCAAATGACATGAACCAAAAATTCGATGACGTCTGTCATCTACCAAACTGCTGGGCCAGCGTGGTGGATTAGGGTAGGACAGCGTGCTGCCGTAAGCATCGTCGATGCTGCCGCGAGCTATTGCATTCCCGCTCTGATTCTCGCTCTAGCAAATTACGGTTCTGAGCGACAAAAAAGGATGCATGGAAAAATGCGATTCCGTGTTGATAGATGTTATTTAATTTAATTTTGCTTTTTCTTAAGTTTTTCAAACTTTGTATTTCTGGATATAATTATTCAATTGTGTAATTATCTGCGCATAATGTAGTGCATGCGGTGCTTTTCTGTAAGTGATTAGGCGCTTAAACAGTTTACAATGTGCAAATTATTACGTAACAGTTTAGTCATTGTTGAGAAGCCTAATAATAAATAAATTCGAGCTTCGACAAACAACCGTCGAAGCTCTCACTTGGGGGTTGGATCAAGAGTCAGATTCAGAAGGTACTGCCTTCTGAATCTGACTCGATACGGCCCGCGTTGTGAGGAGGTTCCGGTCTCTGCAGCCCTAACCACCATCAGCTTGGACCCTCCTCCCGACACCGGCGGAAACCTGTTTTTAAATATTTTTAAATGTTTTTTGTATCTTTTTTAATTGAGATATATTTAAAAATGTAAAATGAGTCGACAAATGAATAAAGGGAATAAATAAATAGATGAAGCAAAATCCTTATAGACCATTCTCTCTCACAGGGAGGAGGCCTACGCCCAAACAGCGTGCATAATATTATAGGCAGATTATGTTTTGCTTTCCTGTCAATTAAAAACACAACAGAACAAAATATGCCAAATCGTTCGAGCCGACCCCAAGTAATGCTCTGCCATATATTTATGTTTACCATGTATCGATTTCGATTATGGAATTACTTTCCTTTCTACACCTAAATAATAATCAGAAAACACAGAATCGATCACAAAAATTGTTCCTCAGCAGATGTATGGTGAACGCGTCCCTCGTTCTTTCAGCGTTTTCTCGTTTGAATCCAGCTTATTCCCTAATGAGCTTTTGTCTTGACACAATGGGGGCCGTTTAGTACGTCACACATAGCTCAAGATAGCTCCCCAACCAGATGACGGCCCTTTCTAACGTCCCAATTAATAACTTGGAAATTAGCGGAAAGTGGCTAATTATTCTATCTCGGTTTCATTAAGTGGCTTCGTAAGTTGAACTGGTGTAACTCAAATTGGATTTCGATTCCTCATTATTATGCAGTTAAAGTGGGATTTTAAGTTCGTGGAATAATTCTTTTTGTCTTCCAATCTTAAACCTTAGTATTTTTGTTACAATTTCTCTTTTAGACTTAAGCTAACAAGGGATGGCCTGGTTATAGTGGTTAGCTAAGTGCATTCACTGCTGTGTAAACATATACAATACTGAAGGTACCGCAGGTGAAAATAAGTACATGGGAGTCACTTTAATGCTAGGTTAGGTTTCAAGATGTGTGTAAGAAAAGTACTTTATTCTTTTTACTTAGTAAATATGTAATTATTGTGTATTTTTTATTTATTAACAATTAAACAAAAAGATAATCCATTGCCGCTAAAATCAAATTTTACAAATGA
The DNA here is from genome assembly GCA_949152445.1 of Cerastis rubricosa. NCBI lineage: Eukaryota > Metazoa > Arthropoda > Insecta > Lepidoptera > Noctuidae > Cerastis > Cerastis rubricosa. The sequence continues at coordinate 14,398,911 of OX424525.1, read as the reverse complement.
ATAACAATACCAAACATCGGTGTTTTATTTCAAGAAGTGAGATAAGTATTTAATCTTTTTCTAGAATCACTCTACTTGAAACAATCAAAGTTAAACGATTAATTATTTGCGAAAAACTTCAATCATACAAATGAAAACCCACGTTCTCTATAATTACAATTATTAAAAGGAACGTTTTAAAGAATTATCAACAAACTCCCTAGAGTAAACACCGCTGTTGATCCAAATATTAAGCAAAATCAAAATAGAGGCGAATTTATATAACGAAGAAAGATTGTTCGAATTTTTCGAAGGATCCTATCGGCTCCATATCTGCCACGATCATACGGACATCTGCGTAAGAATAACGACGAAGTGGAGGTCTGAATGAACAATCGGTTCAGTGTGTGTCGTGGCCCTGCGTCGAGCGCACGACTACGCTCCCTGGAGAGGAAACTTCACACGCGTCGGCAAACTTTGCCCAAACAACGCGAGTAACGCACCATATTATGCGGGAATAGAGAAAGTTTCTGGATCATTCTACAGACTTTTGATTGGCTTTCCACTGTTGATTGACTTGTTGAGGTAAGGTTTTTTTTAGTTTAACTTTCTTTAGTTTTTGTTTTTTTTTTTAATTTCACGTAATATTGCTAGTTGGTTTTATCATTGAATTGTTTGGGGACTTTTTTTTTAAATACGTAGTTTCTTTTCTTTTTGTTTTTATGTACTGCATGATTCTCAATTTATAAAATATATTTTTTTACCCACATATAAATAAAATCATACATACATCGAAGTTAAAACTTAAATTAATTAAACTTTCAGCTAATTAGGTACGGTAAAATAATTTAATTAATTGTGTTTCGAAGAAAATTAATCTAATTATTGGGCTTCCTTTGACAACACTCAAGAATTTACTTAATCCGGATCTCACAATACCTTACTAAATCTGGAGAACTAACTTAATAAGCTATAAGTTCGGAGCACAGTTCCTAGAATTTTCAAATCTATTCAACAACTTCATAAATACAATACTCCCGAAATTACGAAACAATTTGAACCCAGTTGTTGTGCCAAACCCCCAATTCAATTATTGAGTAATAATTTAGGTATAAAGATAGTTACGAACAAAAACAGCACTTAATTCAAAAATAATGATTCTCTGAACATTGAAAATCTTTTCTCGGAATTTATTCCTAGGAATCTAATTTGGAAATATTATAAATTATCTGGATAAGACATTTTGCCAAAACGGATTGAGTATAATTTAATTAATCAATAGGTAACAATTTTATGAACTGGTCGAATAATAAAAGCTAACTAAAGGTATTTGTAGTTGGAAAGGAGTGGGGTAGGTCTTTGCCCAACAGTGGGATAGAATAGGCTAATAAAAAAAAGGTATTTGTTTCTTTTTAATTACAAGACAACTCTCTAAATATTCATTTCCGGAGTAAAACCTACTCCACAGAAGTTTTAACACTTTAGGTGGTAATTAAACCGTTTTTTACCGGTACTCCTGTAAAGCTATTGGTACTTTATTAGTACTTATTAGCACCTACTTTCTTAGTGTAGGTACTTGTTGGAACATAGTGGTGCTCGGTATTCGGTTGGTAAACTATGTCCAGCATAGTTTACCAACCAAAGTTAGTTCTGCAACGCACATGCGTTGTAGAACTAACATACCTAGGCACATGCCTATGTGTCTAGGTATGTTGTTTGTTAGTTGGATTTTGGTCTAAAATGGTATAGAATAAGCATTATTAGCATAATTTCCTCCCTTTTTTAGGCTGATTGGCCTAACACAGGACTTTTCTCTATAGAGGCGAGTGCGGGTTATTTAACGTCCCATGTCTTAGAATTTTTGGTTCCAGGACATGCTGGTTTCCTCAGTAGTAGCCGGTGAAATGTCCGCGGTAGCCATGGCTACCCCGCGCGCACGCCGCGCGCGCATGGAAAGTTTTTGCCGCGCAAGCCCCCCGCGCCACTTCCCATTTAAAGCTTATTTTCTCGTAAACTATTGCAGCTACACCAAAACAAAAAATACGTGTGTATAGCTGAAACTATACAGAATCTAACTACGTAAAAACTAATTACGACAACTAGATATAAGTATTTCGAAAAAAATGTGAACTTGAGAATATATGTTGAATGTCAGTTTCTCCAATAAGAATAAAAGTTTTACCAATTAGAATTGTAATTGGTATCAATAAAACCTATTTATAATTAAACTAGACTATATAAGCTTCGTTTTAATACCCATATATCCTTACTTTGGCACTTTCTTAGTAGCACAATCACCCAAAACAATCAACCCTCCTCGCATTCTATTCGATACCTACTGATTTTGTCGTGTTTACGTAAAAAATTCGATAAGATTTCGTTTTATTTTACTGTTTTATATTGCGGAGACACTAATGATTACTTAATTGAAGTAATTTTCATAATACGAGCACTTTTTTAACTATTTTTTCAATAATTTCAAAAAAATAATGATCGAGGCGTATAAGTACGCCCGGACGTTTGACTTACCTGAAAAAAAATTAGGCATATTTGGAGGCCCGAACGTGATATTCTTAGATATTCGTAAAGCTTGAATAATGAAGTTTATTTTAATATATAACACTATTCACACTGGGTTATAAATAAAATAGTATTTACGTTTTAAAACCAGAGAACATAAATCACAACACGGCATTACGGTAAAATTAGACAACTGACTTTTAAAACTTTTTTGACATTTAATTTTGACGGCTGATGTTGTCGTTCTTTGTGCCACAGACGCAGAATTTAATACTGTATCGATAAAAGGGGACCATAGACGGTACATTTAGAGATGTTACCAGTTTTAGTAAGTTTTTTCGAAGTTTATTCGATACAAATTTAGATGCAACAAACGGGGCCTAAGCGTTGGACCGGAATATTTTTTTGGTCCTTTTTAGGGCGTAATCGTTTCATCGGGTAGTGATGAAATAAATTACGCAAACTAACGCGCCTGTCAGGGTTCGAACCCATGACTTACAATAAACAAAAAAAAAGAGACATCATCGAGTATAGCACCGTAGAAAGAAAAGGAATTCTCCTATGGTAATTTACTCATACTGAAACTATAAGTCTATGGCCTAGCGCGTTTGATCATATTTATCAATGGACAATGGTATTATTATACCAATAGAGCGACATAAAATTATTATAATAATATGAATTATTATTAAAATTATTACTGAACAAAACGTTCTTATTATTATAAAAAATAAACAAATAAATGGTCAGTTTCAGGGCCTTGTGGCTAAATAATTACAGTCACACGGGTCGATATTCTAGGCAAAGCAATGTTTTCCGAGGTCGGTTCGTGGATGGGTTACCATTTAGGTAGTACCGCGCTTACTGACGGTCGATCAGTTTCAGCCTTATTACTAAGGGCATATGGGTGAAAAGTGTAAATCATCATCATCCTGCCCTTGGCCCATTTTATTTGGGGTCGTCGGAACACGTCTTTTTCCTCCATTCTCCTCTGTCATTCGTTAAGCTATTATTTACTCACTTTTCCTTCATATGTAATTTTTCACACAATCCCTCCATCTTTTCTCTCGATCTCCATCCATCCACATTTATATTCATCACTGTTGTAACTTGTAAGTGAACTCGGTAGTATAGTCCAGCCAGATGCAGTAGTAGTACTGCATCTGGCTGGACTGGAAAACGATCCCTACTTATGCAACAAATTTTGATGCGTTTTTAGGGAAACACTTTTGGTGTTGTGATCTTTTGTGTTTAAGTGTTGGGATCTTCGACTTCACTGCGCACAGCCGCAAGTTTGTACATGACTTGCAGCCAACTCCAGCATCCCGTCACAACACCAAAAGTGTTTTCATATTTAAGGATCTGCAGACCACTGATCACGTCGGAGTCACCAGTTTAGGGGGTATGAGGAACAGTTCTTCCTGTTCCTCATACCCCCTAAACGTTTTCTGGCGAGTTATTTAGTCCCGTACGATTAAGAGCGTTTACGCCTTACGACATTTCATACAAATTTTCAAGTCCTTATTTTCCGAAATGACCGACGATGAACCGATTTTAATGAATGTGTAAACGCTCTTAAGTATGCGTACATATCATCACCATTCTGCCTAGCCTTTTCCCAAACTATTTTGGGGTCAGCTTCCAGTCTAACCGGATGCAGCTGAATACCAGTATTTTACATGAAGCTACTGCCTATCTGACCTCCACATGCCAGTCACTGGGTATTAGGATAATCCTTAGTAAGACTGGATGTCAGACTCTTGGCTTCTAACTACTCGTAACGACTGTCAAGGATCTACGAATGACAGCCGGGACCAACGGTTTAACGTACTTTCCGAGGCACGGAGGAAACTCGATATGTAATTATGGTCACCCATCCACGGACCAACCTCGGCAAGTACGGCTTAACCTTAAAGATCGACCCGTGCGGCTGTTATAATTTAGCCACGAGCTCTTCCACATACATACACACACAAATGCGTACATATACACAAATAAATAATTATATTAATTTAACACTTTTAGACTCGAAAAAGCATGAAGATTTTAATATATATGTCGGATATCCGGTTGATTTTTGATTAAAAGTTGTTAGTTTGAATTGTAACGGTAGTTGGTGAAGCGCGTGGTTAGATCACGTGGGCAGAGTCATAGTGGGCTGGACGCCATTTCGGACGGGCAGTCTTGTGCGAACCGTCGAAGTGAGAGCACCACTCTGAAACTGTCTCTTCACCTACTTCCGCATTAAGGTATTTTGTACAAGTGTGATTTAGTGAACGCAATACAATATTGATTAAGTGTGTGTGTGTGGTTTTCTTGCTCGAGCACCTACGCCATGTCAGAGCCTGAAGCGGGCAACCATCCTGATGCCGGTTCTGTCGCGGAACCTGGGCGCGTTCCGACATCAGAAGTGAGATCTGATCGAGCAACACCACAACCACAACTCCCAGGCTTGAACGCAGACTCATGGCAGGCGTTGCTAGAAGTCCAAAATCGCTCAATGATGCAGCTGATTGAGGCCATGCGACCGCCGCCATGCTTGCCAGTGCTTAGCCTACCGGAGTTCAACCCTGATGTTGGGGATGCCGATCCACGTGCTTGGTGCTCAACTGTCGACATATGTTTGACCGAGCGACCATTGGAAGGCGGAGCCCTAATCATCGTCCTAAGCAAGGCACTGAAAGGTACCGCGTCGACCTGGTTGTCGCAAGTATCACATGTGGGTATGACGTGGCCTTATTTCAAGGATTTGTTCATCAGTCGCTATGAGTGCGCAGAAACAGTGGCCGCAGCCGTGATCAACATCAACAACGACCGACCCAAAGATGGAGAAAGTCTAGCTGCGTACGCTACCCGCCTCATTGCGAAATTATCGGCGAAATGGAAACATTTGTCACCGGAAGAAATAACGGTATCGTATGTACTTGCCCATACATCTCAATTTGATACTCGTTTACATCGTCTCGCATTCACCACTGAGATTCTTGATCGGAATAAGTTGCTGCAAGAGATGAAGTCGTTGATCTACTTGAAACGAAAACACACGGAAGATCATCACGTTACGACAGACGTAAAACGCTTCAAGGGGACACAATCAAATCCATTCTTGTGCAATCATTGCAAAAAGCCTGGACATAAGGCCTTAGATTGCCGCCTTAGGAACGCAAGAATTAACACCACTCACCATAACACGTCGCAATCCAATTCTATGCGAGGGGACAAGTCAGTGATCCCCACAAATACAAGCACTACAATGCCGCAGAGTTCTTCGTTCAAGAAACCCATCACTTGCTTCCGATGTGGCGAGAAAGGTCACATCGCCACGCAGTGCAGCCGACCTGGAACGAGCGCAGTGGCAGGCGCTCACGGAGCCAGCAGTTCCGGTTCGAGCACCGTCCCGCAGCGACGTGTGGACAGCTGTGAAGTTCGCGGCGTCCTTGGACAGTTACAACAATCTGGTGAGTCGTACTCATTTTGTTTTGATTCCGGCGCCGAGTGTTCTCTCGTTAAACAAAGTATAGCTTCTAAATTCTCGGGTAAACGTTCACTATCAACCGTGCAAATAATTGGTATCGGTAATAATTCAAATGTTTTTAGCACTGAACAAATTCTTAGTAATGTTGTCGTTGATAACAACAAACTGTCAGTTTTCTTTTACGTACTACCTGACGATTGTATGAAATACGATATTATGATCGGACGCGATATTTTGACACGTACGTATTTCGACAGTTCAAAATGTAGGTTGTTGCGATTTACCTCCCTTATTTGATTTTTACAATGTTGATTCTGATATTTCAAACGAAAACAAACACCGGTTGACGTCCCTTCTGAAACGGTTTTCAAATGCTTTTGTCGATGGCTTACCGTTAACTCGAGTGACTACGGGTGAATTAAACATTCGATTAGTGGATCCAGCCCGTACGGTACAACGTCGCCCACATAGGCTTAGTCTCAATGAGCAGCAGATTGTACGTGAGAAAGTTAGTGAGTTATTGAGTGCTAACATCATTCGTCCTAGTAATTCCCCATTTGCCAGTCCGATTTTATTGGTCGATAAGAAGAACGGAGACAAGCGTATGTGCATAGACTACCGCGAATTAAATCGTAACACAGTGCCTGATCGATTCCCTCTGCCATTGATAGGCGATCAGATTGCTAGATTGTCAGGCGCTAACTATTTCACCTGTCTTGATTGTGCGAGCGGGTTTAATCAGATACCCGTCAGTGAAGATAGTGTTGAGCGTACTGCATTCGTAACCCCTAACGGGCAGTACGAGTACCTAGCGATGCCGTTTGGTCTTCGTAACGCTCCAAGCGTATTTCAGCGTGCTGTGTCTAAAGCGCTGGGTGAACTTGCTCATTCGTATGCTGTGCTTTATATGGATGACATTTTAATTCCATCACGTGATGAAGAGGAAGGGCTGACCCGGTTGCAGGAAGTTCTTGAGGCGCTCACAAATGCAGGCTTTTCTCTGAAGATATCAAAATGCTCTTTTCTAAAGCGTAGAGTCGAATTCCTTGGTTACGAATTACAGCTGGCGAAATACGTCCCAACCCCAGGAAGATAGTGGCCCTGACAAAGCTACCACCTCCGGAGAATGTACACCAGCTTCGGCAGTTTGTTGGTCTTGCTTCCTATTTCCGGAAATTTGTTACAGATTTCTCAAGAATTATGGCTCCATTGTTTATTCTCACTAACAGTAAAAAGTTCGAATGGAAAGCTGAGCACGAGGAAGTCAGACAACGTGTGATTTCGATTATAACGAGTAAACCTGTGCTCATGATATACAACCCAGAGCTTCCAATCGAACTTCATACTGACGCGAGCGCTGAGGGTTATGGCGGCATTCTTTTCCAAAAGTTCAATGGTAAATTGCATGTTGTCGAGTATTTCAGCAGGCGAACCTCGGCAGCAGAGTCAAAGTGCCATTCTTACGAATTGGAAACTCTAGCGGTCGTAAACGCTGTGAAGCACTTTCAACATTACCTGCAAGGTAATAGTTTCACTGTTGTTACGGACTGTAACTCCCTGAAAGCTTCACGTAACAAAGTGGATCTGACACCAAGAGTCCACCGCTGGTGGGCTTTCCTTCAGGCTTTCGATTTTGACATAGAGTATCGCCAGGGTAGGCACATGAGTCATGTTGACTTTTTGTCACGAAACCATCTTCCCGAGCCTAACAAGACTCCCGTTCCAAAACCTTCCATCCAAAAGACAAAGGAAAAGCGTGTAGAGCTTGTGACTCTATCTGAAAATTGGCTTTTGGCTGAACAGTCCCAAGATTCTGAAATTCAGAATATCGTCTCCAAACTCAAAAACGGCGAGCTTCCAGCGGAAGTAGCAAAAACTTACGAGTTACGTAAAGGTGTGTTAAATCGTAGAGTTCAGAGGAATCGTCGCAGTCACTGCTTGCCTATTGTACCGCGAGCTTTTCGTTGGTCGGTAGTGAATCATGTTCATGAAGCTCTCATGCATCTTGGCTGGGAAAAGACTTTGGAGAAGCTCTATGAAAGTTATTGGTTCGAGCATATGTCCAAATATGTCAGAAAGTTCGTGGAAAATTGTATCACGTGTAGAGTCTCAAAGTCTTCTTCCGGCCGGGTGCAAGCTGAGTTGCATCCAATCCCAAAAGTCAATGTCCCATGGCACACAGTGCATATTGACTACTCAGGAAAGTTGAGCGGGAAAAATGATGTGAAAGAGTATGTCATAGTTTTCATAGACGCGTTTACGAAGTTTGTGCTATTGTACCACACTCTACGTCTCGATGCAGCCAGCACTATTAAAGCTCTGAAGTCCAGCGTTGCTCTATTCGGCTCTCCTAGTCGTATTATCGCCGACCAAGGTCGTTCCTTTGCTAACAAAGAGTTGAAGAAGTTTTGCGATACACACAATATCGTCGGCTTATTGCAAGAACTCACTAATGGCAAAAAATCATTAAGTACAGTTATTATAACAGTTATACTCGTCTCGATTAGCTCTATAAAAGGCAAAAACTCATTTATTTCTAGCATTTCAAATTTGGCCGTTATGACCCAGACATAAAGTCGATAATTACCATTTTGGATTATCTGGTTCTTAGAAACTCGATAAAGTACTATAATAGTTTTTAGCAAATAAAAATAAAAACAAAACGGCACTTTTTTGTAATATAAATATCATTAAAGTAACATAATAACTTTTTAAGATACGCGTTACGCACATCGCTTTTGAACAGCATTTGGTTAAAATTCATTAAGTGCACATAATTACTTCTTTAAATCTATGATTTATGACAAATAAAACATTATACAATTTTAACGACTTCTGTTATACGAGTGACGGTCATTGTTTACAGTTTTAGTTCGGTTAAAATTAATTATTGTATCTTGGCGATTATTTGTTTTTCGAGGTTTAAGCAATCTATTTATTTTTGTACAAATTAAATGCAGTTAACTACTTTTGATAGGCTCCGGTTTCACTCTTTTTGACTTTTAATGAATTTGTCGTCGGCTGATTGCAATAATTTATTAAGTGACATAAATAAAACTTGTCTGTTAGGTTTTGGTACCAGTGATACAGCTCCGGGGGTATTATTTTTTCTGAGCACATTTTTGAGAAATCTTTTTTCTTCGATTTGGTTATAGGAAACTTTTTGTTGCAAGCTGTTTTTAATGCATAAGCGGAATAACCGACGGAATGTCAGACTTGTACCGACTTAAACCCATCCATTTTCCTTCTTAGCCCTTTGTGTTCCAGGGCCACGGTATCTCTTTCGAACAGTCTCGCAGCCCTGCCAGGCATCGGCCCTCTTGGACCCCTTCCAGTTTGCTAACATCTCTTTGAGGCGCGCGTGGCACACGAACGCGCCGTCGACACGGCCTGTCGTCATAAGACGGACCGACGGTGAGCTTGCTCATTACTCACCGTCCACAGGCACGCGCCCGGGATGTCTCCCGCGGTGGCTGAGACGTGAGGCTCTCTCCCTCTCACGTTCCGCCACCTCCTTCGCTAGCATGACAGCTTCGCAGAAGGAGGCGACGGCTTCCCATTCCCTATCGCTCCGGGCCATGGATTGAACCAAGGCCAGACGCGAGAGGTCGCCGCCGCCAATCGCCACTACGAGGACACGGCGGTGGTCAGATCAGGCGGAGCAGAGCTCCACGGTGTGCTCCAGCGTGTCCTCGGGCCGGTCCTCGCAGTGGTGACACACGGCCGTTTCCTTCCGCCCGATTTGGTGTAGAAACCTCCCGTAACAACCCTGTCCGGTGAGGAACTGCGTCAGGCGGAAGGTGAGGGCGCTACGGCGCCTCTCCAGCCACTCCTCAAAGAGGGGACTTATCGCCACTATTGTGGTGTCGCTCTCTCTATGTCGCCATGAGATCCCGCCGGAGGTCTGTCCGCTGAGCGGCAATTTGCCGTGGCAGCGAAGTTTACCCCCGGCGTAGTAATATGCGCAGGCACGCGAGGACTAACACCTCCAGATCCCATGGCAGCAATCCGGCCAAGAGGCTCGCCGCCTCGCCGGAGATCGTGCTGTACCTCTAGACTAGCCTTACGCCTACCACCTTCTGTGGCAAGTTCAGGTAATGGGCGGCTCGCCGCCTCAAAGAACGCGCCCACACCGGGGCCCCGTAAAGGGCCATGGACCGCACCACCCCGCGGGTAGAGCCTGAGGCAGGAGGCGTTTGGACCCCCCAGGTTGGGCAAGAGCCGCTTGGACGCAGCCCCGGTCCGTTATAGTTTGGGGGTTAAACTACCGCCCTCCTACCGTCAGTATGGATCCCGGCGGTGGCGCATTCCAAGGCCCATGAAAGCACATGGCCTCGGACTTGCGCAATGCCACCTCGAGACTCAGTTTCCGGATTCTCTCCACGACTATCGCAACCCCGTGTGTCATAAGTTCGGCCGCTGCCTCGTTCGACCTCCCTTGTGCCAGCACCAGCGTGTCGTCAGCGTACCAAACTACGGTTTTCGCTTTCGCAGATTTATAGTTTGGGTGGCTGTTTCAGTTGCTCCCATTTGACAAATCCAGTTCTTTATAGTCTGACCTATGGTCATATCGATATTGAACGATGTTAGGCTTCTTTTTTTCAAACCTAAAACTTTTAATTTTTAGCCACTGTAGGTACTCTTTCTCCATCAGGCCCAAGAGATCTATTCAACCTCAAATTATTTCTGAGATCTTTTAGATCTATCTATTTCATTTATTGAGTGCCATGGTTACTTTTTTGATTTTTACTGATTTATATGCCGAAGTGATTTTTTTGAGTTCTAGATTGTTGACGTTTTAAGAATTTGTTATGAAGGTAAAGAAGACTGTTACGTTAACTTTTAGGACTGATTAATACCAGTTGGTTCCTTTGAGAAACTAGTCTAGTGTTAGTACTTAGCCTTATTAAAGAACTGTTTAATTCACACTTAGTGTAAACTTTCAATGACAAGAAGTCACTAACTTGGTTTTTAAGCTTTTAAAAAAATATCTCTCTTTATTTTTAACTGCTTATGTTTGATTTTATTAATAAATATATTTAACTTTCTAGTGGTGTTTATTTTTTTATAAACATATAAAATATAAGATTTTATAGGACATCCAATGAAATCAAAAGTAATTAATTGATTTCTCAAAGTTTTGTTTATGTCACTTAATGAGTTCTTGCAATAAGCCGACGATATTACCTTGCATTTAATTGCTACTGGTTCTAGTCGCGCGAATGGTCAAGTAGAAAGGGAGATGGGTTTGTTAAAGGGTATGCTAACCGCGGTAGAGACATCTGAAAGGTCGTGGCAGGATGCGTTGGACGATGTACAGTTAGCTATCAACTGCACAATGAACCGTGTTACGAAATCAAGCCCTTTAGAGCTTTTGATAGGAAAAGTTGCTAGGCCTCTGACGCTAATTACTAGTAATGACGATGATGAAATCGAAATTGACTTAACATTAGCGAGAGAACATGCGGTGGATGGAATCGAGAAGAGCGCGGCTTATGAAAAAGCCCGTTTTGACAAAAATAAGGCCAAAGTAGTTAATTTCGGTGTTGGTGATTTGGTACTAATCAAAAACGAAGAAAGAAACCAAACTAAATTAGAACCCAAATTTAAAGGTCCTTTCAAAATTGTAGAGTTGCTTGAAAACGATCGCTATGTTTTAAAATCGCTGACAGGAAATAGAACGTACAAGTACGCTCATGACCGCATTCGAAAAATGCCTCAGAGTAGAGTTCCCCCCGAGCTTGAGCCTATTAGCGAGAGCGATGAAGAGACTAATGAAAGCTCTTTTGTTTGATTGTATGCACACTTGTAACTATTTGGCCGCACTGCACGTCTAGTCGTAGCTGTAACTGCAGTCACTCGTGGCTGTTCAGGGCGCAGTGCGCGGCAGGCGTTGTGGCGGGGGCCCGGGTCTCGTAGAGACTATTATGTTTGGTCGACTTGGAGTGACCCGAAAGTCATGGAGACTTTAAGATGTGTTTGGGCTTGATCAGCCCCGGGTGACATGTGTCACTAGAATTTGAGTGGTTGGGCTTGCTCAGCCCCGGGTGACATGTGTCACTAGAATTTGCTGCCTTGGGCGGCCGGGTTACAAGAGTGTGTGCAATTAGTGTAGTATGGCTTTGTTTGATTATGCACAGTATGTCGCGAGTTTTAATTGTTTTGAGTTAATGCGATTGGACCTTTAAATTCATTTGCTTTCATGTTTCTATGACTCTATTGATAGACACCTTGATCGTGGTCAGGTAGGCCGAGCCTACAGTCTACTATAAGTTGTATCTCGTTGGTTACAGGTACCATTTCACCACCACACGAGGACGTGTGATAGTCAGTTCTGGCCGTGTCGGATATCCGGTTGATTTTTGATTAAAAGTTGTTAGTTTGAATTGTAACGGTAGTTGGTGAAGCGCGTGGTTAGATCACGTGGGCAGAGTCATAGTGGGCTGGACGCCATTTCGGACGGGCAGTCTTGTGCGAACCGTCGAAGTGAGAGCACCACTCTGAAACTGTCTCTTCACCTACTTCCGCATTAAGGTATTTTGTACAAGTGTGATTTAGTGAACGCAATACAATATTGATTAAGTGTGTGTGTGTGGTTTTCTTGCTCGAGCACCTACGCCATGTCAGAGCCTGAAGCGGGCAACCATCCTGATGCCGGTTCTGTCGCGGAACCTGGGCGCGTTCCGACATATAATATTAAAATCTTCATGTTTTTTCGAGTCCTAAAGATACACATACATTAACAAAATAAAATCATATATAAATATTTCCTCAATTAAAAAATAATACAAATACGGCCCTATTCCGCAGTAATAGAAAATTAGCAAAGAGAATATTCCCATTAAGAGATATAAAATCTTTTCTAGCTCTTATCAAAACGAATACACCTACAGACGTACCTTATTATTGATTTCCTACACAGGCACCTGGTGATTTTCTAATAATAGTATCTGGATATTTAGTTAATGTATTCCAATAATAAAAGGTGATATATTTCGTAATAATACACGCAATAAATTGGCAGGTGTCATTAAAGAAATACAATGATTAATTGCAAAAAATCTAAATTCAGAATATCATATTATTATGATTGATATCTCACTTTGATGATGAGCGTTTGTTACTTAGATTTGTAACTGTCAGCCTTCGTAATCCCACTGCTGGGCACAGGCTTCTCCCCATAACTTCCAGATTCACTATTGACACACACTTCCACTTCTTCCGATCCAGGGCCAATGTGGACCACTTTTTGTTGATTTAGTCCGGGTTTTCTTACCAACTTCTATGATGTCTGCTGTGATGCCGCAGTCGCTCTTTTCAAATATCTAGTATCTTGTTATTACTGAAATAAAATAGGAAGGTCTCGAAGTTTTGTATTGAGTAAATAGTTCATCTTATTAATAAGTGTTTAGAACGGTCTTCCCCAAAGCAGTGTTTTGGCGCCAATGCTTTTAACATCTACACTAACGACCAGCCTAACACCCAACACACTGAGCTGTTCCTGTACGCGGATGACTTGGCCCACAATCATAAAATCAGCGACTTTCGTAGATGTAGAGCACAAATTGACTGGGGCACTGGACATACTAGGGAAATATTATGGCAGTAACGCTCTACGGCCGAACCCATCCAAGACATAGTCGTGTGCATTCCACCTCCGCAATAGGAACACAAATCGGACACTCCACATCTCCTGGCGAGGAACTAATATAGAACACTGCTCGAATCCAAAGTATCTAGGTGTCACGTTGGACCGGTCCTTACCGTATAAGTCATACTGCCATAGAACTGAACAGAAAGTCGGGACCCGCAATAATTTGTTACGCCGTCTAATTGCTACTAGCTGGAGATTTGCAACCAATATTCTTCGAACAACCGGTATGTCCCTATGTTTTTCTGCTGGCGAATTCACGTGCCCAGTGTGGCACCGATCCGCTCACAGGAAGCAAGTAGATACTGCTCTAAACGAGACGTGTTGGATAATATTGGGCTGCCTAAAACCATCATCATCATCATCATCATTTCAGCCGAAAAACATCCACTGCTGGACATAGGCCTCCCCCAACGCCACATTGACATAAGGGGGGTTTTGCCATAATCGCCACGCTTGGCAGGCGGGTTGGCGATCGCAGTACGGTTGTTACAAAAGCACAGAGAACGCTGCTGCCCATTCTCTGGCAAGTCCCTTAGTCGCCTCTTACGACACCCACGGGAAGATAAGGGATGGTGCTATTCTTTACGTCCGACACCATACAGACGACCTAAAACCGACTCCTCTCAAAAAGCTCTATCAGCTAGCAGGTATCGCACCATCGACTGTACGAAGGGATGTCGCATGCGCGCTGAAAAAAAAGAACCAAGAATCAAATTCCCAATTCTATGACCCACACAACCACCCCGGGTAGATTAAAAAGTTTCTTGCGCTCCACTTATGCAATGCAATACCTACACCTCCACCAACATCCCACAGGCCGCCTACAGAACGAAGCAAGGTGTGGAAAGAGAGATATCTACCACCTCACAACTTCGTGAACCCCCAAGAACACCTAGTAGTGATCTCCAGTGGCCTATCTGGAAAGCTGTAAATCGATTGTTTACCCAAATATGTCTCCTAAGACCATTTTCCTGTAACAACGGTTAAGGTACCTGCCCTTACTGCTCTATCTCAAAACACCATTCTGTATAGCTACGTACCTACTAAGTACCTAAAAGCTTTTGTTTTTGCTCGAGGAAATGCGATGACAACAAAACTTTTAACAAACAAGATTAGAATGGAAGAACGTAGGCTGCGTCTTGCTTCAACTGCATAAGATTTTTTCTCTCTCTTTAACTCTGAGGTTGAGATTTATAAACGTTTCTCAACATATGATTTGCTTATAGGTCTGTGTAGGGGGGTTGTGCTTGTATGAAACAACCCTACAAGCTTGGCTTGCCCTTATAATATACGACTTTTCATGATGATTTCTATACAGTCTGCTTGCCTTATGGGCTTGCCGTATTTCTGGCTCCTTGGCAAGACACTAGTATGTGTAGTATCAAAAGGGGAAAAAGAATGCTGTCAACGGGAAAAGTGGTCAGAAACGCAACACGCCATATTGATTTATTTGGTGTTTTGGCCAAAGAATAAGCCGGCCCTCTTCGCATATGATATGATCTCCCCAATCTTCACACCTTCACTGTACTGTATTTTATTTTGTATTTTACCATGGTGATGAACATAATGACCCTGGTAAAAGCTGACTTATAGAAAATGTCTATGGCATTAAGTTCTGGTGAACTTATCTCATTACTCAGTGCTTCATCAACTGCCAACCTTTTCTCCTATTTTTTTGGGGTCGGCTTCCAGTTTAACCGGATGCACCTAAATACAAATAATTTACATGAAACGACTGCCTATCTGACCTCTACAACCTAGTTACTACGGGGTAATATGATAACCCTTGTTAAGACCGACCAGAAACGAATGTCAAAGATCTACAAATGACAGTTGGGATCAAAGACCAAGGTGTTCAATAAATAACTGATTGTGTCTTTTTCTTGCATTATTTTATAGTTTGATAAATTGTACGACGATGCAGATGATAGGAATAAATAACGTTTATAGACCGCGGCGAAAACTTCCTCTTTCAAATTTTAGAATCTTATCTTAGTTACATTACATGACTTAGCTCTCTCCGTCTATCATAGCTCTGCCTTCAGGTGTAATTTTGGATTACAGAGGCTTGAATTCGTGAGCAGGTGAGTTGCGGCGGATAAATTGGCTATCGTATTCACTGGTAGATAATCAAGGATAATTTGACGATTACTAGTTGCTAGGCATTATGGTATAACCAGTGGTCGTTCTGTGTTTAATTGGACCGCGGTTCGTAAAATTTTTCAGGTTTTTTATTTTATTTTGATGTGAACTGTAACTACATAATATGCCAAATTTCATACTTTTCCGTGCGTACAATGTGCTTTAAATGTGCTACAAAGTTTATTCTTCACGATGATATTTTGAGATGGTACAAATCTGCGTATGCAGATAGATTTTTTTCAAAAAGTAACGGTCAGTCTCCGTATCGAAATTCCACTTTGCAGTTTTTCGAGTATGGATGAGCAAATGTAAACCATCTTACTGTTGAGACATACGATAACAATTTGACATAAAATAACCTTTTGAAGTTATTATGCAAATCAATGCGCTTAAGCAACTTAGAATACACATAACCTTGTATCAAATTTAGTTCCAGCTATCCCACGTCATAATCCAACCACTTTACAGATCCACATGTTAAACTTCAGAATACCTGAACATTATCCAGGCAACACTTCAAGTTACGCATTCACAGTAAATCTACTTAGTATACCTAAATGTTTTGGCTACGGAGTTGAGTTTGCCTGCCGCTCGGAGTATGAAATTTCCGACAGAGCGTTTGCGAACTTTGTTCTGGCTAGCAAGTTGGTGGTCTCAGACAGGTCGGCCAAGACAATGCACATCAAAGCAAGGCCTAGAAATTATTGCGATTATACCAGCTGTTTGTTCAAAGGAACTTATTGACTTTAGATAGCCAAGTGACTTGACTGTGAGTTGGCGTTAGTCTTACGCACTTTGATAGATAATGAGTGGTGTTTTCTGGGCATATGTACCTAATTACTTGCTACGAATTGTTTAGTTGTATGTATTAATTTCTGTTGATAAAGTTGATAAACCAACATTGTTTTTACTGTCGCTGTGGCAATGTGAGTTTCGTGTAAGAGTTTTTTTACCTCATTATCTTTTAATATAATTTTTCTCAATACATAGATAAGTAGGTACGTATATGAAAAGATTACGCTGCACAAAATATTATATCTTAACTATATACTAGACCTTTAGCTCCGACTAAAAGAGAAAGATCCTATTACAGACCCGTTCGCTGCTAGTTTGTTTTGCCGGTGGACGCTTAATTGAAAATTTATTCGTGAAGCTTAAAATCGCTCATTACATTTGTGAATGCAAATAATTTTAAAAGTTCAGTAATCGGCCAGGTAGCATCAATTAGTCAAGTATGCAAGTTTTGAAAAAAAATTGCCTATACTACGAGTACATTGAAATACCTACATTGGGAAGCCAGAATTCTGAAAGTCTGACAAATCAATCTTAGCATCATCATCATTACTGACCTTATCCTAATTTATTTGGGGTCGGCGCAGCATTTCTTCTTCTTCTATGCTTCTTTATTTCCCGTCATCTCATCAGACACCTCCTTTCTTACCACTTCACATGGTCAACAATCAGTTTTACCAAGGGGAACTCGGTAGAGATTGAAGAGGAAAAGATACCGATATTCAGCTGCTTCCTGATAAACTGGAAGCCGGCTCCAACATCATTGAGAAAAAGCTAGACAGGACATATATTGAAATGCATCACAAAAACTGTTAATTGATGCCCAAAAATCACACTAATGAAAACTGATTCTAATTGATCTAAAAATAAACCTTAATTTTAATTAATGAGCACGTAAAATGTCAGGCCTGAACACAGTATTAGTCGTGTTCGAATAAAGCGTTATGTATAATATGTTGCGACGTTGCCATGTTGCCAATAACAATTGAGACCGGGATTATTCTTCGACAGGGATGTTCCAGTGACCCGGCTGTCACGTTTCCCAGCGTTTACCTTGTTTATTTAGATATTTCGTGTTTCATTACATTTTCTGATTAAAATCGATGCTGATTCTAATACAAGGCCGCGTTTGGCGCTTTGTTAAATTAATTGTTTGTGACTTTCTATTATATTTCTTTGGATAAAGGCAGTGATAAAGTGATGGGATATTTGTGTAAATTAAAACTGAAATTGAAAACTTTGTAAAATAAATAATGTGATTGTCACTATTCATCATCACCATCATTTCAGCCGAAAGACGTCCACTGCTGGACATAGGCCTCCCCCAAGTGTCGCCATATTGACCGGTCCCCTGCGACTCGCAACCAGCTGATCACCGTAACCTTCACCACGTCATTGGTCCACCTAGTGGGAGGCCTTCCAACGCATCGCCTCCCGGTTCGCGGTCACCATTCCAGAACTTTTCGGCCCCATCTGCCATCTATTGTGCCCTGCCCACTGCCACTTAAGTTTGGCAATTCTTCGGGCTACGTCGGTAACCTTGGTTCTCATGAGGATGTCCTCATTTCGGAAACTCCGAGCCTCCACTATCACTGTCACTATTATTGATATTAATTGTCTTCCCTTTGTAGTGCTACCGCATTGCCCTTACATGGGGTAAGGGCCAGCAATATGAGATCAATTTTCACTTTTACTGACAAGTTCTTTGATTGATTCAATTATTGTGTCAAAAGCAAACTCTAGCTCCCATATTCGAAGAGCCTTCTCAAATCCATTTCTGAACTAATTAGTCCTTTTGTTGCTATGACAACAGTTGAAAACACTCACCAAATCGTATTCCTAGAATTTCTTGGCCACTATTGGCGGATCTTCGAATAAGGTACTTCCTCTAGCTAGCTATCTCTATCAAACCCATAGTTGCGTTCTGCTTCAATCAATCCCAAAGATGTCATTATGTCACTTTTATCAATGTTAAAAATGTATTTATTGTTATATTATTAATAGTTTTCCGGTACTTCAAATTTGACGGATGAAAAGTAGGCATTTATCTGTTAATTTATAAACAAACAGGGTGGAATGCAGTCGTGGTTAGTCCAACTTTAGTTCAGTTCAAGACTAAGAATACAAGTATATATCTTTAAAAATGCACAAATATTTAGCCCACACCATCAACTTAAAAAAAAATCTCGCATATATCACTGTTTGTACCAAATGATCCGTTATGAGAACCTATAGCTTTTAAAACGACATGTCACAACACTCGACCGAAAAAAAAGCCATACATTTTTATCTAAACGCACAGAAATAACACCGTTCATATCAATACGAGGGTGTTGGCAAACTGTTTTTTTTCTCAAACATTATATCTTCGCGGAAAAGTAGTTACCGGTGCTCGATCGCATCCGTGCTCATTTCACACGCTCTCCCGTTGTTATGATGCTCAAACATGCTCATACATGTACATACGAACGACTCAGATAAACAGGAATAGTCGTAACAAGGAATCATTATTGAATCGTGGGGTCGAAACTCGAAGGGGTCGCAAACCTTGAAAGCTTCTCTCATGATGTCACACGCATCATAATTGCCTCGAATAGAGTGACAATACGCCATCAAAATGTTTATATTACCTCTCCCGTTTTATGTTGATGTGATGTATCTTATCATAAACATCTCAGCGGTTATGGAGCAGCGACTTTTTAGCTGTATCCCTGTAAATGGTATCGTTAAGATATTAATAGAAGCCATAAAAATATTGGCTCGATGTTTATATTATAAATCAATGGAGAGATTGTGTTTAGGGAATGTTTTAATGCCATAGGCGAGAGAATTGAATTCTATTTACAGATTGTTGTGTTCGTTTTGAATGGATGATTATGATTATACGTTCAGAAACACACGCCTTTTTTATGGGGTTGGCAGATACTGCAGAACGCCATCTAACAATAATTCTTTTCCTTCGTCAATCTGGTGGATGATAATATCAAGGACTAACTTTGACTTGAATATTATTAATATATACATTTTAATCAATTCTTATCATCATCATATCATGTGGCAACGATTGAGGTTTTAATAAAGTCGCGATTTTTTTTTATTATTTAATAAAATAGTATACCTTTAGAGCTTTTTAACCTTCTTCAATAATAGGAGGAGATATGTTGTATTCGGCATTTTTTTTCACTGTTTGTCATAACTGATTATACTGCTTATGATTCTTTTAGCGCTTGGATGACATGGTCAGGAGGGCGTTGTTAATAAACATTTTTCATGGCTGAATTTGTCAGTCGAAATAATTATTGACCAAACAAGATGGCGCCGTTAGTTCCGTTTACACCAAAATAACCATGCAGCACTAATGCATACAGTTGCAATAAAAGTAGGTAAAAGTCCCATTTCAATATTTTTATTTGGTTGCAGTGTCCCATGGATAACAAAGGCTTTGCTTGAGAGCAGAGTCGGTCGGCTCGGCCGGAAATATGCAGCAGCCTTGGTGGTCCATATACTTACTAGCTATCTTCATGCTAGGACTGGACTCAAAACTCGTTGGTGAGTGGTGCCTAGAATACTTTCGAGAATTTTTAGATAATTGGCTTTAATAAAATACGGATTTTGAAAAGTAGTGCTTATTTTAATTTAAACTTGTGTATAAATTTTATAAGAATGAAATTATCGTATTCAAGAAGGAAATTTTTAAAATAAATTGATACATTTGGGGACTCAACTTTACGACAATACTTTAAAGTAATATTGTAACAAAAAGATAAATATTTAAGCCCACCAGTGTAACACAATCTAGTAACAGTTTGAAACAATTTCAGGTCAAGCTTTCCAGCCGGAATTCGCAGAGCCCTTAATGAATTTAACCATACCAATAGGACGAGACGCAACGTTTAGATGTCTTGTGCAAAACTTAGGCGGGTACAGAGTAAGTATAACTACCTAACAAAAGTAAATATATATATACAGGGTGTAACGAAAAGGGTATATACATACTTAAGGGTGTGCTATAGACCATCAAACTGAACATGTTTCTCTACAAACTAACATTGTATTAACGAAAAAATTATCTGCTGCCCATACAAAATTTCAATACCTATTCGACCCAAATGTATGGGACAGCTGATATTTTTTTCGCTATGACGATGTTTCTTTGTGGAGAAACATGTTCAGATTGATGGTCTGTAGCCTGCCCTTAAGTATGTATATACCCTTTCCGTTACACCCTGTATATATAATGAAATCAACATTTTTCTTTTAATTAAAAACTCAATTATAATTCGCAGGTTGGATGGGTGAAAGCAGATACTAAAGCGATTCAAGCGATCCATGTTCACGTAATAACAAACAATCACCGAGTAGGAGTGTCGCATAACGGTCAGACCGTTTGGAATTTACACATTAGAAACGTTCAAGAGGAGGACCGGGGTCAATACATGTGCCAGATCAATACGGACCCGATGAAAAGCCAGGTACGGTAAGCAGTTACTAAATAAACCTATTATTATTATGAGCCCTATGTATCTCACTGCAGGGCAAAGACCTCCCTCTTTCTCTCTCTTTGGCTATCTGGGCCCAATCCTTTTGGTAAGAGTCCAGCTCGCCACGCCATCTACTTCTGGGCCTTAAACTGTTGTCACTTTGACGCAATTTTAATGTGACATACGGCAGATTCACCTAGCAACCCTAGTGAGAGGCCCATGGGCGGCATAAAAACTCTGACACCAGGGGCCTATTTAATAAACGCGACAATGACAGATGACATGATAGGTGACAATCCGACAATGTGTTTTTTTTTGGTTCATAAAAATTATCACTGACAAATATGTCAAAAAAATGAATGAATGATGGAAAATCTACAAATGTGTCGACTTGTTATGGCAATTTGACATATATTTCTGTTTAATAATCAGTTTCTCTTGACAAAAACTTGTCAAATTTGTTTTATTGATCACTAAATTGTCATGACAGGTGGACGTATTTGTCGAATTGTCAAAAATTTTCGACAGACCATCCTTAGCCAATTTCAAGGCTATTTGGCAGTAACATAGTAGGTAATTTGAAAAATTATGTTAACATCGTTGACGGTTAGCAGTAGTAGTGAAGATGAATATTTGGTGCAAACTGTACGACGTCGAAAATGAAACCAATAAAAATTAAATTTTAAATACCCCCGACACAAAAAACCTTTAAAAATCGCAGCGTCGTTGCGTCGGGGGTCTGTTTTGTTTTGTGCTTGTGGTCAGCGGGGTACTTAGCGGTCCCCCGACGCTACGACGCTTGGATTAATTTATTTTAGGTTTTTGAGAGGCTCTCACATTTTTTACAAGCCCAAATGTTATTCGAAGACGATTGTGGCATTAAGAATGCGAGCGAAATTATATTTAAAATTTCGACGCAAAGAGCCTCTCAAAAACCTAAAATAAATTAATCCAAGCGTCGTAGCGTCGGGGGTCCGTTTTGTTTTGTGCTTGTGGTCAGCGGGGTACTTAGCGGTCCCCATCAGCAGTCATTCTTAATGCCACAATCGTCTTCGAATAACATTTGGGCTTGTAAAAAATGTTGGAAAATTAAAACATTCATCCTTTTCACCATACATTTAGGATCCCCATATTCTTTACTACTGAGCCAGAGCATACGTCTAAGGCTGCATAAAATGTGTACACCAAATACCAAAAAATTAACACCAATAACTCAAGAAAATGTAGCATAATGTAGCATATCCAACATGCCGAAACAGCGGGAAAAAATTCCACACAGTGAATATATTGCAATTCTTGTACTGAGCCAAACAAATCTCCGAATACGCTAGTGGCATCCCTATCAAGATTGCTTGTAAAACTGCATGCGCGTAAAATCTATTATGTGATAGTAGTAGGAGAGGTACATGACAGAGATTTCGTTCATCATCCACGCCCATACGATAAATCTGAAGTTACTTTAAGTATTCCAATGACTGTTCACTTCAGGGCAATAAGAGTATCAATTTTTTTCTTCGTATCCCTTTTTTTCAATACAACTGTATATAATTTAGAAATGCCGCGGCCGGTTCAACTGACTTCATGACCATACACTGAAACTATTTTAGTTGGTATCTTATCGTGTCATTAAATAAAAGTAGAACGGTACCCTGTAAAGAATAAATTGGCGTAGCATATCAGAGAAAATTAAATTGCAGTTAAAATAAACATTGGGGAGATAAAGTGAATTAAGCCACGCAGACGGGAGCGAGGCGAGGGACACAGCGGGTAATGATTCGCGCATGGTGCACCTAAATTATTGCGCTGCGCTGTAATTTATACCCGGAGCTGATAACGACATAAATCGCCAGCGGCGACAGCGCTCGAGGTTTCGACTCCGACGTTGACGCGACGTGACGCCACTTGACTGTACCTACTTTCGATAATTGTTTCACTTTGTTTTGTTGGCTCGTTGGTGTTAATTAAATACAATATAGCTTTTGTGTTCAATTTCTTTATGATTGTAATGCTTTTCAGGATTTTAAATTCGTTAAAATTTGTATTTCTGTTACCTGCGACGATTTCAGGTCTTCTGTCACAGGAACAAGATTTCAATCAATTTCTACATTCATTAATTTTATCAGCGACATGAGTAAAAAACTTAGCTTGTTTTGCTCGAAACTTCCATTTCATTATTGACCTGTGTATTTTTCTACCAGATGGGTTACCTGGAAGTGGTGATCCCGCCAGACTTTATTCCCGAAGAAACTTCGGGCGACATAATGGTGCCAGAAGGTGGCACAGCTAAAGTTGCTTGCCGCGCGAGAGGTATGCCAGAGCCTCGTGTTCTGTGGAGGAGAGAAGATGGCGCTGATGTTGTTATTAGGGATCCTAATGGTGGTAAAACCAAAGGTATGTAGGACAAACTTAATTAGATAGCGAAACTTCGCAGACATCATATGTATTGTTACCTAATCACGATAAAACAAAGCTATCACTAACTTAATAATGTCCAGTGATAAAGGAAGCATGTAAATAAAAAATGCGTTTTTTAGAAGTTATTCTTTGTGTTTTCAGCGTGGGCAATATTAGATTGTACCTGTTAAAAATGATGACACGTACGATCGGTCCTGTGACTGTCACCAACAAAACGGAATTAATCCCATAGATATTCTGTTACAATGAGCAAAAATATCACAACACAAAAATATGTGTGACATTCTTCAAAATTGTATATGCTCTCTTGACATTTACATTTCCCTGTAAAGGGCTTACATGACTGAGTAATATAATATGAATATTTCATTTATTCCGTTCACCAAATCTGCGGGAGTTCGGTTATTTATTTACATTATATTTTCTATATAGTTGCGATGTACGAGAAAGAGGTGTTGACTCTGACAAAAATATCTCGGTCGGATATGGGTGCATATCTGTGCATCGCGAGTAACGGAGTCCCGCCCTCAGTGAGCAAAAGGATCACTATCAAAGTACATTGTAAGTAGGTTTTACACATTTGAAGGAAATTTCATAATTTAGCTCCAAGTTTTTTTTTTTTATTTATTTTGTCCTGTCTTGTTTTGCTCCGTAATTCTTTTAATTGCTGAATATCTTTGTCAGAAGTTCAACAGCAAACTTTAGTTTATTTATTTGACAAAGCCTTAAGAGCGTTTACAACTTAAGGCATTTCATACAAACTTTCAAGTCCTCATTTTCCGAAATGACTGAACCGATTTTAATGAAACTTAATACGCATAAGCAGGATACATAGGTTTAAAAAGTTACTAAAAAACAAATTCGAAATGTCTTTTAAAAAAAGGATAATTGGAAATTTCTGTTTCTATAGATAAATTATAATCGGTCTAATTAAGCTGTAACTATTTTTCTAACATTTTTTTAGTATCTTCTGGACTTGAAAGTTTGTATGAAATGTCGTAAGGCGTAAACCCTCTTATGTATATCCTTTCAAAAATCAAAATAACTTCAGGAGTTTCCAGCAAATCCATGTTTCCTTGAAAAGAAATAACAAGGATAAAGTAGCAATTAGGTTTCCTAGGAGTCAAATATTTTTTCCCCAAAAAAATGTTTTAGACACTCCTCATTCTAAGGACGAAATAGAGGTCCTTCCCAGAGTCGTAGTAATTGTTGTTTTTCTCGGTAACTTTCAGAGGCTCATTGTTATTAATGGTGTTATTTAATGTCAGCGAGTAGTAGCTTTTAATTATTTTCTGGCTGTAAGAGACTGTTTGTGTCTACGCGTCAACTTGGTCGGACATTTCGCTCTCATGCAAGATTTAACTTTAATATTATTAGTCCACTTTTCTTTGACAAATGTCTTCCGAATTTAGCTCTCTGCTTTGTGCAATGTGTTGAATTTTGTGACTTGTGTAAATATATTTTAGGCTCAAAATTAATATTGGTATTTTTTGTCTAGTTCACCCGGTGATTCAAGTGCCCAATCAGCTGGTGGGTGCTCCTCTGGGTACTGACGTCACCATAGAGTGCTACGTCGAGTCTTCACCCAAGTCCATCAACTACTGGGTCAGAGATTCAAGTAAGTATTTCTTCAAATACTCTCTTATCTCTTAGAGCGGGTAATTATATCATGAAAATTATTTCACCTTTATAGTCCATTTAACTAATTTGCGTACCTGTTAATATTTTTGCGAACTCCGCAAGATTGAAGCTTCAAAACCACAGCACAGAAAATTTACTTTGACTTTGACTGTTTAACCAGTTTTATTTAATTTCAAAAGGTTTTGACTGCGTTATTCAACTGAAACTGAGACCGTTGAATTCAAATAATTAGAAAGGTTTAATTTTGTTAACTTTGTTTTCGAAATGTTTTATTTGAGTTGTAAAAACAGTAAAATGATGATATTGAATTACTTTTAATTGTAATAATTATTTGTAAGAGGGCAGCGTAAGTTGAAATAATAATCTTTATTAATTATTCAGCGACTATAATGCTAAGGTATATATTTACCTTTGGTCTTCCTTGAAAATAACTGGGTTGCACTCCGGGAGTGCCGGCAGAAGTGAGAACTTGAAAATTAGCGTTGTGCATATTTTTCATATTTTGGAATGGGTTAGGGAAT
The DNA here is from genome assembly GCA_949152445.1 of Cerastis rubricosa. NCBI lineage: Eukaryota > Metazoa > Arthropoda > Insecta > Lepidoptera > Noctuidae > Cerastis > Cerastis rubricosa. Next base: position 14,373,291 of record OX424525.1, on the reverse strand, counting down.
AATTTTGCACGAATTGCTTTAATTATCAGTATGAAAGTACTATCATTTATGTGGTAAAATACAAAATTCATTTATTGCGCTATCGTACACACACATGACAATTTATATTACATTAAAAATTAACACTTCGGAACTATTACAATCCGTCTTACGAATTTTACCTCTTTGGAGAAACCGAAGGTTTTGTTTGTGCAAAAGATATTTTTTGGAAACCTAAACTCAATGACAGATGATAGGGATAAAATAATATAATATGATAATGATGATTAATAAATTACATAATATGATAATGATGATAATAAAGTTGAAATTCCTTCGCAACCTACGTGACATACATTTTTACACATTTTTTACCCATCACAAAAGTGCACAACACCGCTAAAGAAGTTTTCACTTCAAAATGGCATTGGCCTTTTTTTATTTTAGAGTTTGAGAACAGTGATAGACTAGTGGTGTGACCGTCGGACTGCCAAGTTTTATAGGTTTCAAATTCGAACCCAAAGCACGCACCTCTGATTTTTCGGATTCATGTGCGTATTGTTTAAATATTACCACTTACTTCGGTGAAGGGAAACATCGTGAGAAAACCAGCATGCCTGAGATATATTTCTCGACGGCATGTAAAGCCAAATCAGAGGCCCATGGGTGGCATAAAAACTCTGACACCAAGTTGGGCACTAACCTAAAATGTATAAAGAATTGTGAAAAAGAACAAGTGTGAATGTGTAAAAGATCTACTTGAAGACTAGAAGATCTTTTTGTCGCATACATTCATTTGTTACCACACATCAACTTGACAATTTTCCACTGTGCATTTGTTGCGTAATAAATACACAAATACTGCGCTGAATTTTGCAAATGCACACGTGGCTGTCAGTGTTGCTTTGTTTAGAGCTTGTGGACATGATTAATTTTGAGTCGTAACAACCATTTCACTACGGACTACAAAATAACTTGCTAATTTATTATAGCCACAGATATACATAGATACCTAGATAACGCAAGAGCATCTACTTCACCTATTTTATGCTTAACGTGGCTACTGTCGCAGCAAGCTAATTTGTTTAGAACAACAACGTTGTATCTCAAAAACTTAATTCTAGACATTTAAAGAATAACAACGTAGTCTATTTTGGATAGTAACTAAATAGTGCTTATGATGCCATAGTCATAGATAGTCAAAAATGGCTTTTATACCGATTGTGATACTTGGGTTATCTAGGTATCTACATCTGTGATTATAACACTAACTTATTTGTAAAATAATGACTAGGGAATTCTTCGTAGTGCGTAGCATATGGGTTTACAACAATACGCTTCAGTTGACTATGCTACGTTTTTCACATTGTGTGGAAACACTGTAAAAGTAACGGCCCTCTTATTAAAATATAAGCATACATTATTAGGTATTTACGTCTTTATATGTGCCTACATTTAAAATACTGGTATTCAGCTGCATCCAGTTAGACTGGAAGCCGACTCCAAGTACTCCAACATAGTCGGGAAAAGGTTATGCAGACGATGATGATCTATCTATCTACATATATATGTATTAAAATACCCAATACTTAGTACCCACCCTAATATTACTTTTATGTACGTACCTTCCTACGGAAAATAATGTACACGAAAAAGTGTGACCATGATCCTCGGTACGTACTAGGTATCCCTAAAATATGTATACGTTTTACGTTTACAGACTCCCCATGGGAAAACAACGCCTAAAACGTACAAAAAAAATCTAAAAAAATATATTTATTTACAAACTGTATCTAAAGCCGTTAAATAACACAGATTGTGCCCTGTTACTAAGACAGTGGTGTCGTGTCCAGCTCAGCTTAGTGTTCCTTTGGGACCACGATCCTCGGTTACTATGGCAACGGCACGCCAGTGACCTCTAAAACGCTGAGTTTAATCGCAATTGCACTAGTAATTTAGCACGACATCACTTAGGAAATGTTGCTAATTACGAACGAGATTTATTTTTATAGTAACTCCGCTGAGTAGCTTTTTTATACTTGTGAAAGAGGTAGTAGTTAGGTACGTGTAATAAGGGTAATTTAGAATTGTTAATTGGCCAGTTGCGCTATTTGTATCAATTTACTTTGCTTGAAAATAAAAATGAAGACTAAGTTTTTCCTCAAGTGACATTGAAGCAAAGAAAAAATCTACGTATCCATTACCAACCGTTGTTTTTCCGCCTGATAACGTTTCGTACCAATTTTCACACAAAAATAACCAAAAAAATAATAATTTAAACGTAGAAAATTAACAGTTCATTAAACAGGCTCGCAAAACAATGAAACCAGAGAATGAAAATGACCATCAAACGAAAAATTGCAATGAGATTGATACACTAATTTCAAGTAAAAAAAATCCGAGGTGAAATAAAGAAAGTCTGCTTGTTATTGAAGTTTTTTGGCTCGAGCCAAACCGGGGGGGGTAACGCTTGCAAGTAATGAGATATTAAGTTTTAATTTACGAGTGCGTCGGGTTTAAGTCTTAAGAAAAGTGACCTATTGTGGGGAAATAAGACAATGCTCATTAGTTCCGAACGACTGGACACGACCGTTTACGACTGCCTCCGAGAACGTCCAACAATGCCTTTAATAATTTATCACTTAAGGATGTACGATATTGCCATGGATGCCATTAGCTTTTATGTTTTAAAAATAACTATTAGAAATATGTCGTTAAAGTGCGTGGAGGTTATGGCGGTGTTACTTGAAGGCTGTTATTTTCTGTGTTCAGCGTAGTGGAGTTTATGACGGCTCAAGCTTCTATACGCTGCAAATGGGATGATAAGGTGTTAAAGTAAATAGTTCTGGTGACACTACGCAGGCAGTTCTCATGTAAAGTATGATAGTAGAAGAAAAAATAATAATTGTAAAGACTAATCGATTTTTTTGTATTGAAGCCGAAAAGAAAAAGCCGTTTAGTTTTGAAATCTAGTTATAATCTACATCAAATAACAACCTGCAACTTTTTATGCTACTCTCACAAAATCAAGCATAAATATACAAAGTCCTAGTTGAACATTATCACTATACACGACGTATACTGATCTAGTTATCTTAGCACAAGTCCCAAGGCAACACACCAAGTTAACTGGCAGCGCCAACATTCCAGCAACTCCAGTCAAGCTTTTGATTCGGTAAGTTTCTGCTTAAGCGGCCGAGCCGACCGACGACTTACTAGTACAACTACAGGGCTACCAATACTGTTTGTATAGCAGTGTTTATTTGTATTAGAATATTGGAAGGGAATTTTGAAATCATAAAAGATACGGGTGATGAAGAAAGAGTTTTGCGTAGGCGAATAAATTATTGTGTTATACACATCATTACAAAGAAAAGCTTAAAATCTCGCGTCCGCGTCTCTATCAGTCCAGAAATAGGAAGCAAAACCGGCTCTTCCGAAAATATCGTGCCAGTACTTCATAAAACACAAACAATTACAACAAAAAAAATCTTTTGATGCTGGAAAGACCTATATTTTCAAGACGATAGCACTACGCCACATTTGTAGAAACATATGATGTTGGCTTTCATCATAAATGTTCGTAAACAACAACACAAATGCCATTACCTTAACAAACCCCTAATATCCAACGCTGACACGACCTCATAAAAAACGCTATGAAAACATGAAAGGCACGAGCAATCACCTTAAAAATCTCACCCAGATTGACAATGATTCAAAGACGACCCTCGAACATGGGATATTTGACGGAGCTCAAGTGATCATTACACACTCCGTGCGAACAACGTTATTCGAGCACGAAATGTTCGTTTATTCAACTGATGAATCCATATTTTATTCATATTGCCATGTATGAGGTGTGGAAGGCCTCCGTCTTTGCAGGATTCTCCAGTATTTCATATAAAATTCTTAACAGACGCCGGAGTTTTCGCATAAATCTTTTTATGTGCTACTGATATTTGGAGTTGCCATTCGAATCGTCTTTATCAGTTAGTGGTGGTGGTGTTGAGGAGTTTTATTTACACGATCCCTCAGAAATTCTCATATTACCTAGAATAAGAACTTAACTTGAACTTTGTTTTTAGAGTCTAACACCGTGATCTATAAGTATTCCTGTCATTGTCACATTATGGTTAAACTGCGGTGCGAGAAAGAGACATGTCTAAGTCTAAAACTCGTGCTTGGAATCGTTTGTAGAGCTTACGTCAGACTGTTTATTTTAAATTGACTTTTTAGCTTTAGTTATTAGAGTGGTCTTCACGAGTAATCGTTTGAACGATTTCCACTCTGTGTAAGTTACGAGAATAGGATGTATTTAAGATTCACAGATGGTTTCCAATAACATTGAACCGGAACGTAATTCTAAGTCATGTAATTTTCAAGTAGTAAAAGATGGCCCGAACAAAAAGTGACAACAAGTAATTGTTTTTCTGAATCAATTATGTAGAAACGTTCGAGCTTACATAATGTAAACAACAACATGTCTGAACTAGTACAAATCCACATCAGTATCAGTCGTCCCGCCCTAGTAAAACCATCTGGCATTGATCCTTGTTATGCAACCAACTAGTCGACACGACAATACATGAAACGCGTGGAATGATGACATAAGAAATGTAGAGATTACGTGACGTCATCTGGTAGTCCCACAACTCCCCACGAAGGAATATACTATGACATATCGCTTTATAAACGAGTCGATAGCATAATTTGAATCGCGTTTCCCATACAAAGATCCTGGTTCAATAATCGGCTCCGACACGCAACCGAGACCTCGTAACACAGTCGTATAAAACCAAATGTGTTCCACATTGAAAAGTAGAAAACATTACCTCCGGTATCATAATAAAAGCCCACATGATATCCACTGTGAAAAATCCATTAACACTTATCCGGGCGTAAAATGAACCAAAGTAACTTAGGTACGTTATAAAACAATAAATTCTTCGAAGCAATTCCGTTTGATAATAAGGTATCTGGCGTTGTAGGTGTAAGTCAAAAATCATATTATTATGTTATAAGAAAAGAATGATAGCGCGTCAAGCAAATAAATGTTGTGCCGTATATTTATCTAGCTTGGAAACGGAGATCGGAATTGTTTTTATAATTTTGTACATTCGGAATCTGTGGCTTGTGAACAGTAATCCTGACTTCGCAAAAGATTGTGCAACATGTTATTGGCAGTTGTGAACACGGTAAAACAAAGCCATAGGAAAATTCCATAGCGTTTCTGATTTGTTTATCTGGTATTTTTGTCATAAATAGGTAGTATATTTTTCGCGTGATTTTCAGCTCAACTGGAGAATTGAAGAATGGTATTGAGCCATCGCGATGTTATAAAGACAAAGATATTAAATGAAATACTCCTACAATTAATTCAAATGAGAAAAATCGATCTTCTAGCCCTCCAAACGCGGCACACTATAGTTACCTAAAACACAGATTTCCCACAAATATGACGTATCAAAATCAGTTTCCATTCACACAGTGGAGTAATGAGCTGGATGGAGCTCGTGGCTGTTACTTCGTTCCGTTCGTTCGTTCATTCGTTCCCGCCCCCGCTCAAAGCCGACGGCGGTTTCGCAAAGTTCCCCATTCGGCACTTGTCGCGCGAAATTTACGGGTTAATTTTCAATGGGTCTGGGTTTTGAGCTTCTGGAAATTTTAAGTTCCACATTATGCTTGGCTCTCATCCGCAGAGGGAATGTATGACGTAATAAAGGCAGAAGTTTCTTTTTTATGTTCGCGGATTTTTCTGTTTATGAAATTTTGATGAATATTGAGATGATTTCGTACTAGCGTAGGCGTCTGGCTGTTTTTTACTTGAATTTGACTGTTTCATAGACACACTTCATGTTCATGACAACAAAACGTTCTCGTTCTATTACATTTTTCTTCAGTGTATTGAAAAACGTTGTTTGATGACACGTTACCGCAGTTCTCGGCTCCAAAACAAAGTTTCTACTTGTGTCAAAATTAACCATTTTTTAACAAGCTCTTCTAATACTTTCCCGCATATGTAAGCCGCAAGCAAGGTCGTATGAATATTGTAACATTACAAGCAATTTTCACTACCTACGCTGACTTGCAACTAATACACCCGATAACTTCAATTTTCAACCAGACTAATTCAAAAGCTCCAAAATTAATATCAGTTGTTGTTTCATAAAGGCACATTCATTCCATCAAGTTCCACTCACATATGCATAATAGTTACATAATACTAATTTAGAAGTACAACAAGTACATTAGCAGTAAACAAACTATATTAATTAAGTTAAACTAATAGTGCCAGACCTTCTATTTCAGTCACAGACAAATGTGAACGTGATAAATCATCTGCGTGATATGATAAGCTTCCATGAATGGTATGCTGAATTGAAATAGTTGAATTGACATATAAGGTCGTGGTCTTTGTTGTGGATGAAATTCTGAAACTAAAAAGTGGCTGTCATTTTCAATCTTAGCTCTTTTGTTTATTGGGAATAGTTGATGTTTCTTTGGTTTACAAGTTCTCTAACATCTTTGACTTGTAAAAAACATCATCAGCAATGTTGTTTCCAAAGAAAATAATTCATCAATCACACTGATTCTTGCCAGGATTTACACAGTGTACTCTAAAACGCGTCTTCAAATCTTCAGGATTCTATGACTTACATCCTTGGCTTTAATACAGAAGCATAATTTAGTTTGCCGATAGATCTACGTTCACCAATTTACCCGCAAACCGTATCTCTGTAATAAGTAGCCCCTATGTAACACATAATTTCATTACCAGCCATGGTTTGTGGTCGCCTTTAGCACACGAGTGCTTTGTTCGCTTAGTCCATTACGTGACCACTTTCAGCTCTCTGAAAACCTCAGGGGAGTCCAGTAACAGTCATAATAACTTCTGTCGAATGCTCGATACTGTTGTCTTGCCTTTCACACAACTCAATATTATCTAGCTGTAAAGTTGAAACACATAATACTTACTTTATAACTAGTGCAAAACAGACAGTGGGAATGCATTTGTTTTATAATGTTGTAAGGTGAGTCAGTAGGTAGTGAGCTCGCCTTTTATGTGCGAGAGCGTCGAGTGACTGACACAAAGGAAACCAGTCAAAAGCATGATGCTAACTTTCAAGGCTTTCACGGGTTTCAAGGACTTGTTCAGTTAATTTGCGACTTCAGTAAGAGAACAAAAGTAAAGAGCAGTTCGCGTTCTCCTTACAAAATACATTAGTTTCATCGAAATATTCACAAAATTGTGGTTTTGCATATAAATCTGCCTTTAGCAACAGTGGTCGCAGTAATTTGAAAATAGAAGTCGGTTTGCCCAAATAAACTCGGTATATTTATTTTGAAGAGGCAGTCTACAATTTATACAGCGTCGAGGGCTAATTATTAAAACGCATTAAGGTCACAAGTTGTTTTACGTCTGCGTTATGATTCATGGGGGCATTGTGGGCCGGCGGCGCGGCGTACACAGCCCTTTGTTAGACCGCCAACTTGCGCCCAATGACTGGCGCTTTTGCTCCGGCCCGCTTGCAAAACCAGCCCTAAAGGGTAACACTACAGGATCGTCATTTTCGTTTGTCATCAATCTATGTTAGGGTGGCTGACATGTAAGTGTTAATTAAGCAGGCCTCACTCGAGCGTAATTAAGAGTGTTACAATGTTATTTTAGACATTAATTGAGATGAAATTTCTTGTTATAATGAAACGAGTAGACTTCGAGATTGTCGAGTTTCCTCCGAAGGCCATCTTCGGCGCACGTCGTAAAGTCGAAGCACACTGGAGAGTAAACAAACCGAAGTTTCGATCAGAATGAAGATTAAGAAAGGCGTTACTGGTGTTATCGTTTCCTTATAAAGTTCATGGCAGCCGACGAAGCTTAAATTAATGCCTTTAAATTGTGATGATAAATATTGGGTAAATATTTCGGGCGGTGTAAATAGTGCAGGGATATTTTATTGGTTCTAATAAAACTGAGCGGTTGAAAGGAGTGTTTAACAGGACGGCGGCGGTGCAGTGTTTTCGAAAGAAAGCTAGTCGCTTTATCATTTGCGGACAACAGGCGGTAGAGGCTTACCACAGCTCCGAGGCGGCGAACGACATACTTACGTACCGCAATGTAGGGATTGTTTGGGCCACCTCTCTAAAGGGGTCTACCAGGAAATGTCGGCAATTTGGAGCTTCTTGAAAAATATCGTTTCCCCTGCAACGGAATTTTGTGAGGGACAACTGGGACGTTGTTTACCTTATCTGGTAAACACTTTAGTTTGCCACAGCTGGATTCAATATAAATGTACGCGAGCTAAGAGGATTCCGCATTTTTCACGAAATAATACACGTATTTTGTCTTACAATGCAAATGTATTTCGGAATAATAACTAGGAACTCGGTACTGTATCATATTTCAACAAAGCTACGGTTGCGTGTAATTCGGAGTAATAGATTATTATATGAAAACTCTACGGCTTTCTTATACTCGAGGAAAATATTCATGAAATGGAGTGTCAAGTTGAAGAAAACTGAAGACGTAATAATTCTTTTTATGAGTTCTTCACGCTGAACTGAAAGAAAAAGTTTTCAGTAAACTATTTTGCTTTGCTCTGAGATAGTGAAATTGTATTATTTAAATCTGTTTTCTTTTTACATTCAACAGTTTATTGCCCTAAGTTTCTTAGACTTTGCTGTGAATTATATGTTACGTTATGAAATTATTTTCGAACCGGGATTAATCACCATTATTTTATACAGGGATCATATTTTTTTTTTCACTATGAGAAGAGATGGTATTGTTTTATTAATTTTTAGAACTTGAGAGATATTTTTAATTGTTCAAAAACAAAAGGACTTTTAAAAAGTGTCAATAAAGTCTAGATTTATGCACGGTTGATGGTTATATACTCTGCCCCCTTTACATGGGTCATAAACATTACTAGCGAAGTGAAGGTTTACTATTTAGGTACACCTACACTTATCTTTATATTTATAGCAGGACCCATTTTCAACATTTGTTTGTGCATGTTTGGGCCCTGAAAGGTTTAAATTCACGATTGTGGTGCTGTTGTCGACATCCAAAAATTACAGACGCCAGCTCATCAAGCTACCCAAAACTCATCATCATTTAATTTTATCATTTCATTTTATTTCATCATTTCGTTTCATCATTTCGTTTCATCATTTCGTTTCATCATTTCATTTCATCATTTATTTCATAATTTCATTTCATCATTTTTTTTCATCATTTCATATTAATGAAATTTAACAGATTGTTGTAGTTTGATGTGCTGGCGTATGTACAAGACAAACGTCTGTAAGCTCAGCTAGTGTTATATAATTTACCAGCTCTTGCTTCGCCCACGTTATGGCCAAAACTTATCCCACGAGAACATTGTAAATACATGTTTTTAAACTGACATGGTCACTAACTCTATCAATAACACTAGCAACGGGATATTTACCATGTTTATTATTTGTTTTGAGTTCCCGTTATTTCGGCACTGTTGCAACCGTGATCATGGCGTTTGCAACAGCGCCGAAATATCGGAAACTCAAAACAAATAATAAATATGGTAAATATCCCGTTGCAAGTGTTACTGACAGTATTTAGACACTCGGGGATAATGTAGCTTCCCATTAATTAAAGAATTTACTACCCCCTACATAATAAGCTTTACCTCTTTATAATATGATTAGTAGATTACACCTATTTCCTCTTCCACAGATGAGATGGTGATATCATCAAGTAAGTACGAGGTGGTGAACACCGTGATCAGCTCGTTCGAGAGCCGCATGGCGCTGACTGTGCGACGGCTGACGTCTGCTGACGTCGGCGGGTACAGGTGCGTCGCCAAGAACTCACTCGGGGAAGTCGATAGCGTCATCAGGCTGTATGGTAAGCATTTGACAGTATTTTATAGAGATTTACCTTAGTTTTAAGTTAGAAACTGTCATCGTGGTCAATTTCGTATAAAAGCACAAGGTTAAACAAAAAATTGTGTATGGATATGCGCTGAACTAGTGCCATCTCCTTTTAGAAAAAATGCTTCATTTTTTCCTTCTTTAACTGTCAAGAAAGTATTTTAGAAGTTTAATTAGATAATTTAATATACAGAGCAAGAGGGATCATATAAATAAAACTCATCATTCCTTGTTAAATGCACCTAAAAACATACCCACTAAAGCTTGAACAGAACACTTGTTTTCAACGTATCTCTGCACTAAAGTAGAAAACAAACAACTAACTTGAACAGGACTGAAACAACAAGTGCAGTGTAATTACTGTACATCGATACAGCTTGCTTGATGAAAACAACAAGACCAACTTATATTAAATTCCTAAAATTTGCAGGATATAAGTTTTTAAACTGACCTGGTCACTAACACTATCCATAACACTAGAAACGGAATATTTACCATTTTTATATTTACTAATTGTGATGTACTCTGTGTGGTGTCGGACGTAAAGAATAGCACCATCCCGTATCTTCCCATGGGTGTCGTAGGAGGCGACTAAGGGATTTGCCAGAGAGTGGGCAGCAGCGTTCTCTGTGCTTTTGTAACAACCGTAATGCGATCGCCAACCCGCCTGCCAAGCATGGCCATTATGGCAAAAACCCCTCAAAATGTCAATGTGGCGACACTTGGGGGAGGCCTATGGCCAGCAGTGGACGTCTTTTGGGCTGAAATGATTGTGCTCCTTATATTTCGGCGCTGTTGCAAACCCAATGATCCCGGATAAACTGAAGTTATTGCAGATGGGTGTTTATGAGCTGACAAGTCCCGTAAATACCCCGTTTCCAGTGTTAATAATATGTGCAGGATACAAGAAAACGTGCAATAAGTCAATAGTGATGACGACTACATTCATGAATTCGTCCACAGAAATCCCGGGACCCACAGTAAAGAACACGAGTCCAGCGTACAAAAGAGAAGAGTACAAGTACTCAACACCGATCGAGGGACCTGACAATCAATTCGGATCTGCTGACAGGTCCGATGACGAAGATGAACGAGACACCGCCACGTACACAACAGACAGACATTCAAATGCATACAAACACGAAAATGTTACTAGAAACAGGACAATCCATTATCCCCCGACATCGGAACAAAAGCTTAGTAATAAAGTGCGCAAAATTATTAACAAATTGGAAATAGAAGAGTTTGGCAACAACAGATGTTGTGTGCATTCCCCTTTTGTAATAAACTGTATTCTTTCTTTAGGAATTATTGTAGTACTAGATTATACGTAGAAAGAAATTTGTGTTAGCTGTTATTACTATGGATGTTTACAATGTTAACCATACAATACTTCGGTATTCATTCCAGTACATTGTAAGTTATTTGATGCAAGATTTTAGCGCCTTCAAACATAATTAATTGAACGTTTTGAAGTGGATACGAAATTGATATTGATGGGAGAGTTCCGTAGCTATGGAAATTAATATTCTATTGACGCGATATCGGTACATTACATTATTACCCGTTATAATCGAATATTTATAAAAGCTTTACCCGTAACCCGGTTACGTGTGTTATATGATATCAGATTATTACGAATAGAATGAAAGAGGCCAATATTTCAGATATGTGATAACTATTAAGCTATTTAACCCAAAATTTTTACAATCGGAAAAAGTAAAAAAAATGTGACCCGATTTTAATTTGCAAATAACCGTTATGTTGATTTTTAAATACAATAAAAGTGTAGATCATCGTCTTCCTAGTCTTTTCCCAAACTATCTTGGGGTTGGCTTTCAGTCTAACCGGATGCAGCTGAGTACCCGTATTTTACATAAAGCAACTGCCTATCTGACCTCCACAACCCAGTAACTGGGTAATACGATACCCCTTGGTAAGACTGGATGTCCAACTTTTGGCTTCTAACTACTCGTAACGACTATCAAAGAATACAATATAATACAATAAAACATATTTATATACAATAAAATCGTAGATATTTGGTGAATTTGATCAAGTTGTGGTTATTATGGTTTGTTTTTCTTTTTGTCCTCAAAGTAATTGCTGATCAATCGGTTTAGATTTGTTAAATGTTTTTTACCCAAGGCTGTTTCATTTTGTGTTTGCCTCTCATTAAAAACGTTATGAAATATACCTATTTTCCATATTTTCTTCTATCATACTATATCCGCCAGCAGTAACTGCTTCTCTAATTATGTGCAACGAAGATAATTTTCAGCATATTACTATGGTTTTTATCAACGTAAGGTTCACTTAAACTTCCTCGTTGGTCTAGTGGTCACTGACTAGACTAACTGAGTGAACTGCTAAGCATGTGGTCTCTAGTGCTCACTGACTCGACTGGCTGAGTGAACTGCTAAGCACTTGGTCTCTAGTGGTCACTGACTGGACTGGCTGAGTGAACTGCTAAGCATGTGGTCTCTAGTGGTCACTGACTGGACTGGCTGAGTGAACTGACAAGCATGTGGTCTCTAGCGGACACTGACTGGACTGGCTAAGTGAACTGCTAAGCATGTGGTCTCTAGTGGTCACTGACTGGACTGGCTGAGTGAACTGCTAAGCACGTGGTCTCTAGTGGTCACTGACTGGACTGGCTGAGTGAACTGCTAAGCATGTGGTCTCTAGTGGTCACTGACTGGACTGGCTGAGTGAACTGCTAAGCACGCGGTCTCTAGTGATCACTGACTGGACTGGCTGAGTGAACTGCTAAGCATGTGGTCTCTAGTGGTCACTGACTGGACTGGCTGAGTGAACTGCTAAGCATGTGGTCTCTAGTGGTCACTGACTGGACTGGCTGAGTGAACTGCTAAGCATGAGGTCTTGGGTTTGATTCCCAGGTCGGGCAAAGTGTTATTGAGTTTTTCCATCAATAATTTCTCAGTAGTACCACCCTGGCTAGTCTAAGTTTGTGCCCGGTTGATGGCAATAGGTTCGCCCCCTATTACATGGGGCTTAAACATAAGTAGCGAAATGTGGGTGTACACACCTGCCTAACCATTCTGGGATAACAGTCATGTTATGTTGTGTTAAGGTTCACTTAACTTTATGCATCTATATTTTTCATAAAATTTTCTTCTCAAAAAGTGAGCACATGAAAGGCTTGTCGCACACCGAGGACAGGATTTTTTATTAATGTAAATGCGACTTTAAATGCATATCCGTGGCGGATACAACTCTGAATGGATGTCGGTGACAATACTTTTCTGAATATTTAAAATTATCATTCCGTACCATGTGTTGTGGGTTTTATTTCGTCTCTTACAGTTTGCTTTTGAATGTTTCGCCTTTTGTTTAATCTTTCCTTCTTTGTTTTACTTTGAGAATTTATTTAATTTTCCGGTTTTTTATGCAAACACATATGACTGTGGTTACATGATAATTTCAATGAGAACTGCTTGGACAGTTTTTTTTTTAACGTTTACTAACTTTCTTCTGGCCTGATAATGAAATATTTAGGTTTTTCTAGGATACATTGATAATTTGTTGCCTTCGTTGTTTACTTGCATATTCTTCACGAGATTTTGCATTTTTTTTTATCAGGTTTTCCTATTTATTCTGAAACTAACCGACCATTTTGGAAACTTATGTGTGAATAAAACCGCAAACAATCGTAAATATTACAAGTTGTATATTTTCAGTTGCATTCACATCACATCAAAATAAATATGAAAATTCTGTCAATAATACCAACATTTCATTTATTTTAATGCACCAAGTTGAAACCAATATTACTATATTTAATGAAAAGCAGTTTCATAACCAACTGTGTAATAATGACTATAATGAACACACGACAATTGAATGGCCACATTAGATACCGGATCACTTGAATATTTCCTCGAATTTTTAACGTGGAAATGAGTACTTTGTGACACAAGTTAGGGGTTTTGTGTCAGCCTTAAGCCTTGTCCACACTTAAATACACATAAGGACACACATGCTACGCTCTTCAAACAACAAAAATTACATAAAATCGATCATCATCATCATCATCATCATTTCAGCCCAAAAGACGTCCACTGCTGGACATAGGCCTCCCCCAAGTGTCGCCACATTTACATTTTGGGGGGTTTTGCCATAATCGCCACGCTTGGCAGGCGGGTTGGCAATCGCAGTACGGTTGTTACAAAAGCACAGAGAACGCTGCTGCCCATTCTCTGGCAAGTCCCTTGGTCGCCTCTTACAACACCCACGGGAAGATATGGGATGGTGCTATTCTTTACGTCCGACACCATACAGAACTAAAATCGATACTTCTTCTTTTTTCGTGTCCATGATAAGACTTGTTTATTTTTTTTGGCCCAGTATGCGACCACGTTAACCACGGTGTTTGTAGCGTTTTTTAGATACTCTATGATCGAGATAATCGATAGCTAGTCGTCTCTTTGTCGACGGTGTGACACTTGCCTTACGAGCTCTTTAATTATTTTTTATTTTGTGAACGTTATACGGCTAAGGATCCGTTTTGAAAACCCGCTATCTAATTGGTATTAAAAACCCCTCTTCTATGTTTATCTTAATGACCATTAAACAATTACATACACCAAGGGATGTTAGTCCGATATATCACAGTGTACCGGTAGTTAATTACTCCTCTGACAGATGGCGCCATGCGTCACGGTTCTCAGCAGAATACATTATTACTTTTAGTTAATTAAATATGTGATGCATTTTCGTCAACATAATGGGGGGGTGATGTGTGTGCCCAAAAAAATAAATCGGTAACAAAATCAGTTCAGCCATTTTTAATTGTCCGTTCAAATACAACTTGGTGGGTGTTTTTGCTATTTTAGTGCTCGAGACGGTGCAGAGGGTTCGAGGCAATGCATTGCAAGGAATCTTACTCATGTAGCTATGCATTTCAAAACGGCAATTTTTTCAGTTAAAAAAATTGCATTTTTCTGGTCTCATTTTGCATACGTAAACGGGGTATCGAATAACTTCTTAGGTTGCGTAAAAATAACACATCGTAACAGCCCGTACTCTCCGAAAAGAGAGGTGTAGACTGTAAGTGTGTCCATAAAAAAGCTGCTGTAAAAGAGTAAATCCTGTCTTCTACCTACTTACTCACAATAAAATGACGTTACATATAGAACAAATTGGTAGTTCTATATGATTTTGTGAGCAAGAAAAAGACAACTATTATATTATTAATTTAATTAATGATTATGTAAACAGTCTGTGTGCCATTCCTAGTCACATTTTCTACGTATTCATGTAATTTAAGAAAACCCATCAGTAACGATAAATTAAAAATCAGTATCTATCTCCTCCAGTATACAAACTTATCTAAAAAGCTAACAATTATGTATAAATGTTATTATACTCTGAGTAACCACACGTACCTACAATAAAGCCTTTGTAATAACAACCAAAATTTATTTACGGTCTGCAAAGAGATAAGTTACCAAGTTCTAATACTAGTAGTATGAGAACTTGGTGACTTATCTCCTTTGCAGACTGTACATCTAGTTAATACAAAATATAATATTAACTATACAAAGTATAGACAGCAAAGAGCTGTGTATGCAGGCATTCCAGATCACGCAATATTATCGGGCAAGCGGACAAGGGGCAATAAAAATGTTTATTTTTTACTTATTCCAAAAAAAAAACCCTCAGGTTGTTACTGTCTAAGAACCATACAGATCGGCTCAATTGTAGAACCACCAGTCAAAAAAAGAATCTAACCTGCACACCAAACTCATTTGCTGGGTGTACTTTTATATAAAAGAGGACAAAATATTATAATGGTTAAGTCCATTTAATTGTAATTAGCATTATTTGACCAAAATGTTGTTAAAATTTATAGATATTTTGTGAAATAATCCTCTTCTTTAAAAAAACGAGGAATGAAATATTTATGAAAATGATAAGCCAATAACGTAAAAATAACGTTATTTTCTTACTATTTTGTTCCACGTTCATTCATTACTGGGAGAGAAAATGATTTGGGCGTTATTGATAATGTCCAGATGTTAGTTTATCTAGAACGCCCAAACTATTTAATCTCTCCCAAAAAACAACAATGTAACCAAACATTTTTGTGATCTTTGAAACTGAATCGCTAGATAGAACAAGGCATTTTAAAACAAATAAATTATTATTATAAACATGTTGTTTAAATCGACACCCTTTGTTTTCTAATGAGGTTTCGGCATAAATGTTGCAATCTGATATAATGGTTGACACCATTTTCACAGTTCAGCGAATTCATTTGAACTACAATGTGTTTCGAATGTATCGATTTGTGAGTTCTTTGATAAGTTAATTTGCACCGAAATCAAAATAATTTTTTAATGTTAATGATATTAATCAGATTCTCTCCAATATGTCGAAATTCTACAACGTTATAGATTAATAGGTTTTGCACATCAGCTTCCTATTATTAAAGGTTGGAGAATTTTGACGCATTGCATAATTGATTAGGTCACACACCTCACCAAAAATATTTTGCAAGATATTTTGCCGTTTTATAGTGAAAAAATCAAGATTCAAAAACCAAATTTCGCAAAAAAACGTTGTCTACTTCAATGTTCAATACATAGCATCAAATCACATCATTTCAGCCGAAAGACGTCCACTGCTGGACATAGGCCTCCCCCAAGAAGGGGGGTTTTGCCATAATCGCCACGCTTATCAAATCACATAGGTATACCCAATTGTGTTGAGGTCGACTTCCAGTCTAACCAGATGGTTGACAATACCAGTATTTTTCATGGAGCTACCGAATGACTTCCAGGATCAACTGCTTCACCGGCATTCCGAGGCATGAACCGGACTCGGTATGTATAATGGACAGTCGCCCATCCACAGACCAACCTCGGCTGGAGTTGCCTAAGTTTGAATGTCGACGTGTGCAGCTATTTTATTCAGCCCCGTCCCTTGAATAGCAGATAATTATGTAAGTACAATATATTAGTTAAAAGTCAATAGCATCATCATCATCGTTCTTCTACGCCTTTCCCAATTTATTTGGGATCCCAATCTATTACGTGTCATGTCAGCATGGCCTTTCTAGCCATATCATATCATGCTCACACAGTCCATCCATAGTATCTTAGTTAAAAATCACTACATAAGTTAAAAATCCTAAACACATAACTACAGCGTACATTGGATAACAGTACATATCACGTACCCACACGCCTGAAAAATAAGTGGCAACTTTCACAAGTCAAGTTGGAGGAAGCCCGCCTTGCGGTTTGTAGCAAGTTTCTCCCGATGTGGCGGATTACCCGTCTTCCCTCATTCCCAACATCTTCATTATACAGAAGGAACTTTCACATTTTCACACTCGCACACGAGACGGCCGTGTTTTGTTGCTATGTATGCAAATCAGGCGCTAAGTTCACAAACAAATAAACTTTTTGGTTATACAGAGACGTTAGGTTAATACGCTGTGGCTGCCTTGTTTAATTTTGTTGAAAAAAGTATTTCCATGGAGTTTTTCGAAGGGTAAAATAATGGTAGGGGGAACCAATTTTCTTTATGGATTCTCATGTACATACCTACAGTGTCTTTTGCAAAATATCTTCTATGATCAAATTATAATTTATGTTTTGTATTCTTGACATCAAATAGCTACGTATCTACCAAATACTAGCTGTCTTACCCCAAACCCTGTACCTTTACCCTGAATTCTGACACGTAAGCATATTAATACGAAGTTAAAGTACAATATGTAAGGAGGTATAGGAGCTACCTACTCTGACTATGGTAGAGGATTCTCGGTGAATTATGCAAATACATTATGAAGAGACGACATCAAGGAATGAACTACGAATAAATAAAGAGAGGAACCTGATTCTGCCATCAACAATTCTTTTGCTAGACGAAGTGACATGGCATTTACTCATTATGACTGGCTATTGCAGAGATCTTGAAGGAACAAGAATTATTTTTATATGATTTGATTTTAAACAACGGTTCTAGAACAGCACTGTCCCAAATAATTGACCTCACGAAGCGACGAAGTCTTTTAATGGCGTACTGCAAACATGGGCATAAGTTACAAACAAAGTAAAAGTTTTAATTGCCCCGTCCTCACAATACTAACTGTCAATATCCGCTAACTTCTAGTCTAACTAATATGTAGAGAGCACACGTATGGCACAGTTTGTTCACGCGGCGATCCATTGTAAGGTTAATTAAAACTCCACTGAATTCCCGGTTGTAAATTTTACGTTTTTGAGTTTTTTTTTTTACAGAACTTTTCGACAGAGCATTCAGTTTTGTTTATTTATGAGCTTTGGCCAGTGCGAACGGACGAAATGCTTCGCCGACAGTATATTCACATTAATGTTGGACGCTTTTTGCAATACCGATTTAGGGACAGAATAACACACGTTCTAAAGGAAAACCTTTGTTTAGGATGTCTTTAAAAAAATATACTTTAACGTTTTGAATATTCAAATGTTCTGAGGATGTGAGTTGTCGTGATGTTTCAGGCAAAGCTGGAAGGCGTGAGAGTAATTAAATTATTTTGGTTTTAGCTTTGGAAAACAAGAGTGATTTTAAAATTTAATGTATGTTTTATTCATTGTGACAACTGTAGAAAGTGTATTTCACGACCATAAAGTTACATCATCAGTCAAAATATACGACAAAAGTGTTCTTATAAACGTCTTATTTTTAAAGCTGACCTATTAATTGATGCATAATAAATAAAATATGTCTTAATAACATTATGTCTTATTACTTGTTGAATGTCACAACACCATCAAATCCAAGTATGCAATACTAAATTGAAGTCCGAGTTGTTACTGCTGCTTATATACTTTATGTTCCAAACATTTCTTCATAAAGGTAAAATTAAACCTATACATGACAATGTATATAAAACAACGGAGACACGGACGGAGTAAGGAGAAAATAATCAATCTTCCGAGTCCACTTGGAAGCAATCAACGGTCTGTTATTGCGTCCGTCGAATCCGATAAAAGAGTCGATATATCAAAGACGCCCGTGGTTCAATTACTAACCAATGTGCTATCTCTCTGAGGCAGCAAATCGAAAATGAAAATACTGGCTGCTTGGTGCAGGCCTACGACATTGCACTGAACGATGGGTATGTCAACAGCAGCCGCAATGTCGGCTAAATCGATAGCCGACATATTGAAGTGGACTTAGTAGAATGATAGGATTGTTTTATCTTTGAAGAAGAACTCTTTATTTCCTCTTTCCTGAGTCCAATAAAGCGAGTCTCTCTCATTCATTACTCAGTCATTACTTCTTGTAAAACCGACGGATGCTTGCATTCAGGTTTTCCAGAAAGGTTTTGTCGTCACCGATAGACCCGTATATTTTTTTACCATACCATGAGATCACACCATAACCTACCATAATATCTCTCCTGTAATTCCTGAGGAGCTAAATAATAATGGCTAATAAATAATAATGGGTCGATCTTTAAGGTTAAGCCGTGCTTGCCAAGGTTGGTCCGTGGATGGGTGACCATAATTACTTAACGAATTTTCTCCGTGCCTCGGAAAGTACGTTAAGCCGTTGGTCCCGGCTGTCATTTGTAGAGCTTTGACAGTCGTTAAGAGTAGTCAGAAGCGAAAAGTCTGACATACAGTCTTACCAAAGGGTATCGTATTACCCAGTTACTGGGTTGTGGAGGTCAGATAGGCAGTCACTTCATGTAAAATACTGGTACTCAGCTGCATCCGGTTAGACTGGAAGCCGACCCCAAGATAGTTTAGGAAAAGGCTAGCCAGATGATGAATCCCCGAACGGTTTGGTACCTAACAGTACACCCACATTTGGCATTTGTATGTTTACCGTTGTATGCACCCGTTTCGTTTTACTGTGGGACTATTTTACATGCACCAATATTCAAGACTGGCTACTCCAATGTGTCATCCATCTTCTAATGGGGAAGCCCGTTAAAAGCTAATTGTAGATGGCACGACTATAGCTGGTTCTCATCTGACCAATGAGGTCGAGCTATTATGAAATATAAAATGACATTACCAGATTTTCAACCAATGACGATGCTTGGAACCAGCTATGGTAGCGCCATTAGTTCCTCAGTTTCCATCCCCATTATAAACGAATCTCGGGTAGAATGAACATTCACCCACCGCTGACAAAGAGATCTCGACTAGGGGAGAAATCTTTAATCGGCTCTGTTAGATAGACGGACCAAAAGCTTGCTCAGTACCGATCCGATCCAAGAAGAACCACATTCCATCCTGCACTGCCTGCATACAGCTAATTCCTGTAACCACGTTTTAAAGATGATTATTATCATTTTGCAATAAAGTTTGTGTGTTTTCTTATTAAAAGTATTGCTTTTCACGTTCCTTTAGCACATTTGTTTTCAAACCCGATTATATGGGAGGGTTTGTAGTACCAATATTTATCAAGCCTTACTTCAGATTCAGCAAAATACAACCAGAACAAAAAGAAACATAATCAACGTACAGCGCAGGTTTATCTATTTTGGTAGATGTCGTACGTCGGGACATATTAACGCAATTACGTGTTAAAAGGCTCGACGAGTGCCCCGGGCGCCGCTCTCAAAGACATACAGCTATTGAACACCGCTCGCACCGCTTACCTACGACACTCACACCGCTTCGTGTAGGCTGAACACAACGAGTTTGCATATTGTGGTATGGAGAACCGCTTTACAAGGTTAGGGACTCGTCTTTGGAGTTCTGTTTCGAAGAGTTTGTGAGGGTTTGGTTTGATTGTAAATCATTAGTGTTACTTTCAGCAACTAGCTTGGGTCTTCTTCTAGTGCCTTCCTAATAACTGAAGATTGCTCATTAACTTCGAAAATTGCTCCTTGTCTTTTGCGAGATGGAACAGCTTAGCAGCACTTGTAATTGCGGCCCATACGCGAATTCGAAATCGCGAATAATATTGTTTTCCTAGTACAGTTCCAGTTGGCAAGTCATACCAGTTTACGCGTTTTCTAAAATAAATATTTACATAAACTAACTAAATATAAAAACAACAGGACACTTAGGTGACAAAATACTCCTCCACATCGCTGTCATCCGGGAACATGCCCCAGAAGACAGGCAGCATTGCCACGATGAATGGCAATACTAATTCTTTGTTCAAAGAAATAGCCAGCCCTCTGGTCTCAAGAAGTGTCAACCATTCGACGAGATATTTCCTTAAAAAGGGAATGCCCACTTGGGCCCCATGACCCAAGCGTTTCGACCCCAAACGGCTCAACACTGTAATTGCCATTTAGGTTACAGTATGTATTAATTTTAACATTTAAGACACTAATTTGTCTCGCAAAGAAGATGGAAGTTGCTTAAAGATTCATTCAAAAATTAAACGAAGTGTATTTCGCTTTCAGTCGCCTCCCAGATTAAACCTTCTAATAAGGTTCCCGCCTTCATACCAAATTGTTTTAGTGTGTTTAACGGCCAATTTGAGCAAGTTCGAGCTCATTTTGTATACATAAAGAGAAATTAGGTAATTTGTTTCTTGTTCCTTTTTATGAGTCTTTGTTATGAAATATTTATTGAGCGTTAGTGTTTCGATTTGTTGATAATCTTGAATCCACTGACAGGATTCTGAAGAACCTATTTTGTTTGTTCATAATTTTGCCAGCGCTCATCTAGCTTCTGATTATAGGAATAGTAGTTTGTATAGAAGTTATTGTAGTCATTTATTTCTGAGATTGATCAATACTTGTAGTATGTATCTATATTTAATGCTATTCTGTTGCTGGAGAAACAGTAAATAAAGTGAAGTAAATTTTCCTTGAAATTATAACATTTTAACGAAACAATGGAATTAGTTTTAAAAACAGTAACTTGCGGCAGTAAACGTTAATATCCGTTCTAAGTTTGCAACCAAAAAAGGCATCGCCAAGTATCGAAACTCGTGCAAATATACCGACCGAAGGTTTACGAATCCTGTTCCGAATTCTCTCAGAAGTGCACAACTTTAGGTAGGCGTTACACAATGCAAGCTCCGACGAAATTCAACCGTAGTGAAGCAAGTGCTCCAATTCATCGGGATTGAACTAATGTGAGGAACAGACCGGATTTACGTTTCAGAACAAACGAGCGACGCAATTGTTTGCCTAAATCTGACAGCTGTACCTAATATCCAGCTGGTGAGTAGTTTCAACTATTTCGAGTTTGGACCTATGGAATTGGAGAATGAAATTCAAGGATAGAATTCAGGCACTACCGACGTACAGGGTGTAAACGAAACCTTCACGAATCCGACAACTAAGTATTCTGCACATCAATCTAAGTATCACAGAAATAATTGGAACACTTTTTTTTACGGTAGCGTTCAGTGCATTCAAATCATTTTAGTGATAGTTTTCTAATGAGGATAGGTAGGTAAGCGTATTCAAAGTAATGTCATAATTATTTAAAACTTGTGTACAAGATGGAATTTTGATATTCCATATCTCCGTAACTAAAACCGGTCTACAGCATACAAACGATGGCAATGACATTGATGACACGTGATGTTCTTACACCCTTTAAACAAACTACCTAATATTCCCATTGGAATATCTGTAGCATCTTGTGCAAGTAATTAATTTAATTGATATCTAGATTTTGTGATTTGTCTAATTAGTTATAATAGCGATAATTGGGTGATTATGATCTATTTTAAGCTTTTCGTGTCAGTCTGTATGATCTTGTTTTTCCTCGAAACCAAGTTTGTTGGTCGGCTCCTTGCCTATTTCAGTCAGCCCAAAAAGTTCAGCAGAAAAAAGTGCTATAAGGGAAAATGACGCAAAAACTTGGTAGTACAAAAATTAACATTTTACTTAACGATGAATGTAATGGTGCGGCGTTCAATTACGACGTAAAGGATAATTAATTTTGAAAGAAAATTAAGTGCTGTAAAAATTAATCGTGTTAAAGAATATTAACGACACGCGTTGCACGGAATTGTGTTAAAAATAATGGAAGGAAGAAGTCATTTACTTTTAAGTATTTTTTTTAATTCGTTTGTTTGGAAGTTACAATTTTCATCTCTGGGTCACATGATAGAAAATATTTTTTCGGGGTATCATTCTTTTTCTCCCTCATTTCCTCTTGACTGAGGGTCGTGATCACATGATGTCATAATGGTAATAAATAATATACATACTATCATAATATATATTACTGTGGAGTATTTAAGCCGCAAGATACGACACCAAATGAATAGAAATATTATACAAAAAATATTTGTCATCAGTTACTTCTTTATTCCATCCCATATCTTCCCGGGGGTGTCGTAAGAGGCGACTAAGGGACTTAGCAGAGAATGGGCAGCAGCGCCCTCTGTGCTTTTGCAACAACCGTACTGCGATCGCCAATCCGCCTATCAAGCGTGGCAATTATGGTAAAACCCCCCCTTTTTGGTGGAGGCCTATGTCCTGCAGTGGACGTCTTTCGGCTGAAAGATGATGATGACTTCTTTATTTTCAATTATTTTATCGGTAAATCGTAGAAAGGTGTATTCAACTATAATGAGTACTTAAATGTACGAACACATTCTATTAGTCATACAAGTGTCCTATAGAAATGTTGTGAAAACACTGAACTGTTGTATCTGTGGTTATGTACTCAGAAACTCATTTGTCTGTGTCACCAATGTACCTGCAGCAACTTTGAACGCAACATAGCTCAAATAGGATAGTTAACTATATATGTCCAGTGTATACCTAAGTACTTATAGTTTACGGCCTTCCGAAAATGCTAAATCCATGTTTATAATATGAAATGACGTTTGTTAGTCTCATTAAAACTCGAGAACGGCTGGACCGATTTGGTTAATTTTTGTTTTGAAATATGTTTACAAGCCCAAGAAAGATTTAAAAGGTAGGTAGGGTAGGCTAGGTAGGTATGGTAGGGCGGGTATGTTGGGTAGGGTAGGTAGGTAGGTAGGTTAGATAGGTAGGTAGGGTAGGTATGTAGAGTAGGGTAGTTAGAATTGGTAGAAATAGTGCATTGCAACGCATGCATGGTACAGCTAGTTATTACACATTTTTAACGGCAAAATAGGAGTACTATTTAATAGGGGATTGAAGCCAGAATATCGAAAGCTGCTTTACTTAGCTAAGCACACACTCCCGAACTACCCAAAAAAAAAACTAACAATATTTTGGATTGAAGGTAAATAATGTTAAGAATAAAAGAAGTTATCGAATAGTCAATTTTCGATACAGTTGCTCAAAAAGTGGCGTATTGCAGGGACGTATAGTTTTCGGGTTGTGGGCTATTACATACTCGAGCTTTTTCTTTACCTTTTCCGAACTCGTGCGTTCTCATTCCCAACTGTCAAAATAATGTCTATTAAAAAGAAAAAACCAACCACGAAGTTTTTACAAAAAAAAAAACATAGAAGTTTTTTTTAAATATTTCTAAAAAGAAGCTACTAATTTCTTTCAAAATATCAGAATTAATGATTTGATTCAATGAGTTAGGTTAGGTTTCATTTCATTTCATCTCATTAAATTTCATTATCATTTCATATCAATAAAAAAAAAACTACTAAAAACTTGGCTGTATGGCGGCATAGTTCCCTTTGCCTACCCAGAATGGGTAAAGAAAACAAAAAAAAATCTCTGCCTAAATTCTTTTACGGTTGGCGCCATTTTCCAAAAATGTTCTTTATTAAATTGCTTAATTTTTTTGCAACTGTATTAAAAATAGTAGTTCAGTACACGCGCGGAACCGTCATTGCAACTTGTTCCGACTGTCAACCCTCACCTTCGGCTGCGCCTCGGCTCGGGTAGACATTTGTCGGAACTCTTTGCAATGACAGGCTTTCCGCACTCGTAATGAAATATACTATTCCTTTTAAATTCAACTTTGTAAAAAAAACAGCGGGGAGAAGATCAACATTTAAATCATTCTACTTTGTCCCACTGGACTGGTAGGATAAGGTGGCAGAGTGAATAAACCCAAAGAGAATACTAGAAACTAGAAATCAAACCAAAGTCTTAGTGCAAGTCATGTCAGAAGCAATATCTGTTAAGAGTGGTGTGAGTCGATCGGCAGAAACGTGCCAAAAAGCCAAAGAAAGCGCATCCATCGCTTCGCGCCCATGTCCGCTATTGCGCCTGACAATATTTTATACAGCTGCGAAAATTGCAACCACCCTCCAACTTTAACAATTTACACGCCCGTGCAGTCGACGCTTGCATATTGCGACGGTAAGGCTGTGGAATATTGTATACGTGCGTCTCAATCGACAGCTGCCATTTCTTGGATACGAGTTTGAATAAAATTTTGAATGGCATGAATCGACTTAATATACAAATTTTACCAATATAACGATGACATATTTAAATGGATCGAATTCACCATCGTTATCTTACACCCTAAGCAGAGGCTCGTACCCCACAGGGGGTGTCCTTAGCGTGTAGTCGCTTAATTTGTAAGTTTTATACCCTGGCTGGAGGCGTTACACTCAAGGCACCCAAAGGATAGTCCGGTTAAGCAAAGAACAACCTCTTAGGTGGAACTACGAGATGCCATACACAAAAAAAAAGTATCATTATCTGCATCGCCTAATTATGTTGGGGTTAGCTTCCAGTCTACCTGGATGCAGCTGAATGCATTTAAATGCATCGAATTATTGTTTATTTGCTTAATATTTGTATATCTGAATTAATTGTGAAATATGTAGATCTATTTAAATGTATTAATAATTCAAGTACCTTTTTTCTGACTTATAAATGGCTAATAAATTACTTTTGCTTCATGGAAGCGGGACCTATAAATATGTACCTTCAAAAGAGAGACGTCATTTAAAGTCCTTATTGTACCTGTATTTATTATTATATCTTTGCCAACTAATTTACTATTTTTTAATTTATTAACTAACTATTTATGACATTTATTCAGAGATCAATCAATTATTTGAGTTAGGAAATATAATTATTTTGATAGTTTAAATTATGAAATATTTTATAATAATAATATTGTGTTATATATCCGTGTGTTTGCAGTTTAAGATATATTGCTGTTTGTTCAATAATATTCTATATCCCCATTTATATTCTTTAGGAAAGCACAACCAATTTTTTCTCTTCCACCTTCTTTAAAAATACTACAACATTTTAATTGACACTTAGGAATGTATTAATAATTCAAGTACCGTTTTTCTGACTTATAAATGGCTAATAAATTACTTTTGCTTCATGGAAGCGGGACCTATAAATATGTACCTTCAAAAGAGACACGTCATTTAAAGTCCTTATTGTACCTGTGTTTATTATTATATCTTTGCCAACTAATTTACTATTTTTAATTTATTAACTAACTATTTATGACATTTATTCAGAGATCAATCAATTATTTGAGTTAGGAAATTATAATTATTTTGATAGATTAAATTATGAAATATTTTATAATAATAATATTGTATTATATATCCGTGTGTTTGCAGTTTAAGATATATTTCTGTTTGTTCAATCATATTCTATATTCCCATTTATATTCTTTAGGAAAGCACAACCATTTTTTTCTCTTCCACCTTCTTTAACAAAGACTACAACATTTATATGACACTTAGGAAACATTAACAAGATTTGCATAATAATAAATCTCAAAGACCCAGTGGATATCACGAACCTATGCACAGCCTTTTGATCAAATGTCATCTAAAAGCTAACACGTCGAGTGGCGCTCGAGTGCTCACTGTGGTGGTAGTTACCGGTTCCGCTTACAATAGCCCAAAAGCACAACACAACACCATGTAATTGTCATTAGTAACTATCAATCAACTGTAGCCTCGAAGCTCGTATGCACTAGTGACCCGAATCACTTGTCGCAACATTCCGAATACAGCTGCAATTCGACGTCGTATCACTTCAAATGCGCAGTCGAAACATACCCTTATAGCATTCCTTTAGCACGTTCCTCTGACTCTAGGCTTAATTCCCCAGCTATAAGGACTATAACTCTCCGCAGCAATTATACAGTTGCAAACAACCTTTTCAGATTTACAACGTGTTACGCGAGAAATAGTGGAGCAAAGGCATTTAGATGTGCCGCGTAAGTTTTTAAATCGAATTAATGAATTAACTTGCTTACTCGGTTTCGTTCATTACGCTACTTATAAGATTTATACATTTTTGAAGAAATATTGCCACAAGCAGCGGTGGGCCAGTGGTGGCAGCCCCGACTTACGAACAGTAAGTCTTAGGTTCGAACCCAGGCAGGCGCATTACTTTGTGTAATTTATTTCATCGCCTTTGCTCTCAAAACGGTGAAGGAAAACATATTAATGTGATATTAGTTACGCGTCTGCCTAACACTTCGGGGATAACAGGTACGTTTATTTATATATTTATCACCATATTGTTATAAGTTGGTGCAAACTTTTGGATGTTCCAGTACTCTATTGGCAGCGTTAAACCGTGCTTTCGCCCCAATTCGTCCAGCGCACCCTAGAAAATCTACCTAACTGACAACCAACCTACCAACCCAAAAATTAACCTACCAACTAGGATATCTTTTAACCACGGCATGATCAAGCTGGGCCGGCCAACTTTTGACATTTCTAACTTCAAACGATTGAAATGAAATGAAATTATGATATGATGATGAAACTTAATAAGGGACTCAAAAGCTCCAGGGTGGCCCAAAAAATCAAATTTTCTTACGTTTGTTTTGCAATTTACAGGTCCTTGTCATGTTGTATGTTGATTAAAATATGATATGCGACCGTAAAAAATATGGGCAAACAGAATTATAAACATAAAGTCGTCAATACAACCCTCTAAGTTCTTTTTATACCACTGAACGACTCAAACTCAAAGCGTTTATTTCAATTTAACCATTACAGGCACTTTTGAAAGTCAAAAATCAAAAATAACGCTAAGCTACAGTCCCAGTCACAAGGCATAATAACTAGTGAAAGTACTGTAGTTGCCCATTCCAAAGCGTAGATCTGTATGGAGAAGAATGGGCAAGAAACTCCATGGACACTCTTTTAAATCAAAATATGTTACAAAATCTTGGTTACATCATTCATGTTAGGAATTACAAATATGTGAGAACGATGTAGAAATACGGGCAAGTTAAGAGCGTCCAGAGTAAAAGATTAAATCAGTCATACAAAAACAAAGTATTTAAAATAAACCGTGACAGCTAAGAGATGACCAGTCACAACTAACAGCGCCTGTTCACAAACATCACGCATATATCAGCCATCATTCAACTCAACCATATTGAAGGGAACTAAATGACCCGACACACCCGCCACCATCCGCGTGACATTAAAGTGAGCATGATGATGACTTTTTATGAAACCGTCTTTCAATGTGATTCAATGCACACAGAGGGTTGTGTTTACGATTTTAATGATAATAATTCTGTAAATACAAACGTGCTACTCTTCCAAATCATATTTGATTCAATACACTAACACTGACCAGCAATAGGGACAAAACGAAAAATTTAAAATTTTCGAATTTCATGGCTACCCTTTACGCTTACCTTAAGTTAATATTTTTGCGCAATTAATGCAAAGAAGACGTAGCCCATCAACAGCAAATACTGCTGAGGTATCATAGGCATATAACAAAAAAAAAGGCTTAAAGGAAAAGAATCACTAAACAGGTACTTCCCTGGGGTGAAGGATGAAATATTATTTATATAATTTGGTACCATGTTAACCATGCGGCTTTTCCGCAAAGGAAGGGAAGGTTACCCCTTAAGACATACTATCCCTTCGTCAGTCACGTAGAACTATACGTGATGAGATTAAAGAATTTCAGAGTGAAAATGATAACATATCACCTGTTTTGATAACAAATTCCAACAGCTTCATTGTTTTGTTACAGCATAATATGAAGAGAAAGAAAACCAATGTTGGTCGTAAGTATTAGAGGAACATATAAAACGCATGCATGAATTGCATGCGTGAAACTTATTACGTCTTGGGGTTTATCTGGCGTCCAAATACATAAGACACGGTTTAACATGGACATTCTGTACATAATAATTATGTACATTACGTTTTTTCCATAAATTTTAACCGTGTATGGTTTGCACTTTACTATTGTATGGAACAGCTGATGCAAAAAAAACACCTGAAACACACCCTATTGATATTCAAACTTTTTTATTATTTCGAAAAACTGGATTAAAGCCGTGAACGAAGCCAGCTGGTTTTATTTAAAACCCATAATTTTAAACTTCTAATCGTACTTAAAGATTCGAACCAAAAATACGAAGAATCCAATTAAACTTGTCAAAGTTATAAATATATGAGCCCCCAAGTTAGCATACAAGTTTATCAAATCGGGTATCGAACCAGTGGCCCAGAAATGATGGCAAATGAGATATTCACTAACGTGTACGACAGAAAATATGTTTACCTACGAGTATACGTTTATTGGAATTGAAAATACGAGGTTTCGAGGAAGCGATATAGTTCTGTGGTTTTACGGATCGTAAGGAGGATGTCTTCACCTTGAATTCGGTGGTGCCTGCGGTGAAGGAATATGAGGTAACGATAAATTGATTCGATTGTTGCCTGTTTTGAAAATTTGTAGGCGTAAAAGTTTGAAATCGAAGAATGGATACTGTCAGGCTAATTGAGTCTTAAGACACTAAATAAATTGAGTCACATTTCATAAAATAATTTTAAAGGATTAAAATGGAAACGATAACAATATTATACTCTATGATCACTAACGTAAACACACATACTAAAATCGATTATTATGTAAGATGAGGCAACACTAACTCATTAGAACCCCGAATACGAAACAATTAAACCGAACAGGATTCCTCGGCAATTGTATTTATTGCTCACACGTGGTTAGGTTAAAACAGAGAATTGTAATAAAGCCGTTACGTAACAGAATATTATCCAAAAAATAGAAGCTACTCCAAGGCCTGGTTTTATCAGACTTAACACAGTACATTTATTAAAATATCAGTTGTGTTCATAAAACTCGGCGAGACGAGACAATTGTTTTTGAAACGAGAGGCAGACTCAAACAAACGTTATATTAAACGTATTTATGTTCCTAAAATATACAAACGAGGGGACGTTTTTTGTCTCCTAGCGCTAATCTGAGTCCGCACGTACCTAGCATATTAGCATGCGGAGAAACAAATCCAATCTGCCAAACGGGTGGTAACAAGACGCGGGAACTTTACGGAACTCAGCACGTATACGCGAAACGAGAGCGTGTGTACGAGCAAACAAACTTAACTCTACCACATGAAACAATCTTATTTTCAAAGCTACAAGGTTGATAATTCCCTAAAGAGGGTGCATAGTAAATGAAGCGCAAATAGGAGGTGTTTCTGTTCAGCTAGGAGTATTTCTATTCTCTACAGACATGAATCACTTGTGCGAAGTAATGCACGCTCGATGCTATTGTCGTATATTCGATATTAAACTATTTTTGTTTATATTTAGAAATGTGTGTTTTATTGAAAGCAGACTGTAACATACTAGTTACATGAAAAAAAAATTGGTTGTCTGTAAAGTCGGTTTACGGACAATAGTTTAACGTGACAACGTCATAACAAAAATTTGATGAAATGATTGCATACTTTTATGAATAGCAAGCCGGAAGTTCAAGCCGATCGTGCCTTTCGCTCGCTAGTGCTGTAGTGCAGAGCTCTCGCTCCGATCGTAACGTTACAATGAGTCATCCTTTTTCGTGTGTGCAGCGGAAGTTCATCGATTTATTGGACGTTGTCACGTCAAAATAAATATCATTCAACAATGTACCATCATCTTTCTGCCCTTGTCACATGTTACTTGAGGGCGGTGCAACACGTTTTTTTCTTCGATTCTCCTCTGTCAACCGTAACGAAATTATTTCACTTCTTCTTTCATATGATTCCTTACACAACCCATCTATATTGTAAAATAAAACCCAATTATGCGTTCAGAAAAAAATGATCTAAACATTTTGATCATTTAAATATTGTGTTTTGTATGGAACTGATAATTTCGTTTTGTAAACCTGTTGTAATTAAAAGTTTCAACCCTAAGGGTGACAAGCATGTAATGAATGATTACCGACAAACCGTAGGGCAGAAGAAGTGTTGGCAAGCCAACAGCCAGATGGGTGACATTCAGAAGATTCGTAAAAATATGTGACACGATGCCCCCTTCCACACTGTCATGATCATCTGCCTAGCCTTTTCCCAATTATGTCGGGGTCTGCTTCCAGTCTAAGCGTATACAGCTGAGTACAATTTTACACGGAACGACTGAGTATCTGACCTCCACAACCCTGGGTAATACGATAACCCTTGGTAAGACTGACTGCCAGTATACTGCCAAAGATCTACAAATGACAGCCGAGACCAACGGCTTAAAGTGATTTCTGAAGCACGGAGGAAACTCATACCGAGTTTTGTCCGTGCCGTAATAGGTTGTCACCCATCCACAGAGCAACCTAAGCAAGCGCGACTTAACCTGAAGATAAATTCAAGTCGCTGTGGTTATTTAGCAACCTTCTTTTACACAGTGTACAGTCATATGATGGCACGGATGGCGAAGTAATTGAGCGATTGACTGCTGCGCTGCGTGTAAAAATGTTATATATGTGAAAATGTTTGTAAACGCACCCACGATACAAGAGAAATTCCTAGTGTGGGGCACCGTTTTAGAAAAAAATATCTCTATACTAATATTACAAAGCTGAAGAGTTTTTTGTTTGTTTGTTTGCTGGAACGCGCTAATCTCAGGAACTACTGGTCCGATTTGAAAAATTCATTGTTAGGTAGGCCATTTATCGAAGAAGGCTATAGGCTATATATCATCACGCTACAACCAATAGGAGCGGAGCAGCAATGAAAAATGTTACAAAAACGGGGAAAATGTGACGCAGACAAAGTTGCGCGGGACAACTAGTATAAATACATTATAGTAGGTACGTTCAGTATTATTTGTAATTTACAGTGGTTTTATTTAGAACAATAACGAGCATTAACCCCGTTAAATTAGGTTGTGGTTTGCCAAAACTCCCGCATTTCATCGATGAGGCAATATGAAATTAATCAACAACATAACATCATGCCTGTAGTCCCAGAAGGTTTAGGCAGAGGTGTATTTAGTACAAACATCCACTAGTTACGTTTGTGTCTTATATTATAGGAGGCGACCTTATTGCCATCACCGGACTCAAGTCCTGACTTCAGACTGCTACTCAGAAATTCCTAATGAAAAAACCCAATAAACACTGAATGATATGGGATCCGAACCCAGGACTTCATTGCTTAGCAGCCGCTCTTAGCAAAAATTTTTACCTAAGCAAAATTGTCGTAGCAAAATTGTTTGTTTTATCCCTACTACCTAATTTGTTAAATGATTAATAACGACATCTTTCGGAAATCGCATTAACTGTGTACTAAGAGTGTTGTGAGAGAAATTATTTTAAAAAGGGGAAGTAAATCGAAACCAATTTGCGACCAATTACTAGCGCCATCTATAGGAAAACTTTCGAATAATGTCCAGAGGATACTTTGCGACAGGGCTACGCCACGACCGTGTAGTTTCGTAGCCCACGTACGAAACGGCGTACGTAGATGTCGCTACGCTTTCGTAGCGTCAGGACCGAGCGCTACGATTGCGTAGCGCCATCTCCTAGAATATTTTGTTGATAAAATAGTTTTCAACAAAAAGTTCGAATGTTACAGATGGCGTTGTTTAAGCGGAGAAATTTAAGTCATGGTTCAACAAGAAGTTTTGCTCTCTTGAAAATCAAAATATGTAATGAGATTGTATGAATCGCAGAATTAAACTAGATGATAACTAGATGGAGCTGTTTGGCCCATGGACTGCAATCTTCTACTCAGATTATTACTTATCTCGAAAAAACTCTCTGAAACTACTCATTAGATTTCAAAAAAACTTTACCTGATGAAAAGCTACATTACTGCCGAGTGCCATAAAATGAATTTGACTGATTTAGAAGCTAATTTAAAATAAAGTTAATATACACTGTACATATTTTCGAATATTATCAGCAGTAATTTTGCGAGAGGTTAACTTACATAACATCACGCCCGTAATCCTCGAAGGGTTGGGTAGAGTTATAGGTACCTAATAGTTTACCCACATTTCGCCAGCTTGTAGTGTTCCCACTGTTGGGACATATCATACTGGCCTCCTCTATTTTGAGTAATGACTGTTGATCACAGAAGCTACAGTTTTTTCTTTATTACTACCTTTATTTTATGCATTAGGACATTAGTAGAGTTCGGCCGTTTTTAAAAAATCCTTGAAAATATTTGAGGATAATGCAAATGATTCTAAGCCATGACTAATGACGATTGTTTTTATAGTACTTAGATATTTATTGCCTACCTGACTGGCTAACGCGGCTGATCATCTATCTGATCCATTAATAATCTAGATCCAAAAATAAAAAAAAATGAAATAAAGAAAATATATTTGTTATGGTCGAGAATCATATTTTTGGGCGATATAATTACACAATCGTACCACATCATCATCATTCATCATTTCAGCCGAAAGACGTCCACTGCTGGACATAGGCCTCCCCCAAGTTTCGCCACATTGACAAAACATGGGGGGTTTTGCCATAATCGCCACGCTTGGCAGGCGGGTTGGCGATCGAAGTACCGTTGTCACAAAAGCACAGAGATTGCTGCTGCCCATTCTCTGGCAAGTCCCTTAGTCGCCTCTTACGACACCCACGGGTAGATATGGGATGGTGCTATTCTTTACGTCCGACACCATACAGAACGGAATCGTACCACAATTTGCTGTGAATTACTAAATACTTTAAAAGAGTGAAAAACTTATTATTAGACTCTTAGAAAATATAGACAGAATAATTAAATCAATATTTCTATCGCACCCCAGAATATAATAATTATTGAAATGTATAAGTAACGCAAAGAATTGAAATGGTAATAAAATAAAAGAACTTAGTAGGCACCCGATAAGGTCCTAACAAGTACAGTTCAAGATAAAGGAAAGTATTAAAATTCTCAATGCATTCGACCAAATGAACCAAGTTTTTACAGATGTTTGAATACGACAGCTGTGGAGTCGCCTTTTAAAACATTGGAATAAAAAAAATATTACGAGATATATTCCATAGGAACATTTATAATTATTCACGTTCACAAATGACTTTAAATGTTAGTAAATATACAGAATTTACTTATCTACGTTAGTATTTAAACTTAAATGTATCTAACTCCGAAGTTTATTTTACCGACTGTCCAGCCTATTACTTAACATCTCTAGAATGCTGTTAGGGCTGGCGTGGACTCTGCAGCGTAAAGCAGCGCACCGTTTGCGTAAGATAGCAAGGAAGCCGTCCACCTGCACATCCTCAAACATCGCTGATGCGCTGCATGCCGCAGGCGTAACAACATCCTAAACGCGTTAATGTGTTGGATGCGTAAAGTATTGAACGATCTTTGAGTATAGTAACTCCAGAGATTGCAGGTGCACAGCGATTTACAGTAGGCTCGAAAATGTGTTACTTAGACTTGAGCTGTACACCGATTTTATATACTGGAGATCATATTCGCTCTAATTGACAATGATCTACGCTCCTGTTCAATTTATTTCATCATCATCATCATAATTTCAGCCGAAAGACGTCCACTGCTGGACATAGGCCTCCCCCATGTGAACATAAGGGGGGTTTTGCCTTAATCGCCACGCTTGGCAGGCGGGTTGGCGATCGC
Source organism: Cerastis rubricosa (assembly GCA_949152445.1). NCBI lineage: Eukaryota > Metazoa > Arthropoda > Insecta > Lepidoptera > Noctuidae > Cerastis > Cerastis rubricosa. The sequence goes on along the minus strand of OX424525.1, from coordinate 14,338,687 downwards.
AGTACGGTTGTTACAAAAGCACAGAGAAAGCTGCTGCCCATCCTCTGGCAAGTCCCTTAGTCGCCTCTTACGACACCCACGGGAAGATATGGGATGGTGCTAATCTTTACGTCCGACACCATACAGAACGATTTATTTATTTATTCATTATCCGCATCATCACGTAAATCGCCTGTCATCAAGTGCCCAAGGTATTTAAACGTTTTATTTAGAGAGGAGTACCATTAAGTGCCACTGTGGACACATCCGACGGACACATGGTCCCAGACTTAAAAACCATCACCTTACTTTTAGTTAAATTATATTTAATTTAAACAATAACAGCACGATAACAAGTGTTATTATTGTAAAAAAAGATCTGTAAAACGACACTTTGAAATATACGTATTACTTGATTTTTTTCTCTAATTTAACGCAGCAAAATTATTTCAAAACATTATTTTCTAGAAATATCTTGTTTTTTAATTGTGTGATATATAATTTTTTTTTTTAATTATATTTGTGCAACCACCAACCAACCAACCATTTTGGTACTATAACTTTTTGTTCTCCTATTAAACATTGCTGTCATATTTCCATCACTTACTGAGCAATTCGGACTTTACTACATTGCACTTTTATATGTATAAAAACCTTACTTTATAACATTAAACCCAAAATAAATAAAATAATAGTAACTCCATGCAACTGTTGTCATGGCTCACGATGGAAAACAAGAGCACCTATTGAACTTCCTAGTGATTAGGTTTGTGTTTTATTTTTACTTTCTACTTTCAACGTGTACTACGGAAAACTAATTTAATTATAATGTTAGTACTGTAAACTGTAGAAGGTGTTGCACTAGTTTCACTGAGGTTTAAGTCTAAGGCAGGACTACGAAAGACACGTGCTACGATGGTGACTTAATCCTTTTGTTTTGTCCATTTTCACACTCCCAGGCTGACAGGCAGTCTTACCAAAGGGGTATCCTCTTTGGTAACACTGGCTGACCATTAGCTTTTACCACACACACCTAATCTTTCTGAAGAACATTGCCATCTAAATCGCAACATAACAATACAACATACCTGTAATCTCCAAATGGTTACGCAGATGTGTATCTAATATTACAACCTCATCTCGCCAGTTATATAGAGAGCGAGTCTTTTGCCATCAACTGGGCACAAATCTAGACTCCGTGGACGCTACTGAGAAATTCCTGGTCGAAAACCCAAAATGTAACTTTGGCCGACCCGAGAATCGAATCCAGGAGCAGATGCGCAGCAGTCGCGCTTGCGAAAACAAGACGAACGAGATAGTCTAAATCGTAATAATAATTAATTCACTGCCCCTAATGCACATCCCACGCAATCTCAGACGATTTTTAGTCTTCACTCGAAAGCTGAGGAGGGCAGCGGTGACCCAGTGGTGGCAGCCCCGACTTACGATCAACACCGCTGCTCTCATAAACGGTGAAGAAAAAAAAGTGAGGAAACCGGCATGTCCCAGAACTAAAAATTCGAAGACATGTGACATCTACCAACCCGCACAAGGCCCGCGTGGTGGATTACAGCCCACTCCCTCTCATAGAGAGGAGGCCCGTGTCCCCAGTGGGAACATTATAGGCTGCATATGATGACCCGAAACCTAAAAGTCTATATTCCACGTCATGCCTTTTGGGTGCCTTTTTAGAATGAACTTCAAAAATACAACCTTTACAATATGACCCATATACTTAAATATTGACACTATTAACACTGTGCCTACTGAACTTTTGTTATAAAGTCTAGACCATTTCTTGTATCCCGTATCCAGAAGAAATTTTATTATTTATTTCTTTGAATGTAACTGGAGGAAAATAAGAAACGCCAACAAAATCCCAACCGTAATAAATCCGGGACCGCCTCAAACGAAGTAGCTTAATAATTTCATCTTATAATACTTTTCGTTTCTCCGGGTACCAGGGCTCCATAGAAAAGTGGGGTACTGCATCGGAGTGAGCTGCATAGCTGTTGTAATGTTCAACTTAATAACATCTAGGTAGTGAACGTCGCAGCAATTATTACTACATCCCAAACATGTTTAGAGAAGTGTTGAATACAGATTGTTCTAAATATCGGTGTTTTTAGCTTGTATCGTTCGGATAGTTTAGATATTAGTGTGATTATGTTGTAAGTTGTTTTTTGTGCTAGGGACTTATCCATTATGTTAGTAATATTACAAATAGGAATGTTCGTATGTTTGGATATTTGTCACTTAATCACGAATTTGGAAGAGGCAAAAAGAAAGTTTTAAGCCTGGATAAAACTCAATGATGTTCCGAATATAGGATAATCTTTATCGCGGTAAACAAATCCACCCAGACAAAGTCACGAGCAGAAGCTAGCAAATAAATATATGAAATTCATTATGTCTTTAATTAAAAAAGCCCATAATTTAGTTTTTATTTTCGATCCAATGCGATCGCATTGTTCATCATGTATTTTAACGTTATATTCTAACATTAAAATACAAACAAAATCTTGTTCACTGTATTCACCAAGCAATTTACTTAGTACTCGGGCATTAATCCAATGAAACCGGATACAAACATAGTTGAAACATTGCAAATCATTTCACTGGAGCCACTTTCGCACCAAATTTGGCCGATAAAATTTACTATATCCGAGATATCGATAACTGCCTAGGGGCAAGGAGCAGCACTGTCTCCCGGTGACTTATGTTCGCCTAGTGTTAATTTCACGACGTCGTCTGACAAATTCACTCGAGGCGTAGCGCGTACTCTCCTCACACCTTTTTAATGGCCCTCCAGACCCACCCCTAGATCCGCCAAAGGATTTCTTTCTAGAGAATTAGTTCATAATAGCTGCAGCACGGTAGTTAAGTTTACTTCGCTGAGTTGTTAAGGCTCTCTTATTATCTCGTTAATGTAATCTGCTTATTTCTTCTTGCTTATTGTTTTGTTCTGTTTTCCTGCCTTTACAAGTGCGGGTTGCGTACAGAATATTGTATTAGATTTCTTACGCTACATGCTTAACGTGTTTAAAAGTGAATATTCAAAAAATCCAGTGCAAATTCAAGGTGAATTTTACAATTGCTCAATCCAAAACTAAGTCAGTAAAACACTGTTATCATATTCATACCGACGTACAATAATAATGCTACCCACTAAATCTAAATCAAGAGCTTCTAAAAAATATTTACTGTTACATGCAAAAGATGTTCTGAACGCGAGACAGTTTGCATGAAACTTTGCGTCTTAAATATTTCTCTTGAAAACAGCTTTAACACCTCAAACTGTACAAACATAAGGTTGACGTTTGCATGGCATGTTGTGAAAGTTAGAACCAGTATTTTTAAAATGTAGTTGCGTGTTCCCTGGGCGTACTAACCGTAGCACTGAATAAGTAAACGCCGGGAATAAATCAAGTTAATTACGTCGGGGCACCTCCTTTTATGAAGCACAAGGCCTCAAGTGCAGTTTCGATAGATAGTTATATTGCTTGCATCCGGCACCTCTCTATTTTAGTGGGCTTACCGTCAATTTATAGTTGGGAAAGGAGAGGTTTTGAAATATTCCAGTGCAAGTTGTCATCGTTAAGTAGGTAGATCATCGATAAATAATTGAAAAGGTAACTGACAATGCTTCTCTCCTTCTTTGTCGTTTTATCAATGAAATTTCTACATAAAATATGTTTATGTTGTTGAGGATGAAAAATTACTTTAAACTTAAAAGAGCTAGTACGGTAGGTAAATAAACTAAATTGCAACAACAAGGTTGCGTTCAAATCACGTTTGAAGCGCATATACGCGCGTGATCTGCGCGTCGTCTGCGCGTTTAAAATACGTCGTGTGCTAGGGGCCTTAGTAGAAAAATACTCTTAAGAGTTGCAGTTCTTAAAATAATGCAGATTTCTGTAATACCGACATATTACAGAAATCTGCATTCTTTTAAGAACTGCAACTCTTAAGAGGATTTGAACGCAACCTTGTAACCTAGGCACACGGGGCGATCGTGAAACGCGCGTCTGCTGCGCGTATACGCGCAGATATAGCGATTCAGACGCGCTGTAGTCGCTCGAAGCTTCCGCGTTTTTGTCAGAAATTCCTCGTCAATTGTGCCTCTCTCACCCCGCCTCTACCCCTCCTCGACCCCTTGTACACGCTTCAAACGAGTTTCGAACGCGCTTTACACGCACGTTTGTATCGCGTTTTACGCGCGTTTGATTCTACAAAAACGCAAAAATCGGCATCTACGACGCAGAAAACGCGTGTTTCTGAAACGCGCGTCGTCTGCGCGTTTAAAATAAGCCGTGTGCTTAGGGCCTAAGAGTACTTCCAGGGATTCAGAGACGAATACCTAACAACACTATAAATTAATATCACCAAAAAATAGGTAGGTATTTTGATTGCATGTGGTTATATTACAATAATATGGACTGCCTCATTGGCTAATGGTTGCAAGCGCAACTGCTGAGCATGACTTCTTGGGTTCAATTCCTGGGTCGAGTAAAGTATTATTCGATTTTCTATCATAAACTTCTCAGTAACAAACAGGGAGCCTGGATTTATGCCCGGTTGACGACAATAAGCTAGCCGCCTATTACATGGGACTTAAAACATAACTGGCGAAATGTGGGTGTACTTGTTAGGGACACCTCTGCCTAACCCTTCAGGGATAACTAGGCGTGATGTTATCTAATATATATATATTACTGATATATTTACTAATACTTACTAATATTATAAAGCTGAAGAGTTTGTTTGTTTGTTTGTTTGCTTGAACGCGCTAATTTCCGGACTTACTGATCCGATTTGAAAAATTATTTCAGTGTTAGATAGCCCATTTATCGAGGAAGGCTATAGGTTATATGTCATCACGCTACAATCAATAGGAGCGGAGCAGCAATGAAAAATGTGCGAAAATGGAGAAAATGTGACGCAGACAAAGTTGCGCAGGACAGCTATTGTAATAATATGGCCGGTATTTTTTTATGTAATTTTCCTTACAAATTTTGCAACAGAAAAAAACAACATCAGGCCAGACATAACAAGTTTAAATTAATCGAAAAAGTATTTAACGTTCAAACCAATGAGCAAGAAAGGATTGCTTACTCCAAAAGCGTGATTAAAACTTTAGATTAGCTCCAAACTGAAGTTCAAATAAAAAGCGCCAATATTGAACTATACATTTAATTTGAGCGAGCTAAACTCACCCGAAAATTCTAAACTCGTGAAGTTGAAAACTAATAATGCAACTTGCTTGTAACTAAAGAGTACAAGGAGGTTTCGAACAAAAACTAAAGCTGGTTCAGCCAACTACGTCAGGCATTCTTCTGAGCAAATATTAAATACATTGTTGAAAGATTACGAGTAGCGGGTTATTGGAAGTTGATTAAAAAGTTTGTTCCTTGTTCTAATCATTTTACCTACGCTTATGTAAGTCGTGTGGAGTAGATAACTAGGGAAATGTAAGAAAGGCCAATTAATCAAATGCATTTGACGCATTTTTGGATAAATTTGGTATACATATAAACATACTTTCATGCCCAAGGGGTTAAGCAGAGGTTATAGTCACGAGCACTCATCATCAACCTATAATGTTCCCACTGTTGGGACACAGGCCTCCTCTCTATGAGAGGGAGTGGGCTGTAATCCACCACGCGGGCCCAGTGCGTGTTGGTAGATGTCACATGTCTTCGAATTTTTAGTTCTAGGACATGCCGGTTTCCTCACGATGTTTTCCTTCGCTGTTTTTGAGGGTAGCGGTGATGAAATTAATTACACAAACTAATGCGCCTGCCTGGGTTTGAAGCCAAAGGGCCACCGCTTTTCTCACGCCCGCCGCTGTCACGAGCACTAATATGAACAAATTCAAAAGCGATTTGCTCTAATTGTATTTTGAAATAAAGAGAAGACAAAACCGGTTCATCAAAGTCCGTTTTGACAAATTTTATATCATACGTATAAAAATAAGCTCAGTTTTGACGTTTTTATAACAAAACCACGGTCATTTTACGAAAACACCTAAAGCATTCTTAAGCATTTGTAAATTAACTGGCAAGTATGGGACTCTATGGGAAGGTATGCAGCTAAAGAATTCAATTATTTAAAACTAGCTGTGCGGCGCAACTTCGTTTGCGTCACATTTTCCCCGTTTTCGCAACATTTTTCATTGCTGCTCCACTGCTACTGGTCGTAGCGTTATGATATATAGCCTATAGTCTTCCTTGATAAATGGGCTATCTAACACTGAAAGAATTTTTCAAATCGGACCAGTAGTTTCGGAGCCTATTCAATGCAAACAAACAAACAAACATACAAACAAACAAATAAAAAAAATATATATAATAAAATAATAATATAATATAAAGTTTAGAAAATGCCTTACATGTTTGATGCATGAATACCTAATGACCTAAACTGAGAAACCTTTCTGTTTGTATTCCAAATTACAATATTATCTGTTTCTCTATTGCATTATAATTTTAATCAACCCAGCCTTCCGTAGATCACTGCTGGTATATATATTACTGTAATTGTATGTATTATACTTCTACAATACAGATAAACGTGACAAGGAAGCGAATAAAAATCCTTTCAGTAAGTTCAACACCAAATGTAAACAAAAGGAAAAATATTATGTTTATCAAATAAGAATTCCAACCAAGCGCATTTTTGCTACCAGCAAATAAAATTATGAGACGAATGAAAGCAAAACGCAAGTTGATTTTAATATATGTACGTATTCGCGAGGATCGCAATCCTGCCGTTTAAAAATGCTGGCATGCTCCCCCAAGCTTGAAATTACATTCAAAAGGAAGCAATACACTTTTTATTTTATTAAATGGGTTTTATTTGAACTATGGTGCCGTCGAAGGAAACTGTTCTTTGGGAATAGATGTATTTTTACTTGAATGTTACACTGTTACAGTAAACCAATAAAAGATTGAGAAGCTAATAAAACTTCCTAACAAAATACCAGAAAACGAAGTAACATTATTTTATTCAGCGAAATTGATATATGACAAAAACCATACGCTACCACCACCGTACCATCCATCCTGCTACCATATGTTGTCAATCCAGCTGAAAACCATTGTGGTAAATCACAATGCTTTAGTAGCGATTGCCAAACTTTAACTGGTCATAAATACAAGTACTCATGAATATGAACAAGATTCACTGCAGCACCCCCGTAATATGGCACGACGGCACGGTTGGCGCCGTGGATGAGCGATCGACTGCTGCGCTGCGTGCCGCGGGTTCGATCCCCGCACGGAACAAATATTTGTAAGGCCTACAGATAGTTGTGCCGGGTCTGGCTGTTCGTGTATGTGACTTTAAATGTTTTTAAAAGCACACACGATACAGGAGAAATTCCTAGTGCGGGGCAAAGTTTTAATATATATATATTATATACGTGACGGGCAATTTGATAAGTCCGGGCACTATTAATAATGGCCGGTCTGTATTCATAATGCCCGACTCAATTGGGCAATGTGATTAAAACAGCATGATTTATCACTTTTCTCGGCCTTTATGAATAATGCCCACCCTATCTTGGGCAAATTAATAAAATAGGTGAACTATAATGTTTTTGTTCATTAAATAAAATTAAACTTGCAAAATTTTCATGAAAAGTTAACAAAAAATAACCTAACCTAACCCAATTCTCAATTCTGACGGCACGGTTGGTGCAGTGATTGAGCGATCGACTGCTGCGCTGGGTGTCGCGGGTTCGATCCCCGCACGGAACAATTATTTGTATGGCCTACAGATATTTGTTCCGGGTCTGGCTGTTTGTGTATGTGAGTTTAAATGTTTGTAAACGCACCCACGATACAGGAGAAATTCCTAGTGTGGAGCAATATTTTAAAAAAGAAAAAAATAAATAAGTAAATAAGTTGTCCGGCTACAAGTAGGAATTATTCATACTGCCCAGTCCAAGTGATAAATGCAAGCTATCTCAAACACCGACTTATTACTGTATGGACCACGGGCCGTCGGGCATTATTAATAATGGTCAAAGTGATAAATTAATCACTTTGCCCATCGGTCTTGGGCATTATTAATAATGGCCGGTCCTTATTAATAATGCCCAGTTAATCATGTTGCCCGTAACATATATATAAATATATATGAAAAAATAACAGTTACATAATAATAGTGTGATGGGTTACGTTAGTAACCTAGGTATACTAGAACGCAACATAACAACACACCTGTATTTCTTCGAAGGGTTAGACAGAAGTGTTCCTAATAGTGCTCCCACATTTCGCCAGTTGTGTTTAAGTAATAGGGGATGACCTAAATCCAATGATACAGTTTTAGTTTTCATCAAAATCGGACTAAAGACTTCTTTACGCCATTGCTCATGGTTTTGAATTTGGCCATTCACGCCCACTTGCAAAATTCAGCCTGGATATGGGTTACTACAAATATAAATGTATGTTATTTCCGAATGCAGTAACCCAACTATAATTTAAGCAAATAATATAAAGCTCAATCTTTGTGTGGTTCGCTTTGACGGCGGTTAAAGGTATTTTGAAGCACTCGATTATTCAGCGTGGTTGGCAATTTCGTTTCTTAGCCATTTGAACAGGTATGGTTAGTTCGGATATTATTGCAATCATGTATGAATTCAAGCTTTAAAACCAAAACCCAGTCTTTGTTATCGTGCAGTCGGGGAAAAAGGCTTGGTGTCTGGAACAAGAACATGCTGGTCGAAAGAAAGAAATAACATTTATTTGCGTTAAACATGACGTATAACTTAAAAAAAGATTGATTGTAGCATTTTCTCCCGCTTAGAAATGGTATACAATATAAAGCAGAATTTTCTCAATATCAATATATCCCGAAATCGTGTGAAATTTGCGTGGGACAAATTCCACCGTCCACGCGTGCAAAGTCTAGAGAGCTTAGGAGCTAGGTTTAAAAACTAGTAGGTATTCGTCACTACCACGAAAATTAACACCACAATATAGCCACTTCCCATTCCGAAATTCCCTCTATTTTCCAAACGAACGCAGCCGCCACGAATTACACATAACCAAATTAACTATAGTAAAACGCAAAACAACTGAATTAATAATTTAATGCGTGAAAGATAATTAGCGCAAATCAAACACAACAACATCAATTATCGCAAAATGGCAAACAATCGTTTAATTACTCAGTGGCATGGAAACCGCTAAATTAAGCGACAACCGACCCCATGTCGTAAATATGTTGCAGACGATAATTAACTTTACATGCATGCTCCAATTACTATGTAGTCATTATTGGCCTGTATTGGAGGAGGCTTTTGCTGAAACTGTCTTTTCAGTAAAACTCAAAACTCAAAACTCAAAGCATTTATTTCAATTAGACCATTACAGGCACTTTTGAAAGTCAAAGAACAAAAAAGAAGAAAGCGAAGCTACAGTCCCAGTCACAAGACATAATAACTTGTGAAAGTACTGTAGTTGCCCATTCCAAAGCGTAGATCTCTATGGAGAAGAATGGGCAAGAAACTCCATGGACACTCTTTTAAATCAAAATATGTTACAAAACCTTGGTTACATCAATCGTGTTGAGAATTACTAGTATGTGAGAACGATGTAGAAATACGGGCAAGTTAAGAGCGTCCAGAGTAAAAGACGAAATCAATAATTCGAAAAAAAGTTAAAAATAAAATAATTAAAATAAACCGTGGCAGCTAAGAGATGACCAGGCACAACTGACAGCGCCCGTTCACGAACATGACGCATGTATCAGCCATCATTCAACTCAACCATATTGAAGGGAACTAAGTGACCCGACACACCCGCCGCCATCAGCGTGACATTTAAGTGAGCATGACATTTACTCAACCGCCAGGGTAAATTCGCGTCAGTGTAAGATGTAGGTACTCAGTAAATGGTGGCTTTACAGTACATAGTTTTCACACATGTGCTATGCAATTATATAATACTAAGAGATTGAATCTATACAAAGCAAAGATATTTATACAATCTTCTGCAGCTTCCACAGTAACTTCACATGGTAATTTGATAGCCCCTATGGTTGTGGAGCAGGACCAGCATTGAGCCAAGCATTTTTATCATCAATGTAATCCCCCAACTTATAATATGCTTGCCTACATAGTGTGCGCTTTATGCAAGATTTAAATTTCGTTTCATTCAGTTGTAGAATGGGGGGAGGTATTTTATTGTAATACAGTCATGAGACAACTGCTGTTTAACGCAATATGTGCCTGTTAGGAACTACGTTCTTCTAACTAGTTCATCGTCAACAGCTTAGCTTGTTAACTGCTGAAAACAAAATAATTCGAACGATTTATGGTATTTCCAAGCTCTTTTTGAGACATTGTCGGAAATATATCTTATATTAAAAGAGACGATATTGTTAGTTGTAACGTTTCAACTACAATTCTTAGCAAAACAAGAAGTTCATAAACTTTCGTTTCGATAATATCAACCAAACTCCAGTCTTCTACTCTTCTACTCTTGTCACCACTTTTAGACATCATTATAGAAGTAACAGCGTCTAATCAACTGAGATAAAGAATAAACAGTGATAATACGAACATGTAACACGCATTATTATTTTAATTTCTTCCCAAAAGGAGGTCGGGCGCATAGATAACAACAATACTGAGCCGAAACCGCGTATTCCTCTAAACAATAAGATCTGTACGTTAAGGCAAGGCGACCCAACTCGCTATTGTTCAAGGAACTCGCTTAAACACGATGGGCGACAATAGAAGGGCATTTAAAATTTATACAGTTCGACATTTTGTTTTAAATATGGTTTTTGTTTAGTTAATGGATGTTGGGTGCTTAAATGTAATTCAGCTTCTGCCTTAATTAACCAATACCTTCGCAAAATTCTCTTCCCACAACAGAATTAATCGAAAAACTTCAAGACCTTTTCTGGAATCAATTAAGTTGCTATAAAAAAATTAAGTTTGACTGGCTGAGATTGAACAAGGTTGTAGCGTAGGTGACTAACTAACTGCTCACTAAGATTGCAAACTAAAAAGAATACCTGCACCAAACTGAAAAATAATAAAACCTGAAATTGAACGTTTTGTGTTTAGAAAATACTCGTGAATAAGCTCGTATCTAAGGCCCATCTCAACGCTGTCGTGTGGCCACAACCTTACTTGTTCTAAAAAGAATCATTCTCACAGTCTTCATAAAACAGACTGATTCAACGTTCGTATGTTCTAGAACTAGCCAAACAGCGGTGACCACACGAACCACAAATTCCGAACTTTAAGAGTCATTCATCCAACTTCTACACCAAAACTTGGATGAAATATTATGAATGAAAACTGAAAATTAATTCAGGCGTGCATTAAAACAAACTAGTGGAAATTACAACGACATGAAACCAATTAACGAAAACCCCTTGGGAGTTATTTGATGAACGAAAAATATTATCCGGTTAAAATTTAACTTTGGACATTTTTCAATTAATCATAATGACGACTAATAAATTAAGTGGATCGACTAATTGACGACTCTTTTGGAATTCAATTTATGGTAAGGGTCTGTAGATGGAATTACTGAGATGAACGGAAGGAGGAAAATGGAACAATATGGGTAGCAAAACAGTGAATGTACAGTGTTCGTGATAATTTTGACACTTTTTGACGTGACAACGTCTAATAAATCGATGAACTCCGGCTGCACGCACGATAAAGGATGACTACGTTAACGTAACGATCGCAGCGAGAGCGCTGCACGAGCGAGCGAAAGGCACGATTGGCTTTAGCGTTGGGCTTGCTATTCATAAAAGTTGCAATGATTTCATCAATGTTTTTTTATGACGTTGTGACGTTAAACTATCGTCCGTAAACCGACTTTACAGACAACCAATTTTTTTTCAATACTTTTAAAGCTACATAGAATAACTGCCTCGTTAGTCTAGTGACCGTAAGCCCGATTACTGAGCATGAGGCCCTGGGTTCGATTCGCGGCTTGGTCAAAGGGTTATTCAGTTTTTCCTTCAGGAATTTCTCAGTAGCAGCCTCAGAGTCTGGATTTTTGGACGTTTGATGTAATAGGCTCGCCCCATATGGTATGGGGTGTTCAACATAACTGGCGAAATGTGGGTGTACTATCAAGTACACCTCATCCCAAACCTGCGGGGTTTAGAGACGGATGTTATGTTATAGATGTAACTATTCTTTGTGTATGCCACAAAATTGTGAAGCAAACTATGGCATGGCAATAAGTTTCATATTTACTTACGTAGGTAGATGTTGGCATAGTTTATGTCATCTAACAAATAATTCTACTTAATACTAGTACTACTACTACTACTAGATCCTGAGATGGATGAGGAGATGACGGGCGGGACGAGCTGGACAAAACCAGACGACCAGTGGTCCACATTGGTCCTGGATCGAAGGATTTGGAAGTCATGGGGAGAGGCCCAACAGTGGAATGACACAGGGTAACAGTAACAGTAATTACATTCTCAGCATAAGTAAAAATATACAAGTATTTCAACAGTAAAAAAGATCCAGAACAAGTCATTCATAAACAATTGAATATACTGTCGCGAGAGTACAGGTGAAGTTTTCTCTTTACCTAAATGTAAATAAAGAAAATTTGCCTAATATAAAACAACTTTCCGTTCAAATGGAAGGCTCCTTCCCCTTTATCGTATTTTCCTGTTTCGCTTTATAATAAAGTTTATTTATGTTCATTTCATTATCTAGATATGCTGTAATAAAATCTTTAGTCAGTGCTCTATTTGAAAAACGAGGGTATTGGAAGAAGATAGCGTAATTTCTTACAAAGTAACAGGGTAATTTGAAAGTTTTTCAACGAACTACTGAACTACGTTATCAAATTGTATAGTAATTTATGTGCCTTGTACTCATTAGGTTGTTTTTTTTTAATTGTAGGTATATTGAAAGAAATCTTTCTATAAATTGAGAGCAGCGGTGGCCCAGTGGTAGCAGCCCCAACTTACGAGCAGTAAGCCGTGGGTTCGAATCCAGGCAGGCGCATTACTATGTGTAATTTATTTCATCACCGCTGCCGCGCTGCCCTCAAAAACGGTGAAGGAAAACATTGTGAGGAAACTGCCATGTTCTAGAACTAAAAATCCGAAGACATGTGACATCTACCAACCCGCACTGGGCCTGCGTGGAGGATTACAGCCCACTCCCTCTCATAGAGAGGAGGCCTGTGTCCCTGCAGTGGGAACATTATAGGCTGATGATGATGATTCTATAAATTACTTGCCTAGCCCACGAAATATATAAAAAAAACAGGTTGGAAGGGACACTGACGGTAAAACGGTAACCATGTATTCAGGGGACTGATACTTAAGATCAACAGTCATAATATCAGCAGTTAAACCATCAACACAGTAAGGCTAACGATTCAAAATCTCAACACTTCAGAATGTCAGCAGCTTAGTAAGTCAACAGTTCACTAGACCAAATTTTAAAATCTCAACTTGGAAAGTATTAGAAAATACTAAATGTTATACATCTTTTACTATAAGTAAACATTATTTGACGAAGGGTGCTTACCTTTTACATACAACAACAACATGTTTTTTTTCAATATATTGAAAGATAAAAGGTAAGCACTTTTCGTCAAATAATGTTTACTAATAGTACATCACTTTTCGTCGGTTATTAGAAAAACTGTTTTTGCAATCAATCAATCATTTTATTATCAGGCAACTAAGGCGCGTAGATAAAATACACAATTAATGCAACAATAATAAACTAATACACAGCAAAAATCTTAATTAAACTTTAACAATACACGTAAGGTTGTCGGCGTCGTGTTTCGCTGCGTGGTGTCGCGTAACTGTCCTCGAAACGTCGATATGCAACACCTCTCGGCCAAAAGTCCTCTTTCAAGCAGGTTTGTAGATGGTGGGTTTGAACTCGTACCACGGACGCCTTAAAGTTGATGTTGTTGAGCGATTCTAACCTTTTAACCCTCATAGTCCAGTTGGCCTCCACTTTCGTATACTGCACGACATCCTCAACCGTCGTTGAGTGATGCAGACGCGAAATGTACAGCTGCGTCGTAGGCACAGCAGGACGCAGCAGCATGTTGGGACCAGTCGGTGCGTACCATACTGGTTACGAGGACAGGGCTTCTTCTTCTTCCTTTCTACTTTATTTAAACCCTCCTCGTCAACTTGACTCGTTCCTGGCAAGGAGCTACGGACCGCAGTCAGGGCAGGTTGATCTTGAGATCAAGGCTGGCTCCCTTCTTTAGATATTCCCCCCCTTTTTAATTTGTCGCTTTCGTAGAGACCCGTCTGATTTGTCGGTGGTGACATTAGCAGCGTAGGCACGTTTAGGGGTCGACGTATATACGCGTGACGTTTCCGCAGTCGGTGTGTGGTAATACCTTCATAGTGAAAATGACGGGAAAGGCCGGTTAAAAAAAAATACCGATGTAAAATTTAAATGTGGGGGTTTTAAAATCATGTACTGAGTACTGGAGTGATAACCATTTTAGCGTCAGTGGGTCTTTCCACCCTGTAAATTTTCCAATAGCAAACAGCAACACTTTCAATTAGTTAATGAATTATAAATCAAATGTAGGGGATTACGAATATCATCGTACGAACGAACAAACCATTTTACCTCTTCATAATTTAGATGTTTTTGTTACAGACTGTTAACTGTCAAGACAAATCTTGTTTTAAACCTGAAACGTACTTCACCAGAGCATGTGTAATCAATCATAAGTAGGTAAGTACCTATCGCATATTTTTGCCTCACGTTATTGATTTTGATATACCATACACCCTCAACTAAACTCAACTTCGAACGAGTAAATAAAAAAAATATACAATAAAACCCTGCATCAAAATCAATAAACTCGTTTGACGAAGTAATATTTCCGCCAGTTGAATCATCAGAACAGCGTCTAGTGAGGCTCGATTCTAAATCCCACTAGAGTTGACTTAATCATAAGAACGGCCGCGAAATCGCTACGGTTCAAACGAGGCCCGAGGGAGCGACCGACTATCGGCATTTCTCCTTTTGCTTCCTTTACCCCGAGACGATCTAGCAAACTTGCCAGGATTACATCGGACTTACCCCCACCAACAGCCGTATGAAAAACTTGAGCCGTTAAAGTGTTGTTGCATTTTTTGTCGAGTTTTAAACGTTAGCTTGATTTTAAAACTAGCTCAGTTTAAAACTACGCTTTTACGGTAGGTTTTGCTTTTTATGATTCATTTGCTTCATAAATAGTTGGTTACCTGTTCGTCTTGTTTGTGTTACGGTTAGTAAGTAATGTAAGAGGGGTTTTATAAAATTGTCTGTTCCGATTAGTGAGATGGAGTGGTTTGTTTTCAAGAAGGAAAAACCTGATACTAATATTCTAACGTTTCGTCTACCTAGCTTTTACCAGACTATGTTAGCTGCATGCAGTTATGCTTTCAGTATAACTGTATGCAGCTGGATAATAGTGTTTTATATCATACGACTGCTTATCTGACCTATATAACCTGGCCGCGTAATGCCAAACTGTATATTACCACAGACACAAGTTGCTCTGTGTTCGCAGGTAGTTTGCTTTCATGAATGAAGAGCCTAGCACATACCAGCACAGATAATGTATGTGTTGAAATACATTTTGCTTTACAATATTGGAGCAAAATACATACAGTACAAACAGCCACATGTCTAGAGAGACATTTGGCTGTCTAGGAGTAAGAGTGCTCTTCTGTGATGAGATCGACCGAATAATGCCCCAGTAATCAAGGGCTTATTATGTAAATATAACTTAAAAAACATTTCTATATTGCCAAAAATAGTACATGATCACCAAAATTAAAACCCATATTGAAACCCATTTTAATGTTAATCTAAAATCAAAACTTGTACTATTATGCTATCCTGTTAAAGCAAACTCCAACCACAGCTCCAATCTAATGCGTATTCGATGTAGCCCGCTATGGGGATAGCGGGGTTTTAATTCGCTCGCTTCAGTCGCTCTCTAGACCCCGCCATCCCCTTTTAATATAACCTGTCCGAATCGGCAGCCCAATGTCCCGATCTCGCTATGCTCACTCTTGCATCCTAAGTTCTTCTTAATATGTTTCACTACCCTACCAAATCCTTTGCTCTGCACTCGTATGTAGTTTGCTTTGGAAATGACGAGCATAATGTATACTAATACAATATCTGTGTTGAAATACATTTTGCTCTTAAGTGTAAAGAACACCAAGCGATCCAGCATAGACTATGGTTGTCTTTGGTAATATACAGTTTGGCATTACGCAACCTGGCCTATATGACTTGTATAAAGAGATTACCAATGCGTCAGTCTTACCAAGGTGTGTGGTAATAATATACGAGTCTGACTACTGGAACGGCGGTCAAAGGGAACAGAATAACAGGACCTTATTACTAAGGCTCCGTTGTTTGTCCGTCCATCCGACCGTCCATCCATCTGTCACACGGCTGTATCGTTTGAACCGTAACATGTAGATATTTGAAAGGGGTTAGAATATTTTTGTATGCAGCATGGCCTGCCTAACTTCAAAGTAAGTTAGGCAGGCCATGATTCATCACTTTACTTTAGAAGATTTTGTCTCATCTCATCTCATAAATTATAAAGAGGAAAGATTTGATTGTTTGTTTGTTTGCATTGAATAGGCTCCGAAATTACTGGTCCGATTTGAAAAATTCTTTCAGTTTTAGATAGCCCATTTATCGAGGAAGGCTTTAGGGCTATATATCATCACGCTACGACCAATAGGAGTGGAGCAGCAATGAAAAATGTTGCGAAAACGGGGAAAATGTGACGCAAACGAAGTTGCGCCGGACAGCTAGTGTCTATTGATTTAATACAGGCTTTATGTTTGGCTGCTATTTTGAAAATAAAATAAAATGGCGAAAGCTGGACAGGCCAAAATATTCAAACCCCTTTTATAGAGCATATAAGAAAAATAAATATAAATTAGTAATGCAATCATTTATATTTTAACTTCATTATGTTTTATAATTTCGTACAACAAACGGGTTCTTTTTAAGAACCCTTCGTGTGCGAATCCGACTCGCATTTGGGTATTTTTTTTTATAATTTATCCGGTGCAAGAAATACACTAATAAAAAATCAAATTCTCCAAACAAGTACGACGAAGCTGCAAAAATTAAAATAAACACCACTCCTGTAGATTTAAAATATTCAGACTTTCTTCCATCGTTTACTTTAGAAGTTTCAATATGAACTGTCGGCAATCTTATTTCAACTCCTAGCCATTTCTCAAGTAAATTATTATGAAGCCAGGTGCTAATATCATATAGCGCAATTTAGTTTATAGATGTCAGTCGTCATTAGTATCTCGTTACATACCACACTAAACAAATAGGTGTACACTTAATAATGATTGAACTAGCACATAAAAGCTTAAGTACATTTAGGGTTACAACTGGATTTTAAACTCTATTTTTGTGAAAGTAAAGTCGGAGTTGGATTGTGCGTCTTCTTAAAATTTGATACGGTAAATAGAAGCCCCAGGACGCGCGGTATTAGAGCTGGCTTATGGCACTGTATTAATTTTGAACCGTAGTAACTTAGGTGGTGACAGAACTAAGATACCAACGCATAATTCACTTGGTTACACAAATGAAACTACGCTTAATTTACTGTTATAATTTAGTGAATTCCTTTACAGTCCAAAGCGTTGAGGAACTTCGTCGTGGCGAGATGGGATTCTGTTGTGTGGAGGAATTAATATGATATTACTGTTGAGGTTTGGGTTACCGTTTACCCTGAGTGTTTAATGCAACGATAAAGACAGTTAAATATTTTTTTTCATACAGAGATATTTTTGTATTATTTTTGTTGGTTGAAGTATGTTAATGGGAAAGTAATACATTTCTGTGTGATTAATGAAAACCAGGAACAATTAAAAACAAGCAAAAGTTTGCATTCAATAACAGAGCATCGAAACCACTTGTTCTTATCTACCAAAGTTGCCCAATTTTTATTATTATTCCTCTACATATGAACAAGCAACAGCACGTGAAATTGCCAACAAAAAAGAAAAGGGAAAATCACACGGAGCGTAGCATCACGGGCCGACTCGGTTCGCGAACTACATTACAGTTTACATAAAAACATCGCGTTCAACGACAACGGGGCATCAACTTTCCCAGCGAAGACATAAGCGAAATTGAATTACACATATTGAAAAAGAAATGTGTAGCTCCTTGGTAGGCGTGGTTTTGTTTGAAGACTCCTCCTACCCAGTGATCCGCGCATGAATCGCACCGGCATCGCTCTCAAGTCAGCCGGTCGCTCCGTGTGTCGTACGAAGCAAGTCAGTGCGAAACGAGCAGCGCGCCGGAGCTGTGTCGCGTCGACGTACAACTTGCCACTGCACACGACGTGCTTACTTCCCGTTTGTGTGCCGCGAGAATACACAAAACTTTCGTGTTCAACTTCTACAAAATTTAATATAACTTTACCGTATCAACAGAAGTAAGACGAGGAGAGTAATGCCCGTAAACAACTGATTTGTTAATTGAACTGACCAGGTTTGAGTGGATTTCATGTTCAGTGAGTGTGGCGAGGATGAGAACCACACGTTTATTTATTACAGATCTGCTCCATGAGCTATGATCAGTTACAGAAGTATTGTTTCGTGTGACTGAATTGCTTTAGGTGAGTTGTAGCTGACCTATGTTGGTTTGAATATAATATATGCTACGTTAAAAAGTTAGTAGTTGAACTATTGTGCAAAACGCACTCATACATAATATAAATGCAGCTTAAAAAGAATTGATATTAGTAAATAAAACTCTTTTAACGACCTTTAAGTATGATTTAAAAATATTATATTTACTCCCATATAGTAAATGAGAAAGTTTGAGTCCAGCCTGAATAAATAATTCGACGGTAAAAGGCTTCAACTATGGAAACTTTAACGTAAGAATAAGTAAATGAAGTGGTTTAAACTCATTAATTATGCCTGAACGTTTATGCTGTAAGTTAACAGAGTGAAGGAAGTTCAGGCATGACTGCTCTTCTAATTAAGTGTATAATTAATTAGCAACCTATTCTGGACCCAGAACGATAATAGACCAAGAAAATAAGTTCTAATGAAAATTACAAGGCAAAATAAAAATACCTAAAATACTGGAACGAAAATTAGGGCTAACGGGTATAACATGTAGCCCGTGGCAAACAAAATTGTTGTAGGACTGCCCTGCCAGTGACGTAGGTACCCACTTAGGGATTTTTCCAAATCGCCCCTTAAGCGAGGTAAAAAGGGATAAAGTACGTTTTCACGGGCAACGCCGCGGGCCGAGCGGGGCAATAAATAAAGTTGCCAATTGCTCTCCCCAATGAAACTCGAATTTTCCAACCAGAAATTGCTCGAATTAAAGATTTATAAAATCGTTAAATTGACCGGTTGGACATTTAAATTGTATGAAATATTTTAGAGGGCTTCATATTTTGATAAAAATTCTTTTACTTTCGGAAAAACGTTATCTCATGTTGTCAATAAATATTCAAACAAGCCAATTATGGACAATACCACAAGTATTTATTTCATACAACCACCGTTAATGATTTATGCTAATATATAATTTAAATCATACTGTGCAATTTTTTTTTTTAAATTAATGACATTCATAAATCATTTTTGCTGAACAATCTTACAGGTATAAAAGACTAATTGAATATTACACAGTTTTGCACATCCATATAAGCAATAGCAATAATAAACTCTTAATGAAAAGAGTTGTTTCAATATAACGTAAAAATTCAGTCAATTTTTACTGAGAGACAAGGCTTAAATTCTGAACATTCGCTTTTTAATTTTGTCTTCCGATCTAAAAATTAAATAATGCGTATTATTTTAGGTCAAAAGACAACAGTAGAAATATCTATTTTATTGTTAAAACAGAGCTCTTTAAATAAAATATCGAACACTTACGTTTCAGTTTCACACTGTTCAAAAATAACAACATCCACTGTTTTATTAATAAACGTTGATCAAATTCTAACAAAAACAGCCAGTAGAAAAGTCAATACATTTTTTTAATAAGTTGTTCATTAACTTAAAAGCTTCTTGAAAGCTTAACAAGAAGCTTCGTCAGTTTTACAAAATGCGGACCAACATAATTTAATATTCTATTCATTTTCTGTATGAATTCTTGTGTACAGAATTTTTAGGAGCTTTTTATAACAAACCTTGTATTTTTTTCTATATTTAACATTCTGCCCTGGTATTATTTTTGTATTTCTCATTCTCGTTAAAAAGAGTTTTGTTAACAGTCTGTGTGTGCTTCCTTTGTACCGAGAACAAGTGCTTACCCCGTTATTTAAATTAACGAACATAATAATTTCTAAATCTGACAAGCATTATAAAACTGACATCTAGTAATTCCATTGAATTATTATGTAATGTAGGTTATGTCTGCCATCTTACGTTAAGGTACTCACATTTATTTCCAAACACAGATTTAATATTTAATTTTCATTGTAGACTACTTTTGCACACGTCTTCGCTCGCATAATGGTCGGAAATTTTCACACGGGAACGTTTTAAATAAATACCCTATACACACTTGGCGATAATTTTCGGAGGAGCTCGTGGCTAAATAATAACAGTCGCACAGGTCGATTTCAAGATTAAGCCGTGCTTGGCGAGATTGGTCCGTGGATGGGTGACCATCTTTACATACCGATTTTGCTCCGTGCCTCGGAAAGCACGTTAAGCTGTTGGTCCCGGCTGTCATTTGTAGATCTTTGGCAGACGTTACGAGTAGTCAGAAGCCAAAAGTCTGACATCCAGTCTTACCAAGGGATATCGTATTACCCAGTTACTGGTTTATGGAGGTCAGATAGGCAGTCGCTTCATGTAAAATACGACCCCAACAAAGTTTAGGAAAAGGCTAGGCAAATGATGACGTGGGGATAATGTAGCTTTCTAGTGACTTACAAACATACAATCTTACAAACTTTACTTCTGTATTATTTTAGCATAGACTGAAAGGAAGATAATCAGTTTTATGAGTAAATTCTGCCAGGAGATTTTTAAGTAGAAGCAATAAAATAATAATGTTGTTATAATAATATATGAAATATGAACTGAACCCTGATACAAATCAAAATTACGGGGTGATTAAAAAAAATGTAAGTATTTAGGTTTTTTTTTATATATTTGCGTGAGCTTGATACTTACGTATACTTGTATAGGGTTAACAATTATTGGAACAAAAATAATAGAGAACAGACTGCAATTTTTCGCTAAAGAAAATTATGAAATAAATGATATATTAAATTATGTTAAGTTTATGAGATTACCAATATTTTAAGCAATACTTCACTAGGGCAATCTTTTGCAAAAATGATGAAATGTAATGTGATTGCAAATTTATGTAATGGTGATAATAAAGCATTCATGCACCTATTATCTACATTATGCAATATTTTTTTAAAATGATCGATATTTTATTTACAGTTGTTAATATAACACAGCTATAGGTAAGTGTTTAAAAGCGATAAATGTAGAAGGTGACTTTTATAAATTATTTTCAACGTTCATAAAATAATCATATCCTACTAATCTTATAAATGTGAAAGTTACGGGTTCTGCCCGCGACTTCCTCTGCTATAATAGAACAATTTTGAAAAAAATATTAGACCCACAAATATCTTTAAAACAGATGTTTTTTATCAAACAGCCCACAGCCAATAATTCTTCGAGACACAATCTCCCTGTAACAGGATACAATTAAAATCAATTACAAGAAAGGGTAATTTTTATTAAGAACGCTTATCTAAATAGTGTGAGAAGTACACTTAAGTGGATTTGTAGTCACGGCAGAGCCAATGCTTCCGCAACAGTGAGTAATTTAAAGACGGCCACGCTGATATCTGCGGGCGCATCCATTACCCCCAAGAACGGGGTACTAGGCTACCATAAATTATAAGGAGGAATACTTATACGCTGATTTATATAGAGCTGTAAATTTTCTATTCTATATAGTATTTAGAGGCTACGCTCTTTATAATGGGGGCCAGCATATGGGCCTCAATTACCGCAGCTGTTCGCGGTAATACGCGTTCCGTTATGGAGTGAGGAAGATATGTTACCGCGTGACCAAAATGTATGAGGGATTTTTAAATTGGGCTATGGGTGCTGTGTAAGCGAGCCGTATTAAGGTTAATATTTGGTGTTAAAATCCGATGTTAAAAGCTACTAGTAGCTGACTGAGTGCCAGCAATGAATACGTTTTTTGTTTTGTTTCTCTCGTCTCTTCTTCGCGTGGTTTTAATGATTTGGCAAAACATCAAGACTTCTTCATAGAATAAAAATTCAATATTTAAATTACACATAGGTACGAAAGTTTCGGTTTTTTTTTTTAAACTTGGTCTTCTAATCCGCATCAAAGTCCGTAGTAAAATTTTGACGCGGTCACACAGGCAGAAACGAAACACAATTTTATTTCATAAAAGAACAAAAGTAATAGAACAGCACCATAGTGATTGTGACTAATTATACCTATTTGTAGAATACATTAACTTACCTGAGCTGTATGTTTACCTAACAAAAGTTAAAAGACGGAAAAAACACAGGAGGAAAAGCGAACCAATAACTAATGCCATTCAAGTGTAAAAAAGGTATTTAAAAATCTTAACTCTTTGCTCGACAATTAAACGAGAATAAATAAACGTAGTGAATAAAGAAAATAAGAAACAAAACAAAGGATTGCTTCAAGTTGGTGTTATGCCAACTTGAACTAGGTATTTCTTTCTCTGTGCCGATGTCTCAGGAGAGCTCGAACATCGCCAAAGGAGTTGGTGCCCGAAGGTCAGCTGCGCTGGATGGGTTGCGAATGTCATGCGTAGCGGTTTTCGTGGCCCATCTACCAAGGCGACATTACGCTCACGGTGGTGTTTTTTAGTGGATGCAGGACCCACATAACCAAACCGTCTCCCCGGACGGCGAGGTATGCGTTAGGAATTTTTCATAACTCTTAATAAAAAAGTAAAAAGTATATTCTATGTCTAAATATTGTTGTTTGATAAATATTCATAAAATACATTTTACGCCGATGAAATAAGTTGAGTACATATAGTAAGTCGCAAGCAAAAGGCTACTAAGCCATTTAATTAAAAAAAATATTTGCTTAAAGATCCTGTAACATATTAAGATTATTAAAAAAACACATTTCTTAACAACGAAGATAAACGACACATACAAACAGTAAACGCTACAACGCTTCGTAGCAAACGCATGCGGCGTAGCCTCACGAATGCTACGCCGGAGCACATCCTAATCCTAACTTCGTAACTTAATATTATAAATGCGAAAGTAAGTTTGTTTGTTTGTCACCTCTTCACGCCTAAATCATCTTTAAACACATTTTTCAAACACTCTATTTTATATCTTTGTTAAAACAAAATCAGACCACGTATTTCCGATTTTCAAAAAAACACATGACTGAACATTTTTTGTTGAATTTTAAAATATCGCAAAACATTACTGAATAATAAATTGTTATTTGAACAAAGCGAATCCGGATCCAAAAATAACGTGATGTTTTCGAAGCCTGAACATTTCTCGCGTCTATTTAATACTCAATGTTGGGCTAATAAAAATTAAGGGGTCCACTGAGACATTTACAGGCACTACTGTTTTTGCCCTCGGCTGTAAAAGGGCAATATTTGTTTTAGTGGTCCGGCTACCTGCCGTTATCCGACTCTTGCGGCTTTTGAACAAGCAAACTTGGGGTGAGTAATGTTAAACGGGTAACATGTCATTACTTTGAAATTACAGAAGGTAATTAAATCACCCGATACCGTGCGTAAAGGTAATATAACTTATCGCTTTAATTTTTATTGAAATAGGCGAAGTTTTGAATGACTTTTTACTAAAAATGCTACAGATGCATTTCCAGGTTGACTGTGAATGTCAAAAGAACTACAAATTTAGATAAATAATGAATAATTTTTTATTTATTAAATACTAGCTGCTTAGACCTCGCGTAATTATTATAAAAATATTACTTCCCTCTTTGAATCGGATTTTATTGACAATTTCAAGGGTTTTAATTGCTGAACCCTAAACCTGTTTCTTAAATAAAAGTAGCCTAAGTTACGCCTTATAAAACATCAGCTATTTATCAATAAAAGTCCCGTCAAAATCGGACCAGCAGTTTCGGAGTTTAGCCGAAACAACCAGACAGACAGACAAATTTTTTTAAGCACCGTACATACTCTCATATCTATTTTATTCATTTGTATTGATGTTCGTTGTTAACAGGTGACTTCAGAAAGACCTATGTTTGCCAAACCTCCTTGGTAAACAGTAAATACCTAACGTCCTAATGGAGACACTGAAAAGGACACAAGTAAATAACTTCAAAAACTTACAGCAGTGAGGTCTCCAGAGATAGAGAATGAAATATTATCTCTCTTTGTTATTCATTCGTGTCTCGGCGGATTCATAATTTTGTCAACACTTAAAATCTGGAGTGAATCCCACTGTATTTTAGTCTTTATCTTAACAAAACAAAAGTAACTAGATGTGTTTGGATTATAAAGAAATCCAATTTAGACCTCGTACTTGTGGGAGTTTTTTCGGGGCATCTTATTACCCAGTACTACGGGTAGTGGAGGTCAGATAGGCATTTGCTCCATGTACAAAACTGGTATTTATCTGCATCCGGTTAGACTTCAAGTCGGCCCCAACACAGTTGGGAAAAGGTTAGGCAGTTTGTGATGACGAGTGGCCGATTTTTTAAGAAGACGATTTTACATTGGTACTAGATTATCAACGAAAATAAAATACATTTTTTGATGCACGCAATCGATAAACTCAAAAAATCGTTGCTTTTAAGAAATTACCCATAAAAAGGAGGGTCTCGGAGAAGGAATTCGTTAACGAAATTAAGAAGTTAGTGAAATGAATTAAAAGAATAATAAAAATGGGTTACGATCACTATGGCCGTGACCCCTAGTTGACCACCGAGGTTTTACACCAACAAACAGAATAGAAAGGAGGTACAGGTCAAGTCCCAAGTGGCTGAAGGGATCCACCACTGCTGTGACCATCTAATAATACACCTACTTTTATACCTATTTCCGTACTGGGGTTAAAATGATACCGTCAAGTGTATCAATCAAATAGTAGACCTTATTTTATATAGATCTTAATTAAGGCATCAATTTGAAATTAATTATTGAAAATACAAATAGTCGTCTTTCCCACAATTCGTGGAAATACATATACAAATTTAATAATAATAAAATTGCATATTACCAACAACACAACCAAGCAACTCATTTTAAAACGTTCTGTTGGTTTTACGTGTACTTTACCTTTTCCAATCATGCAAACAATAATGTTCCGGGAAAAAGAACCTAGATGATGCATAATTAATTAAAGTCATCATTATCAGCCTATAATTTTCCCACTGGGCTGTAATCCACCACGCGTGCCCAGTGCGGGTTGGTAGATGTGACATGTCTTCGAATTTTTAGTTCTAAGAAGTTTTCTGCAACAAATTGAACTGAATAACTTTAATACTGGGTAATATTTTTTTTTCCAGTTTACCTACGAACATTTTGCTTGTTAAAAAGGTATCATCGTATAAAAAAGCGCGGCCTTTCTATTTTAAGGGTGATGTTATGTTGTTTCTCCGTAGATAAATTCGCAGCGTTCGGTCAGTGTCCGGTGAAATCAATAACCGTCCAATATGTGCCTATCATTTTGACATCTAGAATTTCGTACGCAGCTTATGGCAACGCTTGAGTTGAGTATCAGTCGTAGTGTCAGCGGACAGCGATAGCGATAGCGTTTAGATTTATTTCTAGGTTATACAATTAACTATAATTATCATTATCATCATCTTACCAGCCCGGAGTCACCCACTGCTGGGTATAGGCATCCCCTTTTTTCTGCCACACTTCCCGGTGTTCCGCTATCCAGGTGTTTGACGATATCGTCGACCTAACGAGCTTTATCCATCATAGGGTCAAAGCCAAGCTCCAAAGCCAATAATATTAAATAATAGAATAAAATTAACAGAGTTTGAATATTTTAGCCTATTACTTTATTTTAAAAATTGTGGCCATGCTTATTACCACTTTATATTAACATAATACAAGTATTGCATGAGACAACAACTTCCAAAATCAGTAAATCAAATTATTATCAGTAAGTGAGTAAAAGTTAGAATCTATTTTTATTGAAATGTTTGAGATAGGACCAGGCTCATATAGGGCACGCCACAATAGTCGCGATAAGTCCCCTCTTTGAGGAATGGCTGCAGAGACGGCGGCAGGCATCGGCCCTCTCGGACCCCTTCCGATTTACTGACATCTCCTTGAGGCGCGCGTGGAACACGAACGCGCCGTCGGCACGGTCTGTCGTCATAAGACGGACGGACGGTGAGCGAGCCCATTATTCACCGTCCACAGGCGCGCGCCTACGGTGGCCGGGGGCCACTGGTTGCCCCCCGACGCCCGGGGCGTCTCCCGCGGCGGCTGGGACGTGAGGTTCTCTCCCTCTCACGTTCCGACACCTCCTTCGCTAGCATGACTGCTTCGCAGAAGGAGGCGACGGCTTCCCATTCCCTCTCGCTCCGGACCATGGATTGAACCAGGGCCGAACGCGAGAGGTCGCCGCCGCCAATCGCCGCTACGAGGACACGGCGGTGCTCAGCCCAAGCGGGGCATAGCTCCACGGTGTGCTCCACCGTGTCCTCCGGCCGCTCCTCGCAGTGGTGACACCCGGGCGTTTCCTCCCGCCCGATTCGGTGCAGGAACCTCCCGAAACAACCGTGTCCGGTGAGGACCTGCGTCAGGCGGAAGGAGAGGGCGCCGTAGCGCCTCTCTAGCCACTCCTCAAAGAGGGGACTTATCGCCACTATTGTGGCGTGCCCTGCACGGGGTTGCGACAGTCGCTCTCTCCATGTCGCCATGAGATCGCGCCGGAGGTCTGTCCGCTGAGCGACAATTTGCCGCGGCAGCGGAGTTTCCCCCCGGCGTAGTGCCTCCGCGCGCCATTCGTGCAGGCACGCGAGGACTATCGCCTCCAGATCCCATGGCGGCAATCCGGCCAAGAGGCTCGCCGCCTCGCCGGAGATCGTGCGGTACCCCCGGATCAGCCTTACGGCTACCACCTTCTGGGGCGCGTTCAGATAGTGGGCGGCTCGCCGCCTCAAAGAACGCGCCCACACCGGGGCCCCGTAAAGGGCCATGGACCGCACGACCCCCGCGTAGAGCCTCCGGCATGAGGCGTTTGGACCCCCCAGGTTGGGCAAGAGCCGCTTGAACGCAGCCCCTGCCCGTTCCAGTTTGGGGGCCAAACGTCGGAAATGCTCCACGAAGTTCCACCGGCTGTCGAGGACAAGCCCTAGGTACTTCAGCGTCGACTCGACGCCGATGGGAACCCCTCCTACCGTCAGTATGGATCCCGACGGTGGCGCATTCCGAGGCCCATGAAAGCACATGGCCTCGGACTTGTGCAATGCCACCTCGAGACCCAGTTGCCGGATTCGCTCCACGACTATCGCAACCCCGCGTGTCATAAGTTCATGCCTGCCAGGGCTGCGGGGCTGTTCTTAAGAGATACCGTGGCCCTGGAACACAAAGGGCTAAGAAGGAACATGGATGGGTTTTAGTCAATCAAGTCTGACACTCCCTTCCGCTCCGCCCAGAGCGGGAGGAGTCCTTTGATGATTTCCCATCCGAAAATAAAAAAAGGACCAGGCTCACATTATTCCGAACTGAAAAAAAGTCGTGCATTTATCAATGAGTGTTCATCTGACAGTTTTATCTTATCACCAAACTTTCAACTTCATCGTAAGGTTTTACGTTGGTATTCAATTATTCTCTTTAACAGAATTCCAATACCTAATCAAACGCTATAAAAATTGAAAGCCCAATAACCTTTCCTCACCAGCGTTTCACCCGCCAACAGTCAGCCGTACCTTACCGGCCGATACCGACCGCGTGTTGTATGACGGTCCAGTTTTTGTGCGACACGGTACACCCGCTATTCATTAGGCCGCCGCTGTCCGTGTCCGCATTAATTACAGGACGCCTCTGACGAATGACACGCAAATACGGTACGGTTAAGGCAATAACAGCGGACGGGATGTTAGTAAGCTGATGAGCGTAGGAAATAGTAGGTGCTTACGTTAAGTTGGAATTATTTGGTTGCACCTACCTGATATTTTGGTCACAGCGAAAAATGTAGGGGACGAAAATTACTGCCACTGTCTTCTGCTCTACTGTCACGTAAGTAGTTTTGTATTAGTGAAATGATTTGCAAGTAAAATGTCTTTAGAATCACCACTAGTGTGCTGCCTGCTTTTATACATTTTTCCTATCGTCCCGTCACGTGATTCACCCCACCTTAATAAGAAAAAAGTCAACCGGTAGATCTAGAAGTACTTATATGCTCAACAGAGCTAGCATGGTAACCGATGACGGAAACACGCGCATAGCATATTTATTTAATAAAAGGTTCATCAAAAATCCACAATAATACTGGTTCTCAAACAGCCTTCGATGAGAAAAAAAAAACGATTTGCAAAATAATCCGTAAGTTGTTCCTTTCAATATGGAATTCGTGGAAATATCTATGATTAATCATTAAGCAGTTCATACCTCAACTTTTACAAAGTTCCACTTGTAGCACTTGTGCCAAAGTTGCTGCCGTAAGTCGTTGATTTATAAAAAGTATTTCGCGTTCGAAACGCGTATAAAGTGGAATATTGGAACAAGATTTTAGGTTTATACTATATGAAACACAGCACAACGTTTTCAAAAGACGAATAGTAATATTATTAAAGACATTGGATATCATACAAACCCAATTAGTACAAAAACCATTACAATTTCCTGCCCTCATCATATTGTACTTGAGGTCGGCGCAACACTGTTTTTTCTTCTATTCTCCTCTATACTCCATTTCCCCTCATATCATTCTTCACACAATCCATCCATTATTTTCTTGGCCTTCTTCTCTCTCTCGATCCAACAACATTTATATTTAAATCAACACTCCACACGTGACTCGTCCCTAATACTAAAACCTCTTCCACTCTTATTCAATATTTCTTTTCTAAACATTATCACGTTCCAACGCACGATTTTCTATTCCACATTCACTTAATACAATCCAGGGCTTTCAATCCGCTAGAAGCTGCATAATATAATAATACTAACATTTAAACCAAGCCCCATACGCATCAGAAAGTAGGCATAATCTGACACAGTTCCAGTCTGTAATGTATAGAAAATGCATCACTAAATACGACTGGTAAAAGGATTCTCTCAGGCCAATACTAGGGATTGGAATCGTATCAGAACTATCGATATTTTACGCGTTAGTAGTATCGAGGTCGTTTTGGCATCGGAATTAAAGTATCGATGCCATGGTTGAAAGTAATAAATAAAAATTTATATAAGTAGGAAGAGTCTAAAGAAATTATATTTTGCAAAAACTGAAAAAAAAAGATTGAGCGTTATTTTAATGTAATAATTAAATGAATGCATGTTGAAATAAATATTTTTTCAAGACTACTACAAACTACTGCTAACTGACAATAGTTTGAGAAGTGAATAAATAGTGTTATTTGTCAAGACGTTATCCAAATATACGACACCAAGCTTTCGTCAAATAAGTTTTTAAAAACAACCTTTACGAAAGTACTGTCGTCACTAGAACGTGTCATGACTTAATAAAAAGCAATCTAAGCAGTCTTGTATGCTCATATTCTCGAGTATAACTTGAACGGTATCGAGTACAAAAATTTATTGAGTAAGTGATCATCTTAATTTTATTATTATTTAAACTCACTACATACACTTCATACACGGGTTAAGTTCGTTTTGTACCATTAAACCAGACATGGTTTGTAAACTCTCCTGCCCTTATCCCAATTTATTTGGGGTCTGCGTAGCATCCCTTCTTCCATACTTCTCTACGATTCGTAACCTCAGCAGTTACCTCCTTTCTAGCCATATCATCCTTCACACAGTGCATCCATCGTTTCTTTGGTCTTTCTCTAATAATAACAAATTAAAATCATACTTAACATTTACCTACATACATTAATCTTTCTTCATTCCTCCACATCACAAGTCCATACCACGATAACTGATAGGTAGGTATCGCACCACCATTAAAATCAATCCTATTTGGATATCGATACTCGTGAAACTATCGATACTTTTTCTGAACCCCTAGTCCGAGTTCGATACGCCGACCATTCACTGATTACGCCGGTTTATAATTGCCGCTCTCCAAATGAGCTCGAACTGCCAATCTGACGAAAGCAAAATGTGTTTTCAGTCGCGTGATCATTAATTTGAGCATATTGTGTCAACTCTCACATTGATGATTTAAATGGAATTGCAATCGTTTTGATTTCCAGTTGTTAATATTGCTAAGTACGAACTGTTTAACGTTTGATCAATGTGCAGTGAACGGAACATGCATTGTTTGAATTTTGATTTAGATTGTGTGGTTTTTGAAATATTGGAAAGCTGCATTGATTTTCATAGATCCCAATATTGTTTTGGGGCTTTTATTCTATACAATTTTTAAATAGGTGAAGATTGTCTTTGTATCAGACATTTAGTATAATTCAAATATTAAAAAAAACGGGTAGCACTCCGGGAGTGCCGGCAGAAGTGAAAACTTGATTATTAACGTTGTGTATTTTTGATATTTTGGAATGGTTAGCGAATAATTTTGCACGAATTGCTTTAATTGTATAAAAATACTTTAATTTATGTGGTAAAATACAATATTCATTTATTGCGCTATGGTACACAAACATGACAATTTATATTACGTTAAAAATTTAACATCACAATAATAACACTGAATAACACAGAACAATTAAAATCCGTCTTACGAATTTTACGTCTTTGGAGAAACCGAAGGTTTTGTTTGTGCATAAGATAATTATCCAGATTTGGAAACCCAAACTCAATGACAGAATGATGACATAATGTTCAAATTCTTTCGGAACCTAATGTCAATCTGTCTTACGAATTTTCGAGTTTTGGAAACCCAAACTCAGTGACAGATGTCATAAAGTTCAAATTCCTTCGCAACCTACGTGAACTGACGGTCACGTGTTCTGACGCGAGTTTAACATTTTTTACCCATCACAAAAGTGCCCAACTGAAAAAAGAAGTTTTTACTTCAATAATGCGTCGATCAAATTGTGGGCAGTTAATTTGTAGTTTGCGTGATAAACCAGCTTCTTGTTTTTTTTTTTTTAACTTTGCGTTGTAGTAGAATGCGTTCAAAGTGACCTGAGTGTATCTGCGTTATTTTAGTTGAATATTTTTTTGAGTTCTTAAGCCACTCGTCGAGAAATATCTCTCAGGCATTTTTGGTTTTCTCGGGATGTTTTCCTTCACCGAAGCGATAATTATATAATACGCAAATGAATCCGAAAAATCAGAGGTCTGGGGTTCGAACTCGAGACCTATGACTTGGCAGTCCGATTATCACGCCACTAGGCTATAAAGTTATTATTGTTCTGTATGGTGACAGACGTAAAGAATAGCATATCTTATACCCATATCTTCCCGTGGGTGTCGTTAGAGGCGACTAAGGAACTTTCCAGAGAATGGGCAGCAGCGTTCTTTGTGCTTTTGTAGCAAACGTGATGCGATCGCCAACCCGCCTGCCAAGCGTGGCGATTATGGCAAAACCCCCCTTATGTACACTTGGGGGAGGCCTAAGTCCAGCAGAGGACGTCTTTCGGCTGAAATGATGATGATGATGAGGCTATAAAAGTGAATCCCCGATTTACCTAAACAATACTAACTTTATTCTTTCTCATTTATTTCTGAAAAGTCAACTATTTGCTCACAAACTTTGAGCGTTCATACATTTAAAAATAATTTTCTTCTGAAGAATTTTATCTTTCCCTTTGTGTTAAGCATTTTTATTACTTTCTTTGTTCGCAAAAACTAATCAAGTGAAACAATCTAAAAGTTGGTTAGTTAGAAACAATTTGAACCGGATGCGAATTGAAATAATTCAGTGTGCCGTGACGCGTAAGTTTACAGCTTCAACCCGCAAATGTAGTGGCAAGTAATGGTCACACTAAACGCACTTATTTTCACGCAATCTTGGGGTTACATGAACAATATAAACAAACGTAGGTAACAAAAGAGGGATATAAACGTAGACTTGTTGTTGTTGACTTGTTGTTTCAATTGAACTAAGGTGAAAAGAAGTATGTAATACGCGTAAACGACACTAAGATAACGATTAAAAATGAAATAAAAAAATCATACTGAGACTTACGGGATATCTTGCGTGATTATTATTTATTGAAAGATCCCGATATTACAAGCGCTATAGCAAGTGACATAATCAAATAAAAAGAAGTTCATTTACTAACTCCGGATTTAATTAGAACTCTTATTTTCGTCTTGAATTTGTCACACGATACGGTTTTGTCAAAAAAATAAAGCAAGGAAACAGAAACACCAGTCTAGCATTATACACATACATAAACATAGGTTCCCTTTCCCATGTGAGTAAACACTATAGAACACCACCTGTTAAGATCTTCTCCTTATTCTTCACTCACGTTCATAAATCTGATTATACAAGACGACCGAACACATCATTTGCCTAGCCATTTCCCAACCATCTTCGGGTCGACGCTTACAGTCTAACTGGATGCAGCTGAATATCAGTATTTTTCATGGAGATAAGAAAAAGGATACCCCTTTGTAATACTGGTTCTCAGACTTTCAGGCCACTGACTACCTCAAACGTCAGTCAAAGATCTATAAATGACAGCCGGTCCAGCGGCTTAACGTGCTCTGCGAGCCATGGAAGAAACTTGTTATGTACTGGGTGGTCACCCATCCACGGACCAACCTAGGCAAGCGCGGCTTAAACTAAAGATTAATCCGAGTGGCTGTTCTTATTTAACCACGAGCTCCGAGACCGCACACAGTTACCTAAAATAGTATCGCCATGAAAATCATTTCCAAATAGCCAGTAATCCTACTGAGTGATTTGTTAGCTCGTACAAAGTGGGAATGCTATCCATTGGAAGAGGAATACTGTGTAGTTGGGGTTCGCTTTGATACACTTGCAAACTACACATGTACACAAATCCTACGACACTTCAATCAAATGTATTATCGACGCCCGGAATGTAGCGCAGTTAGCACTAAACTCGATCACAAATATATATTTCATGAGTTTCGTAGCGTAATCAGCCTACAGTATTCCCACTGTTGAGACAAGCTTTCTCTGTAGGAGAAGGAGTGCGACATAATCCCTGACGCATGCCTTTTCAGGCTGTTAAATCTCGGTTGCCTTCAGGTATTTTCATTACATAACATGAGCATTGAAATGGCATGCAAGATACTTGCCTACTTTAATGCAAGTTACTGGCATGTTGGCCAGCAGTGGGATGACGCGGGCTAACAGTATCAGTACGGGCATGATTATTTGGGGCTTTATATTTATAGTGTTTAGGTTAATAATCTTCAATCATTCCCAAATTCCATACACCCCAATAAACCCACATACACATCCACACTGTCGTCCAACACACAGAAGCCCCGTAAAGGAAACGCATAACGCTTGCTGGCATTAATTACAACTTCCGATGGCGTTCGTAACGTTATCGCGGTTCAAACGCGGCTGCGCTGCGTTCCGGCGATTTGTCATTGCCAAGCTGCTTGTTTTGAATCGATTATTGCTTGGTTAGTGGCGATTTTGTTGGTTCATTTCAAGTTTTTTGGCACGTCGTTGATGAAAGCCTGTAATGTTGTTAACACAGTTTTATTTTGTTAACGTCAATCCCACTGCTGGGCAAAGGCCTGCCTCATATATTTACAATAATCGTTATTGTGTTTTTCCTTCTAAAGACAATCAGGAACGTCAGAAAGTCAGGAACGAAACCAAGTCGTCAACCAAGATTTTTCGTTTTTGAATAAAACAATGCTAACTTTTGATAAAAAAAGTGATTAAATCTCCGTTACTATATAACAAATGCCAAAATCATGCACCTAAAAATAAAAAATAAAATAAAGAAAACCACACAGTCTAAAAGCGGCTTATGAAAATATTCCATTAGCTAACTATGTGATGTAATGCACATTCTGGTAACAGAATCAGAGGCCAAAAGACACCACCGTATCCATTTTGTGATTATGTTATGTGGAGTGCTGTGACGATTCCCTGGAAGAGATTTGGGGGAATTATTTTATTCTATACTAACTTTACACGCGAGTTTGTTCAAATCAAAGAAATATCCAATGTCAGTTGGTAAAAGAATTTTCGAAACTTACACACTAACTCTTTTTATTAATATTATTATTCTATCAAATCACTGCTAACTATTGGTTTTAAATGTGAAATTTCTCAGTAGTTTGAATTTGAATTTGTGCCAGATTGATGGCAAATAGGCTTGCATAATTGCCGAGGTTGGTCTGTGGATGGGTGACCATAATTACATATCGAGTTTCCTCCGTGCCTCGGAAAGCACGTTAAGCCGTTGGTCCCGGCTGTCATTTGTAGATCTTTGATAGTCGTTACGAGTAGTCAGAAGCTAAAAGTCTGACATTCAGTCTTACCAAGGCGTATCGTATTACACAGTTACTGGGTTGTGGAGGTCAGATAGGCAGTCGCTTCATGTAAAATACTAGTACTCAGCTGCATCCGGTTAGACTGGAAGCCGACCCCAAGATAGTTTGGGAAAAGGCTAGGCAGATGGATGATGATGGCAAATAGGCTCGCCCTCTTTCCCATGGAACGCAAAACGTAACTGGCGATTTATGACTCCACTATTGGTACACCTCTGCTTGTTCCTTCCGAAATTTCATGATTTTATGTTTATTGTATAATTGTTGTGTGAAATTTACAATCTATAATTATATTATACACCAAATTAAAATACAAAAGGAGGCAAGGTGTTGATAGTATTTTTATATAATATTCTTTCCATTTCATTCTCCAAGTTTGTAATTTAGTAATATTACTACATGACGAGATTATAGTTATCTTGGCTGTTGCCCGTTCACTCCAATAGTCTAGTCTAATTCATCATTATCCCTCGACACATATTCAAATTTATTTTTATACCGCACATCTCTGTCAGCTCAGTAGAGAATACAACTAATTCAATAAAATCATAATCCTATGGATGGTGATCTTGACATCTCTGAAGGTCGGAAGATATTGACCGTGCTATCACTTTTGCTGTCAACAAATTAGCTCATTATGATAGTAATAGACATGCGTACACTCACGGGAACAAGTATTACCTACTAATATTTCTGAGCCTTTGAATTTATTATCTACTTGAGATCATAACCACTTTATACGGTGATAGTAAAAGAGTATATCCCAGCAGTGGCAACATTTGAGTATTAAATCCCCAACTGGAATAAAGACTAATAATAACTTTTAAAATGATTACTGAAAAAAAAACACCCAATCAGACAACTTACTGAAATACAGTTCTACTAGAATCCCGTTTTGAACGTTAGAAAACATCCTTATACGTAAGAAAAGAATCATTCAAGTACACTTTGACACCCTAATAATGGCTCTTCCACGACCCCTAATTCCTTAGGCGGGGAGGCCCGAGGTCCGTGTTTGTGCTGCCTCGAATCTTTGATATCAAATTCTTTTAGAACCGACCGCACGTACTCTCACATTCACTCATATTTTAGATAACATTCGACTGTTTCTCTGGTGCTCCACCGAATCTGAATAAAAATACGAATATTTTACTACCCCTGCGAGTTCGTGCATAGATACCGGAATTTATTGTTAGGTTTGGTTATATTTTTATTTCGTTTTCGATGAATAAAATACTGTGTTGATAGAATTTGTTCACAGATCGATGGAAGCCAATGAGCAAATATTTTGTTAGAACGAATAAAATACTAAACTATTTTAACTAGAACATATTTTTGGTTCCCTATCCATTTGCATAAAATTATGCGAAAGAAGGGATCCCCATATTTTTCCCTACAAAAGTGTTAAAATATAAGTTTTACAAATGATCAAAATATCCCACATGTTTCTTTAATGTATTCGGTCTGCCTAACTGAAACCTCTTTTTAAGTTATCGTGTCTGGGTCCATCCTTTTGTTATGAAACCTTAGTCCTTAGCTTAGTACAACTGTGAAGCCAATTAGGACTACTACAAACAAAAATTCTAGGATTATACAGTAATAAATAATTATCACAAACAAATTTAGC
The DNA here is from genome assembly GCA_949152445.1 of Cerastis rubricosa. NCBI lineage: Eukaryota > Metazoa > Arthropoda > Insecta > Lepidoptera > Noctuidae > Cerastis > Cerastis rubricosa. Next base: position 14,302,474 of record OX424525.1, on the reverse strand, counting down.
TAATGTTATTATCATCATCTGCCCAGCCTTTCCCCAACTATGTTGGGGTCGCCTCCAGTCTTACCAGACGCAGCTGAGTACCAGTATTATACACGGAGCGACTGCCAGTTAGTACTGGGTAGATACCCCTTGGTATGATTGGTTGTTAGAGTTTTGGAACACGACTACCTGTCAAATATCTACAAAAGACAGCCGGGAACAACGGCTTAACGTGCTTTCCGAGGCACGGCGGAAACTCGACATGTACCAATCGGACCAATCTAGTTATCATCATCATCATTTCAGCCCAAAAGACGTCCACTGCTGGACGTAGGCCTCCCCCAAATCACATTCACATTTTGGGGGGTTTTGCCATAATCGCAACGCTTGGCAGGCGGGTTGGCGATCGCAGTACCGTTGTTACAAAAGCACAGAGAACGCTGCTGCCAATTCTCTGGCAAATCCCTTAGTCACCTCTTACGACACCCACGGGAAGATATGGGATGGTGCTACTCTTTACGTCCAACACCATACAGAGCAACAATCTAGTTAAGCATGGCTAACTTAAAGATCGACCTGAGCGGCTGTTATTATAACAAAAGAGAAAAATTGACGGTCTTAAGATTTCCAAGGTTCACTTACGTTTGGTAGAAGAGTGTAATTTTCTTTACAACTTTAAAAAAAAAAAAACCTATTCTACCAAACTGTACACTCACACACAACAACTGATAATATGACATATAAAAAAACAAAATACAACAGAATATTACTCCTTTCACAGATACCGCTCACAAATCAGATGTGGAACTGCGTTCACTAGTGTTCAAAATGAGAAGACTAAAGTGGGTGTCGAGGTTGGATAGCGGCGGCAGGTGGCAGCACCGGGCAGTGACTCGCTGAAGCAAGATGGGAACGCACGCGCAGGGTGGCCCCCTCGCGCGCCTTCTTGTATTGGCAGTTTTACATGTCAATTTTATTGGTAAGTTTTATTTTATCTATACTAATATTATAAAGCTGATGAATTAGTTTATATGTTTGGTTGGTTGAACTCGCAAATCTCGGGAACTACTGGTTTGAATTGAAAAATTTCTTTATTTCAAAATCAAAATTAAAATATTTTATTTTACATAGGCCTACATGGGCACTTATAAAACGTCGACAAGAGGCACGCTTCGGGTTAGTCGTTTCCTATGGAGAAGAACCGGCAAGAAAGTCCATGGTTTTGGTTTTTAGTGTTGGATAGCCCATTTATTGCGCAAGGCTATATAACATCACGCTACAGCTAATTTTAAATAAACACTTACATTAACTTAACTACATTAACTTACTTTAACTTACATTAATATCACATTATCTTCAATATGAAACAGAAGTTGGTATTAAAATCATTTTGCAAACACTTTTTTTCGGAACTTATTTTCATATAGATCTCACCAAGAGTGATGAATATGTTGATGGATAGATTGTGTAAGGAATCATATGATATAAAAAGGAAAAAATGATGGCGTGGCGGTTGACAGAGGCGAATGGAAGAAAAATCGTGTTGCGCCGACCCCAAGTACCTATTAAGTAATATATGAGACAATGGCAGGAAGATGATGATGTAGATCTCACCATGTCAAGAGTACTGTTTTTCCAATGTTTGCTAACTGTAAGTCTGCAAAATCATCATAGATCAAATTCCTAACAGATAATGATTTTAGTGTTAATTCTTCGGAAGCCTCTTAAAACCTTCAAAAGTATCAAACAACCTAATGTATCAATTAATTAAACGTCTTTTTTTTCAAAAAAGTATCAACAAAGCGCTTGTTTAAAAAATTGCAACATTACTTTGCAGTGACAGATTGTTCGCTCATGGCCCGGGGCCACTACACCAGGTTATTTCCCCGAGTTGACTCCTAAAATTACCGTGGGACGGTAAACAACTGACAATACTGAGCTTTATTCTATTTTAGTTTTAGAGCAGTTTTCAACGGATTTTTGTATTTGAGTAGCCTAAACGGTTGGTTAAATATTATTTTTGGCTAAGTGATTTATTATTTTTGAATTTGTTTAAGTAGAAAAAGTTATGCTAAAGAACACGTTGTAAGACAATCATGTATTTTAAAGGAATATATAGGGTGTAACGGAAATGGTATATACATATTAGACGAGAAGGAAAAAGCGCTTTTGCGTTTTTTCTTCCGCGTCTTCACGACCGACCCAAATTTTTAAAAGTATGGGTCAGAAATTGCTGCCATTCAGCAAACCAGCGATAACGTCACTGACTTCAGTGACGCGCTCGACAGCCCTTTGTCGCCGCCGCCTGCCGACAGAGGCTTACCGCCAGCCGTTGCCGCCGCGATTAAAGCTACTCCAAGACCCAAAGTTGTGAAACCAATTGTTTCACAAACAAAGGTCCAGCCCGCACCTGCGTCCATTGTTCCCGTTTCTGGGAACATGGGCAAAAGCTTACCGCCAGCCGTCGCCGCCGCGATTCCGACTAATCCCGAACCCATTGTTTCGCAAACAATGGATCAGTCCGCACCTGCGTCTATTGTTCCCATTTCGGAGAACATGGACACAACCGTACCAATCTCCGACTCGGAATCGGTTATAGATGCCTGCTCTGCTTCCTCGTCCTTAGAAGACGACTATCAAGTCGTCGGAAAGGGCAAGAGGAAGAAGGGCAAAAACTCGCAGGCCGCCATGGCCAAAAAGTTAGTCGCGCTCCCTCTAATCCCCTCTCCCGAGGCGTCCCGTCCCACCTCCCCGGTCCCCGCACCAAAGTCCGCCGCTGCTCATACCAGCAGGCCAACCAGCCCTAAGGCTAACTCTTCAGCCGCTTCTTCAAAGAAGCTGAAGCCCCCTCCCCCGATGTTCATTCAGGACAAAGGGAAATGGACAGACGTGTTCAAAATGTGTAATGAGCGCCGCATTCAATATACAAGCGCAAAAAGCACACAGCAGGGCATCAAAGTGGTGGTCCCTACGACAACCGACTTCAGTACCGGTACCGAGTTGTACCGCATAGTTCGCAACGATCGGTCACGTTGCCACAAGGGCGGGACTCTAATCTATTATAGGAAAGAACTGCATTGCATCCCCTTAGATCCCCCTCCCATGGAGTCTCTACTCGAGACCTCAGTGTGTCGACTAGGCATGACCGGCCATCAACCGATCACTATCGCCTCTGCGTACATCCCTCCCGGCGGCACGTCCGAGGAGCACACTTTGTTCACCAAAGACCTTGCCGTCCTCTTCGGCTTGAGCGACTCCGTTATCATAGCGGGCGACCTCAACGCCAAACACCCCGCCTGGAACAGCACGACGACCTCTGCCAGAGGACGTCACTTGTATAACCTGGGCGAGTCCCTCAACTTCGATCCCATCGCTCCTATGGAGCACACCCACTATCCCCACGACCCCGACCAACGTTCGGACGTTCTCGACATAGCGCTACTCAAGAATGTCAACCTTAAGTTGCATTCCATCGAGACTTTACATGAGCTTAACTCAGATCATCGACCAGTGCTCATGCACTTAGTTCCTCGCTCGGGTCCTTCTGACCCCAGCCAGCCCCCGCCGACCCAAGTGATAATCGACTGGAGGAAAGTCAGCGAAAAGCTGAAATCCACCACGTCGCCTCACCTAGAGGCCATCCCCGACCACATAGTCTCAGTCGCAGACACGACGGCCGCCATCAACTCGTTTACAGAACACGTGCAATCCGTACTGAAGGACTGCTCACGGCCCAGAAGGTGGTAGCCGTAAGGCTGATCCGGGGGTACCGCACGATCTCCGGCGAGGCGGCGAGCCTCTTGGCCGGATTGCCGCCATGGGATCTGGAGGCGATAGTCCTCGCGTGCCTGCACGAACGAATGGCGCGCGGAGGCACTACGCCGGGGGGAAACTCCGCTGCCGCGGCAAATTGTCGCTCAGCGGACAGACCTCCGGCGCGATCTCATGGCGACATGGAGAGAGCGACTGTCGCAACCCCGTGCAGGGCACACCGCAATAGTGGCGATAAGTCCCCTCTTTGAGGAGTGGCTAGAGAGGCGCCACGGCGCCCTCACCTTCCGCCTGACGCAGGTCCTCACCGGACACGGTTGTTTCGGGAAGTTCCTGCACCGAATCGGGCGGGAGGAAACGCCCGGGTGTCACCACTGCGAGGATCGGCCGGAGGACACGGTGGAGCACACTGTGGAGCTATGCCCCGCTTGGGCTGAGCACCGCCGTGTCCTCGTAGCGGCGATTGGCGGCGGCGACCTCTTGCGTCCGGCCCTGGTTCAATCCATGGTCCGGAGCGAGAGGGAATGGGAAGCCGTCGCCTCCTTCTGCGAAGCAGTCATGCTAGCGAAGGAGGTGGCGGAACGTGAGAGGGAGAGAACCTCACGTCCCAGCCGCCGCGGGAGACGCCCCGGGCGGGGGGCAACCAGTGGCCCCCGGCCACCGTAGGCGCGGGCCTGTGGACGGTGAGTAATGGGCTAGCTCACCGTCCGTCCGTCTTATGACGACAGACCGTGCCGACGGCGCGTTCGTGTTCCACGCGCGCCTCAAGGAGATGTCAGCAAATCGGAAGGGGTCCGAGAGGGCCGATCCTGCCAGGGCTGCGGGTTGTTCGAAAGAGATACCGTGCCCCTGGAACGCAATGGGCTAAGAAGGAACATGCATGGGTTTTAGTCAGTCAAGTCTGACATTCCCTTCCGCTCCGCCCAGAGCGGAAGAAGTCATTTGATGATTTCCCATCAGAAAAAAAAAAAAAAAAAAAAAAGGACTGCTCACGGGAAGTCCCAGCAATGAGCGATCAACGCTGGATACTACCCGCCGATGTACGTGAACTGATAAACGAAAAGAACGCGGCCATCCGTGCCTACAGCAGCTTTCCCTGCGAGGCAAACAAAGCCCACATGCGTAATTTACAGCGTGCTGTAAAGGATCGCACCAGTGAGTTTCGTAATAATCAATGGGAAAAAAAGCTAAGCGAACTCGAGCCTACCCACCTAGCCTTCTGGCAGCTGCAACGCAAGATGCGCTCCACCGAAGAGGCTACGATGCCACCCCTCACCCGACCCGATAAGAGCGTCGCATTCGACGACTCTGAGAAGGCCGAATGCCTAGCCGACAGCCTGGAGTCCCAGTGCTCCCCCAGCTCGCAACCAGCAGACAAGCGACATCTCGATGAGGTGAACGCATTCGTCGAACGAAAAGCCGCCCTGCCCCCCGAAGAAGACCCTGATGATCCTCTGCCTCCGGTCACAGCTGACGAAGTGCAAGACATCATTAGCAAACTTCAACCGCGGAAAGCACCCGGCTCCGACGGAATCACCAATAGGGTGTTCAAACTCCTCCCCGCTCAGCTCGTCGTGTTAATGGCAGCCATCTTCAATGGCGCCCTGAGCAACAACGCGTTTCCCCAAATATGGAAAGAGGCCACTGTCATCGGTTTCGCCAAGCCAGGCAAACCCAAGTCTGAGCCTTCGAGCTACAGACCTATCAGTCTCCTGAATGCACTCGGTAAAATGTACGAGAGACTTATGTATAAGCGACTCAAAGACTTCGCCGAGGCTAAGACTCTCATCCCCAACGAACAGTTCGGCTTCAGGACCAGACACTCTTGCATTCAACAGGCCCACCGCATCGTAGAACACTTGAGCGCTGGCTTCCAGCGTGGAGCGATGACGGGTGTGTTGTTTTTCGACATAGCAAAGGCATTCGACAAAGTCTGGCACAACGGCTTATTATATAAGCTGTACAAACTGGGAGTGCCGGACCGTCTCGTGCTCATCTTACGAGACTTTTTGTCGGATCGCACCTTCCGCTATCGCATCGGGAAGGCACTGTCTTCCCCCCACCCCATTAGAGCCGGAGTCCCTCAGGGCTCCCCGCTCTCTCCCCTTATCTTTACTCTGTTCACCAGTGACATCCCCAAGAGCAAGAAGGCACAGGTAGCCCTGTTCGCGGACGACACGGCCATCTATTACACTGGCTATAGTCACGACGCTATTTACAGTACCCTCCAAACCTCAGCCAACGTCCTAGGCGCTTGGTTCCGGAAATGGAGAATCGAGGTGAACCCCGACAAGAGCCAGGCAGTTCTTTTCTTTAAACCGCGTAAAAATAAGCCACTCACGCTCAGCCCGATCACTATGTATGGTAAGCCTATCCCTTGGGAGAAGCAAGCCAAGTACTTAGGAGTCTTACTTGACAACCACCTGTCTTTCGCGGCGCACATCAAAGCAGCTCGCGACCGAGCTGCCTTTGCTATGGGTAGGCTTCATTTCATGATCTCGGCAAAAAGCAAATTGTCACTGAAGTGCAAGTTGCGCCTTTATACCGCGGTGATCCGCCCCATTATGACGTACGCTTGCATCGTGTACGCTACACCAAGCCTAAATACATCCATAGGATGCAAACCTTGCAGAACCGGTTCTTACGTAGAGTCACGGGAGCCCCTTTTTATGTCCGTAACGACCGTCTACACGTAGACCTTAGAATGCCCACCGTCCTTCAGTTTATGAAACGTCTTTCGAAACGTTTCTTCGATAACGCCAGTAAACACCGTAATCCCCTGATGGCAGCGGCCGCCCGTTACGAACCCTCGCGCATTAGTACAGTACGCCGTCCTCGGCATACCCTCGTCACTCCCGATGATGCTATCACCCTCCTCCAGGAGAGTAGCAAAGAGACTAGCACTCTTAATAAGTTCAGACACAAACCGCCGTCTTTCCGACCTCGCCGTCGAGGTCCGTCGCGACGTCCCGGTCCATGCCCTCCCCGACCCTCGCTCGAGCCAGCCCGCGATGCTGTGCCAGTAGTTTTAATTCAGCCCCTAAATAATGATATCATTCAGATCCAGCCTGTCCCCATGCAGTCCTCCCCCAGCGACGCCCTGAGCCGAGGCTCATACCCCACAGGGGGTGCCCTCAGCGTATAGTCGCTTAGTTTGTAAGTTTTTATGCCCTGGCTGGAGGCCTTACTCTTAAGGCACCCACAGGATAGTCCGGTTAAGCAGACGACAACCTCCTAGGTTGAACTGCGAGACGCCATTCATTAAAAAAAAAAAAAACGAATTATGAATAACAACAAGATGAAGCAACAGTCCAGCCATAAGGCAAAATAACTGTAGAGGACTGTAGAAACTCCATGGACACACTTCAAAACCCAATATTTTCATTAGACACATAATATGTACGTACATGTCACGTAGATTCGAAAGTAGTTGGGCGTACACACATTAAATTAATCAGAAATACAAAAATTGAAGGTCACTAAATCACTGAAGTTTCTCTAGTTACCCACAGTAAAAAAGGAATATTTGGTTCCAAAAAGAGATAGAAATAAAGGTAGACTACCTACTTTTTATGCCCTGGCTGGAGGCCTTACTCTTAAGGCACCCACAGGATAGTCCGGTTAAGCAGACGACAACCTCCTAGGTTGAAATGCGAGATGCCATTCATAAAAAAAAAGGTATATACATACTTAAGGGTGTGCTACAGACCATCAAACTGAACATGTTTTTCCATCGCACAAACATCGTAATAGCGAAAAAAATAATAGGTCATTACCTATGAAATTGCCGTATTGCAGTACAGACTTTTTCAAACAAAAAAAAGTTTTGATTGGCTATGAGTTCTAAATTCAAATTAATTTTGTTTTAAAAATATGACATTCTATTTACAAAATCAGTCTTTTGTTTATTGATTAGCGTTGTATTTTCATTACATTTCAACATTTTTCCTCATAATGGATACTTTGAAATTTCGTGTAATTATGGAATATGAGTTCCGTCGTGGCACCAACGCGGCACAAACGACCCGTAACATCAACGACGTTTACGGAGAGAACTGTACAAACGAACGCACAACCCGTTATTGGTTTGCTCGGTTCCGTTCTGGGAATTTTGACTTGAAAAATGAACCTCGTGGTCGTCCGGAAACTTTGGTCAACAATGATGAATTAAAGGTGATTGTTGAAGCTGATGAAACTCAATCTACAGCTGAGCTGGCAGCAGCTTTTGATGTTAGCATTAAAACAATATTGGTCCATTTGCGACAGATTGGCAAGATAAAAAAGCTTGATAGATGGGTGCCCCACGAACTTAACGATCGCCAGCGCAACGTACGCGTCGAGACTTGCCTTGCGCTGCTTAACAGGCACAGAAATGAAGGAATTTTGAACCGAATTGTTACGTGCGACGAAAAATTGATTCTTTTTGACAATCGAAAGCGCTCAGCAAGTTGGTTAGATCCTGGTTCGGTACCAAAGCAATGTGCAAAACGAAAAATGACCCCTAGAAAGGTGATGGTCACAGTTTGGTGGTCTAGTGCTGGTGTGATTCATCATAGCTTTTTACAAAACGGCGAGAGCATTACTGCAGATGTGTATATTGAAGAACTGACCACAATGATGGCGAAACTCGCACGTCTGCAACCAGCTTTGGTCAATCGGTCGTCTCCACTGCTACTTCACGACAACGCGCGGCCCCATACTGCACAACAGACCGTCTCTAAGCTGCATGAGTTGGGTTTGGAAGCTCTCCCTCATCCGCCATACTCACCAGATCTTGCGCCTTCCGACTATTACTTTTTCCAAAATTTGGACAACTTTTTAGCGGGAAAAAAATTCAATTCCCGAGAGGCAGTACAAAACGCCTTTGAAGAGTTTGTTGTCTCCCGTCCAGCTGATTTTTTCAAGAAGGGCATCCATAAACTGCCACAGCGTTGGCAAAGATGCATTGATTGCAGGGGTGATTACTTTGAATAAAAGAAATAAATAAATTCGAAAAAAAAAATACTTTAACTTTTTTCAAACAAAACGGCAATTTCATAGGTAAAGACCTAATATCAGTTGCCCCATACATTTGGTCGAATAGGTATTGAAATTTTGTATGGGGCAGCATATAATTTTTTCGCTATTACGATGTTTGTCCGATGGAGAAACATGTTCAGTTTGATGGTCTGTAGCACACCTTTAAGTATGTATATACCCTTTCCGTTAAAACCTGTACAAGACTTCTAAAAAAAAAAAACTTTTATTTCAGACCACAATTGTCCATTTGGTTAGTACAACACACAACTTAGAAACTAGTGTTAGTACTTACATCTACCAGAAAAAACAAAACAACTATTTAAAATAATAAATTAATAAGTTTTTATTTTTTTTGTATTTATTTGTATTAATAAATTAATGAAAAAGTATTGAAAAACAGCCTCGTTGGGTAAGTGGTCGCAATCACGACTGCTGCGCATGATGCCCTGATGATTCTCGGCTCGGGCAAATAGTTATTGGGTGTGTCGGTTGATGGCAATAGGCTCTCCTCCTAATACATGGGACTTAAACGTAACTGGCGAAATGTGTATGTACTATTAAGTACGCCTCTGCTTATCCCTTCGGGGTTTACAGGCGTGATGTTGTGTTATGTAATTAATGAATAAAGTATCCGTTCTATGAAGAACTATTTTAAAATAATGGTCCGTTAAAAATGTTATACAAGCGTGTTACATGTAAATTTATATTACAAATATGTGTTAGGTATATTTTAAATTTTAATCTCAATAAAAAAAAGTGAGGAGCAGTTTTAACATGTTAAACACATATTAAAACATTCCTCATATAAAACCCCACACGTCAAAACTTTCTATTAGTCAGTACTTCGTATATTTTTTACTTTTAATAAATTTAATACTTGTTGCCTTTCGACGGCCCGGTTTAGGTAGGTTTAATTTTAGTTTTAACGTTGTTTTTCATTTAATTGCTGTTATCACGTTACATTCATTGGCTTTTAAATTGCGACTTGATTTACTTTTACTGACTCGCAAAAGCAGCTAATCTTGATCGTTTTGTTAGTTTAAATTACTGTAGAAGCTACTTTTAAAATGGCTATACAAAAGAGATTGTATAAAATTAAGACTATAGTAATAGAACCGTTTGAATCATTTTTACCATAAACATATTGGTATAATCGAACTAGGGATGTTTCGGAACCTCGTTTCCGCAAATGCGGAACTCCACAGACGGTCACCCATTCCCGGATTGACCTCAGCACGCGTACCATGACTGTAGTAGAAACGGGCTATGTCGACGGAGAAATGATGCCAGAGAATGGGCAGCAGCGTTGTCTGTGCTTTTGTAACAACCATACTGCGATCGCCAACCCACCTGCCAAACGTGGCGATTATGGCAAAACCCCCAAAATGCCAATCTGGCGACACTTGGGGGAGGCCTATGTCTAGCAGTGGATATCTTTTGGGCCGAAATGATGATGATGATGATGTCGACGAAAGAATCGACTAACTGACACATTGTCATTGTCCATCTGTCATTATGTCGTATATTTCGTTGACAAAACTGTTTCTATAGTGGTCATGCTACGCGTGCAGCAAGTATTTGACTATTATTTCAAGCAAACCCATGTGCACTATACATTACACATGCTAATCATATTGAAGCTAGTGTGTGGGAATAGTATATTTCATTGCGAGTGCGGAAAGCCTGTCATTGCAAAGAGTTCCGACAAATGTCTACCCGAGCCGAGGCGCAGCCGAAGGTGAGGGTTGACAATCAGACAGTAGATATATAGCACAATATCTGCACTTCTACTTCCATTGGTCTCCATAACACACACACAACATCACGCCTGAAGGGTTTGGCAGAGGTGTACCCATTTTGTTTCTACTTTTATATTGGGTTTTGGGGGTGCTAAAAGTTGGTGTGTCAGAGCACACCCACATTTCGTCAGTTATATTTAAGTCCCATGTAATAGGGGCGAGCCCATTGTCTTCAACCGGGTTCAGATCCAGACTCCGTGACTGCTACTGAGAAATTCCTGATGGAAAAACCCAATAACACTTTGCCGGGCCTGGCTATCGAACTCAGGACTTCATGCTCAGCAGCCCCGTTTGCGACCTTCGACCAACGAGGCTATCATATAACACACCAAAAATAACACAGTATGTACATACGTACCTAGCCTAACCTATAACTAAAACCCTTTTTACATGGGACTATTCTTCAGACCTTGCTCCACAAACAAGCAAACTATAATATCCTTTCTCATTTTTACACCCCACGTCAGTCGTATCTCGTAATATTCAGTAAATCGCGGTAAGGGAATCTGTTTGTGTAGGACAACGTGTGGGTTGTCAAAGCCTAAACTCAGCAGCGAGGTGTAAAGGCGGATGCAGACTTTTCCGTAAAATAAAAATTCACGCGGGATTTTTTATGTGTGAGGCACTATGTGGTGTGCGTTTGGGTTTGGTTGTGGTTTGTGCGTAGGTAGTACAATTAAACACATACATATATGAAGCCACGCTTTTTATGGGGGTATAGGAAAAAACTACATTTAAATAATTAATAAAAATACACTGAATGATTCTTGCCTGCTTGCTCACATTCACCGCATTGCATTATGTAGAACAGAAATACTAATAAACTGATACAGAATTACAATTCAATAATCTGGGTTCAATTACTTCACGTTATTCGCAACACTGTCCATACAATTTCGTCTGTGTTCCTTAGTGAATACAAACTTTTTACGTGTGATTTTATTCGATTCTTAGAATTAAGTACAAGCAAGTTATACACGGTGACTATTAGTCCCTGATACTATGTATATGAAATAGAGCAGACAACGAGTACCTACTACAAACAATATATGCTAACAGATTAATATGCACTGTGTGGTTTCAATCAACTAATCGGACCGTGTCGGACGCAAGATTCTCGGGACACCACAATACTCTTTGAACTATAGAGCTCAATTCGTGCGTATTTGGTTCGCAGTAACGTGCATGGGGACCTTTACGCTACGTTTCGGGCTCGTGTTCAGGGCCCTTTGTTTCGGACTCGCTCTCATTTCACAAAGTGCAAGCTTTCGCTGCGTTAGCGTAGAACGCTTCATAATACTAAACTATTGTACTTTGCACTGTTACGGTTATGGAATCGTGGACTCAAGTGAATCTAGATATTTGTGGAATGAGATTTTTTTGTTCTGTATGGTGTCGGACGTAAAGAATAGCACCATCCCATATCTTCCCGTAGGTGTCGTAAGAGGTGACTAAGGGACTTGCTAGAGAATGGGCAGCAGCGTTCTCTGTGCTTTTGTAACAACCGTACTGCGATCGCCAACCCGCCCGCCAAGCGTGGCGATTATGGCAAAAACCCCCAAAATGTCAATGTGGCGACACTTGGGGAAGGCCTATGTCCAGCAGTGGACGTCTTTTGGGCTGTAATGATGAATGATGATGATGAGAATTTTTTCGCATGTAAATGTTTGGCTTTTGAAGTTGTACAACTGTACCAACAGTTGCGAATAACTCCAAAAAACAAACCTTTAACTGGTAGTTTAATTTATTATCAAAAACACTGGAATCAGGATATTTACCATGTTTTTGTTCTGATTATCAGTGACCGTGCCGAAATAGCGGGAACTCAAAACGAATAGTAAACATGGTAAATATTCCGTTTCCAGTGTCATTGATAGTGTTAGTGACCATGACAGTTAAAAAGTTTAATTTACTGTCGTAAGTACATACTGGAGTTCTTTAAAATATTAGGTCACGACAACGCGCGGCCCCATACTGCACAACAGACCGTCTCTAAGCTGCATGAGTTGGGTTTGGAAGCTCTCCCTCATCCGCCATACTCACCAGATCTTGCGCCTTCCGACTATTACTTTTTCCAAAATTTGGACAACTTTTTAGCGGGAAAAAAATTCAATTCCCGAGAGGCAGTACAAAACGCCTTTGAAGAGTTTGTTGTCTCCCGTCCAGCTGATTTTTTCAAGAAGGGCATCCATAAACTGCCACAGCGTTGGCAAAGATGCATTGATTGCAGGGGTGATTACTTTGAATAAAAGAAATAAATAAGTTCGAAAAAAAAATACTTTAACTTTTTTCAAACAAAACGGCAATTTCATAGGTAAAGACCTATTATAATAAGTACCTAATAGCCGCGAAGACAAACTTTTCTTAAAACCTTAGTATTCCACATATTTCTAAGACAGGTCTTTGTTCTCATGAAGAAACCTAAATAGTAGGTACTTATCAACATAGACACGAAAAGTTATTGTATATTTATATTTAAAAGTTACTGCTAGTGGACATTGCCATAAGTGAAAATGGACATAATAGTAAAGGAGACATTTATGACGTCTAGACAGAAACACTGGACTGTTCCTACTTTTATACATTATTTGTAATAGAATTACACTCACACCTGCGCTAAAAACAAACAAGTTTAAGAGCGTTTACGCCTTACGATATTTCATACAAACTTTCAAGACCTTATTTTCCGAAATGACTGAACCGATTTTAATTAAACTAAAAATACGCATAAGCAAGATATATAAGTCTAAAAAGTTACTTGAAACATTTTCGGAAAATAAGGACTTGAAAGTTTGTATGAAATGTCTTAAGGCGTAAACGCTCTAAAAGAGGTTAAATACAAGTTTTTCTGGATTTTTGCCAATGGCACAAATGGCAATAGGTCTATTACATGGGACCGAAACATAATAACGGCGAATTGTGGGTGTACTATTAGACACACCTATGCCTAACCCTTCAGGGATTCATCATCATCATCATCATTTCAGCCCAAAAGACGTCCACTGCTGGACATTAGCCTCCCCCAAGTGTCGTCACATAGAAATTTTGGGGGGTTTTGCCATAATCGCCACGCTTGGCAGGCGGGTTGGCGATCGCAGTACGGTTGTTACAAAAGCACAGAGAACGCTGCTGCCCATTCTCTGGCAAATCCCTTAGTTGCCTCTTACGACACCCACGGGAAGATATGGGATGGTGCTATTCTTTACGTCCGACACCATACAGAGCAGGATTCAGGTCTTCAGGGATTAAAGGCATGATTTTATGTAAATTTATATGAAAGTTAGTCATTTTTATGGTTGCGTACCCAAAGGGTCAAACGGGACCCTATTACTGAGACTTCGCTGTCCGTCCGTCCGTCCGTCTGTCACCAGGTTGTATCTCATGAACCGTGATGGTTAGCCAGTGGAAATTTCTACAGATTATGTATTTCTGTTGCCGCTATAACAACAAATACTAAAAAAGAATAATTTATTTTATTTATTTATTTAACAATTTATGTACACACTTAATGCAGAGAAGAAGAAAGGAACAGAAAATAGGTACAAAGGTAATGCTTATTTCTAAAGAAATCTCTTCCAGCATACCTGCGAAAGGAGATATTAAAAAAAGAGATGCACACGTAGTGTGTAAAAGAAAAAGAAAGAATTGAATACATAAAACTTAAACCAAATAAATAGATAAAATACAATATAAAAATATACTAACTTATAGTATAAAATACAAAACAAAATATTATATATACCAATAAAATAAATACCTATGCAACTATGATGGAATGGAAAGATAATGTTCTTTTACTCTTCTTTTGAAAACTGCAACAGTTTGGTAGTCTCTAATATCAGGCGGAAGTGAATTCCACAACTGCACTGCGTGTACAGATAATATAAATATGTAAGGGGACTCCCATACAAAAAACCGGCCAAGTGCGAGTCTTACTCGCACACAGGGTTCCATAGCCCCAAACAATATTTTGAACTGTCATTCATTATTTAGTAGTATTAGTTAGTAAACTTCCACTCAACCTCAAAACTAAATTGGTTTTTCAAAGTATGTTAATGAAAAACAACGTTACTGCTGCAGTTTGATGAAAAAGTCCCATATCTCAAAAACTAAACATCATATCTTATTGAAACCAATTTTCGTTGATAGTTTTTTTTACGTTCTATAATCCTAAATATTTTCAGAATTTTCCTACTCTTACTTTAGAAATTAGAGGGGGGGGGGACACACATTTTACCACTTTGGAAGTGGCTCTAGCGCAAACTATTCAGTTTAGAAAAAAATGATTTTAGATACCTCAGTATCATTTTTGAAAACCTATCCATAGATACACGTATGGGTATGATTAAAAAAATTTTTTTAGTTTTCAGTTCTATGTATGGGGAACCCCAAAATTTATACTTTTTTTTCTATTTTTGTGTGAAAATCTTAATGCGGTTCACAGAATACATCTACTTACCAAGTTTCAACAGTATAGTTCTTATAGTTTCGGAAAAAAGTGGCTGTGACATACGGACGGACGGACAGACAGACATACAGACAGACAGACATGACGAATCTATAAGGGTTCCGTTTTTTGCCATTTGGCTACGGAACCCTAAAAAGTGATTTTTTGCTCGTTTTTATTATTAATAATGGTAGGGGAAATGGTGCGCGAGTCCGACTCGCACTTGGCCGGATTTTTAACTTTGGGCAAAACCATCGGCTTGTTAAGTAATTAAAACTTCCTAACTACTATCTAAGCTATTTCTGTCGGTTCTATGTTCAAAAATATTTCTTTCATCCTCCGGATATTAAGTAAACAACACGAACGATATTTAAAATACTTTCAAACATTCCTAAAAAACGTGGCTTCCTCTTAAAACCTCTATGAATAACTAGAGAAATATTCTAAGAATTTCCTCTTCAAGGCAAAAGGCAATATTAATTAACTACATCATCAAACGGTCCCTTTATACCCTCAAAGTGTGTACATAAAAAGAGTATTTAATGTTTGCGTAAATAAATCCGGTGAGACATTTTGCAAATGGATTTTTTGTAGTCACATTGGAGCAATTCATTTGACGTTGATAAAAATATAAAAGCTCCGTAGAGTAGCGTGGACAACCCTTTCAGGGCTCAGAGCGATTTCGGTATCCTCATTGAAAAACCGTTGAGAGGTCAGAATAGAGAAAGGGATTCACGCCTCCCTGGGTTGTGTGTTAATTGCTGTTATTTGCTTTGCCATTTCAGGTAGGTTTCGGATCAAATGAGAATAGATGAGTAACTTACTATTTATTATGAAATAACCTTTTCGTCTAATTTTGCTTTTTGTTGCTGAATATTTTCGAAAAAGCATCATATAGCACTCTGTCATAACACATCATCATTCTCTTGCCCTTATCCCAATTTATTTGGGGTCAGCGCAGCATGTCTTCTTCATCCAAACTTCTCTAATACTCGTTATCTCATCAGACAGCTCCTTTCTAGCCATTTCATCCTTCACACAGTCCTTCCATCGTTTTTTTGGTCTTCCTCTGCTGTTATACCCTTCTTATCTGTGTAAAACATAATTGTATTATATAACGGGCTGGTTTCCGCAACTCCACGTCTAAAGCGCGTATTTTGCGTGCGGATGGTAATAAAACATAAAAAAATATACTAACAAAGTTTCGACGATCCGATTACCTAACATCATTAATTTTAATTAAATCATATCATAACATTCAATTCTAGTAAAACAGCTATTTAATAAAATTGAAGTGGCTGTAATCCGGCGGATCCAGTACCGATTTGTTGAGATGAAATGGTCGGATTTGTATATTTATTTGATTGGATTGGACTGCAAATCTGCTAGTTATAATTACGAAATGTTTTATAATTAATCTAGCACTTCGCCCGCGACTTTATCCGCGAAAATTGTGATATAATATAATCTATGTTACTCGGTAAAGATGTAGCTTCCTAATGGTGAAAGAATTTCTTAAATCGGTCGAGTGGTTTTTGAGTTAAATCGTAACCAACAAACAATCAAATCTTTTTCTTCTTTTTTCCTTTTTAATATTAGTTAATTAATATTAGTTAATAAATTACATTACAAAGCAACACGCCTGCAATCTCCGAACGGTTAGGCAGAGATGTACCTAATAGTACACACACATTTCGCTTATTATGATTAAGTCCCATGTAATACGGCAAGTCTATTGCTACTGAGAAATTCTTGATGGATAAACCCAATAAAAATTAGCTTGACATGGAAAGCCAGTAGCTCATGCTCAGCAGTACACCCCACCAGACCAACGCTACTGAAATACTCATTGAGATATGAGATGTCGACTTAGTAGAAAATGTGCTGGCAGCTCATTATTATTATTACGGCACCGACTTAATGGCGGCGAACGCCTAGACGAACATCTAAAGAGGCTTTTAATAGACGCCTGAATCGATGCAGAACGGCAACTTATGAAGCTCTGCCTACTTAGCCATCTTACGCTAGTTTTCTATTAAGGTATTATTTTATAAACTTGAAAGTTACAGAAGGGTTTTAGGTACCTACTTCATAAATTAATAGGGTTTTGATATTAATAATAAGTGAAAAAGGAATAAGTGTTCATACTATCAAAACAAATAACATCACTAACGCTAAAATGGGATGTTTCTCATTACTTGTTTTTGTGTTTAATTTATTTGTTAAACATAAATTTAATTGTGGATTAGCTTAGATTTATCTGTGATGTTGTACAAGTATCGACAAATAAATAAATAAATGAAATACTTGCTCCCCAAACTAAACTCACGATCGAGATTGTCTCGGCAAGTAAGTACACCACCCGCGTCGGAATTGAATTAATCTCGTTCTAAAATTTTCACTTGCCACCTTATCTCCTGTCGTATTGTCGTTTTATTGTGCCTACCCTGGAACCATTAGCGAAAATGTCACAGCGGCGGCATTGTAATCGCGCGCCCGCGGCCTGCCCGCACAATGATGCGGCCGTTCGACCCCGCCCGTCTACACGCGCCTTTTACCTTTACTATGATACAAATTTGAGTTTCTATAATAAATGAGAATACCCCCAGCACTCGCATTATTTACGGAATAGAACGCCGCTTTACCTCTCCACAATCCCGGACCGAATTCCAGAGATAGTCGCCGATCGACGTCGAAAGCTTAGCTTCGAAACGTATGAATGAGTAAAGACTTTTACGAATTGTGTCGTCTACGTTTCACCTCTCGGATTCTTTGCATAGAGTTAGAGAATCTCGTGTGGTGATTCACGTCACGTTGCGAGCGAGTGGCCGACAAAGGAAAGAGGGCTTGCATACCTTATTACCACCTTTTTGCCAAATCCCTCTTATGTGTAACACGACGCACTCGGGTCGGCAACTCGGAATGACAACTAGGTGTTAACACAAAATGATGTTGTCGGTAGATGTAATATTTTTATTCTCTACAGAAAGCTCTTTTAATACTATTCAAAATTCATAACTCGCCTCTATGTAATTACTTACTCATATATAGTGCTTTAGCTTCGCACGTGTTTGCTTTTACTAAATACTTAATAATAATACTTGACGTAGACACATACATAACTTAAAACTCGGAAAATGTATGGTATATCTTAGTAATATATAAAAGAACTAAAACCTACTAAGTACTAGGACCACATAAAAGCAGAGGAACTCAACCTTCAAAGCTTCCAAGTCATTAGACAATTAGGGCGTATTTATTTCTTTGCATATTTCGCCACATCGGAATGTCACCGCGGGTCTCCTTGCAATTAATCAGCAAGTCAATGAGCCGTTTTGTTTGGACATCGTCGATGAGTAATCCTTCCCTAGTGATTTACTGACGGACCCGAAATATCCCTAAAATAATGTTTACGTCAACTCAGAATTTTATCATTTTTAATGGCTATAAAATTGATAATGGTTTTTGCTTACTTACCTAAATATTTCTACTGGTTTAGACATTTGTGTAAATGTTTATTAATGTAACGATTATGAAAGGCAAATAAGCAGAAATGCAATAAAAGATAAAAATAGTAAGGCTCTAGAAGTCTTAATTAAAATTTTCTACAAGCAAAAAATAATACTATCGCCTACGTATTGTAGAGACTCTTCTATAGAGCGTAGAGCTATTTGAATTCCAGACCAATATCAATTCCAAAGGATTTATTGAATACTAGTCAAATATGAAAGTAGAGAAAAGCAACATTAGAAAACAAAACACAACTACAAAGAGCGGGGTCCGTATTTATTACCCTTATCTTATTTGCATGCAATTCTGTATATTGCTGTCCCCGACATACACCATAAGCCGTGGCTTCCGACTTGTTTATAGAATATTCGCTCATAAACATGCAGATTGCGGATGAGACGGTTTTTATGTAAAATTGGGGAAAGGGGAGCCATTTTATTTATTAGCCTCTTGACTCCGTGGCGCGTCACAACTGACAGAACAGTTGCTTGAGAAATTGCTCGTAGTTCATATCGAGATTGAGCGAGCACACCCTGAACATGGGGGAATTTAAATCTTATTTTGTCGCGGAAGTTGGGGCGAACAAGTGGCACAATACTGTGAAGCGTTAAAGCTATCATTTTTACAATACAACAAAAAGTTGGTGATATTTATTCCGTTGCTATGGAGTACCAGTTAGTCGTTCTAAACTAAAATAATAATGGTAGTAACGTATGAGTATTATTAGCCTGCTCGATCATAAGTGATTCTATAATCCTGACAGCTCGCCAATACACACGGTAAAACCGAAATACCTTCTTCAAGTAAACACCTTTTTTAATACCCGCATTTAATAATAAAAAGTAAATCAGTGTCCTAATCACCGTGATAAAATAAAAAAGAACATTAAATTCAGATTCCGACACAGCTAAAGTATTTATAGATATTCTATCATTTGGTGAATTTTGGTTTATTTATTTTATATCATGTAGGATATAAATTGTAAATAGATTTTGTATCAAGAATTTTCATGAAAAATCCTGTTGTAACATAAATGTCAGAATGCCATCAAAAAGGTTTGTATGTCAACATAACGACGCGAAATAACCCAAAAATTTTAATAAAACACAGATGCTTGCAAATCGAATCTGTTGAAAAAGATATTCACAAAAAAAAACTATGCCAAACAACAGCTTGATTGATTTTCGTGCGTACAAACGCGGTTTAGATATTTTTTTTTATTTTTGTTTGCCCGGATAATGAACCTCAAAGCGTCTTAGACCATGTTTTGACCATGTAACTGTCTTATTGTGTGGTGTGTATTTACTTGTCTCTGATTTTTAATTTACTAACATTATTTTGAAGTGTACCTACTAACAAAATGATGGATCATTGTGTCTGAGAGAATAAATGTATTGAATTGAATACAAAATTATTATTGCAATATTTGGTGTTGGTGGGTTCTTTCATTATATTAGCAGCCCCGAACCTGAATCTGTGCCTGTGTGTTGATAAGAATAAACTCGCCCCCTTAACTTCACTACCTTTAAGTCCCCGAGGGAGGGGAAGGTAGTGAAGATATACCTCTGCTTGACCTTTCGAAAAACAGTCGTGATGTATTTGATAACAAACCATCACCACATTGAACACTTTAAGTCTTATCAGTACAGCTATTTTTTCTTCGATTCAACATGGCTTTCGAAATGAATATTTCCCAGCATTCTCAAATGCGACAATAATTTCAAAATTCCATTGTCTACTCCATATTATATTCCCTGGGCACAGTTTCAAGTCTAGAACTCATTTAGTCGCACGATTATCGGACCTGCAACAGATGAGCCCGATCGTAGCCACCACTTTATAGCATTATGTTTTCCTATTGCAGGCCAACGCAAGCTAAGCTCCACTGGATTTTCTACTAAGTTATTAAGTAAACAAATATTTTCTCTGTTAATATGATTCTAGCTTCTTGGTAAGAGAATTTTGCTCACGGGTACTTTTTAATATAAACTGATTATTCGAGTTTTAGGTACTTAAAGTAGGTTTGAAGTTATTTTTAGCAAAGTTAGTAACTTATTTTTCTTTAAGAGCTTACGCAACAGAATTTAATAAATAATTATGTTTTAAAATAAACATAATCATCTCCCTATCTACACTACAACCTAACTAGAAAATAGCGTTCCATGTGTTGTCATCAATCTACAAGGCATGTGCTACGACAAAGCTACGCACTTGCTACGACAAAGCTACGCACTTGCTACGACCTTGCTACGAGCTTGCTACGAGTTGTGAAAGTAAAATAAAATGTCGAAATATTTCCAGAATTGTTTACTTGTTTACTATTCAATCGTTGACAAACAAACAAAACCCAATGAAACCAAAATAATATTAAGACCTTGTCCAATAAATACTGAACAAATAGTTATAGTTTCTATTTTCCAGTTCGTGATTTCCGTTCGGAACGAAGGATATAAGTAAACGACAAATACTGTGTCCACAAAATGTCCTACACACAATAAAAATAAATATTAAAAAATATCTGTCCAGTGTTGGCTAAAAATAGGGGAAAGTCGGGGTGTTGACAAAGGTGGCCAGGGGATAAAGGACGCGGGTACCAAAATAGTTTGTGTCAACCTATGCTAGTTTGGTGAAATTAAATTAGTTTAAGGTTAATCGAATGAATTGGTGGTTAAAAAGTGCGAAGATCGAAACGCTTTTTGAAAATTATTCAGTTTACACAATTTATTAATCACAGTTCAAAAATTAAAAAAAGATATATTTTGTAGTGTAGTAAGTACTAGAAGTGACTAATTATTTATTTTATTTACTACTGTTTTAAAACGTTTCGTGTGCGGCACGGCATAAAGGAAAGGGCAAATGCAAAATTTGTTAAAAAGAACTTTCCGTTTTCCCGATTTCTGTCACTACACAACATTTGCACTTAGCGTTAGTTACGATTATTTTCATGCATATAGTATCTAAAAAAGTACCAGAAATAATGTTCGTGCGATGATGGGAAATACAATGATGTTTTTCTACCTCACAAAAACATCACAATCGCTTTTATCGTACACGACCTCGGGCGATGCGCCTGGCGTCAGACAAACACGCGCGTGTTGCACGCGTGTCTACACACAGGCTTATGTAACATTACAACACGCCTGTAATCCCCAAAGGTTAGGCAGAAGTGTACTTGATAGTACACCCACACTTCGCCAGTAACGTTTCAGTCCCATGTAATAGGGGGCGAGCCTATTGCCTTCGACCGGGCACAAATCCAGACACCGTGCTGCAACTGAGAAATTCCAATCTGGCCGAATGTGGCCGACCCGGGAATCGAACCCAGGACCTAATAATCAGCAGTCACGCATGCTACCACAAGACACAGTAGTCAAACACTGGCTTGTCATCATCATCTGCCTAGCCTTTTCCTAAACTATCTTGGGGTAAATTTCCAGTCTAACCGGATGTAGCTGAGTAACAGTATTTTACAAGAAGCGATTACCTATCTGACCACCACAACTACTACGTATATACTACTACGTATATGGTATAGTATTACCCAGTAACTGGGTAATACGATAACCTTTAGTAAGACTGGATGTTAGACTTTTGGCTTCTGACTATTCGTAATGACTGTCAAAGATCTACAAATAACCTACAGGCAACAAACAATGACAACCAATAATTAGCTTGCAGGCAAACTTAATAGGCAATGACCGAAATGTATGGGGCAGAGGTGCGTTTTTTAAGGCCATTCATGGATTTTTAATAATTTTATATTTTATTTATAATTACGTACAATGTAAAATTAGGTACTAACGAAATATTATGTTACGAAAATCATAAAAACCAGTCCGTGCTGAGTCAACTGAATAATCTGGGTCCCAGATCAGAACGAATCTCAAAACTACTGATTTTTGGATTTCGCTGGACGTCCCAGATCATAAATCTGATTAAACTCAGATCAGCCTGATTTTTGCTTGCTTAACTTCAATACAAAATTTCGTTTTGATGGTAATGTCTAGTAAAAGTACAAAATTCCATCCATCTGCCTAGCAATTTCCCAACTAAGTTGGGGTCGGCCTTTAGTTAACCAAATGCAGGTGAATACCAGTATTTTACATGAAGCGACTACCTATCTGACCTCCACAACCCAATTAGTACTGGTACATTTCATTACTGGACCCAAAAAACAAAAATACCAATTTGGCAAAAATAAAAAAAAAGACTGCTTACAGGCTGCTATCGTAAAATAGTTCCTATTTTCCCAGAAAACATTCTTCGAGCCACCTCACGTCGCAAATAATTAGGCACGCTAAAGCTCTCAATGAACAAGCCAACTCGAAGTACACAACTCCCCCTGACACGTCGCGGATGAGACCGGGGTGATTAAAAACGTGACCGTCATCACTTGTCGTCGGACGCCCATAAGGGTTTTATCTACTGTGAACCACCCCCGAAGCTTTGTTTATTTATTGTAACGAAACTTTCTTGTTTGATCGCTTTTATAATCAGCTGTGATTACGTGGAAAATTTTGCGGTAATTATGGGAGGGATATTTTTTTTGGGTTTATTTTGGAGGTGTTGGTGAAAAACAACTCACGTTTTACACATATTATTGTGTGTGAACCATTTGTGAGCACAATAAATTTTGCATTCGCACTAAAATGTAGTTTTTTTATTCGATCTCAGAGCACATCAATTACATCTCCTTTTCAGTGTAACAGCAAGATGACTTTAACTATAGCAGAATAATGTCTGTTTTCATAAGTGATAGCTCAATAAGTGCCTAAAAAAAAGCGCCTTGAAAGAAATCCAACTTTCAGTGCCGAGCCGAGAATTGAAAATCTAACGTCATGCTTTTACTAGACCTACCTGCTCTAGTAAGGGTGATAAGTGGTATTAATTTACAATTAAATTTTTGACGTGACAACGTCTAATAAATCGATGAACGGCGGCTGCAAGCACGAAAAATGATGACTCATTGTAACGTTACGCTCATTGTAACATTATGATCGGAGCGAGAGCGCTGCACGAGCGAGCGAAAGGCACTATCGGCTTGAGCGTTCGGCTTGCTATTCATAAAAGTATGCAATCATTTCATCATTGTTTTATTATGACGTTGTCACGTAAAACTATCGTCCGTAAACCGACTTTAAAGACAACCAATTTTTTTTAAAGACTGTAGTCTTTACAGAGTTACAGCTAGAAGGTCTAACTGCCTCACCAGAAGTCTAAATACTTTTACAAAAGCAAACTGCCTTTCACAGTTTTTTCCACATGTATATACAGGTTCATTATCTTTGCAAGTATCACATCAATTTGATATTATAAAATTTCGAAACTGAGGAGACAAAGAAGTTCGCAAACAGTTACAATAACATAAATCATGTTTGAGAACCGTTAGAACAGTCTTTTGATGCATGTGAAGACAAATTGAGCTATAAAACCAAATCGTAACACAACGGAGAATGGAATTGCCCATTTTAAGTAAAATAGTTTTGATAGATAAAAAGTCTCGTTTAGAAGTCCTTTTAAGTGTGTTTAGAAAAGTCTTGTCCATATTGGTCATGAATATTCAAGAAGCATCTCAATGTTTGCCCTTATTTGAATAAAATGTGTAATAATAATATTTTTTTTATTTTTTTTAATGTTTTTTTCTATACTATGTATTTCGTATAGATTTTTTTAATGTAAATAATGTGTTAAAGGATTTGTATAAAGAAAAAGAAAAATTTCGATTTAATTGATCTAATAATATTATCATACATAAAATTATACTACGTATAACAAACCCCACGCCAAAAACCGCAGGAACCTGCTCAACACAAACAAGTTTCATTACAAACTACATAGTAAATTCTCATTGAAGAATCTCTATTGACACTTATACTGCGAGCGAAGCTGGGGGGTTAATCCTAGTAATATTTTACTACATGTTATATTTTATAATGTTACTAAACTGGGAAATATAAGTAGGGAATTTATGTGTTGTAAAAATGTTATGTGTGAGGCGATTGGGTCACGCAGGGGGTATTCGGGCAGCTACGATTTTTATTAACTGTTTGTATATGTTGTGTCGCCGTAAAACTAAAAATGACCCTTACGTCGCTTGGGGGCATATGGATAGGAGACGTTTTTCTCGGTCCTTTTGAATTGAAAAGAATTTTAGTCAATATTTCGCCTTGTGAATTTTAATCAGTGTATTTTGTTGTTGTACAGGTGTGTGCATGATTTGTTGTTTATTTATGTTTTACACAATGTAGTAATATATTATTTCTTGTATTGGTTTTTCGCACCTAATCAAGACTAATTTTAGCTTAAAACTTTTTTTAGTAAACATCATACTTGGTAGAAAAATCAAACAAAAATAACTACGATTTATTGTTGCACCCATAAAAGCACAGGTTGTGCAAAATTAAAGAAAAACATGGGGGCCGTCAGCTGCATATCATACCCGTGGGAATTGTGTCAACCACGGCATTGAGCTACTATGATTTTTGAGGAACATAACCCCGTCTGTGCTAGGTTCCAATCACTAGCAAAAATTTTAATTGTTACTTCTTTATTTGTTCATAAACTTTTTATACAGTAACCTAGGTATGATAAACAAAAAATATATAAATATTTTACTACTACAATTAAATTAATATTTTTCGTGATCATTTACTAGTTATTTTTTTTTTTTTGTAAAGCGAGGGTTTGCCGTAGGTCTAATTATAATTATTATAAGTTCGTGAACTTCAGCTAATAACATTTATAGGTCTACAGATAATATTCGTGGACGCAGACAGAATATCTTCTGATCAAAAACAAAAAGATTTATATACTAGAAGCCAGCCAGCAACCATAGCGATGGTAGGTCCACCTCTGCCTAACTCATTTGAGATCACAAGCGTTATGTTGTCACGAAAAGTCAAAAAACTCCTAACAGGCTCTTCACGCGATGAAAACTACAAAACTCGTCATCACTATCCCGCAGCCTAAAATACGATGAAACAAAACTCATAAAAGCGATAGATGAGTTTTGAATATTTCTGCAGGATGTCATATATTTTCTGGATGCATTGTGCTGTTGGTGCAAACTGCCAATATATCTCTCAATTATCGAGCAATATCACAGCAAACCAAAAACGTAAAAGATATTGTGAGAATTCATTTAAAATTTGACTTACTAATACTAATATTAGGAATAAAACTATCTCTGTATGTTTGCCTGTATGCTACCTTTTCACGCCTGAATGACTGAACGGATTTCGACGAAATTTGGCACACAGGGCTGATTACGTACTGGAGTTGTATACGGAATGCTATGCTACGTTTCAAACATAGAACCTAACACAACACAATAGATACACCTAGGCCGGTTTATACCTACATACTGTAGATTCAGTCTTCATAGCGTGACTATCAATTGCCTACTACACAATAGGTTTCTAGGGTAGGTATATGTGTTTATTGAAGTGTTAATTGACAGATCCATGTTGAATTGTTCAGCAATGAACGTCACGGGATGACGTGACGATAATGGAGGCACTAATCAGTATAATGAGTAAGGTATTTCGTGTGAAAACCCAATTATACGTTTTCGCTTATTAAATACTAAGTGTCTCTGAATTAAAAGCTAAAATAACAATGCACTGTTAGACTTGCAACTCTAACGACTTCACAGTATCGGGATTATTATACATAGATACGCAATTTCTAAATCCCCTATTTTTTTGTAATTGTCCACGCTATTATGGTAGTCCAAAACAAAATATAGTCAAATGTCCACGCTACCATGGTAGCCCAGTAAATTAGTTCCGAAAAAACGCACAAATGTTTCCTGTATAACAGTCTCTATAACTTTGCCCTCTATGTTATCTGTATTCAATTCCGCGTCGAATGCAAAAAGAACGAGAATCTCAGCCGTA
Organism: Cerastis rubricosa; assembly: GCA_949152445.1. NCBI lineage: Eukaryota > Metazoa > Arthropoda > Insecta > Lepidoptera > Noctuidae > Cerastis > Cerastis rubricosa. The sequence goes on along the minus strand of OX424525.1, from coordinate 14,276,051 downwards.
CAAAATTAAATGTGAAAAAAGTTTTAAACGTCAGTTGTCAAATTTCACCGTATTGAGTTGTTGTGATTTAAGTTCCCTGGTTTTAAAACGTGAATATTATTTTATTTATAACCCAATGTATATAGTGTTATACATCAAAATAAACCTCGTTAATCAAGCTTTACGAATATCTAGAGTGCCAAAGTAAGGAAATATGGGTATTAAAACAAAGCTTATAATAATATAGTCTAGTTTCATTATAAATAGGTTTTATTGATACGAACTACAATTCTTATTGTAGAAACTGACATTCAACACATATTCTAAGGTTCACATTTTTTTTTAAGTAGTTTTATCTAGTTGTTGTAATTAGTTTTAACTTAAATAGATTCTGTATAGTTTCAGCTATACACACGTATTTTTTATTTTGGTGTAACTGCAGTAGTTTACGAGAAAATAAGCTTTAAATGGGAAGTGGCGGGTGGGGGCTATCGAAACTTCCAAGTGCGCGCGGGCATGTGCGGCGGGGTAGCCATGGTTACCGCGGACATTTCACCGGAAATTCAGCAGCTCGGAATCTAGATTTGTGCGAAAGGTTAATAGGCATGCACCTTTTTACGAACTTAAAACATAACTGACCAAATATAAAATCAAAATATTTTTATTTCACACTAGCTGTCCGGCGCAACTTCGTTTGCTTCACATTTTCCCCGTTTTCGCAACATTTTTCATTGCTGCTCCACTCCTATTGGTCGTAGCGTGATCATATATAGCCTATAGATTTCCTCGATAAATGGGCTATCTAACACTGAAAGAATTTTTCAAATCCGACCAGTAGTTTTTGAGCCTATTCATGCAAACAAACAATCAAATCTTTCCTCTTTATAATATTAGTTTAGATTTTAGATAGGCCTACACGAGCACTTATAAAACGTCGACAAAAGGTGCTCGGATACGGCTTTCGACACCGAAAATTGATGTATTTGTCATTGTCCAGTGTCCACAACTTTGTCCGTTCCGATTTGACCGTACCTGTACCTTTGCCAACTCCCTCAAGCCATAAAAGCGTGAAGTCACGTCGTGTTAAACAAGTCAAAATCTCTGTTTTTCGAACCATTGTCTAAGTTACCGCAGCTATTTTACGCAGATCAAACTTTATGTTTACAAAATTTATTCATGACATGATCCCTCGTAAATACATTTGGGACTTTATTGTCGTAATGAATTTGATATGGTTTATGAAAACAGACTTATCTTTTACTCTATTATGTTAGTTTATTTTTAAATTCTCGTTTGTTGCCTTTTTATTTGTTGTGATTTACTTTTGGGTGGTGACGTCTTTTTGTGTTTTAATTACGTATGTTTAAGTTTCGTCCTTATCTTCCTAGCCTTTTCCCAACTTTGTTGGGGTCGGCTTCTAGGCTTACTGGAAGCAGCCTATCTGACCTCCACAACCCAGATAAGACTGGGTAATACGATACCCCTTGGTAAGACTGGTTGTCAGACTTTTGGTTGGGTTACTGACTACCTGTAACGACTGTCAAAGATCTACAAATGACAGCCGGGACCAACGGCTTAACATGTTTTCCGAGGCACAGAGAAACTCGGTATGTAATGATGGTCACCAATCCACAAACAACTCCTCTAAAGCTTTATTTTATATAAATGAAACTTCTAACGTAGGTCAAAATCATATGATTTTGAGGGTATGATGGTACAACAGGACGTGATAAAACCAGTGCAGTAGGGTATTGTCACATAGCACTTCACAATATTTTTGAATTACAATCAAACGAGTATCAAAACGAGAAAGGCTGGAAAATTATAGGCTGATGATGATGACGATGAGTATCAAAACGCAAGCGAAAGCTTACACGGCGATTTTCAATGCAATATTTTATGGTAAAACGTTGGAATCACACGTCAACATCCCACCGTTCAAAAGTTAATTTAAAAAATATAAAATTGTCATTAATGATTCCAAAATTATACAATAAATCATTGTACTGAACGTATTTGTGTGTCCAGGGCATATAACCACTCATTATATTTTGTGCTCATAATCTCAGTTCGAACAAAATAACACTAAAAGACATCTCCTGAATGTATGTAATGTACAAATAGTTTCGTTCGAAAAGTATTTCAAATATTGTTCCTTTCCTTTTGTTGTTATAATTCTTAAGCCAGGAGTATTTTGAAAATATTGAATCAATTTTGAAAGACCCAATTTCTCAGAGAAGCAAGAAATCTTTCGAAAAACCCTAGCAAAATCACTTTCCTTTTTAAATTCTTTTCTATTGTCTTCTGCAGTGGGGAGGTGAAAAGCGCGAGCTAGCACATATTTCTTCGCGCTTATTTCACCTACTGGCTTTATACAAAATTGATACAATAAATCGGGAACTAACCCAATAGGAGCTAGGCGGCGTGCGTTCGCTACAAGTACTTGCAGATTTCTACGTTTTGTTCTTTACTTGCGGTCGCGTTCCACGATCAAATTGAAAATTCCGACCGGATATCTATGGTAGTACTTTGTGTGATTCTTGCACATGGACAACTACGAAGCACCTCGTATTTTTTAAACATATTTGAAGAAGATTCATACTTACACAAAACGCTGTTTAAAATCTCGCATAGAATTATGATGACAAAAGCAAAAAGCTTGTATTTGAAGTAGATTAAATTTAAATGGCATGTTAATTAAAAACAGCTACGTTAAAAAATAATTTTAAACGAGACAAAATTACTTTGAAGCAAGAGTTTATCTATAAAAGTTGCTTGTTTAAAAAAAAATTGAAGCATTCTGTTGGCGCAAAAATCAATTTCGCCTTCAACTATTATTACATCGCCGGCCACAGATTGATAATAAATAAAAGCGCTTAAAAACTTTTAATATGAGGAAAGAAATTTATTCACGGAGAACATGTCCTATCAAAATATCTCGGGCCACACGTTATGTCGGCACATTCTTCTCCTAAATTGAAATTCTCGAACGCTCTCCCTTCGCAAGTAGGACGGGTTCAGAGCCAAAAGACAAATACTTTGAATGTTCGATTAATGTGATCAAATATCATCTTTTCTTTAACGGTTTATTTTATTAAAGCTTTTTGGTGTATTCTTTTTTTGCGGTTGGCCTTTTGAGGGTAATCTGATATTAGAATGCTTGTCAGAAAAATGTGGTAATTTGGCTTAAGAAAATTCACAATAATAGCCCATTTTGTAAAGCGAAAGTTTGTGAAAATAATAGATTTTAGATAGGTCCTAGAATTTTATATTTACTTATGTAAATAAACCGTTACCGTTAACCGTTAATTACGTATATAATTATTTTGGTAAACAATTTATTTGGGTAATCAGATAAAGTAACCATATTATTAGTTTCCAATTTCTTGTGTACTTAAACTGATTTTCACTGATAATTAAGTGAAAAGAATGATTAAAGCAGGCTTGACAAGCAAACGTACCGAGTATGTCTCTTTTAGTTGTACATAAGTCATGCTTCTCCATAAAAGCAAATCTGATATACTAAGTATGTAAAATAATATATTGTGTCATATCGTTTGTTCTTAACATAATAGATACCTGCTTTATTTGTGACGCCTCGAATTTAATTTGTTGTTAAAAACGAAAACATTTTAAAATGATCATTAGATTTTTTACAATGTTTTTATCAAACAATTGCCTGTTTCCCTTCAATTCCAAGCTTTGCATATTTTGTTTGACACGTCCATCAATGTTTGCTTTTATCGCGACGTTTTTCCTTGTTCAACCGATTCGAAAAGATATCGTTACATCATTCATATAAAACAATGATATTTCTTGTTATTAAACACGTTAAAAAATACCAAATCTTTTTTTTACGATTATTTTCAGTTTTAATATGTGAAATAGTTTCAAGAAAGAGATAAATATTTTGGTAGGTGTTAAATAAGAGTATTTTGATGTCCACTTATACCCATTCATAGGGAAAAGGCGCATCACGAATTACTTTATTGTAAATAGACTCATCATCAAATTCATGCCGACGCATTTATGTAAATAAAATCAGCGAAATAAAAACAAATGACGTAAGCAGTTCCAAATTCGAAAAACGAAAACATGGCGGCTCAGAAAAAAAAGAACTCGATAAACGTCCTCACAGAGGGATAAGAAAGGATGTGTTTTGTGCCAAGTGCTCATGATTGTAGGAAAGAGGAGCCTCTATACCCTTGTACATTGATCCGAGTGGGAACGTACGGCTTGTTTCGCAGAACATCCTTTGAGGCGGTCGGGTGGACGAGCCTTTGAACGGTAGCTTGGGTGCATTTTGATAGCGGTATCGATTTTAACAGTGAATAGATTTTTACTTTATTTCTTTTAGTTCTCTTTGGTGTAAGTGTGGGGCTTTTGTTCGTGGTCGCATCTGCTTATGTTTAACGGCTTCATGGATGTGTTTGAAGAACATTTTTGACTCAACGTGTTTAACTATTGTAATGAGGGTATAGTGCAACATATGTTAAAAGTCCTACTTTTAACATATTTTACGCTCTAGAAAATATTTTCAGAGCTCGGGTTATATCACCATGAAAACACTATTTCACTCAAACAAATAAATCTAGAATTTATTGCTACACAACTCCTCAAGTGGTCCCTACGCACTACTTGATTTCTGTACCTAAAATAAAAGAAAAACAGGCGTAAAATAAGATAAATAAATCCTTGCAATCCGTCTAAAAGCTTACAACTAATCAAATCGTATAAAGTCACCCTCAATCATAACTTCCTTCCTACGCTGTGGGGTGACTATGAACCCCTTACATTTTTCATTTTCTCTCTATTTTGAATAAAATTACTGTAGACAAGCTAACGGAAAGTAATAAATAATAGCATAGTTTCCGCATGCATTCTAGACTCGAACTTTAAAAATGAGATTCGCGGATGTACGTCGAATAAATTTACATTCCTTTTTTATTTATAATAGTGTTTGAGTTTAGCTAAAAGAATGTGACAAAACAGTCTGAGTTTTGGACGAGTTATTTGTCGTGATGAAGTAAAACCGCGAATAGGAAGATGAAGCAATTATTCAGCTTAGTCATGCATTGTATTTCCGCTCATTAGGTGTATATTTATTTAATTTACAACGGCTGGGGGCCGACGATAAGCTCCGGAGCGTGCGCCGCTGTGCCTCCGTCGACTGAATAACAATGCAAATGGACGTCTAAAATGCTGCTCCTCTGTTATGCAAAAGAAACGGGAAAATTGTATTATCTGGCGGTATCGTTACATTTTAGAGGCGCTGATCTGGTTTTCGATGATAAATTGAATGGGAATTTGCTTAATACAGTTTATGCTTAGAATTAATTTTATGTTCGGAGGTGTCAATGTACGAAATTTTGTCAAAGTGGAGTATTTTCCAAAAGGTAATAGTTGCGACAAAAATATAGAAGACTCCTAACTTCTCGTTTTTTGTTCTATGTTTCAGAAACTCCAAATCTCAAGTGAAACACACGAGTCCTTAATTCCGTATGTAGAAAATGTCAGACAGCATAAAAAAACCCCAAATTACACCTGGCGTGAAACACAAACCCTCGCTAATCATGTGCCGTAGCAAATACAATTAACTCAAATTAAAAGCGCTTTGTTAATAAACAGAAGTGTAACAACGTTAATCTGAGAAACAATGAGATTATGAGAATATTTTTCAAACAATCCTGGCCTTATAACTTTTTCGGTGGCCCGCCTTTCGCGCATACTAAAATAATATGCGAGTAAAATTGTACCTGCGCTGAAAACGTGGAATTTTCATTTGTTAAACGTTTATTAGTATTTTGTTTTAAAAAAGTGTATTGTTGACTTAGTTTTTGTATTATTATGATTTATATGTTCTGTATGGTGTCGGTCGTAAAGAATAGCACCATCCCATGTCTTCCCGTGGGTGTCGTAAGAGGCGACATAGGGACTTAGCAGAGAATGGGCAGCAGCGTTCTCTGTGCTTTTGTAACAACCGTGCTGCGATCGCCAACCCGCTTGCCAAGCGTGGCGATTATGGCAAAACCCCCCCTTCTTGGGGGAGGCCTATGTCCAACAGTGGACGTCTTTCGGCTGAAATGATGATGATGATGATGATTTATACGTAAACGAGAAAAGTGTTAGAAATATTCAGTTTATTTGGTTAGAACTTATTTCATAGTTTCTGTTTGTCGATCGCCCGTTTATTAAAAGATTGTTTTCCAACAATTCACTATACATATACAGTAAGTAATTGTTGAGCATTTTGTGATCATGATGAACTTGCCACTTATAGGACACAAAATTTGTTGTTGTTGTTGCAAAAAATGTCGACAAAATAATATCTAAATTAAAATTAAAACGAACTAAGCAAAGCTTTCATCATTATATGACAATACATTGTATACCTTTTTATTCCCAAAACCCATATTTACTTTACAACAGAAAAATAACTAATAAACCAAACTATAACCACTAAATTCATTTCGAATTGTGTGAACCCGTGTACGGCATGTCGAGTGGACCCACGTCGTAGGGAGGAGCAAAGTGGTCCGATAACCGCGGGAAACCGCAGCCTATCGCTTTTTGATAGCATCACTTTGCCCAACTTGCCATCTGACGGCCATTAGGTACGGGATATTGAAAAAGTGAGCCTCGCCGATCGAAACCGTGTGTCCGTATTTGTGACGTCATATGTTAGCACTTATATATATTATTGTGATAAGATGTTCGATACTATTGGTTTTGAAGATCTGTTTTAGATCTCATTTCATTGTATTTTAGTGGAACGTAGGACCAACTTCACAAATTAAATTGAATGTAATCAGCAGATTAAAAATTACGTTCAAGATCTGTCAGTGTCATCATTGCTATGTAGTTTTAACCCCTGGCAAAAAAGAGGTGTGTTCTAAGTTTGAAGTGTATATCTGTTAAAATGTGTGTTGTCATCATAGCTCCAAAACGGATAAACCGATTTTGTTATTTATTTATTTAGAAATACATTTTAAGCTTACAGTTTTTTACCAAGAGTAAGTAAAGTAGTAGGAAGCAAATGTTTTTTAGTAGTATTTTACCAAAAGTTACTAAAAAACATTTTCGAAAAATAGTGTTACAGCTAAATTAAACCGATTATAAATGATATAGGGAAACAGAAATTTCCAATTATCTTTTTTATTAAAGACATTTCGAAAATGTTTTTAGTAACTTTTTAGACCTATGTATCCTGCTTATGCGTATTAAGTTGCATAAAAATCGGTTCAGTCATTTCGGAAAATAAGGACTTGAAAGTTTGTTTAAAATGCCGTTAGGTGTAAACGCTCTTACTCGTAAATGCTTACAATAACCATATTAGAATGTCGAATAGCAATCTTGTAATCACAATAATTCAAAAAGCAAAGTAAAATGTTTTGCCAATACATAAGAAGTCCTAATTGAATATTGACAGCTCTTAAACGCGGTTACGATGAACAAATCGCGTTTAGTTTATTATTTGAAATTCAACCTTGTTAAAGTTCTGTGAATATAAGTTTTTAAACTGACATCGTCACTATCACTATCACACTTGTAACAGGATATTTACCATGTTTATTATTTGTTTTGAGTTCCCGATATTATGGTATTATAGTAAATATCCCGTTACAAGTGTTATAGATAGAATTCTGTGAATATTCCAAACTGTGATATTTGATACTATTGCAAGTGAATTGAATTTAGCCTTTGACCTCCGATCGAAAATACATGCTACTCTCACTAAAGCTGGGAACTTCCAAATTTATTCACCTCAATTACCTGTCTGAACTTGATAGCTGCAATTTCGCATGTATTAAATTGCCTTCCTCCAATGTATACGATTTAATTATACAAAGGGTTCTTCATCATCATCATGTTACTTAGGGTTAGTGCAGTACGTTTTTTTTCTTCCATTCTCTTCTGTCATCTGTCATTTACCTACTGCTTTTTCTTACATATTATTCCTCACGCAATCCTCCCATCGTTTCCTTGGTCTTCCTGTCTCTCCATTTATACGCAGGGCTAATGACAATTTCCCGTATTTATGCAAAATGGAACAACACGGCAAATTTTGTTTTTCACTTTTTTTTATAGTTTTAAAAGTGGTCTAAATTTTCCTTTGGAAACAAGGTATACTAAAAGCAAAACAGAACCAACGAATTAAAGCCTGATTACGATAGTATAAATACATAGGGTAATTTATATTAGTAAATCCCTGGGTTCCTGGGTTGTGGTTCTTTTTTTTGTATATTTGAAAACCTGATGTGATTAAATGTTGAAAGGAACCACATTCACATGTTCTTAATTATCTAGAAAGTTAAAGAGTATTCAGAGCAAATATATATACACACACATACTTAAATAATAATTTATCAATAAATTTAAATAAAATAAATAGTAATTTTACTCCATCTAACCGAGCTGCACACGTTTTTGGAAATGTGAAGAAGAAGAAGTGCGTGTTTGCTGAGTGGTTCCTTTTTGCATAAATACGGAAAATTGCATTAAAAAAAAAAAAACAATAAAACAGTGGCTATGTGAAATATATCGGACGTCGGAATATTGAAAAGAAAATATTTGAAAAAACGTATATTTGCCATCGAGTTGCAAGCTCAAAAAATCTTTCATATATAAAAATCCCGAAATTTGGCAACCCTGCGTAGTCACTAACACAATAATAGTGGGCAAATTGGTTCGTTATCGATAAATATGTGGCTAACACGAATCACGTGTTGGTCTGGCAACACATCATTTTCTTTGTAGGTCAATTTTGCTAATAGTCAGAACGAAAGGATTTATTGTCTCTCGCGATTATATTCAGGATTAGTCTTGTTTTGTAACGAAAGTTATTTTGGAAGAACTCAAAATGAAGCATCAGGATAATCTAGCAGGGTCTGTTTGTGATCTTTTGAAACAGTACGGGTGAATGATTCAATTTAACTGAAAGAAAAAGTAAAATTTGGGTTAGTTTTGTTACATTCGTATTATGACTCTCGAAAAATAAATTATTCATGTTTTCAACCATTTTACATTGTATATAAAAATATTATTTTAGACAACAAAATACACAGCTTTTTAAAACAAAGTCTTATCATTCATAGTGTTCCCACTGATGGGACTGGTGAGACACAGGACCTGTCCCTGTAAGAGTGACCCAAATTTTATAGATTGAAAAATAATCGTAGGTTCCGAAATACCACTGTTGAAGCCTCGAGCAAAGCTCTGTTACAAAACTAAAAACACACCTAAATATTTTTTTTTAAATATGTGCCTCATACTTGTTGTGTACTGTGACCTGTGTCCTTTTTGCTAGTTACCACAGAGCACAAAAGCTTTTTTCTTGTTCCGTTTTTCCATGACATGACCTCTTAGAATATAGATACAGTAAGCGTAATTGATAACAAAGTCTTTTGTAATTGGATCAAAGTCGCATTAAGATTCGCTTTGCGGCTTTTGAATTATTATCGTCTTACCCATTGTACAGAAGTTGCTAAATAAGATTTTTTGAGATGAAATGGTTACCGCTTTGGAAAAGTTTTTCAGAACCCTTGATTTTTTCGGAATACTTGCAGATTTCGTAGTAGAAGTATTACAGATGACAGGATATTTTTACGTAAGGATTGTAGCAAGTAGCAGGCCAAGGAAAAAGGGCGTGACTCATGTACGTATGTTATTTTCAGTGTTATTAGGTGATAATATGTTGGACGGCGTGGCTGGCGCAGTCGTTGAGTGATCGACTGCTGGTCTGCGTGTTGCGGGTTCGATCCCCGCACGAAACAAATATTGTTATGGCCTACAGATAGTTGTTCCGGGCCGGCAGTTTGTGTATGTGAGTTTAAATGTTTGTAAAACGCACCCACGATACAGGACAAATTCCTAGTATGCTTTTTAAGAAAAAAAAAGTACTTACCTCATTAAAATTTGAATAACAAAAAATCGAAGTACTTCACTTAGGTTTTCAGATAAATTACGTTATCTCACAAATAAGTTTCAGAAATAAAAAAATCTTCTCTATCTTTCAATAATCAGAAACATAAATACACCTTCGTCAGTATGGAAAGAAATATTTCCCTCTGTTAGCGCTCCCTAAGCAAAGATTTTTCGAAATTCGACCCGCAAGGATAGAAAGGTCTGTAATGCGTTCACGGATAGTATCGTCGGCTTGTTTATATTTATATAACTTTTGTCTGGGTTCACCTCCTCTCGCCCCATAATATCACATTTGTTCATGTTCACCCTCAATTTCTTTTTCACATACTTTGCTGAGTCATTGATTCCTTTTTAGTTGGTGGTTGGTTTTTGTCTTGTGTGTTTTGTGCACCTACCATCTTTATTATAATATATACGACACATTTTTAGTAATGGCGAAACAGTACTTCCTCTTGGTCCAGTGGTTACAATCGGGAATGCTGAGCAAGAGTTCCTGGGTTCGATTCCCGGGTCGGGCATATATAAATAGAAAAACCCAATAAAAATTCGCTTCTAATAGCAGCCAGGGATTCCGGACTTGTGCCCGGTTGATGCCAATACGCTTGCCCCCTGTTACATGGGATAGGCGAATTGTAGGAGTACTATTAGGTAAATCATCATCATCATTTCAGCCAAAAGACGTCCAATGCTGGACATAGGCCTCCCCCAAGAAGGGGGGGTTTTGCCATAATCGCCTCGCTTGGCAGGCGGGTTGGCGATCGCAGTACGGTTGTTAAAAAAACACAGAGAACGCTGCTGCCCCTTCTCTGGCAAGTAACTTAGTCGCCTCTTACGACATCCACGGGAAGATATGGGATGGTGCTATTCTTTACGTCCGACAATAGTGTCGGACGTAAAGAATAGCTCCACCTGATCTGTATAGACAGATCAGGTACACCTCTGCTTAACCCTTCGGGGATTACAGGCGTGATGTTCTGTGATGTGTAAGGTAGACCATTGTACAATCGGCAAAATCCAACTGTCCGTGAGCCTCCCATGAAGTACATCACGAATTTAATTAAAATGCGCTATGTCGGTGCGTGCGTAGCTTTAGCGCTCTGTTCCACATAACCTAGCACCGTAATCCCAGTTTTACCAATGTAAACACACACTAAAAAACAATAAAAACAAAATAGCAATCGTCAAAAATAATCCCTCACTATTGAAAATATAAAAGGAACTAGCAAAATGGTTAGCTCTGTAAATAATAAATGAAGACTAATGTAAACAAAGTACAGTCACGGCCATAAACATTACAATTTTTATTCTTTCTCACTTTAATTGTTCTACGGTTTATTCTACGGGCTGTTTCTTTTATTTATATAGAGCAGGTAATTCGTTTACCCGTGAGAATAGTTTCAACACGTGCCTCGTCTAGACGAATTGACTGTAATGGACTTTGTGCCCGCACTGGCTCGTCGTATCTGTGTGTTTACACAAAGAGGGAAATATTTATCGAGAGAGGTTAACGCTGAAATAGCTTCAAGTTTTTTGTTCTTTGTGTAGTTTTTGAACACGGCTTAAAATAATGTTGGAAGTTCTCTTATTCGGATGGAATTTTCGTGTGATTTTTTAAACAAATTCATAGTAACTCCCTATAATTTGATGCTGTCTTAAGAAAATGCATATATGAAACAGATTTCCCATTAAGAGTTTTGTTAAAAATTTCAACTGTCTTTGATAAAACCAAAATCACTTGTACACATGTTATTTAGATGCATTCGAGCTACGAGAAAAATCTATTGTACCTTCATAATTACGAAAGCTCAACGGAATCATGAAAAAGACGTTGCTACAAAACCATCAAAATATTTGAAAAACTTTGCTGCTCTAAATATTAGCTAAAGTGTAGTTGACACTATAACAGTTTACTGAAGTTTTCGGTGTTGTAAATAAACTGCCAAAGATCATAAATAACAATAATATTTCAGGCTCACAGAGAGAAATGGCGCAAAAGTAGCAGACAAATTGTTTCGCGTCCACTCGGAAAACCATTAATTAACCCATTTTCTACCGTCACTTTACAAACTGTAGAAAATAAACTAGGAAAATGTGTAATCCGTTAGCTTTTGTATAGTTTGCTACGTAGGTATTCAGCTAACAATTTTTCATCATAATTTTTCGTTCGTTAATTTTCAGGCGAGCTATTTATCTAGATTTTTAAATGTTATTCAGGTTTATTTTTTTCTAAAACTATGACGTTATGAAACTAAAATACACAGTTTCATGTACGTATGTTTGGGGAATAGTAACATCGTCCTATTGAAAACGGATTAAAACAGAAATCTTGGTACCCTCAGCGTTTGTTTTTTTAATCAAACTAAAAATACACCTAAAAAAGAAAAGTACGCAAAAAATTCTGAATTCATTTTCAAATGCGCAAAGAATAGTAGAGCTAAATCTGTTCACATCAAAACTTGGTAGACGACCGACCTCAGCAATTAAGTCACTCGAAATATTTAATGAACAGTGCTAGTTCCGCGCCGGAAATGACACTTAATCGGCTTAACTTCGCCTCAAAACTTACCCCGGGCAAACACCCCCATTCTACCCCCTCCACCCCAAAGAACCATACCTACACTGCATCAAAGAAGTTGGAGAATGTGCAATTATGAGATTGTTTTAATTTAGAAACAATGTTGTTAAAGAATTTCCTTACTTCGAATGAGCTCTCTGAAACCCCAAACCAGAATTCTTGGTTTCCCCCACATTGTTTCGTCGTTATTGCTTTCTGTCGATCTTTAATTTATTTTTCTCTGGTTAACAATTTTCCTTAGGAGATGTTTGCGTTCACATTGTTTGTTCAGATCAGCTCATAAGCATTGTTTACACAGATTATCCGTTTTGAAAATTGAACATGAGGACACTGTTACCAATAGTTTGTTGGAGTTTAAGATTTTAATTGGCAACGTTTTATAACCTCATGGAATCGGAACTGACTTCTACTTCATTGTTAAATGTGATTTTGTATTAACGAAAATCGTTTATAATGTTAGTCATGCACTTCATTTTTGACATAATAAAATAAAATACATTATAAAACAATGAACACCCAAAAATACGGGTTGCACTCCGGGAGTGCCGGCAGAAGTGAAAACTTGAATATTAACGTTGTGCATCTTTGATATTTTGGAATGGTTAGGGAATAATTTTGCACAAATTGCTTTAATTATCAGTATAAAAGTACTATCATTTTAGTGGTAAAATATAAATTATATTGCGCTATCGTACACAAACATGATAATTTATATTACATTAAAAATGTAACAATTATGAATTATTACAATCCGTCTTACGAGTTTTTTGTTTATGCATAAGATATTTTGGAAACCCAAACTCAATGGCAGATGTCATAAAGTTCAAATTTCTTCGTAACCTAATGTCAATCCGTCTTACGAATTTTCGATCAGACCGAGACAGAGATCCTGACGCGAGTTTAACATTTTTTACCCATCACAAAAATGCACAACGCCTCTAAAAAAGTTTTCACTTCAAAAAAACAAATTTAAGGCAAACGAATCCCAAATGGGAACTATAGCAGTTTTAAATAATAATGAATAAGCCAGACGAATGTTTGTTTCTAACGGTACGTCTGAACCTCTCTAAATATACTTGAACAACAATAACAAGGGTACAACATCTCAGAGACTTCGACGTCCGAAATAAAGTTTGGGCCAACATTTAACTAGTTGGAGCAAACAAATCCGGAGTGCGAGTCTAGTGGCGCGAATTGCACTCGGGCCGTAGACCGGCCGTCTAACTTGTTCGTAACGACTTCAAAAATGTCTAGGAAAATATTTGTTTTGCAAACCAAGAAACGAGTATACAAGATCTGATGGCACGTCTGTTTAGATGTATTGTTTTGTGTGCCACTGGCCCGACTCAACTTTTATTGCGGATGATGTTTCTGGGTTTGACCCATGCTGCATGAAAAATGAGGTTAGTGTAAAACTAGAACAGTGTATGAGTCGGTAAACACCGTCGTACATACAATTTCATGTAAACTTTTGAAGATTCTCACTAAAAAGTAATCAGTTGAAGGCATAAAATAATCAGGTAGGTTTATTTACAGTGGTGTCAACCAAAAGTATTAACTAATATTAAATTCCTTAACGAACGAATGCACGATTTCATTTAAGACACCTGTAATAAAAGGAAGGAACGTAAAACTCGTAAAAGGAACTCAAGTTAGAAATCTAATCTGCCGTCAGTACTTATCAAGTTGTTAGAGATAACCTCTGATTGAGATCCGTCGACAGTCGTAAGTGGCGGGAATCGGATTCCCCTCAACGACAATGGGCGATTTACCCACTGATCCACTCAGTGATATCATAAGTCGATTCGTCTACGGCAGGGATCGCGAACTTTTGGCATGTGTGCGAAGGTTGGCGTCTGAAAAATATTGAAGAATGAAATCTTCAAGAAGATTTATTTTACTAGTAGGTACATTGAACTTAGTTCTGCCCAAATGTACCAACGCATATAAAATATCTCTCACTTCTGAAGTAATTATAATGATTTTAGATCATTAACGAAGACTAATTTTAAACTTATTCCAAGCCGTAGGTTTTTGGATGTGTATGGGACTGATACTACTTGATAGTGCATTACTGCATATACAGGGTGTAACGAAAAGGGTAAATACAAACTTAAGGGTGTGAAAACTGAACATGTTTCTCCACAAACAAACATCGTTATAACGAAAAAATTATCTGCTGCCCCATACAAAATTATCAATACCTATTCGACCCAAATGTATATTATATTAGAGTTTTATCAGATATTTTTTTCGCTATGACGATGTTTCTTTGTAGAGTAACCTGTACAGTTTGATGGCCTGTAGCACACCGTTAAGTATGTATATACCCTTTCCGTTACACCCTGTAGAATGTTGAATGCGTTTCTCGTAATTAGCTGTATTATTGTGAGAAAGTGGATAGGTTCACTTTATCAGAACTATTTTTTTTATTTTATTTTTATTCTGTTAACAATAGAATAAAATAAATTAAAAACATTTTTATGGGTAAACAATTTAATATTTAGTTTGGTAAACTTCAGATAACGAAACGTCATAGCCAAAATATGTTATCCACTGTATTCACAGGGACACAAAAAGGTTCATGATCCCTGATCTAGGGCCACGCTCGAAGTCCCTTGAACAAATACGTATCGAACGTAACTGATTGTTCGTGTAATTTATTGAGGATGTTAATGTGATCCCTTCTTGACATATTGCTTACGTATTATTTTGTAAGTAGTACTTGAACGGTTTTATTTTTGGAATAAGAAAAGGTTTTTTTTTTATAAAGCTAATGGCAGTTGGACATACCTGTATGGGGTCTCTAAATGTAAAGTTGTTATGTGATACACATGCATAAGCTAAAGCATTTTTCCCCTGGGAGTAGGCAAGAGCTACAAAACTCGACCTGCTACGATCCTTACATGCTATTTTCGCCTCGTCGACGTTCATAAATCTGGTCAATATGTGAAATAACCTCCCTTATAGGTAGTTTTTAAAT
Source organism: Cerastis rubricosa (assembly GCA_949152445.1). Classification (NCBI taxonomy): domain Eukaryota; kingdom Metazoa; phylum Arthropoda; class Insecta; order Lepidoptera; family Noctuidae; genus Cerastis; species Cerastis rubricosa. The sequence goes on along the minus strand of OX424525.1, from coordinate 14,260,590 downwards.
TAGGCCCGTCGGCATCAAATCGCTTAATGTGTAAAGCGCTTAACGTATTTAAAACGTCCGTCGTTAATGGTGTTTCAAGTATGTACGTTAAACGCATTTGTGAGTTGCTGCAAGCGAGCCCTACAGCTTAATAATTTAATTCATTCAACCAGTCAATAAACCCAATATTAAAATGATTAAACCATATACGTTTCAAAACTAACTATTGTGATAATTAGGGGAAAATATTAAGAAAATAGGTGTTTCTTAACTCTCTGATGTCTCTTTTCTTCTCGGTTTATTGCGTAATTCAACGTTTCTGAAAGCGACCAGTGATGCGAAAATACACTTCCATTATAGTAATATTTCATTATTGTTGGCTTAGTTTCATTTTATTTTATAATTGATCGTCCAGAAGTCCTACCGCAGTTAAATATATTTTTAAATATTTTATTTCACAAAACAACATACCCAAGCAGAAAACAAAAAAAGAAACCATCTCAGTAACTCAAATTAATACTGCGAATACTATAAATAGGTACGTTTTAAAAGCAATTTCTGTAAAAGGACGTCGAATATCTCCCGAACAAGGCACAGTAATGCATCCTTTGCCACTGGAACAACAACAATAGACATAATTCACGGACAGCATTCGCTCAGTGAAGAGCTTCAACAAAATCACTGAACCAAATTGCAAATGAAGCGCCTGCCCAACTCTAGTAATGCCGTATATCAGATCTTATAGCTGTGCTACGTGTTTGCTCGCGTAAGTGATTAATATTCGACTTTATTGCACGTTCTAGGAATGCTAAGGATTTGTTTGTCGTGTGCTTCGTTTTATTATAACTTATTCATGTGTCGCCAACGGTTGTTAGAACATTAAATTAAATGGGCTCGATTATTGAGTGGGTGTAGGCTGAGTTAGCAAGTGACTTTAGTAACTTTAGTAGAAACTAACAAGAACTTTATAGACAGAAAACTCTTTAAATCCACAGAGACTTCATACCCCAAATTTCGCTAGTTCTAGATATAACGTACTCGTAGCGTACAAATACATACAAAGTCAATACATTTCAAATATTATACTAGCAAAATGTTAACTACCTGTTTGCCCTATATTCCGAGACGTTTGTAAATCAAATCTCCATGTAGAAAATCGTCCAATTAAGCCGTAGGACTTTTGGCCAAGTGTTGTTAGGTGTACCAACTCCGAGTCTCGACGAAAGTACGAAACCGTGTTTGGAAACTGTTCGCAGTGGCACAAGTGCTCGCATACCGTACCAAAATGTGTAACGGGATTAATTTCACAAATTAGGACTATATATGAGATTAGTATTCGATTGCTGACGATACCAATACGTAGATAATACACAAGGGGTCCTTTATACCCGCTCCCAATGAACGCAACATCCAAATAACCGTCTATTGTTTTTAGAATTTATTTCAACCGCTTTGAATGGAAAGTAGGATTAGGCTCAGAGTCGGATTACCATAGAATTTACAAATATCAGTTGGTCGGGCCGGTACTTACGATTTCAGCTGGTATCGACGACGCCAGCATTGGCCGGTTACTGGCAGTGCGATCTCCCGACCTATACAAATCCAACTCTATTTACTTTCCGAACGTCTGTACGATTCGGACATTTGATATTCACTACGAGATCGTGGAATCATTTCCGCTGAGATATTCCAAGAAATTTGTCCGTATTTTAACATAACATGAATGCGCTGGATAAATAATGCTGGTAAGCCAGTATTAATAGTAGTTTTCAATCTGACTTACAGAAGTACAAAATTATTTTCTGTCTGACCGTATTAATTCATATTTTATTGCACGATTACCGCCTACAATTGAACATTTAGTCGAACTCGCTATTCGCAGTTAATTATATTTTAATTGCCAATGAATATTAGAAAACTTAAATGGGGGATGTTAACACGACGGTGAAGCCAGCCGACATTTTGTGTGTTCCCAATATAGAACGGGAAAGGCTTGTGTATATCGACGACATTTAGTCTGGCGACATTTGCTCTGGTGCTTCAATTGACCCATTCCGTTTGCCACACATGGACGTGAACAAATAAGGGCCGAAATGAATTTAACTCCGTTATGTATTGAAATTTATTGGACCCAGCGATGTGTTTTCCCGATCTGTTAATGAAAGGAAAACATAAAGAGCTTATCTTTCAGTGCAAATTGTAGTCGATTGAGAGAATCGAGTTACTACGGAGTCTGTATATGTAAATTGCTTGTAGATTGTGTTGTTATTGTAGTCTTAAATACTAATAGTATCGATATGATATCTAAAGATATTTCGAACGTGTCTTGATCTACGAATTAATTTTTCGTTATTATTTAGGTGTTCAATTATGGAACCAGAGTTTGTACTAACATGTAGGAATAGGCCATAGTCATACAAGATTTTTATTTAGTTTAAAAAAAACTCACACAAACAGCACATCGGTCCAACCAAAAACATAACGGATCGAATGCACCATGTAATCCGCTTCCTGTCGTGTATGTAGACGGGAATAATTCAACAGTGCGATCGCCATTCTATGAGCAAACAGATAGTCTTCACTTCCGACACATGTTTCCGTGGCCGACACAAGTAACTGGTCACGTAGAATATTGACGCCTCCAGCACCGGGCATCCATTCGCCCGGGACAATACCTACGGCGTTAAGGGAGACATTTTTATGCGGAACTTACGTATATCATTCTAAACATTCTGTGAAGACGAACGAGTATTTTGCTACACTTTAAATTCTGTGAACGATTCGTTTCTGATTCCGAGATCTGCGTCCGAAGTTGTTTTGGACGAAGTTAGAAGGACTTCTGAACACCTCTGGGAGTTCAGTTCTGTGGGTTCCTACGCAGTGGGGAATGGAAATAACTTAGGTACACTAAGTATCAAACACTGGCTATGATACACTGCAAAATAGTAAAGTTTATGCGCTCAGTTTGTTTACTTAGGTACTTGAGCATTTAGACAATATTTGGTAGTGCTCTGTATGGTGTCGGACGTAAAGAATAGCACCATCCCATAGCTTCCCGTGGGTGTCGTAAGAGGCGACTAAGGGACTTGTCAGAGAATGGGCTGCAGCGTTCTCTGTGCTTTTGTAACAACCGTACTGCGATCGCCAACCCGCCTGCCAAGCGTGGCGATTATGGCAAAACCCCCCAAAATGTCAATGTGGTGACACTTGGGGGAGGCCTGTGTCCAGCAGTGGACGTCTTTTGGGCTGAAATGATGAATGATGCGGTAGTGCCCTTGCGCTTTGCTTGGCTCTTCTTGGCGGGGGCACTACCGTGCCCCCAGATGAAACATATTTTTTTAGTTAACCAGATGTATGAACGTGGACGAAGCAAGAAGTATGTAAGGATCGAAGCCGGTGGCGTTCTGTGGTTTCTGTCCACTGCCATGGGAAATAGGCATGAGTGTATATATGTATGCTTTTATTACTGTTCAGTTATGTTTAATGTCAAGGTCGAGGCTTTTGGCTCCTTTCCGTTTATTTTGTAATGTCCATCTTCTTTGTCTAAACTAATATTATAAAGAGGAATTTGATTATTTGTTTGTTACGATTTAACTTAAAAACGATTTAAGATTTTAAAACTTCTTTCACCATTAGAAAGCGAACAAATTTTTACCGAGTAACATATATAGCATATCACAATTTTCGCGGACAAACTCGCGGGCGAATTGCTAGTGCAGAATAAAATGTTTTCTATCTATTTTCTGCTTTTCCCGTCTCCTTTCGAGGCACTGTAAAGTATTGAAAATTGAAAAATAATCATCAAACTGAAATTCGATCTTCCTCTTAACCAAATGTTACCAAAATTTAATAAAAATGCGTAATAAAAAAAATATTATAAAATATTTATAAGCGTTTGTCAAACTTAATTTTAATGTCTTTCAAGACAAGCTATTGTAAAATAAAACACGATCAAGTTACCTCTGCCTTTATTTTTGGCCAAACCCTTTTTATATTTTTGGGGTAAAATTAAAAGTTAATAAAGTATTGCGTAAACTCCTTTTGTGACAAAACTGGTCATCACCATCATCATTTCAGCCCAAAAGACGTCCACTGCTGGACATAGGCCTCCCCCAAGTGTCGCCACATTGACACTTTGGAGGGTTTTGCCATAATCGCCACGCTTGGCAGGCGGGTTGGCGATCGCAGTACGGTTGTTACAAAAAGCACAGAGAACGCTGCTGCCCATTCTCTGGCAAATCCCTTAGTCGCCTCTTACGACACCCACGGGAAGATATGGGATGGTGCTATTCTTTACGTCCGACACCATACAGAGCAAAACTTGTAACATAAGTAAAATTAAAATAAGCATGCTGCGTGTCATAGGTTTATGAATGAAAAAAAAGATGATTCAAAAAACCATTTTGTATTCTTCGGGTTTTTTTGTTACTTTAAAATAGTAAAGTTAATATCAGGAAGGTCTCCATGGCAACAACTTAATAAAAAATCTACTTGACTTATTGACAAACTACTCTTCGGTGTAAATATAAAATCACAAAGGCAGGACTTCTTTAAAATCATCCTCAAAAGGAAATAGAGCATAATAATATATGCTTACTCGAAAGTCCTTCGAAGGCGGCAGATAGCTTGTCAACAAAAAAAAAATTAATCCTTTCAGTTCAAGACAATAGACTTACAAAAATACTTATAAGTCATTCCGTAAAGCCAGATGAAGTCTTCCTCACTCTCCTTTACCCTTTATGATACACCTACACAATACAAAATATCAAGATTTCTCACGTATTCCTAAAAACAAACTTCCAAGGCTGAATAATAATTCAAAACTCTCACTCATTATTAAACAGGTCATGTTCGAACATTTAGTCTAAGGTAAAATGTAAGACGTTATGCTAATGTGACTTGACAATCGTATTCACTGTACTGAAAGTCGTCTGATTTTAGCTAAACTTAAATTATTTCAGACAGTATATTTGCCCAATTGGTTTGGTCGCAACTGCTGTGCATGAGGATTCGGTTCCCAGGTCAACCAAAGTGTTATTAGGTTCTTCCATCACGAATTCCTCTGTAGCCCTGTGTTTTGAATTTGATGGTGTGATGTCCCTGTGTCTCGGAAAGCAGTTGTCCCTAGCCTGATCGCTCTCCGATCGTTTAAGATTGACTTCCAATCTAACAATGAGAGTCATTGAAGAGAGAGTTCGTTTGTGTTTGCCGTTTACTTGTGCGCTATAATTTAAACTCCTGCGTCGATGACTTACCTTCGTTAAGAAGACCAATTATTATAATATTATATCATGAAACTAAATGCTGCATGAAATAATATTAAAAAATAATTACACATTTAAATAATGTGCTGTAACTCCAAAAACGGAACGCCTGCCAGTATCGAATGATCAACATTTGTGTAAAGAATACCTCCTCGAAAATAAATATATAGGCGAAAATACATAGGCAACTCATGAATATAAAGTTGGAATATCAGTAGTCACTTTCATAAAATGTTCTAATTATATCGTAATCCGTGTCGTATATTATGACTGGTTTTACTTTTCCATTCTACATTTTTATAGTGTTTTATTCAGACTTATCTTAACTTTTTCAAATCTGTATCGAGGCTGTTTTTCTCTGAAAGTATTTTTTGAAATATTTCATAAGCACAAGAACGCATCTAAAGCTGATAAAACTTCTTAAAACGCTTCTTTATCATTTATATTTAATTTCTCACTTACGCGACATGTCAAATGTAAGATAATTCGTTTGATTTCGAGTTTTGATCGTTCGGTAGGCGAGTGCCGAAATCCAACATCGTTGGATCGTTTCTTCAACAATTTTATTTTTAGTTTTAATTCAATTTGTGATAATTGACTTCAAGTGAAAGTAAAAAATGAACAAAATAAGTAGCGCTGATATTACTAGATACAGTTTTAGCGATCAGGGTAGTTATTATGAATCCATCTTTTTCCCACTCTGGAATAAGAATAAATCAATAATGTTTTAAGACGTCATGGTAGTTTTTTTTTTTTTTTATGAATGGCATCTCGCAGTTCAACCTAAGAGGTTGTCGTCTGCTTAACCGGACTATCCTGTGGGTGCCTTAAGAGTAAGGCCTCCAGCCAGGGCATAAAAACTTACAAACTAAGCGACTATACGCTAAGGGCACCCCCTGTGGGGTACGAGCCTCGGCTTAGGGCGTCGCTGGGGGAGGACTGCATGGGGATAGGCTGGATCTGAATGATATCATTATTTAGGGGCTGATTTAAAACTACTGGCACAGCATCGCGGGCTGGCTCGAGCGAGGGTCGGGGAGGGCATGGACCGGGACGTCGCGACGGACCTCGACGGCGAGGTCGGAAAGACGGCGGTTTGTGTCTGAACTTTTTAAGAGTGCTAGTCTCTTTGCTACTCTCCTGGAGGAGGGTGATAGCATCATCGGGAGTGACGAGGGTATGCCGAGGACGGCGTACTGTACTAAAGCGCGAGGGTTCGTAACGGGCGGCCGCTGCGATCAGGGGATTACGGTGTTTACTGGCGTTATCGAAGAAACGCTTCGAAAGACGGTCATGGTAGTGTAGGCCACCACATAGCTACGGAAAGCAAATCTAATAATATCAGCTAGCAATAATTGAGTCTCAAGCCCGTTGCACTGGATAGAAACTTATCGACAAATAAACTACTTCGTTCGTACCTATTGTAGACGTCATAAACAACGATATTTCGGAGTACTTGATTTCAATTGAGATCTTCAAACTCTCTTAGAATAAATCTAGATCGCTTGCAATAACTTGCTTAACGTAAGTAACGCCTACTTATTTGATGAAAGAGATTAATTATCATATATTATTATATGATGATGATGAATATTTTGTAAGCTAAGCTTTTATTTCACGACTTGAAATCAGTACCTACCCAAAATCTAGGTAGATATTGAATGTCTAGTAGAAAATTAATGCTTAGTTAAAGGCGTTTAAGCCTTACAACATTTCATACAAACTTTCAAGTCCTTATTTTCCGAAATGACTGAACCGGTTTTAGTGAAACTTCATACGAATAAACAGTATATATAGGTCTAAAAACCTACTAAAAACAAATCTAAAAATAGTGCTACAGATAAATTAGACCGATTATAAACTATCCATAGAAACCGAAATTTCCAATTAAGTTTTTTTAAAGACATTACGAAAAATTGTTTTAGTAACTTTTTAGATATATGTATCCTGCTTATGCGTATGAAGTTTCATTAAAATCGGTTCAGTCATTTTGGAAAATAAGGACTTGAAAGTTTGTATGAAATGCTGTAAGGCGTAAACGCTTTTAAGTAGCTGCACATATGTGCAAAGTACAAAAAAAGTAAACGCTTACCTGACACTTCACACCAAAACTTTATAAATAAATTCTCGATAGACCGCTAAATTACTAATACTGGTCGTGAACATAGTGCAAGCCATAAAAAAAAAACAAAGCCAAACAAAGCTGGTCTAAACAGAAATGCTTACACCACCCTAAACCGAAACTCACGAGTCTATTTTATTAGGTTCCACATAAAACTTAGAATCTAGGAAATAATGTACTAAAGTAACCCGTTGGAAAACCGGCATAGTAAATCTTAGGTTAGCTTAATCTCAGGAGAAACGGCTCGACCGTGAAAGCTTATAACTTTCTTTTCCTATAAAAACGGCATTCCTATTTGCTTTGAGACTTCCGAGAATTCAACCGTGGCTTCAAACGACTTTTCAAATCTGGAAAATATTGCTCTTAGTCCTTTTTCGATTTAGCATTAGGTATAACATAAGTAAATAACTGAATTTTGCTGGGGAACGTATCTAAACCTGTGACAATTCAAAAAAATGCACTAGTTTTCTAGTACTGAACACGAATAATAGCGCTGTTTTTTTAACATACAAACAACTTGTTGGCAAACACAAAGTTTTAGAATTTCAGAAATATTTCAATAACCCAGTTACGGTTTTGATTGCAATAGAAAAGTTGATGTAAAAGCGAGCAAACGTGAGAATAGTTTACTACTGTTCAGTAAAATAGACTATTACAAAACGACTATTTTCTATAATGAAAAATTAATCATAAATGTATCTTCTCTAATGTTGGATATTTAAAACAATTCCTTTGCTTTTATTTTCAAGTTTTCTCAACTATTAAAGTTTAATCTTACTCACTAGCTGTCCCGTGCAACTTCGTCTGCGTCACATTTTCCCCGCTTTCGCAACATTTTTCATTGCTGCTCCGCTCCTATTGGCCGTAGCGTGATGATTTACCTATAGCCTTCCTCGATAAATGGGCTATATAACACTCAAAGAATTTTTCAAATCGGACCAGTTCCTGAGATTAGCGCGTTCAAGCAAACAAACAAACTCTTCAGCTTTATAATATTGGTATAGCTTGATTGGATACCGTGCGTACGAGCACATGGCACTTTAGTAACTGTCTTCGATTAAATCTATTTTAGAAACGGTTATTTTATAGTAGTAAATCTGTCACAACATATCGACAAGACTACAACATTTATCCACACTAAAACCTGTCTCTCATGCATTGATTGGTGATGAAACAATATACACATAATTATTAACGCGCCTTTCTTTGTCTGGGTTTGAAGGCACGACGACTCGTAAGTCGGGGCCGTTGCCACAGGGCTGAACTGAGATTGCCGCCATACCAGATCAGGTCAGGTCGGTCAGGAGGACTCTTTTCTTATAAAAGACCTAGACTTATAATTTTTCTACCATTATCCCATCTAAGTTGGGGTCGGCACAACTCGTTATACGTTATTTAAGGCCCAGACTAATAAAATTTTTCTCTTCCAGCACTAGGTCTGGAGCCCGACTTCCTTTACCCCTTGGAGAACGTGACCATCGCACAAGGCAGGGACGCGATGTTCACCTGCGTCGTCAATAACCTGGGCGGTTACAGGGTGAGTGGCGACTCCGCCACAGCCAGGGTGTGTATCAAACTGACTCATTACAGCTAGCCCTAGTGGAGCACCGTCACAGCACTTGTACTATGAGATCTATAATTTATTAGTACTCAGACATGTGAACCTCTGAAAAATTCTAGAAGATCCTTTTTTGCTGTTTTCTACTCTGTTTTTTTTTTTCTCAAAACATAACTGATGTTTTAATTTTCTGTCTTTAATTTCTAGTGAATGTCAATTTTATACTTTACCAGTCAATATTTTTATTATATGAGGCATGCCCGTTCCCTCCAGACTTTCTTCTTGGAGTTTGATTTTTTAAGTTCTCTTTACAATACTAAGTAGACTTGCCTCTATTTTTTTATTTCTAAACATACTATAACTTTTATATTCGAAATGAATAATCATGAAGTAGTCGAAAATGTTTATTTAAGACAAACTCAAAAAGGCACAAAAAAAATAATTATAGATCTCAACAAATAGTCCTTGCACCACTTCCACACTTCTTAGCACACTACCTTAAATGCACTTTCTTCAGCACTCTTCGAGACTCACAGCACCACTTTATAGAACCTCTCTCTATCCTAGAATAGAGCCACACGGTACTATATTTGCACAAAACTACTGTAAGTTTGTCCACATAGCCGTAGTGTTGGCACACTGTGCACAACTGCATTAGACACCAACACTTGCACATAGAAACTAAGATCCAAGAATGTGATAAAAACAGTGATTTATGCAACAGTGAACGAACGTTTCGAGAACTATTCTTGGATTTTAAACACTAATGCACAATTCCGTTTATTTTGGAACACAAGTTTGAGCATGCTTTTTTAACGAAATGCACTTTACGCGACCTTTTAGTTGGAAAGATAATTTAATTTAGCGATGCACGTCGGACAGTTTTCAGTCAATCATTGTCGGAACAAAAACCGCACCCCACTATGATGGGATCACTTTAGTCCAAGGAATTTACGTTGCAAAACAGTCACTTTAGGAAATTAAAATAAAGCCAGGACAAACCCCCTCGGTCCCCGTTCAATCATTTCGAGAGGCGGTGCTCTCAAACTGTCCCGGGAGTTAATCTAGTACACTATCATTATGATATACGATACTGTATCGTATGCGATACATCGTGGCTTGGATAAACTCGATGACCCGAAATATATGAATTTGGAGTTTTTTTTTGGCATTTTCAAGTGATTTAATTTGCGCTCTACCAAACACCTCCAATCATTATTTGTTGAAAATAAAGGAATCTACATTCATTTATTTTGCATAGCATTTTTTATTAAAATTAATAATGTTCACAGAAGACGGCACGAATCCCCGTTTTAGCTAACAAAAACAATACCAAGTTAGACATAACAACAAAAGCTCGTGTAATAAACCCACACACAAATACTTTCGCGAATCTTTCCTCTACGAGAAACAAGATTCGATAATAGTCTCACTGGGGCCGTTAGCTCAGGTCACTCGATTCTACACGGCCATCGATTCGTATCGATACATATTTGCTTTCTATATCGATCCCGCGTAAGTAATTACACAAGACTAATAACATCTTCGCATGTGTTTCTCAACAATTCCCACGTGTGTTCGAGATGAAAATCGTATCAACACGGTGGCTGTATAAGGAATAACCGCCAATTGAGTTGTTCCGCTGAAAATGAAATAGAACAACATCGTTGAGGATATAACTTAAAAATATCATACTCATGTATAAATTATACAAATAGACTGAAAGTAAATAATTGGCATATTGTTAAGTAGTTGGGGTCTAAGTAAAGTCAACGTAAACATTCATGAAACATTATCAATGGTTTGGCCATTAGCACAAAGTTAACTTTAGATTCAAACAACACAAATACAATCTCAATACATAACACACAAATAATCAAAAGATTTTAAACACATCTTCGATATGCACCGCTGGTATGGATGAGTTCAAATTTTGGTAAATATAACTTATTTCTACTCATTTATTTATTGTGTGTTTGCGCGATGCAATTTCTGAAGCGTTTTGAGACTGAAATTACATCGCCCAACAGCTCTGCAATCCTTTCTTCGCTCATTTCAATAATGCAGATAAAGCAAAATGCGAGAATTGTAAGGCTGTTGCTCCAAAACAATTATAGTGTTCAAGCACTCCGATGTTTTAATTATATTTTTTCTGATTGTAGTTCCTAGGCACCTAATTAGTGACTAATTAGAGTTGCACAAGCACTATACGATTGTAGAACACTTTCTAAATCGCACCTCTATTAGTGCACTTCTTCTTGCACTTCCTCTATTCACTTACGTTACGTATTTTAATGTAATGATAATAAGTTCAGGAAAAACGAGCATTGAGTATGTAACTCCCCACTTGTGAAAAATATTTTGACTGCCTACTTTAGCAGGAACATGAAAAGGCTGATACCCATATAACTCTTTCAATGGGACCATTGAATTGAAGTACTTACGCTCACATTCTACAGGAATCACGAAGAAAAACATAGCTCCTAATAATATTTTCAATAATAAAGTTATAATACCGAGGGCGACGCGTATCGTAGTACAAACGCCGCATTTCTGTTCGTATTTTTTTGTTACGCGCTATGCAGGAAATTAGCTTCTATTGCGATGTCGACGCTTTTGGTAAAGCGGGTGAAACGAGGGCGTTTTCAGTGCGCCCGCAGCCCGCCTCATGCCGGCGACCAGACGAAAATGTAATTAAAAATTCCGAGAGCATTTTGCGCGGCGCTCGCAACAAGATAGTGTTGCCGGCTCCAGCATCGTTGTCGTGACTACCTCTTGGGAAGCATTTGCTTGTAATTAGACTTGTTCGTGAAAAATCTTCATCGTTTACAAGCAAAACATCATACGTGTAACGGATAATCGTGACAGGAATGCGGCGTTTGTGTTCACATTTTATTTTTCGTTGTACTTACGATGTTTTTTCCTCCATGCACACTTTGGGCGTACAATTTCGCTGACGTCTGTTCGCGCGGGATGTTCGCGGGGTAGGTAGCGTGGATCAAAGCGGACACGAAGGCGATCCTGGCGATCCACGAGCACGTGATCACGAACAACGCGCGGCTGAGTGTCACGCACAACGACTACAACACATGGACGCTCAACATTAGGGGGGTGAAGCGGGAGGACAGAGGACAATATATGTGCCAAGTTAACACTGACCCAATGAAAATGCAGGTAAAGTGCTGCTAATTTTAACCCATTACAATGTTACCTTAACACGATTTATTTCAGAACATGTATTTCGTTGACTGTGTATTTTTTGCTACTTCTGTTTTATGTACTGTGTAACTCTTTAACGAGAACTGCTGGTAGTTTTTCGGAACGACTCTTGTAGTTGTTCGTGAACGGCCTTATCGGCTCGCCCGTATAATGGTGTCATTTCTCCGAAAGAGCATTGACGCTATAATCAGAATAACGATGCATGCTAGTGTTTACCTGCAATTCTTAAATCAACAAGTGTATTGAGCAATTATCGATGATTTCAGAGAACCTTGTCACAATAAAATTATAGAGAGTAACTTTGTGAAATGCGAAAACTATTCTTTTATTAGTTTTCTATGACACGGTATCAAATGTTCTATATGATTTCAGACAGCATTTTTGGAAGTAGTGATACCTCCAGACATAATCTATGAAGAGACGTCTGGAGACATGATGGTACCAGAAGGAGGGTCAGCCAAGCTGGTCTGCAAAGCCAGGGGGTACCCTCCTCCTAAGATTATATGGCGTCGAGAAGACGGAGGAGACATCATTTCAAGAGGTGGACCTCAGGGAAAGACGAAAGGTAATTTGTTCTAATTTTTGTATTTCCGTCTGACCCTGGAAACCTACAGATTTTGCTGTAAAAAGTAATGATTTTGAATAATAATCACTAAAAAAAATTACATTTGTTCTGAACATACGTTCTGGATATTAGAGACTGAAATACGGGATAGAAATATTTAGAAGGTTGAATTATTTGACGCATTTCACTTAGTTGAAAAGAGATTGTCGGTTAGCACTTTAGGGCAGAACTACATCTAAATAATCCATAGCAAATCAGGAGGAAGATAACGATCACTAGATCCTCGATATGGTCATTTCGGAATTCTAGGATTGGTAGGATTTCTATTATGGAGCATGATTTGACGGTGTTAGAGATCCTTAACATGCTCTGCGGAATCCACAATCACGAATAATTTGCGGAAACGAGCAATGCAAAGATCTTGACAGCCGCGAACGAAGGGGCGAGACCGATGCGTGTTCTTCGCAAATCAGCGACATTTAAGGGTTTACAACAAAAAATAAGGGAAGTTGGGAGTATTATAGTAACATTATCATGGACTTGAACATAACCGGTGACATGTGGGTGTACCTACTATTAGGTAGACTTCTGCCTAACCCTCCGGGGATTATATCTTGTTATCTTTTGGTTATTATAATTCAGCTGAAATTAGGTCACTTATAACCCAAAAATAACTCATCCTTGAGACTGCCAAGTCCATATTGTTAAGGCTCTACGATACGTCTTGACGGCTCTATAGGATATTGAATCTAGACGTTCATAGACTAGTAACTCAATACAGCTAGCTCCGTCGCTATCTATAAATTCAATATGTTGCCGTTAAATACGGCTTGGAGCATACTGACACACACATGTATCGAGGCTGCGTAGAAACTCCTTGGCTGAGTTTAATTCATCGCTAAGCGTAAGTCGGTAACTTATACGAGAACTTGCGCTAGTTTATTAGCACCCAAAATCCATGAAATCTGCTGTTTGATTTCAATAGTCTAGGCATTATATTTAAATGTGTTCATATGTAAAGCGAGGTTTGGAGTAATTGGACACTCGGTAACCTGTGTTTAGAAAATATTTTTTTTTCGCAATTCTTCATGTTTAGCTTTTTCAATTGATTAGACAAGTAATATAGACTCTATACGTTTACTGTTTTGCCCAACCGTATTTTTTTTAAAGTAATCATCTGCCTAGCCTTTTCCCAAACTATCTTGGGGTCGGCTTCCAGTCTAACCGGATGCAGCTGAGTACCAGTATTTTGCATGAAGCGACTGCCTATCTGACCTCCACAACCCAGTAACTGGGTAATACGATACCCCTTAGTAAGACTGGCTTCTGACTACTCGTAACGACTGTCAAAGATCTACAAATGACAGCCGGGACCAACGGCTTAACGTGCTTTCCGAGGCACGGAGGAAACTCGGTATGTAATTATGGTCACCCATCCACGGACCAACCCCGACAAGCACAGCTTAACCTTAAAGATCGACCCGTGCGGCAGTTATTATTTAGCCACGAACGCCTCAAGCGCTCCAGCGCTTTTTTTTAAAGTAAGGTTCAATTTAATTGGTCAAAACGTCTTTTAAATATTCAATTTACATCAGAATTAATTTTTAATCGTGTCGTTTTACAAAACCATTACTAATTATAATAAAGCATACAATTTTCGAATACAGTTTCTATTAAAAGTGATAATATTATAATCCTATTTTAATCCAATTAATCAAATAACATTATGACGTCCACAACCGTCAACACTATTCGTTACCAAAATCCCTGATTTTAAATAAATTAAACTGTCACCTCGTTTGAGCTTTTGTCCGATTAATATTATTTAAGCTACGAGTACGATTATTCTATTACTTTGACCAACATGGAACAACGTATGGCTCGAACAGCCCTCTGTTCTGAAGAAGCACCAAAAATATATTAAAGACAATTTCTAAGTATATAGGTACATACATACATGTGTAAGAGATATTCACGATTGTAATTTCAACCACGACTTAGGAAATTCTCTAGATTAAGGCATAATTTTAAGACGATCTACGTAACGAAGTTTGATGACACGGTAAGCGCAGTGGCTAAGCGATTGACTGCTGCGCTGCGTGTCGCGGGTTCGATCCCCACACGGACAAATATTTGTAAGGCATACAGATAGTTGTTTTGGGTCTGGATGTTTGTAGTGAGTTTAAATGTTTGTAAATGCACCCACGATACAGGAGAAATTCCAAGTGTAAGGCAAAGTTTAAAAAAAAATAGAAATATCCAGAAACAACGTGTATGTAAGGGCAAAAATAAGTAAACACCTGATTTAAACAACTACTTTGTCAGCGAAATCAAGCGAAATTTACGCTCTACTAAGGTCACTGCCGTTCGCGTGCTATAAGCGTATCATTTACTACCACGAGGGAACTTAAGGCCTCTTAACACGATAACTCCTGACTAATCTATCGGTAAACTCACACTAAGAGAGAGGGCTGACGTTGTGATTGCAGTTCATTTTAATTAAAATAGATTGGCAAAGTTTTACTGTAAATTATTTAAAAGATTCTTCGTTCTGACAGTTGTAGAGCAGAGTAAATGTCAAACGTTTTTCTTTCTACTTATATGTATGAAGAGCATAATAGCTACGAAACGGCACTTTTGTGATGGTAAGCATTTTGTTTAGCTGGCCAATCGGGAAAGTTACCATACGAGATTTAGCCATTTATTCAAAAACCTAAATAATTTTATAATTTTTGTTCATAAAACATCTCTTTACCCATAATTTGATTTCAACACCACAAATTAAAAAAAAAAAAGTTTCCCAAATAAAATTATTCTTTAAATCCGTAGTACCAGTTCCGATTGAAATAATTAGCTTAGACGAAAGGACTACAACCGTAAAAAAATATTAAATAGCTAAACCGTCTACTTTTAAAAAACAGCATCAGTTTTCAAAAAGCTACTAGAAAAAAAAATACAATTTTTATGAAACCATTACAAACAACAGCTATTACAAAAGCGGTTTCGATATTTATGTATATTTCGATTAAAACTATAATAATGCATGAAAATGCAGGCAGAGTTCAAAGGTTCATATTAGTTGGACGAGGTCGACCCTCCTCAAACTGTGGAGCAGAGCTAGGCAGAGCTTAACCTAACCCAGTTTCTGTATTATCCGGCTCTAAACTATTCCAGTTTAAAATGTCGTTAAGCACATTAGTTTTAGAAGCATTACTTGCAAATATGATGACGGGAGTCGAAGTTTTACCTGAGTGTAGTGGCTAAACGCTTTAAAGTTTGAGATTTTTTTGTGAAATACAAAGGACAATTGATGAGGAGATCTTTTTGTAAAGGTTTAAGTACAGAATTAAATTGAAAAACTAAACTAACTAACAAAGTCATTAAAAAGTTCCGTAATGTATGTAGGTGCTGGGGTGTATTTAAGCTTATTTCTGAAAGACTGGAGATCTAGAAAACTAGTTTTGTAAGTACCAGGCCCCTCAGAAAGTATTGCGAAAAAAAGTTTTTATATATGGGAGACTGGCCAGTTATTATGTTTTTCGAAAATATGATTATTTATAAGTAAAAATAAGTAAGTTCCAATTTCAAAATTTCCCTCCACATTTTTTGCGAGTTAATTCAAAGTATTGTGTCTCACTGAAATATGGATCTGCGCCGGGAACATTTTAGAGCTATGATTTTATACGATTTCAAGTGTCGCCTGAAACCGGATGAATCGTACGATAGACTTCAAATGGCATTCATGGATGAAGGCCCTTCCAAGGCAACCGTGTATCGTTGGTATAACGAATTCAAGCGCGGTCGACCAACTTTGGGGGATGACGAAAGAAGCGGTCGCCCTTTGACGGCTGTTACCGAAGAAAACGTGCTAGCAGTGAAAAATTTAATCCAAGACAATAGGCGAATTACATATCAGGAGATTCAACACATATTGAAGATTGGATCGGGAAGCGTTCACGAGATTCTACACAGCCATCTTCGCGTGAGGAGGATAGTATCACGCTGGGTGCCGCACAACCTCACCGATGCTCAGAAGCAGGCCCGGGTGGAATGGTGCCGTGATATGCTTAACAAATTTGAAGCAGGCTCGTCTCGGCGTGTTTACGACATCGTTACAGGTGATGAGTCCTGGATTTATCAATACGACCCAGAAACCAAGCGCCAGTCGACTGTTTGGGTGTTTCAAAATGAGCCAACGCCTACCAAAGTGAAGCGATCTAGAAGCGGGGGTAAGATTTTGATCGCTAGCTTTTTTAATTTGACTGGCCACTTGGTATCAATTCCCTTACGGGATCAAAGAAGCATTAATGCCGAATGGTATACTTCCAAATGTTTGCCAGAAGTTTTCTCTGTTATAAGCAACAAGCGACCAAACACAGGGCTCCGCGGGCTACTGCTCCACCACGACAATGCACCTGCGCACACCGCACTCAAAACGAGGGACTTCCTGGACAGCACGCCAGTCAAACTCCTGGGTCACCCTCCTTACAGCCCTGATCTAGCACCGTGTGACTTCTTTTTATTCCCAAAAATAAAAAATCAGCTCAAAGGGATACAATTTTCGTCGCCGGAAGATGCGCTGGCTGGGTTCGAGCAGGCTGTAAACGAGGTGTCTGCGGCGGACTGGAAAAAGTGTTTTGAAAACTGGTTTA
This sequence comes from Cerastis rubricosa, assembly GCA_949152445.1. Taxonomy (NCBI): domain Eukaryota; kingdom Metazoa; phylum Arthropoda; class Insecta; order Lepidoptera; family Noctuidae; genus Cerastis; species Cerastis rubricosa. The sequence goes on along the minus strand of OX424525.1, from coordinate 14,243,231 downwards.
GGCGCATGAATCTTTGTATAGAGGCTGGTGGAAAGTACTTTGAAAAGATTTAATAAAAATATATGTACGTATAGAACAATTTTTTTTAGTTTCGCAAAACTTTCTGAGTGTCCCACGTATATATTAAAACTGCTTATTAAAGATCTGAATACTAAAACATATTGAAAGATTTCAACAACTTCAAGGAACGACTAACAAATAAATCAGAGCTTAAAATATTCACTATTGAATCTTAGCAGTAAATCACACCGCAGCACCTCAGGAACTCCTATTACCATTCACACCGCCCTTCCTAATCCCGCCGGATTACAATCTCGAGACGGTCCGGGAATAATTACTTACCTACTCATCTCTGTACTCGGTCAAATAAAATCTGGATAAAGGGTTATCACCGAGCCCCCAAATTAACCACAGAGTTCACCAAGCAATAAAAACTTTTATGCACTTTTATTTTTGATATGGCAATAAAATTAATCGAGCGCTGCCTTTTGAAACCTCCATTCTATTTATGAAATTGAAAACATAACGGCTTATTTTTGGAATTCGAATTGAAGCTGTGCAATAAATAAAATACTATTGGATTGCTGTATGGGAAAGTAAGTACAAAAATTATGCTAGCACAAGGGGAATTCGTGACGAGTGGCAATTGGAAACTGTACTGACAGGGTGATTAATCAGCAGGTCCCACTTAACCCTACCACTGTTCAGACCTCCTCTTGCCATCAGTCAATTCATTAAGCTAACAAAGTACTACCGGTAATGACTTTCACAACGAGCGGAGCACTTCAATACTACAGCTAAGATTAGAGCACACTTTAGACCTTTTCAATTCTGTACGTTGGAAATTAGTGTCAAAGTATGCCTGCTTTCAGGTGCTGTATTGAGTGCCAACTATTAGTGCTTTTAAAGAATAAATAATTAAGTTTTATCTTTTTAACGGTGACATCCGTTTATTTCAGTCCGTTTATTTGAGTCTTCCTGAAAGTGATAAATTAATAATGTACCCAAAAATTAAGAGAATTAAAGAGAACGCAATACACTCAACTGTATTAAGTGAATGTCAATACACTAACAGAACACAAAAGCTACGAACTTACCAAATTATCGGTAATTGAACGAGCGGTGAGGTGAAACCCGGCTCAACCAATTTTAAATTAACTAACATCAATAACAATCATCAATTTGAGTGAAGAAGTCTAATTAAAGAAGCCGTTACAAGTTACCTCCATAAATCTGAACAGAAAACAATACAAGCTATCCATTACTGAGGCCTATGTTTCTTCACGAGTATTCCAATGAGGAAACTTTGAGGCCGGCCAAGACAAATATAGTTTTTTAATGACTAGCGCAGCCACTTTCCAATTTGTTATCTCCAGTGAGGGGCAACTTCAACCATATAAATCAAATTTAAGTGCAAGAATTTAATATTGCCGTGATATATAATATTACTGCATCGATGTACGTTACTAATAGCTTTGCTTTGGCGTGACGCGGGTCTGTGAAATCATATTTTTAAGTCATTTACCTCGTTATCTATTAGAACAAAAAATCCATTTCACTTTAATTCTATTCCTTTTGTTTTTGGAAATCCTTTGATATAATTTCATTACCTTTCTTTGAATTGTTTTGGACGAAGAATTTTATAAATCTCATGATAGTTAAACACATTAGCGGTCCGCTTTGTTCTGAATATAAATGTGGAAATCTCGAGACAATCGCATTTTAGTAAATCCGAGAAGAACAGAATACGTCCTATGTTGTGTAGGTAATAATAATGATAGCGGCGACAGAAAACAGCGTCGCCAACAATAGGGTATTATTCAAAATTTGCCCTTTATTGTTTCGCATAAAACATGTTCGTGGTGACAACGGCGTGTCGCGTGCCTATTTGTTTCATGTTCAACACCAAATTATGCAGATAAGCGAATGAATGGTGGAAACTTAGTCGTAGACTGATGCAAATTAACTCCACTATCCTTCCAATTGACGCTTTTCACCAGCACCACAAAGTTTGAAACAGATACGTCTACGTTCTACGATATCCACAATTGTTAATCCCAATTATCGAGTTAGTTGTTCAGCGATGGTGTTCGGTTTCCTAACAATTGTTTGCATGGTTCAGACAAAAGCGATTTCTAGCGATCACACCAATTAATAGAAAGTCCACTAAGTGCTGTCTTTATACTTATTAAATTGAATTATTTCACTGAGAAGGGTGGTAGGTACACCCACCCTAATACAAAATAAATAATTACCCACTCAGTACAGAACGTTTCGAATTCATAATTAAAATTATAACTTTGGAACAAGGAGTGATGAGAAAATGTTGGTTTTCCATTTTACTCGAGGACACTTTAGCGAAGTACTGGACTTTTGTCGCCTTTACCGTAGAGTTTAGCGACGACGCGATTAGTGCCAATATTATTAGAAAACTTTGAAATTAACTTTGAATCTGAAATCTAATAAATTGAAATTCCTTTTATCAGTTATTTTATTGGAGAATGCTAAGGCAACACTTCATTAATTAAACACCGATTAATTTCAAGTTGGGTCACAATATCGTGAAGAGCGCTGTTTTATAATTTTCTCATAAAATATTTATGATCTTGTCTCATTAGCGTAACGATTCATTCGTTTAATTCGAGCCATAAGAAAACGAGAAAAAATGAAAGAAAAACTTGATGAACTATTCTGAAGAACATTTTTAAAGGATTCTTTAAAAGATTTTGTGTCTGTGGCAAAACCACTAGGGGTCCGTGGGGCTCAAGCGTCACTTGACTTATGACACATCGACAGGCCAAGTTTATTCAACGGTCCGCTTCGAAGACAGCACAACAATTCCGTAGAGTAGTAGCTGGTTTATTATTGATTTATTTTCTTACATATAATTCTTTTAAAAAAAAATATTTTGTTTTATAAGACTTTAATTTGTAACTACCTAAGAGAAATGAGCTATATTTTAACTTTCACATTTAAATAGCCAAAGGTTTCTTTAAACAATTTTTTTTTTATTTAAATTTATTTTTTGTAAGATTTTTCTGTTTTAATTACTTTTTTAATAAATACATATGATTCCCAAGCTCATGGTTATAGCTATCTCTTTTTTTAAATATTCAAACCAAAATTAGTTGAAACGCAACAAAAATCCCATTCCTAATAAATGAAAACCACAATAACGTCTAACGACTCAACAGCCGGCCCTGTGCGCGCATTGTTTGCTAACGAAGCGTCGTCCCGGCACCGAGAGCTCCACACTTTAAACCATCAACGGTTCACAGAACAGCTCCTTCGGAAAATATTGCCCTAGCTTTTTATCCTCTTGTTTGAATAATGGGTGTAAACGTACTTGGCCGCCATTCGAGCAAGGTGTCGGGGAAACAGCTCGAGTTCGAACCACTAACGGCACTTGTTTACATAACCCGTCAACTTTTGGCGGTTCACAAGTGTTTTCCAACAGTTACTGGCGGAATGTAATGTAAGCACTTCGACAGATAGTGCTCAAAACCGTTTTCGTGAGTCTTTGCTTTGGTAATTTCGGTGTGTGTACGTTTACCTACGTACACATGGTCGGTGCACCTTTTTTGTATTAGATAGGTATACACTGCTTTTCTTTTCATACTTTCTTAGCGCTAGTCTCTAAAGTTAGACACGTTTCAATAGATTTTTTATTTAAATTATGTATTTATAGTTTTAGTTATTATTTTATAAAATATTACGCTTCTAGAATTTTTAAAAGAGCTCTGTGTTTTTAAATTGAACAACGATTAGAGGTAATTTTGTTACAAAGAAAATAGAGAATAAATTAAGTCAAATCTTTATTTTTTAAAGATATGATTTATTCGTTATTTTTATGTTTTTCATGATTTGCTGTGAAATGAAAACTAATAACCACTTTTTAGGGTTCCGTACCCAAATGGTCAAACGAGACCCTATTACTGAGACTTCTCTGTCCGTCCGTCCGTGCGTCCGTCTGTCACCAGGCTGTATCTCATGAACCGTGATAGTTAGCCAGTTGAAATTTCTACAGATTATGTATTTCTGTTGACGCTGTAACAACAAATAATAAAAACAGAAAAAAAAAATATTTAAGGGGGCTCCCATACAAAAAGTCGTTTTTTTTTAGTTTTTATAAATAATGGTACGGAACCCTTCGTAAATTTTGGAGGAACTCGTGGCTAAATAATAACAGCCGCCCAGGTCGATCTTTAAGGTTAAGCCGTGCTTGCCGAGGTTGGTTTGTGGATGGGTGACCATAATTACATATCGAGTTTCCTCCGTGCCTCGGAAAGCATGTTAAGCCGTTGGTCCCGGCTGTCATTTGTAGATCTTTGACAGTCGTTACGAGTAGTCAGAAGCTAAAAGTCTGACATCCAGTCTTACCAAGGGGTATCGTATTACCCAGTTACTGGGTTGTGGAGGTCAGATAGGCAGTCGCTTCATGTAAAATACTGGTACTCAGCTGCATCCGGTTAGACTGTAAGCCGACCCCAAGATAGTTTGGAAAAAGGCTAGGCAGATGATGGTACGGAACCCTTCGTGCGCGAGTCCGACTCGCACTTGGCCGGTTTTTTATTTTATAATGGCTACTGTTAAGCACATAATTAACATAATTGGGATATTTTTTTGCCGGACGTAAACAATAGCACTATCGCATATCTTCCCGTGGGTGTCGTAAGAGGCGACTAAGGGACTTTTCAGACAATGGGCAGCAGCGTTCTCTGTGGTTTTTTAACAACCTATTGATAATGATATGAATTGTAATCTGTAATATTGGACAAGGAAAATAAATAATAAATTATAATGATAATAGATGATTGAATGTTAGGTGTAACTGATATTTTTATGTTAAGAAGTAAAATTTTTAAAATCATTTTGATTAATAAAAATAATTTGTACCATAAATATTTGCACGCCATGAAAAATGGCAGACATGTCGTGAGCCACTCTTAATAAGATCTTGCATGCATTTGTTTTTTAATTCTGTATATATATGTTACCAGCCAAACCCGATTTCAGGCCAAACTAGTTTGTCCTAGGCCAAACCAGTTTACTGGTTTATCAGTGACCCAAACAAAACATTTACAATGCCCTCAACTTGGATGTGGCATCGCTCGCTACGCTCGCTCGGCTCGCGCTTTTATGGTCACAGTTCTAACCTAACCTATCCCATTTAGATAGGGTGCTCTATATGATCCTGTTATGATAAGTCCTAGTTTGGCCTAGGACAAACTAGTTTAGCCGGAAATCGGGTTTGGCCGGTAACATATACACATGTTTGAGCAAATAAAAAAACCGTACTGCGATCGCCGAGCGAACCCGCCTGCCAAGCGTGGCGATTATGGCAACACCCCCCTTATGTCAATGTGGTGACACTTGGGGGAGGCCTATGTCCAGCAGTAGACGTCTTTCGGCTGAAGTTTTTTTTTATTATTTTTGGTCTAAAAATAACCTAAGGTGCTTCCTCAATACCCAACTCGCCTCCACACGGACGTACGACAGACTATTTATTTTCAAGTCAGGCTCCAGTGATTGAATGAACTGGACTAAATGCTCTGATTACTTCACTCCTCTGCTTTCAATCAGTTTCAAACTTACTCGGACAGTGTTTTCTTATACAAACTGTTAACAACACTAAGCCCACGTTCGTACGGGCGATTTTTAAAGCGACCATTGTTTTTGTTTCTAATTATTTTTACTGGGCATTATTGGGCCGGAATGGCGACCGCGAACCGGAAGACGATGCGTTGGAAGACCTCCCACTAGGTGTACTGATGAACTGGTGAAGGTTGCGGGGATCCGCTGGATGCCAGTCGCACGGGGTCGGTTAATGTGGCGACACTTGGGGGAGGTGGTCCAGCAGTGGACGTGTTTCGGCTGAAATGATGATGATGATGGGCAATAGTGCCGATGATATTATGTTGTGATCGTTAATAAGAGTGTTTGTAAACTCACATTTCGCCAGTTATGTTAAAGTCCTATACTCCTACATGGTACTTTAACATGACTTGAGGGCGAGTATATTGCCGTCAACTGGGCAGCATTTCAGACTCGGTGACTGCTACTGAGAAATTCCTGATGGAAAAACCCAATAACAATTTGCTTAACCTGAGAATCAAACCCAGGACCTCATGTTCAGTAGTCGCGCTTGTGACCACTAGACCAACGCTTAAATAATTTCTAACAAATACTTTTTGCCCACAGTAACCTCTCTGGAAGGAGAGATAGTCAACCTAACGAAGGTGACACGTTCCGAGATGGGCGCATACCTATGCATCGCAGCAAACGGCGTGCCCCCCTCAGTCAGCAAGAGAATTATGCTGCATGTACACTGTGAGTATTCATTACAGATAACGTTACTGATACTACGGGAGACAAATGTAGCTGTAATGTAGGGGATGGAAATGAGTTATTATTGTTATTTCGTGTCTGTAGTGTGTTATTAATGTAAGGAGATGTTGAATTATTTAACGGCATGTATTTTCTGTCTTTTGTAATCTGTGCATTTAACCATACATGTTTTTTGTATGTACCTACTTCAAAAGAAAGCTTTAGAAAAGATACAATGTTCTTCTTCGTAAATCGGGTACAATAAATGCGGTCTTAAAATAACTGATCCGCCTCAACACATAACGAGTGCGATTTATCCAATCATTTAAATGAAAAGCGGAACCAAATCAGTCACACAAAAAAATCACCTGAAAATTAATTTTCTAACCCAACTCACAGAGACCCAATCCGATTACGCATTCACGACGTGTATCAATTCAATCATCGATAAAGTCTACTCGCTTGCGTAAAGCACGAGCAAAAAGCGTTACGTTGCGAACTCACTTATCAAACGATCGTCCTAATTTATAACCAGGAGTTATTCAATGCTCCGGTGGTCTCAAGTTCTCAACTTAACACACGGAGTAGAGAGTGAATGGAGTACTCACTTAGGTAACTTACTGGTTATTTTGTGGCTAACGAAACGTATATCATTGGGAAATTGTATATCAGGTGGATTTAACCTTCAATTTATTTGTAATATTTTAAAATGATTGGGTCCATGTTTTAATCAAAGTTGTATAATCTTTACTTACAAGTATACATGCTGCACTGCAGAATTTCTTAGATAATATGAGCATATTTAGGCTTCAGATTGTGAAATGAGTCATCGCTCCAATAATAGCCAGGCACACACACAAATTGTTCTACAAAATAAATAAAACTGAATACATTATTCCCACTGTCAATATGGAAATATTTTACGTCTAAATCTCTCAAGTTGCCACTCCATTTGCTTACTACTCCGTGACTGTAGCACACCGGCCCCGCCGGCTCGAACACGTAAGCAATTGGGAGATTTTCGTGTTATCACGTATCATCTTCGGTGCGTGTCTTGCATCCGAATTACTCGCACCAAAGCGTAGAAAGTTACTGCCCCGTTGACTATTGGAATTTAGTTTTAGTACCGTTTTCAATTATAGATGAAATCATCTGATAAATTTGAGTTACAATATTTTGTGCGATGTGTATTATCGCTTTTGAGAGATACGAAATGTTTCATTGCATATCACTGGTGTTCCTTGTTGTAGTCTCATGGTATTCTTTCATATATTAGCACAGGTATATTACTTAAAAGTAGCGTAGATTAAAACTACGATATACGTAGCACGTCTACGGCGTAGTAGACAATAGATCTTTCGCTACAACGATGCAAGAAGTGCTTTGTTTTCTTTAACTTTGCTAATATTAGCGTACAATTTTTATTTTATCTTAACTTTTATCCATTACAAACAGTTACAATTTGTTTAACAATGTAGGTACTAAATCTAATCCAATCAACGAAACACGCTGCTTTTTCACCAACAGCCCCTTTCTTCAGAAACTGACTGGTTTTTCAAATATAAACGTTTCGAGGGACACAATACATTACAGAAAAAGAGTAAAAAAATCTGCAACTATGTTTAGATAGGGGCAGCACTCAGACAAATTAATCTCCTATCTAGCCGGATCAACCGTTCGTATTCGCACGCCGATCGCAAAATCACTGCTGGAATTATAGTGTGCCGCACAGGTGCATACGCCCATTTCCATTTGCATGGATACTGTTATGCTACTGGGAATACACGCTGATCAGTTCATGAATCTGAAAACCGATGACAGTGTAACCATTTTGTATTAAAGTTTAGTTTGTTGGAAAAAGTTCGGTTTTTTTTACGTTGAAATAAAAAGTGTTTTAACTTAGTTTTTTTATGAACATACTAATATTATAAGGTTATGAAATAGTAAGTTTGAATGTAGGGGTTAATCTTCGGAACATCTGATCCGATTCCAAAAATTCATTCACAAATGGGGAGTCGCATTATCTCAGAGAGTCGAGGTATATTTAAAAAAAAAGAACAGAACATTAACAGATAATTTCCGAATATAACGCTAGCCGGGGCAAAACCTATTAAAAATACATTTAGAATACCTACATATAATGGAGCCCTTTTTTAGGGACCCTTATAGATTCGTCATGTCTGTCTGTCTGTCCGTCCGTATGTCACAGCCACTTTTTTCCTATACTATAAGAACTATACTGTTGAAACTTGGTAAGTAGATGTATTCTGTGAACCGCATTAAGATTTTTACACAAAAATAGAAAAAAAAACAATAAATTTTGGGGTTCCCCATACTTAGAACTGAAAACCAATTTCTTTTTCATCTATCCCGTACGTGTACCTATCTATGGATAAGTCTTCAAAAAATGATATGGAGGTTTCTAATATCATTTTTATCTAAACTGAATAGTTTGTGCTAGAACCACTTCCAAAGTGGTAAAATGTGTGTCCCCCCCACCCCTCTAATATTTATCTAAAGTAAGAGGAGGAAAATTCTGAAAATATTTAGGATTGTAGAACGTAAAAAAAAACTATCAACAAAAATTGGTTTCAATAAGATATGATTTTTAGTTTTTGAGATAAGGGACCTTTTCATCAAACTTCAGCAGTAACTTTGTTTTCATAAACATACTATGAAAAACAAATTTAGTTTTGCGGTTGAGTGGAAGTTTACTAACTAATACTACTAACTAATGTATGACAGTTCAAAATATTTTTATTATATTGTTTGGGGCTATGGAACCCTGTGTGCGAGTAAGACTCGCACTTGGCCGGTTTTTTAAAACTTACTTCAAGATTCAACGAATGGAAACTCAGCTCCTCCGTCGCATGCAAGATTGGTGTAAAAGACAACTAAAGCAACTCCTAATGAAAACTAATAACGACGAACTGTGAATACCAGGGCCTCATGAAGAAACAGAAGTCACCTGTGAACTAATAACATTGCCATGATTGCACATCCGCCGAGTTCATTATAGCATTATCCTCGAAGGAATGTTTTGCACAAATGACTTTGAGGATCATGTTCGGGAGAACAATTACGTGAGGCTTGATTATTGTGAGAGTGATGATAGTATAATTAAAGTGAGATGGTAAGGTCCAAGTTTCTGGCTTCTACTATAAATATAATTATAAAAAACCTCAGTGATTTAGTGACATGAAATTTTTGTATATTTGATTAATGTAATGTGTAGTAGGCCCGACTTCTTGCGAATCTACGTGACATGTACATATTATGTGTCTAATGAAAATATTGGGTTTGAAGTGTGTCCATGGAGTTTCTACAGTCCTCTACAGTTATGTTCCCTTATGGCTGGACTGTTGCTTCATCTTGTTGTTATTCATAATTCAAAAGTGTCTGTTACTGTTTATACTCTCGAGTTCGAACCCAAGACACACATCTAACCAATTTTTTTGATTAATCTGCGTATTGTATAGTTATCACTTTCTTCGGTGAAAGAAAACATCGTGAGGAAACCAGCATGCCTGAGAGGTGTTTTCGACGGCATGTAAAGCTAAGTCAGAGGCGGCCTACAGGCGGCATAAGACGAGATCGAGATCAAACCCTGACACCAGGTTAGGCCCTAACCAGACGAAAAAGGAAGACTGGTCAATTTAAAATAAATGTTTTGAGTTTGAGTTTAATCGTGCTTCGATACTAATACAATATTTTCGGACAGATCTTGGATGCGAATAAAATTTATTCTAAATAAATTGCTACTAAAATTTTAGATAAGAGCCGTAAGGTTTACTCCGTAAAATGGCTAAATAAAATAACGAAAACCAGCGCCTAGCAACATAACAACCGTAACTGATGAAGTACCTAATATTTTAAGAAACTGTTGTAAGTAAAAATATAAAAAAAAATTGAACAAAAGCAAAATATCTAGCACCAGATTAAATTCAGTAAATAAAAGCTACTGTTGTATAATGTATGTATTTGCAACGATCCATCTACGTTCATTGAAAATTTATAAAAGGGTTTTTATTATTACAATGATCAAACAAAGCCTTCAATCACCAAAGCTGTCAGGCAAACATTCCATGCTAAATTGTGTTATCTTTTTTGTATAAATTATCGACTATTTTATTAAATTATGTATTGAAATTTTTATCTGTTTATTCAGGATTTTTGTCGGTATATGGGGGATATACCATCTTTTAACAGGTATATAAGCTGTTGTTTGTAGAATTAAATGTACCAGTTATTACAATTAAGACTCTGTTTGCTGGGTTCAGTAAATTTGATAAAACTATCCTATTCATCTAAATAATATTTCATATCTCCGTAAGATTTCCTTCAGGTACTAAACAAGAAATCTATTCCAACCTACAGAAACAGAATTGCTATGGTTTCTTACTTTGTATTACCACTTCAAACCCAGACAATAATCGTAAAAGACGCAAAGGTAATAATAGTATAATTCCAGTTCCAGTGTCTGGTTCTCTCGCGTTTCGCTTCAATGTCGTGCCTATAAAAGTTTTTCACGCTTTTACCGGGTCACTGGACGCTCTGACGCGTTGTCCACTACGTATTTGCATTCTGTTATTGCAGTCCGCTGTAAACATTCTGATTGGAATACGAACGAACCTACTAAATAACTCAACAACTTATTTAGATTCCGAGTAACATCAAATACCTCAATTGAGTGAGCCGAGCCATTTATAGCAACTGAAATACTCGTTAAACATAATCCTTAACCCGACTCACATTACGCTCTATAAATATACATTTCAGATACTTGACATTTCATATCTCGTATCTATAAAACAAATAAAAGCCAACGTCGCTTGACGACAACCGAGAGAAATCCACTTCATAGGAAACGCAATTTCAAGCGAACAAACAAACTACTGCCGTCTGAAACCCTTCCACTCAGTTTAATTACTTCACAAAGAATGCGTCGCGTTCGCTCGATGAGGAGACAAAATTAACGCTCTCAAATATTTAATTTAAATTTCCTCCCCCCGAAAACGAATGATAACAGTGGGCTGGGTGGACTTGCGGCCGCCAACGTACATAAAAACACTTTTTTAGAAGCAGAAGTGAAGCAATTCATTTGTAGCAGTAAGTGCCACGTAACGCGATGAGTTTCTTTTAGTTGATTCACTGGAGCCCGGACGACGGTAAATTGAGTTTAGAGAAAAAGAAACACGCCAAACGAAGTGAACAAATCGCGATCAATTTGCAAAGAGGATCCAGCAGTTAAGGATAATTAATTTTAGGATATATTTTCTCGTGTAGTGTTAATTCCGAGCTCGCCCTGATTTATAAGTTAGATAGCGTAGTGAATGCAACGTATTTGTAAGGATTGTTAGGTTGGGACTGCAGCTCAAGAAATTCCAAAGTCAACTAAAACAGGTAATAGCTACAAAACGCCAAGAAATCCGAAAACGGCGAAAGCGTGTGCGCCGCTCGGTTAATCAAACTGTCACTTCAAGAATTCCGCGCGGAATCCTTCCCGAGAAAACTCCCCTAACTTTTGATTGCTGCGAGAATTCCTATCTACTTATACAGTTAGAGATTGCTTAATCACGTTCTTTAAGTTATATGCTGCGCACTCAGCACACGCATTATAACTTCAATGTAAGATATTCCGCCGCTTTAACTCTTATTAAATACAAGTGAATAAAACACAATTGCAATTAGATTAACATCTCGACTGTTCATTATTCCGCTTTATTTAATAAGCAAAAGGCTACCCTCGTAGCCTCTTGGAGTTATTAATTAGAACAAAAATTCTGATCGTTCAGATTTTGTTCGCTAAATTGGCCACTCAAACTCGTAAAAGCCGTCCAAAGGAACTTAACGACGGTCAAAGAGAATAACCACAAATAAGCTCCGATCTAAGGTCGTGGAAGAAAATTCCGTTTTCCTTAATTCACCCTAAATAGACTTTTGGGGATGCTGGTGCGATTGTTTACATTTTTGAAATAATCCGTTCGCTTTAAGAACAAGTTGGCGCTTTCGTTCCGACATTTTAACCTTTTGGTATCTTTTCGAATCAAGGCCTTTGTTAATTACGAAACATCTTTTGATTCGAATAAAAGCATTGTAAAAGTCCTTTTGCGACTTAATATTTTGTTCAGTACAGATGAGTAAATACAATTTCCAAAGTTATAATGAATTGCGCTCCAGGCTGAAGTTTGTGTTGGATTACCATCATCACTATAAAAACATGAATGTTTGGTGTAAACTAACCGTACCTTGTCTGAAACTGTAGTTTAATTGCGTGCAAACATCTAGTCCGTTAAATAGTTAATGCAAACAGAAGTAATGCAGCCAGGCGGGATGATATTCAGTGTAAACACCTGACAGACGCAGTGGAGTTTTACCAAAGTGGCGGAGCGAGGCGGGCAAATAGAGTGCGCGAGCGACGTCGCCGTAGCGATAGCGTTGCGCACTGTCAACAATATCTCAAGTTGCCAACTAACATATAATTTTGGGGGAACTGATGTCTTGTACACAAACTTTTCCTGCACGTGTCTTGCTATAACCTATCATAAACGTCACATGTAAAGAGACTAAAAGATTTCTTGGGAAATAGTTTGTCCACTTCAACAGCTACGGCGTCGTAGCAGCAGCGTAGCAGCTACGCCGTAGCGATCGTTTAGCGGAATAGTTTTAGGTGCATTAAGACTAACCATTTTATTTTATTTAAACCAAAGCACAATGGTTTTATAAATCGTCTGAGATAAAACCTTTTATGTAATAAATAGAAAGAAAACCTTTATTTTTAAGGCTTTTATCGTTCTGTCGTCCTAGGTTCTAGTGTTGTATTGTTAGCAAATACATAGAATAATAATATAAAATACTTTAAAAAACGGTGACAAAAGAAAACATTGTGAGGAAACCGGCATGTCCTAGAACTAAAAATGCGAAGACGTGTGACATCTACCAACACGCACTGGGCCCGCGTGGTCGATTACAGCCCACTCCCTCTTATAGAGAGGAGGCCTGTGTCCCAGCAGTGGGAACATTATAGGCTGATGATGATGATGACAAAGAATATCCGCAAAATTAGGTTATACGGATATTCAATGTACTCGTGTACGAAATACACTTAATTTACATATTCGCAACTGGATAGTCGAAACCATAACTCATTACCGGAACAGATTAGATCGTATCATGTTGAACGTTCACATTTACGTAAAAGTTTATTCGGAACTAATGCAGCTTACCCCGCAATATATTAACGTCATTTCATTTATTAACGCAAACGTTTCATTAACCACAGTTAATAATATGACGTCAGGGTGCAGTTGACTGACAGTTATAATATGAATGATTATTATATGCAATAGCAGTTCATTTTTCCCGGTACTGCACTACTATATACACTTACGTTTACACTGATGTGCATTGCTGAAATCGTTTTGAATGTTATATATAATTCGCCCATACATACATAAATTTTTAGAATGAACTTTTTTCACGCGATATTTTTTTGTCGACAGCAGTGCTACCTACCTGGTCCAAATAAGACTAATAACAAGTCAGGTGACCCCTAAAAACCCCCAGGTAAACAAAAATAATCAAATTGGTCAAACCGTTTCAAAAAAAATTACGAACACACGTACCTAGTGTCACCCCAACGGAACACAGGGACTTTATTTGTTTCTTACTGGCTTTATTTGTTTCTAAACGGCTTTTTCGTACAAGCGTAACTAGTACTTATCTGTGGTTGTCTGTACAAGAATATCGCGACGAACCTTTATAAAAAGAATATTCATTACAACGTAATAAAAACTAACAGTTTTGAATAGTATAAATTAATTACAAATTTTAACAATGGACTCACATAGTGATTGCGTAAAAATTCAATTGTCGGCCTTATTGCTTCTCGGCAATCTTTCCCAGACAACCATTAAATGGAGTAGAATACTAGGGAAAACGAGAAAATGAAAGTCTATAATAATTATTTTCTGAACAAAAATTTGCGACATTTATGCTGTACTATCTTCTGTCCGCGCCTTCACTCGAGGGGAGGTCGAGAATTATCCATGGGAACGCACAAGCGGGATAAAAAATATACTAAGTATATCATGATTTACTGATGTGCCGAATTTCATCTGAATCCATTCATCCCCAAAAAGGAACCAGACGGACATACATAGTTACTTCAGAATTTAAAGGTAATAAAAGTATGTATAATAAAAGATTTGTAACTAAAAAGGTAAATTAAATAGTTATAACATCAATTCAACAGATATTTTACTAAACCACTAACATAAACATTACAGTAACATTTTTATTAAATATTAAAATTCAACTTTGCGTTATTTCAAGTGTTTGTTAGTCCCTTTATTAGTGCGAAAAGTTATAAATATAAAATAATATGTTCAGAAACTGTACAAGCAAGCCGAATATGGGTGTATGCATACCATGCTTTGAATGCGTATTCATAAGCAGAAGGCGAAAATAGAATGTAATGTTACAAAAATTTGAATGAAACCACTCGCCTAGTGAGTGGTTTCATTCTGTTATTATATATTTTAATAAAACTTTTTGGTTACTTTATTTTCTTGCTGATATGGTTATAAATTAGCTGGAGGAACTTAACAGACGTAAAGGGTATCTAAAGATAAAGATATTTACCTAATTATCTTAAAATATAACAAAAATGACAATTTTTTTCAACTTATTTAATCTGTTTTCAGCATCAAGAGATTGCCATTACATTTATTAAGTATCGCTTACTAATTTTAATTAGACCTGTATATAGGAGTGAATTTCCAAAGATCAAATTTCCGTTTGATTTCCCCGGAATCGTAAAGTCAATGCGTCAATTCAAATGATTTCCTATACTAAAACGTGTATCAATAGTGAATTTCATTTAAAGTTATGTAATATAACTTTTCTGCTTGCCACAGTAATTAGGTAATTTATGAGAATTGGTTCTTGAACTAAGGCGTTTTGAAAAATCCCTCCAATTTACTTAGACCTAGGTACATAAACGACTGTTGTAAACCGCATATAGAGAAGGGGGAAACGCTATGATGGAGATTTTTAGCCAACCGTGGGGCAACACAAGTTGATAGAAAAGTCTGTTAAATAAAATACTTTGACTGGAAAGTAATTCAATATATGCAAGGACAGTAAAAAAAAAATTAAATCTGTCTCTAGTACTAGCTTGTTATAATTTTCCTTCACAATGTTTTTAAATGTAAATTATATAACTAACTATCCTCATTTCGACTAAGAAATAAACTCTTAAGATTTTATCAATTCTGTAAATTAATGTTCGCAATTTAAATCTCCTTTCAAATTCTCAAAAAAGACTATTTATTTATCTTAAATTACATGATAAGCAAAAAGTTGGTATTTTAAAATCCTTCTAAATAAACATAAAACTAATTTTAAAAGACTTAAATTTTATCAAGATTATCTGAACAATGTCTTACAAAGTTCTCATGATAAGTAGGTACATACTATCTTAATTAAATATTTCTAATTATTCTGAAATGAGAGATAATAATCATAGATCTATGGATCTATGGCAATTAAATGACAAATTATTTCCAGCGACCACAGCGAGAAATATTGTGTATCAACCTAAATAAATACTTACGATAACAAGTTTATCTTGGTTGGAGATGTTAGGAGTACAAAGCAGGACTTATCTGCAACGTTAGATTATAATAAGTGAATTATTGTTTTTCGCTTATTCATTTCATTTACACATTACTTATATACATTTTTAAATATTTTTGTAAAATTATATAACAAAACATTTAAAATATAAAAAATAGTACTCCCGGTATCGGAAACAGGGCCCAAGCTGCAGGCTATCAAGGCTCCAGAGAAAGGAACCTCCTAACAATACGAACCGTGTCCAAGAGAACCGCTTTCTGAATCAAGCCCTTGATTCAGCTGCCTAACAAGAGCCTCACCAGATATCGGTCAGATCGCAGTACGGTTGGTACAAAAGCACAGAGAACGCTGCTGCCCATTCTCTGGCAAGTCCCTTAGTCGCCTCCCATATCTTCCCGTGGGTGTCGTAATTATAAAGTAATAAACAAAAAATACACAATTCCAAATACAAGCCATTGGCTGATACGACTATCGGCACATTGATCGCTGAGTTCACATCTCACATGTCGACAACCTCGCGAGCCAAGTCAAGATACTTGTTTTGCTTATCTTTCTCAACTTTCTAAGTGAATTCATTATTAAGTACCTATATTTTTTTTTCAAATAGTAGCTTGTACTATCTTCACAGAAACTATCCTTTCTTGAGATAGGCATTATCAATTTTGAGAGTTGGTGCCAAATGTATGGTAAGGTGCATAGTCCTTTAAATAATTCGCACACCCGAGCCACAAGATACAAGCGATTATAGTTTGTGGCTCACCAATTATGTTTGACACAACTGTTTTGTTTCTTGTGATTTTATTAATAAACGTATTCCTTTCTTTTTTCGTTTAAAAGGTGATTAAACTTTAGATTACCCTACTGCCATTTTGATTTTTCTGCAAAGTTTTCTGTTTAGACATCATCTTGCCTTTGTTCCGTGATATTTGGGGTCGGCGCTACACGTTTTTTTGTTCTATTCTTCCCTGTCATTCGTCACGCTATTACATTATTTTTATTATACATTTACTCCTATTTTCTCCATTTCATTTCTCAAATATTCTATCCATCTTTTCTTTGGTCTTCCTCTCCCTCTCCATCCATATATATGCTATCTTTGTTTACACTTAAAAAAAGAACCAACGTTATAGAGCCCGAAAGTGCCTTGCCAAGTTATTTGATAGCAAAGATCGCCATATGACTTTACTTCCGTTAACTTTGCAACGTAACACTGTAGAGCAAGTCTTCGGTAATTTTTTTGTCCGAACAATTGTCTTTTTTAAGTACCTATGCAGAATAAATTGAAATTACGATGAGGTGATTATACCACTCTTGCTCAATGTCCTTTCACGATTGACTTTAATGTGTAACACCTTTGTTCCCAGTTCACCCATTGGTGCAAGTACCAAACCAGCTGGTGGGTGCCCCAACTGGAACCGACGTCACTCTTCAGTGTCACGTCGAAGCTTCACCCAAAGCCATCAACTATTGGACCAGAGAGAACGGTGAGAATATGCTGCAGCCTGTAATTTCAATTTTTTATATTACATGCATATGCGTGTGACATATACTTCATGAGTAGAATTATATTGTACTAATACGATGTTGAACTTGTGTTTCTGGTCACAACAGGACCACTCACTGTGTAGTCGTGATTTTCGGAATGGTCTGAAAAGTACTTAACGCAAGTTTTAATCGTTTGAACTATCAACTTATAAAATTTCACAAGGTCTGCCATTTTCTGACAGTTGTGAGTTGAAATGGCACAGCAAATAGACGTAGGGTGTCAATTTGATTTTCAATATTATTTTTCTCTGACGGTACATTATTCTCTCTACGTTGTACAGTCTTGTACAGTCTCCAAAGGAGATAAGTAACCAGATTCTCATACTACTAGTATGTGAAACAGGTTACTTATCTCCTTTGCAGACTGTACATTCATGTAATTTTTCCGAAACTAAAAGCTATGTTGAATTACTAATTAATGAAGCGCACTACATTTTAGTCTATTAACCTTTAAGCATGATTAATGGCATAAGCTTAGTACCTAAACTCAGCCTAAACTTTACCCTGGGCATAAAGGTTTTTATACTTAAACCTATTCAGATTTATACTGCCTTCGGGTACAACTGATTTTGGAGACAGATTTTGTCAGACTGAATGGTCATCGCATAAAGTGCTACATGATTCTTTCGGCGATTGAATGTCACTCTAAAGATTTATTTTTTATTATCTTTAGGCCCGCGCTTGACCACTATCTCAGGACGTTATAATTAAATATTTGTGAACGTGTGGAAATCGTATTGAAAAAATAAGATCATGATGTTAGTTTCGATTAAATCCACGGGATTTAATCCTTGTACTGTACAACAGTGTAAGTGCTCCATGTTTTTTTAATACATTTCACATGTCAAATGCACAAATATTTACAGCACCCTCCTATGTTTGTGTAAGTGCTTATCTTTTGGAATTCGAATGACCAAGTTAAAAAATAAGGAATACCTAAGATACCTAAGCACTCTCACATAATACAACAGAGTTTTTAAGTCAATTCTTTTGTAATAATCCCAAGGTGACTGACCTTGCCGACGCCCTCGCCTGAAAAATGCTCACCCAATTTCCCCAGAAATAAACCAGCCACTTTAAAAGTTTAACACCTACTTGATAGGTATTATTTACATACAATTATAAACAAAACTAGCTAAGACTAAGCCGTGGTTGTGGGCCTTAAATTAATTTGAGGTCACCACAAGATATTCCGAAGAGCTCGTGGCTAAATAATAACCGCCGCCCAGGTCGATCTTTAAGGTTAAGCCGTGCTTGCCGAGGTTGGTCTGTGGATGGGTGACCATAATTACATATCGAGTTTCCTCCGTGCCTCGGAAAGCACGTTAAGCCGTTGGTCCCGGCTGTCATTTGTAGATCTTTGACAGTCGTTACGAGTAGTCAGAAGCTAAATGTCTGACATCCAGTCTTACCAAGGGGTATCGTATTACCCAGTTACTGGGTTGTGGAGGTCAGATAGGCAGTCGCTTCTTGTAAAATACTGGTACTCAGCTGCATCCGGTTAGACTGGAAGCCGACCCCAAGATAGTTTGGGAAAAGGCTAGGCAGATGATAATGACAAGATATTCCGGTTGAGCAGCCTTGCAACCTCATAGAGTTGAACTGCGAGTAGAAACGTCAAAAAAAAGTACTTAAAACATAAAAGGCGTAAAGTTGGTATCAAACCCAAAAGGCAAAGTTGAATAAAAGCTTGAATAAATCTCTTGGGGTGTGGTTTTATGGTGTCCAAAGTTACCAAGGAGACTTAGCACAAAGTAGTGGAGACTACAAAGAAGCACTCAACATTAGTCCGCTAACTTTGCCCTACATATTGAAGAATCAAGGCAAGGAATGATAGGAGGCGGGATAATGGCTTAAAGAACACAAAAATTAATAAAGCATCAATTGGCAAAAAGGAAAAGCTGACACGTCCAATGGGTATATTATAGAACTAGACAATTTAAAAAAAAACCTAGTTTCGATTGGGCAAAGAGAAATTCCTGATGGAAAATTCCGCAGTGGCTGCTAAGCCGTGGAGCTTGTATTTGTGCCTGGTTGATGGCAATAAGCTCGATCCCTATTACTAAAATAAAACTAGCGTAGTGTGAAGGTCCTACCACATACATCTCTGCCTAAGTTTTCGGGAGTTACAGACGTTACAATTGACATAGTTACTCAACATTAGAGAGCATTCTTAAGCACCAGGTCTACGGCCACACTTAAGGTGACTGAAGATACTGCGAAAAAATCTACGCAAAACAAACGTTGCAAGCACACAAATTAATTAATCCTAATTCATCCTACCTTTTGATAAGACTAGTTGTCAAGTCATAACTTGCCGCCTATTTGTAGATATAACTAACAACGCAACATACAACATATTTTATATATATAAATAGGCAGACTTAAAACAAAAAAAAATTGGCCAAGTGCGAGTCAGACTCGCGCACCCGGGTCCGGGTCCGGGTCGCGGGTTCCGTATCAACTTATAAAATCAATTTATAAAACGAGCATAAAAAACACTTTTTTGTAAGAACAGAATAAAATAAATATTTAAGGGGGGCTCCCTTAAATATTTATTTTATTCTGTTTTTATTATTTGTTGTTAAAGCGGCATCAGAAATACATAATCTGTATAAAATTTCAACTGGCTAACTATCACAGTTCATGAGATACAGCCTGGTGACAGACGGACGGACAGCGAAGTCTCAGTAATAGGGTCCCGTTTGACCCTTTTGGTACCAAAACCCCAAAAACAGGTCGAAGGTATAGAGGCTTATGAGGTGATCGATAAGTTCCTTCCTTATTTTCACGCTCCATTATTACCGGCAAGAATCAGTTAACGCAAGCTATAATTAGTATAATCTCTGATTGTGTTCTAAAGATGTTTACGAGCGCCGCAACTCATAAACTCTATTAAGTACTAAGCACGAACCTCAAGAACGGAATAAGCAACTAATTTCATTATTCATAAAGCACATTGAAAGCGTTAAAGCAGTCATTAAAACGACCGTTATTCATGTTCCTACTATCCTCTTTGACAGGGCACGGGGGCTAGTGCTTGCTTACAAGTTATTGCCTTTTTATGGACGTATTTAAAGGGAAAAAATATGCGGTTATTTCATGTCCGTTTTTCATTTCGCAAAGATTTATTTTTACTTTGATTATATGGCGCCTATGTTACGGCTTATTAACGACCTCATAATTATAGCGACGATGACAACGTAAAATATTGCGGTGCTACGAATTAATAAATGGACCTTGTTTATTGTCTAGGATAGAAATAGTTCGATTCTGATAGAAAAACAAAAGAAAAATTGCCTAGTTGTGACTGATTTTAAAATAAACACATTTATTTTGCGCCTGCTCTGGAAAGTTTTATGTTAAATAAATATGCCATTTAAGCTAACCCAATGTCAGTCACAGTTTTTTTTTACGTTACCTTTACTATTTGTTGAAATAACGACTCAAAAAGCCATTTCAACATTATTACGTCGGCCGGTTAACATAAATACACACCGTCAAAAGGCGAACTAAATTGGACACAGTGAAATATAACCTGTGAAATACCTATATAAAAACACGTGCTAACTAATACAAATAAGGCTCTTAACCTAACAAAACATCAGAGAGGTCGGGAACTTCATTATTTCTCATTAAAATGACACCCTCAGGATAAAAGTTGCTTATTTAGTGCTTGGGTGACAGATGGACAAAAGCACTCGGAGAACGAAGGGAGATGAGTCAGAGATAAGCTCAATATTTACTTTACGTTTGTTTTACGTATGTAGATGAAGGAAATAAAGATCAAATGTGAGAGATAATGTCGTGACTTTAACAAAACTGACCCAACGCCCGCACACGCCCTCGTAAATCCAAATATTCATAAAACTGACAATGCAGTGCTGGCATTTGTATAATTTTGCAATGTTTATGAAATAGAAATGCAGCAGATTGACATTAGCTGAGACAGACAGCGAACACGCTGAAAGTAAAAAGAAACATTATCAGTACCTACTATTGTTTGCTTTTATTGCGTTGAAGACAGGCCAACGCAATTGGCATACATGCCGAAATGCGTTTTAGCCGAAGCGCCAGTTTTCAAGTGGATAATGCGTTGCAACAAACAGCCAGCACGGTCGGCGGACAACGACGTCCGACCGTCCACTAAAGTCGAGTTAGGAATGGATTTACGGGTTGCGGGCCGTTCGGCGGCGTCCACACCCGTTCTGTGCCGTTCGCAGTCATCTGCCACCCGCCACTGCACCGCATGCCGCGACATGTGTGAACGGACCTCGACCAAAGCCCGATAAAACGAACAAAACTTTTTCGCAATGCGGTCTTTAAACTTATATTTTTTGTCGGTCTAATCGAACAGTTTATGCGGTCCAATGCGAATGCAGTCAGAGTTTCCTACTGAAAGTTAGACGCATAGAAATTTAAATTTCGAAATGTTTTTGGCGATGGTAGTAAGTAAAAATTGAATACGAAAATTCCTAATAAGTAACATGTAAAGAAATTACATGTCTATTCCGATTTTGAACAAGACTAAAATAAAGTTAGAACAAGTTTGTTGCACTTGTTGTTCGCACCATTTCACCTACTCTTAGGATCGTCGGGAGTTTCCTAACGTAATTGCTCTATTCTATTTTAAGTTAAATTTTCATAGGAATTTAGTTTAGAACTGTGCTTTCATTTTGTATAATTGCGTAGAACACGGGCAAGAATCTTCATATTACCGAGACAACTCTTGATATTCATTTTCTCTCATGTAAATCGTGGTATAATAATATTATATCGAATGCTTCCTGGATGCCGTAAAGCATCACGTCTGAAGTATAGAATACAATAAATGCATCTAAAACTCATAAAAATAACGAATCGCATCTTAGAGGTATTCATCAACATCTTCAAATGAAATAAACACGCCACGAATCCCCAACCTATAGATTTAGTAGAAAATAATTGGTACCAGGCCGACGCATAGAACAGGCAGATTTAGATGCAGTTACAAAGGCAACCGAGCCCGCTATTACGCGGTCGAAGCGACCAACCGCGCAAAAAGCGGACCAAATTCTATTACCGCCCGATATGCAACAAAGACCGCTGGCCCGCCCGCTTCAAATTGCTTTAGGCTACAGTCACAATATTTACTCTCACGTACATACCACAATATTCGTACAAATCTAAATTCAATTTCAAATATTACTCGCTGAAACTAAACCCCGGATTTATGCAGTTGCAGTTTTCTATCCCGACTAAACGAAACACGTAGCCGGTTAAAATTCGCAATTCTAAAACATAGGCACTACCTAATTATTGACAATGTGAAAAATATTTTCCAAAAGATCTCATTTTGAGATTTACGCTTTTGATCTCCCGCACTCTCCCTCACGCATTTGCACATTTAAATATTCATTATAGCATTTATTATTATTCATTATTTTGATAATATTCAATATTTTTTGTATGCACGTCTACGTATAATTTTATTGGATTTTTAATACAAATTGCGAGTTTTCGGTTTGTTAGCCGCTAAATTCATGAATTTTGAAGTCGTTAACACGTTGTGTAACTGCAAAACTTTTAAGCAATTAACAATCAAATGCAGAAGTGACGTACGGCACATATGTCTGGGCCGTTACTAACAAACAGAGGGGGTAGACGGCTCTTCTGCGGCCCATAAATTGCGGGGACTACAAATTAAATTAGGTAATACACGGGCGTGACGAGATGGGACAAGCGGCGTGCCGGCCGCACCGGACATGGAATGGGAGTGTCCGCCATTCGCAGCCAGGCTTCGCGACAACTTTTTGTTGTAATTTCAATCGGGTTTTATTTAAATAAAATTGCTTACTTTATCGCCGTGATATACAGGTTATTTTTCGATGGCGCTTTTAACAGAACATTTTCGTTCCAATTTATAGATCATTGGTCGTTTTAATTCTGCGATGAATATAGGCGTTATATTGTTAAAAAGCAACGAACTTTTTCGAAGTTAATTAGGCAAAGAAAAAGACAACCTATTAAAGCAAGCAAAATATTATACGAACACAAAAACAATATCATCACCAATTATAACTTAAACAAAACAAAACTATCCAGCAAATTCGCAATTAATCTTTATCCAGCTCCTCCACATCCATTCATTACCATTCGATACGCCTTCAAAGGAATGCTGTAAACGATAATTAATTAACAAAATTGTCAACAATAAACAAAAGAGGGCGTGTCAGTGGTGGCTGGCCACCGAAGAGGTGTCAGTTGCATCAGAGCGGGCCGGACGCCGCAGATTTGTGGTCGGCCGGGTCGAGTACCAAAGCCACGTCTCTTGACAGATCTCAATGTCTTCAGCTTTGACCGCAGTTATTAATGAAGCTATTGTGATCGTGTTGATATTAGTCAATAGCTAAAGCGAGAGATTATTTAGGTTATTTAAATTAATTGTTCTTATAAGTTCTCTGAACTAAATCACCGTTCGCTATACTTACGAGTAAACTGTCCGTTGTGTATGGCAAACTCTTTAATTTCCTTCTTTTTTTTTATTCATATTTCATTTTCCTTTAGCGGATTTTTTATTGCTGATATATACCACTATTCACACATAATCAGGACTGTCTCCAAAGTTCCCTTCAATTAATTATTTTCTAACTAAGAAGATATAGACATACAGTGCAATTCCCAAGTTGACTTATTACAAACAAAGATTTATTCTCAATCTTAGCAGATAAACTGTGTTCAGAGCAGTAATAACATGTGATGTTTTGCTACCATTTGCTTTGTGAAGACAAGTACAATATTACAACAGTAATGTGTTGAGTTCTAACGTATGGCAGCGCCTGAGGAGTTAATAGTGTGCTAGAATTCAAGCCCCAATTTCAGTTTGGTATGGAGCAATTTTGGACAATTAAGGATATTACATTTATGCTTATGATTGAGGTGTGAATAGTTGAAACTCTTGCAATGAATACTCGACTCATACTTCACTTTTCGGTCCAATTAAAACAGTTCCTAGTCTTTGCATGCCTGTGGTAACTTAAAAAAAGCTTATTCCATACCTACATAGAACTCAAATTTAACTGATGAAATACGTCTACGTAACACATCGGTGAAAGATATGAAGTTTACATAAAAAAACAACTCGGATAAAATTAGTTGTAACACTTTTTTGTTCATCAAAATAATAATATCTTAAAGTTATTTACCTTTTTTTGTCATCGAGGTACCTAGGGGTAATATAGTTTGTGCATATTTTTTTTAAACTTGAAATCAGTTCAGATAAACAAAATGACTGAAGACACAGACACCAGCTGCAATAGCGTGTAAATAAAGTTTATTTCGAACTAAACTAATGCAATGAACTCATCCCAGTAATAAATTAACGCCATTTCATGATTAGAGCGACACCTTTACCCTTCGCGGGGGAATAATATATAATCATGAAGATACTTTGTGTAAGTTCCTTGGGTATTGTTTTTTAGGGTTCCGTACCCAAAGGGTCAAACGGGACCCTATTACTGAGACTTCGCTGTCCGTCCATACGTCCGTCCGTCCGTCTGTCACCAGGCTGTATCTCATGAACCGTGATAGTTAGCCAGTTTAAATTTTCACAGATTATGTATTTCTGTTGGTGCTATAACAACAAATACTAAAAACAGAATAAAATAAATATTTAAGGGGGGCTCCCATACAAAAAAGTGTTTTTTTTGCAACTCGTTTTTATAAATGGTACGGAACCCTTCGTGCGCGAGTCCGACTCGCACTTGGCCGGTTTTTTTCTGACTTATTGTTAGGGGACAACCTCGTTGTTCTAGTGATTGCTGAAAATGAGGTCCTAAGTTATTCACGTCCTGAGATACCTAGGTCGAGCCAAGTGTTATTGGGATTTTCCATCAAGAATTTCTCAGTAACTGGGATTTGTGACTATCACCATCATATCAGCCTATAATGTTCCCACTGCTGGGACACAGGGCTGCTCTCAATGAGAGGGAGTGGGCTATAATCCACCAAGCGCGGGCCCAGTGCGGGTTGGTAAGTGTCACAAGTCTTCGAATTTTTAGGTTTAGGACAAGCCGGTTTCCTCACGATGTTTTCCTTGTGGGAATACGTTCGCCCTTTATAAAATGCAACCCGAAGACGTAGATGTCGAATGAAGTGTGCTGATAGAACGAAAGCCAAACATGTGTAGAAATTGCTTTAGATTGGCTTTGTAGTTACTGAATCATAAGTGCCAACCAGAACAAGTAGCTCCATTACTAATAAAGTTGAACCCTCAAATGAAGTTTAATGTCAATTGAAGTGAGATCAACCGCCGAGTGGGTGTATCAGTGTGTAGTTTGGCGTCTTATGGCGTGAGTAATGATCACATCAAGTTGGCGGCGACCGACGTCGAACTCACCGCCTTATAGTACGTACTGCAAGGTTGGTCTAGTCACTGAATATTGAATGAGAGATTTGGTGATATCAAGTACTGAAAACATGTTAAAAGAAGTGAGACTAGTATTTAAAAACTTTTAAAATCTATTCACGTTTCATATCTAATGGTACTTATAATAAAAATAAAGGTAGGTACCTATATTTTATAGGTAACTACCTAATCTGTCAAAAATACGAGAATTATCTTACAAATTTTGTTGTACATTTGTTAAAGATCATGTTTTTTTTTTCATTCATAGTACGCGCGTGCGCATGAATAGTTTTGAAATATATTACTATAAGTACTGTGTTTTGCAAATAACTAAAAATCATTTAAAAGTATAATCCACAAAGCGGACGCACCATTTCTGTTGCTATCATAGAATAAGCCTTTTTACAAACGAGTGATATGTTTGTTGTTTGTGAGCACAATATAAACCAGCTTTATTTCGATTCCAAACCAAATCCACGTAGCAAAGAATACAAGGAAGAACCATAACCAAGGTACCTATATTACTATAATTAAAATGCCTATAACCAAAATTTCAATTTCATACCAGAAAGCCATGGTCACTGGCTGGCAATAAAAAATAAAAAGCGGCCCACAAAATAGCACGAGGCAAGAAGAATGCAAGCAATTTTTAATGTAGACTAAACGAGGCATCGCGATCCGCCACGGTCCACGGTAATATTGTAGCTTGCGACAAATATTCCAAAGAATCTGTATACAATATCTACTCACGCATTTTGAACGTTTTCTATATTAACAACGTTTATTTTAAAAACTCTGATTATTTGAAAATTGAGGATACCAACTGGTAGAAATAAATGGTACTAAAAATAAAAGCTTGCACAGAATTATACTATGAACTATTTCAAACTTTAAAAAAGAGCGAAATAACTACAAACAAATGTACATTGGTAGATAAATTTCAAGTCATGTATTTGTTCTATGAAGAAAAAAAAATGCTTTACAACTTACTTTGTAAAGACATAAAGAATGCAGGGCTTTTTACTTTATAACTACACAAAAATCCGTCCAGAAAGTTCATTCGAAAGAACCTTAGTTCAATAATAATATCAGTGTGCAGCAAAAATGTACTATGAATAAATTTAAGAAATATAAATTGGTGACCAGTTGTACGGTTCAGATCAAAAACACCAGCGCGCGTCGTTTCTATTATTCAAAACGTTGACTGTGTTTAGAGCCGCACACCCGATTGTTTTCACTGGATTCACGGATTTTCTAGGCATAAATCCTGCAGAATGACTTCATTTTTTATTCAGTACGTTTTCGATATCATTAACCTAGGGTAGTAGGGTTGGTTCCAGTTTAGAAAATAAGGAAGTAAGAAGGCTATTTTTTACATTGGACATTGATAAGTACTTGAGTGACTCGCTAGGAATAATGCCAAAGTAACAACGTTTTGTATATTTTCTTCGATTTAGGTGAGATTTGACTATGCTTAATCAATTTGATGAATGTACTTAAATTGGAAAATTCGAGGTGGCTGATGTTTCTAATATTAATCTGAAACTAATTCTTGTTTAGCACATAAAACTGAAATACCTAATACACAGGCATCTACTCTATTTATGATTGCAATCGTGGACCGAACAAATAATAACATAGAAATCGATTCGGATAACACTGAATACAGAATCAACCCCATGAACAAATGAATAGCCAATATTCATAACAATGCCCAACATTTTGATTGGCAAACAACATGTCCCCCAAACCATGATTCAGTCGCGACATACACCACTATTAATGGATTAACAATCGCAAAGCGGCAGTTTATCCTTGTAATTACTATTGTTTTGTGAAGCACATTAAGCTTTCCGACTGACAAATTGTACACGAACGAATTATGTTAACACTTGCCCAAAAATCAACATTTGCTTGTTGACATTGCAACAGGGGATGGAATGTAATTGAATATTATTTTAACCGAATGCTGTACTGTTGGTACATACTGCAAAGTAGATACATTATGTGAGCATATAGTGTATTGTTCCGCACACGACATGCCGAAACAATATTTCAATTCGATATCGCCCGGACAATGGTCGGAAGTTGCCGAATATAAATGGACGGAAAGGCTTGTGCCTATCGAATAAAGGGCGGTGAAACAAATGACTATCAACTGTAACCAAAGACTTTGGCGCTATGTAAACATAATTAATAGTTTGTTCTGAAATATAACGCTTTTATCATTTGTTGGGTGTAAAGAGTTTTTAATTTAATTTTAATGTGTTCATTACGACTTGTTTGATTTAATGATAGGCAATTTCAATATGGTTACTACGACATTAAAACCACGCATCCGCAAAATTATCTGAATAACATTTAACGAATAATAAAAAACACTGTAGATCAGGCATTTTAAATTATTCCAATAATACTACATTTACTCAATATAGAAATATTGTGGATAACCAATAGTATACCTGGACCCAAAGTACTCACCAGAAAATGTAACACCCTTTCTTTTTCAGGAGAAATGATAATTTCAAACGACAAATACCAGATGACTGAGATCAACAGTTCTGCGTACAGCGTGCAGATGCGCCTCGTTATCCGAAACATTCAGAGGAGTGACCTCGGAGGCTACAAGTGCATATCCAAGAATTCTATAGGCGACGCCGAAGGCAACATTAGGTTATACGGTAAGATAGAGGTCTCACAAAGGAGGAGCTATACTGTCTTCGTATTGTCAATGGAACTTTGTGTGCCATGAAGTGATTGTAAGCTATAGACTGTGTTGTTCTTGGCAGGATCGTTTCATGGATAGAACTATTGTGTGCGTAATGTTTGTATCTGTCGTCCAAGTTAAATCTGGATGTAGAAATATGATGTTACTTTTTACCAGGCTAAGATACAAGGTGGAAGGGACAGGCCTGTGGACGGTGATTAATGGGCTAGCTCACCGTCCGTCCGTCTCATGACGACAGGCCGTGTTGACGGCGCGTTCGTGTTCCACACGCGCCTCAAGGAGATGGAAGGGGCCCTCTCGGAAGGGGTCCGAGAGGGCCGATGCCTACCAGAGCTGCGAGACCGTTCGAAAGAGATACTGTGGCCCTGGAACACAAAGGGCCAAAAAATAACATGGATGGGTTTTAGTCAGTACAAGTTTGACACTCCCTTTCGCTCCGCCCAGAGCGGGGGGGGGGTTCATTCAATGATTTCCCACCGGCAAAAAAAATATTTGAAACGGCACCAAATCGGTTACCACGTATTCAGTACTCACATTATTCTGAACCGTGTAAACGAGGGGGATATCTGATTTTATTTCGTGATTACGATGTTGGTCCTTTAGAGAAAGTTCTTTGAGGATCTGTCCCATACCCTTAAATGGCACCATAAGTTTCAGATACACGTTGTATTTTATTTGCACTTTTTACTTTATCATAACGTAAAATTCTATATATATTTTCCTTGAGACTGATGATATTACAAACTAATTTGATCTTTCCCCGTGACACAGAAATGGAGTTGCCAAACCGAAAACGCGACGATGACGATCGCGACTACAACTCAATCGAAGAGACGAACGACGTTCGTTCCAGCCTCCAGGGTCCACTTAGAGAAGGTGGACCAAGGGATGAGGATGCCGGATTCTTAGGCGGAGGTGGGCCAGCTACCGCCGCCGCCTCCGCTCTCACCGTGAGCGCAACCTTTTTAATAACGACCTTAGCCCTCGCCACATGCTAAACTTTTACTTAAAGCCATGCGCAAAGTTAAGACTCTGAAAATATCGGAAAAGTTACTCGTTGATTTTTTATAACAGTCGTTCGGTCGTCAGTTGTTTTTTGGAACGCGTGTACCCGAGTTTTACGCGCGAAGGCTAAAAGTGCGGACTGACCGTCACCACAATAGCGTTACTTAGTTTCAATCACAAGTCGAAAGAGAAGAGAGGATTTAGAAATTCATACCAATATACAATGGAAAAAAATCGCCCAATAAAAAATAAATTAATTAAGGTAATTACCCCGCGGCAGCATATACCTACCAACTAAGTAATTAAAAACCGAATTTGGTGATCGTAAGAAGTCACTGATCTCATGCTATCTCATCAGCCTATCTTTCACTAAAATATACGAAGACGACGACGATAGGAACTTCCAGAAGACAGAATCTAGGCTTATCACTATCATCAAACAGAATGATAAATAAAAGCCTTAAACCCTAATCGACGGCAAATATAAACTAACCAGCCAGTAACTTTATCAATTTTCTACTTCATAAACCTTTATTACGAAATAATCTCAATGTAATTCGTCACGTACACAGTTTCACACGTATGGTATAACATAATTGAACTAATTCTTATGTGCTTGTCTTAAAATTGTGCATGGCTCAGCATCTTTCGGCAATTAGAAGTGTCTGTGTCTCACTAATTGGACGTAAGACAGTGTTTATCGCTTAGGTTAAAGACTATAGTACTAAGTATAGTACGTTTTATAGCAAATGGTGAACGAACGGTAAATAAGTGTGTTACTATATAATAGTCATTAGCATTTCATCAGATGTCAGCTTGTATTAACAATGTAAATGCTTTATAACGTATGGAAATAATATTATTGAGTTATATGTTATAATACTGTTCGAATTTTAAAGTATTGAGTGTACTTCATCAGTTTTGTTTTTTATTATCTCTAAAATTATGTTCTTGCTGTTGTACAATATTTTCCACTAAAATACGATGGTCGTTTATGTTGCGACGCGCGCGCATGTAACTACTCAGTGTCATAACAATTGTATATCTTAAACTTAAATTAATAAACAGTTAATGTATATGTACATAATATAACGTAGCTAAGCGGTTATAAACGTTAGAACTTTATTTGCTCATTTATATAATTTGTTATCTATTAAATTTTATATCTGTATTTATGAAAGTGTATGTAAATCTGAAATGCTATAAAATATAGGGAAAATTTTGTAAAATTGTTAACGTTTTTAATATTGTTGAATTTATGAGAAATAATTTGTAAACTTTATCTAATATACTAAGTGGAAGTTTCGTAGACATATTTTATGCGGATGTGTTGTGTTGTACTTTTTTGTCGAACTGGTAAAGGTTTGTGTATCTATCAAGCAGCCAGTGTTTCTGTTTACTTATTGGCCTTATGTAATTGTATGATATTGCCTGCGAAACAAATATAAACGAAGTAAAACTTTTGACATTGTTTTTTCTTCTACTCCGTCCAAGAAGCTAAGATTGGAGACCATCCTGGTGGTTTTTATTTTTTTTTAAACAAGCCCACCACACAACTCCCAAACCACTGCAACTCCTGTAAGCCAGAATCAACAGTAGCGAGACAATGAAGCTGGATGTAGTCGCAGAGAATCAACTGTCTTGTATCCCACAGTGAAATTAAACACAAATGAATAGCGTACCATTTTGGTGATGTAGAGATATAGTTATAATTACTTTAACGGACTCCTACCTTTCCCAATTCCTTAGACCATTCATACTAACTATCTACCAGCCCCTTAATATTAACACTTAGTCAAAATATACCGGCGGGCGAAGGTCTGACAATATCCCGGGCGTGTGTCGACCCTCCTAATAGGTACCTTCGGGCGAAGCCTCCGTAAGAGCGTTGTAGATAGGGTGTAACCACTTGCATTAGCGAAATTACCTGAGGCTTTGTTATTTTCATTGCTACAACCGTAGGTACCGTATATGTTAGTGGAATAGAAAGTTGTCTACTAGGAACAGTCGCCCTTTAGACACGTAACTACGATGAAATGTGCTGAAGTTTTATTGAATAAATATGGTAACGTAGAAGTGAGTTGAATCTGCGACGTTGGATGTAAATGTTATAATGTATTCACTATTAGTCGTGCCCGATAGGGATTTGCAAAATTACGAACTTCTATACAATGTTACACCTCCTAATTAAACCTAATTATTTTTTAAAACTTCTCACCTTTGTTGCATGAGGAACTTTTGTGCTAATTTCATACCCATTGGTAATAAACTGTCCGTCAGTCAGTGAATTTTAGATTTTTATTGAGTTTCTGTAAACCCTGATTTACATAAATCAGACCAGAAAAATGATTTTAATTGTGATCAAGGTAAGTTATGCATTTAAATACTATTGAAGACAAACCACAAAAATATGTAACCAGAAAAATATATAAAAACTTTAGAAACTCAAAAAATATTTTCATTTTTTAATATTTCATTCAGAACTACAATGAAATCCGAAGTTCTAAAAACAACTGAAAAGTTTTCTCTAATCTAATACACATCAAAGAGGACACACAAGCACACACTCGTGGAATTCACCATTTTATTAATGGTACGCCCGTACTGAGGTTCTCTTTGCAGTCTTTGTCCAGTCTGTCAAAGCCGAAGTTTAGTTCCATGGTTGATATTCGGTGATCTTTGTTCTGGTAACACAATATCGGGAACTTACGTACATAGGTACATTTCTGCCCCCGAAACTCCCTTGTGTATCACGATTTGGATACCAGAGTTTGCATCTTAAGTGCTGGGACATCTACCTACGTACACAGAGTAATAGATGGGAATAGACTATTCTTGTGACGTTTTTGCGTTTCCCCTGCGGCCCAGGGTAGTTTTAGGCGCGTAAATAATGCGTAAGGTACAAAGGTGCGGCATTGTTCGGTTTGGTTGTATTCCCTAGGAAGATTATTTCCATGATTCAATGACGGGAATCGAATTTGAGTCAGAAAATCTCATTATACAATATCTAAACAAGTTATATTGACTTTCGCGATCGTATTGCCGCCGTGGAGAAGTCCACGACTATTTTCATGTTCAAAAGGATACGAAGGCGAACTAACATTTTGCGCATTCTCACGTCTAGCTTCAAACTATTTTCATGAAAAGATGAAGCAGTTGTTGATGGTGCACTCTTTCCTGCCTTGCACATTCAAGGATAACTCTACCTTGGCTGTTTATTGAATGAGTCAGTCTTTACCTAGTGCGAGTCATTGCAATTTCAGGAGTTTTAGAACTCGGAATTTATTAGGATGAAGAATCTTCACTCGAATTGAAATTAATCTTTTAAGGGGAAATTCTCAAAAATCTAATATGACTGTGTTTCATATTTATAAGGCTCGTCTCAATAAACATTAGTTTTCTAATCTAACTTTATGTGCATCTCTGTTAACTCGAATAAATAAAACTATAATATAACTACGTCATATATCACTCTTGAGTCACTATCATCCGTAAAGTTAAAAAGTAGTAAACTGCACGTTTTTGAGACAAAACTATTCCAACTCTTTGTTCCAACTCCGCAGCTTTTCACTATTGCGAAAAGTTACCTAGTTTCGCATTCAATGGAATATATAGGTTACAGAGGGGGGGACTTTCACTGCATACGAAATGTTAATGTGGTCGTTTTGACATTAAATCGTGCTGTAAACTCACTGAACTATCTACATTAAGGTGTGTGTGGTGTTTATTCTAACTGCAGGACGCAGAAAACTCAGTCTTGGTTGGCTATTTTCAAAGCAGACTGGATTTCATTTTATAACGCTTTTCTCGCTTTTAAACAAAGGGTTTTCTTAGATAGTCTTCGGCGTCGAGTATTTTCTTACAAAACGTGTAAACATAAAATCGATAAAAAAACCTTTGATGTTGAATGTTTTATTTCGTTAATTATAGGCATAGGTACATTGATATAATTAAAACTATGAAATAATTATGGATTGATGTTAGGTACTGAACTGTAAGTTGTGCAATCTCTGTCTGAGAGGCTTGAAAGGAGAAAGGGGAAACCTTTGCCCAGCAGTGGGACACTTGAAAGGGTAACAAAAAAATACAGGTTGAGATCTAAAATCATCATGTACTGTATCTGGTAAATGTGTCACGATTGGTAATGTGAGACGATTATTGTAGACAAAAATGCACATTGTAAGACATTCCATATCGTGTAATAAAAAGTAACGAATCGACTTGGCCTATGTGCGGTAAAATGATTTGTCTTCTGACTCTAACAAATTCTTTCCATCATACTACAGCAAAATCTCCCTCTAATGGTGTCAATGCACTTCACTCTTTGCACAACTAAACTCACTTAAACAAGACAAGGGCTTTCAAACTTCATCACCAACGACGATCACAATTTGCATACCCAAGAACAATTAGTAACAAGCGGTTATTATCGATGTATATTTGTTTGCAAACATCTCATATTGGAGGGTGGTGGTACGCCGACGTCCGGCCACAATCTGCATAACAATGGTGGTCATAGTTACGTACTCTCCAGACGGATGCTAATGCCCTCCATTCATAATTCATGTCTTAATGAAGTGGACGAACGAGCCTCAGCCATAAGATGACACGATCCTTTGTCTGGAGACCAGTTTATATACCAGTTTATCCTGTAATCGGATTTGTGTACAAAATATGATGGAGCTGCCTTTAGAGATGGCTCTGAAAACGGTGAAGGGAAATATTGTAGGGAAACTGGCATGATCTTGGACCAAAAATTTGAAGACATGGTGACGTATCAACTGCCGGCAAGGTGTATTAGAGCCCACTCCCACTCTCAAAAAACAGGCCTGTGTCCTAACAGGGGCAATATGTTAGGCTGATTATTATATAATATACAAGGTGTTGTTTTGCATCCTCGTCAAAATTCAGGATACTGTCACAAAAGACATAAATATTCAATATAAATTACGGTACCTAGTAAATTATTAAAAAACACTGCATTTTTTTGTTGTTTAAATTTGTCAATATTTCAGAATAACCCCCATAGCGTGGTTTAGGGATTATAAAATTATCGAAAAAACGTTTGAGGTTTTTTGTTTGTGTGTAAGCGACGTTATAAGGCAGGGATCAGACGGAACGTGTTTAAAACACGGGTGGTTCACAGTTACCGATTTCAGTAAATAAATAAAAAAAAGAAAATTACCTACTCATTTTATTATTGATTCGGGTCGAGAATCATTAGCATAGTTACCTCCTAGAATTTGACGAGGTTGCAAAACAACACCTTGTATTATCACAGAGAACTGTTTCACACACATTTTCAGTATCTACCAGAACAGACCATCATCATCAACATCTGCCTACGCTTTTCCCAAGTATGTTGGGGTCGATTTGCAGGCTAACCGGATACAGATGAATACCAGTACCTATATTACATTGAGCGACTGCCTATCTAACCTCCACAACCCAATTGGTAAAACTACCAGAACAGACCATCACTAAACTAATTTAATTATATTTTCTGAAATTCTCATTAGTATTTTAGCCTAAATCAATATTCTGTTTACAATCATGAAACTATTGACATTTACAAATAAACACTTGGATTAGCTTGTTATTAACCTTCTTATGGAAAACAGATTCAACCCATTTATACTAGGTAATAACGAAGTATCTATTGAAGTCCCCTGAATTGCAACATTTTGAAATGAATCTAAAGTAATGATTGAATGATTCTACATGAAAGCTTTCATAACACAGATATAAATTTACCTAGATAACGTAATTATCACGATCCGTGTGAAAACCAATCCTGCCAATTTTTTTGACTACCATGCCGTCATAAGGACTATTTAGTTACTATAAATACATGAAGTTAACATACAAAATAGACTGCGTTTTTGTTCTCTAAACGTCTAGAATTAAGTGGTGACGTTGTTGTTTTAAATAAATTAGCTTGCTGCAACAGTAACCATGTTAAACAAAAAATCCTTAAACCGGGAACGCGACGTAGGTAATCTTGCGTTATATATGTATATATCAATAACTGGGTTTCATATCCATTTCATTCACTGGAACTTAAACCGTTATCTGGTTCAAAACTAGCCTTAAGTCACCACCAGTATCTACCAAACAATACTTATGGATATGAACATGACTTGATGGTTAGATAATTAAAAAAGTGTTAAGCAAGTACCTCATAAAGTCATAATACACTTACACTGACCTTGTGTATAATGAGGGTGAGAATATTCAGCTTAAGATAATGCAGCACTTGTGCCTAAAAGATCGGATTTTATCTAAACTACCTCATGAATTACAACTCTCTTTACAAAAATATATTACGATGTTCTGGTGGCCTACCATGACGTCTTAAAACATTACTGTTTTACTCCTTTTCCTGTGTGGGAAAGAGATGGCGCTGGACATCCTGCATAGCTCCGTCTCTTTCCTACACTGGACTAAGAGTAAAGCAATACTGTTTCTTTAAGACGTCATGGTAGGCCAGCAGTACTGGTGTGATTGATCAATATTTCCCACCCTTCTTTTAGTCTCCCAACTGGATATGAGTTGCTTAACCTGGAAGAATAGACTCCAGAGCCGATTGGTCAATCGAGAAGGGCTAAACGATGGAGCACTTAATATCGCATTCTGCGTGTCCTGTAGTATGCTCGTTACAGGAACTGATATACTGAAGGCACTGAATTCGTAGCCAAATTCTAGCTAGACTCAATTTAGATTACCGTCTACACCAAGAAGAAAAACTGAAAATTCTTATATTCTTCGGTCGAAAACGCCATCAAATACGCTCTTGTTAGTAACTGAAACCCAGTTCCTGCCTCGCTGCTGATGTATTTCCAATAGGTGGCAAAGTGCTCGATTGCCTTTTGTTTTCCGCTCGAACTCTCTATATCGGTGAATAGCGAAGTAACGCCGATTCTTCCCAACTTCCCCGCTTGCAGTAAAACAGGGGAACACTGGGCTAAAAATCATTGTACAGGGTAACGAGTTGAGTAAAATGGGCCTATGTGACATAGGGAGGTTTCCTTATGCCACATAGGCCTTCTACAGAATAAATAAGTATGAGAATATTTAAAGGTAATAGGTATACTGCATCGTTTGTCTAGTGGTTGCAAGAGAAACCGCTATTGCTGACCTGGGGTCTTGGGTTCAATTTCACGGCCAACCAAAGTGTTATTGGACTTTAACATTAGGAATTTCAGCTCTGACCTGGGTATTTGCTCGAGTGATGGCATAGGCTCGCCGCCTATTACATGGGACCTAAACATAACTGGCAATATGAATTATGGGTGTACAGTAATTTCAGGTTAATAGCACACCCACAATTCATCATGATTAATTTAAATACACCTCTGTTTAACCCTTCGAGGAAATACCGGCCTAATGTCCTGTTCTCTGTTTTGGTCCAAAAAATAACTGAGAAAACTGAAATCTCTTTAATATCATTTACCTCATATCTTCAAGATTGTAATCGAATACCCAATAATATTGATCTACCTTAAAGCATCCTAGCGTGGAATTAAAGAAAGCAATTTAGGTCATTGTACGTACTTAAGAATTATCCTCTAAAGAACGTAAGTATTCTATAAGAACTTCTTGAAAAATACGCCAAAATATTGCCTTAGGCTTTTTTGTTTTCTTTTTCTTCACCTATCCGACCCACGATAGCATTACACAATTCAGACCTTTTCTAGTAAAAAGTGGTTTATTGTGTTCTTAAATAAAGTTATTCAGTTTACTTCGTGGGGGTATTGTGCGGGCCCATTGTTGGCGGGCCCAGGTGCGGGCCCTTACACATTCGCCTACAATAACGTTATGAATGTCAAAAACACGTTATTTTTATTTACCTTAAACGACGAAATTATATTATTATGGCCGATAAAGTGGTACAATGTTGAACGATACAGTTTTAAAATGATGTTTTCTTATTTGGAAGAAAATGGAGTATTTTGGAGAACATGGAAAAACGATGGGTAGGAAAGCCAATCAAACTGATTGTTTTTGAAATTGTAAATTCGCAGTATATAAATAAAGGCTAATCATATTCTTTGCTATTTAGATTGTCTTTAAGGTTTCAACCTTAAGAAAACAGAACCTTTATAAAAACACTTTTCGGGAAAAATTACCAAAACTCTGTTCAATCACAATAATTGAATTATTGGATCACACAGAAGGTAGATGACACTGTAGCTATTCACCTCCTATTCTTCGCCTGAAGTGCTATGCCTAATGACCTTTGATCTACTTGAACATCTTCTTCAGAAGAATTAATACTTAATTAAAAGTATTACATCATTTTAACAAATGTTTTGTTACTTATTTCACAGTACGGTGAAACACACCTCTATGGTAGCAATTAATCTCGACGGAGTTTTATATTTGGTAGTAGTGTAGGTGGTTTTTAACATGTTTCCAGTATCAAAAACACTTGTAACATGATATTTACCATGTAAACATGTGCATGTATGTGTGTGTTTACCATTTGTGATAATATCTGGAACTGAAATAAACATGATAAGTATCCCGTTACTTGTGTTATTGATAGTGTTAGTGACCATGTCAGTTTAAAAACTTATGTTTACATTTGCTTGTGTAAAATAAAATATTAAATTTAAATTTAACTCACTTCCTCGGTATTGATTCAGCTGAAATTTTGCATACATCAAGTTCAGTTTGGATGAAAATGCATGGTTAGCTAAGTTAGTTAGTTAAGTATAAGTATTCTAAATCCAATTTGGTGGACTCCCAAAGATAGCGGACTAGTTATTTTGTACGCATTCCCATGACATGAGTATCAAATGAAAGTTTTGCTAAGAAAACTAAGATAAATAAAATAAAGGCAAACAAAAGCCTGCTTTTTTTTAAATTTCTAGTTTAACTTGCGTTCGGCCGTACTACTTTCTGAGTAGTATTAGACTGTCTAGTTTTGAGAGAAGGTGGAACGTAGTCTGGTGATCTCTACGCTGCTGCTGACGACGCTGGTAAACTGGGCAAGTTTTCGCAGACGAATGGAAATTATCATGTCAGTATATCTGGACTTCTGTAGTGCTAAATTTTGTCTTTCATTGACTTAATCGTTTTATTTTATACATAAAAATAAGGCATATTCAAAGTTATGTGTATATGTAAAACGATCCATTTATTACATAAACAATAACGGACCAAATGATAACAACTGATACGCTACAACATTTAATCTGGTTCAAAAGCTACCATTAATTGTGTGCATACATTTCATATCAAATTACGAGTACATAATCAATCATCAATCAGTAATTCAGTTTCAAAATAAGGGAAATATATATAGGATGACTGGTAATTTTATTAGTGACCTTTACTTAAACACGTGATAACAAACAACTTTTCCAAAGAAACATTTTTTTTATACTCATTGACTTTTATCACAAACTAGATCATAGCCGCGCGCGCGCGAATTTCATACGGCTGTTGTATTATTGTGATAAAAGTGAAAAAAAATTAGTTTGAGAAAGTTATTTGCTATCATGAGTATAATCACGTGTTTAAGTATGATCACTAATTACCAGTCATCCTATATGAATGAAGCTATGATAGAGTGTTATTTTTAACTGGAACTTTCTTAGGAGCCCTAGACTCTTTTTTTTAATAATTAGGTAGAGTAAATTGTTGCTCACGTATGAGTACTCACGTACTCCATAAGTTGTATGGAAAGTAAAAAGTTTGGAGAACCGAAGTGGATCAAATATAACATGCCTTATTACTATTTGTACTGCTATAATTTATATGTTTTTTTTTTTTATGCTCCTCAACTTAGGTTCGTGCAAGGATAACACGCACACACACAAAAAGAACTTATCTAATGATAGTGAAAGCTGAGCCAAATGCTTAATAGTTTTGAAAAACAACGCGGTCACACAGCACCTGTCTACTCTCTTTCTCCGAAACGTAACTTCGGCAACGACACAATCACAATAACATTTAATACATTCGTTCACCTTAATTGTCTGTGAATTCGAACTTCTTGTGTGCGTCCGCAAACGATATAGAATAAGGTCACAAGTTTCGTTCGTTGCCGAAGTTACGTTTCGAAGAAAGAGAGTAGACCTCCAGACACGAAAAGTGACTTTAATCTATAATACATATTGATATAGAAGTGGGTAAAGGTTGTATCTAACCAATATAAAGTAAATAGATTACTTCTCATCTCACGGCTTTAACAGACAGTTAAGGAAATGAGATCGCCTTACCGAGTAGATAGCATGCTGTCATACTTGTAAACTGCAGTCTTTTAAGCGATAAATTGTGACACTAATCAGGTTATAGGTTAGCTGGGATGTTTCCGCACTTACCCGCTTTATTGGGTCTTTATACGTATGAAAATCCTTTTTGTTACTCCAACCATCCCATATCCTCCCAGAAAGCTGGCATCAGCCTTTTCAGATTGCTGCAGGCTTCCGGGAACGATGCTGGTGATTGAAGAGTCCGTGCCGGTTGATCTGCCACGCTTCTGCACTCCATGAGCACGTGCTGAGGTGTTTCTTCCGCCTCTATGCATTCTCTGCACAGAGGGCTGTCTGTAACACCTATGGTAAATAGGTATTTGTTTAGGGGACAGTGGCCGGTTATGATACCTATAATCTTGCCAATTTTGCCCCGTTTCAATCTGGTAATGAAGCGAGCAAGTCTTTTTGAAACTTCCGAAACTGCACTCTTTGTTTGCCTGCAGGTTACGCTGTTTCTCCATTCATTTTGGCATTTTTCCTCGGTGTGACCAGAGTAATTACTCTAGCAGACGCTGCAAGAAACATGCAGTTAAACTTTTAGAACAGAATGATTGTCTAAGTTATTTGTACGGGTTTGCTCTCGTGATGATAAAGCGTTATCTCTCGGGTACGTAATACCCCGAACTTCTTCACTATAATATAATCAATAAATCATGGCGGCATAAAATCAATGAACTCAGACATCAGGTTTAGCACTAACCACAAAAGAACAATGAAATAAACCATAAGTATATCTATTCTGTTTCCTTCCAGTTATGGGACAGGGTATGCATGCGGTACTGTCTTAAACCAATTTTCAAATCATAGAAGCATATGTACATCAAGGTTGGCTCGACAGCGATCCGGGTATCCAACCACGCTGTGTGATAATTAACAAAAACTGGATTCCGATAGGTACAGCATTTTGACGCGCTGAGGCCAAGGGTCTAAATATATATCAATACACAAGGTGTTGTTTTGCATCCTCGTCAAAATTCAGGATGTTGTCACAAAAGACTTAAATACTCAATATAAATTACGGTGCCTAGTTAATTATTAAAAAACACTGCTTTGTCAGTATTTCAGAAAAACCCTCTGAACGTGGTTTATAGAATAAGAAATTATCGAATAAACGTTTTATATGTTTTGTATGTGTGTAAGCGAGGTTATAACGCGAGGATCAGACGACCCGCGTTTAAAACACGGGTGGTTCACACTTACCGATTTCTGTAAATAAGAAAAAAAATATCTACCCATATTATTATTGATTCGGGTCGGGAATCATTAGCATAGTTATCTCCTTGAATTTGACGAGGATGCAAAACAACACCTTGTACATATACAAGGTATCACAATCGCTAAATGTATTACATATAATACATTTAGCGATTGTGATACCAAAACTAAATTAAAGGGTAACACCGCTGTGGTTATATCAGCAAGC
Source organism: Cerastis rubricosa (assembly GCA_949152445.1). Classification (NCBI taxonomy): domain Eukaryota; kingdom Metazoa; phylum Arthropoda; class Insecta; order Lepidoptera; family Noctuidae; genus Cerastis; species Cerastis rubricosa. Next base: position 14,201,913 of record OX424525.1, on the reverse strand, counting down.
CGTCAATGAGAAATGTATAAATTACAAAAGCGGCGGAATGGTTTTGGTCAGGATTTTCTCAGCAGCAGCCACGGAACTTAGATATGTGGCCAGCTGATGGAAATAGGCTCATCCCCTATGACATGGGACTTAAACATGTGGGTGTACTATTAGGTACACTTCTGCCTAACCCTTCGGATGACAGGCGTGATGATATGAAATGTTGATTAACAGTACCACATCTGCCTAGCCTTTGCCAAACTATCTTGGGGTTGGCTTCCAATCTAACCGGATGCAGCTGAGTACCAGTATTTTACATGAAGCGACTGCCTATCTGACCTCCACAACCCATTAACTGGGTAATACGATACCCCTTGGTAAGACTGGATGTCAGACTTTTAGCTTCTGACTACTCGTAACGACTGTCAAAGATCTACAAATGACAGCCGGGACCAACGGCTTAACGTGCTTTCCGAGGCACGGAGGAAACTCGGTATGTAATTATGGTCACCCATCCACAGACCAACCTCGGCAAGCACGGCTTAACCTTAAAGATCGACCTGGGCGGCTGTTATTATTTAGCCACGAGCTCCTCGTTGATTAACAGTACCTATCGGACATAAAAAAACAAAGCACCATTTAGGAGCCACTCTTCAGTATTCCATTTCCCTGAATAAATGATAGGTAGCTTATTTTTTGTAAGGAAACATTCGAGGTGGGGGCTTAAAAACATTGATAATGACTTTTTTGGCAATGTCACGAATTCCTTTGAACAAATTAAACTTGGCTGGTCTCCCTCATCTAATTAACTTCTTGAAGCACACTTTAAATAAACAACCTGTTGGTTTCCGCTTCTAATTTAGAAGATAGGCTGGTAAGTGAACAAATAATTATCTCACTAGTGGAGGTAAGGACAACTTTTGTTTTTAACTGAACGTTTTGTAGAAAAGGAAAAGAATGGCTATTCTTCAGAAATTTAATTATATGTATCTACATGTCGCAGTTAGATGATTTTTATTCCGCTAGACTCGGAATCATGTGGGCAGAACATGGGTTTCGTGCAATGAAAACACAAACACACGGTACACTGCTTTTATCGAACTAACAAATTACTTGAAATTACAATCCAACACAATAACACTAGGCACCATGAATCGGGTTACAGTTACGGGGCGTCTTGACTCTGCGACGATCAGACTCTGACTGTCCTACTCGCAGCGAGCTCGAAACATCACGACTCTGTAGTAAGCGCGCTTAGGTGTGGGTAGACTGGTAAGTAGGTCGCTTGACCTTTGGCGCGCTTTCGACTCATAGTCCGTACTAATAATCCAACTCCGACATACATATCATTAAGTTTCTAAGGAATCGCTATTTTTTCGTTAGTCTTTGATTTTTTTAGGTCTTTACCTATGAAATTGCCGTTTTGTTTGAAAAAAGTTAAAGTATTTTTTTTTCGAACTTATTTATTTCTTTTATTCAAAGTAATCACCCCTGCAATCAATGCATCTTTGCCAACGCTGTGGCAGTTTATGGATGCCCTTCTTGAAAAAATCAGCTGGACGGGAGACAACAAACTCTTCAAAGGCGTTTTGTACTGCCTCTCGAGAATTGATTTTTTTTCCCGCTAAAAAGTTGTCCAAATTTTGGAAAAAGTAATAGTCGGAAGGCGCAAGATCTGGTGAGTATGGCGGATGAGGGAGAGCTTCCAAACCCAACTCATGCAGCTTAGAGACGATCTGTTGTGCAGTATGGGGCCGCGCGTTGTCGTGAAGTAGCAGTGGAGACGACCGATTGACCAAAGCTGGTTGCAGACGTGCGAGTTTCGCCATCATTGTGGTCAGTTCTTCAATGTACACATCTGCAGTAATGCTCTCGCCGTTTTGTAAAAAGCTATGATGAATCACACCAGCACTAGACCACCAAACTGTGACCATCACCTTTCTAGGGGTCATTTTTCGTTTTGCACATTGCTTTGGTACTGAACCAGGATCTAACCAACTTGCTGAGCGCTTTCGATTGTCAAAAAGAATCCATTTTTCGTCGCACGTAACAATTCGGTTCAAAATTCCTTCATTTCTGTGCCTGTTAAGCAGCGCAAGGCAAGTCTCGACGCGTACGTTGCGCTGGCGATCGTTAAGTTCGTGGGGCACCCATCTATCAAGCTTTTTTATCTTGCCAATCTGTCGCAAATGGACCAATATTATTTTAATGCTAACATCAAAAGCTGCTGCCAGCTCAGCTGTAGATTGAGTTTCATCAGCTTCAACAATCACCTTTAATTCATCATTGTTGACCAAAGTTTCCGGACGACCACGAGGTTCATTTTTCAAGTCAAAATTCCCAGAACGGAACCGAGCAAACCAATAACGGGTTGTGCGTTCGTTTGTACAGTTCTCTCCGTAAACGTCGTTGATGTTACGGGTCGTTTGTGCCGCGTTGGTGCCACGACAGAACTCATATTCCATAATTACACGAAATTTCAAAGTATCCATTATGAGGAAAAATGTTGAAATGTAATGAAAATACAACGCTAATCAATAAACAAAAGACTGATTTTGTAAATAGAATGTCATATTTTTAAAACAAAATTAATTTGAATTTAGAACTCATAGCCAATCAAAACTTTTTTTTGTTTGAAAAAGTCTGTACTGCAATACGGCAATTTCATAGGTAAAGACCTATTATATTATTAGTGTATCTTTACACTAATAATTTAATAAAAAATCAAGCCTAAGCCTAGTATACCTAAGACACTTTTTTAATAACTAGTGGTCTTAACGGCAACTGCTAAGTAGGGGGTCCTGGGTTTGATTCCCGAGTCGTGCAAATTGTTGTTGAGTTTTTCCATGAGGAATTTCTGAGTAGCACCCACGGAGTTTGGGTGTGTGGTTGATGGCAATACGCTCGCCCCGTGTGGGTGTACCATTAAGTATACCTCTGCGTATCCCTTCGGGGATTACAAGCGTGATGTTATATTATTACGAGACAACCTCGCTTGCCATCCAATCTAGTCACATTTAAAAATCTTCACCCATTTTCAATATATCTGACGAATGGCTCCAACATGTAGACACTTATGCAATACATCGCATGGCCTATCAAACGCGCTACGCATATCATAATTGACTTACACGGCTACTAATCCTTGTCCAACGGAGCGATTGATGTATTATTCTGATACTAGTTACACCTAATTATATCTTCAAGTTGGTGATAATGGTGATGGTGGTGCTGGTGTTTTGATAGCAGGTAGGATTCTAAGGTGAAAGTGAGATTGCATTAGTCACATTTTTAGGGTTCCGTAGCCGAATGGCAAAAAACGGAACCCTTATAAATTCGTCATGTCTGTCTGTCTGTCTGTCTGTCTGTCTGTCTGTCTGTCCGTCCGTATGTCACAGCCACTTTGTTCCGAAACTATAAGAGCTATACTTTTGAAACTTGGTAATTAGATGTATTCTGTGAACCGCATTAAGATTTTCACACAAAAATAGAAAAAAAACTTTTATTTTTGGGTTTCCCCATACATAGAACTAAAAACCAAAATGTTTTTTTTCATCTGACCCATTCGTGTGGGGTATCTATGGATAGGTCTTCAAAAATGATATTGAGGTTTCTAATTTCATTTTTTTCTAAACTGAATAGTTTGCGCTAGAGCCACTTCCAAAGTGGTAAAATATGTGTCCCCCCCCCTCTAATTTCTAAAGTAAGAGGAGGAAAATTCTGAAAATATTTAAGTTTGTAGAACCTAAAAAAAACTATCAACGAAAATTGGTTTCAATAAGATGTGATGTTTAGTTTTTGAGATATGGGACTTTTTCATCAAACTGCAGCAGTAACTTTGTTTTTCGTTAACATACTATGAAAAACCAATTTAGTTTTGCGGTTTAGTGGAAGTTTACAACTAATACTACTAACTAATGAATGACAGTTCAAAATATTGTTTGGGGCTATGGAACCCTGTGTGCGAGTAAGACTCGCACTTGGCCGGTTTTTTTTTGTATGGTTACAGGTTACTAACATCTCTCACACGGTCGCTTCGATCCCCCAGGTCAGGCAAACTCTTAATCGGTTTTCCTTAAGGAATTTCTTTTTCAAGTATTTCGAATTTCTGCTTCACTATTGTCTGCATTTGCACGGTATTACGACGTTTGCGCGAAAGACATTTTCGCGAAGGACACTTGCGCGAACATGTTTGCGCAAAAAGGTGTTGCGTGCGCTGGGACTTTTGCACGAAAGGACATTTACGCGATTGGATACTTGCCGTACGGACATTTGGCGCCTGGAATTTAGCGCGAATGGACATATGCGCGAATAGACATTTGCACAACTTATACTTGGTGGTTATCGGGATCGCTGATTTCGAAAATTAAGTCAAAATAAAAATCAAAGATGGCGCGAAAAAATGTTAATCGATGACCGTCGATTGATAATGCGCAAACTAGCTGATAAGCTAGGAATTTCAGAAAGTGCTTACATCGTATCTTGAGGGAAAATTTAGAAATGATAAGCTGCGCCCACAATGGCTGGAGCGATTCTTCAAAATGGAACAAAATTGACTAGTGACGATATTTCAATGGAGTGTTTGGCGAAAATTCAGGGTAAAGCAGAGTTTTAGAAAATGGACATATAGTTCGATCAGGTATTTCTGGGACAGCCGTCTTATCAAACTGGAACAATGGCTGTTATTCTAACTAGTTTTTTTTTCATAATAAAAGAACTGTCATCATGAACTGCCTTGCTGGACACAGGCCTCCCCCAAGTGTACATAAGGGGGGCGGGTTGGCGATCACAGTAGGGTTGTTACAAAAACACAGAGAACGCTGCTGCCCATTCTCTGGAAAGTCCTTTAGAACTGTGCTAGTGTGTAATGTCATGGAGTATTTTCAAATTTTAAGCTTATTTTTTTTATTGTTGAGGCTGCTGACGTATTTTAGTCCTAAAACAGTGTGGTAGGTAAAAGCCGAGCACTTTAACAAGCCGTCAATTTCGCGCTCAATACAAAGTTTAAAAGCATTATCATCCGATGTCATTGGTTACGGACCGCGGTGCATTAGTGTAATTAACCATATCGGTTTAGCTTTATTATTATAAGGTATGAAACATTTTCGTTAATATATGTAGTTTACTTGTTGGTTTCTAGTGGTAGTAAGGTCGCTCTTATGCAGTAAAAAGTTACTAACATGAAACCATCATTTGTCATTCCCCTGCCCTTATACCATTTCATTTGGGATCGGCGCAGCATGTGTTCTTCTTCCATACTTCTCTGTTACTCGTCATCACATAAGACACCTCCTTTCTTGCCATATCATCATTCATCACACAGTCCATCCATTGTTTCTTTGGTCTTTCTCTACTCTTATCCTATCCACATTAAAACTCAAAACTTTTCTCACGACATTTACCTCATTTTTCCGCATCACATACCCCATTTTAATCACAATAGCAGTATCTAAACTCTTTCTTTTTTCTTGAGTTTTGGCAATTTGGTTTCCCATTTCATGATCATCTATATCTATCTAAACTCTATATCTATACTTCTATATTATCTATATCAATACTAATACTACTAATAATAAAGCTGAAGAGTTTGTTTGTTTGTTTGTTAGGTTGAACACACTAATCTCAGGATCTACTGGTCCGATTTGAAAAATTCTGAAGGCTATAGGCTATATATCATCACGCTACGAATATAATACCAATAGGAGCGGAGCAGCAATGAAAAATGTCGCGAATACGGGGAAAATGTGACGCAGACGAAGTTGCGCGGGACAGCTAGTATAAAAATAAACTGTATGAGTAAAGATAAATTGCAACTTTTTGCTGAATTGAGTAAGAAATTGATGAAAAGGAATTATCACACTCTGCTTATTTTTGAATTTTCGAAAAGCGTGTGCATTGAAGAAACAACTAGTAGGTATTCCAAAATCCTAAGGCCTCCAACATTACTTATTTTTTACTAACAAAATGTAATGTTCGACTAGTTTTTCTATTCAAATCAGAAATTGGTAGTTAATCTTTTTTTAGTTTGAGTGTATCAGTGAGAATATTTTAATTTCGCATATCTTTATTATCCTCAAAACATTTCATCTTTTATCGACTAAGTGAAGTCGCTGACAGACACTTGTTACAATAAGTCCTTACAACGTAGTTGGAAGTAGTATGCCATAGAAATATACGGCGGTATAAACAGTTCTTTTGTCGGCGGCAACTGCGTACTGCAAGCCATAGGTATGACGGCGCGCTGCATAGCTAGCTAGCGTGCTCATGGCTTCACTTGAAAAAATCCATGCACTTAGCGCTGAAAATAAGCGCGGCTTTCGACCGCATTCACTTTTAGCGATGTAGTTTTTCTCCTTTTACACCCTCCATACCCATTCTCCTAGCTGGCATCCCCCATCTCACTCCAACTTCGCATCTCTTCAACTATACTCGGTTCGCTTTAGCGTTCGTGACACAAAGCAATATGTGAGTTAACTTCAGTGTAACGGTTCTTGTTTGAGTTGCGATTTAATGCCTCCTTAAACTGAGATGGTTTACGGGTTAACCGGGTTGAAAAGGATAAAAGTATCCGCAGTTGTTTACTTTTTGGATCTGCTTCGTTTCAATAAAAACTTTGAATCCGTTAAAGGCAATCGAGCGCTTTAGACATGTACGCTTTATTATAGCGAGATTTAGAAGAACTTTTTACTTAAATGAAAATGGAATAATGATCCGCTATACAGCTTTTTCATTAGAGTTTGTAAAAGATTAAATAAAATAAAAAGCGTTTGTTATAGAAGAAATTGTTGAACTTTCTACCGATTATAAGTCACTTATTTATGTAAGTAGGTATTAAGAGAGGAAACTCTTCTATTGTAGATACAGAAACCTAATTAACATTATAATTGAGTGACCTTCGATGTCCATGTCCATACCTGCGCAAGAATTACAAAAGCTACTTGACCCGAACGACCCTGCCCCGCCGCGAACTGGACCCCGGTCATCTGGAAACAATTTCGTTCGAGAATCGGTCAGATTAGGAGCTAATCTATATTTACCAATGAAACAAGCAGCAGTGTCGGCCACAACTTGTCCAATTTACATGACGAAGGTGGCGATATCGCAAAAGAAAGTTTCCGACAACTTTTATCAGATCCCAGCCCACTGCGGCTGATGAGTTGGCACCGAACTTTATTTACTGATACGGCGATTCAATTTAATGGAGACGGAAACGGAAATCATTTAACATGTTTAATTTTTTAATCATATTTTATTACGCCCCTTAATATTTAAGGGGTTTAAAGTTAATTTGGAATGCATTTTAAATTCTACGCTCAATAAAGAAAGCAGTGCCACTAATTATGAAAAACTGCACGACTAAACTCCAAGTGAACGTACGTTTGAATAAGATTTAAAATTCTAATTAGTCAGCTTTAAAAATATGGACTGACTATCAAAGCACTTTGGAAGTTGAATATAAACGAAAATAAAGAGTCCCACTCCACACTAGGCGAGCTCGCTCGAGACTCGAGAACTGGCTCGGAGGGACTGGGATTAGGCACTGCCTACAGCCGAGTACGTATTAGACGAAGAGATTTAAACTGAATTAACCGTTCGATCGTAAAATTGGAATGCCACACAGATAATTACCTGACACTCACAGAAAAGGAAGTCGCTTAGAAAGGGGATTCAAATAAGCGTGTACGAAGGACCCATCGAATCGCCCACCCACAAAGATTGGGCGAGATCCGATCACGGCAAAAATAACTGATACCGTGCTATCAGAAAGCGATCAACTGGAACCCGATACTTGCTATTCAATTGGACCAAAGTGTTTAAAAATACCAACCGAACTCTCTTGGTAGAAATGTCTTTTTGGGGAAATCTGCAATGTTTTTACTCCTATAACATTTTAATGTGCTACTTATTCACAATGCCGTCATTATTACAAATAAGGTAAATTAGTGCCCTAAATAGTATTATGACTTTTCGACCTGTCCAATAATCACGAAGCCTCTGTAATCCGATCAATACATTTTTATAAACTAATATTTTTAGCACTATTTTTTATTTATTTCAGTATCATAAGTGACATCCCACCTATGGTTACGCTGTATAGGAAAATCACAGGCCGCTTTTCACGAAAATAAACTAAAATGCAAGCGGCGAACGACCGCTACAGCTGAACATTGCCGTCCCTAAAGACCAAAAGTACGACGAAACAAGGCATAGGAGATTTCATGCTATTATCAACGCACTGCTAGAGGATATGCTTTAGGTGTGTGTGTATATTAATATGGAAATTGTATAGCACATACTACCTGCAGCACATGCTACACACTGTCTGTAGTTATCAATATATTTTTATCAATTAAGTTGAGCAAGTTTTAAGAATAATACGGTCACCCACACGGATACTTAGCGCGACTATAATTTAATATGTTGAAAAAGTTATAGAAGTTAATAGAGTATGTTATAAAAGTATTTCTTCAATTAATAAACATTGCGGTTAACTCTATGAATTAATTTAACCATTCAAGTAAATATGAAACGCGCAATCCGGATTTGCGTGAATACAGAAATAAGTAGAGCACATAGCAAAAGCCATATCTAGTTCTATTGACATTCACCTAAGGGGTATCACACAGTTGTTCAGATCGGCACATTCAATTCGCCGATATTTGTTGAAAAACCGAACCGAAGAAATTACTACACATATTTGGCTTGCCTTCAGTTTCTGCCGATCGTTAAACTTCGTTCGGCTCTCGTTAAACCAAGTAACGATTAGCAAGGCATAATTTAATCTGAGCCGCTCTTCTCGAACATCATACATACTCATACATTTATATTCGAAAAGAGAGAAATTTATTTAAAACAAAAAACAAAACATTTTTACACACTATTTTAAAAATCTCATAGATTTTGCCGTCGGGCTATGCCGCTGAATCTTGCCGACTCGAACTGTTGTATAGCACCACTCACTTGAAAGCGTTTCATGCTTTATTTTTTTCTTTACCATATTAACACAGAATAATAGTTACAGTATCAAAGCTAAGGTGAACTATGTATTTAGCTTCAGTGAGCTTTGTAAAAAACCAACTCAAATAAGAATTTAAAGCAATACGCTTTAAATTCTTATTTATATGTTCTAGAAATTAAAACTCTATACCAACACTACTTTTGAATCGCATCTTGTTTGAAGATATTTTTGTTGAGTACGATTCTTAATAGTTGGGGTAGGTAAATATTCATGATAGGTGCCTGTACACAAGGCCACACCTCTAGCTTTTTTAACGCAGTAGCTTTCCTCTTTTTGACTGGCGACTCTTCAATATTTTTTTTTTGCCACATATACTAGTCTTTATAAAATTAATTATTTGAGTCCAGACTGTGAAAAAAAAAATAAGGAACTGATTTTGATAGAATATGCCGAAAAGAGACACGCCAACAGACCTGCGAAAGCAAAAATGTAGACGACAGTTTGCGGAAATAAGAAGAGAATAATAAACTTTGCATAAATACAAAACTTGCTAAAGTAACAGAGTAATAGAGAAGTATGAAAGAAGAAGATATGCTGCGCCGACCCCAAATTAATTGGGATAAGGGCAAGAGAATGATGATGATAATGTTATATGCTATGAAAAATTAGGCACAAAATAATCCTCTTTCGGTTTATCAAATTCTGTTCACAGAGCATACAGTAACGAACAGGATTACCGAGACCTAATGGAAATCATCCCACGAATACGTGAACTACGATGGTTTCATGGCCTTTGTCTAGGCCTCATTTTGTCGAGATAAATGACTGACAAAGATTAATCCTATGGCGGAAGAAACAGCAATTTTTAGTAGCGTGTATAATATAGTACGAATCAGCCATGGAGTCTGGATTGTGCCCAGTGGATGGCAGTGCGCTTAATCCCTGTTACATGAGACTTTAACATAACTGGTGAAATTTGGGTGCACTATTACCCTTCGGGATTACGAGTTATAAAGTTATGTATGTATGTTTATTACTAACTAGCTAATTCTGTTTATTAATAACTAGCGTCCCGCCCCTGATTCGCACGAGTGCAATGGTGACAGGTCAAGCCAACGATATTTATTTCATAAACCTTCCGAAACACCTAAATTCTCTACATTATGGTGAACACCACATTCAAATTCAGCAGGAATTGAACAGTCACGTAGAAAGACAAGAAAAGCAACTTCGTTATATATTATTTGTGTGTGTATCTAGAAGTTTAAAGACCGTAGAAAAATTGGGGGATGTGAGCAGTCACCAATTTAAAAATCTAATAAATGCATTTGGTTACAATTGCAGTATTGTATTTTAAACAATACATGTCATGTGTAAATGGGAAAGAAAACTAAAAGTTGGTTTAAGCGAACATTTAAATTTTATTGTTAATGTTTTTATTATTACAAGTAAATTGTTCGAAAGATAGAGATCACCAGAGAGACCAACGGGAACTGGTTTTATGTAGCTCAGGGTTGCTTTTCAAATCAAAATTATTAACGATATAGACATAGCCACTTGATGGACTCAACAATACCAAAGCATCACTCACACCGGTACAGGTGTACTTGAGATAGCACAGCAGCCTGTATTACTGGCGGCACTTACGTACGTAGGTACGTTAGAGAGGTGCCACACGATGCGTTCTCGGTACGTTGCGACGCCTAAGCGGTGACGCTGTATCGTTGTACATAAAATCTGAGTGACATGCCAGACCGTGCATTTTAAATCAATCCAGCATGCCCCTTGCTATCCCATTCACCCCTCAGCGACGCCCGAAGCCGAGGTCCGTACCCAACAGGGACTGCCCTTAGAGTGTAGTCGCGTAGTTTTTATGCCCTGGTTGGAAGCACCTACAGGATAGCCAAGTTAAGCAACCGACAACCTATAAGGTTGAATAAAAATACAGGTTTTATTGAAATGGCGTGAGGTGTCGGTGTGCCAGCGATGGACAAGGGGCGAGAGAGACGAAGCTAGGAGGGTTGTAATTTTTATAATTTCGAAAAAAAAGAATGCTGCGTCGTAGTAGCAACGTCATTGCGTTGCGACGCCGCTCTGTGTGGCACTCGGTGCGTTGAAACCATAATATCATAACGGCACAACGCACCGGCAATGCCCGTGTGGCTTCACTTTTACCCATTCGATCTCTCACGGCCTGCCCTCGACAGCACGCTGACATATGACGATAATTCAGAACAACCAATACATTTTAAACCAGTGATGCGCACTGCTCGATGGATTGCGACTTTGTCGATTACAGACGCGAATTGAATGAAATTAATAGGCGTGAATCATTCGCTTTGTGTTTTGATTTGGCTTTGTATTTACGGATTATGATAGGCATTGTTGTCGTTTTACATGAAAAATATACTGTAAATACTCCTTCTCATAGAGAGGCGGTCTTTGTCCCAGTAGTGAGAACATTATACCATAAATACAAGGTGTAAAAGGAAGAACCCTTGACAAAGCCGTGAAGCATTCTGTACATCAAAATAAGTAACCCTACACAAATATTATTGCTGGGAAAGGACTTTTTTGGGATGAAAAATCACGTTTTACGGTAAAACTCAATGTTTTGCACTCAACACATTGTACTGATAGATGCATTGAATAGTAAACGCATCATGGGGAAAATTTAACCATAAAAACGTTGGAACTTTGGCGGGGAGAAGAAGTGCTTTTCGGTTTCGTTAAAGGTCTTTTTACACCCTTATTAATATAGAAGTTAAATGAAAACCATATAATTGCCTACAAATATTAAGTATTGAAACAGACCCTATCAATAACACTAGTAACGGGATATTTACCATGTTTATTATTAGTTATGTGTTCCCGATATTTCGGCGCTGTTGCAAACGCCATGTTCCCGTTACTAGTGTTATTGATAGTGTTAGTGACCATTTCAGTTTAAAAACTTATATTGAAACAGACCTTTTAATTGCCTAAACAATTTAAGTATTCATTGCATTCAGAAGTACTCCAAACTAGTATCGACAGGGTCCTTATCTGATACTTTTTAAACAGAGCGTAATACATAATATTTCCAATATCTTCCAAAAGAACATGCAGTTAAAAATTCTGCCTAAAATTTCTCTACGAACACAAAGGTAAATAACTCGTAGGTGTGCTTACCGATACGAGCAACATGCGTTTTTTCCTTATTGCTATATGGAGACTCCGCTGAAATATAAGCCAACCAATTTTGCACGCACCATTTTCCATGTAGGGACAATGTTGTAAAATATTCTTCTTCTATGAGAATAAATTCTCATAACTTTTAACGAAAACACAAGGATTATTTTAAAATGTTTGAAAGACTAATTTTAATTTTTAGTGTCCCAGATTGTAGGTCGACGACTGCCTAAGTGGGCCCGTGGATGGGTGACCACTCATGATATGCCGAGTTTCCGCCGTGCCTCGGAAAGCACGTTAAGCCGTTGGTCCAGTCTGTCATTTGTTTCTACAGTCGTTTTCTTTTACAGTCGTTACAGGTAGTCTGTGGCTCCAAATTCTGACAACCAGTCTTACTAAGAGGCATCGTAACCATCCTCGGTCGTAATAGTCCGATTTATGTATATCAGTTTATGTTGGCAAAATGGTATTTTTCTTATTTATATATATGTCGCAGTTAGATGATTTTATTTCGTTAGACACGGTCATCATGTGGGCAGAACATGGGTTTCGTGCAATGAAAACACACACACACGGTACACTGCTTTTATCGAACTAACAAATTACTTGAAATTACAATCCAACACAATAACACTAGGCACCATGAATCGGGTTACAGTTTCGGGACGTCTTGACTCCGCGGTGGTCAGACACAGACTGTCCGCCTCGCTGGGAGCTCGAAACATCACGACTCTGTAGTAAGCGCGCTTAGGTGTGGGTAGACTGGTAAGTAGGTCGCTTGACCTTTGGCGCGCTTTCGATCCATAGTCAGTCTTGTATCCGTAATAATGACTCCGACTCCGACACGGCCATCCTGCTAGCACACGTCCTCGTGTGATGGGTACCCTGCAAACAAATACTCCACGACAGAAATTTGTTCCACTCGGTCACTCCTGACCAAACTTTAGATTCAACGGGGTGGTGGGAATAAGAACATTGTAGAACTACCCGTTTCGTTTTAACCGAACCGATTGGAAATAATCGAAAATACAATAATGATAACCCTGGGCCATGTACCATAATCGTTCAAATCAACCTTTAAAACTCTACTGCTAAAAAAAAACTACCAAGCTTATAGAAACCCTCGAGTAAAGCTACTGTAGCGACATAAACAAATTTTATAATTACATACATATGCATACATACACTTATACACATACATACTTATTTACGTATTTATCAAAATCTCAGTCACACTAATTTAAATAATTCATCGTATTTCTAATATGTGTCGAAACATCACCGGTCGGGCTCAGTGGGAACGCACCTCCTCAGAACCGGTTTTGACGCTCGCCGGCCGCTCGGCGCGCGCGCACCGCGCGCCCCCTCACCAGTCCTGATCTGTTCTCGACGCGAAGCGCACGCTGATTAAACTGCTTACCGCTCTGCTTGTACCCGCTTACAGTTCATGCTTAATAGTGATTTAGATTCTGACGAAGTCCGGTCGGAACTTACCGTGCTATCCTAAATTATTAATTATTTATAGACTGCTTATGTATCTCTCTGCCGATCTGTGCTCTTAACTCCTTCATACTTCTTGTGCTTTTAATATTGGTGTATATGTGCTTGGAAGACATTATAAGCTGACTACAACATTTACCTGAAGACTTTCATTTCGTCGCCTCAGTTCACACCTGCATAGAAGTATCGACGACGACAAGGTAGGATTTATCCACAATATTCCTACACTACTAACGCCACGGCTCTCTAGCCGACCAGCAATCGCATTGCTCTCACACATCCAGCGCATGGATCAAAACTAAAATTAGATCAAATAAACAATTAGGTAAATTAAAATGCAAGAGCAACCAAGTACCTCTTCATCCATCTAATCACCACATAAAGCAGGAATCTTATCCGTGGCCTATGGGCAACACTCAGGCCCTCCAACAAACCTCTGTTTGTTTTACTACGTTCCTCAAGAACGCCGAGTCCCACATGCATGACTCTATGGTCTCTACAAGACCCGACCTCCGCCAGAGCCACCCGCGCACCGCGCATCCACGGACTACTATAAGCAGACACCGACTTCTAACGGACTACGGCTACGAAATGGCTACTGGTACGGTCTGACCATCCGAACCAAGATTCCAAACTATCTCTCAACTCTAAATCATTTTACTTCAAACGGTACTTGGCCCTCGGGCATTCTCCTTAACCCATCATGTGCATACTTGTAAGTACGCTTAGAACTTAATGATCTCAATGTGTAGCGATCCCCCTCTAGCACTTCGACTGGTACGTGACCCGCTGGCATCTTCCTTAGCCTACCGCGTGCGTATCGGTAGGTACGCTTAGAATTTAAAGCTTTCCGTGTTAAGGATAACCGTCTAAAACCTCAATCACTCTAAACAGACCTTTAATCTTCAACAACCCAAAATCACCAATCGCAAAACGTTTAATTTTACCATCGTTTCGTCTACTCGGCACACTTGTCATGTTAAGCTAAGCTAACTCGTCGTGTCTATACGAACCGTGTACCACCGGCTCGTCACCTTAGGTATTGGGTGCAATTCGGCTTGTACTTTACCGGAGTGAGACTTCGCTACTTAGCACGTAACGCAGCTATTTACGAATTTTCAAACATACTGAGACTTTCCCAGGAACTAATTATAATCGAAAAGCTTTTCAGTAGTCTTTTCAGCACCAAGGTGAACGATAAGAGTCACGGAAATTAATGCTTACCGACCATCGGAGAACACGAGCTAAATACGGTACGCATTTAGACATACCATTGCGTTGAATATGACGGTGAAAGACGCCTGGACGTAGCACTGATTAAGTCTTGGCTAGTCATTGCTAGTTAAATTCGTTGCGATAACAGTCAAAACCGATTGAAACTTGTTACCACTATTATGCCTCACCGAACGTACACAAAAGATTTTCGTTAACGAAATCTCTCTTGCTGTCATTTTTGCAACAAAACCCTGATTTAAAATCTTGCCACCTAACATGACGTCACTTTGTAAATAATTATCAAGCAAACATTGCAACAAAGTTTCGATAGGGTAATCGTTAATCACTACACAACATAAAATCTGTTCTGTACTGAATACTCGTGTCTGTACTATACCAGTCTTAGCAACAACGTGACTAATAAGTTTGCCATTAAATTTCGATAGAAAACTTTCTTTCACCAACGAGTATTTAGAATCAGAATAAGTAACAACTCACCCCTTTGTTGTTACGTGCCCGCGATGTTGCTTGTACGACGCAGACATCGACGCGCCGCTTGTTTGGCGCCCCGCCGCCGTCAGCTGGTGCGTCGGCAGCCTGCCGTGCCAGCCTGCACCGTAGCCGGACGGCTACGTCAACCGGCATGACACTTTTGAGGCACAGCAAGGGCTTCGCGGCCCCTTGTGGCTTGCCCGATGCCCATAGCAGCCGGCACAGGCAGCGGCTTCTTCGTGCGACAATCCGCTTCGTTGAGTCCTGGTTTCTCCCTGGTCCGCAAGCATGGCACTTGATTTGCGGTAGCGATGAACACTTGTAACGTTTTTCTTTCCTTTGGTTTTTCACTACTCAGGTTAATGAGGGTAGTCGTAAAAGTTACGGCGCACACGAATCTGACCTTGAACAATTATTTAAACTGGTACCACGTCAAACCTGGATAGGTTCTCAGTGTTACGCAAACATTTGTGTTCAAGGTACATCTGGAAATTCGGTAGTACATTTTGGAGGTACACCGTAGATGGAAAATCACCTTCGTTTTCCGAGGCACATCAACCAATGACCACAGTACACCAGTGTGCCGCGGCACACTATGTTACAGCACTGTTACACGATGTAACACTGTGTTACACTGTTACACTATGTAGATGCGGAGCCCTTCAACGCCTTGCTTAACGTCCAAATAAGCTGGATTCCTACCACTGCACTCACAACACGAAAAAATCAAAAGTTATTCATTCAAACTAGGCTGATAATCAGCACTTTTTGAACGTAAAAATTACACAAGACAGTCCCCCAAAACGCCCGCCCTTCGCCACTTCCTAAGTGTTTTAGCTGGGAAGAAGAAGTGGCGGAACAAACTCCCCAGCAACACATCTGTCTGTTAGGTTAGAAGAACCAGATTCTACACAAAACAAGTCAGCGATGGATGACGCATTACTAGCGCGCATCGCACTTGGTGAAATATGGGTATTCCATTAGGTACACTCTGCCTAACCTTTCGGATATTACAAGCGTGATGATATGTTATGTTTTGCCGGGATTAAAATCCGCTAACACACTTAACAAAAACACTAACCGCAAACACTAGCTTGCTATTCACTGGCTGAGTTTTAGTTCGTACCGCGAGTGCAATTATTCGTTTTGCATTTCAAAAACTAACCGTCACTGATTGTTATTGTGTTCTCGCGTGTGATTGCATTAGCACGATTTGATCGCACTTCTGATGTCACAGTTAGATGATTTTATTTCGTTAGACACGGTCATCATGTGGGCAGAACATGGGTTTCGTGCAATGAAAACACACACACACGGTACACTGCTTTTATCGAACTAACAAATTACTTGAAATTACAATCCAACACAATAACACTAGGCAGCTCTGTATGGTGTCGGACGTAAAGAATAGCACCATCCCATATCTTTCCGTGGGTGTCGTAAGAGGCGACTAAGGGACTTGCCAGAGAATGGGCAGCAGCGTTCTCTGTGCTTTTGTAACAACCGTACTGCGATCGCCAACCCGCCTGCCAAGCGTGGCGATTATGGCAAAACCCCCCAAAACGTCAATGTGGCGACGATTGGGGGAGGCCTATGTCCAGCAGTGGACGTGTTTTGGGCTGAAATGATGATGATGATGAACACTAGGCACCATGAATCGGGTTACAGTTTCGGGACGTCTTGACTCCGCAGCGGTCTGACACAGACTGTCCTCCCCGCAGCGAGCCAGAAACATCACGACTCTGTAGTAAGCGCGCTTAGGTGTGGGTAGACTGGTAAGTAGGTCGCTTGACCTTTGGCGCGCTTTCGATCCATAGTCAGTCTTGTATCCGTAATAATGACTCCGACTCCGACATATATATATATATATATGTTTTTTTTGTACTCTACCACAATGCTGTCCTATTTGACCCAAAGCTTAATTTGTAGTGAATGCCTTGTGGCATTAAGTCCGCCTATGTACCACCAATGTACGTGAAGTTTAAATAAATAAATAAATCGTAACCCAATACTAACCGGGTTGTGGAGGTCAGATAGGCTGTCGCTCCATGTAAAATACTGGTATTCAGCTGCATCCGGCTAGCCTGGAAGCCGACCCCAACATAGTTGGGAAAAGGCTAGGAAGATGGTGATGATGTTGGAGTGCCCAGAATGTCTTGTAACACCTGCACTTCAGGGGGTCTAATGAAACGCCATTGATGCCACTAATCGCGTGGCCACCGGAACCACCAGTGGTTCCAGTGGAATTCAGTGGTCTCTGGGCTACGCGATTATATTATATTAATTTCCATCAATTCGAAAAGAAGAAAAAATATTTTAAGTAACGATGATTAAAAAATATTTAACTTTAATATACTTTTGAATACCCATTTTACTATTGAACATATACATAGAAACTAAATCAATCCGTATAGTTTATTACTAAGTTAAATTCAATAATTACTGATTTATTCATTTTCAACATTGCTTGGGCAGGATTTGATCCTTATTAATTTATGTAAGTTGGTACCCTCAAATCCTAAAGAAAACTTCCGTACGAAGCAAAAACAACTTACAACCAAACTTTCAAGAAACATGTGAACGGGAACATGTTAACTATGAGGTATTAAGTTAAAGGGACTTACCTTCCAGGGATACCTTTCGAACAATTAGGGTAGTTAGTCGTGAAGTACCTGATTAGACGGATGCCCGTATCCTCGCCCAGGGCTACGTCCTGATATTGTTTCAAACAAATGAACCATACAAAGAGGTTTCAATAAGCTACACTTGCCATTTGCATGGGGAAATATTAACAAGTGGACGTCCGTCGATTTTTACGGCCTTCTCCTCCCTTGGTGAGATTATGATGAGATGTCGTGAGATTTTACTTGACCTTTTCACCCCTCCCTATTTAAAACCATAATTGACCGTGATATTCGTAACTGTTTTTTTTTATAAAATTACTTTTTTTTACCTCTGATAAATCATCAAATGAACCCTCCTGCTCTGGGTGAAGCGGAAGGGAGCGTCAGACTTGTACTGCCTAAAACCCATCCATGTTCCTTCTTAGTCCTTTGTGTTCCAAGGCCACGCTATCTCTTTCGAACAGTCCCGCAGCCCTGACCATCCTCCTACTTCACGCCTTACAATAAAAATACCATACCAATAATTAAGCAGTCCCAACATAAAAGGTCCGTCGCATTACAAAATCGTCATCGTCAATCACATTAAAGATGAACGATCACAGTCCAGGACATCGGCTTCTGACGGTTCCCAAGCATCGATACTTTCTTGCTCGCTTACGCTTTGTAGAAAATATACTGAACTATTCCAAGAGAAATCACTCGTGATCCTAAGTTATGTTATTTCAAAAGACACGTGACATGTTCAGTATCACCATCTGCCTAGCCTTTTCCCAAACTATCTTGGGGTCGGCTTCCAGTACGATATTCCTTGGTAAGACTGGCTGTCAGACTTTTAGCTTCTGACTACTCGTAACGGCTGTCAAAGATCTACAAATGAGAGCTGGGACCAACGGCTTAACGTGCTTTCCGAGGTAACTCGATATGTAATTATGGTCACCCATCCACAGACCAACCTCGGCAAGCACGGCTTAACCTTAAAGATCGACCTGGGCGGCTGTGATTATTCAGCCACGAGCTCCTCAGTTACATGTTCAGTATCATCCACTAATAAATTCCTCGTACGTTATAACAACCCTTCAACCCCTTCAAATATTACATTCTTTAGATTGACAAAATTAACGATCGTACGAAAGATTTTTTCTGCAGTAATAACAAAAGAGTGCTCTATATGAACGCAATAAACGGCTTATATGTGAGAGCTTACGGCTTTTGAGTTAAATTTTATTTGATTGCAGCCTCGTCACGCCAAGGCTGATTGATGTATGGTCGTTGGGTGGGCCTCCCTGGTCAAAGATTACTTAATTGATGCATCGTGTTCGCAGATATTCATAATAGGTAGTATATCACTTTTGTAAATGATTACTGTTTTGCATGTGTTTTAAATAGTGTTGATTTATGTGTTGAAACAGTGTTTGTCGTTATGTTTAATCAAATTTGATAAATGTTTCAGCACAGAGTTAACGTTTTTGCAAAATATTTTTGTGCTCTTTTAGAAAGTGGTGATGTTTCAGAAGCAATGGAGAATGTTTTCCGCAGGAAAACCGCAGATTAGCTAGTTAGTATTTAAACAGTTTATTCGTATGAGGTCGATAACAGTGCCCACTTAGACATTCACACTAGCAAATTTTTACATCTATGATTCGGGGCATGCTTTAGTCTCATCACTCGTAAATAAATACTCCAGCATATCTGCTCTACGTTGTTACAGTTCGAACAAACAAAGATGCTCTAACAAAACCACCATCCTCCTTCGCCAACAAACTCATAATCCCGTAGCTAATAGATCAAAAGTCATACATCCTACCACCAATCACCCCGCTCCCTAAAGGCCACGACACACGAATCCGCGATTGAGATAAAGCAATAGCGCCCCTTTCATACGACATTAGCTGCGTTAGTAACGCCACATTTCCTAACAATCTGCACCGAGGCCCATTCGCGTGTGAATCCTTAGATACAGACGCTCATTTCCTCTTACGTTCGCGGGTTAATATTGTACATGAAACACGATCGAATTTGCGATTTATTCACTGTGAGACATGGTATTAATAATGTGACAATGTATTGTTGTTATGTATTTATTGAAAGGCGTAGGTATTGTCTTGTCTGGGAACGAAGAACTTAGTCAAAGTTAAAGCATTGCTTTTGGTTTTAGTAAACCATTTGAAAACACTTTCGAATTGTTAAATTTTAGATCTATATGGGAAAGAACTGACAAAAAACTACATCCATGGACATTCTTGTATTGTGGCAAAAGAGTAATTCCAAAATCAGAACTCACTGCACTAATGCTGGCACTGAACCAGTAGTGATGTTTTCAGTATGTGTCAAATGGTACTAATAGACTATGGAACGTGGTAGATAGCATTTAATTTTTCATGAAAAAATATTCTTTGGCCGTCCGTACAAGTAAGCTATCACTTATTATATGTATTGTCTTACGTCATATCTAAGTCTGCTCTCTGTTCCCTTTTTTTTCCTACCTGTTACACAATTTTGAACACCTCTTCCTTGTGCTCATGTGACAACACAAACCTTCCTTGCCGAATTTATAGGCATTTTACTTCAAGTTAACTTCAACGATCCCCGAAAACGTGTACAATATGGTTTTACGTACATCCTTATTCGGTGCGATCGTAAATTCCACATATTTTGTTTCATGTACACTGTCATATTAGGTGTCAAAGAAGTCATTTTGTAAAGCATCTCCTTCGCCCGATACGATAGTTATTGCCGGTACGTTTGCACGGTAGTAACGTGTGTGAATTCCGTGAAAATTTTAAAGAAAGCAATAAAATTTCATAGCTTTACTCGGCGGGAGTGACAATAAAACTGCATTTCGATTCTGATCACACTCGTTTCAATATGTAGATGCGGGAACACCTGAGACGGCGGCCCGCTTGAAATATGCTTATTATATTGCTTTCCCGTAAATAAATATACATATACGTGTTTACTTGAGGAAAGAAATGACCCAATTATCATTAATTTTGCCACTTTGCACTTCAGGCACGTTGAAATTGTTTCAGTTGAATAGTTTGGCTACCAGTCGCGCTTGGTAACTAATATTGGTATACTCTAACTTGAAATTATTGTTACATTCGTTTTGTTTTGCTACTATGTTATTTTAACCACCACTTGAATCAGAAGCTTCCATCTCAAATGGAAAAGATATATAGTAATAAGACATAAACTTCGGTTGGACAAGTTCTAATCCCAATAAATATTTACTTTACCATCGTGTCACGGTCCAGAACAAATTACGTTATCTCAATAATGTAGCCTCCTCGTTAGTTATGGCATATCATTAATCATTAATTATAGACAGAGACTAAACTACACTAATACGGACATAGTATAATCAGCAAATCAAATCTACAACTACATCGTCTTCGACAAAAACCCAACTATTTGCAAATAATCATCAAAATACAGCATAAACGAAGAGTAAAGAGGAGCACTTGAAGTTTCATATCGTAATATCGACTAAGAGAGATGGCTGGATACAGGAACCATGCACTTACATTAATGGTTTTGAGGAGAGCGACTATTTCTGTACAACGTTTTTTGACGGGCAGCAGATTAAAAAAATCATATGATCAAAATGCCAGGAGTCTCGCCACTATAACGGGAAATATTAAAGTTCGGTTTCAAACTCACGGTTCATTCGATTTTCTATTAAAAGGTTAAATTGGGTCTCAGTTATTGGAAACAGTCCGTAAGCAGAAATAACTTGTGCTACTAAATTGGCGTGAGATCCGGTCACGTTAAGATTTCATCGATGGCTATATTATAAAAGGCAGCAGACGAGTGAAATTATATTTTAGGATATAGTTTCAACTGAAAATAGTCTTAGGAGGACATAAGTACACTGGTACACATACTAGTAATTCTCAACAGGATTGATGTAACCAAGATTTTTGTAACATATTTTGATTTAAAAGAGTGTCCATGGAGTTTCTTGCCCATTCTTCTCCATAGAGATCTACGCTTTGGAATGGGCAACTACAGTACTAAGTTATTATGTCTTGTGACTGGGACTGTAGCTACGCGTTCTTTTTTTGTTTTTGTCTTTCAAAAGAGCCTGTAATGGTCTTATTGAAATATATGATTTGAGTTTTGAGTTTTTTGCTTACCACTCGCGTTTGCGTGCATGATCAGATGTAAGAACGTGGACAGCAGAGATACTAAATTAGCTAAGCTAAGCTAAGCGTCACCGTTATTTAGTTTAAGTCCTGGATCCTGAACAAAGCGCGTTGCTTCCACATGTATTGTGCGAACTGCCTGTCTGCGGAATTCACTGTCGGGTCCTCTATTTGCCGATCATTATTATTTGGATCTCTTCATAGTTCGAGTTAATCGATGTCTTCTAGGCAAGCGTGCTTCACCCTAAGCCGTTTCACCGCTTTACATCAGACGAGTTGCGGCTAAAGCGCTTAAGCCTATTTTGTGTAAACAAAATAAGTAAAAATTTGTAAGGTGGCACAGCAGGTGGCGTTCTATAGTTTTTGCGTCCTCCATGACGCAAAGGCGTGTGTGACATCATCATCATCAGCCATGTTCCCACTGCTGGGACACAAGTCTCTATGAGAGGGAGTGGGCTGTAATCCCAGTGCGGGTTGGTAGATGTCCCATCATCATCATCATTTCAGCCCAAAAGACGTCCACTGCTGGACATAAGCCTCCCCCAAGTGTCGTCACATTGGCATTTTAGGGGGTTTTGCCATAATCGCCACGCTTGGCAGGCGGGTTGGCGATTGCAGTAAGTACGGTTGTTACAAAAGCACAGAGAACGCTGCTGCCCAATCTCTGGCAAATCCCTTAGTCGCCTCTTACGACACCCACGGGAAGATATGGAATGGTGCTATTCTTTACGTCCGACACCATACAGAGCAGATGTCCCCTGTCTTCGAATTATTAGTTCTAGGACATTCCGGTTTCCTTACGATGTTTTCCTTCAGCGTTTTTGAGGGCAGCGGTGATGAAATAAATTACACAAAGTATTCCTGCCTGGGTTCGAACCCACGGCTTACTGCTCGTAAGTCAGAGCTGCTACCACTGGGGCACCGCTGCTCTCAGCGTGTGTGACATATGCGGAGATAATACATTTTAACTGTTGAGCATTTTTCGATTGGGTAAAATATGAACCATTACGATGTCACTGCTTTTATGAAGAAGAGAAAGAGGGCTATTCTCTCTACTAATGTTGCTGTGCCCGACAGGGTCCATACTGATCTCTTATTTGATAACACCATCTTTGAAATACATATGGAATGCAATAAAAAAATTTAGTATTTAAGCTTGATGTTTAGGTACAGTGACCAGTGTGACCGCTGATATAAAGTAGTTCACACTTGGTATCTATCCGTTGAACGAGAATGAGAAAAGTTCCAGGATAAAAAATATTCTCCATAGTTGGTGTCCGCAGCCGTGTCTGCCAGTTATTCCGAACCAGTAGTAAGGGATGTCCTAGCATGGACTCAACAAGCCGCAACACTCAACAGTGTCAAGTGTTGGCTGCTATTGACAAGGTTTTGTAGTTTTTAATCTCCTGCTTGATTATGCATTCCGCACACGCCTATTCCTTGTTGGGTTGGGTGCGTTCGCTTCACTCGCCCGAAGCGGAAGCACAGCTCAACTTTTCCAGCTAAACTAAGTTTTTGGATTTTTATTGCTTTTAAACAACGTGAGATGAAATAATATTATTTTAAATTTTAGTATTAGGTAGCGTTATATGTTTTAATATAATAAGGCAGAGATGTACCTACAGTGTACTAACATTTTCAACAGTTATGTTTTGTAAGAAGCTCGTGGCTAAATAATAAGAGCCGCACGGATCGACCTTTAAGGTTAATCCGTGCTTGCCGAGGTTGGTCCGTGGATGGGTGACCATAATTACATACCGAGTTTCCTCCGTGCCTCGAAAAGCACGTTAAGCCGTTGGTCCCGCCTGTCATTTATAGATCTTTGACAGTCGTTACGAGTAGTCATAAGCCAAAAGTCTGACATCCAGTCTTATTAAGGGGGTTGTGGAGGTCAACTAGGCAGTCGCTTCATGTAAAATACTGTTACTCAGCCGCATCCGGTTAGACTGGAAGCCGACCTCAAGATAGTTCGGGAAAAGGCTAGGCAGATGATGATGTTTTGTAAGTCCATGTAATAAAGTACGAGCCTATTGCCATTCGTCGGGCTCAAGTCTCGTCTCCAGGCTCCTTCTGAGAAATTACCGATGAAAAAAATTACGTAGTGGTTTTTTTACCATTAAACCGACGTGAGAGTCATTATGGTCTCTTCCGTGAATAAAGTGTTATAGAAACTTTCATACGTTGCCAGCCTTGAAAGCAAGAAAAAGAATTTCAAAGAAACCTTTTGTTTGCAGGCAGAGTAACCTATAAAGTCGTAGCTTTTAAATAAAAGCATGATTGAAATACGAACCATCAACCTCCATAATCAATGAACATCCACACCCACACAAAATCAAACAGCCTTCCTTTAAATGAGGTTAAACGATATTTTAAAAAAATCTCGTAAACATCGGTGTCGATCCACGTCGCGGCATCATTCGTCTCTCGCACAATCCGTCTGCACAAGACGTGCGTCGTACTTTCGCTAAAAATGCAAATTGTACGTCGAACAGACACCACGCCCCGGGGTCGTGGAGCTGACTTAGGGACTCAGCGGTAAGGGAGGCTCAACATTTTTCACGAAACGAAAATGAGCAAGCCACACCCCTTAGGACTCGTTGTGTGGAGTACTCCTTTGTCAGTATTTCATTATGTTCCGTGATTTTGAGCTGACTCCTGTTTGTATTTTTCAGCAGGTTTAGCAGGTCTTATTTTTCTTCGTTTCGGTGATTCCCATATCAAGGTCTTGTGGTTCTATAGTGGTGACTACGTGTCAGAAGATTCAGCATTGGAAAACCTCCCACAAGATAGAACGTCACCTTATGAAGTCCGCGAGAATCCGATAGAAGCTTGAAGTGCAGGACAAGTCAATGCGGCTACTTTTTGGGGAGGCTTATGTATGTACATCTTGCATGTTTGACGGCACGGTTGGCGCAGTGTTTGAGCGATCGACTGCTGCGCTGCGTGTCGCGCGTTCGATCCCCGCACTGAAAAAATATTTGTGTGGCCTATAGATAGATGTTCCTGGTCTGGCTGTTTGTGCATGTGAGTTTAAATGTTTGTCAACGCACCCACGATACAGTAGTAATTCCTAGGGTTCGTTTAAAAAAAAAATATTCAAAAAAGAAGTATATAAAAAAGGAGAAAATAAATAGATACATATTAAGTACTTTTATATCTATCAAAATACTTACTTTTATGGTCATCAAATGACAAACATTTTGTTTATACAATCGTCTAAATTTTAACTAAAAGAACCGTAACCCGCTATTTCCGCTACAACAAACAAACACATGTTGTACATTATAAACTCACTTATAAAACAAGGTCTGTGCACGTACATTTTGTTCACTTATAACTTAACCACGACTTCAATTTTCTTGCGGTTTTCTTTATTATACGGAGCGGCTACGAAATGCCAGTGACGCCATCTAACAACCTTTATACACTGCGTTAAGTATCAAAGTTGTTTGCACAACTCATTTAAACAATTTCTCGTATGAAACAGACATACTTATTACAATATTGCTGTGTTACTGATATGATTAATTCGATATTTTTAAATAAATAACGGTGAAGGAAAAATTAACTAAAATATCGAAGACAAGTGACATCTACAACCGGCACTGGGCTTGCGTGATCCATAACAGCCCACTCCCTCCCATAAAGGAGGCCTGTATCACAGTAGTGGGAACATTACAGGCTGATTATGCTAAATAAAGAATAGGAATTATAAAAAAGTTTTTTTTTTTTGTCACGATTTGTAAGTGCACTACATCTTCGCTGTTGGATGTCGTGAAATCTACACGCCAAAAAGCAGTGTAGCCAACGTCTTGGTTAATATTAAGACTACCAAAGCGGAGACGTGCGGATATGTGCGAAGCAGAGAGGAGAGGAGATGTTTAGGAGCTAGGGTGTATCCACCGAAGTTGTGCGGAGATGGTACAAGGATGTTACATCCCCGCGTGGGCCAAACCAGAATCAATCGCGTCATTTGAAGAATTTTTAAAAATCGGATAAATAGGTACTATTCGATCTTTATAGTTTTAGTTTGGACTAGTATAGAATTATAATATAAAATGAACTCCTTATTAATTAGCAAATGTTTAATTGAATGACCTAACTAAGTGTACTAAAATTAAGGCTCCTTCAGACAGGCGCGACGCGACTGCACGCCACGCATACCGGTGTTGCCGCGTCGCGAAACCTTGCACAGAGGCGCGACGCGACGCGGTGCGGCCTCGAATCGAATACTCGATCCTAACGTATTGAAAAGCAACCGAAAAGTGATAGATTAGGATATCTTAAAATTGAGTTGTCCTATGGAGTTAAATCTTTTTGAATAATGATGTTTATGCCTTACCTACTCTAACTTACAAAATCAAAATGAATCAAATATCTATACAAATAAAAAATTCGATTTTCAAGTTACCTACGTAATTAGACAGACACAAAACAAAATTTCGAAACTTTCGATTGCTTTTCGATTGCTTTTCGATAAGATAGGGTCGAGTAATCGAACAAAGAGTTGATGTCGCGGCGCCTTGCCACGCGACGCCGCGCGGTGAGGCGTGGCAGGCTCGGCTCCATACAAAATGTTCTCGACTCTTTTGTTTCTTGTCGCGGAGTGTGTCGCGCTGCGGCACGCCCGACCTGTCGCGCTCTCGAAAAAACCCAGAAATGCGTCGAGTTGCGCCGCGTCACCCCTGTGTGAACTGTCGCGCGCGTTTTCATAGAAATTGTTCTACGTAGGTTTTGTCGCGGAGTGCCGCGTTGTGTCGTGTCGCGCCTGTCTGTGGGAGCCTTAACTTTGTACCGTTTTGATATTTTCCTGCTACATTTGAAATAAATGAATTCAGCTTGAATCAACTAAAGTTAGCATTCTCCAGCGCGGCGTGTTCAAGTTTCAATTCTCGCTAACCCTACTTTGTATTAAGCGTATGGTAAGGTAAATCTACATAGTAAATTTTAATCCCGGTACATGCATCTTTTACAAAATGTAGGTACGAGTACATAATAAGAACATTTTTTACAAGCTATTTTCAATTTTTACGTTGCCTCGTTAGTTAAATTAACTGTTTATTTATCTGTCCTTAATTAATTAAAACTTATATCAAATAATGAACTAAATATCGCTAATGACTTTGCAATGGATTTTGAAACCAGTGTTTCTGGTATTGTGCCCAGGTGTGACAGACCCTTGTTGGAGGAAAGCGAATTTATGAAATCACAAGATAAATCAACGTTTTTCAAAAAAGCTACATCGCATAAAATTTTTAAAATAATTAATAACTTAAACACTAATAAATCTGCTGGATATGACACAATAAGAATCATGGACATCAAAATGATAGAAGACAAAATTGTGAATGCAATAGTGAAGTTAATTAATGCGAGTATTCAACAAGGCAAATATCCATCAGAATTGAAAACAGGTATAGTTAGGCCCATTCATAAAAAAGGTAAATTCAATAATATTGCAAATTATAGACCCATAACAATATTGCCTGCCCTAAATAAGATAGTTGAAAAATTTATATCAAATACACACTTTTTATCGGGACAACAATGTAGTTTCCAAAGCACAATACGGCTTTCGAAGTGAGAAAACTACATCTCAGTTACTTTCAAATTTTACGGATGAAGTTAACAACTACCCAGATAAAAGCAGCATGTAGTACTCATATTTATTGATTTTAGCAAGGCTTTCGACACGCTTGGACAAAAAACACTATTAAAAACCCTCGAAAACTCGGGTATAAGAGGAAAACTATTCGACTGGTGTAAGGAATACCTTCGTAGCCGAAGCTATCACGTCAAAGTTGGTCCTAGCCTTAGCAGACCCGTAAACGTGTCGAAAGGTACAGCCCAAGGTTCAGTGTCTGGTCCACTCCACTATCTGGCATACGTAAATGACCTAGAAAACGTAATAACACATTGCTCCCTGTATCAATATACTGATGACACCTTTATACTATCTGCAAACAAAAACCTTAATTTGGCAGCCAACTGTTTGCAAAAAGATTTTGATTCTATGGCTAAGTGGGCCCATGATATGGGACTTGTTTTGAATCCACAAAAAACTAAAGTTATACACGTACATTCAAGTCATATAAATACTACCCACCCATTCCAAATCATAGCCCATAGTCATGAATGTCTGCATAAAAACGTGCCAGACTGTAACTGTGCGCCTATCGAACAAGTCCCATGTCATACTTATCTGGGTTTAATTATTGATAACCGATTCAATTGGAGCTACCAGGTTGAATCTGTATGTGGCAAGTTACGTGCAATACTCACCAAGTTTGCCATTATAAAGCGCAATATACCGTACAGGAACCTTCTTCAAATGTACACAGCTCTGGGTGAGTCTATAGTCTCCTATGGACTCACCAGCTATGGACGCACATTTAAAACTTACCTGGATCAAATACAGAATTAGCAAACACGCTTACTGAAACTTGTAGTACCTAACTATGTAAAAAATAGATACCGAGACAATTACACAGTCTTGTTTAAACATTGCAAAGTATTACCTGTTATTGCGCGCGCTGATTGTCTGTTCCTCGTTGAACAGTTTGATAACAGTGACATCCAAATTCCTGTTAAATATGATGTGAATACACGACAAGCCAAATCCAAATCACTTCAAGTGCCACGCAAAAATAACTTTTATGGCAAGCGTACCGCCGCTTTCGCTATCCCCAATTTACTTAATAAAATACCCATAGACGTTAGAGACTCAATGAACAATAAAAACATAAAGCGCAATTTGAAAGAATATTACATCAACTTGATTAACTGTTAGTAGCGCGTTGATCAACTCTCAGGCCATGGCATGCTAAGACAGACCCCAGGGGTCTAATTGTGTGCCTTGTTTAAGTTTATGTAAAAAACTTATTTGTAAATAAAAAAAATAAAAATATAATAAAATAAATAAATTTATTCATTACATCTTGCAAATGAATTGCAAACCAGTTCCCCCAAACCGAGTGAGCTGCTTTGCACACACCTTTATTTCTGGCGACAATACATTTTTATGAGAGAAGTATTGATCCTAAACGGTTAATATCTCGGCCACGAAACAATCCCACAAGGCAACAACTACATATATTACAGTCCTTAGTAAAAATTGGCATATAAATATTCTGTGTAATAAAATCGAAGAACAGTTTTATGCCAACCACAGATTTATAAAAATAAATTTTCAGCAATCAGTATAACAATTTCGCATATAAATTTGAATGTTAATTTTCTAAGCTATTAACACATTAGGAGTGCACAACGGACGCTATCGTAAATCAGAAGTACAAACAGTGTATTAATTACAAATGCAAACAGCGAGTGTGGTTGGCCGCAGCCGTCTCTATCCTGCTAATGATTTGCAGTGTAGCCGTAGCCTAGCGCACACACGGAGAGGCGAATACTATCGTACGATACACCATCTTTCTTTGTTTAGTAATAGTATTACAGAACTTTGGAAAAGGCTAAAACATGTTTATACGCTAGCGATTTATTTTATAGCCATACTAGCTTTGTCGAAGCTGTGTGACTACTGGGTCCAGTTTTTGCAAAAAAAAAAGCATTCAGAAGACATCACAAGTACACAAAAACAGCCCCAGGGGTTGACAATAAAACTCGCTCTTGCTGGGTAAATCAGGTGTTGACCGATTCCTCGTAGCGTCGATTGGCGGCAGCGACCTCTCGCGTCCGGCCCTGGGGGTCTACTCTCTTAGTCCGTCAACGAAAAAACGGATCCGTCCGTAGCCAGCTTTATACTTCAAAATGAACCCTACTCCCTAAAATTGTCGGATTCATGAGTTTTCAAAACACATCGGGAGTAAGGACAACTGTCCAATCGTGTTGTCATTAATTTTTAGTTCGGGCCCCTAACGAATCTTATGCCCGTAAGTGATACGGAGTAGAAAAGGACCGTAACTTCGGCCGAAACTACGGATTTCGTGCTTAGAGAGTAGACCCCCTGGTTCAATCCATGGTCCGGAGCGAGAGGGAATGGGAAGCCGTCGCCTCCTTCTGCGAAACAGTCATGCTAGCGAAGGAGGTGGCGGAACGTGAGAGGGAGAGAACCTCACGTCCCAGCCGCCGCGGGAGATGCCCCGGGCGTTGGGGGGCAACCAGTGGCCCCCGGCTACAGTAGGCGCGGGCCTGTGGACGGTGAGTAATGGGCTAGCTCACCGTCCGTCCGTCTTATGACGACAGGCAGTGCCGACGGCGCGTTCGTGTTCCACGCGCGCCTCAAGATGTCAGCAAATCGGAAGGGGTCCGAGAGGGCCGATGCCTGCCTGGGCTGCGGGCTGTTCGAAAGAGATACCGTGGCCCTGGAACACAAAGGGCTAAGAAGGAACATGGATGGGTTTTAGTTAGTCAAGTCTGACACTCCCTTCCGCTCCGCCCAGAGCGGGAGTCATTTGATGATTTCCCAACCGAAAAACAAAAAAAAAAGGTGTTGGCCGGTGTCAAACCGCTAAGGAGAATAAAAAATTACAAACGCAGGTTATTTTTATTCATGAAAGTTTTAACCAAAGAGTCTTTTTGCCACGTTCACAACCTCGGGCAAAGAGTAGGCGCGTGTGTCGCTAGTTTCCATTGCGTGAGAACTGTCATGAATCATGCCATCATCTCAACTCAACTATTTTATTCATAGTTTTCTCCTCAGTCCTCCTGTCAATATGGACGAAGATCCCATGAACGCCAAAAATCTGAAACATTTTCTGTGAAAGTACCTAACTATAGGTAAGAACTTAAGAACAATAATTGGCTTTTATAAAAAGTCGGTCGTTGTGCCTTAGGCTGCCCGCCCACGTCCAATAATCGGTGACCGATTTTTTGTAGGAGAAAAATAGAACACACTGATAGCAATAGTGCAACGCACACGTCCTACAAAACGTTAGTCAGAAATCGAGGAAAATAATCAGAAGAAAAATCGGCCCGATTATCTGTCCTACAAAAAGTCTGACGTGGGCGGGCAGCCTTAGGCAGATATCAGGTAACAAAAGTGAAAGCTGGAATTTAGCATCCTTGTTTAGTTTGGATGACAATAGCTGGTAACGTCATTCTAAAACCAATATGGCGGACTAGTTATTTTTATACATTCCCATGAAATGGGTTTCAAATGTAAGGGTTGAGAAGAATACGAGAAATAAAATCACTATAAAGCGTGTTTTTTTTTGTTTTATTAACCTTTTGAACGCCATTGTCACATATACGTGACGTGAAGCAAGCGCTTGCCCTGTACGCCAACGAAAC
This sequence comes from Cerastis rubricosa, assembly GCA_949152445.1. Lineage (NCBI taxonomy): Eukaryota > Metazoa > Arthropoda > Insecta > Lepidoptera > Noctuidae > Cerastis > Cerastis rubricosa. Next base: position 14,170,579 of record OX424525.1, on the reverse strand, counting down.
AAATATGTGACAAAAAGTGTGGTGCACTGTCACGAAATATGCAATTTAAATCATTAATTTATTTTGTTATTTACATTTCTTGTTATTTACATATGTTTAAAATTTGATCTATATATCTTTAATATTAAATTAATATTAAAACTTATCTAAATTATATATTAATATTAATATAATAAAGAGGAAAGATTTGATTGTTTGTATGTTTGTTTGCATTGAATAGGCTCCGAAACTACTGGTCCGATTTGAAAAATTCTTTCAGTGTTATATAGCCCATTTATCGAGGAAGGCTATAGGTTATATATCATCACGCTACAACCAATAGGAGTGGAGCAGCAATAAAAAATGTTGCGAAAACGGGGAAAAGTGACGCAAACGAAGTTGCGCCGGACAGCTAGTCAAGAAATAAGTTAATAATACTTTTAAAATCCCTTTTATTTGTAAGTTTTTGCCATGAATTTGTGGCTTAGCATGGATATATCCGGCGTGATATTATGTATGTATGCGTGTACAAACAGTAAGAGTGATCTGCCGTAACCATCTCTGTGCCTATGTATAATGTATGTAATAATATGTAACGTATAATGTACTTGTAATTCGATTTTAGTAACATTTTGCATTTGGTGTTGTAAGTTTTCAATTATTGTCAATTGTATTAGATCTTGCAACAGACTCGTAGCTGCTGCAAAAAAGATCATGGATATTTAATGATGAATAATATTAGATTATAATTCGATTTAACATTTTACATATCAATGCATTTAAATGAGGTCATTTAAATTTCAAGGAATTCTTATTTATTTCAATAATAAGATACATCATCATCATCATCATTTCAGCCGAAAGACGACCACTGCTGCAAATAAGTAGGCCTGCCCCAACGCCACATTGACATAAGGAGGGTTCTTGGCAGGCGGGTTGGCGATTGCAGTACGGTTATTACAAAAGCACAAAGAACGCTGCTGCCCATTCTCTGGCAAGTCCCTTAGTCGGCTTTTACGACACCCACGGGAAGATATGGGATGGAGCTATTCTTTACGTCCGACACCATACAGAATATAAGATACATAAGTTCAGTAGATCGATGCAAAATCAGGATTATACTACAAAATAGTACGTCAGATTATTTGACGACACCACGAACAAACTAGGCTTTTCGACAAACGATGACATTGAATTCTCATTTAAATCCACAACGTTTCAACCGCCAACAATTTACCTTTTGACGTTAGGATATAAATTGATTCTGATATGAGCATTTCATTCAATGACTTACAGCATAAATGATTTGATAGGCAGCTGATACGCTCCTTTGTTTACCACGGAAATGAGTTTTTCACTGATTGTTACTGAACGACTATTTATCGAGTTCCAGGCAATTCGTTGCGATAATTACTCAATTGAGTATCGTTGAAAGGAAAGGGGAGAACTCATGCTTGTTGTTTGAGTATTAGTGATGTACACGTAGTGGAATAACAGGCAATGCTCGCAACTCCGTATTATATAATTGAGCTGGGCTTACTCATAATCTGTCGAACATGAGAAAATATCCCCCCAGTTTACACTCTACTCTGCGTTTAGTTACAGCTCCTTTAATCTGCATAAATTGGAGCGTTACGCATATTGCGGAATGAATCCCGCTCTTTAATGCAGCCGTTAAAAGTGATTCAGTTGACGCAGTAGCCATTTTGAATAGGAGAAATAGGAGAATAAAATATATCTTGAGAATTCAATTAAAATATCCGATTTCTTCCTGCTTCAGTGAAAGTAATGTTATGGACGTCTATAACGTTTCTCTGACGGGATTGCATTTTAGGGTTCCGTAGTCGAATGGCAAAAAACGAAACCCTTATAGATTCGTCATGTCTGTCTGTCCATCTGTTTGTCTGTCCGTGTGTCACAGCCACTTTATTCCGAAACTATTAGGACAACACAGTTGAAAACTAGTAGGTAAATGTATTCTGTGAACCGCTTTAGGATTTTTATATAAAAACAAAAGATTAAGGGGGGCTCCCCATACATGGAACCGAAACTAAAAAATAAACTGATTAAACCTATACGTGCGGTGTCACTATAGATAGGTCTTTTAAAACGACATTGAGGTTCCTAAAACCATTTTTTCTCAAAGTAAAAAAAAGAAAGAAACGTACGAACGAGATGCTTGAAAGATGAAACTTCCAATGTGGTAAAATGTGTCCCCCCCCCCCCTTATATCTAAAGTAAGAGGAGGAAAATTCCGAAAAATATAGGATTGAAGAACGTAAAAAAAACAACAAATTGGTTTGAATAATATTTGATGTCTAGGTTTTGAGATATGGGACTTATTCATCCAACTGCAGCAGTAACATTGTTTTTCATTAACAAACTATGAAAAACAGGTTTAGCTTTGCTCTTGAGTGTAAATTTACAAATGAATGAGCGTTAAAAATATTGTTAATATATTATTTGGTGCTACAGAACCCTGCGTGTGCGAGTACGACTCGCATTTGGCCGTTTTTTTTAAAGGTTACGACTGAACTACGTCAGGGGTTAAAAGGGCTGATGCACTTGTATTAAGATTTATAGAGATTCGAGTATAACAAAAGTACGTAACGTGTAGGTGTGTAGGTGGTTAGTTCTTTTCAGGTACCATATGTTTCCCACTCGACATACTTTAATATGGAGATATTTTCTTTGCACTTACCTCAACCACTTCCAGAAATGTGTACCCGTCAATTCAATTTCGTATATTCCAAACTGAACTAAATGACAAGTGAGATATAAGCAGAAACACTACAGATGTGCTATCCATTACCGAGATGAGAAACGCCTTAAAAATAATATACCCTATAAAACTGGAGATAGTGCGATATCGTTAAGAAGAAACGAACAAAACGTTCGACTAAAAGCTCCAGTTTAATTTCATCACCATAACTCAGCCGTGTAAAGATACGGTTTTTCATGAAAACTGAAATAAAAAAGTTGCAGGTACGACGTCGAAACAATAATGCACGATTGTAGTTGCTTTTACAATGGCAGTCGGAGACATGCGGGCGGGGTACACCGCCGACGTAAAGTGAAATCGGTCCTTTCAAAACATTTTACTGTGCGAGCTTGAAAAATAAAACGGTGAAGCACTATTCAACTACCCACAGTGGTCGCGGGTAAAGTGTCCGCGATAAAGGGCCTTCACAAAAAAAAAACTCGCCTCTGTAAACTGGGCCGGCTCGTACGGTAATCAACTTTATTCTAGCTTCTGTTTGGTGGGGTAAAATTGAATGGCTTTGTAGTGACGTCAGTGTCGAATCTATTCGCGACTGTGAGGTCCGTTGTTTGAGTTTGCTTCTTGTAACGGATGAAACTGGCTCAGCTCGTCAAAAGTTATGTAATTTAAAGGAGGTTAATACTCAGTCGAGAGATGATGTAGAGTTAATTATGTATGGTTTATTTATATAATTGTTTTCGTTTAGTAACTAAATACACCTAACAAAGCTGAGTACCAGGAAAATGTCTCTGAAAGATTTCATTTCCTGTAGTTTCATATTAAAACCGCGACTAACTCGGAACTAAAAAAGCTATCTAGAAAATATAGGAAAAATAGTACCTACTCGCCAAATTCAGGTTCGACTGTCCTACACGATTCCAATACATTTTTCAACATCCAAATTCGATATATTCGCCAGAACACTCGGTTTAAAAATACGTTCCACCTAGTTGCACCAACTAACCTGTATAATATCCGAATTCCGAAATCGAGTCGGAAGTCTCGTAAAGGAACCGTCACAGAATAAATGGGTTCAGAAAGCCGACTGTGTACAATGGTGCGAACAGCGATCTTAGATAGATGTCACGATTTGGGCGGTTCTATACTCGCATGTAAGTTGTCACGTGTCTACAAGGTTAAATTGAATTAGCTAGTGAAACTGTGCAGTCTTGATGGACCCCCCTTGATCGATACCTAAATAAGATAAAGCAGAAAAAGAATATCTTTTGGGTCAAACACAGCATGTAGTATAATTTCTTAGAATATAAGTTTAAAAACAGCCATTTTTCCGGAAAGTAATTCCGGTATTTTCGGATTCAATTCTTAATTGTTAATGTTGGTACTGATATTATTACTCAATTCAAAATTTAAAGGAAGGTATCAAAACTAAATTAATTTATTAGTCGTACTGACGTTGCGGACAGCTTCTGCTGGTTTTATTACCACCGAGATGTCGTTGACTGTTGTCCTACCTAATGGGTAACGTCTCCTAATATTAACTGGGTTATGGAGATCAGACAGGCAGTCGCTTCGTGTTAAATACTAGTATTCAGCGGCATCCGGATTGACCGCAAGCCGACCCCACCATAGCTGGGAAAAGGCTAGGCAGATGGTGCCACTGGAGTTGGCCTTCTATTACTTGTCTATTCTGTGTATCCGAGGTCGCATTGCCGAGCCCCACGAATATTCGATTCAATCGTCTCCGCCTCACCTAGCCTTAAGTGTACGAGAATTATTTTCGTAACGGTGTGATAGCGACACACTGGATGCTGGAGAAGGTTGAAATGTACCAAACTATTTTCTCGGTACAATTTAAATAGTAATGTTTTTATCAGTCCGTCTGATAGTACGATGAGGTTTACTTTAACGACCTTCTCTCTTCGCGGAGATTATATCTGATTTTCAGACACGGTCGTGGTGAAAATTTGCCATATTTTTTTACAATTATTCAGTGCATAATGCATCAAAATTGGAGCAAAATGTAAACGCTAACTTTGAGTAAAGTAGACTTTCGACGGACAAAAGACTTAACTTTGATTTTTTCATACGCAAGTTTGCTTAACTAATAATGCAGTACAGCTTCAGCTCTTGCAACGCTCACAGGCAACTTATTAAATTCATTCACATTTCATACTGCTTATTTCATACAGAATATTATATAACGTATTTAAATAGCAATGCCATGTTTTACGGAGATTTTGTCTTCATTTAAATTATACTATGCCACAGCTGGGCTGCTTTCACAGTATTTGTGTTCAGATAAACCAGATAAAGTTCATCTTTGTTTATGTTCTTACTGTTACTAGATAATTGTAAAGATTGGATGCAATGATAGACAATATCTTTCTTCTTCGAAATTTTACGAAAGTATCATTATAAATATGCTGAAAATAGAATAATGAAACTGGCCAATCACTAATCTTCTGGCACACCGTAAAAATAAGTATCTTTTTCACACTTGGAGTCGAAAATAAAACAAATATACAAACAAATAATAAACATGGTAAATATCCCGTTATTGAAAATAAAACAGACGGAAATGATCCAAGTTGCAACTTGGCTACGGAGTGGCTTTTCTGTTTGCGAGCGGCATCTGATCTATTTTTATCTCGCCCATGCCACTGTGTTTATCTTTTTAAAGCGATATGTACAGCACACAAGCACGAAGGGTTCCGTAACATTATTTATAAAAAAGAACAAAAAAAACACTTTTTTGTATGGGAGCTCCCCTTAAATATTTATTTTATTCTGTTTTTAGTATTTGTTGTTATAGCATCAACAGAAATACATAATTTGTAGAAATTTCAACTGGCTAACTATCACGGTTCATGAGATACAGCCTGGTGACGGACGGACGGACGGAGGGACGGACGAAAGGACGGACGGACCGACAGCGAAGTCTCAGTAATAGGGTCCCGTTTGATCCTTCTATTTTTTCATGGCATATCTCTCCATGACACAAAAAATACATACGAACATTTCCAAAGAAACTTACGTGTCGTTCTGTTAGTGTATGATCGCTCGTTTATATGTTTCACTTCACTGAAAATTCAATTTAGCAATGAAAAATGGATGTGTTCTGTTTTAGTTGCTCAATTTTATTACTTACTGCGTTGTCTTTTACGAAATAATCGATCATCGTTTTTCCCGAGAGCTCACTGTTCGTACAAAAACACGTTGGCGTAAGTGCTCGATATGAAATTGCATTTAAGCCAATAGGTGCAAGTATTCATCGTCCGTCATATTATTTGTCACCAGCCGTCAGCGGCAGGCGCCGCCGGGCGTCGAGTGCGACCGACGTATAGCGTATATCCAATTACCCATTCGCAATATTTTCTATGCGATGACGCATGTGGAAAACGCAATCAATCTACAATACAAATATTGTCTAAAATTATTTGGGGAGAGGGAGAGTTATGGTAAATAGGTATTTTTACAGAAATGTGAAAGTATTTAAGTTGTTTTAACATGCAAGTCAAACGAATTCAGTATAGTCATGTACGATGATTATGCAGTGTGTTCGACAACGTGTTTTATGTGCATTTAACATGAGGAATTACAGACATTCCAGTTTCTGCCGGCATAGTAAGTACTACCGAGTTCACTGACAGTCTGCCACTTTTCACCCTTATACCCATAGTAATAAGGCTGAAAAGTAGTCAACCGTCAGTGAACTCGGTAGTACCATGACAGATTCTTAGAGAAATTACAAACAAGACCAGCTAAATGGATTCATCGAATTTAAAAGGGGACTCGCAGTTATTCTCAACGGTCACTTCGTAGAAAAACTCTGGAGAGGTTGGTAAGGAAATTGATTTTTTGATATTATTGTTAATCTTGGATTTTACTGATAGTTCTCATTGTTGACCGCATTGGCCAATCATCAGGCTTACGATTCAAAATTTTTACGTAGATGATCTGATATAATACTCAAATTATAACAGGAAATCACGTTTGAAATCCCGATAGGTTGTGCAGAACCTAGGTGTAGGTATCCCCTAATATTTCTTATTCGTGTGATTATTGCCTAACGTCGAGTGTTGATGCCACCCGTGGGACTTGGCTTTACATGCAGCCGAAAAATAACTATCTTGCATGCTGGTTGGTTTTCAAGATTTTTTCTTTCAATCCAAAAAATCCGAGGTACGTGTCTTGGGTTCAAACTGAAGACCTATAACCCCATAGTACACCAACATTTTACTAGTTATATTTAAGGTCCACGTGATAACAACCGCTACTAAAAAATCCTGAAGGAAAACCCCAATGATACTGCCAAATCCGAAAACCGAATCTTGTGCAGTAGTTTTGTCATTTAGAGATAAACAGAAACACAGAAATACGAGTTCAATAAGTTCAGGATAGACATAATATTATACATGAAGAAGAAGAAAACACGGAACATTAGATTAAAAACCCAAATAACAACAGTTTTGTTGGCACGGCTTAAGTTGGGGGAACTTATTTTTCCTCTTGGACTCGCTCCAGAGTTGGTTTCAAAGTGATCAACGTTATTATTGGACTTGATACTTCATTTGTAAAACGGGTATTACACTTTGCGCGTGCAAAAACGAGTATGAGACAATTTATGTCTTTTGAGTTCTTAAAAATGTTGTACTTGAGGCCTAAAATAACAAAAACAGCAAATTATTCTATGACTAACGGTAAGCTACACATGAGTGACATGAGCTACATTTAAAATATGCCTGCGTGTAAACTACATACTAAATATTTCCGTATATAACGAACGAAGCTGGGAGCAAACAATAGTAAGAAAAAAAAAAGAATTACATTACATTTCGTAAAATTTTCACAAAGAGAGAATACATAATAGTAAAACACTTAAAATAGTCACTGATGCAGTTGAATCTGTACGTAACGTGATTCATATTGTTATCCTATTATGATTCAGCTACAGCCGATCGAAACCGAGTGTCGATGCACCATTATGGACTCATTAACAAGGAATTGCTTAATGCATACCCCAAAATGTAGTACCAACATGCATTGAGTGGGACGATTTCCATCAGCTTTAAACAAAATTAAAGTAAAGATAAGTGTGTTCAAAATCAATCACTAACCACTGCAATACAAGTTCTTTATTTTCACACCAACAACTATATTACGCTAAATCAATAAACCTCTCCCCACAGCCTTTATCAAACCCTAATTCAATCCAGCACTCCTAATTCACATCACCCATTCATTACCGCCCGTCTAATTTGTTAGTATTCTCCTAATACGGCCCAATTGGTGCACATTCTCATTTGCACCCAATCTCTTACATTATTAAGGCAGAGTTACTACTAGCGTTCACATAATCGTCGCAATCAGTAAACACATGTATTGTCCTTGTCTCGTCGACGCACCAAACTAATGAAATCGTAAATCAACGAGCATACATCGACAGATTTTCAGCGTGCAAATATTTTGCTTTTCAACATAACTCTCGACTCGAACTGACGCCTTGTTAATTAATAGAATTAAAACCAGACTTGATGAACAGCTCAACAGTGTGCCAATTAAGCGCGGCATGTGTATTTTTTTTCTGGCTCTTTAATCTAAGTTGAAATATTCGAGAGGCGGAAAGAGTCTATTGTTATATGTAGTAAATACCAGCTGTCCGGCGCAACTTCATTTGTGTCACATTTTCCCCGTTTTCGCAACATTTTTCATTGCTGCTCCACTCCTATTGGTCGTAGCGTGATGATAAATAGCCTATAGCCTTCCTCAATAGATGGGCTATCTAACACTGAAAGAATTTTTCAAATCGGACCAGAAGTTTCGGAGCCTATGCAATGCAAACAAACAAACAAACAAACAATCAAATCTTTTCTCCTTATAATATTAGTTTAGATAACAAAATATCACGCGTGTAATCCTTTCACAGGTTAAGTAGAGTTGACTTACAGTACTCCGACCTTTCGCCAGTTACGTTGAAGTCCCATGTAATAGGGGGCGAGTCTACAGCCTTCTGAGCAAACATTGCTGTATGTCATTCTTGCCAAGGGGTATCGTGCTACCCAGTAACGGGGTTGCGGAGTCCAGACACAGATTCAGTCTGACAGATTCAGTAAAGGGCCCAGCTTGAACATTGTTCGGAAAAAGATAGACAGGTAAAGAGCAGACTTTACTATATGTGATTAAATCTAGAGAATTTAAAAAAAAAAAACTATCTTAGCATCCTGTTGAAATCCCCAAAGGGTTCAACAAAGGTTTACCTAATAATAGGTACACCAAAGAGTAATATGTGATGCAACAAGAACACTCAGGACAGCTTAGCTTTTATCTTTAAACACAGTGTCAGTGTAAGATTAACAACACAATTCTTCCACAGATATGGACGTGCCGTAACTCGGTGTCGACTTTTACGATGACCGTCGCGCCAGACGGTGCACATCTTATTTACTTCTTTTAATCTTGTTGCATTATGTGAGTACCTTTATTGTATTATGAACCCTGAATAAATGATGCTAACCGGATGCATGCTGACCAGTATTTTACATGAAGCGACTGCCTATCTGACCTCCACAACCCAGTAACTGGGTAATACGATACCCCTTGGTAAGACTGGATCTCAGACTTTTGGCTTCTGAGTACTCGTAACGACTGTCAAAGATCTACAAATAACAGCCGGGACCAACGGCTTAACGTGCTTTCCGAGGCACGGAGGAAACTCGGTGTGTAATTATGGTCACCCATCCACGCGCTAACCTCGGCAAGAAAGGCTTAACCTTAAAGATCGACCCGTGCGACTCTTAATATACAGATACGAGCTCCTCAATTATTTTCAATTATTGCTGATAACAATTAAATGCCACGCTACTCCTTCGAAAGATTGGGAGGTCTCTTCCGATCTTCTGAGGCAGTTGCAAGCGCCATGATCGCTGGATGGCGCTTGGAAGATATCCCATAAGTGACAGAGTAAAGAGTAGTAGTAGTAGAGTTATAAACAGTATAAGCTTAATAGCGTTTACACCTTACGACATTTCATACAAACTATCAAGTCCTTATTTTCCGAAATGACTGAACCACTTTTAATTAAACTCATAAGTCTAAAAATTAACTAAGTAATATTTTTGCAAATAGAGGTACAGCTAAATTAGTCCGATTATACATTATCTATAGAAACAGAAATTTTAAAATGACTGAGTCATTTCGGAAAATAAAGACTTGAAAGTTTGTATGAAATGCCGTAAGGTGTAAACGTTCTTAAAACAGTAAATGATTAACAGTTGATGCTTTCAAGTGAAAAAACTATTCATAACAAGAGGGAAAACATTTATAACTCGCTGTGAGTTTTTGGCAATGAAACAAGTAACATTAACATTATGCATTTATTATAATCCACACACAGTTTGTTGGTTGCCTACAAATAAACTGGCTTATTCTTAAAACTTAAATGTGATCCCCGTAGCTCAGACATACGCAACTACTTAGCATGGAGTCCTGGGTTCATATCTCAGGTCAGGGTACGCGGTAGGTATTTCTCATTTTTTATCCGACTTCTTACAAAGGTGAGGATTAGTTAGTCCACCATCATCTTCCTATTTCTTTTTTCTCATGTGCTTTCGCCGATTACTGGTCCTATTTAAGTGATGTTAATTTCGTTGGGTATAAGAGCTCGCGCAGTGGCCCCAAAAACTAAACTTTCGGAAGTCTGTCACAAAAACATCTATGAAGAAAAACAAAAGTCCCATGAAAATGAGAGTAATTTAACAGGGAATTCATCTGTGTTTGTGCAGACACAAATTTTGTCGTTCACCTTATTTCCTACAACAATGGCTACTCTCCTAGTACATTGTCCGCCATGATGAATACTTGGTCAGAAAGAGGACTATAAATAAATAAATAATTTAATGATCTCATCAGCCAAGTTACCCTGAAATATTTTCAAGTTTTGATGGTAATACAGATTCCATCTAAATAATCTACATTACAATTTAATTAGGAGAAGGTTAGTGTATCCGCGCGGGTGAGCCGAGGGTAACGCGACCACAACTCTAGAGAGTCCAACAACCATTTTGTTCAGCTTTAAATCAACTACTCGCATGTACGATTAACGTTGTGGATTATTTATATCGGATAGCTCTCCACACACACAAGCGCCTGTCTGTCGGCACTCGGCCACTACATCAAAAACGGTGCACTCAAACTAATTGCATTTGCTATTGATGTGAGCCTATAGTCCACATTGCTGAATACCTAGCCCCGCTCTACCCGCCTCCCGACTCTGCCTGCCCGGCCATCGCATGTCGACTATTAGCAATATAATTTCAGGGCACCGTGTGTATATTTGGCATGGCAAAATAGAGGAAGGCATTCATTTGCTTTGGTTTGATGCATTAACATCTGCCCGATGTCATTAGCAAAATGAATTGATATTGGTCACTTAGTGCGTTTATATTGTCGGCTCGAAAGGACGAATTGAAATTACGCGTATTACGTTGCAAAATTAGCCAAATTAGGTCTATAATCAGAACGGTAGTGACTGATCCGTAGAAACACAATACATAGGGTGTAAAAAGACCCCCTTAACGAAACCAAAATGCATATTTTCTCTCCGTCATTGTGATATTTTTTGGTCTGAATATATATACCTGGGAACCTTCCAGTTACAGAGATATTGGAGGTAAAAGTTTCAACTTTATAACAATTTAAAAAAAAGTATTTAATGTTGTAACGTAACTTTTAATACTTCCACGACTCCCGCATGTTTTGAGTACGTTGCATTGCGTTCTACCGTGAAACGTGATTTTACCCAAAAATAATCTCGTTTCCCAACAATTTTTTTTGAGTATTGTAACTTTGTTTGATGTACCGAATGCTTGGTTGAAACCAACGGCAACGTTAAGTGTCCGTTTACACCTTGTATGTAGGTAAGCGAGTTTTTAAGTAAGCAGAAGTACGTATAAGTACGTAAGTTCCAGAAATATTTCAACGTATAGTGTTTACATGCATGTTAATAAGTACAGAAACTGCTGCTGTTCTCGGTAGATTTGACAAAATATAAAAGTTATCATTTAAAATAAAATATAACAGAGATACTGCTAGTAGGAGCTCGTGGCAAAATAATAACACCCGCACGGGTCGATCTTTAAGGTTAAGCCGTGCTTGCCGAGGTTGGTCCGTGGATGGGTGAATGACAGCCTGGCCCAACGGCTTAACGTGTTTTCCGAGGCACGGAGGAAACTCGGTATGTATAATTACATACTGAGTTGCCTCCGTGCCTCGGAAAGCACGTTAAGCCATTACGAGTAGTCAGAAGGTAAAAGTCTGACATCCAGTCTTACCAGGGGGTACTACCCTGCTACTGGGTTTTGAAGGTCAGATAGGCAGTCGCTTCATGTAAAATACTGGTAATCTGCTGCATCTGGTCAGACTGGAAGCCGACCCCAAGATAGTTTGGGAACAGGCAGGGACAAGGCTAGGCAGATGCTGATGCTGACTGCCATCGGTGGAGACTTTCTTCTTATCATCTGCTAAACATTTTTTGTAGCGAATACCTGAGTTTGGTATTCAGGTTTTTTCCGCAGAAATGCGTTTTAACGCTTAATAAACTTATCCCAAACTAAACAACTGCAAAGTAAAATCCACGCACAAGTAGTTGCAATCGTACACTAATATCGTTTCCATGGCAACATAAAAAGGTCCTAAACGTGCCGCAATTCGTACCTACCTGCCCCTCAAATTACTTAGTTAATGCTTATTCAACAACCTATAAAAACAAAGAGCCAGCCACGACAAGGAGGGTCAGAAACTCTATTGTATATTAATGTAACCGACGCCATTTTCCCGCTAGTTTTGGCAAAGATGCAATTTAATTTGAATATTGTGCAAGACTGTTATACTGCGTTATTGCGAGTATACTGGAACACTTTAAATACAAAGTGGTCATAAAAGTAGTGTCTAAGTGTTGCTCTTAGATGGTGTTAATTGATATTGGTGTGCTAGTGTTGTAGCTGTGATGGAGTTGAGTCGTAGAGCTTTGTAGCTCAACGACTAGACATACAGGGTGGAATGGACACCGACGTACAGACAGCGTCAGTATGTGCTAACCCCTCTACAGTCCGGCCGGGTACGCCAGGGGGGTTACTACTTAATAACGCTGTCTGTACAAACGGTTAACAAGTATTCAGTACTTCATTCAGAACCCATACATTTTGACCGTGTAAGTATTGCATTTTTGTAGGAAAAACTGCTTTTTTTATTTGCGATGGGTTTGCTCTTAACTCTAGTCTAGGTCTGAGATGACAGATACAAAGTCGACTATGGTACGAGCTTACCCAGACGAAGCCTGTTCACTCTATCTTTGAAGAGATTAGCTTTGTAAGCGTTCGGAAACACAGGCGCAGGCAGAGAGTTCCACTACTTTGCTATGCGCATTATGAAAGACGTTTAAAAATGCTTAGTGCGAATTGGTGGAATAGCAATAGCTTTTTTTTTAAATTACCAATAAATATTTTTATGTAGGGGGGAATTCAGGCTTATGTACTTCGTAATATGGTAACTGTTTGTGCGCCTGCGTCCTTTCCACCTTGTGTATCCTCCTCCTTGTGCATACATCTATGCGTACTTAGGTGGGTTTGTGTAGAATGATGACTCATGAGTGCCGTTGTTGGACAGGTAACGTTATTATAAAGAACAGCTGAAAGAAGAGGAGCGGAGAGGAGATGTGTAAGATTTGACCAATCACCGGAGAGAAGAGAGACACAGACACACACTATGTCCATTTCAACCAATGTGATTGGTGCGTTTCTTTCCGCTTTGATCGAGTCGGGGCCTTAAAGAGGCCTTGACCTTTAAGTTGTTTTGACATTTGTTTTCACAGGGAAAGTCACGCGTCCGAGCATTTTGAAAAACCGGATAACTTGTTGTTACAAACTAACTTACCGAACATACTTTGTCCGGTCCGATTCCCAAACCATAACTCCGCTATAGGTTTTTATTCAGTAAATAAAATTACCATTTCTGTCCCACGGTTTTCAAGTAATGCACTGACAACGAACAGCATTCAATTTTATATTTATATAGACGTTAACCTTCTCTAAATATAATAATTATACGAACAGCAACACCTATCCGTATTAGGTAACAGGGTGATGTCGTACGTTCACGGCGAGACAATTAAAAGGAAATTTTAGCGCTTGCGAGGCGCACAGAACGTATATGTGTCTCATTCCGCGCGTAAGTGCGCCTCGACTCGTCACGGTGTCTCCACGATTTATGCGAGCAGTATTACACGCCATTCGACACGTTGCCAGCTCAACGAGGTAAGAAGATAAAAATATGTGAGTAAAGCGACATTCAAAATTCAAAAAAAAATATTTTAAACGAAGAAAGTTGTTTTTTTTTTGGAAAAAGTACTAGCAAGCTGTAATTTATGCAGTAGATTATGTGCTGTCCCAACGAGGAAAGACTTTCGTGTCTGACCATCCAAGAAATAATTTTCGGCATCTTGATTTCATATAAAAAAGAATAAAACAATAATTGTAGGTATTAGTGCTACACAAACGTTTCAGGATACATTAACGTAATTATATATCCTGAAACCACTCGTTCAAATCCTGAAAGTCTATAAAAACCGCATTAATTTGCCAAATTATTGTTCCTCCTCTCTATGCTTGTAATTCATACCCGCGCATTCCCTATAGGATACTTCCACATAATTGTATGGAGCACCGTTTACCTGGGACTTAGTTACCGGGACCGTCCCTGTCATTCCATGTCCCAATTACAGTCATTTCATTTCGATTATTGGCTCATTCATTTGATTTATCTTGTTTCCCATCCCTTCCTCACGGTATTCGTAAGGTTGGTTGTTGTAAATGAACTTTCACAAACCTGTCAAGCTCGCCTGCATCTGAAAGTGATAGGAAAATTGTTGAGAACTTATTACAGATTATAGTAGTGCTTTAACAGCTCTTTGGCTGTCATTGAAAAGTAGGGGATTAAATTATTGAACGAGTGCGTAGCCGGCGTAGCAACGCGCTACGCAGTTGCTACGTCTCGTAGCGATCCTGCATATTCTTGAGAAAGTAATGAGTACCTAATTCTATTATTTTTTTGTGTCAAGAACATCGGATCATCTATCAGTGCAAGCAACTTGATTAATAAAAAGGGTCCTTTGTTATTATTGAAGTAAGCACAAGTTACTGCATTGTCCGATCTTTGGAGTAAGTTAATAAAAAAATTAGATATCCTAGGCCCCTTGAAAGATACCACATCCAAAAAGTCTCTTCCCTGTGACTCCTCCACGCCACCTCTAGGATGATTGTGCCGCTTGTCTAATTGTTTCTTGCAACGCCGCTATATTAAGCAGTGAGATGCCGCCGACTTTATGACTTCTTGAATGAGTCATTAAGTTGTCGAATCAATTCGTCTTCGGCCTCGGCACTCCGCATTCGGTATTATTTCTGTCGAGACGAGTTAGGGGAGGCATTACACCTCAGTTATTTTACAACTATCGTCGACGTTGAGTTTGATACGTTTATATAAAGGAATAAATCAGGAGAATTTATGTTTTGTAATATTTTAAGTGTCGTTTTATTCAGACGTTTCGTGTTATATTGTTGAAGGAGAGGAGCACAATATCAAGAATGAAAAAATAAAATTAAATGCTCTGTGCATACTGCACAAAAGTTGAACTTGAAAGGTATACTGTCCATAGACCACCTGACTTTCGAAATTTTTACAAAGCAGTTCCTTTCCACTTATTTACAAACCTCTTAGAAGTTAACACAACCTTAAACTTGGCTTACAAAATAAAACCTAAGAAGCAACGAAAAACAAACATGTAGATTGCAACATTCATAACGCTTTAAATTCATATGAATTAACTTTATTGGCTGAATGCAACTGAAGAAAAACAGAGCTAAAGAACTTGTTAATATTCAAAGTAGAGGCGGAAGAAAACTTTATTCAAAAAGAACATTTATATAAATTAAATGTAGAAATGACTGCAAGTAGTTCGGCAGTAGCAATATTCAACACTAAGTTATGATTTAAAACTGCAACACTGGACGATACTCACAAAACTTCTAGAAAATATTGAAATATCATCATCCCCCTAGCCTTTTCCCAAACTATCTTGGGGTCGGCTTCCAGTCTAACCGGATGCAGCTGAGTACCAGTATTTTACATGAAGCGACTGCCTATCTGACCTTCATAACCCAGTAACTGGGTAATACGATACCCCTTGGTAAGACTGGATGTCAGACTTTTAGCTTCTGACTACTCGTAACGACTGTCAAAGATCTACAAATGACAGCCGGGACCAACGGCTTAACGTGCTTTCCGAGGCACGGAGGAAACTCGATATGTAATTATGGTCACCCATCCACAGACCAACCTCGGTAAGCACGGCTTAATCTTAAAGATCGACCTGGGCGGCTGTTATTATTTAGCCACGAGCTCCTCTTCATATTTAAATAATGTTGTGTAAAATACGAATCTCTTTCTTAAACAATTGAGGTCAATAGAAGTTGCCAAAGTATTAATACTCATAATTTATTATTTTGTCTCTGTAAGTACAGAGACAAAAAAAAGTACTAAGCATGAGGTCTTTCGATTCGTTCGATTCTTTTTTCTAGTAGGAATTTCCCTGTAGCGGCCACGGAGTCTAAATATGTGAAAAGTTGATGGCTCCCCCCCCCCTTATTACATGGGACTCAAACATAACTGGTGAATTGTGGACGTACTGTCTATGTAACTCTATGGTAACTTCATAAAATCTAAGCAATTAAAATGATTTCGTGTAGTCCCCGATAAACAACTGAATTGCACGAGGTTTTCAATGCAGAAAATGTTATTGTTCAACCCTTAGGTTCGTTCAATTATTTTATCTAAGTTCTACATTGAATATTGTATTCGTAGTAAAGAGTATCCTATCTTTTTATATTTTCGATTAAAACACTAAATTCTCCAGCCAAGATTTACTTTTCAACCGTTTATTATAACGATCACAAGGAGGCCGGTATTAATTAAATATACCTTATACCCATGTTTTCTTTTACCCTTACCTCCACTCGATGTAAGCGTGACCTTTACAAAAATAAACTTACGCCGACATCCTGCCCTTACCAAATTACGACAAAAGAAACTTCGTGGTCTAATCAACTTTATAATCATTCTCTTCGCCATCGAACAAGTAAATTGCTCCAACAATCAAACCGAATGGGCCAACAATATCCTGTAAAACTCAATCAAAAGAATTTACAACTTTCAATAAATTTCATAACACTAATTTGTGAAGACTTCCAATATTTATTTTGGTATAAACAAGTTAATTTTTGGGGAATTATTGCTGCTGTATAGTAAAAAAAAAACGGAAATGGGAATGATTGTTTTGTGTCTTTAGAAATATGTGACCGTATGTCAACTGTCAGAGTCTACTTGAACTATAAAATTGGCATACACGTACGTGTACATACATACACATTGCTATTATAAATGTACCTAAAAAAAAAACAAAGAAAAAAATGCATAACCATGAAGCCTGTAATCCCCGAAGGGTAAGCCGAAGTAGTACACATTATGGAATTTAGATAAAGATATGAATAGAACACCCACATTTCGCCGGTAATGTTTCAAGCCCTGAAAAAATCCTATCGAAAAACCCCAATAACACTTTGACCAACCTGCAATTAAAGACCAGGACCTGATGCTCAGTAGCGCTTGCTACCATTAGCTACACCAACAAGATAGTCAAATTAAGTCTGCAAAAATGTATTAGTAAAATATTCTAATTAATTCAGTCGAGTTATAATAGTAACGTATCGACAACAGCGCGCTAGTGGTACGCTCGCTGGTACCGAACACTAACCCTGTTGACTAAGCGTGGTTTATGCTAATATGTAAGGGAGTACTGCAATCGCAAGTCATGTTACATGCAATGGGAAGACCAATATATGTAACATGAAAATCATGACAATTTGACGCAAATATGAGAAGAAGTATGGCGGCGGTGTTTTAAATTCTAGTTATATATAAGCCTAAACCGGGGAGAGCAGTGGTGGCCCAGTGGTGGCAGCCCCGACTTACGAGCAGTAAGCCGTGGGTTTGAACCCAGGCAGGCGCATTACTTTGGGTAATATTAATTAAAATTATTATAAATATTATTTCATCACCGCTGCGAAAACATCGTGAGAAAACCGGTATGTCCTAGAACAAAAATATCGAAGGCATGTGACATCTACCAACCCGCACTGGGCCCGCGTGGTAGATTACAGCCCACTCCCTCTCATAGAGAGGAGGTCTGTGTACCAGCAGTGGGAACATTATAGGCTGATGATGATGATGAGTTTAAACTGTCATAGAATAACCAGTTTAGTTTATTTTCAGGTGGATTGCGTATTTAAAACTTAAAAACTTTGTAAGTAACACATCAATAGCACGTTATCATTCCATGAGCAATAAATATTTGGATTTAATCAGTTTCAGATAGCAACATTTATAAACTGGATGGATTTATAACTGTGTGGATTTATTTGTGAAGGCTCTTGTATTGCAGATGGGTGGAAAAAGCTACTTACTCATTTTCCTAGCCGAATCAAAAGGCCACTTCTTTCCCAATACCATAAAAAAAGAACTAGGCTCGCATATACACATGGCTATAACATGACTGGCAAAATATGGGGTTGTACTACAGGTAGACCCATCAGAGACAGCGAGCGTGATGTGATGATATGTATCACACATATTCACAGTAACTATCACCTGCCTAGCCTTTTCCCAAACTATATTGGGGTCGGCTTCCAGTCTAACCGGATGCAGCTGAGTACCAGTATTTTACATGAAGCGACTGCCTATCTGACTTCCACACCCAGTAACTGAGTAATACGCTACCCCTTGGTAAGACTGGATGTCAGACTTCTGACTACTCGTAACGACTGTCAAAGATCTACAAATGACAGCCGAAATCAAAGGATTAACGTGCTTTCCAAAGCACGGAGAAAATTCGGTATGTAATTATGGTCACCAATCAACGGACCAACCTCAGCAAGCACGGCTTAACCTTAAATATAGACCCGTGCGGCTGTTATCATTTAGCACGAGCAAATAACGTGTAACCATGCGAACAAAACTATCACTGTCATAGGATTGGTTTATTGAGTTTATCTATTGGTAGTCTCTCCGCGGTCGCTTGCCTGTCCATTAAACTTGCCGCTACTTATGTTTTCCTGGTATTAATGGAATTGGGTTTGATTCCCGGGTCGTGTAAACTGTTGGTGGGTTTTTCCATCAGGAATTTCTAAGTAGCAGCCACGGATTCTGGATTTGTGCCCGGTTGAGGGCAATAGACTCGCCCCCTATTACATGGGGTTAAACATAACTGTTGAAATGTGGTTGTACTAGGCAAACTTCTGCCCAACAATGCTATGTGATGTAATATTGGAATATGAAATATAATCATTTAATTAGTATATTGTAATATACTAATAAAATGATTTATTAGTGCTATCCTAACAATAAATGACAGTATTTGCCCTAAATCTGAGAATATAACGCCAAATTACGTAAAAAAGGTTAAAAAACTCCTAAGCATCAATGTTGAAATGAATATGTATAAAAAAATAAGATTCTGAAACTTACCGCCGACAAACGTTTCTCCGCCGAATGACCCGCCCGACAGAATATTTTGTTTTTGAGTTTTACAACGACAGAACCATTCGATAAGCATTTAAGCATTATGGTAGCACTGTGACCTTAAAATGTATTACTAAATAAATAAATAAGAATGTTGTTGTGAGTTCTGTATGGTTTCGGACGTAAAGAATAGCACCATCCCATATCTTCCCGTGAGTGTCGTAAGAGGCGACTAAGGGACTTGCCAGAGAATAGGCAGCAGCGTTCTCTGTGCTTTTGTAACAACCGTACTGCGATCACCAACCCGCCTGCCAAGCGTGGCGATTATGGCAAAACGCCCCTTATGTTAATGTGGCGTTGGGGGAGGCCTATGCCCACCAGTGGACGTCTTTCGGCTGAAATGATAATGATGATGATAATGAAATAAGAATGATTCAAGATATTAGATTAGATTTAGTATATTTATATGCATTTGGCAAGAACTGAAGAATATGTCAGGTGCCTTCCGCTGTCACGTAGTTTTTTAATTGTACCTACATATTAAAAAAACCCGAAACCTAATCTCAGCAATGCTGTTATGGCGTCCACTTCCGCATCATTCTGTCAGTTAGATTTCCTAAAACCCTCATGAAGAGCTTCGATAGCCTTCAGTGGCTCTAAAACACAATGTTCCTAAAACCGTAAACAATGTACAGTTACAAATATATCACAAATTGAATTTAGCTTCATGACCCTCATTCATGTAACACCGATTTGGGAACGGTTTTTTCATTCAATGGCCTTTTTCGGTCATTAACTCTGACGTGTATACAGATGCAAATTGATTAGCTTCCAAAAGATATAATAATAAAATTGTTGTAACGATGCAATAACGTCCCTTTGTATTTACGCGAATTTTGTTTAACGGAACAAAGCCATTTTTGTAGAATAAATTTCGTTTTAAAATAGCAGTTTTTTAATCACATTTTTTTGGTTTTAACCGTCTGTGTTTTTAAACACAGATGGTTAATAGTTACTCGAACTATGCATTGTGTAATGGACAATGTATAATAGCTCCGGTAGGAAATAACTACCTTTGATGAAATATTTGCATAGTGTCATCATCATTTCAGCCGAAAGACGTCTACTGCTGGACATAGGCCTCCCCCAAGTGACGCCACATTGACCGGTCCCGTTCGCTTCGAATCCAGCGGATCCCCGCAACCTTCACCAGGTCATCGGTCTACCTAGTGGGAGGCCTTCCAACGCATCGTCTTCCAGTTCGCGGTCGCCATTCCAGAACTTTTCGGCCCCATCGGCCATCCGTTCTGCGAGCAATGTGCCCTGCCCATTGCCACTTAAGTTTGGCAATACTTCGGGCTACGTCGTTAACCTTGGTTCTCTTGTGGATGTCCTCATTTCTGATTCGATCACGCAAGGAAACTCCGAGCATAGCCCTCTCCATTTCTCTTTGGGTGACCTTAAGCCTTCTGATGAGGCCCATTGTGAGCGACCACGTTTCGGTCCCGTATGTAATCACTGGCAAAACATACTGGTCATAAACTTTCGTCTTGAGACACTGCGGTAAGAACGTTGGACGAGAAGATACCACGCAGCTTTCCGAACGCTGCCCAGCCGAGTCGGATTCGATTGACCTCTTTCTCGAAGTTAGACCTACCCAACTGGACCGTTTGTCCCAGGTAGACGTAATCGTCTACAACTTCGATAGTAGAGTCTCCGATCTTGATAGGAGTGGGTGTTACATGGGCATTCAACATGACCTTGGTTTTGTCCATGTTCATTTTAAGACCCACGCTTTCGGAAGCTCTACTGAGGTCATCGAGCATTGTACTGAGGTCCTCCATGGTCTCAGCCTCCGATCTTGATAAGATTGTATAGTGTAGGTATAGTTAATTTGATAACGGTTTTTTGTTCTATGGGCACAATAGTTACGTTCAACAAAAGTTACAAACAGTCTTTAATTAAATTAAATGATGTGTATTCGAAAAGATATAAAATATAATCTTTCTGCTATACCCTTGACTATTTTAATGAGGCTTAAAGTAGATTACAAACCCATGCACTTGCTAAGTTCATACAATACACCCAAAGTCATGGTATCCCTATAGATCTACTTGTTCATCCTCGAAATTGCAACGCCAAGATATTTACACAAATGAACTGCCCCCTAAACTATCCTGAGGGTCATTTGCCATAATTACAACGGCTTGGATCGTTGGTATTTGTAGAAATACATAATAACAAAACAACAGGAACCGGTAATTAGCTTTTTATAACTGCAATTAAGAAGGTTCATAACCTGAATACGCGAGTTTATCTTAGAAACCGCTGTAAACGTTGAAAAAAGTATAAGACGAGCAAGACAGACATTTAAAAAAATATATATATTACCGGCCGAAGCTGATTACAGGCCAAACTAGTTTGTCTTAGGCCAAACCGGTTTACTGGATAATCGTGTCAGGATATACTAACCCAAACAAAGGACGTACACTGCATCTCAAATGCGGTGATCGGTTGGAAATAGGTTATTTTAGAACCGCGACCATTCAATGGGGGTGCCCTAGGATCGTATTTTTTTGATGAGCGTAACATACATGTAATCGAATGTATCTAGTTTAAATTAGTATGTTTAAAGGGTTACTTTTACAACAACAAAAAACATTTATCGTAAAGAGGAACGATCTCAAAACGAACAGCCTTCTCAGTATGAAAGAAGAGATCATTTTCCAAACAGTAGTACTAATACAGACTAATATAACTGACAGGCATATTCAATAAACACATAAGAACAAATTTAGTTAAAATCAGAAAAACAATACGACGTATCGCGTAAACCGAGCATAAGTCTGGATACAAAATGGTTTAAATTATGAAAACATTTTCTTTAAAGCTTTTATTTGGGACCGGGGAGTAGGAATTAATAAAAACAGGGCGGGAGAGTTCATAAAGAAAAATGTCACTGCATTGCAAAGTAATGCTCTCTCCTTCTAGCGAATAAAAACGCGAATTTGCAAACCCTTGTTCGTAAATATCCGAAACGAATTGCGTTATATTCTCTCTTTTCATAAATTATGCAGTTCCGAGTAAGGCGTTTTGTTTTAATTTACAAATGATTAAAAAACTTTTTGTCGTTTTAAAATTGTTCATTGCGCTATTCTAATAATTTCTTCTAAATAAATATCAATTTCATCCAACAAAATGAATAAAGAGAAAACCTTAATTTACTCACTAACAAGTATAAAATCCAGCTGTTAACAACTAAAAGAAAATGAAAAATCCAAAAAAGTAGCGTAAAATCTCACTCATTTCAGACTATTCATGGAAGTGGCTTTCGAGAAACGCGTCCCAACGGGCTGGATGTCAGTATTTTGTTAATATATGAATACATTACAACAAGTTCGAGGAAACAGTTTCTCGCTAAATTAAAATCTCTCACGGGCGAATTAAAACTCGAAAGTTTTTAAGCTTACTAGGCGTATCCGTTTAATGATATTAAACTGTTGATTTATAAACAACAGCGGCATGAAATATGAGGTGCTTGCACTAGTTTCACTCGCTTTTACAGAGAAACGAAATCTATGGTGGAAGTTCTTCGATAAAAATGAATAAATCATTTTCTGTGCAGCCTGTTCTTCTTGTAAGCGAAAACTTTTTGTAATTCTATCCTTCATGCAAAATTTGCATGAACAATTACTTTTTTGCATTACTTTTAATTGCATCACTAATGTTTAATATAAGTACATACATGTTTTATTTGTATGTTGTATTTACATTCTACTACAATGTGGATATTAGAAAGGCGTTCCATACCAAAAAAAAAAATGGCTACCAACCACAATACTCGTATTAGACAAAACACAATAATAGACACGGATTCTATGTTCGAACCCATTCAAAACCTCAAAACATTTCCATTTTCAACAGACAAATTCACCGTTGATTCGCACATCCAAAGCTCATAGCTCAAACACTATATAAATTCAGTTTTTCAGTCTGTTTAGTAGGTGTGGTACGCTAGTTTATAAGACCGGCGGGGTACGGGCGGTGCGGCGGTGGCCCGGTCCGTGCCGTATCTGTCATCTCCCGGGCGCAAACACGCCGTTACCTCGGCTCATTTTATTAGGGGCCCGTGCCGACAAGCCGAAACCACTAACGCGAAGCGCTAATAAAATTGAATCAGCCTTCTTTCTACTTCGGAAGCCGGAATAGTAATGAAATAAGATGGTTTAATTTTTTTTTTTTGTTTAGTATTAACGATGGGCTGGGTATTTGAAGGAAGTTTTGGAAAAGATCACTTTGATCACAAAAAGATCACTTTGATCACAAGAGCATTTTGGGAAAACGAACAGGAGGAGGTATATGCCATGTACCGTGGGTTTAAAACTAAAACTAAGTACATTCGAAATTCGTGGTTTCTCAAACACAACGCATTGGTTTGCTAAGATATTATGACATTTCTCGATCATGCATACAAAATAATGTAAATTGACATGCTATCCAATCAGAGAACTGTTGGACCGAATATCAATGGGGATTTGTGACATCCACGTACTATATACCGACAAAATTACTATATAATAAAAATCATTGGCAATATTCAAGATGAACCGAAACGTGAGGGCAAAGTGATGTTATACCTATGGGGGGCAGTATGTACATAAGTATATATCATCGAAACATTATTTGTACCCAGCCGCTTACCATCGCCATCCAATTTATACAGATAATTGCAACAACGCCAGTGAGTGTTTATTGAAACTAATCAAGTGTAACAAATATATGGAAAGGGTGGAACCAGAAATACCTACGCCACATAATGGTGGCGTACCACATTAAAGTGGCGTACCTGCCATATTATGGTGGTAGGTAAATACATTTACAGTGATGCCACATGATGCGTTGCCGCCACGGTGCGATGTGGAAGTGGTGACGTTGAGTCGTTCCACGTAACAAATTAAATGGTGCGTTGAAGCAACGTGCGGCAACGGAACGCATGCATGTGGGTCAAAGAGACTAAGCAGGGAGAGGTGCTACGGTGCGATGCCAAAGTGCAGTACTTACTTATTGTTTATTTGAAGGTTTTTTTAACGTTGTTACATAATCACATCGTTATTTCGTAGTGACACCCACACATGCGTTGTGCTAGTCGCGTGGCACTCATTCCATTGAAATTACACCGTTGCGACGCAGCGTTCAGTGGGTTCACTCTTACTCGTGGTAGATAATACAGGTAAAATCTACAAAGAAAGCGATTCTAATAATTTTGCTTTTTCATACTCATACATTAACATAATACGTGTTAGTTGCGAGTGCGAAACACGTGACCTTTTGAGGGGACAGCGCCGAAAAGGTCAGTGTATGTCCTTTTAGGGCACTCCTCACGTTTGTGCTAATAGGAATGTATTATATTAGCTATTCTTGTGGCTTTGCTTTGATACAGAGGCTATGATCACCAACAAGGATTTTAAGGCTTAACGGAACTAAAAGTTTTTTGGAGTCATAATAGTAATTCTGATACTGTTAGCCTGCGTCATCCCACTGCTGGGCAAAGGCCTCTCCCCATGACTTCCAATTGTCTCGATCCAGGGCCAATGTGGACCACTGGTCGCTTCTAGTCTAGCTCGTCCCGCCATCTTCTACGAGGTCTAGCACAACGCCTTCTGGCTGTATCAGGGCTCCAGAAAGTGGCTGAGTGTTTACCTTTTGTTTTTTCTTTGTCTTCTACTCCTCGCAAATAGGGTTGCTTATTTTCTTCTCTGATGCTATCAATTTTCTTTAACTATGCGCACATTATTTTTCTCGCATTTGTATGTATTAGTCAGACAATAAGGTTGATGATATTAATTCTCAGGAACTAACATAACATCACGTCTATAAAAGGTTTAGGCAGTGGGGTACTTAATAGTACACATTTCTCCAGATATTTTTCAGTCCCATACGATGGGTATCCTAATTTTATACTATCAAGAATATGGCAATATATCGGAAAATGTATTAGAAAGGTAATATTTATATTATATTAACATGGTTACCTACACGGCATGAAATATGCGGCTACACAGAGGTTCTGTGAAAAATGTCAAACTCTTAAGAGAATGAAAAATATTGGCAACTCATTGTACTCGCGTTATCTGCCAATTTATATTTTACTACAAAGTTTTACCCGTCGATCGTTTGTATCCCGACAAGTATTTGTATTTCATTACAGATAAAAGGTATTTAGAAAATATTTAATTCTTTCTATCTAAGTGTAACACTTAGATAAAAATAAAAAGAATATAAGACTTATACAGATCATAAGTGAAGTAACTGTAACAACAAAATGATCCCGCGGAATATCAATAAAAACATCGTCATTCTATAACGTTATCATGAAGACCTGTTAGTATTATAAAAACGTGCTCTAAAACCTCACACACCTCCTCTAAAACGTCACATCGTATTGCTTTAGTAAAATCAGAAAATGTGAGCAGAACACAATACCAAGGCAGATCAGTAGACATGACACATGATCACATCTAAAAATACAAACAGAATGAAAACAAATACGAAATAAAACAAAAGGTCACTCAATCAACAAACATACCTCATAATGAAAACAACTAAAAGAAAATACTATATGAAAATGAGACGCCGAAGAAGTGTCCCTCGAGGTGTCATAGCGCGATACGGCGCTGCAGTCGACTGCACGACTGAGCGCGCGAACGCAGTGACGCTTCATCACACCCTTAAACGTCACTGCCACACTGCCAGTACTTGGTTCACATAATTTTTTGACGTATCGTCCCC
This sequence comes from Cerastis rubricosa, assembly GCA_949152445.1. NCBI lineage: Eukaryota > Metazoa > Arthropoda > Insecta > Lepidoptera > Noctuidae > Cerastis > Cerastis rubricosa. Next base: position 14,144,466 of record OX424525.1, on the reverse strand, counting down.
CTGATTGTACACCTTTTTTTTTCTTTGTCTTCTACTCCCCGCAAATAGGGTTGCTTATTTTCTTCTCTGATGCTATCAGTTTTCTTTGGCGGTTTTTTGTTGAAATATAAGCTGTTGCTTTCTTTTACAAATCCAGTGTTGAATTTACAAGCTTTGAGATCGACATTTTCTGAAAACAATTGATAGCATATTTTGAAATGAATTGACAACGGAATAAAACTCCCGGGTATCTCAAAAAAAGTATTCTTAATAAGAACAGCAATCCACATAAAAAAGCAAACTAACAATAAATCGATATGTTTGCGGTGGTGTACGCGAGGTATCTGCTGATCAGCAATTATCCGATGGTTAAGTGTACACAGCTCAACCCTGCAAGAGCCGATTGCGATCAAGAGCGGCTCCGTGGAAATGAGAACGGGCGGCCGGGGACCGCACAGATAAAAACTTTCACTTTTTCCGACAACTCTCCGCGGCGACATTCGCTGGCCACAATAACGCCGGCTGCGGACGCCCTTATTACGTTATTGTTTGCGTAATTGTGATAAACAAGTTTCGACATAAATGTGGAGGTGTCGTTTCTTAGTTTCTTACTATATTTGACCACAAAAAAGAAAAATTAATATGGCGTATGTAATCTACAGATCCAATAACGCCGCACTGTACTTTTTTACACATCTACTAAATACTTTACGAACAGCTTTCGTTTTGAAATCTTGTGAATAAATCTGAAATTATGAAAATATCAATATCTGCTTTCGCCGGCGAACTCAACCCGAGTCTTCTTAAGGTGATAAGTGGAGCTTTCGCACCGAGCGCGGGTGGTTTACCGCGGTGGCAGTTTTATTTACGATCCAGAGCAATATCTGGAGACGGCAGCTTCGGGTATACTAATATCGGTCGTGTGGGCGCAACCGATAGCCGCTCGATAGAATAATATGACGGGCGCGCGACCGGCCCGCTGGCACGTAGGCAATAAGCCGACGGCAGAGAGCCAGCGAGCCGCCCGGAAAAATAAGATTGCACCCGGACGCTTCTGACCCACCGCGCGTGCTTCCACATGCCCACCGCTGCCCGCCACTGCCCGGCATTGCCCTGCCACTGCCCCACACTGCCGCCGCTGCCCCACATTGCACGGCAGCGCTCGCAGAGTTGTCTACGTATTCCACATTCCGCTTGTAACAAACGACCATTTTAAAACGTTCCAACTATCTTGTTACTAAAGAAAAATACCTAAGTTTAAAAATTCCAGACAAAGTTCAGCTCAGTAGAAAGCCTTTTAATGTTTACAGTTGTTTAATTGCGTTGAGGTTTACTGTTAATAACTTCTAAATCCAAATTAACTAATACTTTTTCCCCTCACCTATTCTACTCATAAGATAAAGTAAGTCCATTTCAATAACTTAAACCCGAATCTAATATCAGAAATATATTCAGTGCCAAAAGCGCAACTGTAAGACACGGGAAAATGAGCCAAGTCAAACTTTCACATTTTACATCCGTACGTGGGCAATGTGACTAACGTGTAACATATTCAAAAAGAAAACGTCCCGCCGAGGCGCGCCTTGTTTCATTTTACGATCTTATCGAAATAATCCGATCTCGCTTGTTATTTACTGCCGCCTTCCCTCGATTCCGGCTCTCACGGCAAACGTGACTGCCAACCGCAAATAATTATCGACCTTATTCCCATAACATTCGACGCTAAATGCGTTATCCTAATCCGACGGCACGACTCCTTACACTCTCGACTACATCCAGGAAACGACGACCCGAGAGCGATGTAGAAAAGTCTATACAGTCAGACTTAGTTCCCGGTAAATATAATTCATTTTCGGAAGTTTCTTTGAAGCGCATACGATCTTTTTGGCTGAAATGTTTCCGTAGACGTGGCTCGTGAGATTGAGAGGAAAAATCTAGGTGTTTTATTTCACATGAGAGTGCGGTTGTGAAGCCAGGCGCGCTATCACAATAAACACTTTGCGGTCGCGGCGGTCGTGTAAATTATTCATAGGCCAAAGGTTTGTGACAAGTCTTGGAATAGATACAGCCAATAACGATGCTTCCATCTAAGTGTTGATCGGGGAAGATAGTAAGGCATCGCTTTCAATGTTAGAGAATCTTGCAAGTTTGGAGTGGATTTATTTTCATCTTAAAATTTACTTATTTTTAGGTAGTCAGATTTGAACAATTCTATTACATTTATTCATCCTCGTATTTAAAGGACTCTGTATTTACTTTTCACTAGCTGCTGGCTTTGTCTGTGTTTATTTTGAAAATTGCCCCAGGTAAACATCATCATCTGCCTAGCCTTTTCCCAAACTATCTTGGGGTCGGCTTCCAGTCTAACCGGATGCAGCTGAGTACCCGTATTTTACACGGAGCGACTAAACGTACCTAGAAATAAAAATATACCGACTATATTACCACTTACCTAAGGCAGGCCACAGCTATACATCAAATAATAGAATGTATTTGTCATTTGTAAGTCAAAATATATTTAAAAAAAAAGAAAACCCAACACCAAACATTAATACTAAAATAAAATGACTATTTTTACTATTCCAAACAAGACAAAAACAACCTAATTCATAACCAAACAATAACGTACTTAGGGAATAACCCTCTGCGTCCACCACACTATGAAAATACTATTATTTCAGTGTATATGTGACGTCACAACGTGTTGCAGCAACATCGTCTACGTGACACCGAACCGAGGTCGGTTACTTTTTAAGCTGAAACAAGAACAAAACGTACCGTTCTAATGCTAAGGCGAAAAATTCAATATGGCAGTTGCAAGACTCGAGTCTCTTGGCTTGCCACTACACGTCTAGAAGCTCCTAATAAGAGACGAAGAATGAAGTAAAAATTCTCTCCATTGTCATTCTTATCGCGTAGCACTGGTAATGAGCTAAGTTCGCGGTAACGCCTCGTAACTTACATACCAATCGGTGGGCTTCTCACCACCCGACGCCATTGGTAATCATGCCACAAACATGGAAAACACGAAACTTCTCACGGTCATGTTTTGGACAGGATTTGAAGGCTATTAGTTTGGTTGGAAAGTTTTTTGTAACTTTGAATTAATTTTCAGGACTGTTTTTTTTGGGTGTTTTGCTTACCTGTTGTTTTTAGAATTTGAACCTCATGATGATTTTAGAGTTTTCTACAATCCAGTTTTGGTTGTACCAGGTCACTACCTTAAATAATTTTAACTGAATTAATAATTATGATGATGAACATTGAGAAAATACATTTTAAAAACAAAAAAACAGACTTCCATCGACTTCATTTCTTATGAGTATATCATAATCGTATTGATTGATCTGATATGAAAACGTAAATTAATTTTTACGCAAATAATTACTACATTTAAAATATGAAATAAAACCCGCATGACACGTTTAGTATCCTCAACAATTTTCCTAAAAGCAGTCGTAGTACACAACAAACCAGATTTTCAATGACCCGACCACAATCTAGGTAACTAGTCAGCTCTCGAAGCAGACAGCCACCAGCTTCTTTTGACGCCAGGCCGCCGACTTTGTAAATGGAATTTGCAAGTAATTTCGCCACCACCCCGCCCGTCACCCCCGCCATTGCCTTGCTCTCTTGTCTCCGCGTGTCGCTTCCATTACAAATTGTGTTGGAATAAAAATATGGCCAGATTTATATGGAGGGGTTGTAACCCTGTGTTTAAATTGTTCTTAGGCTGTCAGTAAAAAAATATTGACACATTTTTTATTATCACGTACTTATAGTTGTACTTAATAGTTTTCACAAAAGGCATGTTTATTAGTGGCTCGGACTATCTGTTTTGCTTATGATCACATATGTACAACAGGATTGACATGCTGAGAATAGTGCAAATTTAGAAACTCTTTTACGCTGGGTTATACTACCCAGTGAATCTTTAAAGTACGGAGACCATAACTTTTCATATTAGTTTTGGGGACACCAAGGATTCACTTTGTTGTTTCTTGAGAGTTCATCATCATCATCATCATCAGCCTATAATGTTCCCACTACTGGGACACAGGCCTCCTCTCAATGACAGGGAGTGTGCTGTAATCCACCACGCGGGCCCAGTGCGGGTTAGTCATGAGAGTTAACTTCACTCATTGTAAAGCTTAAAAAATAACAAACGCCACCCAGAAGCCTTAAAACCTGCCAATGAGCTTATGAAAGTTTTCTTAAAAAGACAAAAAACTCAATCTTAAATATCAACCCCTTCATGGCTTTGGCATCCCCGAACAAATCACTCTATATGGATCGGATTCGTTCACGGAAAGAAGCGGGCGTGTAATAGGAAATGTTCCGCATATTGACTCCGGCGACGTTCCCGAGATCTCTAAACAATGACACACGGATCCAACTTACACCATACAACATGCATTGATTCGTAATCTAAGTCAACTCACTTTTGGTTTTTAATTGAAAAGTTCAATTGGGCTATTTTTTATGCGATTCAAAGACTGGTGTTTACGCCTGCGTCATCTTCCATTTAACTTTTTTAGGAAAAAACTATTTAATGATATTATAAAATAACTGATAAAAGGAATTTCAAAGGTATATTGGAATTTATTTGAAATAAGTGCCGCGTTGCTATTCTAAAACGGTTAGGCGCCGTACTGACATTTTTAAAGTAGTTGCATTTTTATTGTGGTTGGCGGAGTGGCTTAGCGATTGGCTGCTACACTGCGTGTCACAGGTTCGATCCCCACACGGAACAAATATTTGTATGACGTACGGGTAGTTGTTCCGGGTTCTACTGTTTGTGTATGTGAATTCATTTGTAAACGCACCCGCGATATAGGAGAATTTAAAGAAGAAAGAAAAAGGATTTCAACAGACGGGCAAGTATAGGCTGATTTTGATACCACTGACGTTCGACTTACACTACATGCGAGTGTTGTTATTTATTCAACATTAAATATTATAAGCATTTACGTGTTCTACTATCTCCTTCTTCTACAACGATGAACCTAACCAATATGGCGTTACAAGCAGCTACTAGAATTTATTGTATCTCATGTTTATTCTCTATTGTTTGCAACTTCGGACTCGTTTAATGAATAAATCTTTGGAGTGAATTTAAAACAATTCACTTCCGCGTGGTTCTTGGACAATTTCTTGTGATTTGCATCTTTTCAGAAATGTAGAATTACGGCACAGCTTGCGAATAAACCTTTGTACGGAATTGAAATCAGTTTATTTTGGAAAAGGTTACTTATTTCTTGAACTGTATAGAGGCGTGGACAACAGACTGTTCTTTCAAAGAAAGAAAAAATCTTTTATGAAAGAAGACTAGGTTGTGCGTGCGCGATTATGGGGCTACGTGTAAATAAATTAGGTTAAAAAAATCAAAAGGTAAGTATTTGCAAGGAACAATATTTTCAAGAATCAGTAAATTGAATAATGTGAATCACGGGTAGGTAACTGATGTTTCCTGCTAAAGCAATAAACTCGCCAAACCAATAGTGCAAACACAGTTTAAATGCATTCTACCATGTGACGCCTCCTTTATATTTTTATTTACCGTCATCTAAACTGCAAGCAACATAACTATATTTTATGGAATGAAAATCTGTCTTGTAAACAAAAATCAACTGTGTGTGAATTTAAAATATAACTTCATGGACAATTAAACCAACAATATATGTTTTGGGGACATCATATTCGGGAACAGCGAAAGAAAAAAAATATATTTGAATAAAATTGTAATTTGAAACGAAATGCCAAAAAGAAAATCATTGTAAGCAAATGAAAACCAATGGTAAAGGACATGACAAAGTAAAGGTAGGTTCGGGTGGTTCTTAGAGAAAGATAGAGAATAAAGAGAGACAACACAGGACATCACTGTTGTGGTTCAAATGAATAATTATGATATTACACAAGCATATTTTAATCTTACAAGAAACGTAATAAAATTCGAAATCTCTACAGCAAAACCGTCAGTGACCCACTTCTCTAATATTACCCTTAAAAAGTTAAACTCTCACAAAAAACAAGAAGCTAATAATCCTTGCCGCTTGTACGTAAAGTAGAATGTAATATCCGAATAAAAAAAGTAAAAGTAGCAACCTCTGTAGACAGAACCTTTGAAAGATAAACAGATTTTGATGAGCCCGCCAAAGCGGGAAAATAATTCGAAAATCGCTACCGCTGCTTGGTTAAAGCAAAGTTAAAATTGGAAAACCGTCTTGATGATCCGAGAAATACCTTGGGGCGAACTTTAACTTCAAACCCTTTGAAAACTGTAAAGCTGATCTACACGATAGACGTTATTGGAGAGTGTTTATGTTAACCCTTATCAATATATCTTTACGAACTACTTACTGGTCTGTTACAAGCTTACAGATCAACCGTGATACGGAAGTCAAACTTGCTGGCTACAATAGGGTTAACACTCTGCATAGAACAGGAAAGTATGTTGAAAACATTTAAAACATCAGATAAAATAATATACTTCTCACAACGATCGTAGATATCAAACCAAGTTTATCTTAAAATAAAAACCAATTCCACGTAACCTTTTTCTATTCTCTAATACATATTCTATTCTACATTTAAAGTGCCTGTGAAAAGGATTTCCTAGGGTAAAAGTTTAAATAAGTTTAGGCGAGTTTCTCAGACCCCTTTTACGAGTGCAAAAGGGCAAAGAAGGCAAATGTTTATTCAAAGATTTTATAGATTCTGTGGAGTGAAAGGGAGACGAAACTAAAGCTCATAGATCAGTTGAGTGAAGAGCACGCGTACTTACCGATACATGTGTGTACAAGTACATGTGTAAGTACATATATGTGTACTTACAACATACACACGTAAGCATGGATTGTAAACCTTTGGGAAATTGTGCTAAGCAAAGTTTTTCGAAATTGCTCTCATTTTTATGATCGTTTGACGTAGCAGAGAAAAATTGATAACGATACTCTCTTTGTACTTTCCAAATTATATAACGGAACCCCACTATTACCTATAGCTACAAAAAGAACGTGATGCCACAATCAACATCCCAACTTTCTTGACACAAATTACGACGGATATAATTTAATCTTCGCGAACTTCGTTAATTTTATTTTTCCTTTGAATTAATTTAAAAATTCCTGCTGGGATCCTGGCAGTTATTGAACTCGGTACGTCGGAAACTTTCAACACTAGTAATATTAGCGAAGTCATTTCGAGAATTTCCTACTTTAGAATCGAGGATTGCAGACGTTAATTCTTTCACACGTTGGCGGAAATCTACTACAGCTTAGTTTACACAATTTGAATAACAAAACTTTGAAATGGATTTCTCAAAATCTGATTGTATTCTAGTCCGGAAATACGATAAGCACTTAAGTTTGGGTTATTCAATTCGGCGCTCTATTCCGCTAACGTTTTTACGCGCCGCTTTACGCAGCAGTAATGCGAAACAATATCGTAAACGTAGTGTGTCGTTGAGAATCAAAGCCATAAACTGTACGTCGGTAGCAAATCGGTGAACGTGTTGTAGAGCGGGAGACAGTAAGAAGGCTTTAGGACAAGCGACGTGCGACAAAGTTTTTATTTCCCTGGGGACACACCGATCGTAGTGCCGCCCAGGTGCTCCCCGCACCGATGGAAACCTATATTATTTGTTTGAACGAAACTTTCTGGTCTCGCGTGAGATAAGTAAATTATGTTTGCGTCCCGAACGCCACGTTCTATTCAATGTTTCGCGTCGTGATTTGTTTATTTAAACTATAAATATTTGTTTGCAAAAGTACGTCGAATTAAAGTTTTCGAAAGTTAATTAACTAGCGGATCACTAACCTTGACATTGTGTGTTCCAGTTTCTCGGCACCTGAGAGGGTAGTATAATGCAACGCCGACATTAAACTTGAGCATTTGTACCAGCAGCAGACTGAAAATTATTGTATTAAACAAACAAAGAAAAGAGATTATAAAATATGATCCGCATTCTTCCCACTACCTAAGTAAAAATGAAAAAAGTTCTTAAAGAATGCGAGCAATAAAATATTATACAAACGATGGTCATACATTACCGATATTAAGCGTTGATGAAACTGTTTAAGCGGTTCCGCGCACTCCTGATATTCGAGGAAATATTGCTCAAATAAAATATACAGACTGCAAATTATTCCGACATAAAGAAGCTTGAGAGGTTTATGGTTATGCCATATAATCGCAATTTAAGATGCTGGTATAAATTTGAAATGCGATAGGAATTGTATCTTGTGGTTTAGGCGATGATCAATCAAATTGATTGGTGGAGTAAATGATGCAGTTGTATCTTTGTTTTCTTGATTGTGATAAATTATTGAAGTTTGGTAGGGTTGGTGAGCTATATAGAATATTATAGAAGCATATAAGCATCTAACTTCACCATCATCTTCGTACCCTTGTCCTATATTACTTGGGTTCAGCGCAACATGTTTTTTTTTTCATTCTTCCAAATTGTGGAGGTACACGTCTGCATCACCCTTCGGGGATTACAAGCGTGAAGTTTCATTATTATGTTCTCGCCAAACTTCAACAAATGAAAGTCGATCATCTGCCTGAACCCATAACAGATCATTTACATAACACACACATCCGAAGGGTACCTACATGCTACAGTCCCAACATTAATACTTACAAAGCAAAATGCAAAGTAACAAAAGTTAACATCACATTGTTCACGCGCTCGTTACGAACTCGAATCGAATTGGTAGCTTCGAGAATGTTGCGAGCCAAATGTGCCTGGAAGGCTGATGAATCTAATTTTTGTGTCGGGGCGCAGCGGCGCGTTTCTTATGAAAATTATGCCCCATTCGAAGGCGCGGAACAAGTTGAGAAGTTGAAATAAACTGTCCCGCCGTGACTGGCACACAGATCGGCGACCTGCGCGCAGAACGCGGCGATTCGAACGCTTATTTAAATTTCGTTTACATTGTTACCGCGACGTGTGCAACGTTCGTTTCTATTGGGTCAAATTAAAAGATGAGGTCAAAATCAAAAAAAGAATTCGAAAAGATAAAATTTTCTGTTTAGTCAAATTCTAGAATAACTTTTGACGTGAAGTTACTTGAGCAGACTCGGTTTTATTTTATTCTGGCTTTTATAAATTCTATTTTCCCTGAAAATAATACTTCTTCTCTTCTTCTTTCCACATTTATTTGGAGTTTCCACTATTACCACTAAATGGTGTAATTCTTATTAAACCCTTACAAGCGCGATGCAGTGAAGCAGGCGGACCGCGAACATGCCATTATCACCGAGGCGGACAAAAGGCTGAAAACAGGTGGCCCCACCTGAGTGGAGTGAACCGTGCAACCGCTGATAACGAGATGAAAACATGCCAATGATGCCTTCTCACAGGAGCAGAAATAATACAAACATCTTTGCTAAAATCTATTAATAAACTCATTGAATTTTCCAAGTTAAAATTAACGTTTCGTGATGGAGTTATGAATTATTCAAAGATAGCCTTTGTGAACATAAAGGCTACTAGTATTGAGGTAGGTTACGATTTATTAACAGTTAAAATTAACGAAACAAACCCAAGGGGTGGGTATCCTGTAAGCAAGGACAAATAAACACCCAGTCGATATAATTTCATTGCACATTATACATTGCTTAGCTTTCTACTCACACCGCACACAAATCCGAGCCATTCACATAATTATAGGCACAGTAGGCGATTCGGCATGTGATTCACAAGCGGGCTATGTGTTAACGCGTTGTGCAGACAAACGCGGCACACGAATCGACCGCAGCTAACGTGGGAAGTGTACATTTATTATGTCGAGTCACGGTACTCATTTGGGTATTAGAGATAAAATTAAAATTTACGCTTTGCCCAAAGCAATTTGTAACCGCCCGCTTTACTTCGCGCAGAAAATAGGCTTTGGTTTATCCTCGCTTTACATTAATTTTCATAAGTGGCTTACATTCAGCGAATGCGGCTAAGGTCCGGTTAGAGGGACGTCGCGACGGACCGGGACGTCCTACTGTCGCCGCACACATTACATTACACCGCTGTGTTAGCCACTTAGGTTTTGCGGCTAAATGTTTTGGTGGACTGCGCGCTTTTATTTTACGTAGGAAGTTCATTTGCAGTAATTAAATTAATGCCGGAATATGTTATGAGGTTTCCGCGTATTGTTGTGTGTGGCCAGTACGAAGGATTGGCATCCTGTATCCAAACACAAGCCAATCTCACCTAAGTCTTAAGCGTCTATTAGTCAAAAGAAAGGACCGTAGAACAAGAAATGCCAAGACAATTTGTCAATGAGAATTCATTGTTGTTTGGTTTAGTGTAACCCGCTAGTGAGACTGATAAATGTCCTTTCAGAGTGCGCCGTCAGTCAAATCGCGGTTGCCTGCCCACAAGATATATTGTGGACCCAAGGCTCGTCCTTGTGGAACACCCGACCCTGGCGTTACTTTAAAATTAACTGTTTCAGTGATTATTTACTGAATAAGTATCTATACTCAACGGAAATGTCGAACATTTACGTTGAAAACATAATGTGGACCAACTTTCGGGATATTTGGAGCGAATAAACCGAACTGAAATGTCAAAATAGTTAATATCTCTTACGATACCATGTGTTTCTTCTTCAAAGGATACCGAGCTGTTGATGGAAAATGATCTGTGGGTTAATGAGGCTAAGCATTTTTTGGTTCGTTAAGAATGAAGTTATTTTCGTCTATCATAAAACAGACTTGACATTATTCACCAGAAATGTTATGTGTTATAAAAGTCTGGGCTGAGTGGCCTTTACGTGTTAAATTACAGGTTGACCCACCTTCCCATTCCCGTTCCAGGACAAAGGTCATGGGTTGATTGCTAATCAATCACCCAAATATCGGCATCTGACACTTACCTCTTCAGTGGCCAAGCTTTAATTATTTCGTTGTAAACATAAAACTATTCACTCACTTTGACGTGGGTAACGTTTAATTTGCGAATGCTAACAGTTTTGGAAACGTTTTCGACTTAGGGCGACCGCAGCAAGCATCGGAGCCTGAACAAGAACAAACAAAGTAATTAAACACATCAAACGTTTGAAATTGAAGCTGTGACTCAAAGCGCGGCTGTTGCGGAGAAATGGCAACGGTCACGGTTCATATTACGAGCCGGCGAGATCACAAAGCACGTAACGATTAGACGAATTATGAATGGCTGATAGAAAACCGCTCCTCCGCCGAACGAGGCTCATAATACACATTCGGAATTCGTTAAGCGGTTTTACCGAATGTCTGGTTTAGTTTTGGCTAGGATTTATAATTGAGTGAACCATTTGCTTTTCGGTACTTAATACTGATACTGATACGTAAGCATGCATCATCCCACTGCTGGGCAAAGGTCTCTAGGCCCCAAATCTTCTAGTTGTTTCGATTCAGGGTCCCAAATTGGCCAGGAGAACACTGGTTGCTGGTAAAACCAGGTTTAACTTGTCCCACAAAAAAAACACTTGTCTTTGGTGAAAACAAAATTTAAAACGGGAGAGCTTATTATTTATTTAATCTTTATGAATTTCAGTTTTTTGAGTAATAAATTTGAGCTTTTGAATACATAACAAACTTTGTCTACGGTATTCTCGAAAACTCAGCTTTACTCTTCCTGAAAAAAAATACCGTTACCCAATACAAAACTTATTTCGACTGACAGTGCTTTTCTTTAAATCCGACCGATGTAAAAATAAAATACTCTATCAGACTAAACAGAAAATTGTGGCGCAATTCGGTCAGAGTAAAAGATACGGCGAGGAGCTTAATGGTTCTAAACACAGCTTCAATAGAAGTCGACCACAACGAACTAAATACATAGACTTATGTACGTCCAGCGACTGGCTTTACTAGTTGTACGCACGACGACCAATGAAGCTATACATAACCAATATAAGCGGATCTCTCATTGAACGGGAAATCGATACAAATCGAGGCCATGTTATGCTGGGAATGTATGGCTTGACGTGTCGCCGCGTGGCCTTATTCATTTTAAGTTATAAATATCGACGTTGTAAAATGATTACTGACGCAATCTTATAGTGCGTTCTAAAGTGATGAAAAACAAAGTCACTTTTCGTTTTGTGTCTGTGTGAGCGCAACTACGCAATGGAATTTGATTCAGTATTTAGTTCTCGCCATAATTTAGAAGATTTATTCCGAAAAGCTTGTGTTTCATACATTAATATTGACTGTATCAATCAGTGTGAAAATATAATGAAGACATCTCGATGCTTTGCCATGTCGTAAAAATCCGTGCGAAGTAGGAACGGGTCGCTAGTTAAGTATATAAATAAAAAACAAAAATTAAAAAAAAAACACACTTTCTTCTTTTCTTTTTTCTCCTATTGTTATTAGCAAACACTCTCAATCGATACACTTTGAGCATTTTTTTATGCATTCCCATCATAGTATGGGCCCGCGTGTTGGGTTACAGCCCACTCCCTCTCATAGAGAGGAGGCCCGTGTCCCAGCAGTGGTAAAATTATAGGCTGATGATGATGATGATTTTTAATTTAAAATGACGTCACTTAGCTAACCATGCATTGTCATCCAAACTAGACATGTACGAATCAGCTCAATCGGAAACTGGGAAGTGGGTCAAAAACTTCAAAGACTATTTACATAGTTAGTTACAGGTGAAGCTGATAAAAACGTGATAAAAAATGCGTATTATTTCTAGCTCCCTGCTAGTGCACTCTTTGTAAGTACTTAATCTTAAAAAACTTAAAAATTCTGTGTCAAAAAACGATGGTCTAAAATTTAAATGAACGTTTAGATACAGCTACCGAACTAGTCTATTCAAAAACGTATTGCAGAGATTGGCCAGCCGATAACCACGATTAGGCTAATGGCAACATTTTCCCTATTAAAATTAGGTTTAGGAGGTATTTACTATTAGCTATTAGCATAATTAAGCGATTTTGATAGTTGTATTAATTACGCAGACTACATATATGTATATAGACTACATACTTAGAAGGCTCCAATTGCGCTGCTGGGCTTGATTCAAAAAGCAGTAGGTACTCCTGGGCACGTCACGCCTAGTGAGGAGGTTCTTCTCTCTGGAGCCCTGACCACCGGCAGTCTGGACCTTGTTCTAGATGCCGAAGGGCTACTGTTTTTTTGGAATAAGTGTTACATATTTCACTCCGTGCATAAATAACACTTTCACACACAACACAAATTTATCTCGTCTGTCAAGCAGACGAGATAATTTTGTGTTGTCTGTATGTCATTAAAGCGATACAGCAGAATATCAGCTTCAGTTGCATGCCTGACACATGCTGAGCTGGACTCTCATTTGGTGCAAGCTTGAGACGCACACCACACCTTATTATAATCGTTATTTTATTTGAAGTATGTGATGGTGTTTCTATAAAAGTTTCATAAATATGTTTTTTTTTTCTTTTTGTAAATTGGCACCTGTTTTTATTGTTTATTTATAATATATTTATTTATTGTTTTTATACAGGTATATTTATGTAAGCAGTGTCATTTAATTGTGCTTCTGTGTGTTGTGCTTCTGTGTGTTGTGCTATGTCTTTTATGTGCACTAAATAAACGATTTATCTACTGTAACGGTTAGGACTGCGCAGGGTAGGCTGCGCAGGCCGCTAACAAATAGGTAGGTAGGGCTGTAACGGTTATAGTTGAGTGAAACAGCTGGACTAGTTTAATACATATAATTGGTAACATTAAGCTAGGTCGCGGGTACGTTGTCACTATGTTCTGTCCGTTCACTTACACAGTAAAAAAGAGGGGTACCGTCCCTTGGCAGCACGTGCAGACGTGGGGGCCGGTCATCACCGGCTCGGCGATAGGCCTCCGGAACGGTAGCGGCTAGGGTTGCGCAGTGTAGGCTGCGCACGCACCGGCTCACGTGGGGTAGGCCACAGGTAGGCAGGCCAAGACCTGGGCAGCGCTCTGGCACAGCAGTAGTGGCGTGCCTTAGTAGCGCGCGTAGACAGCGTGCGGGAGTAGGCAAGGGTTACAGACCTCAGCCTGAGTGAAGAGCCCTGGAAGCACTATAGGGTGCGCATGTTAGATGCGTTGCGATGCCGTTAGCAGCAAGCCGCATGCGATGTACCAGCTTCTCCCCTTTTTAAGCCAAGGAACGGTGTGGGAAGCATTGTAGGTGAAGGCTCAGTACATCGCAGCGGCTTACAGATAAAAGTGGGCAAACATAGCAAGCACATTGACAGATGAAAAGTTAGGTTAAGTATGGACATCTAATAGGCATAAAGTATACATGATCACTTACAAATAACACAGTAAAGCACTACACCACCTCGATGCAGTAGTAATACACACACAATTACAATTTCCTGTGCGCTGGACACTAATAGCCACACGTGGCATAGACACACGCGAAATCAGATATCACATAGGTGATGAAATCAATAACGTTATCCAGCGCAGAGAATCAGGCATAATTACTTAACTAATGTGGAACTCACCCTAAGTCGGGGCAGAATCCTGAGGTCAGAGAATAGCTACCTTCAGCTAAGCCAGCGGAACCGAAATGACCGTGCCTTCGAGCCATACCATAGCGTCCCGTCAAAAACTAGAGTTGTACCGCTTTTTTAGTGAGGTCCCTAGTTACTTACTAATAGTGAAATTTTAGAATCACTCGACTAATTTTAGTTGAGACCCTCACAACTCTACACTACCTATCTATCTGTCCATCAGGAACTTCTCAGAGGTTCCTCGGAGTCTAGATTTGTGCCCGATCAACAGTTAAAATATGCTCGACCCCTATTACATTGGACTTAAACATAGTTGGCTGAATGTATGTGCGCTATAGTGTACAGTGTACACAATACATCTGTCTACCCTTTCCAGGATTACCGGCTTTATGTTAGATACTTAGGTATTTAAGCAGGAGATGTAGGTGTTTATAAATCGAACACATTGCGGGACTTTGCAATCGGGCAAATGCACAGAAGCATCATATTTTAAAAAGTTTACTTTTTAATATTTACTTTGTATTTCTCCACCATTTTGAATGCGAATTATTATAATTTTAACTTCACTTTTTTCGTTATGCATCACTTCTCATTACAACAAGGTTGTTAACTGCATGTTACCGTGATGTAATCATTTATTCAGTTTTATATGCATTTTATACTATCTCCTTTTGGATACTGAATATTATACTCACACATTTTATTAAATACTTGTTGTCGCGCGTAACTGCGTCTGCGTCACATTTTCCTCGTTTTCGCAACATTTTTCATTGCTGCTCTGCTCCTATTGGTCGTACCCTTCCGCGATAAATAGGCTATGTAACACTGAAAGAATTTTTCAAATCGGACCCGTAGTTGAGATTACCGCGTTCAAGCAAACAAACCAACAAACAAACAAACTCTTCAACTTTATTATTGGTATTAGTATAGATTTGTCTTTGTTTAATCCGCCAACTGCTTCGTCGGTCAAGAGTTTGCAAATGCGACAGCTGAGCATGAGGACCTGGGTTCGATTCTTAGGTTGAGCAAATCACTACGGGATTTTACTATCAGGAAGTTTTCAGTAGCATTATACAATTATTATAACATGGGACTTACACTTAACTGTCGAAACGTGGGTTCACTACTAGGTACCTACACCTCTGCCTAATCCTTCGAGGATTACAGGCATGATGTCGTGACGTTATTGTTATTTTATGTTTAATCTGATTATTCATAAACGTATAAGGAAATATAGTATGCGAATCCCAATAACGATGATTATATTCGACCCCGCGGTCGCCGCGACCAATCCGCTAGATCTGCTTGGTCACTGCGGCAGTGGACCCGACTGCAATATGCTGAGTTGATTGATTGATTCTAGTCAACCATAGACCACATTTACAACGACCAGTTCTATTTTTTTAATTCAATGTTTTTAAAAAGAACTCGGATTTAAGCATTCCTCTATGTCCCAAAATAAATACTTTTTGTTAAAACTACAACCACCGTCGCAAAATTAGGAATTACTTCGCTTTTAGCACAGTTTATTTATGCTAGAATTATCATACCTCATACCTATATTATCTCTTTTTAAATTTTTATAATAATTTTACACCCGAGAGATAAGTTGTAGAGATACTGATGATTTTTAGTGTTTATCACCTTTATATTATGTTACCCACTTCTTCTTAGCGTGTCGATGACAAATTTTGATTAAATATATTTGGCCCAAAAATTCAGCCACGTGAATTCTGCTCGCTGATGCAGTCATAAGATACTCACTTGCAACAACACAAATACACGGGATCCGATCACTTTTCAGAATTTTGTTTGTTCGAATTTCATTTTACCGATAACTATTGACCGACACGTCTCTTTTACTATATTATTTGGTCACAAATATATAGCTGGTTACTTGGTAGCATTTTGGATATTAAATTAAAATAGTTTCATAAAAAGTCAATATATTGTGCTACAAAATAACAGTGACAGAAACGAATCGCTGCAAAACCGACTTCACGCAGTCTTGTCTGCCCTATCCCTAGTGTGTCTAGTAGTTTAAGCCCGCGTAGGCACGGAGGGGTGGGGTGGCCCGCGAGTTGTGGAGGTGAGCGTTAAAACTATCTGCGACGATAAGCTCGCGTGGGGCCGCCCAAACCCCGCAGCGCCGGAGCCGGTTCAGAACCAATACTTGCTGCATGTTATAAGCCAGCTTGCATGTTGCATGCCTGCTTGCACGCTGCATGCCTGTTTGCATGCCGCATGCCTGCTTGAAACAGTGGTATAATGAATGTTTGGGAAACATAATACTTCGAACAATTGTTATTTCAGCTAAGTGTAACTTGGGTAAAAAGTTGGTCGACCAAACGAAACGTCGGAGTGACGAAATCAATCGAATTATATAATTAAGTCAACTGATATAGTGGCAGACGTGACTTCGATGAACTAAAAAAAACGAAACGAAAATAGTTGAAAACATTAAGTGAAATGAAATGCGGTCAAAATGCGGTTCTTGGAACTTATGATGGGTAACCCAAATACATATTTAATCTTCTTTACTTTTTTAATTTTACTATTTTCTCAAAACTGGCAACATAAGAAAGTCACAAATTCTAAAGTCAAACTCTAAAAATAAAATTGAAACATTCGTAAATGGGCAGTCCGTACATTTTATTAGGGTAAACATTTAAGCCGCGGTCAGACCTGCTCGAGAGGTTGGCGGGATCCCTCCGGCCGTGATGGCAACTGAGTTTGGCAACCAGTTGCTTAAAAATATTGGATATTCTTTTTACTCAAGCAGTTGCCAAAGACGAATGTCGATTCTTGATACGCACCTAGTTGCCAACTAAGATTTTCTCAAAAGGTGTGGTTACTTAAGAAGAATTACCACTCTCAGTTCGTAACTAACATCAGTTGTGGAAATCAAAATAAGGACTAAGGTCTGTATTATATTGAATTAGGATGTTTTCAATCAGATGCATATAAAATTTTGTTTCTATTGAATTTGTTTGATTAAATTTCTTAAGAGTTGCGTCATCGAAAGGGAACAAGGGTAGGTACATTATGTTTCAAATAATAATATCGTGAAAACAACATAATATAGGTGTATATGCCTTTATTCCATGTAATTACCTAACTACAGCTTAAAGTTACTGAAAATTAACAACTAGGTTCCCCATTTGCAACAAAATTGAAATTATAAGTACACTTCGAATTTAGTAGGTAGTTAATATGTCTTTAGAATGGGATAACAAATGGACTGATAATTTCGAGACAGTGTCCGACACTAATTTTGTTTTCATTTAAAGTTTTTATCGCTAACCCAATTTCCTCATCGATCTCCTCGTACTCCTTCTTTTTTTTAGGTGTAATTTTTTTCAAATCATAGTATGTCGCTTCAGATTCTAAAACATCGAGTAGATGTGCCAACGTTGGATTTTTCTTACCAATAAAACTGTTGATCTTTCTATGCCATCCCTCTATATTGTTATTAGTTCTAAATTTTTCAGTTTCACAACAACAAGATTCAGCAAAAAAATCTTTATTAACCCACTGCTTTTGGAAATATTTATTAAACATATTGATTTCCTCACCAACAGGTCTTTTTGCCATTACATAATCATATCCTTCTCTTAAGTATTTTTTTGGTAACCGTGCAATTCCAATACATCTCGCCACATGCCTTTTTTTTACTCTAGTTTTTATTTGTAAGGCCTTCGCCTTTTTCCATAACGCATGGTTGAAGTGATAGTAACATCCCTTAAAAAGTATACCAGGAAATATGTCTTTAAATGCATTAATTGCTGCAATTTCGAAATCCAATGTAATTTTTTTTGGACTCCAGGTAGGAATTTGAGATTTAATTATACTGAACAAAATTTTATATGTGTTATTTCTTTTATCGGGAAGAAGTGCGAAAAATAATGGAGTTATGATATTGTTAATTTCATCATAGCCATGAATGGTATACAACTGTTTAAAGGCTTTTGGGCAACTTCTGAAAGTGCCATCAGCAAAGAAATGATTGAAATTACTCATTTTTGTTGTCACATCACGAATACAAAATACAATGATTCTAAAATCTCCATCTTCATATTCACAAAGATAAAAATGTTGGTACTTCATGGGTATTTCAACGTCCGTAGCATTTGAGAAACGCATTTTTGTGGTACCAACTACTTTGTTTCGCCCATTGTAAAGGTCACTTTTCACACTGCTGAACTTTGGTATATCGCCGACGAAATTATATCCATCGTTTTTTAAATCACGAACCATATTGTCGTATTGTTTGGGGATTGATTCAAAATTGCAACTACTCACTCTCTTGAGATCATCCAATTTTTTCAAAAATGTGGTTTTCGCAAAATTACGTCTGCAATCGGTTTCGTGTGCTCTTTGCATTATTATCTCATTACGAGTATTTAAAGTAATATTACCTCTGCATCCTTTTGTAAGGCTACATTTCCAAAATGAGTTTTTATTTACATATATTTTTTTACGGCTGTAACGCCTACCATCGTACAACGCAGAAACACCTCCTCTTCTTGAACTAATGAATTCAATGTTAGATGTATTTGGGTATACATTTAAAGTAGACATGTTGATGTCTCCGGAACAGACTATTATACTGGTCTTAAATCGTACACATACTCGTGCAGTAAATACAGTAATCTAATGTGTATTACACATATATTGCAATTAATCGATAACCTCAAGAGGCAAATAAAATGATAGATGTCAACTACGTCAGTAACAAAAGAAAATTTATTCTGAACATCTGAAAAAAGTTTGAATTCTTAGCAGATTTGGTTGAGTAACAAGAAAGTTTTTACTCCTTCGGCAACTGGTTGCGAAACTGCAAAGGTAAAATATTATAGGTGCGTATCAAGAATCGACATTCGTCTTTGGCAACTGCTTGAGTAAAAAGAATATCCAATATTTTTAAGCAACTGGTTGCCAAACTCAGTTGCCATCACGGCCGGAGGGGGCGGGATGGACCCACAGACATTTATAAGGCATTTGAACCACGCCCCGACGTCTTGACCGGGCATTGTGGAAATGTTTACTGAGAATTGTAATGAGCCCGTTTTATCTGATAATTGAGAACATGTACCAACCCACATCAAATTTTCTCCCATTCTCCCTAGTAATTCTAATGATTTTGGATAATAAAAACTGATTATGTTTAAATCTGTTCTAAACATGTTATTAGACTGATTTGACGGAATAGTATCTTGCCTATCAGAATGTTGCATTAGACTCTAATCGTACGTGAAGTAGGGATCAATGACGTCAGCGATCACGTAATGCGCGATGCCCAAAAGGGGCCCTCAAACGGGACCAAAGGATTCGGATGGGGTTAATAAGGTTAGATTGACTTATTAAACTGAATTAATCAATCAACCAATCTCAATCTCTTATTAAATTATTTTTGGCTCCTTATGGCAGAACTCCGTCCAATTGTGGTAAGAAGATGAAGGCTTATTTATAAGATATGTTAGGTGCGACGGAATATTAGTACTGACAATGAATTGTTCGTTTATCTAGTCTTACACGAGTGCCTAGCCTTTTCCCATACTATCTTGGGGTCGGTTTTTACTTCATCATCATCAACCATAAAATATTCCCACTGCTGGGACACAGGCCTCCTCTCTATGAGAGGGAGTGGGCTGTAATCCACCACGCGGGACCAGTTCGGGTTGGTAGTCGTCACAAATCTTCGAATTTTTTGATCTAGGACATGTCGGTTTCCTCACGATGTTTTCTTTCACCGTTTTCGAGAGCAACGGTTTTCACTTAGATTCGTAACAATATGGGTTCCGTAATAATAAAATCACAATAAATACAGTAGCTCTGTATGGTGTCGGACGTAAAGAATAGCACCATCCCATATCTTCCCGTGGGTGTCGTAAGAGCCGTCTAAGGGACTTGCCAGAGAATGGGCAGCAGCGTTCTCTGTGCTTTTGTAACAACCGTACTGCGATCGCCAAACCGCCTGCCAAGCGTGGCGATTATGGCAAAACCCCTCTTATGTCAATATGGCGACACTTGGGGGAGGCCTATGTCCAGCAGTGGACGTCTTTCGGCTGAAATGATGATGATGATGATGAAATACAGTAGGATATAATCGCTTTTGAAAATTGCTACGAGTAAGTATACATATTAGTGCTCCTGAATATACATGTTAATGCGCTTTATCCATAATTTGAGTGACTGCAGGACAAATCCTATTCGACCAACTGCTTAGATTGATGGTCATCTAAATTTAACATCTAATCCCTCAGCTTCGTAAGCGATATAACTATTAACGGATAATTATAATGGGCGACGCAATTGAATAGTTTATGAAACCCATTGACAGAATTATGATGTAAAGAGCACACTGAGCTTGAAAGGTGAGAAACCCTACGATGAAAAAGGAAATTATAAGCATTTAAGTATTGCCTATAACGTTCCCACTGCTGGGACACAAGCCTCCTGTCTTTGATACCCTCTGTTATCTAAAGTAATATTGTAAAGAGGCAAGATTTGATTGTTTGTTTTGTATTGAATAGGCTCCGAAACTACTGGTCCGATTTGAAAAATTCTTTCAGTAGTATATAGCCCATTTATTGAGGAAGGCTATATATCATTACGCTACGGCCAATAGGAGTGGAGCATCAATGAAAAATGTTGCGAAAACGGGGAAAATGTGGCGCAAACGAAGTTGCGCCGGACAGCTAGTAGGACATAAACCACAAAGCGTGGCCAGTGCGGGTTGATATAATAATATGTCACATGATGTTTTCCTTCACCGTTTGAAAAGTTATCCGTCCTAAACCTTATTACCAAACCAATTAAAGGCAATTGCGATTTCTGGCGTTAATTATAAATAGAACAGGGGTACAGAAAATTAACCGTGGAACACCTAGGTGAACCACTTTGGCGTTCCACGGGTCCGAAAGAAAAAAACAAACTAGGATTATGTTATTTTTTCTTCTTACCTAATAACACGTCAAAACATTAACAAACTAGCATTAAAAACATTACCTACTAACATTTTTAGTAAATGACCAGATTTATAAAACTGTCGTAAATATATAACACGATAGTTTTACGTGCGTAAATACGCAGATAATGGAAATGTATCCTAGACCACTCTATCACCAAGTAGATAATACCAAAAACGTAACACACACAGTACAGTAGTAATTACAAATAACGAGGGATCGCGGCAGGCAATAGGTATATTTTATCGGATTACACACACGTTATCAAGCTGGCACACACCCTCAACGTTCGTCGCTGTGCCTACGCATTATATCGTTACTTGTCGTCATCAAACACTGATCGTCTTAAGGATAAAGATGTAAACTGATTGCCTGTTTTTATTTATTTTGGCAATAATAAAGGAAACAAAGAAAAATAAAATAAAAATCTTTTATTTTCAGACAACATTATATGGGCCCTTATAATGTTAGTATACACAATTGCTTAAAACTATGTTCGACATATTTTGTACAACTGCATCCTGGCCGTTATAGCAGATAGGTTGGACACGCGGTACGTCCAACAGTGGGTCAGAACCCACACGAGGAAATAATCTAAGCCTTCTAAGGTAATCAAATTTATCAAGCCCTATGCATGACAGGTAACTTGATAAACCTACCAATTGTCGGCCCATCCAGCCTTTCCGCAAGTACCTTCAGAATGCCATTAGTGCTCCCTCCCATTCTGCGTACGACTGATGCAGCTTTCCTATAATGGTACTATTGACTTATTAATAAACATAACATTACATCTGTAATATCTGAAGAATATAAGATAGAGGTTTACCTATTATGTACTATTTAGTACACCCGTATTTTGTTAGCCAAGCCTGTTGCCAGTAACCGGGCCCAAATACAGACTCTCTCCAAAACTGCTTGTCATGGAAATTGAACCCAGCCTGGGCCTCAAGTCTGCTATTTTTCGGTACGTCGTTGCGAATGCGACCATTTGATCAACGAACGAGTTGAAACTTATTTATAATGGGTGTAGAAAGACCCCCTTCAAGAAACCGAAAGGCACTTGTTCTCTCCGTCATTATGTCCGATTTTTTTTTTGTTCTGGACCATACCCAATAAAAGTCGTTTCTCAGCAATACATTTATGCATTAAGTTACTTAGTTTGATATTTAGAATGCTTGGTGGACGGCTTCGAGAAGAGTCCGGTTAGACCTTGTATGATGAATGGGCAAGACCGTTAAAAGCTAATCCAACCAAAAGCTAAGCTTTGGAGGCCTAGCTATAGCCTGGTCGCGCCATATGCTTGACCTCAATAAATCAAGCTATTTTGAAATATGAGATGGCATTACCAGATTTTCAACCAATTACGATGCTTGGAACCAGCTACGCAAGTGCCATTCGTTTCACTTTTTCCTTCCCCATCCCAACTAATATTAGGTCTTTACCTATGAAATTGCCGTTTTGTTTGAAAAAAGTTAAAGTATTTTTTTTTCGAACTTATTTATTTCTTTTATTCAAAGTAATCACCCCTGCAATCAATGCATCTTTGCCAACGCTGTGGCAGTTTATGGATGCCCTTCTTGAAAAAATCAGCTGGACGGGAGACAACAAACTCTTCAAAGGCGTTTTGTACTGCCTCTCGGGAATTGAATTTTTTTCCCGCTAAAAAGTTGTCCAAATTTTGGAAAAAGTAATAGTCGGAAGGCGCAAGATCTGGTGAGTATGGCGGATGAGGGAGAGCTTCCAAACCCAACTCATGCAGCTTAGAGACGGTCTGTTGTGCAGTATGGGGCCGCGCGTTGTCGTGAAGTAGCAGTGGAGACGACCGATTGACCAAAGCTGGTTGCAGACGTGCGAGTTTCGCCATCATTGTGGTCAGTTCTTCAATGTACACATCTGCAGTAATGCTCTCGCCGTTTTGTAAAAAGCTATGATGAATCACACCAGCACTAGACCACCAAACTGTGACCATCACCTTTCTAGGGGTCATTTTTCGTTTTGCACATTGCTTTGGTACCGAACCAGGATCAAACCAACTTGCTGAGCGCTTTCGATTGTCAAAAAGAATCCATTTTTCGTCGCACGTAACAATTCGGTTCAAAATTCCTTCATTTCTGTGCCTGTTAAGCAACGCAAGGCAAGTCTCGACGCGTACGTTGCGCTGGCGATCGTTAAGTTCGTGGGGCACCCATCTATCAAGCTTTTTTATCTTGCCAATCTGTCGCAAATAGACCAATATTGTTTTAATGCTAACATCAAAAGCTGCTGTCAGCTCAGCTGTAGATTGAGTTTCATCAGCTTCAACAATCACCTTTAATTCATCATTGTTGACCAAAGTTTCCGGACGACCACGAGGTTCATTTTTCAAGTCAAAATTCCCAGAACGGAACCGAGCAAACCAATAACGGGTTGTGCGTTCGTTTGTACAGTTCTCTCCGTAAACGTCGTTGATGTTACGGGTCGTTTGTGCCGCGTTGGTGCCACGACGGAACTCATATTCCATAATTACACGAAATTTCAAAGTATCCATTATGAGGAAAAATGTTGAAATGTAATGAAAATACAACGCTAATCAATAAACAAAAGACTGATTTTGTAAATAGAATGTCATATTTTTAAAACAAAATTAATTTGAATTTAGAACTCATAGCCAATCAAAACTTGTTTTTGTTTGAAAAAGTCTGTACTGCAATACGGCAATTTCATAGGTAAAGACCTATTATTATAAATGCAAAAGTAAGTTTGCTTGTTTGTTACCTTTTCACGCCTAAACCACTTGAACCGATCATCCTGAAATTTTGCAGATACGTTGCCAGAAACGGACTTATGGTACCTTTCATACCGAAAAAAAGTACTGTTCACGAGGAAAACAACAATAACGTTCTTATGATACTAGATGGCGCCACATGTCAGAGCCGGTTATTCTCAAATTCTAAATTAATGCAAGCGAAGCCGCGGGCAAAGGCTATAATGAAATCAGGAGATAGTAGCGAAAATAGTTGTGTATTGACATGAAATTGGTAAATCTCTTTTTCAAAACTACCTCAAACACAGAGCTTTTTCTATATGCTGCTACCATCACAGCATCTATACAATCACAAAATGCTGTTTGTGTTTCCAATGTGAAGACTACTTTGGGCGACAGCTAAAACGCGCACGAGTGCGCCGTTCTGTATTTTAGTATGAGCAGCGCTAACCGGCGCGGACGCGTGCGGCAGGATTTTTCAGGCAACCAGCGTCGATCTACCAGCGCTTGTCGGCGGCACTGGTCGGCTCCAAAATAACTGCTACATAAGGGCGCTAAACGTGAAGGAATTTATTTTTTAAATTACTCTTTAACCGTTAATAGCATATTATGCTTATGCTTTTAATATGATAACGATAATTCCTCATACATTGCTACGGTAGGCCTTTTACACTCAGGTAGTTGGTAATTTGTACACATTTAGAATACACCCGCCATTCTGACATCAGGTTGGAGGCTCACATACTTTTATTAATAACTGTGGTTTTAAAATAGTACATAGCTTCATATTGAACGTACATTAGGAACATTGCTAGCACATTGCCCTGACGCATTTCGCATGGCCATTTGTAGTCATACACCCGTCAACCTGATGCACACCACATTTCGACAAATTCCGAAGCAATAATGGTTTCATGAAAGTGGCGGAACCATAATTTTAATATGAAACATGTATAAAGTCGGCGAAATACGTGGAAATAATACGACACGCATTAAAGTCGGCAAAACAATAGGTAAATCTATGAAAAGAAAAAAAGATCGGCAAAGAGCGAAAGTCCGTAGATACCGAATAGACCATCGTGTAGCCCATCAAACTGATCGGCTGATACCGAAACGTTGTAATTTGCGCAATAGCATACATGTTCATACTCAATAAGTCCCTAACTAAACTATCGACAGATAGAAAGCATGCAGTCTGCGGGGACTCTTATACTACCAGGTTTCTGATCAGTAGGATAACCTAGTATTTTGTAACCAGTATTTTGGAGCCTGTATTTGTGCTTGGTGTATAGCTACCTATAGCAATAGATTAGCTAGCAGCGGTTGGTGCATCCGTTACAAATCGCGCAGGGTGCACGGAGTTCGTGCCCACTGTCAAAATACATATAAAAAGTGACACGCGCCAGGACCCGCCTCCGTCTGAGCTGCGCTATAGGGCGCGAGGCGGGTGCTGGCGCGTGCGGCGTTGTGACAGCGTGACTGATCTTAGATGGTTATTTTTTTGCTCATCGACTTTTAGTAGCGATTTTATGACGGATCACTGTAGACTTAACAAGATTACACCTGCAGTTGCAATTTAACAGATATCTTCGTAGACCGTCATAAGTAGGCCTCCCCAGTGTTCAACAAGGAATTCATACGAAAACTTGAAAAAAAAGCAGAGAGCGGAGACAAACAGCGAATAAAATTAGGGCAAAATGCTAGTTGACACTGACGTATGCAGACAGATGCTTTGTTTTTCTCCTATGATTTATGAACAAAAGAGTATTTAATCACTCAAAATGAAAGTGTCTGTATTAGGGCTTGTCCATATCACCACTTCACGTTGACGTGATGTGCAAATCTACGTTACCGTGTCGTAAAAATGCACGTCACGGTGCCGCATCGTTACACGTTGTCGTCCCTTGTAAAGTTCCGGTATATTTTTCATTCACGAACCTGTGAAATAGCAATCTCTTTCTAGATATGGACCGCACAAGACATATTCTGATCCTGCAATTGTTAAGAAGACGCTTGTATAAAAAAGATACGAAATAAAAATACTTATTTCGAAGTTACGATTGGATTCAGAATCCAACACGACATTTGGTAGCAACGTTGCCGTACCGTGGACGTTACGTCTATGTGACGCGCCTCAACACCGCACCGTTTCACGCACAGACAAACCCTTAAGGCCGGCGTAGGTATATTATAATAATACTGCACCTGTATAACCTGTCGTCTAGCCCAGATTAATTTATTCATTGCACTTTTAAGCTAGCTCTATTGCCCATTCGAAAAGGTATTTTCGTAAGGAGGAGAATGGTCAAGAAACTCCACTGCGTCTCCCCGCTAACGCATCCTGGATGTGTGGTGAGTGAGTGGACACCGGCGCATACCGTCGCATGCCTTCGTATCTGTTTATCCCGTAGCATGCTGCCTTTGACTTGACTTTCCGCATGTCGTAACATCCCGCCGCGGTATCCTCCAGCGCGCTCTAATATAACACAGAGAGAAATCCCTTTTGATGATCCGTCGTTGGTCTCGGAGATTTGACATCTTTATTTTGTTACCATTAGATATGTACGAAATTACTTTGGTAAATTTTAAAACCGCCCCGCCGCCGTCCGTCTATGTGCGCTGGCTTTTACCTTGCCCAGCTAGTTTCAACTCATAATAAGAACTCTTTTATGTTAAGAATATTTTTTTGACTTAGAATAGAATTGTAACTGTCAACCCACAAAGCACATTTTAAAAATAAATGTCAAATTTATGTATTTAACTTCTTTATTCAAACAACAACCGAGCCGTTTTGTAGAACGCTTTTTCTTCAAAAGGTTAGTACAATCAAATCTTTTGTGTGGTACACATATTATTATAATGAAACTCTAATAAAATTCCCAAAAAAATCTTCTAATATTTAAAAATTAAAAAACAGTTTCGATCCTTCTACTTCGACCTTTTTTAGGCTTGCTCAAGTACTCGTTACCTTCCAATAATATAAAAATGTAAGTGCAGAATTTTTTTGTCAAAACCAAAAATACATTTGGGTTGGGGCGTTTTTCATTGAACATCTTCGGGGCGTCATGTTTAGTTCCGTGCGCAGCCAACTTTTATTTTCTTTCTTGCAGGTGCGGAGGCTGCGGATGTTGCTGTGGCGGCTGCGGTGGATGCTGCTGCCCTTGTATAACCATATACACGTGCTGTACGAAGATTTGCTAGTAGCACAAGAGGTAGCGCTATTCCACGCAGACAAACCATGGTGTCTCCGTCGAAGATGCGCACTCTCAACTACTTCGCATGTTTGTCACTTTGCGTGCCGTTTTGTGGGATTAAACTATTATAAATAAGCGTACCTCTTCTTTTATTTGGAACAAGCCTCGAGGAATGGCTGGCTCACCGCGCCCTCCTCGCATACACTACGCGCCCTCCTCGTCGCGTACACTCTGGGGCGAGAGGCCGCGCCCTCCTCGCGTACACTCCTCCTCGCGTACACTCTGGGGCGAGAGGCCGCGCCCTCCTCGCGTACACTCCTCCTCGCGTACACTCTGGGGCGAGAGGCCGCGCCCTCCTCGCGTACACTCCTCCTCGCGTACACTCTGGGGCGAGAGGCCGCGCCCTCCTCGCGTACACTCCTCCTCGCGTACACTCTGGGGCGAGAGGCCGCGCCCTCCTCGCGTACACTCCTCCTCGCGTACACTCCTCCTCGCGTACACTCTGGGGCGAGAGGCCGCGCCCTCCTCGCGTACACTCCTCCTCGCGTACACTCTGGGGCGAGAGGCCGCGCCCTCCTCGCGTACACTCCTCCTCACGTACACTCTGGGGCGAGAGGCCGACACTCTGGGGCGAGAGGCCGCGCCCTCCTCGCGTACACTCTGGGGCGAGAGGCCGCGCCCTCCTCGCGTACACTCTGGGGCGAGAGGCCGCGCCCTCCTCGCGTACACTCTGGGGCGAGAGGCCGCGCCCTCCTCGCGTACACTCTGGGGCGAGAGGCCGCGCCCTCCTCGCGTACACTCTGGGGCGAGAGGCCGCGCCCTCCTCGCGTACACTCTGGGGCGAGAGGCCGCGCCCTCCTCGCGTACACTCTGGGGCGAGAGGCCGCGCCCTCCTCGCGTACACTCTGGGGCGAGAGGCCGCGCCCTCCTCGCGTACACTCCTCCTCGCGTACACTCTGGGGCGAGAGGCCGCGCCCTCCTCGCGTACACTCCTCCTCGCGTACACTCTGGGGCGAGAGGCCGCGCCCTCCTCGCGTACACTCTGGGGCGAGAGGCCGCGCCCTCCTCGCGTACACTCTGGGGCGAGAGGCCGCGCCCTCCTCGCGTACACTCTGGGGCGAGAGGCCGCGCCCTCCTCGCGTACACTCTGGGGCGAGAGGCCGCGCCCTCCTCGCGTACACTCTGGGGCGGGAGGCCGCGCCCTCCTCGCGTACACTCTGGGGCGGGAGGCCGCGCCCTCCTCGCGTACACTCTAGGGGCGAGAGGCCGCGCCCTCCTCGCGTACACTCTGGGGCGAGAGGCCGCGCCCTCCTCGCGTACACTCTGGGGCGAGAGGCGGCGCCCTCCTCGCGTACACTCTGGGGCGAGAGGCCGCGCCCTCCTCGCGTACACTCTGGGGCGAGAGGCCGCGCCCTCCTCGCGTACACTCTGGGGGCGAGAGGCCGCGCCCTCCTCGCGTACACTCTGGGGCGAGAGGCCGCGCCCTCCTCGCGTACACTCTGGGACGAGAGGCCGCGCCCTCC
The DNA here is from genome assembly GCA_949152445.1 of Cerastis rubricosa. Lineage (NCBI taxonomy): Eukaryota > Metazoa > Arthropoda > Insecta > Lepidoptera > Noctuidae > Cerastis > Cerastis rubricosa. The sequence goes on along the minus strand of OX424525.1, from coordinate 14,115,585 downwards.
TCGCGTACACTCTGGGACGAGAGGCCGCGCCCTCCTCGCGTACACTCTGGGACCCTCTCGTCGCTAAATGTCACACAAGCGAAATGTCCCGTTAGAAAATTACACTCGCACAATGTCACAATTGCCTAAAGTCACACTCGCACAATGTCACACTCGCGTAAAGTCACGCTCGCACAATGTCACACTCGCCTAAAGTCACAACTTACTGTGACGCACTCAAAACTATTCAACCGTTTTTGCGTGATTAACAAACATGCTTTGATTTAAAGTATTTATTTATTTGTCGCCATGAGATCGCGCCGGAGGTCTGTCCGCTGAACGACGATTTGCCGCGGCAACGGAGTTTCCCCCTGGCGTAGTGCTTCTACGCGCAATTCGTCAGTCGTGCAGGCACACCGAGGACTATCGCCTCCAGATCCCATGGCGTCAATCCGGCAAAGAGGCTCACCGCCTCGCCGGAGATCGTGCGGTACCCCCGGATCAGCCTTACGGCTACCACCTTCTGGGGCGCGTTCAGGTAGTCGGCGGTTCGCCGCCTCAAAGAACGCGTCCACACCGAGGCCCCGTAAAGGGCCATGGACCGCACGACCCCCGCGTAGAGCCTCCGGCAGGGGGCGTTTGGACCCCCCAGGTTGGGCAAGAGCCACTTGAACGCAGCCCCTGCCCGTTCCAGTTTGGGGGCCAAACGTCGGAAGTGTTCCACGAAGTTCCACCGGCTGTCGAGGACGATGGGAACCCCTCCTACCGTCAGTATGGATACCGACGGTGGCGCATTTCAGGCTCCATGAAAGCACATGGCCTCGGACTTGTGCAATGCCACCTCGAGACCCAGTTGCCGGATTCTCTCCACGACTATCGCAACCCCGCGAGTCCCTTATGGCAGCACCAGCGTGTCGTCAGAGGGTGGCCCCAGAACCGATCCCTGTGGAATACCACACGACATTTCTCGGCGAGGCGGTTGGCAATGACTCTTTCAAAGAGCTTGCCCACCTCGTCGAGCAACATAATGGGCCGGTATGCGGTCGGAGAGTCCACAGGGCGCCAGGCTTCAGGATGAGGACCAGCTTCCCCGTCTTTCAACGAAGCGGGAACTGACCGATAGTGATTAAACTTTATGATTGTGAATAGTTTGAATTTAAGGATATTTCATGAATTCTAATTCTCATAAAGACCTCTCAACATTTTGGTCCTAAATGCACTCAACGCCTAACGTCGCGTGACATTTAGCGAACGTGTCATTTGGCGAACGTGTCATTTGGCGAACGTGACATTTAGCGAATGTGTCATTTGGCGAACTTGACCTTTAGCGAATGTGTCATTTGGCGAACGTGACATATAGCGACAGAGGGACATTTCGCTTATGTGACATTTAGCGACGAGAGGTCTGGGACGAGAGGCCGCGCCCTCCCTTCAGTTTCATAACGTTCAAGTTGCAAAATAGTCAAGTCTCCAAACATCCATGTCTATACAATTTTTTTTATATATACAATTTTTATTTATGTGGATTTGTAAGCCTGTGAACACTTGGTCCGACTTTTATTAGTAAAAAATAATAAGAAAAGCTAGCCTTTAAAGCTAGCCTCTTGAGGAGACGATCGTGGCTGCAGGATGAAGTGATGTCTGGCATAAAATTGTAATGTCACCACTAGATACTACCCTCTCGTCGCTAAATGTCACACAAGCGAAATGACCCGTTAGAAAATTACACTCGCACAATGTCACACTCGCCTAAAGTCACACTCGCCTAAAGTCACAACTTAATGTGACGCAATCAAAACTATTAAACCGTTTTGCGTGATTAACAAACATACTTTGATTTAAAGTATTTATTTATTTGTCGCCATGAGATCGCGCCTGAGGTTTGTCCGCTGAGCGACGATTTGCCGCGGCAGCGGAGTTTCCCCGCGGCGCAGTGCTTCCGAGCGCCATTTGTGCAGGCACGCGACAGCGACACGCGGCAGGCTATCGCCTCCAGATCCCATGGCGGTAATCCGGCAAAGAGGCTCGCCGCCTCGCCGGAGATCGTGCGGTGGCTCAGGCGCAAAATGTCGCTTTCGCAAAATGTCTACTTTTAGTAAAATATGTCTTTCTCATAATGTCGCTTTCGCAGAATGACTCTTTCTCAAAATGTCGCTTTCGCAAAATGCTCTTTCGCAAAATGTCGCTTTCGCAAAATGTCGCGATTGTAACTTAGACAAAAATTTTGCGGTTAGTGGGTCGTCTTAGGGGCAAACAGAAATTTAAAAAAAATATCAGCTTCGGGTTAACCTTGACCATAGAAACCATTTAGGTTCTGAGAAGTATGGACCCAAGACGCACCGTTTCCGAATTATAGGCCTCCGAATTTTATTTAATTTTTATAAAACGATCTATATTTCCAAAATGGTAGGTCAGATGATTTTTTTTTCTGGAAAGAAACTGTTGCTCTAGTAGAAAACTATGAGGTGGTGTAAAAGAAAATGAGAAATATTAAGAAAAAAGAAAAAAATTGAAAAAATATTCTAAGTGTCGGCTGATCTTTCAGCTTGCGTATCGTAAGGGCCAAAGACAGCCAAATTTTCGAAGATTTTGTTTCTGACATATTTCGGCCGTTTTTCTTGCAGAACCTTATTACCCTTGTCCATAGAAACCATTTAGGTTCTGAGAAGCATGGACCCAAGACGCACCGATTCCGAGTTAAGAGCTTTTTAATTTTTTTACAAATTTTTGTCTAAGTTACAATCGCGACATTTTGCGAAAGCGACATTTTGCGAAAGAGGCATTTTGAGAAAGCGACATTTTGCGAAAGAGGCATTTTGCGAAAGCGACATTTTGAGAAAGAGTCATTCTGCGAAAGCGACATTATGAGAAAGAGATATTTTACTAAAAGTAGACATTTTGCGAAAGAGACATTTTGCGAAAGCGACATTTTGCGCCTGAGCCCGTGCGGTACCGCCGGATCAGCCTTACGACTACCACATTCTGGGGCGCGTTCAGGTAGTGAGCGGTTTGCCGCCTCAATGAACGCGCCCACACCGGGGCCCCGTAAAGGGCCATGGACCGCACGACCCCTGCGTAGAGCCTCCGGCAGGAGGCGTTTGGACCCCCCAGGTTGGGCAAGAGCCGCTTAAACGCAGTCCCTGCCCGTTCCAGTTTGGGGGCCAAACGTCGGAAGTGTTCCACGAAGTTCCACCGGTTGGGTAGGAGGGGTTCCCAACGACGAACCCCTCCTACCGTCAGTATGGATCCCGACGGTGGCGCATTTCGAGCTTTATCAAAGCACATGACCTCGGACTTGTGCAATGCCACCTCGAGACCCAATTGCCGGATTCTCTCCACGACTATCGAAACCCCGCGTGTCAGCGGCCGACGGCCAGTCCGTCGGCCAGGCCGCCGGCCATGCCGCCTGCACGTGCATCTTTCTGCGGCACGCGCGGCTTTTGGTTGCCGGCGGCAGTTTGCTTGCGGCTTCGATACGGAGTGTTAATGTTGTTGCAACCACATTTGCAGGCCGCCGATAAAGCTGGCGGCAAATTCAGCGGCAAGGCGGTCTGAAAGCCGGCGGCATGTGTGGATACGCCATAATGCAGCTCCAGGGCATGGAGTTGAAGACGTTGGCGATGTCAAGTGACACCGCCAAGACGACCCTACCCCGGGACACCGCGTCCCCCTTCGTGCGCGCACGATGGCGTCCACCGTCGAGCGCCCTCTGCGGAAACCAAACTGGTGTTCCGCAAGGTCCAGCCCCATCCCCACAAAGTGCTCGGCGAGGCGGTTGGCAATGACTCTTTCAAAGAGCTTGCCCACCTCGTCGAGCAACATAATTGGCCGGTATGCGGTCGGAGAGTCCACAGAGCGCTCCGGCTTCCGGATGAGGACCTGCTTCCCCGTCTTCCAACGAAGCGGGAACTGACCGATAGTGATTAAAATCTATGATTATGAATAGTTTGAATTTAAGGATATTTCATGAATTCTAATTCTCATAAAGACCTCACATGGACATTGTAGTGTATGTAGATATCATTACATCGCACTACAAACCGATTACAGTACTGTGACGTTGCCTCGGGCGCGCACGTCGCACGTTTATAAATACCGGTCCGAGTAGTGGGGCGGGCAGTCGTTGTCGAACTGTCGGCCTGTGCGGTGGCGTGTTGGCGAGTCAACTATTAGTGTAGATAATTGTGCATATTTTACATTGGCGACGAGGAGAAAACCGTAAGTTTTATATTTTTATAAAAAAAAAAGGAAAGGTAGTCTCCTACAGGTAGATAATTAATTGTATTTCGGAAAGAAATATTCAAAATATTAATACATGAGAATCTTTCATTGGACTTATTTACTGTAAATAAATAATTTTGTGAAGGCTGAAACAAAAAGTGGTTCGTTAATGTATTGTTTTGCAACATAACATCATGCTTGTGTTCCCCAAGGGGGTAATCAGAGATGTGTGATGCAACCACGTTTCACCAATTACGTTGAGCATGCCTGTTACCATTAACCGGACGCCAGGGAGGTTCCTTATGGAGAAACTCAGTGACACTGCCTGACCTGGGAGTCAAAACTGGGACCTCATGTTTAGTTATTTGATTTGTGCTACATGATTAGTAAATCAAATAGCAGTAGAATATATCTACTGGTCATTAAATTGACAAGTCATCAGTGAATGACGGTAATAGCAGTATAATATACCTACTGGTCATTAAATTGACAGTCATCAGAGAATGACTAACAGCAGGAGAATACACCTACTGGTCATTAAATTGACAGTCATCAGAGAATGACTAACAGCAGGAGAATATACCTACTGGTCATTAAATTGACAAGTCATCAGAGAATGACTAACAGCAGGAGAATATACCTACTGGTCATTAAATTGACAAACCATCAAAGAAAATTTGGTCAACAGTAGTGGTACTTTGGATGTACATACTGGTCATTAAATTGACAAACCATCAAAGAAAATTTGTGTCAACAGTAGTGGTACTTTGGATGTACATACTGGTCATTAAATTGCCAAATATTTTAACTGGGCAGATTAGTGCAAACCCTTTATATAATGGTTCCAGGTTATTTATTAATAACATGAGTTCTCAACTCACGTTAGAGAAATTTGATTGTGAGGGTGAACCTTCAACAGTAGGAACGAGACGGGAACGATGGAAGCGGGCACTATTGATCTACCTGGAAGCTGCTGGAATTGAGAGTAGTGCGAAGGAACGTGCTTCGCTGCTACATTTTGGTGGACTATAATTGCAGGAAATATTCTATAATATACCAGATGCAAATGTATCACCAGCAGAAAGAAGAAAGAATGAAGAGGATGTCTTCGGAGTGGCTATAACCAAACTCGACGCATACTTTCTACCTAAACAAAGTAAGATCTATGAACGTCACCTTTTTAGATTGATAAAACAAGAGGCAAACGAAAATTTTGAAAAATTCCTAGTACGGCTTTGGCAATAAGCTGACAAATGTCAGTTTAAGGACAAAGACGATCATATAATCGATCAAATTACAGAAAAGTGTTCCTCTAAAGAGCTTAGAAAGAGAATTATACAAACAGGAGACGCAATAACACTAACAAATACAATTGTCGAAGCAAATACTCTTGAATCTGTAAGTCGACAAATAGAAGAATTCGGAGAAAGCAGCACATCAACTGAAAACATAAACAGAGTGAATAACAGGAAAACAAGATAAGAAGTGGAAAAGAAACACAAGATGTGGAAGATGTGGGAGCTCAGGATACGCGTCTCAAGACAGCAAATGCCCAGCAAAAGAAAAAGATTGCCACAAATGTGGGCCTAAGGGACATTTTGGACAATTCTGCAGGACAATGACACGAGACAGAACGAATAAAAGGAAATATGAGGGAAACAACAACAAATAAAATGAAAAAAAAAATTAAAAAAAAAAAAAATTAAAAGAGATAACAAAAGAAACGACACAAACCAGATAGATCAAACAGAGCCCGAAGACATACAATATGTGTTCAAAATCGATGATGACAGTGTATTAGATTGCCATATTGGCGGAATGAAGGTTAAAATGTTAGAAGACTCTGGGTGTAAATGCAACTTGATCACAAACAAAACCTGGGACAATATGAAACAAAATAAGGTAACGTAACCAAACAGTTGCAATAAGACTTTTCATGGTTATGGAAGTAAGAAGCCCTTGACCTAAAAGGATCATTTGACGCAAATATAAAAACCGCTGGTAGATCAGAAAATGCAACTTTTTACGTCATCGCTGATGGAACCAGAGATCTGCTTGGGAAAGAAACTACCATGGCTATGGTTTTCTTAAAATTGGATTAGAAATCGACCAAATGGAAACTAAGACAGAGTTTCCCAAATTCAAGGATGTTTTAGTGGAGGTACCAACCGATGAGAAAGTACAACCAGTTTCTCAACCATTAATAAGGATCCCCCCATATTACTGGAAGAAAAAGTTGAAAAAAAAAAAAAAAGAACTGTTGGAGAAAGACATTATTGAGGAAGTTCAAGGATCCTCAAGTTGGGTATCACCAATAGTGCCGGTTTTGAAAAATACTGGAGATGTTCGCATTTGCATAGATATGAGGCGGGACAAATAAAGCAATTCTACCTGAAAATCACCCATTGCCCAATATGGACAAGCATCTAAAAATTTAAAGTGCGAAGTACTTTTCAAAACTGGACATAAAAGATGCTTTTCAACAGATTGAATTACATCCCGACTCTCGACACATTACAACCTTTATTACAAGTAAAGGCCTGTTCAGATACAAAAGGCTAATGTTTGGAATATCCTGTGCCCCGGAAATTTTTCAAAAAACCCTAGAACGAATGTTATTGGGAGGGATGTAATGGCACTATTAATTTTATAGATGAAATTTTGGTATATGGAAAAGATTTGAAGAACATGATCGAAGATAAGAATCAGTAATTAAAACTCTAGAAGAAAATAATGTGGTACTGAGAAAGGACAAGTGCATTTTCATAGAAGAAAAGGTTCAATTTTTAGGATACGAATTATCACAGAGGTGTAAAACCATTAGATAAGTACGTGACAACTAGTCAAGAATTTCGTCCACCTATGAATATAGGTGAGCTTCAGAGCTTCTTGGGATTAATCAACTATGTTGGAAAATGGATCCCTAATTTGGCCACAACTACAAAACCATTAAAAGAACTGCATAAGAAGAAACAGACCAAAACCACAGAATTAAAGTCTTTGGGGCAGTAAACAGGAATTTGCATTTAACGAATTAAAATTGGCCTTGTCTAATATTCCTACTCTAGGATACCATGACGTCAAAGATCAGACTATAGTAATAGCAGATGCTAGTCCGTTAGGACTAGGAGCAGTATTAGTTCAAATTAATGATCATGAACCTCGCATTATTGCGTATGGTCACCGGACACAAACAGACTGAAAGGCGATATTGCCAGACAGAAAAAGATGCCTTAGCTCTGGTCTGGGCTGTGGAACATTTTTATGTTTTTCTGTTTGGAAAAGAGTTTGAACAGGTGACCGACCATAAACCACTAGAGGTTATATTCGGTCCTAAATCAAAACCATGTGCAAGGATAGAAAGGTGGATACTACGCCTTCAAGCATATGCATTTAAAGTAATATACAAGCCTGGCAAAGAAAATATAGCAGATAGTTTATCAAGATTGTGTAAATTAAGTAAAACGTCACAGGACAAGTCTAAAAACTATATACACCAAGTTGTTGAAGGAAGCAGGCTAATAGCAGTTTCACTGAAAGAAATTATGGAGGCATCAAAACAAGACAAGGAAATATTAAAAGTAAGTGAAGGCCTTTATAACAACAAATGGGATGAAGAGGTAAAAAAAAATTACAAAATCTTCCAAAACGAATTATGCTTTTACGACGGAGTTTTATTGAGAGGCACTAGAATTGTTATTCCAAAAAACATTGCGCAGTCAGGTTCTGACAGCTGGTCACGAAGAACACCCAGGAATAGTCCTAATGAAGGTGAGACTAAGAACCACAGTATGGTGGCCTAGACATGACAAGGAAACCGAGAATTTGGTCAAATGCTGCAAAGGCTGTACATTAGTATCAGCTCCAAAACCTCCAAACCCATTGAAACGACGGGCATTATTATTGTATTGATTTGTTGGGCCCTTTACCACGCAGCGATTACATATTAGTAATCGTTGATTATTTCAGTCGATACAAGGAGGTAAAGATTTGTCGTAATATTACCAGTGGCGACATAATAAAATCTCTAAAAGAGATTTTTGCAGACTTGGTAACCCGATGACGATAACAGCTGATAATGGCAGACAGTTCTGCAGCGAGGACTTCAAAAAAATTCTGTACTGAAAGGAATATAGTTTTGCATAATACGATACCATAGTGGCCTCAACAGAACGGAGAAGTGGAACGTCAGAACCGAGACATTCTAAAGCGGAAAAAATTTGCCAGTTGAGCGAAAAAACTGGCAAGAAGCTTTGTTACAGTATCTGGCTATGTATAACAGTACCCCGCATAGTGTTACAGGTAAAACTCCTACAGAATTATTTTTCAAACTGCAATACCGTGACAATATACCTATGGCAGGAGACATCACACATACACATAAACCAGAAGATTCAGATGTCAGAGACAGAGACCAAGAAAAGAAAGAAACTGGGAAAGAATATACAGATAAGAAAAGAAGAGCTCGTGAATGTCAACTAGTGCCTGGGGATAAAGTTTACGTTAAGAATATGGTCAAAGATAAACTTAGCCTAAATTATGACCCAACTTCCCATACTGTAGAAAAGAGTAAAGGTGGAGATAGAAGTGTTCGAAACGATATAACTGGGAAGAGATCACGAAGAAATGTAGTTCATTTGAAGAAAGTTGAAGGCTAATGGGAAGTTATAAGTGACCAAAATAAAGAAATTAACATAGGAGAAGATATAAATGAATCAGAAAATGAAATAGAAGAAGAGGAAGGGTAAAAGGAAACTTTAAACTAAATCATAGTATAATGATTTACTAAATATTATTGTGCTGTGATTTTGTTGTGCCAGAGATGCTCAATGTCTTATGGTTTTGGTTACATAAAACTTGTTAAAACAAGGAAGGGATGTAGTGTATGTAGATATCATTACATCGCACTACAAACCGATTACAGTACTGTGACGTTGCCTCGGGCGCGCACGTCGCACGTTTATAAATACCGGTCCGAGTAGTGGGGCGGGCAGTCACTCTCCGCCTGACCGCCGCCGCGTACGGACGTGCCGCTACCTGCTCGCATTCCCGCTCGCTATCAGTGTGTGTCATCGGTTCGTCGCTTCCCAGTGTCGTGACGTCATCAGTAGTCCCTTGACTACACCCCCGAACAATTGTTGTCTTTTTATTAAGACAGCACTTGCTCATTTTGCTTCGGATATTATTCCGATTTAACTTCCTTTGCCCCATCAGGGAAAAGTCCTCAGTTTCGAGGTTCTTGGTGGGAAACCTAACGGTGCCAACGAAACCAAGAGAGGGTGGTAACCCAATCCGCCCGCCTAATCCCTTCAGGATCTAGGTGAACAAATTGGGCTCCGTCGCGAACGTGTGTGTCACCGATTTACTGTGCTAGTGTTTCCCGTTTCAACAAGTTCCTGAAAGCAAAGTTCCCTGGACTGGAGTTGGAGTTGCTACCAAGCCCGGATCCTCGGACTGTGGCTGCGGGAAGGTTGAAGAGGGTGAGTCGCTGGACCCAGTAAATTCCCTTCATAATTGTGCAAGGAATTAGGTTGTTAGGCTGTTTAGGCGCGGAGCTTCACTCAATGTCCGTTAACTTTTAACCGACAAAATGTCGTCCTTAGACGAGAAGGAAAAAGCGCTTTTGCGTTTTTTCTTCCGCGTCTTCACGACCGACCCAAATTTTGAAAAGTATGGGTCAGAAATTGCTGCCATTCAGCAAACCAGCGATAACGTCACTGACTTCAGTGACGCGCTCGACAGCCCTTTGTCGCCGCCGCCTGCCGACAGAGGCTTACCGCCAGCTGTTGCCGCCGCGATTAAGGCTACTCCAAGACCCAAAGTTGTGAAACCCATTGTTTCACAAACAAAGGTCCAGCCCGCACCTGCGTCCATTGTTCGCGTTTCTGGGAACATGGGCAAAAGCTCACCGCCAGTCGTCGTCGCCGCGATTCCGGCTAATCCCGAACCCATTGTTTCGCAAACAATGGATCAGTCCGCACCTGCGTCTATTGTTCCCATTTCGGAGAACATGGACACAACCGTACCAATCTCCGACTCGGAATCGGTTATAGATTCCTGCTCTGCTTCCTCGTCCTCAGAAGACGACTACCAAGTCGTCGGAAAGGGCAAGAGGAAGAAGGGCAAAAACTCGCAGGCAGCCATGGCCAAAAAGTTAGTCGCGCTCCCTCTAAACCCCTCTCCCGAGGCGTCCCGTCCCACCTCCCCGGTCCCCGCACCAAAGTCCGCCGCTGCTCATACCAGCAGGCCAACCAGCCCTAAGGCTAACTCTTCAGCCGCTTCTTCAAAGAAGCTGAAGCCCCCTCCCCCGTTGTTCATTCAGGACAAAGGGAAATGGACAGATGTGTCCAAAATGTGTAATGAGTGCCGCATTCAATATACAAGCGCAAAAAGCACACAGCAGGGGATCAAAGTGGTGGTCCCTACGACCACCGACTTCAGGGAACTAACCCGTCAGTTAATCGGAAGGCGCATAGCCTTCCACACCTACTCTCTTCCAGAGGAGAAGCCCACCCGCGTGGTGATCAGGCGGATCCCGAAGGAAATCCCCACGGAGGACATCCTCAATGACCTCCTAGGCCAGGACATCCCGGTCGCAGCCGTCCACCGCCTTCATAAGGCGAGAGGCGGAGACCTTTACGATATGGTACTGGTCATCTGTGACCCAGTAGAAGGTCACCACCCGATCTTCAAAGTGAAGTCGGTTTGCTCCCTGTCAGGCATCTCAATAGAGAAGCCCTACCGCTCAAGCGTAGTCGGACAGTGTCATCGCTGCCAGATGTACGGTCACAGCCAAGCCAACTGCCATGCGCCACACAGATGCGTAAAGTGTCTAGGCGATCATGGCACGGCAGACTGCCCCCGTCCCAAAGACAAGTCGCTTTGCACGGAGCCACCGAGCTGTGTGCTTTGCGGCCAGTCGGGCCACACGGCCAACTACCGCGGCTGCTCAAAAGCCCCCAAAGGCTCCTCCTCTAACCTGGTGAAGCGTGCAAGCGCCCGCCAACAAAGAGAAAGCCCATCGGTGAGGCTACCCTCTGCCCAGATGCCGGAGAGACTCAGCCCTCAGAGGCCCTCTCCCTGGACCACGCTAAACCACCAGAAAGCCTTCCCGGCTCTCAGTAAAGCAAAGTCCAGCCCCATCCCCGGGCTATTAGATGCCCCTGTCCCCACTCCCGCGGCCCAGGCAAGCGCACCGGCGCCCACTCGTCCCACGCCACCTGGCCCCGCGGCTGTGGACCCCTCTCACAACGTAATTTTAGAATCGCTAGCAGAGTTAGTCACCCCCGAAGCAGACCGCATGGCGGCTGATCTCAGGGCGGCTAACACTGGTGGCGATAAACTTAAAATTATCCTCAAGTCCCTACTCAAGTTAGGCGACCTCCTCCGCAACCTTAACCTCGACTAACTCCAATGGATAATACGAGATTAACGTGCACCAAACCCCGATCCCTAAAATTAGGGTACTTTAATGCCAATGGCATTAGAGGCCAGCGTGATGAGATCGCCACCTTCCTCCGCGACCATCAAATTGATATCCTCCTCGTACAGGAGACCTTCCTCAAGCCCAGTCACCGCGATCCGAGAATTGCCAACTATCGCATAGTTCGCAACGATCGGTCACGTTGCCACAAGGGCGGGACTCTAATCTATTATAGGAAAGAACTGCATTGCATCCCCTTAGATCCCCCTCCCATGGAATCTCTACTCGAGACCTCAGTGTGTCGACTAGGCATGACCGGCCATCAACCGATCACTATCGCCTCTGCGTACATCCCTCCCGGCGGCACGTCCGAGGAGCACACTTTGTTCACCAAAGACCTTGCCGTCCTCTTCGGCTTGAGCGACTCCGTTATCATAGCGGGCGACCTCAACGCCAAACACCCCGCCTGGAACAGCACGACGACCTCTGCCAGAGGACGTCACTTGTATAACCTGGGCGAGTCCCTCAACTTCGATCCCATCGCTCCTATGGAGCACACCCACTATCCCCACGACCCCGACCAACGTTCGGACGTTCTCGACATAGCGCTACTCAAGAATGTCAACCTTAAGTTGCATTCCATCGAGACGTTACATGAGCTTAACTCAGATCATCGACCAGTGCTCATGCACTTAGTTCCTCGCTCGGGTCCTTCTGACCCCAGCCAGCCCCCGCCGACCCAAGTGATAACCGACTGGAGGAAAGTCAGCGAAAAGCTGAAATCCACCACGTCGCCTCACCTGGAGGCCATCCCCGACCACATAGTCTCAGTCACAGACACGACGGCCGCCATCAACTCGTTTACAGAACACGTGCAATCCGTACTGAAGGACTGCTCACGGGAAGTCCCAGCAATGAGCGATCAACGCTGGATACTACCCGCTGACGTACGTGAACTGATAAACGAAAAGAACGCGGCCATCCGTGCCTACAGCAGCTTTCCCTGCGAGGCAAACAAAGCCCACATGCGTAATTTACAGCGTGCTGTAAAGGATCGCACCAGTGAGTTTCGTAATAATCAATGGGAAAAAACGCTAAGCGAACTCGAGCCTACCCACCTAGCCTTCTGGCAGCTGCAACGCAAGATGCGCTCCACCGAAGAGGCTTCGATGCCTCCCCTCACCCGACCCGATAAGAGCGTCGCATTCGACGACTCTGAGAAGGCCGAATGCCTAGCCGACAGCCTGGAGTCCCAGTGCTCCCCCAGCTCGCAACCAGTAGACAAGCGACATCTCGATGAGGTGAACGCATTCGTCGAACGTAGAGCCGCCCTGCCCCCCGAAGAAGACCCTGATGATCCTCTGCCTCCGGTCACAGCTGACGAAGTGCAAGACATCATTAGCAAACTTCAACCGCGGAAAGCACCCGGCTCCGACGGAATCACCAATAGGGTGTTCAAACTCCTCCCCGCTCAGCTCGTCGTGTTAATGGCGGCCATCTTCAATGGCGCCCTGAGCAACAACGCGTTTCCCCAAATATGGAAAGAGGCCACTGTCATCGGTTTCGCCAAGCCAGGCAATCCCAAGTCTGAGCCTTCGAGCTACAGACCTATCAGTCTCCTGAATGCACTCGGTAAAATCTACGAGAGACTTATGTATAAGCGACTCAAAGACTTCGCCGAGGCTAAGAGTCTCATCCCCAACGAACAGTTCGGCTTCAGGACCGGACACTCTTGCATTCAACAGGCCCACCGCATCGTAGAACACTTGAGCGCTGGCTCCCAGCGTGGAGCGATGACGGGTGTGTTGTTTTTCGACATAGCAAAGGCATTCGACAAAGTCTGGCACAACGGCTTATTATATAAGCTGTACAAACTGGGAGTGCCAGACCGTCTCGTGCTCATCTTACGAGACTTTTTGTCGGATCGCACCTTCCGCTATCGCATCGGGAAGGCACTGTCTTCCCCCCACCCCATTAGAGCCGGAGTCCCTCAGGGCTCCCCGCTCTCTCCCCTTATCTTTACTCTGTTCACCAGTGACATCCCCAAGAGCAAGAAGGCACAGTTAGCCCTGTTCGCGGACGACACGGCCATCTATTACACTGGCCGTAGTCACGACGCTATTTACAGCACCCTCCAAACCTCAGCCAACGTCTTAGGCGCTTGGTTCCGGAAATGGAGAATCGAGGTGAACCCCGACAAGAGCCAGGCAGTTCTTTTCTCTAAACCGCGTAAGAATAAGCCACCCGCGCTCAGCCCGATCACTATGTACGGTAAGCCTATCCCTTGGGAGAAGCAAGCCAAGTACTTAGGAGTCTTACTTGACAACCACCTGTCTTTCGCGGCGCACATCAAAGCAGCTCGCGACCGAGCTGCCTTTGCTATGGGTAGGCTTCATTTCATGATCTCGGCAAAAAGCAAATTGTCACTCAAGTGCAAGTTGCGCCTTTATACCGCGGTGATCCGCCCCATTATGACGTACGCTTGCGTCGTGTACGCTCACACCAAGCCTAAATACATCCATAGGATGCAAACCTTGCAGAACCGGTTCTTACGTAGAGTCACGGGAGCCCCTTTTTATGTCCGAAACGACCGTCTACACGTAGACCTTAGAATGCCCACCGTCCTTCAGTTTATGAAACGTCTTTCGAAGCGTTTCTTCGATAACGCCAGTAAACACCGTAATCCCCTGATCGCAGCGGCCGCCCGTTACGAACCCTCGCGCATTAGTACAGTACGCCGTCCTCGGCATACCCTCGTCACTCCCGATGATGCTATCACCCTCCTCCAGGAGAGTAGTAAAGAGACTAGCACTCTTAATAAGTACAGACACAAACCGCCGTCTTTCCGACCTCGCCGTCGAGGACCTCGCCGTCGAGGTCCGTCGCGACGTCCCGGTCCATGCCCTCCCCGACCCTCGCTCGAGCCAGCCCGCGATGCTGTGCCAGTAGTTTTAAATCAGCCCCTAAATAATGATATCATTCAGATCCAGCCTGTCCCCATGCAGTCCTCCCCCAGCGACGCCCCGAGCCGAGGCTCGTACCCCACAGGGGGTGCCCTCAGCGTATAGTCGCTTAGTTTGTAAGTTTTTATGCCCTGGCTGGAGGCCTTACTCTTAAGGCACCCACAGGATAGTCCGGTTAAGCAGACGACAACCTTTTAGGTTGAACTGCGAGATGCCATTCATAAAAAAAAAAAAAAAATGGGGCGGGCAGTCGTTGTCGAACTGTCGGCCTGTGCGGTGGCGTGTTGGCGAGTCAACTATTAGTGTAGATAATTGTGCATATTTTACAGACATCACACGGTAAGTGAAGCCAGTAAGCTAGCACTGTGTGGCCAAGTGTGCTTTGAGGTCCAAGTGAGGTCCGTGTGGGTTGGGTGTAAAGTCCGTGTGAAGTCCATGTGAGGTATGTATGAGATCCATGTGAAGTTCATATGGGTTCCGACTTTAGTCTTTATACTGACTTTTCAATATTCTGGAAAATTCAAAATTTTGGTCCTAAATGCACTCGTCGCTTAACGTCGTATGACATTTAGCGAACGTGTAATTTGGCGAACGTGTCATTTGACGAACGTGACATTTAGCGAATATGTCATTTGGCGAAGGTGACATTTAGCGAATGTGTTATTTGGCGAACGTCAATATAGCGACATATAGCGACAGAGGGACATTTCGCTTATGTGACATTTAGCGACGAGAGGGATACTACCAAACAAACTAACACGGCAAGTTAAATAAAAGCTAATAAGAAGTTCAAGTCTTTTGATCGGTCGAACAATAATAATAATATGTTCTAAACCGCGATAATAATAACATAATCCGACTCCTTAATCGAACCAAAAGGAAAAAAAAATCGCGTTGTTCGATCGATCGGACCAAGAGGAAAAAAAAGTTCACGTGGTCCGATCGATCGGACCAAGTGTTCTTAAAAGTTAAAGAAAAATAATTATTTTTCTTGCGCACAAACTTTTTCATTATTTATATTAAAAACACATCTTAACAAGCGTTACAGTTTCCACCATTTTTTTTTTTTTATTTCATACTCGATTGCAAAAATATAAAACACCACTTACAAATCCACTTAAATAAAAATTGTATATATAAAATTGTAAAATTTTATAGACATGCATGTTTGGAGACTTGACTATTTTGCAACTTGAACGTTTTGAGATGTAGATATTTTGCAACTTGGAGATTTCGAGAGTTGGGTCTTATGAGATTTGAACTTTTTGCTACAATATGTTATTTTGCAACTTGAACGTTATAAGACTGAAGGCTCAGAATGTCCGTTTCACAAAATGTCCCTTTCTCAGAATGTCCCTTTCGCAAAATGTCCCTTTCGCAAAATGTCCCCTTCCTCAAACAGGCATTAACCTCTAGGTCCCGGCCGTTCCATTTATGGAACGGACGGACCTTTGCCTTGAGCCTCGCCGTTCCATTTATGGAACGGCTCGAACCAGCAAACTTAAACGCTAATATAAAAAAAAGTAAATATCTAAATCGTTCTGTCAAAATTTACCTCTATGGTCAACTAGTAGTCGATTCAAACAAAATTAATCGTTAGTAATACTAAACGGCACAACATAATTAAAAAAAATATAGAAACTCGTCTATGTCGAATGTCAAACGCAATGGCAACCCGTGTTATTATGTTCGGAAAAGTGTTGTTTTTGTGAGATATACGTTGTAAAACTTTGGTAAGTAAATATATAGTATGTTATAAGTGTATAATGCAACTTTTTAGATAGTCATTTGCTTGAAAAAATAACAAAAAAATTATGATTTGAGCCAACAAAAAATCCTTTGTTGTGAAGTTTGTTAGTCGAAATAAAAAAAAATATTTTACTCTTGAACCATGTAAATTGGTCTTGGAAACAATAGTAGCAAAGAAAAAATAGTGATAATTCATTATTTCATGTATTCGAGGCATATCTATTCATATTTATTGATATTTCAAGTATTTTCATGCTTTGAACAGTGGAATTCTAAAATGGCCGATTCTAACAAGAAGTTTGAGTTAGGATCTTATAAGAATAATGTATGTAGGACTCCTAAAAAACACTGTCATTAGATTACTTGTATATTTGTGATGTTAGATATAAATTTTCGTGTAAATTGAATGAGTAGTTTTACCAAACAAAAATAAGCAACGAAAACAGACGTATTTGCTGCGACCTCTCTCATATCTATGGGATATGTATAATTCTCAAGTAGTTCTACAAGAGTTGGTTATTATTAATAAATGGCCCCGTTCATCACGAACCCGACACTGTTTACCGTTTAAGATTAGAGCTAATATAACTCGAGTTATAAGTGTTTATCTTTACGATATCGGATGACTCACGCAATGGCGTAATCAAGGGGCCCCCGAAGGGTTTCACGCGGGGTTTTACTGTTACGCGCGAAAGGACAGTGAGGTTAATACCTTACATCAGTAAAAAAAACTGGTCTGAAGCCAGTAGGTGTACAACACAGAGGGGTGTAGTAATGTTTAATCAGTAAAATGGGTAGGTGCATGCACTTACTTAAATAAATAATAGAAATCGAAGTTTTTCAGATTTACTGTGTCTCAAAATATCAATAAAAACATAAAAATTTAATTATTTGATTATGTAATAAACAAAATCATCATTTCAGCCGAAAGACGTCCACTGCTGGATATAGGTCTCCCCTAAGTGTAGCCACATTGACATAAGGGGGGTTTTGCCATAATCGCCACGCTTGGCAGGCGGGTTGGCGATCGCAGTACGGTTGTTACAAAAGCACAGGGAACGCTGCTGCCCATTCCCTGGCAACTTCCATAGTTGCCTCTTACGACACCCACGAGAAGATATGGGATGGTGCAATTCTTTACGTCCGGCACCATACGGAACAATAAACAAAAAAAAAATATTTTATAATTATTATAAGACGGTTACCGAAATATCGAACATATTAAGTCAAGCACCAGACAGCCCAGAAATGAATCCCTGTCGATGTTATTACGAAAAGCAGTGGTACCCAAAACTATCAACATCAATTCTGAGTTCTGCTTCCCAGCGCCATCGCATCACAAACGTACTAGAAGGCTGGCATCGTCGTTAATTAATACAGGACGATTACCAAAAAATAAAGTTTATACCCTTTCGGCCGCCATGGCAACTGAGTTTCGCGACCAGTTGTGAAAAAAGGATTTTTTATTCTTTCTTGGCAACTAGTTGCGAAGGAAGATTTTTTTTTCTTTATACGTAACCAGTTGCCAAAAAGAATTTTTCAAAAACGCTCATTTCAAATAGAAGAATGTCTTTCCTTCTTACGCTACCATATGGTAATGTAGACCTCATCAAATAAAATATATATTTTTTTAAAGCAAACACTGTATCATTAGTTAATTTCAATTTAATGGACCGCTCCGTCACACCATTTTTCACGATTAGTTACAGGCCATATTTAAACAAATAAATGTACTTAGTGTCCATTTATTTTAAACTTAAGCTAACAAAGTACGCGCACGCTCAGGACCCAATCCTTTTAAATAACCACCACATCAATACAGTCTAATAGTCTAGTAGTGTTTCAATTATGACTCATTAGAATATATTTGTCATTCAATATTCTCTATATTATTGAAACACTATCGAAATACTACGAAGACCCTATTGGCTTTAGTTATTTACCAGACTGACCCTGACCGCTAAACATTATAGGTCTGGCAATAAAAATAAAATTAAAAATATTTCCTTAAGAGCCTATATCCTATATAGCCTATATCAGCGACTTTTTGCAGCAATGCAAACGCGTGATAGTATAGTGAATTAGTGACACTTATCAATTATCAAGCGTTCGTATTGATGCAACCGCACACCGCAACCGCACTGCAAAAGTCGCAGTTTGTACAGACCGTGTAACTTAAATTTATATACAGATCTTATATTAAACTACATTATTTCTTTAAAACGTAATTGCAAAAGGGCTAATGATCTCCAAGCAGTGACCTACAGATTTTTTTTCTTTTAATTTACTCAATGCCTGGTCAATTTTCTCGTCGATTGCTTTGTACTCTTTATTCTTTATAGTTATGAAATTTAAATCGTCCAGGTCTTTTTTCGGTTGACAAAATATCCAACTGATTTATGAAGGAAGACTGATGATGAGTAAAAATAACCCTGGCCAGTATTTCTAGAAATAGGTATGGATTGACCGCGAAGATTGCCAACAAAGGAATAAAACTTCCCATTTTGCAACTGGTTGCGAAACTCAGTTGCAATGGCGGCAAAAGTATTCTTTGTTGGCAACTGGTTGCGTATAAAGAACGAAGAAGAAGTTCGCAACTAGTTGCCAAGAAAGAATAAAAATTCCTTTTTCACAATTGGTTGCGAAACTCAGTTGCCATGGCGACCAAAAGGGTTTATACATGTTTGTTTTCAAATTAAAAAATAAAACAAATTTTGGGGACAACAAAATAAGAGATAATTTATTTAACAAGGTACCTTGTCAAATAAAAAAGAATAGACGAAATTTATTTCGTCCAGAAATATAAAGTGATATTGGCTAAATTAGAAAGAAAGGAGTTAACACTTGCACAATTTATTAAAAAAAAAAATTGTTACCGATTATTATTAAAATAAATATTACATTTGCATTCTACAGAAAAAATCTGTAAATCTTTTTTTTTGTCTTACGTAATCAAGACATTTATTTTTTTGTTTTTTTTTTATTTGGGTTAAATTTAATTCGTTGATTATTTCTTTGTGTAAATTGATGTTGGAAGTAACAGTAAATCTGACAAACTTCGATTTCTATTCTTTTTAATTTATGTGCGTGCACCTACCCCCTCTCGACCAGTTTTTTTACTGATGGAAGGAATTAATGCCTGTTTGAGGAAGGGGACATTTTGCGAAAGGGACATTTTGCGAAAGGGACATTTTGCGAAAGGGACATTGTGAGAAAGGGACATTTTGCTACCTGTAGTCATTTTGAGAAGTGGTCATTTTGCGCCATACACTCTGGGGCGAGAGGCCGCGCCCTACTCGCATACACTCTGGGGCGAGAGGCCGCGCCCTCCTCGCATACTCTAGGCGCCCTCCCCGCATACACTAGGCGCCCTCCTCGCATACACTAGGCGCCGTCCTCGCAAACATTAGGCGCCCTCTGCGCATACACTAGGCGCCCTCCTCGCATACACTAGGCGCCCTCCTCGCATACACTAGGCGCCCTCCTTGCATACACTGGGCGCCCTCCTCGCATACACTACGCGCTCTCCTCGCATACACTCTGGGGCGAGAGGGCGCGCCCTCCTCGCATACACTCTGGGGCGAGAGGGCGCGCCCTCCTCGTATACACTCTAGGGCGAGAGGGCGCGCCCTCCTCGCATACAAATAAAATTCCGCCTATCGCAAAATGTCCCTTTCACAAAATCCTCAAACAGGCATTAATTCCTTTCATCAGTAAAAAAACTGGTCAAGTGCCAGTAGGTGTACAACAGAGCTAATGTCACTTTGCGAAAGGGACATTTTGCGAAAGGGACTTTTTGCAAAAGCATTTTGCGAAAGGGACATTCTGCGAAAGGGACTTTTTGCAAAAGCATTTTGCGAAAGGGACATTGTGAGAAAAGGGGCATTTTGCTACCTGTAGTCATTTTGAGAAGTGGTAATTTTGTGACAAAGTCTCACGGGCGCGAGGCCGCGCCCTCCTCGCATACACTCGCGGGCGAGAGGCCAGACTCCAGACTAGAATCATAAAGAAGTGTTACCTTTATTGCATGCTGCATGAAAACCGAAATGTGTTGACTTCCGGTACTGCTGCTTATACCAGCTCGATTGTATAGGAGCTCGAAGGTATTGATGATAAGTTGATAGTCTAATTCTGATATTATTTTAATAAGTTTCATTTAATTGTAAAGGTATTATTTAGTGATATTAATTTTAATTTAGTTTGATTGATAAATAATCAAAGTACATTTGGCACCTTCTGGTACGCCAAATATTATTATCCTATAATTAGCTCAGATTTTAATGATTATTGATCAATAATTTTGTTACACTTACTGTTAATTATTATTATTACACAGTTTATTGAGCGATCCGATGTAATGTTTAGGTTTCTGTAAAAATATTTAAAAGTCGATGTATTGAGTATTTGAATGCTGACATTTTTGTAACCGTCAGGTGAAGAGGTGGTAGTAAAAAAACTAACCTAAATATAATATATGCGACGTACGAAGCGCAACCATATTTTTATTCTTTATTCTGGATCATCGTAACTGACCATCATTTTACAGTAGATTTGGTCAGTGCTCCGTTTTGGGCATAAACCTACCTCTGCCTCAAAATCTAATTCCACGGGACGAACTGCGAACCAGACGAACTGCGCACGGGCAAACTGCGAACACTACCAACTGCGAATGGGATCAACTACGAACAGGACGATTTTTGAAGGCGGAACGAAGTGCGAATAGGACGAAATGCACATAACCCCTCCTCTCATACACTCACGGGCGAGAGGCCGTGAGTGTATGTACCCTCTTCGCATACTAAGCGCGTGTACGTTCAGTCATTTGAAGTGCATAATTTGGCTCGCTTTCTAAGCGCGTAAACCGATACAAGTTTATATGCGCAGAAAAATGTGCTTGTCTGAAAACACGGATTACTCTTGGGGTCCCGTTAGCACCCTTTGGTTACGAAACCCAAAAAAGTACCTCAGAAGATTTTCCGCCTCGTTACTCGCCAAATATTCGGAATAGAAGAAAACTGTAAACTTTAGAGCGGAGCTTTCAATAAGAAAATAATAAAATGTTTTCGCTCTTCATGTTGCTCCTGAGCTTGGTAGCAGTTGCTATGAGTTTTAAACCGTGTTTTTTCACTTTCAGGTTCAAAACACGTCTAGTGAATCTCTAGTCTAGGGTTGTTGATAATACTTCTAGATATGGTTTCTAGGGATGATATTAGTGAGATCAGTTACCAAAGGCTGATTTTGATTTGTCTGAATCGAAAGGATTGAAGTAGCCCTGGCCTAAAAAAATGCCGTGTGTTTTCAGTTTTAGCGAAGGTAGAGGCGATTCGGGCGATTCGGGCAGAGAATAGATGATATTTGTAGGCGTAGGCAATGTAGGCGGACATGAGTGATCCAGCAAGACCTGTACACCCACTCCACCACATAGCCACCGTATGCTAACTTGTGACGGCTATATCGACCTGTAAGGCATCACAAGTTACTACGAATTCAGCAGAACGCCTAGAGTAAAAAAAATACGAGGCTTCATCATCTGCCTAGCCTTTTCCCAAACTATCTTGGGGTCGGCTTCCAGTCTAACCGGTAGCAGCTGAGTACCAGTATTTTACATGAAGCGACTGCCTATCTGACCTCCACAACCCAGTAACTGGGTAATACGATACCCCTTGGTAAGACTGGATGTCAGACTTTTAGCTTCTGACTACTCGTAACGACTGTCAAAGATCTACAAATGACAGCCGGGACCAACGGCTTAACGTGCTTTCCGAGGCACGGAGGAAACTCGATATGTAATTATGGTCACCCATCCGAAGACCAACCTCGGCAAGCACGGCTTAACCTTAAAGATCGACCTGGGCGGCTGTTATTATTTAGCCAAAATACGAGGCTTATCAAATAAAAATTGGATTTATTTTTATGCTAATGTGCAATACCAAATACTTTCTTAAAATTATCAATAACACTAGTAACGGGATATTTACCAAAAAAAAAAAAACACTCACTCCATTCTCTTAAAATTTATGGAACAGCCTATGAAACAGTTTACACGTCTATGGCCTTCACAGCGTGTAAGTAGGTTTAAAGAAAACAAAGAAAATACTTTTAGGTCCAAGTGTTTTCATAATATTGACTATTGACTTCCTTACTGTTCGAGTGGTCGCAAGTGAGACTGATGAGCAGGGGGTCCTGGGTTCGATTCCTGGGTCGGGCAAAGAGCTATTGGGTTTTTCTATCAAGAATTTCTCAGTAGTAGCCACGGAGTCTGGCTAGATTCGTGCCTGGTTGATGGCAATAGGCTCGCCCCCTTTTGCATGGGACTTACCTACTAAACTAACCCTATAAGAATCACAGGAGTGATGTTATGTACGTTTTTAATATAAATAACTTTAATGCGCCAGCCCTATGCAAAAGCCCTGCGGCGCTCGCTTTGTACGGCCTGTGATTGGCACACGACAATCCAAAAATTGTTTTAAACAACAATTTTATTGACGTCAAAAATATTCCACTTTGGTTTGCCGAATTAATTTTATGAAGCGTAATATAGCGCTAAGCTTCTAACTTTCAAAGGGTTCTTGGATAGTGATTTTGATAGCTGAATTTAATATTGTACTTATTATTTTAAAATACCTAACAAATTAAATCTAAAAGAGCTGCTGATAGAAATTAACTAAAAGATTTTTAAAACATTAAAATACATCTTCTCACTTAATTTAACAAACGCAAAAGTTTATGAAGATGTTGTTTGTTACTCTTTCACGCAAAAACTACTGAACGGATTTTGATGTCAATCAGAATAACACATAAAGGCTTTAATTTACAGAATATAATTATTTCCACAGAAAGTAGAATGAATGACAGATGAATTACCAGAGTAAAGTTTTTAAGATGTTGTGTAAAGAAAATGAGTTTACGGGAGCGAAGCCACGGGCGGAAGCTTGTAATAACTAAACAGGTATATGCATATTAGTTCTTCCTGAAAAGCATCTTGGCTTAAGAATAAGATATTTTTGTTAAGCCTTAGTTACCAACATTTTCTTAATCTAATATCAATAAGGATCACCATCATCTGCCTAGCCTTTTCCCAAACTATCTTGAGGTCAGTTTCCAGTCTAACCGGATGCAGCTGAGTACCAGTATTTTACATGAAGCGACTGCCTATCTGACGTCCACAACCCAGTAACTGGCTAAGCTACTCGTAACGACTGTCAAAGATCTACAAAGTACAGCCGGGACCAACGGCTTAACGTGATTTCCGAGGCACCGGAGAAACTCGGTATGTAATTATAAGGTCACCCATCCACGGACCAACCTCGGCAAGCACGGCATAACTATTTATGGTTAAGCCGTGATCTTTAGATCGACCCGTGCGCCTGTCATTATTTAGCCACGAGCTCCTCCAACATCAATAACGATATCGGTAACAAATTTTATTTTAACAAAATTAGAAAATAGTGGTCCCCAAACTAGGCTGCGCCTGCCTTCTAGGAGCCGGAGTAGCGACAACTTTATATTAAAAACAGTATTGGGGTGGTCATCAGGTCGATGTGATAACAAAACATTTTGGTAAGTACGTTGGCCTAACTTACTTAAAATAAAGTGAGAAAACAGATAAAAATAATTCCTGTTCCCGACGCCGGCCGGTGGGCTACTATTTTTTTTATATTATATTTTGAAATGTGTTTTTTATGTTTGTTTTAATAAATAATATATAAAATATGTATGAAAATAAATTAATGAAAATAATTCAAATGTTGGGTAAAATTGTGTGAGCGTGTGTGTGTGTTTGTGGTTCAGCACTCAGCAGGTAATGTGTGAAGGTGAAGGTGAAGGATAAGCACAAATTAGGTGTTATCATCTGATAATATCTTCGGTTTCTTCGTAAGGTAAGGAGAGAACCAATTTGTGGATCACTTACTTACATGAGAGATCGCTTAGGCCTTTGATATTACAGCATTTGTTTATTTTGTTGTAGTCATAAATGTGAGAAGAGGAAGGACAGCGTCTAGCCAGAACACGTGTTGCATTGCAAAGAGGGGTGTGTAAAATGCGTTTAGATAGTATGTTTCGGTAATCAGGCCTATTTTTATGGATACGCGATTACGTAGATTACGCATTTACAAGGAATAATTGACGCACTCGAAAAACAGAAAATTCTTTATAATGCAAGTCCGTTGGGAATCGGAAAGGCATTTTTTGCATTACTCTGATAACGACTCTGAGCTCTTTCTATTTCTATGAGTGTGATTTTACCAGCACTGCCCCAGATGTTAATTCAACACTGGATAATTAGAATAGTTAGAGTATACTTGTTAAACAACAATCTTTAAATTTAAAAATCGATATATATAAAAATGAATCACTATTTCCCTTGATTACACTGTAGCTTGAGAACGACTTAACCAATTTAATTATTTTTTTAAAATTGTTTTTTAGGTAGATAGGTAAGTAGAAGGTAGGTAGGTATGTAGTGGGTAGGAACAAGTGTATTACAACGCAAGTCAAGGTCAGCTAGTTAAATTATAAATATTAAAATATATTTACTTTATGCCATTGACATTAAACGTATAACGCTGCAATATTATCTCCAAGCACACAATAGAGACCGATTCCAACAATACAGCCATAACCATCATATAAATATTAACAACAAAATCCTTACAAAGGCACACTATAACTTAGTCGAACCGCAGCACCACACAACAAGGATCTAATCAGGTTATATACTGCAGCAATATTTACCGACAATTTAAATATTGGACACCGGCCACTTTATCTTGGCATACGCTGAAATAACGAACTAAATTCAAATGTACAGAGTTTGACGTTCCGTTGACGTTTCTGTCACAAGCAGCGCCGCTATGTTGGATCAAGTTAAACTGGGCGTTCAGTAGGCTTGTGGGTAAGCTGCGGACAGCGATGCGAGTCCGAGGGTTCGCTGACACGGCTGTACCCCTGACTAATGCGGGGCATTAATATTCCCGGTAATTAATTGTTTGCATGTCCGCCGAAGAAACGTCCCGTCTCATGAATTCTCTCGTATAATTTAAATTAACGGACTGAGGCTACTTCACACGGACGCAAACAAAAATAATGATCTATCTGTCGTGGAACAATTGTTTCTAATCCGTTGGTAGTTATTATGTTTTATACGAACAGGATCACTTGAGTTTTCGTAAATAAACTGGGATCTTATAGATTATTAGAGCATGCATTTAAACAGGTCAAAGTCCAGCGTGACAAATCTACGCTAAATTCGAAAACTAAAACACAAGTATTTTTTTAACCTATTGAAAAGTCATTTTTGTAATATGATTTGCAAGAAACTGGAAAGCAATCGGCAGATTGAATTTCCTAGAAAACTTATTATGTAAATCATTTTTTTCCACTTGTTTATTTTCAAAGTAACAAAATTCAATACGGAAATCTCGTTAGTGAAGCTGTATAACTAAAACAGTATTAAAAAAAAAACTGAAAAAATGGTTTAAGCAAGCCGATTAAACTTGTCAAACACGATGAAGGTAATTTTGTCCACTCGATACGGATGTTCGCCCATTGCGTCCGTGGAAGTACCCTCGAGCGGGATGGATCGTAAAATATACGACACTTCAATATGTATGGGTGAAAGCAGCCCGTTTACTGCCCACTTAGAAAAAATGCTGGCTTAATACAGCACGTCATTTTCCCTTCCCCTTCCACCATAAATACGAGCAATTCATGCGATTTGATGGCCATACACTTGAACCGGTAAAGACTCCGAAGGGGTAATTAGCTTTTAACGCTGTTTTTTTTTCTGTAAAAATAATGTTGTTCAGAAATCATTCGATGTGCGTCCGCGATCTCGTCAGCATATTTTCTTTCGTTGTAGGATGTTTGCGAAAAGGGGACTCGCATTTCTATTAACATTAGCATAATTTGAAATGGAAACGTTACTTCTTTGATACTCTCATTTCTATGTAAATCGTATAATCTTAAAGCTTTTAGTATATAATTAATTCTTGTATCTACTTATTGAACCACACTAAAGAAATAAAGATGTATGTGCTTGGAGAGCGAATAAAAATAGAACGTCAGTATGATGCGAGGCAACGAGGCGATGTTCCTTTCAATAACACGTTATATTCGGTACACGTCATCGATTTCCTACTCGAGCGGCGATCTGGACAATGAAAGGAAGAAGTGTGGTCCCGAGGCGAGCGAGCACAAAGGAGTACATACCTGCCGTGGAAAAATAGTGGCGGTATGAAAGTGTACGTCACGTGGTCGATCATATGCGGCCCTTTGGCGCACCGTTCGCAAAAACACCGACATAACAAAAATGATTCTTTGTATTTTCTGTTCATTTTTGAACGGTTTTGCGTCAACACTCGAGTATCGTGGAATATTTGTGGTCGAAATCTATTTCAACGAGTGGTTTTTGAAATTCAATGTACTGGAGCTTTTCGTAGTTTTTAAATGCAGTAGATTTAGTACCAGTGTCACAAAATAGCTTGCCACTACGTGTGTATTGAGGAAGAGTATCATGTGCAGTTTAGAGCTAAAAGTAAGCACTCAATGTTTATTCTCTCGTCTCCTAAGAGCTGTTTTGTGTTTGGATAAAATTTACGAGCTGCACTTAATACTGGTATTGTCTTAAAGTCTTAGGTGTATTTAATCTTATATTGCTTAGAAGGTAGCATTATAGTTAGTTGCCACGGTTTATTTTAAATACTTTATTTGTTTAATTACTGATTTAATCTTTTACTGTGGACGCTCTTAACTTGCCCGTATTTCTACATCGTTCTCACATATTTGTAATTCTCAACATGAATGATGTAACCAAGATATTTTGGTCTAATTGAAATAAATGCTTTGAGTTTGAGTTTTATACTACACGAATTAAAAAAAAACCTGTAAAGCACGTGAGGTCAGAGTTTTACAACATTTATTTTTTTGTTCACTCTGACACACAGTACCTCCTCTACCTTTTTTTTCAGTCGGTGGCAGTGATCGGCGTCAGAACTTAAAAGCCTCGATACAAAGCGAAACACACATCCGGCCTCAGGACTATTGTAGTCCGACCTCGCTCTGCAGACCTCTTCGAGACGCCACGTCGCGTCGCCTTCTTCTCAATACAGGTTTTATAAAAAAGTGGGTACACCAGTTTATTGAACTGCTTTGAATCTACAAAAGTCACATTGAATTCTTTGGTGAATAACAACAGAAGTATTCAGATCGCACACAATAAAAAACAATCCTGTGTTTATTTGGTGAAAGCCACCGGTCAGCTTTTATACAGTTCTGGTGTATTAATTAAACACATCCGAAACGTTTGGTAAGCCACTAATAAAATTCATATTAAAACCCACAGTGTAACAGTATACGGACCTTTTGTCAACTTCAAATATTAACATCGAAAACATTTTACTTTAAAAGCAAACGCTTTTTATTGTACCGTGAAAAAGTGGCTTAAGCATGTATACTGTGTCAATAAACACAACAATCACCCTGGCCCTAAACAAATGCCAAATAAACTCAATTAAATAAACATCACATATACTTTATGCCCATTGAACATGAACTGGCCTGCGTATTTACAAAACTCGACCTCATATGAGTACAAATTCATTTCAAAGGAATTTCTAAACAACCGGATCCCGACTTCCCAATGGTATTCCAACAAAGCCTGGAAGTTGTAGAGGTATTCCAAATTGTTTACAAAATTCAATCCTAAAGCTTCGAGCCAGATTAAATCTAATTTCAACTTCAAGGTAAGTCTGAAATAAGTCTTCATAAAAGCGGAACCCTTTGATTTAACCCTTTCCGAAGTTGAGCTTGCTGATTGCCCGAAAGTTAGTCTCGCTTGTATTTCGCGTTGTCTTTTTTCGCAGGAAAAAACAAATCGAAAACAAGCAAGTAAGTAATGGCTTAAAAGTGACTTCTGGGATCGAGACCGGTGCGTCGCCGATCAGGGGTTTAGCGAGAGTCTCTCGAAACGTCTTAGCGTAGCGATTACACGCTGCCACTCCAGTAATCACTTTTCCTTGTTTGTTGTACACTTATCCCTTGCTAAACTTATTTGTTATTTTCTGACTGCACATTGCCAGAAATATTGTCTGTTTAATATTGTTGTATTTGGCAGTTTAATAATTAAAAACCGCAAACTTTAGGTTTTATTACTTCTTCAAGCTTCACTTAAACAATAGTTTCTTACGACAATTTAAACAGCATCTCCGAAGAAAATGATTCGTTTACGCGTTGCATTCGCTTTCGAAAACCACTGGTTACTCCGCGTTCCAAATAGGGCCCAAAGGAGCGTTCATTTTTGTAACGGTTCATTTGCAACACAACTTTTAAGTAGTTGAAGCTCGCTCGCTACCTGTTTCCTCAAAACAAATACTTAGTAGGTAGGCAGCTTTCTACTCTATCCTGAACTAAACGTTACGGGGGAAATTTATTTCGCAAACTTATAAATAAAATTTCCAAGTAAAAAATGAGATGAAGTGAATATGAAAGTAGTTAAGAGAGACTTTTTATTTGCTTCTTATTTAAATAAAATTAGCGATAAATGAGATCAAAACATAGAGAGTAAAATAATTATTTACCAAACCAATCTTCAACAAAATAAACTAAAACAAAAAAAAAGTATGTTATATTACTAACAGCATTACACACTGCAGCAGCGGCACTGAGAGCAGCGGTGGCCCACTGGTGGCAGCCCCGACTTACGAGCAGTAAGCTGTGGGTTCGAACCCAGGCAGCATTACTTTGTGTAATTTATTTCATCACCGCTGCCTTCGTAAACGGTGAAGGAAAACATAGTGAGAAAACCGGCATGTCCAAGAACTAAAAATTCGAAGACATGTGACATCTACCAACCCGCACTGGGCCCGCGTGGTGGATCAGAGCCCACTCCCTCTCATAGACAGGAGGCCTGTGTCCCAGCTGTGGGAACATTATAGGCTGATGATGATGATTAGACACTGAAAGATGCAAACACTTTTGTTACGTTATGTACCTACTTTGATTAATTATATCTTTATTATATTGTTGATCTAGTTGGTCCAATGGTTGTTTACGCTACTCCTGAGCATGAGATCCTGGGTTCAACTCACTGGTCGGGCAGTGTTATTGGAATTTTCCATAAGAAATTTTTCACGGTATCTCGATTTGTGCCTGGTCGATGGCAATACACTCGCCCCCTATTACATGGCACTTAAACATAGCTGGCAAATTGTGGAGGTACTGTGGGACACCTCTGCCTAACCCTTCGGAAATACGGGCGTGATGTCATGATGTAATTTTATAAAAATAAAATATCACCAAGTTTATATTGCAAAAGACATCGTTACATCTACCCTAAGACGATAAAACCTACACCGACTTCCTATAAAAAAGAAAAGCTGCCAATGCACCTAATAATTCGCCAAACAAAGAAAACTAGCAACATAAATATTTGTGGAGTGCGCTCGTATTTTACAGATGGGTGCCGACAATGTTCTAAGCATCGGAGTTATGAATCTAAACCGGAGGTACACTGCCGGCAGCCCGGAACCGGATGGGATTCAGCAATTGACGCGAGAGTCCCGCTGAGAACCTCTGATCATACTCGTATATATTTTTTAAAAGGAGATATTGACACTGAATTTATATGACATTCTTGTAGGGAATTATTAATTTAGAAAAAATGGTTGGTAGGTAATTTTTCTTGTGTGAGACGATGTGTTTTGGACAGCATGTTGATGAAGATGCCAAATGTTATAATAGCGAGCATTACGCTGATAAGCTTTTAATAAATGAGATTGAACTTTAACAAAAATATCACTAAGTGAATTGAGAGCATCGGCATAGTGAACTCTATCGGAAACTTCTAGTTCATCTAAATTATCGATAGAGTCACTAAAACGATGTAAAGAAGCATCAAAAATAATAGGTACCGATACAGTAATTGTATACAAGAATTTTTGTTTTGCAAAATATTTGGATGAATCTAATGTATTAATTACTTGCTTTTCCCCGTGGCTACACTCGCGTTATAATCAGGAATTGAACTTTACTACTTAAGAGACTCGGAGATAATGTAGTTTCCTATTAGTGAAACAATTTTCGAAATCGGAGCAGAAGTTTTGAAGATTACACCCTGCATTCAATCTTTCAAATTTGCAAACATACAAACTTACAGACCTCTTTACAATATTAGTAAATTAAGATATTTTGTTATTATCGACAATTGAATAGTATTGATTACTGTCGCTCTGTATGGTGTCGGACGTAAAAAATAGCACCATCCCATATCTTCCCGTGGGTGTCGTAAGAGGCGACTAAGGGACTTGCCAGAGAATGGGCATCAGCGCTCTTTGTGCTTTTGTAACAATCGTACTGCGATCGAAATCGCAAAATGTCAATTTGGCGACACTTGGGGAGGCCTATGTCCAGCAGTGGACGTCTTTTGGGCTGAAATGATGATGAATATTATCGAATTTTCGCCATGTAATTGTAAAATCGTGTTCAACACATAGCAAAAAGCAGACTCATAGGTTCTGTTAGTGCTGTGTTTAATAAATATAAAAAGTTAACGTTATTTGTCCAATAAAAAATATACCACAGCTTTAAAGTGTTACAAAAAAAAAACAACTTTATTTCAACTTTTGTACAGATAACTATTTCGTTATCTCGGAATTCACAATCATAACGACAGGAGGGAGAAGTTTATTTATGGTAACTTTACTGCATGCTAACACCTGTTTGATGACGCCAACTTCAAAGAAAAATAAACGTAAAAAAGTTTGTTTTTGTAATTTTACTTCCAGCTGGACAGAAAATCATAAAATATTTATGTCTGAAATAAGCAGGTAACAGGAAAATATCTCGAAAAAATGAAAACTCAAACTACAGAATTGTTCAAGTTGTTGAAATTCTGTCTGAACGACATATCAAAACTAGCTAAAAATCCATTACTATGTACTACTCTTGTGCTACAAAACCTCATGCTACGAAGCTGATTGCTACTAGAAATTGACATTATTTATTGAGGCGTGCGCTACACACAGTCATGGTCAGTCTGAACACACATTCGGTTTAGCCGCCCAGGCTGTTCCGTGTCATGCTGAATCAGACCGACCTGAAAATATATGCACCTTTCACACTTGCTAAAAAGTCAATGAATGCTACGAAAGTTGCTATAAAATTACTTTCAGTATGGCTACGAAGGTTGCTACGAAAACTGCTACGAATTCAGCTACGAGATACCGATCGTAGCAAAATATACTCTTCAGCATTAAACTCAACCACTTAGCAGAAGTTGTTAACCAGTGCAGACAGACATCGGTGCCACCGGTATTATCCTGAGCACGTGCTCATCGAGCGTGAGACATCGGAACTGGTTACACGTAGAACCATAAAGTAAATAATACCGGCAAACAAGGGACGTTGGTGCGTTTGACGGTTCCGTAGCGGTTTAAAAATAATTTGCTTGACAGTTCGTGTTTTTTGATGTTGTACTGTTCATCTATAAGCCATTCAAATACCACGATATGTAAATGTTACTTCCCACGTGGTTGACGTAAACAGGGCTTCCATCCTTAGTCATATTATACGAGTACTCCTAGTACCGTGGTTCCATTTAACTTTTGCACTTGTACCAATAATGCTTAGCCAAAGTTTGTGCTAAATAACGCTTTTAGTTTTCAGAAGTTTTGCCTAGTCATACATAACATAACATCACGCCTGTAATCTCCAGTTGCCCAGTCAACACTTAAATAAGAGTAACCATGGAGTTTCTTGCCGGTTCTTCTCCATAGGAAACGACCAACCCGAACCGAGCACCTTTTTGTCGACGTTTTATAAGTGTCCCTACAGGCTTATGTAAAATAAAAATACTTGATTTGTTTTGAACATTCAATTTTTTTTACTGAAGTCGAATTTAATATAATTTATTTAAGACTAGCTGTCCGGCGCAACTTCGTTTGCGTCACATTTTCCCCATTTTCGCAACATTTTTCATTGCTGCTCCACTCCTATTGGTCGTAGCGTGATGATATATAGCCTATAGCTTTCCTCGATAAATGGGCTATATACCACTGAAATAATTTTTCAAATCGGACCAGTAGTTTCGGAGCCTATTCAATGCAAACAAACAATCAATCAAATCTTTCCTCTTTATAATATTAGTTTAGATAGGTCACGACATTTATACTTTGCATATAACATTTTGACCTTGAAAAACCTTTTTCCAAATGGTTCCATTATATCCATTGTACGGTTGGGAACCATAAAAAAAAACAATGCGGTCGGCTGGCTGTCGTATTGCTGCGTTTTACGCGACGCATTTAGAATCGCTTTCAGTTTAATGTGGGCTTTACTGCAATGTGCATCGACAATAGGTAATTTTATCGCTCCGCTTTGGAAAGAGAGGTTTTGTCGAACAATACTTAACTGATTCTGTCTGCCACTTAATGTTAGGCACGTTGATGGCTTCTGGCTGAGTTTATATGCAGTTGCGTGTGCCAGACAAAAGAATTTTCAATAAGGCCTGAAAGTACTTAAAGGAGTAATAAAAATCAGGAGTTTGCTAACAGGTTCATGAATATTCAGCGTCCACAAAAAAGGTGGAGTACCTATACTATAAAAAATAAGTTTGGTTGTACGGGGTAATGTATTGAGGAGATCGTGGCTAAATAATAACAGCCGCACGGGTCGATGTTTAAGGTTAAGCCGTGCTTGCCGAGGTTGGTCCGTGGATTGGTGTAGAATTACGTGTGAAGTCGAATTTAATATAATTTATTTAAGACTAGCTGTCCGGCGCAACTTCGTTTGCGTCACATTTTCCCCATTTTCGCAACATTTTTCATTGCTGCTCCACTCCTATTGGTCGTAGCGTGATGATATATAGCCTATAGCTTTCCTCGATAAATGGGCTATATACCACTGAAATAATTTTTCAAATCGGACCAGTAGTTTCGGAGCCTATTCAATGCAAACAAACAATCAATCAAATCTTTCCTCTTTATAATATTAGTTTAGATAGGTCACGACATTTATACTTTGCATATAACATTTTGACCTTGAAAAACCTTTTTCCAAATGGTTCCATTATATCCATTGTACGGTTGGGAACCATAAAAAAAAACAATGCGGTCGGCTGGCTGTCGTATTGCTGCGTTTTACGCGACGCATTTAGAATCGCTTTCAGTTTAATGTGGGCTTTACTGCAATGTGCATCGACAATAGGTAATTTTATCGCTCCGCTTTGGAAAGAGAGGTTTTGTCGAACAATACTTAACTGATTCTGTCTGCCACTTAATGTTAGGCACGTTGATGGCTTCTGGCTGAGTTTATATGCAGTTGCGTGTGCCAGACAAAAGAATTTTCAATAAGGCCTGAAAGTACTTAAAGGAGTAATAAAAATCAGGAGTTTGCTAACAGGTTCATGAATATTCAGCGTCCACAAAAAAGGTGGAGTACCTATACTATAAAAAATAAGTTTGGTTGTACGGGGTAATGTATTGAGGAGATCGTGGCTAAATAATAACAGCCGCACGGGTCGATGTTTAAGGTTAAGCCGTGCTTGCCGAGGTTGGTCCGTGGATTGGTGACCATAATTACATACCGGGTTTCGTCTGTGCCTCGGAAAGCACGTTAAGCCGTTGGTCCCGACTGTCATGTACTCAGAAGTCAAAAGTCAGATATCCAGTCTTACCAAGGGGTATCGCACTACCCAGTTACTGGGTTGTAAAGGTCAGATAGGCAGCCGCTTCATGTAATACTCAAATACTGGAACTCAGCAGCATCCGGTTAGACTGGAAGCCGACCCCAAGATAGTTTGGGAAAACGCAGGCAGATGATGATTTACGGGTTAATCTTCAGAACTACTGATCCGATTCCGAAAATTATTTTACTAATGTGAAGCTACATTATCCCAGGTTGACATATATATTTAAAGTATTCTTGTGGGATAATTGACTTGACTTTTCAAAGTTGACTGGTAGAGAATGCCTTGACGTACATGAAGTTTAAATAAACACATAATTTCCGAACATAACGCGAGCGAGGACGCGGGCTATTGCCAAAACAAACATGGTTTAATATCATATAAATAACTAGCTATTGTTAGTTATTAATATAATTTTATACCATGTTTTGCTACCTTCAATCCTAAGCATTCTATTCTATTTTTCGCTCTGGCAACTAATGCCGATGGCAACATGTTGCGTTTTAATTAATTAAATAAAAATTTGGAGCGTAACTACAAATCAAATTTTTATTTGATTTATCAATACTAGGTACATGATACATACTTGAATGCCCAGTCCAGCCAAATTAGCAGAAATTTTCAACTACCTAAAACATCCCAAAACACCCTGTTTTACCGCTGCCACAGCCCCTTCAATCTATTTATTCTTACTATAAACAATACCCCGTTCTGACGTTTTTGCCGAAGCGCACCTCCCATCAATAAGGGTCAATAATTTGCCTCTTATTTTATTCGCAGCCCTACGGTCTTGTACTGACAAATGGGGCAATCAGCCCGAGCCTGGGTGATGCTGACGTAGACTTCACAGCAAGGTCTCACCCCGACAGGGGAATTTATTTATCACGTTGTAAATCCACTCATCTTGTTTATGTGCTACAACCTACTTGAGTAAACAGGGAAATTCGATTTCTTTCGGAGTTTTACATGAGGTATTGCGGCGTCATAGGTTGGCAGAGAAGACTTTTAACCCTTTCTATAAAGTTACTTTCTCAAATTGAGACAAAACGATAAAGAAAAAGTTCTTAAAGAGTTTTCTTGAAGAGTTGCCTTTAGAGAAAACATCGAGTCAAAACGAATTAAAGACATTTATGCGCCTAGCTATGTGTTTTATACATATACTAGCTGCTGCCCACGACTTCGTTCGCATGGAAATTTTGATGGGTTTTAGGGGTATGAAAAATAGATTTTGGCCGATTCTCAGACCTACCCAATATGAACACAAAATTTCATACAAATCGGTTCAGCCGTTTCGGAGGAGTTTGATAAAAAACACCGCGAGACGAGAATTCTATATATTAGAAAGAATGTATTAAATTGTTTCCCCATTTGTGCGTATTTTTAAGCTTAAACTACAAAAAAAGCTCTGTATGGTGTCGGAGGTAAAGAATAGCACCATCCCATATCTTCCCGTGGGTGTCGTAAGAGGCGACTAAGGGATTTGCCAGAGAATGGGCAGCAGCATTCTCTGTGCTTTTGTAACAACCGTACTGCGATCGCCAACCCGCCTGCCAAACGTGGCGATTATGGCCAAACGCCCCAAAATGTCAATGTGGCGACACTTGGGGGAGGCCTATGTCCAGCAGTGAACGTCTTTTGGGCTGAAATGATGATGATGATGACTACCAAAAATGCTTTGTCATACTTATATGTACTATGTGAAGTGAACATCCATTTGTCTTATTCTCATGGGGAAAGGCTGGAAGTACAGAACGCCACTTATTACGACCATAACCATATCCTTTAACCTCATCCACGGTCATCCATCTGGTCACACACGCACGCCGGTTGCCAGTACTACGCACCTGACCTTTCTAAAAAGCCATCACCAATAAAGCCAGTATTATCCTTCATTCGACTATAAACTTTACAAGAGGGGGGCATCTCTAAATCCCGAAGCACTAATCTTTATAGAACGAATCAAACGAAAGGAGAGTTATCACCGAACGTGTGGGGGGTGACGATTCCCCTACCTGTTCCCGACAAGCTGATTTAAAGCCATGGCTGTTAATAAAATAAGCTGCCTTATAAGAGCCTGATAGCATCCGGTTAGAGCTTCCTAGTCTTTATAAGGATAATTTACATAGGTAACTGGTTATTTTAATCAAACATGATTCGTTTACACTGTCGATTTTATGCATACTTATTACCCATTAATTTCTGGAGAAAAATATTCGTGGACTATCATTGAATTAACATTTTTTCAATTAACACAATAATTAGCAATATCAGCTAAGTTTCGAATACTTAGAATTTGGATTTGTGGTATAAAACGACTGCGAAGTTTTTAATTTATTTTCCTTTCACAATTACACTATACCACAAAACTGGGCACGTTTCCTGTTGACAGCGACGTGGACGAATTTTTTGACGCCCTGTAATTTTGATACTTGTTTTAGATTATTTTAGATATATTTGTAGTTTGTAAATAATGTCAATATGTAAAGATAAATAAATATAATAATATTTGTGTGTTAAAAACATACCACAAAATAATAACATATTATATCCAGAAAAACCATGTCATCACACCCTCACTATCAAACAACACAACTTATGTGGCTTTTTTATGTATTTTGCTCCAAGCTGAAATCAGTATTATTCAGTTTAACGGTTACATTTTTGTTAATAGTTTTTTTAATTAGGTAAATCGTAACAACAAGTACTAAGGTATCATGCGTTCAAGGATTTGTATTTCATTAACATTAGATCCCGTCTTTCTATTCTCCAACCAATCATCAAATTACCGTGAACAGCCAACATTCACTTAAACCCAGGGCATGTTTCTCGAATGTAAATATCGACACGGCTCGTCACTCGCGATCCCGACCCGGGATCAGAAGCACATCGACAGTTTTCACCCCATTTGGGGCGGTTTTTACGACACCCACTCATCCGGGTGGCCCTTTCACAACAAACAGTACGATCAAACGTTTTCGTCTGAATACGATGCTAGTCGGACGATGATTGTCGTTTTGAAATCATTGCTCGTTCTTGCATTGTGAAGAAATGTTATGGTTGTTGTTGTTTATATCTGAAGTTGTTATATGTTGTTTATATGTTTAAAGTCTTTTTTTTTTTAATTTCTGGGCATTATTTGGCAGTGTGTATATTTTGTTCCACAGTATATTAATATACCAGACAAGCTCTAGAAGTGAAGACTTGTAATTGGCTGTCAGATTATCATACTGTTATTTATCACTATAGTATTTAGCTGTAATTCTTCCAAAGTTCTTAAATAAATAAATAAATATTGAAAAAATCAATCATTTAGGTGTACAATTAAGTATATTCTACATATCAAAATATGTAGCAGTTTTAATTAGTTTTATAGGGCCAGCAGCTTAATCCATGCAGCTTAATACGAAAAACACCACTCATTGAAGTTGTACAAATTCCATGTGGCAACACCGGGACATACAATGACCCTAGAAGGATATACATGGACCTTATTGGTGAGATTCTTCAGTAAGGTCAGGTGCG
Organism: Cerastis rubricosa; assembly: GCA_949152445.1. Lineage (NCBI taxonomy): Eukaryota > Metazoa > Arthropoda > Insecta > Lepidoptera > Noctuidae > Cerastis > Cerastis rubricosa. The sequence goes on along the minus strand of OX424525.1, from coordinate 14,078,045 downwards.
TAGTATTCGCTAGTAGCAGGACCATGAGAAAAACTCGTGAGTTTATATATTATGTACATTGGTACGTAAATTCAATATCCATTGTGATAAAAACTGGAGAATTTCATCATTAAGAAAACCGAAAAACAATCACAATTCATCTCAGTTTGAATGTAGCTTGCTTTGAACTCTATCATAGCTTCACAAAAAGCTCCTATTAGCCATAAATTCAAAACGTTTCATTTTGCCGTCGCGTCGCCACCGTAGGTGTAAAATACAGCATAATTTACGCCTACTGCATATTTCTATCGCACAGACTACAAAAGAAAATAAAAGTTTGTTGTACGTATCAGACCGGCATTTTCGTTGCCAAGGAAACGGTTTAACTGCTTTCTACATATTATTCTTCTCCAATACTAGATGAAAATGAGCAATAGAAAACATTACCCCATTTGGACTTCACCACAGTTGGGTGGTACCTACACCACAGGTTTAGCGATGTACCTATAAAGTTCCTATTCAACTATGTCCAGATTGGTATTGTTTCATTTTTTTTTTTTTTTTTGTAACTTTGATTTTTTCCTGTATCGTGGATGTACCCAGACCCGGAACAACTACCTGTAGGTCATACAAATATTTGTTCCGTACGGGGATCGAACCCGCGACACGCAGCGCAGCCGTCGATCGCTCAGCCGCTACGCCCACCGTGCCGACAATATCATTCAAATGATAAGATTTCACTCTAAACGTGACATTATACAGAAGTGTGTCTAATTGCACACCATTTAAGTCTCATATAATCATCATCAGCTTATAATGTTCCCACTGCTGGGACACAGTCAGGTATGAGAGGGAGTGGCCTGTAATCCACCAAGCGAGCCCAGTGCGGGTTGGTAGATGTCACATGTCATCGAATTTTTAGTACTAGGATATCCCGGTTTCCTCACGATGTTTTCCTTAACCGTTTTTGAGAGCAGCGGTGATGAAATAAATTACACAAAGTAATGCGCCTGGGTTCGAATCCACGGCTCGTAAGTCAGAGCTGCCACCACTGGGCCACCGCTGCTCTCAAATAATACTTCAAATAATATAAGTCTCATATAATACGGGGGGCTATTGCCTCCGGGTACAAACCTAGAATCCGTGGCTGCTACTGAGAAATGTCTGCTGAAAAAACTCAGTTAACTTATATTTCAATATTCAGAATATTTAAGTAACAAACATCACACGATTTTCTTTCAAATTCACAACACCTATTTTCAGCAATTCTGCAAAAACTTTTGAAACGTGTACATACCAGGTAGAGGTACCGATGTAGGTATATTCCGATTGAATTTGCAAATGGTAGAAGAATATCGTAAAATATCGTCGCTAACATAAATGCTGTTGGTTGCGTTATTTATACGCCGGTTTTGAACGGTGCCCCTTTTAACGGCAGGCTTTAAGTGCTACCCATGGTCCGGCAGGATTGGTGATCGCAGTAAGTGAACTGCTTTGAGCGATACACAAAGGTTATTTGCTTAAACCAACTGTAGGTGGCATGGTAGGTTTATTGTACTGACTTGATATATCGCTGCGAAGTTTAGTTTTAAAGAGAGATAATTTAAATAGAGATAGTTCTTTGTCTTTGAGCTGCGAGAGCTTTAGGTTGTGCTATATGGAGTTTGTGCTCTGAAGATTTTTGATAGCTACTTGGGGTTTACGATATGTATAGGTATTTACTAAATACTTATGTTTACATACACAGCTCACAACATAATAATTAATTATCCATCTTTAATATATCTCGGTTTGAAACTACTCGAAACTACGGGTCGGCGCGAACTTCTGCCGATCGTCTCCCTCCTAGCGTCTACAGCGTGGCACACCGCTACGGTCTTCGTGACACCGGGCTGAGCCAAGAAAGTACAGTGCAACTCCAAAGTGAACTTGGAGAAAGGAACTGAGACCGTAGACCTACCTACCCCCTTTTCTCTTTGTAATACATTTTTATGAAAAGGAGGTTAAGTGGTTTGAATTCTCATTCCCTGCCACGATAACCCTCTCTGTTACACTCTCATTGCCTATTTGATCCTATTGTTGCATCAAAAAATCTTTCTTGATCTATTTACGTATAAGGAATACTTGTGCACAATATCATTCTTCTTGTCCCAAACAGTTCGCTCAAAACTTATGACTTGCACCATACGGTAAATTCAATGATAAAAATGTTGTAAATAAGTAGATACCTACTGGGTACTGGATACTGTTAGCCTGCGTCATTCCACTGCTGGGCAAAGGCCTCTCCCCATGACTTCCAATTGTCTCGGTCCAGGGCCAATGTGGACCACTGATCGCTGGTCTTGTCTATCTCGTCCCGCCATCTTCTACGAGGTCTACCACGACGCTTTCTGGCTGTGTCAGGGCTCCAGAATGTGGTTATTTTGGCCCACAGATCATTGGGCATGCGGCAGACGTGGCCAGTCCAGTCCCACTTCAGCTTAGCGGCTTTTTGAACAACATCAGTAATTTGTGTTTTGGAGCGCAGTGTGGTGTTGCGTACACGGTCGGTTAGTTTGACGCCTAGAATGCTGCGCTCCATGGCACGTTAACAGACCTTGAGTTTGGACTTTTGAATATTTGTCAAAGACCAAGTCTGGGATCCATAGGTCAAAATGGGAAGAATGCACATGTCCATGATTTTTCGCTTTAGCGACAAAGGAAGGTTTCCCTTCATAAGCTCCTTCATGGACCAGTAGCTCTTCCAGGCATTTTGGGTTCGTCTTGTGACTTCCTTGTCTTGTCTGGACTGGAAAGAGACTAACTGGCCCAAGTAGATGAGATATAGAAGATACCTACCTACAAAAAAAAAAATATTTTATTGAGTGGTGTCGGTTTTAATAATTAACCCATCTCTAGGAGAATATGGCTGTTGCACCATTATCAGATTCGAAAGCACCTATCTTTAGGTTAAAACGTGGACATTACCTGCACCTTGAAAAAATTAAGAGGCAATCTTCTAATGATTTAATAAAAATATCTGTTTAAGAAAAAATCTGCAAAAATAAAAAAAGGGTTCATTAAGAAAAAGGGTTCATTATTTGTTTAATATATTACTTCTACCAAATTTTAAAACAGGTTGTTTGCAGATGTAGGTCCCATATACAATTTTATATTTTCATGTAACTACTTGTTAGTACTTTTCCATCAATAACAAGGATACTTTTACCTACAACTAAACACACTTATTTTACACAAAGGCTGACTATAACGTAATGCTTATAATATTTTAAGTAGCGTAATAGCTTTTCAATTCACATCGGTGAAGCCGCAAACATGAGCTAGTATGTCATAAATATACACACAACAATAAATAATCATAAATGGAATCTACACATCTCTAGCAAGAAAATATCTGTCACCAATCTAAAGGGTGTAACATATGTGGGTGTGAAGTCTCGCCGACACTCCGTCGGCGGCGCCACTTCTGCACTTCCAGCCGTGTCCGACAAACTCGTTAAAAGTTGGCGAAACAACGGAAGCACCGTTACTTGGAGACACCGAGACTCCGACACACTTGCGACTCGACGTTAAGTAGAAAAGTATAACACGACAATAATATGAAACATTTTGTTGCCAGACAAAACTAACGCCGGGGATATTTAAGCTGATATGTACAGTTCAAGAAGTTTGCACTTTTGTATTTTTCATTTTGTTGTTTCGTTTGTTGGTGTTGTTTGTGATCATTTGAGATAGCTTTGTGATCGTACAAATTACTTTAACATATCGTACAGCGACTTTTTACCTACTAAATATCAACGGTACGTCACGTTGCATGGCCGTGGACGTAGGAGGACTGGAGCATTCCAGTGTCTAAAGTCTTGAATGTCGGTAGAATATTCAAATGGCGATGTGTGTTTCCAACCACATCATCATCATCATCTCAGCTGAAAGACGTCCACTGCTGGACATAGGCCTCCCCCAAGTTGTTGCCACATTGACCAGTCCCGTGCGACTCGCAGCCAGCGGATCCCCGCAACCTTCCCCAGGTCATCGGTCCACCTAGTGGGAGGCCTTTCAACTTATCCTCTTCCACTTTCTGGAGCCCTGACACCTGAACCCGGGTACCTACCCGGGTTTTTCGAGATTTTTCTGGTTTTTATTTATTTACCATACTTTTACTAAGTATATTTGTTTTTTACAAGCCACAAAGGTAGTATAGTATGTTACTGACAAAGAAATATATTTTTTTTTGATTTGTGTTTGTTTTTTTTCTCTCTGGTTTTGTTTGTTTCTTTGTTTTTGTTTCTCTTTGGTTTTATCGATTTTTATTTTGAGTACCATAGGCGACCTACACAAATGTAATTTCTTTGGTATTGCTTGTCGTGTCGTTGAGCTGCTTGAATTATGAGTCGATCTACACGATTGAATGACAAATGCTTGCACTAGCTGGAAAGGTTCACTCTTTGTGTGGTTCTTTCTTCAAAAGACGATCTCTGGCGGGAAAAACCGGTTCATATTGGCATATGAACCTGTTTTTTCCGTCGCCACAGACCTCATAGAAGATAGTGGGACAAGCTAGACAAGACCAATGATCCACATTGGCCTTGGATCGAAACAACCAGTATCATTTGTTGCTTAAAATACTTGTGAACCTTTCCATGCTAAAAAAAACCGCTGCATGAAAAAATTGTTAAGTCAATTTTCAATAGGTACGACGCAGTTTAAACTGTTAAAAGAAAATATTTTAACGACACAAATAAATGCGTAGGTATTCCAGCAGTAACCTAAAGAACAATAGCGGTTCAGTGTGGTCGTCGTTAAAATTATAAATACCCCCGGCTCACTAACTGCCCCTGTATTCCGTTAAGAGGATTCACAAAGCTGTAAATTGCGTGCGCGAAATATTTACGAGACAGGCTTTCGCGGCATTACAACAACTATGTGCATACATTTCGCCGCACGCTTGTTGCAAAAATGCAACAACATGGACCGGTATTGCATTAACAATCCGCCACCAACTAGATAACTGCGCTGTTTATTGGCCATGACGCTTTACTACGAGCTTGCACCAATTGGCACTTACCTTTACGATAAATTCTGTTAATAACTTTACATGAGTACAGACTATTAAAAACTATGCAGCTTTTTATTTTGCGTCCATTTCACCGCTCTTATTTGTGTTTTTTAGTAAAATAATAAATTCTTTCTAATAAAAGCTAATATCATCTGCATACGCTATTACCAACACACGCACGAACGAATTCGTGAAAGCTTGCAAAAAGAAAACAGTTTTAAACAAAAAAAAGGTTCAGATTTTTCTGTTTTTACACTAGTCTCGCTGCAGCAGGAGTACGGTCAGTGAAAAAAGGGGAAACAAAAACGATTCGGCTAACCGCCAAGCGTTAATAAATTCTTCGAATTTGCGGAGAGAGGGCTGCGCTGCGGAAAACGCTGTATCCGAGCACGACCGGCTGTCCGCCAACACTGGACATAGCACACACCACAGCACTAGCATTTAAAAAATGTGTGTTTTACACTTTACTTTTATGTCAAGTGCTATAGAATACTGTCTTGCAAACAAGCCCCGGACACCTACTTAAGCACATTAATTTGAAACGGGCACTGCAGTTCTTTACATAATTAAAGAATTAAATTGCACTTTGGACTAATTATTATGAAAACCAGCTTAACCGAGACATATGCTGACCAACCAGCATAACTTAAAAATTGATTCCTAAATTAGCCATTATGCAATCAAGTTTCCAATGAAATTGTCCAACAGACTAAGTTTCTTGCAAAAAAAAAAAAATGCATTTTTTATTTTTATTAGGCCTCCTTCGGCATAGGTCCTAAATCAATCAATCAGTGTCCGGCTGTCCGCGCTTATACTCTGCAGTTGATCTGAAGATTTTGTATAGGTAATAGTTACGCTCGTAGGAACCAATCAAAAAGAAAACCAGCAGAAGACCTAAGATTTTGTTTGATGTTCTCAAAATATCAACAATACCAAATGCAAAGCTAATCAAAGGTAGGTACACTTCGAATAACGTTTTTACGAGTGCTATAAAAAGCTTCAGTGTCGAAGAAATCATCTTTAATATCTTCTACTTCACCATTAGAAACTGTCCAACTTTAATGAGACCTGTCAATTTTGTTCCTCTTGCCGCGGTGTCAAAAGATCACAGATTAAGCCAAGGAAATCTTTGCTCTCATTTCCTATTAAATCACAGCATCGATTAAATTTAAAACTTCTTAAGAATCGTCTTGGAGTCGCTAACATTAGCTGACAGAAAGAATTTTAAAATTAAAATAAAAGGAACAGACGTTATTCTGGGAACGCTTATTAGTATTGCTGTTTTTGTCTGGAAAGTTTGTGAACGTCAAAATTAAGCAGTACTTTGGTATTTCAACGGTACAATTTTATTTACTCTTTTGCAAAAAAAAAAACGGGCACTTTAGTTTTTTTCTCTACTTCAATAAAGAAGAACAAGTAAGAAGAGGTTTTATTAATTTGACAATGCAATGGCATGTCATTTGGAGCATCCTGGCATGATTCTTTACGTTCCAAATTTAAATTTTGAAATTAACAAAAGAAAAATATTGAATACTGTAGATTTGTAAAATTGCTTTACTAGTGGCGCGCATTTCTGAAACGATATTTTTACTGATTACTAAAATTTTAAAACTCTTTGGAAATTTTTTGCAAATTAAACAATTTAATCTTTGTTTTTACATTAATACCACTTTTTGATATGAGTTATAAAGCGATAAGAGCCGGTAAAATTATAGCCCTTATTGAAGAAGGTTCGCAAACCTATGTGTCTCAGCGGGCTAATGTGAGTCGTTCAAGTGTCCAGAGGACTTGGCAACGGTATCTAGAGACCGCTTCGGTCAAAAGAAGACCCGGTTCGGGAAGAAAACGATGCACAGAACCAGATGCACGTTGCGGAATCGTAAAGCGTCAAGTGTGAAGAAGAACTGATGAACAGACTTGAAGAAGTAAGAGGAGTAGAAATTAGCTTGTTATGTAAATGCTCATAAGCATAAATTACTCCGTAAGCACCGTGTTGCTCGAAACTGTGCTTCATGGACTCTGGAGGACTGGAATAAAGTATTGTTTTCTGATGAAGCTAGAATCTCTTTGTGCGTAGAGGACCGACGCCGGCGAGTGCTGCGAAGACCACGGCAATGCTATGCGGAAGCGTGTTTCGAAGAAATCACTCCTTATGGCGGAAGCTCCGTTATGTTTTGGGCAGCAATTTAGTAATTCGACGCAGCGTACGAAGTTATTTTTCGTAAAAAATGGAACATTAAATGCACACCGGTAAATAATGGAAGTCCTAATTCCCATTTGCGCAACACGTGTAGACTGCACTTGGGGAAGATTCCATTTTTATGGACGACAATGCTCGCCCGCACCGTTCTGGCGACGTGGAAGCGTATACCTACATGCAAGAAGTTAGGATCCGTGGTTTAGATTGGCCAGCTCGAAGTCCTGACCTCAATCCAATTGAGCATGTCTGGGATGTTCTGAAGAGACGGGTAAGATCAGTGCAACCTGCTCCACAAAACATCAGGGAGCTAAAAAGAGTCATTGCAGAAGAGTGGGAACGTATTCCTCAAAACGTTATTAAAAACATCGTGAAAAGTATGCCCAGAAGGATTCAAGCTGTGATTTTGGCTCGTTATTAGGTTTTTACATTTGGAACTTAAGGACGCGTTTGCAAAATTGACAGGCGTCGAATCGAACTACTACCGTGTCAAGTGAACTAATTTTGAAACTTTAAAAGTTTTTTATTTCTCTTATATTTATATTTCTATGTAATACGTACTTACCTCCGGACTTCATGGAGTGACCTGAAGGTGTACTTCGGCGACTGCTACTGGAACTTCTCGACGAGGAACTAGGTGTGCCGAGTTCGGGGTCGTTTTGTTAGTTATGATGAGACCTTACCTCCGGAATTGATAGAGCGACTGAAGGTGTATTTCTGTGCCTGCGACTGGAACTCGACGAGTTTGTGACACTTAAGTATATTTTTTTTCTTAGATTTAGAGTTGACTATGTCTGCCTACTTACCGTAATTTTAGAAATCTTAAAATATGTTGATAGTAGAACAAAAATTGTTCCTAAATTCAAGCCGATTTCGTAAACATGTCAACGGAAGATCGTTTTTACAATATAAAAAAACAATAACTTTAAAAAAAATGTTTCATGAATTTGAAGATGAAGAACCAATCTATCTGTATTAGTTATTAATTACATTTGATTTGGTTTAATTTAGCCACAAAATGTACCGAAAATCAGCAAAATTTGGGCCGAATTGTAAACGCAAACGCGTTAATTAAAAAAAGTTAAAAATCTTTTTGTCTTATTGCCGACCACTTCTTATTATGTCACGACTTATATTAGACCGTGTACATCAGTTTTAAAGAATTCATCGATTTTTTTTTATTCACTTCACGCGTATTAATTTACACGATTATAAGTTCATAGAGTACGTCAAACAATTAAATTTCATTTAATTAACTCAAATCGACCTAAGAACGTAAATTTCCTTAGGTGCCCGTTTTTTTTCTGCAAAAGTGTGTATTTGTAGGGATAGCTTGGGTATAGCTTGTAATTTTAAAATAACATATATTTACTGAATGCATATGGAATCGTATACGGTACTTATAACAATTTTTGCCTGTCTATCTGTTTGTTCCGGCTTATTTCCGAAACGGCGATCAGAGGTCCCGTCAAAGTCGTTACCGCCGCGGCGGTAACGACTTTGACGGGACCTCTGATAGCAGATTTTAGAAAAAGAAATGTCCGTGCAAAAAAAAAACAATTCCAATGGGGAAGTAAAATTTTTATAATAATTTCAAACGGACGAAGGTCGCGGGTAACTAGTGAAAAGATTTTTTTTTGGTATTTATTAAACTTTTATACAGGCTGTTTGGTGCATCGTGTGCCAAATTGAAATGGTCGACTGGGGGGGTCATCTGCTATCCTTTCAGACCCCTAAACAATTTTCATGCCCTGTGGTTTTTTTTGTTTTATTAAAAATATACCCAAATTTTACATTCAAATACAAATTTAAAAAAAAATATAAGTCGTAGACCCTGAATTTTAATTTTATTTAGATGTGTATTGTTTTCCAGTACTTTTAAATTCAAAATCAGTGACATTAGCCATCTAGTTTTTTTTTTTAATTTACTCGCATAGTTTCGGACTCAATTAAAGCTGTCCATGTTGCAGCTATTTAAATGGGTATAAAATAAAAACCAAAAGCGACCGGGATCTTCCAAAACCATACACCAAGAAAAAAAAAAGAAAGAAAAAAAAAAGAAAAAAAAAAAAAAGTAGAAGAAAAGGAAGAAATTATACACCAAGTAGATCTGCGTTTCCCAGTATCTCAAAAGCTACACCATATTCATGCAACATGCAGCAGGCAGGGTTTCTGTCACGGCTCCGGCGCTGCGGGCCTCCGGCGGCCCCACGCCTGCATGCAAATTTGGTTAATCTCAAACAATATTGGAAATCTATCTATGGTCTCCAATCGTGGGATACCAACCCAGTACTAACATTCGACGTGACTGTTTCATCCTACTTTTAACTCGACTGCGGCGACGACCAAGGGGAGTGTTATAGCGTTTTCTTTCAATCTATATTTCAATTTTGGCGTCTCGATGCGTATCAAGAGCCATTATCGATGCCAATAGCATGTCGGCCTGCATGTTATACTTGGTCTTTCTTGTGGCACCTTCCCATTATGACATTACTAAGTATATTCCTATAAAACAGAGGCATTTTGTTTTTTTTTTTATGTAGGTATGCAGACTTAACTCCGTTGTTATGCCCTTTTTACTACCTACCTACCTAACCTACCTATAGCCTCCTCGACCCTACCTACCAACCCTACCCTACCTTTCTCACTTTTAAACCTTAATGGGACTTCGACAAACATATCAAAACCAAAATCAGCCAAATCGGCCCAGCCGTTCTCGAGTTTTAGCGAGACCCACGAAGCACAATTGATTTTTATATATATATATAGATAGATTTCTCCGAAGTTGGTCCCATTCAGTGTCACTGACTCTGGCAGGGCCACCATCAGGGATTTTAATTTTGAAAACACAAAAATTTAGTCGCTAATTTGTCGAAATTTGTCGCCAAATATCAGAATTTGTCGGTCACTGGTTCAAAAGATATAAGGGTTTATAGGTGGCCGATCTGGAGTGAGTCTCCCCAGCAGGGCCACATTTATATCTCAAAAACTAGGGCACCTAGCGAAGATCTGTTTTCTCCCATATTTTGTCGCCAATTAGTCGGAATCAGTCGCCAAATATCAGAATTAGTCGGTCACTGGTTCAAAAGATATAAGGGTTTATAGGTGGCCGATCTGGAGAGAGTCTCCCCAGCAGGGCCACATTTATATCTCTAAAACTAGGGCACCTAGCGAAAATGTGTTTACTCCCATATTTTGTCGCCAACTAGTCGTAATTTGTCGCCAAGTTACAGATTTAATCGGGTCTTAGTTTAGGAGATATAATGAGTTCAATTAGTAAGGTATAGTCCAAGAGCTAGATCGAAGGGTTCATACGGAAAATTACCAAGAAAAAATATTTCTATCAATATATGTAATATACTTCTAGTTTTATCGGTCTAAAGTCTTTAGAAATGTCCGACAGAGGCAAATTCTTAAGTAAATTCATGTTTTTATGTTTTAAATTACTAGGTTAGAGTGGCTTAAACTTCTTTGAAAACATTAAACCTTGCTCTTGGTCTATTTGGTGTCAAGATGTACAGTCGCATGCAATTGTTTTACCAGTTTACAATGTTAAGCTCTAAGAATAAAAAAAAACCGTACCTTTAGTAAAATATTCTTAAATATTCTTCAAAATTTGATCCAAAAAAACGTGCCTAATTTCTCTTTAAGCTCATAAATATTGCATCCTTAGACATTTGTTTGTTAAATTTTTTGAACAGGAGATCATAAATTGCGTCATTTCTTTTTGGGTAAAGTACATCTTTATGTTCAAGATATACGGTTTTCTGGCTGTCTATGTTAACTTTTAATCCGCGACCGCGTCTTGACATTTTAAATGGTTTCTGAAAGTAAAAAAGGGACTAACTGAGTACCTACGTTATATGTGGGTGAACTATTAGGTACACCTCTGCCTACCCCTTCGGGAATTACAGGCGTTATGTTATATTATGTACCTATGTTAATTTCGTTACATAGGTACAAATCTAGTGAATTTCAGTTATAATCTTAAAATTCAATAGATACCTACTAATGAGGTACCTACTAAATGGTTCGTCCTGAATGAGCATATCCTCGCGAGGCATATACAACATGTAACTGGAATAGTGCACACCGTGCCTGGTACACCTCAATTAGAAAATTAAGTTACAATCATAATATTCATAATTTTTGCACTGAAGCATCTAAGTAGTGTTCTAATTTAAATTAGCTATCCTAATTGTAGCTAAATAAGTAATCTAAGGAAATCGACGGACTACATTAGCAGGTAGCGCCTCGGTATTGGTATCTAAGGACGCACACACAAAGACGCTAGTGACGTGAAAAATCAAGGTAACTTACATATTAATCTGCACTCATACGGCGTCCTCTTTTCAAAACACTCTCAAATTGTCCACCAACTTGTTCAATGCACATAAATACCAGCATTCGTAATTGTTCTTTTAATTTTTTACACAAACAAACCTTCTCGCTATACTCCCGGTGGATGACTAAAGAAAAAGTCCTTTAGAGCAAGTTTGTTTATTTACCTATTTTTTTTAAGTAGGTACATTGAGCGGCGGGCGCGAACGCCGACGCGCCGCACCCGTGACGTGCAGCAGATGACACCCTCGTTATATCTCGCTCTTTTCTCCGTTTTTGTAGACCTAGAGATAACAACACTCTAGTTCGTAACTATTAATTATAAGTTCCACTTTAATTTTATTAAACTAGATGACTTTAACTTACGTGACGGGCAACTCGTAAGCAGCTCGTCTGTACACGCGCATCTATCTCTTTCTTACTTACCGTAAATGAAACCAAGCGCAGCGATCTATCTGCCAACGACTGAGTGGTAAGTGCACATTGTGTTAGATAAATAATTACATATATTTGTAGATTTGTTTCAGGTAATGAATACAGCTTTCCTATGGTGGGTTGAAATTATAGAATAAGTTTATATTTATTTAATTCGAAACAAACATTCCTCCTTATGACGTCATAGATACTGTCTAGAAACTACATAAAGTATTTTGTACTCGATTGTACCACTGTATGGGGAAATTTAACTCTTTAATATCTTTTTAATTACACACCGACAAAATCTGTAACTTGGCGACACATTGCGACTAGTTGGCGACTAAATATGGGAGAAAACACATCGTCGCTAGGTGCCCTAGTTTTTGAGATATAAATGTGGCCCTGCTGGGGAGACTCTCTCCAGATCGGCCACCTATAAACCCTTATATCTTTTGAACCAGTGACCGACTAATTCTGATATTTGGCGACTGATTCCGACTAATTGGCGACAAAATATGGGAGAAAACAGATCTTCGCTAGGTGCCCTAGTTTTTGAGATATAAATTTGGCCCTGCTGGGGAGACTCACTCCAGATCGGCCACCTATAAACCCTTATATCTTTTGAACCAGTGACCGACAAATTCTGATATTTGGCGACAAATTTCGACAAAATTTTTGTGTTTCCAAAATTTAATCCCTGATTGTGGCCCTGCCAGAGTCAGTGACACTCCCATTCACGCTGCGCCGCAATGTACAGCGATTTGAATTTGGGGCAATAACTTCCTAGTCGCCATCCAGGGGCAACTGGGAATATTATTACCGATTGCCACAGGGGGGAGTCCATTGGGGGCGACCGAGAATATTCGGGAACTTTTATCTCGTTACCACTACCGTAGCAATACGTAGTACCGTAGTAGTACCGTACCAATACGTAGTTACGTATGAATTTACGTTGGGTAAAGATAAAATTATGCGTTGCTGTGCCCATTTTGGCAGTTTCGTTCAATGTGATAGGTAGGGGTGGCGAGCCTATATAACCACGAACCGGGCAGTAACCCAGGCTCGTCGGCTGCTACTGAATAATTCCCGATGTAAGCCAATAACACTGCCCGCCCTTGGAGTGGAACCTACGACCTCATGCTCAGTAATCGAGATCGCGACCAAAAAAAATTAAAAAAAAAAAAAACAAAGTATTATAAACATCGATTTATTATCAACAATTACCTCATATATTCTAATCACAGGATATCAAATTACATTCAATCAAAACATTCTATCAATCACAATACATTATAGAAACTTACATTTAAATAAAAAAGTCAAATACAAAAAGCATTAGAAGTCAGCCAAACATTAGTCATCATCACGAAATACATGGATCATACTTTGGCTACCCGTGAAATATTAGAATATATTATTCTAGTTTCTCAAAATTAGATTTATAATATGGCGATTATTCAGTTGAATTTATTGGTCATAACTTTATTTACTGCTCCAAAATAATAAAATTACGTCACCTTTTAGAGAAAATATTTTGTTACGGTTACGTAAAATGAACTATTCATTTATTTCGTTTGTTACGTGTTTTAAAAACCACCAAGTTTTATATCAAGCCCTAGTAAAACTGGACGAGATTTTAGAAATCTCAATAAATTAAAATGTCAGTATAATAGAAAATTACAATGTTCTGTTTCTTCATGTAGCACATTTCATAGGCAACATAACAAGATCTATTCATAAATATAAATCAAAAACAAGATTATTGTTCGGAAATAGTGGAGACATACTTAGATACACATTATATTACTACCTCGTCAATAACATTAAATTAGTCTCATTGCTACAAAATTACGTCTAAAAATTAAAACTATTTCTAAATTTAAACTAGCAAACAAACCAGGTATCAAATTCAGTCCTTTGCCACAGAACGCTTATAAAACATCGTCAATACAATCATAATGCGTCACGTGACATAACATACTGTTTACACTTGCACACAAAAAACGTTTTGCAAAAACTTAGGAGCTTGGTGACATCTTAGCCAGTTCATAAATAGTTTCGCTTCTCAGCTGGTGTAGGCTGGATACTTTGGCTAAGGATGTGTCTAAATATTTGTTGTACACTGCCCTATATTTTGAGTTGTCTACATTGATGACAATTTTGGCTAGTTTTCTGATGATGGGGTCAATGTGTTCTAGGGAGTATCCCGAGTAGTAGGAGAGTGTGGGTGTCCATACCTCTTCCAGCCTCCTGCTCGAAAGCAGGTACAAGGACAGGCAAATAGCGGCGGCAGCTAGCTCTGACGGCCGGTAGTGGGCCATCGTGTACTCGACGAGACAAAGATCTACGAAGTATTTTGCTAAGTGGTGATTCTTCGATGTCCCATGTGCAGCTTTTACAAACCTGGAAAAAATATGATTATTGTCAAGATCCTTTTTGGAAAACACAATATGTAAGGCTGAGATTACTATGGCCCTTAACTGCAATGAGAGAGCACACAAGACGATTCTTACAGGTTGAGGGTGTAGGCAGAGTACCTACCTATATGTATCATATTGCCTAGTATGGGTAAGAGGGTCGCCTTACGGTCAGCTTACCTTCTCAAAAAGCTGAGTGGAATAGGTCTAGCAAGGCAGAAGCCAAGTTTCGACATGATGTCCCTCTCGCATTGGAAGACATCGGCTTTGGAGTAAGCGTTGTCGGTCACATACACGAAGTCGCCGACGTCGGGCGAGTAGATCTCTTCGTACTTGCTAGCTATGAACATCGCCGTCACGCCGACGAGCTGCAGTTGATTCCGTTGAACGTTTGGTACTGCCTATAAGACATGATATGAAAAGTACACAATAAACTGGCAGCCTGACTTTTTTACATGCAAATACAAGAGTTCCTTTGTGTGTAATGCCTTCAGGCGTAGTTACATCATAGATTTTGGATAACCACACATCAGCCTAAACTTTTACCAACACAAAGCAGTTGAAAAACTAAACAATAAGACACCAACCACATCCTTCAGTATGTAGTTATATACACCAAAGCCGGTGGACATTGACTGCATGTTTGGCGCAGTGGCTAAGCGATTAACTGCTGCGCTGCGTGTCGTGGTTTTGATTTCCGCACGAAACAAATATTTGTATGAGCTACAGATAGTTGTTCTGGGTGTCGCTGTTTGTGTATGCGAGTTTTAAATGTTTGTAAATGCACCCACTAGCCCTGACCAACTGAATGCATACGAAAGTTTTCGACATGGCCGCCGCCTTTGGTGAGTAAAGTCCTTAATACTGCACCATATTCATTTTAAATTATATAGCACAGTTGAATATTGTTCATCTAAAAGATAAAACTCACGGCACAGAACTACACCATTCTGCACACACCTTCTAAGCATACAAAATGGAAGAGTATATTTACCTGTAAGTATCGGTCAATTATTCCAACAGTCAAATGGAAAGTCTCCAGCACTAAAGAGAACTGTCTCTGCACCTCCACAAGCCAATCAATAAGAGTTGCCCTCATCTTTCCAGTGATTACAGTCTGGAAGGTAAAATATGTAAGAATTAATGAATAATACAAGGAATTCATAACTGACTCAGAATTCTGTGAACACAGCTCACTTATAGTTTGTGACAACTGAAGTTAGTGGATCTATACAAACCTGTTTCCTCAAATGTTCAGGCTCAATAGGATACTTCTCTTCTAACTCTGTCAAATATTTGTAAATATCCTTTATGTAGATGGACATAAGCAGCGGGCTATTATTATCTCCAGCATCAATATCTTCAATGTCATTGGGGAGTTGAGGAGTAGCATTGAGGTCATTATTCAATAAAGCTGCATATCTTTCAACCTTGTTCCTGTCAATGATTGAAGTCTTCTCATAACCCTCTTCAATTTTTAACTTTCCAAGTGATTCGGTTGGTTCTTTTAAGATTGGTTTCAAAGCTTTCGATTCTTTATTTTCTTTTAGCGTTGGCAGCTTGGATCCCTTCTTCGTTTCTTGAACTTTCTTGGTCTGTATGTAAATGTTTATGGATTCTTTCAGTTCAGCTGGCTTGTTCTGAGCATCTTTCAGGATAGCCTATAATTGAGTTTATTTATTTATTTATGTACACACAAAACACTTAAAAGAACAATACATTAAGATACAAGAGCACAAAGGTACAGGTACAGGTAAAGGTAGGCTTATTTCAAAAGAAATTTCTTCCAGCAGACCTGCGAATAGTTAGTGTTGAATAGTTGTTTAGTGTTTTATACTAGGTAAAATTAATGTCACAGATCTTGTCTTGATTTTTGTCAACAACATGTTATTGTATTACAATATCTAGTACCATAACATGAACTTTTAAATCATATTAGTGTAAAATTCTTAGGTAATTATAGCAGTGACAAGTATTTCCTAATGATTTTAATTATAAATCACCATGTGGTGTTAGTGTTACATAGAAGCTAAAGAAGAATATTGAACACAAGCTAGTGAGTTTACAATGAATGGCCTCATTTAATTTAAGGCAGACAAGATAAGCATTATTATAATTATTAAATTCCAATCATACCAACACAATCATGTTATTTTGATGATGCATGATGAAACATTTTAGTAAGTAAAGGAAGCAGGTAGGGGTCATCAGCAGCGGCATTACATTCACTTGGTTACAAGTACTAGTATAGACCTGCACTTTTCAGGACTTAAGTATCCATAAAGACACTGGGGAATGCCCTTCTGATCTACTGCAGCTAGCAGTACTTCATAGTTTCTCGAGTTCTTTCATGGAATACAAAATTATCATGAGAGAAATCACTTGCCACCAATTACAAAAGCTGATAATTATTATTTCCAATCAAGTCCAAGAATTTTTTCTACATTTTGGTGAACAAAAAAATAGTTGCAAACTTACCCTGTTGCGAGCAGCAGCTCTAGAGGCAAGACCAGCAGTACTCTCCTCACGGCGTAGCGGAGGCCTAGATGACGGCTGCACCGCCGCAGCCTTGGCAGCCAAGCCTGTGTCCACTTTCGACTGCACATGGCTGTAATTACTAGAATCAAAAACTTTTTATACTTCTACCTACATGAAAAAAAAAAAAGTAACTATTTTGACAAAATTGAACTTGTAACAGTAAATTGAACTTGAAACAGTAGGTAACTTTATCACGGTATCATCCTTTCGCGCCCATCATAAAAATATTGAAGTTAAAACAACAAAGAAAATAAACCAGCTGATGGACAAACAAAATAGTAATGTGGGTTGTGAGAGTGAATCTAATTTTTTTACCTTTTAATAGCAGCCCGGCTTAGAGTTGCTTTTTTCTCAAACTCCGCAGCAGTTACAGCTACTTTACCACCGATTTCCCGCTGCGGTTGGACGTTTGTGTTGATATCCCCCAAAGCCCCCCGAACAGTTAATCCTTGCTTTTTGGTAGGTATCGCCACGTTAGCTTTACCCTTGATAGCATAAATATTTTCCTGGTCCTGGATCTGGGCCTAAAATGTAAATAACCACACCACTTAATGTAAACTAAAACACAAGAATCAGTTAATTTTGTAACGTAACGAAAATTTCTCACCGTTCGGTGTCTCCTCATTTGGATCTCCAT
Source organism: Cerastis rubricosa (assembly GCA_949152445.1). Lineage (NCBI taxonomy): Eukaryota > Metazoa > Arthropoda > Insecta > Lepidoptera > Noctuidae > Cerastis > Cerastis rubricosa. Next base: position 14,060,463 of record OX424525.1, on the reverse strand, counting down.
AACGACGTGTTTCCTTGTTTGGCCCGTACGCAATTTAATAAACAGTCTCGGGCAGACCCTTGTTTCTGCGTACAGTAGTTAATTTACATCCAGCTGTTCCGCCACGGTTTGAGTTTTAGTTTTAAATCTAAGCTTCGATTGATGCTTGACTCCGCTCAATTCCACTCAAAAATAACGGCTGATTTTTTTTTCAATTTTCAATCCATTCACTATGGTTTGCTACGATTGGTTGAAAATCTTCAAGTGCTGATTGGTCCATGACCATATCCGGAAGTTCAATCAGAGAACTAATAGTTATTACTCATAAAAATCCACAACTTTGGTAATTAGAAAACGTATATAGTAAAATAAATAAATGTTTGAAAAAGGTTTTACAAAATGATTTGCATTCGTACTTTGGTAACATGATTTTATAATACATTGTATTGATCTCAATATCCGCAGAATACTTGACACTTTGATTTTTGTCTATGGAGTTTTAGATGATATTCTCAACTTTATAGTGTTTGGTCCCGTGGTCAGGATCAAGGATGTGAATATAGGTTATCGTCGACTTATATTAAAATAAACAAAAAATAAACAGATGTCTGAATACTTTCTTCAGCAATTTCTGACTCCGAGTTTTCCGAAGCCACTCTTACCGCGGTAGATATGGCGGTCGAAACTCTTTATTTTTTCGTCTGGATTATAGCACGGAGATCTAGCCTGGGCTTCACTAGCATTGAACTGGCCTTGTGTAAACCTAAATTTGCCGCCCGAAACGTCCAACCATAACAAATCCAAAAGTGAAGATATGTTGCTTTGTGTGTGGCAGCCAATTATATATAAACTAGTGGCAGTTAATGTTTGCTGATGAACAACTTTGGACAGTTTTATTTTTCAGTTTTTGTACGAAAATTTATATAATAAGAGCCCCCGCACATTATGGCCACCAGTCGCCGCTACTAAACGCGACCACCAGTGGTTCAGTCAGAGTTCAGACCACTATACGCCGCCACCAGTGACTGCCACTGGTGGCTGGATGTGACTTTCAGTGGCTGCCACTTGCAGCAGTTGTTCAAGTGAAGGGTATATACAATATTACTTTACTCTTTGGTTCAAGTGGTACTCGAAAGAAGCGGACGTGTGTTTGTCAAAAATGGACGCACTCTTGATTTCGTTATTATTGTTGCTTATTTTACTAAAACGTAGAAAACGTCGTCACAAGACATAAACCTCACAAAGTCGCCACAAACGTCGACAAAGCTCGGCCACAAGTAGCGAGCGCGGCCACTCAAACGCTCGGTGTGCGCCGATGCTATACAAAATGTATGGAGAAACGTGTCTGCAACTTGTGGTGGCTACTAGTCGTTCTAATGTGGTCGCCACTAGGGGCTCAATGTGCAGGGGCTCTATACCATTCACTGACGTTCCGTTCTTCACAATCTTCTAATCTACTGATTTCTCATCAATTTTCTACCATTATAAAGTTTCGTTTTACGTACGAAATTATTTTGACATTTGACAGAACTTTATATATTGTAGTCTTTGGAACTATCTATCTGTTACTTCTGTGAGTGTGCACTGCTGCGCGTTATACATGTGTGATGGCTTCGTACCATTATTAAATTACAGCCGGGTCGATTTTCTAGGAGAGCCCTACTCCAATAAGTTCTACTAACATCTTCCACGACGCTTCTAATAAGATGTAAGATTTTTATTTCGATATCCATTCAACATTAACCTATGCGGCTTTTGTAACGATTACATTTTATTTGTTCTTAGTATTCTCAAAAATGGTGCAGAAAGGTCCTCGTCCTTTGGTTCTTTGTGGACCTTCGGGGTCGGGTAAGAGTACGTTGCTGAAGCGCCTCTTGAAAGAGTTTCCGGATAAATTCGGGTTTAGTGTGTCGCATACTACAAGAGGCCCACGTCCTGGCGAGAAAAATGGTGTGCATTACCACTTTACAAACAAGGAAGACATGACCGCTGCCATAGAAAAAGGAGAGTTCCTAGAAACCGCAACTTTCAGTGGCAATATGTATGGGACCAGGTAAGCGAAGTTGTTTTGTGAAAACTCTCTCTTGGCCATGTGCTTGTTGTTTTGGGCACATTGGCTTGTTGCCAACAATGTGGTGTTCTTATTCATAAAGTCATTGTTTTGCTAATTTTATTTACTGCAATATCTCAGTTATTCCTCAGTAAATACACATCACTGCATCAGCTTAGACCGATTCTAGTTAGTTACCAGAAGTTTAAACATAATTCTCAATATTTTTATTTGACCCATTAACAAAAGTTATTTTGAAACTTTCAGTAAACAAGCAGTGAATGAAGTATGTTTCTCGGGAAGGATCTGCATTCTAGACATTGAGATTGAAGGAGTCAAGCAAGTGAAGAAAACTGATCTCAACCCACTGCTGGTGTTTGTGATGCCACCTTCCATTCAGGAGTTGGAGAGGCGACTGCGAGCACGCAACACTGAGCAGGAGGAGGCTTTGATGAAGAGGTTGGAGACAGCTCGTAAAGAAATCAAATATGGTAAGTGTGTTTTTTCCCTGACAATACTATATCAATTGCATGGAGGCAATCCTTACATACTCCTAATGCTCTACCTATGTTCATCAATCAGTAAGTCTATAAACACAAAATTAATGTTTTTGTACAAAAGGTTTTATTTTATCAAACTTTGAGATATTTAGATCACTGTGTTATAGTGGCTAGTGGGAATAAATGGAGAATTTCCCAATCAAGTTGAGTTATTTGGATGCCTTAGTTCTAAAAGTCACTAAATCCATTTTCTTTATATCATTTAAAGTGCAAAAATTGTTTGTTTACATAAATTGTTTATAGAGTCAATTTTGAAAAAAATTAAACATATTGTTTATTTACTGGTTCAAAATTAATTTAAAAGACCAATTTATTTAAACAAAAAATTTTTGTACTTTAAATGATATAAAGAAAATGGATTTAGTGACTTTTAGAACTAAGGCATCCAAATAGCTCAACTTGATTGGGAAATTCTCCATTTATTCCCACTAGCCACTATAACACAGTGATCTAAATATCTCAAAGTTTGATAAAATAAAACCTTTTGTACAAAAACATTAATTTTGTGTTTATAGACTTACTGATTGACTCATCTCAAAACAAAGAAAATGGATTTAGTGACTTTTAGAACTATGGCATCCAAATACTCTACTTGATTGGGAAATTCTTAAGTGACCAGTCAGTTACAAAATCCATTACAATTTGAAAATCCTCATTAAACACTTTCAACTGCAAAGTACAATGCCTATAGTATTTTTCGTTATGTATTCTTAATTATTTCTGGAACAGTTTCCATTGAAGTCAATTAGTTTGTTTCATCATACATTAGTAAAATGGCAGCTAACCCCAATAAAGTTGGGTAAAGGCTAGGCAGATGATGATGAAAATGGCATTGCTGAGCTTCTATTATTGCATTGAATACAAACCTTTGAAAGTGACACAACACAAATTCTTTAAAACATTTAATTTGTTGAAAGTAGTATTATTGAAATGATATAGTGACATCACACATTTTTAAGATTTCAGTATGAATTTAAAAAGGAAAGATAGGTTTATTTGTAAAATCAATATTTATGAATTACAGGTATTAACAAAACAATGTGTGTATGAATATAGTGGAATGGATAATGTTCATTCCCAAAATATTTTTCCACATATTTATCAATAAACAGTTACTCTTACTAATAATATGAGTACAATCATAATTGTTTTCAACAATCATATACATATGCTTACGCAAGTCATGTTATTATCAATTAATATATGTTTACAAGTGTTAAAAATATAACACATCTGATGCAATGATTTCAGGTCAAGAGCCGGGTAACTTCCACATTACTATACTCAACGACAATTTGGACAAGGCATACTCAGAGCTGCGTGAATTTATATCTCAAAACATGGAGGAGAAAGAGCGAGGTTTGTGCATTTTCTTTGTATGCAAATTGTTTTTGTTGAAAACAACTAATTATTATTAGTTGTTTTCAACAAACTTTTTGTAAATAAGATGTTGACTCAGCCTGTTGTTCAGGTATATTGAGTAGATGTTAATATAATGTGTGTGCGTGTGTGTGTGTTTATTTATGTTTGTTTGTCTTGTGTCTGAGGAAAGTTCATGAAGAGTTAGGTAGGTCTCACTATAGTGATATTCTTGATAAATGTTATTACATTTATCAAGAATATCACTATAGTGAAAGTTTCTAGTAATCTTTTTAAATAATCATTATATCTTTCATTATACAACTCAAAGATAAGTTAATTTTTAATTTTCTAACAACTTTTTGATGTGTTTATCTAATTAGGAAATCAAAACTTCATTCCATTAATATTACACCAAACAAAGCACTTTAAATGCTTTATCAATTAACCTTTCCACGTATAGTACATAAGAATACTGATAATAAGTTAAAGATATAGAAGTACTATATTATCAATTTATATTTCAATAGCTTACTGGCACCAATTTTGTCTGGCTATGGTTATATATAAAAACTGTGAACTCTTATTTCACCCGCTAAAGGTGTAATTTTCTAAAATTCTCTTAAGAACAGCTGTGCCTTACATTTTGACCGTGTATAGCACTTTTTTAGGGTTCCGTACCCAAGGAGTCAATCCCAAGTCGATCCCAAGGGGTCAAGTAAGACCCTATTACTGAGACTTCGCTGTCCGTCCGTCCGTCCGTCTGTCACCAGGCTGTATCTCATGAACCGTGATAGTTAGCCAGTTGAAATTTCTACAGATTATGAACGGTGATCGGTTCACGATAAAGCTTGGTGACAGACGCACGGACGGGCGGACAGACAGCGATGCCTCAGTAATAGGGCCCTGTTTGACCCTTTGGGTACGGTACCATAAAAATAGAATAAAATACATATTTAGAGGATGCTCCGATACAAAAAAGTGTTTTTTTTTGTCCGTTTTTATAAATAATGGTACGGAACCCATCGTTCGCGAGTCCGACTCGCACTTGGCCGCTTTTTTAAAAGATGTAGGTACTATTGAATATGTGGTAACCATTAGTGCGCAAGTGACCCTTCCACCCAGTGTAATATATTTACAATAAATGTGTTATCCTGTATCCATAACCCTTTTGGCGTGAGGCGTGTTAATAACTTCACTAACATTATTCAACAGATAACGAGGAAGAGAAAAATGAAGACAAGTGAATAGCCTGTGCATGAAGCATGATATTATCTATGGGATACATAGGATAAGCATAAATGTTATCCCCTGTTTTTGATATTTTAAACTTATTGGTGTTAGTTGTGTGTTTAACACTAAAATATGGCCCCAATAATCATAGGCATTTAATATACATATTGTAACATGGTTTAAAATCAAATCTATGAGAAACTACCTCCTATTAAATGTTTAAGTACATACACAGTATTGTTAAACCATGAAATGGTGAACTACAAGAGATTCAAATCAAACTGATGATAAGTAAGTGTTTAGAAATTGCTTATAATGATTGTTGTTCGAGTTTATTAGATGTTATAAATGTTAGAAAACAATCACTTGAAGCATTCTATTTTTGAAAATGGTTAATAAATTGTCCGTCTTGACTCATTTTGATTGATGAGTAAAAAGCATAATATTTATGGAATATACATAAATGCTGATCTTAGTGAAGCTTCAAAAGGTTTTTTAAATGTTTCAATTTTAGACATATTAACTTATAAACTTGTAGAATTTCTATGACCTTCTTGTAGTCAAGATGAGAAATAATAAGGAGGCTATTAAAAAGAATTTCCTTGTCTATTGTGCTTCTTACCTATGGACTAAAGTTGTTTACCAATTTGGACTTTATGCAACCTATTCTAAGCTTTACCTTTTATTGTAAATGATGTACTTCAAATTTATAAGGTGTGATATATAATACTGATATGAAATGTCTTGTAATTATATTGTCAGCATGCATTTAATAAAAATACTTAATTACATTTAATGAATCTCAGACCAAAACATACCTAGCCATATTTTAATATGATGTTGCACTAAAGTCTTGACTAAAACGTTTTATGTTGCAGTAAAACCCCAGTGCAATATAATTTATGCTTTACATTTAATACATTCCGTTATAACTTTTATCACTTATAAATGATATAAATATTTGCAATATTTAATTATTATCAGGTAAATGATTTTATCGTAGTCATTAGAAGTAAATCTAAGTTAAATTATTCTTTCTTTCTCCTGGACCCACTATTTTTCGTGCCAAATTTTTTATATCTACAATTTTGCCCACTTAAAATATTAGATGTAAGCAATTTTGCAAGCAGTAATTGTTTGTACTTAGAAAATTTATGGTAGTGCAGAAAATATTGTGTAATGCATAGTTTTATTTTCTATGTAAGAAACAATATTGCACTTATAAGGATTTGCATTTTCTTTTATCTCTCAATGTATCTTTCATAGTATTCAAGATTTTTAAATAGATACTATAATTAAATCTTAGACCTCAAAGTTCTTGATGTTAGGTCATACATGGTTTGTAATGTAAAATTAACATATTGTAATTTTGTTTATTGCTACTACATTTTTAAAATGTTTATGCAATATGAATAACATTATTTCTTATAATTTTTGCTTTTAGCTGTTCTTCGAGCATTCTAACGGAACCACGTGATGAAAGATTCAACTCAACTATATTTAATTCTTAGTATTATTGCTAATCTAATTAAAATACTCATTGGGAAGAATGTATCACCTCGAAAAGCCATGATATAGGTACAATTTCTTAAAGCCTACTTATAAACATTTGTTGTTTATGGGATGTGGTGTTGATGAATTACATTCTATACTAGTGTTATATTTTTTGGGGCTTATTTTTGTATAACTATCTAACCATCTCCATATTTTTGGTGTTCAATTTTAAACCATTCCAAGAGCTAGCAACGCTATACCTACTGCTATACATATACATGAAATTCTATTGTGATTTGCATAATCTTTATTATTTATAAACTTACCTACTATTTATTCTAAAAGGATTTGTTGCCTTTGCAATTTTAATTTAATGCAGATTGTATGTATTAAGTGTTGTCAGTGTAGATAATAAAACGATTGAAATACATGCTTTGTTTTAATTGTATTATACATTTAAATTAAATGTGGTAGAAGGAACACAGACGCGAAAACGCTTACCACTTACTCAGTACACCGTTCTGAATCCCACCACAAAGGAAAACTTCATCAGTAATTTAAAAAAAAAAAAAACATGTTGTTTCAAAAACACCCGACGAGTATTTTTTTCCATAGGTACATTTTGACCGTGTAGGTATTGACCTACACAGTCAAAATGTATACACAGTTAAATGGAACAGTAGCTCTTTTTTAATTACTGATGAAAAATTACCATGTGGGAAGGTTCAGAATGACGTAGGTACCTACTGAGTTCGTGGTTTAGTAAGCGTATTAGCGTCGGTGTCCCTTCCCGTCCACCCCATATGGTATCAATGCATATTGGGAACACCTGCATGTCAGTAGCAATGCTGCAGCTGATTTCATTGTGAAGGAACATTGCAACTGATTCGTACGCTGTTTAGTGACTATATCCTGACTAAGCAACACAAATGCGTGAGATTATTGCCCTTGGCCAGTGGCACCACCCGACTGCCTTGTTAATCTAGTGGTTGCATGTTGCTACTTCTGAATGTGAAGCCCCTGGGTTCAATTCCCAGGTGATTTAAGCAGGAAATTTTTAACGCCAGGTCTGGAGTTACAATCACGGGCTAGCCCCCTTACAAAACTGACGAAATGGGGGTGTACTATGTAGATAAGTAAGCTACTTCTTAATCTTCATGGATCAGCTTACCTAGCTAGGTGTGATACTCTCAAGTGAATGTATGTCCATTGACGAAATTTTTTTCGTCTATGTGAAGATATTTTTTTAAATTGTAAATGTCTACAGTGTAGTGAAATGAGAATTTGTAGGATACTAATACCAGGGTAGGTCAGCACGTGTAGCATGACCACTGTAGAAACGGTTTATATTGACGGAAGAATCGACTAAATTACAGATTGTCATTATGTCGATTCTTCCATAGACAAAACTCTTTTCTACAGTGGTCATGCTATGAGTGCAGAAAGATATTATGTAAAATGATACATCAATGTTTTCTAAAAATATTTATTTCAAGTCTATCAATACAATTACTGCTAGGAAAAAGATAACAATATGAGATAATGTTTCTTTTATTGAGAGTCAAGAATTACTTATTGTAGACAGTAACAATTATTGTTAAAATTAATTTCAAACAATAAAGCAAAGCATGATGTCAATACAAGAAATTATTAATCCTGAGCAATGTTATTCAAAAGTGACATTTCACAATAAACATAATAGTAAACATGTATAAAACAATTTCCAAGTTTTAAGAATATCCTACAGAATTCTTGATGTTGTTGGTTACTAAAAACCAAGTTCAAAGTACGATACTGTTGTCTTTGTCCCAGCGATCGCGATGTGAATGTGGAGGTGTATTCTCACAATCTCCACTTATTGCTACAGCTTTAGAAATATTTTTCAAAGAGACGCTGCTTCCTGCAGGTATCAAGGTGGGCTGCTTAGATGATAAACACTTCAACCGTGGAATATGTGACACTCTTTTAGGAATTTTGGAACCTATCTTTTGGTTTTTGGGATCATACACAGTGTTGGCTGATTTAGATCTTGTATGTCCCACATCTGCCTTGTTCTTCATACATGAGAGTGGAGTTCTTGAGCCACTGTTGCTTGCAGACTTAGACTTCTTTGGTGTCTCATTCAGATTAGTTTCTTCATCTTCATATATGAGCAGCCCATCAACATTTTTGTCTGTCTTGGGACCAGTTTGGCGAAGTTCAACATTAGTGCTTTGTAAGACTTTGATCAAAGTATCGTCGGACATAGTTTCAACATTTGAGTCCTTGTCAACTTTAGCTACAACTATTGGTGTTCTTTCAATACCTATAGATGGTGATCGAGGATCATCATCAAGGATCTGAAAAACTGAGCCATAATCCTCATCCTCATTCATATTATCAGTATCTTCAATACTATTCATATTTTCCTCACTATCCTCAAATCTATCCTCATTATCAACATACTCGAAGTTTGTTTCCAAAAACTTTGGTTTAAGTTGATCTTCACTTGATATGTTGTTTTCTATTGCTTCATAAGAAGCTGTGGATGATCCCAATGGTGCTTCTGGTTCTTTTAATGTATCATCTAAAGTTATATTTAGGAAACCCTCGCACAAGTTTCTGGATACCACTAAATCTGGGCTTTTTTCGCATGCTTCAGCACAGCTGTCACAATTGTCGTCATTTTCAGTGTTCAATACAGGACTGGCACAGTTATCACTTTGTTGTCTTAACAATCTCTTTTCATTTGTTGCTTCATCAGTCTTTGAAATTATAATAGGCGTGCGTTCGAAGTCCTGTGTGGGAGAGCGCGGGTCATACGACTGCAAATGGTTCTTTATCACAGCAGAGAGTATAGGATTGTTGTGTATCAGTTTCTCTTCACCATTGCCATTTTCGAAAGTCTTCCTCAGGTCCACGTTTTTAGTAATATTGTGTTTACCACTGGACTTATTCTGAAAGATAAAGCGCAATAAATTAGTAAAAAATAAGAGACAATATAGAAGGCCCGACGTTACAAAAGCAACAAAAAAAAAGCGAGGGAATTCTTGTGCTATTTTTAGTTTAATATTCATAACGTGAAATGCAAATACACACCTGAAGCGGAGTCCGTGATATTTCTGGTGTCGGAGATCGAGGATCAGAGTTATTACAAATGTCTGGAACCTCCAACTCATTCTTAGCTAGAGCAATAGTTGGCGCTTCACTATTGCTACTTGGTTTACTTGTGTTGGTTCCCATTGTAATTTCTAAAAATGATGGACACGACGTACTCAATATAATCCAATACTTCTATTTAATATAACAAACTAATCATTTTAACCAACAGATAGAACGATTAGCTAAATTATTGTTTTTTTTTCGTCCAGCGATCCAGTTGACGAACTCAAAACATTTAACGGCCGCAAATGTCACACTGGATTCTATTTTTGAAAATATTTCGTTCGGAAAACCAGACTAGTGGAAAAAGTATTACAAAATGAAAGATTAATTTAGCTACTGAATCTTTTCAAAATCTTATCATTCAAATTAAATCCTTTCAAGTTTTATGAAACGGTATTTAATTTTGATTGATTGGAATAAAAACAAATAGTTTAGGTCAACAGCTAATCTGCGCCGTGGTTACCACTTCTGAACGAACTTAAGTACAATTGCCAGCCGAAAAAAAATACCACAACCACAGAGACAAGAAATTATTGGCGCGTGACCAAAATCAAAACGACCATCTGGTTTTTTCAATAAATTTCATAAATTACTAACCAGCAACGTTTTTTTTATTGTTTTGTTTGGTGGTTATGTATGTATGATATAGGTAGGTACTTTTATTTTGAGTTTATTTTTTAACCCCCGACCAAAAAAGAGGGGTGTTATAAGTTTGACGTGTGTATCTGTGTATCTGTGTATCTGTGTATCTGTGTATCTGTGTGTCTGTCTGTGGCATCGTAGCTCCTAAACGGATGAACCGATTTGGATAAAAGTGGTGTCGTTTGAAAGGTATTTTTGTATTTATAATTGTTTAGTTAAAAATCTATTTATAGAAATTTGATAGATTGTTGTAGTTTGATTTGCTGGCGTCTGTACCTATATTGCATGCTATTCTCATTTATTAATTTCTATACATACTTATTATATTTTTACAAAATTGTAGAAAAAAAACATTTAAAAATATAAAAATAGTAGCCCACCGGTATCGGGAACAGGGTCCAGAGAGAGGAACCTCCTAACAATACGGGCCGTGTCCAGGAGTACCGCTTTCTGAATCAAGCCCTTGATCCAGCTACCTAACGAGAGCCTCATCAGATATTGGTCGAGGCTCTTGGCAATTAGGCTATTGGCTGATACGACTATCGGCACAATGATCGCCGAGTCCACATCCCACATGTCGACAACCTCGCTAGCCAAGTCAAGATACTTGATTTGCTTATCTTTCTCGGCTTTCACGAGGTTCTCGTCATGTGGAACCGTTATATCAACAATTATTGCGCGCCGCTCTGATCGATCCACCACCACTATATCAGGCTTATTGGCTACAATAGTCCTGTCAGTGATGATGGATTGATCCCAATACAGTGTGTTATTGCCATTTTCGAGAACAGGGTCGGGCACATACCTATAGTACGGCACTTCCGATTCCACAAGGCTTTCAGAGCAAGTTGCTGATGGATAATCCTGGCTAAAAGGTTGTGTCTATGCAAGTTAGTCCGGGGCTTTTAGATTTGAACCCTGCATTAAATATAAACAGCGATTTTTTTCTTGAATCGTGTACTTGACCTTAGCTCTTCAAATAATAAAAAAAAATTAAACATTTTCCGAGACCGGATCAAGCTGAAAAAGACGAAAACGCGTTTTTGTGAATAAAAACATGGGAAAAAATGTTAACAGAACAAATTTAGTTACTTTAGGTAAAGAATTGGTGACAGTAATATATTTTTTCAGAATTAAACATTTTCGTCCACGGAAATTACGGTAAAAAAACATTTACGAAATTTTTGGATTGTACTTAAGGCAAAAATATAAACAGCGGTTTTTTTACATAAAATAACTTAAATTAATATATTACACCGCCAATAAACAAAATTAAACAAATTGTACTACCGGAAGTTATTATTACCAGTTTTTTTACAATAGCGGTTGAGGCAAAATGGTAACAGGGTTTAATTTAGTTTAACTTTCATCTAAAGGCTATTTCTAACCTATTTACACGAAAATTAAACACTTTAAAGCAAATCGTGAAAAAAAAATCAATTAATGTTTACGTAAAATACGTCTGCAAGCTTCATTCTTGTATTTGGCGCAGCACGTTCATAGGAATTTGATCTTTCCGTAATTGAAATAAGGTATACAATCGCGCAACTCAATAAAACACCGACTCAAACAACAACACAGTCATTTGCACACTATGAACGCAGCGCTTATCTTGTTTACGCACACTAGCACATGCCGTACGCCGCAAGCTGCTTAGCGCTGACACCGTGCATCGTAATTTAATTTTTATTTTGACAATATTAATTATCGCTCTAATTTGTTTAATTTTGGGGGATTAAGGTTTGCATTTATATATTTCTCATTATTAAATGAATTTAAATCCTGTTACATTTTTGCCGTAAGTAGTATTTAAGATTTTTTGATTTTCTTGATTTTCTGTGAAGTCCGGAGCAGAATTTGTTTAATTTTGATAATAATAGTTAGACATGGTGATATAAATCATTTTTGCACTATTTTTGTCCTGTTAATATTTTTGCCTTAAGTACGAAGTCAAATTATAAGATTTTTTTAAAAAAACGCATGTTCCGTGGACGAAAATGTTTAATTTTCTGACCTACTTGTAGTACTCAATCTGTTCTACAAATACTCCAAATAAACATACCTGTTTATATTTTTTTCCACCAAGTTAAATTCATATTAGACGTTTTCTAAAAAAAAACATATACGCGGAGGTGAACTTTTCGCGGGATACAGCTTAATATACTCTCCTGTCCATACCCTATACATTCAATGAAAAAAATCGCTGTTTTTAATTAATGCAAAGTTAGCCTAATATTCGGCGTAAATTCCCCGGACTAAGTATTCTCCGTTAGCTGGACGAGAACACCCGGAGATAATGTGACGGATCGATTCGCCCGGACGGTGGCATTGCATGCTATTATTATTATTATGTTGGAATGTGATCTACTCTAAACAAATCCGGTATTTACCATCTATTATGCAAATAAATATAAGTACTTGCACTACGTTATTCGAGTGCCAAAAGATTCATGTAGCACTGTATCTAATTTTGAAGATTTCTAGAAAACCATCAGAAAGAAGTAGATAGGTAGGTACTGATTGACCCCAAGTATGTATCAATCAGTACCTACCTATAATACAACTTTTGGTTGTATATTATGTTGATATTGCTGATAACCTGTATTGTCCCATTGTGCACTGCTGGACAAAGGAGTTTTCCCGTGACTTTCGATCCAAGTCTTGTCATGCTTCGTGATGCCCGGCCCTAGCTATTACTGGCTATTTTAACTCAACTCATTAAAAATTCATTGAGTAATTTGGGCATACGCTAGATGGACTTGGCCAGTCTAGTCGGCAAGTCCCACCTAAGCTTAAGAGCTTTTTTGAGCTACGGTAGTATAATAGGTGTTTTCAATCAATCAATCAAATCATTTAATTCGGATAACAAAGACCATACTTACAGATATACCTTACAAACTATCATAAGTACATATTTATAAAAACTACGAAAATATTATTAATTAAACTATTGTGCAGGAAGTGACGGCGTCGCCGTCGTGTTGCGCTGCGTGATGTCGCGTAGCCTTCCGCGGAATCGCCGATACATGACACCCTTCGGCCAAAGCTCCTCCTTGAGGAAGATCTCGATTATGATGAGTTGGATGTCGCACCACGAATGACTTGAAATTCGTGTTGTGGCGCGACTGCAACTTCTCGACCCTCAAGGTCCAGCTGGTCTTCACTCGAACATACTCCACGATCTCCTCAACCTTCGTGGTGTGATGTAGCCGGGACACATTGCCGGACGCAGCATCATATTGGGTCCTGCCGGTGCGGTCCCGCACAGGTTCCGACTAGAAGGCTTCTTCCTCTACTTTAACTCTTCTTTATTTTTTTTCTGTCTTTCGTTTTGGGTTTGTTAACTTGAAGGAAGACGCGAGGTGTGGAAGTGTGGGCAAAACAAACAAAAAAAAAATTGTTGTTCGTTGCTTTAAGTACATAATACGTTACACACCTTGAGTTGGGGGGACGGTGTTGAAAAATTAAATAAAACAAATTATAATAAACAAATAATTTTAAAGTTAAAAGTATCACAATTAAGAACTTATATTAGATATTTTGACTTGATTAATATTAAACATGGTTAGGAATTTAAATTATTTAGGTAGAAAACCCACGTAGTAATTAAATTTATAATGACAGCACGCATATTGAGACCTCGGTACGGACAGCATCGCAGTCAAAAAACACTGTCACATTTTTATATTATCAAAAAATATTAAATGTTAAAAACAAAAAAGACTATTTTGTGCGCTTCGGTATACATCCTAGATCGTAGGTCCAAGCGCCTCGTCGGCAGATAGCGCTGGACCGGGAGCTCCATTTCCAACCGCGTGCGCATCTCACGCGGCAACTGGATCCCTCATTGAGCCCCCAACCGTTTGGTGACGTCACTCCTTTGCAGCTCACCCTCCCATGTTCAGGAGGCGGCGGCGGGTGACACCACGTGCGTGCTGGAATGCACAGAGATATTTGTAAATACTTGAAAATAACAAAGTCAAGCATTCCTTTCCGTGTGGGAGAGTAAATAATGAGGAATTTCAGCAGTTTGTGTTTATAGCCATACCGCGGAATGGGGAAATGGGCAAGATTGTTATAGCTAGAACAACCTTGTACCTATACGACAAGAGCTCAACCTCAGGTTAAACTCTCAAGTCCTCTGTGGTAAATAGGTAGCTGTTATTACATTTACATTTGATTAAATTGGACGGACGCTCAGTTACACGAATTACACCCACACGTATGTACCTCGTTATGAACCAGACAGACGTTGACATAGCCAACGAACAGACTGTCAGATGGTTAGACTGATAAAGGGACCTAACAAAATTGTAAGGATAAACTGGTTCTTTTTTATACAAAATAGGTAGGCAAATTAAAAATAAATCTAAATTAATCTAATGTTGTCTGGCACGCTACATAATTGGTTTAAATCAAACGAAACTATTTTGTTTTCTGGCAGATCTACAGGAAGGTACAGTACGTAGGTACCTACCTAACTAAGTACTTAACATCCTAAATAATCATAATATTTGCATTTTAATAAGAGAATCGTTTGTCTCAGATATTAAATGTTTGGCTGCTTCTTCGATAGTATTTTGACTTTGTTTATTGGTAAGATTTGCTTATAAACATGCAAACAAACATTCATAATAATTATTGTTTTAATATGTGAAGTGTACATCGTATGAATCATGGTGATAAAAGAACATTTAAATGTCCCAAGGCCTTGCTGTTATGACTCGGCGGCACTGTTTATACCAGAGATATATTCCCTTTGTTTTTCTAGTTGATGCGACAGTAGTGTGCAATCCTATTAAATTACACAAAGTGTATGTAATGATTAATGACTTACCGCTACAAACGGGCAAATGTCCCGACCACTTCATTTCGTCACCACATGTTAAAGTCTTTTGTCCTCGGAATTCAGCTTTGGGATCTCGGCATGTAAAATTGCACGCTTTATTTTCAGCTCCACAATGAGGCACTAAATATTTGGGTACAGGACAAGACTGAACCAACACATGTATCTGCATTTTGCATGTTTGGAGAATCTGGAACGTAATTACAACATTATTGTTGAAAGATGTGAAAATTTATGATCGCGATTTCCACTTGCAAAAATAAACTTACTTCGTCTTTATGCGTGATCCGACCGACGACCACGTGGGACCCTTCTTTCAGTACAGACCCGAATTGAGGACCATACATATGGACGAAACGGACATTCCTTGGCGGTTTTTTTCCTGAACAGGACAATATCCGAGGATATTGTAGCTTTGCGCGATCAACGCCAGGTTTGGCGATCAATGTTCTATCAGGAGGACATCGTACGCAGATATCTACAATAATTTTCAAAATATTAATTGCCTTGAAATAAAAAGTTATTACGCAAAAATGTTTCTAATGACAATAACCTTCATCGATGTTGTTAAACTTGTCATCTCTGGCACGAATTGGCAACGATCTTCTGCGGTTCACTTCACCCGCTCGTACCACTCCTCGTCCAATGTAAATGGACGACACTTCATTGTTTAAGTTCTTCCTATTAGTTTCTTTAATATATGCATCAGACTGGTAGAAGAGCCTGGGGTCTTCTCTTGGTTGGTATACTTTACCCGTCTTCTCTTTGGTAAGTGATGGGGTATCGTACCAAACGTGCATCGGCGGCCGTAACTTGGAGAACCGGCTGCTATAATTGTCATAATCATTTCTTCTGATGTGATCAGTTAGTATAGAACGGCGACTGTGATAATTTGATGAACGGCTGTGATATCCTTCTTTCGGTAAAAGTTTTATTCTGAAATTAGAGAAAACATTTGAATTTCGATGTGGACATTTATAACTGGTATGTGAAGTGTGAATTTGCTAATGACGATTGCAAAGAAAAAGTAAGTACAGTCACGTCCACCAATATATGTATATACACTTTCCTAAATTTAAAACAGATTTTCGCGAGAAGTAACGATTATAACTTCGAGAGATCTATTTCATAATAATATGAGTTCCAAAAAACTATGTTTGCAAACATGAAATTTAAATGATAACAGTCGGAAAAAATCTTTTTTTAAAGTTGTTAAGTGTTTACATATTGGTGCTCGTGGCTGTAGGTAGGTATACGTTTCGTCAAGGTTTCACCTCAAAATTTTAAATATTTAAACTAAGAGCACTATTGAGGTTTTCACAACATGAGAACTAGAGCTTGTAATCTGTTTAGGCAGTCAGGTATGCTATAGGAATAGAATTGACGTATGGTTGCTATTTCAGCAAGCCAAATGTTAGCTTTTCTGGATAGACTATTTTGACAGGCACTTATCCATGTTTTGATTTGAAGTTATTTACGATTATGCGTAGCTCTTCGTACGTATGAATAAGTTGTTTGAAGATACTTTTAGAGTGAAACCCCTAATGTGATTAAAGAAAAAAACTACGTTATGAGTTTAATAAAAATATTGAATACTGGTGCCAAAAACTTGACGTCAGTTGTCTAACCTGTTGATGTCTATGTCCGGTTGGCGGGCTCGCAGTGATCCTAGAAAAAATTAACATAAAAATGTTACTACTTTATATATCATTTTCCACCTTTTTAACTTCGATTTGAAGTCACACTTCCGTGGGTTCGATTTTAATTCTTCTAAAGTAGGTATCAATAGGAAAAACTTCGTAAAAGCTGACAATGCCCTACATCTGTGTTAGGTTAGGCAGACGTAGTACCTGCCTATATTCACATTTCTCTGATGTAGGTAGACACTAGGAGGTGAAATTCCCAACAAACCAAATTACACTTTGAACGACCTTGGGTTCGAACCCTGAAACTCGAGCTGTTTAGCATGATAGTCACATTTGCGACCATCTGGGCGAACAAAGCGGCCAAGAATTCCACGAATTCTAAAAGATTTGCAATTAATGTAATTATTGTAACAGTCAATAAGTAACACATTTCATCTACAATCAAGAAGAGATATAAACTACATAAAGTATCTGGCACCATTCCCACATTCCACTGCAATTGCAGGTACCTACATCATGATTTTTGTTTGATATTATATGCATAACATGACGCTGGAATGACGCAGTCACTGGAATCAGCTAGGAATAAAACAAACTACACCATCGTTCCTTTCATTCCATTTTCATTACATTCCATTTTCATTCCAAAATCTACTTATTAATTGTATTGGTTGCTGAAAAATGTCTGACAGAACGAAACGCAAAATTTCAAGCAATAATTTATGGATGCTGACAATGATCCAAAGACAACCGAATCGGGATACAATGCTTAACATTTCTGCTGGCTCTTGCACCATAATTTCTCTTATTCCATCAAGTTTTCTGCATGAGTCGACAAACCAACTCCTATTTTCTTATAGGCATAGTTAAAGAAACCTTAACACTCCGAGGTGGGATGGAAAAAAAATGATCTTACTACTCTCCTTTTGTACTATGATGGTTTCTAGTTAGACAACTTTGGGGATTGTACGCTTCTTACAGTCAAATGAGAAGGTCTACGATTTCCTATCTTACCTTATCTGTGGACACTATCTACACTATATCAAATGCCGTGATCGTTTTGTTTATCCGTGATCATGACGTTTTTACTACAGGGCCGAAATATCGGGTACTCAAAACAAATAGAACATGGAAAAAATATGGTAAATCCTTCTCTAGTGTTATCAATAGTGCTAGTGACCATGTCAGTTTAAAAACTTATATCTACGCTGTGTTAGTCTTATCTTATATTTGGTAATTTGTCATCATTAACAGCACGAATTCACCATTGCTTGGCCATTTAGGAGTTTAGGAATCATCACACACTGCAAGCGTAGCATGACCACTGTAGAAACGAGTTTTGTCTACGGAAAAATCGACATAATGACAGATAGACAATGACAATGTGTCAGACAAGGAAGTCGACAAGATATTTTTGATCTAGCGATTGCAAGAGTATGATTTCCAGGATTCGATTACCAGGTCAGGCAAAATGATAATTAAATTATGTTTTTCCATCAGGAATCTCTCAGTAGGAGTCATAGTGTCTGGATTTGTGCCCAGTTTTATTTTATTTTATTTATTAGGTAAAACAAACAATTACACAATAAAAATTACAAAAAGTTAGGACACAGAAATTATACAAATGTGAAATCAAACACGTTCATGAGACAGTTTGGTTTTTAGACTAACGCATGACGTTGTAAACATTAAAAAACAAACAGTTGTTAACAATAGGCTCGCTCCCTATTACATAGTACTTCATTAACGTAACTGACGAAATATAGGTGTGTTATTAGGTGCCTCTACCTAATCTTTCGGAGATTACAGGCGTGATAATATAACAAACGTTAGGTCATGCTCGAATAATTTCTATTATCCCAAGTATTGTTCGTTTCTTTCTGTGTGGGAGGTCAATTAGCTCTTGACAATCACCAGCTTATAAATGATACGAATCGCATAAATGACATCAGAAATACGCACAAACCCATAAAGCAATTACAGACATTGCAAAGCATCTGTAAGTGGCTTGGTGCAATAAATTACTTATTGACCACCCGTACATGCAGCGTTAAAATTATTGACGTCACAATTGTGTGACCGCTATCTATAATGCGGCTTCTAGTCATTTATCAAACCATTAAAGCTTCGGCTAACAATCCTTTTAAGGATAACCTATAGATTTGTAGTTACTTTAGAGAAGATTTGAAGTATCAGACCTTGGAACCTTTCGTTTTCACAGCAGTAAGATTGTGTTTTTGGCATAATATACACGTTTATGTGTGCGAATTGAGTGCTCCTTTTTTAAAGTTGATGATATTTTTTTTTTAGATGGAGTTTGGTAGGTTGGCAAACACAGCGAATTATTTGGGATTTTCATATTAATTGACTTCGATCAATATTAATGATCGAAGTTAATTGATATAGGTACCTACCGAGTTTCAAAAATATAAAGCCACTAACTAGATATTTCACATCATACCGGTGTAGGTATTATACTTTCTTAATGAAATTCAAACAGATTAAAATAAAAGTCAAATCTAAAACAAAAGGTTTCTTAATTAACTCAGGAAAGTTTAACTGAAGATGTACGTAGGCAGTAACAAGTTCTAGTTTAAAAGATGAGCCTTTAAGAGAAAAGAAAAGGAAGTTAGCAAGGCATTCATGATTCAATAGAAAAAAACAAAAGGCTTTAAAAAAGATAATATTCAATTCAATTCATATATAGACACAATGATCTTTAATTTGGTTAGATAGTACCTACACTTAGAAATATTTTAGTAATTAAATAATAAACAAACAAAAACACGCCACACAATACAATATGATAGAATGGTATGTAATATTTGTGGGCTTTTTTTCAATTTCACTTCTGGGCGCGGCTACCTGGAGAGCGTCTTCAATACCTCCCCTTTAACTCTCCAGCACGCGTAGCATGACCACTGTAGAAACGAGTTTTGGCTACGGAAGAATCGACATAATGACAGATAGACGATGACAATGTGTCAGTTTTTCAATTATTCCATCGACATAGCCCGTTTCTTCGGCGGTCATGCTACGCGTGAAGGTACTCTACCAACCATCACCAGCCATCGCTGTGCGCGCACTCATTAATCATCTCTGATTAGTGGCCAAAAATACCGTGTTGTTAACTACCAAATAATAATATTGGCGAGAACGTGAATGCAACTAAACGAATGTGAAAACATTGAAATTACACAACCAGCGATATGAAACATCCCATGACATGTCTTGGACGAGAAACTGCGTTTTCAGACAGATGTAATGTGTTAATGTATTAGAGGTTACAATTCAGGCAAACGAAAAAAAGTTTGAAGTACAGGAACCTACAGAACAGCTAAAATCAGCAGGTGCCGTCATGTTTGTACTTACCTGATATGCCTAACCTTGTCCCAAACTATCTTGGGGTCGGCTTCCAGTCTTACCGGATGCAGCTGAGTACCAGTACTTTACATGAAGCGACTGCCTATCTGACCTCCACAACCCAATAACTGGGTGATACGATACCCCTTCATAAGACTGGATGTCAGACTTTTGGCTTCTGACTACTCGTAACGAATGTCAAAGATCAACAAATGTCAGCCGGGGCCAACGGCTTAACGTGATTTCCGAGGCACGGAGGAACCTCGATATGTAATAATGGTCACCCATCCAACGACCAACCTCGGCAAGCATGGCTTAACCTTAAAGATCAACCCGTGCGGCTGTTATTAAAAGGCGTGACTTTAAGTTAGTGTGTAAAGGAGCCATAAAACTAAGTAACGATGGATGAAATAAAGGAGTAATGGCGTAATTCCAATTAGCCAATTAATAGTCCATTAACATAAAGAAACTTATAACTACGTATGCAAAATAAGCTGTTGACAATTAATAAGAAGCTATTGAGATATTAAAATAATAACGTACGCAATTGCATGCAAATCGTCTGCAAAATGTTCCTTATAGTACCTTTAACTTTGCTTGTATATCGTCATTTGAATGTCTGCTAATGTTTCCTTTCATCTCTTTGAAATGATGTCATGTATAAAATAATGGTTGATGATCTAAAAGTATGATTCTGTTGTTTGTTTTGCTGTTCGTGTTAATCGATCGTAGATATTCTAAGCAGTTCTTAACAACTTGTATCTTGTAAGTAGTTGATATTAAGATACAAAAACGTAACTGATTTATCAATAGAAATCGGCAAGTCACTGGCTTAGTCAGATTTTTTTGTATAACATTTCCATTTGGAGTTGTTTGTTATTTATATGATGTCGTTGTCGCTTAATTGATTCGGTATACAGTAGTTAAGTTTTAAAAGCTTAATCTAAGCTTGAGTTTTGAGCCAGCCAAAGATTCAAACACTCCTAAGTGCCCCCTGGTTAGTCTCCTTGTGGACAGTCCCCAACCAGCTTTTATTTAGCCTTTGAGTGTCTGGTCGTTGCCTATAAACCACTCATCTTCAAACGGTATCTACAATTCTCATTGGAGACCTTCAATACAGACTTTCTTCATTGAAATAAAAGTTCAATACAGATGGTACAGATGCTGTACCCACTGGCAGGGATGGCGCCACCAGAAGTTTGCCGAAGAGTGGCAAGCTCTAATGAAAGAGCCAAAATGGCTTCAGACACACGACACCCTCTGCTTCTAAATACCCTCGTGTCGCAAAGGCTGAAAAGCCGAAACAGTTTTTTGAAGTGTGTCACCCCGCTCACTGCTCACGAGCCGTCTACGGAGAGACTAACGCTGTGGCGAGGTAGTGCATCCTTACCCAACCCATTCGTTCCACCTGCTAAAAGTCTCCCACATAGATATGAGTTCCCATGGCTGACCTGGAAATCTTTAAATAGACATCGGACTTAGCTTGCAGAAAGGAAAACCTGCTCAGGTGGAGATTCATTAATGACTCTGCCCTGGAGTGTAAATGTGGTGCTGTTCCACAAACGATCCGGCATTTAATATCGTGTCCTGCTGTTTGCTCATTACAGGAATTGATGGACACTACAGAGGGCGCCAAACTAGTGGCTCAGTTCTGGGCCGACACAATTTAGATTGCCATCGACACGCTAAGAATGTGCCTATGCCCCCAAAATAGTTGGGAAAAGACTAGTTTTTGATGATAGTATTGTTTACAGTTCATTGGGATTCTTTGGAGGACTTAAAATAATCCAAGTTTAGGGATTTTGTGCTTTGGGACGTTTTAAAAAGATTCTTGTTTTGAAGAGTTCGTCGGTATCTCGTTCTTCATCTTCATTTCTTCAATCAACTACGTCATTTTTGGAACTTACTTCCTCAAGCAGTAATTTCTTAAGCGTCATCTACTAGCAACATCCTGAAACATCGTTGGTATAAAAACACTCATATTCACTCGCACGACGGTCGACTTCTGAACCTTCAATGCAGTGCACTACCATTAGCTTTAAAATATAATGTTTACTAGTTTCAAAAACTATGTGGTCCACCACAGTCAAATCACTCTTCTCACATTAATTTGATAATTGAAAATATCATCTGCTGACAGTACTTTAAAGTTAAACTGGCTTTTAATTGCGTTATCAAAATAAAAGTAAATCGGATCCTCCGGGACGGGGGCCTCGGGGATCAGGTACTCAGGGAATAACCCCTCCTGTCCTGCTCTTTGTGTAACTCCAGCTGCACTTTGAGGGACCTTGCCACAGCCCAAACCGTCGTTGTGGCAGAGTTCTGGTCTAAAGTCATCATCATCATAATCATTTCAGCCCAAAAGACGTCCAGCCCAAGTGTCGCTTCATTGAAATTTTGGAGGGTTTTGCCATAATCGCCACGCTTGGCAGGCGGGTTGGCGATCGCAGTACGGTTGTTACTAAAGCACAGAGAACGCTGCTGCCCATTCTCTAGCAAATCCTTAGTCGCCTATTACGACACCCACGGGAAGATATGGGATGGTGATATTCTTTACGTCCGACACAATACAGCGCCCAAAGTGGTCTTTAAGTGAGCTAATTAACTCAAATAATTACGGGAATCATCGATTCGACGAGGAAGATACAACTACAGCTTCACCTATCATTAGTAAATAAGGCTTTGAAGATGGAACGGGTATCTAAAGAATTATAATAACATAGCAACGGAGATTAAAATTAAAAACTCGTGTTTGTACTTACGCATTTACCGTTGATACGCAAAATATACCAAAAAGATTGTCAATGACATTATGCACATAGTGTCAACCTACATACTAGATTGTTATCTGCAATGATAATAATTATGATACTCTATTGAAGTTATTTTACCCTGAACTTAACCCGCGGGAAATGTAGACGAGTGGAGGCGGCATATCATTAATTTTGAAATGTTGTCTAGACATTGGTCTGAGTTGGGGAGACTGGTTTATTTTGTAGATTGCAAGAAGTGGCAAGAATTCTGACGGTAACTTATGCATGTTCTTGGAAGAAAGAGGAGAAAAATTGTATTTTTCAAATGAAAAAGAAAAACAAACAAGAAATAATGCCCGTTAAAATGATACATGGTGACGCATAATCTGATAACTCACTACCTCTGATGTATTTATGGTCATGACTCCTGTTTATAAACAAAGACACACATTGTGATAATCAAATATAGATCTTTTAGACAATTTATAAATCAACAAACGCCATAATATAATTAGTATCATCGTTTCAGAAGTTTACGTTCATTGTTGTTGTTTTCTTAACCAATTGAGACAGTTTAATGTTTTATTTATATTTTATGATGAGTTATTAGTAGCGTTCTATTAATAAAAATCAAAGTAATAGTAGCAGTAACTTCCTGATTTTTATGAGCGAGTGATAAAAGATGTATGACTTATACTTTTAATAAAAAATATATCAAGATGATTCGATAAAAGAAATAAATTGAAAACAAAATATGTTATTGTAATCTTAAATGGAAAGTTTTTATATTGTATCAAAAAATTCTGCAAAATGTGCTTTTTGTGTAAGAAAATTATAAAAGTGAAACAAAAAATACTTACCAATAATACTGAAAATTAGCAGAGTAAACACAACTGACATCTTGTGGCGAACATTCGCGAAGATAAACGAAATAAAAATTTCACTAACTACGTTACAAATAATTTCACAAGTCCGCGACAATATTTGCACTGAAATTGTCGGCGTAGCGTGCGCTGTAACCAAAACCGACAAAGGCAAGTGATCGCGAAAAGCGCGCGAAAACCACTAGTGTCGGAAGCCCAACTCAGCGTGGCGAAGTCGTGGGAGGAATGCTCACGTGCCAGAATAGCATATAAGAAGTTTATAAACAGGTTATTGAAGTACATGCATTATATTATTGTTTTGCATACTCGTAATTTGATATCAATATCACTTATATACTTTTATTTAGGCGAAACATCCAATTACTTGCTTATTAGCGTCTAACGTTTGTTAGCATCTGAACTCGTCTGCACAGGTCATAATTGCACTGATTTAACCATGATTTAACAATTAACAGGTCTCGCTCACGTTAGCCCCTTTTAAGTCTTTTTTTATCTATTAAAAGGCACGGTTTTCGGAAGAAGAAAAATAGAGAGACGACCTACTAGCGTATTGCTAGGACTATCTCGCGTTGCCTCAGGAAATGGATACATTGGAGATTTTGTAGGAGCCCTGGATGGCTTGAGGCCATGGCCCAAGCTCCAAGCTGGGAGGAGGCCTGGATTGCTTGAGGCCTTGGCCTAGAAGTGTGCTACTGACGCTAAGTAAAAATACGAAAAATTTCGGATTGATATAAGCAACAGGTTTCTAATGAAAATCAAGAAAAAAAAAACAAAATGAAGATACTGATGTACTTTATTTGGACGATACTGTACAGTTTACGTTTTACAAAATTGACTTTACTACCGCACTTCCACAAACTCACGAATAACGATAATTATTATTGTACCTTGTATTCAAAGCTTTCGCGACAGCTTTGAAGCAAGGATTTATAAAAGAATACGTTTGTTGCAAGATCTTCCTTGGAACTTGCAATTTTCATAATCTTTCTTCTCTGGCTCCAAAACAAGGATTGATGAAACAATCAATCGCGGCTGTCAGTACGTAGATCGAGACAGTTGTAAGTCAGAAACTGGAAAGTCTGACAGCCATTCTTACCAAAAGGTAACGAGTTAACCAGTTCCGGTTATATAGGTCAGATGGAAGGTCACTCCGATCGAGACAGTTGTAAGTCAGAAACTGGAAAGTCTGACAGCCATTCTTACCAAAAGGTAACGAGTTAACCAGTTCCGGTTATATAGGTCAGATGGAAGGTCACTCCAAGTAAAATGCTGGTATTTAGCTCAATCCAGGCAAGTTTCCAAACCGTAATAAAAAATACTATTTCGCAGGCTACCTTAGGACAACCCACTATAAACATTTTTTTCTTTCAAGCGTCAAGGCTGGAGAGACTAAAAACCGACTTCAACATAATAAGACAAAAATGGGCTAGTCAGTCGTGAATAAAATCCAGATCAACATTGGCATCCTCTCGCTCTGATCCTTGTTACAAGCCTTCGACATCTGAATGATATTGTTATCAGACGTGTTTGTTGCAGGTGTGGTAGCAGCAGGGATGGTAGGGTGGGTTGGGGCAGGTAAAGGCCTGACAGGGGGGCACGCAAGGGTTGCACTCGCCAGGGTACCACACAGTGCGCGCGTACCTGCCGCTTGGCCTCGTGCAAGCGCCGTGGTTGAAGCAGTGGGCCTTACACGGGAAGTCGTAGCAGCATGGTCTGGGAAAGAAGTTATGCAGGTTATTTTGTGTGGATCGTTTTCCTTAACTTGATTTAGCATACTGGTTGTTTGAGACAAACAAACAAAAAACAGAAACAAGTCTTGTTTAGATTTTGGTGAAATAAGAAAGGCGTTTTAGAGATAATTAATTGCAGACGTTTGACAATTTTTTTTACAAAAAAATAACTGAGTTCAAAATAGAAATTGCACCAGTATTTTATTTTACCAGAGAAATCGATAAAAAAACACGGAGAAAACAAATACGCAATTTCATTTACTTGGATGATATACTGTTTTACATTTTTACCAGCTATTTTGATTTATAAACCAAACTACTTAACCGATTTTCATGAATTTTCTATAGGACCAATTGGAAAGTATATCCTTTCACAATTTCGATTCATAATTGACGGAGTTATGAGGTAACAAACATACGAAAAAGAAACATTCAGTCTATTGATAACGTCCTCCTGTTTTGAAGCCGGTTAAAGAATGGGAGAAAATACCACTATCTGAAAAGTCCCTCTTTACTATTCGTAAGAAAGATTCAATGAAGGCAAGTCTCTAATTCTGTAAAACAATATTTTAAAATACACAAATAACCAGTATTTTAACCTGCTATTTGTCTTTGAACAACGAGCAACCTATTTAACTTTACTAATCTTAAACGGGCCATTACAATACTACCGTAGTGCCGCACTAATCTTCTTTAACAGTCAGTTTCAAGATTTAGCATGCCTGTAAATCTTTGACTGTCCATTAAAATGTTTCAATGCGTTTACTGGCTCACCTGTTCATTCTCCTAATTTCTGGTGATACCACGCAACAATTGCAAGAGGAATATACCAAGATAGACCGATATTTGTTTATTTTTCGTCATCAGCCTACAACAGTCCACTACTGGACATAGGCCTCTCCAATTGGACGCCACTTAACTCGATTCTCGGCAACTCTCTTCCATTGGCTACCAGCTCCCTGCGAATATCGTCGCTCCACCGAGCCTAAGAGCGTCCCACCTTACGCTTGTCGATTCGCGGTCTCCACTCAAGAACACCCAGCGGTCATCTGTTCGTTGGCTAATATGGCCGGCCCATTGCAACTTCAGCTTACCTACTCTGTAAGCTAGGTCGACAACTATGGCTCTATCTCTGGTTCTTCTAATTTTAACCTTCCTTCAATAAGGATGAATTAGTTGATACTTATTCCCTACACAGCGAAGAACTCCACAAAACAGTTGTTTTCCAAATGACAACATATAACTTGTGTCTTTTTCTTCGACACCAGGGCTTTACCAGCATATAACTAAGTCCCTACAACAGCATTACTGAACTATTTACCTCTCAACTGGTGCGTTGCTAGGACATCCCCAGTAGTAGCAAGCACATTCCCTCTGGAAGGGCTGCGGCCTAGGTTGGCCGCACCGCGGTCTCTTGTAGTAGACACTGTACTCTCCCTTCACGCAGCCGAACCTCGCTGGGGGTCGACAGCATTCGTACCCACGTGGCAACACAGACATTCTTGTGAATTGTAAACCTGCGTGGTAGGATTTGCAAACTGCCAACTTTTTTGGATTATCTGTAACAAAGTGTTTCTTAGTATTAGTTAGTCCGAAGGTTTGCCAACCAGTCTTACGTCATTCCAGTGACTAGTTATTGGAGGTCAGACATGGTGTTGCATCCAGTTAGACTGGAAGTCGACCCCAACATATTAGGGAAAAGGCTAGCCAGATGATGACTTTATATTGTAAACGCGAAAGTTTGAGAGGATGGATGGATTTTTGTTGCTCTTTCACGAAAAAACTACTGAACGGATTTTAATGAAACTGCACAGTGGTATAGCAACTTCACAATAGTATAGCTTATAAATTAGATTAAGCATAGGCTATAATTTATGAAGGTATGGTTTATAAAAAAAAATATGCGGACGAAGCTGCGAGCGGAAGCAAGTGCAACATAAAAATGAACTACTTTTCTACCAAATTATCAGTAACCGAATATTAAATTAAACATTGAAACTTGGTCAGGCTATTTAGTGCCTAGATTTAAAATGTGCTGAAATTCAAATGCGGTCAGTAGTCTCAGCCTTGTTTGGTATCTAGATTGAGCAATGACTAAGCGTTCCAACAGACATAATATTGTATTACGAAGTACGAGTATGTATGAAGACATGCGAGAAACGTGATGTCGCGTCATTGCTGTTATGTGACGTCATTGTTGAGAGATGGCGTAATAAATAGAGAGTTGTAATATTTAATAGATCCAGGAATTCCTTATCATCATCTGCCAGCCACTGTCATTCAGCTGCTATGCCATCATCATCGTCATTTGCTTACTTTTCCGAATTATGTTGGGTTCATCATCATCAGCCTATAATGTTCCCACTGCTGGGACACAGGCCTCCTCTCTATGAGAGGGCGTGGACTGTAACCCACTACGTGGGCCCAGTGTGGGTTGGTAGATGTCACATTTCTTCGATTTTTTAGTTCTAGGACTTGCTGGTTTGCTCACGATGTTTTCCTTCACCGTTTTTGAGAGCAGCGGTCATGAAATAAATTACACAAAGTAATATGCCTGCCTGGGTTCGAACCAACAGCTTACTGCTCGTAAGTCGGGGATGCTACCACTGCGCCATCACTGCGCTCAGTCGGGGCTGCCACCACTGGGCCACCTGTTGGGGTCAGCTTCTAGTACCAGTATTCTCATAGAGCCACTGCCTACTGACTGACCCCTTGGTATGACTGGTTGTCAGACTTTCGGGACACTGACTACCTGTAACGACTGCCAAAGATCTAGAAATGACAGCCAGGCTTAACGTGCTTTCCGAGACACGGGGGCAACTCAGGTATGTAATGGATGGACACCCATTCGCAAACTGACCTTGGCAAGCACTGCTTAACCTCGAAGATTAACCCATGCAGCTGTTATTATTTCGCCACAACCCTTATCTATGAAATACCATGTTGGTTGAAATGTGAAGATAAATAAATTAAGTGAATAAATACTTACCGTACTTTTTATGGTTTAATGTAATACAATTTTCCAATTTTTTATAAGTTTCAGTGTTTTTTAGAATTTTTTAGAATTTAGACGTTTTTCATACAAATCTTGTTGTGACAGAAATTAATGTCAAAACTGTTTTGTTTGAATCAAGAAAATTTTTCTTTTGTTTTTTATACACCTGCCAATTATGGTGCAACTTCACAAAAAAGATTAAGGGTACAGTAGAATGACGCTTACCGAACCTTTATGAAACTGCCAAGGTACTATAGCGCTTCGAGCATGTTTGCAGAAGCGAGGGTTCCTGACTTTTACGCCATTATGAGGTCGAGGGTCGCATCCCTTTGGCAAAGTTTGAGACGCTCCAGTAACAGTATTTTGAGGGTTGTCGCGTGTAATCTAGCAAGCCCTATATTTGTGCACTGGATTTCTGTTCACCTAAGCGGAAACAAAAAATGACGAAAGAATGTATGTTATTTTTTAGGACTATGGGTACCTATACATACCTCAATGTTTTAATTTGTTTTGAATTATTTTATTGACATTTATTTATTGATGATTTTTATGGATTATTTTATTTTTATGAATGAGTTTTATATGTTTTAAGATTTTCATGGTTTTATAATTTTGATGATATTAATGATTTTGATGGCTTTTAATGATTTTGATGATATTAATGTTTTATTTTTTAATAATTTTGATAATTTAATGATTTTTAAAGATACTTATATGATTTCTTTACTGTTCTCACTATTATATTTGTCTTTAATTGTTGTATATGGGTATTTTGCCTGAATTAAAACACGGCTGGCAGCGACATCGACAGGTCGGCTCCGAGTTCTGGTACGCACAGCTCCATTATGTAATTACCCCCGGCATACTCGGCCGGAGTGTTTAGGGGTTAGTACATACTGACGCTGTCTGTACGACGGCACGGCGTGGCTCTTCCCCTGCGGCGCACTATGGCAGCGTATGCCACGCGGTGTCCTCGAGACAGTGAATGCAATGATGACACCAACCGTCCGGCTCCCTGTTTATGCGACACAGGTACTTCCCGACCATGCACCGAGTACACCTGAGTCGCCCGAAACGACAGGAAGCTATACCTCCCTACAAGACATTTGTCGAGCACTGGTGGGTAGAGCGCAAAAGCCTGGGCCGCCTCCTGGACCTCGCGCAGCTGAGGCCGACGCAGCTCGATCTCTCGCTGCATCGGTCCATCACCCCGCGCCACCATACCAGAAGGGCGAGGACTCTTGCCTCTAGTCCCAGGGCGGCGGCGACCTGGCCAGTGCGCAAACTGCCTCCTAGTAGATTGTGCGATACCCCCTGATAGACCTGATGGCCATCACCCTCTACAGTTTTTGCAGCAACTCGATGCTGCCGGCTGACATGTTAGTGGCCCACACCGGAGCCCTGTACAGGGTTATGGATCGCAAGACCCCTTAGTACAATCTGCTACAGGCGGTGCTCGATCGGGTCCTCCATATTGGGAAGCAGCGTTGCGAGCGCGCCCGCCGACCCTATTAATTTGGGCGCCAACCTCCGCAGGTGGGGGCTGAACTCCCACCGGCTGTCGAAGACCAATCCCAGTTACTTCATGATTGACTTGACAGCAATTTGGGCGCCCCGGACCACAATATGTGACCCTGGCGTCGGCGCCAACCGTGGACCGTGAAAGGCCTCCGACTTGTTGTGGGCCACCTCCAGGCCCAGGCGCCGTATGCGGTCCACAACTAGTGAGATGTTTAACTAACTTAAGCTAACCTCTGCTGCATAAAACGAACTTCCACTTTAGCTATCAAATTGACCCAACTGGGCTTAACTGAAGCTTATCTGCATTGCAAATAGCTTTCAGGCTTTTGGGCTGCGTGACGACGCCGCAGCTGTGTCGAAGCCACGCCGCCACTCTTTCACGTAATCATGTGGACTGCACGCAACCACAGCATCGTCACCCTGAGCACTTACTTTTCTTTACCATTGCTTGAAGGCATTTCCAAAAAAACCCGCCGTATCTCAGTAGTTCCATTCTCTAGTTCCATTATGGGACTACTGGGACTTTTTTCTCCCAGTAGTTCCATGGAACTGGCATTCTGTTTAGTATAAAATTAGCCTCATAAGTTCCAGTACAGTTAAATGGAATTGACCGCAATATATTAACAGATCTGAGTATGTTAGTACAAAAACGTATCTTACAATGTTTTTATTTTTAATTTTCTACCTCTACCTAAGAGAACTGCGGACGATTCTTCTCCAAGAAACTTGGTACAGTAATTTCTCCACTGAGAAGTTTCATTTGCGAATTTTGTAAAATAAATAATAATAAATCAACGGTACAATTTGAGTTGTGTCTTGAGAGCTACTCATATCGCCATGAATAGTGATTCAACAAATGGAGCCGGACAACTTTGAGAAGTCCCGTCTAAAAATTTTTTAAGGTTTGACATAAGATGTTTGCCATTATCAGAACAAAAAATCTGTATTCGTTAATCTACATAGGAGTAGTCTGCAAGCAAGAATGGAATAAACTTCGGTGGGACCTCCACTTCTCGTACGTCATTATAAACTAGTTTATTTACTGTACTTAATGGAACTAATGGGATAAGGTGAAAAAGTATTCTAGTTCCATGGAACTACTAGGAGAAAAAAATCCCAGTAGTCCCATAATGGAACTAGAGAATGGAACTACTGGGATATGGCGAAAAAACCAGCTGTGATTGGCAACATTGTCATTACGCCTAGCGCGATGTGAGATAGTAGACACGCGCCTTGACTGGTTTAACTGCTCGCCATGGATATACTAGATGATATGCAGGTCAGGAGCCCGGGTGACCAGTGGCTACATGGATAAGACTTTGATGTTGTTATTTGTTTATATTCATGTATATTATCTAATGGCAGGCACACAGACTTTGCTATTATACTAATTATAGCATTCCAAGATTAAATAAAAGAACAGTTCTCTAGAAACGTGTATTCTTACACAACAAAAACTTCACTAGTTTTACAGCACTCCACTACCAAACGGGCATGCAGGGTCCGCAGCAGCCGCAGCCGCAGACGGGCACTCCTGGGTAGCTGCATCTCTTGGGGCAGCATACCCCAGGCTCCGTGCAGCAGTAACAAGGGCACGGTTTGCAGCGATTCGGCCGGCAGCAAGGTATCGCAACCGTCTCACAAAGAGGCACAGGTTTCGGCACCGGAGTCATAGGCTAGAAATAAAATGTTTTTTTTTTCTAGTCTAAGTAGTCTAGAAATAATATTGAGAAATATAAAAGTAAACATTTTGTCAGAGTGCCAAGTATGCTGTGATGCCAAAGTTTAATAATTTGACTAAAATCAGAATTCAAGGTCGTTTGTGTGAAAGATGCGCAAGAAAGTTATTAATAGGTGTTGTGAGTGGTAAGTATTCTGGCAATACCTTATCACAAGGAGGGCAGGGCGGCAGACATGGCAAGACCGGACACGGCGGGCAGGGGGCCGGGCACGGCCGGACCGGTGCCGGACACGGCGAGCAGCCACCCCCCGGGCACACGGAACAAGGCCTGAGGTCGTTGCACGATGCGACACAAGGCTTCGTGGAGTACGGGTAGCAGGCTCCGCAAGGACACCCCGTGGCCACGCAAGGATCGAAACTGTAGAAAGGAGCACTCATTTTGATTTTTCGTTTTTTATGTAAATTATAAAATAAATTAAAATTTCATAAAAAAATTGTCAGCAGTATGCAGTGCTTGGTGACTTGTGATAGATTATTTTGTTTTATTTTTTTTTCATCGATTCCTGTGACACCTAGTTTTCACCACCTAGAAAGTTTTTATCTAAAGAGCAGAGCTACAAGATTACCTACAGCAAACAAAATGGTCCGATGGCCCGATAGCGTGAGCACAGCTTACCATGTAAGTACGATAATGGAATCTTGTTAAACACCAAATCTCGCTACCGCTGCAAAATCCAAAAAATGCCAATTAGAACTTGCCAGCTAGTATAATTTGAAAAGCAATGTGTGTCACTGATCCATCTTATGATCTTTATTCTTGTTTCAATATGGTTGCTGTTAGATTGCAGCTGTTAGATGTAGAAAAAGACTGTATTTCAAAGACTTTGTGTGATTTTACCGTTGCTCTATCAGCGATACTGGCGCCAATTCCCATGTAGACTCTTTGCTGGCCACTCAAACTGGCTGTCATCTTCTCGTACTTCTTGACATAAAAAGTATTCAGACATCAAAATTATAGTCACCTGAGAAAAGACAGGAAAAGTACAAAAAATGAAATAAAATTATAACAACACAAAAAAGTTAAAATTTTAAGTGATAAAATAAAACAAAATCTTAAAAAATGTGCGCTTGTGGTTTCTGCCCGACCTGCCCACCAATTTTGCCTTGTGGTACGGGGCCTTGCAGGTACTCGTGTCCCCCGCCGTGCCCGTGCTGTCAGCCATGCTGCCCGCCTCCGGTGCCGTGCACGCCGTGTCCACCATGCAGATGTTGCCCGGTGTTCCGGCAATGTCCGGCCCCCGTGATTCCTGACTGTGTACCGCCCATTGTGCCTATATTACCACCTTGCAGACCTCGCAGGTGTCCGCGTCCAGAACCTTGTCCACCTCCTCCACCGCCACCAGTCTGCTGCCCACCTGTACTACCGTGCTGCCCACCACCACCTTGTTGTGACCCGCCGCCGGTGATTTTCTTTTTATTCATTTTATCGAAGTAGATTTATGATTTAATTTGTTGCATAGTTTAGCATGCCTGCTGGATTTCAGTATTTTAATTCTTTGTTTACTCACAGGTCTGTCGGTGCCCAGAACCAACACCATGTTATCAGCCAGTACTGCCGTGCTGTAACCCGCAGTGTCCTCCTCCTATCATACCTAAGCAGCGTCCTATCTGTCCACGAGCTCCTCCTTGCCCCTACCCGTGCCTGCCCATATGCCGCAGCTGTTGCCCTGACTGCGAACTTGACCCGGTCACACGACGCCGGCCATTAATAGTACATGACAGTCTGTTCCACTGTAGAAAGACTGGCTTGCCCGGCGAGTGTTTCACAAGGACCTCCCCTAACGTACGGTATCAAGTTGAAAACTACGTGAGACAGGTATGCATGTCGCTTCTATTGTTGATTCTCGTGAGCCAATCTGCTTTCGCGATAATTATACTGATTTACTTTTTGTCATTTTTCAGGGCCCTCAATCTTGTTGCTGGCATGCAGTCCCAGTTCCTCTAATTTAGAAAAAGTTTACTTTTTTATGTACAGTGTAGTCTGTGCTATGTTGAATGGTTATGTGACAGAATTTTACAAGTAACGTTGGTGATAGATTTGAATAATAATATTATAATTCAATGTTACGTGTATTTAATCGATTACATAAAATCTTGATAGTTATAATTATAAAATGGTCATAAACACAAGGCTTGTGTGATGCTTAAGGACAAAAAAATAAAATCTAGGAGACTGTGAATCCCTCTTTTGTTAGTGGGTAAAATCTAGGGGGCTTCTAAAATCTATCTGGTCTCCCAAACCGAAAATCCAGTGGGTATTCTATTCGAGATATTCTACTTTTCCGATAGGTTTTACCTGCTTATACCTAACATAATTTTGGTTTCGATGTACTCCCCAGTCACCACCTCCAAGCTCACTTTGGTATAGAGTACCTTAGACCATACATGCACAATAGAATTAAACTATATTTGATCAGAACGTCTTGTCAGGGACAGAACTTACGTGATACAGGTTGAATGAATAAAAGTCGGTAACTGTACCTTAAATGAATTTATTTTGTTCACATCACTATTATCACTATGACGTTTTTCAGTTTTCTTCACTTACGGTTACATAATCAGCGGCATCTGCTTGAAGGCTACATAATCTGAGTGTTGCAACTGTAGATGTTAATGCAAGGGTTGACTGCGTAACACCTTGGTGACGGCGGGCACTTGGTCTCACACACCATCGGCGCACTGGGTCCACAATACGTTTTCGAAGGAGGACAGCAATTAAAAGGTGGACAAGCCGGAGGACAATAGTTAGGCATTCTGACTTTTTTTAAATTTACTTGAAAATTTTGATCAAAGATGGCTCGGTTAACCAAATGAAAACCATATAAGGAATGCACTCCTATTTATAAACATCACTAGGCCTTTGAGATTTTTGGGCGAGTTATAGATTTTGCAAAGAAATCTAGTAAGCCGAAGGTTGGAATTGGGCTGTTCAAGTGTTCAGATAACATAGGCAAACAGTGAGCGGCCGACTGTTTGCCTTCAATTCACCTCCCTATTAGTCCATAAAATGTATATATATATTTTGAATGGCGTGTCCATGCAGTGCGTATAGCAACTGAGCTTGTCTGCCAAGATTTCGGTAGCGCTTCGTTGCTAATTTTCTACAGTTAGCTGCTCACTCGGCCGATTGGCCGCTGAGAGCCAATCAGCGGACAGTCAGCTGCTCACTTTTCGCCTAGTGAGGTGCTCACTCGGTATTGACGGCCGATTGGCCGCTGAGAGCCAATCAGCGGACAGTCAGCTGCTCACTTTTCGCCTAATGAGGAAACAGCCTAAGGCTGTGTCTAACAGTTTGCCTACTGGGGACACAGCCTAAATGTCGTCCCATATAGTTTCCTATCCTTTTGTTCATCATGATCATTTCAGCCGAAAGACGTCCACTGCTGTACATAGGCCTCCCCCAAGTTTCGCTACATTGACATAACATGGGGGGGTTTTGCCATAATCGCCACGATTGGCAGGTGGATTGGCGATTCCTTTTATTCACTGTCGTTCAAACAATTGCCTACGAGTATGTTTTTGGACATATTTTCCTTATTGTTTAAATTTTGTTGATCTACGAACACAGCAGTCTTAAACATCTAAATAATTTATGTATCCTTAATCAACTTTTTAACTATGTTCTTTGTATACCTACTGTTGATGATGAGCTTTTGAATTTAAAGCAAAGTAGCGCGCCTAGAGATTAACATGAACTGAAGCAAGATCTCTAGCTTATATCTGTTGTATGGTACAGAAAATTTTAAATCTGCAGAAAAAAGACATGTCTACGTTTATTTAGGCATCTGCAGCGAGATTGGCTTCACCACAGCGAAATTTTAACTTATAGGAAAAGAAAAACTTAACACCGTTTCACTACGATCCTAAGACTTTTGAAAGGATTTCCGCAGATTTCAACTGGTCTACCGCTAGTATAGCCTTCCGTCCGTGCTAAGGTCTCCTATTAGATTACAGGTAACTATAGCTTCATCTGCTGTTTGTGTAGCCGAGTTTTTTAATTTGTGCTACCAGTTGTTTTGCCTTTGTTCCCGTTCAGTAACAACCATGTTGTGTTACGAGTACGCATTGAGAGAAAATATCCCGACAAGTAACACTCACTCTATGCTACGTTCTTTTTCCCAGAACATATTCACGAAATCAGATGCAGCATGCGATCGCTATTACAGAACCTTACGACCCTTTCGGTCTATCAGCAGCAAAGTGCCCTGCCTGCCCACTGCCACTTAAGTTTGGCAATTTTTCGGGTTAAGGTTATTTAGGTTCTCATTATCATCTGCCTAGCCATTTCTTATGTTGAGGTCGGCTTCCAGTCTAGCCGGATGCAGCTAAAAACCAGTATTTTACATGAAGCGACTGCCTATCTGACCTCCACAACCCAGTTAGTGCTGGGTAATAAGATACTTTTTGGTAAGTCTCGTTTTCAGAATAATTATGGGCCACTGACTACCACCTGTAACGCTTGTAATGCCTGCAAGCTACCAACTACCAGTAATATTTTTGTCGATTATTACCGCTGTCCACCCCTTGCTTGTCCACCCCAGATGGACAAGGTAAACACTTGTCCACTTTTTTCCGAAACTATAAGAAACTTGAAACTTGGTAAGTAGATGTATTCTGTGAACCGCAAGATTTACACACAAAAATAGAAAATTAACAATAAATTTTGGGGGTTCCCCATACATAGAACCAAAACCCAATTTTTTTTTTCATCATTTCCATACGTGTGGGTTAGCTATGAATAGGTCTTCAAAAATGATATTGAGGTTTTTAATATCATTTTTTTCTAAACTGAAAAGTTTGCGCGAGATACACTTCCAAAGTAATGAGGAAAATGTCGTGAGGAAAGTTTTGAGTATGAATGTGGATGGGTATAAGGGTAGAGGAAGACCAAAGAAACGATGGATGGACTGTGTGAAGAGTGATATGGCAAGAAAGGAGGTATCTCATGAGATGACAAGTAATAGAGAGGTATGGAGGAAGAAGACGTACTGCGCCGACCCCAAATGAATTGGGATAAGGGCAAGAGAATGATGATGACACTTCCAAAGTGGTAAAATTTGTATCACCCCTCCCCTCTATCTCCCTCCCCTCTAATTTCTAAGTAAGAGAAGGAAAATTCTGAAAATATTTAGGATATTAGAACGTAAAAAAAACTATCAACGAAAATTGGTTTCAATAATAATAATATATTTATTCAAAATTAATATTGGCACAATAAATACAGTTAAATCTTAGAAATAATGAAGGTATAACAAATTTCGATGCCTGTACTAGGTTAAACCTGTATCACAGGCGGTTGATTCTAATAACTACTACTTGGGCGAGATTTCTTAACAATATTTAACATTATATTAGTGGAAAACATAATTGTGAAATAAGTTATATGAGTTAATATATTATGATGTACCTAATGGGCATTAACGCTAATAAACAATACGAACATAAATTATTGAGGTCAAACATGTATATTAAATCTAATGAAAACAATTTGTAGCACTTAGGTTATTACCAATACTAAAAAGATTGTCAGCAGTATAAACAATATTCACATATTGCAAATAAACACCGTCATGACATTTTTATTGTGGGCGACACTTTGCTTAGACAGCGAAAATCAACTTAAGTAGTGCTAGAGTATGACGCACTAGGTTCCCTCATAGTCGACAGAGTTAATATATCTGTGTTCAGCTATTTTTCTAGCAGGACATTCTGCGTCTCCAGTTTTATGATCACTGGGCTTTTTAAAACGGGAACAAGTCGCGCATCTCGGAGTGTCCGCTTTCTTTGCGCATTCGGACATCATATGACCTGCTTCACCACAGTGTCCACATGTAGAATTCACTTCTCTGCAAGATTTGGCTGCATGGGCATACTGCTGACATTTATAACACCTCGTAACTAACGTAAAGTCCCTGACAGGACAAGAAGACCAATTTATAAAAATCCTTGATTGAGGTATTAGTATTTTTCGTATATTGGCCGCAACTTCAATAACGTAGTTACAAGTCATTGCCTCTCTCTTCCCAGATTTATGGCTTAGTTTTACCAAGGTCAGAAAGGATTCCAAGGACATCGCCGGTAACTTGTCAGCTACATTTTGTTCGAAAATGCACTTGAAGACCTCATTTTCAGCCATGGAAGTCGGCACTCCTACAACCACGATCCGGGGTTTGCACTTGTTGGGTTCGTCGGCAGTAAGTCCAGATAAAGAGAGCTGAACTGCGTTCTTCAGCCTATCAGCGTCATGTTTCGTCTCGGTACTTATTATAACGCCACCATTCTTCGTTTTTCGAACACCACGCACTTGCAGCTTCATTTGCTCGGGCCTTATGATTTTTTGCACCAGTTCTTTAGTTTCGTCACTTGTTTTCAATATGTCGTTAGGATAAATAGCGACAGAGCTTAAGTTTTTAGGCCGAATAAAATGGTTTGATCCCTTTTTCACCATATCGGCAAAAGAAGTATTTCCCGTAGAACTAGAGTCCCGTATCGTCTGCTTGAGCTCAGAAATATGTTCTGTCAGGTCACGCTGCTGTTTGAGGCTCTCTATCATGTTGTCCGCCTGAATAGTTTTTTGCTTCAGTGACTGGTACAGGACTGCCATTTGTGACGTACCAGATTCGATTTTACGGCAAAGGTTCGTAATTTTCATTTTCTGCTCGCTGTTGAGTTTCCCATCCGCGGCAGTAGAGCAAACTTCGTTCAAATACTGCTGGATGGTGGCCATCCATCGTTGAAGTTCAAGAGTTGAAACAATAACA
This sequence comes from Cerastis rubricosa, assembly GCA_949152445.1. NCBI lineage: Eukaryota > Metazoa > Arthropoda > Insecta > Lepidoptera > Noctuidae > Cerastis > Cerastis rubricosa. The sequence goes on along the minus strand of OX424525.1, from coordinate 14,021,762 downwards.
TCGGCCGCGGGCGATTTCGAGGGCGCGGGCGAGGTAGAGGGTTGCGCTGGCTCCCCTGGATTACAGAGGCTGTTTTCCATTTTATTAGTTATACAATAAAACTTTACTATTTTGTGTCCATTATTCACCAGAACTACACACTAAACAAGATTACTTTATGCATTACGATAGCGACACGCTAAAGTAGGTCACTATTATTAAATTATTAATTAAATATTGCTGATGAGCACGTCTGTACGCTGCGAGTGCATGAATTGCAATGAATATACATGAATTGCAATAAGTTATGATGTTTAGTTTTTGAAATATGGGTCTTTTTCATCAAACTGCAGCAGAAACTTTGTTTTTGATTAACATACAATAAAAACAAATTTAGTTTTGCGGTTGAAAGAATGAACGTTCAAAATATGACATTCTGATGTCCCCGTGACGGGGTCACAGATTACGGGGACAACGGGAATACAGGAAAATATTGTTATATTGTTTGGGGCTATGGAACCCTGTGTGCGAGTCGCACTTGGCCGGTATTTTTTGTAAAATATCTATCTATAAGGCGTAAACGACAGCCTTGGTTGACACATTGTCATCACACCAGAATAATTTTCAGCTGAATGCAATCTTTCAACAACTGTTTATTATTGTGTGTTCTACTCATCACATTATCATCATCTGCCTAGCTTTTTCCCAACATGTTGGGGTCGGCTTGTTCTTCTCATCACAATTTAATAAATAAGGACACAAAGAGGCAACACCAAATAAAACCAAAACCTAATATAACAATTTTTATTGACACTTTTACATAATACAACCAGATTCAATTATCACATGACGGTACAGAACTTTCACCGGACGAATGGACTTGTAAATTAAAAATGTCTTTTCAGCTATCCATTGGTTTCAATGATAGCCGATTTCTATGACTGCTTTGTCGAACGCTGCAACAGGCTTTGGTGGCTGGCCCACTGCTAACACTGCATCTGTAGAGATAAATAACACACGTCAGTTTTAAAGTCGTAGTGCAGGACACAGGCACTCAGAAGAGTGAGGAAAGTTGTCTACTTTAAAAAAATACGGATTGTCTTTTTCATTAAGATGCAATTATTAGAAGTTAAACTTGTAAAGTTCTAAAATTAAAACTTCTACTCTTTAAAGACCTCGAAGGATTTTCAAGAGTTAACACCACACAGTTAACACATGTCTTTCGAAGCTGCAAACTTGGTTTTTACACTATTGGTCTAACTTAACCATTTCCCAAAAAACGAATGCCATACGGTTACTGGCTTAATTTAGGTACCTAGGACGATTTTGGACTGCTGTGACTGACTGAACCTATTGACAATGAAAGTTATATGACTTAGTAAATGATCGCGAATTCGCGAGCGCAGTGGCGCGTCACTGGATATGTGCTACTTGACTGTAAACTGTGACGAGGGAGCCTCCACCGCAACAGGGTCTGCATGGACCGCAGCAGGGTGCTCGGCAGCCGCCGCAGCCTCTGAAACAATTTTTTTTGGGTGAATCTCTGTAAGCTGCCCGGAATCCGTACCAACGTAAATGTGCGTCCACAGTGCGACCCTAGCGCGACGTTGCGACGACGGGTGCGAAGTATCAAACGTATGAAACCGCCGTTTACGTGGATATAATCAAATGTTAACACGGATATTCGAGTGTATACTCAAAGAATTTTCTGGAGTGAAATCTCAATTCTTCTTACAAAGTAAAAAAATCACCGCAACTTTTATTTATTGCATGCACGTCCTCGCCCATGTTCAATAGCTCCCATTTCAGAATCGGTCTGTCAAGTAAAAATATTAATTCCTCGTCCATGGTTTGCAACACCTGAAATCGTCTAAGCACTACAACAGCTCGCGCGTCACTGAAGCCACCGTATGCCACCATATATGCCACCCGCATGCCACCCCATGCCACCGTCGCGGCGTCGCGCCCGCAATTTGCCCTAGTCGCCGCGCATTCTCTATGGACGCAAGCTAACTTAAAAAATAAAAACACGTATTTGAAGGGTTGCAGTCATAAAAATCATCATCATCTGCCTAGTCTTTTCCCAAACTATAAATATGATGGACCAAGACGCCAAATTTCAAACTCACTGAATTGCGGACATAACTGATTGTAATCTACCAATAACACCCATACGGTCACACATTTTTATAGATTTTGTTAGTACAAAATCTTTATAAAATAATCACTCGGAAAAATTTATATAATTATCTAAGTCTAAAGTATGATTGGAAGAATAATAAACTGTCAAGGTGACAGTCCAGTCCTACTTGAAAAGTGACACTTCCATTTTCAAAATGGGGCAGGAATCTTTTTTTTCTCTTTTTAATTTACAAAGCCTCAATTATTTTGCCTCTTTGGTCTGGCGACTATTGAGGTTAGTAGGTACCTGGGTGCGATCAACCGTTGCAATGTAATGCAATGACATGTGCCCTAGGCCCGTGTCCCACCCGGCCCGCACCCAACCCGCCCCGCTCCTAGTGTGTGTTGCGCTTAATTAATTTCACCAATCTGGCCAAAACCATGACCAATCTGAAAGGTATTCTACTATTTAAGGTATCGTATTGAAATGGATACAAGCGTACCTACCTAACATTGAAAAGGCGAAATCGAGCATGATCATTTAAACGCTTAGGTCGATCGTAGTACCTTGAAATATTTTTCACCGTTTAGTTGATGTTAATTACTTGTTTTTTGGGCCTTTAAGAGCTCATAAGTGGAAAAGTCTTATCTAGGTGATTTCGTGGAAACGATAGAATTATTTAGGCACATTGCTCGCAGAACGGATGGCCGAAAAGTTCTGTAGTGGCGACCGCAAACCGCAAGACGTTGCGTTGGAAGGTCTCCCACTAGGTGGACCGATGACCTGGTGAAGGTTGTGGGGATCCGCTGGATGCAAGTCGCACGGGACAGGGCAATGTGGCGACACTTTGGGGAGGCCTTTGTCCAGCAGCGGACGTCTTTCGGTTGAAATGATGATAGAATGTTAATATTATTGACCAAATATGATGGCGCTTTTACTTCTTCTTCATCTTTTATCAAATGCTTTCACGAACTAAATTAGTTCTTCCGAAAGCAAATGCACGCCGCCAATGGACCCCCACGCCACTGCCAAGGGACATAATTATTATTTTGTTTAATTGGTTTCTGAACAATTTATGTTAACGTAATTTTTAATATATTTACCTGATTTATCTACAGCAGCAATTGTTGTATGAAGGAGCGCACGTCGGATAGTGTGGCTGAACCTAAAACATAAAAGAAGATTTGTAAGAATAAGAAAAGTGTTGATTGACATAATACGTTCTATCGTATTCTCTGACCGTGAAGGGTGATGAAAGAATCAGAAGGCCAGATAAAGAAAACAGGCTGAAAAATTGATTACATATTTTTTTGCGTGCCCGGCTTTCCAGGTGCGTATAAAAACTAACAAACATTTATCGTGTGCAATGTTTAGGCTAGGTACATATATCCGTATTTTGAGCTCCTTTTCACACGGTTCGGCTGCGGCGAAAGCGCCGGCTTTCAGGTAGGTTAATCATGTTTTGTTTATGGTTTGCTAAATGACAATAGTTTACAAATGAATGCTTTGTCTTTGTTTGTCACGACTTGGAACGCCGTGTACGTGCGGTGCGGGGCGAGTGTTCGCATGGAATGAATGATGTGAACAGGATTGCGCCCGCGCAGCCTACGCGAGCCCACGCCAGTCGCCTATAAGCTGATGTGAGAGAGCACGTATCACTTTCCGTCCTGTCAAGAGCCCTAGTAGACGCAGACGTTTTTTAAATTAAGATATTCTTTCAAAATTTACAACAGAGTTAATAAGTGCCAAAGTTAACGTGATAATCCCAATTTAGGCACAGCACAGCACGAAATTCAGCCAACTTCATTTCCCGCCAGCAGCGGGAAATCGCCTGCAACTACAGGGGAGTACCTATCGCTGCAGAAGTGATGACAAATATCCGAAAACCCACGACCTACAAATTTTGGGTACCTCCGGCTTAACCAGCTTGGTTTCTAACGATTTAACACTTTTAAAGGTACATACACGTTTTTTATTCAATCGCCAATTATTAGGTGGGATTCGAACGGGTGGAGGCTACAGTAGGTACCGGTCATTTGGCTAATAATGCGCTTACATATTGGTCAACCCCTAAGCCGCAAATGTATAACACTGTCTCTTCCGTTTACACTATCAAACAACATTTCGAAGATCCTTTAGCCACTTTGATCGTTGAGTAGCGTCGAAAGCCAACACAAACACAGCGCAAAACTAGGATAATACTCGTGAAATGCATGACCCAATCAGGTTACAAGTCGGTCCGGTAGACGGAGCGTGTGTAAAGCGGCTTACAGTCGAAGCGAAGTGGTTAGTACGCTTTATCTATTTTCATTTAAACTTGAAAAAACAGGTTTGTAGCAAAATAGAGCGCCTGATTGAAACCCACATGCAAAAGCACTTTGGTTTTCAGCAACTACTATTTATCACCTATTTGTGTTATATTTCAAATTTATTTCTACCCTGAATTTCATCCGTGTGGATAATACATTCTATGGTAGTGTAGTTTTCCATTAGTAAAAGGATTATTGAAATCGCATGACGAGTTTTAGAGATTACTTTCTACATCCCAACTTTACCATTTTATAATATAAGTATGAGCATGTGTGTACATACCGGCCGTTCGTAATTGATAAGTTGATACCGCACTTTCTTGTCTTGGTTATTGAGCACCATGCCTGGCCAACTAGTGGGTCGGTAGTCGAAGGTGCTGTCGTGCACGATCAGAGGCCGGCGGACCGTCCAGTTGTCCATACCACACGGCAGACATGGTGGGCCCTGGGAGAAGATCATCATCATCATCATCAGCCTGTAATGTTCCCACTGCTGGGACACAGGCCTCCTCTCAGTGAGAGGGAGAAGTATGCTTAAGTTTAAAATGTTGATACACTTAGATTGTCTAGATTTAATAGCGACCTGAGCAGGCACTTATTTATATGCCATACTAATACTGGGACGAGTCAGATACCAACTTCGCTCAAAACTGCCTACTTGGTCTTTGCCGTTAATGAATACCTATCTTCTAAATAGTGGTATGATAATCTATCTCCTGTATGCACCTCTCAAAGCTAAAAAAGATTTTCTTCGAGCAATCGAAACTTCTATTAGGTGGAGCTTTACACATGCGAAGTTTTGCTCGTACTTTTGCTGAGTAACTTGGTGGCTCGGCGACATTAATGCAAGACTTGTTTGTTAGGAATTGCGTGAGATGCAGCTGCTATACAATAAAGTTCCAACTGCTGAGACACAGGCTCCTTTCTATACGAGGAGAGCGGGCTGTAAGGTCTGCACCTTATCTAGCAGCACGGAATCGCATTTTTCCATGATCCTATTCATTTCTGTCGAGCCATCATTTGCTAGAGCAAGAAACAGAACGGGAGTGCCATCGGACGCGGCAGCATCCACGATGTGTATTGCAGCAGAAACAGCGTGCTACTGACCACGCTGTTTCTGCTGCAATATGGAGGCGCAACCCTAATCCACTACGCGAGCCCAGTGTGGGTTGGTCGATGTAAAATCTGCGATTTTTTGATTCTAGTACCAAAAATCTCCTTGATCGTTTTAAGACCAGAGTAGGCTGAAGAATAAAGTTTCTTCCTAATAGGTACGGGAAAAGCATAATTTTCTTACTCTGATGGGGATGCAGGGAATATACGTAGGGGGCTCCTTGTAACTCGGTAAGCATTGAAGTGGGCTGCACATTGTTTTGCTTGATATTTAACTTTTATATAATTAATAAAAAATAATATTTCTTTGGATTTTCTGTATTTTCACATCGAATTTATTTATTTTGTGACAATATTTTGAAACGTCATGTAAATTTTTTTTAAACAAAAAAACGATACTGCCCAGTCATAATTCAATGACGAGTAATTTAGAGATCCGTTGTCCCAAGTCATATTTTTCAGGATACAGGTACCCTTTCGGCCGCCATGGCAACTGAGTTTCGCAACCAATTGTGAAAAAGGAATTTATATTCTTTCTTGGCAACTAGTTGCGAAGGAAGATTTTTTTTTCTTTATACGCAACCAGTTGCCAACAAAGAATACTTTTGCCGCCATTGCAACTGAGTTTCGCAACCAGTTGCAAAATGGGAAGCTTTATTCCTTTTTACTGGCCAGGGTTATTTTTCCTCATCATCAGTCTTCCTTCATAAATCAGTTGGATATTTTGTCAATCGAAAATAGACTGACGATTTAAATTACAAAACTATAAAGAATAAAGAGTACAAAGCAATCGACGAGGAAATTGACCGGGCATAGAATAAATTAAAAGAAAAAAAAATCTGTAGGTTGCTGCACACACTGCTTGGAGACCATTAGCCCTTTTGCAATTACGTTTTAAAGAAATAATGTAGTTTAATTTAAGATCTGTATATAAAATTTAAGTTACACAGTCAATACAAACTGCGACTTTTGCAGTGTGGTTGCGGTGTGCGGTTGCATCAATACGAGCGCTTGATAATTGCTAAGTGTCACTAATTCACAATACTATCACGCGTTTGACAAACACGCGTTTGCATAGCTGCAAAAAGTCGCAGATATAGGCTATATAAGATATAGGCTCTTAAGGAAATATTTTTAATTTTGTTTTTATTGCCAGACCTATAATGTTGCGGTCAGGGTCAGTCTGGTAAATAACTAAAGCCAATAGGGTCTTCGTAGTATTTCGATAGTGTTTCAATCATATAGAGAATATTGAATGACAAATATATTCTAATGAGTCATAATTGAAACACTATTTAGACTGTATTGATGTGGTGGTTATTTAGAAGGATCGGGTCCTGAGCGTACGCTTACTTTGTTGGCTTAAGTTTAAAATAAATGGACACTAAATTTATTTGTTTAAATATGGCCTGTAACTAATCGTGAAAAACGGTGTGGCGGAGTGGTCCATTAAATTGAAATTAACTAATGATTCAGAGTTTGCTTAAAAAAAAATATATTTTATTTGATGAGTTTTACATTACTATATGGTAGCGTAAGAAGGAAATAAATTCTTCTATTTGAAACTAGCGTTTTTGAAAAATTCTTTGTTGGCAACCAGTTACGTATAAAGAAAAAAAAATCTTCCTTCGCAACTAGTTGCCAAGAAAGAATAAAAAATCCTTTTTCACAACTGGTTGCGAAACTCAGTTGCCATGGCGGACGAAAGGACAGGTACTGGGACTTGGGAAAACGCAAGTTGATATTAAAACGAAAGCTAACGGCTTGGCTAGCTGGATATCTCGTAACTGCTGGCCTACCATGACATCTTAAAACATTATTATTGTTTTACTCCTTTTCCAGTTTGGGAAACACACACAAACACAGTGTGTTTCCCACACTGGAATAAGTCATGGTAGGCCACCTGGATACTTATATCGTGCAAGTGAGAGTCGAAGCTTTAAGGCTCACACAGGCGCGTTATTATAGGTCGATAATATCGCATGCGTTACTGCTATATCTGTTTTTAGTACATTTTGTGTTAGGATGGTCATGTAGTTACACACTGCTGCGATAATAACGCCGCAATGGAAGTAGGACGTTGTAACGCAATACCATAACCAACCAAAAAACCAAAACCATATTTAAATTAAAAATTTTGTTATAAAAAACCGATGTGGCAAGGAATGAGTTATAGGGCGTGAAGAGATAGCAAATGACCTCTCCGTTCGGCCAATTTGATTTGGCAAACGTCCTGTATAATAGAACAGGGTATGTTCATGACAGTCTCTCACAGCCCAGACTGCTAAAGATAAAAACTTAAATTTTAAACAGGAGTAAATTTTTTTTTACGGAGGTTGTACTAGTCAACCTTTTAGGGGTGAAAAGGGGGAAAACGTTTTTTTTTTAACTTCTCATGCTTTTTAAACTTCAATCTAGACACGAAGGCGATTTTTTTTGTATTTTAAAACGGCTAATGGTGATTTAAAGGTTGTTAAAGCTTATAAGGATCTAAAAAGAGTAACGTGAATACCGTTAATAGATATATCGACCTATAGTGAGTCGCATTACAGTTTTGTCGCACAAGCGTTAATCGCGCTTCCGTGTGTCGACCTCACGTTATACACTCATATATAATAGATAACATAAACATTACAAATTATAACAACATATTTAATAACATATTTTATTTTTATTTATAATTCATTGGTGAATACCAAGCCGATCCGTACCGAAACCTGTATATTTTTGCATGCAACCTATATCTAGAAACATATACGTATTTAACCTTTTTTTACTCAAATATACTGGCCGCTAATTTTCTATTGTAATCTTTTTGAAATATTTTCTAGAACGAGAAGCAAAAGCGATTTTATACGATTGCATCGAATATAATATCAGTTTTTACAAATCATTCGTGTATTACAGATCTAATATAAAATTAAGAAAAAAAGTAGAAAATACGTTTAAAAATATAAAAACAGTATCTTTTAAGAAAAACTTAGAAAAATCTAGATACTAAAAACAATCCTTTCGCCTTTGTTGGAAAACGTTATCACCGTCGGTGAAGCTTTGCTATTCATTCCTTTGCTATAGATAATATATCAAACCAGTCCTCAAAATGTAAGTACTTTAGAACAAGTTCCTGATGAGCGTTCGCCCAAACGCCTTTGTTATTGAAACTCTGGTAGTCTAGCCCTTTCTGAACTCGGTTAAGTTACTGGGTTGTTTGTATAGGCCAAGGGCTAATCTTTCTCGGGCTTGTGGACGGTGAGTAATAGGCTAGCACCGTCCGTCCGTCTTATGACGACAGTATGTTCCACGCGCGCCTCGAGATGTCAGCAAATCGGAAGGGGTCCGAGAGGGCCGATGCCTGCCAGGGCTGCGGGACTGTTCGAAAGAGATACCGTGGCCCTGGAACACAAAGGGCTAAGTAGGAAGATGGATAGTTTTTAGACTCGCGGCTATATGCTAAGATTGTAAAAAGTTAGAGATAATTTGTGGCTTTCAGTCTAAATGGACTTTTAAATTTTTCCAGGTGTGGCGGTTGTGGTGGATGCGGCGGTTGCTGCGGTGGCTGCGGCGGTTGCGGCGGTTGTTGCGGTGGTTGTTGCGGCGGGTGCTGCGGCGGTTGTTGCGGCGGTGGCTGCGGATGCGGTTGTCCCAGAATCACGATCCATACATGCTGCACGAAGATTTGTTGATTGTATGTAAAAAATTGCCCAAGGGACACCAGCATATTTCTCCTGGGATGCTGAGATATGACGTCAACTCTCAGCATAGCGGGAGTGCAGTGCCAAGAAGCGTCCACCAGTGCCGTGACACATTGTGCTGTAAACAGTGGCGTTCAATAAAAGTTTCGCAGAATTTTATTTGCTTTAATTTTATTTCTACTAAAGGCGGAGATACACATGCCAGTAAATCTGGAAAGTAGCTGGCATGAAGTCACTGGCTTAACTGGCACACTGCGGATACATACTGACATGCAAATTGTGCCCTTGCATGCCAGTATTGCCATCGCGTAAACACAGGACAGTTCGTGAGAGTCGGTGCCCGGGCACACGTTGCGTTGCAGCGGCGGCGCGGCGCCGCGCTGGAGCGGTGTCGCTGCGTCGTCTTACATAGAAATATCCGATTATTTCCATTAGTCGGGTTGCACGACATTGGTCAAATCTGATATTCGTCAAATCGGCAATTCGTCAAATTTGAATTTGGTCAAAGCTGTAGTTCGTCAAATCGTCTGTTCGTCCAATCACGAAATTTGCCAAAAACGCTATTGGTCAAGTAATTAATACAATCAACTGTAAAAATAAAAGTAACACTAGATTTTTTCCTCTCGTCGCTAAATGTCACACAAGCGAAATGTCCCGTTAGAAAATTACACTAGCACAATGTCAAACTCGCCTAAAGTCACACTCGCACAATGTCACACTCGCACAATGTCACACTCGCCTAAAGTCACAACTTAATGTGACGCACTCAAAACTATTCAACCGTTTTTAAGCCCGGTTTCCACTGCGAGCGGAGCGGACCCATTAATGACTTCGTTAAACTCGCAAACGCAAACTGCATACTTGTGTTTCCACCAACAAATAGTCGGACGGAAAGAGCCGAGCGTGTAGAAAGAGTAGAAATGAGCTCGCTCAGTTCTAGGGAGCGGAGCGGAGTACTTACGGACTCCGCTCAACTCGCAATTAAGCCCGGTTTCCACTGCGAGCGGAGCGGACCCATTAATGACTTCGTTAAACTCGCAAACGCAAACTGCATACTTGTGTTTCCACCAACAAATAGTCGGACGGAAAGAGCCGAGCGTGTAGAAAGAGTAGAAATGAGCTCGCTCAGTTCTAGGGAGCGGAGCGGAGTACTTACGGACTCCGCTCAACTCGCAATTACAATTTACATAGTAGCGTTTCCACACAGAAAGTGGTGAGCGGGGCGGATTGAGCGAGTAAAAAGAAATTGAAAAGAGTCCGCTGCGCAAGGCCTGCACCGACTAGTTCAGAACGGACTCGCTCGCTGTTCTGCCCCCCGCGCTTCTCGCCTCCCGCAGCTACGCGCCGGCTGGCGCTCGCATCACCGCATTGTTTGTTATGTTATGGCAGTCGAGTAACACGTGTTTTTTGTTTTGTTTTGAAATGGAGCGATTTATAGAAGCTGTCCGACAATACCCATGTTTGTGGAATGTATCAATTAAAGAATACCGAAACATAGATATAAAAGAAGCGGCATGGAAATCTATAGTTGATGATGTAAATATGGCTGAAATAAAAAACAGTAAGTGTCTTTTTAATTGAATTTATTTTATGAAACAAGTGAATCTTGACTGGCTATTCTACCGGAATTGTTAAAATAATCGCAATATATGTTACGTACATTAAAAGCTTCTCGTGTAGCTCGCAGGCTATCAAAGGTCATGTTGTTGGGTCGTGGATTATTATAATTGTCATTTTGATAACCTGCAGCCGATGTGGGTAGTGACGATAATTGTACAGATAAATAATTATGCAACACGCAAGTTGCTTTTATTATATGATCGACCGTCTCAAGTTTGCATTCTAGTGGTCGCCGATAAACACGCCATCTAGCGGATAAAATACCGAATGCATTCTCTACAACATTTCGAGCTCTGCTGAGTCGATAGTTAAATATTCTTTTCGGTCTATCATTTATTACGTTTGAATATGGTCTCAGTAAATTTTTACGTAAAGCAAAGGCCTTGTCACCTATAAATACATAAGGTACTCTGACTGAACTACTTTCATCTAAATGACGGTCGTCCGGTAAATTTAATTGGTTATTAATTAATTTTTTTCCAAACACGCTATCATTAAAAATACCACCGTCACTAAAACGCCCCATCGATCCAACATCAATGATTATGAAACGTTTGTGTGCATCAACAACCCCTAGTAATACTACGGAATAATATTTTTTGTAGTTGTAAAATTGACTTCCTGAATGTGGAGGACATTTAATCGCTACGTGTTTACCATCAATGGCACCAAGGCAATTTTTAAAGTGCCATATATTTTCAAAAGCTTCTGCTATATTTTCCCAATCTTGCCTTTTGGGTTCTTTCAAATAAATAGGCTGTAATTTTTTCCAAATTGCAATACAAGTATCGTGTACTATCCTTGAAACAGTTGGTGTGCTCATGCGATAATTGTAGGCTATTGTTTTGAAAGCGTCGCCTGTTGCTAGAAATCTGAAACAAAATATAATAATATTAATAAATAATAAACTTTTTGGAACGAAGTTCCTTATCGCGCGTTGCGAAAGGGAGCTAGACGGAAAAAATTAAGACCAAAAGTTGTCACGACACTTTTTACCCGACTGCGCGACGCAAAGGAGGGTAATGTGTTTATTACCATGGAATGGAATGGACGACTGGACTGGAGTGGAGTGGGGTGGAGGGTCGAAAATCGCTTGAACCTTTTTTTAACTTGCTATAGTTAAGCATAACATTGCTCCTTCATTAAAATCTGGTGTTTGCATAAATGTCAATAAGGTCGAAAATCGCTTGAACCTGTTTTTTTTTAACTTGCTTAACGATAGCAAGTTAAGAAAAAGTCAGTCCCTACAGCGTCATTCGAAACTAAGTACCGGAACCTAATTATCTTTATTGTTTCAGTCCAGGATGCGAAATCCGAGTGGAAAAAGTTAAGGGATAACCATAGAGACAGTTTAAAGAGAATGAAAGCCACCAGATCTGGGCAGGCAGCTACAAACCTCAATACTTGGAGATATGCGGAATTGATGGAATTTTTACTTCCATATATGAAAAATCGTAGTAGGTCTACCAATTTAAATTCTACAGATATACGATCATCGGAAACACCTGAAACCTTTATAGCGCAAGATGACGAATCTTCCAATCTTAGTATCTTAGTATCTACTAATAATTCAGAAATATCTGTAGTTCCAACAAACGATACAATCAATAATACGGAGGCTAGTGCACCACAAGGAGGTAAAACTCAGACAAGGAAGCGGACCGCAGATGGAGATTTTATAGAATTACTGAAAGAAATGGAGGAAAATCACCAAAAAAGACAAGAAGAAAGAGATTTAAGACGCACAATGACAAATACACAAGAAAAAGGTGCCATTGATTTGTTTTTAGAAAGTATGGCGATCACCATAAAAACAATGCCTATGTGGATGCAAAATCGCGTTAAGAAAAAAATATTTCTAATCGTTAGTGACGCCGAGGAAGAACTAGAAAATTATAGTACTTGTGTTACACCAGACTCAGTAAACAATACCTTGCCGGCAGCAGCAGCAGCATCATCACGTTCTGCTAATTACGGATACACTACGTCGAGAGACCCTGTAGACAATGACTTGCCGGCAGCAGTAGCAGGATCATCACGTTCTGCCAATTACGGATACACTACGTCGAGAGACCCTGTAGACAATGACTTGCCGGCAGCAGTAGCAGGATCATCACGTTCTGCCAATTACGTATACACACTACCGGAAGCAGCAACGTCACGTTCTAATAATACGACATACCACGGATACAGTAGCTCGGGAAGATTTGAGCCATCCCCGTTACATGATTATGATAACTAAGCATAATGTTCTTTTTTATGTATTTTACTGATTTGTTATATTTCTGAGTAAAGTCTAAAATAATTACCTATTAACAATGTTTTATTTCTTACCTGAGGCACACAGCTAGCTTTTCTTGAGGTGAAATAGCTTTCCTGAAGTTGGTGTTTTGTTTCAAAATATCGACCTCCACAAATGACAAAAGTTCTTGAAATTGTTCTCTATTAACCCTGTAATAATTCTTAAATTTTTCGTCGTCTAAATCATAAAACAGCCTAAATTCCCCTTTTAATTTACGTTCTTGAATATGCTGGCACAGCCAAAATCTTCGTTTAGCACGTTTTTTTCTTTGCATAAGATACAACAATATGTGTTTTTTTTTTCTGTATACATAATCACTGTCATCACTCGATTCCGTGTCACTCGATAACATCGCAACAACACGACCACACGCAACCAGAACTTCAACTGAACTCGTTCTCTGTGGAAATTATCTATTCGTTTTTCATTTCTCATTTTCCGTTCAGCTCAGTCCGCTCATTTCTCTATCTCAGTTTCATTTTGCAGTGGAAATCAAATGACCAACTCTTCGTTGGTGGAAACGCAAACCTATTTCTTTAAAAAGGAGTCCGTTCCGCCTAACCATTTCTCGCACATTACCCTTTCGCAGTGGAAACCGGGCTTTAGAACCAATTCGCAAATTGACACATTAGCATTTAGACCAATTTGAAAAATGACCAATACAAATAATAACGCACAATGACGCATTCGTAAAACGAAACATCTGTAGTACTTTATAGTTTAAAGGGTATTGGTGTACCTACATACCTACTTTTATTTAAACGTAATGAATTCATCAAACTAGTGGCCACTTGAAAGTTTATCTTTGAAACTCAAAGGATTCGTCTAAAATTAACTTAATTTATATCTATGCTCATGCATAATTACGTTTTGACGCATAATGACCAACACGCGTATTGACTCATTTTAAATACGCATTTTGACATATAAGCAAAATGTGCAATACGCATAATGCCATATTAGTATGATGACCAACACGCGTATTGACTAATTTTAAATACGCAAAATGTGCATTACGCAAAATGCCATGTCAAGAGACTAATTCACGGTTAGGCAAGGAAAGGGCAAAAACAAAAATAATTATTCCTTCAAACAAAACATTTACCATATTAGATATAGGGAAATTAAAAATTATTCCTTCAAACAAAACATTTACCATCTTAGATACTGTGAAATTAAGAACTATTCCTTTAAAAACAAAACTTTTACCATCATAGGTACAGTGAAGTTAAGAATTTAAATAAATAAAAATGCAATATAAGGGTGAATAATTATGCACGATCATAGATATAAATTAAGTTAATTTTAGACGAATCCTTTGAAGTAGCTTATTTTCAAAGATAAACTTTCGAGTGGCCAGTAGTTTGATGAATTCATTACTTTTAAATAAAAGTAGGTATGTAGATGTATTCCCGTTGTCCCCGTAATCCGTGTCCCCGTCACGGGGACATCAGCACGTCATATAATTCCTTACCGTTGTCCCCGTTATGTACATATGGGCAACGGGGACAACGGGCAGTTAAAATTTCACGTATCGTTGTCCACTTTAAATTTTTATTTAAACGTATTATTTAGCGCGGCAAGCCTAAAACTATAATGAAAGATATTTTGTACTAATAGATTCAAAATATAGGAAGAAATAAGAGATGTTTACACACAAAACTCTTCTTGTTCTTCTTCTTTCTTGTTGATTCTTGTTGTTCGCCAGATTATTGAGAAAGCTTGTGAATTCAACAAGCCAACATTCATCTGCTTTGTTGATTTCTCCAAAGCATTTGACTCGGTAAAATGGCCAGTATTGTCGAAAACTTTACTTGACATGGGCACGCCGAAACACCTAGTTCATCTTCTGAGAAAGTTGTATGAAGCAAGCACAGCCTCAGTACGAACAGATGACATACTGTCCAGTCACTTCCACACCAGTGCAGGTGTCCGCCAAGGATTTATTATATCGCCACTCTTATTTAATATTTACACAGAGCTTATAATGCGCAAAACTTTGGAAGATTGGACGGATGGGGTTGCAGTTGGTGGCTACAATATTGCGAATTTGCGCTACGCAGATGACACCAATCTTTTTGCATCTGATGCTCGCCATATGGATGATTTACGACGCAAAATGGAACAACTGAGCCTTGAATTTGGATTAAAGATTAATCGCAGTAAGACCAAGGTGGACCGTGCCAACAATAATTCGCCAGCAGTTACTCAGATCACGAACAGCAACGTAGTCCAATCCTACGTATATCTTGGAGCTTTAATCTCGAATAAAGGCGGCTGGATTGATGAGATAAAGAGACGTATGGCGATCACGAGAGAAATGAACAACAAATGAGAATAACTAAATACCTTATTTATTTTGATTAAGTTTTAAATGAAAGGGTGGAATGAAACACAAATGATTTGAATGTTATACTTACAAAAACATACAACATTAATATACCTATTTATCGACGCAGACAGTATAAACATAATGAAAAAAAAACAGTTAAAATAAAATTGACTACAAACAGAACTTTAATTTTATACTTATTAATAATATCACAATTATTTATTCAGATTACAGAATTGGTAGTAATCAACATTTATATATTATCTATATATGTAAGTAAATATAAATCTACGAAAAATACTAGTGGAGTTTTTCAAGAAAATGTATGCGTAAATAAATGTATAAATAATGCGCATCCTTTTCAAAGTCACATTTTATAATAAGTTTTCTAAATACTCAATTGGGAAACAAACAAACATTTCATTGCTCTACTAGCACTCAAGTAGAGTGGACGTGTGTACCTATTAGCGTGTTTATTTATTAAATGACATAATAATTTTATTCGAGTGATCTGTGACCTAGATACCGAATCGCATTTTTGTGCTAAGTTTGTGATTTGCTTTCGTGAATAACAAGTAGTTATGAAGAATTTCTAAGAACTAATTAGAAATGTCAAATACCGAAAACAGCCCTCGGAGTTTTCCACCTCCTGGCAGCCCTGCGACCAAACCTCAACCACCTCAACATGCGGCAGAAGGCGGATTGGAAGCATTAGAAACCTGCGATATAAGCAACTGGTTGAACTCCATAGATAAATGCCTAGACGATATCTGTCTCATTGCTCAGGAAGGAAAGCTGAACTCCGAGCAAAAGCTAAGGATCAATACCCTTTCGCGCAAGGTAGAATATGGTGTTTCTCAAATGGCAGTATACTACCAGGATTTGAAACAAAGGGCCAAAGGATTTCTAACTTCTGTTCAAGTATTGCAAGAAAAACAGGACCTCACGAATTGCCTTGAAAATTTCCAGCAAACAATTCAAGCGAGCATTCAAGAAAACTGCAACAAAACAACAATGGCAGAAAAAGTTTCTTTCGCTGACATGGTTAAAACCAATAAGAATAATTTCATGCGCCCAAACAACCTCAGCTCTATCGCAATTTATCCAACAGATAAATTAAAATCAAGTGACGACACAAAATCGCTAGTACAGAAAATAATATGCCCTGAACAAATGAAATTGCACGTTAGAGGATTGCGCAAAACAAAAAACGGAGGCGTTATTATTAGCACGGAGACCAAAGACGACATAGAAAAACTCAAAAAATCACCTGAGCTTAGTAGTTCCAGCCTAAAAGTGGAAGAGCCCCATAAGAGAAGACCAAGAATTGCAGTGATAGGAGTTCCGACAGTTTTGACTGACCAAGAAGTACTCAATTGCATTTATGAGCAGAATTTAGTTGACCAGCTGCCTAATTTACCCCGCGACTCATTTATGGCCTCTATAAAATTGAGTCACAAGTCGGGTAAAAGGGAAGGACCAACATGTAACTTTATTCTTGAAGTTACTGCTAGCATAAGAAAGGCCCTAATAAACCAAAACCGAGTGTACATTAATTGGTCATCCTGCCCCGTGAGGGACTTCACACTCGTGACCAGGTGCTTCAAATGTCAACAGTATGGACATGCCGCAAAGACTTGTCGAGAGGATACCTACACGTGTGGACATTGTGGAGAACAAGGTCATCAGACTAAAGAGTGCACTAAAAATGCTGAACAGTCACAGTGTGCAACATGCTTGCGTTTTAAAAAACCAAGCAATCACAAAACTGGCGATCAAGAATGCCCCGCCAAAAAACTAGCTGAGGCAAGATACGTAAATTCCATCGATTACAATGACTTTGCGTAAGAGCGCTTATTATACAATACGTTATTTTTACTAATTTGTGTTATAGTTTACTCTTATGTATGATGAATTGATGACCTGTAATATTGATGCAATAATTACATTTTAGTGACATGACATTTTTCTCTGTAGGCAAAGGAAACTTGACCTGTGTTTTTATGTTATGCATTACAAATGCTTCATTGCAAAAAGAGTAGTACGCTGCAATGAAGTTGTGAATGTAAACCGTTTTTTCTTACATTTTATAGATAGTTATGTTATTTACTAGGTATTTGTTTAAGAAATCTTAGATAATATTTGTGTATGGACTTGAGTGTGCTACCTGAGATACAGGTTTATTCCTAGTTCAGGTAGAATTCTAATATTATATACCTTTAGTTTTTAATGCCCTAATTTTGTAAAATTTTGTGGAAATCGTTATTTCAATAAACAATTATTAATTATTAAAACGCACATATTTCATTACTGTTATATTAATACATATAAGACTTTATATTTTTAAACGAATACATTCGTAAATTATAAATTCTTTTGTCGCAATCACATGTGTAGCTTATTTAGATATTATGTGTTTTTTTTTAAATTGTATATGTAGTCATTAGTTCCATTTCATTTGTGTAGGTACAATATTCTCTCTATTATGGCACTCTCACTTCTAACTTTAACTCAACGGGGACAACGGGCATAATTTGAAAAGGATATATTACAAGAAATTAACGGGGACAGCGTACGGGGACAACGGGAAGTAATTTTAATTATTTTATTAAATTCCCTTTGTCCCCTTTAACGGGGACACGGCCTACGGGGACAACGGGAATACATCGGTATGTAGGTACACCAATAACCTTTAAACTAAATAGTACTACAGATGTTTCGTTTTACGAATGCGTCATTGTGCGTTATTATTTGTATTGGTCATTTTTCAAATTGGTCTAAATGCTGATGTGTCAATTTGCGAATTGGTTCTAATGCGGATATGTCATTTTGCAAATGCGTCGATATGCGAAAAAAAACCTGATCATTTTGGTCATTATGCGTCAAAAGGCATAATTATTCACCCTTATATTGCATTTTTATTTATTTAAATTCTTAACTTCACTGTACCTAAGATGGTAAAAGTTTTGTTTTTAAAGGAATAGTTCTTAATTTCACAGTATCTAAGATGGTAAATGTTTTGTTTGAAGGAATAATTCTTAATTTCCCTATATAAGATCTAAGATGGTAAATGTTTTGTTTGAAGGAATAATTCTTATTGTTTTTGCCCTTTCCTTGCCTATCCGTGAATTAGTCTCTTGACATGGCATTTTGCGTATTGCACATTTTGCGTATTTAAAATTAGTCAATACGCGTGTTGGTCATCATACTAATATGGCATTATGCGTATTGCACATTTTGCGTATATGTCAAAATGCGTATTTAAAATGAGTCAATAAGCGTGTTGGTCATTATGCGTCAAAACGCCTGTTCCTGGGGGAATGAGGCGGACGCGGCCTCATCGTCTGATATGATGTGAACTGTGAGGCACCCCGAATTTTACCCATCAGAAATAATAACACATAGTTACGCTTAGTTGTATTGTTTATTTCCACAAAACGGCACGGAAGTGACAAACACGGAAGGACTAGAGTGCGCTATATTCGACGGAGACACCATGGCTTGTCCGAGTGAAACAGCGCTACTCGCCGCTTCTAGCAAATCTTCGTACAGCAGGTGTAGATAGTGATGCAAGGGCAACAGCATCCACCGCAGCAGCCACCGCAACATCCGCAGCCTCCGCACCTGCAAGAAAGAATTGGAATAAAAATGAAGCTATACTATTTTGATTCTATGGGTAGGGCGGGCCAATTACCGATCCCTTAGGGTAACAAAAATGAAGCTATACTTACATTTTGATTCTATGGGTAGGGGGTAATGAGTACTTAAAATCAAAAAGCCTAAAAAAATAGGTAAAGATAAACAGCAGAAGAATCTAAAATCTCAAAATAAAGAGTAGGCAGATTCTAATCAAAATTTGTGGAAAATCGCAATTTTTTTAGTAAGTTTTTTTGGGAGTTTTAGTATGTGTGTACCACGCAAGCGATTTAAGTGTACTAACCTTTTGAAGAAACAACCTTCTACAAAATACCTCGGATGGCGTTTGAATAGGGAAGTATTTTTTTTTATATGGTTTGATAAGTTGACAGCTATCATTCTGGGTTAAAATATTTGAAACAAAAAAGAGTTCTTAATAAGAGTTTAAACTAGGTGGTCGAGCTAAAACTATAATTCAGTTTTTTTTTTGTTTAAGTAGGTATTATTTTCTATAAACTAACAAAATATGGACACGCTTCATAAAAATTTTGAATTTTCTGCAACATAACATAAACTCATGTTCGTACTGGCTACAAACTGAAGATTTTGGCATAATTACATGGCATGGGTTTATGATTGTGAAGCTCAAATTTATTGAATTACGAGAAAAATGGGGCTGCATTTTTATGAAGACGATGGCTGCATCAAACCGGCCAAAGGGAAGGTTATCTGTGTAGAGTACGGTGGTGATATATCGTGCTTTGAGTTGGGTGATTTACCACCTCCACCGAAAGACCCTAGAGAGCTCGGCATTGTGTTTCCATGTTGTGTTAAAAATAAAAACTCACTCAGCAATAAAGATTCTACAGTCCTTAAACTACGCAAGCCGGACACGAAAATACAGAAAAAAGTTTCCTATTTGAACCAAGGCAAGTCAAACATAAAACGTAATGGTTCTGAAGAATGTACGTTTCCTCCAAAAACCAACAAACCTAAACAAGACTGTATACTCTACGTGTTCGATAAAAATGGTTTCAACAAGGTCATTAGTTATGCTAAAGCGAATATTAAATGTAAAAATACAGCAGAAGTTAAAGGAGGCAAGTGTGGAATGCGGGACCAAATGTCTTCAGACAAAAGCAAGGAACGAATGTTTAGCGCATCTTTGAACGCGGGGAAATCTCTCCACGGATGTAAAAGTCGTGAATTAAGAGGAGGTGTCCTCTCTACCGATTGTTTCTGCCTCCGGAGAAATGGACTGCAGTACGACTGCCGCAGGACTGGTTGCCAGAATAGTCCTCTGTGTTCCGTTCTACCGGCACCTGTTTGCGAACCATCGCGAGTTGCTTGCATAACACATTGTGCCAATCCACATGCTGAAGAATTGAGCAGAATTTGCAAGTTACGTCCCTGGTAACAAGGGCTTGTGCCTTACATGAAAGTGGTCTAGTATCTACGAACTTCTTACGAAATCCTATCCAGTTATTTTTCCTCTGATATCAAATAAATAGGTGCACATTATTGAATTTTTGGACTATTGCTGTTCGCTTAACAATGGAATACATAAACCATCATGAATTGCCCAATACGAAACTATAAAGATGTGCTTTCACGGGCAACGAAAATTGCTCAATCATGAGCAATGCCGATCGATTGTGACGTCAATTTACGGCTAAGGCAACAAGTGCCAATTCGGCAAAATCTTTTCAACTACAATATTGAGCGATATGGAACTTCAAGAAACTAGGCAATACTTTCATACAATTTAGTTGAAGAACTATCCTCGCTGTGGATGTCTCCTCCAATAGACCGAGACGTAATTAAACCGCAGAATAAATAAGTGCAGGAGAGATAGAAAAAAAAGAAACAATACCCGTATATTCCGCAATTCGTGTTGAGCAATATGGAATTTATGGAACAATGAATTAGAAACAATATTGCCAAAACAGTTACCGCATTTTATTGGAATTGCATCATCAATGGAGCCTTCTTTCAAACTAGAACTGGCCTATCAACAACCAGAACATTCTAAAAATTAAAAAAAAAATGAAATCTAGACAAAACAAAAAAACTATATTGACAGAAGAGATTTTCACTTCGCCTAGTTTAGATGTACTTTTTATAATAAAAATTTTGTAAATTTTCATAAAATAAAATATCAACTAAATTCTAGTAATATTTTTCATGTAACTAAAATAAAAAAATCTTAAAAAATATTTAAAATAATTAAAAATCCTTCCTCCCCGCTGTTCAAATTCGATAAGCGAGCCTTTGTAACAAATATTCGCTAAGTTTATCCGTATAACTATCAAAATGTAAGTACTTTCTGTATGTGTGTACAAAGATGTGACTAAATTTAGTTATATCTTTGGTCCTAATTGGCAAGTACAATGCTACATTGTAACCAAAGCTTTTGACTAACACTTGAATGTTTGTTTTAGGTGTTCTCCGTGTGGTCCTATGGTTTGCTACAAATATGAAGACTGTGGTCCCCCGGTAAGTTGTGCTCGCTGAACTTTCAATAATATAAAATAAAAATAAATCGTGATAAGAAATCTAATGGCCATGTCGATGTTCAGCTACAGTGTCTACCGCGATCTGCGTTCAAGCGCAATGGACTGCAAGATTGCCAGTTCTTCCAGCAGGGCTCTATACGGTACCTGTGCCGGGCCGACTGCTGCTGCCGGGGGCCGTGCCCGTGCTGTCCGCCGTGTGTGCGCCGCCCACCACCCGGCAAGACCTACGTCACGCGCTTCAGCGACTTCGACCTAGTATCACAGTGGTAGTGACGCCATTTGATGAAGGCCTTTTCGTGTCGTCCTCTTGTCTCTGTCCTGTCTAGATTTCGGTAAATAATAAAATTATTCACTCACGGCGGACAGATCTACTTTCCCTAGTAACAGATAAATTACAAAAGGTTTTGCTTTTACAGAGAGGTAAGCCTACGGATGGAGGCCCTAGTAGAGTGGTGGAGGGCGGCGAAAATAAAAAGGGTGAAAAGGAAAATCAGTTGAAGCGAACCAAGAGTCGTGAGTTGCGTGGGGGCATCATGTACTACAGTTGTCATTGTATCAAGCGAAACGGGCTCCAGCACGACTGCCGCCGCACAGGGTGCGGTGGCGAGCCCGCGTGCCTGGTCCTGCCCGACCCGCTGTGCGCGCCGAGTCAGTTGGCGCGCGCGCGGGGTCTCGCCGACCCGGCTGCGCTGGCAGCTCACACGGGAGCTCAGGGCGGTGGTGGCTCTGGTGGTCCAGCAGATTCAGGATCCGGCGGAAAACGATTTATTGTCTGCGAATTGAAGGGTATCGTCCCCGATGCAGGTGCTGGTATGGATAGGGGCAACAAATGCTGTAAGTGTCCAACTAAATTTGTTGTACCTACACAAGCCTCCTGTAGTAGAGCGAAACCTCAAACTTTTGTGCCCACCCATGCCCCTGTAAGTGGCGGCACGAAAGCACATACATGCATATGCACGGGTGGCTTGGCTCCAGTGAGAACTGCACCATATCCTCCACCAAATAGTCGTGCGCCTGGCCCGTGCTCTTGCAGTTGTAAGGCCGCGTCTGGCATGCAAAGTATGCAGTCTTCAGTAATTGCGTTCGATGAAAATACGATGAACCAAATAATGAAAAGATTCGACAAAAAAGAATTGTCACCTTCTGAGAAAAAGGTCATCGGACCTGGCGGTCGCATTCGTGACCCTTCGAAATCGCCTGTTCCTAAAGAAGAGCAATGTACTAGACTTGGGTGTGTACACTGGCAGCCACCGCCGCCTTGCGTGTGGGACCTTCCGTGTAAAGCGGACTGTTTCGAGGCTCCGGCTGGCATCCAACCCGGCCGTAACCCACTGTCGGGCGGCAGCGGCTCCAGTGGCACGCAACGAGCTTCTGGACGCAACGTGCAGTCGCAGAGGACACACGGGCCTCGCGAAATAATGAAACTGTTGACGCCTGAATGTTGTACAGGTTGTTCCGCGCCGAGAGAGGGAGGCGCGATGGCGAGCGGCGGCCCAGCAGCTGGCTTACCTATGTTGGTGATGAAGCTTTGCTGAATGCGTTTAATCCCTATGCTCACTGATTCCCTGAGAGCTTAAGAAAAAGTGCAAAATAATCCGCAAACATTAAATGTTTAATTGTATTTTGTTTTTCATTTGATACAAACATGTTAAAATTTTCTCCTCATTGGTGTAGTGGCAAGCGCTACTACTGACTTTTGTGTCCAGGTCGGGCAGTGCTATTTAATGGGGAACAGATTGCAAAACATGCAACATAATGAGCATCACATCATGCAGAATCACATCATGCAGAATCACATCATGCAGAATCACATCATGCAGAATCACATCATGCAGCATCACATCATGCAGCATCACATCATGCAGCATCACATCATGCAGCATCACATCATGCAGCATCACATCATGCAGCATCACATCATGCAGCATCACATCATGCAGCATCACATCATGCAGCATCACATCATGCAGCATCACATCATGCAGCATCACATCATGCAGCATCACATCATGCAGCATCACATCATGCAGCATCACATCATGCAGCATCACATCATGCAGCATCACATCATGCAGCATCACATCATGCAGCATCACATCATGCAGCATCACATAATGCAACAACACTCTGCACTCTGCACTACACTCTACACTACACTCGGCGCTACACTCGGCGCTACACTCGGAACCTCACTGCTCAACCGTCTTCACTAAAGCTTAGGCTGAGGGCGCATTCCCACTGTCGTTACGATTAATTTACCGTTTAACAACTGTGGTCTCTAGCTGTTCCCATTATATCGACTCACTTGACAATCTGTCGTAACAACAAAAGTCGCCTATATGTGAACACCAACATTTAAATTCACAAGCCACCATGCTTTACGACACTGTCTTGGCGACATAGTGGGTACGCAGCCTTAGCTTCGCGCGGGGCCGACCGCGACTTGTCGCACGACCGGGCATTATTTAAAAAAAAACTGGTTGGCTGTCGGATGGCAAGTCGTGGCGAGGTGTAGTGCGCGAGGTCCATAAGCGAAGGCGAAAAGCGGGACATATTCTATTGATTCTTTACGGCACATCCTCCTCTCTCGTTTTGGCTCTGCTTTGGAGTCCAGGCCCTTAAAGGTACCTATGCCTAACCCTTCGGAGAACACAAACTTAAGGGTATTTCCACACCGTGTAGGAGCGTTGGCTGATCGATGGATACTGGGCGATAAACAATTGATCGACCGCCGATCGATGCCATCGATCGACATCGGTCGCCGTTGATCGATCGAATGTAAAACTATCGATCGACGTAGACTAATCCATTCTCAGGGCAGCGTCACGTTGACGTGACTCTTTGGCGAACTTGATCAAATGAAAATCAAAATAAAAGCGATTTGTATTTGGTTAGTCCGGGGCTTTTAGATTTGAACCCTGCATTAAATATAAACAGCGATTTTTTTCTTGAATCGTGTACTTGACCTTAGCTCTACAAATAATAAAAAAAATTAAACATTTTCCGAGACCGGATCAAGCTGAAAAAGACGAAAACGCGTTTTTGTGAATAAAAACATGGGAAAAAAAGTTAACAGGACAAATTTAGTTACTTTAGGTAAAGAATTGGTGACAGTAATATATTTTTTCAGAATTAAACATTTTCGTCCACGGAAATTACGGTAAAAAAACATTTACGAAATTTTTGGATTGTACTTAAGGCAAAAATATAAACAGCGGTATTTTTACATAAAATAACTTAAATTAATATATTACACCGCCAATAAACAAAATTAAACAAATTGTACTACCGGAAGTTATTATTACCAGTTTTTTTACAATAGCGGTTGAGGCAAAAAGGTAACAGGGTTTAATTTAGTTTAACTTTCATCTAAAGGCTATTTCTTACCTATTTACACGAAAATTAAACACTTTAAAGCAAATCGTGAAAAAAAATCAATGAATGTTTACGTAAAATACGTCTGCAAGCTTTATTCTCGTATTTGGCGCAGCACTTTCATAGGAATTTGATCTTTCCGAAATAGTAATAAGGTGTACAATCGCGTAACTCAATAAAACACCGACTCTCAAACAACAACACAGTCATACGCACACAATGAACGCAGCGCTTATCTTGTTTACGCACACTAGCACACGCCGTACGCCGCACGCTGCTTAGCGCTGACACCGTGCATCGTAATTTAATTTTTACTTTGACAATATTAATTATCGCTCTAATTTGTTTAATTTTGGGGGATTAAGGTTTGGATTTATATATTTCTCATTATTAAATGAATTTAAATCCTGTTACATTTTTGCCGTAAGTAGTATTTAAGATTTTTTGATTTTCTTGATTTTCTGTGAAGTCCGGAGCAGAATTTGTTTAATTTTCATAATAATAATTAGACATGGTGATATAAATCGTTTTAGCGCTATTTTTGTCCTGTTAATATTTTTGCCTTAAGTACGAAGTCAAATTTTAAGATTTTTTTTAAAAAAACGAATGTTCCGTGGACGAAAATGTTTAATTTTCTGACCTACTTGTAGTACTCAATCTGTTCTACTAATACTCCAAATAAACATACCTGTTTATATTTTTTTCCACCAAGTTAAATACATATTAGACGTTTTCTTAAAAAAAACACATACGCGGAGGTGAACTTTTCGCGGGATACAGCTTAATATACTCTCTTGTCCATACCCTACACATTCAATGAAAAAAATCGCTGTTTTTAATTAATGCAAAGTTAGCCTAATATTCGGCGTAAATTCCCCGGACTATGGTGGCGACGTTGCCATACCGTGCATTAGTACGCCGCGACACCGTACCGTTTGACGTTAACGACGTCGTGACGGTGATGTGGACAAGAGCACTTAGGGCTCATTTACGGGGACACCGTGCGTTGCGCGACGTATGCGGCGGGGCGTCTAGTAGCGAGTTGCGCTTTTTTCTGTTTACGAAGAGGCAGTGCGTGCAGCGGCCCGCGTTTTGACACGCGCAAACACAAACATAGTTATGTTTGTTTACCGCGCCGTACCACGCGCTGGGCTGCTCGTGGCACGGCGCGTGGCGGCTCGGGCGTCCGCTAATACTCGTGCGGCACAGAGTTCCCACTCTGACTCTTTGTCCATGAGGACAAATGAAAAAGTAATATTGAACTGGAAAGGCTCATAAAAATAAAAATAATACGTTTCGGCGACCTCTTTGGGGACACTGAAGGTTTTGTCTGTGCGATTATGGACAAAGTTATGCTGCCGAACAACTACCGGAAACATATTATGAAGGACGGGCCGGTGGACGTGTGTCGGCCATGCCACCGTCCAGGTGAGACCATCAGACATATTATTTCTGGTTGTTCTTGTCTGGCTAAAGGCGATTACTTGCACAGGCACAACCAAGTAGCCAGGATTATTCACCAGCAACTTGTCTTAAAATATGAACTTGTGGAATCTGAGGTACCGTACTACAAGTATGTGCCCGACCCAGTTCTCGAGAAAGACCATGTCACGCTGTTCTGGGATCGGCCTATCATTACTGACAGGACTATTGTCGCCAATAAGCCTGACACAGTAGTGATAAACCAATCAGCGCCCTGCGTAATGATAGTCGATGTTACCATCCCGCATGACGAGAACCTCGTGAAGGCTGAGAAAAAGAAACTAATAAAATATCTCGACTTAGCACACGAGGTTGTCAGCATGTGGAATGTCAACTCGGCTATCATTGTGCCGATTGTCGTTACGGCCAATGGCCTTATAGCCTAGAGCCTCGACGGACATCTGTCGAAGCTCTTTCTTGGCAGTTGGATCAAGAGCCAGATTCAGAAGGCAGTGCTTCTCGATACGGTCCGCATTTTGAGGAGGTTTTGAGGACCGGCGGAAACCTGTTTTTTATATTTTTAAATGTGTTTTGTTATATTTTTTAAGGAATATTTAAAAATGTATAAAATAAGAAGATAAAATGAATAAAGGTAAAATAATAAAAATGTATTGGCTGATGCATGACACTCCATTCAAGAAAATACGGGAATGATTTACTCAATTGAAGATTAAAAAAATATATATGCTCGTTTATGATGATTGTGTCGTCATTCACCATTCTTTAACGAGCCTTTTTAATTTTTTATCAGTAACAAATAATATAAATTATAACATGCACTCAGTATTGTAAAGGCGCTTATAGCAATTTTTAATTTCTGTATCAGACGTCTTCACATTGGCTCTGACGGGACAGTCTACTAGTTTAATAGCCAACGTGTTGACGATTCACCACCTCCGACCGACGTTGGGACCATCGTGTGGAGCCGGGTTATACCCATAAAATGTCTATGCTTAATCAAAACGGAAGTTCTGAAAGATGTCATATTGATGGATATTTCCACAAAATTATATTTACATAATAAAAATAGAATAATGGTTTGAGCAAAAATAAACTCTCCCGATTTCGCACACTTCTCGCTAAAGTATACTTTTTTTTCAAAAAATGGAGTAAATCTTTCACGTGCTCTTACCTAATATTGACTACATAGTAATGGCACCAATCTACAAGATTATTGCCCGTACTATGATACCATTACAAACTAAAACAAAATTAAGCACGTTTTTTCCCATATATAGTAAGTTAGGAACACGCCTATATAGCGGAGAAGGTCCAGCGAGTGTCGCTGGCGGTACGACTATGTATGACGTAAGTATTTCTAAGAGTGAAGTAGAATCATAGCGAGGTTCTTCAGAAAGGTCAGGCACGCTGCAGCATCGACGATGCACTCGGCAGCACTTTCTGTTGTAAAATATGTCTTTTTTATAATGCGACATTACTGTATAAATTTATAAATAACACAATTATTATATTCCTGTTACTTTTCTGCATTTTGTTAATGATATTTAACTTTTTTATTTCAGCTTCGAAAACTAGGTCACAATCTATCTACAGACAATGTTACGTCAACTTTCGATACTTTGAAAAAAATCCCCACTGGGGTCTTCAGGGATACTTCTGGAGAGGTACTTATCCTTATGACAAACAAACTTATAAGTTATTTTTGTAACGTTTTATTTCACGGTAATGACCATGGTCATTTTCCATTATGAAAAACATTTTTTTACCTTAAGGTCTGTCGGAACCTTATCGAACCGTATTGATAATATAAATAAACAATTGGACCTGACTGACACTGAGAATGTTATGGGGGATGTGTGGTGTTACGCGAATGGGTAGAAGGAGGAATGAGTACATTAGAGGAAGTCTGAAAGTGGCGCCGGTGACTGAAAAGATGTGTGATAATCGGTTGTCGTGGTATGGGCATGTGATGCGGAGGAATGAGGAAAATGTCGTGAGGAAAGTTTTGAGTATGAATGTGGATGGGTATAAGGATAGAGGACGACCAAAGAAACGATGGATGGACTGTGTGAAGGATGATATGGCAAGAAAGGAGGTATCTCAAGAGATGACAAGCAATTGAGAAGTATGGAAGAAGAAGACGTACGCCGACCCCCAAATAAATTGGGATAAGGGCAAGAGAATGAAGATTGAACCTGACCGTATATAAGGTGACTGGTTAAATTAGTGACCGATACTTAAACACGTCACAAGTCTATGACCAGTATGTGTTGCCAGTGATAACATACGGGACCAAAACGTGGTCGCTCACAATGGGCCTCATCAGAAGGCTTAAAGTCATCCAAAGGGCAATGGAGAGTGCTATGCTCGGAGTTTCCTTACGTGATCGAATCAGAAGTGAGGACATCCGCAAGAGAACCAAGGTTACCGACTTATCCCGAAGAATTGCCAAACTTAAGTGGCAATGGGCAGGGCACATTGCTCGCAGAACAGATGGCCGATGGGGCCGTAAAGTTCTGGTATGGCGACCACGAACCGGAAGACGATGCGTTGGAAGGACTCTCACTAGGTGGACCCATGACCTGGTGAAGGTTGCGGGGATCCGCTGGATGCGAGGCGAACGGGACCGGTCAATGTGGCGTCACTTGGGGGAGGCCTATGTCCAGCAGTGGACGTCTTTCGGCTGAAATGATGATGAATGATGATGATGACTTAAACACGTTAGTATACTAATGATAACAAACAACTTTCTGTCCTATCAACTTGTGATAGACGTGAATGAGTATAAAAAAATGTATCTTTGGGAAAGCGGTTTGTTATTCATGAGTATAATCACGTGTTTAGTATCGATCACTAATTACCAATCATATATTACCACATTGGTGACCTTTTAATTTAATATTTTCCCCTCGATATTGATGTATTGAAGGTACAGACGCGAGCACAGCAAGCTACCTGTTAATTTTTCCCAATTAATGTTGAATCTAATTCTTGAACGATCTAGTTTTTTTTTTTAAATCTTTATTTAAAGGGGTTTTTCGCCATTGCGAATATGACACCCTGTAGGTACAATATAAAATATATAGTAGTGTAATATACAAGTATTTAGTATATACTACGTTATGGGTCTGTTCTTCAGGGCGAGCTTAACCAAAATCTATTACTGAAGTCCGACAGATTGTTGTAGGTTGATATATGTACGTACTGGCGTCTGTACTTTACTTTTGTATTCGCGATATTAACCCGTGTCAGTGTTTTGTATTTCCATCGAGGAATACGAACCACTGACATTTAAATATTTTTTTAGGTCCTCGGCCTTGGCGCGAGAAAATGCAGCTGCTATCAGAATCCTGAATATTTTTCCTATCACCACATGAGCTACTATGATTTGCATATTGGTTTAAGACAGTGGCGCCTACCCTCTCCCAAATCTGAAAGGAAACCGAATTGATTTATTGATATTTTTTTTTCTTGGGATTTAATAATCATTATCCAAATTCGTAAACGCCGTGAGGGTAGAATTATAGTAGAACAGACGCCAGCAGGTCAAGCTACCCGAAACTGTAAAATTTTCTCAATTAAGCTTGAACCGTATTCTTAAACAATAAGGTTGAAAATCTATTAAAGACATTTGACTGAGACATTTAAACTTTGTTGTAACTTGATCTGCTGGAGTTAGAGAGTGCTGGAGTTGATGTGGACTAATGTCCAGGAAAATTAGTCAAATTAGGGCAACAATCTCGGAATGAGAGATAGTTGGCTATAAAGTTGTATAAACCTTTCTAAAACTTGTCCCTAAACCTACTTATCGTAGGGTGTCCGCGACTACAGATATTCCAAGGTCAAAGGTCAAAACAACGATTTTTACACATTCATTGCAAATATCTCGTTTCCTATGGGCTTTATGCTATTTGTATCTAAATAGATATTGTAAAGGATTCTCTACAACTTCTGTGTAATTTTTTTTTTTATATCTTGAACCATTTTCAAGATAGAGGGCAGAGCGCGCGCATTGTTTAACTAGTTAGATATAGTGTATTATAGTTGAGGCCAACCTGTAGTCCCCATTAAAAACACACCGTATAAATTTTATAAATTATGATAAATTTATAATTCGAAATAGTTTGCATTTTTTAATTAACTATTACGTTACGGGCGGCCGGTGAGCTAGTCCATTACTCACCGTCCACAGGCCCGCGCCTACGGTGGCCGGGGGCGACTGGTTGTTCGACGTCCGGAGCGTCTCCCGCGGCGGCTGGGACGTGAGGCTCTCTCCCTCTCACATTCCGCCACCTCCTTCGCTAGCATGAATGCTTCGCAGAAGGAGGCGACGGTTTCCCATTCCCTCTCACTCCGGATTATGGATTGAACCAGGGCCGGATGCGAGAGGTCGCCGCCGCCAATCGCCGCTACGAGGACACGGCGGTGCTCAGCTCAAGCGGGGCAGAGCTCTACGGTGTGCTCCACCGTGTCCTCCGGCCGATCCTCGCAGTGGTAAAACCCGGGCGTTTTCTCCCACCCGATTCGGTGCAGTAACCTCCCGAAACAACCGTGTCCGGTGAGGATCTGCCTCAGACGGAAGGTGAGGGCGCTGTGGCGCCTCTCCAGCCACAGCCCAACTCTTCAAAGACCTATCGCCACTATTGAGGCGTGCCCTGCACGGTGTTGCGACAGTCGCTCTCTCGATGTCGCCATGAGATCGCGCCGGAGGTCTGTCCGCTGAGCGACGATTTGCCGTGGCAGCGGAGCGTCCCCCAGGCGTAGTGCCTCCGCGCGCCATTCGTGCAGGCACGCGAGGACTATCGCCTCCAGAACACATGGCGGCAATCTAGCCAAGAGGCACGCCGCCTCGCCGGAGATCGTGCGGTACCCCCAGACTAGCCTTACGGCCTTCACCTTCTGGGGCGCGTTCAGGTAGTGGGTGGCTCGCCGCCGCAAAGAACGCGCCCACACCGGGGCCCCGTAAAGTAACATGGACCGCACGAACTCCGCGTAGAGCCTCCGGCAGGAGGCGTTTGGACCCCCCAGGTTGGGTAAGAGCCGCTTGAACGCAGCCCCGGCCCGTTCCAGGTTAGGGGCCAAACATGAAAAGTGACGCT
Source organism: Cerastis rubricosa (assembly GCA_949152445.1). Taxonomy (NCBI): domain Eukaryota; kingdom Metazoa; phylum Arthropoda; class Insecta; order Lepidoptera; family Noctuidae; genus Cerastis; species Cerastis rubricosa. The sequence continues at coordinate 13,990,224 of OX424525.1, read as the reverse complement.
GACCTGGTGTTAGCATAGCAAACTACGCAGACACCGCTAGGGAGGTCGGCGCGCAGCACCCAGTCGTAACCGATGGTCCACAAGAGCGGCCCCAGAACCGATCCCTGTGGAACACCGCACGACACCTCACGCCGGTTCCATTCTCCAGTGCGACCGGGGTAGATGACGGCCCTATCCTTCAGGAAGTCCCCGACCACACGACGAAGGTAGGTCGGCACCCGATGATACTGGAGTGCCTCCCTAATGCAGCTCCAGGGCATGGTGTTGAAGGCGTTGGCGATGTCAAGAGACACCGCCAAGACGACCCCACCCCGGGACACTGTATCCCCCATCGTGAGAGTACTCACGCGCATGATGGCGTCCACCATCGAGCGCTCTTTGCGGAAATCAAATTGGTGTTCCGCAAGGTCCGGCCCCATCCCCCAATGTGCCCGGCGAGGCGGTTGGCAATGACTCTTTCAAAGAGCTTGCCCACCTCGTCGAGCAACACAATGGGCCGGTATGCGGACGGAGAGTCCGCAGGGCGCCCCGGCTTCCGGATGAGGACCAGCTTCCCCGTCTTCCAGCGAAGCAGGAACTGGCCTCTCTCCAAGCATGCGCTTAAGAGCCCTTCCAGTCGGGGCCCGAGAGCTTCCGAGCCAGGACCCAGGCTTTGCCAGGCAAACCATCGGGTCGCGGGGCGGTATATTTGGCCTTAAGCCTGCATAACGCCACTCTCAGGTCTACCCCAGTCACCTCCGGAACGTCGTCATCGTCCTCTATGTGGTCTGCTTCCGGCACCGATAGCAGCGGAGCCATAGGCGGGGGAGGATGTTACCCTCGCGAAAGGAACAGAGCGCTCACCAGACGTTTGACCCTGGAATATCTGTAGACGCGGACGCCCTACGATAAGTAGGTTTTGAGACAAGTTTTAGGGTGCCAAAATAAAGGTTTATACAAGTTTATAGCCGACTATCTCTCGTTCCGAGGTGAAACCCCTAATTTTATTGGACTATATGTAAATTAGTCATGGTACAACTCAAATACGCAGAAACTAAAAAAAAATAAAGGTGCATTTCAAATAGGTCGTTTCCATAGGAAAAAAAACGGCAAGAAAGTCCGTCTTTTCAAAATATTTGGTGTTACAATGTCGTAGGTACTCCATTGTACTTTCACGGCGTTTAATGTTTTTGGGCATAACCAAACCAAGGTGAAATGTAATGGACATTTTTCTACCAGTTTTACTTAAAACAAACCTATATGAATAATAAATAATTTCAATAAATATTGTATTCTTACCTATTTGAATCAATGTTTTATTAAGAGATAAAATAATTCGCTTGAATAATCATCTTCCTAAACTTTTCCCAACCTATGTGCAGCTGACACCCGTATTTTTTATATTCCCTTTATTCTGTACCTAAGGTATTTTTGTTCTAAAAAAAAAGCCCTTAGGTACAGAATAAAGGGAATATAAAAAATACAGGTGTCAGCTGCACCTGGTTAGGTTGGGAAAAGTGAGGAGCCGTGGTGCCTCTCCAGCCACTCCTCAAAAAGGGGACTTATCGCTTATCGGTTGTGGCGTGCCCTGCACGGGGTTGCGACAGTCGATCTCTCCATGTCGCCGGAACAAAAAAAATATTTGTTCTGATAGATATCAGAACAATTTTTTTTAAACCAATTCTGTCCTGGATTTATGTCCGAACTACTACTACGCTCGTTCGATAAATTCCTGCATATTCAAAAGCCAGTGTGTTTCTGTTTCTCCAAAATAAATTGCCTTTCAGCTGATTAAATAAAAAGAGTTAGTTGTCCGTAAAGTTGGTTTACGGACGATAGTTTAACGTGACAACTTCATAATAAAACATTGATGAAATGATTGTATTCTTTTATGAATAAAATTGAATATTTTTTATTGAATTATCACTATTTTGTTTGTGAGCAGCGGTGGCCCAGTGGTGGCAGCCCCGACTAACGGGCAGTAAGTCGTAGGTTCGAACTCAGGCAGGCGCATTACTTTGTGTAACTTATTTCATAACCGCTGCTCTCAAAACGGTGAAGGAAAACGTCGCGAGGAAACTGGAATGTCCTAGAACTAAAAATTGAAGACATGTGACATCAACCAACCCGCACTAGGCCCGCGTGGCGGATTACAGCCCACTTCCGCTAATTGAAAGGAGGCCTGTGTCCCAGCAGTGGGAACATTATAGGCAGATGATGATCATGATGATGATGATGTTTGCTAATGCGGCGCAAGCGTACAATGAGCGTAACGCGACAATGAGTCATCCTTTATTTATTTTTGATTTATTAGGCGTTGTCACATCAAAAAACTTGTCAATCATTAACAGCTATGATGATGACACAGCATTAATAAGATGTTGACATAAAATATTATAGCGCATTTACCCTGCTTGGCCTACCATGACGTCTTATAGCAGTATTGTTTTACTTTTATTCCAGTGCAGCAGTGTGGGAAAAAGAGGGAGCTAATCAAGATGTCTAGCGTCATCTCTTTCCCACACTAGAAAAGGAGTAAAACAATAATGTTATACGACGTCATGGTAGGCCACCAGGTCTCTATAGTCAACTTAAAGTAATTACTTACGCTTAATTCATTATGCAATTTTATTTATGCAATAGACAAGCATTTAAACGAAGTAAGAACCGACAAAGAAAGCAAAGCTAAGAGTTATTACTTTTGTAGTTCCAACTTCAAGCTAACTAAGCTACATAATAAAAATCGTGTCTTAAAAAATGACATTTATTCAAGTAAACACTATGACTTGTCATTATTGTTAGCTATGGGTGTAAGACACCATATTTATTTATGACCATCAATTTTATTTCGATACTTAATTATGAGTTTTTATTAAATTGCATTGTTAATTACCTACGCGTAATTTGTGTAAAGTAAATAAAACAAATATCACCGACTGGATTATTCATGAGTTACTATGCATATTGGTGCAAAGTGGTATGCGTTCCAGGGAGTCTACTCTGTAAGAACGAAATCCGTAGTTTCGGCCGAAGTTGCGCTCGTTTCCTACTCCGTATCACTTACGGATACAAGGTTCTTTACGGCCTGAACTAAAAATTAATTTCACCACGATTGGACAGTTGCCCTTACTCTCGATGTGTTTTCGAAACTCATGAATCCGATAATACTAGGGATTGAGGTTAATTTTGAAGAATAAAGCTGGTTACGGACGGACCCGTCTTTTCGTTGACAGACTTAAAACTCCACGGCCACTGACTGCGTAAAGTCGTTTCACAGTTAATTTTACGTCTGGCAGCTGCCCAATAGCTGCAGTCCAATAGAAACCTTATGATCCCAAAGATACAGGTCACTATCACTATAATTTTGATTGAATTGTTAGTGACGGCAACCTAGAAACAACCTTATTGCTAGGGACATAAAGATCAATGTCATGTTGGGGCAAAGGTAAAATAACCGTGAAATGACTTTAGTTCAAGATGAGGGCAGCGTTGTATGAAAACATTTGATGTGCTTTTCACATGAATCTTAATTACTTGAATTTGAACCTCGGTTATCAGCAAATGCTGATCCCTCAATCATTCTTCTTTATATCTATGTGGTTTTTAGAATGTGATAAATGATTAAAGCTTTTACTCAATGCAAGGTAGTTAATTAATATACGGATTTTCTTCAACTAAGCTCATAACTTTAGCTCTTAGTTCCACGGAACAGAAAAAAATCTGTTCCCTGCTTAGTTCTGTACATAAATTATTAATATTAAGGGCTCTTTTCGTGACTGTCAGTGTAAGTAACTGCGCTGTTCTTTTAAACTACCTACGTCACAGATTCTGGTGCTGTTGCTGTTAAAGAATTTATTCCGGATCTGTCGATGTTTTACCAAGTCGTAAAAAACCTCAGTCGCTTGTTGCTATAGTAACGGTAAATCTGTTGGCTTCAATCATAAATTATTATTTTCCAAACCAACGAACTGGTGGGATAGACATCTAGTAGTAAAACGAGGAAGCGTACAGAGTTATGTTTCCCTTAAAGCCTCTTGCATGCGACCAATAGATGGCGCTGTAAGTAGATCCGTATCCAAACAGTTCAACGTAATGTCATGTCGTGTCGCTGTTATCGCAGTCCTGCCGTAGTTCCAACTTTGATCACAAGGACGAGCAGCGCTGTTTATTTAAGTTTTGTATCCTGTATCTGCGGATGTAGCTCGAACCCTGAGCCCATTTATTTCTCAGACCTGTATATTTGTGCATTCTTGTTCTTTACAAAATAATAAGATACAATATCGTTATCTGAAGGCACTACTTCTTCGAATGCCAAAGGTAAAAAGCACATATTAGACTGTTGCCAATAAATTTTACGTTTAAGCCAGTCTAGCCACAAGACTTCTACCTAATAACAGTTAAACTAGTTGCCCATTTTTTACTTTCCGTGGGATTAATATTGAAATAAATCTATAGTTTTCATCTGAGAAGCAAAACAAAAAAAGCACCTACGGTTTCAAATCATAACACAAACAATGTTGTGAATTAGAAAAAAGCACGCAATGACATGAACAGCATACGAGGTATGAGGAGAGCAAATAAAATGTTTTAGGCAAATGCCTACACCATTTTCATCATTCCAACAGTGGGTACACTAAGTCTGAAAATAGTATTAAAAATACTTTTCAAGAGCAGTCAGAAAAGTAGAAAAAGCACTATGGATGACTGGTCCACGCTGACGGTACTTTTTGTGCAACAATATAATTTTAATGACTTTTGCGGTCACTTATTATTTCTTATAGTGATGATTTGATGGAAATTGTTATCGTGTCCAAACCGACAATAAAATATGTATATTTACTGCAATTTACCATATATGAACTAGGTAAAATACTGCCACGAATAATTTATGAACAAATAAAATCAGAAGAAAGATTAGTTTAGAAACAGTTTTATCCCATAATTTAGGTAGGTAATTTGTTTTGCAATTTACTCAAGTCATAATAAATAAATAGTTTGCCATACAGTGTAGTCGTTCATTTTCATGTTAATTGAGTTCTGAAACTTAACTACATCCACCTACTTTTCTATCCGCTACGCTACTGTCGCAGCGTCGTAGATGATGCCGTAGCGGAGTATTTAGGTAGGTACATAAACATGATCAGCCGGTACAATTTCGTTGATGAACCGTCTCTCCATATGACAACTGCAATTAACGGACTCAAGCGATATTGTCATAATCACCTCGATAGGACGAATGAACATCAAAGAAACGGATTAGTAGGTGTTTCGGCTGCTGAGTTTTGTCCGATCCGGTCGAAACAGGAATATAATTATTATATATATTTTTGAGTGGTGTTTCGGTTTTTTTTTTTGCAAATTTTGTACAGTCGATGGAAGAACTTTGTGAAGTATGATATGGCACGCAGAGAGGGGACTGCGGAGATGACGAGTAATATTGAAGAAGGTATGACAGAAGAAGACATCATCACCATCATTTCAGCCGGAAGACGTCCATTGCTGGACATAGGCCACTCCCAAGTGACGCCACATTGACCGGTCCCCATTCGCCAGGTCATCGGTCCACCTAGTGGGAGGCCTTCCAACGCATCGTCTTCCGGTTCGAAGAAAGAAGAAGACATGCTGCAAATAAATTGAGATAATAACAGGAGAATGATGAAAATGACTTCGATTGTACTTAGTTAAAGCAGGAAGACTTTCGATCCTAAATCAGACAACACAAGATAATTAAAGAAAACTCATTAGCACTACCTTCTATGTTTCAAAGAAAGATACCATAAATCTGGGTGATTTGAGATAGCGTGAATGGAGGCACATAACATTTTCCACCTCATTATGCATAATTGCATGATTTGCATGTCGTCTTTACATAAACACGGAATTTCTTTGCACATGGTTCGCTAATTGATATATGAGAAACACTGCGAAAGCCATACATATAATCAACATTAGCTGTTACAACGGGGCTATGACATGTATCAGACAGATCAAAATGCGAAGGAAACTAAAGAAAAAAGATTAATTGCACTCAACAATAGTCTGCTTACCATCGCCGATAAGAACAAGTTTACATTATGGTTTTAAAAACATTAAATCATCAGCTATGCCAGTTTTTAAGCCAATCTCATTAACGTCGGGTCGAATCTGTTATGTGGCAATTAAACCAGTACCACTTTGCGCTTCATAAGGCGCTCAAAGTTTGCAAATTGCCGATAAATTATAGCCCTCTGCAGTTCCCGGATTACAAGTATAGCGAGATTCCAAACCAGATGCGCTGCTTACCATAAAGTACTAGCTGTTCCTATTAATATGCAACATGTGTGTAATTTCAGTTAACTAACCACGCCATGCGTAAGAATCTGGTTTAAAAATTAGAAAAGTCTGCTTTCACGCAGCGTCAGTCTTCATGTACCTAAGTGTTCTCCAAACGAGCTTTTCTGGCGCAATTTTAATTTTAAGATAAGTAGATAGTGTTTACTAAATTGTGATTCAAAATTGTTACACAGCTCATTATCATAGCAGCGGTGGCCCAGTGGTGGCAGCCACTTACGACCAGTAAGCCGTGGGTTCGAACCCAGGCAGGCGCATTACTATGTGTAATTTATTTCATAACCGCTGCTCTCAAAAACGGTGAAGGAAAACATCGTGAGGAAACCGGCATGTGCTAGAACTAAAAATTCGAAGACGTGTGAAATTTACCAACACGCACTGGGCCCGCGTGGTGGATTACAGCCCACTCCCTCTCATAGAGAGTAGGCCTGTGTCCCAGCAGTGGGAACATTATAGGCCGATGATGATGATGATGACACAGCTCATTGAGGATATTCTTAAATCTATGGATACAATGACTTAATTTTAGCATACGAATGTAGCATAACAACAGTAATGACACCATGACTGCTATGAGGGAAGCCACACAGCAGCTCTTTTCTCTGAAAGAGTTAGGTCTTATCGCTGTTAGCATATTTTTCAAGTCAACATTTGAATGGACGTGTCTCGTTCGACTGTACAACCCTGGTATTCAGCTGCATCCAGTTAGACTGGAAGCAAACCTGTCTGGTGACAATGAAAATTTGATATTGCTCTTTCAAAATTAATAAAAATCAAGTGCAGTAAACGTAGCGCAGGACGTCCTCAGACTCGGTGGAGCGATGATCTGCGCAAGGCAGCTGGCAAGAGCTGGATGAGAGTGGCCGAGGATCGTGCTTAGAGTCGTGTCATGGGAGAGGCCTATGTCCAGTCCAGTGGACGAATACAGGCTGATGATGATGATGATGAAGTGCATTAATTGCATCTTTCTACAAAGATTTAGAACCTTAGGCACTCCGACCTACCTGGCTAAAACAATAGCTGGTGCCAACACGCATCTCACTGACTTTTCCAATTTCCCACAGCCTCGTGTAGATAGCGGTACGAGAACTTATCTCATGCCACCTGGTTTGTATCTGCTGTTCATAATGGCCGTGTTTATTGTCTAACATTGCTCTACTTAATTAATGATTAACACCTTTTAGATGACGACAAAACTGCTGATTTAGATTTGTGCTATCGTCATCGCCGTTGCAAAATTTTCTTTTTAATACAGTTGCTCAAAAAGTGGCGTATTGCAGGGACGTATAGCGTTCGGGATGTGAGCTATTACACACTCGAGCTTTTTCTTTACCTTGTCCGAACTCGTGCGTTCTCTTTCCCAACTGTCAAAATAATGTCTATTAAAAAGAAAAAAAATCAACCACGGAGTTTTTACTAAAAAAAAATCATAGAAGTTTTTATGATTCATGCAAATATTTCTAAAAAGAAGCTACTAATTTGTTTCAATATTAGATTTAATGGCTTGATTCAATGAGTTAGGTTAGGTTTCATTTCATTTTCATTTCATATCAATTGAAAAAATTCTACTGAAGACTTGGCTGTATGGGCATAGTTCCCTTTGCCTACCCAGACTGGGTAAAGAAAACAAAAAAAAAACTCTGCTTATATTCTTTTACGGTTGGCGCCATTTTCCAAAAATGTTCTTTATTAAATTGCTTCATTTTTTCGCAACTGTATTAAAAATAGTTGTTCAGTACACGTGCGGAACCGTCATTGCAACTTGTTCCGACTGTCAACCCTCACCTTCGGCTGCGCCTCGGCTCGGGTAGACATTTGTCGGAACTCTTTGCAATGACAGGCTTTCCGGACTCGTAATGAAATATACTATTTTCCACCTAGTTGTGTTCCACCTTCCATCATCGTCGTCTTTCTAGCCCTTTCCCAAATATGCAGCTGTATACCAGTATTTTAAATACATGGAACGACTGCCTATCTGACCTCGACAACCCAGTTAGTAGTTGATTTGATTGAATATTATAGCATACTATATATATACATACATTAATAGCTATACCAATACAATAAGCACCAGTTTGTCCTTTGTTTCTTTATAGCAAATTTGAGAACCCTTCGTATCAAGATTAACATTATCAGTGTGCCAGATGGATCACACACACACACTTACGAAGCACTTAAAGAGATGCAAGTGCAGTATTCTTATAGATCAAAGATGGTCCATTTCTTATGGATGGTTTCAAGTGGGAGACCTGTAAAAGGTTTTTTTCTTATTATAATAATATTCAGCTAGTAACTTGTAGGTATAGCGAACAAGAGAGGAGACTGTGTCCCAGCAGTGAGAACATTATGCATAGCGGCTTCTCTGTTTCCGGATTACTATAACGTAGATCTCTTCAAAGTTCTTTTAGTTTGTTCTGTAAGTTTGGGTTTTTTCTAGGCAGGCGTGCTCCATCCCAGGCTGCGTCATCGATACACATTAACGAAAGCTAATTTAGTATTAAAGAAGATATATTTTTTGTCCCTCTGTATGGTGTCGGACGTAAAGAATAGCACCATCCCATATCTTCCCGTGGGTGTCGTAAGAGGCGACTAAGGGACTTGCCAGAGAATGGGCAGCAGCGTTCTCTGTGCTTTTTGTAACAACCGTACTGCGATCGCCAACCCGCCTGCCAAGCGTGGCGATTATGGCAAAACCCCCCAAAATGTCAATGTGACTTGGGGGAGGCGTATGTCCAGCAGTGGACGTCTTTTGGGCTGAAATGATGATGATGATGATTTTTTGTCCTACCCTAGCCTTATTGCATCAACTTTAGTTTGAATGATTGTATCTGGAGCTGAAAATACAGTTCCGCATATGCCCAAACGGTGTGAAATAATCATTACGCCATTATAGTAGTTTACCACATTAATTTCGTACTAATCGATGAATCCATCAATTTGCGCCTCATGCTGATGAGAGATGATAACCAACACATGGTGCTACTTGATACGTCGATGGTTTATAGTCTATTACTAACGTTTTATGTTTCCTTATCATGTTTACCAGAGACTGTCTCGTTGGTCTAGCGGTCGCGAGCACGACTGCTGAACATTAGGACCTTTATTGGGTCCGCGAAGCGATTCCTAGGCTGGGCAAAGTGTTATTGGGTTATTCCATCTGGAATTTTTCAGTAGCAGCCATGGAGTCTGGATTTGTGCCCGTGACTTAAATATAGCTGGCAAAATGTGGGTTTGCTACAAGGAACCCTTCTGGAACTAACACTTCGGGAATTACAGGCGTGTCGGCTCAGCTTCATAAGATCGCGTGTAAGCAAGGTATACTAGTATTTCAATTATTTTTTTCGAAATATCTAACTAATCAATTTATGGAATCGGTCTTGTGTTTAGAAACGGTCAGGTGTATGAGTATGCAGGTATGTAACGGAATATTCTCACGCTTCACTTGGTACTCGTTTTGCAATGATGGCATGCAAATATATCTAGTTTGAGAACCTAACCGGGGGGTTCTCGTGGTCGCAAAAGCAAGTGCCGAGCATGGAGTACCCATACTCAGCAGTTTATGCGTTATTAGATTTTCCCAATAGGAATTACCTAGAAGGAGCTCGGAGTTTGGAAGTTGCCGTTGTTATAGCTCCATATCTTGGCAAACAGGTGAAAAACTCAAAACGGTGAAGGAAAACATCGTGGCGAAACCGGCATGTCCTGGAACTAAAAATTCGAAGACATGTGGCATCTACCGACCCGCACGGGGTCCGCGTGGTGGATTACAGCCCCACTCCCTCTCATAGAGAGGAGGCCTGTGTCCCAGCAGTGGGAACATTATAGGCTGAAGATGATGATATCGGCTGGAATTCCAGTTTCACCTTCATTATCAAGCGTTTTTTCACATTTTCGTTTTAACAGTCTATTTCCGCACCATTTCGGACGCTGCTACCGTAGACTGTGCAGCTGTTAAGTGGATAATGGATGGATTTATGTTTTTATTTTTAGCTGCATCAATCAATTTATTATAACCCAGGCCAGATTCTTACGACGTGCTGCATAGAGCCAAGATCGATCGCGAAAGTCTGACAACAAGTCTTATCAAGGGGTATTGGATTATCCAGTACAAACTGTACGGAGATAGGCAGTCGTTCCATGTAAAATACTGGTATTCAGCTGCATTCGGTTCAACTGGAATCCGACCATAATATAGTTGGATGACCACCGTTGACCACGGTATAAATAGTGCACAGCCAGGCAACAATGATATTATAATAGTAGAGAAATTCGTTCACCAACGCCGTGTGTGACAAATGATTGCGATTTGGTTCGTGGCCACAAATAGCTGTGTTATATGTGAGGCCCGTGTGTCGTGTAATGCCATGATTACAACACTAGCGAGATTTCAGATATAAGTATGTTGGAAACTTCCTTTCCATTCGCTTCCGATAAGTAGGTAAATGTGTTGTTCTAACAAGTGACAGCTTCACTACTTACGTATCAGTAAGGTCCAAACCGGCTTCAACTATAAAATTAAGAATTAATATCCAAACAAAAATTTATTCATCTAAAGGGAGGGGAGGGAGGATTATTATATTATATTTTCAGTATATAAAACCCTCCCTTTATATTCCTCCCTCCCCTCCATCATCATCATTCTCTTGCCCTTATCCCAATTCATTTGGGGTCGGCGCAGTATGTCTTCCTGTTCCATTCTTCTCAATTAGTCGCCGTCTCATGAGTCACCCCTTCTCTAGCCATATTATCTTTCTCATGGTACATCCATCGTGTTCTTCTCCTACTTTTATTATCAAAACTTTCCTCACGACCTTTTCATCATTCTTCCGGAAACACCCAAATACTCCAAAATATTTTATTCGGAATTTCAATGATCCGAGTGCCAAAAGTCCGAATTTCATAATATCTAAGAATTATAATGTCTCTGTATTAAAAATCACGAAATTTATTTTACCGAAAGTCGTAAATGCGATTTGTTAGTTTTCCGATTTTCAGACGTTCGAAGAATCAAATGCTCGAAGGGTTCTCGGTCCGAAAAACAACATTCCGATTTTCAATACTTCGACTAAACTAAAAGTCAACATGTTGTGCTACAAAATTTACTGACAGAAACGAATCGCTGCAAACTGACTTCACGCAGCCTTGTCTGCCCTACCCTAGAGTGTAATTTAAGAGCGACGGCGCGGAGGGGTGGAGCGGCCTGCGAGCTGAGGAGCAGGTGGTTTGAAGGCCCGCCGCCGCGGCTGAGGTTGCAAGCCGGCCAGCAAGCCGAAGCTGCGGTGGTGAGCGTTAAAACCATCTGCGACAATAAGCTCGCGTGGGGCCGCCCAAACCCCGCAGCGCCGGAGCCGTGACAGAAATAAAGCTTGCTGCATGTTGCATGCCTGCTTGCATGTTGCATTATACTTCTCTCTGACGAGCAATTATGTGTTTATCTGTCTTGCTATTCAGTTATACAAGGCGTTTTTATTTCGGAATTGTATTAATCGGTATTTTAATAATCGTAATTCGTATTTTTGATGTTTCGAATTATCATTAAGTCGGACTTTTTGTTATTGGATCTATTGAAACTCGGTATTATGAGAATAGTAATTATAAACGTTAGGAATATTGAAATTTAGGAATTATAAAAATAGGAGTGGGTAATGATAAGTCGGAGTTGTTATATTAGGAATTTCGAACCATTTGGAATTATGACAATCGGTATTTTGAAATTCGGCCTTTTGACTATCGGAATAAAGTTTTTCGTATTTATGTAGTGTACCCCATTCTTCCGCATCATAAGATGGTATCATCAGAACCGATTACCACGGAACCTTTCTTTTACTGGAGCTATTTTCAGTTATCATTGGTAAATAATACCTATTTAAAAAAAAATGGTTTGTCCTGTGTTAGGTGGCGTACATCTGCGAAGACTTAAAAAAAAAACACACAGACCGAAGTAGAGAATATTTATATTCATAACGTGTTAGTTGTTTATTCGATATTACTGCGTATGCCACCTGACCTCTGCGACCTTTAGGGAAATCAGATTTTCGCACTCTGCTGGTGTTTGTGATTCCTACGCAACGACAACATTGCACCTTTATAATGTGTTCGATGGTGATTTAAGTTCTACATTACAGATGCTACAGCGTGATATCAAAAATGTCTGGCCACATTTAAGGTCTTGGTGCAGACCCTCAAACTGAAAAATTTTTTGTATGGGACATCGTAAACGCGAAAAATAATCAGCTGTCTGTCAGTCAGTCATTTGTTTCGAATAGGTATTGACATTTTGTCTATGGCATCTGCTTTTAGGTGTAAATATGGCTACACATTTCTCTTACAATAACGATGGTAAATACTAAGGAAAGATTTGAGATATTTCATCCAGTTCCAGGATTCAGGTTGAATAGTATAGGAGATGGAGAAATAGAAGATTTGTATGGAGCTTCTTCATTTTTGCCGACGGAAAATCCCACACATGCCACCCGGCTTGCACTTGTAACAAATACAACACCTACTGTAATTATTTTCCTTATTTACAATTACAATTATAATAACAAAATACCAATACCCACAAAGTGGTATAGGTACCTTCTTGAGTTAGGTATTTCCTAACACTCAAGAGGTGATGGTGTGCCTCCCACCAACAAGCTACTCGAATCCGCTTCTTGCACGATTGATTTCGAAAGAAAATAAATTTCAATCACGCAATACCGTTTAAATTATGATTAAATAGGTAATTGATATTGAACATACTTGCTCTTAACCAACATCGTAAATATCTTGGGTAATGGTATATCGCTGGTTTTCACGAACACTAAGCGACACTCAAACAAATGCCTAATTAAATTATTAAATATTGCGCTATTGTAATGTCACCTCTTGGCGATGGACCAAGCGTTGAAAATGCGCTTGTGTTTAGGTATCTACATACCTGTGGCCTACTTATAGTGGATACGGGTTTATGTCTCGTTTTATTGCTATTAGAATCCGCATTGCGTGTAAATAGTTATTTTGAACTCCATCTTTTTCATCGGTATTAAATGTGATAGTATTGAATCTTTTGAAGATAAAATTAACTGTGTAGGTAATGCTATGTTATCGGTAAGTTATAGTTTGTTCATATTGAATTCATTTTTTTATAGTAATCAATGAGCCAGACTGACTTAGAGTTAATAGAGTCAATTAGAGTCCAATCAAATCGAGCACGTGAACGAACGAAAAATTTGCTCTAGTTTTATTTTCCAGGAAGAAAACTGGTTGATACGCTTGTATGGGCTACGCGCCTCTAGTCTTTTATTTACGTTTCACACAAATATTAACCTGTATAGCGATTGCGTACAATCCACCCTCTCCTCGCAAGAGCTCAAAAATATTCTTGAGGAAATTTCTAGTACATTTTTCTTATTGTACGCACAACGACCAATCGAGCCATACAATACCAGTTTATGCGGATCTATCATTGTACGGGAAATCTATATAAAGCAAGGCCATCATCATCATTTCAGCCCTTTTCACGTCCACTGCTGGATATAGGCCTCCCTCAAGTGTCGCCACATTGACATAACATGGGGGGTTTTGCCATAATCGCCACGCTTGGCAGGCGGGTTGGCGATCGCAGTACGGTTGTTACAAAAGCAAAGAAAACGCTGCTGCCCATTCTCTGGCAAGTCCCTTAGTCGCCTCTTACGACACCCACGGGAAGATATGGGATGGTGCTTTTCTTTACGTCCGACACCATGCAGAACAAGACCATGTTATACTGGAAATGTATTGCTTGATGTATCGCCGTGTGTACCTACTATCGCCTGCTCGTACGTAATTTTTCGGGTTAATACTATTAGGTACGAGCAAACCCGTACAATATCATATGTATCAAATTTATGCTGACATCGCACACGCAGCAAATGAATTAAATATATAATTTTAAGTCAACGATCAGTAGCCGCATATCACCGTTTGGGCTAACCACAAAAGACTCATTCGCCGTGAGTCGATCAGTTATCAGTTTTGGGTGTCATTTCAATATACAAATTCAATAATTCTATCAGGCATCATCCTAATAAAACGCGAATGCGCGATCATCGCGCGAGTAAGCGATGCGACAATCGCGTGTTCGCGCGATGGGTGTCCTATCATCGCGCGAATTGACGACGCGAGCGAGCGAGGGTCGCGGGTACAGCGGCCCGCCGCCGCCGACGCAATTATCGCGCGCAATTAGGACGCCTATTCGAATTCAATATGTTTGATCGCGCGTTCGTACGAACTAAGTTCGTGCGAATAGATTTACAAACATTTGAGTCGCGCGACCGCGTCGTGCGATTGTCAGTTAGGACACCTATTCGAGTTCAATATGTTTAATCGCGCGTTCGTACAAGTAAAATTCGCGCGAATTCGCGTTCTATTAGGACGATGCCTCAGTCTATCATTTAAATGTACCCTTACCCGTACAGAATTTCTGACATTCTTTCGTCGATTCCTTTCACTTCTCTTCACTTCTCCAAATTATATACTGCCTACTTATTGATTCAAAATCATGAGAGAGGACACTTCTATAGTCAAGTGGCATTTCAATTGGATCATTGGTAACATTCTAACATTTCTAAACTAGACTATGCTAAACAATAATTGTTTGTGTGTCTGACAAACAAACAAACATGACCAAATATTTGTTTGTCAATTATGGTTTTATTGGTCGAGTATTTTTGATTTGTTGCATCTGGTTAAACTCGAAACGCTGTGAAAAGTTAAATAAGAAATTTAAATAATATCTGAAGAGATCTTTAGTGATGAGATGGCGATATGGTCATAAATAAAGCCTACTATAATTTAGTTGTAATTAGTTTCATCATCATATTTTTATGCCCTTATTCCATTTTTTTTTTAGGTCTACGCAGATTTCGTCTTCTTCCTTGCTTCTCTATTATCTTAGCAGTCATCTCCTATCTAGCCACATCAACCTTCTCACAGTCCATCCATCGTCTCTTAGTTGTTTTCCTACTGCTATAGCCAGACATTCACACTAAACTTTCCTCACTACATTTTGCTCATTCCTATGCATCCTATTGCCCGTTTCATAACAACCAACTTCCACACAACTTTTCAGTCCCCGGCGCCAGTTTCAGACTTCCTGTCCAAATTCTTTAATACTTTCGATGTTTTCAACCCTTTTAAGTTCTAGGGTAGAGTTTGTCTGTCTCTAATCTAAACAATACAATTCTTAATTATAGTTGAGACGGACAAAGACTGAGAAGACTGCGTAATTTTAGATATCTTCACCAGGCAAAAATCAGGTGTTGATTCACTATACCCATAAAAATCATTAGAAAGCATTACGACTTCTACTTTACCTTCAGTATCGCAATTGTTTTTAAATTTGCATGCGATAGCATTGTTCCTCTATTATCAAACGGTTCAATAATGCCTAACGGGCTATCTTTAACTTGTCGTGCAGATAAAATAAGTTGTTTGCGGTGAAAATTGAACACTGCTTTTATATTGTCGGTTAGTTTCTAGTTCAGAGTTTCTATGAAATTGTTACCTACAGTACAATTTTCAAACGGATGAAGCTACATTGTTGTGCCCTAGAAATGACATGGAAAAATGTGTTTTGTGAAATCAAGCCCAAAGGTTTATTCTACTCTATACCAATACTAGTGTTTATGTACCTTAAGAGGAAAAAATTGTTTGTTTGAACGTAAGAGGTAATTTTCAAAACTGCTCATTCGATTTAAAAAATCTTTCGCTGATTGAAAGCTTCAAAATTATTATCGATTGCTTTTGTTTCAAGTAGCTACTGCCCGCGACTTCGTTCACGTGGAAATTTTGGTGTGTTTTACTGGGATAACTTATACATAAAAACCTTCCTCTTGAATAGTTCTGTCTATTGATGCAAACCGCATCAAAATACGTTGCGTAGTTTCAAAGATCTAAGCGTACAGACAGAGGAAGCGACTTTGTTTTATACTATGGAGAGATGACCCGGACAGTCATAGAAAAAACTGTCCTAAAATTTACATGTTGGTCATTGAATTCACTTTGCACAAGATTTCTTATAATTATTTGAACTTGGCATAAAAAAAAACATTATATCAGCCTCGCCATATTGTTAGGGGGACCATGACTCAGATCCAAGGTCCATTGTCAAAAAATCAATTGTAAGTTGTGCCTAAGAGAAGTGTACTACACGTCTGATCAGAAAGGAGCTGGCTGCGGAGGTCAAGCGCTGCGGTCTGCAGTTTCGTGCAAAGATCAAGGTGACTGCTCAGATAACATCTCAACCGCAGGCAACGCAACAAAAACCTTTTTAGAACCTACTCTTTGTGTGGTTCTGTACTTAAACACCCGTGAGATTTTCGTTCAGTTTAATATGTATACAAAGAATTATGCAAACTAGTCGTTTTGCGTTTTTGTGTATGTTTTGTTTTGTACTCGAAATGAAATCGACATTTATAATAGAATTCCTACTTAATGATTCATGTTCTACCGGCAAAACACCTAAAATGATGTCATCAGTGATGTTTAATTCGTTGTGTATTGCAACACTTCCAGCGATGTAATCAAAATGAAAAACACTATTTAGAGCATTTATTACAACAGCATTTAATGGAATGCGGTTGCTTGTTTCATGGAAGCGGGACAAATTTCTGTACCTAGTTTAGTTGGGCCAACTACATGTAACTTGCAAATACGCATGATAAACCTTGTTATTTTATTGATTTCTAGTCTCATTTCTAACCCACTTAAGGACATTACCTATATGAGTCACGTCTGCAGATGAATTCTGTTACTCTAATACGGCGGTACCCAAAAAGGATACGTCTATTGCCGGCACGCTGCACGCGTCTCGCCAATTCTCCTGACATTTGCCTCACGACTACGAAAAGGTAAGATAATATCAAACTGCCACTGAAATTGCACTAGAAATTCTTTATGCGTCGCTTGCATCGAGCAGCTTTGGACTATCGCCCGCGAGATTAGAGCGTGCCGCTTTTCATCTCGGATAAGGTTATAAATGACGAACAACCATAACATTCATGGATTATTATTATATTGTTTTACCTACCTTGTTATTCTCTACAAAACTTTAAACAACATGGGTATTTCAAACTAGCTTATTTCACAGAAACACAGCTCGAAAAAGAAAAGTTGATTTGGAAAGCAGATATTACTTAGTGATTCTGCTTATGGTGATAAAATATACACGAGTAAACAACACTTCTATTAGACGCAGTTTCGTAACAAAACATTTCAACGATGAACGTAAACCTGAATCACATGGTTCAGACAATTCATCTAACCCTGATGAAGTTAACAATCGACTATTATTTAATCAATCGGAGAATCGATTTGTAACAACTAATTGGAATGATGAGGAGCAGTCGTTCTTGACAATAGCTCGGTGAGTGGGACTGATGCGGGTTTATATGCTTAAGTTACGCTAGCTTTTGTTTGCGACCTCGTCTGCTTAGAGACGGGAAATTATCTTACGGGAATGTATTACTTGGATCGAAAATATCTATGTCCTGAGCCTAACCATGCCATGTTGATCAAAAATCAAAAGTAATTTATTCAAATTAGGCTGATAATCAGCACTTTTTGAACGTCAAAATTACAAGAGACAGTCTCCCAAAACGCCCGCCCTTCGCCTAGTGTTTAAGCTGGGAAGAAGTGGCGGAACAAACTCCCCAGCAAAAACACACAACAAAACAAACACATCCAAATCCATTCATGCGTTATGGAAAGGCCTTATAGATTCCTAGATCCTTGGTAACTTTGTATCTTGTTCTATGTTTTGTAGTAAGCAACGACTTATTGTCGGGCCTTCGATGTCTTCCCATACTTAAGTAATAACGCTGTAACATATAAATATTGTAAATCCAAATGATTTTTAAAGAGTAACCATGGAGTTTCTTGCCGGTTCTTCTCCATAGGAAACGACGAACCCGAACCGAGCGCCTTTTTGTCGACGTTTTGTAAGTGCCCATGTAGCCCATGTGAAATAAAAATTTTTTTTTGATTGGATTTGATTTGATTGAAAAGGTAACAGACATACGGAGTTACTTTCCCATTTATCCATTAGTATGGATAGACCCATTTACTAGTTGTATTGTTTGTGCGTAAATGTGAAGACATTCTCACACTACGGATCAAATGACTACACAACACTATCTACGTAAAACCTTCACATCGTCAGGATAAAATTAAATACAGAGTTTGACTTTCTAGAATTTATTAAAATACTATTGAATTAATTAAATTTAAAAATAAATCTTGTTTACGGAAATAACACAGAAACGGAGTTAGGAAGCTTTATTTTGGATATTGTTACTAAGCCTAGACTACTTTACTAATACAATGTGCCCAGCTAGAATTTCGGTATAAAACCGTTGTATCATCATCATCAGCCTATAATGTTCCCACTACTGGGACACAGGCCTCCTCTCTATGTGAGTGAGTGGGTTATAATCCACCACGCGGGCCCAGTGCGGGTTGGTAGATGTCACATGTCTTCGAATTTTTAGTTCTAGGACGTTACGGTTTCCTCACGATGTTTTCCTTCACCATTTTTGAGAGCAGCGGTGATGATATAAATAAATTACAAAAAGTAATGCGCCTGCCCGGGTTCGAACCCACGGCTTACTGCTCGTAAGTCGGGGCTGCAACGACAGGGCCACAGCTGCTATCAAAAAAAAAAAAACTCTTTTGGGAAGAAGAGCATCTACATAAATTGACCCACCTAAGTCGCGGGCAGAAGCTAGACTGAAATAAACTAAATGTCAATGGGCGTTAGGTGAAACCCTGTGGGACGCCAATAGCGAGCTTTCTGCATATTGCTGCTTACTTAATATTTCAACTGGTTTTCACAAGTGTCTGCAACCATTGGAATTAAAATGTTTTCTGTATTTGAATGAATGTATTTAAATCCTTATGGCCTTTCTAGAGAAAGTAAAACATGCTGAGAATAAAATGGTGAGTAAATGACGTGTTTTCTTAGAGTGATATTTTACTTCGTTTACCTTAACTTTTTTCCGTTGGTCCCGGCTGTCATTTGTATATCTTTGACAGTCGTTACGAGTAGTCAGAAGCTAAAAGTCTGACATCCAGTCTTACCAAGGGGTATCGTATTACCCAGTTACTGGGTTGTGGAGGTCAGATAGGCAGTCACTTCATGTAAAATACTGGTACTCAGCTGCATCCGGTTAGACTGGAAGCGACCCCAAGATAGTTTGGGAAAAGGCTAGGTAGATGATGATGAAGATGAGCTTAACTTTTTTTGTACCAAATGGCCTAACAAATTACTTTGAAATCACTTTTAAAATGGTTACGTGAGGAAGAACTGAGTGGTCATAATATAATAGTAGAACTGTGATACTTATGTAAGTTTATTTTTTTATTGTAAGTCTTAACAACATTAATCAAATATATTGACGTGATCGACCCCGATAAACTAGGTCCAAGACTCTAACTATGAACTAGTAACATTTCAGCTATGGGAAATGAATACATATCATGACTTATTATTACATGCAATCTAAAGAAAATTACCTAATACGTAAAGCATCTGTGTAATCTCTATTCATACTTAATTGCAGTGATTGTGTTGCATTTGATTATATAAGTACTTATATGACGTAAATGAACCAATACTAGACACATAAATAAAACTAGAAATTTAATAAAATTAGCCACTAAGTGAATATTTAAAATATTAGCTGGTTTTAGTTTCTAGTGTACAACTGATGCGGGGAAAGTTCGTGACCGTTAAATGTTATGACAGTCTTTGACTATAATTTTCACAGCGGACTTCCACCAACAATAATTAGCAATAAATAATTGACACGGAAATATCGTACATTGTCTATAATTGTGGAGTGTGGAGACCGTAGTAATATTGCCAAATAACTACAAATGTAAACATTTGTGGTTATTTGTCATTGCGATCCAATCCTCATATGTGTACTATATGAATTTCGTCGCGTGACGATATCTAAAGTAATGATTTTTATAAAATTAAATAACCGATGTTATCGATGTGAATGAACCTTTTTACTCGAATCTAAACGTTATCCATTTCGTAATGGAGTCACGCGTTTACCACGAATTTCTTACCTTATTTATCGGAATCGATAAAGGTGTATGACAAAATTGTATCTCAGAATAAGATTTCGCCGTCATATGCGACGCAAGTGCAATTTCGGACAGTGCCTAAGTTAATCCGTAAATAAACATGTGATAAGGTTATCTGGTGCTTATCTGGAGAATGCGGTAGGTTGGGGAGGTGGGGGGTGTCCCGTTAGCGGCGAGGCGACGCGACCAAGCTACAGCTGATTTCACATGTGTCTAACCGCGACACCGCGCGCCCGCTGTGCGTTGCTCTCGCGTCTCTCGCCAAAATGCCGGCAACTTAACACTCCGAACAATAAAGTTATAAATAATTCCGAAAGTGAATGTGTATTGATACCTTTGTATGGACTGTTCTTAAACCACATAAGGATTTAGGATACGGACTACGGAGTTGCCGTTATTATATTGTTTTTAGCGGGTAAGTTCATTTTTGTTTGTTTGGTGATAAGTTTTTTTATTATCGATTAATGGGAAAACTGTCAAAGCGGTTATCGTAAGATTTTCTCTTTACGTGTTTCGTTTTATTTTAGGTGTTTTTAAAACTGGAGTTTCGTTTTATCTTTTCAACTATTATTTTGACTGACTATTGGTTGACTTGTAGAGAATGCCTAGTGGTATTAATCCCGCCTATGTACCTGCCGCTATTGTATACATAAAGTTTAAATAATTAAATAAATATTGCTTAAATAAATTATTGTTGTAATGAAGTAAATTATATTTGTAATGACGACGTTATGTAGAATTTTCCTGATTATGATTAAATTATTATTTATTTTTGGTTCCGTTAAATATTAGGTTAAGAGATTATTTTGCATGTTCACAAAATCAATCAAATAGTTATAATGAATGTATAATATATTACCAATTCTTTCACTAATTCAATCTATTTAATTTTTCTCAATATTTTTTATTTTCATTTTATTTTATTTTACTTCTTGCATGAAATCACTGAAATTGTATCTTTAATGTAATCATTAGCTCATAAGTTACTGGTATTAAAAGGTTTTTTTTTATTTTTGTTTATTTATAAATAAATTATTGTTTTTTTTTGTATACTTGATTAGTTTTTACTTTTAAATTGAATAACATAATACTTATATAGTCACTAATTTATAATCGTTGAAAAATCTGCATGCAAATCACACTGCAAGCAAACTAGATAAATGTATTTTCGTTATGGTATTTGCATAAAATAAAAATATAAAAACTACTGAATTATTTATAGAAAATATAAGCAGTTGGCTAACAACATATAATAATATACCACAACATGAAATAGAACTAATAGAGGTTTTATCAAAGCTTTAACCATCGTTTATATTAAATTATTATTTTAATTGAGTAATAACATTTGCAAGCCGCATTAAATGTTAGTCAATAATCAACTTTTCATTTTGTATGAATGCAACAGCTTTGTTTTAGACTGAGTATTTTATGTTCTTAATACTCAAAGACATACCTGAAAATATGTAAACCAATGAGGAAGAAGATGATATCTTTCTAATCTTCTTTATTTATATAATTCTACAGTACGTGTGTATGTCACTGAACTCCGCCTAAACGGCTGGACCGATTTGAATGATTTTTTTTGTATGCGTTTGGGTGGCGCTCTGGATGGTTTAGATTTATATATCATCACGCTACGATCAATAGGAGCGGAGCAGCAATTAACAATGTTGCGAAAACGGGAAAAATGTGACGCAGACGAAGTTGCGCTAGTATTATTATAGATTTATTCATGCAGCGTGAATGTTTGTTTACCCAACCTCATTTTCTCACACGCTTAATTTTCTCAAGTTACATCGAGAGCTCCTCCGCCTCGTCCTAGCTTCCATTACTATATCTTTGATATTAAAAAACCTAGGAATGACGTTACGGGTTAAATGAGAAACCCAAAAGTCTGTCAACAGTCTTTGGAAGGGGTACCAATCGGGTAACCCAATAACTGGGTTGTGAAGCTTCGATACGCAGTCATTATTATCGCCCTATAATGTTCCCACTGCTGGGACACAGGCCTCCTCTCGATGAGAGGGAGTGGGTTTTAATCCACCACGCGGGCTCAGTGTGGGTTGGTAGATGTCACATGTCTTCGAATTTTTAGTTCTAGGACATGCCGGTTTCCTCCCGATGTTTTCCTTCGCCGTTATGAAAGCAGCGGTGATGAAATAAATTACACAAAGTAATGCGCCTGCCTGGTTTCGAACCTACGACTTACTGCTCGTAAGTCGGGGCTGCCACCACTGGGCCACCGCTGCTCTCACAGTACGTAGTAGTACGCATACGCAGTAGCTTTATGTAAAACTAGCTGACCCGTGCAACTTCGTATGCGTCACATTTTCCCCGATTTTGACACATTTTTCAATACTGCTCCGCTCCTATTTGTCGTAGCGTATAGCATGATATATAGCCTATAGCCTTTCTCGATAAGAAAAGGCGCCAAGGTGCCAGGGTTATAAGTGGCGCCGGTGACTGAAAAGATGCGTGGAAATAGGTTGTCGTGGTATGGGCATGTGATGCGGAGGAATGAGGAAAATGTCGTGAGGAAAGTTTTGAGTATGAATGTGGATGGGTATAAGGGTAGAGGAAGACCAAAGAAACGATGGATGGACTGTGTGAAAAATGATATGGCAAGAAAGGAGGTATCTCATGAGATGACAAGTAATAGAGAGGTATGGAAGAAGAAGACGTACTGCGCCGACCCCAAATGAATTGGGATAAGGGCAAGAGAATGATGATGAGCCTTTCTCGATAAATGGGCTATCTAACAATGAAAGAGTTTTTCAAATCGGATCTGTAGTTCCTGAGATTAGCGCGTTCAAGCAAACAAACAAACAAACGAAGTCTTCAGCTTTATAATATTAAGTATAGATAATGGTATTCTGCTGCATCCGACGATGACTCTAACATCGTTGGGAAAAGGCTAGGCAGATGATCAGATCCTAGGAAAAGTCTACAAAAACACGACAGGCGTGACAGCCTAAACTGTTGATGTAAACAAATATTATTAGGTAACGATTTCCCTTTAGGACTATAATATTAGCATAATAGTCTGTTTTTGTTGTTGCTAATGTGTGCTAACAGGCAATTAAAGAGTTGTGAATGTTTATTGGTCCTTTTAATGTAGGAAGAAAAAGTTGTATGATATTATGTTTATTTATTTAACACTTCAAGTAGAATGTACAGTGGCGGACTTAATACCATAGGCATGTTCTACCAGTCAACCTTTGGTGATGCAGAGACAAACAGTGGTAGGTGTCTATATATATAAAAAATAGTAATTTAATAAGAGATACTAAGGATATATAAAATACTATAAATATATATCAATATATAAATTCTTGAATATATATAAAAGGACAAACAATGAGGAAAATATCAACGTTGTGACGATACTACTAGCTTCTTTCGAATGTACTCGCGTACGTTCTGGAGAAACACTTCCAGTTGAGTTCTTCATCATCATCATTTCAGCCCTAAAGACGTCCACTGCTGGACATAGGCCTCCCCTAAGTCACATTGACATTTTGGTGGTTTTGCCATAATCGCCACGCTTGGCAGGCGGGTTGGCGATCGCAGTACGGTTGTTACAAAAGCACAGAGAACGCTGCTGCCCATTCTCTGGCAAGTCCCTTAGTCGCCTCTTACGACACCCACGGGAAGATATGGGATGGTGCTATTCTTTACGTCCGACACCATACAGAACATACATGTTGAGTTCTTATTTCTACACAATAAAAATTATTGGTTACACTAATTATTTTAGTAAAACAGTTTCATTTAACGATTCAATTAGTGATCGTTATTACTTTTACCCGGTAGTCTAGCTATGTTTCTGAATTTATTATACCCATTACTCAAATTAAATGTTGATAAATTGTTGGCAGTTAGGAATATTTCACCAAGTAACTTTCTTGATTTCTGTTTTATTTGGGTATTGGCATGCTGTTTTAAACACTATACAACCATTTATTCTTATAGTTCTTCTTATTCTATATCTTCTTCAAAGGATTTTTTTTTCAAAAATAAACGCTGTTCACGATACCTAATTGGTGGGAACCAATGATCGTGAATAGCTTTTATTTAAATAACCGTGGAAGTACTAGGAAGTAGTCCCATAGTTATTTAAATCCCAATTTCATACATATTTATTATTATTTTTTGTAGACTTTTGATATATCTAAACATTGGAGGAGATAGGCACCGCTTCCAAAATACTTACTTGTTAATGCTTATTGGGTTATTGTTTTTGTCAAGTGCAATTGATTTTTGACGGCACGGGTGGCGCAGTGGTTGAGCAATCGACTGCTGCACTTCGTGTCGCGGGTTCGATCTTCGATCCCCGCACGGGACAAATATTTGTGTGGTCTACAGATAGTTGTTCCGGGTCTGGCTGTTCCTGTTTGTGTAAGTGAATTTAAATGTTTGTAAACGCACCCACGATACAGGAGAAATTCCTAGTGTGGGACGAGGTTTAAAAAAAAAATCATCAGGTAAAAAAAATTGTGTATGAAAACCTAAAATACCGAGTTTGCTGCAAAATCACTGTAAAATATAATTGGTTGTTATTGTGTAGGTTGTTATTGTATAGGTGAGATCGTACAAGCAGGTTCTACATTTCAAAACATAACAATCGTTTTTTAAAGATGATTGAGACTTGCTCACAGAAGTGTTCAAACACACATAGGCGACCTTGACTCAAGTAATAAATAAGAGATAAGTGCAATTTACAGGCTCCACGTTAGCACGTATGAGTTGCGTAAACAAATAATTGCCGTTATAAGAACCGCTTTGGAGTGAAGCAAACCTAGGGTTGGCGATACATTCTTACCATGATTTTCGCAACATTTATGCAGTCCTAATCTTGTTATGGAAACATCATGAAATCGCGATTCGTTTTCTAAGCGTGTAAGTGAAGATTTCCATGAAAGGAATGATTTTGAAACCAACTTTTGCGGATTACAGACTTACAGTATGATAGCCAAATTCTTCAGCAATGTTACTCGGTAAGTTGCAAAAGAAATGTTACATCATTTGGGTAGATTTCAAACAAAATTCTGCAACATCTAGTTACAATACAACCCTGGCATTCTCTAGATTCTTCTGCGTACATCGCGTTCAGGAGATCACTAAACTCGAACAAACCGATACAATTGAATGCTCATCCCACTTTTTACGTCCCGCACGTTACCATACGTGGGAGTGTTTTGTATAATAAATCATTGTGCCGTTTTCGCATGATTTCATATAAAGCAACCAGGGTATTGTTCGATCAACTGGTGCATTTGTGCCGGAAACGCAACGAGAACATTTCATTTGTTCACGAGTCTACAGGATTTATTGCATTATTATTGTCAAATGATGCCACTTGCGAGTCGCAAACACGAATATGTGCGGACATTTGTGGATGTTAGTGCTTGGATAGTTTATTTGCTTACATTGGAATGCTGTTTTGTTTGATTACGTTGATACGACAACCAAAAAGTAGTTTCTAAGCAATTATGGTACTGCTATTTGCCGGAGAAAAGGCTTTTATTTAAACGATTTTTTTGTCAATTTGTTGAACAATCGCAGCGACGAGCATTAGTGCCGGCTCGTGGCTAAATCGCAGGTGAGATTCTTCCGGATCCAATTGTGAAATGGCGACAGGCCGACGCGCTACGTGTTCGCACTCAATGGGAAACATTTTAATTTGTTTCATATTTCGCTCGGCACGGTGAAGTTATTAATTCGACCATTGGTCGCGGTCGGAAAGTGTGACGCCGTCGATACGTCACGCCGGTTGTCAATCAGAACGGCGGAGTGATGCGCTTACAATTGCATGATATCGACCCCGTTCTCGACAGATTTCTCTACGCCTCGACAGGTTAAAGCAACAATTTGTTCAGTGTCGAAACCTATGTAGTGGCATAGTTAGTCTTAAGTTTAATATAGTTTCCGTGACATACAAACATAAAATTACTTGCTACAGTTTCACCTGCAAAAAACTTTTGCTGTAGAACATGAAAACGCTTTTAAGGTACAGGAACTTTCACTTTAGATACAGAATCTTCACTTCTATAGGCAGTCTATTCCAATCCCTCAATCGGGTATCACGGTTACTGAGAAGAGAATCTAGTCCAAACAAAAAAGGCACGACTGAAAAAGTGTCAAACTTTTAATTAAAATTCGCAGACGAAGTGTTCGCTACGGAACCATTGAACAGTTCTTAAGACCTCAAATAATTAATTGCACTTGAAAAATCGTTGTTGTCATGAAACCTTGAGAATTGTTCAAGCGGATCATTAGCTGCTAATTTTCGAGCTGACGTACAAAAGTAACTGCTACTTGCATAGTTTTGTTCAAAATAAGGCCAGTGTACAGTTTCATGTATGACGAATATAAATTATTAATTGATCATACTTGCTTTCTTTTTAGTTACGCATCATTCAATAACCAACGTTTACGAATTTCTGCTCTTTTGTTTTACAACCTACTGTGGTTCAGACATGGCTACATCCCGTTTGGTAACTTTCCCATATGGACAACTAAACAAAAGACGTGCAGGCTACATCTAAGATTGAAGAAGACATCTCAATCAACACAGCAGGAAGAGAGCAAGAAATTATGTATAATAAGTAGTAACCAAAATAACAAAGTACTTGCGATAGCTGAAAATACTTTTCCGTCTCACCAAATCTGTCACTACCTTCTACCTAATAGTGGAGTAAAAACATTGTTAAGTAGTATTCACACAAAAGTAGCTGATTACACGATGAAGGATAATTGTATAATATTCATTGGTGAAAATGACTTTCGACAAACAAATAATTATTTTGACTTAATATTGACTATACGCGAATCATTGTCGGCTATACAGCACACAAATATAATACTTTGTTTACCAACATATAAACTTAATTATTATTCAACTGTGTACAATTTCAGAGTAGAAATGTTTAGTGGTCTTCTATACCAGGACATACAAAACTATAACTATGCTACATTATGCGACTCGAACTTAAACTTATCGTGCGACTATACGATGTTTGAAAAACTTAGTGGACGTATTAATAATTACGGAATCAGGACTATTTTCAGTGATTTAAAAAGCTACGTTTATACTTACACGAATGAAACATTATCAATAAAAGATCCATTGCCATGCGGTACTCCTAATTCATATTGTTCATGTAACAATACTGATATTCCCGATCAACAGCTTTTTCGTGTATGACAGCTTAAGCATAATACATCAAAACATAAATGGACTTTTGGCTAAAAGTGACTTAATAACGGTTCATTTAGAGACGCTTGGAACCAGTGGTAAGTTTGTTCATATTCTCTGTTTTACAGAGCACAATATGAAGCAGAGTGACGTTGACTTTTTGAACATTCCTAATTATACTTTGGCTGCATGCTTCACTAGAACAAAACGAAATGGTGGTTCTTGTATACTAGTGCATAACTCTATTCGTTTCACAGAAATTGAATTGGTAAAAAGAATCAACATTCCAAACGTGTTTGAATCCTGCGCGATCGAGATAACTGACCATAAAATTATAATACTATGTATTTATCGAGTTCCAAATAATACTAAAATTAATATTTTCTTTAATAATTTGACATACTTATTACAACAATTTTGCTTTAAAAATAATCAAAAAATAATAATATGCGGTGATTTTAATATTGACATTCTTCAGAAAAATAAAAATTCAACGTTATTCAAAAGTATTTTAAAAGAGTTCAATCTTAATGCAGAAATAAAAGGACCCACGCGTCCTAGTAGTGGTACGTGTTTGGACAATTTTCTTCACAATATACGTGGCTGCAGGAGTGAATTGCTTGAGTTAGGTGTCTCTGATCACACAGCGCAAATCATGAAATTCCCTGTACAACGGACATGTGTCTTAAAATACTATTACGTGAACAAACGTGACTACAGCCAAGAAAATATTAATCTATTTAGGAGGTGTATTGCTAGTCTTAGTTTTTCTGAGGTCTACGAAACGGATGATGCAAACAAAAGCTATAATATTTTTTTTGAACAATTTAATTTATTTTACGATCTATGCTTTCCTATTATCAAACGTAAAATCTCTACAGTTATGAGACCAAAATGGGTAACTCGGGGAATAAAGTGTTGTAGTAAAAAGAGACGAACTTTATTATGGCAATACAGAATGAAACGAAATAGTTATGCAAAAGAGGCTTTTAAATCATTCTCAAAGAGATATCAAAAAGTGATCAAATTGACACAAAAGGCTCAAAACAGCTATTATATAGGAACTAGCACTAACAAGTCTAAAGCAACTTGGAAGGTAATCAATTCTATGAAATCCAATATTCCTAAAACGACTATAAATGTAATTAACGTAAATGACAAAAGTATAACAAATCCTAAATTGATAGCAAGACATTTTAATGATTATTTTATAGACTCAGTTCAATCGAATGCCGACAATTTGCCAATAATTCATAATACCAAAACGGACACATCATTAGGATCGAAATCATATATATCTATATTTATGCAACCAACCACACCAAAAGATGTAATTACAATAATAAGGAATCTTAAAAACACGAACAGTACAGGTTATGACGATATTGACACAAGGGTAATTAAATCAATAGCGCCTATTATAGCACCCATACTAAGTGACATTATAAATAAAATCATCCTAAATGTAGGTTTTCCACAAAAATTAAAGCTTTCCATTATTAAACCCTTATACAAAAAAGATGACAAAACTAGACTCAGTAACTACAGACCGGTGGCGTTAATACCTATTTTCTCTAAAGTGGTTGAGAAGGTCATTTATGGCAGTGTTTATACCTGCCTGGAAAAAAATGATTTATTTTGTAAAGAACAGATGGGATTTAGGAAAAATAAAACTATAAATTTAGCCATTTATAACTTCCTTGAAAAAATACATTACAACATGGATAATAGAAAACCAGTCATGGCAATGTACATGGACATGACCAGAGCTTTTGACTATGTTAACCATAAAGTTCTGCTAGCTAAGCTCTCTAGACTTGGCATCAGAGGTAACATACTCAATCTGATACAATCCTACTTGGAGGATAGACAACAAATTACCCAGATAAGCCAAATGAATATTAACACAAAGAGGGAAGTAGTATATTCATCTGACTCTAGAGTACTCCACTACGGTGTTCCACAGGGATCTATATTGGGGCCTTTGCTATTCATTTGTTACATAAATGACTTTCCCGAAGCAATTACACATCAGATGTCTTTATTTGCAGACGACAGCACAGTTACATATAATAGTGGTAGTGATAAAGAAATAGAAAATGACATTAACGCTAGTCTGGTTACGATTATTGAGTGGTTAAATGCTAATAATCTTAAACTTAATCTTAACAAAACTAAATTTATGAACTTCAAAATTGGACAAAAAGTACAATCTCAAATTAAAATCAGTTATAAAGGCGATCCAATACTAGAATCTAATAATACTAAATTTCTGGGCCTATACATTGATAAAGATATGTCTTGGCAGACGCAAATTAACAGTGCGTGTGAGAAACTTAGTAAGTTTTCATATGCTCTTTGGATGCTTGGTAAAGTTGCAAACATGACCGCACTCTTAGCAGCTTATCATGGTTACGTTGCGTCCACCCTGCGATATGGCCTGATATTTTGGGGCAATGGTGCTAAAGTTGATCGAGTACTTATAGCACAGAAAAAATGCATTCGAGCTATATGCAAAATAAAACGGACGGATTCATGCAAGCCACATTTCCAGAACTTGAAAATATTGACCGTACCCTCACTTTATATCTATGAAGCCTGTGTTTTTGTAAAACTGAATATGCATCTGTATAAACCTGTCGAAAGTCAACGACGCTCAAATAAGTTGCACTTGCTATACACAAAAACCAAATTTCTCCATAAAAGCATATATGCAATGGCTCCCAAACTATACAATAAATTACCAAATCAAATTATTTCAGCTAACAACCTAAATAATTTTAAACGACAGCTTTTTAAATTATTGAATGAAAAGGCATATTATTCTGTCGATGAATTCCTTAATGACAAAATTATTAAATAATTTTGTACAATTTAATTTAACTTTGACAAATCTAATTTTGGGGAAATTGTATTACTGTGGAATTTGTTACGGATATAATTAATTTAATGTTTATAATATAACTTAATTTAATAATTCTTATACCTAATTTAATTTTGATAATTTTAAATTTTATTACATTGTATTTTTTTATGATTTTTTGTACTGTTTAAATTAATTTTACATAGTTTGACAATTGTAATATTGCTGACATTGTATTTATTTTCTTTTTTGTGCAATTTTTGTTCTACTTCATTTTATTTTTGACATATTTAATTTGCTGACATTGTATTTTATGAGATTTTGTACTTCTATAATTAATTTAAATTTGATAATATTGACTTTAGCGACACTATAACCTCACTATTTTGTATGCCTTTCGGCGGAACATAGGATGGACCAAACATTTTTATACAACATCATTTTTGTACCCTGTGTTCACAAAATTAATAAATGAATTTGAATTTGAATTTGAATCTAAGTCCTAACTGTACTTGCCAAACAAAAAGGACCAGACGGGAATAAATACACGCATAGTCAAAAGGTTACGGAACGATACTCAATGCATGAAGATCAAAATAGTTACGAATCGGCACTTTTGTGATGGTATTTTGTTTAGTTGTCGAAATTCTGAATGTTACCAAATGAGATGTACAGGCTTCAATCATTTACAAGCAGTATATGGAAAAGATCTTTCAGCAGTATTGCATGAGCGTTTTTAATAGTATCTTAAACTGTTTTATTGAGCCTATGAAGATACATCAAAAAGCTAGCTCCTCGTTTTTGTCCGGAATATGAAGCGAACACTTTACTGCTATTGCTTAATCTGCTGACTATTTAATAAGAGAGCTCTCGGATTTTGCTCATTTTTACGGCGGCTAATATACATTTTGCCTCTTTAGCGTTCAACACGACAAAAACTGCGTTTGCTGGATAATACCGCGAAGCGAACAAAGAACATTACTTATAGATAATTACGAGAGGAATTAGCAGCAATTGAAGACACCGCCGCCATTGCTGTACAATTGAAATTGATTGCCGATGATGCACAGGCCAATAAATGGTAGATTGTTGGATTGTTGAGTTGTTGACCGCAGAATCACGATCGCCATGGTTTCTAATTTATGGAAACGATCTATAGTCCCATTGTTACGAGTTGTTTTGTGCAGATTCCGATTGGACTCGATTGTGATTAACCAGATATCATCAGTAGTTACACAATACTGGTCTGCAGACAAATTTATATATTTTTTCGTTTTCGCAGTGGCTGTTGCTTATTTATTACGATTTAGAGAACCTGTTTTGGTCTAAATTGTTAGTTATTATTTTTATGCAGCACCCCTATCTGGTTTTTCTGACCATAATTGTCTAAGGTATATAGGTATACATTTGTAATTTACGTTCCTAGAAGATTCCCTAGCCGTAAGTATATCATGCACTGAGATTATTTGCTAAAGTAGGTACCTACTGACATAGTATTATGTGTTCGAGCCGCGTGAAGTCGTATAAATTGTTGTAATGAGTTTAAACAATGCAATAGAACATATTAGTGCAAGTTGCAATAGGTATGCGATACAACCCAGACTGCAATAGCTTACTTACTCTGCCTGAAGCTGTCCGTACCAAAGATTGCAAACTGACATTTTTTTATATTTACTTCCAAACCAATTGATTGTAAGAATCCAGTCTTATCAAGGGGTATCATGTTACTCAGTTACTGGTTTGTGGAGGTCAGAGAGGCAGTCGCTCCATGTAAAATAATGGTGCAGCTGCATCCGGTTAGACTGAAAGGCGACCCCAATATAGTCGAGAAAAGGCTAGGCAGATGATGATGATGACCAATTGATTCCCAATAAGTGTATCTCAATTGATCTGTGAATCGATCGTTATATTTTATGATCGCGTAACGGACCGCCATGAATTTAAGATTGTGTAACGGTTACGAAAATGGAGATGAGTATGGAATAAGTGATATGTCTGCTTCCTAAAAAAATGCATATCAAAGACTTTGCAACCTCACGTTACCATGTTGGATGAGGTGAAATGAGGTTCCTAGACGTATTAGGGACTACATTACACATCTGCATATAATCAGAAAACCGCAGTATTAGCACCCAGAAGCAATCATCAAGTTGTTGCGTTAATATCTAAGTGTGAGGAAACTATATGTAACTACTTTATTTTCAATAGTTTTCCTTTCTAAAGTTGCAGTAAACAAATTGAAAGCTTTTTTTTTCAATTTCTATTTCAAACGATTTATTTGTTCCTATTTATTTAGTTGTTTTTTAAAGTGATGTAATATATTCGAAACTGACCTATTGAATAATGCAACATAACATCACGCCTGTAATCCCCGCAGGGTTTGGCAGAGGTGTACCTAATAGTACACAACATTTCGCCAGTTATATTTAAGTCCCATGTAATCACCTCATAGTATAAAACAAAGTCGCTTCCCGCTGTCTGTCCCTATGTATGCTTAGATCTTTAAAACTACGGAACGGATTTTGATGCGGTTTTTTTAATAGATAGAGTGATTCAAGAGGAAGGTTTATAGATATAATACATGCATAATATAGTAGACAAACACTGATAATTTTAGAGGTGTCCAATGTGATGTCGACAGACATTCTATAGTATATTTAGGATCAGCATTGCACCCGTGCGACGACGGGGCGGGTCGCTAGTAGGGAATAATGTACTATAGTATCCAGTATAAACACATTTTCATCCGATACTCGCGCGCAGTTGAAACACTTCTACAAATTAATCGTTCACCACGCTTCGATTAAATATGTGTGTAGTGTATATTCAGTAATAGTTTGCGCACCTAGTATGGTTGACTGGTATACATGCACTGAATACTTTGGCCACAGAACAATAACGAGACAACAATCGAGCGTTGGGAATTGTCATTGACGCAAAGCGTTGTACGACTGAACGAACGAGACCGGCTAGAGGGGTTCCTTTGTCATTGTGTCTAGCGCTAAGTTGGACTGAAGTTAAGAAACTTGTATGCGTATCGTATATTACATCAACTAGGTAGTAATAATATTCATCATCATCAGCCTATAATGTTCCCACTGCTGGGACACAGGCCTCCTCTCTATGAGAGGGAGTGGGCTGTAATTCACCACGCAAGTCCAGTGCGGGTTGGTAGATGTCACATGTCTTCGAATTTCCAGTTCTAGAACATGCCGGTTCCCTCGCGATGTTTTCCTTCACCGTTTTTGAGGGCAGCGGTGATGAAATAAATTACACAAAGTAGGTAATGCGCCTGCCTGGGATCGAGCCGACGGTTTTCTGCTCGTAAGTTGGGGCTGCCACCACTGGTCCACCGCTGCAATAATATTATCATATTTAACTTATTCTGGTCGTTACACAGTTCAAGCAAGTCATTCAAGGCTTAGCAGGGCTTGCCGGGTTGGGTCGGTCCGTGGATGGGAGATCAATATAAACGGTTGTTATTTTTAGATTTATGATAATCTTCAGGAGAAGAAGAAACTCTGATAAGCAGTCTTACCAGGGGTATCCTTTTATATCCAGTATATGGGCAGTCATCATCATCATCAGCCTATAATGGTCCCACTGCTGGGACACGGGCCTTCTCTCTATGAGAGGGAGTGGGTTGTAATCAACCACGCGGGTCGACGATTATAAATTATTACTGTTAGAAAAATAAAAAAGGTTTTATATGGCAGCTTCATTAGCAAGTCATTTAATTATTCGTCTCAACGAAATGAGTTTAGTGACGCTCGGTAGCCATCAGATAGTGCGTTTAATAATGAATGTACACTCTTCATTAAATACTAATTAGCCAGATGGAAGACTTCTTAATTAATACATTAATGGCGTACTTATCTCCTAGACTTTTTAGCAGTTTGTCATTCTTTGTCGACATTTTAATTTTATTAATTATACAATGAGATAAATCGCTAAACAAGTATGCTAATTGGTTGATTAATAACCATTTTTTTTCCGTAAGATGCTGATGATTGCTTGTTGATTTTTATTCCTTCTTTCTTTTATCGTGTGGTTAGTGCCTGGTGACAGATTACACAGTTTTTAAAAATACACAGTTTTTAAAAACTGATAGTTTTTATGCCACCCTTGGGCTTGGCTTTCCATGCCGACCACGCCGTCGAGTAATTTCTCTCAGACATGCTGGTTTCCTCACGATGTTTTCCGTCACCTTATCAACTAATAATTATAAAATACGCACATGAATCCCAAAAATCAGAAGTGCGGGTCTTGGGTTCGAACTTAAACTAAGGCTATCAATGCTTGGGGTGCTGGGTCAGAAAACCTCCTCGTGAGCCCGATGGCGCTGGTCCCTCTCGATACGTCTGGAGGGAACAGTTGCTGTCGGGACGGTGCACCCTGGGCGCCGGCAGTGTCCTTCCCCGAGGAGTGGGAAGAGATTCCTATTCCCCGGGGAATGTCACTGCCGGTGGCGAATATTCTGACGTGGTGGGGTCCAACCCGGACCAACGCGGCGTTTCTCCGCGTGACCCTCTGAAAAGCAGAGGGCACAGCGGAGGAGCAAGGGCGGGCTCGGAGTGCACTCACCCTGCCTCCGAGCAGACAGCGAGGGACGCAGTCCTTCTCTGTCCCCGTCGTTCTCGTAATCCCATCATCGGAGTGTCGTGGATCACGTCTCGCGGCTTCGATCGGGACCGAGGGTCTTGGCTTAACCGCCTGGACCGCGAGGTAGAAAACCTCTATAAAAAGTTACCCCGAATCTCAAGCGGCGGCGCACCGTGAGGGGATGTATGGCTGACGGGTGTTCCATGGAACAATCAGTCTTTAGTGCGACCCCCGCCAGAGTACCAGCCGACCCTCTGGCGGGTTATAAATGTCCAAGGCTTATCCGGGTACAGGGGGCACTGCCCGGATGGACCTCTTATTTCCCCCACACTCGTGGGAACAAAATGGAAAAACCCTGTAATAAAAATCAAGCCGGAGACGGCAAAGAGAGGGAGAGGAGAGATGCGGCGTCGGATTCCGATGCCGCGTCCATTGAGGTGAGCGCGGGAAGCTCGGAGAGCTCCCGCTGCGTGAGGATTGGGGCTGCTGCGGAAGACCGCAAGCGGTCCAGACCGAAAGGCGACTACGAGTCGTCTTCCGAAGGGGAGCTGGTCCCGGCTCCTAAGATTTCCACCAGCAGGCGTGGTGGACTCAGGGGCAAGGGGAGGGGGCTCTCGGCCTCTGAGAGATCGGGGGTGGGCGGGCGCGAGCAGGCCCGATCAGACTCCGGAAAGGAGGTCGATGAAACTGGCAGCTCCGATGCGGAGCGTAAGGCCAGGTTTGTGAAGGAGGTGGAAGCCGCCATTAGGGTCGTGGCCTTGAAAAAGTTGACTTCAACTAAACTCGGGGCCATACCTGCGGCTTCTGCCTCCATCATGGCGGCAGTGGAGGCTAGCTATCCTCCACCAGGGGAGGAACATGGATGGGTTTTAGTCAGTCAAGTCTGACACTCCCTTCCGCTCCGCCCAGAGCGGAAGAAGTCATTTGATGATTTCCCATCCGAAAAAAAAAAAAAAAAAAAAAAAAAAAAGGCTATCAATGCTTATTATTTATAATAAGTGTCCCGCGCAACTTCGTCTGCGTCACATTTTCCCCGATATTGAAACATTATTCATTGCTGCTCCGCTCCTGTTTGTTGTAGCGTAAAGATATATAGCCTATAGCCTTCCTCGATAAATGGGCTATCTAACACTGAAAGAATTTTTCAAATCGGACCAGTAGTTCCCGAGATTAGTGCGTTCAAGCAAACAAACAAAAAAACAAACAAACTCTTCAGCTTTATAATATTATATATAGTAAGTATAGATTTGAACTGATTTTTAAAAAAAAAAACCGTAACTGCCTGCAGACATATTGCACAGCCTTCATAGACAAGTAAGATCTAGACTGCAACGTTCTCACGGATTTTCAGAATGATATCACACACTATTACAAAGACTTGCATCAAATCGTGCCTCGTACATTTAACAGCTTTGTTATACTACATTCACGCGTGGGCTCGAATCAGGTTTTGGCAATGCAGGTGTGGTATTAAGTCATTTCTAACAAATATTTGACCACCTGGTTTACCAATTGATTGAGTAACGATGAACCCAAATCCCAATGTATATTTGAGCATCACACATGCACCCTAGATACAGCCAATATCAATATTACTCCAACTTTTGTTCTGATCAGTGTGATCTTATGTAATATTGTTTTGCTAATTTGTGTAACCATTGATGAAATAGTATATTTCATTACGAGTTCGGAAAGCCTGTCATTGCAAAGAGTTCCGACAAATGTCTATCCGAGCCGAGGCGCAGCCGAAGGTGAGGGTTGACAGTCGGAACAAGTTGCAATGACGGTTCCGCACGTGTACTGAACAACAATTTCAATACAGTTGCGAAAAAATGAAGCAATTTAATAAAGAACATTTCTGGAAAATGGCGCCAACCGTAAAAGAATATAAGCAGAGATTTTATTTTTGTTTTCGTTACCCATTCTGGGTAGGCAAAGGGAACTATCCATACAGCCAAGTCGTCAGTAGTTTTTTTTTTTTATATGAAATGAAAATGAAATGAAACCTAACCTAACTCATTGAATCAAGTCATTAAATCTAATATTGAAACAAATTAGTAGCTTCTTTTTAGAAATATTTGCACGAATCATGAAAAACTTCTATGATTATTTTTTTTGTAAAAACTCCGTGGTTGGATTTTTTCTTTTTAATGGACATTATTTTGACAGTTGGGAAAGAGAACGCACGAGTTCGGAAAAGGTAAAGAAGAAGCTCGAGTGTGTAATAGCCCACATCCCGAACGCTTTACGTCCCTGCAATACGCCACTTTTTGAGCAACTGTATTAAAAATATTGTTATGTCTTTTACTCCAGTCTGTTATTACGGATTGTTCTAAAACTAAGACGTTTTATAATTTTGGATACGTATAGCGACTTTCTTTGCTGACCGTACCTATATAAAAACCATTACGTCACGGCTGGAAACCCCGAGCAGTTAGGAACAGGTGATCTGATTAGTTCACCCAGATTTTGCTAGATAACTTCAAGCCCCGTGTATTTTGGGGGCGAGCCGATTGCCAGCTACCGGGCCAGCCCGTAGATCTGTCTTCTACTGCATCAGTCAAGCTAGATATGCCCTAAATCGTTACGACGAAAAGCAGAATGTTAAATTTTGGAGCTGGTGTGTAAATTCCTCAAATTCCCATATCTGCGAGTACGATAGTATTGGTTGTGTTGAAAAAGCTGTTTTAAACAAGTGAGCATTAGGAATTTCACTCTCGGCTACATTACTACATCCTAATAGTTTTATTTAAAACTATTTTGCTGTAGTTCCTCATCTAATTTTGATGAACGCTATACTTAGTGCGAACTACTATTTATTTATACTATTTATATATAGCACAGTCACAGACAAATAAACTAGTAGAGTTTATTTGTTTGTGACTGTGTTGCCGAATAATCTTTTGTTATTTTATTGATATTACTTATGTTAAACTTTCACTTAAATTACTTATGTTTACTTTTTGACATAAAGAAGATTGTGCCTACACTTGACGATTAATTATTTATTCGATTGACGTTGTTTGAATCAGATTAAGGTATCTAATTATGAGTAAATCAGCTAAGTTGCTGAATATTTATTAGGTAATTCACGCTTTTACTACTTTGTTATCTACGTCGATAATGGTGAGAAAGTTTACAGAAAAATCTAAAACCTGTGATGTTTTTAAAAATATTTATATATTAGCATTTTAACCGGACACTTTTATTTTGTGCCTCTGTTTTCAAGCCGGAAAAAGCGTCCTATAACTATCTTCATTCCAGGCTCTGCATGCCCGGAAGGGGTCCCAGACGGAAGGGGTCCGATAGGGCCAATGCCTGCCTGGGCTGCAGACCGTTCGAAAGAGATACCGTGGCCCTGGAACAAAGGGCTTAGAAGGAACATGGATGGGTTTTAGTCAGTCTGACTCTCCCTTCCGCTCCGCACAGAGCGGGAGGGGTTCTTTGATCATTTCACATACGAAAAAAAAAAAGACTCTGCATGCCGTCTCTCCCCATATTGTTCCAGCAACCGTCAGATGCCATCATCACACCTTTTCTATGGTACTTCTCTTTCTTTAACCGTATATTAGGTACCATTGGGTTACTAGGTATAGGTTTTACCCGCGGCTTTGATCGCATTATGGTCGGAAATTATTCCACGGGAACATATAAAATATATTCGAGGATATTGCAGCTTCCCATAGTGAAAGAACTTTCGGAATCAGCTCAGTAGTTCCGAGGATTCCCCTTACGACCAAACTTACAAACTTAACCAACTTTAGCTTCTGAAACATTCAATTAACAAACAGTATTGCGGTTTTTAGTTACGTAAGTACCTTTGTAGTTTTATGCCAAGTAACCAGGCTTCAATCATCTATACATCTATACAAATAAATAAAATTGAAGTGTCTGTTTGTAATATTAAAATAACCGCTTTTTACTACATGCTTATGAAGGTATATACGGTACATATACCAGAATAACATTTTTTACCATTTTTGTCTGTCTGTCTGTCGGTTTGTTCCGGCTAATTTCTGGAACGGCTGGACCGATTTTGACGGGACTTTTACTGGCAGATATATGATGTAATAAGGAATAACTTAGACTATTTTAGAAAAATTATAAAAATAGACATAACTTTTTTGTTAAATTCCACGCGGACGAAGTCTCGGGCACAGCTAGTTTTAATTAAATACATACGAGTATGTGATGATGACTTTAAGCTTTAGCTTTAGGTACTATTACTTTCAGCGGTGCGGTCAGCATAATAGATGACCATATCAAAATCTTTACAATTACAATGAATATCAGTTTCAGCAACCGTACTGACAATAACCTATAATGACCTATGTTTCATAAGATACGTAATGATGACCACATTTAGCGTAAATAATGGACAGATGCACATCTGACTACAAAATTACGAAACCTAGCCAACATAATGATGGACAAAAAAAGTTGACGAGCCAAAATAATTAATCAAGTTTTCTTTTAATATATTCAAAACCCAAAACTGCACTTCCTGGAGAGAAAGATGCTGTTCGACTTGTTCTGAAACCGGTCGGTCAGCCTTATGGTTAATCAGCATACTTTATTTTATTATGCACGATTTAATTCGGTTACGTAATGGTTGTTTGGACATATTTTCTTGCTGAATTATGCACGTAGCTAAAATAATTGTTTTAGACCAGATTTTTATTCCATGCTTGAATGCTGATGTTGTTTATAATTTTTTTTTGTCGAAGATTTTTTTTATAAACTTAAAAAAAGCTTTAGGTGTAAACTTATGTGTCTTCCAAATATTTCTTTTTCTTACTTAGGCTGTTGGGTAAGGCTAATGCTAGTTACCTAAAAAACCGACCAAGTGCGAAGTCGGACTCGCGTACGCAGGGTTCCGTCCCATTATTTAAAAAAACCAAGCAAAAAATTCACTTTTTTGTATGGGATCTCATACAAAAACGTGATATTTTTTTCTCGTTGAATGTTTATTTTATTCTGTTTTTAGTATTTGTTGTTATAGCGGCAACCGAAATACATCATCTCCAGAAATTTCTATTTCTAAATTTAAACTGGCTAACTATCACGATTCATGAGATACAGCCTGGTGCCAGACGGACGGACGGACGGACAGCGAAGTCTGAGTAATAGGGTCCCGTCTGACCTTTTGGGTACGGAACCCTAAAAATCAAAGTGCACTGTTGGATATTCAACGCTCTGCTCAGCGCCGAGAGTCAAAATTCTAACATATTTTGACAATAGTTTGGCATTAATTTTGTTCTAGTTTTTGAAAAAACGAGCATAAGACTGCTGTATGTCGCTAAAGCTATTTAGCCCATGGCGATTGTTATTTTCCAACATCTATTTTATATTTATCTTCTTTGTCCTGTTGGAATTGACCAATTTACTCTTTCTAACAACTGCAACACTCTCTTCCTTTGTGAGAGCTTAAATAAATAAATACCAAATTAATCAATGATTTTGATAGTAAATGCTAATTAATCTAATGATCTTTGAGACTGCTTTTACTGAATGGTAAATATACGACAGTAAAATATCGGATAAGTTTGACGTATTTAACTGAATTAACATATATTACTGTGGTTTCCATTATTACTTAGTCCATATATACCTCAAAACATAACGGACGGTCAGACACGCATTTTGTTACGGTTTCCAAGTGTTTCGTGTCCAAGGTGACGGAGACGGATTAGCCTTGCTCGTGACATTCAGACCTTTGCGTCACGTGACGGATGTAGACACCTAATTACGAAGCCTTTTCAGTGCATCAAACGTCATTCGTAAGTCTAATCGCTGTAATTTCGTTGTTTTGTCCTTCTTTCCAAAGGTTATAAAGACCTTTTCAAGGTCTTAGTTATGCGTGTATGACAAGGCCCCCTATTCACAAACGCTCGGATTCGATTTCGATTAGTCATATGTCTATCTTGTTTTGGCATTACGAAAACGAACGAGATAGACATACAAGTTTCCGTATCGAAATGGAATCCGAGCGTTTGTGAAGACCGTGGACTAGGGGAAAATAGTAGGTAGAAGTATTTAAGAATCGTAATAGGTGATGTTATGCAGTGTTAGGTTATCCCGACGGGAAAAAGGCAAACCTAATGTTTTTTTTTGTTTTGTATTTTTTTTTTGTTAATATTGTCTCTTATTCTATCTTTTATGTAAATATAGTTAAAAGTTATGAAACCTAAGTTGCTAACAAACTCCACATATATATTATTACTTAATACACAATTACCTGATGAAACTTTAACTTAAACAAGATATAAAGAAACTGAGCTCATATTTGTTCAAAATAATTTTAAGTTACAAGATCATTTTCTGGCCTTGTGCAGATATTTTTTTATAAATACGTGCAGCCATGGTCGCCATTCGTGACAGGTGGTTACCGCTCGTCTATCATCATGATTCTACCGAAATCCCCATTAAAATAACATTAGGGTCACTTTGTTTCGGAAGCAAAAACTTAGAAATCTTTTACATGTCTGCGATTGGGCGCTCCTAGCGGGGCTCCACATCGCTGTCGATGTGGTGAAGCAGTCGACGGCCTCGGACACCATGGCCTTTCCTGCAGTAAGAGCGCAGGTCGGATAGCACGGCACGCTAGCATTAATGATCTAATTCGTCGTGCTCTTGCCACCGCCGGGGTGCCAGCTGTCTTAGAACCCAATGGCTTGGCACGTGTCGATGGGAAGAGACCAGATGGTATGACCATAATGCCATGGAAGTTGGGTAGGCCTTTGGTGTGGGATGCGACTTGCGTCGACACCCTTGCGCCATCCCATCTTCCTAGCACGGTGAGCTGCGCTGGGGCGGCTGCTGCAGGCGCTGAAAACCTTAAACGGCGCAAATACAATAATTTAATTCGTAATTATGTATTTGAGCCGTTTGGGGTTGAAACACTAGGGCCATGGGGCCCGAGTGCCCATCTTGTGTTTCGAGATATCGCCAAGCGGTTGGTCGACGCTTCACGGGACCAGAGGGCTGGCCTCTTTTTTGGTCAAAGAATCAGCATTGCCATCCAACGTGGCAATTCGGCCAGCCTTCTGGGCACTTTTCCTGTCGACAGCGATGTCGACGAATTTTTTGACGCCCTGTAATTTTGATACTTGTACATATTTTATTTTTATTTTATATTTATTTGTAGTTTGTAAATATTGTACATATGTAATTTAGCCTTATTGAATTAAAATAATTGAAATATTGACATTTGATCCCCTTTTAAGGTTGTTGCTGACAAAATAGAAATCGTCTAATTATTCCGTGTCGACAAATTAGGTATGGCACAACATACAAAGGGATTTTATGTTTACGCTTTTATGCCGCCTTTCTAGATTTTCTCTATAAGTTTTTTATCTATATCCAATACAAACTAGGTACTACTACTAACTGCCGTACTACTTTAAATTATTTTTCTCTTACTTACTTTCAAACGTTAAATGGTCTACCTAACTCAATAGAAATAAAAACAGAATCCAAAGTGAAAGACTTTAATACTTTTGGATTTGCCAATTGGTTTCCAAACTTTCTCACACATTTAAAATTGCCTTTATTAAATCATTCGTGCGAACATGGAAGAAATCATAAGTGTACTGTAGTATAATATAACACAACATATATAGCCTATAATTCCCGAAGGGTAGGGCAGAGGTGTAGCTATAGTAAAAACAAACGCCAGTTATGTTCAAGTCAAATGTGGTAGAGAGCGAGCGAGCGTAATAGCATAATGCACACGGGCACATTTCCAGACTTTGGACAACAGTAGCACAACTTAAGAAATTCCTCATGAACAATAACCTTTTTCAAAACCTCGAAATCGAACCCAGGAACAGTCTCATGCATGATATTATATTGATGATATATTTTACACACAAACGATAAAGAAACTATGGATGGACTCTGTGAAAGATGCTTAGGGCGGAAAATACATTAATACAGAAGCATGGAAGAAGGAGACATGCTGCGCCGACCCCAAAAAATTGGGATAAGGGCAGGAGAATGCTGATTCCCTTAATGGTGATAATGGTATCCCGCGTTCCATTGATAGGTCGGAATCTATTGTTATCATGATCGCACAGTGCGTCAGGAAGTGCGGCTCAATGATCAGTATTGTCCACGTAATGCTTGTAAACGGACAATCACACGCTTCATATATCAATGACTCTGACATACTTATTGTACTGATTCAACATCGACTTGTATTCTGTATCAATTGATCAACACATTGCACAATTATTTTCTCAAACAACTGTATGAATCAAAAACGAAAAAAATAATAAACAGTATTACATAACAACAAAACTGTGTTATTGATCGTAAAAAAACGTTAACAAGAATAATATTAGTTAGTAATAATATTAATATAATGTGCACATCATGTATCATTGTGCTTTTATTGTAATGTTCTCAAAGAGGAAGGAAGTGCAGCTCTTCATTATTGGAAGTTACTTTTGTACATACAGCGACCAATCACACCATACAAAACCAGTTTATGCGGATCTCTCATAGTACAGGCTATCTTTACAAAGCAAGGTCATGTTATACCTACTGGAAATGTATAGCTCAATGTGTCGCCGTATGTACCTATCTAATATTAGAGTAACATAAGTATGTTTCGTATAAGTTTTAGAATAAAAAAAATTACAAAAAAAATTACCAATTTCCAAAAAAAAAACACTAAAAAGTAGAAAATAACTTTACTTTCGGCAATCGGTGACTTGTTGGTTTAATTTACTTTTTTGCCACTGACTTCCGAAAGTTAAGATATTTTCTACTTTTTAGTGTTTTTTTTTTTGGAAGTCGGTTATTTTTTTGTATTTTTTTTTAAGTTTTGCTATCTCTCAAAAATCCTGTATTCAATCATAGTCAAGTATCAATTTTACATTGTAACCAGACACCAGCACATCGTCTATACCATACGAATAAATAAACAAAAAACCGGCCAAGTGCGAGTCTGTTGGACTCGCGCACGAAGGGTTCCGTACCATTATTTATAAAAACGAGCAAAAAAATCACTTTTTTGTATGGGAGCCCCCTTAAATATTTATTTTATTCTGTTTTTAGTATTTGTTGTAATAGCGGCAACAGAAATACATAATCTGAAGAAATTTCAACTAGGTAACTATCACGGTTCATAAGATACAGCCTGGTGACAAACGGACGGACGGACGGACGGATGGACGGACGGACAGCGAAGTCTCAGTAATAAGGGTTCCGTACCCAAAGGGTCAAACAGGACCCCCATTGGAACCCTAAAAAATGACCCAACATAGCTTTGGAAAGGGTTCTCTGCCTTTTCGCCGAAAATTGTTTGCCAGATTTTCACTTGCCAACCAACGTTTCGCAGATTTTTTTTTCCCAACCTCACAGTTACCAACTGTACGTTTGGTCTGCTTTTCATAATGACAGTTTTTTAATGCCAACTTTCTCCCCTGACACCACTCCCATGAAACAGTAATGCATCGTTCTTGA
Source organism: Cerastis rubricosa (assembly GCA_949152445.1). Taxonomy (NCBI): domain Eukaryota; kingdom Metazoa; phylum Arthropoda; class Insecta; order Lepidoptera; family Noctuidae; genus Cerastis; species Cerastis rubricosa. The sequence continues at coordinate 13,945,660 of OX424525.1, read as the reverse complement.
GAAAAACCAATTATTGTAACCTAACCTCAAAACATTTTATAATCGCCTAAAAAGCGTATTCGACGTAGTTATTGACGTAGCGTATTTCGCTCCTATTAGTTCCTATTTCTGTCTGCAGGGTTTACAGTAACTTTACACGAAGAAGATGTCGGAATCTTAGTTCGCTCGCTCCGCTCGCTCAATAGGCCCCGCCATCCCCTTCGAACCTAACCTGTCCGAGTCTCCTGGTAGCAAAAGTAACATTGTCTATTGTACACACATAAAATCAGTGGGGCTACATTGGGGATTTTTAGCTTGTTATAAAAACGGTAGGTATGTTTGACAAATGATAAACGTCCGAAACGTTTTGTGTCATTGTAATAATCAACTTAACAATAATTCTACCAAATGAAACGTTGTTATACAAAAATTTGCTAATCGTTAGTTGTCAAAGTGAAACATCGGCGAAACGTTGGTTGGCAAGTGAAAATCTGGCAAACAATTTTCGGCGAAAAGGCAGGACACCTTTAGAAAGGTCTAGGGTAGATGATTACCTTTAGAACTAACGGGTTAAAATTACTTATTATTGAATTATCAATGACGCAAGAATCCTAACAGCCCTTGGTTTTATGATCAATAAATTAGATTTTTCTAAATTCTTTAACAGTTTTCGAGGTAAGGTGAGGTGATTATAATAAGATTTTAACTGTTGAGTGAGGCCATTCCGGAAGCAGATATGACATCATAATAAAATAAAATTCATCGCAGAAAAACATGCATTTTAAGCACAAGGTCGATGTCATTGAGCCGATTTAGCTGAAGTTTGACTTCCTAATTCGATGGTTCTGCCTATTTACATAAAAAAGTAAATGGTTAAGGTATTCATTATGTGATGCAACTAATTTGCAAGCTAATAACAAAAGCACGAGCGTCATTAAAACTAACAATAATTACAAAATACAATATTAGTTGGTAGATGATTAATGAAGTAATTATGTCATTCGTCAAAAGATGTACATCACTAAGAATAACTAATTACCTATTGTTTGTTGTTAATGAACATTTGTGTACATATTTAGGTTCCAGCTACCAAGCTATCTGAACTGAATAAACAAGTTTGCTGGAAGAGATTTTTTTTTTAATTTCTTCGCTATTCTTAGTTCCTTTCCAATTCTTTCTTTTTACGTCTTGGATCTCGATAACAAACTGTCAGATTTAATATTAATCTCGACTTATACAAGTTTTTTTCTGCAGAACTTTATTTCATGATCTGGGCCTCAAGTCTGCTATTACAATAGTGTCAGAATGGCCTATCATTGATTTCATAATTGTTGATTTTGACAAGTTTGGTAATCTACTAATTATAATGGTGTCATTATGACTTCACAATGGTCAACCACTGACAGTTCATTGAAAGAAATGGCATAGAATTTGACAGACCATTATGAATTTAGCATATTATGAACTTTTAGCAAAATAACAAGGGGATCGTGTTGGAATGACGATGTTTATAAAAATAGCAGACTTGAGGCCCTGTCGTTTAAATTTAGTCAATAAAAACAAATCTGACTTTTTTATAGTCATATTTTATTTCTTTTATATTTTTTTTAAATTAATTTCGAACCATAGGCCTCTGACTTGGCTTCCGTCGAGAAATAACTCTCAGGCATGCTGGTTTGGTTTCCACACGATATTTTCCTTCAATCATACAATACGCACATGAATCCGAAATATAAGAGGATATAGGTTCAAACTCAAGAGCTATGACTTGGTAGTCTGACGATCCTACACTAGACTTATCACTGCTATGAACTGACTAAAATACAAGGACTTAAATCATGAGAAACCTGTACTTTATAACCGGTACTGAATCTCCCTCAAATTTCTACTAGCTACATATCAATAACTCTTACATAATTTGGTGAAACCGAGCCCTCTCGAATCACGTTACCAATCTTGAGAATATATTAAGTATGTGTAGTAGTTATATCGCATGTTGATGGCACGGTATCGGCCAGTCCGTGACACACCGTTACTGATGATCGATGCACAACGGCCACGCTTTAATAGTAATAAGCGTTACTACGCGATTTTATCCACACGATAAGATAAATCGGCTAAATTAAAATACCACTTTTATCACAAAAAATAATAACTAGCTATCTAGGAAAAAACAATAAAATATCTCTCTCGCACTTTAAAACACTTCGCTATGGCTCACGCCTTTATGGCTCATCAAAAACTAGTGAAGGGTCCATTACAAATCGGCCATGTTTTGGACAGAATCGCCTACATAAAGTCAAGCAGTTACGTGGCTTAATGTGCAATAATTTGTGAAACTCCACCATGTTTAATGGTAACTTAAAAATCTTCGAAACAAAGATACACTTCTACGGCAATTACGTATGTGTCAAAACGACTACACACGAGCTCAGTAATGGGATAGTAAAACTAACTTTGATAGCTCATGTTTACCCTACGCCTAAAATGGTTGATAGTTTATTACTGTACTTAGATAAAATCTTACAAAAAGATAGAAACTTTTTCGTCCAGTTAGTTGTTGATCATTTTCTACCTGTTTGCCTGAACCTGAAAGTAAAGGTAAAATAAGAAAAAAAAAGCAATGACAAAATCCTTCTGACAGAAGTGCCAGAAGGATTTTGTACATTGTTTTTTAGGGTTCCGTACCCAAAGGGTCAAACGGGACCCTATTACTGAGACTTCGCTGTCCGTCCGTCACCAGGCTGTATCTCAAGAACGGTGATAGTTAGCCGGTTGAAATTTCTACAGATTGTGTATTTTTGTTGATACTATAGCAAAAACTACTAAAAACAGTATAAAATAAATATTTAAGGGGGGCTCCCATTCAAAAAAGTGATTTTTTTGCTCGTTTTATATATAATGTTACGGAACCCTTCGTTTTTGTGTTTTTTTATTTATTTACTTGCATATTTTAAGACGAGTGTTTCAACTTAGCCCGCGATAAAGCAAAAACCCTTAGATACCCACAGCAATTAGTTAACAACTTCAGTTTTGAACTTGATGAGGTACATAGAAGGGCACCCAAGATTATCAGGTACATAGTTTTGCCTCCTCCCATCAATTACTTCAGCAACTCACAAGAAATGATCACATACCGTTATTGTTAGTTCTATGAGTTCTACCCTATATATATCTCTGCTTTATCTGCAGTATTGTCTTGATATAAATCGGTCTACATATTGTATTGCATGCAGGTGAGATCTGGTTACTTTTTGTGATCGATTGTTATTGAAGTTCATCTTTCTCTCGTCGCTTCAGACAATGGCAGTGTTGTGTAAATTATATAGCTGTTGAGTTGTTTATTATTGTTTTACCAACCATGTTCTGATATGCCTACATTATGTTATGGCCTTCCAATTTTTCAGTCGTATAAATTCAAAAATACCGATGTCATTTAACATAGCGTTGTGTTAACGTGTCAATATGAAATTTATTCCGAGCGATATTGTTGTCATCATCTGCCTTTCCCAAACTATCTTTGGGTCGGCTTCCAGTATAACCGAATGCAGCTGAGTACCAGTATTTTACATGAAGCGATTACCTATCTGACCTACATAACCCAGTAACTGGGTAATACGATACCTTAGTTAGACTGGATGTCAGACTTTTGGCTTCTGACTACTCGTAACGACTGTCAAAGATCTAAAAAAGACCATACTACAAATGACAAAATGTTCTATAAAATAAATATACTATTATTATATATAATTACAACGTAGCCTGAAACGCCCTTAAGCAATCGAAGCTTTAAGCGGTTAACTTTAGCAACAATTCCTCAGTTTCATAAAACACGAATGACGCACATTTTCTTCTGGTCATGTAACTAATATACCTATATAGGTACAGACTTCTAAATCTAAATTAATTACTAAACATAAAACTAGATAATTAAAACTAAAATAACAAGAAATTATAAAAGGGCGTCAAAAAACTCCTCCTCAACGCTGTCAGCTGGTAACGTGCCCAAGAGACTGGCGGCGTTGCCACGTTGAATGGCAATACTTAGCCTCTGGCCAAAGTAAAACCCAGCCCTTGGGTCACGGGAAGCGTCAACTAGGCGTTTCGAAATTTCCTATAACATATATAGGTACAGTAAATTACAAGTATTCTGATATATGAACTCCTTGCATCGTGTTACCAGTGCGATTGTCAAACAAGGAAGTTTACTCAATAGTGTCTATATTGCACATTACACAAGTGCCAATGATCTCATTTTGTAAGTTTTACGTGTGATTTGCCGTAAACATGTTATTGTGGTACTTTAGAAACACGTATCTGTATATCAATATCGGTATTTGTAATGGTCAAATTAAATGCAAATAAGTTTTCTTGGGAATGTTACATGTATTTTCAAATCAACTTACGTAAAAGATATCTAAGCACGAATAAATAAATCAATCGAATTAATTATGTCTAACAAACTGTAATTAAAAAGAAGCTAATTTACGCGGCTTGTAATTAAAATTGGCAACTGTTTCAATGGAAACCATGATTACATAAATTAACGTTGTCCTCAATTTATTTTGTGTTATTTCAGTCACCTTGCGAGAAAGCCTTAATATTATAAAATGCGAAAGAAACTCTGTCTTTATGTATGTTACCTTTTCTCGCCAAGGTTGAATGGAATTTGATCCGAATAGACCAGAAACAACCTGGGTTGGGACATAGCGTACTTTCTTATCCCGAATTCCCGATTGTACCTACATTCCCGTGGGGTAAAAACCCTACTCGACACAGGTGAAGCAGCAGAACCTTAATCCATTTAACAAGTAGGTATTCCACAAAGCGCACTATTGATATTTTCAATCAAAGTTAATGTCCCTCTCTAAGTGTGCGCTTTGTGGAATACTTTTCGTGCCCTTAAAAGTGTGCTCTTTTGGTGCTCTGGATGAAAAACCTCAGAAAAACCAGTATAACCATTAAAGTCAGTAGGCATAATACTACGTTTATGTGTACTTTGTCACCTTATATTTCGCACATGTCAGCACTTTGTAGGCTTGAATCCTTCGTGTGTGTGTTCTGTCATCCGTTGGTCAACTCGCAGCGACCGTGGCCGCGCATTATGAGGTCCGCTATAATGCCATGAAAGGATTGTATTATGCACCACTTAGGCTTCGATGTAGGTACTACAATATTGAATCAACAAAGTAAATCCACTGTCTTACATTTTGTTAGCATTGTCTAAAGGTCAGGTACTCAGGTCACTAGATAATGTGATTAGATTTGTAACAATACGTTTATATTATTCAGTTTTGTTGATTCAATATTCGTGGCTTTAATAATGGAGTTTATATTTTATTACGGCTCTGAATGAAATTGTTATTTCGAAGTGCAATTTAGTTAAGATTTCCCAAGACCCGTTACGATAATAATTTGTAAACTACAGTCTTTATTCGCGATGCCACGCAACCACCATTAGACGCAATACAGTCGACTCAAACAAAATATCAACAAAATTTTCTTTAACGCTTTCGCTACAATTACGAGTATAAAATTGATTACCCTACACTATAAAAGAAATGTCGGTTCACGGCAATGGTCTTCACTATCTCGCTTATTGGAGGTAATATTTCAAATTGCCTATCAGCTTACATTGGCCATTGGACCAAAACTTAATGCTCTTATTCCCGCAACTGAATGGCAGTCGTTACTGGCTTGGCACGTCATTATTGTGAGCACCTCTTTCACATGCTCGACCATGGCAAATTATTTGTTTTATAGTCGAAGCTTAGGAAATGAGTGTATCTAATGTAATCTTTACGCTATGCCATTTGCGTTAAAGTGACTTCATGAACAGTTGACATGGAAATTTTATAAAAGTTTCGAAAAGCAGGCCACAAATCATTATCAGCCTATAATGGTGCCACTGCTGGAACACAGGCCTCCTCTCTATGAGAGGGAGTGGGCTATAATCCACCACGCTGGCCCAGTGCGGATTGGTAGATGTCAAATGTCTTTGAATTTTTAGTTTTAGTACATGCCGGTTTCCTCACGATGTTTCCCTTCACCGTTTTTGAGAGCAGCGATAATGAAATAAAAGCAGGCCCCAAATACTTGGGTAAAATAACCAAACTTACGCTTTCCGTCCGTTTCCTGGTAGTGGTAGCAGTTTAATAAATATAATTACTAGTTAGTATCTTATAGCTCTGGCCCTGATTAGAAATCAATCCATACTGATGGCAAAAGGTTCCCTTAAGTATTCTGCGGCTTGCGTACTACCATATCGGATATTTTACCGTTATTGACCGCGAGTAACCGTTCCAAACCTATTTGGAATAATATCGAATCCACAAGGTTATAAGGAAATAGATTGATACATAATGGTACAGCTCCATACTAATAAAAAACAAGTATTTAATAATACATAATATTATTTAAGCCTGTTATTTCCGGTTAGACAAAGGTATCTAAACGTACACCATATTTCGCCATGGTCCCATTAAATATGCCTATTTCCATAATCATTAAGAATGAACAAATAAAGCTATCAAAACAGAAAGCGGTAAGAAACAACAGGAAATACTATTATTAAAATACAATACAATACCCGCTGTAGAACCTGAGAACGCTGTGTCTACAACAGTCATGTGAAACATTGCCCTCTCATGACTTGAGATCGTTCAACACATACTGAAATTCCTCCTTATTAATTAATGCTTGTATAAGTTGCAATTAAAAGCGGACTAGATTTAGAAGAGATTGGCAATAATGTTATTGTTCACGCGCAGGAACGAAACTAAACAATGACTTGAAACATGCGGTGACGCGTTCCCCAACGGCAACGTAATAAGAAACTCGGAAAGCAATGTAGTCCATGAAACTAATTTCCTATTTATTGAATCTGATTATCACATTGCACATATTCACATATGTAACCACTCGACTGTGACTGCCAATTGTATCTTGGTACACACGGAAATATATGAGCAGAAGAAATAGCCACCTTTTTGTTTGCGCAAATTGGTTCATTTTATAACTTTGTACACTTATTTTATTTAACAGTGGCTATCAATTTTATTGCGTGATTAATCTATGAAGAGTAGATTTTGTTTTTGGATTACTAGATTGTATTGCACGTTATTCGCATGTCGATTGTCACTAAAAAGTTGCGGTTAACGTGACAACTGTGCTAAACCCTATAATTACAAAATGCTCGGCAAGCATTCGCCAGGGCGTCGCGCGTCGCAACATAGTCTTCGTGACAAAAACAATCAGTGAAAGTGTAGCTTCTGTCGCAGCCATCAGTCACACTGCGCGAGACCTCTTTTTACATGAAAACATTTTAATGTCCATTTATAATAAGTTGTGTTGCCTAATTGCAGACGTTACGCAGTCAACAGATTAGTATTAACTGTCGATACCAACTCATCATGATGAGTTGACTACTAGTTGGTAACTGAGAGAAAGAGAATTTTCGTGACACTACACTCGTTTTGTATGGATGGATGGCTTACTTTAGCGTCTTTTGTCATTCATATTGATTTCTAACGACCTTTTTCCAAAACTGTAGTTCTATGTATCATTATATAAGTATTTACCTAGTGCCTAACGCTGTGAGCGCAAACCTCATGTTGGAATGTATTCATTAAAATAATATTAGTTTGGTATATAGGTACGGTATTAGTTTGGTAACTGTGGTTCATTAATTATTACAAACAATAACAAAATATATCACTACCTCTTAATCATTTTCGTGGAAAATATTAACGTCACCGGTTGGTCTCCCTGTTAAGGAGAATTACCACAGAAGTGAGCTCAGTAATACTCTGAACTCACCACCGAGCGCCGGAACAATTAATTACCTACTTATGTAAACAAACTACAAACTGTTTGTAATAAACACTTCACAATATTCAAAGGATTTCTACATGGTTTAAGCAAAATTGTGGTCTAGATTCCTTCATAATCTTACGACACAAGATAAATGTCTGGAGATACGCTTTTCAATGGATTATTGACTCCATTCCTATCTTCAGCTATTTACATGAAAGATCAATACTTATGTTATCATCATAATTTCAGCCGAAAGACGTCCACTGCTAGACAAAGGCCTCTCCCAACGCCATATTGACATAAGGGGGGTTTTGCAATAATCGCCACGCTTGGCAGGCGGGTTGGCGATCGTAGTATTACAGTTGTTAAAAAAGCACAGAGAACGCTGGTTCCCATTCTCTGGCAACCCTTAGTCGCCTCTTACGACACCCACGGGAAGACATGGGACATGTCCGACACCATACAGAACTTACATACCATACCATACCATACACCATACTTATGTACTTTAATGTATATGTTACGGCTAAAGATGGGTGTGAAAATAAACTTAAGATTACCTGGCTAAACCAAAGTGTAGCCTCAACGTCTTGGCTAAAAATTAAGAATGATCACGGCTACTTAAGACTTGGTGTGATTTGTTGACATTATCTGATGTTGACTATTATTATGCTCACATAAATCACCTTCAGTTATTTAGTAATGCTATGTTATATCTATGTTCGTAATATGTAATAATGGATGATGTCATAACGTCATAACAAGACCTACTCAGGGAACAAACTATCATTTATCTTACGTCTATAGGTCTCTTATGAACCTACCTATCATATCTAAGTTCATAAGTATGATAAACTGGCCATTTGTAATGGGACATCAAAAGAACGATCATTCAAACTGACAAATCAAAATAAGTAGGTGAGTAGGTAAATGTGTATAGGTATGTCATAATAACAATACATGAATAAAGGTATTATTCGTACATCTGTAATATTATTTGTCGGAAATACTGCGAAGTCACTACTCTGTACAAATTGGCTCAATCGTAAATGTTTGTGTGGGCTCTATTCAAATATTGACGAGTCATTTTAGTGGTAATTACGACACACCGACGAACCACAAGGTTGACACCAATTTGACACATTTGTGTACAAAGAAACAAGAAGTTAATAAGTTATGTCTTCGTTACACCATACCGCAATGTTACCGATATGGCGGTATTATGTGACAGTTCCTGAGATGCATTAAAAGTTATGTTTGAAAGTTGTGATGATCGTAGTTACTAGGTAACTTTAACGGAAATCGTTGTTATATTATGTCTTCTTGTGGCTTTAAATAATAATGACTCGTATGTTATTAAATTAAACAATTGTGAAAGAGTCTTCCTGTTATTGCGCTTCGTTTTCCTCGATTTATTTACTGTTTTTGGGAGGTGCTGTTATGATTTTACAGGGTACGATTGTCTGCAAATTGAAATTGAAACCTCTCAGTAAAGTTTTTATAACACTGAACGATATTATACGTTGAAGCCTTGTCATTAGTATTGTACTGTGGTCACGTGGTCGCTGTGCAAGTTTATTGACAACTGCTTACGCGCAACGCTGCATCCTCCATTCGAGCACGCATGATGCCGCCACGCGATGGCGTATGCAACGGCCATATTAAATTTATTAATGTCGTTCATTTCCGTTTTCAGAAACCACCGCCGTAGTAAATATTCCTTACTGAGCAGCAAGTAGTCGTGAATATCATTATTAATTTAGTGCTCAGTCTGCAAACCAAGCAGATAAAAGATGTATTAAAAAAACACGCTTATCGCATAATTTCATCCGTCGCCGCCGACGTATGAATTAACATGAATATTATATTAATATTACCTAAGCCGGCGTCATCGCTTTAGTATTGAGTGAATATTATATATTTTACTTTCTAGCTGTCTCACATTTTAATCAATCCATAATAAAAGTGAGTAGAAAGCTGCATCTTTAATTTACATATATACATATTGGCCAATTAAAAGAGTATTAATTTTTATAAGAAATCGATAAGTTCTGCGGATGCGTTCGGTGCGGCCGCGGTACAGTTATTCCTTCGCGGATGTTTCAACTGTTTCACGTACTAATTACTAGACTTTTTATAATAGCGATGCATTTTGTGACGATACGAAACGAATCGAAATGTACCTGTGTTGTTTGCGATTGTGACCATCATTTAATTATCTATGAATGAGCCATTAATCTGTTGACGTATACGCTAGACGGGTATTTAATATTATTTCATCGGATTATTACTATTAGTCATATAACGGAATCTTTAACACCCACACAAATAACATTTTGTCCTCGTTAGACTTTAGCATGCAAAAGCTAGTGCCTAGTTCCTAGCACGGTGGTATCTTCTCGGCCAATACATAAGTACAGTTACTAGTTAATTTACATAAAACGCGGACCCTGCTACTGCGCTAAAATAACAGATAAATCCTAAAGTGCTACTGGCATCCATGCATAACCAAACAGAACTGAAAAAGAAGAGGTGTCGACACGTTAATTTGCATTACTTAACATTATCGTAAATATCTCATAAGAAACTGTGTTTTGCCGATTAAATATGTAGAATAACGTTATTATTTTCATAGACAGGATATTGATGAAACTTTTCAAATTTCCGAAGTCGATTAATTTCGCCTCATTACCTCGGCTAAGTTAGTAACTATTGCTTGAGCTTCAGCCGATAACGTTTTCAATAGCCAGCATATTTAGTTAGGAAAATAACAGTTGTTTAAGTTGGGTTTTAATAAGCAACCCAGGCTATTTAAACTATAATATTGTCATTAGGGCATTTAGGACTTTGTAATGGCATCAAGACTATAACATGTCAAAGTTAGAAGAGGCTACAATTGACTGTAATTTAAACCTTCAGTTGTCAGGTCTGGTCTATTTTTTTCTTCTTTTTCTTCGTCGTGTCTTATCCACATAATTATCTACTTAAATTGGCTTTTATCAGTACTCAGCCATATCAACAGCAAAGGTAGTGGCTTCGGACACAAGTCCGTTAAAGTGCAGGTGGAGTTGCACGAAGAATAGGATAGAGATTGGGAGGGTGGACCATGGTTTTTGATGAGGCTTCGCAGTCACCCCCTACTTCATAGGAATTCCTCCACTAGTTGCAGCTGCACACCTAGCTTCGCAGCCGGTTTAGAGTCTATTTGATAAGATCCAAGTCTTCCGTACTAAGTAACTATTTCTCTTGTTTCAGATGGTGTCTCAATGCGAGTGCTGAGCCATGCGAAGCGACGTGGCATACCGCGGGCTCTCGCAACACGTGGAGCTGGACCGGGCAGCCGACCCTCGGGACCGGTTCACTCTGCAGGAGCTCATCGGAGAGGGCACTTATGGAGAGGTCTACTGTGCTAGGGACAAGAAGACTGGCAGACGGGTTGCAGTTAAGGTCAGTAAAAAGTAAAATAACTGCCTAAAAGTGTTGTTGTCAATCAAAGAGATTTCTTGAAAGCAATTGAATGCCTTTGTTGTCAAAAGACTTGAAGAACTATACCTACAAGGGATGATTAATCTGATGAGATGATTTCGTGACTGATCGGTCTATTGGTATTGTACACTAAATACTTACTTAGTATCAGTTCTTGGAGTTGTAACAGCCAAACACGGCTCGGATTTTGTTTTGATCAGTCATTGAATTGAATCTGAACGCAAAAATGACCATGTATCGTAAATTTCGATGCCGCATCGAAACTGCAGTGTCCCCAGGGTCAATCCAAGCTTGTAAAGGTCACTTAGTGTTCGAAGGTCAAGAGCACCGCCAGACGGGTAGCGCTCGAGATCTGTGAGCGTTTATTCGATGAGTAACGGATTAATTCCTAAGTATACCTGTATCATTGTTGTAGTATCATTTGTTGTTTTAATAACTTTGGTGTAAACTTTAAAGATCAAAATAGCATCACAGTTATCATTAATATCTACGTGATAAACAAGTATTTGAATCGTCTCGCCAGCAGGAAATAAGTTTTTTATGAGCAGACTCAGACAGATACCTATCAGTATTAGTCACTATAAAAGTTGTTAACCTTATCTTAGGTTTCATACGAGCTGACGTCATTTTAAAGCTATCGTCAAGAATACCGCGGTGCCTACGATTATTACCACATGTTATTTTAGTATGAGCACGACTAAGGTCAACAACATTTATAGGGCATGCACTCGTAAACGTTCGTACGGGTGAAATCTGAGAGAAACTGCCTCGCAGTCACACCAGCCCTACAAGTTTTAGTTTATTAACAATTCAATGTAATGGGTTCCCTATTAAGGCGTAGTTGTTAAATGCTTCAATTAGAATAAAGAATACGGTAATTTACTGATAAGTAACTGCTTAAAATTGCGCCTCTTTAGATTAAGCACGTAATTACTACAATGAAGAACTTCTCAGAATAAAAAGAATAGTTATTAACATACTTATTTGTATAAACGTATAAGTACTGACTATGTATGAGAATGCTGTGGACAGAGTATAGGTCGATGAATTTTTATGGAGGTATTGTTAGCATACGCATGTAATTGATTGCATAGATGTTATCTCAAATGTAGAATTGATGTCAAGGCCGCTAAACAATACATGACATGGTACGGCTTTGCCGCCTCTCGTTTGGAACATACGAACTTGACTGGATACCAATTTAAGTACAAACGCCAGCACATCAAGCTACAACAGTCTGTCAAATTTTTTAAATACACACATCAAAAGTGTCTAGGGATCAACATATATTTTTGCAATAACTTTTCTCCTGATTGATATTAATTAAAATTTTCTTTAAGGATTCATCAAATAAAGTGTTTTCGTTTGTCACAGTAACGATAAACCAAGTCACCTTTGCATTAATAAAGAAATTTGCCATTTTCTAATAAAGGGATTTTTGACATTTGAACCACTAACATTAAAGTTCGAAAAAAAGACTGAAATAACAGTTTTCTTTAAAATTTTATTGGGTAACTTAAACAATTAATAATCCGTGTTTCTACCGCGAACACTAACAACACAAGAACATCGGTTTGGCATACTCAAAATGAGTTCATCCAAATCACGCTGTGGAATGGCCGCCCATGTTCGTTGCAACAACAAAAAGTCTTCTTGCGACTGGATACCCTCCATATTCGGCAGAGCTCTTCTCTGTAGCATATCCCATGCATGCTCAATCGGGTTCAAGTCTGGCGACTGAGCAGGCCAGGGCAGGACATTGATGTTAGCTGCGGCGAGAGTCTGTCTTACAACTCTTGCGGTGTGCGGTCGTGCATTATCATGCATTAACTGAAATAAGGGACCGATTTGCACTTGTAGAGGAACGATGACGTCTGATACAATCGTCTCAGCATAAATTTGAGCGTTGAGGTTGCCTCTGATCCAAATCAACTCAGTTCTTCCGCCGATCCAAATACCCGCCCATACCATGATGGTTCCACCACTATAAGGATGGACTTCCTGGCAGGATTTTAATCGCTGTTGGCGTCCAGGGGTTCTCCAGTGTCGTATACGTCTTGTATCCGGTCTCATACCAAAACGAGACTCATCAGAAAAGCACACGAAACGCCATTGTTCTTCTGCCCAATTTCTGTGTTCAAGAGCCCATTGATATCGAATCCTACGATTGTGCATTGCTATAGGTGGTACCCGTAGCGGTCTTCGGGAATGAAGGTTCACTTCATGCAAGCGGTTTCTGACTGTTTGGTCGCTAATTAAGTTCCCTGAAGAGTGATGAAGCCTCACGGCTAACATCATGGCGGTTATTGTTGGAGCTCTTCGAGTTAAGATTTGAATGTATCGGTCTTGTCTCCGTGTGGTGCAGCGATACCGTCCTCCATGGCGCTCAGCCACGGTACCAGTGCTTCGGTAACGTGTCCAAAGTCGACTGATAACACTCTGACTTGTATTCAGAGCTAAAGCCACAGTACGTTGCCGGGAACCAGCTTCTATCATTCCCACGGCTCTGAGCATTTCTTCCCTGCTTAAATGACGTCGCCGCTCCATAATAACGTTGGTTTTAATCAGTAGTAGGGAAACAGTAGCACTAATAATGTCTTCAATGCGTTGTATGTTTTTATAGGGAAAATATTGACAGCTGATTTTCATCTTTTACTCGAATTTGATTCACAGTTCCTGATTCAAATTATGAAATGCACCAAAAAGGATCCATATAAATTTATAAAATCATAAATTTATTACAAAGCCACATCTCAATCTCAAGAAATCTGCATAAAAATGCTTGATCCCTAGACACTTTTGATGTGTGTATATTTTCTACCTAATTGTTAAATGGTATGGTTCAATTCTAAATTCTTAATCGCGTACCATAATGTATATACATAGTTGGTAGGGAATTAATTATATGAGTAACAATTTTAGAAAAATAAAAATAAAAACTTTTAATTTCAGACATTGTTCCATAATGTTTGTAGTAAAACGTCTTAAAAACTATGTTACATTGAAATAATAAAAAATAATAAACAATAATTACATATGAAAATGACATTTAAAAAAAAATACATTAAAATATCTCATTTAAAGAAATTTAAATTTATTTCTGAAATATTTATTATGGACCCTGTGGGGCACAGCAAGATCAAGTAGGAGAGAGGAGGAAGAATACTGGGTGCTTAAAGTGATAAATAATATTTTTAGTTACCTAGTTAATAGGTTCAAGGTTGATTGGGAAAATTTGACAGTTTCGGGTTGGCCTGCTGGCGTCTGCACACAACATTGTTGGTTTTGAAAATGTATTTCATAGTTTTCCATATTTCTTTACAGATTCTGGAAAACATAACAGAAAACATAGAAGAAATAGAAGAAGAATTCCTCGTGTTTCGTGATTTATCGGGCCATCGCAATATCCCGGAATTTTTCGGTCTGTTCTTAAAACGCGGCGTGTGTTCGGATGACGACCAAATATGGTTCGTCATGGAGGTCGGTAAACGCTTTATTTATAGGCTGCCTATTCTGGGCTTTATGCGAAAGGCATAAATCAACATGACCTTTGTATTTACAGCTCTGTACCGGCGGTTCGGTGACTGATTTATGCGCGGGAATGCGGGCTCGCGGTAGCAATCTCACCGAACCACAACTTGCGTATGTATTGCGGGGAACTGTACGGGCCTTGACACATCTACACGCTCACCGCTGCATGCACCGCGACGTCAAAGGGCATAACATTCTTCTCACCGAAGATGGTGAAGTGAAACTTGTAGATTTCGGAGTTTCATCACACTTGGCTGCTACGGCTGCAAGAAGAAATACATCAGTCGGCACGCCCTATTGGATGGCTCCGGAGGTAAAATGTCAATGAATCTTTTAAATATCAACAATTGCAAAAGTACGTGCTGTGTGTCTCGCTGTTCTACATAATGAGAACAACATTCGTGACCCCGAATACAATACCAGTGACGTTTTGAAAGTGGCTGTAGGTAATGATCTCGTATTAAAGTGACGGTTTAAGGTCATTTTGAGTTGTTTTCGGTTGCAGGTCATAGCATGTGAACAACAACTGGACGAATCTTATGACTGCCGCTGCGATGTGTGGTCAGTGGGCATAACGGCTATAGAATTAGCTGAAGGTGAACCGCCCCTGTCAGGACTGCACCCAATGAGAGCACTATTCCAAATACCTCGGAATCCGCCGCCATCTTTGTCCCATCCTGAACTGTTTTCGCCCCAACTAGTGGACTTCATCGCAGATTGTTTGATAAAAGACATGAATCAGAGACCTTTTGCCAGAGAACTTTTGGAACATCCTCTACTACTCGCTGTTAGTAGCTTTGAGGATAAGGTAAGATAAGTTTGATCTTTAATGAGTTAATAATGGATAAGACGTGCTCCGGTATAACTGCATGTTATTATTTTTTAGATCCGTAAAGAGCTTCAAGCGGAGATTAAACGACAGAGAGCTGAAGGGCGAGGCTCTCGCGCGCCTGAAGCTACGACCAAGAGAGGAAAACTGAAATCTCATCGAAAAGCGCGACCAGAGAAAATGTACACCGATGACCTAGCCACACTAGAAGTATTAACTGAAGATGCTATCGTAGAACAACTGCAGAAGAGATACACGCAGAACCAGATATACACGTATATAGGGGACATTTTGGTCGCTGTAAACCCATTTACCGACGTGGGAATGTATACCACTAAGGTAATTTTTATAACGCCAAAAAGTAACCACAACATTAAAAATATGCTCTTTCGGTCAGAACGAAGGTGTTTAATTAATTCGTCCTCACGCATTTGGACTTTATTATTAATGTGTGGGTTACTAAGCGGTGTTTTGCTTTGCTGTTTGCGTGTGGTTAAAATGTGAAACGGGATTTTTAGTCACGTCATTTTATTTGAACTATAGGAATAATGTACGGATATGGAATTTGTATTGAGGTCCGGCAAAATTCCGTTATAAACTAAGCTTTTTTGCTTCTCTATCAATTATTATGTGAATTATTCTAATTGTTCTAGACTCAACAGATATACCAAGGTCGGTGTCGGTCGGACAATCCGCCGCATATTTACGCGGTGGCGGACGCGGCGCATCAGGCGCTGATGCATCAGAAGCTGCACCAGGCCATCGTCATATCTGGGGAGAGTGGCGCTGGGAAGACAGAGTCTGCAAACCTTTTGCTGAAACAACTTGTGTTTCTGTCGAAGGTAGGTACAGTTATGTCTAGGTCCCATGTATACGAGCCTCAACCGATAACACTTTTTTCTCTATAAGCCATATAGTCTGTAGAGCTCCTCTTGACTTAGCTTAGAATTACAAAAGTTTTATAATATCGTTTCCAGGATTATTAACTGCTGTAAGAATGTCGTCTTTATTCGGCAGAAATAAAGTTTCCACTTTATTTTTCCAGACCCAAAACCGCAACTTGGAAGAAAAAATCTTACAAGTGAATCCTATAATGGAGGCGTTCGGCAACGCTCGCACGGGCATCAACGCAAACAGCTCTCGTTTCGGCAAATATCTAGATTTGTCTATGATGAGAGTTGGGCGGATATCCGGGGCTAGAATATCGGTGTATCTTCTTGAACAGTCAAGAGTGGTGCATCAAGCCTTGTACGTACTTAGTTTTCTTTACTTAGAGTTTTTTTGTGCAGCACTTTCTATATTGACCCGCAAAACTCCGAATCAGTCGTACTCGTAAGAGCCAATTGACCGCGATTTAAATCTGAGTGTCGATGTTCGGTGAGCAATAAGCATAAAAAATAATCTGGTAAATTGATATGGGTTAAATTAAAAAAAAGTGCTTCGAGGGGATATTTCCGCTTGTATTAATCGAGGCACAGGTCTTTTAGTCAAAAGATTTGTAATTGGAACAGTCGCACTTCTGCTGATTTCAATTTCTTTTATTATGATGATAATGGTATAAAACGTTTCTTCTCTAATATTCAGGGGTGAAAGCAACTT
The DNA here is from genome assembly GCA_949152445.1 of Cerastis rubricosa. Lineage (NCBI taxonomy): Eukaryota > Metazoa > Arthropoda > Insecta > Lepidoptera > Noctuidae > Cerastis > Cerastis rubricosa. Next base: position 13,928,421 of record OX424525.1, on the reverse strand, counting down.
CCACGTGTTCTACTATCTCTACGATGGCTTAGAGAGCGAGGGTCGCTGGAGGAAGTTCTACCTGGACGAGCAACTGAAGTCCAGGCATCGATACCTGCAGCCATTGTCGGTCACCCATAGAGAACACAATGTGCATCGCTGGAGACAACTTAACCAAGCTTTTAAGGTAACTTTAGCCTGTTTTTCAAAAAAAGAAAGGATTAGTGTTAATATTGGACTCGCACAGGATAATAATTGCGTAAAAAGTTAAAAGTAATCAACAAAAGTCCAGTACGAGGCAATCTCAGCATGCTGCTGTCATTGTACTTAGGTTTCCCCAACATTGTTCTCATCGATGATATCATCAATACAAAACGGTGAGAAAATTGACTTAACTTTCTAAATCTCTCTTATCTATTTCCAGGTGGTCGGTTTTCAAGAAGAAGAGGTCCTAGTCCTGTACAAGATGTTGGCTGCAATCCTGCACCTTGGTGACATCGAATTCGGTGAGACAGCTGGCGAAGACAACACGGACAATAAAGCCACCATCATCGACACCGCACCGCTGCATAGAGGTAAACTCATCGTCTTCCTTTCCTTGTCCCATCCCCCTTTTCTGATTAACTTCGTTGCGGGTTCCAAGACAGTTAAATTGTGACTCTGGGACTTCGTCGAGGGTCCGTGGCTTAGGCCCCCAGTGGTCGAAGCTTCATTGATTCGGCGTTTTTTTGGTAGTCACTTTTGATTCTGACTTACAAGAGTTGCAGTGGTTTGGGAATAGTGTGGCAAGTTTTCCCTTGTCACATTTTACTCGGGGTCGGCACAACACGTTTTTTTATTCCATTCTCCCCTATTAAGCGTCAGTCGTCACGCTACCATTTACTCCTTTCTTTGCACAGAGGTAAACTAATGACAAGATTACGAGTTTATAATGAGGGGACACCGTTTAAATTTAAATGATGGTGGAGATAAGATTTCTGTTTGGATTTTGTTTAATTTTTTTGTGCCTAGATGAAGTTAAAGTCATTGACGCCTTATGTTACGTGTAGTTATGTTAGAAATTGTATGACATCTTCTTATGATCGTCAATCACAGTTACATGTGTATTTTAACTAGAAAATCACACTCATCTTCTTACTGGATTTTATTCAACCAGCTACGGGGTAAAACTGGGACTGCCCAGAGAGCACAGTAGATATACTTGCAAGTATCAGAGTCTCGAGTATATAGTCGTGACAAGATAGAAAGTCAGTTTACATGCTAGCGGACGTACACTAGGGGCCGATTTAAAGACTTATTATTGAATTCCCGTAAAACCGGAATTAAATTAGTTTTGTTTTTTGGGAATTCGCTTGGCAGATAATTTTATACTAATCTTTTGAATTATGTAATTTATTTGATAAGACCTATTACACGATGCCCAAGTAGCTAGTTGGTAGTTGGGCATCGTGAAACAAGCCGTATTTATATATTTTATTTCATTTTCTGTGTTTGATCGTCGAAACAACAAACAGTTACCCTACTACCTAACCCTACCTGTTAATTATCTATTTTGTTACCTTAATAACACTGATTTGGTTTTCGAAAAATCATAAATCTCATCCATCTCATTTGTCCAGCGTCCTGCCTCCTGGGTGTGGAGACAGTGGACTTGCGCGAGTGCCTCACGAGCAGCAGCGTAGTCGCCCGAGGGGAGACCATCGCTCGACACAGCTCTCCCACCGAAGCCGCCGTGGCCAGGGATGCCACTGCCCGGGGCTTGTACGCCAGGGCCTTCGACAGAATCGTTGAGAGAATCAATGCTCTGCTATGCCAGAATAGACCTAATGTGTAAGTATACGCAGCAATCTGTAGTAAGATTGCCTTGTTGGTCTTGCGCAACACTACTGCAGAGCATTAGCTCCTGGGTTCGATTTCCAAGTAGGGCTAAGTGTTATTGGGTCGCTCCATCACAAATAGGAGTTTCTCATTACCAACCATGGAACTAACATTGAACTTAAACACAGCTGGTAAAATGTGGGTGTAGCTACTGGGCAACACCGCTACTAACCCCTGGAGATTATAGTCGTAATAGCTTAGAAACTAAGATCGCACCTCACGTGATGACGTTACTGTATCTGCATGGTTAAATAACTGTACGCAAACAATTTAGACAGAAACAGAGATAAATACTAACTTTACATCTGAGCTTCTGCCTCGTCAATACCAGAATAAGAAACCGAGACATCTTTGTTATGCTGCTTTTAGTTCAATAATGCCAAGTCTTTAAATAATCACACATCATCTAATCAAAAATATGCAAGCCGAATAAGATTGTAATTATGTCAATTAACCTCCCTCTTTCTCACAAATAAGAGGTTTGTATTCCGTCAGTGAGAACTTTATAGGCTGGTTATACTAATGCTATGTCAATAATTTATTTTTTAGTAACGAACAACTCTCAATCGGCATCCTAGACATCTTCGGGTTTGAGAACTTCAACAACAACTCGTTCGAACAGCTTTGCATCAACGTCGCCAACGAACAAATCCAGTACTACTTCAACCAACACATCTTCACCTGGGAGCAGCAGGAGTATATGGCTGAAGGCGTCCCCGTAGACCTCGTGGAGTTTTCTGACAACAGGCCCGTGTTGGACATGCTGCTGTCCAGACCCATGGGAATGTTGGCGTTGTTGGATGAGGAGAGTCGGTTCCCGAGGTCCACTGATAGAACTCTTATTGGTAAGTGTGTTTAAATTTACTTTTAGTAAGTATCCTGTGTTGATTTTTATGAAACTATTTAAACATTAAAAAATCTCAATTCTGGAAATCCATAATTTTTCTTAAAATGTAACGAAACAAAAAACGAAATGAGTTTCTAGGTAAACGTTAATTATTGTAACAATAGTTTTAACCGGTCAAAGTAGTTTTGGCTATTTGACAGTTTGTACTGTGTCATACACATAATTAAGCGTATTTTAATCAGCTTTATCAGTACTTAGCTCAGCAGTACGAGGGGGCGAGGAGGATACTTTCTGTCAAAATTATTTACCTTAGACAGCAATGCATTAAATATATAAACTGTTTACAGAAAAGTTCCACAACAACATCAAGAGCAAATACTACGTCCGTCCGAAGTCAGACGCTATTTGCTTCGCGGTCCACCACTTCGCCGGTCGCGTCGTATACCAAGCCGACGGCTTCCTAGAGAAGAACCGCAACTTCCTGCCTCCCGAAGTCGTTCAACTCATGAGACAGAGTCAATACGACATCATCAGGTTCCTGTTTCAATGTCCTATCACGAAGACTGGTAACTTGTACTCACCATTGCAAGGAGACGTGATGGATTCGAGGAGCTTGGAAAGTTCTGATATTAGGGTATGTTTTTGTTTTGAAACAGGGGTTTTTTATTAAGAATCAAAAGATGTCAGTTTTCAATTTTAGACTTAACTTCCAAAAAACTGCAAAGAGCAGGTAAAAGGCTTTTTTTGTTTAAAAAAAGCCCTTGATTCGCACAGTCGCAGTTATTGAATGTTTTCACTACTACGAAAGGAAAAAACTTACCAACAAAAACACAATGATTTTCAGGAGCGCTTCAACAGTCGGGGTCTGGCCTCCCAATCCCGAGCTCAACAGACAGTCTCAACGTACTTCAGATACTCCCTAATGGAACTACTTCAGAAGATGGTGAGTGGGACTCCACAGTTCGTGCGATGCCTCAAACCGAACGACACTCGCTCCCCAAAACACTTCGATTCGGCGAAAATATTGAAGCAGCTCCGCTACACCGGAGTCCTGGAGACCATTAGGATAAGGCAAACTGGATTTTCCCACCGTCTTCTGTTTGAAGATTTTTTGAAGAGGTAATTGTTTTTGTTCAATTTGTTTATAATGCGTCAACATTAAGTAGCTCAAATTCCAGCACTTTTTACCTGCGTAATATGTCCCTGTTTGTTTTCTTAAACTCATTCTTGCCTCACATTTTTTGCAGATATGGTTTTCTGGCCTTTAGTTACGACGAGGAAACGAAACCTAACCGTGACTCTTGTCGACTCCTGCTGTTAAGGCTGAAGATGGATGGCTGGGCGCTTGGTAAATCTAAGGTCTTTCTGAAATACTACCACGTTGAAGTTCTTGCCAGGATTTATGAGGAACAGGTAAAGAGACTTATCACAACAAGAATAAATAAATGAATGCACCTGTCTTGTCCCTAGTTAGGCTCTCAAGAGTCCGTGAATAGAGAAAATACTATTTTGCAATCATTAAAATTATCATATGTTCACTATTCAACAATTTTGCAATCATTAAAATTATCATATGTTCACTATTCAACAATTTGTTAAAATACTCAACTACCACACGATATCCCAAAGTTGACCCCTAAAGCCATTCATCTTTTGTGGATAGAAAACACAGCATTAGTACCAAAGTGGGATCTACGGTGGCACCAACATATGGAACCGTCATCAGTATGCTCACTAACAAGATTCTCTAAATTCTTTTAAAGATACGAAAAGTGGCACTAGTCCAAGCCTGCGTCCGTGGCTGGTTGGCGCGACGAACATACCAACGATTGAAGGCGCAGATGGCCATATCAGTCCTGACGCTGCAGAGACACGTGCGCGGCTGGTTAACACGCAAGCGACTGCAAGGTCTACAGGAGAGACAGAGACAGCTAGCCAGAGAGTTCCAGAAGGAGCAAGAAAGCCAGAGGAAACAACAAAAGTCTGGTGAGTTCAAAAGGAAGGCGTATGTTACCACATTACATCAATGTTATTGTAATGTACAGGAATTTAGATTTTGAAACTTTAAAGACTTTTTAAAAACACGTTTACAGTCAAATCGAAAGACCCTTCATTATCCGTAGGTTATCCAAAATAAAGAATTGAATTACTGATATCAATTTAATCTCTTCTTCTTTTTTTCTCAATCTTTTCTATTTATATTTTAAAAGAGGAACATTGTAAGGAGTATGCTTGGTTGATACACAAAGCAGATTTAAGTGGTAAAGCCGGGAAGGGGCCCTAGAAAGACATAACCTGACCTTATTAGTGAGGTTCTTCATGTCAGGTGCGCAGATCTCGCAACTGGCGTGCATTTATGACCTGGTGGCCTACCATAACGTCTTAAAACATTATTGTTTTACTCCTTTTCCAGTGTGGGAAAGAGATGGCGCTAGACATTCTTTATAGCTCCGTCTCTTTCCCACATTGGAATAAGAGTAAAACAATACTGCTTTAAGACGTCATGGTAGGCCAGCTGATGTATGAACGTTGACTAGGCGAAAGAACGATGTCAGGGTCGTAGAAGGTGACGTTTTATAGTTTCTGTCTACCCCCATAGGAAAAAGCATGAGTTTATGACATTTATGATATTCTCTCCCAGGTGTCCCTGGCAAGAACAAAGCTATGATGAAGGCGAAGGTTTTGAGACGAATGACCTCAGACGACAGCGACACCAATGAAACTATCTCCGGTAACAAAGAGAACATTGACAATACTAATAAAGCTGCCGTTGTTATACAAAGTCGTAAGTATTGAGAACGCTACTAAAGAGAAGGAAGGCAAAGTTTTCTAAAGAAAACTTCGCCGCAATACAATTCATAAGAATTTAAAAGCAGTAAATATTATACTTAGCTAAGTCATCCATTTAAGGTACTCATAATTTAAATGGTGTCTGACAGAATGGGCGAATCTTCATTATGATATGACCAAGGACAACAGATAGACAGAAGTAGTAATTCGAGTTGGTTCTAAAGTTAAAAATGCCCGCACTGACACAGACTCCTCATTAGACCCTGAAACTTGCTACGATGTAACCGCTGCCGTAGTCCAAAATGTGTTGGTTGTGAGTGTTACTGAATGCTCCGCAGACTTCCGTGGCTACACGGCGCGCCGCAAGTGGGCGAAGGGGCGCGCGCCTCCGCCCCCCGAGCACCCCGCGCCCCCTGCGCCCCAGCTTCTCATGCAGAACTACTCCGTGCAAGAGAGGGCTACACAACTGCACACATTCGCAGACCAGGTAAAGAACCGAGCTTTTGCATTACCTTTAAAAATGATTTAAATAAAAAAATATAAAATATAACCTGAATATGAAACAGAATCTTAATAAGTCGCAAGGTTTGCCGAATAACCAACCTCTTAAAAAGAGGTAAAACAACAACCTGCCATTTTTTCATTGCAACTTACCTACTACATTTTCAAACACTTGCAATTTTTTTTCGTCTTTTTGTACCAGGTGCACAACAAAAACCAAGAGGTCCACAAGAATCTGCGTCGCAATAAGCCTGGGATTAGGCTGATAGAAGTGCAGCGAGCTGATGAGTACCGACAGCCACCCGGCTTCACACTAGTGCCTGCTATTGTTAGAGGACAGCCCACACAGTTGGAGCGTGATGCCAGTAGACTGTCTAGGTAACTCATCATCATCATTCTCTTGCCCTTATCCCTATTATTTTGGGGTCGGCGCAGCATGACTTCTCCTTCCATCATCATCAGCTTATAATGTTCCCACTGCTGGGAAACAGGCCTCCTCTCTATGAGAGGGAGTGGGCTGTAATCCACCACGCGGGCCCAGTGCGGGTTGGTAGATGTCACATGTCTTCGAATTTTTAGTTCTAGGACATGCCGGTTTCCTCACGATGTTTTCCTTCACCGTTTTTGAGGGCAGGGTTCTCCTTCCATACTTCTCTATAACTCGTCATCTCAACAGACACCTCCTTTCTTGCCATATAATCCTTCACACAGTCCATACATCCTTTCATTGGTCTTCCTCTACTCTTCTAGACATCCACATTCCTCAAAACTTTTCTATCGACATCCTCCTCGTTCCTCCGCATCACATGATACCACGACAACCGATGACCACACAACTTTTCAGGTAAATAGCATTATATTAGTCATGGGAACGGAGGGTAGGTACCTACAATTTATCTTGACTGTAGGTTGTGTCTTGCATCATGGCTGTCGTTTGGGATAAAAAAGCTATGCAACCTTTAAAAGTCTCTTACTAGATAGACTAAACGAAAATAAGTGCCACAACCTGCAGATACATGGGTGTAAAACCCGAACAAAGTTACGTAACGCTAAGTATAGTTAAGTTTATCGAAATTTAGGTAGTCGTTATTTATAGGTGACCTACCTAATGTTTCGTATCAACCAGAAAGTTCAGCTTCAAAAGCAAAAAAAAAAGCGGTCAGAGACTGTTTATTTTTCATTAATTACCCAACGAATGCTTACACGACATTTGCGTTCTTAATTAATTAAAATACTTTGTGAATTCCGTTGTAGATATTACATTTTATTTTAATGAGGAAGCAAAACCATTGGGTGCCGGTATAATTAGGTACACTTCCGCACATTTCCGCTGAGCTATTGTCTCTAGGATAGTAACACAACTGGAGAGGTTCCAGTGTCATTGGGCGACAGTGACCATGTAACATCAGATACCATTGGCTTATTTTGCCATGAAATTACCTACATGCCGAAGAATGCAATTTTATTTTCCTCGACAGTCTAACGTGTACTAAAACCATTTATATGCAATTGTTCATGCTTACTCTAACGGAACTGATGCAGTCCGTCGCCTGAGTTCCTTGAGAGCCCCGCTAGGCCTTGGGACGAACCGCTGATTTGTAAGAAAGATATTGAGATCAAAAACCCAAGGTTTGTTGACCTTCACCATACTTTAGTAGATGTTTTGTGGTTGAATAGAATAAATTTTTGAAACTTTTAACTTATAGTTCGTTTTCTTTCATCATGCTAAAACCTCATTTGAGCAATGAATTAATCGACAAAACCTAAACACTGAAGTTTGAATGCAAGGTGGCAGTATTTTAAAGCTCATTCATAAAACAGTTGTTTAATTCATTGTTCAGTCATTATGTGATGGTGGAAAGCCAAAGCAACAAATACTAATGTGGTTTATGTAAGTATTTAAAGTCAGCATAGTATGTAAATGTTGATTGTTTGTCCATCTATTTTCACCGACATTTTCAAGATTATTAAACGGTACCTAAGTAAATGTACGGATTATTGGTAAATTTCACATTCGGGAAATAATTTTTGCAGGCCAACAATGATAATATTGTAAAACATTAATAAAATGTCATGTTCTTCCTTATGAAAAATCAGTCCGTGATTTCATAAGGCCCACGTGACTTTGCTTTTCTTCACCATTTAAAATTGGTAAAGTAAACGCTCCAGGACGCATTCAACATGAATATATAATATTTAATATTTGACCTTTTTCGCGAAGCCTTATGTGATTAAAATATTTATATTGCCCTTTTCTCGCAGATACCAACCCACAAGCAACGGTCACGCTTACCAGGACGACAGCAGACATATCCAGGCGAACAATTGGCAGAGTAACCTGCCGTGCAGCCGACAGTGTGGCGGACTAGTCAGGTACGATCGGTACGACAGGGATCACATGGAATCTGAACCTAATGGTCACAGGATCGGTTTGGACCACAGGGACCCTAGTGACCACATGGTCCCCACATATCACAGGAATCCCACGGATTACAGGTACCCTAATAACTACATGGTCCCCACAGAACACAGGTATCCTACGGATTACAGGGACCCTATTAACCACATGGTCGCTATGGATAACAGGGATTACAGGAACCTCAGAGACTACAGAGAAATTGACGCTACCAGGTTCTGGCCCTGAACAAAACTAATCGCTTTCATTCTGTCGCATGCGTCTCTTATTTCGGACGGCAGAAACGAAGGGTATGGATCCTATTTATTGTAGGATAGATAGAGCTTAAATTGTAGTTTTAGCGAGAAAATATATCTGTACAAAAATATCCCGAACGAACGTACGAACCTAGTATCATTAGTTAACTTCTAAGTAATACTTGTAAGACCTCAACAACCAGCATGGTGTTGTCCAGTAGTTAACAACGTTCGACTTATTCTTAAAACTGTAGATCATTTTTAATTTAGATTTACACCAATCAAAATACTTGTATAACAGTATTGGTGGGCTCACGGTATCACTAAAATGTAGCGCTCTTTTTTATAATGAAACATTATGAAACTTATGCCACTTGCGCCATCGTATTTATGTTACTGTATTATTTGTGAGTACTAACTTGGTTATTTCTTCCACAGCAATAAAATCAACGAGTTAGTGCGAAAATCTCAAAAATCGGATCCTCCACCAAAGCTAGCTTACAACCCTACGTACGACCCTGAGTCTGATATGCGGAAGATACTCCGGAACTCGCCCGAAATACTTGCCACACCCATCTTCAGTTCAGACGACGACTACACAGAAGGCCCCTTCAGATTCAAGCAGTTGCTACGACCTACCCTAGGACCAACAGAAAGCCTTCGCAAGAGAAAAGTCCGAAACTCCTCAGGACAAAGTCCCTGGATGTCGGATAGCTCACAAGACAGCACCAGCTCCAAGCAAGCTTTGTGCAAACGTCGACCGCAGATTAGTATGGGCGTCTTCTACAATTCATAGAACTTGGAAAGTTAGGAGCAAGCGAGTTCCATCCCTACCTCCCAGAGATAAGGTGTTCGCAACTTTTCTGATAGTTTGACTGTGACAGTCAGCTAAGTTTCGGATGGCTTGTTGAAAACATATTGTGTTTGTTAGTCGAATATCAGAATAGACGTCCGCAGTTTCAGTAACAGTGAGTCATTAGACGATGCAAAGGAGATTTTAGGTTTTTCTCAACGTGTTTATATCATAGATCTCCCCTTACGTCGGGATAAAATATCAAATATCCCGGTAGCCACATTGTTCCCGTCTATTTTAAACAATGCGGATTGTGCTTGCCTCACAGCCATAATTTAGTAATATTTAAGAGCTCTTAAATTTTATGTAGACTATAAACTTAAAACTATTGGAAATTGTTAATGTAGCCGTCCTAATGAGAAACATTGAATAAAATATTTAGAAGAGGTTATTAGTGTTCCTTATTTAAGTTTATATTCCTCTGAAATACTCATGAATAATGAAGCAAGTGTATTTAAATGTTTTCCAAAATAGACCTTAGGTATAATTGTTCATACAAGTATAGCCCAGTACGAAACATTTAAAATATTATTATAATATTTACTTGCAGCCTTGTTCTAAATTATTGAAATGTTAGGTTATTTAAATTATGATTAACTCCTATTTATTACATGTGTGTAATCTTGGAAATCGTGTTGTAGCCTTGGTAACATGTAAAGGACCCATTTCTTTCCGAGTCCCTATTCAGCCTAAAATCAATTTCAGTAAAACCACTCAGTGAGAAGTCATCTGTTGAAATGAAGTTTGAGTGTCCTGTCAACCTCTCGTTCAAATAAGCTTTGTTTGTGTATACCCTAAACTAAATGGGCTCTACTGAACCAACCTTAAATCGAAAAAAGTTTTGTGTTCACATAAATTGTAAAAATAGGGGGGCAGCTGATTTTTAACACCAGCTTAAGAGGTTTAGGATAAACAAACACTAAACTTCTTTACCAACTTACACGTATTATGTTATTTCAAGTTCTCGAGTCTTCACTATCAATATTAAGCAATTACCAAAGCCTATAAAGAAAACTTTAGTGTATAAGTGTAATTCTGATCTTGCTATGACTTCGCTACGGTGATTTGTAGGAATGTATGAACTAATTGTTTGATTAATCAGATTTGTCTTGTAATATTTATCAGTATTATTATATCATATATCTACTTGTGTTTACGTCATGTATATCGAAAGTAAGATCTCACCGGAATAGTAATTTTCATTAAAAATTACTCATGATTGCCATCACAGTTACAGAGAGTAAAATATTGAAGTGTTATCTTATGTAAGTAATATTATAGATAAATCATTGACAACCTTTGTGATAATGTGCCAATGATTATTATTAAGTTAATTAGTCATCTATATGGGTGGTCAACGATATGAAAATAAAGATATCAGTAAAAGATTTTCGTTTTACTTTCTGTTGAACATCATCCTGTACTTAATACATCCACTGCATTAGCATTTTCCATTCGAAAATACTGAGAGCAGTGGCTGGAAGCGACGTATCGTGCAAAAACATAAAATGTAGGTGAAACGTGCACCACGTGGATGTATGTATGTATATTGGCGCTCGAAATCAAAACAAAGTAAAACACGTAAAGCTGTAGTTTTTAAAGCCCGCAAGAGTATGTGTTTAAAACTAAACACGCAGTTGTGTTTACGGCGGGCGGGAAGGGGGGGTCTGGAACTGTGGTGGCGGAGGGGGGGCCACGTGACGCCGCGCGCTCCGCCAATGGCGGCGCGGCCGGGGCCTGCGCGCGCACACGCGCAGTCGCGCCCGCGCCAGCCATGGCGGCCACCGGCCTGCCCGACGTCGACCTCTCGGAGATAAAGACGCGCTCCATCGAGAGAACACTGCTCCCCCTCATCAAGCAGGTATGCACCAGCGCCAGGCCCAGGCCTCCCGCACAACCGCAGCCGGCTCGCTCCCGCGACGAGCTCGTGACGTGTCGCCGGTGGACGGATTGCGTCGTCGGCGCTTCTGTGACGTCGCTCTCGACGACTACAGCGACGATATTCCTCGCTTCTACGTACGCGTCGAAAACCGTTCCTTTATTTTCGTAGAAGCAGTAATTTGTATTGCGTCGCCGGCTTGACGTCCGCGATTAGAATTTCCCGCCCACTACAACAATCTGTTGCGCCTCGGCCCGCGCAGCCGCGTTGATGCGTCAGGGTCTGGCGGGTTATTTGAATAAATAAGATTTTGCTACCGGTCTAAAGTTGACATAACTTTTCAATAGTATTTGGGACTACCACCTGCGTGCGTTTTATCGAGTTTATCGATGTAAGATGAAAGTAAAAGGATAACTTAAGTCGCTCAGAAAGTTTGTGGCGGCATAGTAAGCACGAGGGGCGGGCGGCCACGTGGACTCGTAGCGGGTGGGGGCGCGTGGGGCGGGCGGGAGGCGCGATCGATGCGCGCCGGGTCCGTCAGTGCCGCGGCGATCGCGGGCGGAGCGGCGCGGTGCCGCACGACACGCCACCGAGCACGTGCGCGCGCCCGCGGACTCGTGCCGCCGAGCGCGCGCCCACCGCCCGCGCACCACGCGCTCCGCGACATGGACGCGCTCTCCGATGACGATGAGTTCGCGCGCCGGGAGCCTCAGGTATGTGGTGGTACGACCCGGGCTCCGGCTCGCGCACGACCAGCCCTGCTCCCAGCGCTGCAGATACTCGAGCGCAACAAGTAGTGTGTGCGCGGAGTCTATGAGCTCGCGTGCAAGAATGACCTTGATCAGAGCTCGCGCCGCGCGGTCTCGCCCGCGTCCCGGCCGACGACAATGAGACCACCTTCCAAAATTCGAATTTCTTGAACTCTCACGTTGTTATTAAACACGTTAACGAAGGCTCGTTTGCTGCGGTTTCGGTTTTCCTCAGATAGTTTACTTTGTTTTCTTTTCGGAAAATGAAGGTCAATGTCTACTACAAGGTACAGGCAGAATCAGAATACCAATTAAAGCTAGGTGGAAAAGTGACAATTAATTTGAAAATGATAGTTTCGAAATCTTGTGCATCAAACTTTTTAATTGAATGCTCTGTATTTTTATTTAAGGTCAGACTCAGTATTTTTAATTTAATTATGACCGTTAAATGATGCCCTGTAAATGGTAGTGACCAAAGTAAAGTTTTCTTTGAAGTGACTCCGTTATCTGTCACAATCCGTTCGGGTCTGATCCGATTAACCTTAGCGGGTAGCATCCACAGCGGGAACACGTTGATTACAATTAAGTTTTCAGTTGCTTACGTAACGCTCCAGTCACTAAAGTTGACAGTGTACATAACTCGCGAACAAAGACGTAGCATCACAGCTCAACGTCACTATAAATCCTACTTACTACCCTAAACTAGAACCAATATTTACAACATAACCTATTATTCTACGGTACCCAACAAAGCAATTTTTAAGACGACAGTATTTTTAGTTACCCAACAACCCTTTTCAAGCTAGAAGCTTTGCGTAATGGCAATAAATATCTGAGGTATGACCTTCGATGCCAGATACTGCCAAATACCTGTCCTGGTACCTGTCCTTTTAATAATTATGCAAATTAGTTTGGCAGGCATGTTTACGATCCACAAATTGTCCTCGATATCCGATATTTACAATAAGCACCATTCGGATCTAACATTTATAATCCAATAAATCGTTGTTTATTTGGGGCATAGCATGCCTACTACCTAGTACTTTTTTTTTTATTCTCTTTCTGGCTTAGACAATGTGTTCTACTGAATTCGAAAGTCATCTTTTTGTCGAATGAATTTGATTACAAACGTAATTGCAAACACCATTGATAAATATAAACATACAAAGACTGGCCGTTCCCCCGAAATCGGACGAAATCAGTCAGGTATTATCATTGTTCCTTCTAGTGTCTTTAACTAAATTTATTTCTCCCTTTCAGTCAATAATAATTTTCACATAATGCACTGTTAAACTGAAGTCTTTGTTCAGAAATTAAAGTCGATAGTCTGTTGTTACTCCGACACAAAGAAAACCATACTTACGCGAAGGTCTTCACTCCATTAATAACGCAGTGACCTAACGTGCAATTATTCAAGAAACAACGGAATACCCTTCGTTTGTGTGAAAAATTGCACGTGTAAAATTGCAGAGAAGTTATCGATGTTTCAAAGCATATTGTTTTCAACAATTGACAAAGGGCGATATGATATTGTAATTGAAATTTTACGGCTTGAAAGGGATTAAAGGGAGCATGTAGCTTCGAACCTAAATAGTTACCCTTCTCCTTTGTCTGAGGGTTTTAACCGTACTCTATGGGCGATGGCCAAAGGCTGCCATTATTGTACTATGAACATTAATACAGGGATACCATATCTTTAGTCTTATAGCCTCGTAAGTCACGAGTTTGAACCCAAGACGCGCATATCGGATTTTTGGATTCACGTGCGTATTGTATAATTTTCACTTGCTTCGGTGAAGGCAAACATCTTGAAGAAACCAGCATGCCTAAGAGATATTTCTCGACGGTATGTTATGAAGAAACTCTGACACCAAGTTACGAACTGCATGCATGATTTATTTATTTATTTATTTATTATAGTTAATTAAAACGGTATTACACCAATTACAGTAATTAACATAGAAACAGAAAACAAAAGTTATACATCCAGTTGAAAACATTAAATCGTTTAAATCAAATCAAATTAAAATTAAAACTAACATGGAACAGTAGACACTCTTGCATACTTTCTCTCACAGAACGCCAGACATATACGCATTAATTTACTACATTTATCCGCAAACACATCCCACTCAGGGTTGGCAGTCAGAAGGGCGTTGAGCGTCATAAGACTACGACACACTGGATATTCAGCTCTGGCGACAGTTTTGGACGACGGTGGGGCAAAAAGATTATGCCGGCGGCTCCTACGGTGTCATATGTATTTGTCGGGCACAAATAGCCGGCAGAAAAGGCTGTGGAGTTCTGGGCAGTCGATTAGTCCCCGTAGGATTTTACACGCTACCGTGAGCCTCTTCTCACCTCCAAGGAGTTGAACCCCAACATCCCTAACAGATAGTTGGTCGGGTACATGAAGGGAAAAAAGTAGTATAGCCTTTGGAAATAGCATCTCAGAAAGGTTTTTTGCACTTTTTCAAGTATCAGTGTTTGGGTAGCGGTGTAGGGATGCCAGACACAGGCACTAGACTCGAGTTTGCTTCGAACCAGGGTCGTGTACAGCAATCGTATGACATCGGGATTGCAGAAATCACGAGCATTTCGCATGACAAAGCCAAGGCGTCTGAAAGATTCCTTCGCAAGGGTAACAATGTGGTCTTTAAATGTCAGACAGCGATCGAAAGTCACTCCCAAATCCTTTACGTTGGTGACTCGAGAAATAACGTCACCACCAAGTCTGTACTCGTAATGGATCGGTCGCAACCCTCTACCGAACGTCACGACGTGGCACTTGCTGGTATTAAAAGGCAGCTTGTTCAGAATGCTCCACTCACAAATGGCATCGATATCCCTTTGAAGGAGTCTGCAATCCTCGTCCGTTTTGATTTGTGCAATCAATTTTAGGTCGTCGGCATATAGCAGGCATTTGGCAAACTTGACCCTTGCGACCAAGTCATCAATCATAATCAGGAACAAAGGCGGCCCCAACACGGATCCCTGACTCACGCCCGAGCGGGTGTTGTAAGGCTTAGACTCAAAGCAACCATGTCTGACAAACTGCTTGCGATCACGCAGGTAGTTGGAAAAGAAGCGAACGAGAAACCTATGGCCTCCAGCTTTGTTAAGAGTACATCGTTGTCAACTCTGTCGAAGGCTTTTCGGAAATCAAAATATACAACGTCGACCTGTCTTCCGATGTCCAAGCTACTAGATATGTAGTCTACATGAATCAATAAATTTGAATTGATGGAGCGACCCGGTCGAAAACCGTGCTGGGCATCCGACAGAAGCATATTCACGCGTTTGTAAATGAAGGTGTGGAGTATATGCTCGAAAACTTTGGCAATGTTTGGGAGGATAGCAATGGGTCTGTGTTCTTCAACTGATGTTTTGTCGGAGGTTTTAGGGATGGGAGTGACTCGCGAAGTTTTCCATTGCTCAGGGTATACGCCGGACTGAAGGGCTAGGTTAAAAATATGACACAGAGGATCTGCCAGGGTGTCATTACATCCCTTAAGGATAAAGGCCGGAATGTTATCTGGGCCAACCGAGCTACAGGGTCTAAGCTTACCAATCCCCTTTACTACGTCCAAGGGGGTTAAGAAGGGGAGTGGGATATTATTTCCAAAACAACTCAGATGGGAGTTCTTTGGGTCTAATTTAGGTGTATCAGGCTGAAACACACTAGCAAAATACTGCGCAAATGCCTCAGCCGCTTTGACACCCGAACAAGTCTCACCATTGATTACAACACTAGGCTCAAAACCACCCTTAGATCGCAGGCTAGAGAAGTGCTGCCAAAAAAGTCGTGGATTTTTGCGTATGCTACTTTCCACGCTGGTGCAGTGCAACCTGTAAGCATCCTGCGTTCTTAATTTTAGGTGTGATCTCAGTTCACTAAACTCTGCATATGTGACTTCACATCGCGAATGTTTCCAATCATTATGAAGTTTAGTTTTCTTATGATGTTTAGTTTTTAGTTTTTTTATGATGTAATTGCATGATGCTATTACATTACATCATGCATGCAGCATGCATTACATCGACATGATGCTATTAATAAAAATAATCTAGATATTCTGCTACCTGTCTCCGCCTCATGGTCGTATGAAAGCTCGAACAGGCGAGTAAACCTATTGAGAAATTTATCCAGGAAAAAAGTTACAGAGTAGTAAACTTACTTAAACACATAAGCTCACATTATTTGCAGACGGCCGCAAGTTACGTAGGCAACAAAATTGTTTACCCTCCATTATATAGGGTATATTATATTATATTTATACCCGGGAGCCTTCCACCGCACTGTGGCTGCAACCACGCGTGGCAAATCAAGAACTTACGTGGTTACTTTTCCTTATTCAATGTCTCTGGTTTGCAGTATAGTTTCTTCGCCATTAGCTACTTATTAAGGGCATGGAAACCATGATACGTTAAAATTTTTGCCTTAAATGGGTATGGTTTTTCGAACTTTACCTTTTCGCACAACTAGGTCTTCGTGGCCTATAGTACCTAGCTGCGGACGTATCCTTCGAAAACTTGTAATATAAAATTCAGAGTTATCAGTGATTTCTTTGTTTCGTGTAATCTGATGTTAAACCATTACACTCCTGTAAGCCGTGGCCTATATATTCTATCAGAAATTCTAACTTTCTTTCTTGAAGTCTCAGCCGTTTAGGTTAAACGTTGTTTTGCGAGTGCATATAAAGTTTTATGAAGTAAATAGATTAAGTAACTCGTTTTGATTTATGTATACAGACAATAAAATACAAACAAACAAACAATACCAAACAATGCCAAACAATACAAACACCGTATCTACAATTTAGTGAATAAGACCACGCTTGAGTGATAATCAAAATAGTCGTACTTTTCCACAGAATCGTTTTGTACGTTAAATAAGCAGAATCACGTCTGCTTCCTTGTGGTATCGAGAGCTGCCAAAACATGCCATTGATATATTTACGAACACGGAAAATAAGGAACATAGACGGATAATAATGTAGAAAGTGATTCAATAAGTAAATATTGTTTGTAATCGAATATTTCTTATGCCACCTTATTTCATGTATGACATTTCTCTGTGTAAGTAACAACAATTCTTCACTAACCACATCATTAAAAACACTCCAATGTGAAATTTGCCCCAGTTACACTATGGATGGATCCGTGGTCCATGACAATGGCAGAAGAGAATCTATAGACTAAAACCTTATCCCAAAATAATGTCTCATAAAATAATATTATATATACCCTAGCTGGTACAACAACAACTGGCAATAGAGTTCATCAAATCTAACACATCAATAGAAAAGTCCCGGAGTGGAGGCCTCGTATCGGCAAGCGTAGTTTGGGTCGCCCCATCTAGATATACCAGACGACCTTTTAAAGTTGACAGGGACTGACTATAAAGGTAGCGGAAGGTGGAGGATGCGGTGTCGTGGCGTAGCTCTAGGCTGAGTAGTAATGAGATCTACGATTAAGAATGGACAACTACATTACTTTTACAGTTATTATGCCTTGTGACAGAGACTGTAGCTCCTTCTATTTATTTTAAACAATTCGAAAGTGCCGTTACCGGGGGTCTACTCTCTAAGCACAAAATTTATAGTTTCGTCAGAAGTTACGGTCGTTTCCTACTCCGTATAACTTACGGACATAAGATTCTCAACACGATGGGACAGTTGTCCTTATTCCCGATGTGTTTTCAAAACTTATGAATCCGAAAATATTACGGACTTAGAGACTAGCCGCCCTAGCCTGCTTGAAAAAAAATGCTTTGTTTAAACTATGGCCCGTTGTTACAGATCAGCAGCCTGGTGGCGTCGCGCGGCGAGGCCTCCGCTGGGGCGTCCGGTGGGGCTGCCGTCCAGCGGGTCGGCGCCGCCGTCTGCTGCGCCGTCGAGCGCTTCGTGGCCGTCGGAGAAACCATCGCCGACGACAACCCCGACGTACGACACAGCATGGTGCTCGCCTGCAAGGACGCAAGAGCCGCAGGTCAGTCAAGTGAACCAAAATAAGAACAAAGTCGATCCAAAAGTTTTTTCGGTACATAAATCGACAGGCGTTCCACGAACGATTAACTCATTTATTTACTACAGACGCAAGTAGTAAATATCACAGCTATCGGTATTTTCCATTCCAATGATTCGTTTATTTTTCAATCACGTGAAATATTACCACCACATAAATAAACGTTAAAACGGAAAGGGTAATAAACCAAATATTAACTACATATTAATGGCAATGTAGTAGAGCTATTATAAAAATCAAATTAAATCATTTTATTAACTTCGAAAAGAGGGCACATAAATTTTCATGAAAATGGAACGACTTTTCGAATAGTTTGCTTCTGGCTGGTGCCATTGTGCCGCAATAGTTTCTTAGCTATTTAATTAAAGCTAAGTCCTTTAATAATGACGTCACACCGCGCCGACAATAAACTTAAACTTAGGTACACAATCAACTTGCTAATGTGTTTAAGCTAGGCCAACACCGCAACCAAACTTGAGGCGTCAAATTACTGATTATGTACGATAAACAACCCTTTAATTTAATGCTGTAAATTATTATAATTACTTGCCTGTGCAAATATGTCAAGTGCTTTAAGCAAAAAATCCCAAGAGCTTTCGAAAGCTGCGGAAATTTACAGTTTCAGATATTAATTTAATAACGTAAAATGTACAGTTGGAAAGCGCACCCTCGCACACAACCATTCAGAGGGTTTTAATCAAGGCTTGCGTGACCTATAAATCTCTCCGATATCTCTATTGTGTATTTAAGGGGCCGCCATATATTCGACTGAATGGATTTGCACAGTTAAATGTTAAGAAATAGTTTATGTACCTATGGCTAAGGATTGAATCAAGCAGCAACAAAAAGTGGATTTATGTCCGCTCGCGATTGGCTCCTTAATTTAAAGTTTCACTGCTACATTTCACTCGGGTCGAGAGTTGGAGACCCTCCCATTGTCCCTGGTGACGGGGATGCCAATTATTCCTGAATAATGGGTCCATCTAAATGTTCAGATTTATTCAAATAATGAAAAAATGTACATCTTTTCTCAGCACGTCTAGATTGAATTACGAAAGCAATCCGTCGTAATCTGCGCAACGGAAGAGTTATTTGTTCGCAATACATTAGGTATTCTGATCCGATAATCACATTACGTTCATATTCTGTGTTGCGTTTTTATTTTTCGGTTAAAAACGTGTAACAGATAATTCGGGGAATCAAGGCTACCCTTTCTAACAGCCCTCATAAATTTGTGTCAACAACCTGACCCGAATTTTAATGCTTGAACGTTATTACCGGATCCAGCATGGCAACAAACAAAAGATGCAAACAATGGCCGTCCCTGTCCCTCCAGCCTACGTGAACGACGATCAATTTCGCAGCTTTCCGCATCACAATAACCTGTTATTTTCTATGAATTTCGCTTTATTCTACGTTCCCACGGCGTCGAACTGCACGTTTTTTTGCCGTGTACTGTTGGGATCAAATGTTAGTTTCCTTCAGCATTTGTTTTAACTAATAAACAGTGGCATGTTGACGTGCAAAACCAACATTTTACTGTCAGATAACGTCCAGTAAAGTGTCGTGTGAACGGCCGCATAGTGTTATGGATTCTAGAAACTGAAACTTCTTTCTAACAGAACTTACTGAAATTACCTACCTAACATTTTAATTCAAGGGAAATCGTTTGATAACAGTGAGGTTTTACCTTTCATACTAACTAAAAAACAAATACCTACTTACTCGTAAAAGAATCACGTAAACACTGATGAACCGTCAAAGTCAAAGTCTTCAGGTGGGGGGGACCCACGAGCAACGGCACAGTACTTGATAGCAATCGATGAAGTTTCTATTCAAATAACTTTTCTTTCATTCTGCCTTTTACATGAGGTCACTTTTACAACTTTATACCTAAATCTATAAAAAAAGTATACAACAGTCGCTTTTCGTGTGTGCCTGTGTGACTGCTATTCTTCCAAATTCTTCCAAACTTTACAACAGATTTTGATGCGCATTTCAACATCATTGATAAAATTAATTCCGAAAGATTTATGTATGATCAAAAACTAATTAGGTATATAAATGTTTCGAACAACCGCGTCATTTCAAAACATGCGATCGACATTAAGTAAATTGGAAAAAAGTTACTGGGTTCCAATATATTTGGCTCATCTTCAGCATACATAAGCTTGGTAACAAATAGCTCTACGAGTGGCTTAGCAAGTCTGAGTCTCACCGGAATACGACTAACCGCACTTTATCATGCCGGACACCTCTGGAGCAGACAAATGACTCGACACCTCGTTTGTAGAAACTGTTTAAACGGTTTTTAAGACAAGGGTGCGAACCGCCGACCGCAGGCGCTACCAACACCGTAAAATACAACAAAACAAACCGTTGAACATACCCATTTGAATAATAGCTTCGGCAATCCATATGAACGATTCCAATATCCTCTCGAAACCCAAACCGTGGACATTGTATTCAATTCAAATTGAAATCACGAAAATCATCAATCTCAGACGCCTTTATAATTTAATCTTCTCTTATGGTGCCGTTAGTTTCAGATTCACTGAGTTCGGATTAACACAGTGATATCGTTCCTAAAATCAATTGTGCTCATAATATTGTTTGAGTTTTCCGCATATCTTTTGAAATTATGCTATACTAGCTTTCCATCAGTGAAAGAATACCTTCTACATCCAAACTTAGACACTTCACCTCTTTTATAATACATAATTATGAAGTACGAGTACCTAGTATAGAAAACATAAAAAAAACATCTCCCTCGAGCTCAAAGATATTAAAAGTCACAGAACGACATAATATCAGAGCCCATGAAACGTTACAGATGAACGCCCTTGTAATTACTTACCATTAAGGGCGCCAACAAAATGGTAACGTGAACATTTTTCACTAACCTAAAAATGTTCGTTCGTTCATTGGGTTTGTCAAGGGCGCGCGCAGTGGGTCAGCTGTAACGAGATTATCCGGGATCGAAACAAATCTAATAAATAACAGGGGGGTTACTATGAAGTCTTGAAAGCAGTATTGTTTTATTCTTATTCCAGCGTGGGAAAGAGACGGAGCTATAGAGGACGGCTAGCGCCATCTCTTTCCTACTCTTGAATAAGATTAAAACAATACTGGTTTAAGACGTCATGATAGGCCACCAGCTGTCGACTGTGACCTTCGCCGGCCACTCCCATACTTCTAAGGTAATGGATAGTAGTCCTAATGCTGTTCTAGAGCAGCTATTGTTTACCAAAATGGCTCACGAACACTACTGTACCTAAGTTATTTTCGGATCCATTGACATAATTAGGTAGTAGCGTTTCGGCTAGTTTCGTGGTTACAAGGTTTATTATTTGTGAAATGATCAAACAACCAGTTATTTATGAACGAATTATTTGCAAGATTCGAAGGTAACATAGACTTGCCCTAATCGGCCGTAATCGTAAGTCGTTCATGTTAGAACCGTGGAAACGACTGCCAAGCTAACTTGGGGCATGATATTTTATTAAAAGTACGTACTAAAATGCTAGTACTCAGCTGTATTCAGGAAGACTGAAAGCCTGAAAAAAAAATACTGATATAATATGGCACAAATCTTTGACTGACTCGTTGATCTAGAGGTTACAATCGCGGCTACTGAGCATGAGGTTCTCGGTTCGATTCCCACCTCGGGCAAAGTGTTATAGGGTTTTCCACTAGAAATATCTCGGTAGCAGCCACCGTGTCTGGATCTGTGACCGGTTGATGGCAAAAGGATCTTTACTATTTCATGGGACTTAAACATAATTGGCGAAATGAGGGTGTGGTGTACTATTAGGTACACCTCTGGCTAACCTTTCGGATATTACAGGCGTGGTAGACGTGATGATGTTTTGTAAATGCTTGATTTCATAATAAGTACATTTGTATTAAAAACTAGCTGTCCTGCGCAACTTCATCTGCGTCACATTTTCCCCGTTTTCACAACATTTTTCATTGCTGCTCCGCTCCTGTTGGTCGCAGCGTAATGATCTATAGCCTCTAGCTTTTCTCAATAAAAGGGCTATTTAACAATGAAAGAATTTTTAAAATCGGAGCAGTAGTTCCTAAGATTAGCGCGTTCAAGCAAACAAACTCTTCAGCTTTATTATTAGTAGGTATTTATAGATTATTATAGATTTATCGCAGTAGGCTTAGCAGCAGGTGCCTAGCAAATTCGTCTAAGGGTGGCGCAGCTGATCCACTCGAGGACCGTCATGAAAGATGTTTCCCCTTAATTGCATCTCACCTTGTTTACGACTTTATCTTGAGAGGTATGAGAGTCATTTTATAGTGGAATGAAATTCAATTCCCAGACAAATTGAAAATGGGCGAGGTAAATGAGATCTGTTTTTTAAAAAAAGGGGAAAACCTGTGAATGGAGCTCAACCTGTTTTGACTGCGGTGCCTAGCTCCTTGCCAAGATCGATACAAGTTGACGAGGAGGGTTTCACTAAAGAAGAAAAGAAGAAGAAAAAGCCCTGTCCTCGTAATCAGAGTGGTACCGCACCGACTGGTCCCAATATGCTGCTGCGTCCTACTCTGCCTACGACACAGCAGTATATTTCGCGTCTGCATCACTCCACGACGGTTGAGGATATTGTGCAGTATATGAAAGTGAAGACCAACTACTATCTAAGTCGAAAGTGTCAAATCGCGCCACGACATCAACTTTAGGTCGTTCGTTGTTCGAGTTCCAACCCATCATTTTCAGATCTGCTTGAAAGAGGACTTTTGGCCGAGAGGTGTCGTATATCGACGTTTCCGAGAACGGTTACGCGACACCACGCAGCGAAACACGACGCCGACAACGTTACGTGTATAGTTATAGTTTAATTAAGATTTTTTATAAGTATTAGTTTTTTATTGTTGTTCGATTATTTGTGTTTTTTATCTATGGGCCTTAGTTGCCTGATAATAAATTAGGTAATTGATTATAATTGATAAATGAGTATTAATTTTTTTTTGAACATGGCCGTGATGAACTTATCTTCGTAGAAGATCAATCCCGAAGGTAATGTTTCTAAATTAATTAATGCGGAAGTATCAAACAGGTAAACGTAAAGGATATTCAAATATCGAGGGCGCTCTCTCGAATATAATGCGAAACCGAGTCCCGTTTAGATAAAAATAAGCTGAAACTGATGCGGCTATAAACGTTGACGGGAGAGAATACTTAACGAGTACTAATAAAGTAAATATTTACGATGTGTTTTCACACTCACCGTGTTTTTGTACACATAGTTGTCATTAAACGCATTTGTGTACATATTACGATGAACGAATGGCAGCTGACCGACTATTTATTCTATCCGCTCTATGAAATATGATGACCACATGATTAGTATGTTAAACCACTCCGGACAAGTTAGTACGAGGACAGTAACTGATGATGATGCTGTCCGCATTGCGGCTATGCGCAAATGCTTCAAAATTATGTCTTTGAATATTGGTAGCAAACCAGGTGTACAATAGTGAACTATTGCATATAACTTAAGGGTCCGTCATTAAATAACTTTATACAATAAAAAAAAAACCGTAAAAAAATGCTGTATGTGTTATACAGCATTTTTTTTTACGGTCTACATTAAATAACATTGGTAATCTCTCTACTGACTCTCTACTAAAAAATATTACATAACCATGTTTTATAACATGTTAAGCTGCAGTATGTATTTATGCTAATTTTAAAAAGCACTGTTTCTTTGTTTCGTATATAATTTATAAAATATTCGCAAGCTATCCTCAGCCCGATCACTATGTACGGTAAGCCTATCCCTTGGGAGAAGCAAGCCAAGTACTTAGGAGTCTTACTTGACAACCACCTGTCTTTCGCGGCGCACATCAAAGCAGCTCGCGACCGAGCTGCCTTTGCTATGGGTAGGCTTCATTTCATGATCTCGGCAAAAAGCAAATTGTCACTCAAGTGCAAGTTGCGCCTTTATACCGCGGTGATCCGCCCCATTATGACGTACGCTTGCGTCGTGTACGCTCACACCAAGCCTAAATACATCCATAGGATGCAAACCTTGCAGAACCGGTTCTTACGTAGAGTCACGGGAGCCCCTTTTTATGTCCGTAACGACCGTCTACACGTAGACCTTAGAATGCCCACCGTCCTTCAGTTTATGAAACGTCTTTCGAAGCGTTTCTTCGATAACGCCAGTAAACACCGTAATCCCCTGATTGCAGCGGCCGCCCGTTACGAACCCTCGCGCATTAGTACAGTACGCCGTCCTCGGCATACCCTCGTCACTCCCGATGATGCTATCACCCTCCTCCAGGAGAGTAGCAAAGAGACTAGCACTCTTAAAAAGTTCAGACACAAACCGCCGTCTTTCCGACCTCTCCGTCGAGGTCCGTCGCGACGTCCCGGTCCATGCCCTCCCCGACCCTCGCTCGAGCCAGCCCGCGATGCTGTGCCAGTAGTATTAAATCAGCCCCTAAATAATGATATCACTCAGATCCAGCCTGTCCCCATGCAGTCCTCCCCCAGCGACGCCCTGAGCCGAGGCTCGTACCCCACAGGGGGTGCCCTCAGCGTATAGTCGCTTAGTTTGTAAGTTTTTATGCCGGCTGGAGGCCTTACTCTTAAGGCACCCACAGGATAGTCCGGTTAAGCAGACGACAACCTCCTAGGTTGAACTGCGAGATGACATTCATAAAAAAAAAAAAAAGCAAGCTATCCGTAACCGCCACCGCGTCCGCATGTTGTCTGGATCAGCTTGTCCAAATCCTCGTCCTTCTTGGAGGTAATTCCAAACTCCACTACAGAAAAGAACAGAGCATCCTTGGAAGCCATTACTACCTCCATGTGAGAAAGCGCCGCGCGACAAGTAGCGCCACCTGGACTCGCACATTTAAAGTGGTCATACTATACCTCAACGGTGCTACTTTGGCATGTGGGATTTAAAACGATTCATTGAATAGGCAACAAAATGAAATCGTATTATGTAACGTTATGATCTTATTTAGACTAAAATGTTTTTTAGTTTTTCGCTTTTCTGTTTTTGATGTTTAAATTTTTGTTAAAAAGTTCTACATAAAACAACAATTTAACCATAGAATTTAACCGTTTCTCCGAATAATGTAGCGATAATATGAACAACCGCCAACATAATGATTTCTTTAAGACAAAAATAATATATTCGTTCTAATAAAATCAAATATAGTCACCACATTTTCCATTTTTAAAGAATCCTGGTGGGGCTAAAATGTTTCATTTATAAGACGTAAATCTGTTACCACTATTCTTGCAAGAGCACAAGGACTTTCTGGTTCAACGAGCCCTCGCCTGAAGCAATTTCAAAGATAATATTTTCAACTGGCAATACCCGCTCGTGTTTATTACTTGTAACCTTACTGAACGTTGCATTTTCAAATAGTGTCAGTAGCCACCTCATGAATAGTAGAGATGTACTAGGCGAATAGTAAGTAGAAATACATAATCAGTTCACGTTTATAGCTCTCTGAATCGAACGTGGGTGGTAAATTCCGACGATTTTAACGGTAACAATTACCCAATGTCAGCAAATCGGAAGGGGTCCGAGAGGGCCGATGCCTGCCAGGGCTGCGGGACTGTTCGAAAGAGACACCGTGGCCCTGGAACACAAAGGGCTAAGAAGGAACATGGATGGGTTTAGTCAGTACAAATCTAACACTCCCTTCCGCTCCGCCCAGAGCGGGAGGGGTTAATTGATGATTACCCATCCGAAAATAGTATATTTCATTGCGAGTGCGGAAAGCCTGTCATTGCAAAGAGTTCCGACAAATGTCTACCGGAGCCGAGGCGCAGCCGAAGGTGAGGGTTGACAGTCGGAACAAGTTGCAATGACGGTTCCGCACGTGTACTGAACAACTATTTTTAATACTGTTGCGAAAAAATGAAGCAATTTAATAAAGAACATTTTTGGAAAATGGCGCCAACCGTAAAAGAATATAAGCAGAGATTTTTTTTGTTTTCTTCACCCCTTCTGGGTAGGCAAAGGGAACTATACAACTATACAGCCAAGTCATCAGTAGAATTTTTTTATTGATATGAAATGAAAATGAAATGAAACCTAACCCAACTCATTGAATCAAATCATTAAATCTGATATTGAAACAAATTAGTATCTTCTTTTTAGAAATATTTGCATGAATCATTAAAACTTCTATGATTTTTTTTTAGTAAAAACTCCATGGTTGGTTTTTTTCTTTTTTATAGACTTTATTTTGACAGTTGGGAAAGAGAACGCACGAGTTCGGGAAAGGTAAAGAAAAAGCTCGAGTGTGTAATAGCCCACATCCCGAACGCTATATGTCCCTGCAATACGCCACTTTTTGAGCAACTGTATTAAAAAAAAAGTACCATCCAACTTTTACTTGTTACCATAAACTTACAAGCGACAGTCGTAAAGACATCCCGAAAATTTTTACTTTTACCCCTTTATTCATGACGGATACTCGGTTACTGATATCAAAAATTAATGGGGTCGTTAAACTTCTTATCACGTCAAGTTTCTAGTGAAAATTATTTTTTTTTAACTTTATTTTTCACATGTTTTGGTGAAAAGCAGGAAAAGTTAAAGAAATAGTACATTACTGCCGCGGTCTATAATGATTACTTTGCTGGTCGCGCTGATTATGGCCGACAGCGCAGCGTAGCGCAGCTCCAGGCCGGCACAGCGCGGTCAGCGTGCAGCACTTGATGGACGAGCTGAGAGGCCTAGAGCGTAGCTAGGCTAGCTCGAGGCAATCATAGCGTGACCAGCGAAGCAGTCATTGTGGGCCAAGGTTTGTATAGTGCTTTACTCAAAAATGCAAGTACCTAATCTAAATAAAACCAGCAAGTAATTTAAATAAAAAACATATTAATTAAAATTTTCGCTGAACCGCGCTTTTGTTACTTCATTGTTTTTTTTTAGCAATGGGAGTTGGAACTATACAGCCTAATATGGAATAAAATCTTTTTGTACCTATCTCCATAGATACAAACAGCTGTGTTCTAAATAAAATCTTTTTGGATTTCATTTTGAGACGCCAAAATAGCGGCCGGCAAAACTTTGCCGGCCGCTCCATGAAACAGAACGGCAAGGTCGACTTTGCTCAAACAAGGTTGTCAAAATAATGACCACATTACATGCATTTATGAGTAAAGGGCTGTGTAGCTTAGCTTAGATATAATGTTACCATTTACTTTCCCAGGTGTCATGTAGGTGTTTGTTTGCCAGCCACGAATTTGTGCGTAGCGTAGCCGTAAATCGCACTGTACGACCTTTCCGACGTTTTCATAACAAGCGTTTTGTTTTAGTGTTTACCCTAAAACTTTTAAGGGATCAGTGTGGCTCCTCATTATAAACAACTAATACAACAAGTCCAATCTTGTAATCGAAAAAAAAAACAAAGTTGTATTAACTTCATAAGCTAAGCCGTGGCGGGTTTAATCGAAATCGAATCCAACAGAACGTCGGAACACATCACAGAACCAACAACACGACTCCCCGAAAAAGGATAAAGTGGATTTCAAAGGTTACTTGACAGCATTACACAAAAGCTTTGTGTATCAACGTTGTGATATTATACAAAGTAGTTAAAAAGGAAACGGAGACTCGCCAAACGAAATATTCAAAAGGTCTTGAAGTGTGAATCAGGTACCAGTGGCGCCTTTGAAAACAGAACCTTCTGAAGAGAAAAATAGTAATTATTTTCTTAAGTAACACACATTCTTAGTACTGATGGCGCCCGTACTCAAATCGAAAGCATTTTCACTGTTCGACCACAACTTAAGGTTGTGGACAGTGAAAATGCTTTCTTCACTGAACATTACTCAATCACTCAGAATACTTTTAAGCATGGATATTCATGTCCATTGATGATTAGTGATAAGTACATACTTATTACTAAAAAGTAACAGCTCTATAAATTACTTTACAGTTTTCTCTACCAATGCTACAGAAACTCCTCAAAATTAGACATCTATAAAGACATTCCTTTTGGAATCAGCCGATGGATGTCAACAGGGTGATCCTCTTGGGCCAATCATTTTTAGTTTAGCAATAAATCCAATTATTCGATTATCAAATTCTAAATTCAACGTATGGTATTTGGATGATGGATCCTTGGGAGGTGATGTGGACACAGTTCTAGAAGATTAGACTTTTTTAAAAGAATAATTTAGTTCTATTGGTCTAGAGCTAAACTTGTCAAAATGTGAAATTTATCTTCCCCGGACCACTGACAGGCAGACTAGCATTTCAAAATCTAATTCTATAGCTCCTTATATCAAAATAACTCTTTACCTCCTGGGGTCTCCAATTTTTCTGTCTCGTCAAAAATTTATGTTTTGATTAAAAAAATACAAAATTTTAACGATGTCTCGGAGAGACTTCACAAAATTAATATACATTCGGCTTTCACAGTTATTGGTTACTGGTGCTTTGGTCCTAAATTTACTTATAGCCTTCGCTCCTCCCATCGTTGGAAAGACCATCAACTAGAAAAAAATGCCCAAATTTTCAGACATACACTTTCTTCAATCTTACATATGGCCCTGGACGACCGAGCGTGGCAGCAAGCCAGGGTCTTGGCGTCCGCAAAATTTCAAGTATAAGTTTACTTGCCTTCTCCTCGGTCCACGGTGCCGAAAAAATATCCAGGAACATCTTATGTTCCTCACTGGTTCATTTTTAGGTACCGTTTATTGTCCGATGCGTTGACCGCTTGGAAAATGGGGTGTCCCAATACCGATTTGCCCAACCACCTGTCCTCCCAGAAACGCTGCGACGAGCCGCACAGCAGTATTATACGGAATACTCTGTTAAATACGTCAATGAATACTGCGGAGCGTGCCCGTCTACTGACCGTGAGGGAATGAGAGTCGGGCTTATGGCTTCAGGCACTCGCGTCATCCACCATTGGCACCATGATGGATAACGTGTCATTTCGGCTCGCTATAAGCCTTCGCTTAGGCGAACCTTGTGTTGCTCCTCATCGTTGTCACTGCGGTGAAGTCGTCGACAATCTCGGGCACCATGGCCTGTCCTGTTACAGGAGCGCAGGTCACATAGCACGGCACGCCAGCATCGACGACATTATTCGTCGAGGTCTTGCGACTGCGGTGTACCAGCGGTTTTCGAACCTATCGGTTTGGCACGTGACGAAAAGAAGAGACCAGACGGCATGACGCTGATACCTTTGAAGTTGGGTAGGCCTTTGGTGTGATGTGGGACGCAACTTGTGTCGATATCTCATGTTGCAAGCACGGCGTGCTGTCCTGGAGCTGCTGCTGCGGCTGCTGAGAGCTTCAACGTCGTAAAACTTAAATGGGCGTTACAGTTTTGAGCAGTTTAGGGTCGAAACGCTCGGGTCATGGGGCCCAAGTGCGCATTCCCTTTTTAAGGAAATATCTCGTCAACTGGTTAATACTTCGCGAGACCAGAGGGCTGGGTATTTCTGTGGGAAAAAATTAGCATTGCCATTCAACGTGGCAAAGCTCTTCCAGTCTTCTGGGCACGTTTCCGGATGACAGCGATGTCCTGTCGTCGTGTGTCCTGTTGTTTTTAAGTTAGTTTATGTAAATTTAGTTTTAGTAAATAATGAAAATGTGAAAGTTTGTTAATAATATATTTATTTTATTTAGAATTCGATTCTACAAAATGAATAACGTTTTTACACAAAAACAAAAAGAAACTCTACATTTATGAAGAAATTTAAGTTTTCGGAATTACAAGTTGATTTAAAAATAACATTCTGTTACTGCACTATAAGTTAAAGCAGAGATGTGAAGAAAAGGGTTTTTACTTGAACAATTTTCTTATTCTGCTAAATATCTGTAAATAAAGTAGTTTTGCGAGTAACTGGAAAAGAATAATAGCACTACACACGACCTTTAAATAAAGTTCGCGACAATATTTACGTTACCACCTTTATGATACTAATTAAAATGACATAGATGACACACACTACGGTGAGCAGTTTTAGAACTTGCTAAAATGCCGTAGTGTTGTGAAAGTTCTACTAAATTCTGGCAATCACATGCTGTTCATACTTCTGAATTCGTGGCTGTAGCCACAGCTTGTATATCCCGCAGGTATTTCGAAGCACCAACTTTGCCTGCTGAAGTTCTTTCTCATTCTTTAATGAAATAAATAACAGTTGAATATTCATAGTTGAATAATAACATTGTCTTCCATCAAGTATTTTGTATACGAACGATAAGAACCTGCATATATACGCATTGTAGCAGAAATATCCATACTAATATTATAAATGCGAAAGTCACTCTGTTTGTATGTTTGTTTGTTACCTTTTCACGACTAAACGGCTGATCGGATCTTAATGAAATTTGGCAAGAAGATAGATTTTAACCTGGGAAAGGACATAAGCATTAGGCTATATATCATCACGCTAAGACCAAAAGGAGCGGAGCGGCAATGAAAAATTTTGCGAAAACGGGGAAAATGTGACGCAGACGAAGTTGCGCGGGACAGCTAGTTTGATATATTTAAGGCCCCGTGGGACATTTATGACGTTTTTACAGTGGCAGAGAAGCTGTAACGATTACGGCGTATAACTGTAGTCCCAGATGAATCGTAAAAAAGGAAGTTGTGAAAGCTTTATTGGATAACGGCCCTGCTTACAGCACTTTAAACTTGGAACATCTAACTTGGCCCAGAAAACTTTTATATCGCGTTTAACATCATTCTCCCGTCCATTCTTGCTAACACTCTATTTTTTACCCGGAACTGACTTGAAAGCCTGTGAGAATGCTTCCATTTGACAGTTTCTAAGAGTGTTTTGCGCGCTTCACTTGGATACTTTCAAACGCTTTTTAAATGAAAATCGGTTTTGTTTGACGCCTACGAAATTCAATTTCATCTTTAATTAATTTTGTTCGTCGAGCCGTAAACCATAAACACAAGAATATCATTGTCGTATAAAGTAGATGGGCTGCGACCTCAGTGCTCGTTTCCCTAAGTGTCAGCGAGTCACTGAACAAAAGTCGACAAAACCAACGACGCGTGACTCCCTGATAGACGCCCCGACGAGTAACTTTCGCTCTTTGGAAGCACTGAAAGTGATCCTTTAGCTCAAAACATAAAAACACAAAAGAGTCTTAATAGTTAAAACTTAAAAGACTGTCGAGACATTGTTTTTGACGTATAATATAAGGTTAAATGACCTTAGAAGGAGTTCACAGACCACGCGATGCCCTTTCGACAAGACAGACATTCTAAAGTCCATTGAGCGCATCCGAATTGTATAGGGCACTGAATGTCAACGATATTTGCAATAGGTATACGAGAACTTAAATCCATACTATCCATCCATACTAATATTTTAAATTCCAAAGTCACTCTGTTTGTTAGTTTGTTTGTTACCTTTTCACGACTAAAGGGCTGATCGGATCTTAATAAAATTTGGCAAGAAGATAGATTTCAACCTGGGAAAGGACATAGGCTGTATATCACCGCGCTACGACCAAAAGGAGCGGAGCAGCAATGAAAAATGTTGCGAAAACGGGGAAAATGTGACGCAGACGAAGTTGCGCGGGACAGCTAGTACTATAATATAAGTCACTCAGGTAGATAACTTTTTACATAATTATGTATAACTTATAAGTATCACTGAAGATAAGAAAATACACCGACAAACTTCAAAGTAAGTCACATTTTCAGACTCTCATGTCTACAGTATCTCGTCTAAATATTTAATAGATTATGGTGTAAGTAGGTACCTCCATAAGCAGACATTGTTATTTTCATTTAGAAAGCTACTATGGCATATTGAGGTCTCGCTATTGTGTAAAACAAACACGTCAGATCGAATAAATAAATATAAGCTAATGGTCATAGTGAGGATTACAGGCATTACTATCAAATATACGAAGCTTCTGTGTCGTAAATCACTGTTATTTGCCCCTAATGGCTAATGGCTATTATCAAAATAAATCCCATTTTTAGTGTTAATTATAATGGCTATCATACTAAGTAACAAATAGCTGGCCTGTATCTAAGGGACAAAACACATACGTAGCTTTAATAAAAGCCTCTTTTGAAGTACGATTATTGGCATAAATCTGCCATACGTGTGACGTCACGGGCGCGTTGAGAACTCAGACACGCATCAGCATAATACCGTGATAATGCGACCCTTGAGTGCGGCCTAGATCCCGCACCCTGTGGATTATGACCAGGGGCTCCACGCCCAAATAAGATCTTATATGCTTGCCTGGCTATCTTTTGTGAGAAATTGTGATTTCGACGTTTTATAAGTGCGAATATTCATAGAACAGCTGACAATCACAGTTTTGTGACGGACTGGAGTGTTGGATTAGATTTTATTGTTGTGGCGTGTACGTTATACCAAATTCGGTACGCGCTGGACATAAAGGTTTATCTGCAGGAATGTTTTATTGGTTTTGATAGCTTGCACATCGTTAGTAAGATTTATTGTTTTAATTCAATGTAGGTTATATTTTAAAATACCTCACGGAAAAAAAAGTTGCAAGCCTGAAAACGAACTCATATTCCAATAGTATAATATTCGATTACCTTGCTTTCCTTGTAATTGTTCTATACATACTATAAGTGCGATAAAAATACAAGCAAGTTTATTTAATTCAGAACTCAACATAAGTTAGTAAGTAGCAATAAATATCAAAATGTCCTTTCAACAAAATTCCGAAAATTAAATTGACGCTTCTCCTCTTCCCGTCAATTCCAACGAATGTTTCATTTAAAATGTCATTCGAAGTTACAAGGTTGTCACATATATTTGCAAAGAGCTCTCTTTGTTCGTCTATATTAATAATATTTGCGAACCCAACACGCAAATACCTACTGTAAGTATATAAGTAAATGTCAACTTTCATTAAATGACTGTTCAAAACGTTGTGTGAAGAGTATTTAAAGAGTACCTATTCCTGAAATGCCTTATTTCCAACCCGAGTTTCAATATGTAAGCCAGCGAAGTCTATAAACTGTATAAATACAGAGCAGTGACGTTCGTTCAAAAATGTATGGCCACATTTGGCTCTAGTTTGCTTCAATATCTCACTTATTTGCGTTTCAATGGCAACTGTCGACCTTTGTGGAGCTACTACTTCCGGTTTGTGGAGCTGCGACTACGTCTTCCGGTTTGCTTTTTGACGGATACCCATTATACCTTACGGACTTCAGGAATGGGGTAAGTTCGCCCCAAATAACAGTTTATCGAGTTTACCTATAGGAATAACAGGCGGTTAAATTCTCGAAAGCACGCAATGTTTTGTCATTTTAACCGAGAGCTAAACACTTATCAGGAAAGCCATTAATCTGGGTAATGTCTGCCGTTTCCGCGGGCAGGTATCTATAAACGAGGCCGACATCATTTATAACTTGCGGGATTGCAGCTCGAGTCGAAAGCGGGGTCGCAATAGAGCCGAGAGTCCCATGGCTTCTGCTGTGTAACTTCCATGGGAGTGGCAGTGAGTTAATATACGTATGATTATCCACCCAAAAGATTAAAAGTAAGCTCTACCAGGCATTTTAAACAGCCTCTAATACTAACCTGTCTACTGGAACTGTCCCGCTGCTGATCAAAGGCTTATTCTCATACAGGGAAGGCACGAGCATTGATCACCACGCTTGTTCAAGACGGATAAGCGATTTCAGACTAATATTAATTACAACATCAGGTTTCCTCACAATGTTTTCCTTCACCGATGTCAGTGATAAACCATCAAAATAAACTTAGAAAATAGGTACAATATGCATTGAAAAAGTCACATTGATACTTGCCCGGATTGAACGCGTACATCGTGCATGACCTCTAGGTTCTAGGTCATAATCAGTCCGAAAACTCTCAATACTTTGATATAGATCTACTCACACTTCCTAACGGTACGCACAAGGGCAACACATCCGGGATAAGACAAGCTCGGGCCACGTTCAGAACCACTTAATTCTGGAACAAACGGCTCTAAGAGAAATCACCCCGCTTGAGATAAACTCGTCTTTGGGCCGTTCGCTAAATTAGGTAGTTTCTCTTGAGTACATATTTTAAGATAAAAATACTCTTACCCTGAGAATATTTACGTGTTACTTATGAGTAAATTGTGTTTTTACCGCCTGCCGCAATAGTCTATACTTCCATACTAATATTATAAAGAGGTAAGGTTTGTATGTTTGAATGTAAAAGGTAAACTTCGGAATTAGTGATCTGCCCCCGTATTCACAAACACTCGGTTTCGATTTCGATTCGGAAAGTCGTATGTTTATTTCGCTCGATTTCGTAATGCCAAAACAAGATAGTTATACGACTTATCGAATCGAAATCGAATCCGAGTGTTTGTGACTACGGGGGCTGATTCCGAAAATTCTTTTACTAAGGAAATTAACATTATTCCACGACGCCACGAGTCACATAGGCCATATTTAATATGTTCCCGAGGGATAATTTCCAATACCATACATATGTGGCTCCCATAGAAAAAATTAAATAGGTACCCTATATTGTCAAGAATCGATTTATATCATTGTTTTACCCAAAGTCATACGTGCCAAAGATTCGGAGACCGTGTAACATGATCCCGGTAATTCGATTTTCCTCTATCTCTCTCGGTAACATCTACCATCACGTACCGATCATCATCTGCCTAGCCTTTTCCCAAACTATCTTGGAGTCGGCTTCCAGTCTAACCGGATGCAGCTGAGTACCAGTCTTTTACATGAAGCGACTGCCTATCTGACCTCCACAACCCAGTAACTGGGTAATGCGATACCCCTTGGTAAGACGGGATGTCAGACTTCTGACTACTCGGAACGACTGTCAAAGATCCACAAATGACAGTCGGGACCAACGGCTTAACGTGCTTTCCGAGGCACGGAAGAGGTGCTACCATCACGTACCGTTATCATGTTTGAAAAATGACACAACAGTCCCCTAAGTTAACAACCACCATCAATAATGGTGAGGAAATGAGGGGTGTATCCTTTGATTGAGCGATCACATGCCTTGCCAGTCATTGATGTCATTACGGGACAATGAGACAATATGAGGGTTGAAAGTGAAGCTTTTCTTGCATGGGGAGTGATACTGAGCCAGTTTAGTGATGTAAACCAGTTTGAATACAGAATCTAATAGAATTTTGAAAAGTGAATCCCACTTATGCTTGTTATATCCATCACCCCGTCTCTTAAAGCAATTGCATGGCATATATTATGCTCATGGATTTTTGGATAGTGTGACAAACTTTTAGTATTCATACAATGTGGAAAGTTGAAGCTAACCCTGGACGGACAGTACCCTAATATTGATGTCACCATTTTCTATGCAAATGAACAATCGGTTTTTTTAATGTCACTTATCGGTTTAGGAAACTAAACAACTCAAATGAGAACAAATACTAAAACATTGATACAAAATTAATAAATTGACCTTAGTACGAATAGTACTATTATCAAACATTAATTTCCTATCTAAAACCCAACAAATAACAGCGGAATATTCCATTGAAAGAGCAGGTAAACACTTCCTAGAATATTGCATAATAAAATCCACTTGTATATGTGTGTCGGGTCAACTGAATGCAATCCCGTTTCAGCGTAACCGTGACCTACCTTGCTACAAATAGTAATTCCCGTCGCCCTGTTTATAAGTTATTGGAAATACTCCGCAGACAGCTTTTCCTGTAAATGAACTTGACACAGATATGGCCGTCTGATAGTTCACTAGGTTATACATATTTATGCACGCTGCTATATTTCATCACGATAGATTTTTATCTGAATGTAAAATTCGTGGTTGTTTTTAAAACTATTACAATACCGTTTTATATTTGAGTTACTTCGGTGTTTTATCTCGGGAATCAATCAGCTAGGTCTTCAAATATTGTACAAATAAAAAATACATGTAAACTTGTGTTTGTTTGTATCTTAGATTTTATAGAAAATACCATTTCATTTCAAAGCTATCGGATAAGTAACAAAAGCCAAGTAATAAAAACAAAATCACGATCAACACAAACATCTCGTAATAACAGACAGTTTCCAAAGAACAGTCTATAAAGAACATCTTTTATCAACTCCAATTCATCACTCTCGTTTAAACTAAAAATACAGACGTAAAAGCTGAATCGAAAAGAAAACAAATCGGCGGTGTGTACCACGGGATATTGCAAAAACCTAAAGGGGCACAACACATAAATCTTGACAGACAAGGCCGAGAATAGAAAATCCGGCATTCGCTTCAGTACCGGGCTATATTAAAGTGCAACTCCCTGTTTCTGGGTCGCAGGGAGCTGAACTGAGGAGTTACACGCACTCATTATGTAAATGTTTTGTACTTCCGCGTGCTGTCATAGTTCTGTCAGCAACTATTACAAAAATTGACTTGGTATCGATTTAGATAAGATATCTATTGACCTGGGTTTTTGAAAGTAATCATGACACAAGTAAGTAGTTACTGTTTGTTTATTCTAATGTCATTTATAACCTCAAGTTATTCCTCGGACGATTTTGAACAATTAGGAGGAACACGATAATAGCTGAGCCTGCCTCAGTTCAAAGCAGCTAGCCGCATGAAGCCACAATCCGACCAACATTGAGCCTCGGAGCCACACATATCCACATACATTAGTAAAAACATTTCGATAAGTCCAGCGTCATGCGCGGAGGAGTATCAAAAGCAGGACGCAACAGGCCTAAGCCAGGGATTACCGCCCTCAGGGGCTTCGCACTGCAAATTGAATGAACGCAAACATTCCCCTCGTATGGCTACTAAACACACAAAATAAATGCAATTACTTGAAGACGAAGTTAAAAGAAGCCGGTTTGTGCTGCGTAATAGTGTAGTTCTAAAGTTATCTCTAAGTTGTATACACAAGGTACAAGGCAATAGTTTTAGTTCTGAAACTCGTGACTTCGTCAGGAATGATAGCGCCGGCGCCGGGCGGGTATGTTTGTGACTCATATTGTGAAGAACATGTGAGCACATCACTGTAAATCATGATAAAATAGACGCAAACAGCTAATAGCGCTTCAAAAGATATGTATTACAGCCTCTGAGACTGTTTAATTAAATATATAGTAGGTACAGACAAACAAGAGTTGTGTTGTGAATAGAGAAATGAATGGACTATATAAACATAGCTAAGCTTGATACTTCAGAAGCGCAATAAATAACAAAATAAATCCGTTGTGTAACATGTTTATAATCTAAATGTCGGGCAGCTTTCACGCGAAAATAGATGATAGGTACCTACTTGTTTTATTGGTGGAAATAAAAAGTGGCGTGTTGACATGTTTACAGCACCGAGCGCGCGGAAGTTTAAGTTATAGATATTGCTATCGTAAATATTTTCAAAGAAATTCTTAATATTATACCGAACACTCATCATATATTTTTTGTAGATACATACATTATGAAGTAGAGAAACCCAGCAGCGGTTGATACTGGACTGAAATAATGATGATGATCAAATAAAAAACAGACCTGAGCGTGTGGACCAATCAAGTCAAAACTATAGTTTTCAATAAGATTTGTTTAACCGTAAATATATTTCCGCTTGAGGATTTCGGCAGTCCCTGCGGCATCACCAACTCAGGCCGCCGAACATTCTTTTTTCTGATCTAAAATCAGGCATGTGATTTACAAGCCAGAAGATTTCAAGACTATGAAACAACAACAGTATTTATTTCATTTTAAGCTGACAAAGAAATCGTTGTACTATCATAAATCGATAGTGTTGTTAGATCTAAAGACAAAGTACTCTTTTATTCACTGACTTTTGAAACAAAATATAGGTACCAGTCGTATAAGAAAAATGTGCCAACTTTTTGTACCTAACAAACTAAAATGTGACCCTGATGAGAACACGGAAACTACACAAATATTGCTAATTCAGATTCCGAAAGACAAACTACTATAATAAAACTAAACCACAAACGTACGCAAGTTATCTGAGCATCTAAAGTATTGATGGCTGTGTCAGCTACAAGATATATTCGCCATCATTTATCCTCACTTAAATACTGAACGGGATCGCCAAGGTCCCCACTAACATAGGCAGGTCCACGGCACATATGAACGCTTCGTCATTTCCCGGAAATGTGAAGCCGGCCGCCGGAAATTCATCGGAGGCTCCCGCAATTGGGGGTCCCGTTCGAATCGGGAAACTAGCGAGACAAACCTAGATCGACGTAATAGCCTTTAATAAGTTCGTTAGGCGGGTTATTCTGCAATATGAAGCAAACGTGTTCGAAACATGACCATGTCAAACGAGAATTAAACCATCCAATTTCATGCCATGTCCAAACCGTTTCGGAATACGCTCGCCCAAGTTAATTTTCAAATAAAACGTTCCTTTTTCAGGCGCTAGTTTTATCGCTTTTAATCTACGCTCCATGTTTTATTCATGAAGGCGTGTATTTACTCCGCAAATATTTAAGTTAAATCTTTGCCTTCAAAATTCAAAATCTTTGTTACTAGGCTTCTCAAATAATATTACGTATTTGCTGTTGGGGTCTCTCGAAAATGAAAATATATTTTCTGCAAGTAAACGGAACATTTTAGTCATGCGACGGGCAAAACGGCGCGCAACCCGTAAACTCAAAGATAGTGTTGAAAAACATGGAATTATAATGATTGAAATTAGTCATTATAGTACCTAGAGTTCATGCAATCATTGAATCCAGTTGATATTCAGTTATTATGAAAATATAACCCAATAGTCCAGTCTCATTTTTTTATTATGAATGCTTATGGAATGCCACTACTCACGTAAAACATTCAGTGCAATCTCATCGGAACGAACTCGAGCTTATGGACCACTCTACAGAATCACCCCTCGAATTCTCCTAGGGTAATATTTCATAGGTAAACTTAGCCGGTTATCGCCTCCTGAAATGAAATATCGGAAAATGCTCGAACATTTTCTTGGTCCATAAGTTGTTATAATTCATATCGACATTCAAGTTAATGGTCTGAAAACAAAATTAACCTTCGTGCACCATGTTCTACCACAAGCGGCACGGAACGTCTACATAAACAATAACCACAAAGACTCTTCGATAAAACAGTTAAGGTAGTCGGCAGCTTCGTCCATTATGTCGTAACTACGAAGTGAGTACATTAACCGTCGATTAAATCTGAAAAAGACATGCGATGCACTAATGATCGCAGTCAATTAAGCAGATACATCGGCAAATTGCTAACTCATTTAACTCGTTAGTAGAATGGCGGCCCCGCTACGCTTAACAATTATGACTCCCCCTGTATATTGCTACACCTCGCTACGATATTCACGGAAACTTAATTACACTTTATTTTTGTTTTACACTGATTGCGGTGAAGTTTTTTAGGTCAAATGACAATAAAAAATAGTTTATCGCGATAACCTACTTCCAATGGTGAATATTTACGGTAAATACTTACTGAAAGTTTCACCTCACTCCTACGCAATATTAAAACTTACAGCGACTACGGTGCGCCAGTTTTAAAACAATGCCTTTGTTGTGACACTGTTCGTGTAATTTATTACCTATCCGGTTTAAAGAATATTATTTGCTGTAAAAATGATAGTTTGGTTCATATTTTGTTCGAGAAGTTCGTCTGGAGTCGCATTAATCTATGTCTACGCTGACAAAAGCGAGCGGTCACAAAAGAATCACGATCCACTTTGTCCCCCTTACACAACATTTTGCGGTTTCCGTGACTTCACACCATAATGATGTTAGTCTAATTGTACGAGCGCGACACACACAAACATCGTGGATATACTAACTCCGTGCTCACATAACTTAATTTCAACAGTGTTGCACGACACATTTACAATTTATTTAAGTAGCTTGCAGTGGGGTAATATAACTATTATATTCAAGCCATTTTTCATGCGACGTTGAACTTTTGGCACTAACAGATCATAACTTAACGAAACTTTACGGTTATATATATTAATGTTGGACAAAGTTGAAGATAAAACAACTACAAGTAAATTATAAACCTAATGTAAAGAAAATTATGACAGGCGTACAAAAACGTTTAAACTTAAAATTGCCCTAACAAACAAAACGGAAAGTTCTTAATGGCTGAAGACTGTAGCCGTGTCTAAGTAAGAGTATAGAATGAACAAGTGATGTCACGGGGCTGCGGTAACAGTTGTAGTGCCAGTTGGTTGGCTGGTTGTGGCCATTTCAGCCGTCAAAAAGTCGTCGTGGTCATCACTTCGGTATCGATCGGTATTCGATGTGCCGCCTCATTCATGCAGTCACTCCCTGATGCGCTAAACTGTACCTACAGTTAACTCGATACATAATATGTAGAAGTTTCGGCACAAGTTGGCAAAGGTTTTCATTGCACTCGAGACGAGAACGTAAGGGAGCCGAGAGTGTAATGGCAAATGCTCAAGCATAATTCAAACCACTTTTTCAACACATGTGAGGAATCATCATCTTCATCATTTCAGCGCAAAAGACGTCCACTGCTGGACATAGGCCTCCCCCAAGTGTCGCCATATTGATATTTTGGGGGGTTTTGCCATAATCGCCACGCTTGGCAGGCGGGTTGGCGATCGCAGTACGGTTGTTACAAAAGTACAGAGAACGCTGCTGCCCATTCTCTGCCAAATCTCTTAGTCGCCTCTGAAGACACCCACGGGAAGATATGGGATGGTGCTATTCTTTACGTCCGACACCATACAGAGCGAAACCATGTGAGGAATAAGTTATTACAAAAAAATACATAACTTACCAAAATACAAATATTTAAAGCGACTTTATTTTCATACCATTTGTATTTTATAATC
Organism: Cerastis rubricosa; assembly: GCA_949152445.1. Lineage (NCBI taxonomy): Eukaryota > Metazoa > Arthropoda > Insecta > Lepidoptera > Noctuidae > Cerastis > Cerastis rubricosa. The sequence continues at coordinate 13,887,486 of OX424525.1, read as the reverse complement.
GATACACATACCCGCCTAACCACTTCACATACAAATGTGTTGAAAAACTGAACTGTCCAATCTATGCTGTTTTCGTTCCAATATACATTACCTTTAAAGTCGAAATTCAGCTATTTAAAATGCTGCTTTATGAATGAAATATTTCAGGTTATTTTCATTTCGAGAATAAACTGCGAGATCGCTGCAAAGTTTACAAGATTTTTAAATCTTTTTTGTTTTTGCTTCCACCACTGCACCGGGTGTCCGAACATAATTTTTCACATTTTCACATTTATCACACTTAATGTGCACTGCGGTAGGACTGGCGGGTAGTCGCTTCAATTCACCCGATGTATTAGATGATATTCACATTTTAGCTGGGTTCAGTACCACCGAATAAAAAATTCAGGGAGCCGTAGAATCACTCGTGTGTCAGTCTTTCCGTCCGTCACAACCAATTTGCTCGAAGCTGCTGGAGCGATTATTTTTCAAATGCATACTGAGATTTGTCCTCCATTATGGTATTACAACCCTCAGGGTGTAAGTCTTATACGCACTTTTCGGTTATTTTATTACTCACATCATATGCCTAGCCTTTCCTATGTTGGGAAGTTTGCAGTCTAACCGGATGCAGCTAAATGCCAGTTTTTTACATGGAGCAACTGTCTATCTGACCTCCTCAACCCAGTTAGTACTGCGTAATACGACACCCCTTGGTAAGACTGGTTGTCAGACTTACTTACTTTTTTTATCACTCACGATGAGGTAAATTTTATTTAACCTAAAAGTGGAGGATTCCTACACCCTATCCCTTTTTCAACCCTACGTAGAAGTCACCCAATATAATAAATTGTGGTGCATAAGCCAGGTGAAGGTACACGCGCTCCGAATTTCATTGGGCCGCCACACAGATGGGTTTAATGAGGCTTTGATATTGCTGTTGCTTTTCACATTGTACTTAAAACAAGGATTCTGCTATTAAATGAAAAGCTACTCAAACAAACTCGCACAAAATAATACATTTATAAGCACAAAATTATACACTTAAGTATAAGCTTTTGCCGAGCACATAGATAAATTAGAGTGGTTATTTTCCTTCCTCTCTGTTGCATGGAATATTCAAGCCACGTAAGCTTATTTACGTAGTGAATTAATTGCATTAGTAAGCATATGAAAAAAAATGTACAATCGCCTAAATTATAGTGGGACGTTGATTTGCAACAACACTGCAATTTGTTCGTCGGAAAAGTTCAATAATTTCCCAAGAGGTGCCGAAACTGGCACGCGGCACCGGAAACGACGCTATACGCTATTTATTGCGTGGATTCTATAACAATTACCCACTATTTTTTAGTCATTCTATAAACTACGGGAGCTTTAATAACACACCTATCTATCGTCTACATCACTTATTATAAGTCTGGTTAATGGTCGGTGTGAAACGGTTTTATAACCGCATTCTGCTATATATTTCAGCGTTTATGATTAACTGCATATTCTTTTAACTGTGCTGAATTTTAGCGAGGAAATCTGATACATATATCTTTTAACATTTAATTAACTCACTAGCGATTATATTTAGCGCCAAATAATTTGTAATATAAAGCTCTATGAGGGGAAGTTATCTATTGTTTGTTAGCATAATAATGTTAAAATACATACATAATAATTATAACACACGGCAATAATAGGTATATAGGTACAACAGTCACGTGATTTATTTACGCAATTAATTCTCGCAGTCATCTTGATTCGACACCCGACAGCTGTGATTAACGGCCTATCACACAGTTCCGTTTGTAGCATCATGTCATTAGCAAGCAGCTTTCTTTCATATTTTTCTTTTGTCGTTTGTTCCCCAAAGAACTTACTAACTATCTTTTAATCGTGTTTTAATTGTAAAAATAACATTATGTCCCTGTCATTTGGGATATAGAAAATAAACGACAAAAGAAAATGGGAAGCTCTCTTTAATGTCCTCAGGCGGCCATAAACGAAGTGAATGAATGGAAACGATCTACATTTTATCTATGGAAGTCTTGAAGATTAAACAGCCTTGCCGTTCGCTGAATAGTACCTACTTGGGACACGAACAAAAACTTCTAGATAACACACATTAAACAACATTGTACTTGGCGATGTAAGTTTAAGTTTGAACAAAAACACCTTTACGTGCCCGGAAACATTACGTAAGGAGCCGTACGACTTAAGCAGCTGCATTTAAACCGTATTTTACAACAAAATACGTAAATGGTAACGCTTCAATAATTTTTAAGTACTTACTTTGAGATCGGAACAAAAGAAAATGTTAAGTGAAGCCACACAGCAGGCACCCAAACTGCTTGGAAAGTTTAACTAGATAAGTTTCCCTTACATTACTCCGGAGACAGCAGCGTCCCCAGACCTTGTATATATTTATAGTATTTCCTCTAACTCGGGAGTATGCAAGCAATGTTTTCCGCAGTCAATTCCCGACTGTCAAGGGCAATGCCGCGAGTAATTGACGACGTTTCGTACGTCCTAGCTCCTAGCTTTCGTTGTCGAATGGGAAAGTTTATTATTTCGCTACGAATACGAACAACCCTTCCGCACGCCACAACGTATTAAATGCCACTTCAGCCTTTTACAAGTCGAATTGTGCATTTGTTTATTCGTCCTATTTCCGTACATTCGTAACACTTGTGATTGCTCTGAATCGTTCTTTTCACTTTTATTCGCAAAGCGTCTATTGCGGGCGTAATCCGATATTGCTTCAATGAAACTGCAAAACGGTGTCGGAGAAGTGAAACAAATGACTTCACGAGCGCAGCTGAAAGAGAAATCAAAAGGAGACCTAGATAAAACCCCTGCCAATAAACGGTCGTAGTGAATTTTACTGTATCCAGCCCTAACATGAATGGTTAAGTGGTACTGTAGAAATATAGTTTATAAGCATAAGTATAATCAGCCGCTGATATTCCCATTGCTAGGACACAGGCCTCCTCTCTGATAAAAATGGGCTGTAATCAAATCAAATCAATTGGTAGATGTCACAATTCTTCGAATGTTTGGTTTTCCTCACGATGTTTCCTTTGCCATTTTGAGAGTGGTGGTAATGAATTATTAAAGGCAGGCGAATTACACAAAGTAATGTGTCTGTCTTGGTTCGAACCCACGACCTACAACTCAGGTCCTCAAAGTTAGGGCCGTTGCCACTAGACCGCCGATGCTCTTCTTCCTTTGAGTTTTACTGTATCTAGCCCAAAAAGGTATGGTTAAGTGGTACAGTAAACACATCGTATACAGGGTAATTCCTATGTGTGGAGCTTAATCCGATAGCCAGTAAGCAAACTAGTTGTCAAGTGCAGTTAGTTATTGCAATGATAACCTGAAGATAGCGTTGTTGCAATTGTATAACGGTCGAGTTTTATTTATTATTTTCTTCATTTGAAGAAGTTTTGGATATAATAAACAATAAAAAATGATTTTTGGGTTATGAAATTAAAATAGAGAAAAATCCGAAGAGACACCTCTTTAGTCTTCGTCCAAATACAAAATTTTAGAAAATTAAATTCATCCCCGTTTCGGCTTTTCAGTGTGAAGGAAAGGTTTCACATTTTTATTATACGTATTTTTCATATCAATAAAAAAAAAGTTGTGTGTCCCGCAGCGAAAATATTTGTGCCGCAAATTCACGGATAATGTACGTCTATCCACGCTAGCTATACGTATAGTACGCTCACATTACGGAAATATGAGCGTCAACACAAAAATATATTTACTTGGTTTATATTTATATACACATGTAACGTAGCTTTTAGTGAAAGTGAGAATGAATGGATGTATGTTCAACTGAACGATTTTTATGAAATTTTACATGCTTATGCTATAGTACAATTATTAGGTCTATGATAGACCAAATAATTGTACTGTACTGATTATTTAGCCAGGGCAGTTGCTAGGAAAAATACGAATAGTGTAAAACCAATTCTTTTTTCAGACGTTTTCGTTCAAAAAGATGCATCCTTCAAAAAAACGTCACTTAGTATATTTTCAAAGTAGACCAAATGTGTTCGTTTGACTCTTCTTGAGGCTCCAAACATTTCGAGGTGGAAAATATTTCTACGGAAGTATAAATACCTGTTAGTATTATACAAATGGAATAAACAGTGTGTTTCTGAGACTTGCCACAAAGTGTACACATGCATAATGTAGCAGGTGACTGAAGGATGTGGCCACACCCGGCCACCGACAGCCACACCCGCATTTCCCTTCAGGAATGTTTAGGCCTGCGGTCTATCTGACCACACGCCGACTACGACCGACGACGCGGACGTTTAGCCTTCTGCTACCAACGACAGCACTAAGCAGTGACAGACAAGTGGTGTTACGGTCTTACTGCCAAGCCATAGGTCTCGAGTTCGAACTCGTGATAGCACCACAGATTTTTTAGATTCATGTGCGTATTGTATAATTAGCACTTGCTTCGGTGAAGGAAAACGCGGCCCGACCACGACTTTAGGCAGCAACAGCGACTTTTGATCGAAACCAGGATGAAAGTTTGGTCGCTCGTCCGGGCGTCCGACCAGTTTTGTTCGAGATTGCTGCCGGTCATGCGACAACTCTTGGTCGTGGCCGCATCGTTTGACAGGTCTCCTATTATAGAAGCGGCTGCTAATCATACCCGCACGTGTCGTCCCTACTTGCGGCGTTGCGGTCGCCTTAATTATAATATTAATGAATTTCAAAACGCTTTCCGCCCTCGTTTTAATCTTGTTTGGTCAGTATCACATAACTACGGATTCGCAATGAAAATATGATAACGACCTGAATGGGATTTACATTTAAAATTAACTACTGAACTAATGGGTAGGGACAATCTACGGATTACAAGCTTTTACCTTAACTATCTTTCTGGTAACGTTAACTAATACCCTGAAGTTGTAAATACTCTAAATATTTGCCCCTTGGCGCTGATAACCGCTTGCCTTAACGATCTTAATCCTTGAAATTAGCATGGTTCTTTCTACTATTCAATATCACCCCAGGAGAGTGATGATTCCCTGCCCCAAAATTAAATGCGGTTGGCGCAGCATGTCTTCTTCCTCCACTCATCTCTATTAGCAGTCATCGCTGAAGTAACCCTCTTTCTAGGCATATCAACTTTTACAAAATCTATCCAACGTTTCTTCAGTCTAGCATATTTTAACGTTACTTATATATAAAATCTGAGCCGATACACGCTAATTGATGTTTTGAGATCTTTGCCTTAGGGTTCCTGTTTAAAATTACCGTTGACCATAAAAGTAAATAAATTTCAGATGCATACATATATCCATAAAATGTGGGACATAAGTGTAGTAGCAACCATAACAGTCGAGCGAGCAGGAAGACGAATATACAAGGTGTTGTTTTGCATCCTCGTCAAAATTCAGGAGGTTGTCACTAAAGTCGTAAATTATCAATTTAAATTACGTTAGCTAGTTAATCTAAAATAATAATTAATATATAATATAATAATATTATAAAGAGGAAAGATTTGATTGTTTGTTTGTTTGTTTGCATCGAATAGGCTCCGAAAATACTGGTCCGATTTGATAAATTCTTTCAGTGTTAGATAGCCCATTTATCGAGGAAGGCTATAGGCTGTATATCATCACGCTACAACCAATAGGAGTGGAGCAGCAATGAAAAATGTTGCGAAAACGGGGAAAATGTGACACAAACGAAGTTGCGCCGGACAGCTAGTTATTAATAAACGCTGCTTTTTTTGTTGTTTAAGTTTGTCAATGTTTCAGAATAACTCCCTTAACATGGTTTAGGGGATAAGAAATTATCGAATAAACGTATAAGATTGTTTGTATGTGTGAAAGCGCGGTTATAGGTTGATGATCAGACGGGCCGCGTTTAAAACACGGGTGGGTCACACTAAACGATTGCCGTAAAAAAAAATACTTACCCATTTTTATTTATTCGGGTCGAGAATTATTTGCATAGTTACCTCCTTGAATTTCACGACGATGCAAAACAACAGCAGCTTGTATTTTATATCTCCGGATACAAAATGTAGGTACGAGTTAGTTATGGTCGCCAGATGTTCCGATTTTCCCGAGACGTTCCGTATTTCAGAACCGTTTTAGATAGAGGACATGTTCTTTCTGAGAAATCGGGTATTTTATAGACATTTTAAAATTCGTATCTTTTTTAAAGACAATATTTAGCTTGAAAGAGACCCGTTCGTTTCAGTTTTGCATAAACGATTCAGTGGTCTAAAAAGCGCGCTAGATAATTTTAAGTGGTGATCTCAAAATGTGTCATAAAGGCGCTAGAGACTGTGTGATGGGCTGTTGGCGAGGTGCCGCGACACTGCGGCGACAGGCCCTCACAAACATAGCCTTCGAAAACAACGGATACTGGCTTTTATACGAACACATTCGGTTCAAATATATTCTGATAACGGACCAGTAAACTTGTTTGTTCGCTGGCACAACGCTTATTCTTGCATATCACGGAACAAACAAATGTTTTTAGAATGTCTTTTTTCTGAATAGTAAAAATATTCAAAGTGTAGGTCCTGAATAAATATCATAGAATAAGTTATTCGTTTCGCAACACTATTTATTAATCACTGTATCGTTGCCGCCTCGGGTAATATAGCGTTATCTTTGCTTTTTATGTAGCTGTAGGCTTTAATCATTTGCTTAATGTTCTAGTAAGGAAGACAAACACCAAATATATTAAGTGTTTATCTTAGGTCTTCACTTAATAGTTGTGGTAGTCAACTGCGCGCACTACCTAAATACTTACTTAATAATATTTCTTGTCACTTAACCAATATCATTCCAATGTTTAAAGAAATCTCATCGTAACAGTTTCTGTACATAATTATGGAAAATATTAGTCTGGATTACCCAATGTTAATAGTGACTTAATAATAGGTATTTAAAAGTATGGCGAACGCACAGATTACAATGTCCTTAAGAAGACACTTTTTATTTTAATGCGCCAACAATTGGATCATTTGGAACGTTAACGACTTTACAAAATACGCTTCCCGCAACTACATTAAATAACATTTAATTTGATTGAAACTTGGAGAATGGAATCTCCGAACTGAACTAAGCTGTACTTTATATTTTAAAAGAAAGGGATTACGGTGAATTTTAAAAGAAAGGGACGGAGCTCATTTCGGGTGCGCGCGGCGCGGGCCGTACAAGAGAACTCTTGGCTTTTATTACTTCGTTGTCTTCGTACCCAGAGACAATTCCACTCCACCTCCTTAGAATAAGGTAATCAAAAGGAACACACTAATTGGAAATGAAAGTCCATTGTTTTCAGCTTTTTTCTTTCCAATTTCAACACTTGTGATAGCAAAAATAATGTAATATCCGCAGACTGGCGACCGATTTGGAAGAAAGTTTTTTTTAGGTTATCCTCGGAAGTATCGATTGTAAAAGGAGCTAACATCGTTCAAATGATGAACGCTTACAACTGATGAACAAAGGTGTTAAAATATATGTATTAATGCAAATGGATGAAGTCATTTACATAAGTTTTTACTCTGACTTCGAAATTATAATATTTATATTTTAGTCCCAGCATTGTCCTAACTTGACAAGTAGATAAATTATGAAAGTAATTTAAAGTCGAAAAGATCTGGTCTGGAGGCAAAATGAAACAAGTTTAAAAAACTCGCCTAATGAAATTTAAATCTTTATTTCAGTTTTTGGAGCAAGGCAAATGTTTAGGATAGCATCGTTTTTCCAGCCAGTATTATTCTTACATTATGTTTTTGTTACATTATTTTTAAATGAGAAAAATTACTGATAGGACCTCGAGTAAACGTAAAATTCGTCGAAACATACAATTGTCTTTCTTCTTTTATCGGAAATACTTTAGCCCGATAAAATTTCTACTTCCATATTATGGTTGTGCGTTGTTTCATAGCTAATTGTTTCATCGAATTTCATTTCACATAAATTGTTTCTCATATTATCATTTCATAGAATAATCAATACGCGGAATGTTTACTTTGAAGAAATTGTAATCATTGATTTTTGTTTCCAATAAAGTTTAATGTTTAATAATAAATTACATATTCTTTAACCACATATTGATTTTTTCATATAAAACTAATTACCAAGAATAAAATTTCATCGAGTGACAGTTACTAAAATTCATACCTTTTAAAAATGATATCCTACTATAAATTTACAAAGCCGCGTTCATAAAAATAATGTGGGTAAATTCTTGTCAAGCAGGAAAACAATCTTGTTTTTCTCACAAATAGTGTCCATGCCTGTTGCATGTTGCATGCAGCATACAAGCACGCATGCAACATGCAGCATACAAGCACGCATGCAACATGCAGCGTGCAAGCAAGCGAGCAACAGGCATGATTTCTGTCATGGTTCAGGCGCTGCGGGGCTCTGGTAGTCCCATGCGAGCTTATCGTCGCAGATGGTATTAACGCTCACCTCCGCAGCTTCAGCGGCGGTGAGCGTTAGAAACCAACTGCTCCGCAGGTAAAGAGTAGTTGAAACAAAAAAGGCCCAAATAATATGTGAATCATTTTGTGGGAAACGAAATTTCGAGAAATTTCTGTCTGCGAAAAAAGGTGACACCCCATATTATTGTACGAAGTGAAATCGCAGATTATGTAAGCTTTTTCCTATACCTACAACCATTCAAAAAGCAAACTGTAATATGCTAGAATAATAGAGCATTTGAATGGGAAAAAAAAAATTACGGTGCCTATAATTTAGTTGAGTCACATTTGGAATAATGTAACGACTCTTACTTTATTAATGTAACGTGTTCTGTTTCTTTCCATAATTCAATTGAAGATTAATCCACCATTTCATCGTTAAAACGTTTTTAAACGCCCTCGCTATTTTGTTTACAAAAACCTCAGGACTACTGAGTGATGTATAAATATTTGCCACTTTAAAAAGGCAATTTTATTTTTGCAGAAGTATTTAATCGGGCAACAAAAGTGGGAGAACGTACTATGAATATTGACAAGCTGCGAAAATTTCTGTTAACCTGGTTGATTCAATTACTGACATTTATTAATGGCTGCAGTCAATTGATTCTTGCTTTGTTGTTTGTAACAACATTAATAATAAAAAAAGTTACACGCAAAAGAAAATATCCAAGGGATGCGGTAAAATATATGTACAATAAGGAATTATAAACGCGTCAACTTAAACACGCTACGCGCTACGGCTACGGCGTAGCACGCTCGTAACACACACTTTGATTGTAAAACATGAGACATTACATTAACGTCTTTAATCAGTTGTAATTAAGTAAGTAAAAAGTGTGTAACATGTGGCAATTAAGTGCGGGGAGGTTGGAGGGGGGCTCATTACCGCTGCACTCTGCATCCACCTCATTAACATAAAGCATATTGCCTCACGCTAACGAGAACCCTCGTTCACCAACAACCCAGATGCTCTTTTACTGCGAAACCCACCGGATAATTACTGCGGCTAGTACTTATCTATTGTTTATGGTAATTCTCCCGGTGGCTGCAATTTATGCCATCGAAACTTCATAGCTTCAGTGCGAAGCTGAAAGTTTCGTTTGTCATACGCAAAACTATGAAATGTAGGTTCGACGAAGCCTTGTTCTAGGAACCGAGGGAAATGTGAATTGTTTCCACGATGTTATTATGAATACGAAAAAAAATAGATCATGAATTAATAAGTAATGATAATCATTGAATAGTTTTCTGCGAAATAAAAATGCAAGTTGCAATTTTCAATTACATAGTAGATAACCCTTATAGGAACTCGTACCGGTCGATCTTTAAGGTTAAGCCGTGTTTGCCGAGGTTGGTCCGGGGAGGGGTGACCATAATTACATACCGAGTTTCTTCCGTGCCTCGGAAAGCACTTTAAGCTGTTGGTCCCGACTGTCATTTATAGATCTTTGACAGTCGTTACGAGTTGTCAGAAGCCAAAAGTCTGACATCCAGTTACCAACGGGTATCGTATTACGCAGTTACTGGGTTATTAAGGTCAGACAGGCAGTCGCTTCATGTAAAATACTGGTACTCAGCTGCAGCCGGTTAGACTGGAAGCCGACCCCAAGATAGTTTTGGGAAAAGGCTAGGTAGATGAGTAGATAACCCTTATAGGCTTACAGATATTGATGGATGACACAAATGAGTGCCTGAGAGCGGCTGAGCACTAATGACGCTCGCATTTTGTTCACTGCCTCAAGATTAACGACACTCAACCCTTTTTTTAATTGTGCAGCTTTTGCGCTAAGAGTTGCTCAGTTTTTTAATTTGTCTCCAACGACTCTTGGTTAGGAACGTGGAACTTTGTAACAAATTGGAAACAAAAGCGAGATTAACTTTGTACCTTTAAGTATAAATTATGCCGAGTCGCACTCGGATAAAAATGTGGGCAGTTACAAAGTATCACGTAAAACTTCGTAGTCGCATGTCCCATTTAAAAGTTGAAGCAAATGTGGAATTTATTTAATATAGTTTTAACTTTCCTTCCGTGCGAAGCCGTCATTATGGGTCCCTCGCGATTTATATAAGGATTTTTTTTAACGGGAAATCTGAATCTGTAATAGCTACTGGGAAACCATTTTGTTTTCAATTGTTCTTATATTCAATAGACTAATGGATCCTAGCTTTTTATTATAAAGAAAAATAATGGGTAAAGTAAGAGAAAAGCCAGTAAAGTAAATGAGTAAAGTCCAATTTACCTTGTAGCTCTCAGGGCTGTAAAATAATATAAAAATAGCCCGTGGTGCTCTTAGCTTCAACAATACACTAGTTATTTTTTATTATTTTCTATACTCCCGGTTGCTTCCTGATAACTTACTGAGGGCTTTATTGAGTGTTCGTTGGCCTAATATGAATATGAAACCAATAAAAGATTTTTGAAAAGACGCAATAACAAACATGTATCTGTAAATCTAACTGTCGCTAACTATAATTGCATCTTTTAATTAGAAATTATTTAATTTATTTAATAATTATTGTATTAATTAATATAAAAGTTAATCTTAATAAATACTTATATTGCTGTGCCCTAACAGGGTCCATAACACTGTTTATAACACCTGTATAACATTGTGGAACGCAATTAAATGAATATGAATATGAATCTCCTTATCCATTTTTTTCTTTTCATGCGGTTCGACACTAATTCATGTAGAGATAATTTCTGTGTATCGGACTAAAAGCAATTAACAGTAGAATTTGGTCCAAATGATTTTTCTTCCATTCAATTTGTAAGAAACGTTAAAAAAGAACACAAATTTTTCAAACTTTGAAAGTTTACCAATGAAAAATTATCTAGCGTGTTCTAAAAGCAACTATTGTCAAAAAATAAAAAAAATATTTGAAAACGGTATCATAAATTTTTACTTTTGAGAACGCGCACGGACGATCAAATTCGAGATGTATACCTTGGGGCTTTTAAGAGAGCTGCATTCATGCACTAGATGTGTCTGAGAGGCCGTGAATGCCATTTTCGACGGAAGTATGAAAAGGAAAAAGGGCTTTGCAAGCACCTGTGTATGTATTCATTCTTTTGTTCGTCGGTGGGCGGTCGAGAGCCCGATGAGACGTTCGCATGCCCGCCGCAAATTTTAGGATAAAATAGATAGGTATCTAGTACATTATAGATAATATAAAACTACTACTGTAATTCCCTAATAGTACAGCCACAGTTATGTTTAAGTCCTATGTAAAAGAGGGCGAGCCTATTGCCATCAACTGGGTACAAAACTAGACTACGTATTAGCTGCTACTGAGAAATTCCTGATGTCGAACCCAGGTCCTCATACTCAACAGTAGCGCTTACGACCACCCAACCAACGAGTCAGTCTTCCTATCTGAATAATGTATCAGCTATCTCTTATTTACATAAGAGAAAATATCATTATCGATACGCTACATAATATGAAAAGAAATAATCATGCGAGAACGAGTTTATTTTTGGAAACAATTATGTTAATGTTGACTCATGTTGTTTATAATTGGCTGAAATATATGTCATTGAGTTTTATATGGGAGTAAAATAGTAGTAAATTAATAAAGAGATGCTTTAACGCAATCGAACTATAGGTTTCATAATATTTCCTTTATTCATTTTTAACCGACTTCTAAAAAAGGAGGAGGTTCTCAATTCGGATGTTTGTATTTTTTTTTTTTTATGTTTGTTCGGGCATAACTCTGTCGCTTACCAATCGATTTGAAATATTCTTTTTTTGTTGGAAAGCGTATACTTCCCAAATGGTCCCATGAAAATTTTATCGAAATCAGACAAGCGGTTTTGAAAAATCAACAAAAATCTAAATATTCTAACTTTTCGTTTACTCTGCATTGAGTTTTTTGTTCGCGCATAACTCAGTCATGTACGAACCGATTTGGAAAATTATTTTTTTATTCCGAAGCCTATGCTTTCCATTTGGTCCCATAGTCACCAAGTCGGGATCTGATGATGGAATCTTGGCGAAATCGAGGGAACTCTTCAAATTTTATAGGAAAACGTACAGCGATTTTAGTTTTTTCTACAACAATGAAGCATTTGTGTTCAATAAGAGCCATTCTACCATCAGATCTGATGATGAAGCCAAGAGACAGGCACCGTAACTCCAAAATAAGACAATGTATATTAGCTGTGTTTGGGCTTGTTGGAATTGTACCGGTATGCATTTTCCAGGTGTACCACAGACTTGACTTTCCTTATTCAACCTACGTAACATGTAGGTCCTCTGCTTTGACAGTCTGTTTTCGCGATGATCAGGGTTCTTATTCAAAATGCGTTGATCATTTCTTTCCCTAATTTCTTTTAATCGTTGTCCTTTTTCCTTTTTCTCAATTTCCGTTCGACGCCGTTTCCTCATACGAGAAGCATCTTTACTAGGCCTACCCATATTTTATTATTAGATTTAAAATATGTCACTAAAAATTAACAAATAAAATTTTTTTTTGCAAAAAAAAACCGACTTCAAAAAACCCTAAACGCACTAAAAAGTTAAAAATAATACTATAACCTACCTATATTAATAAACCTAACCTAACTGACGATTAACCTATAATAAAATTTAATAATTCTTTGGAGTCGGTGCCAAGCAATATACGATACCTGAATGACAATATAGACAGACTAAGGCCAGAAAAACAAAACATCTTACAGTTTCTAAATATTAATTCTTTAATTAATTCAAATTATATTGCTTGGCACCGACTCCAAAGAATTATTAAATTTTATTATAGGTTAATCGTCAGTTAGGTTAGGTTTATTAATATAGGTAGGTTATAGTATTATTTTTAACTTTTTAGTGCGTTTAGGGTTTTTTGAAGTCGGTTTTTTTTTGCAAAAAAAAATTTTTATAACATAATTTACATTTTTAAATATTTTTACAAAATTGCATATATAAAAAACATTTAAAAATATAAAAAATAGGATCCAACCGGCATTGGGAACAGGGTCCGAGCTACCGGTGGTCAGGGCTCTTGAGAGAGGAACCTCCTAACAATACGCGCCGTGTCCAGAAGTACTGCTTTCTGAATCAAGCCCTTGATCCAGCTGCCAAGCGAAATCCTACTAAGATGTTGTTCGAGGCTTTTGGCAATTAAGCCATTGGCCGACACGACTATCGGCACAATGACTGCTATATTCACATCCCACATGTCGACAACCTCGCGTGCCAGATCTAGATATTTGAATTGCTTATCGTTACAGTTTTGATTAGCCGTTCAAAGATTTCCTGGTTTTTTTCGTCATGTGCAAGTTATCAGTTGTCACCAAAATAAGTAGGGTAACACATTCAAAATGCTATGGGTTTGATTGCGTTACCGCTTCATTGGGTTTGAAACGGTTAAGCCTTACACAACGTTACGTGTTCGATGAAGCTAACTGAATGAACAGCCCGTTCATTTGAGGAACTTTACTCTCGAGCTGGTGCCTGTTCGTTACGCATACTATTTGATAAGGGCATGTAACGACTGAAGTATACAGTATGTATAGGAAAGGTGTGGTACAGACCATGCAACTGAACCGCTTTTTGTATGGGACTAACATTGTAATCACGAAAAATCATCACGTTTTCCATACAAAACATCAATAAATGATTTCTTTTTGGCGATTACAGTATGGAAGGGAATCAGGGTACGTCAAAGGAGATCTCTTGAGAATTGAGAAACAAACAACCTATGTTGAGAATTTGAGATTGGGCTAATAATTAATTTTAAAACATGTACCACAATAATATGAATTTAACTATTTTTAATTAATTAACTAAACATTTATGACATTCATTTAGAGACAATTAATTATTTGAGTCAGAACATTAACTAATATTAATTAATAATTATTTTATTAAATTAAATTATTTAATATTTTATAATAGGTAATAATAATGTATTGTTTATCTGTGTGTTTGTAGTTTAAGATGTGTGACTGTTTGTTGAATTTTATGATCCTTTGCGATTGAAATAAATGATTCTATTCTATTAGCTAAGACGGTGTTTAACTTCACCAAAGTTAGTTTCAGATACCAATGTACTCATGTAGTAAGACTGCGGCAACTGTGCAGATATAGCTTAGGACCAGAGTAGGAACAATGCAGGTATCAGATATACTTGAGCCATACGTTTTAACTACATGCAGTGTTCATTGTGCTACGTAAAATGTATGACTGAATTTATGTATCTTTAAAGAGCTAAACACATTTTTAAGAGTCTCAATGAAAATGTTGGCGTTATTCAAAAGAAACTCCAGGGTGGGGAGGCATTTAGCTGAACTGAGAGCTGTATTACACGAGAGCTCATAAGAAGGGGGGATATTTGCTCAGTGAACGTGTTCTGTTTTTAAAAATGTCTTTACACCTGTCTCTCTCTCGCCGGCCTCTTAGGTAACACATAGCATTTCGATGCGACTTTATTTTCTTGAAATAACGCATATTTCTCCAGGTTAGTAAAACAGTTTCACACAATAGTTACGTCCGGAGTAGAATACGTACAAACAAAATAACAAAATATACTAATAGTTTATGTTAATCTATTCTATCCGAAAACTTTTCGCGAATAACTGTTAGGTACTGTAAATGTATACAAACGATACGTAAGCATTTTCACGTATCCAACATCCTTTTTTTGTGTAACCGAAATAAATAAACATGACATTACGCCTGCTTCCCCGAAGGGTTAGGCAGAGATGTACATAGTAGTACATACGACCAGAACTTTACAGTTATGATTAAGTCCCATTTAAAAGGGGTTTGAGTGATTTTGATTTTGATTTTACTACTGGGAAATTCCTGATTGGGAAATCCAATTAGACTTTAGCTGAAATGGGAATTAAACCCAAGTGCTGATGCTCAGCAGATGACAACAAGACCAACGAGGCAGTAATAACAAAAGAAAAAAACGGGTCCCGGTGTTGCCGGCAGAAGTGAAAATTTTAATATTAACGTTGTGCTTTTTTGATATTTTGGAATGGTTAGGGAATACTTTTGCACGAATTGCTTTAACTATCAGTATAAAAGTACTATCATTTATGTGTTTAAATACTATATTCATTTATTGCGCTATCGTACACAAACATGACAATTTATATTACATTAAAAATTTAACACTTCAGAACTGTTACAATCCGTCTTACGAATTTTACCTCTTTGGAGAAACCAAAGGTTTTGTTTGTGCATAAGATAATTATCCAGTTTTGGAAAGCCAAACTCCATGACAGATGTCATAAAGTTCAAATTCCTTCGTAACCTAATTTCAATCCATCTTACGAATTTTCCAGTTTTGGAAATCTAAACTCAATGACAGTTGTCATAAAGTTCTAATTCTTTCGTAATCTAATGTCAATCCGTCTTACGAATTTTCGATCACGACATTTTCGTCCTGACGCGAGTTTAACATTTTTTACCCATCACAAAAGTGTACAACGCCGCTAAAGAAGTTTTCACTTGAAAAAACCCAGAACAAAAAAAGATTGTTAAAATAATTGTTAAAAACATGTTTGCTCTCGTTATTGTTTGTATTTTACATATTTTTATACCATGTTTTTAAGCAAATAAATAATATTTATATTTTTATGTTTTAGCGCTCGCCGATTACTGTCCTAGCTCCATCCGCTTCGTTCGCTCGGCTCACTCGTGTTCCATTTTTAGCTACTGCGACAAACTTGAATGTTTTTGGGCTCAACTCTATTTCGAACCTTGCCAACCCAAGGTCGCCAAGCCGTTTAAATTAGAAATTTTCAATAATATAAACATATCACAATGTTCAGATTGAGGTCTCTTCTCTGTAAACATAAACTTGATAGCTTCACAAAAGTAGACCTCGAAATATCCGAAACAGTCCCAAACTACATTGAAATTGAAAGAAAGTTATGCTACATGTAAACACAAAACTTTTAATTAAATCATTAATAGGCGTCGTATTGACGTAACAAACAATGAAGCAACAATAACATCGTTGCTACCGTCCCAGATTACTCGCGAGCAATCGTATTCTTGTATGTTTACTTTGATATTCGGGCCCGATAAACGAAGCGTCAAGAACCGTTTGAGATTTCTCTGAGTGCGTTTAATCCAACACTTGAGTGAGCTTGCAAATACGCCAAGATTAATCACAAGGATACTGGTAAGCCGTACCTGTGGGCCTGAGCGCCGGGTTAAGGCGCCCGAGAGCATGGCCTTGTCCTACTATGGCGGTCGTCTATTTTTAGCTCACCCCCCCTCCCGCGCCGCTGCGTCCCGCCTTCAACACCCGTCAATGGTGCTATTTAGAGCGAAAGTGCCTCTTTACGTGGGATAAGTAAAAAAATAGTGACTAAAAGGTCATATCAATATCGCTTACGAGGTATTGGCATCGATCTTTAGCTACCTGACGAAAGTGATCGCGGATTATTCGCAGAGCAAATACAGGAGAACGACCTTCAGATTTTGCCATCCATATTTCTTTAATATTTATTTATAATGCCAACAATGTAATAACTTAACGAGGGATCATCGGACTAAAATAAATCCCAAATAGAAGCTGATATTGCATTGAATAAATAAACAAGTTCAGTTCAATTTTAGATTGTAATTAAAGAGTAAAAGGGTGCAGTGTTAAATTAAAGGGTGATCCGACACTTGTGAAGAGTTAATCATGGAGCATTACCGTGCTTAGCTCAAAGGAAACGTTTACTTCTTTTGTATACTTGTATTTTTAAGTATTTGCGTAATTTTGTATGAAGATGAGATCAAAAGGCTGTTTGAGGGCATCAAAGCCAACGGTGGATTTTCCTTACTTGTAACGGGGAGTATTTAAATGTAATTAACAGCGGATTAAAATCTATCATAACAAGGAGATACTATAGCTCCTTTTGTAATTAAAACTATAAACAAGAGTTTATCTTCCAGACTTTTACCTAGATTTATAATTAACTGAGAACTTACGCCGCGCCGTCTCGCCGTATTTTGTATTCAGCCTGAAATACTGAAACTTCTTAACATAAAGAGAACTGCTGACGCTACGTGTATTTCTAGCAAATTCCACTGAATCACTTGCAAGAATTACAGTTCTAAATCAATTTATTTGGAAAAGTCGTGACTTCGTGGCAACTTCGTAGCTCCGTAGGAAGTTCGTAGGTCCGTAGCATGTTCTTAGGTCCGTAGCAAGCTCGTAGCTTTCTGTTTTCAGGTGCTACAATTTATCACCCACTCTTTTTAACCCGACTGATTGTTCAAAGTTATGTTCTTATACAGGGTGTAACGGTAAGGGTATATAATAGGTCTTTACCTATGAAATTGCCGTATTGCAGTACAGACTTTTTCAAACAAAAAAAAGTTTTGATTGGCTATGAGTTCTAAATTCAAATTAATTTTGTTTTAAAAATATGACATTCTATTTACAAAATCAGTCTTTTGTTTATTGATTAGCGTTGTATTTTCATTACATTTCAACATTTTTCCTCATAATGGATACTTTGAAATTTCGTGTAATTATGGAATATGAGTTCAGTCGTGGCACCAACGCGGCACAAACGACCCGTAACATCAACGACGTTTACGGAGAGAACTGTACAAACGAACGCACAACCCGTTATTGGTTTGCTCGGTTCCGTTCTGGGAATTTTGACTTGAAAAATGAACCTCGTGGTCGTCCGGAAACTTTGGTCAACAATGATGAATTAAAGGTGATTGTTGAAGCTGATGAAACTCAATCTACAGCTGAGCTGGCAGCAGCTTTTGATGTTAGCATTAAAACAATATTGGTCCATTTGCGACAGATTGGCAAGATAAAAAAGCTTGATAGATGGGTGCCCCACGAACTTAACGATCGCCAGCGCAACGTACGCGTCGAGACTTGCCTTGCGCTGCTTAACAGGCACAGAAATGAAGGAATTTTGAACCGAATTGTTACGTGCGACGAAAAATGGATTCTTTTTGACAATCGAAAGCGCTCAGCAAGTTGGTTAGATCCTGGTTCGGTACCAAAGCAATGTGCAAAACGAAAAATGACCCCTAGAAAGGTGATGGTCACAGTTTGGTGGTCTAGTGCTGGTGTGATTCATCATAGCTTTTTACAAAACGGCGAGAGCATTACTGCAGATGTGTACATTGAAGAACTGACCACAATGATGGCGAAACTCGCACGTCTGCAACCAGCTTTGGTCAATCGGTCGTTTCCACTGCTACTTCACGACAACGCGCGGCCCCATACTGCACAACAGACCGTCTCTAAGCTGCGTGAGTTGGGTTTGGAAGCTCTCCCTCATCCGCCATACTCACCAGATCTTGCGCCTTCCGACTATTACTTTTTCCAAAATTTGGACAACTTTTTAGCGGGAAAAAAATTCAATTCCCGAGAGGCAGTACAAAACGCCTTTGAAGAGTTTGTTGTCTCCCGTCCAGCTGATTTTTTCAAGAAGGGCATCCATAAACTGCCACAGCGTTGGCAAAGATGCATTGATTGCAGGGGTGATTACTTTGAATAAAAGAAATAAATAAGTTCGAAAAAAAAAATACTTTAACTTTTTTCAAACAAAACGGCAATTTCATAGGTAAAGACCTAATACATACTTAAGGGTGTGCTACAGACCATCAAACTGAACATGTTCTCCATCGGACAAACATCGAAAAAGCGAAAAAAATATCAACTGCCCCATACATTTGGGTTAAATGGGTATTGAAATTTTGTATATGTCGCAAGTTTTTCATAAAATTAGGTTTTTGATCAAAAACCTAGGTTTTTGATCAAAAACCGGAAGATGACACATTTTAAACTCAATTTCATCATAACCCTGTAAAAATCCAGACTAGTTCCATTATCCAGATTAGTTTGGGTTTATGATAAAGTTCTTGTCAAAATCTCGGGTTTGCTTTGTTTTATGACAAATAAATTAATTTAAACGAAATAAATAAAACAATCCATCATCATTTGCAGAAAATAATTGGTGTCCTGCCTTTTCGCCGAAAATTGTTTGGCGGATTATCACTTGCCAACCAACGTTTCGTCGATGTTTCACTTTGACAACTAACGATTAGCAAATTTTTGTATGACAACGTTTCATTTGGTAGAATTATGGTTAAGCTGATTATTATAATGATGACACAAAACGTTTGGGACATTTGTCAAACATACCGTTTTTATAACAACCTAAAAATCATTGGGGATTTAGTAGCCCCACTGATTGTATGTGCGTACAATAGGCAATGTTACTTTTGCTACCAGGAGAATTAGGATGCAAGAGCGAGCGAAGCGAGCTCTGGACTTGGGGCACCCCGACTCGGACCGGTTAGGTTCGAAGAGGATGGCGGAGTCTAGTGAGCGAGCAGAGCAAGCGTATTAAGACCCCGACATCCCCTTCGTGTTAGGTTACTGTAAAACCTGCAGATAGAAACTGGGCTACGTCGACTACGCTTTTTAGGCGAATATAAAATGTTTTGAGGTTAGGTTACAATAATTGGTTTTTCTTAAGAACGATGCATTACCTTTTCATGGGAGTGGTGCCAGGGGAGAAAGTTGGCATATTAAAAGTGTTATTTTGAAAAGCAGACCAAACGTACAGTTGGTAACGGTGAGGCAAATAAAACAATATTATATGATTAGTTGGCAAATGATTATTCGGTGAAATAAAAATGGTTGGCAAGTGAAAATCTGGCAAATTTTCAGCGAAAAGGCAGAGACTTATTTATAAAAATTTTACATCCATGATCCAATCAATATTCTCCTCCTTCAATCCTAAATATTAATCTGATTTTGATAAGCCGCGAAAATAAAATTTCGTAACTATTAAATACGATTGAACTGAGTCAAAATTAATAAAATAAAAATGTAATAAAAAAACGTTTACCGATTATCAGATTGATCATAAACCCACACTAGTTCAGGTTTTTGATCAAAAATCTGGATTGTTACAAGTTTATGATGCAATTGAGATTAAAATGGGTCATCTTCCTGTTTTTCATCAAAAACCTAGGTTTTTGATCAAAAACCTAATTTTATGAAAAACCTGCGACATATATACCCTTTCCGTTACACCCTGTATATCATTCTCCGACTTGTCTGATGTAGAATGATGTCCTGAATTCTCGGCAAAAGTTTGTATATCGATGTCATTTACAACGCATTTTTTTTTTCTTTATATAGGTAAGATCACATTCAAAATATGTTCGTAATGACTAGAGGTATACTTTTTGTTAGCTAGAGTAATCGATAAAAATCGACCGACTAGATATTAATCAAAGGTGAGTATTACACTAAAGATCACTCAGAGAGAGAGGGAGAGAGAGTGACTCAGTGTCGTAGTTTCAATTTAGAATAAGAGACTTGATGAAGCAAATAATTTGAAAGCAAGCAACGGTTATAACAAGTCGTCAGGGAAAAACCAGGTTCTGTTACAGATATATCTGTGCTGTTATCAAGCAAAATAAACGTCCCTGTTAGAATATACAAAACATGCACGATAGAACCAACGAACGACCCTAAACGGCAGGCGTCGGCAAATTATTGTTCGGGCGGCGGACGCTTACCGACACAAATATTATAACACTTGACCAACATAACTTGACACGCGGTGGAATTTGGAACTACGTTTAAATGTATTTGATTTGACAGGAGTTTGACTTTTTTCTTAGTAAGCACCGCTACCCTGATGTCTCAAGTTATGTTGGTCAACAATATGTATTCGCCGGAATCTCCGCTAACTTTGCTTAACTTTCGTCATAACTTATAAGTACGAAAGCTAATCGTGAATGGACAGTTTAATTATACAAGGCTCTATTATTTTCTTTGTAATTTATTCAAGTAGGTCTTAATGGACTGAAGTTAGTCTTAGAATAGTCTTTTAATATTTATCGTTACAGTGGTCTGGGGATCAGTATTAAATGCCATCATACTAGATATTAATAGCTTATAATGTAACTTGTTATTTGTATGATCTCAGCGTAGGATCTTTAATTTTATTAATGGATAAAGAAACGAAGAGTATAAAAAAAACTATTTTTGACCGAGAAAAACAGTTTTCAATCTGCATATCAACTAGAATACAAGTCAAGTTTTGGACAGACATGCGGTTGAAAAGTTGCCTCTGGCAAATAAACGTGAACCGCACTGGCTCGTATTGGCAGCAATAAAGGCCGGTGCGCGGTGTGGTGAACAATATTCACAGACCCGCTGAGGGGATGACGGCCGAGCTCGCCAACTGAACTAAGACTACAGACCTACGGTTCTTTGCATATATATTTTATTTTCACCCCTGTGTCGTTGTTAAATCACACTGATTTTTAACACATTTTTATTAGCTTCACCTATAACTATGTCAAAAAACCTTCGAAGCTAAATTTGACCAAAAAATCTTAGGAGCTACACCTACTTTTCGGTTTAAAAAAAAGTATTTAAATTAAATTTAAGTTTTGCATACATGTTTAGTTTGAATGACAATGCATGGTTAGCTAACTGATGTCATTCTCAATCCTGTATTATCAAATGAAAGGTTTTATTGAGACAAAAACGACTTATTGTCAGGCCTACGATGTCCTCCCATACCTTAGTACTAACGCTGTACCAGAAATATTGTAAAACCAAAGGATTTTTAAAAGAGTTACCATGGAGTTTCTTGCCGGTTCTTCTCACCTTTTTCTCGAAGTCTTATAAGTGCCCCTGTAGGCCTATGTAAAATAAACATATTT
This sequence comes from Cerastis rubricosa, assembly GCA_949152445.1. NCBI lineage: Eukaryota > Metazoa > Arthropoda > Insecta > Lepidoptera > Noctuidae > Cerastis > Cerastis rubricosa. The sequence continues at coordinate 13,865,361 of OX424525.1, read as the reverse complement.
TGATTTTGAAAAATAAAATGACGTCACTCTAAAGCGTGTTTTTTTAAACTATTATATTTTATTATAGGTACTCATCTTGTTCAAAGGTTTTGGTTATGTTGCTCTAGCACTAACAAGTGTGTCAATTTTGTAGTGAACTTTATTTCTTAAGTATATGGTTGCTATTGGACCGCAGCTATCGCAGGTAAAATAACTGAAAGGACTGTACACATTAACGATTCCACTTCAGATAACCGAATCCACCAAAGGGATACACGAATCATACGACTAGGAATGTATCGGTGAATATTTATTTATGGCTTCAATGTGCGTCTTCATACATAAATGGTAGGGTCTACCTTCTGTTTGAAAGAAGATGCTTCCATTTAAAGTAGCTTCCCTTCTGGTTTGACTTTTAATAGGTCCATCATTATTTTTTCATTTGCAGGGTATGAAATCCTTACGTTCAATACAATCACACGATGTTACGGAAAAATAAAATTATATTTTCTGATGCGCACTGTGGAATACTATACTGTTTTTTTAAACAGAGTCGTCAACGATAATGTCTCGACCCGGCTCTGCGCGTCTTTCAAGCTCACCCCAGCAATCGCCTCGACGAACATTTTCCGTTCCTTTGTACACTCGGGAACCACCAAGCGGATGTCATACGCTACCTGTCTTCCCGTCATTCCCCAACCAATCCATAAAATTTTCTAAAGCCTTCCTAAAGAAAATCTCTCCAGACTTTTATGCACATCAGTTCGTCTAAGAAATTAGTTTTCTCTCTCAAGGGTAAGAAATCCCATTCACGGCATATTATACTCACAATGACTAGTTGTTGGCGACGAAAAGATACTCCAAGCCTTAGTTAGCAAATAAATAACACGATCTTAAGTAAATAGGTTCCTTATTTCTGGCGTAATGGCGTTTAACTTAGTTCCTGACCTTATTCTAGACAGGTCAGGATTCATTGCCAACTTTCAGTCAATAACGACGTCTGACTCCATAGAGCTTTTTGTTAATTTGTTTACTTTTCAGGAAATATTTCAAGTTTATTTATCTTTTCCTCACGTTTTACATTCTTAAACATTGATTTAAAAACAAAAATTAATCGCCGAAATTTGTGCACGCGCATAACTTCGGAAAGACTGCACCAAATTGTTTTTTTTTGTGTTCGTTATTGTCGGGACAAGGTTGGTATATAAAGGCAGGGTAAGGTAGTGTAGGTAGGTAGGGTAGGGTAGGGTATGTAGATAGGGTTGGGTAGAGTAGGTGGTAGGTAGGAAAAAGTGCATTGCAACGCATGCCGGGTACAGCTAGTATTTGAATAAAAATCGCGGCCCGCCAATGTCGGGAGAAGGGCCCAAGCTATATTATTAAAATAAACAAACACGTCATGCTGGAAAATTATGAAACTTGTGCTCTAACTTAGAATTACATTTCGAATACATTTTTTAGGGACACACCCTTTCCTAAAACATATTTATCTATGTAGTTCACTGGCAGGTAACTGAAATGACCCAAGTGTCTATACTTCTACATCTTTCAAGGATCTTATCAACGCCTTTGACAGTGCTATTATTATTATAATGTGGCCATCTACTGAACACAACTGATTCAAAAGCTTGGAAATATAGAAAAAGCCGTGCACAATCGTGTGGTTTATATTTTTGTTATTTTAGTTTAGTTAGTTAGGGTTTTCATAAGCATGTAAATGTTAATTATCCATGTCCGCGATGAATAAAATAAAAATGAAACAAAGAAAAAATAATTAAATCGTTTTCCGAATTGAATCCTCTTAACCAAATTGATACCGTAATAGAAGACGTCCATTACGGAGTGTCGTCGAGGTAATTCGCTGGAACTCACCTTGCACAATGTCCTCCCTGAGAGCTAGCTATTCATAATTGAATTAAGTCTTGCTCTTTTCTTGACTTTCTATCATTTCACGTTTCATTAGAAGAGTCGAGACTTCTAGCAAATGGAACTGGTTGTAAGATATTAAATACTAGCTCCTGTCCTCGACTTTGTCTACGTTTACTTCGGCATTGGGTAAACTGTCCGTGTGCCACATTTCATCAAAGTCGTTTTAGCGTGATTGACGAATATCCAAACATACATACTTTCCTGTTTATAATATTAGTATCTAGGATACAGACATTGAGGAAGTCACTCTAAACAGGTTTGCGTATCAGCTCGTTAAAGCCCATTGCTAAGCCCGATATCAGCTGCTACAACGGACAGTCATAATGGGTTATTTAACCAATCACGCTTGCTGAACCTACTCGTTATCTTACTACTTACTATAAACGCTCGAGGATCCCCATCAGAGGCGGAAGGTGAACACTATTCTCTTCCGTTTTTAAGCATGGCACACATTGCAAATATTTTGGAACCGGCGCTCCTTTAAAAAGCTTTAATGCTACGCCACGTCTTCCCAACCTCTTGACATAATAACTCCGTAGTAAACCCTTAGAAGAAAAATGGTGGTACGATATTATTTGTCACGTCTGTAAATAGCTTATTAAATTCGTTCTGCTAGCCTACATAATAGCAGATGTCCCACTTCCCTGAGCCGAATACAAATGAAATAAATCCAGAGAATTGTCCGGGCTCTATCGGCTTTACCGTGATGGATATTCTATGTAAGTATATATTATTGAACATACTCCTAAGCGTCTTACGAGAAATTGGATGCAATACAAGAATACATAGTCGAAGAGGAAATACAGCGCTTGCTGAATAAATCGTGTTAGAACCACAGCGCTTAAAGCTGCTGCGCAATCAAAATCCATAGTATGACTGTCAATAGGATTAATATCGTTGTTTAACCAAGGATTACGGACGAGCAATGGTTAAGGCTCGATCCGCACTAATTAACACTGTTATTGATGGACTATTATCCGTTCTGTGTCGGTTCTGAACAACTAATTGGCAACGCAGTTGGTACATTTACTTGGAGTAGTTATAATAGGGGAATATTTCGTATAAAAAATAACTACTGTATAGAAAGAATACTTGACGAAAATTGGACCTCATTTATTGTAAAATTATGAAACAAATTCGAAGTATAGCTGTAAACGCTAATAAGCGTTAATTTATCGTCTGTGCTGTCCACCTATGGCCATTGTGGTATTAATGGTCCATGTATCCACCAGTCAGCACTTTACGACTGTACATGTCTACTATACCACGTACAATAGGCATTACGTTCCCTTTTGGTATTCCTGTCTCGTTTTGTCAGCCACGTAACAGAGTGGTTCTCTATGCATGCCTGAACACTGACTGCGTAGGTAACGGGTACAATCACTTAATGCATTCACCTACTAAGCCGACAGACAGGCATTTTGCATTTACAATTACGCGCAAAATGGTCAAACACTTAATGCTATTTTCCTTTGGTAGTTTAAAATTACCGCATTCAAATACAAATCTTCAATCTGTGTATGTTACGGATATGGTATCGTTTTTCAAAATCGAATTGCGTCAGGGAAATCGTGTGATTGAATTGCGACGGCGGCGGCGCGGCTTCTTGATGGCTTTATACTTCCTGCTCTGTTACTGTGTGTGACTGCTGTCCCAACGTCTTCATTGTCATATGTTGAAGACAAACCTCCGATAGCTAAGGTAGAAAATACAGTAACAAAATATAGAACGTGGTCATACCCTTATGTCTTTGTTATTCGGCTTTCTGTAGACCACCCTGAATCTTGGACACAAGTATTGCCACGTCAACCAGACGCTTCCTAAGTACGGCAAAGGTTATTCATATCAGGTAACTTCACGTATTTTGGCAAATTTTTCATAGGATCCTCTCAACTCTTCAATCAAGACAAGCCAGCAACGCCTTGATGGTGGTGGTGATCTCATGCGTTACCGAAGTACAAACATTTAAAGACATATCTAAAGGCCAGACACAGTCTAATTATGTCCACCAGTCTTGGTAACAGAGGCTCTCCCAATTGACAAAGGTTACCAGAAAAAGGTTCGTCTATTTTCAGTAGCGTACATTTACAGAGTTCTATTTTCAGCAAGTCCATAAATATTTCTTGCTACATTTTACTACTTTGGTGGTGTACATTATTTGTTGAATTTGTTGTAGGCTGTAAACGCGACATTAAATATTACTGAAGGTTGGGTGGCCATTAAAATTTATTTTACTTAACTTTTTACAAAGCCCACATGCATAAGTTGTGTTTTGAAAATAATTTATTTACAAAAAAAGATCATTTCTCATGGATTGCCTTGTTAGTCCAGTGGTCGCAAGCATGACTGAACTGAGCTGAACTCTGATGAGGTTTCAGCTTCGATACCCATGCGGTGCAAAATGTCATGGGGCTTTTCTACCAGGAATTTCCCAGTAGCAATTACGGAATCTGGATTTCTGTCCGGTTGATGGCAATAGGCTCGTCAGCTAGCCTAGCTAGCTGGCTAGCTGGCTGGCTAGGGTGTCTCAGTTTACGACTGGTTTCTTTTCTCGAGAATTCCCTCTTCCTCCGACACGTTTTACCGGGGACTTAAACACAACTGGTGAAAGGTGGTTGTACACTGCTTGTACACTTATTGTAGTACACTTCTTTCTAACTCTTTGGTGGATTACAGGAATGACACTAAATCATTTAAAATCGAAAACATGCCCCTGTCCTGCTAAAAGCATATCTACAAACATCAACACCAGTTGCCGCATATAAACAACAGCCGAAATAGGAAGGTGCTGTGGTACACGACACATTTGATTTATAGTCACAGTCGTGGTTTCCATGCAACGACGCTATATAGCTCCGATGTGCTACCGAAAATTGAAAGCTACTCGTAAACCAAGCTATTCCGAAAAGCCAGATTGTGGCTAGTTGTAAATATTTACGTGCCTAATGTTCTGCGACAAACTTAAATCAACAAAAACTGGCTTGTGTTCACGTTTTCTACGTACAAAGAGAAAAGACAGCGGCAACACGTAAGTTCCTATCAGCTGTAGGTTCCCAAATAAACTTTACATTTCTTTGAATTATACGGGGTGTAAGCGACACCATATGCGACGAAAACACTTACCACGTACTCAGTTCATCATTCTGAATCACACACAGAATACCCCCCTAGAAATATTGCACCGGTATTTTTGAATTGCAAACTTCTTTAGCGGCGTTGTGCACTTTTGCGATAGGTTGCGATGGGTAAAAAATGTTAAACTCGCGTGAGGTGTCACGTGTCCTGATCGAACTGATTGACATTAGGTTACGAAGGAATTTGAACTTTATGATGTACTCTAAGACATCTGTCATGAGTTTAGGTATACACAAACAAAACCTTCGGTTTCTCCAAAGAGGTAAAATTCGTATGACGGATTGTAATAATTTTGAAGTGTTAAATTTTTAATGTAATATAAATTGTCATGTTTGTGTACGATAGCGCAATAAATGAATATTGTATTTTACTACCTACATGACAGTACTTTTATACTGATAATTAAAGCAATTCGTGCAAAATTATTCCCAAACCATTCCAAAATATCAAAAGTCCACAACGTTAATATTCAAGTTTTCATTTTCTGCCGGGAATTCCGTAGTGCAACCCGTTTTTTTTTTTTTAAATCAGCTATTCCATACATTTTGACCGTGAAGGTATTGCACTTTTGTAGGAAACAGCAGATTTTAAAAAAATATACCGGTGAAAAATATTCTATTATATACGTGAGTGCGTGGTCAACATTTTTGCGTCGGTGTCTCTTACACCCCGTATTATTTATACAATACATGAACACTAAACTCGTCTTGATCATTAGAAATTATCATCATTACCATTCTCTTGCACTTATTACATAGAATGATGAAGAGTTTTTTATTATTCCTAGAAATTACGACGCTCTACGGCTGCAATGTGCGGCTACATGACATTGAAAGCTATACGTAAACCAAGCCATTCAGAAACGTTTAAAATTCGATTACCAGATTTTAGCTAGCTATAAAATGATAAGAGCTTAATGTTCTGCGACAGACTAAAGTAAAAAAAAAACTGGCTTTTATTTTAACATTTCCTACGTAAAAAAGACAGCTGCAAAACTTAAAGTTGCGCTGCCAGCCGTAGGTTCTGAAATCAAATTTCCTTTTCTCTGAATTATTTTATGAATGAATTATTATTATTGAATTATTTCGTTTATTTATACAATACATGAACACGTCTCGATTTTTACATGATAGATATATGTAATCATCACCATAAACCTCTTATCCCATTAAATTATGAAATTTTTTATTAATCCCGGAAGTTACGATGTTCCACGGGTCCAATGTGCGGCTACAGGAAATTGAAAGCCATACGTAAACCAAACCATTCTGAAAGGTTTATTCGATTACCAAATTTTAGCTAGCTATAAATTATTACGAGCCTAATGTTCTGCGACAGACTACAGTCAAGAAAAACTGTCTGGTACTTTAACTTTAAATTTTTCTTTGTACAAAAGAAAAAGCTGCAACACGTTAAGTTGCGCCACCAGTTGTAAGTTCTCAAATAAGTTTCTTTAACTTTGAAACACTCGTAAGACACCTATTACGGGCATAATGAAACGTATTATCACTTTTCCCATATTTTTCTTCTATAGGTATTGCTATGAAATAAACTCGTATTTCGTCTAATTCAAACAATATCGTAAATATTTTCTTCCTTTGATACTCATGAACAATATTAGATTTTTCTGCCCCTGGCTATTACAGTAAATGAACAATATTTTGTTTTCCATTTCAACCAAATAAAAAATGAAGGGCCATATTTGAATGACACAAATATGGGCTTTAATTTGAGAGGTTCATAAACAGTTTTATAGCTTATATCGGTACTGAGCAGGCTGCTCCATCATAAATTCAGCTTCAATGATCCAACACCTAATGCTTTAAAATATTATGTAAATTCAAAATTTCCACGCGCAGCTTTCATCGCGGATAATTTTCATTGCCCGATGCAGGATTTTAGTTTATTAACTTGCGTCATAGACGTCAAATCTCTAAACTTTAAGACCTTTCAGGCTTTAAAATCCTTTCTTTAATAACTACCAACACGATGTTTAAACTTTTTCCAAGATTATTCTCTCAGTCAACGTCAGTTCTGACTGACAATTACAAGCAGGATAACATATTATTCATAACTTTAGTTTGTTATTCCACAAACATCTCGGAGTTCTTACATCTACGGAGTGAAGGGGTGGGAGAGTGCATAAATAAATATTAAAGGAATTTACTCGTTATGTTTCGTGATTGTAGGGTGGAAGCCACGTGTGAAGGATGTCGATACGCTATCAGATAGCGGAAGACGTAGTAAAACGCCGCTTTGACGCAATCCAATATGTGTTGTGACGGAAAATAAATCTTCCACCGTTCAGAAAGTGACAGTCGTACGCATTTGTGTGCGCACTACATATAGGTATCTATACAAATAATATTACTATTTATACGAATGTTATAGCTTTAAAGAGGTAAGCAGTGAGCTGGAGCGTTACTGACTCATCATCGCTTAGCGAAAAGATCAGACTCACAGAATATACAATTCAATTCAAACAGTTTTGATGTAAAAAACGACATCTGGTTCATATTCAGATACATTTTGGTTTGAATGTTATAGTTTATAATTTTTCTTAGGACATCGTAATATAATACTTTTCCGCAAGTCCTCAATACAGATGTTGTTGTGTTGTGTTTCTATAAACCTATGTATGTGTGGCTGCAATTCCTCTTATTGTAGATATTGAAATGACGAGAGCGTGACGTGCTAGCGACGGATTAATCGATCAAAGGATTAGCATTGTGACTGATTACGGACTGATCGGCGATAATTTCAACTTCACTTATCTAGCAGATATTCTAGAATATCGCACTTGATTTTCCATATAAGGTCCCTGATATAAAAAGTGAGCAAAACGTTTACAGCATACGACACCTCCGCAGAATGGCCTTGGTGCCAGCATTTTTCAGCATAAAATATTCCGCGCGTACTTCAAGTTCTCCCAGGTAATGAGGTGCCGTTATTGGCTAGATAAAGTGAGAATAATGTACAGTGCGTGCCACTCCTTCAAGGCAAAGTGAATGACGTGTGAGTAACGCGAAACTTCTCGATTCTAATAAAGATCATGTTTCCTCCCACATTGACGCTTAAAACATGGTTGTTTTCCTTCCAACTCGTGTCACCCGCGGTTCAACATCGCGATTACGAAATCGATACACTCTAATCGAGTGTAAACTCGTGAGACGCGTAAGGTACTCAGCTTAACTTTTACTGAAATACTAATGTTGAAGTTTCAGCGTGTTTCTATCTATGTGAGGAGGTATCGGGTTACGGAGATCGCATTAGCAGTCGAAACATTCAGCAGAGTCACTCCAAGTGTTGGAAGCTATACGTATAGCATGTACCTACAGGATCTTCATTCAGTTTGCGCCAGCCAGCATGTTACAATTCGGCTACAGAATACAAATTGTGTGAATAAAGCTAACTAATTCAATAAACTGTGAGACTCTCGTAAGACGGGTAGAGACAACATTTTAGTTGCATTAGGTACTGATGAATTTAAAGTGTTTCTACTACTTTTATCATTTTACTGCCTGGCAACTCGCCAGCATCATAGCACGCGTCAAAGAATCAATGAACTCAAACAGTCATTGCTTTTGCACAATATTGTTATTGTGAAGCAGATTTTGACGAATTTCACCAGCTGACTACTTTTAAATAGAAAGCAACGAACGACTCTTTTATTTTTAAACTGACAGGTCTATCATTAATATCTTTTTCTTTTACTGATACCTTCAACAGTTTTGCCGATGTTTGCCAAAAATTTGCCAGCTCGCTATATTTCCTTCGAAGTGTCATCGAGAAATTGCAATTACTCAGTTTTCTCACAATTTTTCACGGTTCAAAACTCTTCTAAAATGCTTTTAGGTGGGGTGAATACTGTACTACATATATTCCTCTAACAAGTTTCCGAGACTCGGTGAAAACGGTAAACTTTAATTTAGGTAGTATAACTCGCAGAAGTTGCAATGAAGACACACATCTATTTATACTGCAATGTGCATGTACTTTTTTAATGGAACTTTGACCGTTTAGATTTGCATTAATTTACAATGCTGCTTGGTAATGCTTACATGTAAGTAGATACGTAACAGTTAGCTTAAGTTAAAATGTTTTGTCAAAAACAGTTTATAATTTCGTTATTTTTTTAATAAAGGATTTCAATTAATAAGTTAAAATATGTAGTTTCTTGTGTACAGCCCACAGACAACCTAAAGCATAATTTACATTTTTTTTGGAAGTTAATATAAATCTAAGAAGACTAAATTACTTCACAAAAGAAAGTCAAAGAAACAACACGAAAAGGAACGTTAATAAAATTGCGACTGCAAAAAAAGTATGAATGAAAATAGTGGCTTGAGCATGCAAATACTTTCAGCACGATATTTCTAATTTTCTATGAATTTGAAAATAAACATAGTGTAGGTATCAGTTTATGTTTAGACATAGCAATTAGCATACAGAACTTTGTTCCTATATTAATATGTATTGAATTCATTCGTTGGCTTTGAAGTGATTCAATGTGTCCAGCCTTAGAGACTTATCGCCACACATGACAATAACACGCCTACTAGAAAACTGATTCCAAAATTTGTTTTGAATAAAACAAGGGTAGTAACCCTTGGACAAGCGAAGTAATAAACAATTACGCTCATGGAATTAACGCGCGAATGTGTTAAGTAAAGGGTGTAGCAAAATGATACTTATCGAAGCAGAGAGTACTTCATCCCTGTATTAAGATACTTTGGATCATACCAGGCCCCTCAGAAAGTATTGCGAAAAAAAGTTTTTATATATGGGAGACTGGCCAGTTATTATGTTTTTCGAAAATATGATTATTTATAAGTAAAAATAAGTAAGTTCCAATTTCAAAATTTCCCTCCACATTTTTTGCGAGTTAATTCAAAGTATTGTGTCTCACTGAAATATGGATCTGCGCCGGGAACATTTTAGAGCTATGATTTTATACGATTTCAAGTGTCGCCTGAAACCGGATGAATCGTACGATAGACTTCAAATGGCATTCATGGATGAAGGCCCTTCCAAGGCAACCGTGTATCGTTGGTATAACGAATTCAAGCGCGGTCGACCAACTTTGGGGGATGACGAAAGAAGCGGTCGCCCTTTGACGGCTGTTACCGAAGAAAACGTGCTAGCAGTGAAAAATTTAATCCAAGACAATAGGCGAATTACATATCAGGAGATTCAACACATATTGAAGATTGGATCGGGAAGCGTTCACGAGATTCTACACAGCCATCTTCGCGTGAGGAGGATAGTATCACGCTGGGTGCCGCACAACCTCACCGATGCTCAGAAGCAGGCCCGGGTGGAATGGTGCCGTGATATGCTTAACAAATTTGAAGCAGGCTCGTCTCGGCGTGTTTACGACATCGTTACAGGTGATGAGTCCTGGATTTATCAATACGACCCAGAAACCAAGCGCCAGTCGACTGTTTGGGTGTTTCAAAATGAGCCAACGCCTACCAAAGTGAAGCGATCTAGAAGCGGGGGTAAGATTTTGATCGCTAGCTTTTTTAATTTGACTGGCCACTTGGTATCAATTCCCTTACGGGATCAAAGAAGCATTAATGCCGAATGGTATACTTCCAAATGTTTGCCAGAAGTTTTCTCTGTTATAAGCAACAAGCGACCAAACACAGGGCTCCGCGGGCTACTGCTCCACCACGACAATGCACCTGCGCACACCGCACTCAAAACGAGGGACTTCCTGGACAGCACGCCAGTCAAACTCCTGGGTCACCCTCCTTACAGCCCTGATCTAGCACCGTGTGACTTCTTTTTATTCCCAAAAATAAAAAATCAGCTCAAAGGGATACAATTTTCGTCGCCGGAAGATGCGCTGGCTGGGTTCGAGCAGGCTGTAAACGAGGTGTCTGCGGCGGACTGGAAAAAGTGTTTTGAAAACTGGTTTAGGCGCATGAATCTTTGTATAGAGGCTGGTGGAAAGTACTTTGAAAAGATTTAATAAAAATATATGTACGTATAGAACAATTTTTTTTAGTTTCGCAAAACTTTCTGAGTGTCCCACGTACTTGGCTCGTGCATAACTCGTAGCTAAATAATAAAAGCTGCACGGGTCGATATTCAATGTCAAGCTGTGCTTGCCAGTCTGTGGATGGGTGACCATCATTACATATCGAATTTCCACCGTGCTTCGGAAAGCATGTTAAGGCGTTGGTCCCGGCTGTCAGTTGTAGATCTTTGACGGTCGTTACAGGTAATCAATGGCCCGAAAGTCTGACAACCAGTCTTACCAAGGGGTATCGTATTACCCAGTACTAACTGGGTTGTGGAGGTCAGATAGGCAGACGCTCCATGTAAAATACTGGTATTCAGCTGCATCCGGTAAGACTGGAAGGTGACCCCAATAAAGTTGGGAAAAGGCTAGGCAGATGATGACTTGGAAACCCTCTGGTTGAGTTTGCCAGTTTCTTTTTTTTTTTGAGAAAACTTGTACTAAATATTACCAACAGCCCCCATACCATTGCATGCACCCACAAGCACAATGTTTAGCGTGCTACGGTTAACAAAAAAGTTGTTTCCCCACATTGCACGTCCACAGAATGCATAAATGGCTGTTGGTATGAGATGGGTTTTTTTTACACCCTGTATTATCAGAAAATTTATGAGGACAGCGACACGTCATTACTTCCGGCCACACGTTCCATAATTCTGCGGCGGGACACAAATGGAGGCGGTCCATAAATACGGATTTGCTCCGTCGCAGCATCCGCAGCGGTCACAGCTGGGCGAATATAGCCTTAGCTGGCAATGCCACGTGACGCGTATTAGAAAATGCTGGCTTTGGGACGATAGGGTATTGCTGTACTAGACACGTGTGTTTAGTTCTAAAATGATTTATGAAGGACAGAAGCTAGCTGTTATATTCTTCTTCTTAGCGTGTCGATGGCAATCTAAATTGTGTCAGCCCAGAATTGCTGCTACATTTATTTTGCTCTTCGTACATACAGGGTTTAAATAGACCTTTTACGAAACCCCTAAACCAAGCATTCTGTACATCTAACTAAGTAACACTGCGCATAAATTATTGCTGGGTAACGAATTTTTTTTTGGTGGGGTACGTCAAGGTTTACGGTAGTGTTTCTAACGCACTCAAAACATGTGAGGTACTAATGGATGCATTGATAGTAAAGGTTTAATGGAAATTATTCATTTGAAAACAAAGTGTGAAAAAGTTGGAACTTCGACCTTCGATATCTCCGTTTCTAGAAGGTAGCTAAAAAAAAAAATCGCATGAAGGGAAGAACACGTACCTTTCAGCTTGCTTAAGGGTGTTTTTACACCCTAAATTGACGGCTGATATATATTATTAGATTGACCAATAATGGTAGCTTTTATTATGAAACCATGAACAATAACGTCACACTCGCCGTTTGAGAGTTGAGACATAACATTCAAATAAATTGGCCAAATGGCTGAATTTATCCACTGCGCCCCGGAGGCCAATGACAAGCCTGACAAGCGGATCTGATCCAGCAACTGACTGACTCATAATCATTTGTCGGCTGGACGGCTACGGACCCGAGTATTTGACACAATGAATTAAGACTATTCAGGAATAATACTTGCCTAAATATTGAACCCCGGCCACCAGGGCCTTATTTATTATAATAAGGTAAGGATACGATACACACAGAATAAAATGGTAAAATAAAAAATAGTTAAAATTAATTTGCATCCTCGTCAAATTCAAGGAGGTAACTATGCTACTGATTCTCGACCCGAATCAAAAATAAAATAAGTTATTTTTTTTCTTTTTACGGAAATAGGTAAGTGTGAATGTGAACCATCCCTGTTTTAAACGCGGCCCGTCTGTTCCTCACCCTATAACTGCGCTTTCACACATACAAACAATCTCGAACCATTTATTTGATAATTTGTTATACCCTGAACCACGTTTAGGGGTTTTTTCTGTAAAATCTTTTTATTGCATACTAGCTTCCGTCTGTGCCTTCGTCACCATAATTTTAAGATTCGTAATCTTCAGAATTATTCCTGCAATTTATTTGTCATTGTTTATTACCAAGATATTTGTTTTATGACATTGGTTTACTGTACACTTAGCGATAACTCAAAGAATGATCTAGACTAAGAGTGATAAACTAGAGAACTATTTAATAATCTCATAAGTCCCTCGACATGAACTAATTTTGCTCAAGTAGGTAGGTAGTTAGTTTCCACGTATACATTTACGAAGAAACTCCCTACCACGTACAACTACTAGGAAACTTCATTCATAATGGATTCATTTAAATTAAAGGGAAGTTAATTATTCAGTTTTGAATGAATACTGATTGGCAGGAGATTAAACTATTAAGGATTAAGAGCTTTTCCAACAGTTCGATAGTTTCAGTTCTCATACTGTGCATATACGGTACAGATACGCGTTTCAGTTGTTATATGAAATTTCGTGTATTCATAGCTATCTAGGTACTAGTTCGGTTATCGTGGTATGGACATGTGATGCGGAGGAATGAGGAAAATGTTGAGTATTGAACGTAAATGGCTATAAGAGAAGAAGAAGACTAAAGAAGCGATGGATGGACTCAGACGTCCACTGCTGGACATAGGCCCCAAGTGTCGCCACATTGACATTTTCAGGGGTGTTGCCATACTCGCCACGCTTGGCAGGCGGGTTGGCGATCGCAGTACGGTTGTTACAAAAGGACAGAGAACGCTCTGGATGGAAGAATGGATGGACTGTGTGAAGGATAATATGGCTAAAAGGAGGTGACGTCTGAGATGACCTGGAATAGAGAAATTTAGAAGGAGAAGACATGCTGTGCCGACCCCGAATTAATTGGGATAACGGAAGGAGAAAAACGGATCATGTGAAAAACGTGTGCCGAAATAGAAAAAAGCCAATAAAAGTCATGAAGTCCTCTTTAATTATATTAAGAAATAGTAAATTAATTTATTTCAGTTATTGGTCATTTACATTCATTTCAAGATATAACAAAATAATTGTAATTAATTATAACGCAAATTAGATAAAATCCAATCATTATAACCTAGTTGTTGTGTACAACGTTTTATCTAGAACCAAATGACCGTCAATGGGAAAAAAAAACCTTTTTTGGACTATACGAGTATAGATAGATACATACATAAAAGAAACGATGGATGGACTGTGTGGATGATATGAAAGGAGGTATCTCATGAGATGACAAGTAATAGAGAAGTATGGAAGAAGAAGACACGCTGCGCCGACCCCAAATAAATTGGGATATGGGCAAGAGAATGATGATGATAGATAGATACATATACAGGGTGTTTGGTGCATCGTGTGCCAAAATGAAATGGTCGACTGGGGGGGTCACCTGCTATCCTTTCAGCCCCCTAAACAATTCTCATGCCCTGTGGATTTTTTTTCATCGATTTTTTATTGTTTCATTAAAAAAATACCCAAATTTTACATTCAAATACAAATTTTTAAAAAAAGTATAAGTCGTAGACTCTAAATTTTAATTTTATTTAGATGTGTATTGTATTCCAGTACTTTTAAATTCAAAAGTAGTGACATTAGCCACTTAGTTTTTTTTTAATTAACTCGCAAAGTTTCGGACTTCAATTAACGCTGTCCATGTTACAGCTATTTACATGGCTATAAAAAAAAACTAAAAGCGACCGGGATCTTCCAACTCCCTCAAAAATTCTCTAGTCTATCAGCTTGCTAGTGATGTACCACATGCCATAAAAATCTTTTTACAACTTTGTGAATTCGCTAGAATTGTGAATTAAGTCACAAAAAATTAAATTCCAAATTATGATTTAGAAAAATATTTTTGCTTAAATGATACCTGAAAAACTTATTAAATCTGTTATCTCACTCTTAGAAGGTAAAATATGTCTCGTATCTCTTTTTTGGGGGAGAAAGGGGGGTTTTAGAAATAAAAAAAATGCATGCATGCAATGTTCCACAGTTTCCATCCCCATTGATCATACGTGAGGTTCCTCTATTAAGAGCCCTGACCACCGTCGGTTCCTCACCCTGTAACTGTGCTTCTATACATACAAATAATCTTAAACGTTTATTTGATAATTTCTTATTCCCTAAACCACATTAAGGGGGTAATTCTGAAATACTATCAAATTTAAACAACAACAAAAAAGCAGCATTTGTTAATGATTAAGTAGGTACTTACTTACCGTAATTTAAATTGATTATTTATGTCTTTTGTGACAACCTTCTGAATTTTGACGAGGATGCAAAACTACACCTTGTTTATTAGACGGCTTTGTTGGTCTAGTGGTCTTTAACATGACTGCTGAGCATGAGGTTCGAGGTTCGATTTCCAGTTCGGGCAAAGATTTATTGAGTTTTCTCTTCAGTAATTTTTCAGTAGAAGCCGGGCACAAATCGACTTAAATATACCAACCCTCCAACACTCCAACACTGTCCTGGCGATGGTTGCTCAGCGACTGCATTGCCCCTACGTAAGGCATTGTTGTAGCAGGCATATTGTTGATGCTTGATTTATAATTTTATATAGATTTTATGTCTTTTGAATATTATAGTTTCTGATTCTGTCATAACTTAATTCCATAATTTAATTCATTGTCCATCTAACTCTGTTTTTATTTTATTTTATTTTGCTCTGTGCCTTTTGACATTAATTGATTTCATGTCGTAAAGATATTATAATTTTGACTGCTGACATAGCTTCATTCTTTAATTTAATTCATTGTCATATTTCACTTTGTTTGGTTTTATTTTAATTATTATTTTATTTTTATTTCATGAATATTGACCAAAGTGTATTTGTAGTGTTGTGTAACT
Organism: Cerastis rubricosa; assembly: GCA_949152445.1. NCBI lineage: Eukaryota > Metazoa > Arthropoda > Insecta > Lepidoptera > Noctuidae > Cerastis > Cerastis rubricosa. The sequence goes on along the minus strand of OX424525.1, from coordinate 13,849,505 downwards.
AACATGGGTCAATGACCTGAAATAAACGAATCCTATTTTTTTTTTATAACTGGTAAAGGTTGGTTGTATTATCACGTACACATCTGCCTAACCCTTCGGGGTTTACAGGCGTCATGTTATGTTATGTTAAGATAGTCAAGTACCAAACTAAATTTGTAAACATCGGTAACTACCTCTTTGGGGACCACAATCGTGTATTATCAACTATTTGCGTAAATCTTATCAGCATGAATATTAGTAGAACATGCTCTTAATATTAAGTGCACACTTATATCCCAAATATTAAACGTATGTACGCTAATAACTTCATTAGATTTCGAGACACGAACTCATAATACGTCCGGGCGGGCGGATAAACTTAGGGCGGCCATCGCGCATCCTAATCACGCTGCTTCTAATTCTGCTAAATGCCGCAATTGACATAATTAATAATTTAACACTTAGAATTGTTTCGACGATAATGATGGCAGTTATAATATAATATATTTATGACCCAGATGGCGTTTATAAATTGTCATTTGAATTGAGAAACAATTTGTAGCTTGGTTTTAGCGCTTATGAAATGTGAATGGATTTAATGTGTATTAGAATTACTTACGAAGTCATTGAAATCATTATAAATGTTTTTAAATATTTGTTTGGAACGCGAAGGAATTGAAATACAAAAATATTTAAAGAATTTGAATTCTTTATTCCTTTTGCTTAATTTTTATTTATTTAATTTCAAGCTTTCTTGGGATTTGCTCAAAGCGTACAAGCGTACAACATGTCCTAGATATCAGTAGTATCCACAAACCCTTTTATTATAAAATCGCCTAATTCTTCAAACCAAGCTAGAAAATGTATTAATTCAGAAACAAATCTATTTCAGTAATTCAAATGAGCAGACAGCCTACTCTGCCTCCTAACAGATGAAATCAATATAGTTGGTCGAACCACACTATTTCTTATTCAGATTAGATTTAATTTACCTAAAAGCTGTCATAATAAAATTCAAATAAATATCGATCTTTCAGCTTTACAAATGCGGTGGAAAAAATATATCTACAAGTTGCCATAGATTATCTATATTCTAAATACATAATTGTAAAATAGAAAAAAAGTCTTTAACCAGGAGTAGGACAGAACAATCTAGGAATATAAAACATAATTATATAGTCAGAAAATAAACTATATGTAGTAATTATTATTCGACTAAATGCTTTTATCAAAGATTGTTTTGTATATTTATATAATGTCTGAATATTATAGGGAGTATGTTTAAATATTATATTTAATGTTACAAAAATATTGTACTTACTAAAAACGAAAAAATACGCGCCGAATAAATTACCTCTTCCCTTTTTTTAAGAAACGTTAAAAAATAAGTTTTGTTTTGTGTGACGTAGCTAAAAAGTAAAAAAAAAATACAAGTAACAAAGCCCGAAGTACTGGAATACAAAGAAAAGTTCATTCCATTGTTTCTCGAAAGTACAGTAATCGATGTGGTTGATGGCCCGTATCGACTAATTGTATCGATATGCACTGGCGCCCGTAGCAATTAATAATGAAGGCAATACACAATTAACCAACAGTGCATTCTTGAAACGAATTCTCCGATCCTCTGCAAGACTTTGACTGCCTGTGTTTTATTTGTGTGTGAAAACTGCGTAATATGTATTTACCTACACTAGTTGGAATTTTAAATGGAAACATATTGGTTACGATTTGCTTACGAACTTTGTAGGCAATCTAAGTATTGATATTTCTCCGCTGTAAAAATATATGCAAGCTGCTTATCTGCAAGAGAAGACGCAAGATGAATACGAACGCAGAAAAACGGTACTAAATTTGTATGAAATTTGATTTTCATACAAATTCAGTTCCATTTTTCTGGTAGATAGCATGTTTTCGCAAGAAATGGGCCAGTGACAAATAAATACCATCATAGTCTTTTCCCTTGAAAACCTGGAGTCTATTATTCGTTTATTTATAAACCATGATTTATTTCTAATGTTACCTCAAAGTTTACTTATAAAAGTTAATCTGCTCATTCATGTGCTATCGATAATTTCGAGCCCGTAAAACCAAAACGCTATCATGGAAAACTACAAAATCGGAATGCCGGCGGCGCGGTCCATGGAAAACATTTCCCTCAAAATTTTCCCAAAAAAAAAAACAATTTAATTTTAACTTTATTACTTCATGTTCAGAGATACATAACGTAATTGGGCTCGGTGTTATTGACGATACTTATTTGACGGGAAGATAAGTAACAGGAGCCTGCGGCTTACAAAAACCAATCATCCGGAACGTTGCAACAACAAACATGGTACTAATATACTTCCCTATGGCTTCCAATAACAAAATACTGCTTCGAATATAAGTTAATAACAACGTGAAGCTTTCTTGCTGGTTAGAAAGGTAAAGCGGGCCTGGAAAGGGAAGAAAGAATCATAAATATTGATGCTACCATTTTTTGCTTCAAAGAAACAGTCGATTCGAAGCAAGCTAAGAAGGGGAATTACCAGTACATTAAAGAAACGGCGAAGAGCGAGTCGGACTTGCGTACGAAAGGTTCCATAAAAAAACGCAAGACTTTCGGTATGGAACCATAAAACTAGCTAAAACCGTGTCTGCGCTAGTAACTAGCTACATGTCAACGAGTGTCCGAGTGACCCGTCGAGTTTGAAACAGCCTACTACAAGCCAGCTATCTGTACCGATCTATCGGCCAGGCAACCATTTTGCCCCAATTTACAAATTGCTACTCTAGCGAATGAACAACTTTTTCACTCACTGCCGTTTTTACGGTCTACGATAGTTGCAGCTGTGGCTTTTTATTTATTTGACGGTGACTTAATGTCGTAGGCATTTTCTGCCAGTCAACCTTTGGGTGATGTAGAGGCAAACAGGCTTTTTTGTTTGAAATTGAATGAATATTATATGGCGTTTAAAATGTTTAGTATTTTTAGTATACAGATGTTTGAAAAATAATAATAAGTTAATGAAAAAGTAAATGTCAACACACAACTTTGATTTCATAGTTTTGAACACAACAAATGTATGAAAATTAAAAAAAGTTACGAAATGGCATTGTTTTTCACTTGTTTTGCACATCTTTTGTTTAGTTGTCCAAACGGGAAAGTTACCAAAAGGGATGTAGCCCATTACACACGATGTCTCCCCACGCAAGTGTACCAGATCCGCGCACCAATCGCGCGCGTGTGTTAGGTTAGTCTACCAATATCGGAAAACGATATCCACATCTAAATGAAGACATTAACATTTGCAGAAAAAACCGGTTACAGAGCGAAACACGTTCGAAATTTCACAAATCCTCGGATATCGCTCTCGGTCGTTTGGAGCGGCAATCGGTCCTAAATGAGATTAATAAAGGCGCTCCAAATGTGGATCCGAGAGATTCGTGCACCTACGTTCCACAATTTATTATGTCTTTGACACTTTTGCGTTTAAGCCCCCCGCAGTTAATTCTGTTTGGGACGTGCTCGTTGGTTTAAATACATCTTACTTCAAAAATTACCTTATAATGTTTTGTGTTCATGCGAAGGTGGGTTAATTCGATTCCAGCACGTTTTGTTTTGGAAGAAATAAGAATTTTCCTTTCGTGATAAAAATGTGCAAACGCGGGCGAGATTTACATTTAAACTGTTGCACTTGCCTTCTTGATTTATGAGAGAGTTCTTTATCACCGATAGATATGGTGAGACGGTAAACATGGCTGCGGGTTGTTCGAAAGAGATACCGTGGCCCTGGAACACAAACGGCTAAGAAGGAACATGGATGGGTTTTAGTCAGTCAAGTCTGACACTCCCTTCCGCTCCGCCCAGAGCGGGAGAAGTCATTTGATGATTTCCCATCCTAAAAAATAAAAACAAAAGACGGTCGACGGTAAACATTCCGGTCCTACTTGTATACGACCAATACAAACACACATTAATGTAAATAAACACACGGCCATTCATTACCACAAGGTATGTGCTATCAACAGCATAAGGTATTTTCTCTTTACTTATCAATTATGAAGTTCACATTTCTTGTCATTATTTTTCTATGAAGTTCTACCTGACCTGCAGCAGGCATAGTTGGGGCGGCCATTACTTCGATTAAATAATTGCGGCGTAACGTACTGGTCATCGGTTATAGTGCACCATTGTATTAGGTCGCTAGCTCGAAGCCTGAGTGCTAAGTAAACCCAACGAGTATTCCAACTCCATGCAACAAAGTTCAACGACTTTTGTTGGACATTAAGCTTGACACACATACTCGTATATACTCTATTACCGATATCTAACACGAGAATTTATAGACTTGATAGGAGAGAATTATTTTTTCCCTATTTTATTTTTATTCACAAAAATACCACGCTATTCAGCCGTTTGTGGTCAAACAAAAAGCCGACTAAAAGCTAGACTAACGATTTATTGTTACGTACAAAAGAAAAACGTAGGTAACGTGTAGAATTTGAACACGTAGAATTTAGCTTGAACAGTAAAATGCAGTTGTTTTAGTCCGTCGCGTCGGCGTTGTTTGACAGTTAAAAGCAAAGTTCGGTTGTGATTTTTAGCGTGCTACACTGGCATGCAAGGTTTGTCCTGCGGGTGCAGGCTTAATTGCGTGTCAACACGCCAGTTATTGTTAAATTGATCGTCGCCTGGCCAGCGCGCTAGCTGAAAAGTACGTAAATGACATGGCATGAGCTTGGAACAATACGAAAATGTAACTCACTAGTCTATAACATATATAATGTAGTTTTGGTTGTTGAGAAACAATCGCAAATGGGCCAGTCTCCGCTACTAAGATGCCACTGCTGAGCTGCTCCACCTTGGAAAAGACAAAGAGAAATACTCAGAGTTTATGACTTACTTTCCGATATTGGCAAAGCACCAGAAAAAAAAGATGTCTTTAAAATAATTTAATTACATCTTCTTGTCAATTTTGTCACTCCTCGTAGCGTAGTGTTGCCTAGCGTAGCACTCCGTACACGAACTCACTTTACCATCAATCGTATTAACACTTTCTTGGAAAATGGACATGCATTGCTTTGGTCATTACTTCATTAGCCTTTCGATAGAAAGTAACAACATTTAAAATATGTCTGCCTTTTCTAGCCCTGTTACTGTCCGTGTCCTGTCAATAAACTCACTGTCTTCACCTTTTTACCTTTTACATTTCCGTCACTATCCGCTGCAGCATCGGCCGGAACCCATAATGTACGAACTATATTCTTTAGCCGGATCAACAGTGCTACAATAATGGAAAACTCTTCTTCGAACAAAAGCTCCCGTTATTACCTTTTAAAATAGTCTCTGAAAATCGGAGCATAGTTGCAATAATATGGGCGATTTGTTCGCCGGATATGGTGTAAACTTTTTGGATACTTCGGAAGAGGGTGGCATACTGGCAGCCTTCATTACCACCAGTGTTCGGTGGGGTCGGCCACCCGACGCGACGGTCCGGTGGCCGACCGGCCACGACAATAATACGCTATAACGCCTTTTATTCAATTCAACTCTTCGCTTTATGTGAGTTTAATCCACTTTCAAGTCATATTTGAATTCCGTTAAGCTTCGTGCTTCAGTTGTTTTAAAACGTTTACCACCTTTATTAAGAAGAAAATATCATTATGATATTCCAAGTTCCTTATTTTTCATTTCAAGTTAACATTTTAATCTCTATAACAGCGGGGCTTAATTGCTACTCTAAAAGCACTAAACTAATATATAAGTACAGTAAATTGCTCATTAAAAACAACAATGGCGCCACCTGCGTTTTGTGACTGTGTAGACTAGTACAATACAATACAAAACGGGTAACATTACAGAAGCTCTGCTAATTAGTACCCTACCGCGAAACGTTTGCGTATCGTAAACGGAATAGCAGCAAAGGTCAACAAATAATCTTATCAATTACAATGTGATCTTGTGTTTGTAAAAATAACTGAAGAAGACCCGTCTATGCTTCGTACGATTTTCACCAATTGACATAACATCGAGATTTGTTTATTTTATGTAAATTTAATATTTATGTAATAATACACATAAACCTTTCGGAATAAATTCTGTAAGTGATGAACACATCAAAATCATTTTCCAAAGTTAAGAAGAAAAGCTTGGTCATATCAACATAACATCGTCTCGGCTGTAATCCCTGAGGGGTTTACACGGGCTTAAGATTAAGTACTACCTGTCCATTACAACACATGTGATGAGAAATGAAAAAAATACCCCGACATTTTGCCAGCTATGTTTAAGAGCGTTTACACCGATTTGAATGAAACCTGGTGGCCTACCATGACGTCTTAAAACATTATTGGAACGAAGTTCCTTATCGCGCGTTGCGAAAGGGGGCTAGACGGAAAAAATTAAGACCAAATGAACATAAGCAGGAAACACAGGTCTAAACAGTTACTAAAAACATTTTGGAATGTCTTTAAAAAAAAGATAATTGGAAATTTCTGTTTCTGTAGATAATTTATAAACGGTCTAATTTAGCTGTAACATTATTTTTCGAAAATGTTTTTTTTTGTAACTTCTTAGACCTATGTATCCTGCTTATGCGAATGAAGTTTCATTAAAGTCGGTTTAGACATTTCGATAAAAAAGGACTTGAAAGTTCGTATGAAATGTCGTAAGGCGTAAACGCTCCTAAGTCCGATGTTAAAGAGGGTGAGTCTATTCCCATCAGCTAGGCACAAGTCCAACTGTGTGCTTTCTACTAAGAAATTCCTGATGGAAGAACCCAATAGCACTTTGCCCGACAGTCAACAAAAATATTGACACCAATTACCCTTTGTATTCAGAGCTGTAAATAATACAAGCACGCACGTATTTTGTTGATTGCAGGTAACTTATAGTGATCAAAAAGATGATAAGAATCACACGCGATGTTTTGTGACTGGTTTGCGTCAAGGATTAAATACCTATAGAATATAGATAGTCACAGTTCAAAGGCCTTCGCGGTTAAATGATAACTGTCGCTCCGGTCGATTTTTAGGTTAAGCCCTGCTTGCTTAGTTTGGTCCGAGGATGGGTGACCACCCATTACATACCGAGTTTCCTCCGTGCCTCGGAACGCACGGTAAGCTATCTTTACAGTCGGTAGATGTCAGTGTCCCAAAAGTCTGACAACCAGTCCTACTAAGGGGTATCCGGGTATCGTATAACCCAGTACGAACAGGGTTGTGGAGGTCAGATAGGCAGTCGCTCCATGTAAAATACTGGTACTCAGCTGCATCTGGTTAGACTAGAAGCCGACCCTAAGATAGTTGGGAAAAGGCTGGGATGATGATGATGATGAGATAGTCAGTTACTTTACCTCTGACATAAACCTTATAGCAACCAGAATAAAGGTCACTGTATTTCAAAATCAGAGTTAAAAATAAAAGGACAGTATGTAGAAGGAGTATTTGTGAGAAACAAGTTGAACATTTTATTAAGACCAGAGTCGAGTCTGATGGCACGGTTGGCGCAGTGGTTGAGCGATTGGCTGCTGCGCTTCGTGTCGCGGGTTCGATGCCCACCCGCAACTATTATTTGTTTGACCTACAGGTAGTTGTTCCGGGTCTGGCTGTTTGTGTACGTGAGTTTAAATGTTAGTAAATGCACCCACGAAATATGAGAAATTCGTAGTGGGGGCAACGTAAGTCTGAGTTGACGAATTTCATTCACACAGACTTATGTCACGCGTGCCTCCCAGTATCAAAAAGGGGGCCTATCTCATCACGTTGAGTGAGCCTAGGTGACCACAGAGGCATTCCCATCTCAGATGTATTTAGTTCGCCAAATTGCATGATTTTCCGACGGTCGTCAGAAGCTCGTTAGGCGGAGACAGTAAACTGAATGCATCTTTCCATACCTACAATATCTATTCAACGTACGTCTTGCAGTTTCAGCTAACTCATCTATACCTACTAAGATCATACCTTCTTATTTTTTAATTTTTTTTAATGGGAAATCATCAAATGACTTCTCCCGCTCTGGGCGGAGCGCAAGGGAGTGTCAGACTTGACTGACTAAAACCCATCCATGTTCCTTCTTAGCCCTTTGTGTTCCAGGGCCACGGTATCTCTTTCGAACAGCCCGCAGCCCAACAACCCGCAGCCCCTAATATCATAACTGAAGAGGTAAAGTTTGTAAGTTTGTATGTATGTATTCGGAACTTCGGATCCGATTCCGAAAACTCTTCTCCTAATTGGAAGCTACATTATCCTCAAGTATTTTATGCTATATTTTAATCATTTCCATGGGATCATTCCTAAGCAAAAGCTAGATACTAATTTCAACACGGTAGGTATACACTAGTCGGGAATTTAATATTTTGAAATGAAAGCCTCCCACCCGTCTTCGCTGCCAAGACACAGCTATAAATTACGTAAACTTAATAAATTGATAACTGTTCTGTGTTTATGCTTTCCAATTAATTTCGTTGCGGATCCATTTCGTTGTTTGAAAAAATATCAAATGAAATGTAGGCATTGTCAAGATCTTTTGATTTTATTTTTCCTCTTCATTTGTCCACCATTCATTAATACGAGTTTCCTGAAAATCAATATGGTTGTCTGATGATCTTAAACAATTTTGATTTATTTTAAACAATAATTACAGTACCTACGTACAATCACTCTATGTTTATCGTCTCAATCATCAGCATCTAAACCAGCCAAAAGACGTCACCGTATAAAAACCGGTCAAGTGCGAGTCGGACTCGTGCACGATGTATTCCGTACCATTATTTATAAAAAAAAAACGAGGAGCTCGTGGCTAAATAATAACAGCCGCATGGGTCGATCTTTAAGGTTAAGCTATGCTTGCCGAGGTTGGTCCGTGGATGGGTGACCATAATTATAAAACGAGTTTCCTCCGTGCCTCGGAAAGCAGGTTAAGCCCGTTGGTCCCGGCTGTCATTTGTAGATCTTTGACAGTCGTTACGAGTAGTCAGAAGCCAAAAGTCTGGCATCCAGTCTTACCAAGGGGTATCGTATTACCCAGTTACTGGGTTGTGGAGGTCAGATAGGCAGTCGCTTCATGTAAAATACTGGTACTCAGCTGCATCCGGTTAGACTGGAAGCCGACCCCAAGATAGTTTGGGAAAAGGCTAGGCAGATGATGATATTTATAAAAAAACGAGCAAAAAAATCACTTTTTGTTGTATGGGAGCCCCCTTAAATATTCATTTTATTCTGTTTTTATAATTTGTTGTTATAGCAACAAGAGAAATACATAATCTGAAGAAATTTCAACCGGCTAACTATCACGGTTCATGAGATACAGCCTGGTGACAGACGGACGGACGGACGGACAGCGAAGTCTCAGTAAAAGCGTCCCGTTTGACCCTTTGGGTACGGAACCCTAAAAATCAGCTGTCCAGTCACACAGATTTGGGTCGAGTAGGTATTGAAGTTTTGTACTGGAAGCGGATCCCATGGAGAAAGTTGTTCAGTTTGATGTGGTACATGCGGTACCTATAAACTTCTTCAAGAACCAATTTATTTAAAAAAAAACTAGCTGTCCGGCGCAACTTCGTTTGCGTCACATTTTCCCCGTTTTCGCAACATTTTTCATTGCTGCTCCACTCCTATTGGTCGTAGCGTGATGATATATAGCCTATATCCTTCCTCGATAAATGGGCTATATAACACTGAAAGAATTTACCAAATCGGACTAGTAGTTTTGGAGCCTATTCAATGCAAACAAACAAAACAAACAATCAAATCTTTCCTCTTTATAATATTAGTTTAGATTTAGATAACATTTTTGGCCCTTTTATAGATTTTTTTTTATAAAGGGTGTAAAATCACCTTTAACGAAGCTGAGAGACCATTACCTGGAAACCGTCTGGTTAAGTTCGAACTTTGACCTTCAATATCTCCATATTGAAGGTCAAAGTTCACACACAACTTTTTCTCACGTTTTTAATATATGTTTGAATGTTATTACTGAATTTTAAATTCCCCATGACCCCCTATAGTGTTGCAAGCACAAGTACCAAATTTGCGTATGTTGCATTACGCGCTACCGTAAACAGCAACTTTTTTCCCCAACAATTAAAGATTCCCAAAAATCATTTTGCTCAGGGGTACTTGGTCGACAGCTAGGTGGTGGATCTTTTTACAGCACGTATATGTTGCTCCACATAGGTATGTCTCTACAAGTGAGTTTCCTTTGTCACGCAGGTCGCGCGATCGAGCGGGTGTGCGCGGGCGCAGACGGCGCGGGCATGGTGTCGTCGGCGCGCGCGCTCCTCGCAGCCGTCACCAGGGTGCTGCTCCTCGCTGACATGGTCGTCGTGCGACAGCTACTGCTGGCTAAGGATAAGGTAATTCTAATCTTTTAATGAGTAACAGGGATAGCATTGCGAAATTTGATGAGTCCTGACTATGTAGATACTTCAGTGCAGAGAGCAAAGGGCGTTGCACACCTTGTTTTCTTTTCTTATAACTCGAATTTACCTTAGTCATTTGCGCCAACCAACCACAGTAAAAATCTGCGTGCATCACATAATCTTCTTTTTCAATATCCCTCTCACCGCACTTGACTTCATTCACTGTTCTAGATTCGTTCAATCTCTCTGTCCCAAGGAAATCAGGATGGGAACGTCAAAGTTCGCAAGCACAATCGCTAGAAGCTAGCAGTATCTTCACGTCATTAACGTGTTCCTATTGTTGCTATTATTTGTTTTTGAGAATACAGGTTGATTTTTTATGTATGCGTGGAGGGCTAATTTGAAAACGAGCTACCAATATTGAATTTTCAAAAATCCACGGCAATGCACGTCCACATGAAAAATTTCAACCTGTATTTGGTTATTAATTTTTGTATGCGAGGTCAAACTTAATTAGCTAGTGAAACATCGCAGATCTCATGGGTGTCGATAAACCTAAACACAATAATATCATCTGTCTCTACTTCGACCTAAGGTTGACTTGTAGAAATTACCTATGGCATCAAGTCTGCCATTTTTCCTCATTTGTGTGCTGCTCATGCTGTGTGTGTTTATGTAAAAATAATCAGATCAGTGACAACTGTGACCACCTAATAAGGCTGATTATACCGTCGTCGTACAACTTTTCGGTACCTACCAATAATAACTTTGTAATCCGTTATCTAATTATACGTAGGTTTATATTAACTTCCTAATCCGAGGGTAAGCGATTAATGGACAAAGTTATATGGAAATGCCATCCACCCGAATTACTCGTAGATCAACGTTCCACCTCCGAGCTTCGTTCCGAAGTGAGGCCTTGACCTATTTGCCGGGTCGATAATATTAACGGTAAGTACAGCAGATTATTTATTTGTAAACACAACATTGCAGAATTCTATGCGGTACTCAAAGAGGCTACTATTGTACTGCACAAATGTGTAGCAAACGCGGTTAAACTGTTTCGTATCCCATGAGGCAGGTACATTTCTATTAGAGTATTACGAAACTTTGAGAGATAACTTCGTCCTTACGGTCCGTCCGTAGTTAGTTGGCTATGTTATTGCGTCCGGGCGCGGCAGTTCCGTATTCTTTTGCCTCCTTCTTTGTGTTGCGTTCATTGTCTTTGTTATTGTGTCTTTGTTTCGTGTTTTATGCTACAGGTGGCGCGTTCCCTGGACCGGTTGGAGTCGGTGTCGAACTTCGCGGAGTTTGTGCGCGCGTTCACGGAGTTTGGCGGAGGTATGGTGGAGCTAGCGAGGCTGACGGCGGAGAGACGAGCAGACCTGCGCGACGAGAGGAGAAGAGCACAAGTAGCCGCAGCAAGAAACGTTCTAGAACGGTCAACTCTCATGCTGCTCACCTCCTCCAAGGTATATTATTAATTTTATTATGTACGACCCACTCAACGTTTATTCAATCAACATTGCCTTAAAACGGAACCTCGTTAGCAACTCTCGTTAAAAGGTCAAGGAAATTACACATTCAATCTAAATGCAGCCACGGAAATAGGTTAATTGGTATTTTTGGTTTCATTACAACTTTGGTACACAAGCACTTTTAAATCAACACGTCGGTTACAAAGTTCTCTTACGTTAATTAATACACGAACTTACAACCCAATGCACTTGCCAAATACGTAATTTGCGCGACTAAGGGTCCCAGTACCGACGTAAAAACATTATTAAATTATTTTACCCTATCAGTAAGGCAGACAGCACCTGCTCTCTTAGCACGTGTATTCAATCTGAGAGGCCGTAACTCCACATTAAAACCACTGAACCTGATTGCTAAATTAGATTACACTCTTGAGCAATCATTGGATTGAAAAGCCCTCAACAAAACACCTTGATGTACGGGCACGGTATTATTTTATTAACATCAATGAACACTAACAGTAATAAATTAACAATCCGAGTGTCCGTTGAGTCCCGTGGTCCCGTAAATTAGCCCTGTCGCTTGGCCGGCACCACTCCTCCCATCAATTATGTAGGTTCCAAACCCAATTCGGAACCACACAGCGATGTTTGTGACATCAGGGTTTATGGACACCCATTTCTCATATGTTTTATAGTCAAAATTGTACTTATAACACTGTCTGACAATGCTATTACCAAGCTACAATTAAATTGTAAATTATGGCATCGCTTCGTCAGCAGTTATCTAGTCATTCGAGTGGTTGTCTGATTTAGATGACGCTGTTTTGCCAAAACCGCTGTTGTTCGTGAAGGCATACGACTTTACTGACTTGAAAACTCTATGTATAATATGCTCTATAAGTTATAAATCTCGCCATGTGTATAAAGGTAACTAAACGGATACAACTCACAAGATGCTGCTATAAAATCATTCGTCTCTTAAGAAGATATCAGAATTGTTTTCGTGTTTTAAAGACCTTTTATCGTAACCCAACGTAAACACGACTGGGCACTTTTATTTCCTTGGGGCTTAAGAAATAAAATATCCTAAGTGCCCAGATTACGCAAACTTTTGAGGGAGCGGTTTTATAAGGAGAATCTGTCTTTGTCCAAGATACAGGTCAGTTGCTAAACTAAAAAAAAATTGCTAAGGCGCGTGCTATAATATAGAGGGTCTATTCTAAGATCAGCATTCATATTAACTTACTACTTACTTTACTACTTTACAGAATTTGATCCTTATTAGCGACACAATTAAATTGTGGAATAGTACAGTGCATGTCTTTTTTAAAAAAAAAACAGTGTTTCAGTTCCTGGCTAGGAATATTGATTTTTCAAAAAATCCAATTATACTGTTTTAGTTTTCATTCAAATCGGGTTCGAGACTGCTTTAAGTATTTTTCGCTATTCCTCATTGTTTGGGATTTGGCGATCCACGCCCACTTGAAAATTCAGTATATTGGTGGTGTCAAGTGTGTCATGAGTAGGGTGAGTGAACAATCGCAGTCAGCTGTGTAATGGCAAAGCTAGCAATTTGTCAGCGCTTCCGAGCAAGTGCCAGCGTGTGGCGCGCCGATGCCTCGCCAGCCATTCACATGACATATTTACAAGACTTTTCATTTTTCCGACGTTCTATAGGGCATAATAGAAATAACTGAAATTCCCTCCTTTCCTCGGGAGTTGTAGTTGATATTATTGTGAAAGTTATTTAAAATTATGAGGTTTTTAGTTATTTCGATCACAGCTTGTATATAAGATGTCATAAGCCAAAGTCAAAAGTCAACATTATTTATTTGTAGTAAATGTGGTACAAAAGATAGAAAAAATAACAGTAGGGCAATTAAACATTTCACCATAAAAATGGCTTGCAAAAATTAATGAATAAGATGCTAATTTTAACACAACACCCAAATGAAAACATTCAATTAGGAAACTAAATAAAGTATGTTTTAATTTTATACACTCAACACAAAACCATGCTGTTAGATGTTTTACATTGATGAAAATTTAACACTTTTAAAAGCACGTTGCAGGACGTATTTCATGAAAAAATGATTGAAGTACAACAATTTAATCATTCGCCACTACACAAGTTTTCAACTGCTATGGTGGCAGTTTCCGACGCCCTCCTTCAGAACTATGCACACTTGCTCAGTATTCGTGCCCTGTCGTATTGGTACTCCGCAAAGTAATCTATATTGAGTGTGAACTATTCTAACATATCAAATAATGGGTACATAAATGTGCTTTTGTAATGTCCGTGTACTGTTGTTCATATTTGGATCAATACTATTCGCAGAAAGCGACCGAACAAATATAGGCCACCATAATAGCACTGACAACTCGCCATTACTGCTATTAACAACTAAACGATTGTGTGAACGGCATACAAGTGCAGTTTTGATAGGGATTGTTGAAACCGCACCCGACCGGAACACGTCGTGGACGATGTAATTACGTGATGCTTTCAAGTTAAATCTGTTTGAACTGAATATAATAATCAAGATATTTCGAAATGCTCGATTGTCATGATTATGTGGTCATAATAAAAAGATTCGTTTAATGTCAATGATCCGAAACGTATGCAAGGTCAAATTGATTAGCTAGCCAAACTTCACAGACGTGATGGGTATCAATATATTTACAGGACAAAATAAAAAAGGTGAAGGTTTTTTGGGGTCAGCCATCGCTTGTAGTAGCTCGTTGTTCGGATCGATCTTCAAGGTTTGCCGCTTAGCTTGCCAAGGTTGGTCCGTGGATGGGTGACCACCCATTATATACCGAGTTTTCTCCGTGTCCCGGAAAGCACGTTAAGCCGTTAGTCCCGGCTGTCATTTGTAGTTCTTTGACAACCGTTACTGATGGCCCGAAATTCACAACCTGATACCAAGTGTTATCGTTCATTGGGTTGTGGAGGTCAGATTTGCAGTCGCTTCATGTAACATACTGGTTTTACCCGCATCCGGTAAGACTGGAAGACGACCCTAACCCTTATATATTTAGTTATATAGTTATTACTTAAATAGTTGAGAAAATCCTAGGCAGATGATGATGATCGTGTGTAATGTTAAATATCATACGATACAAGATATATGAATGAATCTAACTTGTGCACAAATCAAATAGAACCGCAATACTGTGCGTGTTTTACCATCTTTGTAGGTAGGTTGGTAGAGTTCACATGTGAAATTTACTACCCTCCTGGTTAACTGCCGCCTTTTACGACCCACTGTTAACTGATGGGGTTCCATTCATAATAGAGATGAGTTGGTCTAGTGATCGCCAACGCGATTGAGGAGCATGAGGTCTTTGGTTTGATTACTCGGTTGGATAAAGAGTCTTATTGGGTTTTCCATCAGGAATTTCTCAGTAGTAGCCATGGAGTCTGGTTTCGTGCACGGTTAATGGCAATAGGCTGGCCCCCTATTACGTGGGACTTAAACACAACTGGCTAAATATGGGTGTACTATTAGGTACACTTCTAGGTGCCTCACTCTTCGGGGATTCTAAGCGTGCTTTTATTTACGTAGTTCACATGTGAAACTCCTGGTTTACTCTCGCCCTTTATGACCTACGGTTAACTGATGGGGTTTCATTCATAGTTGAGACGACTTTTCCACCGCAGTAGCTTTGTGTTCAAACGAGCCAAATATTTGTTCAAGACAGACATGCCTGCGGCTCCCGGCCGACACGTTGGCTCGTAAAAACTGCAAGAGATATAAAAGCCAAAATAGTCTTACCGTTTATTCAGATTTCTATGGAGTATCGTATAGAACTTTGTTGTTTTTTATAATACCTACCTCTTTTTTAAATACCGTACAGGGTGGGCAGAATGTTATTGGGTTTAGCCATCAGGAATTCCTCAGTAGCAGCCACTGAGTTTGTATTTGTGCCCGGTTTATGGCAATAGGCTCGCCCCCTATTACATGGGACATAAACATAACTGGCAAAATGTGGGTGTACTATGTAAATTAGGTACATATCTGACTTACCCTTCAGAGCTTGCACGAGTGATGGTATTAACCAAATATTTGTCACCAACAGACATGCATGAGGCATCCAACAAGCGCGTCAGCACGGGAGAACAGGGACACGGTATTCTGTCAGATGAGAAGAGCCATGGACCTGATACACTACGTGGTGAGGGACGGCCTCCCAGGACACGAGGAGACCAGCACACACGAGGTTTGATATCACACTCCTATTCTTTACTATATACCTATTCTCTTATGATTAGGAAGACGTGCCTCATCCAATGAGGTAATGATATGAATAGCCCCAATAACAATGAAATATAGCTATACAAATACTTAATCGCTAACATAAGTCATGCAAATCCCGAGTTTCTTTCCATCTTTTTCTCTTACCTAACAAGAACTGAGCATAACTGCTGAAAAGAACAAACAAAAAAATTACACAATGAGAATTATGTTAACACGGAACATTTTACGGCTTCTGGTAATTGATACCAGTAAAATGGTGAAAAGTTTGACAATATATTCAAGCAATCCTTTAGAAAACGTACAGCAACTCAATAAAACCTCAGAGAAGCTTTTATGAAAATGTAGGTAAGGGCGTAAATTGCGCGGCACAGTTAGGCGTTCGGCTAACAACAATAGATGCAGTAAATAATGTCCACAATGCGTGACTTCAAACACCGAATAGTCTGTGTCGTGTATTCCAGCGGGATTCGAGAACAATCCCGATTCACGAATGTATGCCTGCGGTTGAATTAATTATGTTTACGATCATACCTTATTGCTTAATCACAATACCCATAGGCCATGTGCTAGCATTCGGTGTTAGATCACTGTTTAATT
The DNA here is from genome assembly GCA_949152445.1 of Cerastis rubricosa. Classification (NCBI taxonomy): domain Eukaryota; kingdom Metazoa; phylum Arthropoda; class Insecta; order Lepidoptera; family Noctuidae; genus Cerastis; species Cerastis rubricosa. Next base: position 13,832,846 of record OX424525.1, on the reverse strand, counting down.
CACGGTGTTTCGTTTTAGGTTAAAGTCGGTATATTGTCCTTATTTTGTTGGTAAGGTATCTTGCACAAGTCTTACCCTTGACTTTTGGTCTTTGAACTATCGGAATAAAAGTATCATGGTCTTTGAATGGTCAATGATAAGAACCATCTCCGTAACTAGATAAGAAACAGACGTTCCATTCAATAAAATCAGGTCAAGTCAGGTGTTTGTCTTTATGACACTAAGCTACAGCAAGTGTTGGTAGATTTGTTAGCTCACACGACTACCAGGGAGATAACTTGGAACTGTCGTACAATAAAGTCTCCAGTTTTTTACGTGGTATCTAAAAAAGTAAAAGTGAAAAATAAATAGTAATTCCCTAACCACCCGAGAAAAGTAGCACATTATTATCCAACTCTGAGTACATATGACAAGATTATGAGCACAATGATGAGTCTATAAATATGTATGGGTACGAAATATGAATGAACCATTTTCGAGCGTAACAAGTACTAAGTCAACCAGCATTCGATAGAAATTAACATTTTTCATTACCAATTTGGATAATAAGAATTTGGATAAAAATAAGAAAAGGATGTCAGATTCTTTGAAGTTCTCATTGTAAATGCAGCTTATGAAAATAAGACTTGGGAGCTTAAGTTAGCTCCCAAGTCCTATTTTCATAAACTAACGAAGTTAAGCTTAATTTAAAAACTTTCTTTTTCTTTAAAAAAAATCCATCGTAGAACTATAAAACTTTCAGCATTTAAATTCAGACAAAAAAGAAGTTGAAACATTTTACGAGGAATTGATAGATTTCACAGATACCCGAGTTTTTGTGACTACAGAAAGGGAAGCGAGCTTCAGCGGAAAACCAGAATTTCACGCGAGCAAAACCAAATATTAAAAACCGGGTCACACTGCAACTGCACTGTTTGTATAATCGGTATAAAAAGACCCTTAACGGATCCGAAAGGCACTTGTTTTTCACCCCATTTTATGTCCTGGGCCATACCGGGAACTTTCTAGTTACGGAGATAATGAAGGTCTTTCCAATTTTCTCACAAGTTTTAAATGTTTAAAGATAAATCCCGTTTGTTCGAGTGCGTTACATTGAGTCCTACTGTAAACCTTGATTTATCAACCTAAATTAAAAGTCGTTTCTCAGCAATCATTTCTGCGTAGAGTTGTTCAGTTTGTTGCCTACAGAATGCTTGGTTGACGGTTTTGTGGAGGGTCCGTTTACACCTTCTATGATGTATAAAATATCGCTTGAGGCTATGTAAGCCAAGAAGCCATTAGGTAAGGTGCTACCAATGTAAACATTTACCGACTACAACAAGTCATTGTCCAAACATACTAAACAAGTTTAGCGGAGCGACACGAGCCACTAAGCACGTTCCGGATGGTAGTCAATGCACGATTCAGGAAATTTTCGCGACACTCAATACTTAAATAGATCACATATCTTGCTGAAATATTCCTGATATAGACTCGAAATGAGCATTTTCTCGAGAAGTGATATAGACACATTTCTATGCTAATGTTATTAGGTTTATATCTAAGATAGCTAATGTTTTTAAGTCCCAATAAAAAAATACTACTGAATAATGCTGAATGTTTTGGAGCTCATAATATTATGTAAATACGAGTACACTACACGTCATGAATTATATTATGTATTAATGTCGTTTCCTAAAATCAAGATTAGAATGACAACAAAGGTTAAAAATGCTTTTCTCAGTGAAAGTGTTGCGCTACCTCATAGCTCGATGTTCGAAGTGTTACAGCACTACCTAACTAGTGCTGTATTACATGAGACACTGGAGAGGCTTCCGCACTCGGCCGCACTCCGGACTCCGGGCTCCGGATAACATATGTACAAACTAACGGAGAAACTGTCGCAAACTTTACCCAGCTGATTGCACAGATACACACCTACTGTAAAAATGCGAATTACAGAAGGATTATTATGTTATCTTTGCAAAACTAGGAAAATATTTTGTGTTCTAGATTTTTCTAAAATAAAATAATGTTGCAGTTACAAGATCTGATCTTGTAAACTTAACTTGATGAAGGAAGAAATCATTTCAAATTAATTAACAACACACAATTTTATGTTAAGATAAATTGATCATACTAGTAGTGAAAACATGCCTGCTTACTACAATATCGGAAAACATACGCATAAAATACTTAGACTTAGTGATGAATTTTCGGTGTGATGCCAAACGTAAAAAATGGTATCCTAAACTACGTTTGTGTCGAAAAAAAAAATTTGGTTTTCCACTGGATACGCGAAGTGTAGAACTGATCCTCTTTCGGATGATTTCACAAATTGGTCTTAGATGTGCGGGTAGATTTCGAAACACATCCTCAACGGATTGAATCGATCGAAGGAGAGCGAATAGAAAAGTAATTTAAAAATGATTGTATCGGCTGAGCAGTGGGCTGTAGCGAGCGATACTATCAGTACGCTATCGCGATGGCCAGTCTTCTCTCTCGAAGCGACGTGAGACTCTTGCGTGTTTGTACTAACGTAACCAGATCTGTCAGCTCTTTCAATGTCCGAAGACTCAGCGCACTACTCCACTACATGAATAAGTTTTGCAACTTCACAAAACCCCTTGATTCATTATTACAATATAACGTCAAATACGTTTTAATCGTTGCCCCATACTAGGTTTCTTATAGGTAAAAAAAAGATAAAAAAGAACAAGTTTCTTAGGTTCGATTCCCAGAATTTTTACTCTGTAGATTGCAAACCTTCTAGTGATAACACTCCCAGGTGTGTTCTAAGGGCAGATTGGAATATGTATGTTGTGTATATGTATGTATGTGAGTCCCCTGCCCATTAGATCTGACGATTATGAATTAAAATGATCTCGAATTAAAATTCTTTAGTCTGTTATATTTGCTTAATTGGTTAACCCGATCCAAAATTATGTTACTGCAATGCAATGCAACAAGTTTACTAACACTGTTGAGAAAAGCATGGGAATCTTAACACTTTTTGTTCATAGTAATCGAGATTTATTCTAACTCATGTGTTTATTGTTATCGAGTTTTCATATCTTCCACTGCAGCACTGATTACTTTGACTGTCAGCTACTCTGCTGTGCTGTGACACTTTCTGATGCGTATTCTTCGAACATAAACACTCTTTTATTTCTTTTCTTGTAGATGAAACCTTTCTCGGATAGTCATGAACAGGTATAACTTTATTGAAAGCAGGTAGTCGAGTGCATTCATTTTTATGTAAGAACTTATTGTTACTGTACAAAATAAGCACTAGATTGTTCTCTATTATGCTTTATTTTTTAATAACGTTTTGTGAATTTGTATGTTTAGTACCTACCTCTACAATTTGCTTCCTCATACTTTATTGGTATTGTGAAATCATTTTCTTTTTCAAATTTCTTTTTTTTAAGCATTATTCAATTTAGTAAGTGGAATAATGTATTTGATTGCTATCAATATCTACTCTAGTCTCTATTGTTTTCGTTTATATTTCAGGACTTCTTTTTAATTGGACTTGAGGAAGCATTGAGTTTTTAAACTCGTATACAATAAAAAGCACCTGTATCTTATAAAAGTAGCTGTAGAATGTAACGATCAAAGAGTTTTTTTTTTAACTCGTCACTAAATTCTGCTAACGATCACGCTCCAAATCAGCTTAGCTATAAAAGCCTGGCTAAGCTTCCCGCTACCTAATAACTTTATAGGTACGTATATGTATACTAACTTTCGGCGATTATGTCGTATTCCAAACTAAGTACCTCCTAGAGCTCGGCAGGGGTGAGTAAAAATGATGTAAAGCCTGCATAAATAATTATGAAGTAGGTATGTGATGTAGACTTCAAAAGTGATAGTCGTTTACGCTTATTAGATAACATAGCACTAATTTCTTTCACTAATTAATACATTCTTAAAAAATCGTTTTCACTTTAATCGAAGCTAAAAAATTCACTTAATTTCTGTACCTTAGGTACCTACTTAGTTGTCCCGTGATAAGATAAGTGTAAGCCATGCAAGGTAGGAACTTTTTTTTTCAATATTTTGAAGTTGAAGATTTTATGTGTAGATTGTAATGTGTGGTAAATGTATAGGCTGCCCAGTGGGAGGCGGGCACTGCCCTGGGCGCGCTGCGCGGCCTGACGGGGCAGGTGCGCACGGCGCGAGCGCGCGGGGGCGCCGACCTGCCGCGCCGCCGCTCGCTCGCCTCCACGCTACGCGCGCTGGTCGAGCGCACGCACGACTTCACTGACTCCGCCTACACTTCGCACGAACATCGACAACGGATACTAGCCCTCGCCGAAAGGATAGCTTATGAATTAGAAAGATTAGTTGCCGTCGCCGTATCGCTGGTAAGCTACCACTGTTACCTTTAATGATCATCTCGTACAAAGATTTTATTTAGTATGATAAATTCAGGAAGAGCAAGGTGCCAACGGTACTGCGACGGCGCTGGAGAGCGCGTGCACGGGCGCGACCAGCGCCGCGTCGGACCTGGAGCGCGCGCTCGTGGCCGCTGCGCGCGACCAGGCGCGAGACCTCGCCCCCCTCGCTGACGAAGCGAAGAGACTCGCCGCCGACCTAGCATATATAGGTAAACAAGCAGGTATAGAGTATTGTCCTAACTCACAATATTAACACCTTGCATGACCATTTAACAGCTTCTTCACCAAAAACTCCGATGGCTCCGTTTAAGTTGTGTTTTATGAATATATTCGTAAAGTGATTCTATAAGAGCAACATAATATTTTCCCTTCCAGCTAGTTCCTGTGGTGAGAGAGAATCAGAGAGACTGCACAATATAGCCAGCCGGCTCCATGAACAATTAGATCACATTATAGAGGTAACTTCTTGAATCTTAACTAGTAAAAATCAACACGCACGCATAGAACTGACATACGTGTAAGTATATATTTTAATCAACAGGTTTGCAAATTACTCAGGCATATAGCTTTGTCGGAGACTCTGCAAGTGAGTGCAAAGTTTGCGGAAATAAACCTTAGGATATACGGTCCGCAAGTGGTAACGGCGGCGCGGACGTTGGCGGCGCACCCGGGCAGCGTGGCGGCGCGCGAGAACCTGGACGTGTTCGTGGACATGTGGGCGTGGCTGCTGGCGGACGCGGCGCGGCTGGCGCACGAGCTGCTGCAGCTTACGGACGACCGCCCCGACAAGCAGCAGTACAGCAGTCTGCCCCGGCCGGGAGTGAGTACTGCACATGCACCAAGTCAAACCTTCCCATTTTTTAGTATAAGCAACTATTTTACAATACCCGCAATTGTGCAATAAGATTTTGTCTGCAAAAAATCTTAGCGAAGACTCATATATAACTCATAACCCCCGTTATTTTATTTAGGCATTATAAATGCAAAAAATCCGAATGCGCAAAATGTGTGTCGCAAAATAAATTTTTGACTGCTCTGACAGTCAAAAATTTATTTTGCGAAAATCAGTTTTAGCTGATTGATATTGAGTAAAGTTTTCGTTTCACTTGGATTTATGCTTAGATAAGATTACATTTTTTCTTTGCTAAAATATTTATTTTCAAGAATTACGTATGATCATTATTTCTCGAGCTATGAAAGATATAGGTGAGAAAAGTTGGAGATAACGGCGCATTTTTGTCGCCTTAGACGATTTTCTTGAGCATAACCATCTTTCTCACACAAACATAGACACAAATTTAGTACAGAGTAAGCATTCAACCGGTTTCTTTTTTGGTAGAATTGCCTAAAATGGATATTATTATTATAATAGATATTTAATTTACGGCGTTCGTGCCGTTCACGTAAATACCTAATTTTAACTCCATTTATTCATAGAAACATGGGACGACAAGCAAACCTTTGAAAGCGGTAAGGCTGGATTCTGACGAGCAAGCGAAGATCGCGAAGTCTGGTTTAGAAATGAAAATGATGTCCTCTGAAATGGATGCCGAGACTGAAAAATGGCAGGGCGCAGCTGCCGACGAAAACAACGATATTGTGAAGAGGTAGGGATCACTAATATATTAAGTAGGTAAACGTTTCATATGTCTTCGGATCTAACGTAACCTTCATAAATTACAGGGCAAAAAATATGTCTTCCATGGCCTTCGCTATGTACCAATTCACAAAAGGTGAAGGCCGTCTAAACACTACTCAAGACCTCTTCACACAAGCGGAATATTTCGCGGAGGAAGCCAATAGACTTTATAAAATTGTGCGACAATTTTCTTATCAGGTAAACGAACAACAAGCATGCAAAAATTGAACAGTAAAATGGTCGTATGTATCTATCATATAAAATATATTTTAAGGTACCCGCGGGAGCAACGAAAAAAGAACTACTAGAGCATCTTGATAAGGTTCCAACGTATGTGCAACAGCTACAATTCACAGTGAAAGAGCCGACGGTTGGGCGCGCAGCCACCTTCAGCAAAGTAGACAACGTTATACAGGAGACCAAACACCTTATGAACGTTATTAGTAAAGTCGTCACGACATGTTTCGATTGCGCGAACAAGGTGACCGCTCATTCCTTACATCTCTTTGACTATACAATTATATTTTTCAATTTCTTTTTCGAGCAACACATCGCACATTTTTACAGATTAGTAATATTTCTAGGAAATGTAAAGATTTTAGTGCATTGGAACATAATGTTCCTTAGGTTCCTTTGCCGTGGGAGGCCCGTGTGGGAGTGGTAAAAAGGCACCAGAGTGTTGCACCTGTTAAGTACTTTAAAGATTATATTTCATTCGTGATTGTTAGAGTTTCGGGAAAACGGTGAAACATTGTGATTAAATTGCGAGATTTATTCTTTGTTGCAAATCAGAGTTATCTTGAAGAGACAGTTTTTATAATTCTCGTACCGAAAACTAAAAAAAATGCTTTAATTATATTTTAATTAAAAATTAAACAAGAATAAATCTCATTAGTTAATTAGAATATTAGTTTTATACGTATAGTAATAGAGCAGTTTAAATAAGAAATACCCCACTTTATTTATTTACAGTTACTTAATTGTTGTATTTATTTTTATATTTTTCCTTCCTCCATGCACCGGGTGGTTCCGTCCACGCCAGGGTCTAATTCCGCTGGACAAAGCCATAAACAAAACTTCAACACAGACGAGAGACGCCTCGGTCTGTCTCTATGTTGCACCCTCATGTACTCGTATCATATCACCGTATTCATGTATCTATGTTTTTTCTGTGTAACCGTAGTTTACATGAGCATGTTAATTATAATCATGTGCCTACGAAAATATTTCTTCATGAATACATATTTATGCTAATAATGCCTCTTTCGTGCAAGAATTTTGTGCCAGCTAGAACCTGTGCTCCTCGGGGTAAGCTAAACATATTTCCACATTGGTGATCCCTGTTACTTTTATTACATAAGTGTACCTATATGAACTTCAGTAATTTCTTCGTGCCCACTATGTCCAGCCTGCCAGTTCTTATTACCTCTTTATTTATGCTTCTTCCATTTCTCATTTTTATTTGGTTATGTGTTATTTTGTTACATTTATTTTCAGTTTTCCCTATGTATGCCTGAGAGAGTTCCTATGCATTGGAAGCCAAATTTACAAAAAGCATCCACGTATAAGAGTGAAAATAGTGTACTGAATGGTTGAAGTAGGTATTTGTGGATTCAGAATTGTGGTTTTGTTTAACTGTTCAGTTTGTATCCAATGCAATTATTAACAGACTGATCATTTAATTTACTAACCGTGGATTAGTGTAGCATTGTTTGGCGTAACCCATAGCTATTCTTACTGTTGTTGGTGTGATGTTGCAATTGATAACTTATAATTATTAGTTTAGTATCTGTGTGGTATTTTAAATAATTATTCACTTCAAAGTTCATAAACCGAATATGAACTTCGAGTGAATCAGTTTTTTTTCTATTTTAAATAATTTTGCTACAATTTATCTAATGTCAATTAAAACCAACATACTCGGTCTCTGGAATTTTCATTCCTAGAAAATCTTTTCCCCATTGAAATCATTACATTACATGATTTCAATTTGAAATAATTGTTTGCCAAATACATTCTAATTATTGGTATAGACCACAAATTGATTCGCGAGCATGGTGTTTTTTGTCATTTTGTGAATTGTGTAGGTAAATCTTTAGATTTGTGTGAACACAAAAATTTGCAATGAGACCTATCAAAAGCATATTTTACTTGAAAGTAAAAAATATACTAAAACTATTTGAAACTATGCGAGTAGCTGTCCCGGTCATAAAGAAGGGATTTTTTCTAGCTGAAAAAGTCCCTTGTTTGTGTCTCTACTAGTTGTAAAGAATTACAATTCTGCTAACTATTGTGTTATGGCATACAGTACAACTTGGACTTCACGGGTCTAACTGCGGGTGCAGCGGGAGGCGGGCGAACTGCGCGGGACGAGGATGGAGGCGGCGGCGGCGGTGGTGACGCCAAGCCGGGTGGAAGCAGCGCAGATACGGCCATGTGACAGTACGGCATGGGCCGGCGCGGCAAGGGCGACGCGCGCCGGACCAGGGTCAGCTTCCTCTTGTTTTAAAGACTTAAACGTCTTAAAACAACTCGTCGCCTGAAGTCGGTAGAACCAACACCGCGCTGATAAACATAAAGCTGTTCTGCAATGCCTTCAATACGCACATCAAAATTTTTTAGGGATCAAGGTGAAGAAGAAAACTCAACCAGGCGCGAGCGTTTCATATCGTAGGTGCCTCAGATTATAAGGTAAGAAGAGTAATATGATATACTATCACCTTAGCTCTATCGGGTGGCAAACATGTTTCTTTTTCCCGAATAAATTCGTACAAAATGAGATGTATTCACAACGAACTACATACTCGCAGCTTTATGTATGTCTAGCGCGGTACTGGTACTGGGGACCACATGAAATGGTGTCTAACTGCGTAACAATGCCTACAATAACGCAGTCAAATGTTTTTCCGTGTGGTACTCGAACACCGACAACCTTTGCTAACAAATGACTGTAACTCGCAAAAATTGCGGCTACAGCGTTTGTAGCAATTTAATTAATAATAAGATGGACAGTACGATATACAAAGTAAGTTTCTGCAGAGCACTTGCGACACACAAAGCGTCTTCTCAACTCAACTCTAAGTATTTTTGCTAGATCGCAAGCGTGCGGACACAACGCATTTGGCTGTGGATCAGAAGTAATAAATATATTGTAAGAATTGATTGTTACTATAATCAGGGCCTTCAATGTTAACACCACAATATTAACTAATACATAATTTTCCAAACGTAGTTTTCAGTGCTATAACTTATTGATAGAGTAGAAAGGCATATACAGACAATTGCAGACATAATAATTATGTTTAATGCCTCGATAAGAACCATTTGTGATCAATAATTAAGAAGAGTGAAATCGTACAATAAATATAATACTTGTTACACTTTCATAATGTTACACATTGTTACAATTAATACGTAAACAACACAGAGAAGCCTATTTTTTTAAGTTTCCCTCTCTTAAGCCTGTTATTATAAGTACCTCTAACCCTACTAACTTTTATAAGTATGATATGTAATATATGCTGGTCCTTTACTATTGTTTATAACTAAACTACCTACTTCTTTGCACCCTACTGCACTCTCCGTGGCCCTGTTGCACTTTGTTTTGCGTTATGCACGGCAGCTTCTCACTTTCATTTGGCATCGGTGGCGACATTTCAGAACATGCTACTTTACCACATTATACTTCAGAACGACACAGTGTTACTCTTGCATTCGATGTTATCGCATTCTTAGTCATTTCTCCTACAACGAGTTCGTGTACATACATTAGAATACGGTCATATTGACATTATTTGTGCAGGCTGCGCGTGCGGCTGTATACATTGCATGATTGTGAAACGGAACAAATAGATGTGTGTTGCATGTGTGTACCGTGGTTAATGGATGTCGTACGTCATCTTTCCGACGGGGAGGATGTTTAATGTTAAGATAAGGGAAATTGACTCTGGTGGTTGCCCCAGCAACTCCCACATCGCCCAGAAACGTAGTGTTATATAGACCGTCGGATACTGGGCCTCTGAGCCCCGCCGGCGCAGAACGCGGGCATTCGTGTGACGACAGCTCATGCATGCTGCAATGTGACTGCTCAGGGCTGGCACTGCATGTAGACGCGCATCGCCCAGCATGTCTGCATCACCGCTGATCAACGAATCAGTTACGGCGATAATGAACATATCAGTTTGTAGGTCATAGTTTCAACTGCCTACAGACATACGACGAAGTCGTTATATAAGTAGTAATTAAGAGCTTTATTGTTAAAGAGAAATATGAGTGTCGAGGTGCTTGACGGCCAGTTCAGTACCTAGACAATGAAAAATTTTCTAATTAATGTAGTAAATTTAATAATATTATTTGCAAAGTCCATTGTAGCTAAGGTTATTTGCTTCAATGGACATTACAAACTATCTATTTATTAAAGTTGTTGCAGTTGATATAGATTTATATATACAGGGTGATTGGTAATACAGTGCATTCTTTGAAATTCAAATTGCAATAATTTACGTACAAATTATAGGAATACTTCCTTGTTTTATTAGCTTTCTAAAATGGCACCGCAACGTACCTACTTTTTTGAATTAAAACGCGATGCGCTGCAGCCCGACGTGGCTTTGATGTACGCTTAGCTTTATTATATACCAGCTTTGCAGCCTGCGGCTTCGCCCGCGAGAAGGTCGTAACTATGAAATTATCCCCCAGGAATGTACTACCGGGATAAAAGTACCCTATGTTCCCAAAATAGGATACTTCTTCCTGGATACTCCTAGGTTATTATCTAACTGTGTGCAATAAAACATTTTGGTAGATAATAGGGAACATCCACTGAGGCCCTACAGCGAGGGAGCGGGGTAAACGTAACCATAGAATACAATACTCGTAACATAATAGTACAAGACGTAACGTAAATCCGTCGATTTTAAAATTTTGGTTTCACCTATGTGTTTTTTCACTATGTTGTTTTACACCTATGTATGTTGTATTTTCACGAAATTTTTTGTACCTATGTATAAAAAAATTCGTGATCAATGATTTCATTATGCTTGATGCAAAACATTTAACTATAATCCTAAAGGATGATTGTATTTTCGATTCAAAAATCTAATTATTTACGTTGCTTTTGTACCGCGCGTTTGTGCTAGGGCCTCTGATTGTTTTTTGTTATCTAAACGTTTTAAGACGAAAATATATCATAAACAAAAAAGTTAATAAAAAATAGATATTTTTACCGCCGTTCACACGTCGCTAATTTTCATGGTAAGAAGTTGGAGTGATCCCAACTTTATACCGTCCATACCCCAATGTGCATACGGTTAAAAAGAAGTGGAACTACCATGCGATCCTAAAATTACTCAACAATGTATCGTACCTATAAACGCTGTGTGAACGGGGCCTTAGTCCTTTTAAAGGAGCACACATCTCTAAAGGCAAGACCGTGGATGGCGGGGCACAGCATTATCGTTACCCTACGTAAATTCAAACATAGCTAGTGGTCGCAAGATAATGATTCCTATGTTTAGAGATCGACCCCAGGCATCAAAGGGGTATTGAACATAAGAATCTGTATCTTGTTACTTCCAATTATGGATGAATTTACATTGTGTAAACATAAAATGCTCTGCCCTCCCCGGTGTGCACTGGCCTAAAGAGCGTTTTAAATACCCTACGGCATTTCATACAAACTTTCAAGTCGTGTCGGCTATAACTAGATGTCAACGATTTAGGCTACAGAGAATCTAAAAAGGGGTAGATAGATTAAAATGAGGTATATGCCAAACTGATAAACAATGAAGTACATAAATACAATGTTAGTACCGCTTCGCCACCGCTGCAACTGTGTCTCACTCTGTATCTCGCCGACACAACGGTGCCTGTCTTCTGTGCTCGTCCTCACTATATCGGTCTATATAACACTTCGCTTGTTTCTCACATACTTTTAGCATTTACTCTTCTAAACTAACTAAGTGAACGATGTTGGCTTTCAAATTATCTATAGTTATTACTAACGAAATTGTTATCTAATTCGATACTGACTACTTTAACTAATCTTTAATCTTGTTTATTGCCTTCCTAGTAACTTTAGAGTACTTAATGTATTAATATAGAATACTAATAGTTACGAATAGGTCAGTTTCAATTGTAATACGAGATGATTAGATTAGTTACCACAATATACTAACTAATGTAAAGAGCTTGATAAAGCTTTATAAAGAAAGAGTTGTGAATCGAACTTGTGGCCACGTAACGTTAGAAACAAAGATTAGCGTAAACTGCTTTGACTGTTTATAACAATTAAGTTTATTAAGGTTTTTCACTAAGTCTAGTGGAGTGACATGTTTATCGATTCATGGGCTATAAATTAATTATATACCGACATATTGTTTTATACAAATTATAAGATAAAATGGTTGCGAATGCTCTAGGCAGGGCTGTTAAGATATTTAAATAAAAGCTGATTGGCTTTATTGTATTGCTAAATGCGAGTAGTAGAATCGGCCGCCATTTTTGTATGTTCATGTATAATTGCGCCAAAACAATAATTTGGATGAGATAAGAGATGAGTACGCAACTGATCTTGAAACGGAACCCTGTAAGAATCGAAACATGAAAGCTCAATATTTTAGAACGTTCGTCGGTCCACGTTGTGAGTGGGTTCCTACACTGTGAGTGATAAGATTAAAGGAGAAGCCTGCCGCGTCACTACAGTTGACAGTCACAGCTTACGCCACGGTCATTTCATGGTATAAGGTTAACGAATACATGGTATAATTTATGAATCATAGTATCATCGGAGTACATACGTATATTGTAGGTCGTGAATACAATAGATGTGCCATTGTGCCTCCTCGCTTAGACTTTAGCGTTTAGCTAATTAGCACCGTTAATGAAATATTCCACGAGAATTCTTGAACTTCTCATAAAATAACAGTGAATTAAACAATAATTAACGGTCATCACAATAATGATATCATAATTTATCGATTAGTGTATAAGTAGAGTTTAGCGATACAGTGATTTGTGATATTACAAGATACCTACTTATCGAGATTTAGTACAACGTCCTTTAATTTCAACGTTTTTTATAGTAATTAACTTTAGTAACACGAAAGAACACCAACATAGTAACCATAATTACTAAATAATTATTTACTTATAGTTAAGATATGATATGACAAGATATAAAATGGATCGGGACCTCGTCGGAGGAGACCAAGCCGCGTTTTCACGGTACACCACTCGGATGCTACTCGTACCGCGTACGGTTGTACCATGTAAGTAAACATGTAAGTACCAACAAGTTTAATGACGGTTAACCAATTTTCAACCTTACTATTTCGGGCGGAACGTAGAAAAAAATTTGAAATACAGTTAAGTTCTGAGCAGCTGTCTCACGCTGGATGACTGAGCTCAGATCTCTGCTGTGCTAAAGCTAAACTTTTATTGATTATAATTTTCAGCCGGCCTGAAAGTACTTGTTCAGAGTATTACTATTTGATTTTAATTTTAACTAGCCTATCATGCGAAAAAGAGACTAGCGAAAAGATTGACAACAAAGTGATCCTTCTATGGGTTGCGATTTCCCCGCTCAGGTACGGTAAAAAGTTAAAGATTTATCTAATACTTATAAAAAAAAGTTTGTTTTAAGGCTTTTATTGCCAGTCTTTGTCCACAATGCTCATGTCTTTGTAAAACCGTATTGAACTCGTAACGTAAGCGTACATTCCGAGTGCTAAAATACGAATTCGGTAGTCCCATTCGTACAAAGTCGGTCCGAGCGCGCTCGTATCGTGAAAACGCGGCTTAAGCAAGAGATTCTTCTATTTAATTAGATGTAGGATACACGCTAATTTTGAGATTGCCTATGGCTAAATGCGAATTATCACATAACAAGAGACATTGGTTTCAAACGCGGTACAATTAGTTAATAGTGAACGAACGGCCTGAGATATACCTAGGTATAAACGTGACCTACCTCGACGCTAGCAAATGAGCAATCTATAAAGGAGACAATTTAGGAATAAGGAAACAGTATGAAATATTATTTGCACTTCAAATATTAGACACATTCTTAGAAGTGGCTATATTTTCAAATTTTTATCATTAGATATTCCTAATCTAATAAATACTGAGCTTCCGAAAGTTGAATGCCTAATTAAATATCACGGTTATGTACCGCGCAATACAATAAATTATAAAATGCAATAATATATAAAATAAACAAATCTAATTACATAAATAATATTCCATGTACCTGCACTTACAGTCTTATGACCAGGGGCCACCACCTCTTAAAGCAGTTTTATTCTAATATTACTTAAGTGTGGAAAAGTGATGGAGCTATACAAGGTGTATAACTCCAATTCCTCCCACGCTAAAGTAAGATTAAAATAATATTTCTATAAAAGGTGATGGTAGGCCCCTTGTGGCCTGAGTAGGTAGATTGAGTAACGGTCAATGATCCGAGATGTATACAGGTTGGTAGGGACACCGACGCGAAAACGGTTACAATGTATTCAGTACATCATCTGAGCCCCCACATATAAAAAAACTATGTGGGGAGGGGCTGTTCGTAATACGGACATGCCTCGGCGATTCCGGGACTTGCTTTTTTTTTTAATTCTCCTCCTTGACCTTTATATTATTATTCTAGTCATTTGAGTAGGTAGAGCCTAGGTTAACAAGCCAGACCCTCTACCACCACTTCATATTATAGCAACATATGAAAGAGACGGATCATACAGGACCTCTAACCCCATCTCTTGCCGACACTGAAGTAAGATTATAATAATACTGCTATATGAGGTGATGATGGTGGGCCCCAGGATCTTTAGGTTCAGAAACCTGCTTTAGTTTACCCCGTATTTTTTTTTCTTTTAAAAACGTTGCCTGACACTAGAATGTTTGATGTATCGTAGGTGCGTTTACAAACATTTAAACTCACATACACAAATAGCCAGACCCGGCATTGGCCCGGTATTGGAATTCAAGGCAGATCTTTTAGGCGTCCTACCTGTAGGAGATTTTCAATATCAATTTTTGAAAAAGTCATGTCCATATTATGATGTCATGATGCAAATACCAAAAATCAATCTGCCTTCTCCGACCACTGCTTATAACACACATAAAATGATGTGCAAAGTATTTAGGTATAATAACTACATAATATATTTTCTATTGTTCTCTTACATGTAATGTGTAAATTGATTACCCTGAAGGAGTAAAACCCCGATAAAATGAATAAGTATTGTACATAAATTAGTTTTGATAGAATTAAATTCAGTGAAGAGATGTCTTAGTTTAAAACACGTATTGTCGAATATTTTAAATCAAATTAATGTTACTTTGTGTATAAAGATTGTATTGTCGATAAACTGTTGTGATTGTTATAATATATTTAAAGTTGCATTTTCATTATTATTATAAGTAGAAGTATATTTTCCATAGTGCTGCCAAAGATATTTAATAATATATCTAGATGTAGTAACGTTGTTTACATAACAGAATATTTTGAGGTTGTTCGTGAATTTATGGATTGTATTTTGATGTGGTCGACGAATGTAATAAACACTGTGTACGTGATCTATTACATCACCAAATAAAAAGAGATTCATACGAGAATATGTGTTTCAATATCTCCCCGCTCCTGCTATGGTAAGTGTAATAAATAAAACGATCTACTCCTATATATTACGTATTTATTTATATTTATTCAAAGGTACAATATATTACATCGTCTGAACTCCCTTCCTCTCCCAACACTCATCACAGGCCCATCGTAATGACTAAGCAAATGATCTGTATGGTAGTGGGCCGTAGCCCTACACAAAATACAAAATTAATCATAATCTTATTACCTAAAGTACTAAATTTAACGCGGAAGTCAATACTGTAGTGGAGGAAATAATACAAAAGTAGTTAACGAAACATTTGCATATCAGGGTTTTTTAAAACGCGACTGTATTTTTATATCAGTATCACACTAGTGTTATAATGTAACTGTGTGTAACTAGGTATTCAAATACTCGTGTGCTATTATAACTCGTGTTGCAATTTCCAGGATATGCAACTGTTTCATCAACTACTAACATCGCATGCTGATTAAGTAAAGATTATGCATGTTTCATAAATAACGTGTCATTTAGTAACATTAAAGGATAATATATATTTTGCTCGTAGATTATAATGACTAAACAAAATATTTACATAACCTAATATAAGTCTGCTAATTGATAAGCGACACCTATAAGGCTGTATATGAGTCTTACCCCGCGTACACAAGCATATTATTGAAGTTGTGATACTTGTTTTCAATAAGTCTTGTAAAAGATTTGCTGAAAACATGTCGACAACATGCATCACACGTCGCGTTGACGTTGTCGTGGACATCTCTTGTTGTTGTTAAAGCTTTTTTGGTCATCGTTTGGACAAGTTTTCAAGAAAACAAGTTGTTAAGACTAGTTGCTTGTTTTCGGTATAAACGATGAACGAAGGACAATATATAGCGTACATGTTTTATACCTTAATGTTAACGCAGGTAAGTTGATTTTAAAACAAAAGTAACTTTACAGAAGACGATCAAAGAATTTAATGCAAGTTTGACAAAACAATGAATAGATTTTGTTTATAATACTTGACTGTTCCATGCGTCCACAATTTCTGTTGTTGAGAGATCCTTACACATTCCCTTATCCGTTACTATAAAGAGACTCTAACAACTAGCTAGAGCTAGATTCTATTTCACAACTGAACTATGAGCATACTTTAATATCACTAAGCACAATATAACTTTGTATAGTTACACACGCCGTGCGACTCAAACCTTCGACAGGTGTGTGGATGCACATTGCACCGGTTTATCCCAAACCGAATTACAATTTGTAATGATATAGAAGTAAAAAATATTTCTTATCTAATTCACTTTAAAATTTAGAATGGTGTATTACCTAATGCGAACTTTTAGAATAGCTAGAGTATTCTCTCTCTGCTTATAAATATAGCGGAAAATAAAAGCGGTAAACATACTTTTCAAATATTATTATTTTGTAATTTTATTATGCTATATTTATCGGTAAAAATAAGGACTTAGTGCCTATGTTAAAGTTTACCCAGATATTGAGCTGAATCGATCACGTTCCGATTTTGTTATCTATCTAGTGTTACTCAACATATAATACAATAGATACAGTAAATCATTAGACATTCGTCTTCAACTAAAGTATACCGTTATTATAAGCTATTTGGCATCTTTATGGACGTAAATGTCTACTCACAAGCTGTAATATTGTTTGTGCTAAATCCAACGCTGCTAGCAGCTTAACAGTTTCAAACACCAAAAATTAAAAATAATCATACAAAACACAGTGTATGTCAGTTTTACAAAATCCTTTGGAAACACAGAAGTACAAAATTAGGCCTCAGTTATCATAATAAATGCTTTGTCATGGAAAAAGTCTTACAAATAAAATACATACAAAAGTAATCTCATACAATGTAGACTCATGGTAAGTTTTGTATTAACCTCCTCAACGCATGTCAGTTAAAAGTAAACATTCTGTAGTCTTCATTAATCGTTGTTTCATTATGCTAAGTCCATAAAACTATATATTAGGTACTAATTAGTTAAGTGCGTCGTGTGCGGACAATGGTCCTTATTATTTATCTATTCCAGTTGCGACACTCTTAAAAGACCAATCTGCAAATGACGTAAAAAATCTCAATACGTGACGTAAAATTACAAGAATATAGTAAATTACAATATTTTTGGCAAACATCAAAACATTTTCAAGTGAGGCTCAGTGGCACCCTTTTACATATTTACGTCAATGTTTTATTTACTTGATTTTATGTTTTATTAGATTACCAATAATTTTGAAGCAATTTTTAAGAGAAGAAAAAATATATGTTACAAGAAAATACCATATCACAAACAGAACAGTCACCAAAAGAGTGATTTAGTCACAGAAAAACCTCGTAGAGATTACAAGTTTGAAGTAGAGTAATTAGTGAGACAAACTCTTATTGTGAACACACATTGCTGGACAGTAGACAAAAAGCAATTTTCATTTGACAAATACTTGTGTTTACGACAGTATAGTTACTAGTCTCAACACTGAAAATGGCACTACACAAATAACCCAAAGTTAGGTTGATAAATACAAAATTATTTAAAAATTCTCGCTACCCAAACTCATATTAGATTTTTAAATACAATCATTCATGAATTATGTTTCTCAAACAATTTAAATCACGATATGTACAGTCCCAGTAAAATAAGGGCTTGTCAATTCTAGCAATCAGAAGAATTTAAGTATCTATTTTACAAGGAGAATAGAGTTTAAATACGTTAAGTATTATATTTGGAGAGTCACAGTAATTATGGAAATATTTAAATAAATTTCACCGACAATGTTTTGGTGTTACAGAAGACCGCCCGGTCAAAATCTCATTCAGAGTAATAGTTTAGCTATAGAAAATCATCGATCGAAAGCTACTCGGGTAAATCGGTACTGACGAATAAGAAAAGGCAGAACGCCAAGGCATGTTTCGTTATTTTTTAATTTAAAACGCGATATTATGAATCAAACTTTTATTTGTACTCGGACCTCTTTTTCGATATCGGAATGTTTCGCGATGTGTCGAGGCGGTAACCGACAGTCGGCACTCGATCGATGACAGCGAGGCCCGGGAGCGCCGCGAGGTTAGTCACGCGTAAGTTACGGTGGGTGCGAGGCCGACGAGACGTGAGGTCGAGTTTAAAACAAACCTTTCTTTTTCTTGTCCTTCTTATCTTTGCCGTCGACAGTCCTGGAAATCGAAAATATAAAGGTTAGACAAACACAAATAACTTTACATATCCAGAAACGATCTACTCATCCTTGATTCCTGTTGAGAAAGTACGGTTATAGTACATTGTTTGTATATCTGCCATTATATATTTTCTTCCAACTACGCAGTAATGTTATCATTAATCACTACAAAACCGATCACAAAGGATATCTTTTTTGCTTAGAACCAAAACAGTGCAGAAAAGTTGTATGAAATCTCATTATTGCACTGTTTTTCACTACTGCACTGTTTTAAATTTTAAATTTAGAATTAAATTTACCACAGAGGTTTAGTGCCTCCTACTAAGTTTAATAAAATGTATGCATTAGATCAAAAAGATCATCATCTGCCTAGCCTTTTCCCAAACTTAGTTGGGGTCGGCTTCCAGTCTAACCGGATGCAGCTGAGTACCAGTATTTTACATGAAGCGACTGCCTATCTGACCTCCACAACCCAGTAACTGGGTAATACGATACCCCTTGGTAAGACTGGATGTCAGACTTTTAGCTTCTGACTACTCGTAACGACTGTCAAAGATCTACAAATGACAGCCGGGACCAACGGCTTAACGTGCTTTCCGAGGCACGGAGGAAACTCGATATGTAATTATGGTCACCCATCCACAGACCAACCTCGGCAAGCACGGCTTAACCTTAATGATCGTCCTGGGCGGTTGTGATTATGTGGGCGGCTGTATTTGTGTGTTGTGTGGCGGTGTGTGTTATTAGATCAAAAAGATACTGGCTGAAAGTAAAAATCGGCTGAATAAAACAGACTTGGTGAAAAAAAAAAAGGCGTGCATTTTTTTCCATTGTAAAACTTGATACTTCTAGCAAAAAAAAAGTTTAGAAAAACATGAAAATGGACAGCGATAGCGATATGAATTCAACTCCAGAAAGTATAAAACAGCTGCAAATGAAGTTGTTTATAACCTTTAATAACTGCACTTTTAATAATTGTATGTTTAAAGGGAAGATGAATTTTAAACTTTGTTTCATTAAATTGAGTTTTTATTTTAAGTAGGTATATTTTGTCACGGTAGTTGAAAGAAAAGTAGATTACGCACCTTGCTAAAGTGAGTTATTAATGCACTCGTGTTAATTTAGTGCCCCCACATGCGCTCGGGCACCAACATAACACTCGTGCATTAATAACTCACTTTGCGCTCGATGCAACAATCTACTATTATTTATTTAATATTTGCCATGGCTTATTTTTCTATACAAACGAACCTTGAAATGGCAATAATGGAATTCGATATGAATCGAATGGTTGTGAAAAGCTATACAGATCCAGCCAGGCCACAGTTGTCTTCTGTCTTTCTGAGATAAGTGAATGGCGATCACCAGAAAGCAAAATACATGCAGAATATGAAAAAAACACTGTTTAGTTCTTGCTGTTTGATCCGATTCGTCCTGTCCTCCCCCAACCACATCCTAAGCCGAGGCTCGCTCAGTTTTTAAGTTTAATTATAAGTCCCTGGCTAGGTGTATCACAGGATAATACTACTGCGAGATGGCATTCTCAAAAAAGAATACGTACTCCTTGCTGTTGGCCTCGAGCGAGCGGCGGCGCAGGTCGTCGAGCGACAGGCCGGTGTCGCGCTCCCAGGCGGCGCGCTCGGCGTGCAGCGCGCGCGCCCGCTCGTCCAGCTCGCGCGCCTGCGCCTCCAGCGCGCGCCGCGTGGCCTCGTGCCGCCGCGCCAGCTCCGCCTCCGACTCCTTCAGCTTGGCGCGTTTCTCGCGCACCTTCATCTCGAACACCTGCACCGCATCAATGATATATTTAACAGTCATGCTTAAACCGTGTGTAATTCATTTTATAACGAGACCCCTCTAAAAAATCGAGCTACAATATACAATAGAGCACGAGCTATGTGGTAAAGCAGTTTTTTTTTTTAATTGCAAAGGCTTGCATACCAAATTTGTTTACCAAACAACCTTCATTCATATTATAACCGTGATGATTGCGGTTAACAATACTATGTTTCATTACTCATACTCTGAAAGTAGGTCTGAAGTAGCCTGAGGAGCGGGATGAAAGTAATACTTTTCATCCCTAGGGAGAATCGCTATCAACTGACAGAAGTCAAATTATTAAAAAAGAACTAGTCCTATTTACACATGTTTATTGAACCATGTTCCAACTTTCGCAGCCACAATGTAAAATTGAAATAACTTAAAGTTAAGTATTGATTGATGATATATATTTTTAAAATAACTTTATCATAATTTAGATTCAACCATTTCTTTCAAATAACATAGAGCTGGGCAAGATTTTTACCATTTTTTCAATGATGAAAATGAAAAATAATAGCTGAATAGCTGGTTGGCCACAGAAAAAAAAACAGGCGGCAAAGCACAATCCGAAATAAAATTTACTAATTTTTTCTTTAGCTTTTTTATTCATGTTTTTATTTTTACTTTCCTTGTATTCATAATGAAAAGCACAGTGTTTACCTCGGGTTAAAGACTTATTAGTACAGTCCCTCGAACTTAATTGGCGCCCCCCGTCTCGCGACTAAATAAGTTACTTTCACCCCTGGGGTAACAATGTACTATTAATCTCAATGTCGTTGATGCGGCTAAATTTAAAAGACGAGCCAAAATTTAGCCTAAGTAAGCACTAACACATGTTTCGCACATGTTTGCTTAGGGCACTCTTCATATTTATTTACATGGGACAAAGGTTATCCGCTCAATAATGTGCGAATTCCTGTTAAAGCTAGTATATGTATAACGCTCACCAATTGGGGTTTTCTCTGACATGTAAAAAAAAACACAACCATTTTTTGCGATTTGTTATGATAAAGACTCTTTTCTTTAATAGAATACTGACCTGTTCCATTTCGCTTTCCATTTTCTTCATCTTTTGATCATGTTCTCGCTTCTCTTCCTCCATTTGAGCCAAGGGATTCCTGGGAACAAATATGGGCATTTAAAACTTTAAACTAAATTACCACTGAAAGTTTAATAAGAAGAATAATAAAATTATGAATAAAAACAAAAGAGAATGATAATACTAAAAGAACTATCATTTTAGAGACATGCAAAAACGGGCCAAAAAGAAAAGGGGGCGGGCCCTATACATATACTATAACTTTCCTTTCAATATACAGGTTCATATCATGTCTAACGAAACATCACATCACTAGGTACTTCTAAAGACAAAAGAGGGCAAGCGCAATCTGAATTGTGGGTCGTAGTACATTGAAAGAACGACCAATTCGACTAATCGGATTTGTCAATTGAGTTTAGTAGACGAGAGCAATTTCCTCGTTTTTAGGATCAGGATAAAGTTGTTTAACATCATCATCTGCCTAGCCTCCCGCTTCCAGTGTAACCGGATGTAGTTGAATACCAGTATTTTACATGCACCAACTACCTATCTGACTTCCACAACTCAGTTAGTACTGGATAAGAGGATAGACCCCTTGGCTTACCAAGGGGACAACCAGTCTTAACTGGTTGTCAGATAAACATAATGTAACATGTCAGATGATAATTTACATTGGGTTATATCTGCTGTATTAAGTTAACGAAATCAAGGCAAAAGCATGCATGCCACCAAAACCAAAATCTATATACAAACATACACATAGGATGAGTTTTGTGATAGGGAAGTAAGGTCACGTACCAGTGGACCTAAACCTTTGTAGTTACAAAAAAAAGGTTCATTGAAGACTGGCCGTAATTGTTTGAAATATTACGACCTACGGTGTGCAAGTGAGCAATTTTCACAAAAACCTGTTTTATGTCAATCAATCCTGTTTCTTATAAGGATCAAATAACTATCAGTAAAATTCGGTTTGTTTGAGTCATCATCATCAGCTTATAATGGGAGGAGAGGAGAGGGAGTGGGCTGTAATCCACCACGCGGGTCCAGCGCGGTTTGGTAGATGTCACATGTCTTCGAATTTTTAGTTCTAGGACATGTCGGTTTCCTCACGATGTTTTCCTTCACCGTTTTTGAGGGCTGATAAAATAAATAACACAAAGTAATGCACCTGCCTGGGTTCGAACCCACGGCTTACTGCTTGTGAGTCGGGGCTGCTACCACTGGGCCATCGGTGCTCCCCGTTTGAGTACCTACTAGAAATGTAATGAATCGCACAAACAACTTTGGTATAAATGCGTACCGCGAGGGCAGGTTGGAGAAGGCACGGGAGGCATGAGCTCTCATGGAAGGAATTCGTAAGGCCTTTACCAGCAGTGGGACAGTACTACCTGACACGCAAAAGAAAAATAGATTTCGTTGGAAATGAGTTTCCAACTCAGATTTTTTTTGTTAGCAATCAAACCTTAATTCAGTTTAGTAGTCTTTTGCAATACTCAAACATCAGTTGGTACTTATGTTTGTGATCCTTATAAAAAAAAAACAGGATCGATCAGCAACAAAAAAACATTTTGTGTAAGTTGTCTATTTTCTTGCAGATATTGTTTTTAAATCTAGAATTAAAAATTTCACAAAATAATCTGGACTGCAACCTTAAACCCTTTTTCTGCAGCTGGAATAGTACAGTGCCCTTCACCATTACTTGACCCATCTCACAAAGCAAAAAAGAGGAAAATGGGTCAGGTAATGCTGGCGACTGACTGTACCTACTCTTACTGCCCCGTTAAAAATCCGCCATGTAAACTACTAATTTTAAATAATTATTTAACTATAACTGCGTGCAAGCTTAAACTTCATTCAAATGAAACCTTCACTAGTCCTGTAGGACTGAATGATCTATGTTTTAACGTTATATAACTATTAAAGTTTAAGCTTTCAGGCTTAATGAACAAAGCACAGGAAAAAAGGAAAATCAATCAGTTCTGTGATATCTCGAAAAAAAAACCAGCATTAAAATTAAAAAAAAAACTTTCGAGAATTATCATAAACTGAATGTTTGGGGACAGAGGTGGGCCAAAACAAATAATACCGTGCTATGTGTACAAGCTGCAGGTATGAAAATACGTCGGACGCGACGGGACTTACCAAACGGTCATGAAACTGTTCATCAATCCTTGCGGGCACAAACTGAACCAACACAACCAGAGTTAACGACACGCGGCGTGCCTCGCAAGCTACACAGTGGCATCAATAACAGACACAAACATTTACACAAAAGAGCGAAAATGCGACATAAACGAAAAGGCGACTATTGCATCAAATTGTCGTTCTAAACGCATATACATTAATATGCGGTATGCGTTACAGAAAAAAAGGCAAGTTATTTGCTTTTTAAATTCCGAGTGACGTAATCCTTCATTACGGTCGCAAGACAGTTTACAAGACATTCATGTACCTATTACACAAAGTAATGCTGAGAAATCAGTGTGCAGTGGAGTGTGACACACGCAAATTAGTTGCAGTCATCACTATATGAACACAACGAATATAATGAGGAATAAATTGTTATTTATGCCACTGTGTAAGCGCGTGAACTGCAAGTTATTATGATAAATGATACTTATCATGGTTATTTAAAAAAAGAAACAGAGCTTTTATTAAGAGTCTCTTTCAAGTTGATATTTTTTTAAATAATCCATGTTTCACATAAAGATTATGGTAGACATTAACAATTAATATTTCATTTCTGCATGCCCAAGCACAGAACGTTCAATAATTAAAGAATATCAATGCAGAGCTATTTAATAAAATCTAAAGTATTAAAAATAAAATAAAACTCTGTAGCACACAACTGCGACAGTATAGAAGAATGTTAAAGGTGACCAGACATGCAGCAATGAAGAAACAATCAAATAAATCACTCAAACACCGTTTCAATCGTTAGTAAAATGCTATGATAATCCATGAAATTCCAAAAATAAGTCTGGTCACCTTAAATGCGGTGACAGCAGTAATAAAATAAACAAATGTTAGAATATCATTAAATAGACGTTCCAGTAACCCTGTCTACTAAGGCTGTTACGTCTAGTCATGCCTGTTTCAAAATATTATTGGAAAGATCTACTGAGACCAGATAAACAGGTAAAACTTAGTTCATGAAGTTAGGTTTGTTAGCACAATGTTAATGAGTTTATGAGATGGAGCGCGAAGTGAGGTGACAGATAGGATAGCAACGTTCGTCTTACTTGTTGGAGTTGATCCTGTGCGGCTTGCCGTCGTGCGAGAGGCCGGCCAGCTTGCGGCACCGGTAATTCTCGTAGTGTACTGAGCTTGTAACGTCTTTCAGGTCCTGAAGATGCGTCCTTATTACCATGTTGCGCAGCGCCAAAAAGTCGCAGTGTTCCAGGTTCTCAACTATAAACAAACAATGAAATGTTTCGGTTTCCGTTCCAGTTTTAAATATCAATGTGAAATGAGCTGCGTGTCGAAATAACTCTAACTACGAAGAGATGATAGATCAGGCGGATGAATGATGACGTACCCTCGGCGACGCCCCAGGGGTACTTGCGGCCGCGCACGCGCCCGGTGTCGCGCTCGATGACGGTGTTGGCGCCCACCACGGCGAAGGGCACGCGCGAGCGCAGGCCGCGCAGTGCCTCCGCCGCCTCGCCCTCCTCGCCTGTGCTCTCCGGGAACTCGTAGATCTTGATCTTGTGCTGGCTTATCTCTTTCATTATCTGGCAAATTTTGTACGAGTCATTATTAGTATGTGAGTGAGCATACAGCAAGTGAGCAAAATCCGAAACTGAGGTAACTCGAACGACTTTGTTTTTCCTACTGACCTGTTCTTTAAAATCTTTGCATTCCTCCGGTGTCATGGTGTCCGCCTTAGCGATGACCGGTATGATGTTGACCTTGTCGCCGAGCCGCTGCATGAACTCGACGTCGAGCGGCTTGAGCCCGTGGCCGCTGGGCGCGATGAAGTACAGGCAGCAGTGCACGCGCGTGTCGGGCGGTGCCGCCTTTCGCGTCACGCGAGACTCCGCGTTCAGGAACTCTTCATACTTCGACTCAACGAAGTCGATGA
Organism: Cerastis rubricosa; assembly: GCA_949152445.1. NCBI lineage: Eukaryota > Metazoa > Arthropoda > Insecta > Lepidoptera > Noctuidae > Cerastis > Cerastis rubricosa. Next base: position 13,807,084 of record OX424525.1, on the reverse strand, counting down.
TAGGTTGCCAACTGCAATGATAAAAGTGAGTCTCATTGAATGAAAGGCACGAATGAAGGAATATTATCGCTGGTAACGTTGTGTTGCTGGTAATGTTTTGGATCACGCACCAGTTGCTATTGTCGACTGCATCGCCGAAACCCGGTGTGTCGACGATGGTTAGCGTAAGGTTGACTCCGTTCTCCTTGAGGATCACCACGCTGGTCTCCACGCCCACCGTCTTCTTGACGCGTAGCGAGGGGCCGGGGTGCTTGTCCCGGTCGTACACATCCGTCAGGAACAATGAGTTTATTAACGTTGACTTGCCCAAACCTGTTTCACCTAAAAATAAACTTATTCATTAAGAATCTTAACTTCCGAGAAGGTGGCATATTAACGGAGTGACTAATGTGCATTCTTATCTTATGTTAACCGCAAGATTCCCCATCTATTCAGAGTTGTCTATTCTTAAATTTTAGATATGGGGGAGACCTTTTACGCTGCAGTGAGTAATCACAAATTACAAAAAAAATATGTCAATTTGAAAAAATACTGGAATATTATTGCAATGGTGATCTTACCAACAACCATTAGCGTGAAATCAAATCCTTTTTTCACTGCCTTTCTGTATACTTGGTTTGGCAGGTTTGCAAATCCGACATATCCATCTAATTCTTTGGTTTTTGGCTTTTCTAATTTAGGTAATTCCGGTTTTGGCGCGACTGGTGGGTGGTCAGGTTTCTGAAAATTAACAGAAAGCATTATCTAGTTACATAACATGGATACACACATAATAATTTCTCCTCGAACGAATACAAACTATGTTATTACTATAGTAGTACCTGCTTATAATGAACAGAACACTGTTATGAGATACTGGCCGTCGTGTCGGTGATTGTTTGCAATATATTACTTGTGTGGCGAAAAGGGCAACTATTCCTTTATTATCCACGTATGCAAGTGATGAGGGTCGGATTAGCCAGTTACAAGCGCCACAATACTACGGGCCCCGGTGTAAAAAGTTACCACCTTTTCTAGTTTATGTCAAACAAAAATGGGCCATCATGACCCAGGGTGGCAGACTGCACGGCACAATCATCACACTTACTACCAATGAATACTAAAGAGCACCAACCGCGGTAGGCGCTCTACTAAAAATGAGGCTCAGAACCGTTCGGCAGTAAACAGTCCATATGGAAAGTTTTATAAAGCAGGAAGAGGAAACATTAACGCATGCGCAGCTCACCGATTTTGCCGAATGTTTATTCAAGTACGAGAGTCATTCGCAGTGACATTCTTATCGTGTCGTACTCATTGTATCAACGTTTTGGCTTGGTGGCTTTCCAGAGTTGAGAATAGCATAGCAGGCTTAGCATATTGTCCCATCCTTACCTTGATAATGTTTTCTGTACTCCGGAGCGGGGGCGGGCCGCCGGGGGGCGCAGTGACGGGTACGGGGGGCGCGGGTGTCGGGGGCGGGGCCGAGCTGGGCGGCTTGCTGGTGTCCACGGACACGCTGTTGCTGAGCTTGTTGAGGGTCCCGTTGGACTCGTGGTGGTTGTTCTCGAGCTGGTCGGGCAGCGTGGCGGCGCGCTTGGCCAGCGCATCCTTGAGCGCGGAGGGAGGCGCGGGCGGCGCCCCGGTCGGGGGGCCCGTCGCGCTCACGCCGCCGCCACTCACAGAGTCCGACTTGAAGAACAATTCGCGTTTACTTTGTAGCTGGAAACAAACAGAATTGTCTATAAGTATAACACAAATGCCTAAGAGGTATTCGGCAATCAAAATGGTGGCAGGAAATGCTTAGAAATGACAATAGAATTCATCGATATAACGAAAGAATTTCCATTATAGGCGTTATAGTAATGTTTCCTAGAAATAATGGCTCCTATTTATAATATAGGTATGTCTACCAAGGAAAATATTTGTATTAAGCGTGTAACGTGACTTAGCATAATAGATAGTAGATACATGTTTCCCTTAAATGCTTGTAAACGAACATCACGAACGCAGGATTCCCACCAAATAGACCTCACTAACGAGTTTCCCGCTGAGTAAAATCGTAATTTCACAGTCAAATAATGAAGAGAGTTGTATGAACTTGTATGTATCGCAACTGGCAACATCGTCGCTGTAAATACAGAGACGACAAGTAAGTATAGCTGAACGAGTCGGTCTAGCCGGCTGCCGGCTCCATGCGAGTAAGATGACTCACCGATTCCAAGGTAACGTTACTGGACAATGCAGTAAAGTATACTTATAAGGTATAATTAAATAAGTATAGCGTAGCATACATCGGATCCAACTAAATAAGTTAAAACCATATTCATCACAGAAAAGCCTAATTGACGATGGTCTGAACATAAAGATACTTTTTTCGATGACAGCATTTGTGAAGAAAATTATTTTAAGTGCAACAACGAGTAAGTTTCACTGAATAAAACCAATAAGGCGCATGAACCGAGCACGCATCGTTGCGTCGATCGAGTAAACCTCGTAGTTCCATTAACTGGGACCTAATTGTAATCATCTATGTACGTAGGTGCGAAGAATGAAAGCGGTGAGTCACACATTGTATACACAGTGTACACACTGCTTGGTGAAATATGCTGCAATACCGCAAAACCCTTAACAGAGCAAATAAATAATCAATCGAACAATAACGAACAATCACCTTTAAACGTTATTTGTATTGAAAACCGTAAATTGAGTGCAAAATAAGATACCTAAGATGATATCTGGAACCACACAATCTGTCAACTAGATCTTAGAACAACAGATCAAAGACTCGATAGATAATAGCTGCAAGAGCAAAGGAACAAATATTCGTGATAAGATTACTTCTGTTATTCGTACGTAGATAATAAACCCTTGCAATTAAATTATTTTAGTTAACCAGCTAACTAAACAAGAACTAACGAACATACGGCAAAGATATACCCACATGGTCGTTTAGGCAAACGCAAAACGAGCAAGAAAGTGGATATGCAAACAAGTATGCAGTTTTGCGAAGTGCGACGACCGTAATGCGTCTGTGACGGTTGATTCTAATAATATCTACAAACGATGTTCCAGCCTAACAACAAACCTCACCATATCCCAGTTACCTAACCTTAAACTTTCAGGACAGCAACAGCGTTGAAGATTTTTTTCGTTTACCATTATTCGATTCGATTCATCCCACATTTAAAAACGCATAGATTTTTCAAAACAATTAAATAATGATTATTTTTTTTAACCATTTTCTTCGGAACTGTGACCCAGATTGGAGAATACAGAGTTGTCTCCGACATCTGGTGATTACACTCGTGCAGCAGTTGCAGCATCGAAACGCGGCGCATCACGCATGGAGTTCTACATTTCACTATATCACATGGCAGCGCACAGAAACAAGGCCATTATTGTTATCAATGCAAGATCCAATTCACTTTACAAAATCAGTCTCGATGACTTAACTCTGTAATGACAGAATACCAATTGGCCACTAAATGTTTTCTACGCTTCAGTACTACCATCCGGCGAGTGTTTACCACAGCACAGACATTGTACAGTAACGTAAATAATCAAACGGACCAAACATTGAAAGGAATTTGTTTGTTTGTAAAGCAAGCACGTATAAACAACCAAATCGAATGCTGAAACAAGATATCAAGCACTCAATCAATTTTAAATTTTTGACAGTTCGGCATTGCTAAACGCTTAACTTAAAACAGTATAACATGTACTTACATCGACAGTATCGTCACACACTAATTCTGTCCTTATTTTCTTTTTCTTGGATTTCCTTAAACTTAGTCTTTTCTTGAATGTGTTCATCATTTTAATAATTCTAGTAGTCATTAATAGCAATCGTAACTATTATCGACATTGATCAATATCAGGTAGAAGCACCGTATCACTTATCAGCAGCTTGACTTTGTTAATGCGAACTTGAGAATGTACGTTGTAATAATATTCCATTTTATTATTATATTAACACAAAACACTATACAAAGCCAATAGGGATAAATTATATCACTTATCCATATGGAAACTAGGTATACAGCCAGCACAGACCACGACCACGGTCGTCGTTCACTCAACTGAGTAAAACTTCATACGATATTTTATTGTTTATGCGCGGCAGTCTCGCTGACACATTGGCTGAAAACGTCGCTGACTAATATTGAATAGAGATTAGGTTTTCGTTAAACCGTAGCTAAAGCCGTATGCGTAATTAGTAGTTACTGGCAAATAACATGTCATCTAAAATACTTGACTCATTCGGTACATAAAAAAAGGATAAAAAAGGATAATAAATACCAAGAAGATAAAAAGTTATTGCAAAAAAAAAAAAATTACCGACTCCCAAAACCTGTTGTGTGCACATTTTTACTAGAAGTTATTATTTCGTTTATTTATTGTAATAACAATTGTTGTGTATGGGTACATTTGCCTGAAATAAATAATAATAAATAAATGATTCCTTGCATATTATTTACATTATTAAATGTAATTAGTAACAACATTAGCAAAACAGAAAAAATACGTATTTAAAATGGAAGCGACAGGGTGCGCACGAAATTCAAATTTTCTTACGCTTTTTGCAATTTGCCGGTTAGTGTCAGTTTCTATGTTGAGTAAAATATGATACGCGGCCGTAACTAATATGGCTTTACTGAGTTATAATCATTAAGACATCAATACAACCCTTTTCAGTTCATTTAACCCCATAGAATGACTTTTTCATGAAATAGTCATTCATGGGGATTAAATGAACTGAAAAGGGTTGTATTGATGATTTTTATGACTACAATTATGTAAATACGTTAGTTTTACGGCCGCGTATCATATATTATTCAACATAAAATCTGACACTGACCGGCAAAATGAAAAAAACGTAAAAAAAAAATTCGCGAGCCACCCCTGTTGCTTCCACCTTAAGAAGCTAATTCGTGAACTAGGTACTCTAGCAAAGTGAATAAAATGTGTATTGGACCCAGCGCGAGCTTCCTCTACAAAGTGAAAAAAATCGGCCAACTAATCACGGAGAAATCGAAGAAACCAATCATAGAACATTAATGAAAAAAAGATAGGTGCTGGCCGAATACATAACCTCCTCCTTTTTTTGAAGACGGTTAAAAAAGTACAACATACCTAATTATGGCTCCACCCTTTTAGTTGAATAATGAATAGAGCATTAATTTGAAGTACTAAATAGGAAGCTATAGAGGCAGTAATTACACGAGTGATTGGATAGCGACAATGCCGTATTGTCCGCTGACCCAAACGTCAGGCGTCAACAACCAAAATTCGGATAAGGATACAAAAGATCATTCATTTGTGACCATCCTTGTTACATTATCTTAATGAGGTAAATGTAACTGTTTAACATTCACCAACAATTTTCCGTTCGTTGTAATAATTCTAATCTTTGTTTGCTATGCATGTATGTGCTATGTACTAAGAAACATAGGAACGGTATCTTTAGAGTCGCGTGTAGAATAACAAGTTGTTTCATCTGGCAGCTCTGTCGCTCGACAACGAAGGAGGTATGCGTCCTCGGCCGATAAAAAAAAGTCTGTCTCTGAGGCACTTCCAGTATAATTGCAATGCTGCGCTCGCAGTCGCGGCGCCACACTGCGGAGACATGAATCGTTCGCTGAGCAATCACGGATGACTCTTCCTGATGTAGGTTCTATACCTATAGCCTCATTTGTTTATTACTACCACGTCTATCATTTGCACTACCTCAGAGTAGATGACTAGGGCATGAATCTCGGAATAACGCAAAATCGGAATTTCAGAACGCCAGTTCCGATATTACAATTCCGATACTGAGTGTTCCAATATCGAAATCGGATATTTTTTTTATTTGAATTTAAACCTAAACCTATATTTTACCTCCTTGTGTAGCGCCGAGCGCAATAGTGCGTTTAATTAGTATTAAGTATCGCATAATAATGAGAAATAATATTCTTAAACAAATATTTCTTATAAATTGTTGTTCTTAATTGTTGATTTTGCTTGCACACTTTAAATTATAAATGTTTTCTTGATTCTGAGTCTGGTAGTTGAATTAGTAAGTAATAAGTATAGGAAAATAATGAGAAATATGTGATTTAATAAATACAGTGGACATAATTAAAAAAACCCGGCCAATTGCGAGTCGTACTCACACGCACACAGGGTTCCACCGCACCAAATGATAAAGAAAAAATATTTTGAAGGCTCATTCATATTTTAAATTGAATTTATATTACATTCAACAGCAAAACTAAATTTGTCTGCAGTTTGATCAAAAACTCCCATATCTCAAAAACTAAATACGTGGGACACTCAGAAAGTTTTGCGAAACTAAAAAAAATTGTTCTATACGTACATATATTTTTATTAAATCTTTTCAAAGTACTTTCCACCAGCCTCTATACAAAGATTCATGCGCCTAAACCAGTTTTCAAAACACTTTTTCCAGTCCGCCGCAGACACCTCGTTTACAGCCTGCTCGAACCCAGCCAGCGCATCTTCCGGCGACGAAAATTGTATCCCTTTGAGCTGATTTTTTATTTTTGGGAATAAAAAGAAGTCACACGGTGCTAGATCAGGGCTGTAAGGAGGGTGACCCAGGAGTTTGACTGGCGTGCTGTCCAGGAAGTCCCTCGTTTTGAGTGCGGTGTGCGCAGGTGCATTGTCGTGGTGGAGCAGTAGCCCGCGGAGCCCTGTGTTTGGTCGCTTGTTGCTTATAACAGAGAAAACTTCTGGCAAACATTTGGAAGTATACCATTCGGCATTAATGCTTCTTTGATCCCGTAAGGGAATTGATACCAAGTGGCCAGTCAAATTAAAAAAGCTAGCGATCAAAATCTTACCCCCGCTTCTAGATCGCTTCACTTTGGTAGGCGTTGGCTCATTTTGAAACACCCAAACAGTCGACTGGCGCTTGGTTTCTGGGTCGTATTGATAAATCCAGGACTCATCACCTGTAACGATGTCGTAAACACGCCGAGACGAGCCTGCTTCAAATTTGTTAAGCATATCACGGCACCATTCCACCCGGGCCTGCTTCTGAGCATCGGTGAGGTTGTGCGGCACCCAGCGTGATACTATCCTCCTCACGCGAAGATGGCTGTGTAGAATCTCGTGAACGCTTCCCGATCCAATCTTCAATATGTGTTGAATCTCCTGATATGTAATTCGCCTATTGTCTTGGATTAAATTTTTCACTGCTAGCACGTTTTCTTCGGTAACAGCCGTCAAAGGGCGACCGCTTCTTTCGTCATCCCCCAAAGTTGGTCGACCGCGCTTGAATTCGTTATACCAACGATACACGGTTGCCTTGGAAGGGCCTTCATCCATGAATGCCATTTGAAGTCTATCGTACGATTCATCCGGTTTCAGGCGACACTTGAAATCGTATAAAATCATAGCTCTAAAATGTTCCCGGCGCAGATCCATATTTCAGTGAGACACAATACTTTGAATTAACTCGCAAAAAATGTGGAGGGAAATTTTGAAATTGGAACTTACTTATTTTTACTTATAAATAATCATATTTTCGAAAAACATAATAACTGGCCAGTCTCCCATATATAAAAACTTTTTTTCGCAATACTTTCTGAGGGGCCTGGTATCAAATCTTATTCAAACCAACTAGAAGGGGCCGCTTTACTTGTACTTTAAAGTGGAAAAAATGTGCAATTGTGTCCCACATTTTACCACTTTAAAGTACAAGTAAAGCGGTTCACAGAATACATCTACCTACCAAGTTTCAACTGTGTGGTCCTAATAGTTTCGGAATAAAGAGGCTGTTGGCATACGGACGGTCTTATAGGCAGACATGAAAGGTTTCTTTTTTTGCCATTCGTCTACGGAGCCCTAAAACAATTATTTTTTTACCAGATTAAACGAAATTCCGATATTAATATCGGAATTCCGATATTGAGATCTAATATTGGAAATCAGTAAGTATCTGAATTGAAAACCTTTCGATATTACATGCGCTATTGAGGACGTATTGTGCATAAAAGTTCGTACTAGTGTCTAGTTTGCGGTCAAAATGCCACTCACCTATGTATGAGCACAACTGCTTGTACCTCACAATCACACCAGATATTGCCTGTTTCAAACTTCATTAACTCCAAAGTATATAAAAGTACAACATTCACGGTCGTTTGGAATTCTTTCGAATTGACAGGGCAAGAGCTAGTTGGACAGAAGAAGAATTTTGCACTTGACCTGAACTTGAGCAGCCTACTGTACAGCACGATCGCTGGTCTGCCGTAATGACTGTTGTGCGTTAATAAACATGCGCTAACTCTTCTATTGGTACATCCAAATTACTTGATGTCAGTGTCCGCCTGAACTTTCGGTTTCGGGAATTTTCGGACCTAAATTGTGGTTTCATTTTCGGTAGACCTAGGCTTACAGCGGCGGGCTAGCAGAACCATAAGGCTGTATACGTCGCTATCAAATCGTGTAAGTATTATAATCCAATACAATGTTGCTTTGCTTATACCTCTTATCAATTTAGCGTCATGTTATATGCGCTATTAATTGACGCGATCTTTAAAGAAAATATGTGCAAAATTTGGACAGAATTAATGTAGTCGTTTTTGTGTCAATCCGGAACATACATGACTTCGTTACGATTGTTTTATGTGTTTAATAAATATTTACGTATTATTATTTATTATTTTTGAAATTATGAGCTTTTTCCAGAGTACTAGACTAAACAAGCAAAATGGAAAAGAAAAAGAAAAGCTATGACTCACGAGCAAATCAATGCACACAGACAAGTGAAAACCGTGAGAATCGTGATACGATCACAGAGGTACCCAGGTACCCACTTGAATTTGTTTAGCAATAAAATGGATCGCTTGCAAACCTACGCTCCATAGAAAATACGATTTGGTTAATCTTTTGATGTACAGATAGTGTTGTATTAACTTGTATGGGCGGAGGATCCACGAGCGTAGGCAAACCGGAGCCGACACAAACTAAGGATACTTACGATACGAGCTCAATTAGACGGAATACGCATAATAATGACTGCAAGCATTAAGTTTACTATTAGCAATTCAATGAACAAATAAAAAAAACAGGACAAATCATTGAATTCGATTAAATTATAAAGACCGAGTACGGGTTAGGTGCACGCCTAGCATTGTACTCCTATAGAAACGTTGCAGAAATTTTCTGAATAAATCCAATGAATGGAGTTAGGTAGGACAAAGAAATGGCAAATAAAAACTATGAGAACGAAGCCAGTAAGTAGGTCTGTGGATAAGAAAGACTAACGTGCGCATCTATCGTTCCACACCGAGGAGCAATATTACAATGTGCAATCAAATTGTAGGTTGCATACACGTAATCACGGACGAATAACATTCATAAAGAAAGCCGATTAACAGTCTTATACTTGGGCTTTCGTATGTGTTTAGTCACTTGGTACTAGTACATTAATTTTACCATCCCATCATTTTGCAAAAAAAAAACAATACTTTTAAACATACCACCGAAAGTGTAAAATAACCTTATTTTCGGAAGTTTCTGATTTTTCATGTTGTCCCTTGTCTGCGCAGACCTTTACTACCAAGTTACGGAATGCTCTTGAATCACTTTCATTTGCACTTTCTGGTTTAATTTATCAGCCACGCAAAAATCCAGTCAGATTTATTTAGTAACTATAAAACGTATACTTTAAGGCTCTTTTTCTGGAATAAAGCAGAATGCATTCTTAGTTTTTACTGAATTATTCATGTGAGATAAAGTCGAAGACAAGCCCGACAAGTATCTCCTGATATAAATACTTTTGTACACGTACAGAGGTACTTACTATAACATGGCAAGATATTTATTTCTGCACATAACGTCTGTAGATTAATGCTAGTGAATTCAGTGTTCTACCATTTAGTTGTAATGTTGTTTATAAAAACCACGCTTATTAAGTATTCAGGCAATGCGAAGCAGTTAGGAGCAGAGGCAATGAATGGCTCATTCAAAAAATGTCTTAGACATTCTTGACTTAAATTCAAAGAATTATGCGATTCAAGACTATGACTGTGTTAAACTCATCATCTGCCTAGCCTTTTCCCAGCTATGTTGGGTTCGACTTCCAGTCTAACCGGATGCAGCTGAATACCAGTATTTTTCAAGGAGCGACTGCTTATCAGACCTACACAACCCAGTTAGTACTCGGTAATACGGTACCCCTTGGTAAGACTGGTTGTCAGAGTTTCGAGCCACAGAGTACCTGTAACGACTGTCAAGGATCTACAAATGACAAGCGGGACCAACGGTTTAACGTGCTTTCCGAGGCATGTTATAGGTAGTCCCATCCACAGACCAACCTAGACAAGCGCGGCTAAACCTGAAGTTTGATCAGAGTGGCAGTTATTATTTAGCCTCAAGCTCCACTATGACTGTGTTAAACTGGTAACATTGTAATACTCGTACCTTGACTCAATGATCGGAAGACCAGACTTTTTTTTGAATGGTAATGACTGTGCCTACCTGTCATTACACTACACAAACCACATCATTACGAAGACACGTAAAAACCATCGCACTATAGCAATTAGGAAGACCTGGTTAACAATAATGAATGGGGGAAATAGAGCATCAAGCATCGTGTAACTAAAAGAAAGTCCATTACATACATTAGTAATGATTACAAACTACAAACAAAGTTGTCCTTGTTTGTGAAATTTTATACGGTTCACTACAATGCGTATATTCAATCTCGCTGTAACGTTTTGGTATTCTAGCTAGAACGACGAATACGTAGAAAAATTAATATGTACGTTGAAGAACGTTTTATTCTAAACGGCGGGCTTCCTAATTCCAATGAAACATGTTCATGTTTCTTTCGTTCGTTTTAAATTTGAGCTGCTCACTTACCTACTAAAGTTATACTAGCTAACTAGCTACATCTCTAGTTTTTCAGTTCTTAGTACAAAACTATGTACAGAAATACCTGTGCACTGATATGGAACAGGAATTTGACTGCTGTTTCCTAGCTGATCATGTAGCGAGGCCAAGGCTATGCCGTTATGATGCTTCATACTTAAAAGTTCAAATTTAAATAGCTTGCGAAACTTTGCAGATGATATTGGACACAACAAAACAAACAAAAATTGTTAGTTTTTTTTGGGTACATGACCACACGTAGTGCTGTAACTTGAAATATTGGATTAATAATCAGTTTTTATTTTGTAAACTTCATAAACGTACCGATCTAAACAGAGAAAAGCAAAATTCTGCAAATTACAAAATATAGCTATAAACGAATTACACATAATCCCTTAGAGACATCTAAAGTGATAATCTACATACTTGAGATTGGGTAACACAGTAAACCTCTCACACACAGGCACATAAAACTACGTGCAGTTTTAATGAATACTTCATTGATAAATAGTGCGATTGAGGTAGACAGTCATCATGTTGTAGCCTCATTAAGCAATAAATGCCACTGGCCATGACTTTTTTAATTGAGGTTAAATTAATTGTCACTTGTTCTAATTAACATTGTGAACTTGCGCGTATGCATAAATGGGTTATTACGTAAATAATTACCAATTAAGGTACAGGGCTTATTGTTCAATAACAAAGTTTCATGGACAAGGAAATCGGTCGTTTAATTTGTACATCAAGTTTTGTACTTTTGTTAAGACAAAACTGCCTTAAAAAACATAAAAAAAATTAAAATATTCCAGTAACCTTGTCGCCTGAAAGTACGGGGTAGTTTGTATCAAATCCGGTAGTTCTAGTTTGTTGCAGACTTGTTTATGATGTTGGCCCAATGAAAAATTCAAGTTTAAGACCTCGAGCGCCGAACGCAACTTTGACAAAAATCGAAAAAACCAGCAACTCAGCTGCATCGGGTTAGACTGGAAGTCGACCCCAAGATAGTTTGGGAAAAGGCTACGCAGATGATGGTGATCGAGAGGTCAAAATTTTCCGAGTGAGATTTTTGTTTAACCGCTCAGTTAGGACCCCAAGTCCCCAAGCTATCGCAGTCAAAATTGGTCATACCTTAAAGAATACAACGAATTATCAATCTCCCCGTACATGATCGTTAATAGCCAAATGTAGTATAGAAAGCATACTTAGACCCCAAATAATTTCGGATTAGGGATAATGTTTATGTGCTTCGATAAGCTTTCAAAAAGCTTGGTTTGGATGCTACGGCATCATGGATATTACTGATGGAAGACTTATTACAATATGATGTGAACCTGAAATACTATCTGAAGAAAAGTGCAACTAAATTGAGCTAGTTGAATCCATTCAATTGAATTTGCAGCCTTTCGATCCTGAGATATCGATATGCAAACGAGCAACTCTCAACAACCTCTGAATAAAATTAAACATTCAACCGTGAGCCACCTGTTCGTTTGTTACTGTCAAAAATGCCTTTCATTTTGACAATTCAACAACATTCATTGTTATCATTGTCGAATCGACGAATTTTCCCAACATAAATATTGAAGCAATGGATTAGCTATTTCTTTGAAAATCCTTCGTATTGTGATAGAAAGTGTGTTAGATGTAATGCCGAGGAGATGGGGACACCTTGGGAGGCTTACTTATTAATTGGCGGGATGAAAAATAACATTAAGTATAGTGGAAGGAATGAGGGGAGGCTTTTGCCCACGACCAGCACGGTTCAAGTAGAAGTACTGGTAATGCTAAAAAAGAGCCAAGTACTTTTCGATGCTAGATTAAAGTTGCTTACTTAACAATGCGTAACCTTCTATCAAAAAACGTTACTCCCAAAATTAAAGAAAACCAAGCCCAGACTGAATCACCACCTCTGAAAGTAACCGAGCATACGTGTCTAGCTAGCGTATGGATAAAGTATAAAGCAAAGATGCCGAGTGTGATTGTGACTTATTTGCTATTGACGAGTCATCGACCCGGGTTGCGGGAACCAACGAACATTAGATAATAGTTACTTGGATCTGTGGGTTTAGTTTGGGCGAGTTTTTATTTTATATCTTACATTCGATTGCCTGAAAACTTTAAAGTGAAATAGCGCCGTCCGATGACAACAATTCTATGGATAAAAATAGAAATGTAGATACTTTAAAACTAATACCCCCTTACAAAAATAAAGGGCGTCCGTTTTTTCTTCAGGTTGTTAAAAACTCGCGGACGAAGCCCTCAGTGGGTCTGGTGAGAGTTTATTTATTTGATCGTGTTAACGTTCACTATGATACGTTTGCACATTCAATTTCTATAGAATAATGTTTTTTTCCCGTTATTATCGCCAGAGGTTAAATCGAAGTTAACGTTCACACTAAGGCCACAGGTCTGGATGAAGAAACGGGAAGTCAATCGTTTACTTATTGACAGCTGAATTATACAACGCTTCCAGTGGATGGCATAAGAGTTGCACAGTGCATACAAACGACATTCTGTTCCAAAGGTTCAATTACTTAAGTGACTCCCTTATCAACAGCAGTTTATTTATACTTAGACGGCGAAGCAACTTTAATTGATGGCAACAATACGCAAGTATTGAGTGATAGCACTAGTTCTAAGGGCACATTTCTTACTGCTTGATCACACACGGAATTTTCTATTCGTAGTATTAATTTATTGACATTGTTATAGTTTTATTCACCTCTGCTTTCCTGCGCAATGATAAGTTTCTCCAGATATCGCGTGGACTTGTCCATCCAACTTTAGCTTTATCAGCTCCAGTGTCTCCTACGCTGCTTGAACATCTTGTTAATTTAGTTTGAAGTCCGTTAGTAAGAGCTCGGTTTTCCATTTTGAACACATTCGAGTATTCCTCCTCGATTAAAGATGGCATAAAAACACAAACGACGCTACACTAACGATACGCTCACAAACTTGACTGGTTCTCACGTAGTACATTAAAAAACCACTTGTTGAACAATATAATTAACATTTTGAAACTATTCGTTTACATTCACACAATGCAAGTTTTGTAGTTCTTCTATAGCCGTTTGGTTGTGTTGATGCACTGGCCGTATCGATTTAACACCATTGTTAGTCTGTTGCCATATAAACACAAATCGACGAAAATCACCAGTATTACATGCGTAAAAATTTTCAAATTAATTATCACAGTTTTAAACGTCAGTTCTTGGTTTTTGAACACAAATTAACTGTTGTAATATGAAGCACCGTTCACGACTGTGTCAGTTTGAGGTTAAGTTACAAGCGATACCGAGACCGGCTGCCGGTTGGCGCGCCACACCAGCGCACGGCTCGGGCCCGTCCTACACGGGGTGATTACTTTTTTGTACCGATGGCGATGCTTCTATCAACTTGATACAAATACAGTTGTTACCCGTTAATCTATATTATCATAAATAAAATGTGAATGGATAACTTATCGTTCGGTGTAGCCCTAAGAGATGTCCTTTTTATGTAAGTTGTCGTTTTGGTTACATACTAGGCTTTTATCAAATGCGTATAATGAACAGTGCATGTTATTGTCAAATATTGAAACACCTAACACATTTTTTTTATTTTAGTTCAGACAACCTACTTAATACTTATTATTCGAAAGCGTTCACTTAGCTGATCATTTGTTTACTTAATGAGGAACATTGCGACGAAAGGCTAATAATAAATCACCACGTGTGTAAGGGACTCCTTAAACTCAGGTACCGCTGAGTTAATTATGACTATATCTATAGTATAGACGCAAAAGGATCCAGCCCGTCACACTTATGCTCACCAGACACACAAAGGCAACAGGCTATCGTTCCAAAGAGGGTAAAATAAACAGCCGATAAGACGAAAAATGGTTCTTAATACGATTGCATCAAAGTTGAGAACACATCGTTACTTAACGGTGGTTAGCTTTTTGTGCACTGGGCTTTACAATGCAAGAGAGAACGTGCCCCAACCGCTTTTGCCGGTTAGTGAAAAACTTCAAGCGAAATTCGTTTCGTAAAACAATACGTTATTGTGGTTAATGATTGAAATCATGAATAACATATGAAAGTTAAGCAATACACCATAGAGTACAGTGACCGGCACGAATCTTGAGTGCTCGTTTTAACAGTGGGGAGTTTTTTTTACCAAAGAAGCCTATGATAAAAATGGTCCCAACGTTAGACAAACTGATATGAATGCTCAAGATTCGAGCCAGTAACTGTGAAAGAGTACAAGTTGTTTAATAATATTAATAATAGGACAATTGTGTAAACGTTACTGACTTCTTGGTGCACTAGTCGTGTACTCGCGACGCGATAACGTCTTACTGATAATAATTCCAAGAAATTGGACTTCGGCAAACAGTTTGATATAGAAACCATACGTAATAAAATATCCAGCTTTTATGAATGATTCCCTCATGAAGCCACGGTTGAATAAACTACTGAAGGTCTAGAATTTTTTGAGTTTTGGCGTCAATATGGAAAACGTTACCTTTCAACAAGTGCGTGTTTAGCTCGGGTGGAGAGGGTTGCTTACGATGAATATGTTACTCCTGCAGACTAGGGACTATTAGTAAATCAGTATTTGTTTGGCAGGTATATGTAGATTTAAAGAACCTTAACTCTGGGAGCATCGCACTAAAGACAGGGACATTTTGGCACTCTTTGGAGGAGGCTTTTACCCGAGAGGGGTCCATGCATAGGAATTAATTTTGTATGTAATCAATTTCCAACAATTCGATTTATACATTTTTAATTTACTCTAATTTATTATTATTTTTATTTTAAAATCTATTATTTTAATTTATAAATTTTTATATTTTTGATTATTTACGATTGATTATTTTTAATTAGGTTTCTGATTACTTACTGTTTACTTTATTTTAATTATTGTAATTATGCATGGAATTAATAAAGCTATTTTGATTTTGATTTTAATTTTGATTTTTGAATACTGGGAACTTGACTTGCTCTTGGTCGGTTTTTTAATATTTTTAAATCAGCCAAACATACTCATATGGATGGTATTTTGGACGAAGAAAAGGGTACTTAATCAAGAAGTATTTGATGTTCCAAGAATTTTCAGGTCAGGGTGCGACCCTGAAACAGTTAATGTCTGTTTAGTGAATTCGACACATGCGAGCAGAATTCCCGCCGCTGCTCGAGGTTATTTTTAACCCTGCAGACACGGGGACTCACGGGGTCAGTCACCCGTTTACCCCTCCCGCACTCCGAACCAGTCCTGTCACATGAGGAACTGCGTGGGAATGGTTGCTAGCATGTCCTTACTCCGATCAGCATTACAAAAAACGGGAAAAACAGATGGGGTGGGTCACGAACTCACGACCACCATTCGGAGATGATGTCATCATGGCCACGAGTGAAACTTTCATCTGCAAACTGGAATAAGCGAACATGGGGCGGAGACTGCTCGCTTATTGCGGTATCGGTGCCTGGTACAGTCACGAGCAAAAATATATTGCAGAGCATGTCTTGCATTGTAAGTATCAGGCCAGGCATCATCTGGCTGCATAAATATCTGACACCACTATACAGACTATTTTATGCTCGTGACTGTACTTAAGGCACGTAGGTAGGTAATCATTAGTACCATATTTAGGATCATTTGGACTGATCAAATGTAGGCCACTTACGGCAGTTACGGTTTCATTTAAGTAGTCATTGCAATATGACTCTTATGCCATCTAGCAGGCACTATTTACAATGATTGACAAATTGGACTGAGTTAGTCTCAGTCCACTATAGAAAAGTTCTTGTAATAAGACCATTATGTTATCCCATTATGTTAAAGAATAAGTAAATTGTAATGAGCGATATTCGCTTTCGCACTTTCATGACCCCGCGGTAAAATTTCACAAATCTACCGGAACTCAATTATAAAACATACATAATAATACCCCTAATACTTTTTCTAGATAACAGTTCACATATAGATATATACACAGATAACAGGCACAGCCTATACCCACTTTAATTCCATACATGTTGAGTTATAACATGCATCGTGTATGAAAGTAAGTAGGAGTCAGAGAGTGCTATGAGTGATCCGTCTCATTCGTTTAATTGGGAATTCACGGCAAAGCCTATTAATTTCCAATTAAACTTTACGTTTATAATCCAGATTGGAACTTAATTTACCAACCCAGTAAAAAAGAACAGTTGTACAGTATGATTCGTCAACGCACAAAAACTGCACCGTCCAATTGCAAACGCCCGCTGGTTTGCGAAATGCCAAGGGATTGAAATGCTTCTGACCTGAATCACTTCAAAGTCATTATCAAATGACTTAACAATGTTATGAATTTAGGGATAAATTACAAAATGGAAGTTTTATTTGGTCTTCTACGTGAATGACATGAATGGAAATTGAACATCACAGGAAAAATTTAATCCAAAATTGATTGTTGTGCACAGAACATTATACCCATAAGCGGGATGTTGTGATAGTTTGTTTGCTTAAGTTTGGTTTGTGACAACTGACAGTAAATCTGTCACAGATTCAGTGCTGCCACATAACATTACTTGGATTTTCTACGATTAGCGTCTGGTTTCCAAATAGGCCCTTTCAGAGAAAACAACCGACTTCCAAACAAAAAAAACAGTATACACGGAAAATAGTAGTTTCGGAAGTCGGTGACTTTTGATTACCATTTTTTGCCACCGACTCACAAGAAAACATGCTGGCTATTTTCGAAGTTGGTGACCTACACCTACATTATTATTGCTAAAATTGCAGACCACTTTTGAATTTCGCGCGTTATCCAGGCGCTTTCACTTTAAAACAATATTTTTTATTATATTATTTTTTTATTATTTTAGTTAAACAATACAGAAGGTATGAGATAAGTTAGAAGAAAAGTTAAAATTATTAAGAACAAGACTTCACTTGTACTAATACTTTTAATTGGAGCTACAAACAAGACAATCCAGTGAAGTTGATACAGGACTGTTTTATGTAACACAACATCGGACACGGTTAGGTACCGATGCGGTTATGGTATTGATATGTCTCAATGTAAACAAACTAGTTTCAGGCTTACTGCACGTAACTTGCATCATCCGATAAGTACTTCGGTATTTATGAGCCTAGCTCAGCAAAGAAGAATATAGAAGTGTCAAAGATAACTAACTTATTCTAGTTAGACATGACATGGCGATATCCATCAAAATCCAATATGATACAATATTAAAACATTGAGAGGGTTGTACGAACTAAAATAACACATCCCTTTCCCGGGGTTAACTACGATTAGGGGAAATGTTGAGGGTGCACATGATAAACGGCAAGGGGACTCGAAAACTCACCGTTGCCGTGTCGGTGAGGGTGACAGTAGCAGAGGTGGGTCCATTCGATGGTGCAGGAGCTGTCGAGCCGGCGACGGACACCTGATTATTAGCACTTTGTTCAATGATACGTTGCCGTAGTGCTAATCTTTCGAGGCTGGCTAGACGATGAGATCCGCCAGTACCCTCTCTGTCTCGTTCTCTGAGTCCAGTGGTACTGCCCGCGCTAAACGAACCACTATATTTAGGCAATGTTGGCGGAGGAACAGGTCTGGCTGTACCACTGCGGCCAAGCAGGGAGCCGCTGGATGTATACGCATAACTGCTGGGAGTTCCAAGAGTAGCAGTACGCGGCGCGGAACCGATTCCATTTAGGGCAGTAGTGGGCCCATTAACGGCGCCACCATTCACCGTGGTCGTGCTGCCGTTCATCTCCTTACAGTATTTTCCGTCATGCGAGTATTACAAAATCACACACTGAGTCACTGTCTGCGTACTACGTTACGGTCGCGAATTGGTGCGGCGTTGTGCCGGTGCGTTCAAGCCGGGTGCCCGACGGAGGCGGTTTGACAGCTCGGCGGCGGCAAGGAGGAGCGCGGGCGGGTACGGCGCCCCGCACTTGACGCCTCCGTCGCGTGCAGTCGCGACTTGCCAGCGCTGCCGACCCCACTACATCTCAGGATTATTGCCACAAGACCGCCCGAACAGAGGGTTGAAAATACATTGTTGCTCGCTCTCTGTCAAGGTCAACACATACATGTGAAACATATTATTGGCATGCAGTCTGTTTAGAGAACGCATTTTCCAAAGACATTATGATTGCAATAATGTTCAATGGTGCCTTTAAGTTGTGGGATAGGTACTTTCTAATGCAACGCAAATTTATTCAATAGTATTGAGCGGCACCTTAGTAAATGCCGCATATTATTGCACTCTTGGCTATTTCATCGTTGAAAATTCAACATCGCGCTTTTATTTAGGCAATCATTGAAGTAGTGACAGTAAAATCAGGCATGACTTCGTCTTTAGTTATGATTTAAGAAATCGGTTTTAAAAACTGCTGAAACATTTGTTTACTTATCTTGTTGACGATCATTGTATCAGACAGAAGTCAGACACACTATACTTAAAATTGACGAGAAACAAAACAAAAACAGTAAGCACCACGTACTTTCTCTTCCAACGGGACCAGAGCCAAATGACATTTACAACGAGAATGTTACAAAAAGTTTTAACTATAGACAGATTTTCATCACGATAAAAGACTTAGAATAAATTGTCTGCTAACAAGAAAGGAAATGACGCTGTCTAGTTCATCGGCCTGGATCCAAGAAGCATTGAGGCGGCTACTAGCGGAAGTGCGTTTAAGGTACAACGAATGATTGTGTTGTGTGGATACCCTCATAGATTATTCGTCAGGCATAGGCAGTTCATATTAGACTTCTACGGAGGTGTCCCTCCGTACGAAAAAGAATACATTTTGAAACGCACGTACCTACTGAAGTCAATCATAAAAAATAAATTGTGCTTTTTTTAAACACAGATTCAACAATTAAGTGATGGAACACGTGTTAGTCTCACATGGCAGTGGGGTCCAGCCATCGACCGCCTCACCGCGCATGCGCCACCTCACCCCAATCCTGCGACCGTCTCTCCTTGCACAACCCCTCGGTGCATGCTACACCAACACAGACTTCCCGGTACGATCGTATCCTCTGTGAATGACAATACTATTGCACTAATTATATTCATCGAATGCGCATTCCGATTTATCAGACATGTTGAAACTAAGGATTATTTAGTAGATCATGTACTTATTATTTGCGAAGACTGAAATCCAAGAGCAAACTTTTCATGGTCAATTAGGATTGGTCAGATATACGTATAAGTTGAAACCTTTTAAATACTGAAGAATGTCTTACTTATTTATTCCTTTTAATGAATAAAGAGGTAAGAATTTGACTGAAAACTGTTTGTTTACACTTTCATCAGAAACTTTGAACACATTTTATGGTTTCATTGCGAAGTAAACAAACAAGCGCCATCTAACGGATGTGGCTGACGTATTGTACCAGGCATGCACAACATTCATTACAGCTAGACGCGGCTTGGAGGCGAGCGAATGTAAACATTGCACACACATGGACGTAATGCTATTAATGGATAACCAGGTGGCGTTGATTCAACACTAATTTTACCTTAAGAGGAAATTGACCTGAGAACAGCTATAGATGATACACTCGACACTTGGTTACTAATCTCAAACACATTTAAAAATTTACAACTGTTCCCAGGAGATTATTTTATTTGCCACGACAACATAGCATTCCAGGCTAAATTACAGAAATAAGTATTTAGAACAGACGTTATTCGCAAAGATACAACTTTATTCAATCTCGAAGAAATAGAGCTTAACAAACTTGAGAAGATATTGAAACACAATAATTATGCTAATATAGTATGCATCACGAGTCTCGATTACTTACGATGCACCGCGACGATTTTAGAAACCGTATTCATTACATATCAGAAAATGAGAGTATGAGAGCGCTGTTTCAGCAGGCTACAAACAATCAACGAGTATCAACAGAAAAAGGTACATGAACGTTTCTTATTAAGACCTATGGGAGCGTAAGGAAAGTATGTTGAACCTTTAACACGTTGAAAGATATAATAAAGATGCCCTTGTTACGTAGCACAAACTGAAATAAAACACACCGCACACGTAAACATACGCACAATCTAACAAGATTCATTACTTTTTTTACGGGAAATCAGTATAATATACAAGGTGTAAACAGACCCTTCACGAAGTCGTGTATCAAGCATTCTGTACATCAAACTAAGTAACCCTACGCAAAAAATATTGCTGGGAAACGACTATTATTTGGTGAAAAATCTTGTTTTACGGTAAAACTCAATGTAGCGCACTCAAAACATTGTGCTGATTGATCATTGATGCATTGAATAGTAAACGGGTCATGCAGGTATTTCAAGTAAATTTGCAACCTTCAAAACTTAGTTTTTTTTTTAAGTTAGAACTTTGAGCCCCCAATATCTCCGTAAGTAGAAGGTTCCCAGGTATCATCATCATCATTTCAGCCGAAAGACGTCCACTGCTGGACATAGGCCTCCCCAAAGTTTCGCCACATTGACATAACATAGGGGGTTTTGCCATAATCGCCACGCTTGGCAGGCGGGTTGGCGATCGCAGTATGTGCCATTCGGCTTCGTTAAGGGTCTATTTACACCCTTTACAGTGTGATTCTTTTAATAGAGATAGTATGGGGATTTCTGAATTCATAAGAGATATACTGAAACATATTATTTTTCCTACTCCTCCCGTTTTTTTTCCTGTCTGCATTGTGTAGTGTGTAGATCCCCCACAATGTTCAATGTGCACTTATGTGTTGCGGTCTGAATTGATGCCGTCTGTTTAGTAACGAACCTACAGCTAAATCAAAACATATGACGACGGACTCGCCATGCTGACACCATTTATTAAGTTATTTATGTTTGAACACAGCAATGGTTGTGATGCTTCCACAATTTGCAAATATGTTTGATTGAAGTTTATTAATTTGTGTTTTTGTTACACAAAAAGTTAGTTATCAATGTTCTAACTATATTATTTTGAAAGAGTTTTTAGCTTCACTGTTTAATGGGTCTTTACCACCTCTGTCTTCACCTAAGATTTCAAAATTATAAATGACTTTCAAAAAGAGATCAGTCGTCTCACAGCACGCGTAGCATGACCGCCGTAGAAACGGGCTATGTCGATGGAAGGATCGACAAACTGACACATTTTCATTGTCTATCTGTCATTATGTCGATTATTCCGTAGACAAAACACGTTTCTACAATGGTCATGCTACGCGTGCAGCTCTGCATCTTTTCTTATAGTTGTCGCTATCACCCACGTTATTTTCTGTCACAATCTTTAATTTTAGCGGTCTTAGGTGCAGCTAATGTTGAAAGATATCCTCATTTGGCTTGTATAACCTAAGGTAGACATGTGTAAATTTTGTATGCGATACGTTAACTCAGGTTTCGTAACTCAGTGCTGGCTGGCTTAGCCCTTCTGATAAGGAGCCTGACAAGTCAATAATCCATGTAGACATTAGGCGTGATAAAACAATTGAGGTTGGTAATTATCCAGTGCGTTTGAGCATCATTAGTTATCAGCAAAGTTCGGAATTAGGTAGAGTTATTTGTGTACTTACACTGATTTCATACAGCGAAAGAATAAAGTGGATCTGCCTCAAATCCCGAGATTAATTTTAAAGATCAGAAAAATCCCGTGATTTATTAAATAAAAAAGTTATTTACTTTTACACAATTAAAACATCCGACATCGGATGTCCGAAGTTGCAAAATTCCAATGCGCACACGCACGATGTTACTATCTAATAAAAATTGTATGTTAATTATCTATGTTTTATTTGGCTTATCTTGCTCTGAGGTTTTTATCATTATTTATTTGTAATATTGTTCGCCACACGGTATTGTAATAAGAATCCCGGGGAAACCCGGAAAGATCCATAATTAATATCAACATTTCGATGCAAGTACATAAATAACTCAACCTAATTCCGACCTCTGATTATCAGCTAACATGCCACAGGCGTTTCACAAGGAAAAAAAATCATGTCAAAAATACTATTTACCTCGTCTGTATACTCTACCTACCTTTCATAGATTAATAATACGGAGTGTTAGCAATACAAATACAACATTCAACATCATCTGCCTAGCCTTTTCCCAAATATGTTGGGGTAGGTTTCTAGTCTAACCAGATGCAGCTGAATACAAGCATTTTAGATAAAGCGACTGCCTATCTGATCTGACCTCCACAATACGAAAACGACATTGTGATGTTTAATTTAAGACTAAGAATTTACGCTACAAATGTTTTATACAAGCAAAATACATCCCAGAAAAAATCCTAAGAAAAGGACCAGTTTAGAAACTAAGAAAGATTTAATGGTACGAGCTAATTTCAGGAATTTAGTATATAAACTATTTTTCCAACTATCCTGCGACATAATACTCCAGCGAGCGTGCCGCAAAGCTAAACAGGCACGTGCGATCGCACTAACAGGCAATGTTTCTAAAACAAACCCCAGCACACAAAGCACGATTATACAATAAACAACTCAAACAATTCGGCGAAGTTAAGCTGACTCAGAAATAGAACAAACCATACATAAACCTACTACTGTTCAATGACCAGCCTATTTCGAAGCTGAGCGCAGTGGCATAAGCTTGCTTTGAAAATAATTTTATACAGGGTCAAATTTATTTGGCTAGCGAAACTCGAAAGAGTATAGGGATATCAACATATAAAAAAAAGTTATTTTTGGGGTCATTTACCATCGGTTGCTTGCAATATCAGTTTAAATAATTTTCTGTGCTCACTTTACAGACGGGACGGGTATATAATGTCTAAACACG
Source organism: Cerastis rubricosa (assembly GCA_949152445.1). Taxonomy (NCBI): domain Eukaryota; kingdom Metazoa; phylum Arthropoda; class Insecta; order Lepidoptera; family Noctuidae; genus Cerastis; species Cerastis rubricosa. The sequence continues at coordinate 13,783,448 of OX424525.1, read as the reverse complement.
ACAAAACAAATAAGATTCTAAATTTTGTTGTGTACACAAACACCGATCACTGATCTCAACAAAAATCATCAAACACTTTTCCTGTATTTCCCGTAATCAGAAATCGATACCGCTAACATCAACCGAGTTTCGATACCCTACTCTCACACCCCTATAAGTAAATATAATCATAACAGTCCCCGTAAAACACAGACCGCCTATCTGTGAGTGAGAGGGAGTGGGCAAAAGTCTTCAAATAATTGTCGGTTCTAAGACCGACCACCACTCGATCCACTCGATGTTTTCCTTCACCATTTTGAGAGTACTCGTGATGAAATAACTGACTCATATTGAAATACCTGAATGGGTTCCAATCCACGCCCTCATGTAGGTCGGGGTTGTTACCGCTGGATCACCCCTACTCCTTAAATATGACGACACTGATATACGCTGAGCCCTATCATTCTCAATCTCAAGGTGAGAGAACAATGAGAGATTTTTATTTCAGACTAATAAAAATATCAGGCAACTAAGGTTTAAGGTCTTTCCAAGTTCACACGGCGGAATGATCAGACTAAACATGCAAACATCAATAGGAACTCTCGGTAATTGCCATAAAATCACGGCTAAATTTTCTGGAAGGTTTAAGCAGAGGTGTACCATATAATATTGATAGTACACCAACAACTTTCAGCAATGCTAAAATAACCTGAGATGTAGTAGTGAACCATTATCATCTGCCTACCCTTTTCCCAACATATTGGGGTCGGACCAGATCCAGCTGAATCGGCAACTGCCTATCTAATCACCACAACCCAGTACTAGGTAATACGATACCTATTGGTAAGACTGGCTGTCAGACTTTTCAGGCCACACTGACTACCTGTGACGACTGTCAAAGATCTACAAATGCAGCCGGGACCAACGACAGAGATGTAGTGAACCGATGACCCCAAATACGAGCACTTTAAGGCTTCTAACAAAGTTAAAGCCACTGTGAGTTTACGCAAACAGTTAATGATCCCAACCTACAGGAGATAAAGGTTCATGTTCACATTCATGATTCAAATGATGTATTCTCGCCTCCAGCTCGCGAGTGAACAATCCTACACAAGTAATAATTATGTAAGCGTCAAGCGGTGCTTTGTATAATTATGACTTTATATTCGAAGGAAGAACCCACGATCGTACAAACTGAAGAGCAATATTCAATCTTATAAAAAAAAACTCGTAGTAGTCCGGGGCTTTTAGATTTGAACCCTGCATTAAATATAAACAGCGATTTTTTTCTTGAATCGTGTACTTGACCTTAGCTCTTCAAATAATAAAAAAAAATTAAACATTTTCCGAGACCGGATCAAGCTGAAAAAGACGAAAACGCGTTTTTGTGAATAAAAACATGGGAAAAAAACTTAACAGGACAAATTTAGTTACTTTAGGTAAAGAATTGGTGACAATAATATATTTTTTCAGAATTAAACATTTTCGTCCACGGAAATTACGTTAAAAAATCATTTACGAAATTTTTGGATTGTACTTAAGGCAAAAATATAAACAGCGGTTTTTTTACATAAAATAACTTCAATTAATATATTACACCGCCAATAAACAAAATTAAACAAATTGTACTACCGGAAGTTATAATTACCAGTTTTTTTACAATAGCGGTTGAGGCAAAAATGTAACAGGGTTTAATTTAGTTTAACTTTCATCTAAAGGCTATTTCTAACCTATTTACACGAAAATTAAACACTTTAAAGCAAATCGTTTAAAAAAAATCAATTAATGTTTACGTAAAATAGTCTGCAAGCTTTATTCTTAGCACTTTCATAGGAATTTGATCTTTCCGAAATCGACATAAGGTGTACAATCGCGTAACTCAATAAAACACCGACTCAAATAACAACACAGTCATACGCACACAATGAACGCAGCGCTTATCTTGTTTACGCACACTAGCACACGCCGTACGCCGCACGCTGCTTAGCGCTGACACCGTGCATCGTAATTTAATTTTTACTTTGACAATATTAATTATCGCTCTAATTTGTTTAATTTTGGGGGATTTAGGTTTGGATTTATATATTTCTCATTATTAAATGAATTTAAATCCTGTTACATTTTTGCCGTAAGTAGTATTTAAGATTTTTTGATTTTCTTGATTTTCTGTGAAGTCCGGAGCAGAATTTGTTTAATTTTCATAATAATAGTTAGACATGGTGATATAAACCATTTTAGAACTATTTTTGTCCTGTTAATATTTTTGCCTTAAGTACGAAGTCAAATTATAAGATTTTTTTATAAAAACGAGTGTTCCGTGGACGAAAATGTTTAATTTTCTGACCAACTTGTAGTACTCAATCTTTTCTACAAATACTCCAAATAAACATACCTGTTTATATTTTTTTCCACCAAGTTATATACATATTAGACGTTTTCTTAAAAAAAACATATACGCGGAGGTGAACTTTTCGCGGGATACAGCTTAATATACTCTCCTGTCCATACCCTACACATTCAATGAAAAAAATCGCTGTTTTTAATTAATGCAAAGTTAGCCTAATATTCGGCGTAAATTCCCCGGACTATAGTTCGTACGCATGGCGCCCAATTAAACGACACAAATCAAAACATACGGATCTCTTACTGTACAGGAAATCTATACAAAGCGAGGCAAGATATACTTGAAATATTTAGCTTGATTTGTCGCCATGTGTACACGCTGTCCGGAATCACCCAAACGATTGCAGAGAAATTTTGTGAATAGTTGGTTCCAGCTACCAGCTAAAAAGACATGATAGTTTTGGATTCGATACGTGGCGCCATGAGTAGAAGAGACCAGTCACAAGTATTTAATATTTTCTAATTCATAAAAATAAAATAAAAGTGCCAAGCGCGAAGTATAAGCAACTGAGCATCAAAGAAGAATTTTATAAATTTCACATCCTGACAGGGAGTTTGTATGGAAACGGAAGTATGTAGTGTAAATTACAATACGAAGTTAAAATGCACTTAGTTTAGAAAAATCAACATTTTATGATGAAACCTATTATCTGTCACTAATGTTATAATTGTACGTGTAGTTTCCTTTGCGACGTTGACAGAGAGGGTGGATCTCAACATATCCCTTTGGTTTGGTTAAGATATTTTCGATAACGACCGTCATCGCCAACTTTGCTTTTCATCGTTTTCAAAGAGAAACAAACTTTTTTGAGGCTGATAAGATCAATGCTGTGCATGCGTATTTTATACATATTCATCCGGACTACTACAAAACCCTTTATTATGCGACGTCCGACACGCATTTGAACGATGTTTTTGGTAAAATCATCCCTTAATACTCGTCTCTTTATTCTTGATGGGGAATCCCATCGCACACGCCCCTATAGGTAGGTACGTTTATAAATAAAACAGCTAAATACCACTCACTGATAAGCCTAGTAAACTTGACGTGTAGAAGAATGAAACATGAAAGAACCGATACTAACTAGAATCCTACGCAGCGGACAACTATAAAGTTTTAAAGCACTATTCATATCACAGGCGACCTCTTTCCTCTGTACAAATATAACATACTGATAAGAGATATTAATATTGCAACTGCAGACATATTCAGAATTTATTAAATAGTCAAAATCGCATTCCTGCCATTAAAACACGGGTAAATCCATAACTTCAGTCATATTTCCGTTACAGAAGAGGAAACTGTTCCTTTTAAATTAGATCATCGTTACTTCAGTATTAGTACTTAGTTAAGTGTCCCCACCTGGTCTGTTGCGTCCCCACAGGGCTTGTAACGAGCCAAGACAGGCCTGTTTCTTGACCTATTCAGTGGAGAATCCGACAAAGACGTCATTGTAATATTTGTAATTCACTCACACAGATAAAAAGTTTTATAATATTTATTTTTTAAACTGTTAATAAAGTGCACATCCATATGCCGATCAAGAGGAAAACATACTGTTTTAATTACAGCAAATATTGTTCCACTAGTCACTAACAAACGCGATACCACATTTTTTCGTCGACAAATCACATCCGGAGAAGAGCCGACTGAAGACCGTTTGGGTGATTCAACCGATTACGACAATCACTTCACTTAGAAGTCATAGAACAACCACTGATAAGCTTTAAAATGTTGGTTCACTAATAAACACACCCTAAGTGACTCAGAAAATTATCGGATACAGCTAAAACGGGTCAGCACCGCGAAAAGGTACGTTATTAGTTACTTATAGACTTTACATTGTTTAGAACTTGTGTGTTAGTTGTTTACACAACCCTTTGTGTTGCCATTTACTGCCGCAACAAAAATAGTCGCATGCATTGGATCATCGGAACCGTTTAGTATGGAAATGTTATTTTTCGAAGAGGACGCGCACGAATGTATTTAGTTTTGTTTTAACTGGATGACTTTCACTTGAATTGTTTATTTATTCAATGGTTATTTGCACAAATGGATAACAACACATCGCAACGACCGCTCCACGATTATAAATTCGCTTACTGAAACAATAAAACAATATGAGGCGCGTCGTGGATAGTGAACGGGTTCGTCACTGCAATCAGTAGCGTTGTGTGACTGCGGCGTAGTCTGCCCGTGCCGATGACGGTCACACATGCCACCATAGGGACTTGGTATCGGTGTCATGGTGCTTGCTCCATGCACGGTGCACCCGAGTCGTCGCCTGAGGGCCGAATAGCGGTCGCGAATTCCTACTCGTAATTCAAATGACGCACGCATGGCATACAGTACGTGCCCAGCGGTTAAACGGTTCTAGCGACCTAATAATTTCAACTCGATATCACTTGCTACCGATATCATGCATTCAAATAAATGATTGATTGGAATGCTAATGTAAATAAAGTTAACTAGTATAATAATTATTATGTAGGTAGGGGTACCAAGGGAAATTAATTGTTTATCAAATTGACATTCTGCCGATCCCGATACTGACGTTTGCCAATTTAAGTCAGTCGAGTCAATTTGCTAAACACTTCACTTTATTTTCTTGAATTATTAGAAATATTTAAATAATAATACAATATTTAATTGGATTAAAAATAGTACTCACCGCTGATATTGCACATTTGATAAGGCAGCACATGAAACAAATAAATTGTAAATTAATTATACATCGTTATTTTATGTTGCTTCTGACAATTTGTTCGATGAGAGCAGATTCTCTATAATTGGTATTATTTTGACCACTTTGCTAGATTTTTGAGACACATGTTTTTTTTTTAAATTAGAATCCGTTTCACATACCTAGACAGGGAAGACAACATGTTCCTACGTCCTCGAGGCTTTCTGTGCTCATGAAATCAACGTCCATGAACAATTATCTAATATCACCTATTTTGTTTTATTTTACGAACAAAAAATAATAGTTTATGGTGCCAAATAACACGCAACTATGTGTGGCAAAGCGAGACATACTACTTACTCCGTATAGCAAAATCCAACGCACGAATCAGTGAATCACTAAAACTGTATGCCGCATTGTTTGGAATCCCGATTGTTTTCATATCGTCATTGATCAAGAGTAAAACAAATGACGCGACCTATTAAGTATTAAAATCAACAACAAACAGTTTTTTCTTTACTTGCATCTAGCCTTGTCATATTGGTTATTGATCTGCTAAGCGCTGCCTTAACTTCACCTTTCGCAGTGTTTATCAATTCATGCAAGTTTTGCTGTATGGTGTGGATGCCAAGTATGACACAGGGTTTCTCCTGGATACGTAGATCATACCCACTGTTCGGACATACTAAATAGTAGAACTGACGTCAGATCTTTTCCAAAAAAGTGCATTCGTTATTCTATAATTTATTTTTATTCGAGATTAGAGAAGAGAAAAAAACCTTACACGACAAACACGAAGTCTCCATCGCTTCCATGGCAGCTGAATACGATTCTTGAAGGCTTTTTATAAAATAAATAAGTAAAAAATCTCATTATCCCCCGAGAAAGATTACATCATAATAGAACACAGGTTGTAATCACTACACTTTTCGTTGCTTACGATGACCCAACTGTCCATCGAACTGATTGTTAGCAAATATTGATAAATAGACAGTGACAAAGTTAAGTGTTAGCTTTGTGTACAACAATATACGACAGAGACGTGACAAGATGTTTACGTATGTGAGATACTTGTAACTATGTTTTGCGGCGGAAACGCAAAGCAGGCGGTGTGTGCACGCGTCAGCGGGGACTGAGCTGGCGTATGCGGTACATACTGTACTGCGCGTGCAAATTTATGCACTATGAGCTCGACTGCTCAAAGTTGAATACAAGTAACTCGATGCAGAGAATTCGCAAGTCAGCGGATTCTAGCCGCCCGCGCCGAGCTGACCGCCCGCTCAGCGCAGCGTTCGCTGCAGAAACTTACCCTTTTTTTTTTGTTTTAATTTTTAAGTTGCTTAACTTTTTCATGATGAGTACAATGGCCAATTAAATGGTTTGCACTTACACCTTTAATATGTATGGTGTGATAAATATCCAAGCCTGACAAGCTTTTGAAAAACTACTTTTTCAATCAAAGAATATCGGTAATTTGATTGAGAAACTCTCAAGTCGAGATTGAGTTGAGTGAGAAGAATACAGGGGTCTATAAAGTTCGGCCAGCTAATTTTATTTGACCTAGTATCTATTCATATTAGCATTATACATTTTCAGATCCATTTGTTTACTTTTAAATTACGTCTGTATTTTATAGCAAAGCAATAAAATGAAAGGCAATTCCATTTGATGACAATCATGCACAACAAATAAGGCCTTGATCTGCTTCTGCCTGACACAACGCAGTTGTTTTTTTAATAGTAGTTGATTAGCTTCGGTATAAAGGAAATATTTGGTGAAATTTTGCTTTGTGGTTCTATGGCTCAGACGGACAGGACTGGGCGTAGCGGCCGGGTACTTGCGGAAAGGTATGGATTACAACGAGGGCAACATAGTGGTCAGTTTCCGCGTGAGGGAGCACATCCTGGGATGAGGTCACACGCTCCTTGAGCACGGCACAATATGTCTATCCAATACACACGGTTAAGCGCAAGTGCGTCAAACTTGTTTTAAAAATGAGCGTGTGAGAAGCAGGCTTTATTACTTTATGAGTAATGCTCGACTCGCGTTCCAATATTTACAGGAAATAAACATCAGATGCGATATATCCCCTATTGATAACTTTAACCCATTTGAAATGATTAATTAGCTGAAAATTACTACCGCAAACGGAATTTTAATCAACGGATGACGTAAAACTACGCCGCAATATGTTAAAAATTTTGAATAATGCAGACTGTGAAACTTCAAACTGTATGGAAGGAGCTGGGTCGGGAAAAGTCGAAGTAGGGTCAGCAAACTACACCTTTTTCTAAAAGCTTATTCAATAAGCATTATTTTTTTTGTTAGTATGCTTCTCATGTAGAAAATTAATTTAATTGAAAGAACTGCAAATAGTCCCTGATAATAAGAAAAGAACCACATTTCAAACCTTGTTAAAAGATTGTTGTTAACTGATATAAAATATTTAAAGGAAGAGATAATCTATAGCATTAATCATTAATGAATATAACTACAAACAAATTCTTCAAAAGCAAGAGATGAAAGGACTATTGGTGACTGAGACTTACATTATTATTCAAGACAGTTATGAATAGCAGCTAGCAGCCTCGGAGTCTGGATTTGTGCACGGTTGATGGCAATAGGCCTGCCCCCTAATTCAATTATATTTGAAGTCATAGGCAGACTTGAAACATAACTGGTGGAATGTGGGTATACTATTGGCTACCCCTCTGCCTAACCGTTCGGGGTTTACAGGCGTCATGTTATGTGATGTCATGTTACTAAAGTAACATTATTTTAAAGATTTATTTGAAGAGAACAAAAATTTAATTTGGACACATAAAATCCATGCTGGATGAAAAAATTAAAAGCCAAAATGTATTATTACTATCTTTTGTCTGTGTTAACTCTGACCTAGACCAGAGTCAAGAGCAAACTCGTCTCAAATAAAAATAAAAAACAATCAAAATTCGCCCATAAGACATCCCACTGACCAAATCTTTGAATAGAAAAGAGGTATTAAAGAGCATTGGTGATGTAGAAATACCTAGATTCATTCAAAGCTTGTAACAAAAGCAGCAAGCGAGGAGAAAAAGTTAAGGGTCAAAATGTTTAATTAATTACCTATTACAGCAAACAGTCAGTTAACAGAAAAGCTACATAGTTTTGATGATTGTGACATACATTATCTTCTTATTAACTGATCTTTACTAAAGTGTGACATAATTTTAATAAGACAAGTTTGATTTAAATATCATTTGTTTTTATTAATAACTTTAAGTATCTTTTTTATTGATGGACATTCAAATGTATGCAAAACTCTTGGTCACTAAGTTGTCTTCTTACAGTCATTTAAATCAACAATAAGAGGAGAAATGCATATTAATATGTGGGAATTTCATAAAACTTTCTGACGTTAATGTGTAACACATAAAATATTATATAATTATACATCCTACCTTGAGTTGTAGACTTTACCATGTGACAATCAACTCATTTAACATTATTAGATAAAATCAATGAGGCTAATAGAACTAAGTATTGACCAGCATGCCTCAACATTAGCATATTTCCTGACATTCGAATCTGTATTATCAATCAACTGATAAAACCTTGTGCTCATATTTTTTGTCAGTTTCACAGTAATTATGAGAATTGATGAGATCTTTCAGACTTAAACCTTCATGGATCTTGAATACTAAAGAAATTGACCCTCAGATCTAAACCTGTGGACTAAAAATTAATATAATTTGATAAAAAAAAAGTAAAATAATCTCCCTATTTTCAGTAGTTCTTATTAACGCCAAGAAAACTTGATAATTTAAACAAGATATTAGGACTCAAGACGACTACGATCTTCCTTTTGGTCAGATTAGTGATGATGTAAACCATTGAATCTATCTGACAAACGACGTGACACGAATGTTTATTGATTAAGTTTTTACTCGTAAAGCATGAAACATCATTTAAAATATCTAATTGCTGTAAATAAACATTTCAACTGATACTCAGACCGTTTGAACCAGAAAATTAGTAAGAAATTGGCGCCAATTAAACGCTATTGCATACTTATTTTACCTCACTTATTAGTAATAATTATAGCAACACCTCACCTGATCTCTGCATATTGAAAATGCTAGGAATCCAATATTCAAACCAAAAACATCTCTTGAAACACCAATTCAACACACTCTTTATCGAACTGTCAACAATCCTCACCCGCCCATGGACCGCGTAGAAATTGATTTTTGAATATTGTTGCCACTGGTAAAAGAAAATAATTCTTTGTTCGGACCCTACGATTTGAATATGCTGGGGCCACACCTGCGCCTTAGACCACGAAAAAAACCCTATGCCTTTTTTTTGTAAGATTCCGAAAAACTTTATGTAGTCGAAATTACTACGGACCGCGTAATACTACATAATAATTATTATAAAACAAAGTCCGCGTCCGTCTGTCAGCGATAAACTGAAAAACTACTTAACGGATTATCATACAGTTTTCACCAATATATATAGTGATTCATGAGGAAGGTTTAGGTATATAACCTGTCAAGGTTTTGTGTAAATATGTTGAAATATGATGTCAATTGTTGGTAGTGTCTGAAAAAGTCGTAGCAGTATCTACATTGCACCCGTGCGCAGCCGGGGCGGGTCGCTAGTATATTAAGACTCAATTTTAAGGACCATTCGTAGACCTCATCTAACGTGGCCTGTGCTAAGGATTTCATACGTAAAGTGCCTCATTGTAATTGCTGTTCGTTGCCATGATTGGAACTAACATCTCCATTATTTTTCTTTTTTTTACGGATGGGAAATCATTAAATGACCCCCCCGCTCTGGGCGGAGCGGAAGGGAGTGTCAGACTTGTTCTTAAAACCTATCGGTGATCCGTCTTAGGTCTTTGTGTTCGAGGGCCACGGTATCTCTTTCGAACAGTCTCGCAGCCCTGGCAGACATGGGCCCTCTCGGACCCCTTCCGATTTGCTGACATCTCCTTGAGGCGCGCGTGTAACACGAACGCGTCGTCGACACGGCCTGTCGTCATAAGACGGACGGACGGTGAGCCAGCCCATTAAACACGTCGCGTCCACAGGCCGCAGGTCTACGGTAGCCAGCTGTCTCCCGCGGCGGCTGGGACGTGAGGTTCTCTCCCTCTCACGTTTCGCAAAGCATGAGCATGTTAAAGCATGTTTAGTATGACTGCTTCGCAGAAGGAGGCGACGCCTTCTCATTCCCTCTCAGTCCGGACCATGGATTGAACCAGGGCCGGATGCGAGAGGTCGCCGTCGCATCTACGAGGACACGGCGGTGCTCAGACCAAGCGGAGCAGAGCAACACCACCTCTATCCTTAATTTGCAATTTCTCAAATGTTTACCAACAGCGCGTAGTGTTGTTTCCAGTATAGAAGTTAGGCGTGAGCGAAGCGGCCCCTTGCCCACAGCCTCGAATTTAATGGGGCCACACACTTACGGCCACCGTAGACGCGGGCCTGTGGACGTTGAGTAATGGGATAGTTTGAGATCAATATTTCTACTTACATGGTAGAAATATTGATCTCAAAATATTTTAATTCAATCGAGGGAAGATGTTCAAACTCGCTCCACTTGCTCTTGTAGTCTGCATTCTCTTCAATATTGAACTCAAAATTCAAATTCTTTTAAATCTTAAACTAAAAAAAAATACAAAGAACTACGTCTGTATGAACATTGTGAATAACAATAACAGCCTTTATTAACAATCAATCTAGTAACATTTAAAAATATTTAAAGACATCGGTTTCTGAAGATCGCTTTGCCTTAGCATAGGCCTCCCCCATATTCTACCACTTTTCCCGGTGTCGGGTTTGAAACCTGAGCTAGTGTGAATAAAATCTAACAAATCATAAGTACTTGCACATTTTTTGAGCTCGCTTGGCTCGCTCTTGCATCTTAGGTTCTTTGAAGACATACTGTTGTATCCGTAAATACCATTACAGATTTTTTTCCCATCCTTCCTTGTCCCCTGACACGAAGGCTGATGCCAGCTTTACTAACTACGCCTGTAGTTTATTAGTTTTTGTAAGGTAAAATGTTTAAAAATTAGGTTCTCTCCAGTCCACAGCTTCGCTCGGCTTGTGTTCGTAATTTATCCAACGGAAATTTTATTACGGATTTTTTGTTTTATGGAAAGAAATAATCTATTCTTTAAAAAAACCTTTACAGAATATTTGTCCGTAGCACCAAATAATATAATAATAAATAAAATTCAACTGTGTGGTGCCAATAGTCTCGGAGTAAATTTTCTGCGATGACAAACGGACGGACAGACAGCCTGGACTAATCTATAAAGGTTCCGTTTTTGCCATTGAGCCATGGAACCCTACTACCGCGCAGTACCGCGTCTCCCTAAATAAGCCCTTTAGTGCGTGCACTCGGCTCAGTAAAATAAAAACAAATTATTTTTATTGACACTATTCTGATAGTATCACACGTTCGTTAGCGTGTGTTATTCTAATTGGCTGTATGATGAAGATGAACGTTGAGGAAAAGGTGGCTACTGCATTTACTCGCACAGCACTTTCAACTTTTACTTACTTTTTTCAAACGTTTTATTATTTTATACACGTTTTCGACACTCGGTTTTCAACGTTGAAACATCGGTTTATGTTAAACGCATGAATACATCGATAATTTATTCGACAAGCACTTACGACACTAATCTACTGACAGATTATGACTGTCATTGCGAGAATTAATGTCATTGTCAAAGTTGATCTTGATTCCTCTTGTTTTGAATTCTGAAATATTCTGAATCACAAGTTTACAATAAACAATTAGCGGTTTATGAATATAAATTGTATGTGAATACAACGGAACCGTACACTACAGTACAGAATAACTAGTAATCTCGTTCAATTCACATAGGTCCCAATATATAATACGAATTAGATTGATTGTACATACCAGTTTGTGTCTGATCAACATGAGTATTTTTTACAAATTAAATCCTGTAACTTTTAAGTTTGTTCAAAGAGTTTTTATCTACAGGAAAATGAATGCTCAGATTAGTGCCAAAAAAATGTTACTTCAGGTAAATCTTTAAAAATCACTATGAATAATTTGTGGTAGTAATAAAATGATAATTACTTGTTTTTTTTATTTACAGACTGTAACTTTTCCCAAAGATGTGTTGTTATTATCTGCAACCTTAGCATTTTCATTTTGGCCTTTGAGTAGCACAGATGTACCTGAAAAAAAACCAGAGGAAAAGCCAGTGGTGCCTGCATTAGAAGAGGCAGATAAATTATTTGACAATGGCTTTTATGAGGAATGTTATAATTTACTGGCTGAGCATCAGGTAAGGTTGTGGTGTATGGCTATGTACAATTAAACTGGAACAGGTAAATGTTCTGATGATGAGGTAAATGTTTTGGCTTTGTGTTTCCAAAATAGCGTCTGAACCCCTACAAAGGCAAAGCTTCTTAATTGTGTCCTGCTACTGCCACACATAGTAGTAGAGAACTATCATTGCATGTTTAAATTTTCTGTCTGTCTTGGAACCTATTCTGGTTGCAGATTTTCATCTGTCACTAATAAGCTTTGATAACTTTTTGATTATGATGAGTAAACAGACATATATAATCATCATCATTCAATCTTATTAATTACATACTTGTCATCTCAGCAATCACCTCCTGTTTAGCCATTTCATCCTTCATACAATATATTAATTAATATTTTACCGTTATTTTCAAAAATAAAATTGTATTCTATCAATAATTTTGGAATCACAATAATACAAAATGGATATTCCTGAAGAGGATTCCGTATTATTTATTATCGTATTACAATAAATCCAATTATTTCTTTTGTTAAATACTTAATCTAAAGCATTTATAAATTAGCTGCTTTAGGTATTTAAAATAATAGTATTTTCAGGATAAAGGTAATATTGAAGTTCAGTGGCGGATATGTCGGGCTTTATACAACATGTCAAAGGAATCAAAGTATGAAAAACAATACAAGAACCAACTTGTTCTCCAAGCATATGGGATAATATTGCAAGTGCTGAACAGTACTCAAGATGCTCAAGACCATTATGCTGTACACAAGTGGTATGCTTTACTGTTGGATGCAAAAAGTTCTCTTGATGGTATGAAAGAGCGAATACAACAATTGGAAAATGTGAAGAAGCATCTGGATGTATGTCATTTTCATATAATATACCTTAGACTCTGTATTAGTTGTTGATAACCTTGTTATTCCTGATTTAAACAGACATTGTGGAACTTTATTTTCAGATGGCAGTTTGCCTAAATCCCAATGATGCTACAATTTTACACATGTTGGGTGAATGGTGTTATCAGATTACTGAGATGCCTTGGCATCACAGGAAAATAGCTGAAGTTTTATTTGCTTCCCCACCATATTCCAATTATGAAGATGCACTTGAATATTTCTTGAGAGCAGAAGCAGTACAGCCAAGATTCTACAGTGTTAACTTGTTACGACTTGGCCACTGTTATATGAAGCTGAACAGAGATGATCAAGCCAAATATTATTTACAATTAGCTGCAAGTTATCCTGCTAAATCAAATGATGATCATGAAGCTAATACACGAGCTGCAGAGTTGTTAAAAAGACTCAGATAAAACTGTTGTAGTCAGTAATCTCAAAAACATTGTCTTGTTATTAATTAAAAACTAAAAACTCCGGCTTTCCATGACACTAATCTGACACTTTATCTACACAAGTACAAGCCAAGCCAAGGAGGGACTGGCGACGCAGCAGCCGTTTGTTATATTATATGTAGTTTGGTGGAATTTCTCGGTGATGGAAATAAACTTAAATAGCGACCAACAAAAAGCAACTTACTACAAAAAGTACTACAGCGCCATCTATGACACGACGCAAGAACTAACATCAATTTCCTACATCTCACATGCAAAGTTTACATCGACTTAAGAGTATATAGAAAAACCCGACTACAACAGTCGGGCAGTTGCCCGCCAGACATAACACCTGTCTGGCCGAAGGATCCTCCCTTTTCAATGGAGTATCGAGGAACTTTCCACCCTGTTCCTCATACCCCTAAAGTTTCATATTAACTAGAGACTGGATTTTATGTGGCCTCAATGGAAATATACTTCAAAACAATAAATCTCGAATCATACTAGCTACTAAGAAATAGTACTCAATTAGTCAAGATTTCAAGAACAAACAAAAATACAAACAGTTGAATAGAGAACCTTCTCCTTTTAGAAGTCGGTTAAAAATTATAGCTTCATTAAAAACGTAGGAAGTTATGTAGTTTTAGTATTTTGTTTCTTATGCCGCGTTTTCACTAGAAGACATGTCGCGGAGACATATCGCCCAACATTCACGTGGTATGACTCTGCAACTTTGTGGGACAATGTCGCTCGACATTTCCCTTGTTCACATTGGCCAGTTGTAATCAGTATAATATCGCGCGTGTGGACGCTCGCAGAGCATCGACTAGCGACAAGTTGCGCGACCCGTAAATGTCCCGCGCGACGTCGGGCGACATCGACATCGCGCGGGACACGGGAATTTCATCTCGAGCGACAGTCGCGGAACAAATGTCCCCTAGTGAAAATGCGGCTTTATTTACGATTTTATGGCATAATATTTCGACCATTCTTGATGGATATTTCGACCATTATAAATTGTTTACCTACAGTATCCGGTCTCTATTGATTTTACAGAGGTTATCATGTAATGTAAATGAATGAAGCAAGCTAGAAACTATTTTGTATATTTTTTTTAATGACTAGTTAGTAGGGATAAAGAGGAAAATTATTTTTGAAATAGTATACCATAGTTACATAAAAATTGGCTTATTTATAAGTGTTAAATAAATATTTTTATAGTTATTATAGTGTTGTAAAACCTACTATCCTGTTTTATATTTTTTTAGGGATCCGTAGTCTGTAACTGAAAAGCAGAAAGAATTCTTATTTATTTGCCGTCCGCCTATCTTGTCTTTGTCTGTTTTTCTATCATATCAAGTAAGTACGTAGATATTGTAGGAAGTCGAAGTATCCCTTTGAAAGGGATGGGACAGCTGTTCCAACAGAATGCTGTAAGTGTAAAAATATAATTTAACCTTGCCAGGAAATCTTCACGTGACCAGAGGGCTGGCCTTTTTTTGGCCAAATATACATATGTAATATAATAAATAATATATTAATAAATAAAAAGTATTTAATTGATGTTGTATAATTTCTGGGTCCTAGCGCACAGCGGTGTTAAAACATAAGTTTGCATAACTGGCAGCCCTGAGTCCCTGACCTATAGATGTCATGTTATATTTTGAAAGAAGTTCGTTATGTGTTATTTTCAATTTCAATGTGTAAAATATTATTTGATTATTACAGCCTTAATTTCATTAATTATAGTTTATTATATTAGTAAACATTTACTTAGTATTATTAATATGTATAGTGCGGACGAATTAAGTGATGATGAAGTTTACTTCGGCAAGCTAACTCTGAAAGAATTAAAAAAACATATATTATGGGATAAACAGCAAACGTAAGACCGTTTTATCATATTATTGTCCGTTTTCGCTCCTGTATTAGTCCACAAGAGTAAAACTAGTAACCTAAATAGGTCCAGGCATATATCTACAATCTGTGTGAGCCCCATTTCACATGCTGGATTGTTGATAACCAGCAGCTGTTCTCAGGTATCCCAAATTCGCGTTGTATGTGGGTCCGCATGGGACGCTTCGTATGTATAATAAGTGCATAATTATATTCTAAAGCAATATGTTAAATCTGGGGAAAACATTCAATGCAGCACACAAAATTTTCTGAAATTAAACAAGACAACCACCAACCCACTGACCAACTTATCTATTATTTTTTCTTAATTTTAGTGTAAGCGCAATCAACAGCCTAAATAATTCTGGAGATAGAGATGAAAGTTTCAAAATCTTACAAGCTCATTCACAACCTAACTTAATACCTAAAGCTGAAAATTCTGCCCTTGACTTATCAGAACATAATGTTTCTGGGTGGGATATGAAAGGTAATGATGATAGTTTTATAAAAATGGAAAACATGGTTGCTAAACTATGCCTATCACCTAGACGCAGTGGAAACGCTGAAGAACTGAACAATACATTAGAAGTAATTGAATATATTTTGAATAATCCACCAAGCAGTACTAAAGCAAAAGATGAAAGACCTGATGAACTTACACTGAAGACTAAATTTAAAAATGAACCTAATTTGTCAGATATATCACCACAGAAAATTTTTAGAGAATCTAAAAAGCATGAAGCTCACAATTCTGCAGTGCACCCACAGAACACTCCAGTTTACACTTCTCATCAACTTCATAAGAATACTGAAAGTTGTACAACTCCAAGGGACATCAAACAAAAACCTTTATTTAAGACACCTTCTCAGCCTCCATCACTAAAGAAACCATCAACTTTGAAGAAGACTCCAAGTCGCTCTAATGCTTATCAGCACATTAGCAGCCCTGTGGCCTCGTACATAAAGAACTGTCCAATAGCACCTTTAGTTAAAGATGTCCATCCTAAGAAACCCTTACCTGGAATGTCATCTATTCCAAAATTTGTGAAGAATGTCCCACCAGCTAAACCAAGTAATAAAGAAAATATCAACTTGCCCTCAATTGCATACAAGAGCGCTAAGAAGACTCGAGTGGTAAGTTAACACAGCACATTTATTTTTATGAAATAATGTTGCATGCACATTGCATTTTCTGTAACCTTTTTCTCTACCTATTCTGATGACATACAAGATTTTATTTAATACCAAATGCAGGATAACAATATTGTTTTGATAAATAGGAGTGAATGAAAGTAAAGAAATGGCAAACTAATATGTAAATTAACTTAATTGGTTAAATCAAGCTGTTTTTGTCATATAATTGTTTTTTGTAATTTATCCATTTTTATTTACAGATTAATGTGCCCGATGAACAGAAATTGCCACAGAGTCATTGGGTAAAGAAAATTACAACAACTTTACCAAAACCACTGGTAATGAAGCATGACCATCGGGAGCTGAATTGTGCTAAGAAATTGCCTCAGCAAGAAGATAGTTTTGCTGATCTCTCATACCACCAAGCTGAAGTTTCAGTTTGTACACAGAAATCTGCATTTAAGGCGAAGAAAAATTATTGATAATAATTTTATGACTTAACTCTTTAATGGATGGGTAGACCGAGACCAGTGTTTCCAAGCAAATATATCCAGCAAGAAAACTTGATAGCTGTACCCACTCAGCTATAAAGTTCTCTTGCGTGGGGGTGTGGGCGTGATGAGAGAACGCCAATAACTATCTTTACTACCCTCACGGTTTGAGGTAAGAGTCTATCTTAAACTTTAGACTTCAGATTTTTAAAAAAGGGCTAAAACAACAGACGGTGAACTTTTAAAATCTGATGCAGATTCTATGCTTCCAATAAAACTGACATACCAGAAAAAAAATATTTGGAATTAAATCCTATGTAGCTAATTAATATCACTTTCCAGACAAGGAACACACACAGTTTCGGCGGTCTTATCACATCCCACCCAAAACTCGCGCTATCCGGTTTTCTAGCTGTTTGTGGTTTTTAAAAATCATTCTGGTCTAGGTCAACCCTTACATCACTGTAGCTCTTATCTGATGGTTAAGGGGGTGAAAAGGGAGGATTTCGTTTGTACGTAAAATCTGATTCTCTGGGTAAATAAAGACTTTAAACTTATCATGAATATTTATCTGAACAAATAAAACTTTGCTATTTTACAGTAAAATACCGCTGTCTAAAAATGCTTTACTGTAAAACTTATTAAATAAAGCTTGATCCTATTTGACAGTGTTCTATTTATTGATTCATATTCTCTTCATCTCTCTATTAACCTCATGACAGAGAGTTTACCTAATTACACTTCAACCAATTTACAGGTACACAAGAGATACCACATCTACACAGTGCACTTAGCTCTACATATATTGGTTAGCAGTACACCCACGGTTCTGACACCAGGATGGCGGGTGTACCAAATTTTTCAAATACTTTTCGGGTATAAGTACACAGATTTTGAAGAGAGGTACGTAAAGGTATACAGAAAAAACCAACTTGAAATAAATTTAGGCAAATCTGAAAAGTACACCCGCGGTTCTAAATGTACTTACACGATATATCGATGATTTTTTTATTGAAAAGCAGCACCACCTTGAACTGGTGGTCACTGACTGGCAGGGCCACCATCAGGGATTTTAATTTTGAAAGCACAAAAAATTTGTCGCTAATTAGTCGCCAAATATCAGAATTTGTCGGTAACTGGTTCAAAAGATATAAGGGTTTATAGGTGGCCGATCTGGAGAGACTCCCCAGCAGGGCCACATTTTATATCTCAAAAACTAGGGCACCTAGCGAAGATCTGTTTTCTCCCATATTTTGTCGCCAATCAATCGGAATCAGTCGCCAAATATATCAGATTTTGTCGGTCACTGGATCAAAAGATGTAAGGGTTTATAGGTGGCCGATCTGGAGAGTCTCCCCAGCAGGGCCACATTTATATCTCTAAAACTACGGCACCTAGCGAAGATGTGTCTTCTCCCATAATTTGTCGCCAAGTCACAGATTTAATCGGGTCTTAGTTTAGGAGATATAATGAGTTCAATTAGTAAGATACAGTCCAAGAGCTAGATCGAAGAGTTCAAGAAAAATTACCAAGAAAAACTATTTCTATTAACATGTGTAACATACTTCTAGTTTTATCGGTCTAAAGTCTTTAGAAATGTCCTAGAGAGATATATTCTCAATTAAATGGCTTTTCAAATTTAAAGGCGACTTCACTAATATAAATACACGCAGTATACACGCAATTGTATTAACTAAATTCAAATTGATAAAATAACAATAAATTATAAAAGCGCGTCAAAAAACTCCTCCTCAACGCTGTCAGCTGCACGCGTAGCATAACCACTGTGAGAAACGAGTTTTGTCCACGGAAGAATCGACATAATGACAGATAGACAGTGACAATGTGTCAGTTTGTCCATTCTTCCGTCGACATAGCCCGTTTCTACGGCAGTCATACTACGCGTGCTGGTAACGTGCCCAAGAGACTGGCGGCGTTGCCACGTTGAATGGCAATACTTAGCCTCTGGCCAAAGTAAAACCCAGCCCTTGGGTCACGGGAAGCGTCAACTAGGCGTTTCGAAATTTCCTTAAAGAGGCTAAGTGCGGAAACAGCCCCGCTAACCTAACCTAACCTTCCATTAGATACGGCGGAGAAAGGAAATCGCTACGCTCCCGTAGGAGGGCGCGGCTGGCGGTCTCGGGGCTTCGCCCCCTGGCCGCGGAGGCCATACCTCAGGCCGTTAAAATGGGCTCGTCCTTATTTTGCCATTTTTTGGCTAGGCTTGCGGGCGCGCGTCTTGCAACGCGCGCCTGAGTGTGTGGTTGCTATAAGTATTTCAGTAGGCGCGCCACAGCACTATTATAAAAAGTGCTGCTTTCTTCACGGCACCTCGGCGGTCTGTCACCGCCAGGTGAGACCTCCGGTAACCCGGAAGAGGCCCGGCGGGTGACGACCAGCGACAGAGGTGCCGACTCGACGCTCCTATGAAAGGTGTGTGGCTCCCGTCCACCCCGCTTCCAGAGCTAGCCGGTCACGGTCCGGACTAAGGCGCCGTCATGTGTGTGTGGACGGTATTGTATTGTGTAACACCGCCCGTTGTCTGCATGGGTCGCGAGCCCACGCCGCGCCACCATGCGTGAGTCTAGCGAGTGTAGAGAGATGCATGTGTGTTTAAGCTGCGCGACGGGCCTATATTAACTTCGAACACGTCACGCAGCAGGATGCGAGTATTATGTGGAGTCATTTTGTGCAGGTAAGCTGTGTGAAACCTGGTACAGCTTACCCGGGAGTCAAATCCGGTGGAATGGGGTCATTGTCCGCTACCAGGTCGCGGGGTAAGGGCCTCGCGTCGGGGGGGCGCGCATGCCAGGGCGCTATGTGCTTGACGTGGGGCCAAGCAGATGCGTCGGCACGCGCGAACATTCCCATCGCGAGGCGCCGGATGAAGTCATCCAGGGTCTCAATCCCGAGATCCCGCTGGATGACTTTGTTCCTCACGTAGCGAGGGGCACCGACAATGCTCGCGCTGTACGCCGACGACGCCGCGTACATTACTACCTCGCTTAACGCGAAGTACGCGGCGCTCAAAATACAGCGCGCGTTAGATCTGCTGCCAGACTGGCTGTCCAAGTGGCGGCTGTCGGTTAACGTGGGTAAGACGCAGGCGATGATCACTGGTTCAGCGCGCCTCCCACCACCCTTGACCCTGCAAGGAGCCGACATCGCGTGGTCGCCCCGGGTGAAGTACCTGGGTGTCACCATCGACCGTCGGCTCACGATGTGTTCACACGTCCGCCAGGTCGCGGCACGGGCTAGGGTTGCCCGCAACCAGCTCCGTCCAGTGCTCTCGTCCCGCCTCCCAGTGCGCGTCAAGTTGGGCGTGTATAAAGCCTATATACGCCCACTACTGACGTACGCCGCCCCCGCTTGGTTCGCCCTCACGTGCGAGGGAAACAAGAAGCTTCTCCGCGCGCAACAAAGTCTTGCGCTGCGGACCATCGCCTCTGGCGTCGTGGGGATGTCGTCGGTGTAACGTGAGTAACACGCCGGCGACACGCAGCTACCTTGCGGAACGCCAGCCAGCACCGGGTGGGCGCTAGAAAGCGCTCCCTCGACCACCACGCGGATGCTCCTACCTGTAAGGAAGGACTGGACCACCTTTACTACGCGGCGAGGCGCGTCGGACGTGGCCAACTAGTCCGGGGCTTTTAGATTTGAACCCTGCATTAAATATAAACAGCGATTTTTTTCTTGAATCGTGTACTTGACCTTAGCTCTTCAAATAATAAAAAAAAAATTAAACATTTTCCGAGACCGGATCAAGCTGAAAAAGACGAAAACACGTTTTTGTGAATAAAAACAGGGGAAAAAAAGTTAACAGGACAAATTTAGTTACTTTAGGTAAAGAATTGGTGACAGTAATATATTTTTTTCAGAATTAAACATTTTCGTCCACGGAAATTACGGTAAAAAAACATTTACGAAATTTTTGGATTGTACTTAAGGCAAAAATATAACAGCGGTTTTTTTTACATAAAATAACTTAAATTAATATATTACACCGCCAATAAACAAAATTAAACAAATTGTACTACCGGAAGTTATTATTACCAGTTTTTTTACAATAGCGGTTGAGGCAAAAAGGTAACAGTGTTTAATTTAGTTTAACTTTCATCTAAAGGCTATTTCTAACCTATTTACACGAAAATTAAACACTTTAAAGCAAATCGTGAAAAAAAAAACAATTAATGTTTACGTAAAATACGTCTGCAAGCTTTATTCTTGTATTTGGCGCAGCACTTTCATAGGAATTTGATCGTTCCGTAAACCAAATAAGGTGTACAATCGCGTAACTCAATAAAACACCGACTCAAACAACAACACAGTCATACGCACACAATGAACGCAGCGCTTATCTTGTTTACGCACACTAGCACACGCCGTACGCTGCTTAGCGCTGACACCGTGCATCGTAATTTAATTTTTACTTTGACAATATTAATTATCGCTCTAATTTGTTTAATTTTGGGGGATTAAGGTTTGGATTTATATATTTCTCATTATTATATGAATTTAAATCCTGTTACATTTTTGCCGTAAGTAGTATTTAAGATTTTTTGATTTTCTTGATTTTCTGTGAAGTCCGGAGCAGAATTTGTTTAATTTTCATAATAATAGTTAGACATGGTGATATAAATCATTTTAGCACTATTTTTGTCCTGTTAATAT
Source organism: Cerastis rubricosa (assembly GCA_949152445.1). Classification (NCBI taxonomy): domain Eukaryota; kingdom Metazoa; phylum Arthropoda; class Insecta; order Lepidoptera; family Noctuidae; genus Cerastis; species Cerastis rubricosa. Next base: position 13,761,557 of record OX424525.1, on the reverse strand, counting down.
TTTTGCCTTAAGTACGAAGTAAAATTATATGTTTTTTTAAAAAAAACGAGTGTTCCGTGGACGAAAATGTTTAATTTTCTGACCTACTTGTAGTACTCAATCTGTTCTACAAATACTCCAAATAAACATACCTGTTTATATTTTTTTCCACCAAGTTATATACATATTAGACGTTTTCTTAAAAAAAACATATACGCGGAGGTGAACTTTTCGCGGGATACAGCTTAATATACTCTCCTGTCCATACCCTACACATTCAATGAAAAAAATCGCTGTTTTTAATTAATGCAAAGTTAGCCTAATATTCGGCGTAAATTCCCCGGACTAAACTTGTAAATGAGGCCGTCGTGCCACACACGGTCGAAGGCCTTCTCCATGTCGAGGAGTACTGCGACCGCATATTCCTTCTTGTTCATGGCTTGTGCCATGTGGTGCAGTACTCTCGACAGCTGAAGCGTCGTGCTGTGTTCCGACCTAAACCCAAACTGTTTTGCGGTGTTTGAGATGCCGCAACAGGAGCATCTCAAACACCTTGGAGATGGTCGCCAGCAGCGTAGTGGGCCGATAGCTCTCCGGCTTCAGAATGTTTTTCCCCGCCTTGGGCAGCATAATGACGCGCCCTTCCTTCCACGAGTCAGGAAATGTCCCGGTGCGCAGTATCGCTGTGTACAGGCGCGCCAGCGCCGCTAGCATACGGTACGGCAGTTGGCGCAGCACTCCGTTAGTGATACCGTCAGCACCGGGGGCCTTCCCGGGCTTCGTCCTTAGGATGGCACGTCTTACTGCCCCAGGAGAGAACCATACAGAGTCTTCCTCGGGAGCTATCGGCGTGGCGAAGTAGTCCCCAAGGTGTTTCTCGACAGTTGCGACATGTTCACCGTCGCTGGCCGGGTTCGGTCGGAACTGACGCTCCAGGTGTTGGGCGAAGACCTCCGCTCGGTCCTCCGCTACGTACTTGAGCGCCCCGCCGCTATCCAGTAGCGGGCGCACTGGAGCTGGGGTGTTCGTCAATTGGCGGCAGAGTCTGTGGCCGGATGGCCAGCTCCCGGCCGCCTCCTCGATGCGGTCCTCCCAGCTCTCGGCGTCCCGGTTCCGCAGCTCAGCTTTTATCCTCTCCGCGAGACGATTCACCTTCGTCTTTAGAGTGGGGCATCTGAGTTGTTGCCACTGCTTGCGAAGGCGCCTCTTGTGGTGAACATCCGTTGCAGGTAAGGCGGCAGAGGTGGCTGCTGCTCGTTCCTCTGCGGTCCTGACGTTGTCGCCGCATCTAAGGCGCTACGTATGCAAGCAGTGACGTCATCAGCCACTTGGTTGACGTCTGCGGAGGTAATCAAGGGCCGAGTCGGAGTGGTGGCCTCAGTCCTATCCTTAAAGACTTCCCAGTCTGTATATCGACGTGGTGCTACAGGCATCTGTCGGGTCGGCATCCCCGACAGGACAACGAGCACAGGGTGATGGTCACTCTGCATCTCGTCGTCCAGCACTTGTTGCGTGATCTGGCAGTATAGCCCTCGGTAGGCCACAATGTCCAGCACGTCCGGCATGTGAGCGTTGTTGTCCGGATAATGGGTGGGCGTCTCTGGGCCGGACACTGTGTACCCGAAGGCTTCTGCGTCCGCAAAGAGTCGCCTTCCCCCAGGGTTGGTAGTGGCAGAGTTCCACGCGGGGTGCTTGCAGTTTAGGTCGCCAGCAAGGATCGTCGCGCCGCAGTGGGCCCGCAGAAGGGCCCTCAGCTCACTGGTGTCCAGGGGGACCGAGGGCGCCTTATAGCAGGCGTAGATGGAGAGATCCTCGCCGGCGACATGCAGCTGCACACCCAGCGCGTAAAACGTACCAAGAGACGGCGCGGGGAGCTCCTGGTGGACGACCCTACGCCTCACAAGTACTGCCAGACCACGGTAGCGTGCGTTAGTTGCCGACCTTTCATCCTTCCTATAGGCGAGATAACCCGGAACTCTGAGCCTGTCCTCAGGTCCCAGGTGCGTCTCGCTTATTAGTGCCACGTCTATGTCCTGTTCTTTAAGAAGGCGGCGGAAGGGGGCGACCTTGCCGTGACCAAGGTATGGTCGGCCCGGTCGGTGTCCTCTTGGGGTGCGGGGAGGGGCGCGGGTTTCTTCCCCTTGCCCCCACGCTTCTTCCGCTTCCTCCGCCGCTTGGAGGAGGAGGGGGCTTCTCCCCTGTTGGTGGGCCCGTTGGCCGCCGCCATCAGCGACGCGCCTTGGGCCTCGGTCCCCACCGCGCCACTTCGTTCGGCCTCCCGGCAGCCGCAGCCGGCCGGTGTGAGGCGGTCGTGGCGGCAACAGTGCCCGCTCGCCTGTTACGGCGCTCCGCCTGGAAGGTGGGACATTTAATGTTATTCGCGGGGTGGTCACCCCCGCAGTTGACGCACGTGGCCGGTTCCTCACGTGGGCGGGGGCAATCACGCGCGGCGTGCCCCTCTCCACAGCGGACACAGGCGAGAGGCCGGTGGCAGTGGTGCGATGAGTGCCGGAATTTCTGGCACCGGTAGCACTGGGCGGGCCCGCTTTTACACCGCCAGGCTTCAATCTTGACACCACGCATGTACATAAACACGGTGGTGTCGAAGATCTTTCTGACCTCCGCCTCCGGTGTCCTCTTTAGGACGGCGTGGAACACGCAGCCGGGTCTCCCTTGGCGCGCCTTTATATGACGCACGTACTCCGGCTTGTGTCCCAGCGCCCGGAGCTCGACCTCCTCGATCTCCTCCGGGGTGGTGTCAACTGGCAGCCCCCTGATGGCCACCTTCAAGCTGCGCTCCGCTGGCAGCGAATAGGCAAACCAGGATATGCCACTCTCCTTTTCCAGGCCAGTAAGGTAACGCTGGACCATCCTAAATTCGTCTTCGCTTTCGGGCGAGAAACGAACCCCAGTGCCGTACGGGCGGGCATTGGGTGGTCGGCCCAGCTTCACGCTGATGGCCCTGAAGTGGGCAGCCCATCCCGGCAGCCTCTCCACCACCAGCGGAGGATACCTTGGCCGCTTCTGCGGCTTCGGCTTGGGCTGGTTGGTGGCCGCTCCGTCACGTCCCTGGGGGCTACCGTCTGTGTTCTAGAGTCTGTCATATTGGAGACACTCACCCCGTGTTGTGTCTCCTGGAAGTCCATTGCAGTCGCCGGCGATGTCAGCGACGCGGGTGGCGTGCGACGAGCCGCCTCCGCGAATGTGGGCGAGCGAGAGGCGCCCTGACCCCGCGGTGGCGCACGTTCGCGCTGCGGTCGCGGCGGGTCAAGGCAATACCGCTTCGCATCCTCCTCGGTCTCGTCAGTGCTTCGGCGCCGTCGTTGGGGTCGTGGCTCCAGCTGGAACTCATAGTCGAGTCCCAGCGACGGCGTCGGCGATGCAAATGGGGTGCGCCTACTCAGTGCACTCGGGCCGGAGTCGACGAAGCCTGCGGACACCATTGACATGCTCGAGCCGGCACGCGACGAACATGCCAACAGCCCCGCTGGCGAGTCGTAGGCCGAGGCACGAGGGGGCGCAGGTGAGGTGGGCGCCGTGGATGTCAGGTGGGCAATAGGTGCCGTCTTGGATAGCGGCTGTCGGTCCCGCTCAGCTAGCCTGACAGCAAGCTGTGAGAGGGGCCGGCGGTAGCGGTGCGCGGTGCTGGAGTAACACGGCTTAGCGCGGTCGCCGCGGACGCAGCCACAAAGGGCGCAGTCGACACGGCGGGTCGCATTGGAGCGGTGGTACGCACAGCTGGGTGCGTGGTGAGGCGCGCTGGTGGCGCGGATGAAGGCGCTGTTGGCGCTGGAGAGCGCACGGTGGGCGCAGTGGCGCGCGACGTAGGCGCGGGCACATGCGCAGGGGGAGCGGGGGCGCGCGCTGTCACGCGCGCGGTGGTACGCGCTTGGGGCGCGCGGCCGGAGTATGCAGCGGTGGCGGGCCCCGGCGCCTGTATGGGCACCGGGCGGAACGAGGATGGTCGCACGGCTACAGCATGCGTTCGGCTCGACGACGGCACAGGCGCAACGCGCGCAGGCGCCAATGGCGTCGGTGGACCGTGCGCTGCTGCCGCCGCGCTTGATCCCCCTCCTTCCTTACTCTTTCTGGACACCTTCTTCTCCTCACTATGAGGAGGAGATGGTCCAGCCAGTGTCGCACCGGGCGACGTGTATCGACGATGAATGTTTGGCGACGTGTATCGACGATGAATGTTTGGCAACGACGCCGCCCGGTCCAGTCCCGGGCGAGGTTCATTGTAGCCGGCGTCGCCGCGGCCAAACGAGCCGCGATCACCTGGCTTCGGCATCCAGTGTCCTTGTGGTTCCCGCTTTTCGCGACCGCTACAGTGCCCAAGAGCACCGGGCAGCGCAGCGGAGACTCTCCCTGTGCTCGCACCAGTGTTAAACACTTGTACGAACACAGGGAAAGCGTTTAAAACGGTCCGTGCGAAAATAAACTACACAACACGAACATTCACATCACTCGCGGACCAACTAAGTGCCGCCCTCTGGCGGCAAAAATGACAATTTATAACACTGGCCAGAGGTGGCGCAGGGGCACGGTGGACGGCCCGCGGAGGCCTAGGGGCACGCGGTACTAGACGGACTGTACTCGCGCACGTGAGTTCGCGGCGGTGGACCACGGCGATCCGATACGGCGGCCACTCATCATCGGGTATATGTAACTCAGTGAAAACACAACGATAGCGCGTTTTAAAATACTACTAACGCCACCTATTGTCAACATTTAGAACTAAAAATTATTTTGTTCGTCTTAATTTATTCGTTCCATTAGAAATTAGGCTGTGAGCACTCGGACCCCACGGCCCCAGTTTCAAACCCAAACGGCTCAAAGATATAGTTACCACAAAGGTTACTATACTTACGCCGCTTGAGGTTCTCCGCAGCCGCAGCGGCAGCGCCAGCACAACACGATGAGCTTGGAAGATGTGATGGCGCAAGAGTATCGACGCATGTTGCGTCCCACACTAAAGGCCTACCCATCTTCCAAGGAAACAACGACATGCCGTCCGGTCTTTTGCCATCGTCGCGTGCCAAGCCATTGGGCTCTAAGATAGCTGGAACGCCGACGACGGTAACAAGAGCTCGACGGATGATGTCATTTATGTTCGCGTGCCGCGCAAAACGGCCCGCACTTCGGCTGCATGACAAGCCGTGGTGTCCGAGACTGTTGACAGCTTCACCACAGTGACAGCGATGAGGAGTGCAGCAGGCGGCACCAAGACGTAAGGAAGCAGCGAGGCGGAAGGTCGTGTCGTCGAACAAAGTGCCTATGCTCGACGACGGGAGTGCGTGAAGCCAAAGACCCGACTCCCATTCACCCACAGCAAGCAGTCGCGCACGCTCAGCAGTAGTAGCAGCTGTGTGAAGTAAATTGTCCTGAACTACTGTGCAGAGCGGCTCGCCCACCGTCTCTGGGAAAATGGATTGTCGGGTTCTTCAGTATTCGGGCAAGCGAGTTTCCAAGCATCGATGGCCTCGGAGAGGCACGGCACATCAAAATCAATCAGTGTGGAAGCCAGGATATTCCTGATTAATTTCTCAGTGCCGTGAACCGAGGATATGAAAGCCGGTAAACTAATACTGGAAATTTTGCGGACGCCGAGTCCTCCCATGCGAATGGGAAGACTTGCTTGTGCCCAAGCTCGGTCGTCCAAAGCCATATTTAAAATGGATGATAAAGAATGTCTGATAATTTGATCCATTTTGTCCAAAAGATGTGTGTGCTTCCATAAAGGGGAAGCACGAAGGAGTGTTTTTAACTCCAGTGTTTTTACCACCCTTAAAAATTTCACAAGAGCCAAAAATAATAATGTGGAACTACTAATAACAAATTCACCATTAGTTCCATTAATTTCAGATTCTTTTAAAATGGAACTAATGATAACAAATTCAACACTAGTTCCATTATTTTCAGATTCTTTTAAAATGGAACTAGTGATAAAAAAACAGTCAGTAGTTCCATCATGGAACTGTTAATGGTACTAGTGACAACGAACCATAACATCATGCTCCGACAAATGGGAGCGCGGCATCAATGAAAAATGTTGCAAAACGGGAAAAAAATATTTCTTTGGAGAGCTTCCGTTGCGTAGGCAGACGAAGTACTACGGGTCAGCTAGTTGGAGGTGATTTTTACATTAGCTTATTAGTGCAAATAGGTAATAAGAGTAAAGTGGTCAAAGTCACCACGGCCTCGATTTTAGACGAGAATACAAAGGCAGTAGTAGTTTTTTGAAACAGCTTTCTCAGAGCCAGGAATCGAACCATAGTTTTTACTGAGAAAATACATAAAAACACACGATCATAGTTGAATAACACATTTATGTCATAATAAGTAATACAAGTTTCTTAGAAAAGTACATAATAGTGTGTTGGTACTTATAAATAGGCTGCAGACGTTCAGATGAGCATTATACGCTCACCTGTAACAACACGAGTATATCACTGTACTTTAACGTAACGCATTTTACTTGTGCGAATCATTCTGTTCTTGTGCAGATTTTGTAATAGTAACTATACATTAATAGGGTAAATGCATTGTTTAATATTATACATTTTAAAATGGTTTTACTACTTAAACATTGTTTAATATGTAATATATGTACTAAGAAAATGGAGGAGAATAGTTACAGCAGGCACATTATACGCGACAGTTAGAAAATGTATTTGTTTTCGTATACCTACACAGATACTTCTGAGGATGGGAAAATTGTTCTGAAATAGTAAATTTTCAAGAGTGCAATCACACGTGCTCACGCGTCAAACGTTTAGCAGCAAACTTGCGAAGAAAAATAAATAAATTTAATAATATTATTAGTTACGACAAAAAAAAATTATTAACTAAATGTTTGTGGATTTTTTTTTTCGGTTTTTTGTGCGGTGTCTTTGCATTTTTATGGACAGTGACTGTACAATAAAAAAAATAAATTGTTATGATTGTTGATATAAAAAACATTATTTAACGTTATTTTGCTGACAAAAATATGTAATGTCTGTTATCATATTCCACATAATTTTTCTCTATTTTATATTTTTAGCTTTGCTAAGAACAAAAATCGCTGACTGATATCGATGACAGTTACAAATAACTAGCTGTCCCGCACAACTTCGTCTGCGTCACATTTTCCCGTTTTCGCAACATTTTTCATTGCTGCTCCGCTCCTATTGGTCGTAGTGTGATGATATATAGCCTATGTCCTTCCCCAGGTTGTAATCTATCTTCTTGCCAAATTTCATTAAGATCCGATCAGCCGTTGAGTCGTGAAAAGGTAACAAACAAACATACAAACAAACAGAGTGACTTTCGCATTTATAATATTAGTATGGATAACCTAGGGATATATAATTCGACACTTTCTATCCCAGCAGTACGTCCTTATGGATAGATAGAATAATGTGACAGTATAACAGAATGTTCTCTTCAATATCTTTTACATGTAAAGGTTAAGAAGTCGTGGTGGGCTGTAATTAAAAATGGTATAGTGATTTTTCTGAAGTGGATTTTTCGGACAATTTGATTTATTTCCGTATTTTTTGTATTAGCATAACCACAATTCGACATTTTTTTATTCATATTTTGAATAAGCTCACTTTTTCCTAACTTTTTGGAGTTTATATTACAATCTTTTTCAGATCATTTCAATATTATACCTTTTGGTTGTTCACTCCTCAGAAAGTACACATATATGTAAGAATATTATAATATAATTCGTAATATATACGTACTAAATACGTTAGTATATATTCAATACACCTAATGACTAATAGAAGCATATGCAGACAGAAGACAAGTGTTCTGCATAATATAAATATTCAAAAACCTGCGTCAAATTGTTAGTATCACTCATAAAACATGACAAAAGCTACAATTTATAAGCTTTTATCAAAAGGAGAAGACTTTTCATTTAGCACCTGTTATAAAAAGCAAAAGGTATGCTTAATTTACATTGTTATGACTTAATCTAAGTAAAATTAACTCTTGTAAACATTAACATTCCGTAAAGAATACAAAAATATTACTATTAAAACAAAATAAGGGCTACTAGTTATTTTTTTACCATTTCGAGATTCTCCCTAGTCAAATTAATAAGCAATTTTCATTTAAAATTATAATCACGCATTGTACGTACATAAAATCACGTTTGTGTTTAATTATGGAACTTAATCAATGCTGTAGTAAATATTCGAACAACGACCATTATTTTTCATTTATATTCAAGTCTTGCTTAACAATCTAATTGCTATTATTAGAATTATACTGATTGTGCGTAAATAATTTAATAATTTCTGTACTAAGCAGACTAAGTCCAATCAATTATAAGGAAAAATTAAATCGAGATAGTTCTAATGTTCACAAGTGTGGTAATTTGTAGACAGTTAAGCAGTTAACAATATCATAAAAAAAATAGATTACAATTTCATAAGTATAATATAAATAGGCCGTTTGTCACCGAGGGTGAATGGACTCAGGAGGTCGAGCTTACGGGCTATCCAATACCATTAATGGGGTCAATTAGTCCCAAAATCGTAGCTGCTCGTTGCCTGAATAGACATCTCCATAGCCGGGATCCACAATTTTAGGATGAAATGGTTCCAAATATCGGACGATCGCTTGGTGACCATGTATGTGACCAAAATATATATTTACAGAATTATAATCATTAATATTATAGTCATTAAAGTCCCTAAGTTCTTCTTAACAACTTAAAAACTACTATTTCATGAAAACATGACATTTGGGATCATCACTAACTTGGACACTTGTATTACTGATTCTCTGATTTTAATTCTGTAAATTACATATTTGTTACGGTCGCCATGAAACAATCATGAAAATACAACCTCTGACATTGAAATTTTAATTGCATAAAACATAACTTCGCGAGCTTCTCTGGCGCTTTCGCATAAGACCCCTTCGCGTAATTCTACTCGGCAACATTCACGTAATAAATTCAAGCCGACACTGGCTAAAACTAAATCATTGGGTGATTCCATGAAAATAGAGCACCTTTACTACAAGATGGAATTAGAAAAACCATTACCACAAACTCAAAACCTTTTCTTTTTGTACCCACACAGAAGTCCCAATTTCATGAAAACGCCCTTGTACTTAAAGCGACAGAGTTAGAGATTCTATAATCATACAAATATAACAAATCATCCATAATAATATAAGAAATATAAAAGTAAAAACGAAATAAAAAATATAGTAGTATCAAAAATTCACTGATTGTGCATAAGCAGCCAAAATTCTGCTTTTGATTGACACCTCTTCTTACGTTTACAGCATGCCTGGACGATCGGACTCCTGATTTCCAGACTTCTCGAAGAACATGAAATCCTGAAAAGTAATTATATAAATCATAATGCTATACATATATGCTTCCTTTATATAGATTCTTTTTTAACGATTGTTTGTGAATGTGAGAACATTGAATGCCTCGTAGATTATTATGATGCTTGTTAGCTTTTGTTAACTAATCTTTTTATCTAGTTTTACGTTTTTTGCGTGTAAATAGCAATGATTATTATTATCGAGCCTTCGCTGTCCCCCTATATTTAAATACTAATGCTGTAACATGACAATGTTACAAATGTGTCATGACAATGTGTCAAATCATTTTAGAAGAGTAACCATGGTGATTCTTGCCGGTTCTTCTTCAACTTCCTCTGAAACGACCAACCCGTATCGTGCACCTTTTCTCGACGTTTTATAAGCCTACGCTTATGTGAAATTTTAAAAAAATGATTTCCTGGGAACAGCGGATTTTATTCAATGCAGTTATAAATCTAGACGTCTACACACTGTATTAGTTCTCCAGACCGTTCTACCTATCTTTTGTTACTATCAATAAACCAAACACGACAATCAAAGTCGTTTTATAAGTGCATTGTATGTTGTGTTATTGATGTCAAATAGTCCTTGCTGTAGCTATACGAAACAATGTTTTACGTAATATCGTCACAATATTATGTAACCTCGAATCTATTGTTTTTTTTTATTACCCGTCACGGTTTTTCTTTCTTCAACGTTTCTCACACAAAAAAAAGGTACTATGGCGGACTTAATGAGTTAATTCATTAAAGGTGAGCTTGTTTAAATAAATATACACGATCGTAATTTAAATGTCGAAAACTGCCTTTTGAAGTAGTGGTGGAGGTGGTAATACGTGGGACACTCAGAAAGTTTTGCGAAACTAAAAAAAATTGTTCTATACGTACATATATTTTTATTAAATCTTTTCAAAGTACTTTCCACCAGCCTCTATACAAAGATTCATGCGCCTAAACCAGTTTTCAAAACACTTTTTCCAGTCCGCCGCAGACACCTCGTTTACAGCCTGCTCGAACCCAGCCAGCGCATCTTCCGGCGACGAAAATTGTATCCCTTTGAGCTGATTTTTTATTTTTGGGAATAAAAAGAAGTCACACGGTGCTAGATCAGGGCTGTAAGGAGGGTGACCCAGGAGTTTGACTGGCGTGCTGTCCAGGAAGTCCCTCGTTTTGAGTGCGGTGTGCGCAGGTGCATTGTCGTGGTGGAGCAGTAGCCCGCGGAGCCCTGTGTTTGGTCGCTTGTTGCTTATAACAGAGAAAACTTCTGGCAAACATTTGGAAGTATACCATTCGGCATTAATGCTTCTTTGATCCCGTAAGGGAATTGATACCAAGTGGCCAGTCAAATTAAAAAAGCTAGCGATCAAAATCTTACCCCCGCTTCTAGATCGCTTCACTTTGGTAGGCGTTGGCTCATTTTGAAACACCCAAACAGTCGACTGGCGCTTGGTTTCTGGGTCGTATTGATAAATCCAGGACTCATCACCTGTAACGATGTCGTAAACACGCCGAGACGAGCCTGCTTCAAATTTGTTAAGCATATCACGGCACCATTCCACCCGGGCCTGCTTCTGAGCATCGGTGAGGTTGTGCGGCACCCAGCGTGATACTATCCTCCTCACGCGAAGATGGCTGTGTAGAATCTCGTGAACGCTTCCCGATCCAATCTTCAATATGTGTTGAATCTCCTGATATGTAATTCGCCTATTGTCTTGGATTAAATTTTTCACTGCTAGCACGTTTTCTTCGGTAACAGCCGTCAAAGGGCGACCGCTTCTTTCGTCATCCCCCAAAGTTGGTCGACCGCGCTTGAATTCGTTATACCAACGATACACGGTTGCCTTGGAAGGGCCTTCATCCATGAATGCCATTTGAAGTCTATCGTACGATTCATCCGGTTTCAGGCGACACTTGAAATCGTATAAAATCATAGCTCTAAAATGTTCCCGGCGCAGATCCATATTTCAGTGAGACACAATACTTTGAATTAACTCGCAAAAAATGTGGAGGGAAATTTTGAAATTGGAACTTACTTATTTTTACTTATAAATAATCATATTTTCGAAAAACATAATAACTGGCCAGTCTCCCATATATAAAAACTTTTTTTCGCAATACTTTCTGAGGGGCCTGGTAGTAGAGGTAATACGAAATCCACGCGAAGGAAGTCGTCGGGAAAAGTGCTGATCTTTTCTTTATACTTAAAAAAATCGGTGTGCGAGTATAAGTTAATCTTTTCCACCGATTTTGGCCTGGATGCTGAATGGAAGGCGTTAAGATATAATTGGACCCGGTAGGTGGCGCTGTTATCGACATCTAAGTTTTTTTCAGCTAATCGGTCAATTTTGATACTTACGATCAGGAAACAAGCTCCAAGAAGAACTGCCTTTATTTTCACATCCAAATCCATTGGAAAAGTAATGCCGAAGTAATCGGAGTCAGTAAATGCTTCGCGCGCCAATCCCGACCACTGCTTCGTTATCTTGCCAACTTTAGTTTCGCCATCCTTGGAGTATACCTGAAATAATACATTACTTAATTTTCTTCGCTCTGGTGTGTATTTTCCTACCCCTATGGAGGTTTAATAGGGGATGAAAGTGTGTTTAGAACTGTGTTTCACACATTGAAGAATAAGCCAACTCTCTATCAAACATGCAGGTATAATTTCTTTAGTGTGGTAAATCTGAGCAGAAAAATTAAGTTTTGTTACTTAAAAACAATACTTACATGAAATTCTACTTCTCCACAAATCGAGAAAGTGCAAACCGGTCCCTTGATTCTGAGGACAACGTCTCCAGCTGCATTCTTGATGCTATAGCAAGGTTTGCAGATGGACCATTCTTGCTCAATCGTTCCAACCACAGTTCCTGGTGGGGAAGAAACCTCCATGCTTTGTAGCCAGCATGGGCACCAGCACGAGTCACAAGCCAATGGACGGTGAAGATGGATCACCTGTCATTGGAAATATTAGCGAATTTAATAAATATTACCAGATTTCACTAACTCTGTCACCTAAGGGTGAAAACACATACATACACACATGGATCAGCGTCTTTAGTGTTTGAGTTTCAAGCTATGGGCAAAATCAAGTCGCCGATATCCGGTTCGAAGTACCACAACTCAAAGAAGCTCACCCTCTAACTCATTCTGTCACGTAAAAGCATCATTTGGTGGAGCAACAGGTCGCAAGCATCCGTAGTCATTCTCAACGGAAATTTTCTAAAACCTGCGATTAGGCAATTTTAAGTGACAGAACAGGAAAAGATGAAAGAAAATGCTAATCTGAGTATAAATGTGATTTCACGCTAAATGTATTAGACTAGAATGCCCCATTAGACTTTCAAGGCCGAGTCATTGTCAAGAAATGGACATTAGTGTTTACTGATTCAGCATAAAACATTTTCCGGAAAGTAATACTTTACTTAGAATATGACCAGTTTTTCAGACAAATGTTTTAAGGTGTTAACTTTTTTATAAAAGATGGCATAGTTACTTGTGGGAGTGACACAATTGACAGGTTGTAACTGACAAAAGCGTAATCAGCTGACAAGGGGTATTCGCGTCAGAGACCAAAAAATCTGAATTCGATTACAAGCAGACCAACAAACTTAAAGAAATCAAATTCTTTGAACTGGGCTCAACATGATGCAAATAATATTTTATTGTCAGAAAACAAGTTGTAGTTTAAATTTTCTTATTTACCTCATTCCTGAAGTTATCCATGACTTTCATGTCAAATGGTCTCATGGGTCCGCAGCAGTTCCTAGTGCAGCAATCATTGTCTTCAACAGCATAGTATACTTTTTGTCCAACACTATTTTTTATTGTGTACTTGTTATTGGTTTCGAAACCCACAAATGCCTCCAGCAGTTCCACTTTTTGATGTACTAGGAGCCCATCAATCATAGAAAGGTATTCCAATCCTGGCGGACAGTTGCTGAGCCCTTGCGGAATGCTCATCCATCCACCTGTAACAATATTAATACATTATGCATAATTTTATTCTTAAAGACTATATTTTAATCACAAAATGGATTAATAAAATAAACCACTGTTTTATAAATATTAAAACATTCACATAAAATAAATTACCTGGTAGTATCTATTTTTATAAACATTGGACAGACAAGACATATAAAACTAAGGATTAAGTAAATAAACTTATATCCTTCTATACATAAGGAATGGACTTATTAGTAAATACCCTCCACCAAACTACGGTCTGTAGCAAATTGTAACCTTTTCTCTTCATCTGACAAAATCTTTTCGTAACCACTAGAGCGAGATTTGAAGATTTTTCTACAAATTCTGTTTAAACTTCTCTTAACACTAGAAACACTGAGTGTTTCAAAATAGACTCTCTTATGTCTGACATCACCAATAGCTGTACACTTTTTTTTGTTAGAATAATATTTAGACTTGAGCCACTTCATACACTTTTTATTTGACTTATAATCAGAATCACTTGAAAATAAATCTAAATTATTTTTAGGTTCTTTTATCATACTGACAAAATTATTGATATCAATCAATTCAGACTAAAACCAAGAGGTAAGATTAACGTGCTCAGTGAAATGCTACTGAACGTAATGCAATGCCAACATGTTATCAATACTCTTGAAGCTAGGGTATCAGTGCACAAATAGTAAACAGCCTTATCTGTGTGGATGTCAACAACTCCTCTGTATGAAGAACAAATAAGACAAAGACTAAACAAATGAACAACAATATCAACTCACTAATATGAGTTACTATTAATATATCTATATTTATATAAATTACGTGTCACATTGTTTGTCGGGGATGGACTCCTAAACTACGTAACAGATTTTAATCAAATTTGCACACCAAGTGCAGTTTGATCCAACTTGAAAGATAGGATAGCTTACATCTCAATTTATAGTCGCAATATTATTTTATTGCAAATTAAGTCACAATTATCTGTTGGCTCCAAACGATTCTAACAGATGGCGGTATCTGTTGACTGGATTGAGTAAGTATTCAATAGATGGCGTATAGGAGCGGAGCAGAAATGAAAAATACTGCGAAAACGGGGAAAAGGTGACACAGACGAAGTTGCACGGGACAGCTAGTGGTTTATAAAAATGACAAAAAGGAGATAAGCTGAGGTTTTAAATATTCTAATTACAAAATTATACTTTTGGAATCCTTTAAGTAAGTAACTATACATTCTTATTCCTTAATATTTTTGGATGTACTTATGTAATTTAGGAGCTACAGTAGGATTATTGAATACATGCAATAAAGTTATGGTATTGTTCCAACCCTTTGAAACAATACCACTGTGGTATCAATAATTTTAAAACGGATATTCGGTAACTATCCGGTATCCGGCCTATCCGGCGGCCTAAATACTATCCGGCCGAATACCGGATAACTAGTGTCTATCCGGCCGAAAACCGGAATTATATTTAAAAAAAATTGGTAATTTATTGAATTATTTACTTATTATCACTTAAGAAATACAATCAGTAATCACAAGATAATTCTAAAACTTAGAAAATGAATTAGTATTCATACTGCACTAAGGGCAAATTATGGTGAATGAATACTAATTTCTCTGCATTTAGAGGTGGCAAGCGGTTCCACTTGTCTTCATTTATAAGGCCAGTTTCAGAAAAAAAGTCTTTTGCTGTACCCACTGCTACAACTTCATTTATCAACGAAAACACACAGCTGGATAGCCGGATATGCAATTATCCGGCTATCCAGCTCTAGCTATCAGCTACTTGGGCTCAAATCATTATCATCATTTCAGCCGAAAGACGTCCACTGTTGGACATAGGCCTCCCCAAGTGTCGCCACATTGACCGGTCCTGTGCGACTCGCATCCAGCAGTTCCCCGCAACCTTCACCAGGTCATTGGTCTACCTAGTGGTAGGCCTTCCAACATTGGTTTCAAATGAAATGTTTCAAAACTTACTTGCAGCGGCCAACTTTTTCACACAAAGACTCATAAAAATAACAGTAAGAGTTAATTCAGTTTATGATCAAATAAGACAAAGAAAATTGTTTCTGAGGTACTCCCCAAATATAAGGTTAGTATGATAATGAACATTTAAAAGGAAAATAATGGTTGAGATGGTTGACTATACATATAATATTAATCTAGTTTTCTTACCTGGTGGTACCTGAGGTCCTGGCTGTTGAACAACGGGTCCATAGCCTGGCTGAGGGTGGCCAGGCTGGGGATATCCTGATTGTGGTTGTGGGGGATACCCAGGTTGAGGATGCGGGTACCCAGGTGTGAACCCTGGTTGGAAACCAGGTTGAAATCCAGGCTGGAAGCCAGGTTGCATCCCTGGTAGTGGTTGAGCTCCAGGTGGCAGTTGAAGACCTGAAGGTGGTGGGCCAGGATAACCACCTTGTGGGTTCATTGGGTAGTTTTCAGCTTTATTATCCGGCGCAGGAAAATATCCTTGAGAGGGAGGGAAGTTCGGGGAATAGGGCGTTTGTTTGTGCGACATTTTAACCTGAATGATACAAAAATAGGTATACGTTACCAATTCAACCTAGGCACTGTGTCGTAATTACACTCAATTTAATGTCCTCATTGACCTCACTCGTTAACTATACATAATAAGCGACAAATAGATCTTCGACCGGCGCCACGGCAAGCACCAATGTAAAACAAATCAATGAATAACGTCAAACTATTCTTAACTTATTTTGTTATAAAAATAAGCTCTAGCTGGCAACCACTGGAAATAGTATCCAATAGAAAAAGAAACTTTACGAAATCGTGAAAAGCATTATGAAAGATTAATCTACAAAAAATGTTCAGCTTCCGTGGTTTTCATTTTCGTACAATGACTATAAAAGCTACTTACAAGTTTATTTATAATGTCCGCGTAAAAAGGGTTCTAAAACATTATTCTTATTCAACTAATCAAGTATCACTTCTCGCTTATTTCCTATATTTTCTCGGTAAAATTGTTTACTTTTTTTCGGGCGTTACGGGAATACGGGATTATTTTTGGCCATAAATGGCATAGACACGGAACAAAAGCAATTTGCTTTTTGCTCCAGATAAAAAAATATTATATTTTAAATATTAGGTTTTTCGGCATTAGCATTGATTGATTGATGTTCCATCGTACATAGACAGTGTACTAAAAAACAATCTGTTGAGCGTTAGGACTAGGACACGGTTAGGACTATAAATCTTATCGCTTATCTCATAGCTTTCTATGCAAGGTTGTTATTTCGCAGGATTTAAGAAAATATATTTTCGACATTGGGTGGTATATTTCTGAACGAAACACATTTGGCAACATAACCCAAAAAAATTGTTTCCGGTAAAAAGTTGCCATACTCATGTCTAAACAACCAAATGGTAGTATTATAAAGCTAGTTATAGGGTCATAGAAATAGACCCATCATTGGATGTTATCATGGTACTTCATCACCTGAGGTCGGAATTAGGTAGAGTTATTTTTGTACTTGCATCGAAATGTTGATATTTATATGGATTTTCCCTTGCAAAATTCTAATACGCACATGCATAGGAATTTTGCAACTTCGGACATCCGATGTCAGATGGTTTAAAATTAATCTCGGGATTTGAGACATATCCACTTTATTCTTTCGCTGTATGAAATCAGTGTTAGTACACAAATAACTCTACCTAATTCCGACCTCTGTTCATCACTTTCAGAAAATCGGTTTGCAGGGTTTTTTTCCCTCTATAACTCCCTACGGAGGTTTTCCTTTTTTTGCTAGGAAGTCCAAATACGTTACATTTTACATTGTCATCACTTTCGTCGAAAAGTGAGTCCAATTGAATTATTTCGAAGTAACCTTTTAACCTAGTAACATTTCATAGGAATTGTTTTTCCCATTACAATTCAGTATTTAAATGAAATTTAAAACACTGAATAATGTAAAAAGTGTCTACGTTACAACAACAGCACATATTTTATCCAATGTGTTTTAAACACTTTTTCCCCTCTCATAGAGATGACACCGCAAAAGTTGCATTTTTTCTCACATGTTCTGTAGTGGTACTGTGGTACACACGGCAACCCATCAAGCTCTAAATTTCTAATAAAATATGGCCTCGCCTTATACAGATTTCCCTTACAATGGGTTAATCCGAATAAACTGGTTTTGCATAACTTGATTGGTCGTCGTGCGTACATAGGCAGAAGCTTAATGCTGTAAGGCATTCTCTTGATGCCTTGGCATCACATCATTGGTTCAACGTCCAACATGTTTGTACTTCTATTTCATTATTTTAAAAAGATGTAGGTATTTTTAATTGTTTTGACCGATTTGGTAGAAAATATTGATTAGTGCTGGTAGCACTGGCATCCGTTTGGTACTATTTTCCATTCACCAATCAAACCATTGCAATAAGGTGCATTGACCAACCTGCTGTGGCTGCTGAATCTAGCCATCAGTGATCAAGTCAGTTGGTAGATGTTTGCTTCCGCGTTTGTATCTTTGAAGTAATATCATCGCGATGCAGTCGAAGTTGTTTTGCCACTCATCCAACTAAAATGGCGTCGCTGTTTATCAATTAACTTGCTCTATGTGTACATTACTCTGTGATCGTGTCCGAGTGAGTCATAAACCAACATAGCAATGACATTTTTATAGCACATAGTGAGAATACGTTTCTAAAACGTTGTGTAGACTGACAAGTGTGATTTGAGGAACACAATAATGCGTGAATTCAAAGTGGTCGTGTTGGGCTCGGGTGGGGTCGGTAAAAGTGCTTTGACTGTCCAGTTCGTGTCAGGATGTTTCATGGAGAAATATGACCCCACAATAGAAGACTTCTATAGGAAAGAAATAGAAGTGGACAATTCACCATGTGTTTTAGAAATATTGGATACCGCTGGCACGGAACAATTCGCTTCAATGCGAGATCTGTACATAAAAAATGGCCAAGGTTTCGTAGTAGTTTATTCACTAACGAATCATCAAACGTTTCAAGACATCAAACCAATGAAGGAATTGATAACGCGCGTGAAAGGATCTGAGCGCGTGCCTATCCTGTTGGTGGGCAATAAGGCCGACTTGGAGCACCAGCGCGAGGTTTCGAACGCGGAGGGCTCGGCGCTCGCGCAGATGTGGGGCTGCCCCTTTGTGGAGGCCTCCGCCAAGAGCCGCACCAACGTGAACGAGATGTTCGCCGAAATTGTGCGTGAAATGAACGTTAGCCCCGAAAAAGAAAAGAAAACTTATTGTTGTTGTACAGTGCTTTAATATTTAGAGTGTAATGTGGCATTTATTTCTCGTAAGACTGCAAAAGCGAGGCAGGATCGTGCCTGCCTCCGCTCGACGGCCGACCGTCTCCAGTGGGGAGCTCGGCGACGGCGCGCCGGCCCCGGCCGCTGGGGCCCCGGCGGCCGCGATGCGCGTCATATCACACTGTTAATATCGTTGATACATACCATTGTCCAATCAAGGTGCTTTACTTATATTTTCATACTTTATTACTGGTAGAAACTCCCGCAATAATGGTTAAAATGTGAACAAATGTCCTTATTGGAGGATGAATAGCTACTCAAATGCAAAAAAAAACAAGCTTGATTTTGTTCATCATAATATTTTGCAGACACTAGCAATAGCAGTGTCTGGAGCAGAAATATGTATTGTAAAGTAATATTAGTCAACTTTGTATATAATTACATGAGATTAATGATGACGAAGGGCGAGGACAATTTAGAAAATTAAAAAGCCATCCAATATGCAATAAACTAATGATTGTGTAGAGTGGTGTACAAGGATGAGTAAGAACTTACACCTAAGTGATGTCGCAGATTATATTTTATTGTTTAAATTATGTTTATATGAAAAATCAGTAATCAAGGAAAGCAGTATGTTTTGGCAGTTGCGTGATTGTGTTTTAAAGTCTACCAGGATTTGTGATAATACATATAACAAAATACCTATAATAAAAGTTTTAAGTGGGAGATTGAACAGTGAAGTTTTATTCTTCGGTAAACAAGGTAACCAATCCATTTTGATATTTTACAATTGTCATTATATTTAAGTACAAACGGTGAAATACACCAAGACCAAATGATAAATGATGTTTATTCTGTGAATTGATTTTTTACAAACACTTTGCACATGAATTTGTATTATAACAACTAGATGAGGTCAATGTTTTTTGTCCAACTACTCATAGAAGAAACTACTAACTCAGATCACACGGTCACAGTCAGTCTCTTTTAAAGTCCATGCTCAAGAGATACAAGGACTGTGTTGATAGTCTTACGAGGCAAGAACCAAATGAGCACCGTGTAGCCATCTACATGGTGCCTATTTGGTGCGAGTCAGGAATTTTGTATACTCGAATCGATGTGGTTCTGACCTCGTAAGACCATTCTTACGAGGTCAGAACCTCATGATTGAGTATACTAACTTACTGATTTGCTTAAAGTATGTTTATTTTCTTACTGAGATTACTTGTGTAAGACTTTATGCAGAGTTGGTGATGGAGTCTATTGCTTGAATCATAACAAGGTGTGTTTGTTATCTTTGTTAGGATTTTTGACCAGATATAATGAAAATTGTTTTTTTTTATTGTGGTTTGACTGATGTTGGGTTAGTTAGTTGTAGGTTAAATAAAAACAAAGTATCAGGCATACTATTTTAATTACTAATTATACCAAAAACATTTGTCTTAAATCAATAGAAAGTGAAAAAAACATTTGCTTTTTATTTAATAATTATGTATATTTATATTTTCAATGTAAAAACAAATAGCACAGTGACACAGTGCACAGGATTTGTTTGTGCAAGTCCTTTCTCTAGAGTATGTTATTACTTTCTGCTTAATTTCATTTGTCCAGCACATACCAAGTGGGCACTCAACTGTGCAGATCATATCATCCACTAGTCCAATGTTCCACAAAGTTTTTGTGTTTGAGGTAAATCTAGATCGGAAAATTTTGGAGGTACAGCTAATGAAAAATCTGTTGCTTGTTAAAGTAGGTTGTCGGCTGTGTAAGTAGGTTTTTTATCCCATTTGTCTATTTGGCTATAAGTGATAACCTTATTTATCCGAGGCACACCAACTTATGACCACTGCAATAGTCCACAACACGGATTAAATTGCAGTGTGCAAATGGTACATTGCTGCTGAGTGCTTACAATCTTTCATATACATGATAACTTTACATGCACACAAAACATTTGGGTGACAATGTTTTGTTTGAGTATGAGGCAACAAGTAAAAGTTTTGATTCATTGTTTTCAGTCAACCAACCTCAGTTGAGTTGAGTGCTCTAGAATAAGTCTGAATTTTGTAAGATGTTCAACAAGCTGAAATAAAATATGTTTGCAGCCATTGCCCACTCGGCAGTAATTGCATTCATTAGTTGGAATATTGTTACGTTAAAACGCGATGGTTCCTTGTGGCAATCGCCAAGTGGCACGGCTAAACGACTGAGCTCTTGGCGCGCGCTGTAAAACGGTAACCAGCTGTTGGACCGTGACGTACGGTGAGCGCAACCATCCTCGTTTCTGCAATAATCATCTACTTTATTACTACCATAACAGTGTTACGCATAATTATTTCTGGGGGCTTTAATTATTGTAGTTTTTTTTTTGTAATATTGTGTTGCTGAGCTATCTTTTTTTTTATATTCTGTAATCCCGATATCAGGAAAGCCACCAAATGATGTTTTGATCATAATCCTTGATTAAAACACAAAGGGACTTAGACTCTATTTGTCTTGTAACGCTGCATCGCGGTGGCGAATAGTATTTTGATCAACATACAACCTCATACTAACCTGCAATGCCAAAATTTTCGAAGTGTTAATCACAATAATACATTGCGTCATTGAAATTCAGTAGTGGACTAATTCCTCAGTGCAGACCGCGACTATCTGAGGCTCAAGTGGCACGTTATCGAGTTTAAGGCCATACTTCGATAAATTGCTTTAGTCTTTTCGTGCGCTACTATTGCCTATGTGCCGTTAGTGGCCCAGATAGGAGCTAATTCGCCCGGACGTTGACAGGAGGGTGTTGTAATATCGTGTTTACTTCCTTGTGCATCGATTAGTTACTAGCCACTGACTCCATCTCCATCTTTGCTGATGGAACAAAACAGGACATGAAGTTTTAATTTAATTACTTGGAGTTGCTGCAAAATGTACTACTCTTTAGACTCGTAAAGTTGCGTTTTGTTTTGTGAACAAAGCTTTGTTTGTACCAGTGTCGCTATAGTTGTTATATTTATTCTTGCTTTAATGAAGCGGTAAACAGGTATTGGAAAATGGATTATCCCTAATGATTTGCTTGAACGGTTGAACCAGTTACAATTTAGATTTGTTGCTAGCTTTCCTTGACTGATTCAAAGTCGTCATGTCATGTAGGCTTATGACTACATCGACTGCCATGGTAGTTATTTTGTAATAACAACTTATGTGTTTCGTGCGAAACAAGTAATAGTCATAGTTGATTTGCCTCCTAAATTGGAAATTCTTAGCATAATCAGTCTACGGAAAATAATGTTCCCTCTACTGGGACAAAAGCCGTCTCTCTGTGTGCTGTATAAATATAGCTTTGAATTCTCTGTTTAGGGACATGTCGGTTTGATGATTTAGAGTTCTACCATGAGGGTAGGATCGAAACGGCGGGAAAAAAACTTGAAAAGGATTTGGGCGAGTCCTTTGGACAGCAACGAATAATTTAGAAAAATGCATTAAAAAATAATGACATAGCTTTCAGCAGCCACCTTTCGTTACAATTTTAGAGAAGTTATAACTTTAGATAGCTGTAGGGTGCAGTTTATCGTCACATGAACGTGACGCAAGTAATTGATGCTACAAGAAAACGTGTAGGTGCCGTTGACTCTATCTTTTATTACCGTTTAACGACTCCCGTTCGTGTCTCAGCCAGGCTCAAAAGGGTTTGTTACACCTAGCACCTACCGCTGGAAAAATATTAATTTGTTTGTTTTTGTATTTTTTTACTTAGCTTTTTTTCACCAAGAAGAAAAACAAAGAGTTTATTAGAAAGATGCTCTTTCATTTCTATAGTCGGTGCAGTTTACCACAGTAAAGTTAGATTCCGCTACCATTTTATTATGTGTACATAAATAGATCAACGTCATTCAGTCGTAATGTGTGTAGGTAGATTGTCAAATCCAGTCTTTTTGATACCATTCCATTTTAAGGATACGCTTTCTTGTCTAGGTAAATTTCGAGCAGCATACAAGGTCTCGCCTGGAATAGATGCGTCTCCTCGAGTCTCCCGCGCACTTCGCGTTGCTGCTGCGTGTGGGGCGGCTATAAATACCCTATAAAACATGCGCTACGTAGCACGTCCGTCCAATAAAAATTATACCATAACGTTGGGTAACGTTATTCAACTGCTGCAAAAATAATTATTCTAGCAAGTGGTACTTGCTAGAATAATTGCTTCTCTAAAATTCTTGCTTAAAATAAAAAATCAAACCTCTCGAAATCTGTTACAATGCCAGAATATTGTTAATTCTGGCACAGTAGGTACTTGTGCAGTTTCGAATAATGAAACCGTTGTTTACTTACACAGTTGGTACTTACGAACGACAGAATGGCGCGGTGCTCTCCTCTGTTCTCATGGTTTGAACGTTCACATGGAAACAATCAATGCGGGCGCGGAGGTATTATAACATTAAATGGTTTTAATTTAATGTCACGTGCTTTCATGACCCGAATGGAATTAATCGAAGGCGTGCACTCTTCAACAAGCAATTGTGATATTCTTCAATTTTCTGTAAGTACCAAAAAAAGGTAAAACTCTTCCATTAAATACCAACACAGGTATACCAACATTTCTCAGATATTACGCGGATCGACTCATCGAAGACACTTGGTGCACAAATTGCGCAACATGCGTAGGCAGGAACTGCCTTGACTGGGCTCCTAACATGGTTTGACTTATGTGGCGATGCAGGCTGCTCCCAGACACTATGGCGCAAGTTGTGTCATTGACTAACATACTGGTACCATGAGATGATTTAACAACATGACTTGTTTGTTACCCAGCAGGCTGATGTGTGGCTTTTCTCTGACCAAATTTAAACAATTCTGTCACATAAGTACGAGTGCCTATCTATATGAATTAATAAAATAAAAGATAAGCACTGCCTAAGTTAAAACTGGTTGTAAATTAAGATCCGAAATATTCTGAACGGCAAGTTTTGTTGTAGGAAGAAGGTAGTTTACACGTCCTGTAATTTCTGAAGACTTAGAAAACTACAGGTTTGCGTAGGTACCCAGCAAGTATTACACAGTTTGTCTAACAAGTAAATCTAAGTCCCTACTTACTTATTTACTGTCATTATTACGCTTTTTGATTTACGCTGCAATGGCCACGTAGTCCTTGGCAAGTTGTGCAAGCACACCTTGACAGGCATTTCTTGTACCCAACATGGCCCGTTCGTTCATTAGGCATGCCATACCACTGCCATAATCACGTCGATGACATATACCTACAGCGGCTACAGCATATACAAAATACATATACAAAACGATGACATGTAACCACAGAAATATAAATTATTTCTATGCATGTAACGCAGTACCAGTAAGTGTTGATCGGTACAGTAGCACTGGTTCCACGCTAAGGTTTATATTACTGTGACCAAACAGCACGGTATAGTCCGTTCTGTGTATGTAGATAAACAATGACTATCACGCACCACCACCACCACCAGAAAGAAAAAAAATAAAGTAGGAAGTAGTTTTAAAAGAGTAATTTTAACAAATTACAGATAAGCCGGAGGATACAATGTTAACTGAAATAGTATAGAGATACTTATTAGAAGTTAAAAAAACCTGTTGAACACGTGGTCACATCTCGGGCGGAGGGCCACCAAACAATGGACGTCTCTCACTTTGTTATTGTGACGATGGCTCGTAGCTCGTAAGCTGAGCACGTAAACGTAACACGTGTTGTACATCCTGCATCTTTTACACTAAACCCTGTCTTTTAATAACTGTATCGTAAAACAGGTACCTACATTTTCAATACACTTTCTCGAAAAGTGGCTCCGATTGCTTTTACGTGTAGATTTACAATGCAATGATTTTAACACTGTGTCTTTTTTATTTCTCATTCCCGCACTAGTGCAGGAAAGTACGCCACAGATAACTTTATACAAGTCATGCCTAATAATGTAATTTATATGAACAGTGTGATAAAAAAATTAATAATATTAATTTAGATAGATGTAAGTATTCCAACGAACCAATGAACATAAAAATCTAATCAGTGTGATGCCGTATCTAATGTTAATGTATGTAAATGAGTGACTCCACACAATTGAATTGAAAGAACAATGGATTTGCCTGTGTTAGCGATGGTAAAATTTGACCCACTGGGTACAACTATGGTAACAGAATTGTTTCACATTCACCGATACAACCCCGTCTGTCTGTCAGTTGGGCAATTAATTAAAACGCATTTTATAAATCGCAATACAATGGAAGCTTATCTATGGTATTCTGCAGCTGCATTGACACGTTTTGTTTTTGGTGTTATCTGTTTTCTGTCATGTAAAATGATGTGTAAAACAATATTCTCATTTTAAAACACTGATTTACTCCAAAATAGGAAGGGCCCTTCAGATTGTAACAAAATGCACTTCTACGTTTGCCATTTTGAAAAAATTGCAGATTTGGTACAAATCACTGAAAATGATTCTGAAGAAGTCTTGATTTTGCTGAGATGTGGGATATATTCTGTTCTAACTGCAGATATTAATTTAATCCCAGTTTTTTTTTTGAGAAATATTTTGAACCACCAAATCATTTTTCCTGTCAATACAATCCATACTGTGCATAACATGCACCTTCCAAAGTGTGTGGTACAGCACGTACTTGTCGGTTTTTAAGGTTTCACACTTGACTACAGAGTACGATGGGATATTTGAAATACAATACATGTAAAGGAGACAGAGCACAGGATGATTTCAGAAAGTGTGGCGCATACTGGATCACTCTCGTCGAGTCGGCGAAATAAACCTAATAACCGTCTTAAAGCCAAGGATACACAAGGGGACAAATGTTGTGCGACACGTGTCGCCAGCGACGTTGGGTGAAGTAGCACGACATTGCCGGACTTCGGTCGACATGTCTGGCAACATCGCGCGACACGGGTCGCCAGCGACGTCACATGAGGTAGCGCGACGTTGCCGGACTTCGCTCGACATGTCTGGCAAGATCGTACTTTACATAGTACTTTCTAACCCACCATCTTCTCGTCTTTTTTCTTTGACTTTTAATTATAATTATGTACGCCGCAGCCAACAACACTACCTCGGTGGGTGTCATTATATCGACTGCCTTGTGAAACAAAACTTCGTGATGTCGCTAGATATGTCAGGCGAAGTTTCGCGAAGTCGCACGACTTCGTCTGACGTCGCTGCGGACATAAGTCGCGCGTTGTCGCCATATTTGTCAGGCGAAATCGGCCGGCTTCGCTTAACATGTTGCCGATACATGTCGTGGCACATTTGTCCCCTAGTGTATCCTTGGCTTAAGGGTGGTATTACGCTTATCAAATATCTTTATCCAAAGTACAGTCCGTGGTGACTCAAAGCCGTTCGTTACATTTGTTTGTTCGCTGTTCGTGTACATTAGACAAAGATATTTGATAAGTGTAATACCACCATAAAGCACTTTTTACAACTGAATGACATATCATAGTTTCACTTTTTCAAAGTTGGCTTGTACTTGTTAGATAGTTGGTATCGACATCGCATCGCATGTTACAATAGTGCCACTAATTCACGCACGCGAAGTCTTATAATAACTAGCACGTTCGTACCAATCACCTGCTCGTGTTATTGAATTCGATATGGTTTCACTTCTGATGAGTAGGTACCTACTTCTGTCGCAGATAACGCACTCGCTAATACTTTTTCTTTACAATTTGATGTATTCGTTTTGCTGTAATTTCTGCCGCGGTGCGGTGGCACACTATAATGTAGCTATGCGCTACTAAAAAACCGGCCAAGTGCGAGTCTTACTCGCACACAGGGTTCCATAGCCCCAAACAATATTTTGAACTGTCATTCATTAGTTAGTAGTATTAGTTGTAAACTTCCACTAAACCGCAAAACTAAATTGGTTTTTCATAGTATGTTAATGAAAAACAAAGTTACTGCTGCAGTTTGCTGAAAAAGTCCCATATCTCAAAAACTAAACATCATATCTTATTGAAACCAATTTTCGTTGATAGTTTTTTTTACGTTCTACAAACTTAAATATTTTCAGAATTTTCCTCCTCTTACTTTAGAAATTAGAGGGGGGGGGACACACATTTTACCACTTTGGAAGTGGCTCTAGCGCAAACTATTCAGTTTAGAAAAAAATGATATTAGAAAACTCAATATCATTTTTAAAGACCTATCCATAGATACCCCACACGAATGGATTAGATGAAAAAAAAAATTTGGTTTTCAGTTCTATGTATGGGGAACCCCAAAATTAATAGTTTTTTTTCTATTTTTGTGTGAAAATCTTAATGCGGTTCACAGAATACATCTAATTACCAAGTTTCAAAAGTATAGCTCCTAAAGTTTCGGAAAAAAGTGGCTGTGACATACAGACGGACAGACAGACAGATAGACATGACGAATCTATAAGGGTTCCGTTTTTTGCCATTCGGCTACGGAACCCTAAAAAGAAAAGAAGGTACCTAGGTATCTTTTTTTATGTTTCTTTATATTTTTACTGTTTTGTTTTTTTTTTTTTGTAGCTAAGTACTAGGTATTACTGTTAATTGAAAATTAATTTCACGTAAGGGTAGGTACTGGCTAGTTAATTTATTTTTCATAATGCTTCCACTTAGACCCACGTACCTACATAGATTTCAAAATGTTTCACGATTCGGCTCGGTCGCCTAAGAGAAAAAACAGTCACTATGTAGGTAGGTAGTGTTCAAAGTTCGGTTCGGCCTCATCGATATCCCGGAAGTTTTTTTTTTTATAATAACCTTTCTGTTTTCTTTCGAAAGTAACCAAGGGAAGTTGCATAAATTGGTAAGCTCATTCATAAAACATGTAAAGGGACGCACGTGGATTGAGGGGTGAGCTATGAGGGTCGCATTGTTAGTTGCTGTACCGTTTCTATGCCTTTCAATTCATATACTGGTTTCGCGAGTTCAAACATGTAAACAAATAGGTAAGTAAGTACACTTATAATAAAAGAATTAATAATTAAATTATAATAAATAATATGATTTAGAAACTCGTAGAACGAAAATTTTATCAGCCTAGGGTAATTTAGGAACACTTTAACTTTTTAATGATATTATCAAATTGTACTGGTCATGCAAGGAAAGAAGGATGTCAAAAGACCATGCAGAGTTAGGATTATAGCTACTTATCACATTTTTTGATGTCAATGCAAGTAAAAAGTATTGTAAAGCTCAGTTCCCCGACGACGACTAAGTTTTGGCATTTGATCCTGTGCCAATTTCCTTGCGCAGACACCACAAAGTTCAATGTCGGCTTGAATATACAATGTTAATCTTTGTGTATATACCTACTCCTAAGTGTGGGATTTTCCAGGTGTGATGACTTATTTTCATCACTGAAACACTGTTTCGCAAGAATGGCCCACGTCGGCTGACAGACCAATGTTTTCTAGTACATAAAGTAGCTGTTGTAACAAAGGTCATTGGGAAGTAGGACAACTGTTTTTGCTGCTCTTTATCTGGCTTCGAATCGAGCGAAAGGTATCATCACAACGCTGTGTTTCCCGGTGAAATCGTGTATATTCTCACACGAGACTGGCAAAAAATCGCTGGTGTGGCAGCTACAAGTAGTTAATTGTATTGAAATATGCGAAGCGTGTCTCACAACCGGCCGTCATAGTCAAGAATCGGGTGTTTACTGCGATGGCGAACCGCCAACACTAACATAGTGTGATAGGAGGAACAAACTGCGATTTGGTGAAATAGTCGATGTAAAACCACGGCAAGTCCTGAAGTGTGAATTATAAAAAACAAACAAAGGAAAAATGAGCCCATTGTTAACTGAAATAAATGTTTGAAAAGTTCAACGGTATAAACTTAAGCCTGCATTACCAAGGCACTGAAACTCAAAGAAATGAGGTTAGTGGAATAGGTTGGTACGGCTATGGCCACATAAGTATATTTCTAAGATTTATCTCAGCCATCTATATTTTTGGATGAATTAGGCACCAGCTGTAGAGCCGTAATAAACCCGGTCGGTGCGGTGATGGCTCAATAGAAAGTGAACGTGGGAGCAGCGGAGCACGGTGCGGCGCGATGGCAGTGGCGGCGCGCGGCGGCGGCGCGGACGCACAGGGCTGCGGACTGGTGTTCGAGCATCTGACGTCATACCCCCTCCCTCGACCCCTCCATGCCACCGGCCCTGCCCCAGCGGTCATCTATATTATATCTCTGCTGATATAACCTTCATTGATGATCGATGAGTCACGCCGTCCAACTGACCGACTATTTTTATTAGGATTATGGAAGAATCCGATACGGTAACCTACGTGATTGCAGTTGGACATTGTCATGCATACATATCGTAACTATTGTTTATGGCATTACTCTGGACGTTTAAAAAGGGCGAACTGTCTAAACGGTCATAATACCAGCTGTTCTCAGTGATATATTTATGTTGAGCCAATAAACAGCTTTGCGTTTGCTGTATCGGAATATTTGAGCTCTTTCCTAGGAAAACAAACTGGGAACATACCCAAGATGATACAATAAAGTGGACTAACATTGTCGTGGACAACAACTGTTTTTTTTTTTATTTACCAATGAGAAATTTCTATGTGGCACAATGATTTACTGAATTTGTGGTAACCGTTTTCGCGTTTCGTTGTCCCTTTTCTCCCTGTGTATTTGGAAAGCTGGACACTTAACAACCCTGATAAAGCAGTTAATAAATAGTAGCAACTGTCATCTGGTGCATTGAGGACGGTCGGCTAGGCGTGTCACACAGAAGAATAGTAATAATGTGGATCATCAGGTACCTACCTGATTTCAAAGTGGGCATATATATATCGTGTTGATGCATTATGGGATAGGATGGTCACTGCCAAAGTCGTGTTTTAGATACAGCTTTGTATAGCTTGTTGAGCTATCCAACTATGTCCGTACACTTGTGCAGTCTGTGTCCTGTAGATGCTTAGTTGTAGACGTTGTAGTTGTCGCTTCCATAGATTTCATTGTTTAGCGCGTAGATATACGTTTTATATTTCTATAGTTTGACGTTTGTTTTTATTCGTGGATGTGAATGTTAGTGTGACTGCACTGTGCAGACATGATTTAATATTATGTGGCGGAAAGTGCATAATAATTATTTACTACTATTAGGTTCAACATGCAATGTATTCACACTCGTGTTTTTTTTTTTCATTTATTTCTACCAGATAACAAAAAACAATTGTCCAATTTCTCTATCGTAGGCGGTGATTGCTTTTTTTCAATCTCCGCAAAGAGCATGTTTTTAAGGCCTCTTAATATTTAATGAAAATTTAAATTATGTTTATCAGAATATCATAAATAAACATTATTATTTATAAAATGATTTGCTTTTATGCACAAATTAACATTTATTTCTCCTAAATCCAAAAATATTTAAATTATCTGTTTTTAATATTAGGCGGTCTTGCAGCTTTCATACCTTTGCTTCTCCTGCAACCTGCCAAGGGAAAGCGCGGGTATAAAAGTAAATTAAATCATAGATTCCTAATGATTATTGACAAAAAAAAAAACCGGCCAAGTGCGAGTCTTACTCGCACACAGGGTTCCATAGCCCCAAACAATGTAATAACTATATTTTGAACTGTCATTCATTAGTTTGTAGTATTAGTTATTAAACTTCCACTCAACCGCAAAACTAAATTTGGTTTCATAGTATGATAATGAAAAACAAAGTTACTGCTGCAGTTTGATGAAAAAGTTCCATATCTCAAAAACTAAACATCATGTCTTATCATAGATACGCCACACGAATGGGTTTGATGAAAAAAAAAATTTTGGTTTTCAGTTCAAAGTATGGGGAACCCCCAAAATTTATTGTTTTTTTTCTATTCTTGTTTAAAAATCTTAATGCGGTTCACAAAATACATCTACTTACCAAGTTTGAAATGTATAGTTTCGGAATAAAGTGGCTGTGACATACGGATGGACAGACAGACAGACAGACATGACGAATCTATAAGGGTTCTGTTTTTTGCCATTCGGCTACGGAACCCTAAAAACGTGTGCGTCTCGGGACGTTCGACAGAAATGATACTGATAACTTAAACTAATTTAAGCCTGCTGCCGTATGCGTGTGAGAAAGGGAAGCCAGACAGAGTGGCGTAACGCGTTACGTTACGAAGCGGTTTACCCTCCCATAAGAAGTTAACACTTCAAAACTTTTTATTTTGTGAATTCCATCTCGGCTGCAATGGCAAAGTGTCCCTACTTGTATTAGAAATGTACTACGAGAATACCGTGTGTCTCTATGACCGTCAGTATGATTACTTATTATGATGCACTACCAATTTAGATGGGTTTTTTAATTGAAGTCATTTTTAAATCGGACTACAATAGCAAACAGCTTTGAAAAGTGATCGTTATTATCCCCAAAAGCAAAATGCTACTTATCAGGAAATATTTGAAGGTTACCTGTTCTCTGTCGTAACTGTGTTTACGACAATTAAAACAAATTGACATCAGTAGCCAGTTCTTTGTTTCAAAGTCTGGACTGGCGATAACAACGGTGCGGATGCATGCAATGGAATGTCAGGATACACTGTGGCATCGATTCTTAAAAAAATAACCGGTAGTAAAGTATCGATACCTACTAAAAGAAAAATATCGATTGTTCCTCGGTATCAAATGAAAAGAATACTCGATTTTGAAAGGTATTTTGTGTGTTTTGGTTCCTTTTCCTTAGCTACAGTTGAACCCGGCAGATGGTGGTGATTTTGCAGGACAACCTCTGCCTAGTAAAATATAATCTTATTCAGAATAGACACATCATTGCATATTCGGTTTTTAAGTCACAAGTATACTATTCCTACTCAGGTACGCATACAGACTGATTGTAAAGGCATGGTTAAGGTAAAAAAGTACTTTGTTATTCAACAATTTACGCAAGTTGAGGTCAGCTTATCACAGCTGCGTCGACCGACGACGTGACGCCACGTAGAAAGCGATTTCAAGAACATTCACGCAATACTTCGAACAAATTGTTCCAATTCATTACCAAAAATATGAATTTTAGGAATTGCTATTGCAGTTTCTTGAGTAGAGAGGTAGGTACTTCTAAAGAAGCAATAGCTTATTAACAACAGGTAGGTAGGCAGGCAGGTAGGTGGTAGGTTATTAGTAACTCCTTTACTATAATTTACTATATTATTAGGTGGACATTCAATTATGACAACTCAACTTGTCTATGCCCGAAAGCGAAAAGCATGTTCAGAAATAAAACTAATCATTAACGATATAGAAACTTGACCAAAATATTTAAAAAAATATAAACAACTAGCTGTCCGGCGCAACTTCGTTTGCGTCACATTTTCCCCGTTTTCGCAGCATTTTTCATGGCTGCTGCACTCCTATTGGTCGTAGCGTGATGATATATAGCCTAAACCCTTCCTCGATAAATGGGCTATATACCACTGAAAGAATTTTTCAAATCGAACCCGTAGTTTCGGAGCCTATTCAATGCAAACAAACAATCAAATCTTTCCTCTTTATAATATTAGTTTAGATACAGATGTGTACGTAAGCGGATAAAAGTTGGAAGCAGGCGGGACCCATTCAATTTTAAATTCAAATGGGTGCTGACTGCTTCCAACTTTTATTTAATTTTAAATGTGCTTCTTTTTACCTTTTCAGTTTTTGCACCTCAGCTGAGTTTTTAGTTTTTGAAAACTTTTTTATGTTTACAATTTACAAACTCGAAAAATGTCTTGCACAGTGCATAAAACATACAAGAGCCTGGAAAAACCGATAATTGGTTTTCAGTGTTTTTACCCAATTAACTTCAGTATTCAAAGACCGTCGTTCGTCTTTATACATATTTCAACCGTTGATTTTACATGATTGTGTTAGGCGCTGCGCAACGCAAACGTGTGTGTGTCGGATACAAACTATTTAATTATTGAATATTTCATTTCTATACAACCAGTATCAAATCGCAGCGCAGACGTAAGGAGTGTTCAAGTAATACGTAACAGAATTTTTGTAGATTTTTGACCCCCCTCCCCCCATGTAACGCTCCGTAATATTTTTCTGTACCCCCCCTCGCCCCTAGTAAAACGTTACGTAACCACCACCAAGTGACCATTTTTTCCTGAAAGTCACAGTTAGGTATGTGGCGTAAAGTAACAGAAAGCCGCGTGATTTAGATTTGGAGTTTATTAAAAATATTAAAAATTATTCACTGCCCTGTAAAGCTAGCAAGAAATTTTGTGAGAGGAATAAAATTTCAAGTGGTCATTCCATTTAAAATTTTGAGAAAAAAAAAAACGTTTTAAAAAATGCGTGAGAAAAAAATCTCAACGCGACCGTACTGAAGGGTTAAAACAATATTACGTAACGCGTAGTTCAAACACCCCCTCCCGCCCCTGTAACGCATCGTAACGTTTCAGAAGACGTACTGACGAAAAAATATGATTATTATCAGTCTATTTGAATACAAGTATAATGCTTCACAAAAATAATACTGAACACAGATTCTGTTACAAATTGTAAACGGTCGTTTTTTTTTGGGTAAATGCATCTGGCAGTTGAACCTATCAGGCTGGCTTCTGCTTAACCGGAGTATCAGTAAGTGCCTTGAGTGTAAGGTGTCCAGCCAGGATCGGTAAATTGGCAGCACGTCGCACTTAATACAGTGAGAAACGAGGCGACCCAACCCGTCAAAATCAAGATATTTTATTTCACATAGTTCTACATGGGTACTTATAAATCGCACACTTACAAAATATGCACGGTTCGGGTTGGTCGTCGTAGTTCTGTATGGTGTCGGACGTAAAGAATAGCACCATCCCATATCTTCCCGTGGGTGTCGTAAGAGGCGACTAAGGGATTTGCCAGAGAATGGGCAGCAGCGTTCTCTGTGCTTTTGTAACAACCGTACTGCGATCGCCAACCCGCCTGCCAAGCGTGGCGATTATGGCAAAACCTCCCTTATGTCAATGTGGCGTTGGGGGGAGGCCTAAGTCCAGCAGTGGACGTCTTTCAGCTGAAATGATGATGATGATGGGTTGGTCGTTGCCTATGGAGAAGAACCAGCAAAAAACCCATGGTTACTCTTTGGTTTTACAATATTTGTATGTGACTGCGTGAGTACTTATATGGGATGACTGCGTTGGCGTTGGCCCGACAATAAGTAGTTGCTTGCTACAAAACGTAAAACAAGATAAAAAGATAACAAGCATCTAGGAATCTACAAGGCCTCACTCGTGTTCTCGCACCCCTACGCTACGCTATCTGTACCTATCATAATTGTAAAGTGAGTGAGAGGACATGCAGTTCACCGTGTGCTACATACATACTCCATGGTGTGGTGCTAGCTGAAAGAAGAATAATGAATTAATCCAATACGAGAAAACTGATTCTAGTAACAGTTCTTTCGCGGTTTTTTTACCTCCGATTATGCATCATTGTCTAAATAAAAATAATCCTTATCACCTTTTAGTAAGGTTGCTATTGGCTTGCTGTCAGAAGTAACACTGTGAAAGGACTCTACATACAATTTCAGCTCCCAAATTCCCAGAAACAATGGCTTCCTCACCCGGTGGTATCGCCCTCCATGTGAGATGGTTATCTGGCAGCCCCACAGAGCTCCACAGTGTGCAGTGCTCACGATACGGGTGGGTGTCGTCGTACGTTGGGGAGAGCTCGCTTGTATGTGTGTGACTCATTTCGCGCTGATTGGCTCATCCGGTTCTCTGTAGACATTTGAACTCTTTAACTAGACATTGCATTTTATTTTTTACTCAACAGAAGCTAAAGACGTGTGGTCGATGTGATAATTTGAAAAGTAATTCAATGCGTGACTCACCAGAAAATTGTTTAATTAACTGTTGATAGATGGTGTAATTAAAAGCCGAAGATTTCGCTAATTATTTGATGTATAATTTGAACAAGGTTAGGTTAGCGAGTGTGAAAATTTTCAAGTCGTTTGAAAGGCACAGTGATCATTGACGCGCGCGCGCGCAGATCAAGTTGCGGGCAGTGCGGGCGCACTAACTGCTCTTCTTTATTTATTTTTATGTCGTTTTGTCGTACAGATCCCTGCTAAGTGCAAACATAAACGGATCTCATGTCGTTCACAAGGATGTTTCATACAAATACTTGAGTGGCTATTTCATGATTGAGGATTCTGAGAAGAATCGTAAAATAAAAAACCAAGTCAAGCCCAGTCCAAGACGACACAGAAGTCCTCAGTGTGAGCTGTTTAATGATTTGATACTTACCACTGATCATTAAATAACCATGATGATATTGGAACGAAGTTCCTTATCGCGCGTTGCGAAAGGGGGCTAGATGGAAAAAATTAAGACCAAAAGTTGCAACGACACTTTTAGACCAAAAGTTGTAACGACAATTTTTTTCCTTTCTTTTAATTAGTAAAGGAATTAGTATATCTATTTTTAGTAGTAACATTTTCATAACACAAAATACATACATATATATTTACAAAAAAAAAAAAAAAACGAAAGAAAAGAGTGTAAGTGTGAGTGTTTGAAAGGAACTTCGTTCCATCCGGGTGTCCCTTTACACCTCTCAAGTTTTTTATTGAAACAATCACGAAATCGCATTGCGCCTCAAATCTCACAACGATTACTTAGCTGAATTTTAGATGCTTGCTTGTCAAAAGCAAACAGTAAAAGATGTCTTGAAATCAGCTCAATGTGCTATAATTAACTTCCAGTAAATGTACAAAGTAAACGGTATCGAATATCGTTTGCGTAATTCGCCAGAAAGACGGGGCAGTAGCCTCCTGCTACTGTACTGTCCAATCAAATTCCAATCAATCTGGTCTCCTTTCAGTGGCTGCAAATTCAGTAAGAAAGTATTGCGTAGGTATATTTCGCCGATCATCCTACGTGTTTGGATCAGTAAGTAAGGTGAGTGGTTGACCCGCAGTCGCGGAGCTCCCTGCCGTCAAACCAGTTGGCCCGGGAGGCCGGCTGGAGCGGGGAGCCCCGCGCTGCGGTCCACATCCAACTAAACAATAAACAAGATAAACACTCAGCTAACCGTCAAGTATTATTGTATTAAGAGATGCTGTTATTGCTATTCTTGTGAGCCTATTTTCAATTCTCGTCATATGTTAAATTAATGAAAACTATTTTAATTATATACACCAAATCCCATCAAACAGCCCTCTACTCAAAAAGTTTCCTAAAAATACCCTCCATATTTTTTTAATTCAAAAAGCATATTATTTCATAAATTAATACTTATATGTATAACCTATATGAAAAATGAAAAGTGTTTTTATTTAATATTTTTAATACTTATAATCCCTGAATGAATATATAATATTTTATATTAGCTTTAGTTCGTAATATTGTTAATACTTTTATTTGCTAACTTACTTTGTATTGTTTCAAATTTGTTTTGGTTTATTGTTTTATGTTTTTATTACAGCTTTAATATTAGGTAATTAGCTGTAATAACAGTAGTTTTTGTACTCGAAAAAACTAAAACCTGCATTACGTAAACATTGTTTGTAATTTTGTACGCCTTGCACGGCAGCACAATAGTGAGATATAACTTTATTGATAACACCATGTACTTACTTTTAACTACATATGTGTCAGGAATAAACATATTTGAAATTGGAATGATTTGTAGGGATGTACTAACCGGCCAAAAGATACGAAAGAGACCGTTAAAGCAAAGCTTTAAAAAAATACAGAAAATCGTATTGCTTCTTATAAAAAACGACATCTTCATTCGACATTTGCGAGAAGATGGTGCGAAAAAATATATAGACGACTTCACGAGACAATTTGCTGCACTGATTATGTAAATCAGTATAGAAAATAGAGATGTACTCAGGTGGTCAGAGATGTACGGAGGTAGGATGTAAACAACTGCTGCAATTTATTGCCATAATTTATTATCTGAAACTAGACATCTACCACTGAGAAGACAGTTAATAGCATTGACGAGCAAATATACTACAGAAATAATTACCTTACATGGCACAGTAATTACCTACTTATATTTTGGCATATACATAAACCAAAATAAATTAATCTAAAAAGATGTAGGTAGGTTATAATTTAAGCTTGATATAGGTAATATTTGAAATAAAGAGATAAAATCTTGAAGCGAGAAATAGTTGTCCCTCTAGCATTGACATTCATCGGACTGGAATTTACTGATAAACAGATAGAGGGATATATTATTGACTGGCTATGTCTATAAATAGCCTGATTATCTCCAACATTGCTCATCATTTGAACTTGTTCACTATGAAATAAAAATAGTTTAATTTACGAAATTCTAATTTTAAATCATCTGTAGGATGATGATGTTTTCGTTTGACAATAGTTAATTTTATATCTTCAACTTAATTTGACGATTTTTCAATTACAATTTGGTTATAATTATGATGATTGGTTATATGGTCTAATTGAAACAAATGCTTTGAGTTTGAGTTATGTTATGTTGTTATTCAAACAGTAATTGTTGGAAAACCTGGGAAGTAGGTAGGTATAGTTGGAACCTTCACAATACAGAGAGATGAGTTCCTAATCTTCCTATTACTCTAATTTGAGTGAAAGACCACCATACGTGATCTTGATAGATCATCATACTATCTGATGATAGTTACTATGGAGATATCTGAGCCTAGCGGGTAGACACGTAAAATGTCTCCAGTTCAACAGTTTCAAAGAAACAAGCAGTTTATAACTTTCTAGATATGTTCCTACCTACCTAACAAGTTTGTTTGTTTTTCTGAAATCATAAGTCAACAGCAGTTCTAGTCTAGGATCGAATATGTAGTACTTATCAACATTGTAGTAACAATTCATGGGCTAACAATTTATGTAGCCAAGTAGAAGTACCTAAGTACATAATTTGTTTCATTTTCCGTTTAATTTCAATAGATTCAGAGAAACCCATTTACTGAGCAACCGATAAGCGTTAACGACTGATTTTATTCCTTATCTCTTTAGGCTTAGGACATGTTGTCCAGACGATAGTTAGTCAATTTCCTAGTCAACATTTCAATGTCCACAACTTCCCTGATAACTACGATTGATGAGGCCGCCTCGTTATATTTACACTCCGACTATCTGGTGCCTAAGTAAACGTTGACGTGTATGATTTTCTCAGTTAATTAGAGATTTATCTGCATGTTCCGTTAGTGTCGCCCTGGGAGGAGAGGAGAGGAGAGGCGGGTGCGGCGAAGCAATTATCCTGGAGCGGGTCGGTGCGCCCGCGCCGCACGCAGCCGCATGATGCACGACACGAATAATAAACCAAGCCACTTCCTGCCCGGCGATAAGCGCTGTACATGTGTACATCACATCACACAATACACGCACACTGTCACAACACTAATATACATATTATTATGGCAACCTAACTACTATACATTAGTAGTGACAAATACATAGTTACGTTATATCTGTACATGTATTATGTTCTTTGTATTCAACACATTACTGATGCCTTCACTACATTTAAAACATTCTTCATTTACAATCATACACACCAGTAGCTGCGCTTTATGTATTCGTAGCCACCTATTATACAATGTAGCATTCATAAAAATACTTAAAAGGGCATTGAAAATAAATCGTGCTCCTTGCCTGTTTAACTATAATAAAATGTCCATATTTCCATGATAAAACAACCGTTCTATTGAGGAAGACACTGATGACAATAAAATACATCAAAACACTTTTGTGTTAATGATTTTATACTATAGGACACTACTATACAACTTTTATTACTTATAATCGTAATCAGAACTAGGTATAATGGAAAAAAAATTAAATAAATAGGCAAGTTTCGTTTAGAAAGAATGGCCGATTCTCCGCATCTTATGATAGATAGATCAGTTTTTTCACACAATGATCAAACAAACAAACCATAAAAACAACAATATACAGGGTGTAACGTAAAGGGTATATACATACTTAAGGGTGTGCTACAGACCATCAAACTGAACATGTTTCTCCATCGAACAAACATCGTAGTAACGAAAAAATTATCTGTATCCCATACAAAATTTCAATGCCTATTCGAGCCAAATGTATGGGGCAGCTGATATTTTTTTGGCTTTTATGATGTTTGTCCGATGGAGAAACATGTTCAGTTTGATGGTCTGTAGCACACCCATAAGTATGTATATAACCTTTCCGTTACACCCTGTATAATAAATCTATCAATAAATCTCGGAGTCCCGGCAAAGCAAGTTATGGTTAAAAGTACATAACTAGGTCATCAGCATCACATGGATGACGCTGTATTACACATGAGTCACTCGACCCAAAAACATCATCAATATTTGCATAAATATAATATATTTAATTTCAAACAGCTCTTGCCCGCGAATTCGTCCGCGTGGAATTCGATAACTAGAATCGTATCTATTTTTTAGCCGACTTATAAAAAAGGAAGTGGTTATGTGTTCCACCAGCATATTTTTTTTTTTTAACATTGTTGATTTATTTCTGAGGTTAAGTTAGGTACACTTACAGTTTATTCTGGATTGGGAAATCATCGAATGTGTCGAAGTGATAGACCGCATATTTTTTCATATTACTACCGAAATTAGTACCGGCAGTTTGTAATGAAAAAGCATACTTGTGAATATTTCAATAGCATGTCCCATATCGTTTGATAGGTCTTAAAATAGGTTCTACAGTTATTTATTTGTTTAAGACAACTGTTAGACAAATCAAGAGTTAGTATAATTAAGACTTTCAAATCAATTCTGCGATTTAAATTAAAAACGCGTTGAAATTGCCAGTAGGAAATGGCCATGGCAGTGCAAGAGGAAACAACGATTAGATAACAAAGACATGAGTCAGTTTAGCTGGTAGACTGTGTTTACGTAGTATCTGCATATTTCTACTTTATGAGAACGAGATAGCACTTGACTCTGTGGAAACCCTGCAACTCGAAGTGAATGAATGAGTGACTAGTGAGTGATGACTTAACGAGTGAATAGAACAAATTTCTCAGAATTATGTTTTTTTTTATTAGTTTAACTGTCCCTCTCCTGGGCAAACGCCTCCCCCGATTCCTTTCACTTCTCTGGGCGTTGTGCTTCTTCTCGTCAATTTCTGAGGAAGCCATCCAAGACGTCCCATGCGATGAATATGTTAAAGTTTGTACAATAATAATACTTATTCAGAAAGCAGTGTACTTACTTTATTATGAAATTTACATTTACTTTGTTTTAGAGGCTAACGGTAGATCCCCAAGTCCGTGACGGTCTCCTCCCAAAATTCTCATCTTCTGTGCAAGCCTCCTATGAATACTAAGTGACTAGTTGTTGCCATCTTGTAACTATGCTGATTTGATCTGATTGGAATTAATGGATGGATGATTACAAGCTGTATCACGCTTGTTATCTTGTGTATGCTGAAATGCTGAATAATTCAATGGAAACGACTGATTCGAAGCAATAAGAAAGTGCTTAAGCCTCAATTTTTTCAAGTAGGATTATGTTATATTGTAAGCTTTTGTTTTTGTAATTTTCTCTATTATTTTAGTTATAATTTCAAACCAACTATGTATCGTGCTTTTAGCTTTACTTTAATTAAAGCGGTATGTATTTTGTTTCTTTGCTCACACCACAAATTTGTATTTTATGTCTATACGTGAGGATTTGTAATTGGCTCTCTGGTGACTATTGTTCGCTTTCTTGTTTGTTTTTATTAGCTGTAAGTCCTCTATGTTCTAAATAAATAAATACATGTAGGAATTGATGATTCGTCAATATAAGTGTCTGCTATATCGATGTTGATGACGTCTTCCTGAGTTATCTTGCTAACAGCGGAAAAAAAAATTAGTAACTTTTTAGACCTATGTATGCTGCTTATGCGTATGAAGTTTCATTAAAACCGGTTGAGTCATTTCTGAAAATAAGGACTTGAAAGTTTGTATGAAATGTCGTAGACGTAAACGCTCTTAAGGAAAAAAAACGTATACGGGTAAACATACTTGCTATACGTACATGCACAAATAAACGAGAATTTAGAACTGTCTATAAAATCTTCTTATCTTCTTCTGAGTATTTAAACGTGGTATTTTACCATTCCAATGAACTAGAACATTCCGGTAGCCGAAACAACGATATACTTACTAATTGTTATTATTGTTGCCTTCAGAGTAAAGTTACACGTCCGGGTGATGACTAACATTTATCTTTAGAAAGTGACGGTGGTCGGTAACTGGTACGTTTGTTGGTACGATAAATCGGTGTGCTTCTTAATCATGCTGTCTATTTACCTTGGAAGTCCAGCGTCTTCAACGTCATTACGGTTGAGTCACAGCCTGTCATTTGTGCACTTCACTGAATAAACAAATGACATATTTCTCAGAAGGGTCACCCAGTTGACGTTGGATTTTACTAGCTACCCATTGATTAGGAAACATTTTTTTAAAGTCTTTTTTATTTTTTCCTTCCTATGACCTTAAGTTATTGCATGTTATTGTTTATTCCGAGTCGTGAACAATCATGCTTTTGAAGAAAAACCCAGTCAGTAGTCAGAGCAAGCCATGAGACAATTCTACCTAGTTTGCCATAAAAGGTGAGGTTTGCTATTAATGTCAGTCTGTGAAACTAAAACTGAGTATTATCTTGTCTTTATGGCTGTCAGTTTTCCAGCAGGGAAGAGGCCTTTCTATATCCCAGTGTGTGTGTTGTTTTATCAGCGTCCTTATACGCCACTGACAAGTCACAAAGTTAAGGTCCTCGCAAGTTAACCTCAATCTTAAAATTCATAGAACCACATTCGACTTTTTTGGCCATAAATAGTCATATTAATTTGAATAATCGTCGTCATATCTGCTTCGATGACTTATAAATAAGCGGTCATCAAAATTGTTGATTCTACTGTAAGTTGCTTAGGTATGTACAATGTTTTTTTGTTGCCAGTATCTTATCTCATTGATTACGTATCTGCAGATCTGTGATTGTTGTTCACTTAGAATTTCTAGAACGTCTACAAGATAAAGATTTATTTAAGACTTGTGCTAATACATAACGATAGTATGCCAGGCTTAGCTGTGTGAGTAATATGAATACTATTGTCGTCATGGCCAAAGTACGGGTCAAACGAATCTTAACTGTAAATCCGCCTGTTTCAACTTGTAGGGGTATGATAGCGCGGAGTTTCGATTTCCGCTGCTGCGTTCATGTGGAACCGGCTCCGAATATCGGCTACTAGAACGAAAGTATAATGTACAGGAAAGATGCACCCATCAGCTTGTGCATCTTTAATATTCGTTCCAGAACTTAATCTTACGAGTACTTGTAACTCTACGCATTTCAAAAAGATATTGTAGAATTGAGTGTTAGTAATTACTATTTGTTGTTTTTTTCTTCTTTTGCTTACCCTGAGTGAATGAGGTTGCAGATACGTTATTTCTGGTTTCTTTCACGACATAAGTGGCTTTTAATGTTCGAGCTAGCTTAGCATTGTTGTTGGATATGTGGAATAAAGCGCCATTAGGCGGTTGTATCGCCGTTAATACAACATTAACAATGGTAGGTGCCGTCAACTGCCGTCTAGTTGGCACGGGCTCCCATGACTGCATCTGCTTCTTGTCAGGTGCCCGCCACACGCATCTGGAAACAGATGATAGGTACGTTCATATATACATCTGTCTCTAATGACCACGTCAACTCTGTAATCATACATAATTTCGGTACAAACACCTAGTCAACTTTCCAGTTCAATAAGAACAAAATCTGTTAAAATGTTACTGCTGTCTGGAATAATCAATGGGTTGCAGAACTTGCAAATAAAATGATAAGATTGATGTAATTTAATATCCTTCTGCAACTGTAGACTGTACTTGTAACCTTTGTGAGACCTTTGTACTCAAACCGAAACATCTTATTCAGTTCAAGGTGAAATAAATGACGCGGTGCAGTTAACCTAAAATGTAGTTTACTTGTTCATTCGATGACAATAGTAAGCCGCAAGAGCATGAGGCTTTAGTCATTGTGTCAGTAATATTCGTCAATGGCTTGATGTAGGAGTATTTTGTGTTGCGAATTTTGTAATTGTACCTGAGCAATCTGAGCATAATAGGGGTATGAGTGCAAGAACAGGTTTGCGGCAGACTTGTTGCGGCCGCAATGAGGACGCGATGACACATGTCTAACGGTAATTCGATTTTTACACGGACTGAGCGCGTGCGCACGTGATTCTCAAAAGGAAAACCATAAACAAATGCTGGAAATGATCAGTTGTTTGCATAGAGTATCGGGCACGAGGAAGTTGCCAAGGGCACACGGTGGTTTGTCTCCATGCAAGACGTCGGTCGGGTGGTCGGCGCTTATCTACGAGTATGTTAGTAAATAATGAAAAAAAATTTTGTTTATATCTCAAAAACTGCGCTTATTGGACACCTTGTTTCTGTGCAGATAAGGTTGTATATAACGACAAGATACCTGTACTAAACTTTCAGAACGACAATGAGCTAAAATCACGGACATTTGGGTTGCTTCTCAAACAAAGAAAAAACTGTATTAACTTTATTTACTCATAATATAGAGTCCCATCTCAAAGAAAAACTTGGACAAAGATTGGTATATTTGATGTTTTGAATACCCTTTCTCTGACGTCTCGTTTGGAGACAAATCGTCTCGTCATTGGGACGTTCTGAACATAGGTTAATATAGGGTACACAAACGTGTCAAATTTATAGAAAAAATGTTGCACTTATTAAAGTAAAACGTTTACTGACCTAAAATCATGAGTTCATTGACAAGTTCATGAATGAATTTGGAAATAAACAAGAGGTTGTATATTCAAATCGAGAGCGGTGTCTACAACTGGTATCCATTTTGAAACCATTATACAACATTTTCAATACCAGTAACTTCGTGAGCTGTTATGCAAATGGTCAGCATGCTTATAAAAACGGTATAAATTAATTCGTTTGATATTAAAACCACTATAGTTGCAGCAATTACGGCGTTCTTTCAATGAGGTATTCCTTCCTGCTCACCAAATATTGCGGATCAAAAGTGTTCCACTTTACATATCGGATGCAGTGGTATTTACAGAGGTACATAGATTATTGAAAAAGAACGATTTATATTAAAACAAAAATGTTGTTTAGACCGAGAGCGCTAGATTGGACGGGTGATAGTAATCTGGGAAGGGAACATTGCAACCGGATCAGATTTTTTCTGGACATTGACGGTTGATATTGGAGTTGTGTTAGCCCCTGAAGAAGTCGTCAATCATCATCGTGTTTGGAGAGCTGTATTCTCCTCGGCTGATGCAAATGGGCGAACTAATCTTTAATCACCGTGGCCTATCTTAGCGGCTAGTCATATAGCTTCAGGCCGTGTACACTAGCGTGCCGATGATAACTTCGCCATTTACTGCCTCAACGTTGGTCTAGCGTGTGAGGATGTGTGCCGCTAGGCCGTGTTCTTCTGGATCTGTACGCAGGCACGTTCTTCTAGAAAAATCCAAGATCTGCGTATTTGAATAATTATAGCCACCACACGCATAGGCCTTTCTGACGACCGCAAGGGATGCTGTTCCTGAATTTGTTTCTTTAGGTCTGTAACCAAGATGGTTAACTCCGCTATGCACAATTTTACGTTGAACCCGAAAAAGAAGCGATGACGGCTACTCTCCGCGCTTGCTGGCCTACTTCATTAGATATGATGGTTCCTTGAGTCTCCTGTGCTCGTCTTTGGGTTCTTCAGAAGTGTCATGTAACAGGCGCGCCGTGCAGTGTAGCAAGGCTGAACCATAAAATAACATTACACAATATGCGACGATGGGCGAC
This sequence comes from Cerastis rubricosa, assembly GCA_949152445.1. Taxonomy (NCBI): domain Eukaryota; kingdom Metazoa; phylum Arthropoda; class Insecta; order Lepidoptera; family Noctuidae; genus Cerastis; species Cerastis rubricosa. Next base: position 13,717,251 of record OX424525.1, on the reverse strand, counting down.
CGGGCGAGGACTTTCAATTGATATATTTTAGAAACCGGTCCTTGTTTTCATAACATACTTGGTAAGATTAGATCTCGAACCTCCTCTGTTAAGTAAGCATGAATGAGTAAATCGCTTATAGATAAATTAATCGTAATAGAACACTTCATAAAATAAAATGCTTGCAGTTCTTCTTAGAGTTGCAGACATTATATTTTGCTTTTAGTAATTAACACACGAAATTCGCTATTTTCATTTTCACACAAGTATGTAACAGCCCCAATGAATGAATCAATCAATGTTGTTATACTTTGTTTTCGACGACAACTGTGTGTAAGATTGTGTTTAAAAATAGTTTTTCCAAATACCTGTAACAAAAGGATGAATGATATTGATCCATTTAGTTTCTTCTATTGTCATCACAAAAACTGTACCTACCTACTTATTTCTATGAGACGCACCACAGTGTTCATACTGTAACATGATGAAGATTTCTACAGTTTGTCTTCATAGTCCGCCAGAACGAGTTCTAGTTGTAGTACGATAGAAAATCGCCTCCTTGCAGGTGTTCTTCTCATTCTATCAATACAATATAAGTAGTTAATAACAGTCACAATCAGTCATACACATTAGAAAGTAAACAATACAATACAAGTGGTTAAAGTAGTGTGTTATGTAGAGATGACAGGTTATAGTGACCATGCGCACAGCTCATGATCGGTGTCGAATGGCGCTCAGATAGTATCATAAAAGGCGCATGAGTGGAGCGGGTGTCCCACTTCAGCGAATCGAAGGCCAGAAGTCAATTTGGGGCGAAGCTGGAGGCTCCCCAGCCGGCGCAAATGTCACGCGTGCTATCTCACACAATCACGTTACATAACGCACTTGTTGCAGCACAGCACACTGCACACTGAGCGCTGAACACTGAGCCATGAGGCAATCATCAATTGTGCTAACGGCTCGACAACTTTCCTCTACCAAAATTCTAATTAAATGACAAAGATAACTGAACTTCAAGAACACGATTACATCATTGTGATCGATTTATTGCTGATCAAGTTTATACACGCACTGGTTCTGTAAAGCGCCATCATCACATGCCTAATGTAAATTGATTGACACGCTTTTTAAGCGCGTGTAGCTCGCGTGGCGTGTATTTTGGGCGTAATGGGCGCAGGCGCACTGACGTAAACCAATTCCGCGGACGTTTGAACTCAGCGAAATCCTTGCGTTTGTTGCTGAGTAGTTTCACGGTGCAAATCACTAGAATATTTTATTTCAATAGTTAACGGGGCAACTTTGGAAAATCCTTGGATAATTCGAGGTCCGCGTAACGGCGCACATAGATTACAATGGAATAGGAATGCGTCAATTGCAAAATAAGTGATATAAAATCTCACGCTACATGATTTCTTTCATTAAAGTCGCGATATTGTTTATTATCAACAAAGGTCGTCTGAACGAAAACAAAAAGAACGTAGAGAGTCATTGTATTTGAACAAAGCGTGTGAACCCTGAGTTGAAAGTGTGCGTCCGACTGCTGCTCTGAGCACGCTCCCCATGCCGACTGCCGACTGTACTGTATTTTATCGCAGTTATGTTTCACAACAAACACTTCTAGATATTGATACTGATTGACAAGTTTCGCGTCCTACATATTGTGAGTGTGGAGCTGCATGTGCAACAATCGGCTTGCGGAGGCGTCTCTGCGGCACTCCGCACTCATTGTCTGAGTGACTCGACTTCACACTTCGCTGTAGCCAACTAAGTATTTGTCTCCTATCGCGTCTGACGTCTGTTATAAAAGTTAATGTCTTTGCGCTGCTCAGAAGAACGAACCAACAAAAGAGGACAAAGCACTTGTCATTAATCCACTGTATCCAAGTAGGCAACTCCATTTCTATTTTAATTGTTTTTAATGCCGCGTTTCATGCCAGACAAGCTGCACGGTGAGTTCCGGCGGTCACCACACTGGCCCCACGAACATTACCATAATCCGGCATTAGGCTTGCAGCACAATAAAGGGTATCACGAATGGGATACGATTCATTATGCAACGTACCTGTTTCCTCTTCGCCCGTAATGAGAGTGGAAAAAATAAGGACATGAGCGGTGCACACGAGTGGAAACATGGAAAGGAAATATTCCAACGTAAAAGTTTCATTATACTCTTGAGCTCTTGAAACATTTTTTTATTTACACCATGCGATATGAATCAAATGGATTCATCTGCCATAGCGGCCGGAAGAATGAGCGAAGTTTCAAGTAGGTACCTTCGATCTAAATATAAAAGTAGGTTGATGTGTTTGTTTGCATCGACCATGAGGATATTTATTTTCATTCGGCAGCGGCCGCAGTTAGCGTTTTCACATCTGTTTGTAATGGTGCGTTACAAACAATATTGTTAGGTACCTACTCGTATTGTGTTTTATGTCATGTTTGACCAATTAATCCGTCGTATGTAGTTCACTTAGTAACAGAATTAACATTGTGTAATGTTAGGTCTAGTCAGTGCGCAGATGCTCGTTTGGGACCACACAGCTGCGGTATTAGGTCATGTGAAAGTTCATAATGCGTTGGAGTAGCTGGCTTAAGTACTGGGAGCGGATTCGGGAGTGATGCGCGTCCTCAGCCCTCCTCTGAACTGGAGTAGTGGGACGGATTAGGATAAACCGAGTCAATGGCCGGGTCACGTGGCTATTTGCGTTCCACTCCTTTCGCGCCGCCTAGCGCGCCTCACCTCCCCTCGTCTTCCGTTCCCTTGTTTAAACTACCCGCGACCGACTAATTTTGGTCACTAATCTGTTGAACAATAAAGACGTTCAAACTGCGCTCAGTCAAGGAAAGGGTTTTGTTTTCTTTTAGTGTTGTTTATTACTGTGTGTTATACACGAACAGTCCTTGTAAGAATAGGGGGAGCTTTTGTTAAAAACATATCAACAAATTACACTTCATTATTAGATAATTATGCCTAAAAAGGTACCTATATTAATAACGCCTTTTAATAATAAGTAATCATAATTATGTGCTTACCGTAAAGGGAAACGCCCAATGGTTAATTAAATCCGGAGTTAAAAAAGTAGTAGAATACTCACGCACTGAATGATACTGTTTCATTACAAGGCAGAATTATTAGGCCAGTGATATTGTTGGAATTAGGCGATGTTTAACTATGATAAATTAACTCATTTATGAAGCTGTGTCGAGGCGAAGAGTGGCGGGTGCGGGGCCCAAACAAACAGGCCAAACACGACACCATACTATTACTTACGTGCTTATAATTGTGTACCCAACTGTTAAAACACTGACCAGTGTAAAAAACAAAGATAAAGGTAACATTACTAACATCATCTCTGAAGTGTTAGAGTCAGAGCTAGCTGCTATGTCTCTGGTATTAATTACTCGTGTTGGAAATTTCACTATCTGTCTAGAGTCAAAATCGTCCAACATTGACCGCAAGCTTGTGCTGTATAAAATTAACTGTACCACTATAAAGTATCGTCAATTTGGATAGTAAATATAATAGTTGCTATAGTAGGTTCTAGTTGATGTAGTTCCCTCCCTTACGAAAAAGGCATAATTATTCAATAATACGTGCCTATTTGATAAGGTATTGATTACATCCTTGTGCAACGTGCAGATTTATCCTGTTGCTAAAGAAGGAAACACCGCGAAAAATCAATTAAAACGGCTTTAGGCGTAGTTAGTTGACTTACCACAACAATATTGTTATCGTTTACGATATTATTAGCTGTTGATAAGTAAGTAGTAAGGGCAAATAAATAATAAATGATATGCGCCTAATCCGATGGTACCGATTAGTCAAAGTGGACTAATAGGGCACCAGTAGATAGGAAAGGTCGATACCCTTTAAAAAGAAGGGTAAGTTAGATAGCAGGTAGACATCAAAATGAGACCTCATTGGATGTTGCTCGGTTATAATCATACGATAGTTATGGCAATAATGTTGATAGAGTACTGATTTTAATTATGTGCTTTAGCTCAGGTATTTATTTCACGACGACAAATGGTTGTGTTTGGTGCAGGGACTTAAAAACACCTTCATAAAGGTTGCAGAATTATAAGTGTTACATGTTGAATTGGTAACAGAATCAAATATGTAACACTTTAAATCTGTAACAGATATAAAAGTGTTAACAGTGTTAATAAGTGTAACAGGTAAACGAAACGTACTAAAGCTATAATTGATTATTTTAGTTACACATATTATGACTTATTAACACATATAAAAGGTTACAGTTTCATTCAGTAACGTTATAGTATCTGTTACATTTTAAAAGTGTTTTTCTGTTATAACTGTTTTAAAAAAACAGTGTTACAAACACTTATTACGGTTACAGTTTGAGTCCCTGGTTTGGTGTGACTGTTTTCTTCATTCAAACTTGCAGCAGGTGCATGGGTAACTAATTCGGTAGCTCATAGTCCACACTCATTAAGGTGGAACTGACAGGTTAGCCCCCGAAATTCATTTTTTTTAGGTGTTTTGCAATTTGCTGGCGAGTGTCAGGTTGTATTTTATTTAATTAAAATATGATTCGCGTCGTAACAAATATGGCCTTACAGAGTTATAATCAATAAAATCATCAATACAACCCTTTTAATTTCATTTAACCCCATTGCATGACTATTTCATGAAAAAGTTAATCTTTGGGATTAAATGACTTAGAGGACTGTATTGATGATTTAAATGATTCTAATATTGGAAATTCATGCGTATTACGACCTCTAATCATATTTTGTTAAACATACAGTCTGACACTGACCGGCAAACTGCAAAAAATCTAAGAAAATTTATTAAATTTGAATTTCGCAGGGTAGCTTCCACCTTAAGATACTTTGTGTAAGTCCCTACCTAATATTCTGGTCTCTTGCCTTTGTCAATAGACAAAATCAAGTAGACATTATCTTTGTACAAAAAATTGTTTTGATTGTTTACCCAAACAATTTGCCAGAAAGTTTAAATTGTTATAATGCTAGTTAAGATGTGTACAGACAAGGAACATCGCATTGTGAGGTGACGAAGGTAAATAATAGTCTCAATTTCGTGTGTACTAGGAAGCTTTCACTGACACTGTCATAATGTCGGAGTTTGTCGAGATCGCGGGAATTGGCGAGAGGTAATGACCTATTGTTTGACAACAATCGACCTTATAATGACGCGGAGGACGGGTCCCCTTTATAGATCACTGGCTTTAATTTTTTATGGTGATAAAGTTGCCTTCCCTTGCACGCTCGCTGTCCTGTCCCCGTCGGCTGAGACGCGGAATGTTGACAGACTAGTTGAAGACTAGAACAATGCTAGGCTGACTACACAGTAGTGCGCTACGTGCCTGCACCAGACACCACATATGATTGTGTTCCATGTAATGACGAGCTTTGTAAAGAATGTGTTATCATTATGACGCCAAGTGCGAGCTATTATGTTAGAAGATTTTAAAAAATGTCATAGTAAGTTTACCTAAAAATATTCCTGAGTTCTACTTTAATTTAAGGAAAACTGGAGCTGTTGTAAAGCTGTTACAAAGAACTTCATTGAGTTCAAGCAAGTATGAGCTCGGAATGCAATTTTTAAACATTCTGTACGCTGTAAAAACCTTGATGAGTCAGTTAAGTCTTAAACAAAGTTGACACAAGAATGCACTAGAACACCATACACACAGAGGTCCAACTGACGGCCAGTAGGTACCTACATATAAGTACATCGTAAAAAGGATGTGCCCATATCAGCACTTGTCGATTCCTTCTTATGAAGCCATGTGTAAATATAGCTACATTATCGTTCCAAAACACTCTCTCTGCAGTTGTTTGAATGGCAATACTCGTAATTAACAATGACATATTGCGTGGTTAACATAAATAAGGGTGTTTCAATATATTGAACGTTATTGCTTTGTTCGAAAGAATATGTCAGTGGGTGATTGTTTCACAATTAGCATATTGCTACACTGGCAAGTATAAAAATATGAATATTATTGTGCAGTTGAGCGCCGAATACTTTATATGGGTTTAAACGGAGAGTGGGCGGCTGTCGGCCGTGAGCCGTCGACTTGCGCGATTAGCCGAGCGCCTCGCCCGCGTCGCCGTCGGCCGCCCCGCGCCAGCCGCGCTCGCGACCTGCCAGTCTTGCGACACGGTATGCACCTACCTGAATAATTACCTATTATAATATCTCTATCATATACATCTACACACACATACCTACCCGCTTGATCCCTCATACTACGTCCATTGTAACATACACAAACCTTTATTGTGACGCCTTCGACCGGCACAGAATGCCGAGGAAGCATGCTAGTGGAAAATTAGCCGAACCTATTCTAGTGTAAAAGTGTGCATCCCGTCGGCAACCTTCTCACGATGGACCGAAAAGCTAATAGACGAACTTACACTTTTAGCTCACGGTATCTTTTTGATCCCAAACTGTGAAAAGCATGAAAAAGTTTGGTAAGTATAGCTGTCTACCAAACTGCAGGAACAAAAGTTTGAAAGTTGTGTTGATGATAGCACAAGTTCGTAGCGAGAGAAGTCTCTGGTATAAAATCGTTTATTATTTTTTGGTTTGTGTTCTATCACTACGGAGATGGAGCGTAAACAGAAAATAGTTTTTTTAAGCCACAACATCTAATATTATAACTGATACATCATTATGTATATTAGGTATCTTACTAGTACAACGAAATGCATCGTGGTGGCGAATGTCATGAAAACCTACTTAGGACCAATTACAAAGTTAGCGTCGCGTCGTCGGTTGCGCACTGTGGAGTCTGTGGAGTGTAGTTGTGTGGTAGTGTAGAGCTGTGCTGTGAGTAACCGAGTAGAGTGAGCAGTGAGTAGGTACAGTCGCGAGACGAGTGCGTACAGTCGTCCCAGATTTGTGATAGCCGCGGCGCGATCCCGACAGTTGAGTATTGTGCGACCCCAGCGGCCCTGGGGTGAACGATCTCCTCTGAGTCGTCGACACCGCGATAATTACTGTCGCTCCGAGTCTCGGCGCGAGCTGCCCTGCCTACGCCCTGTGCCCTCCGAACAGCTGCACCTAACGCTAACCGTTAATGTTACTAATTGAAACACTTTTGCTTACCTCGCCTTGACCACGTTGTTTTCGTTGTTGCGACAGATAATTGCAGATGAACCAGAATGCCACTTAAACTCGGTACAGTTTTAAGACCAGTAATCTATTACTGTAACAGGACTTTGTTTTGTTTATTTCATTTTGTTATTGTTTTTTTGGTGAGCGTGTTAGTAAATAATAAAGAAAATTGTCGGATTTCATGCTCAAAGGTTTTTGAAACAAGCTAGATGTTTTGGTTTTATAGCTTTTCACCAGAACTTCCATAGAGTCGACCGTGGCTAGAGACCTAGTTTCTTATGAATTTGAAATCAATTTTCAAATAATTTAACCTAATTTATCAATTCTAACTTTGTTTTTTTTACACGTTCTACCGCTTTTTAGCCGGCAGATGATGAACACACTGTGACCTAATTTCATAGTGTACAATAGATTATGCAAACAGTTCGTTATGCGGAATATGGATCTCAACCGAATCAAATTGTTTTTCACCAGACGTGCTTGAAAAGTAGCTCGTATCTTAACGCTTTTAGGTTCAGTATGCAGTCTTTTGAACATGCATGCCGCGAATGCGAATGCTTTTTACTTTGCATTCCAGCACTAGTGCGCGAAAATGCGCTAGAGAAACAATATACTTAAATATTGTGATTAGGCTGCTTGGTGGCATTGTGATGTACTAGAGTCTGTCAGATGGTTGTTACCATCTACAAAATAATAAGTTAACCTATGACCTTCTCCCTTCTCAAAGTTCGCAAGTGAAAATCGCCGGTGTGAAGCACCTGACCATTATCATTGCACTCTCGGACCATGTAGCCCTCGTCTTCAGCTCGGGCTGCAATCCTGCCTCGACTGTCATGCCTAACTTTGTGCACTTGCATCAATGTACTAAACCAATGCAATGTTGTGGCTATTTAAAATAAAGGTCGGTTCTACGCCAGAAAGTGGCAAAAGTCTGCATCTGTGTTTCCGAACGCTTACAACCCTAATCTCTATAAAGTTAGAGTGAACAGGCTTCTTCTGGGTAAGCTCGTACCATCTTCGACTTTGTCTATGTCATCTCTGACCTAGACTAGAGTCAAGAGCAAACACACCGCAAATAAAATAAAAACCGGCCAAGTGCGAGTCGGACTCGCGTACGAAGGGTTCCGTACCATTATTTACAACGACAACACAACACACACAATACACACGCGCGTACAATTATTAGTATGGCCGGCCTACAGATAGTTGTTCCGGGTCTGGCTGTTTGTGTATGTGAGTTTAAATGTTTGTAAACGCACCCACGATACAGGAGAAATTCCTAGTGTGGGGCAAAGTTAAAAAAAATGATGAAGATGATGATGATGTTTTATAAAAACGCAAAAATAAACACTTTTTTGTATGGAAGCCCCCTTAAATAGGTATTTATTTTATTCTGTTTTTAGTATTTGTTGTTAGAGCGGCAACAGAAATACATAATCTGTAGAAATTTAACTGGCTAACTATCACGGTTCATGAGATACAGCCTGGTGACAGACGGACGGACGGACGGACGGACGGACAGCGAAGTCTCAGTAATAGGGTCCCGTTTGACCCTTTGGGTACGGAACCCTAAAAAGGTACGTATCTAGTAACTATAACGATAGGCATGAGTGCCAATGTTCAAAGGTTAACGAGGCAATTATCAACAATTTAATATAACGTGACTCCGGTGACCGGCACTGCATCGTTGTCAAGGTTAAATGTTGAATAGTGATTTTTTTGGGTTCCGCACTCGATGGGCGTCAACGGGATCCTATTACTAAGGCTCCGTTGTCTGTTCGTGTAGGGATGAGACGTATTTACGCAACCAGGTTTTGAAACCAGGGCTTTGCTTCCAACTAGGCCGCCCTGGTATCAGTGGGAAATACTTGCAAGTATGAAAGTTTTAGATAGGCGCGGCCGCGCGGTGAAGTTAGAAGAAACCATATTTGAAAGGTTCTTGCATAGGAAATTAACCCTTGTCTTCAAATAAATAAGGAGCACAATCGTATCTGCGAAAAAAAAATACTTGGATGTTAAAAGTATTTGTTTCGCAAGTACGATAATGATCCTTATTTGTAAGACGACATGGATCATTATCCTATGCAAGTATTTTAAAACCTGGAAGTTCAGGGAGCAGCGCGCGCGGCGCGGGTGCGGGAGTAGGGCTCAGGTCGCGGTCGGCTAGCGGCATGGGTAGCGCAGCCATTTTGTAGACTGGTTCGCGCCATTTTTCCACACTTTTATAGAAATAAGACACTTCATCACTTCATCACATCATTTCAGCCGAAAGACGTCCACTGCTGGATATAGGCCTCCCCCAAAGGGGGGGTTTTGCCATAATCGCCACGCTTGGCAGGCGGGTTGGCGATCGCAGTACGGTTGTTGCAAAATGCACAGAGAACGCTGCTGCCCATTCTCTGACAAGTCCCTTAGTCGCCTCTTACGACACCCACAGGAAGATATGGGATGGTGAACACTGAACAGTATAGTAGTATAGTATTACTAAGTTACGTTTAAAGTCAAGTAAATATTTTGGTTTCGTTTTTTTGTCAGTTGTCGTTGAACTGACCGTGACGTAATTCATTTTAAAGAAGTTATTTCGCGAGTATATTAAACAATTAGAAAAAGTGTGTAAATAAGTAAAACTATTTTTTTTTTGGGTGTTTATAAGTTAGGAATTGTAAATATTTATTTCGTGGATTTGTAGAAAGACGATTTTTTAATTGTAAATATGTTTTAAATAGCGAGGAAAAACTTTGAATAATAATATAATCGCCAATCTATAAAAATGCCTAAGCAGACAGTCTAAATATATTCTAGCACGGTAGGAACTAGACCGAACTCTACCAAACACTTTCAAGTATTTTAAAACCTGGTTTTCGACCCTGGTTTTTTTGTACACTCGTACTTGGAAGCCCTGGTATTGAATGTGGCAAGTATATCTCATGCCTAGTTCGTCGGTCACAGGGATGTATCTTTTGTACCTTAATAGGTAGACACTTGAAATTCATAGTGTGTATTACTATGGCTGCTATATCAACAAATAAGAAAATCAAATAAAGTTAAAATACACACGTAGGCACATTTTTCTATTCCTTCTTTCACACACTATTGTCTACATTTCTTTTTCATTTCTCCTTGCGCAGATCTGCTGTCAGAAATTTCTTAAGAAGTACCCACTCAAACTTAAATATTTTATGTGATTTTCCTGTGTTGTCTACTATGTGTACATTAATTGTAAAATAAAAGAGATCATATCATAAAAGTAACCTAGCCGTTTTTTCGTCTGTTTTAGTTTTAATTATTCTACGGCAGCGGCAGCGGCGGTACGGAGCCCTTCGTAAACGAGTCCGACTCGCACTTGGCTAGTTTTTAATGTCCATAGGCGCGTTAGTAAAACATACGATCGTTCAATAGACATTACGTATGGTGATTTTATTGGAACGAAGTACACACGGCGACAAATCAAGCTATACACCACGGAGGGCAGCGGTGGCCCTTTGGTGGCAGCCCCGACTTACGACCAGTAAGCCGTGAATTCGAACCCAGGCAGGCGCATTAGCAGCAATTATCATTAGCAATTAGCATTAGCAGCGGTGATGAAATAAATTACACAAAGTAATGCGCCTGCCTGGGTTCGAAACCCAGGCAGGCGCATTACTTTGTGTAATTTATTTCATCACCGCTGTCCTCAAAAACGGTAAAGGAAAACATCGTGAGGAAACCAGCATGTCCTAGAACTAAAAATTCGAAGACATGTGAGATCTACCAAACCGCACTGGGCCCGCGTGGTGGATTACAGCCCACTCTCTCTCATAGAGCTGAGGACTGCGTCTCAGCAATGGGAACTTTGCAGGCTGATGACGATAGTGATGAAAACATGGCCTCGCTTTCCCGTACAATGAGAGATTCGCATAAACTGGTTTTGTACACCTTGATTGTTCGTCGTGCGTACCAAGCGCCAGCGACACCAATGCTTCGAATTACTTCATGTTTACGTTTCTATGTTTAATAAATACATGGGGTAGGTAGATCACGTATGTATAAAGGATAATGACAATGGAGAATAGTAAAGTAGAGTACAAGACAATAGCGTGTACTATATAAGTACTTATATAGATTTATGATCTTTAGTGATCGGGTATTGTAGTAAAAGTACCTGCCAGAGACAATCGCTGAGAACACCATGAAAGATAATAATAACATGGAAGTTGTTTCAGAAAGATATCAGTTTAATCCTAGAACATAATTTAACGCTTGTAATCCCTGAAGGGTGAGGCAGAGGTGTACCTAATACCCACGTTTCGCCAGTTCTGTCCCTTATAATAGGGGGCGAGCCTGTTGCCAGCAACCGGCAGGGTTCGGTATTGTCGAGATAATTATTTTCTTTGATAATTATTATCAGTTAATTATCCAAGCGCATTCATCACCCACTCTTTAAGAGCGTTTACACCTTACGGCATTGCATACAAACTTTTAAGTCCTTATTTTCGGAAATGACTCAACCGATTTTAATGAAACTTCATACGCATACATAGATTACTAAAAAAACATTTTGGAAATGTCTTTTAAAAATAAAAGGTAATTGGCAATTTCTGTTTCTATAGATAATTTATAATCGGTCTAATTTAGCTGTAACACATATTTTCCAAAATATTTTTGGGAACTTTGTATCCTGCATAGGAGACACACGGCGACCAACCAAACTACACAAAAATAAAAATAAAAATTTAAAATACCCCCGGCACAAAAAACCTCTTAAAAAACCAAAACTAAATTAATCCAAGCGTCGTAGCGTCAGGGATCCGCTTTGTTTTCTCTGCTAAACGGTTTACTTAGCGGTCCCCCGACGCTACTACAAAACACCTTTCAAACGAAACTAATGTTATCAAACGAAACTAATGTTCTGTATGGGGTCGGACGTAAAGAATAGCACCATCCCATGTCTTCCCGTGGGTGTCGTAAGAGGCGACTAAGGGAATTAGCAGAGAATGGGCAGCAGCGTTCTCTGTGCTTTTGTAACAACCGACTGCGATCGCGAACCCGCCTGCCAAGCGTGGCGATTATGGCAAAACCCCCCCCTTCTTGGGGGAGGCCTATGTCCAGCAGTGGACGTCTTTCGGCTGAAATGATGATGATGATGATGATGATGAATGTTATAAAAATCGGTTCATCCGTTTAGGAGTTACGATGCCACAGACAGACACACAGATACACACATCAACTTCGTAACGTCAAGAACACTTATAACACCCCTCTTTTTTGGTCGGGAATAAAAAACTAGTTTATGAAGGTTCCTCATTGTATTTTAAATCTATGCGAAGCGACGCCATGTTATTCTGGAAATATAAAGCTTGATGTGCTGTATAGTTTACCTGTCTAATTGGCGATCTCCTTTATTATTTGTTTGTATTTCCCTCATAATAATTATATTATTGTTCTCCTAGGCCATAAACATACACTCAAACTTAGCGAATATATATTTTATAACATAACATAACATTCATTTATTCTCGGGCAACTTTGGCCCATAGATAAATACCTTACAGACTAACATATATATCGTAAAAATACAACTCGTGTTAGTAAATAGAAACTAGCTATATGAGATAGCTATGTATAATAATAAACATAGGTACTTATGTGTCTGGTGTAATAATAATTAATCTTTCGGTTTTATATATGCTCGGATTTATTGGAAATAACTTGGGTTAACACGTTTTCCTTCCTCGACTAGACATATTTAAACAAGCATTAAAACCATTTTAAGTCGCTAATTAATGTAGTAGTTATTGATCTTTTTAATTTATTCCTGATTTAAATAAAATGAACTATTAAATTTTAACTAATTTTAACCATTTTAATGATATGTAGTAATTTTGGTTGCTAGAAAATAATTAGAGATGTAGGAAATTTAACTGCACTTAACATTAATAATTAATGTTATGCGTATCTACTAAATACTTATTTAGCTAATTATAATATTTCAAGAATGAAATTAGATTTCTTTCGTTCATCCTATTTACCTTTATTTATTTTCAAGCATCATGGATTTATCAAAAGAATTTGTAAATAAAGTCGCTCTTCCATCCAGGGTCTTAAAAACACCTGCATAAAGGTTACAGAATTATAAGTGTAACATGTTGAATGGGTAACAGAATCAAATGTGTAACAGATATGTATCTGTAACAGATATAAAAGTGTTAACAGTGTTAATAAGTGTAACAGATAAACGCAGCGTACGTGATTGTTTCAGTTGCACATATTAACACTGTTTTTAAAACAGTTTTAACAGAAAAACACATATGATTGGTAACAGATTGATTCGGTAACAGTTCTGTATCTGTATCTGTTCCATCTAAAAGGGTTTTTCTGTTAAAACTGTTTTAAAAACGGTGTTAAAAACACCTTAATACGGTTACAGTTTGAGTCCCTGCTTTCATCTACAATTACAGCGCAGTTGTATGTAGTTGTCCTTCAAAGTAATGGAAAAATGTCTTCGGGCGACTTCGGTCATGAACTCATGAGCCTCGAAAATTGTATGTTAAACAATGCGCATGCAGGTTCTCGTTTCGACATTTTCCGACGAATTTTAGAAGAGTCGTTTACGGTGAACTGGCCACGTCGGAACGGAAAAGGCTATTTTCTTTGTTCATCCGCATCGTATTTGCCGGTCCGTCATGTCCACTCACTCAAGGGCTAGTTCTGGCGCAGGGGGATAATGGAACTCACGTCCAAATGGATTTAAATAATGGGCCGTGGGACGGCACCCAGGGCCGCCCCGTCATCCGTCTCCGCTGTTTACGTGTGTCAGTATAAACCGATGTGAATCCAGTCCCTCGCAGTAACACGGACATCGGAAATAAAATCGCGAATGTATTTCGAATAGAAATGTGGTTTTTGGTTAAAAATAATAATATAAGTGAATATAAACATTGACAGTCCATGGATGCTCCAAATAAGTAACATTGATTACTATCAATGTCCAAAGAAAGCAATAAATATTTTGTATGTATTATTTAAAATATATATTAGTTTATTTGATCTGTATTTTTATATGTATAGTATGTACTCCTACTTATGTATATCAGTTTATGTTAGCAAAATGGTATTTTTCTTATTCTGTTTTTATGTACTCCACTACAATCCTGTCCTATTTAGCCTAAAGGTTGACTGGTAGAGAATTCCTTGTGGCATTGGGTCCGCCTATGTACCACCAATGTACGTGAAGTTTAAATAAATAAATACAAATCAAAGGGAAAGCCTTTCTCCTTGTAAAGGTGAAGAAATTAATCGACAGGAAGTCCACACGGTTATAATAATTAATAACTCAAGGTGCGCCGAGAATCTTGAAAGACACATACCAACTATAAAGGTGCGAACTACTGGTGTAGCGTGGACACCGTACCAAGCATTCACGGCTCTCTAGGCAAGTAAACCTCGTAAAAACTGACGTAAGCTGACGACAGTGACTACATAAATTACTTCTTCAATCACTACTGACGTTTACCTTTGAAAATAGAGTACTTTTTTAAACTGTCGTATTGCAATGTCAGAGCTCGTTTGCAGTATCCACGTTTAATGGTAGTTTGGGTTTCAATTATTGGAAAATCCGTTAGCACGCGGAACTGTTAGGCCTTGATCCATTTGCATCACGTCGCTGTGCGTTCATTCAATTACAATTCAGACTTTGATTTTGTCCTGATGCCGGTTGTTGGCTGTTACAGCGCAAAGTGAGTAAGCAAGCAAGCAAGCATCTTCTATTTAAAATCAAGATTTATAACAATCCAAATTACTTTAGAGACATTTATAAACATCGGTTAAGTACCAGTTTCCGATAATACGTGTATAAATTAATAGTGCCTTGAATTATTATGCAGAACTGCGCCGCTACCATCGATGCTGTACTAAAATTAATCGTGTTCGTCCATATTTGGCGTGTTTGCTTATGCGGTCCCTTTAATTTATTCTTCTTATAAAGTTCCTTTGGAACCGGGAGTGTCCACAGTGTCCACATACAAAGTTTATCTACAGTAGGTAAACATCTTTTATCGACGGTCACGATACTTCCACATCACTTTGGTGGCTTCTTAGGAAATGCGAGACCGTGTGTGTTGAAGTTCTTCCATAAATCAAAACCAATATCTAATGAATATGTGCTCTACAATGCACGATAAATATAAGGGAAACTTGGATGCTTTTAAGTCTCAATACCGTCGACTGACTCAACCGAGTTCGATTTTTATATTTTTGTATTTGGTATCACACTTAAACACGAAATTAAATGTATAAGCATAAGTTTGAGGCAAATTCACGCCTGAAGGAACTTTGTTATTGTCCTCTTAACCTAGATTATCAGTGTCAGATGAGTGGTCAGTGATGGTGGGGCCAGTGGCTGTGGCGCGGTGAGGCCGCGCACACAGCGGCGGCGGCCGGTGTGTGGCGCTCGGGCCAGCGTTAGTAGATTGGGGATTATTTTCCTTTTTTTGGGGAAAACAATCGTTCTTGGGTAAATAAAGCCTTCGGAAAAAATGGGAAAAACTCCACAAGATATCAGTCTAAAAATTCAGGAAATGAAACACGCAATTCTATTTCAAGCTCTGGCAGATATAAGTGCAGGCATATGACTGGTCCATTTTGTGTAAAACATAGTTTTCTATATCCATACCTATTTGTTTAAAGAAATAAGGATATTTTAAGGAAAAACAATATTGAATCTGGGGAAAATTCAAAAACCTGATCTAGCAACCCTGGCTCTCTCTGCGCCCGCGCCGCGTCGACTGCCGTGACGCAAGCGGCGCGTGACCATGACATCAGTTCCTCGGCGCCACTGCCGCGACACCTATGATGGATCGACGGAGACGACTTCCATTTCAGCTCGACAAAGAAAACGGATGTGATGTAGATACGTCTCCAGTATTTAGAGTAGCCGGTGTCCTAGTAAAATAAGAATGAATCATTTTTGACGCTTGATTCGTAAATATAAGGAATGACAAATCAACTGTCTGCATACGCACACACACACACACAAAAACGGTTAGTGTTATAAAGTCCTTATTCGAAATTATTATAATTTATATCTAACTACTTACCATTTACCATGTCATAACTTGAATTGAATAAGTGCATGAAATGTGGTAGACATGCAATCAAATTTTTCCGAGCGTTCGGTGCGGAAAACCACAACGTTAATAAGTAATTTACAAATTCTGTTGAATGTTTAGTGTGTAATCCGAATTTACGAACCCAGTGACATATCGACACGTTTTGAAAACACCGGTTTCTAGTGAGTAATCTGTTATGCTTGGGATGGTTGTAGAATGCGTACTTCAACAGTACATAAATGAAATTCTTTTAATCGATAATTCAAACTTTACGAGATAGATAAATTTACATTTATTTATTATTGGTTAATATGATATCCCATATCTTCCCGTGGGTCTCGTAAGAGGCGACTAAGGGACTTACCAGAGAATGGGAAGCAGCGTTCTCTGTGCTTTTGTAACAACCGTACTGCGATCACCAACCCGCCTGCCAAGCGTGGCAATTATGGCAAAACCCCCCTTTCTTGGGGGAGGCCTATGTCCAGCAGTAGACGTCTTTCGGGCTGAAATGATGATGATGAATATGATTGCGTGCTTATGATTATTAGGATGTTCATAGCGAAGTTTGTTACTTTTTTCACTTTTTAATCTATATCTAATATCAATCAACTCACAAAGTTACAAAATCGACACAAAAGTGAACACAGGAATAAACACCCTCTTGTTTAATTCATTTACTGGTTATTGGTGAGATGCAGGCGAATAGAAACCTGTTTTTGTCCATATCTAATATCAATCAACTCACAAAGTTACAAAATCAACACAAGAGTGAACACAGGAATAAACACCCTCTTCTTTAATTCATTTACTGGTTATTGGTGAGATGCAGGCGAATGGAAACCTGTTTTTGTCCATATCTAATATCTATCAACTCACAAGCAAAGCAGGAAGTATCAAACGAAAGAGAGAAAAAAACATCTATGGTACTCTTTGCTTCACGTTGTTATGGCGATAATAGGTAATAACCATTCTAGTTAATGAAACAGATTTTACAACATTAGGTAATGAAATTCATAAACATCTTGAACATCATCATCATTCCCCTGCCCTTCCCAATTATTTGGGGTCGGCGCAGCATGTCTTCTTCTTCCATACTTATCATACTTGTCATCTCATCAGACACCTCCTTTCTTGCCATATCATCCTTCACACAGTCCATCCACCGTTTCTTTGGTTTTCAGTTCAGTTTCAGTTCTGAGTATGAATGTTTCCTCACGACATTTTCCTCATTCCTCCGCATCACATGCCCATACCAAGCCAACCGAATACCACACAACTTTTCAGTCATCAACATTTTGAAAATTCTTTGATAATTTCCTCAAAGCAAAAGCAAATAGTGTCAGCTCAGCTGTTGTATTTTTAACCCCCGACCAAAAAAGAGGGGTGTTATATGTTTGACTTGTGTATCTGTGTGTCTGTCTGTGGCATCGTAGCTCCTAAACGGATAAACCTATTTTGATACAACTGGTTTCTTTTGAAAGGTATTCTAATCGAGAGTGTTCTTAGTTTCGAGAAAATTTGCTCAGCCGTTTGAAGGTCATCACCTCTTTTTTAGTTGATGAAGGGATATAAAGAACTTCTACGGGTCTGGTCGATTCGAAATATGAAATCTTGGCACTTGTCACCATGGGCATCGCATAAGAAAAAATAATTTAAGTTTGAAAAGCATGAAATAAAAATTAATTTAAAAATTTAAAAAAACCCCGAGAGAAAAGAAGTCCAAGCTTCGTACCGTCGGGGGACCGCTAAGCAGACCGCTTAGCACAAGCACAAAACAAAGCAGACCACCGACACTACGACGCTTGGATAAATTTATTTTTGGTATTTTTGAGGTTTTTCAGATGCGGTTTTTAATTTTTTTATTTAATTATTCTACTCCATCAGTCTGTTTATTATGTTTTTGCTACTGAGTTTATTTATCATTTGGTGTACACATCGTACGCCAGCGGCAACGTAGCGAAGAAGGCGCGGTGTAGGCTTGCTACTATGCAGCGTAGGCCCAGTTTAGGTTAGCTGCTACACGGCGTAGGAGTAGCGTAAGCTGGCGGCTACGCAGTATGGGACCTTTGTAGGCCAGCCGCTACGCAGCGTAGGCTAACTGCTACGCGTCGTAGGCCCAGCGTAGGGTAGCTGCTACGCCGCGTAGGAGCAGCGTAGGTCCAACATCAACGCTGTAATAGGCGCAGTGTAGACGTAGACGTGACTTGTCTTGTCGGCTTATATAATATCTACAACGAATAGGTGCTAATGCCATACTGCCGAATAACAGTGCTACTCTTCACATAATTTTATTAATTGTACATGGAAATGGTGTCAGCGGCGATAAGGTTATGTAACGATAATTTCCATGTTGATATAGACATCGTCGGTAGCACACCAGTTTAAATAGTGTTATCAAAGACTAGCCCAACATATCGTGTAAGGCAATTGACCCTAATATCGGATGACATCGCATTATCGCCACTCAACATTACTGGCCCACATGCTACGAATAGATACTTATTAGATATTTCAATGATTTGCGATCTATTCCAACTTCC
Source organism: Cerastis rubricosa (assembly GCA_949152445.1). NCBI lineage: Eukaryota > Metazoa > Arthropoda > Insecta > Lepidoptera > Noctuidae > Cerastis > Cerastis rubricosa. The sequence goes on along the minus strand of OX424525.1, from coordinate 13,698,535 downwards.
TTCATTGTATCCAATTGAGCATTCCTTTGTTTATGACGTTTTCTAAGTACTGTCGTACCGGCTCATGGTCGTAGCTCATATTATTATACAGTAACGTAAATGTTTGCTGCAAGTTGTTCGTAACCGCTCTCGAGTCTCCAGTCCTGTTATCTTCCGTGTACTAATGTACGTAATTAGACGGAGATGTAAAAAGCATTTAAAGATAAGTGTGCTGCGTAAACTGGCTTCACTGATTTGTTATTCTGATGACAGTTTTTTGTCTTTTTTTAAGAGAATTATTTCTTTGAATATCGTTATGGTGTAAACAGACCCTTCACGAAGCTGTCACCCAAGCATTCTGTACATCAAATTATGTAGGTAGCTCTAAGCAATAAATTGCTGAGAAACGACTTTAGTTAGGGGGTTCAAAATCACGGTTTACGGTACAAATGTATGAAAAATTGTGCTAAAGACTGTATGGAATAGTTAACAGGCCATGGAGGTATTTAAAGTAAAGTTATTATAACATTAAAAAATAATATAAAAAAAACGTTGGAACATTCACATCAAATACCTCCGTAACTAGTTGGTTTCCTGGTATGGTCCAGAACACAAAAGTTATCGCAATGACGGGGAAAACAAGTGCCTATCGGCTTCGTTAAGGGTCTATGTACATCTTTTTTATTTCCTAGAACTGTAACTACTCGAGTTTGGTTCTGCTCAGTTCGGGTGTCATCGGAGATGCGTCGGGGGACGGAAGTGTAGTGACGAGCGTTTATCAGCGCATCGGCCGGCGGCCACTGCGCTCTGTGGGCTGTGCAGTGTCGCCGTATCACAGGAAATGTGGTCAGCCACTCGGTCACCGACTTTTACTACTCATTTTATAAACAAGGACGATACTATCCTATTTTGTTGCGGTTGCGTTGATTCACATTGCTAACGAAAAGATACCTACAGGTCAATTATTTCTTTTAATTGTTTTTTTCCTGTTTATTAAATACTAGCTGTCCGGCGCAACTTCGTTTGCGTCACATTTTCCCCTTTTTTCGCAACATTTTTCAATGCTGCTCCACTCCTATTGGTCATAGCGTGATGATATATAGCCTTCCTCGATACATGGGCTATCTAACACTGAAAGATTTTTCAAATCGGACCAGTAGTTTCGGAGCTTATTCAATGCAAACAAACAAACAATCAAATCTATCCTCTTTATAATATTACTTTAGATTAAATATGTATATTTGGCTGTTTAATATTCCATTTAAAATTAAAATTTTGTTACTCCCTCAATAAACAGCTAGAATGTCATTCTATCCCAGACAGTTTATGGCAAAGAAAACCTTATTTAAATGTCCATATTTTCTGTCTTTCTAACCTCTATGATAAGTTTGTTCAAATTAATGAACTCTATTCAACTAATGCCTAAAATAGATTGCATAAACAAACAAATTATCTTGAATTCTGATAATCTTTATTTCAAAACTGCGTCACGTAATGATTTAGTACTTCTAAGACTGTGGTTGGTCGAGTTGGTCGTACTTCGATTCGCTTCGTCGACCATTAGAGTAGAGCATTAAACACTAACGAGGGGTCAGAGGTTACCTTTACGTATATGATTTATAATGATCGTGGAGCGAGTAAACACGGCTGGCATGGCGGCTTATCGGCGTCCCGCGCAGGTTCGTCACCCCTGCGGCCTGTGGGCTGTGGGCAGAGGTGATAGCGGTGCCGCGCGACGACGCCTGCCTCGCGCCTGTCCCACACAACTCCCTTGATGGTCCTCACCGGCCACGGCCATTACAACTCCTGTATTGTTCGACACTATTGTTCCACATTATTCACGGTCTTCAAAAATGACCTCACTCACGTAACAATTCTTGTACAGAATTTCATGTGGGGTAGGTAACATAAAAGAAAATCAAATTGTTAATGCCATGCCGTGTCGTTGTGAATAATTATGAACGGTATCGTAAATGAATATTGGAAATCCAACAAAAAACTCTTGGAACCGGTGCTGGTGCCGTGTGATTCAGTGATTAATTTACGTCCGTGTAACTGCACGCTTCGAAATAATTCGAGTTCGACGAAGTCGTCAAAAAAATAAGGAACCCTATAAATGTCCGAAACGAATCATAATGACGACGACACGTTTATAATTTACACATTAAAGTGAACGATGATTGATATATAGCTATACAGTAACAGTACAACAGTGATTTACTGCTGTAATATTTGCACCGCAGTGAACCTTTTATCACTGCTTTGATTAATGCTTCCACGGCTTGTGCGACACTGATATTACTTGCACATTAATGAGCAGGATGCGACGTCATTGTTTGATATAATATGATATGTGTCATTTCTATGTAAATCAAAAGGCAACGACCTGAACGAGATTTAAAAAATCTGAAATATTTATAGTTACTGTTCACCTACCAACGTGTAGTGACAAGTAGAATACATACAAGCAACGGTTTAGTCAATAACAATATTGAGTTGTCACGACGTTGAAGGTTTTTTTAAGAATATGCGCGCCGGATGGCACTGCGCACCTGACGTACGTGTGCAGAGTTGCAAATACGAACAGAATCATGGTTATCATTAGTAATGCCTGCTGAGCGTTCGTGCTGGGCTGCTAACTTGATGACTACACCGCACTTGAATTGTACTCCGAAATACTGCCCCTACTTACTGCTTGGAGCTCTCTCTACTGACTTACACAATATTATACAGGTGTCTGTCTCATAATTCCAACGCTGTTACTCACACATACCTACATCTTAACCTGCTTAGGTATTTCTGATGAACCTACCTGCTATTTTTTGTTCGTGGGTTGAATTAGATATGCACCTTTTTTGGAATGTTATAAATATATACCGATATTATTTCCAATTTAGTTTGGTTTGCTTTCATGGATGTATCCTTATTGTCTAAATGTGGGCAGATTAGAATTGGTATGCATTATTCATTCTTTGTGCGGTCGTTATTGGTAGACGAGGTTATAGACGATTTGTTTCGAATGCGTAAGCGCATTGCTGGGCTGGTCGGCGAGGCGGCCGGGTCGACCGCAGCGCCCGCGCCGACGCGGCTGTAAACGGATGAATGAATCAACCGGACCGAGCCGTGACGTCATCAAGAAGGCGCGTCTCATCCTTCTATAACGTTCCATCACATTGTTAAACATATTGTTAAAAATCTAACGCTAACTAACGAGGTTCAGTTGCGAAGGTATTAGGTTCAAAATACGACTACTGATGGCTTGAAGGTGAAGGGTTAGTCTTGGACAAAAGTATTAGACCTTTTGTAATGAGACGGGTAATGTCTTTGTTTATCCATCTCCTTTGTTACCTACACGACTTAATGAACAATAGTCTAATCACTGTAGTTTGTCCAGTATCTATAAATAACATTACCTTACATAGAGACAAGGTCATACACGTCATTGAATTAACAATTTTATTATTTTTTATTAGGGCTCAAGTGTTAAAATTATATAACCTGGTAGTAAGTGAAGACGTAATAGAGGATGCACGTTTGATTGGAAGAAACCTATGATCAACCTTTTTAGTCTTGGAATCTTGGAAGTCTTTAGAAGAGTGAAAAGCAAGATATATGTATAGCTATTTCTGATACTTTTTTCTTGCCTCTACCAATGCCTTTGGCTTACATGCAGTAGACAATGCAGCAGTGGCAATAAAACCAATAGTAGTTGGCCTCTTGTTTTAATCAAGCTTCGTTCTGCGCTAGGCCAGTTAAGTCAAAGTGTTGCTACCGACGTGTAGTGGACTACCGTGTTACAGATAATCATAATCACGTTTCATCATCATCATCATCATTTCAGCCCGAAAGACGTACACTGCTGGACATAGGCATCCCCCATGTATCGCCACTTTGACATTTTGGGGGGTCTTGCCATAATCGCCACGCTTGGCAGGCGGGTTGGCGATCGCAGTACGGTTGTTACAAAAGCACAGAGAACGCTGCTGCCCATTCTCTGGCAAATCCCTTAGTCGCCTCTTACGACACCCACGGGAAGATATGGGATGGTGCTATTCTTTACGTCTTACACCATACAGAGCAATAAATAAATCTAAAAGTAATAATCACGTTTAGTACACAGCAAGTAAAGTATTCTTAATATACTTTACTCGAATTGGTGCATGACACCCGTGATACTGACACAGTTAGAGTATGACCATTGAATTTATTTCAAACGAGACAGCATAATAATCATTTTTGTCATTGTGTTGTTGGCATCATCATTCGCTGTTCAGCAAACGATGACGCAAATAGGTACCTACGCCCACCAGTAAGCATAAAGTTAACATATAAGAACCTGATGCAAATCACTACCAAAGTTGAAACACAGTGTTAAATATCATGCCGTAATAATCTTGGCTCACTTTTAACAGTACCTTATGGTGCAAATTTTACAACGTGCCAATAAATATCAGCTTACGTTAGCATACCTGCTATAATTATGATTAGATCCTTGATAACAATAATAAAATTACCTACTGCGTCCGCTATTCTGAATCACTTTGTGGAATCATTGCATTTGTCCATGTGTGTATCAGTATATTGCACAAGTGATCTATTCAAAGCATAATTGTACGATTTCCTAAAACCTTGGACGTTTAAATCATGGAGTGATAACATCGTTCATGAAAACTGACCTCTCTACGTCCGACCTAGTTATTAATTAGTAATTACTCGCAATGAAACGTGTTATTTTTATTTCTTCTGCAACTCGCTCTACAAAATAGTGACAAGACATGTCTCGCGGCTAAAATGCTTCTCGTAACATTTATGTCGTGTTGTGATTGTAATGCATTCTAATCCTCCTGGATCACTGGTTCGCACATTATAGACACCTAAGTGTGGAGGTTACATAGGCCCTTTTATGGCAACATGTTTCTTATTTCTCCATAACTAGGGTTTAATTTAACTGGACTACAATTAGAATGAGACCTTATATGTATCATCATCTGCCTAGCCTTTTCTCAAACTATCTTGGGGTCGGCTTCCAGTCTAACCGGATGCAGCTGAGTACCAGTATTTTACGTGAAGCGACTGCCTATCTGACATCCACAACCCAGTAACTTGGTAATACGATACCCCTTGGTAAGACTGGATGTCAGACTTTTGGCTTCTGACTACTCGTAACAACTGTCAAAGATCTACAAATGACAGCCGGGACCAACAGCTTAACGTGCTTTCCGAGGCACGGAGGAAACTCGGTATGCAATTATGATCACCCATTAACAGACCAACCTCGGCAAGCACAGCTTAACCTTAAAGATCGACCCGTGTGGCTCTTATTCTTTAGCCACGAGCGCCTCCTTAGAATGAGACCTTATACGTATATGAACATTATTGTTATGTCAACATAAACGCAAATACACTGAAATTGTGTAAGTTATAAAACCAATCTGTTCGTGAATTGCGTTAGGTAGTAACTTGCTGTGTAAACTTAATTGTTATAATATTAGGTATCCATTGTGGCAGTCATGACGTTATGTTATAATATTCCAGCATTTAACCTACACCCCTACCCTACCTATACAGCGTGAACAAAATCGAAATCGCGAAAAAAAAGTCAGCTACAGCAGCAATCGCAGCTGGGCCCGCCAGCATTGACGATGCACTTGTCAGTACACTCTGTTTCTCACTCTACCAAATGACTGTTCTGAGCGAAAGAAAAATGCGATTCCGTGTAATAGATCACTAGGTTCAATCCTATCACCACTCGGACGAAGTTGCGGGCAGAAGCTATCGTAGCCAGTAATAATTCCATACAAGTAGATCATGTAATGTATTCTCGTTCTCTTGTATGTTCTAGCGTAGGTACATGGTCAATAACAAATCAATACTTGCACAGAATTTGGTGAAACATGTCTGGGGTGGATGGACCGATAGATGTCCGTGCAATATTGTTAGTAGGTAAACTCATTTCGGTAAGGTCGCACGTGGCGTCGCGCACACGTATTGTGGGCATTCTGCCAGAACAGGGGACGATACAATGCACCCTCTTTTTTCCCTTGTTTTGTTTACACTGCATGTATTATATTTGTAAAAGAAATGGAGATATTACGAATTAGTGGGGGGTATTGGGTGTGGGGTAAATGATACCTATTGTTAAAATTACAGTTTTATGTTTTACTGACTGTTGGTCTATTGCTTGCTCAATTCCGTTAATAACTGAGACTTCCCTTTACATCTGGGGTTGATTTTCGAAGCATTCTTATTTTTATATTGTAAACTGTAACTCTGCTACTAGACCATTTCTGTATCTTTAGTATTTTAGTGGGTAAGTTATAAGTACAGTACAGTTACATTAGGTATCCACAATTTCTGTAATGACTATGTTATCAGTGTGTTACTGGTTTTTAAATGGGGTTTCTTCAACTAGTGAAGCAGATTAACAATTGATCTGGGTTTTTCTTCTCGCTTCGATTCTCTCTATATGCGGTGGGCAGCAGACCACGACCCCTTGCGAACTAACTTTGCTATGTAGCTTTAGCTCTACCATTTGAAGGCAGGTTGCTTGCAAAGTGAAATTATTACTAATTTTATTATCAATTATATTTGTAACTAGCAAGCAAGCATTTAATGAATCAGATTTGCGAGTTATTTTATACCTTTTCAACCTAGAATTTGGGTACCTGTGATATTGAAACGGGCTTGTCTAGGATATCTAAGTTTTACTAGCATTAGGTATGTATGTACCGCACTACAACCATATAATACTGAACAGTATATGTGTCATCATTACTTAGCAAGACAGAAAACGTGCATAAATAAGTATATTTCTAGCACAGTGCCTCTATTTTATTTTAGTGTGTCTCTATCAGTTTTCGCAGCGTTTTCCTGATGTATAAAATACAATTTATGTCTATGGAACATAAACGCTGTAAGGGCGACACATCGACTGTTAGGGGGCTGCTGTATATCAGCGCAGACACTACACTTATTTTCCTTCTCTTTCGTTTATATTATTTGTGTGGTGCCTCCCTTCCAAAGCAACAGAATAAGCAGTGATAGGTAATGTATTGTACTGAGAGATATCTTGGATCGGGACCAGTCAATGTGGCGTCACTTGGGGGAGGCCTCTGTCCAGCAGTGGACGTCTTTCGGCTAAAATTATGAGAGATATCTAAAAAGTTACGCGTTGTAGATGGTTGTAGAGTATCTTGTTACAGACCTAAAAAGACAAATTCTTGTCTGGACTTTTGTTTTTTTTCGACTGCAATTATATATTCAATAAATAATTGAACTAGTTATAACTTCTTAGTAAACCTCGAGATGATGGCAGTCAGTCTTTGTAAATACTGGTATTCTGCTGCATTCGGTTCGATTGGAAGCCGACCCCAACATAAGTGTCTGGGAAATAGCTAAGCAGATGGTGATGATGAGCGAATCGTGATGACACATGGCTATCACAAATTGGTGACTCCACGGCTATATGTATGTAAGACGTCTTTTTCATAAGTGGGTTGGATTCATGATTGCTGTTTTAATATTAAGAATTTATTGCGACAGTCATGAATCATCGACTTTGTTGCATCACTGGATTTGATTGTCATTTTATTACACTCGAAGATGCACCTCGAAACCGCAGTTTTGCGACTTTTGATGGAGGTAACATGTTCTTTATTTATTTTCAAACGTATACCGTCTGTTGCGAAGCCTACATTGCGATTGCGAACTACTTATTATCTCATATTAAAAGAAGTAAGTAGTTCGCAATCGCATCACATTTATATACAAAAATATATCCCCTAGCTATTACGTAGTAAAAAACTAGGTATTTTTTTACACTATTAAGTGTATCACTTACCTTCAGCCAAGTCCCAATACTCCGAAAAATTAAAAACGACCGCTATATTAATATTGTCTATGCTGCAATTTAAAAAGACGTTAGGTATAAGATCTATTTGATCGAAAATAGTAGGTTATCTATCGCCTCAACCCAGTATTTTCTTGCCTCACCGCGCTGTGTCACCAATAGCATGGTAGTTATCTCATTATCGAGCTGATTACCGTGGCTGACCGCGCGCTGCGCAAACATCATGATTTACATAATACGGACCTTGGCCTTGTGGCAGCCTCGCACTGCGCCGCGTCATCCGTCATGCCATCACTCCATGGCACGCGAAATACACTAACTAACTACCTACGTAGGTACCTCTGTAATGCGTTAGACTGGCAAGCGTGCGCTGTGGAAACGCAACGTCAATACGAGCGATTTGAAAATGGAATATTCTCGTTTAACATATTTATAACATTTTAGCTATTATTCATATCTAGATGTACTTGTCACACATAATTTAACTAATAGGTATATTAAGGGATAGTTGTATTTTCGATTAAAAAATCGCCGCATTTACGTTAAGTTTGCACCACGAGCTATTCTAGGGCCTCTTTTTTTGCTTCCTTATAACAATGTATTTTATTTATTTATTGAATGTAAAATGTACACAATCCTATTTACAAGCTTGGCTTAAAACTAGAGAGTACATGATCTTGTTAGGGCGCAGCAAAATAAGTTATAACTAGCAATATTGTAATGAGTATCTTTTATATAATATCACATACTCAGAAACTAAAATAAAAAAATATATTGATCTTATATCGAGCTTTATACATCAAAATAAAATATATTATAATTAACATATCCATATTTAACACAAATTTGAACTCTATTTTAACTTCTTATCTTCCATAAATTCTAGTCTAATATAGTAACATATTTCTAGGAGTAATGTCTTTAATAATTGTATTATAAACATAAAATATGCAAAAACAGTCTACGTAGACTATTATTACAACGTCACTCTGAAGAAAGTAGTTTCGTTTGTATTTTTCAAAGGATGCTGGCCAAAATATATGAGTAATATGAATGCCAAGCAGCAGCAGTGATTTACGTCCAGCGACATTTTCTGTCTACCAGACTATTAATGTTGCTGTATTTTACAGTAGAAAGCTATTTGAAAAGGAAATCTGCGGAAATGCTGGCACTTTGGAATACTTATCAATTGTCATGGCATGCAACTTGTAAGTACTAACTATAGCCATGCAGAAAGTAAGGGAATAAGTGTAGGTACCTGAATATTGAAGTTTTTTTCAGGATTAGAGAAACTAATTTGCTGCGAATTCTGAAAAGAAAACGATTTGTACTTTTGGTGTCATACAAGTATATTATTATGATAAATGGTTATTATTTTCAGGATATCTCTAGCTCAGTTGTCAGATGTCAGGTCGTTTTTAAAAAAATTGTGTAATATCTTATTCTCTCTTTTATTCTCTCATTATGGTAGCTCCATATTAGGTATTGAGAAAAACCGTTGATACATTTTTTTTTAAACCCTGTTCGTTTTACCTATCTAATAGACACCATACATAACAGGTGACCTCTGATATTATTCGAGAAAATACTGCGTTTCTACATAAATGTACTTGTACATATAAGTTTATATGTACCTAGGTAGGTAGGTACGTAAGATTTTGCGGTGGCGGTGTCCGCTTTCAATTTCGAAGTCAAGGTTTTTATTCTAATGAACTATTATAGCGTAAACCAGTGAATAGAGGACAAATGAATAGACCGCAGTGTGACGTCAATTTTATCTGCGTTATTAAATACTTACCATTTTATTACATACCTAGCCGATGTTTTTCGTAATTCTACGAAACCGTCATCTTATCATATATATTAGGTACTTATACTTAACGGTTCTATAAACTCATCTGCGAGTATACACATAGGTGCCTCAACGCACGTTCATTTTCGAACAAAAACAAGCGAACTGCATGAAACAGCTCCACAAACAGCGCAGTAGCGCCGCGGGCAATATCCCGCTAGTTTTTTGTTTTATATGCAAACTTTTTAATTAACATGCAAGGTCTGTCAAAGCTCATAATAATCGGGAATGTGCAAGTACGAGTCTGCACGGAAGTGCGTCGCTGCTGCCTACTCGCGCGACGGCGGCGAAGTATGAGTATGACTGCCTGGCTGTTTCAAAAGGTTCGCGTTGCACATTACCGCCTGTTTTAAACACAAGCTTGTCAAACAAGTTTGCTAATTATTTTTTATGCAATCATACATTTACATGCAATTATTCGTGTTTAGATTCGTTAGTGGGTCAGTGGTCAGTAGCTCAGTCGGTTTTAGATATTTTTTTTTTTTAATGTTGTAGAAAACATGAATGAGTTTATTGTGAGAATTTTGTGACTCATTGTCTTTAATGTACTTTTAAGTAACCCGTCGGCCGACGCAAATTTATAAGAAAAAGAAAACTCATGCATACAAAATAGTCATTCACTAACCGGAGTTTAGGACTCAAGTAGGTTGTAGATGTAATTATAAGCGATGATATGGAACGTTTTGATAAAAATAACGATAGCCGGTAACTGTCTCGAGAAGTTCACTGAAACTTCGATCGTCACTAATCAGGGCGGACGTTAGACGCTGGCTAGGAAGAAGGTGGCACAACCGTGAAATCTATTCTTCAATAAATCGAACGACTGCTAAAGTCAACACTTGTGTCATGTTGTTGGATGATGAACAGCAGTGATTGCTATTTCTTTTGTATTCTTCGTAAGAACATAGAACTGATAAAAACGTGACAGCTGGTTTAAATACTTCCCGGTACAGTCATGCATGCGCATCATATGATTTGGCTATGATTCTTATTCATTTCTTAGTAAGTAGGTATAAAGAAGTCACAAATTGATAATGATTATCATACTATAACATTTGAATGAATGAACAAATCTTCATTCGGCCCCAACCATCTGTTTTCGTTTAACAGTATAGAAACTCGCATAGTTTGTGTACAGTCGCAGATATAAGTTTTTTGTAAGAGTTTTTTTGTCATTGTCGATTTCATTATTGCGGATTCCTGTCAATCAAAGTATCGGTCTGCTGTTGAGTCACGTACAACTAACGTCAGCGTAACACTTTGTACACAATTGTACATACTAAAACGACTATTTATTGGAGTATTTTTCCTTAAAATTGTGTTCATTTTGTTATAACTAGAACGTTTGTGAAGAAAGAAATTAATATTCTGCTAAAGAGGCCCCAATTTGGATATATACTAGCTGATACAAGACCTATCTTTGCTGAAATGCAAACAGTGCGGCTATGTTTGCTCTTTCGTTCATCAATAGATTGAAGGTCGTTTTGCCTGAGCTGAACGTGAATCGTAAAAATATTCACGAAACAATTAACCCACAAAACCTACACTTGCCAGAGTGAACTAAACTTAGGAACTTGATCTAAGTATTAGGAGCGTTTACACCTTACGGCATTTCATACCTCATACTAAACTTTCAAGTCCTTCTGTTTCTATTAGATAATTTATAATCGGTCTAATTTAGCTGTAACACTATTTTTCGAAAATGTTTATTAGTAACTTCTTAGACCTAAGTATTCTGCTTATGTGAATGAAGTTTCATTAAAATCGGTTCAGTCATTCCGGAAATAATGACTTCAAAGTTTGTATGAAATGAAATGTCGTAAGGCGTAAACGCATCGAAGACCTACAGCACGTTTACACTTACCCTACCTAGATAGCTTAGGGACCCTAGCAGTTCGAAACAGACACTTGTAAAAGCAAAGAGTTTGTTGAAGACCGATGTGCTCGTACAACATTTATTTTTATGCCAACACGTTTACACGTTGACAGAACGTACATTTATTTCGATACCATTGTGTTGTTCTATGGATAGGTAGGATACATAACGGCTATTATGTCCTCACTGAGGTATTACTACTACGTAAGTAATATAGCTCAATGTATGTCTTAGTCCGAAACTGTTAAAGAACCATTTCGCTAACCTGTAATATGACAACTTTGGCTCAAGTAATTGGACCTCAGGGTATTCGTCGTTCGCTGCGGGATTGTTCGAAAGAGATACCGTGGCCCTGGAACACATAGGGCTAAGAAGGAACATGGATGGGTTTTAGTCAGTACAAGTCTGACACTCCGTTTCGCTCCGCCCAGAGCGAGAGGGGTCATAAAAAAGGGTATTCGTTGTTGGACGAACTCTATGTTTGAACAATACCCTGATATTAATTAGTTTGATTCCCAATGGAGATCCAACTTTGTAATTCAGAGTGTAAGTAAACGTTCCTTTGATTGTAACAATTTTCATATGGCAATGAAACTTGTCTAATCGTGGTTAGTTCTATGTATTTAAAACAAACATTTTTAATATTTTATTAGTTACTCATTGGCTACAATGTTTCCTTAGTTTTATCGAGTGTGGTTTTAAATAAAACGTTTATGGCCAGTGGGCAATGGTCACAATGCTCTCTTAGTCATAACGAAACGAATTCAATAAATGCTTGGGTCATGATTCACCGATGCATGTCCCCGGTGCATACCACGCTTTCCTTCGGCTGTAATCGCTGTGGACCTATTATTTCAGTGTTGTTTACAATGCGATATAAAAATGTATTTAACAGTACAAAACACGTTCCATAATATACTCTGTCTGAATCTGCTACAAAAATATTCACGGTTGAAAGTTGAAACGCCTATCACTATTGCATAGCAATTGATGTTGTAACGCCGACTGTTTGTTCTGTGATTTGAGGTAGGTACATATTTGAAAGTTAAATGTAGTGAATGACCTTTTATTGAAATAAGTCCGGCTACTCAATATTCTTATTCTTATTCTTTATTGCACATAAAATTAAAAGATATACACACAAATAATATATAGCTAATGTACAACGGCGAGCTTAACCCAAAAATGGGTTTTCTTACAGCAAACCTTATTTAACAGGAGTATTTGCCAAAGAGGATACAGCTTTGTGCATGAACAGTACTTTTAAAACTTAATTCAACTAATTTAAATATTATTATATTATTATTATATTTCGTTTATTCATTTCTATAACATATTTTTTACATTTTTAAATATTCTTACATAAAATCAATAAAAAAATAAAAAAAACATTTAAAAATATAAAAATAGTAGCCCACCGGTATCGGGAACAGGGTCCAAGCTACCGGCGGTCAGGGCTCCAGAGAGAGGAACCTCCTAACAATACGAGCCGTGTCCAGGAGTACCGCTCTCTGAATCAAGCCCTTGATCCAGCTGCCTAACGAGAGCCTCATCAGATATTGGTCGAGGCTCTTGGCAATTAGGCCATTGGCTGATACGACTATCGGCACAATGATCGCTGAGTCAACAGGCCACATGTCGACAACCTCGCGAGCCAAGTCAATATACTTGATTTGTTTATCTTTCTCGGCCTTCACGAGGTTCTCGTCATGTGGAACCGTTATGTCAACAATCATTGCGTGCCGCTCTGATCGATCCATCACCACTATATCAGGCTTATTGGCTACAATAGTCCTGTCAGTGATGATGGATTGATCCCAATACAGTGTGATATTGCCATTTTCGAGAACTGGGTCGGGCACATACCTATAGTACGGCACTTCCGATTCCACAAGGCTGTATTTCAGAGCAAGTTGCTGATGGATAATCCTGGCTACAAGGTTGTGTCTATGCAAGTATTCTCCGTTAGCTAGACGAGAACACCCGGAGATAATGTGACGGATCGATTCGCCCGGACGGTGGCATGCCCGACATATGTCAACCGTGCCATCCTTCACAATAAATTTCCGGTAGTTATTCGTCATCATAACTTCATCCATAATTGCACAAACAAAACCTTCGGTTTCTCCAAAGAGTTCCCCGGAACGTAGCCAGGCTACGGACGCTGCATGGTCTACATCAGGCCCATGCAGGGCACTGAAGTAGCGTCCGTGAAGCTCCTTACTCTGCCATACTTCCCTGCGGTCATTAGTGTCAAGCACTGCAGGTTTGCGCCAGTTCTCTTTAGCCAAGGAGAGCGGGGTGAGGGCCTTGTCCATCGCGACCACATCTCGATGCATCCCCACGTCGGTTTCTAGGAAATTTTATTATTATTATTTCCTTTATTCATTTTGCATCTTATTTGCTATATTTTTAAATATTTCTTATAAAACAAAAAAGGTAAAAAAAAAACATTTAAAAATATAAAAAACAGGTTTCCGCCGGTATCGGGAGCAGGGTCCAAGCTACCGGTGGTTAGGGCTGCAGAGACAGGAACCTCCTCACAATGCGGGCCGTATCGAGGAGTACTGCCTTCTGAATCTGGCTCTTGATCCAACTGCCAAGTGAGAGCTTCGATAGATGTTCATCGAGGCTTTTAGCCATTAGGCCATTGGCCGAAACGACAATCGGCACAATGATAGCCGAGTTCACATTCCACATGCTGACAACCTCGTGTGCTAAGTCGAGATATTTTATTTGTTTCTCTTTCTCAGCCTTCACGAGGTTCTCGTCATGCGGGATGGTAACATCGACTATCATTACGCAGCGCGCTGATCGGTCTATCACCACTATGTCAGGCTTATTGGCGACAATAGTCCTGTCAGTAATGATAGGCCGATCCCAGTACAACGTGACATGGTCTTTCTCGAGAACTGGGTCGGGCACATACTTGTAGTACGGTACCTCAGATTCCACAAGTTCATATTTCAAGGCAAGTTGCTGGTGAATAATCCTGGCTACTTGGTTGTGCCTGTGCAAGTACTCGCCATTAGCCAGACGAGAACAACCAGAAATAATATGTCTGATGGACTCACCCGGACGGTGGCATGCCCGACACACGTCCACCGTCCCGTCCTTCATAATATGTTTCCGGTAGTTGTTCGTCAGCATAACTTCGTCCATAATCGCACAGACAAAACCCTCAGTTTCCCCAAAGAGGTCGCTGAATCGTAGCCAGGACACGGATGCTAGAAAGTCTACATCGGGCCCATGAAGAGCCTGGTAGAAGCGACCGTGAAGCACCTTGCCTTGCCATACTTTCTTGCGGTCATCGGTAGTAAGTACGACAGGTTTGCGCCAGTTCTCTTTAGCCATGGACAACGGGGTGAGTGCCTTGTCCACTGCGACCACATCTCGGTGCATACCCACCTCTGTTTTAAAAAAATATTCTCTGAGGCTGCACACCTCGCGGTTGTGGAGGGTCTTCGCGTTTAAAAAGCCTCGACCCCCGCACTTCCGCGGGATGTACAGTCTCATCACCGATGATCGTGGGTGATGCATCCGGTTTGCGGTCAGCAGTGTACGAACTCTCCTATCCAGGGCGTCCAGTTCGGTCTGAGTCCATTTGAGTATGCCGAAAGAATACATTAAAACCGGCATGACCCAATCGTTGAAGGCTCGCACCTTGTTCCCGCCTGAAAGAAGGCTATTTAGTACCTTCTTCAGGCGACTAAAGAAGCGCTCCCTCAACGATTGCTTCATGTCAGCTACGTTAATACCCAACGCTTCCGACATACCCAAATACTTATAGTTTTCGGATGAGGAAAGGGATCTTAGGTGTATGGAATCAGAGAGCTGAAGTCCCTCGGATTCCATAATCTCCCCTCGCTTTACATACATGACTGCACATTTGTCCACACCAAATTCCATCCTGATGGCATTACTAAAATTTTCAGTTACTTTCAGTAGCTCCATCAGTTGCAATTTGCTGGGGGCAAAGAGTTTCAGATCATCCATGTAAAGAAGGTGAGATATGACCTGACCACCTCTCCTCAACCGGTAGCCTAGACCTGAATCCTCCAGCAATGTGCTAAGAGGATTCAGGGCTAGACAGAACCAAAGAGGACTCAGACTGTCGCCCTGAAATATTCCCCGTTTAATCCATACAGGCTCAGCGTTCCCCTGGATCTGTCGACATCCTGGATATCGAAGGACCGTCCTCCATTGCCTCATACACGATTCAAGGAAGGCGCGTAGAGTTGCATCAATCTTGTACAACTCCAGCACCCTCATGAGCCATGTATGTGGCACAGAGTCGTAGGCCTTCTTGTAATCTATCCAACATGTCGACAGATCCTTGCGGGATCGACGAACCTGTTGGCTAATGGCCATGTCGATGAGGAGTAGCTCCTTAGTACCACGGGACCCATTCCTACATCCATTTTGAGAGGCCGACATAATGGAATTACTATCGATGTGCTTGTTAATCTTCACTCTCAAAATGGATGTAAGAAGTTTATAAACCGTCGCCAAACACGTGATCGGTCTATAATTCCGGGGTTCCGCAGGACTACCGGACTTATGAAGCAGGTGGGTAACACCCGTTGTAAGAAACTCTGGTAGCGACCCAGACTCTAAGCATGACTGGAATTGAGATGCCAGGAGAGTGTGTGAACTACTCAGCCATTTAAGCCAGAAGTTGTGCAGTCCGTCCGGTCCCGGAGATTTCCAGTTCGGTAACGGACGAACTGCTCTGGCAACATCTAACGGTGTTATTATAATTTTATCCATTTCTGGGATGGATTCACACACTCGCTCGACATCTCGCATCCAGTCAGCCTCCGTATGACAGACAGGCACCGACCAGATGCTGCGCCAGAATGAACTCGTGGCAGCATCATCCGGGCGGCACACGTCCGTCACACTTTGTTCGGGTCGCTCCCAAGCTCTGTATACCCACCTCTCATCACTCTGGAACATGCGATTCTGCGAGTACCGATCAACACGCTTCTTATACCGCCGAATACGGTTCGCCCATGCATAAACTTTCTGCTTCAGGAAGTCGATGCGCTCTGTGACTCCGGACATGTATTCTTGAGGGCTGGTTCCAGTCCCCAAGAATGCCCGTCTCACAAAGCGCATCACACGTGGGCGTGTATTGCCCTCCCTGAAGCAGTATAGTTTGCCGATGAGTACCCTGGCCTCATCGATACGACTCTCGATCCTGCGTTGCCAGGCTGGTACGGCTGGTTTTGGTCGAGTAGCTACGTCAAAATTTGGGAATTTGACGTTAGCTAAACGACAAGCCGCTACAGCCCCACAATACAAGATCGAGTGCGTATCAACGAGGTTCTCACTACTCTCAAAAATATTTTTGAGTTGCGAGTCCAAGGCACACACCAGCGCCCTATTTTTCTTACGCATGGGTAACCGCGGTAATCGGGGCCTAAGTTGGGCAGGAGTGGATCGATACTCGTGAAGCGCATCTTCCAGAGCGCTCCTCAAACGTTCGTTACACTGGCTACTTACCGTGGCAACCCTATCATCCTCTTCTACAGCACCAAGATTGGACCGCGGTGGTATTGCGTCAATAGTTGACGCTTGCACCGCGGTTTGCGCCGGAGTCAAGTCGATGTGGTTGCTCAGTACTTCTGAGCGCAGCCTATCAAGTGCGGCGTCGTCCAACATGTGATTGCGTTGGATGACCCGCACCTGATCCGACAGTCGTTGGGCAGAGACGTTGACGGTTGGTTCAAGAGTCTGAAAAAGAGACAGCATCCTAACACGGTACGCAGTGAGGTTAGTTCCCCCCTCTGTAGACCCGTAATATGCGCGCATGACGTTTTCGTTTATAGACGGAGTCCATCTCATGCGCTGCACACAACCACCGGCAGCGGGGACCCGGCTCGGGGCCGGTTGGCTCCTAGGTCCGAAGCTTGACGGTGGCCGGCCTCGCCCCGGCCGACGTACAGGTGTTGGCGACGTCGGCGGGGAGAAATATTCGTCGCTGGAACTCGACGCAACTGCCGCTGCCGGTGACACAGGTGATCCGGGGTCCGGCGGCGGCGAGGCGGAGCTCAGCGACGAGTCCGGGGGTTGAAGGCGTGCGCGTTGTGACGCAGCTCTGGTAATCATCGTATCATTCGTTCAATCATGCCATATTTACAAATATTTTTCTTTTCGCCTTCGTCTTTATAAAGTTGACAGATGTCATTTTTGATTGATTTTTGCTGTTCGGTGTTGTTTTTGGCTTCTTGTTAATTTCCTTTTGAGTTTGTTCCAAATATTTTGAGCTTAAATAATAAAAATGGGTTTTCGTCACTATTTTAAACAATTTGTGTATGAAAATAAATATTTAATAGTCAAAAACGAATAAGGATGATTTGTTGACGTGTTGACACACAGAGTTGCCAGTTATTATTATTATTATTATATTTTTTTTTTCAATATCATTCGCTCTCTAAAATTTCGGGGAAAATTATATTGGGTTTTCCATTAAGAATTTCTCAGTGTCTGCCTCGGAGTCTGGTTTTGTACCTGGTTGATGGCAATACGTTCGAGGAGGTCGTGGCTAAATAATAACAGTCGCACGGGTCGATCTTCAAGGTTAAGCCGCGCTTGCCAAGGTCGGTCGGTAAATTGGTCCATCATTACATACTGAGTTTCCTCCGTGCCTCGGAAAGCACGTGTAGCAGTTGGTCTCGGCTGTCATTTGTGGATCTTTGACAGTCGTGACAGGTAGTAGCCTCTGTATGGTGTCGGACGTAAAGAATAGCACCATCCCATATCTTCCCGTGGGTGTCGTAAGAGGTGACTAAGGGACTTGCTAGATAAAGGGCAGCAGCGTTCTCTGTGCTTTTGTAACAACCGTACTGCGATCGCCAACCCGCCTGCCAAGCGTGGCGATTATTGTAAAACCCCCCATGTTATGTCAATGTGGCGATACTTGGGGGAGGCCTGTGTCCAGCAGTGGACGTCTTTCGGCTGTAATGATGATGACAGGTAGTCAGTGGCCCGAAAGTCTTACCAAGAGGTATCGTATTACCCAGTACTAACTGTGGATGTCAGATAGGCAGTCGCTCCATGTAAAATACTGGTATTCAGCTGCCTGAAGATTGAAAGCCGACCCCAATAAATTTGGGAAAAGGCAGATGATGATGATGATACCAATGCGTTCATCCCCCATTACGTAGGACTATAATATCATCATCATCATCATTTCAGCCCAAAACACGTCCACTGCTGGACATAGGCCTCCCCCAAGTGTCGCCAAATTGACATTTTGGAGGGGGTTTTGCCATAATCGCCACGCTTGGCAGGCGGGTTGGCGATCGCAGTACGGTTGTTACAAAAGCACAGAGAACGCTGCTGCCCATTCTCTGGCAAGTCCCTTAGTCGCCTCTTAAGACACCCACGGGAAGATATGGGTGGTGCTATTCTTTACGTCCGACACCATACAGAGCTATAATATAGACTATAATATAACTGTGGCGAAATATGGCCAGGGTGAGCTGTAAGGTGCAGCTCTGTCTAACCATTCGGGGATTACAAGTGTGATGTTATGTTATAGATTGAAATAAAAGGTCAGAAATTGAATTGCTGTCCATAAATACTGCAATCGGTTGGGACTTAAAATCTTTTAGTAAGTAAATATGTTCGCAGGAAACCTGCTTAGCTACTAGCTACCAATCGTAAATCAAACTTGGTGGTTTATATTTTAATAATTACACAACGACCTACACAACTTTTGTAGTTAGTTAACAACAACAACAACATACATATATTTGCAGGCAACATTGGCCCATAGATATACCTTACAGACTAACATACATACTATTAGATACAATTTGTGTTAGTAAATAAAATGTTTAAACAACATATGTTAGTAGCACTACACTTGCGCACTATGTCACTGTGCGTTCATGTGGCACTTGCCCGCGGGTGCGACGGAACACCAGTCCCTGCGGCCAAAAATCCTCTTCCAAGACGAGGTGCAGATAGCTCGTTGGTATTCGCACCACGAACGCCTTAAAGTTGACGTTACGGCGCGACTCAAGCAGCTGCACTCTCGCCACGTACTTGGTCTTCTGGCGCACGTACTCCACGATGTCCTCCGCCGTAGTGGTGTAGTGTAGGTGGGAGATGTACACCGGAGTTTGGCTTCGCGGCACGAATAGGCACGTTGCGCTCCGATGGAGCCTTGCCGCAACGGTTCCGTTGACGGCGCTTCCTCCTCAACACCGTCACGAAACCATCATCTGCCCGGCTTGCCAGCGGGAGCAGTTATGCCTGCAACTACGCTAGCGAAATCTCCAGGATCATGCCGAGTTAAGCAATTGTTTATGTATATGTGCTACCTATTATTATCCTTAAACCCACATATTTACTATTATTTCCAATAATCTCCTTGTGAGGCCCACTCCAAACACGCTTAGAGTTAAACGCGTTCAATATCTAAATACAATATTTGACAGATCGAAGCATAAGTTTACGCTAAGTCTCGTTTCTGAATGCCAGCCAAAAAAGTGTCAGCAAGAGTACCTACCGTCGAAGACATGAATACGCGACGACGCGGCGCGACGACGACGCAAAGGTGGCGTGTGGGAAAGTGTCCACATGCATCGACAATTCCCCGGGAGCCTTCAAAAGCCCGAGTTTGTCGAGCTATACGAGGGAACAATAGTTTCAACCGTTTAGGATTTCGGCTACATTGCTCCGTGTTCGTGCTCGACACATACGAATGCCGCGATTCCGTGGCGGGAATCGATTATCTTTTGTCTTGAGTGGGCTACACTCGTTGCAAAATACGAGGAAAGCCTCTTCTTTAGATGTAATGTGCCAATGAGAAAATTTTATCTTGTGGGAATTGCGAATTTAGGTTGCATAAAACCTGTACGAAATTTCTTATTGGTTTGAGAAGGAGGGATGAGTAAGGTGATTATTTATGGAACATTCCCAGATCTACTGAGACTTGCTTGCTTGCTTGTAATTGCTTTAAATGGACTGCTTAGATAAGTACACTAATCTAAACGCATGTCCACGGGAGGAATTCGTCATTCTTTTTGAAACTAGTTAACCCAGGAATGATGACTAAGGTATGATTGAAATTTTCCCGAATGTCATAACTATTTATATCTACACAATAAAGTACGTAATACACAATTAAGTAAATGCTACATCTAATTAAATCATCGTGCATTCCCTTGGCATAGGCTTAAGCAGTAGGCAGACTGTTGCAAATAAATTGCTCATGGCTTGGTCTTGGTACTCCGTTGATCCATCTATCGTCAGGAAAGGAACGAATGATGGTGCAAGGGCGTGAGTTTCATCTCCATACTCCTTCAAGAGAACGGAACCACGCTCGCTGTTCAGGCATTCCCAAATTTCTTGAACGCTTACATCGTGCTGGGTACCGCACTGAAAAATAAAACAAAAAGGTTTTGACATAATTGTGCTTTTGTGTTTCTTTATGGACGTATGCAACGACATACAATTATATTTTTAGAAAACAGATCGCAACAACAAAGAAGGAGCAACACTTGAATTGTTTTGCAAACTAAACTCATCTCACAGAAAAACCGAAACAAAGGTAATAATGCCCGGAGCTTTCGGAATGGAACTATCTACAGACCTACAGTTAAAACTGGAAACAAAATGGTAAATACTAGTAGTATTTATGGCATTACCCATTTACTGGTTGTTACGACTTGACAGAAACAACTCGGAGCACACGTCATTAGCTGATTTACCTGTTTTGTAGAAATATTTAACTAGGCTGAAACTGGTCTAGGCTTATTTTAGGTCTACGCTTTGTGCTTTCAATTATATCTTGTTCTTATGTCTTGTTTAAAGGAACTGGTGTAGGCAATCATTTGTGCAGATGTCTTCTTTTGGTATTCTTTTAACCATAAATTGGGAATAATCGGTATCTCTGTAGGTTTGGTAAATAACTGTTACAAAGAGAGGCCTTCAAGTTTTCCCAAGATGCTTGAAGTTTACCCTTTAGAAGGCTCTGCAGGCTCTGCTCTCCAGGTACCACCGAGTTTCAAAACGCCTGGCCAAAATCTGCTGGCTGAAATCTGGCCTTTTTCAGTAGAGCTGAACATTTATCAATTCAGCCAATGGTAGTCCACTGCTAGTCCCAAACTCCATCACAACACAACACTCGGTCCTTCGCATTCCGCTTTCAGTCTGATTTTGCTAACTTTTTACTATCGTCGGTCCACCTGGAGGCCCACCATTGCCGCTTCCGCTTGCCTTCTTTGCACGCTATGTTAACTCCAGTTCTTAACCGGGAAAATCCGAGCTTTGTCGGTTTCCAGCCTAACCAGATGCAGCTTAGTAACTTTAAAGATTACGTCAAATATTTACAAATGACAGCAAGGACGAACAGCTTATCGGCTTTCCGAGGGTCGTTGAATGAATGGTCACCCATCCACGGACCGAGTTGGCAAGAGTAGCTAACCTTCTATCGAACCGCGTGGCTGTTGTTTATTGGCCACGAGCCCCCTAAAAAAACTTACCCAATGGAAAACATAAATGAAGTATTGATATCCGGTACGATACGAGGTATTCTGCATGAGACAGGTGTTGAAGTTGACTGCCTGTGTGATATTGTGCAGAAGGTGTATAGCGCAAGCTTGCACCGTGTTCCCGAAACACTCGGGGATCCCGTGCTGGCAGCTGAACTTGTAGCCACCGAAGACACGAAGAGTCTGGAAAATACCAACAAATATAGCCTTATATATATCCTTTTTGAGTAAAATCAAAATTATGCAAATATTGTCACCTGCGCTACCGTATACCGTATTAGCGTGAGAGAGTTTTGTATAGCTAGAACAGAATTTCACCGCGTATTTACCTAGCTTTTCCTACTGGTTTGTGTGAAGATCATTTACATCAACAAGTTGCCTATTCCATTTTCGTGTTATAATTTGCAAGTGCAACGTGTCATCTACCTAGCCTTATCCCAACTATGTTGGGGTCGGCTTTCAGTCTAAACGGATGCAGCTGAATACCAGTATTTTACATGGAAGACTGCCTATTTGACCTTCACAACCCAGTTAGTACTGGATAATACAATACTCCTTGCTAAGACTGACTTTCGGCACACTGACAACCTGTACGACTGTCAAATATCTACAAATGACAGCTGGGATTAACGGTTTAACGTGCTTTCCAAGGCACGGATGAAAGTCAGTATGTAATGGGCGGTCTAAGAGGGTATATTTGTTCTGTGGGGCCGTCACCATCCACGGACCAACCTAGGCAATCAGAAGTAGATCGACCCGTGCGGCTGTTATTATTTAGCCACGAGCTCCTCTTCCAGTGCAACGTGTAAATAGTCTCAATTACGTTGAGCTTATTCTATGGCTATTCCCAGATTCCTTTACTGTAAGTTGCAACCTACACCAAGACTTGTACGACTGAATGACAATTACAGTCATCAAGTAATTTGTCTCCCTCACTTCACTATGCATGAAGGGGACACTTCAACAGGGTTAAGAGTCGTAATAGACGTATATTATGTTCCAAGTGCAATTTAAAATCGTTTATAGTAATTTTCATAGCGTAAGTTATATTATAATACACGTACGAACACAACTGCTTGGCTAAGTGCTGGCGCAGAAGCATTTAATTCTAATAGGGAGGAAGTTACATTTTTTAAAGAGTTATGTTTTACTTTGAAGCTTGTTACACTGAATGACAACAATTGTAATCCTAAATATAGAAGTTCGCTGAACAGTGGCAAGCTTTAATGAAGGTCCAAAATGGCTTCAGACACACGACACCCCCTGCACCTAAATACCCTCGTGTCGCAAAGGCTTAAAAGCCGAAACAGTTTTTTGAAGTGTGTCACCCCACTCACTGGCGAGCGGTCTACGGAGAGACTAATGCTGTGGCGAGGTAGTGCATCCTTACCTAACCCATTCGTTCCAACTGCTGAGAGTCTCTCACCTGGACATGAGTAGCCAAGGACCTGGAAGTCTTTAAAGAGACTTCGGACCCCCGTTGGTTGCAGCAAGGAAAACCCGCTCAGGTGGAGATTCATTAATGACTCTGCCCTGGAGTATAAATTGGTGCTGTTCCACAAACGATGCGGCACTTAATATCGTGTCCAGCTTGTTCTGCTGTTTGTTCATTACAGGAATTGATCGACGCTACAGAGGGCGCCAATCTAGTGGCTCAGTTCTGGGCCGACATAATTTAGATTGCCATCCACACGCTAAGAAGAAGATCCGAAATATTACGCTTTAAAGAAGACTAAAGTATTCAACTACGTGTTGTGAACTATCGAGTTCGCATTTCTTGTAGTAATTGAAAAGAAATTAATTTTACCTACGTACCTACATACGAATAATTGTGATTTTAGCTGAAAAATAACATTCATCCTTTTGGCTTTGCCGTGCTCGGGTAAAAATGCCATGAAAAGAAGTTAATCTAAACTACCGACGGTAATTAATGAAGGTTCCAAAAGTAACAGTTTGGCGTTTGTTTTCTAAACGACGAATACTTAATGCTTATATTTCGTGTGAAGTAATGCCTAGGCAACCCACAGCGTGTTTTATATAAACATAACATATTTTTTATAGATATAATGATACTGAAGTTTCACGTACCTTGGCGTGTCCGTAGGGTATTAAATGTATGTCTAAATGTGAGCCCAGCCTTTCCATGGCAGGTTTTAACTGGTACACGAAGAAATTCACACTGAACGGACATAAAGTCTCATAGTATACTTTGATTTCAACTTTGTCCTTTATTGTGGCTATCTCTGTAGGGACCTGAAAGTTATTCGAAATGTGTTAAGTTAAGAACTCGATTTAAGTACTGTGTAAAAGTTTAATTTTTTTTGTTACGAAAGATTTTCATTCACTTACATTTGTAGTTCCATTTCTGTTTTCTATGTTGCTACTTCTTCTAGATGAGTGTCCTAAAAACAATTCTCATTATTTGAAAACTTCATAAGTCTACGAACTTTCATAAAAATCTTAAGATCTTTACTCACCGATATTTAAGGGGTCACATAACGCAACACCGATAATTAAATGAACTAACACTATCTTGTAATAAGTCATCGTACACAGTTAAATCACTACTGAAGTTCGTATCTACAGGAAAATATAAAGATGACTTGGTGACAAAACGATTGTCGTATCAAATAGCCTATGACCAATAGTGATAATAGTCCATGTGACGATTTTTTTTATCATCTCTTACTTACCTACTTACGGAAGTAATTGTCTTGTGTAAGAATTAAGTAAATGTCTTTGCCCTCATATCGTATGCTTCTTCGAGAGTTGGTTTTGAGGCTATCTGTTGGCTAGTTGTAGTTTAACCTCGGTCAGTGTTTCATACTAAGAACGTAACGCTATTTAAGTATATAAAACCATTTCTAAAAAAGTTTTAATCAGATAGTGCCTGACTGCCCATCTTAGATCGATCATCATCCTCGAGCTTGAAGAGCAGTGACGCCGACGTGCGACGTACTGCAATGTACTATTACGCACGAGAGACCGCGGACGCAGACTTTTTAACGCAACGTAATTTAAACCACAGACTTATGTTTGTAAGGAACTTTTGTCTGAATCGGAATGTATTTTTATTTTATTTATTTGGGAAAACAAACGGTACACAAGTTGTAATTCTGTGTATTACTGTAATGTGTAAATTACAGTAATACATAGAATTACAACTTGTGTTTGAGTAAATGTATAACCAACGACATTCCACATATTATAAAAACAATTACCTAGTTATAAAACATTGCGATGTTTGCTAACAATTCAACGCGTACTATAAAATTATATAATGATGTGTTTATTTATCAAACAAAACAGGCATGCAAATACATATAAATGAAAAAGTACAAGAAATGACAGTAGGTATACTCTATTAATAGAGATGAAAAAAAAAACAATTAAATAATCACAGTGTTCAATCCCAAATGGTATTATTGCAAACAAGGCCTATAAATTTTCCTATTGGTACAATTGTTGCAAATAAGTCATTATTTTCTAAAAGATTATTATATTGACCAGCTGGTAGGTGGAATAATTCAATCAAGGGCCGACACTTCCATCAGTTCTTTCCATCCGTTCGCGAGCGGCTAGCCAGGACATGGCTGGAGGTGGATCACTCTATTGCCCCATTTCTCACAGGTCATGGTAACTTTGAGTATATTATTCTCGTTTAAACTTGTTCCCTCGCCTTTTTGTCAATATTCTACATCTGACTGCGAATATGAACACGCGAATATTCACATCATTGTTATGGGAGTGTAGTCTGGAAGAATGAACGCAAGATTATGTTGAATAGTGTACAAGTTACATCCGGAGCTATGTACTATACGGACCTTGTAGAAACTAGAACTTTCCGTGCGTTCAAGCGCTTTTGCTAGACCTAATACTGGACTCAAATAAACAGCTCACAACTCAGGACCCATTAAAATTAATGATAATTATTATCGGTGGTGCTAGACAGCTGGGCTTATCCCAGTTGTAAACGTCCCTTTGTGCCTATTCCTCCGCTTTTCTTGTTGCGGGATCAAGACATTAATTTTGTTTCTCTGAGACTTCGTTGAGTTTCATTGTCTCGCTTTTCAGGTGGTTGCCACTGTTCTGCACTGCACTGTTGATTCCGGTTTACAGGAGTTGCAGTGGCTTGGGAATAGTGTGGCGGGCTGGCCCATCATAGAATTTGTAGTTTCCCATTTTTTTTTTTTTTAATTAATGTTTTAAAAACTGTAAGTATCAACTAAAATACTTTTTCTTTCAATAATGACTAAGGCTTCGCTATATATCTGTCACGGAGCTGTATGTTTTAGAACGTTAAGAGCGTCTACGCCTAACGACATTTCATACAAACTTTCAAGTCCTTATTTTCCGAAATGACTGAACCGATTTTAATGAAACTTCGCATAAGCTTAAGCTGCTTTTTAGACCTATGTATCCTACATAAGTCTAAAAAGTTATTAAAAACATTTTCAAAAAAATATGTTACGGCTAAATTAGACCGATTATAAATTATCATTTCCAGCCCAAAAGACGTCCACTGCTGGACATAGGCCTCTCCCAAGTGTCGCCACATTGACATTTTGGGGGGTTTTGCCATAATCGCCACGCTTGGCAGGCGGGTTGGCGACCGCAGTACGGTTGTTACACAAGCACAGAGAACGCTGCTGTCCATTCTCGGGCAAGTCCCTTAGTCGCCTCTTACGACACCCACGGGAAGATAATGGGATGGTGCTATTCTTTACGTACGACACCATACAGAGCATTTTACATTATAAATTATTATTATAAATTAACTAAGATAGAAACAAAAATTTCCAAATATATAATTTTTGTAAAAGACCTCTTGATAATGTTGTATTTGTAACTTTTAGACCTATGTATCCTGCTTATACGTATTAAGTTTCATTAAAATCGGTTGAGTCATTTCGTAAAATAAGGACTTAAAAGTTTATATGAAATGCTGTAAGGTGTAAACGCTCTCAAAGGTTAACATTTGAAATCTTCCCAGCGTCTGTTTTGGTGCGTGTATACCGCTATAACAACAAATAAAGAATTAAAGGGATACAAGAAACGCGTAGTTTGCTCGATAATATTGTACGAGGTGGTATGAAAGCCCTCGTGAGCAAAAATTCTTTCAACGTCCTAGTTCTACTTCGTCTACGTCGTGATATTATTATAACATCATGTGCCTTCTTATATGTCGAAAACATACGCATAATTTTCGATTAGGTAAGTACGTAATAAGTCCATTTCTTACTGAACCGATGTTATTATATTAACTCGGCTAGCTGCGCCCCGTGGTTTCAAACGCGCAGACCGGGATGAAAAGCCTATGTGTTAATCCAGGGTATACGCTATCTACAAACCAAATTTCATCCAAATCCGTTCATCCATTGAGGCGTGAAGGAGTGACAAACACACACACACTCACTCACAAACTTTCGCCTTTATAATATAAGTGTGATTGGTGTGATTATTGCACTGTTAGTTTGTGAGAATTACACACTACATGATAAGCCATAGATAAAATATATGGAGCCCACGGCCACTAACTAAACGTTACACTGACATGTAGGAGAGAATAACTTATCAAATGAAATTTTTATGGAGATAAACCTCAAAGTTCAGTCTGGGCTAATCTTACAGGGGGATTTTTGGGTTACCTCATTATATTTAAATTTGAAACTGTGGGCAGTAGAGCAAAGTAGTAGCAACCAACATCTTTATTTTAAAAATTTGTTTTTTGAAAAAGTCTATGAGCCGGAGCCACGAACCACAAACCTGTTTTTTAAGAAAATCACATTGGACTTTTAATTGTTACTGATAAGGATCAAATACTACAAAGGAATATTATGTATAAAATCAATGGAAAAGGTATTTATTTTTTGAATAATCTTTAATTAAAAAAGCAAACACATGTTTACTTACAAAATAGGAGTTTGTTAAGAACAAAACAAAGTTAAAAGTAACGTTCTTTATTTATTCAAACGATTTGCGCGCACTCTGGTGGTGGTGCTTTAAAAGATGTGCAAACGTCTTTGAAGAAATCCTCTCCTTCGTTCTCCACTCCATTGATCATAACGTAAGGAACGTACCTACGTGATGCCGACCTTCTCGCTTTCGTCTCCATAATGTTTATGGAGTACATTTCCTCTATCCCCTTTCGCGCATTGCTTAATCCACTCCGGGTTTACGTTCATACTCTTTCCACACTGAAAGTTATTTAAAAAAATACGTTTTCAGGGTTAGCTGAAGTAAAGGAAGAAAAAAGATCGGTTTATTATATATTTCTACTTCTAACTCTGAGAGCAGCGGTGGCCGAGTGGTGGCAGCCTAGACTTACGAGCAGTAAGCCGTGGGTTCGAACCCAGGCAGGCGCATTACTTTGTGTAATTTATTTCATGACTGCTGCCCTCAAAAATGGTGAAAGAAAACATCGTGAGGAAACCGGCATGTACTAGAAATAAAAATTCGAAGACATGTGACATCTACCAACCCGCACTGGGCCCGCGTGGTGGATTACAGCGCAGAGAGAGGAGGCCTGTGTCCCACCAATGGGAGCATTATAGGCTTATGATGTTCACTCTGAAGGGTGCACAACTTTCAAGCTGTAAAACATAATACGAAACGTTCTAGTTCAGTTTTAATTCTTGACAATTCAAGTTACCTTATCGGCAGCTTCGTCGTTAGATCTTCTATTCTTCTTCGACGATTTCATCATGCAGGAGTTGAAGAAGACCGCTTTGGTGGCATTACCCAGGTGTTCGATGGCGCAAGCGTGCAGCTTGTTGCCGTAGCACTCCTTCGGACCATGCTGGCACTTGAACTTGTACTGGCCGTGACCGTTAACTAGGGTCTGTGAAAAATAAGACAACATTACGCCTAATCCTTGAAAGATTATGCAGAGGTGGAGGAGGTACACTCAAACTTTGTTCGTTATGATAAAGTCCTATGTAATAGGGGTAGAGTCTATTGCCATCAACGAGGCACAAATCCAGACGCCATGGCTGCTACTGAGAAATTCCGGAGAATTTCCTCCATCTCTTTCCCACTCTGGAATAGGAATGGAACAATAATGTTTTAAGCGTCATGGTATGACTCTGGTATTCGAGACCAGGACCTCATGCTTAGCAGTAGCTTGCGACCAACAATGCAGTCTATTGTTTGTGAAACGAAAATAAAAACTAGAATTGTAATAGTGCAGTTTGGTGCAATTATGTTTGTCAATGTACTTAAGGCGGGACTGTAATAGAGCCGAGAGTGATTTCAAAATATTATTTTCATAACAGTAGGCATCAAAAGGTCAACAAAAATTATCCTTATTTTTGCCTTGGCCGTTTACGTCCTTCGTCTTCGCACATTTGCCTTAAAAGTAACTATTTAGAGTGTCTCTGGTTAAAATGTTATCATACCGAGCTATGTGTGGTGTGGTGTTGTTCTGTATGGTGTCGGACGTAAAGAATAGCACCATCCCATATCTTCCCGTGGGTGTCGTAAGGGACTTGCCAGAGAATGGGCAGCAGCGTTCTCTGTGCTTTTGTAACAACCGTACTGCGATCGCCAACCCGCCTGCCAAGCGTGGCGATTATGACAAAACCCCCCTTATGTCAATGTGGCTTTGGGGGAGGCCTATGTCCAGCAGTGGACGTCTTTCGGCTGAAATGATGAACGATGATGATACCGAGCTATACTCGGATGCAACTAGGACATCGGAAAACCGGGTTTTACTATGGGCCCGAAACCGAGTTTTGATGCTCTAGTCCCAAGAGTAATTCAAAATCGTTTTTAGTAATTTTCATACCACTTTACTTACCACTTAACTTTACGAATTTGAGTCTACTATGGAGGGAGTCATATTTTTTTAATGAGTTTAGTCTTACTTTGGACTCTATTGCACTGAATAATTAATAACAATTATAGTCCTAAATAAGAAGAGTATTCAACTGGTTATTTTCATGACCAATAGTACAAAACATCACGCAAAAAAATATTTAAGAATTGAAAAGAAATTAAATTGACAAAACTACGTACCTTCATACATACGAAGGGTTGTGATTTTAGCTGCTAAAATTAACATTCTTCTTTTTGGCTTTTCCAAAGTTGAGTAAAAATACCATGAAAAGTAATTAATCTAAACTTTTGACCGTTATTAATGTAGGTTACAAAAATGGTTCGTTCCCACCAGTTCTACTAAACAGTTCCAAGGTAGAACTAGTGGGAATATGATAATCGTCATCAGCCTATAATGTTCCCACTGCTGGGACACAGGCCTCCTCTCAACGAGAGGGAGTGGGCTTTAATCCACCACGCGGGCCCAGTGCGGGTTGGTAGATGTCACATGTCTTCGAATTTTTAGTTCTAGTACATGCCGGTTTCCTCACGATGTTTTCCTTCACCGTTTTGAGAGAAATAAAAATAGAATATGATAATATGAAGAATGATAGATATGAATTAGAATATGATAATATAAAATATTATTTTACTTTTAGCACCTTGACGTTTGTTCTCTAAACCAGGGATTCCCAAACTGGGTTCCGCGGAACCTAGGGGTTCCGTAGAACAGTTATTAGGGTTCCACCAAAATTATTTATTATTAGCTATATTAAATAGTACATCACGGTTGCAAATATTATTTTGAAATAGCGCAAAATATGTGATGAGGAAGACTTTTATGTAAATAGGTAGGTAGCTATCAAGCTTTCAGCCCGGACTAAGCATGGCCCAGCAGCGCACGTAGACAGAGACAATGCGCGACATTGTTCTTATGTAAATTTCAGTGTTGATTTGTAATCATTTGATATGGGGTTCCATAAAATAAAAGGTATTTGGTTGGTGTTCCGTTGTCTTTAAAGTTTAGGAACCCTTGCTCTAAACGACTATTAGTTAATGCTTATATTTCGTGTGAAGTAATGCCTAGGCAACCCACAGCGTGTTTTATATAAATGTAACATATTTTTATATATATTATAATATTGAAGGTTCACGTACCTCGGCGTTTCCGTAGGGTATTAAATGTATGTCTAAATATGAACCCAGCCTTTCCATGGCAGGCTTTAACTGGTACAAGATGAAATTCACACTGAACGGACATAGAGTTTCATAGTACAGTTTGATTTCCACTTTCTCCTTTATTGTGGCTGTCTCTGTAGTGACCTGAAAGTTATTTGAAATGTTAAGTACCCGATATAATTTACAAACGGTTATTTTTTTTGTTACGAAAATCCTTTTTTTCACTTACATTTGAAGTTTCTGTTGTGTTTTTTAGGTAGTTACTTTTTCGACATTTGTAGTATCCTGAAAACAATTCTCATTATTTGAAAACTTCTTATATCTACAAACTTGCATAATAATTTTAAGATATTTACTTACTGGTTTTCAAGGGGTCACATAACACTACTCCTATTAATAAAGGAAGTAACACTATCTTGTAGTAAATCATTATAGACAGTTGAATTACTACTGAAATTCGCTTCTACAGGAAAATACAAAGATGACTTGTCGGAGATGACTTGTGGCGTTATGTCCACAAGTCATCTTTATATGTATTTTAGTTTTCCTGTTTATTGTCGTATCAAATTAAGGAATTTACGCCGAATATTTTAATCCAACTTTGCTTTTATATATGCATATTTATGTGGTGTATTTGTAGAAGAGATTAAATACTGCAAGTAGGTCTGTAAATTAAACATTTGTCATCCGCGGAACACTCGTTTTATAAAAGAATCTTATTTTTTGACTTTGTACTTCAAGCAAAAATATTAACAGAACAAAAATAATGCCAAAATGGTTTTTATCGATATATTTAACTATTAATATGAAAATTAAAACCAATACTACTCTGGTCTTCACAGATATAATAAAATGTTAAATACTGCTCTAGGCAAAAATGTAACAGGACTGACAATGGTTTAATAATGGAAAACATATAAAACCCAACCGTAATTTACCAAAATAAACAGTTAAAATAGGATAAATATTAAGAGCGTTTACATCTTGATCTTACACCATTTCATACAAACTTTCAAGTCCTTTTTTCCGAAATGACTGAACTGATTTTAATTAAACTTAATACGCTTAAGCAGGATACGTAGGCCCAAAAAGTTAATAAAAAACATTTTCAAAATGTCTTTTAAAAATTAAGATAATTGTAAATTTCTGTTTCTATCGATAATTTAAAATCGATTTAATTTAGCTGTAACACTATTTTTAGAAAATGTTTTTCAATAACTCTTTTGAACTATGTATTTTGCTCATATGTATGAAGTTTCATTAAAATCGGTTCCGTCATTTCGGAAAATAAGGACTTGAAAGTTTGTATGATATGTCATAAGGTGTTAACGCTCGTAATTAATATTTCTTTAATTTTGCTTTTGTTAACTTTTTACACGAAAATTAATTCGTGTAAAAAGTTAGATGTAGCCATTAGATGCAAGTTAAACTTAATTACATAACATTTTTGCCTGAACCGCTATTGCAAAAACCGGTTTATAATAACTTTTGCTAGTACAATTTGTTTGTTTTATTTTGTATGATAGCGTATTAATTTTATTTTTAATAGTTTTCGTTTACTAAAATGTTTATTCTGAAAAAAAAATTAGTTTCACATATTCCTAACCTAAGATAACTAAAGAACGCGGGCCTGTGGACGGTGAGTAATGGGCTAGCTCACCGTCCGTCCGTCTTATGACGACAAACCGTGTCGACGGCGCGTTCGTGTTCCACGCGCACCTCAATGAGATGTCAGCAACTCGGAAGGGGTCCTAGAGGGCCGATGCATGCCAGGGCTGCGGGACTGTTAAAAAGAGCTACCGTGGCGCTGGAGCATAAAGGGCTAAAAAAGAATATGGATGAGTTTTAGTCAGTACAAGTCTGACACTCCCTTCCACTCCGCCCGGAGCAGGATTGTTGATTCCCCATCCGAAAAAAAAGGCAACTAAAGAAAAAGGGGCAATTTGTATGGACCCTGGGCCCAGTGTTGTATCACATTAAACCAAGGTTTAATCAATAATATGATTTCATTAGAAGATACCATGACGCTAATCAATTAAATAAACAAGATGCAGCACTTCTAAAATACCAATTACCTGAACTTAATCATTGTATTTACAATATATACACATTTAGATACAAATTCATAACTCATAAGAATAAATTATGAAATACCGGATGACTGTAATGACTATAATGACTCGGTGCTCGGTGATGGCAAGTCAGTGATATTGAACATTGAGGAGTGCTTCATGTGGAGCTGATCTTAGGTGCTTTATTTTTTGCAGTTTTTGTTTTAGCAGTGGTCATAACTTTACGTAGGAATGTCCATACATAAAAGAAAATGATTGAATTAAGTAAATGTCTTTACCCTCATATCGTACGTTACTCGAGAATTTGTTTTTGAGCCTATCTGTTAGCTTCTTGTAGTTTAACCCCGTTTATAGTTTTAACTTAATGCATTCAATGATAAGCGTAGTTGCATTGTCTCACACTAAGAACGTCACGCTACTTAAGTATAGCAACCCAAATCCTAGAAAAAAGTTTTAATCAATTAGTTATAAAGTTTTAGTAACTCGGGGTTTCAAAACCATAAAAGTACCAATTAAAACACTATTCCTCAAATAATTACTATTACTGCGCTATCTGTTCATCTGTCACAGGGCTGTATCTTTTGAACCGTTTAGGTAGACATTAGACATACAAGAAACGCGTATTTTGTTCTATATAATGTACAGAGCTATGGAACCCCCGAGTGCGAGTCTTACTCGCACTTGCAAATTCTTGTTTCGTACTGGTTCTATTTCGTCTACATCATTCATCATCATCATTTCAGCCCAAAAGACGTCCACTGCTGGACATAGGCCTCCCCCAAATGTCGCCATATTGACATTTTGGGGGGTTTAACATTTCGTCTACGTCGTGATGTTATTATAACATCATTTACACAATATGTACCTTCTTATATGTCGAAAACAACCGCATGAGCTCCAAACATTACTCGTTGTGCACCAAGAAATGTTACGATTAGGTACCTACGTAATAAGTCCATTTCTTGGAAATGACTGAATGGATTATAAATAACTTGCACTTTTTGGTTTGTGAGAAATACTTGGCCATACCACATGAAAAGCCATGGTCCTAAATGTATGAAACCACGGCCACTAACGAAACGTGATACTTAAATGTAGGAGAGAATAACATAACAAATTCAATTCCACTAAAAAAAATCCACTTGAATGTCCAGACTGAGTTTCGAGCATAAAGCTCGAAACTCAGTCTGGACATACAAGAGGATTTTTTCATTAGCTCATCACATTTAAATCTGAAACTATGAGTAAATGACAAAGTAGTCTACCAAGACCTTGATTTTAAATTTTATTAATGTGTTTTGAAAAAGTTTATAAGCCGGAGCTAAGAAACTAGGAAAATGCGTGCTGATTTCCTTTTTTTCGAAATCAGCATGCAGGACTTACCGACAGTTTTGCTGAGGAATAAATACTGCTAAGGAATATTATGTATAAAATCAATGAAAATGGTTTGAATTTTTAAAATAATCTGTAATTAAAAATAAACATATATTTACTAACAGAATAGCAATCCGTTAACAACAAAGCACGTAGTCAAAACAATTTATTTACTTAAACAGTTTGCGCACAAGCAGGTGGTGGTGTTTTAAAAGCTGCGCACACGTCTTTGAAGAAATTGTCAGTTCCGTTCTCCACTCCATTGATCATAACGTAAGGAACGAACTTGAAACCGACCTTCTTGCTTTCGTCTCCATAATATTTAAGGAGTTTATTTCCTCTATCCCCTTTCGCGCATTGCTTAATCCACTCTGCGTCTACGTTCATACTCTTTCCACACTGAAAGTAATTTAAAAAACGTTTTCAGGGTTTGCTCAAGTCAAGGGTAAATCACTAAATAAATAATAAAGATCCTCTACTACTACTACTACTTACTGTGGATGGTGAACAACTTTCATCGCGAACCAAAATTCTGCTGTTCAATGCAAAATTTCAAGATCTCATAATATGCCTAACCTTTTCCCAAAATTATTAGGGTCGCCTAAAAAAAATTCAAGCTTTACTGAATTTTTTGACTGCTGTTATTTACGATTGGTGGTCTTTAAATACGACCACACCTTTCTGTTTCATGCTTAAAAACATAATGCAACACGTTCTAGTTCAGTTTTAATTCTTGACAATTCAAGTTACCTCATCGGCAGCTTCGTCGTTAGATCCTCTATTCTTCTTAGACGATTCCATCATACAGGAGTTGAAGAAGACTGCTTTGGTGGCATTATTCAGGTGTTCGATGGCGCAAGCGTGCAGCTTGTTGCCGTAGCACTCGCTCGGACCATGCTGGCACTTGAACTCGTACTGACCGTTACCGTTATCTATCGTCTGTGAAACATAAGATAACATTACGCCTGTAATCCTTAAAAGTTTAGCCAAACGTGGAGCTAAACTCATGTCACCAATTATATAGGTTGACTGGTAATTAGTGACCGATACGTAAACTACAATTGATTTTATACTCATTCATTTTTATCGCAATAATACAACAGCCGTATGAAATTCGCGCGCGCGCGCCTGTCGCCTATCAGCTTATGATAAAAGCGAATGAGTATAATATAAAAGGGTTTCTTTGGGAAAGTTGTTTGTTATCATGAGTATAATCACGTGTTTAAGTATCGGTCACTAATTACTAGTCACCTGTAGTTGCATGTCCATTCATACAAATATAGTATGAGTGGACATTTAACTGACTATACAGGGTGTAAGGGACACCGACATAAAAATGCTTACCATGGACTCAGTACATCATTCTGAACTCCCCCACATACTGAGTACGTGGTCAGCGTTTTCGCGTCGGTGTCCCTTACACCTCGCATTAAAGTAATCCAGACTCCATGGCTGTTCATTGAGTCTGGATTAGTAGCAGCTTGATGGCAATCCCCAGCCCTATATAACATATTTTTTATTTTTATTACTGTCCACATTGTCTGACCTGGGATTCAAACCCAGGACCTCATGCTCAGCAGTAGCTTCTGGCAATTTGATCAACAATGCAATCTTGTCTGAAATGTAAGAAATCACTTTTTGTTTTGTAGCAGGTTTAACATTCAGGGATTTCAAAATGTAATCAAAATATTTATAATTAGCATATCATCATCATCATCATTTCAGCCGAAAGACGTCTACTGGTGGACATAGACCTCCCCCAAGTGTCGCCACATTGACCGGTCCCGTGCGACTCGAATCCAGCGTATCCCCGCAACCTTCACTAGGTCATCGGTCCACCTAGTGGGAGGCCTTGCAACGCATCGTCTTCCGGTTTGCGGTCCCATCGCCCATCCGTTCTGCGAGCAATGTGCCCTGCCCACTGCCACTTAAGTTTGGCAATTCTTCGAGCTACGTCAGTAACCTTGATTCTCTTGCGGATGTCCTCTTTTCTGATTTGATCGCGCAAAGAAATTCCGAGCATAGCCCTCTCCATTGCCCTTTCGGTGACTTTAAGCGGTGATATGACATCTTCCTGTCTCACATCTCGCTGCAGAAGGATAGGTTCCGAGGTCTGGTCCTGAAGTCGGACTGACATGGTGGCGTTTTTGTACAAACACCTCAACACCTCGATGTACCAATAGTCAATTTGGCACCGTTGCCCTTGGAGAGACTGCAGTACAAGCCCAAGTCTCGATCGAATCGAAGGCTTTCTTTTCTTCTTTTTCTCTCTGTTTAGCGTTTGTAGACTACCTCTCTGTGGACCTGCCTCTCTAGACAGGTTGTACTCTTCGGTCTTCTGTATAACCTGTCGCAGCGTATGTATGTGGTATACGGTGCTAAAGCCTTTTCGGAATCCGGCTTGTTTAGGAGGCTGAAAATCGTCAAACCTGCGCGCGAATCGATTCGTGATGACTGTTAAGAACAACTTGCAGACATGGCTTAGAAGTGAGATGGGCCTATAGTTCTTCAACTGGGCATTGTCGCCCTTTTTGAAGAAGAGTACCACCACACCCTTGCACCATGCCTCTGGCGTTTTCCCCTCAAGTATGACGGAATCAAACAGCGTCTGGAGGGCCTTAAGTACCGCCTTAATTAGCATATACTAGATAACAAAAAAGAAACGCTTTACATTGAAACTGGTAGCTGAATGTGAAAAAATAAAACGGTTGGAGAAACCAATAACTTTTTTGAGAATTAAACATTTTTTTCCACGGAAATTACTATCGAAAACATTTACGAAATTTTTGGATTGTGCTTGAAGCAAAAATATAAACAGCGGTTTCTTACATAAAATAACTTCAATAAATGTTTTAATATAACAAGGCTCATAAAACACAATAAATATATAAGCATAAAAACAATAATTATGCACGCTACAAGTCTTCGCTTAGGCGCAGCTTGTGTTTCTCCACATCGTTGACACTGCGGTGAAGTCGTCGACAATCTCGGGCACCATGGCCTGTCCTGCTACAGGAGTGCAGGCCGCATACCTCGGCACGCCAGCATCAATGACATTATTCGTCGAGCTCTTGCCACCGCCGGCGTACCAGCGATTTTAGAACCTAACGGCTTGGTACGTGACGATGGGAAGAGACCAGACGGAATTATGCTGATGCCTTGGAAGGTGGGTAGGCCTTTGGTGTGGGACGCAACTTACGTCGATACCCTTACGCCTTCTCATGTTGCAAGCACGGCGGGCTATGCTGGAGCTGCTGCTGCGGCTGCTGAGAGCCTCAAACGGCGTAAATACTGTAACCTAAATGGCAGTTATAGTTTTGAGCCGTTTGCGGTCGAAACTCTCGGGTCATGGGGCCCAAGTGCGCATTCCGTTTTTAAGGAAATATCTCTTCGACTGGTTGACACTTCGCGAGACCAGAGGGCTGGCTATTTCTTTGGACAAAGAATTAGTTCAACGTGGCAATGCTACCAGTCTTCTGGGCACGTTTCCGGATGACAGAGATGGGGAGGAGTATTTTGACGCCTAAACGTCCTGTTATTTTTAAGTTAGTTTATACTTAGTTAGTTAGTTTATGTAAATATTTAGTTTTATTTCTTTGTTATTACTTACCGTGTACAGTGTTTTTAATACTGATTAATACAGACTAAGTTATTATGCACGTAAATTTCATTGGATTTTTCATTTCATTTGTTTTGAAATAAGCAGTACCTTTTTACTAAAATATTGTATGTTTTTCCTGTTTTGTCTACTGTGTGTACTTAAATAGTAAAATAAATAATAATAATATAATACGCTATCAAGCTAAATTAAACAAATTGTACGGGTATGATTTTATCAATACCCTAATAAATGCATTTTCATTGACCTAATAAATAATATTTGTTTCCAAAATAGTAGATCTGTCACCTAAATTGAATCATCAAATAATATCAAAACGCTTACGTAAATATTAATTAAGAATTACTTGGAAATAATATCAATCATCAAGTAATTTTATTACGTTTAAAAATAATAAAAGTGTCACGAAAATTGAATCATCAAACAATGTAAAAATGTTTACATAAAAACTCCAAACCACAGGTCCAAACTAAGGCGTTGTCGACGTAGCCCCGCTACGCGGGGCTCCTATTTCTGTCTGCAGGGTTTACAGTAACCTAACACGAAGGGGATGACGGGGTCTTAGTTCGCTCGCTCCGCTCGCTCACTAGACCCCGCCATCCTCTTCGAACCTAACCTGTCCGAGTCGGTGTGCCCAATGTCTCGTATAAAGCATTTCTTCATAGAAATAAGGAACTGATCTATTTATTTGGTGACAGATCTACCATTCCGAGCACAAAGCTATTATTTAAGTAATAAAACTATTATTATAAGAACGAAGTTTATATTCATCTAATAATGCACTACAATTTTATTGGTAATCCATCTCTTATTTTACACATGTATCAACATTTATTTGATAATTCATACCTGGGAACACTTTTTGTTTATCTGAGAACGAAAATATTTCGTGGCGATAGATCTATTTACTAGGTGATACAACTTTGATGACAAATATAAATTTTGGTGACAAGAAATATAGTTCCCAAATTGTACTAACGGAAGTTGTTATTGACAGTTTTTTGTAATAGTTTTTCAGTAAAAAAATTAACAAGGTTAAATTTAGTTTAACCTTTATCTAAACTCTACATGTAACTTATTTACACGAAAATTAAACACTTTAAAGAAAATCATAAAATAAAAATATTTTCCATTACTAAACCATTTTGAGCTCTGTTACATTTTTGCCTGAAGCAGTATTTAACATTTATTGATATCTGTGAAGTCCGGAGTATTGATAAAAACCATTTCGGCATTATTTTTGTGCTATTATTTTTGTGTAAAAATAACAGCACAAAAATAATGTATGTGTTGAATTAAAAAACAAAAATAAGATTCTTTAAAAAAAACGATTGTGACGCGTACGATATTTTTTTTAAGTTACTGACCTACTTGTAGTACTTAATCTCTTCAATAAAAAACTCCTTAGATATATTTATATTTTATTTCCACCAAGTTAAATTCGCATTATGTTGTCTTAAAAAAATAAAAAGTTTATTGCGGAGGCGAGCTTTTCGCGGGATACAACTTGATACACTCCCCTGTCTGCCCTACACATTAAATGAAACATTGTTATAAATCAAAGCAAATTTGGCCTAATAATTTTCGACCTATTTCGACGTAAATTCCCCGGAGCGGATTTCATAATATTATTACCATTATAAAGCAGGCATCAAACGGACAAGGAAAACAAATTTTATAATATTTATTTCCTTGGTCGTTTACGTCCTTCATCTTTGCACATTTGCCTCAAAATAAATTACGAGTTAGAGTGCCATTGGTTAAATATGTTAACATACCGAACTATACTAATATACCTAATATAATAAAAAAGCATCTTGGTTTTTTTTTTTTTTCTTTGGGAAATCCTCAAATGACCCCTCTCGCTCTGGGCGGAGCGGAAGGGTGTCTCAGAGTAGTAGCGACTAAAACCATCCATGTTCCTTCTCAGCCCTTTGTGTTCCAAGGCTCCGGTATCTCTTTCGAACA
This sequence comes from Cerastis rubricosa, assembly GCA_949152445.1. NCBI lineage: Eukaryota > Metazoa > Arthropoda > Insecta > Lepidoptera > Noctuidae > Cerastis > Cerastis rubricosa. The sequence continues at coordinate 13,658,441 of OX424525.1, read as the reverse complement.
GTCCCGCAGCCCCGGTATCGGGTCTTGCTGTCAGCAAATCGGAAGGGGTTCCCTTCCCCTTCCGATAGTCAGCAGGTGGCCCTGGCTTCTGGATGAGGACCAGCTTCGCCGTCTTCCAACGAAGCGGGAACTGGCCTCTCTCCGAGCATGCGCTATGAGCCCTTCCAGTCGGGGCCTCCAAGGCGAGGACCCAAGCTTTGCCAGGCAAGCCATCTTGTCTGGGGGCGGGATTTTTGATCTTATAAGCCTGCCTACCGCCACTCTCAGGTCTACCCGGGTCACCTCCGGAACGTCGTCATCGTCCTCTATGTGGTCCACATCCGGCACCGCAATCGGCAGGGCCATAAGTAGGGGTTGATGTTCCCCTCGCGAAGGGGACGGAGCGCTCACCACGTCCTCTACAAGCTGAGGCCGGAGACTGCGTCAGCGAGGGGCTCAGGTGTGGAGTTAGTCCCGCACGATCTTGTAAGTGCGCCTCCATGGATCTCTTTTGAGAGTCTCCAGCAACTCCACGCGAGCCACATCCTCGGCCCGCAGGACACCCTCTTGTACCGGTCTTCGCCCCTCTGTACCCCTTGTACAGCTCCGCTTAATAGTAACATTACGTCACGCATGAATGTAATCCCCGAAGAGTTGGGCAGCCGTGTTCCTTCATATACACCCACATTTTACCAGTAAAGAGAGTGTTTTTGAAAAAAAAATGAAAATTATTTGTGAAAAAAATTCAAATTAAAAATTTGTATTTCATCAAGGTTAGTAATTAAATCGATTTCTATTTAATAGCATTTTCTCCTCCAAAAAACAACCTACTATACCTTGTCCTCTAAATTACTAAGTCAGCCATCAGTATGCATCTATAAACTAAGAAGTACTATCTCAGTCACCAGTCATCATCGATACGCTACTGTAAATACATCTCAGCATGGTTTTTATTCTATAGGTAGCATCTATTTGTGATATGGATTAAGGCAGTACCAAAGCTTCTAAAATAACTATACATAAATACTATATAATATGACGCCAATAAAGTAATTCTATCGAATTTTAACTTGATAACTTATTATATATGTTAACGGAAATGTATGAAATCCGTCATTGTATAAAATTCTTAGGAAATGTGTACAATTCCTAAAATCCATAGGATATGTATGAAATATTTTTTAATTAACACTTTTCCTAGGAAATCTTTACATTTCCTAAACCGTGATAGGAAATGTATATCATGCAGCATGCAAGCAAGCATGCAGCATGCAAGCAAGCATGCAACATGCAAGCAAGCATGCAGCATGCAAGCAAGCATGCAGCATGCACCATTCAAGCGAGCATGCAACATGCAGCAGGCAGGGTTTCTGTCACGGCTCCGGCGCTGCGGGCCTCCGGCGGCCCCACGCGTGCTAATCTTCGCAGACGGCTTTCGCTCACCACCGCAACTTCGGCTTGTTGGCCGGCTTCGCCGGCCAGCCTCAGCCGCCTGCTCCTCTGCCCGCGGGCCGCCTCGCCCCTCCGCGCCTACGCGATTTTAAATTACACTCTAGGGGTAGGACAAACAAGACTACGTGGAGTCGGTTTTGCAGCAATTCGGTTCTGTCACTAACTTTTGTTGCAAAGCATATTCAATTTTTAACCAACAATATTATTTAATTGTTACAGAAACTATAGCAAATTGGTTTGATTAGAATTATGTATGGGGCACTACAAGTTCACGACCACCATTTTCACCCAAAGTCTCACAACATCTAATATATTCTTCAGATTAACTTATAGTATAGTTTTTAATTTTAAACATTTCCTTCTGTCATATAGGAATTGTTTAGAGTTCCTAGGAAATGCATACAATTCCTAGGAAATGTGTGGAGTAAAAAATAATTATGATACTATTTAACACATTTCCTACATAGACTCGGAATTGTATACATTTCCTAGGAATTGTATACAATTCCTAGGTTTCACACATTTCCGGTAACATATACATACCTTTTAAACTTTATTAAGTATTAATAATTCATAACTAATTCTCAAGATAAATTATATTAGTGATGTTTTCTAGTTGATGCCCGATCTATATACACCGTCAAATTTTGATCGTTTTAATCCCTTGGACGGGTGATTCAACTTTCAAAATACTATTCATAAACAACTTACCCAGCATTGTATCGCTTAAAATAAAAAATAAAAGTAAAGCGTTCCGTTCTTTGCCATTCGGCTACGGAATCTTAAAAATAGCAAGTTATAGCGTAATCTTCGATCAATAATAGAACGCTCATCGGGAATCTAGTACTATTATTGATCGAAGAGCGTAATATTCACAAAATGTGTGTGTGGTCACATCATATGGTACGAAATGAGTTTCAAATGGTACTACTAATGGTTTACATTGCTTTTTCACTAATGCGAAAATTGGTTCGAGGTTACAAAAAAGGTAATTATTTTTAATTTTATCACTACAAATCGATAGTGTTTCATGCACCGAATCGACCCTCCAAGGGATTAAAACGATTAAAATGTAACGGTTTATATTCAATCTCCAATCTATATACATATACACATATATTACATATTATAAATTAGATGCAAAGTTACGTGGACAAAAAAAATGCGGCTCGATTTATAAATTCCCTTTCATAATCAGGCTAGGCGAAAATGTTTGTAAAAAACTAATCCAAGACGATCGAAGAGTAAACATGCTGTTATTACTTCATCAAATGATGTACATTCTCAATTAGTTGTGTTTATTCAAGATTCTCCGTTTAAACACAAACAAGGTCGATAGTACAAATAATTATTTATTTCTGCATGATAGCAGCTAATCATTAGCTACGCATGACCTGCGAGCATCCATACATGTTCGAAACAAAAGGATTTATTTATTAAAGTTACTTATTTACAATTATGTTCATAGGTACCTGTGCATTTCCGTACGGATAAAGTTGCAGGTCCAGGTACGAAGCCAATTTCTCCACTGTTGGCCTAAAACTCATTGTATCAAAATTCCTGCAATCACCACATAGGCACTCATAATATAATTTGATGTTCACTTTTTCTGGTGCCAGTGCCTGTACCTAAAACAATCGGTTAATTTACTAATTTCTAATGTTTTATACAAATAAGTACATTAAAAAAAGGAATATAGACCTTATTTTCCATAAAGTATAGGTCTGCTTTAAATTTCTCCATCAGATTAACCCCACCATCTAATAAGTTTGAAAATATATCTGCAAATGAATTATAAGTTAAAAGAAGTGGCACACAATGATACTTTAAAACATACATTAATGTTGCAGGGTACTCACCGTCATCTTGTGTTCTTACTCCAACAAACGTTAAACTACTTAAGCAAAATAAAAGACTTTTATAGAAAATCATTGTTAATCGCGTAGTATCACGATGAAATAATAACAGTACAAAGTAGTCCCCTGGAGCGGCCGACCAGACCAACACTAACGATAACGCGACAAATCGGCAGCCATTTATGTTACGTTTCTTTACAGTCTAATTGAGAACTCATTCACACTAAACTAAATCAAGAAACACTAAATCAAAATAATTAATAGATAATAATTACGTTCATTTTGAATTTTATAAGTACGATGTTCTTTCCACAACGTTCTGGGTGTCGAATTTTAGATAAAACTAAATAGACAAAATATATTTCGAAAGTTACTGTGCAGAAACAAAACTTACCAATAAAATTGTGAATACGCTACGTCGCAGAGAACTATGACGTAGCATCTCACTATCGCATATCCCAAACAAATTACCCACGAGAGGTTCCCATATAGAATTTTTTATATATATTGGGAGTCATTCAAAAAAAAAACAACTTCTCTCGATTCCTATTTCTTTAAAATCAGGTTTGAGACATAATCAACTGGACAATAATCTGCGGCACATAAAGAGAAAAGAGAAAACTTAACTTGCAATGGAGTATAAAAAGTGGAACTTCACGCAGCTTCCCACATTTTACCCTCCCACGAGATTTCATTATTTAAAACCGAAATTATTAATAATTTCAGCCCAAGAACAGCATTTATCTCACCCCCATGTTAACGTATTTATTACAAATCCATGGTAGTGCATAAGATTTACTAAGATCAAATTTCAGTTCAGTGTCTTTTGATGTTCATAATAACAAGATGCCAAAACTAAGTTCACAACTCACTTCTCTAAAACTACATAGTAAGTAATAGTGTTCAGCATGAACTTCGCGCAAAATACTGTAGTAGTGTTATCATCGTTTTATCCGTGACTGTGTTTTGTTTCCCATAATTTCCTTTCCGAAAGATTACAAACCGAGCAGTCAAATGTTAGCATGCCACCAAAAAAAACTAAGTCATGAACAGAAAAGTACCAGAAATCCTTTTTAATTTTCGCTGTATGCACCCTTAGATATACCTACTGTAGATTCATAGAATACTTATTTATTTTTATGATTTTTTATCAGGAATTTTACTTGGCATTTACTGACTAGCATTTCTCACCGCATACTAGCTGATAACAAGCTGATAAAATATGACTAGGTATGGCAAATTAGCAATGTAATAAATGTTTTACAAAGGTCATAAAAAAATTCTGTTGTGGAATAAAACAAATCCAATTTTACCCAGACTTAACGAAGGGTCAACGAGAGCGAAAAACGATTGTAAGTGAAATGATTAAATTTTCACGTAGTTATCAGCCGGGAGGTTCTGTTTCAATTAGCCGTGTGTTTGCAGTCCTCAGTATTAATGCCGGAAAAAACAGACGCCATATTTTATTGTACTAATAATATTGATAGTTTAGGTAACTACACAGTCTTGAATGCAGGAATAGAACTTCCAGTAGGTTATTCATAACCAGCTCTTTATTTTTGTTAGTGACCATCAGAATTATCGGAATTGATTTAGCAATGGTTGAGGGGTTCCGTGGCTAATTGATAAAAACGGATTTCGTTATCTACATATATATCTGTCGGTCCAGATTTCACATAGATACTTACTATTAGTCTATCACCACTTTGTCGATGTATATTAGAGAGAATGTGTATTGCTGTGCACCGCTATTGTAGTAGGGAATTTACAAAAGTTTAGTCCGTTCTTGGAAAAAATAATTAGGGGTAGCTGTCCCCACACGTTCTGGAAACCAAGGGTGTTGCCGCCATGAGGAGTGTAGCCACAAATTGAGTGTTCGATCAATTAAAGCTCGAGTATCATGTTAATTAATTATAGTGAGAATTATTTTCATAAAAAAGAACTGGCTGCCGACAATTTAATTGGTATTCGAGTGAAGAGCTCTGCGGTTCACAGTCGTAATTTAAGTAGCGACTGTCGACACGCAGACAATGTCGAACACACAAGTGTCTGTCCGATCCGTTTGATTTTGTTAATTAATGCGATGTAAGGCATAGACGGGTCGCAGTCTAGACGGGCTTCTCATTTGGATTGCCTTGCACAAAGTTACATTGATTTGTGCGTCCAACCGTCGAGCGAACACTCCATTCCTCTCTATCTACACTCACGTACAGGGAATAGGATTTTATGTGAACATATCATTGTTGTATCGAATTGCATTTTCAATATCGCCTCTTCGATTCCCTTGTCTGCGGCCAATGTGGCATTGTGCGCGCCCACGGGAATCGGATCCGTAATAAGTAATAGCACTTGAAAATATGCTATGATATTGCGGGCTAGACTAGACGGCTGTTATGGTTTCGATATTAATAACAGTTTTGTATTGACGATATAAATTAATATATTTGCGTTGTTGCAGCTTCTGCTATGCAAATAATTGAATAGCTTGAATACCTTCTGGAAGGGTAGGTGTTAAAATAACAGACCATGTCTTTTTACTTTTATTTTTTATGTATTGATGGTCACACACATTATCGTATCATGTGATCGTCATGAAAATCAGAAACGTCAAAATGAATACTAACACTTGTATTCTTAGTCATGAATTGAACTAATTCGGACTTTACCATGCCTACATTTCACCCTGTTTGTTTCATCATCATCATCATTCATCATTTCAGCCGAAAGACGTCCACTGCTGGACATAGGCCTCCCCCTATAGGTTTGTTTATAAATTGATATTTGAAGTACCGGCAAGCTAATAATTATATACATCTTTAACATTGATAAAAGTGACATATGACACCTTTAGTATTGACTGAAGCAGAATGCAACTATGGGTTTGACAAAGATAGACAGCTAGAGGAGGTACCTTATTCGAAGATCCGCCAATTGCGATCAAAACACATTGGTCGACTTATTTCAAAAATAGATTTGGGAAGACTTTTAAAATATGGGTGTAAGTCTATTATATCTTACAAGCTTTTTTTTGGAGAGGAACTATGCTTACCAACATACCTTATGATCTTTTAAAGTTTGTAGTGAAATAAGTATCTTTTTTCATGCCTAAATCCTATAGACACTTTCCCAGATACCATAAGACGAAATTCTACCAAAAACATATCACACTACAAACTCACATACATTTTAAGTCCATACAAAGCACCGACCCATTCCTGAAAAGTTTTCTATAAAATAGTCTATCAGATGTGCACTGAACCACATCGATTCCCAATAGTGTTCCGTACATATTACATGTACTCGTCAACAGACAGCCGGGGCTTTGGAGCACTGCTCCTATCACATACGTTTAGATAAAGTTGCTGTTCACCGTTGCATTTTATTGTGGGCCAAGTACTTGCAGAACTAAAGAGGATTGGGGACGTGCTTCACCGACGCCGTCTTGGCAGCCAGTAGTCCCGCCAAGCTGTGCCAGTCACGCTTCGCCAGGGAAAAAAATACCTCCTCTGTAAGGGTAGACATATTGTAAGTTAAACGGGCTATATTTTAAACTAGCTGTGCCCGCGATTTCGTCCGCGAGGAATTTAAAAAAATAGATATATATTTAGTTTAATAGATAGAATCAGTCACTACATCATATCCTGATAAAACAGAGCGAGAAGATGGACCTCCTAATTCAATAAATAGGCTCCTTAGTGGGTCTACTCACTAGTCTCGTCGCCAAGCTAACGAAATGACTTGCCTAATCATAGTAGCCTGGAACATCAATGGCATGGCACCCAACACAAATGAATTAGAAGTTTTCCTAAAGAAAATAAGATCACCATATGCTTGATCTCAGAATCGCACACAACTGCAAGAAGTGATATACGCATTTCAGGGTTCTGCGTGTACCTTACCTCTCATCCGGACGGTCGAGCACATGGTGGCAGTGCCATCTTAATAAGAAACACTATCAAACACTGCCTACTGGAACCTTTTGTGACAGAACACCTACAATCCACGGCTATAAGAGTAGAAGATCGATCAGGCCCTATTAACATTTCGGCGGTATATTGCCCTCCTAGACACAAAATCAATGAGGAAATGTTTACCGAGTTCTTTAAGAAGCAAGGCAACAGATTTATAGCAGGTGGCGACTGGAACGCCAAACATACGGATTGGGGTTCTAGACTCACCGTAACCAGGGGCCGTGAACTCAAAAAATGTATCGATGCAAATAGCATGTCAACTCTGTCCACAGGTGAACCCACATACTGGCCTACGGATGTTAACAAAATACCTGACCTCCTTGACTTCTTTGTCACAAAAAACATATGCCACAAATACACTGAAATAGAATCTAGCCTAGACGGGTCTTCAGACCACACCCCAATCATACTAAAATTGAGTAAAACGACTGCAAAATGTAATCCAAATCCTGAAATGCTCTATAACTGCAAAACCGATTGGGACAGCTTTAGAGAGTACCTCGAAGACAACATTAATCTCAACGTACCTCTAAAGTCCCCTGAAGACGTAGACGACGCGTGCTTGTACTTCACTAATATTTTACAAGTGGCAGCGTGGATCAGTACCCCTGAGTTAAAACATTCTGCGCATAGTACACCTACCCCGATCGAAGTCCGAAGGAAAATCGCCGAGAAGAGACGATTTCGTAGAATCTGGCAGTCATCACACAACGAACGGGACAAAACCCGCCTTAACCGGGCCATAGGGGAACTCAAAGACCCTATTAGCCTAACTCCAGTACTATCGAAGTTATGGGAAAGGGTCGTCCTGAACAGGCTGAAACCTCACCTACAAGAAAACCAAGTTGTACCTGATCACCAATTCGGATTTCGCGAGCAACACTCCACCGTAGAACAGGTTCACCGAGTCTACCGCACCATAAGACAAAGCCTGGAAAAGAAGACGTACTGCTCGGCAGCATTCCTCGATGTCCAACAAGCCTTTGACCGAGTATGGCATAAAGGACTATTATGCAAGATAAAGATGCTCCTGCCACATTCTTTTTACCTTCTAATGGAGTCATACCTTAGTGATAGGCAATTTCAAGTAAAGGTACGAGACGCTAGATCATCCCTCGCCAGAAGCCTTGCAGGGGTACCCCAGGGGTCCGTCCTGGGCCCAGTTTTATATAATATATTTACTAGTGATCTCCCTCAGTGCCCTGGCGTATTTGTAGCAACCTACGCTGATGATGCCGCGTTCCTAGCCTGTGACCAGGATGCCAACTTGGCGAGCAACATGCTGCAAAATCAACTGGACAGGACTCATGACTGGCTAAACAAATGGCGTATAAAAGCAAGTGCGCCCAAATCGCATCACATCACCTTTGCACTTAAACACGGAAATTGCCCCCCGGTCAAATTGGGTCAGGACACTCTACCACAGTCACCCTGTGTAAAGTACCTGGGATTCTACTTGGATCGTAGATTGACATGGAAGAATCACCTGAAGAAAAAAAGAAATGAAATAAACTACCGATTCAAGAACTTGCTCTGGCTACTAGGCAGACAGTCTTCACTCACCCTCAGTAACAAACTAAGAGTCTATGGTTCCATCATAAAACCAATATGGACATATGGAATTCAATTATGGTCTTCCGCAAGCAAATCAAACATCATGTGCATTCAAAGAAGTCAAAACAGCATCCTTAGGGTCCTAGCAGCGGCACCCTGGTACACTCGCAACTCAGAAATCCATGAGCACCTGGAAATTCCAACAGTCCTAGAAGAAGCGAAGCGCTACCTAGAGAAATACAAAGACAGATTAATCAACCATCCAAATCCCCTCTCACGTTCACTATTGATGCCAAATCCTATCAAGAGACTCAAGAAAGCTGATATTGTGCTGCCTGATTAAATAGAATATGGACATTGGTCCTGATTCTGTAAAAATGTGATGCATTCTTTCCACACATCTGATCATAGTCAGGGATGACTGATAGCAGATAAGAACAGAAAAAAAAAAAAAACAAATTTGTTTAATTAGTTGTTTTTTTTAATAGAACCCTAATTTACTCCTTATTACATCAGCTATCTGCCAGTGAAAGTCCCGTCGAAATGGGTCCTGCTGTTCCAGAGATTAGCCGACAGACAGACAAAATTGTAAAAAATGATATTTTTACTACCGTAATATGTACATTCATATGCATGTAGTAATAAAGCGGTTATTTTAATATTAGAAACAGACACTTCAATTTTATTTATTTGTGTGTATGTATGTACAGATTCGTGATATTTAGGATGCTGTGGCTCTTGAACGCGTTAGCAGCCGTAATCCGCAGTTTATGCAAATTATCTACACACTTCAATTTGTGTCATTTATTTCATCTACTCTGCTCTCAGATAGGTGATTTCCCTATGATTTACCAGACTTGCTACTTTTAGTATCGGCGATTAGTGATTTAATCTTTAATCGGAAATCTTCTTCGGAACTCTGTTATGGTACAAGTGTTGATTCAACTTCGTCTGGCTTTCATGAATTGAGAACAAACGACCATAACCCAGAAAAACCGAGTGTTGGGTGAACGCAAACGCAGACAGATTTTTCAAGTAGCTTGAAAAGTAAAAGAAGTGAAATCCTATTTGTTTCCACAGCTATGGATATATTTCAATGAAGACATAAAAATGTCGAGACTTCTTAACTTGCCAATGGCCGGGTTTGCATCGAAGACATCGAAAGGTCTTCAGACTCGCTGAATTTAATGGGATTAAGGTTGCGGGCTCTTATTTCAATATCGATTGTCGACAGTCGAGGTATATAATAGGGAAGTGTTAGGTCAATAACATTCTATATCGACTGAGCCGCATTTTCCCAGAGACAGAAAAAAAAATTGCACCAACTCGGAGTAATAACTTTTTCTTTTGTTTTTCGTAAAGTGAGATTTACGTTTTGCGCCGGAATACTTTCGGCTTATGACGATCTCGGGTACTTTACAGGCTTACCTCAACCGGGTGTAAGACAGGAGACAGGGGTTTCACAAATCGGATTAAAACAAAATAGTCTGCTACTACAAATCATTCTGTGTATACCTGCATACTACGAATTATCCACAGACTGGGTATTCTATTCATACATAGATACACTACGACAAAATGAAATAAATGGATACTATCTCAGTAGCTTCTTATACCAATTACTTTTTCTAAATTCTTTCGTGCCTAACGATGAGAAGGGTTTCATGATTGTTGGATGGATGCTCCCTTACCTAAATACTTTTAGGTATACCTAAGTTTACTGTTACTTTCACACACAATATTAGGTTTGTTAGTTATTAGTGTAATTAATTTAATTCATCATTGTTCTCAAACCATAACTGCCGTCTGCTGTTCTGTATGTTGTCGGACGTAAAGAATATCAATATCCCATATCTTCCCGTGGGTGTCGTAAGAGGCGACTAAGGGACTTTCCAGAGAATGGGCAGCAGCGTTCTCTGTGCTTTTGTAACAGCCGTACTGCGATCGCCAACCCGCCTGCCAAGCGTGGCGATTATGGCAAAACCCCCCTTCTTGGGGGAGGCCTATGTCCAGCAGTGGACGTCTTTCGGCTGAAATGATGATGAATGATGAACTGCCATCTGCCTGTCGAGACCTGAAAGTGTTTCATTTGAATATCAGTGTTCAATAGCTAAAAAGGTTATCCTATTCAGGGATGTGGAGAATGGAAACCCTCGAAGACTTTTGTTAAACAGTGATATATCACCGTTTCCGCTATGGCTGTGTTATCGATCTTATTATGTGGGAACTATTCTTTGATCGTAAAAGGTTTCCTTTATAATATATTTCAAGAGTATAACGCACCACTAAAACCCGGTCTGAAGGATTATCCACTTTCCCGAGATGGATTTCCTCCCCACCTTTTCGTGAAGGTATGTAATCTGTCTACTTTTCCTTAACCAGCAATTTTTGAGCTAGTTTTATTACAAGCACATTTTCAGGACAAGTTTTGGTTGTCTGGGAAAAGTAATGGAATAATATGATTTGTTTTCCTTTTACATATTTTGTGATATGAAATGTGTTAGAAAACATAGGTTGACTTTATTAGGTTTAAGAATAACGCCTTTGACTGCCTCGTTGGTGTAGTGGTTGCAAGCGCGACGGCTGAGCATGATGAGATCCTGGGTTCAATTCCCGGGTCGAGCAAAGTGTTATTGGGTTTTTCCATCAGGAAATTCTTAGTAGCAGACACGGTGTCGTCGTTGACCGAGTACACACACACACACCCACAGCATCGCATGCATAACTCGTATATTCACATCCACATAACCACTACACACCTACAATACACACTCACGAACAAAATCACAAACTTATGAAAACACCACTTCCTATTTCTTTTTTTTATTCCTTATTGTTTTTATTTCATTTCTATGTTCTTTAGCTTAAGCGCTCCTTGCTGCTGTTATTTCTGTAATTACATTAGCTCTCAATAATCGTGTCACATTTCACAGAATTCGTTTCCTAGAAAATGTTTCACATAATATTTGGTCGTTGTATTTTTATTTCGAATATTTTTAATTCAACTACTATTTACTTGAATGAAACATATTTTACCCAAACAATTCAATGAATTTTATAGTCACATTCTTTTATTTAAAAAACTTACCAAACAGTAGAATTATTTTTAACGAATATTGTTTGTTCGATGCATGTTTCTATGGTATTTTATTTGATATATATTAGTAGATTATGCACCGAGGGGCTAAAGTTGTGTCTTATGTCACGGGCGTCATATTGAATCTCGAGCGCAATGAAGGATTCGGGATTTAACTCACGAGCAAAGCGAGGGAGTTAATACAAGAATCCTGAATGCAGCGAGGGATTCAAGCTAGCCCAAGGCAAAGACACCTTTAGCCCAGAGGAGGATACTCTACTTTTTACACCTACTGTGAGAAAATAATAGCCATAGTACGAAAAACAAAGTATTTATTAAATAAACAAAAAGTAAGAATAACTTATTTAGAACTAGTTAGTTATATACACTTTAAATTAATAATTTAAAGTTTCAACATTCAAAGGTGTGAAAACTTTCGATTTCTTTGATTGGTGACTTTCCGATATCCTCTTTAAAAATGCTAATAGCTTAGCGTATGTCTTGATGTCTATATTGTGTTTCATGCTTATTGTTGACCTAAGCATTGAATAAGTACACCATAGGCTACTTGACTTCTGAGTACAAGATAAATGCTGAAAATACACTAATAGAACTGGTTCCGAAATGGACTTGACGCCTTTCGTACTTTTCCATTTTTGGAAATTGTCGTAGGCTTTTATATAAGTTTCCTTTGACTTTTCCGGCAGTAAATCATTGGAAATATTATTAGCTTCGGTTGTAATGAATTCAGGAGTACAATCACTTTCATCACTCGACATTTTCTATTACTTTGTTGATAAATTTAAAGTTTAAATGCCAAAAGTTCGCGCCTTTATTGCGTCTACCAATAAGTAGCCAAGACACGATCAATTCGATTTTCAAAAAAAAAGTCTCTTCTACGGTTTTGTCGTGTGTGTCTATTGATATCACTCTCATGGAAGTGGCGTTTGTGTAAACTAAGCTTTATACAGGGCTGGTAGAATGGTTTTGGATGATTGGCTGTATGAATTTTGAATTGGAGACGCTCGTGAAAATAGAGTATTTTTGATAAAATGTGATAAATCGACTGTAGTACAGAACGGTTTTATTATTTATTTATTAAATCACAAAATCCACAGCAATCTTTGCGCAGTTTACTTAAAATAAATTAACTAATGTTTCAGCCAATTACTATTACGGTATTACGGCGCGGTACGGTATTTGTTATTTTTAATGCCAGTTTTAATGTGAATCCATTACTTTTAAAAAAATGGTTCGTAGTTATCTAATTATTCTTATAATTTTTGTCTTCGAAAACATGGCAACGATATGAAGAAGCAGTTGTTATGATTTTGTAGGAAATCGAGAATATCATCCACGTGTAGTAAGGGTATCGAGAATAGCTTTCCTCTTTCTGGCACCAAAGGGTGTTTGTTAGTACTATACTGCCAATTAAGCTGAGCATGTGAGATTCCAAATTCAAATCACATTATTGACCAGCGGGTCATAATGAAATCCAGTACAACATTATTGACCGGCTGTGCCCCCGGCCACTAATGACTCACTTTAGGTAAAGGTTGCTTGACATATAATTTGACATTTTCGAGCAGGTGGTGTGAAAATATATTTTTATATTAATATTGTTTTTAAAAAAGTCGATATGTTGTGCTACAAAATTTAGTGACAGAAACGAATCGCTGCAAACCCGACTCCATGTAGTCTTGTCTGCCCTACCCCTAGAGTGTAATTTAAGCCCGCGGAGAGGCGAGGCGGCCCGCGAGCTCAGGAGCAGGTGGTTTCATTTGTTTGCATGCTACATGCTTGCTTGCACGTTGCATGTTGCACGCTCGCTTGCACGCTGCATGCTTGTTTGTACGCTGCATGTTGCATGCTGCATGAAACAGGCAAGGACACTATTAGTGAGAATAACAAGATTGTTTTCCCGCTTGACAAGAATTTACCCGCATATTTTTTTGTGAACGCGGTGTTGTAATTATATATGTGGATTAAGAATATTTGATTTGTTATTCTATGATATAAATATACTAATATTAAACTTTATTTGCAAAAATCGATGATTTGAGTAATGTATTCGAGATAAGGAGACCAGAAGACTCGTAGCACAGGTTTTACTTATTAATGGCTCCTGTCTTCCATCTTCAAACTTGTTGAATGTTATACTGTGTACATCTTGATTTTTGTGGGAGAAATAAAAATATGGCAATAGGCTCGCTCACTATTCCAGGGGAGTTAAACATAACTAGCAAAATGTGGGTATACTAATGGGTACACTTCTGCCTAACCTATCGGGGGTACACAAATACATAGCACAAACGCACATCACAAAGCATGCTAAACTTCAACATAAAAGTTTGTTTTGTTTGTAAACCTTCCTACTGAAAAGGCTTCACAGAGACTACCGGTCTTCGGAACCTTTTAATTTTTTTTTTCAATCATAGCGCAGGCAAATTGGCGGTGCGGGCAATGGACGGGAAGTGGACGGCACCGGCCCGCCACGTCCCGCCAGCCGCTGTCATCTCCGTTCCTATAATAACAGGTAACTTTGTTGCACAAAACCGGTGACCAAAACCGCTGCAGCTGTATTTGAAAGATGATTAAAGTGCTTTGAAATCGTGGTGTTTAATCTTGTTGTTAATCGGTGCATATGTTTTTATAACGGAACGATTATAGATTCGTTCTATCCGTCTGTCTGTCTGTCCGTCCGTATCGCACAATCTTGCTGGCACCACATATTGGAAATATTACAAAAGTCACGTGAAGTTACGAATAAAGCAAAAATAGGGGTGGCCCTTCACATGAAACTGAAGGTTAAAAAAAAATGTGTGCGAAGTGTCTATCGAGAGCTCTTAAAAAATAATATCGAGGTTCTCAAATAATAATTGTTTTAAATTAATGAGGTTTGATTGATGAGATATTTGATTACTACAGCCGTAAAAAAACCGGCCAAGTCGCAAGCCGGCTTACTCGCACACAGGGTCCCGTAGCCCCAAACAATGTAATAACAATATTTTAAACGGTCATTCATAAGTAAATTTACTAAAAATCAAAGTTACGGCTGCAGTTTGGTCAAAAGTTCCAATTCTCAAAACTAAATATCAAATCTTATTCAAACTAATTTTGTTGAAGGTTTTTTTCGTTTTACAAAACTAAGTTTTTTCAGAATTTTCCTCCTCTTATTTTAGAAAATACAGGGACACACATTTCACCACTTTGGAAGTGTCTCTCGCGCAAACTATTCAGTTTAGAAAAAAATTATATTAGAAACCTCAATATCATTTTTGAATACCTTATCCATAGATACCACCACATACGTACGAGTTGGATGAAAAAAAAAACAACTTTCAGTTCTATGTATGGGTAAAAATTATTGTTTTTTTTTATTTTTTTGTGAAAATCTTAATTCGGTTCACAGAATACATCTACTTACCAAGTTTCAACAGTATAAGTTCTTATAGTTTCAGAAAAAAGTGGCTGTGACATATGGACGCACAGACAGACAGACAGACAGGACGAATCTACATATTAGGGTTCGGTTTTTTGCCATTCGGATACGGAACCCTAAAAAGGAAAATTAAGATTAAAATTTGTTTGCTAGAACGTGAAAAGAACAGTCAACGAAAATTGGTTTCTATAAGATTTGATATTAAACTTTTGAGATTTCGTGAAACTGCAGCATATAAGTTTTTCTTTACATACCATGAACAACAAACATAGTTTTACTGATGAGTGTAAATTGACCTATGAAAGGGAAGTAAAAATATTGATATTTTATAGTTTGGTGCTTTGCTGGATTGTGGTTCTGGAGGTGAGCTAGGCAGCCGCTTCATGTAAAATAATGGTATTCAGTTGCACCCGGTTAGATTGGAAGCCTACCCCAACGTACTCGAGAAAAGCTCGGCAGGTGATGATGATTGTTTGGTGCTACGAAATCTTTTGTGTGCGAGTCTAACTCGCACTTACCGGTTCTTTTTACTTCGGTTGGATCGTCATTTACAAGTGACAATCATAATGTAGGTCAATCTATGACAATTAAGTATTATAAAAAGCTTTCATGGCGGTTTCAATTTCAAATAAATTGCAGTCAAAATTAATTTGGTATAAATAATTGAATTCGTGGCAAATTCGTTTTTATGATGATGGGAATTTCATGCCTTAATGCCTAATGTGCTCTGGTTTGTTTATAAATACACTATTGAGTGTATTTCAACCCATTAAACAATAGTAGAACAAATAATGTAGGAAGGTACGGCCTTTATGTTGTACCTAATATGTAAAAAACCGAAAATAGGCTTAACTTTACGTGTTCTTTGACGAATCCACAATAAGGAAGAAAGAAAGAAAAAAAACGTTTATTGGCACATTCCACACAATATTAAAAAAAAAACAATTTAAAATAAACTTAAAACTAAACAAGAAATACTGTGTGAGTCACGGCAGCGCCAAAAAGGGCCAGTTCAGCGAAATTCCAGCCAAATTACCTACATAAGTAAGGTAAGCTGCCTTATCTGGTGTTTTTCAATAGGTTAATTAATTGCAGTTCCGTCTGAACTTATCTAATTACGGCTCACAGCCAGCTGTAAGTTTATTTCCGCATGAACTCTCCAGCATCCACTAGTCTTTCGCCAATTACTCTGCTACTTACTTTGTGTCTGCCTTCTTTCCTGCTTATTTCACTTCGCCTTTGCTTGAGATAAGAGCAACGAGATCCGCTGTGAAACAAGTGCAAGGCGCCTTTCAAAAGACGCTACCTTTAAGCAGTTTTTTTAAATATCGCCTTTGAGAAAATCTTTAATACTGAGTATAATTTTTTTTAATTAACGGTTTCAGTTAGTAATAAAGGATTTTTCTAGCCGTCATTAGCAAGGTTTGTTTTCTTTTTGATCGCTGTTTGTAGGAGGAGTATCTAAGCGATGATATGGATGCCTGGATAAGTCAAAGGCATGAAGATTAAAAGCATTAACTCCAGCACAAACAAAATCTGAAAAGTCTGGCCTTCAACTGCACAAAAACTTATAGTACTTAGCTTCTACAAAGAATCTACATTTCGCGTCCTGAAAAATGCAAACTAACGAGCGAAGCAATAAAAATAATAAGTCGAAAGATGGCGGAATGATAGAACACATCGCATCTGCCAGTCGGCATTCCTTTTCGGAAAATGAGTTCGGATTAGTACTACTTCGCGAACACTGATTAAATCAAATATGTATTAGGTACCAAATAAAATTGCTGATTTATTTTCTTTTATTTTAATGGGTACTTTAATGAGATCCATTTTTTTGCCTTGTTTGTCGCACTTTTGGGCAAAGGCCTACCCATATCTTTCCAAGTACTCAAATAGGTATGAAATATGATTAATAAAAGAAAATCTCCACGTAATAAGTTTAAAATTGAAAAAGCAAATGAAACTATTTAAATATTCGATCACTAAAAGTTATCGACGATTACCTCATAGAATAAACTAAGGTACTTATGAAGAAAGCGTTCATATTATTACCAAAGTAGAACATTTTCCAATTTCCGCCGCATGAAATATTCTGAATACTCTTCGATGCTAGCACTGAAGGCGTACTTGAAACAGGAAATAAGTCGTCGGCTGTCTCGTACTACCCAATAAATTGTTGCCGTGCAATACTTACATGATTTATTTTATCATTGATTTCTCAAGTAAAAACCAGGAAAATATTTTTGATTAACATCATACAGGCAACTGTGATTTAAACATTCAAATACCTGTCTTTTAACATTTTACTTTTTCTGTACGTCGTAGTCATTCTCGAATCATAATTAAGGATATTTTTCTTAATTATGATTCGAGAATGACTTGGCATTGACAGAGAGCCAGCTCCTTCTGTAGAGGTACATACAAGGCGTAAACGAATCCTTTAAGAAACCGCATCAAGCATCAACATCAAAATAAGTAACTCTACACAATAACTATTGCTGGGAAATAACTTTTTATTTGGGGAGAAAAGTCACATTTTACGGTAAGTCGGACACAATGTAACGCACTTAAAATATTGTCATTAAATCTCTTTGAACTTTGAAACCATACGAACCATACCATACCATACTTCTAGTTACGCAGATATTCGGAATATCTGCATAACTAGAAGGTATGTTTTAAAAGCGGCTAAGTGCGAGTCGGACTCGCGCACGAAGGGTTCCGTACCATTTATAAAAATGAAATCAGTTTTTTGTAAGGGAGCTCTCTTTAATGTTTTTAGTATTTGTTGTCATAGCATCAACAGAAATACACAATCTGTAGAAATTTCGACTGGCTAACTATCGCAGTTCATGAGATACAGCCTGGTGACAGACGGACGGACGGACGGACAGCAAAGTCTCAGTAATAGGGTCCCGTTTGACCCTTTGGATATGGAACCCTAAAAAAATGATCGCAATGATGGGGAGAACAAGTGCGTTTCGGCTTCGTTAAGGGTAATCGCATTTTCCACATTTTTTTTTGTTATTCCATTCCAGTCAGTAAATAAATTGTTAATGATTAGCGCTCTCGGCGCCTCCTTCGCTATGTGAACGTTTTTCTTGTTATTTCTCTCGGGACACTCGAAACTATTAATCTTGTTTAATGTGAAAATGTTCTTCTACGTAATTTGCAAAGTCTTCTAATGCAACTTCGGAATTAATTGTAAAACTAGTCTGTAGCATAGCATTTGACTAATGCCAGGGAAGGAAACTTTTGTATCACAAAAAGGATTTGTTTTATCAAGATCAACAAGTACCTACGTAGGTATATATATGTGGTTATTTCAAATCGTATTTATAGTCCGGGGAATTTACGCCGAATTTTAGGCTAACTTTGCAATAATTAAAAACAGCGATTTTTTTCATTGAATGTGTAGGGTATGGACAGGAGAGTATATTAAGCTGTGTCCCGCGAAAAGTTCACCTCCGCGTATATGTTTTTTTTTAAGAAAACATCTAATATGTATTTAACTTGGTGGAAAAAAATATAAACAGGTATGTTTATTTGGAGTATTTGTAGAACAGATTGAGTACTGCAAGTAGGTCAGAAAATTAAACATTTTCATCCACGGAACATTCGTTTTTTAAAAAAAAACTTATAATTTTACTTCGTACTTAAGGCAAAAATATTAACAGGACAAAAATAGTGCTAAAATGATTTATATCACCATGTCTAACTATTATTATGAAAATTAAACAAATTCTGCTCCGGACTTCACAGAAAATCAAGAAAATCAAAAAATCTTAAATACTACTTACGGCAAAAATGTAACAGGATTTAAATTCATTTAATAATGAGAAATATATAAATCCAAACCTTAATCCCCCAAAATTAAACAAATTAGAGCGATAATTAATATTGTCAAAGTAAAAATTAAATTACGATGCACGGTGTCAGCGCTAAGCAGCGTGCGGCGTACGGCGTGTGCAAGTGTGCGTAAACAAGATAAGCGCTGCGTTCATTGTGTGCGAATGACTGTGGTGTAGTTTGAATCGGTGTTTTATTGAGTTACGCGATTGTACACCTTATTTCTATTTCGGAAAGATCAAATTCCTATGAAAGTGCTGCGCCAAATACAAGAATAAAGCTTGCAGACGTATTTTACGTAAACATGAATTGATTTTTTTTTCACGATTTTCTTTAAAGTGTTTAATTTTCGTGTATATAGGTTAGAAATAGCCTTTAGATGAAAGTTAAACTAAATTAAACCCTGTTACCTTTTTGCCTCAACCGCTATTGTAAAAAAACTGGTAATAATAACTACAATCCACCGTAATTTCCGTGGACGAAAATGTTTAATTCTGAAAAAATATATTACTGTCACCAATTCTTTACCTAAAGTAACTAAATTTGTCCTGTTAACTTTTTTTCCCATGTTTTTATTCACTAAAACGCGTTTTCGTCTTTTTCAGCTTGATCCGGTCTCGGAAAATGTTTAATTTTTTTTTAATAATTTGAAGAGCTATGGTCAAGTACACGATTCAAGAAAAACCGCTGTTTATATTTAATGCAGGGTTCAAATCTAAAAGCCCCGGACTATTAATCGAAGGTGTAAACGAATTATTCACGATGCCGTCAACTAAGCCTTCTATACATAAAACTAAGTAACTCAGCGATAAAATCATTGCTGAGTTGCCACTTCTTTTTGGGTGAAAAATGGACTCAATGTTAATTGTTGCACACCCAAAACATTGTGCTGATGGATGCATTGAATAGTACAGAGGTCATGGAGGTATTTAAAGTAAAAAACACGTCTGTAAGGTTCCCAAGTATAGTACAGAACAAAAAAAAAACCGACCATGTGTGAGTCGTACTCGCGTACAAAGGGTTCCGTACCATTTTTTTTTACAAAAACGAGAAAACATTTTTTTGTATGGGAGCCCCATTAAATATTTATTTTATTCTGTTTTTAGTATTTCTTGTTATAGCGGCAACAGAAATACAACATAGAAATACATAATCTGTAGAAATTTCAACTGGCTAACTATCACGGCTCATGAGATACAGCCTGGTGACAGACGAACGGACGGACAGAAGTCTCAGTAATAGGGTCCCGTTTGACCCTTTGGGTACGGAACCCTAACAAGTGCCTTTCGTCCTTTCGACTTCGTTTGTTGTGGGTCTATTTACACTCACCACAACAATTACTTTAATTATTGACGATAATTTATGCCACACAGTAACAGCAAGCATGTAAGCTAAACACAGTAAAGCCAAACAGCTCTCAATGTCCGTTCATTTTCCTCGTAAGGCTTAAAAACCTTTTTGTTGTATTAATAGATCGCGTGTATCACGCTTCGGGTACACACAACGACATAATTATTAAAACTAGGTAGGTAGTTAATAATCAGTCGAGCCTCAGTACCGCTTACTACTTTTAAAAGTAAGACTCCTTTAAAACACAATACTTGAACAAAACTAAATACATATGGAGTGCTAATTAATCGAGAGGCCCTCATCAGTAAAGTTGGTAGTCGACGTAAATCCATTTCATTTTGTAAAAAAAGAACAATTAATAAGATTGGCTGGACACGCCCCCTTATTCACAAACGCTCGGATACGATTCCGATTCGATAAGTTATATGTCTATCTTGTTTTGGCATTACGAAAGCGAGCGAGATAGTCATACGACTTTCCGAATCGAAATCGAATCCGAGCGTTTGTGCATACGGGGGAAGGTGTAAACCGACCCTTCACTAAGCCGTCAACCAAGCATTCTGCTGGCCTAGCATGACCTCTTAAAGCAGTATTGTTTTACTCTTATTTCAGTGAGGGAAAGAGACGGAGCTATACAGGATGTCTAGCGCCATCTCTTTCCCACACTGTAAAAGGAGTAAAACAATTATGTTTTAACACGTCATGGTAGGCCACCTGTTCGTCAAACAAAGTAACCCTACGCAAAAAATATTGCTGGAAAACGACTTACTTTTTTGGGGTGAAAATAGTTATTTGTTATACAAGAGTGCAAAGTTGCTTTTTAACCGCGTGTTCAATTTTGATGACCGAGCAAGCGAAGGACTCTAAAATTGAATCACGAGCGCAGCGAGTGATTCAAAATAAGAATCCTGATTGTAAGCGAGGGAATCAAAAGAGCACGAGGTGAAAAATCTTTGCACTCGAGTGCAACACGTAACTTTTCATTTCACCTCAGCGAGGAAATGACTAAATGCAAAAAAAACGTTTACAATCACAAGATAGGTACACTTTTATTTCAGTTTAGGTATTAATTACTACATTATGACAGGTAAGTATTACAGAATAATCTTTAAATTATAACAAAATAATATTACGGTATAATTAACAATGACGTGAAAAAATGCCGCGTAAAGAACCGCGTACAAAGCAAATTGAAATAAAATTATAAGTAAAAAAACCTTTTTAAAAAAAGCTTTTATTTAAATGCTCTAAAAAGGAGACAAATAAAATTTTCTTTTAATTTTTTAACTTTCAACTTATAACCTCATTATACACAATTTATATGATCATAAAAGCTTGTCGCGAGGTTTGCGTAAGTACCTATAAGTATTTAATTAAACTGAATTTAAAAAAAAACTTATACTTGGCAGATTGTTACTCAATTAAATAGGTACTAGTTTATTTATACAAGTACACCTCGCGACAAGCTTTTATGATCATATAAATTGTGTATAATGAGGTTATAAGTTGAAAGTTAAAAAATTAAAAGAAAATTTTATTTGTCTCCTTTTTAGAGCATTTAAATAAAAGCTTTTTTTAAAAAGGTTTTTTTACTTATAATTTTATTTTAACATTTTTAGTTTTGCCGTAATCTTTTCTGAACACATTATTATCTCAATCTCAACACTTTTTTCATATCCATGCTATTAACTGTTGAGGAGTTCCATCGTGAGGAGACGATCCTGGCTGAAGCATGCGTGCATGATACAAATCGTGATTATCCATCAAATAAGAACCCGTATGCAAAGTTTTGTGACCACGCTATAAGCCGTTGAAGAGTTCCCTCGCGAGAAGACGACTCCGGCTGCAGGTTGAGTTCATGATACAAATCAAGAATATCCATCAAATATGAACTCGTATGTAAAGTTTCGTGTCCACGCTATTAGCCGTTAAGGAGTTCCCTCGTGAGAAGACGATCCTGGCTGCAGGTTGATTTCATGATACAAATCGTAACTATCCATCAAAAATGAACTCGAATGCAAAGTTTCGTGTCCACGCTATTAACCTTTGAGGAGTTCCCCCGTGAGAAGACGATCCTCACTGCAGGTTGAGTTAATGATACAAATCGTGATTATCCATCAAATATGAACCCGTATGCAAAGAGTCGTGTCCACGCTATTAGCCGTTTAGCAGTTCCCTCGTGAGAAGACGATCCTCACTGCAGGTTGAGTTCATGATACAAATCGTGATTATCCATCAAATATGAACTCGTGTGCAAAGTTTCGTGTCCACGCTATTAACAGTTGAAGAGTTCCCTCGTGAGAAGACGATCCTGGCTGCAGGTTGAGTTCATGATACAAATCGTGACTATCCATCAAATATGAACCCGTGTGCAAAGATTCGTGTCCACGCTATTAGCCGTTTAGCAGTTCCCTCGTGAGAAGACGATCCTCACTGCAGGTTGAGTTCATGATACAAATCGTGATTATCCATCAAATATGAACTCGTGTGCAAAGTTTCGTGTCCACGCTATTAACCGTTGAGGAGTTTCCTCGTGAGAAGACGATCCTCACTGCAGGTTGAGTTCATGATACAAATCGTGATTATCCATCAAATATGAACTCGTATGCAAAGTTTCGTGTCCACGCTATTAGCTGTTGAGGAGTTCCCTCGGGAGAAGATGATCCTGGCTGCAGGTTGAGTTTACGATACAAATCGTGATTATCCATCAAATATGAACTCGTATGCAAAGTTTCGTGCCCACGCTATGAACCGTTGAGGAGTACCCTCATGAGAAGACGATCCTCACTGCAGGTTGAGTTCATGATACAAATCGTGATTATGCATCAAATATGAACTCGTATGCAAAGTTTCGTGCCCACGCTATGAACCGTTGAGGAGTACCCTCATGAGAAGACGATCCTCACTGCAGGTTGAGTTCATGATACAAATCGTGATTATGCATCAAATATGAACTCGTATGCAAAGTTTCGTGTCCACGCTATTAACCTTTGAGGAGTTCCCCCGTGAGAAGACGATCCTCACTGCAGGTTGAGTTAATGATACAAATCGTGACTATCCATCAAATATGAACCCGTATGCAAAGAGTCGTGTCCACGCTATTAGCCGTTTAGCAGTTCCCTCGTGAGAAGACGATCCTCACTGCAGGTTGAGTTCATGATACAAATCGTGATTATCCATCAAATATGAACTCGTGTGCAAAGTTTTGTGTCCACGCTATTAACCGTTGAGGAGTTCCCTCGTGAGAAGACGATCCTCACTGCAGGTTGAGTTCATGATACAAATCGTGATTATCCATCAAATATGAACTCGTATGCAAAGTTTCGTGTCCACGCTATTAGCCGTTGAGGAGTTCCCTCGTGAGAAGACGATCCTGGCTGCAGGTTGAGTTTATGATACAACAAATCGTGATTATCCATCAAATATGAACTCGTATGCAAAGTTTCGTGTCCACGCTATTAACCTTTGAGGAGTTCCCCCGTGAGAAGACGATCCTCACTGCAGGTTGAGTTAATGATACAAATCGTGATTATGCATCAAATATGAACTCTTATGCAAAGTTTCGTGTCCACGCTATTAGCCGTTGAGGAGTTCCCTTGTGAGGAGACGATCCTGGCTGCAGGATTAAGTTATGTCTGTCATAAGCATGTATTGTCTTCAGAACCAAAGGTGTGTGCAAAATTTCAGCTCAATCGGTCATCGGAAAGTGGTGCTAATTTAGCTTCCAAGATTTCACCGTAACAAACATACATACATACATACATACATACATACATACATTGCAAGTTAAATAAAAGCTTTTAAAAAGAACACCAAGAAGGTTCCGAGTCTGAGTTTTTAACAAATTAAAAAAAAGTTGTATGATATGTTCGGCACCATAGAGGTAGCAGTAAATAGGTTTAATGTTTTTTTTAATTCACAAACTTAGTGCACACGATGTTCTAAATTCAATTTACTTTATCCTCTAGAGAATAAAAACGGCTTTTCCACTCAGATATTGAAGATTAAAAATACTCTTTCCGAGATGGTGGGATGAAAATCACATAACTAAACTTTCAGAAAAATCGAACTAATACACATAATATGTAGTTAGGTATTTCGTAGGTAGGAGTTTCAAGGGAAACCAACTCGTATGCGACCAATCAAAGCTGGGAAGTAGAAGGGCTAATAATCAGAATTTTACTAAACAACATACCAAAAATAAGTTAAAAGGGTTTTAGCAAAGTCAACCTCTAAGGTGAATCTCATGAAAAATTTTTGTATGTGTAAGGTAGTTTCGAACTTAGTGAAACTACAATTCACTGTGATTGACGTTTATTGTAATGCAATTGCTAGTTCCACAATACATATATAAAACAATGCCAAATGCAGACAATCGCTCGCATTGTAACATTAAACAATATGCAGAAAGTCAACACGCTGTGTATTTTATTAATAAAAACCTTAATTCAAGCCAAGAAGCAACTTCGTAATAAACCCGTTTACATTTTCTTTTGTTTGTTTCAAAGCAAAGTAGTTCCACGTCTGGCGAGCACGTTTTCATTAATAAGAAAGAAGTGGCCCCATCATCAGAGCCTCAGTTTTTAATATAGCACAAGTTTCAGCACATCTTTCAGACTGCACGTAGATAAAAGAGGTGGCTTACGTTAAAGACCTTTTTGTGGTTGAATGTACGTCACGTTTAACCTTTATTATGTGAAATAAAAACCTCACCGCGGTCAAGGCTGAAATGGGAATACCGGTGTGTATATAATACGACGAGCTTATGTGTCAGATAATGGAAGAGCCTACGATTCCCATATTTCGTCAATCAATTCTGAAAATCTTTTTTGTATGGAGTATCTAATTATAGGGGTTCTTTTGAGTTATCGTAATGGAAATCAGGAATATTATTTTCATGCGTAGGCACCCTCGAAGAATCTTCATGACTCGATGAATTTTAATACATGGGTCTATCCACTGTAGTCTAGGTCGTTCGATGGTTATAGTTAAGATTTAAGTCGTCTATAAGTTTGGTATTGAAAAAAAAACCACCAAAACTGGAGACCATGTTCTGTATAAAAATAAGGTTAAGGCCCCGAAAACAGACAATATAATCAAAGCCACTGCATTTATAACTTCAAAAGCTCTTTAAGCTGTTGGCGGCATCATATATTTTTTTTATTTATGTAAGTACATATATGTAACTACTATGTATTACAACGATTAACAAACTAATAAATTAAATAACTAAAATAACAATAAACTATAAAAGGCCTTCAAAAAACTCCTCCTCAACGCCAGCAGAACGTCAGCTGGTAATGTGCCCAAGAGACTGGCAGCGTTGCCACTTTGTATGGCAATACTTAGCCTCTGGCCAAAGTAAAAGCCTATTGAAACTAATAGTTTCAATAAATCTAATCACATGACAAGAGAAAATTATTTAAATTGTATGGATTATGTAGGCTTACTTAAGGTCAAATATGAGTCAATGAAACGAAAAGTTCAATCTCCTTCCAGAGTTCAATGAATGTTTCTACAAACAGAATTAAATATACCTGAAAACAAATTCTTAAGATATTTCTTTCAGGTACACAGTACTTTGACATATCTAATATTAAAATCATGTCAACAATCTTTTGGCAATAAATAATCGCCTTCTCTAGACTGACCTCGCTGAGTCCTTGCGAGACTAAATTAAACCGTATGGATTTGGCCTCTGAGAAAATAGAAGCCCGAGATAAATATGGGGCAATAGAAAGTTCAATCTCCTCGCAGAGAACGTGTTCACTCGGGCTAGATTTATCTGAAAATTGCCCAGCGTTTACGAGATGAAGGAGAAAGATTGAATATTTTAAGATATTTTTTAGGTGCTTATCATGTCAGAGCGATAAATAAACAGATTAGAGCGATGCACTGGAGCGATGTAGTCGGTGAAGTTATGCAGAGGTAATCGACCCATAAGATTGGGACAACCTTGCGACTTTGCCGCCGCTCAGCCGGAGTGTGTCGACCTGACGGCGTCCGCCTCGGTCGTCCTCCCAACCCGACTAGTGTCACCAGCTACTAAGCTGTCTCCAGGACTCAAATAGAGCCTTTCTCGAAAATATTAGTTTTTAAACTGACATCGTTATTAACACTATCAATAAAACTGGAAACGAAATATTTACTTGCCATTTTTACTATTTGTTTCGAGTTTCCGATTTTTTTCTCTTTATTGTTTTTTGTTGTGCTTATTCGTTATACTTATGTCTTTTTCTTTACTAGCCCATATTGTCACTCTGCTGGGAAAATACCTCCCCCAAGATTTTCCAAAAACTCCAAAACTATTTTAAATGAGGTTTAAAAGGTAGGTAGTGTTATGCGCAGACATTTCAATCGATCGCCAGTAAAAATAATATTCAGAAAGACAAGTTCATCATGAACGCCTCTTCTATTTTTGCTCTTTTCATCCGACTACGGAAAAGACAAAAGGATCGAGACTGAGCGTGTTTTCTTATTTCATATTTTTTTTCCGTTCTTTTTCTCCTTTGTCGGGATTTCGTAACCTTTTGTTTTTATTTAAGGTACATGGTGGTTTATTTATTTCGGAAAAATCATAAATTAAAATTATTTGTACAAAAGAAGAACTGACTTGCGTCTTTGAATCATGTCAGCAATGTCTGTGTGTCTATAAATAAATTGTTTATATTAAATTTTTCCTGTCCTGTTTATGAAATGACTAGCTTATGGTCGTGGGTTTTCCCCGCGGAGTTTAATAACCAGCCCATGTGCTATTTTAGTTTATAAACTATCTGTGTGCCAAATTTCACACAAATCAATTCACAAGTTCTGGTGGAGTGAGTCACAAACATCCATTCATTCAAACTTTCTCATTTATAATAGTAAATAAAATATCATAATATTGTTAGTAGGTTACTTAATTATTGAGGTTATTAAATCATTTACCCCTATAATGTGTCCTAAAATTTGGTCATAATGTATGGTGTCAGTAGGCCGCCCGCCCATCGACGCAGGGCGGCAAGGGCGCGCGGTCCTCCAACCGCTGCAGCATCAAATCATTCACTATTCTCCCAGAATATCATTATTAAGCGCTGTGTTTTATTCACCAAATTATGCCTTCATTTTACTGAGTCGTTATAAGTACGGATAAATCATATTGCCTTAAATCTAACGATAAATGCTAGTTATCTGTGTAAGATTTGTTTTAAAAAAACTTGCCAAATAAAGATAATGTTTTAAAACTAGATAAGGGCAGATTTACCCTACCAGCTGCTCTGAAAAAAAAAACCGCTGAGAAAAAGTTTGAGGTCAGTCTCAAACAGTATTTTAAAGAAACCTGCCCATTTCATTACTTTTAATAAAGCTGTTGTTGTACTTTTAAGTACCTCGCTACTTTTTTTTTTTACGGATTGCAAATTATTATATGAACCGACGACTCTTTCGACCGACCCGTACTAAAAATATACCAATTTACCAATCAAAAAAGGGACATCGATTTTAAGGTCTGAAAAGCTGAATATATATGAATCTTTGATACGATAAAATGTATTAATGTTGATTGTACGAGTAATTTAAGACATTGTTTGTATTAGAGAGCACCTACAATGGAAACTATTCGTAACGACGAAAACTAAATTCGTGATTAAATGAGTTTTATTACATTAATAATAGAATACCCGAAAACTTGATGTGGGGTCGTTTTATCAAGAAAGATTTTCATTCACCAGGTTTTCTTCAAAATGATATAAATACGATCCATTGTAATAGAATCCTTGCTAAGCTCCAAAAACACAAATGTTCCGTATGTACCTCAGGGGGAGAGGGAAACCATAATGCAGAGGAAAACCCATGTTATATGTAAAACGGCAATTTAAATACTTTCTGAGCTCATGAGTAAGTGATGTGAACAAATTACGTAAATGTATGTTTAGAATTACGTGGGGGAGATTGAATCCTAGGGGACGATGCTACCGGTGGCGGCGGCGCTGTATGCTTATGGCCAATTGTTATTGATATACCATAGCCGTATTTATGGGTAAGTAGTCGTTCTTGTAAGTGGTTTTTGAAGGATTATTTACATTGAACATTGATGAACAGGTGACCTACCATGACGTCATAAGACATTCTTATTTTATTCCTTTCCTGTGTGAAAAAGAGATGGCGCTAGACATCCTGTATAACTTGCAGAAGGCCAGCTTTGATACATTGTATACAGCATTTTGTTTATAAATGTCAGCTGTCGCTGTATGGGGCATGGTATACTTCAAAACCTACTCGACCCCAATGCAAAAGCAGCTGTTTTTTAGGATTCCGTACCCAAAGGGTCAAACGGGACCCTATTACTGAGACTTCGCTGTCTGTCCGTCCGTCCGTCCGTTCGTCCGTCCGTCCGTCCGTCCGTCTGTCACCAGGCTGTATCTCATGAACCGTGATAGCTAGGCAGTTGAAATTTCTACAGATTATGTATTACTGTTGCTGCTATAACAACAAATACTAAAAACAGAATAAAATAAATATTTAAGGGGGGCTCCCATACAACGAAGTCATTTTTTTTCTCATTTTTATAAATAATGGTACGGAACCCTTCGTGCGCGAGTCCGACTCGCACTTGGCCGGTTTTTTTCTTTTTTTTGGGGTTTCAATGATAGTCACTCCCATGGAAAAAGTTGTTCAGTTTGATACAGCTTACCACGGTCTTAAATAATATGACCACACGTTATTGATAGATGCTTCAAAGTTCAAGTTATCAACTGAGCAATACGTTTAATACTTAGACTATACGTGGGACACTCAGAAAGTTTTGCGAAACTAAAAAAAATTGTTCTATACGTACATATATTTTTATTAAATCTTTTCAAAGTACTTTCCACCAGCCTCTATACAAAGATTCATGCGCCTAAACCAGTTTTCAAAACACTTTTTCCAGTCCGCCGCAGACACCTCGTTTACAGCCTGCTCGAACCCAGCCAGCGCATCTTCCGGCGACGAAAATTGTATCCCTTTGAGCTGATTTTTTATTTTTGGGAATAAAAAGAAGTCACACGGTGCTAGATCAGGGCTGTAAGGAGGGTGACCCAGGAGTTTGACTGGCGTGCTGTCCAGGAAGTCCCTCGTTTTGAGTGCGGTGTGCGCAGGTGCATTGTCGTGGTGGAGCAGTAGCCCGCGGAGCCCTGTGTTTGGTCGCTTGTTGCTTATAACAGAGAAAACTTCTGGCAAACATTTGGAAGTATACCATTCGGCATTAATGCTTCTTTGATCCCGTAAGGGAATTGATACCAAGTGGCCAGTCAAATTAAAAAAGCTAGCGATCAAAATCTTACCCCCGCTTCTAGATCGCTTCACTTTGGTAGGCGTTGGCTCATTTTGAAACACCCAAACAGTCGACTGGCGCTTGGTTTCTGGGTCGTATTGATAAATCCAGGACTCATCACCTGTAACGATGTCGTAAACACGCCGAGACGAGCCTGCTTCAAATTTGTTAAGCATATCACGGCACCATTCCACCCGGGCCTGCTTCTGAGCATCGGTGAGGTTGTGCGGCACCCAGCGTGATACTATCCTCCTCACGCGAAGATGGCTGTGTAGAATCTCGTGAACGCTTCCCGATCCAATCTTCAATATGTGTTGAATCTCCTGATATGTAATTCGCCTATTGTCTTGGATTAAATTTTTCACTGCTAGCACGTTTTCTTCGGTAACAGCCGTCAAAGGGCGACCGCTTCTTTCGTCATCCCCCAAAGTTGGTCGACCGCGCTTGAATTCGTTATACCAACGATACACGGTTGCCTTGGAAGGGCCTTCATCCATGAATGCCATTTGAAGTCTATCGTACGATTCATCCGGTTTCAGGCGACACTTGAAATCGTATAAAATCATAGCTCTAAAATGTTCCCGGCGCAGATCCATATTTCAGTGAGACACAATACTTTGAATTAACTCGCAAAAAATGTGGAGGGAAATTTTGAAATTGGAACTTACTTATTTTTACTTATAAATAATCATATTTTCGAAAAACATAATAACTGGCCAGTCTCCCATATATAAAAACTTTTTTTCGCAATACTTTCTGAGGGGCCTGGTATAATATTAGTTATTTTATTCAGTCACCTATGTACAAACATAGAATAAGTACAACAATAAAGATCAACTTAAATGAATGTTCAGTTCATCGACCTCTTTCATTTGTACGCACTGTGAACATTTCCTTGTGTTAGTTACGCGCACCCTTCCCTGTAGGGGTGAAAATACTACTAAAACAGAGACAATACTTTTTTTCGTTGCTTTGCGAGACGACTGATTCAGCCGAGGTGTACTAGCCGCGAGCCTTTGACAACTCATGAAAAATTCAAGTACAGACAACATCTACAGATATAATAAAAGAGTAAGGTATAGACTAAAGAGATCGGGGAAAACTACCTCGCTAAAAAAAGAATAGAATTTATTAAATGAATGATTATTCAATGAGAATTAGTCTTCTACTTCTTTTTCTTCTTTTCTAGTGTTCAGTGTCTATCTTCTACTGAGGTAGGATAGGGTATAGCGACCTGTAGTCTAATAAACAAATAATTCAAATGTAAGTGCTAAAGGCGGTCAGCTTTAAAATTTTAAAAACCCACGATAGAAAACAAACTGCAAAAAAAAAATTTTTTTTCATTCTTTTTAAACTTATATTCTTTTTTTTTAGCCTTGACTGTCCCAGTCCTGGGCATAGGTCTCCTCCCATTCCTTCCACTTTTGTCGTTGTTGCGCATCTTCTGGCTAATTAACGAAAAACAGGAAAGTTATATATTTTTTAAATCCCAAGCTTTTAGGGAGATGGGGCGGTGTGCCCCCTTGGCGATGCCCATGGTGACAAGTGACAAGATTTCAACCTTCAAACGGCTGAGCAGATTTTTTCGAAACATAGCTAAGAACACTCACGATTTAAACACCTTTCAAATGAAACCAATTTTATCAAAATCGGTTCAGCCGTTTAGGAGCTACGATGCCACAGACAGATACACAGATACACACGTCAAACTTATAACACCCCTCTTTTTTAGTCGGGGGTTAAAAACAACACGCTAACACTGGTTTTCTTAGTCATGAACTGAACTTATGAGCGTTTACACCTTACGATATTTCATACTAACTTTCAAGTCCTTATTTTCCGAAATGACGGAACCGATCATAATTAAACTTTATACGCATAAGCAGGATACATAGGTCTAAAAAGTTACTAAAAAATAGTGTTGCAGCTACGTAAATTTTACCGATTATATATAAGTTATCATTAAAACAAGTAAGAAAATTAAAATCAATATTTAAATTAATTTAAGAAAATTAAAATCAATATTTAAATTAATTTAAGAAAATTAAAATTAATATTTAAATCTTTAATTATCTTTTTTTTTTAAGATATTTTGAAAATGTTTTTAGAAACTTTTTAAATTCAAATTCGTTTAATAATTTTGTGAACATAGGGTAAAAAATAATAATTATACAGATGTTATAAATAAATGTTGGTCCATACTATGTCCCGCCAGAAGGTATACAAAATAGTCGTAGGTAATCGAAATGTCAATTAACAAAATAAAAATCAAAATAAAATTAAAAGGTAAGTAAATGTCACAATTCATTTCAAACACTAAAGTCTAATAATAATATATCAATAAATTAAGACGGCACATAAACAAGTATAAATTATTTAGTCACAATTTCTTATTTAGTAATACAGAGATGTAATTTACAATATAAATGTCAATAATATAATAATAATCATCCTTTTATCATAAGTAACAGGGAGCAACATTCTATCGACAGATTTTAAATTATACATATAAATATTACTTTAATTTGTCATGAAGATATTCATTGACAGAGTCGCTTTGTCATTTAATAATTTAAAAATCCCACGTTTAAACTTATTCATGTTGTTGCTTGATACAATTTGATTAGGTAATTTGTTTTAAAGTTTTAGACCCATTGCACATTGTAGAGAAATTTGGTTTTAGTGTATGTGCGCTTTTTTGAGCGCCGTTGACTTTCTACAGATTTAAATAATGACATGTGTTTGTGTCACAAAGATACAGGCTTCATAGACATAGAGTGATGGTACAGTCAGTATTTTCAAGTTTCGGAAATGTGGCTTTATAGACTTATATGCATTCTGCTTATGTGTATGAAGTTTCATTAAAATCGGTTCGGTCATATTGGAAAATAAGGACTTAAAAGTTAGTATGAAAGGCGTAAACGCTCTGAGTCGGAATAACCACGCCTACATTCCGCCATGTTTGTTTATAATTTTGACATATAAACGCCTAATTTTCATCTGTCAGATTTGAAGTACCGGAAAACTATTAATATCGTTATATTACCGGAATACTATATGATACCTTTAGCATTGATTAAAATTGAAATCGGGGAAAAAAGCAAATGAAATCATCGTTTCATAGCGGATAATGACAAAAAACTTTTCTTCTGTTATTCTTTTTCTTCGCAAATGTATTGAAAAACTTCGTTTGACTCACCATTTTCATTACATTTTTCTTGACTGCATAATACGATTCGAAAGAATTCCGCCGACGCCGCGATGAGAGTTTGCCCAATTGAAACGACTTATAAAATTTGAAGAAAAAAAAAAACAAATTTGTTCATATGCCACTTGCGCTATGCAGTTGGTGAAAGAACATTGTGTCTTAAAATATTTTGTTTGACGGACAGATTTTTGATAGGCGTTTGAAATCAAGAGTGTGTTTTTTTTTAAAGCTTTGTCCGACACTTGGAATTTCTCCTGTGTCGTGGGTGCGTTTACAAACATTTAAACTCACATACACATACAGCCGCAGCAACATCTTTTTAAATATATTTAAATGTAAGTATCCATTTTCCTAGGAGTTTTTTTTTAGGAGCTCGTGGCTAAATAATAACAGCCGCCCAGGTCGATCTTTAAGGTTAAGCCGTGCTTGCCGAGGTTGGTCTGTGGATGGGTGACCATAATTACATATCGATTTTCCTCCGTGCCTCGGAAAGCACGTTAAGCCGTTGGTCCCGGCTGTCATTTGTAGATCTTTGACAGTCGTTACGAGTAGTCAGAAGCTAAAAGTCTGACATCCAGTCTTACCAAGGGGTATTGTATTACCCAGGTACTGGGTTGTGGAGGTCAGATAGGCAGTCGCTTCATGTAAAATACTGGTACTCAGCTGCATCCGGTTAGATTGGAAGCCGACCCCAAGATAGTTTGGGAAAAGGCTAGGCAGATGATGAAGTATCCATTTTCCTTCTCTTCACTTTCTTTAATTGGAAATTAATTGTAACAAGTTACATTATGGATTCTGTATGGTGTCGGACGTAAAGAATAGCACCATCCCATATCTTCTTTGGATTCTTTATAGCAGCGTTCTTTGTGCTTTTGTAACAACCGTACTGCGATCGCCAACCCACCTGCCAAGCGTGGCGATTATGGCAAAGCCCCCCCTTCTGTCAAGGTGGCGACACTTAGGGGAGGCCTATGTTCAGCAGTGGACGTCTTTCGGCTGAAATGATGATGATGATGACATTATGGTGCGGTTCCACCGGTGTGCGATGCCACAGTGCCGCACAGTGTACGGCATGTTTCTTTCGGTGGGCCCGCCGCTCAAGTGAACATGAACAAAATGTTCGCGTGTTCACCGAAATTTTCGCGCACATTTAGTGTATGATAGTATATAGATAAGTGTACTTACATGTTGTCGAATAAATACTTAGGTATTGCTATGTCAATAAGTAAACCTATTCGTTTTCAGTACCAACATTTACTGCTTTTTAGGGTTCCGTACCCAAAGGGTCAAACGGGAACCTATTACTGAGACTTCGCTGTATCTCATGAACCGTGAGAGTTAGCCAGTTGAAATTTCTACAGATTATGTATCTCTGTTAATGCTATGACAAGAAATACTAAAAACAAAAAATTAAGGGGGGCTCCCATACAAACAAGTGATTTTTTTGCTCGATTTTATAAATAATGGTACGGAACCCTTCGTGCGCGAGTCCGACTCGCACTTGGCCGGTTTTTACTTTCTAATGAGTCTTCTGTTTTAACTAAAACTGAAAAATCAAGGATATGCATCTGCTACTAGACAACGATCAACCTATTAATATCATTATCTAAATACTTAATCAGTATAGTCGAATTCATACAATCTGCATACCCAAAAACTGTTACACAGAAGCTGACAATCCCTTAACAAACATCAATTTCATAATTTACTTACGTAAATGTTCACAAATTCTTACGTTGGGGAGTATGCGAGTATATTCCAATAAAAGTCGTGCAATCTCAGCGCCCCATACAGATAGCGTAGAAATATTGCCTTCATATCTGCTACGAGCAGAAACTTGCCGAAAAAATGTTGTTGATCCCCGTACATAATAAATTAATACATATTTCATCAACGTCAATATATATTCAGCTCTACTTTTATTACATTCGGCAAATAAAAGTGCGAAAGATGAAGCATTGTAAAATACAATGTCGAACATCCTACTGGCATTGCAGAATGTATGTACTCGTACATAGACGTCTAGTCTACATATGCTAACAAATATGTCTCGGTTCCATCACCGACTTTCCCAAATGTAATCAATGAGTAGGTACAGACTGTAAGAGAATTTCTATGTAAATTGTTTTACCAGACCGCGGATATGATTGGCGTCAAATTGACATTTCTGCTTTGGGTACAGATCGAATAAAGTTCTATCGTTCAGTCTCTGATTTGAGTATTTGAATAGAGACTAGTACATGTCTACAGGCTCCTTCGATGTAATGTGTTTAGTTTGAATTTAAACTGGAAATTTAAACCCAGTTACTATTTAAGCTATAATTATTTTGTTATCTGTGGTGGATGCATTGAATTTGTACAGTATACAATACATGTTATACTTTTTTCAATCTCCCACAGCTCTTGAGTAAGAATATTTTAGTCTAAATCAGAAGCGACGTGCCAAGTAGGGTGGCACGTCACGAATGGCTGCGATAAAGCGAATGCGGATCACATGAAGAGGACTCCTCACATGTGATCCGCATTTACACAATCGCTTATAGACGTCTAAAATAATTTGGAATGCACAGAAAATACTCAACATTATGAGTATCACGAATTTTACCATGAAACCGGCCATCCATACTTAGGTTTTGTCATTCTTCTGCGATAATGCCAATTTATTTGGGGTCGGCGCAGCTTGTCTTCTTCTTCCATACTTCTTTATTACTCGTTATCTCATCAGACACCTCCTTACTTGCTATATCATCCTTCACACAGTTCATCCATCGTTTCTTTGGTCTTATACATATTTAAACTCAAAACTTTCCTTACGACATTTTCTTCATTCTTTTGCATCACATGTCCATACCAAGCAAGACAACCGAATAACACACAAGTCTTCAGTCACCGGTGGCACTTTCGGACTTCTTCTTAAGTTCTCATATCTTATTTTATCCATTCGCGGACCACCTATCCAACATACTCAGGTTTATGTATCATTAATGCGAAAGCAACTGCTTGTCTGTTGGTGTTGGCTGAACTAATATCGTCAAATTTGGCACCCAGGCGGGTAGATCCGGATTAGGAGATGAGGTTTAGTACTTTTATGCCGATAGTACTTTGTGTGGCAATATTTATAAACTACCTTATACCCACGGGTTCACCTTGTTTCGGTAATTGTCCCACGGGACCGTACTACCGGGATAAAAACTATCCTTTCATCCATCTGGATAAAAGAATATACTTTCCATACCTACATACATCCTGACAAATTTTCGCATTTATAATATTAGCCGGATTGCATGCTAGCGAAGCCAAAAAATTACATGCGAAATCAAGTAGCAAACGATTCTGGAGTTCAAGCTGAAAGCTCTCGGGGTTTTGGATCTGGATCTGTGCTGGTCGGAGCGTAGACTTCATCAGTCGAGACCTTTCTAGCTTAATATTGATGTTCAATGTGCCTCTTACCATGCGGTGATCGCTCCCAGTTTTCACCGAATTGATCACAGAGACATCATTGAACATTTGCTTTTTGGTTGACATGATGAAGTCAATCTCATTTTTAGTTGCACCATCGGGGCTCTGCCAGGTCCACTTCCTGTGCTCACGCTTTCTGAAGAAGGAGTTCATCATATAGAGGCCCTCCTTCTCCATAAAACTAGCCAGTTGGTGTCCCCGGTGGTTCCGACATCCAAACCCAAATTGCCCCACCTGCAGCTCATCTCCGTCTCGCTTGCCCAGTTTCGCGTTGAAGTCCCCCATGACAACGGTAAAGTGAGTTTTGGAACCATGCATGGCTTTGGAGATATCCTCATACATGGTTTCCACTTCGTCGTCGGGGTGTGCCGAGGTCGGGGCGTAGACCTGTATGACCTTCAGCGAATATCTTGAGGATATTCTGAGTATCAGGTACGCCACCCTGGTCGACACACTCTCGATCTTCACCACGTTATTCACAAGGGACTTGTGGACGATAAACCCAACACCACCCTGGGACTGCCGGTCACCCTCTCGGAAATAGAGTAGGTTGCCGGATTTCAGGATCATCGTGTCCTCCCCCTCTCTTCGGACTTCAGATAATCCTACAATACTCCATCGCAACCTGCTCAATTCCTCCTCGAGTTCCGTTATCTTCTCGTCGGTCCGGAGTGTCCGCGTGTTATATGTTGCCAGGTCAAGTCGTCGGTATAGGCAGCCGGATCCCTTCCGGAGATTCTTCGCACCCCTTGCCACGCCGTAACCTCGACCGCTACCATAGTCGAGGGTAGACGGGCTGCCGGGTACTAGGGGCCATTTCTGTTTTGCGCTCATAGGGGGGGTTTTGCCATAATCGCCACGCTTGGCAGACGGGTTGGCGATCGCAGTATGGTTGTTGCAAAAAGCACAGAAAACGCTGCTGCCCATTCTCTGGCAAGTCCCTTAGTCGCCTCTTACGACACCCACGGGAAGATATGGGATGGTGCTATTCTTAACGTCCGACACCATACAGAACAGGCCCTCGGCCGGTTCTAATTGAAAATAAATCTCATTAGTTGAGAGGCTGGCAGAAGCGCAGTTTATATTTACTTGCTCTCGTTTAATATCCCGGAGATTTCGTCTGATTTCATATTTCACAATTTGATTGTTATTTCATTTGATAAGATGGGTATTTTTGTAAGTTGTTGCTAAGATCCTTAAACCATAGCGGTGATGGGTGTTTCACAACATTTTTCTAAATATGTAAACGTTACTGTAAAATTCCGAATAATAGTAATTTTGGGTTTTACCGGTTTCGGAAGAAGAATTTACCAGAGGTTCGGTTGAGATTTCACCAACGACCTAAAACAGAATAACATTTAACTTTGCGCAATATTAAAACAAATCCTTAGTTAACAATACTCGAAACGTGCGGAAAGATTCTATCAAAATAGAACACACATGATACACACTCATTGGAAAAATATCTGATCAATAAAATACATAAGTACCTACTGGACGCGATCCAGTAACGTTCTTAGAAACTATATGTATAAATAACACAAGATACGTAGCACAACGCCAATAGAGAAATAAAACGATTTTGTAGTTCAACCGTACTGTTGGACTTGGTCTAGTGGTCTCAAGAGCTATTGCTGAGCATGAAGTCCTGAGATCGATTCCAAGGCCGGCCAAAGTGTTCATGTATTTATCCCTTTTTATCAGGTTAGTGTTTAATTTATTAAATTTTTATTTATTTTATTTACTTATTTATCTTACACACACTATATTTACAGGATAACCCCAATACAATAGTGGTTTGCAAACATACACCACATAAATTGAAAAATAAACTTACAGCTAATACTTAAAAATCTATCTAAAAATATGAAATCAGACATAACACAGAATATTAATACGAGTATTTAAATCTAACTAACATAGTTCAACAAAACTTTTGCGAATTCACTCAGATTGCACGAAAATATGTCAAGTGTCTCATGCACTTCTTACACTTCACTTGCACTTCTTTACTTTGGACTTCTTTATTATACTAGCTGTCCCACGCAACTTCGTCTGCGTCACATTTTCCCCGTTTTCGCAATATTTTTCATTGCTGCTCCGCTCCTATACAGCGCCATCTATTGAATACTTACTCAATCCAGTCAACGATACCGCCATCTGTTAGAATCGTTTGGATCTAACAAATAATTGTGACTTAATTTGCAATAAAATAATATTGCGACTATAAATTGAGATGTAAGCTATCCTATCTTTCAATTCGGATCGAACTGCATACAGTGTGCAAATTTGATTAAAATCGGTTAGGTAGATTAGGAGTCTATCCCGGACAAACAACGTGACGCGTAATTTATATATAATATAGATTAATTATCCTCCTCCTCAAGTCGTGCTCCTCATTACTGAGGGTCGTGTTCCACCCTAGCACACATCTTTTCCTTGACGATGTTTCACCATCTCCGTCTATTCTTGGCCAAGTCAAGCGCAACATGGACTTTCGTGTCAAGAGCAGAGCTTATCTGGTCGGACCATCGCAAAGGGCTGCGACCTCTTGGTCGTTTACCATCCACCTTGCCGGTAACCATCAGTTGTTCTAGGTTATTGCCATCTTTTCTTGCTATATGACCGAAAAATTGCAAAACTCTGCGGAGACAGGTCGTAGAGAGCCTGGTCTTTATTTTGATCTCGCGTAGGATGGAGTCATTGGTGCGGAATGCAGTCCAGGGTATCCGAAGCAACTTCCTCCAGCACCACATTTCGAAGGCGTCTATACGAGCTCGGTCAGCTTTTCTCAAGGTCCACGTTTCAGCTCCGTAACCGCAAATTGAAAAGACCAGCGTGTTGACCAATTTCACTTTGGTATTCCGCGAAATGTTGCGATCTCTCCATATTTTTTGGAGCTGAGACATAGCATTCTTGGCCATGCCTATGCGTCTACGGATTTTTCCTTTTCGCATGACCCTGTGTTGGATATGTTAGAGCCCAGGTAAATGAAGTCATCGACCGTTTCAAGATTAAGAGCGCCAGTAAGCTCTAATTTATGTACTCGGTCCACCACCATTAATTTGGTCTTTGCGTGGTTGATTTGTAAGCCCAGTTCCCTGCTGATACGTTCCATCCTTCCAAGGAGTTCTACCATTTCAGAGTCTGAGGCTGCTAGGACAGTAGTGTCATCAGCGTAGCGGAGATTTGTTAATTTTGTTCCCCCTATCGACACACCACCTTCCC
Source organism: Cerastis rubricosa (assembly GCA_949152445.1). Lineage (NCBI taxonomy): Eukaryota > Metazoa > Arthropoda > Insecta > Lepidoptera > Noctuidae > Cerastis > Cerastis rubricosa. The sequence goes on along the minus strand of OX424525.1, from coordinate 13,618,725 downwards.
AGTTTTCACAGGTACGTCTGATAATATATTCCCCATATGCATTAAAAAGGATGGGAGATAAAATGCAGCCTTGCCTTACGCCTTTTCCGAAATTGAAGGGGTTCGAGTTTGTTTGGTCCACCTTCACTATGCCTTTATTTTGAGAATAAAGACCTTGAAAAGCTCCAAAAGTATCTTCCACAGGCTTTACCAGACTACGCAATCGAAGGCTTTACTGTAGTCTATGAAGCACATAATGAGAGGTGTGTTAAACTCGTATGACTTCTCTATCAAGTGGCGGACGTTAAGGATCTGCTCGGGAGTTCCCCTACCTTTTACGAAACCAGCCTGTTCTTGAGGCATCTGCCAGTGTAGAGAGTGTCGGATTCTGTTATTTATAATATGTAGCAGTACCTTGCTGGCATGAGATATTAGAGCCAGGGTGCGATAGTTGTCACATTTCGAAGTGGAGCCTTTCTTATGTAATGGCAGGATGATTGATTTTGTCCAGTCGCTTGGCCACTCACCAGTACGCCATACCTCACTACAAATTTTGTGTAGGGCATCTATGCCCGCCAGTCCGGAAGCTTTCAACAACTCTGCTGTGATCTGGTCTGGCCCCGGTGCTTTTTTGGTCTTAAGTGAGGCTATGGCCGCTTCAACTTCCGAATACATTATAAAAGGTTCTTGTGAAGTCCTATTCCACTCATTGAATGGAGCATTGCCTGTCGCATTAGGATTTCTGTATAGTTCTTCACAGTATTTCCGCCACCTTTCTGAGATTACGCTCAGATCTTGGAGTGGGGTGCCATCTTCGTCTTCGATTACCCATGTTTTGGGCTTGAATTGGTTGGTTAGAAGTCGCACTTTCTTGAAAAGGTCAGCACTTTGGATTTTGGTCGCATGTGCTTCAATTTCTTGGCAGATGAGGTCCACGAAGTTGTTTTTATCACGACGACATTTTAACTGAATGAGGTGGCTGAGCTCCGAGTATTTGTCTCTTTCCTCTTGGCTTAACAATCCATGGGCTTTAAGGTTTTTCCTGCACTCAATAATTTGCCAGGTATCCGCTGAGATCCACGACTGCTTGCAGATGTTCGGTTCGGATGTGTGGTTTGTTCTTCTCCAAACAAACCCTCCTCCTTTCTTATCCGGGCTTGGGACCGGCAAGGGCGGAGTTAAGATTAAGTATATCTTGGTTAAAATACATGGGATATCGGGCGAAATGTGGGAGTACTAAAAGGTACATCTGCCTTTGGAGAAAGAGAGACCTGTTTGTTATGTTACTAAGTACCTACCAATTTCTGTGTGCGAAAAATAAGGGTCATACATAAATGAGCGCTGATAGTAACGGTTTGAAACAAAGGCCCGAGCACTGTTTGCCCTGACTCAGATACCCCGGTGTCGGAACGGTATGAAATGGGGCCGAGCGAAAAACTATGCTCGCACTTTTTATTTCAGCAAAAAGCCACTCTTTATTAAAATAATCAATTACATACATTTTTATGATAATAGCAAATCCAACAGTATTGTTTTTAACCTAATGGGCGTAAAGATTTTACAATTTAATGTAATATTACTATCAATAATATTAGCAAGAATCAATTTATAACGCTCAAACCCATAATGTTACAAGCATTTTATTCCGCTTCATACATACTTAGTTTTAGTTATTAACCTCGTGCTAATTTTCAGACTATTAATACCTTTAATTTTATACCTACTTAATACTTTGTTAAGCATATTTGAAACGCTGCAATATTTTTTCTCACCGTGGCTGCTTTAACTGTAACGTGTATGAAAGTTAGGATCTTTTAAGTTGCAGGTCTTCTGAAATAAATCTGGATCTAAAAGGATGTATTTAAATTTCGATCTGTTAAAAGTATAATAATAGTTTCCGCTAAAACGTATGTTAGAAAGAATCCCTATTAGTCAAAATGGTACCAGAGACAACTCTGAACACGGACAAGTTGCTGATAAAAGTCGTATATGATCAGTATTGCCAGTGCACTGCATATATGCACACTCATGGAATATGAAATGAAATATGAAATATCGGGAACTCCTAGCAAATAATAAACATGGTAAATATCCCGTTACAAGTGTTATAGATACTCATGGAATACTTAAATCTGAAAATAGTCTGAACCGTTATTATGAGACGCAATAAAGAATTGAGAATTGAGACTTTGGTCTACCGCTTTGCAGGAAATAAAATGGATTGCTTTACATACGATACACCTACGTAAATCAGCAATCAAATGAATGTCATATTTATATTCAGAACGTGTATGGAAATTAGTCCGCTCCAGTTTGCCTGATACTTTACTAATACTAGATACTGAGGCCTCGCCTGCATTTTGTTTGGATCGGATTGATGTTCCTAGCTTATCTGAAGGGAATCCCGCGCGGCGCAAATGCCAAACGAATTTGGATATAACTTCCAGCATCCAACGTCTAGCAGCATCCAGATGTGGAAAATAAAAAACAAATATATGTAGCCTACTTTTCACACATAATAAAACAATGAGCAAAAAATATTCTACCTTTCGACACCGGTGCAAAAATATACAGAAAACATATTGCGTGTACATACCTCCGTCCATAACTCGAAGGTAGTCGGCCGATCCATATTAATATTTAACGTGGATAGGGAACCCCTCCCAACGAGGCATTAATGTCAGGATAGCGTGAGAACCATCACCTGCTGGAAAACTGGGTAAATGCGTGAAATACCACTTCTTGGTTATACTTTTGAGTTGTATGTAATTATTTCAGTTGCGAGTGTTGCAACTGTAATTGCATAACTAATCGCTATTGAAGCCAAAGTTTTATTAAACATTAGAAGTAAGAAGTTTTGTAAGCCTATAGTACGCAAATACCTACATCGACTTCCAAAAGCATGGAAAGACCAGCAAATAACGAGGTAATACGATAACTTTCTTTTTTTGAAACTTCGAGATCATTAAAAACTACATCTGCATCTATCTACTTACGAGTTGGTTCGAGTCGAGTTTCAGCGTCACAACATTCAGTTCAATTTTTCATTTCAGTGCAGATAAACAAACGGCAGCGAGCGCCGGCCACCTGCCTGACGAGTTTTTCACTATATTGTATTATCAACTAGCGACCTCCCCAGCTCCCCCTAGGTTTTACGACTTGACAAATATAATTTACTTGTTTTGCCTTGGTTTATAGTGAAAAGTATAAGTACTCGTAACTCTCCGTCATCAAAATTAGATTGAATTAGGGCCGCAGCCAGGAATTCGTTGCGAGGCGGGTTCCCAGCTTCATGAAAATACCTTATACCTACTCCACAACGTGTTAGGTTTTCGTTTCGGGTCGTTGGCGATTTATATATGGAGTAACTTTGTAAAAGTCAGGATTCAAGAGTGAGCGGAGCGAGCTCGAAAATTTTACAGTTTAGCACCCAACTATAATACATAAATAGTGGCAAAGTAATCGTTAATGAAAAGCAGAAATTTATTTCCAGGTACAAAGTACAAACTTTATTCCTAGTTTTAGTTCAAATAAAAATTCTTAGGGTTTGATATTGAGGTAAGTAGAAATAAATCAAATACCTTCCGACTTATAAAACTTTCAATTGACGATGGCTTCAATTCGAAACCCGGGCTGAGTTTTTATTAAGTTGAACTTGTTGAATCGACAATACCATCCTCGGAGCTAGGGGCTTACTGAAACCTACTGCGTAAAAAAACCTGCCAAGACCGAGGCGGGTTCGCACATTTAGGGCTCCGCACCAAACTAAACTGAGTCTACAGAATGTTTGTCGGTTACTATCTTTAGCCTATCAAGTGTTCCTTTGCCGGCCAAAATCAGGCTGTAGCATATCTTCCTTCGTCCAATGAGTGATCTTTGCCCACATCTCCGAGTGAATTTGTGTTACGTGGCCAGCCCATTCCCACTTCAGTTTGGATATTTTTGTCAAAGATCACCTATTTTAGTTAGACCCGCCTTTTTTTTAGCCTGTACTGTCCCACTGCTGGGCAAAGGCCTCCCCCGATTACGAGTCCTCAAAAAAAGCATTTTAAAATGATCCCTAAATGTATGCATTTAATTATTATTAAATTTTAGCGTTCCGTACCCAAAGGGTCAAACGGGACCCTATTACTGAGACTTCGCTGTCCGACCGTACGTCTGTCACCAGGCTGTATCTCATGAACCGTGTTAGTTAGATAGTTGAAATGTCTACAGATTATGTATTTCTGTTGCCGCTATGACAACAAATACTAAAAACAGAATAAAATAAATATTTAAGGGGGGCTCCCATACAAAAAAAGTGTTTTTTAGGGTTCCGTACCCAAAGGGTCAAACGGGACCCTATTACTGAGACTTCCCTGTCCGTCCGAAAAAAATATTTAAGGGGGGCTCCCATACAAAAAAGTTTTTTTTTTTCGTTTTTAAAAATAATGGTACGGAACCCTTCGTGCGCGAGTCCGACTCGCACTTGGCCGGTTTTTTTTTTATAAATAATGGTACGGAACCCTTTGTGCACGAGTCCGACTCGCACTTGGCTGTTTTTTTTTTCTTATGATCCAAAACAATGAAATTGATTGACGATCTGTGTCGTGCATTATCTTGACCATCAAATTCCATAGACCTCGTGTTATCATACCTTTTTGACAGACGGGCAAGAAAGTCATAATATAGGTAAAGGTTCCATTTTCCAGCGGAACCCTAATATAGGTACCTACTTACGGTTTAAAATATCGCAGGCCACTAATTGGCGACCACGGATGGAAGACCTGTGAAGTAATCTCATTAGGTAGTATTCTTATGAAAAATGTAAGTAGTCTAGGTACCTAATTCTGTATTCGGTCAAATGAGACAGATTTAGGTCGCATCCCCTTTTTACCTAATTTTCCCGTTGAACTTGATGGATTGCAGAGTTTTCTTAATTGATATATAAAATATGTACCTAATATTAATATGTACCTACTTTACTGATTTCATCATCATTTCAGCCGAAAGACGTCCACTGCTGGACATAGGCCTCCCCCAACGCCACATTGACATACGGGGGGTTTTGCCATAATCGCCACGCTTGGCAGGCGGGTTGGCGATCGCAGTACGGTTGTTACAAAAGCACAGAGAACGCTGCTGCCCATCCTCTGGCAGGTCCTTTAGTCGCCTCTTACGACACCCACGGGGAGATATGGGATGGTGCTATTCTTTACTTCCGACACCATACAGAATTACTGATTTCATGATTCATGGAGAATATTGTGGTCGATTTTAACAATTCAAATCATAACTGCATTAATTAGTCTCCTTTACAAAAGAAACTTCTAATTCTTGAACTAGGTAGGTAAATGTTGTTTAGTTGACTAGCGTTAATCTGCATTTACATGCACTAAGTAAGATTTTTTAAATGGTGTTAGGTATTAGTCTGTTTACAATCAGCGTGGAGGGTCGGGAGAGAAATCTTATTAAAGGCAAATAGGAAGTGAAGCGGGCGCGACGGCGCGACGATGGTAACGAAGTCACAACTACTAGTATTACCACCCTCTGAAAAATTGTTGAAGCGATAACTTTATCCTGTCTGGATTATTCAGTGTTTGGTGCATCGTTTGCCGAAAGGATCATCTGCTATCTCTGCAGCCCCAAGAACTCACCCTTGGCCCTTTTAATATTTGTTTTGAAATATTGCATGATTCGACATTTAAACACGAAGTTCAGTTTTAAGTTTATTTTTACTGTTTTAAAAATGTTTGTGATGTTAGATGTTATCTGCAACGAATATTGAATTCGATAGAACTAGAAAACAGTAGGTAGACATTAACATATCTATACATCTGCTACACATACAAATAAGTAAAATTGAAGTGTCTGTTTTTAATATTAAAATGACCGCTTTTTACTACATGCATATGAATGTATATACAGTACATATACCAATTTTTATTTTTTGTCTGACAGTTATTTTGTTCCGGCTAATCTCTGGAACGGCTGGACCGATTTTGTCGAGACTTTCACTGGCACATAGCTGATGTAATAAGGAGTAACTTAGGTTACTAAAATTGTTATAAAAAACCTAATTAAATTTGGCGGCTACATTAATATCCTTAAAAAAAATCGTAGGTCCAAAGATAGATTATTGGGGCTGAAGGGACAGCAAATGACCCACATGTTTCAGCCCGTTCAATTTGGCAAACGATGCACCAATCACCTTTTATTAGTTGCACTAGCTTTTGATCGTGACTTTGCATTATCGGATGGCAAAACAGTTCTGGGATAACAGCCCTAAGCTTGGTCTAGCTGTATGACGATTTTGAAATCTTTGAAAGGTAACAGACAGACAGAGTTACTTTCGCGGTTGAAGAAACCAAGGATTTGTTTTGACTATAATTGTGCCGATCGGCTTTTTCTAAAACGTTTTGGATGTCCGGCCGTGCCAAACGATGCCGAACTAATGTTCGGATCGGCATAAAGTGCCTCTTAGAACCAGGGTTTATTAAACAACACAAATAATGCTCTATTCCCAACTCACTATTTATTTTTAGGTATTCGTAAACGTAATTTGCTGACTTCAAAAAATAGATGAACCGTCTGGTAGAATATTAGTTCTGCTAATGCAAATTTTAGCAAACTGTCAGCAGAATACAATACATTATAATTTTCGGACAAAACCATAGCCAAGTAAAATTACTTGTATCTCTTCATTATTATATGCAAACATAGCTCCTACCCGTGACTTTTCCGGCGTGAATAACACATTCAATGGCACTTGGCAATATTGTAGCTTTCCATTAAGTAGAGAAAGAATTCCTCCTACGTCCAAACTTACAAAAAGTACGTCTTTATAATAGCAGTATAGAAGTATAGTCAGAACTCATACCACACTAGTAGCTTATACAAAGTGTTGTTTTGCAACCTCGTCAAATTCTAGGAGGTAACTATGCTAATGATTCTCGACCCGAATCAATAATAAAATGAGTAGGTAATTTTCTTTTTTTTGTTTATTTACTGAAATCGGTAACTGTGAACCACCCGTGTTTTAAACACGGGCCGTCTGATCCCCGCCTTATAACGTCGGTTACACACAAACAAAAAACCTCAAACGTTTTTTCGATAATTTTATAAGCCCTAAACCACGTTAAGGGGGTTATTCTGAAATATTGACAAATTTAAACAATAAAAAAACGCAGTGTTTTTTAATAATTTACTAGGTACCGTAATTTATATTGATTATTTATGTCTTTTGTGACAACATCCTGAATTTTGACGAGGATGCAAAACAACACCTTGTATATGTTTCCATTAATCAGCATCGCGAGCATCCCGATCTCATTGTGTGTGCAGACTTCATCTGTTCGGGAAGTATGTTATACATTACAATTCAATTTTCTCAAAGCATGTACCTACGTAGCAAAAAGTAATCTAATATATATGAGATTATTACTTTTTTACAATATATGAGAGGTAACAAAGGCCCGACAGCTAGCCGCGGTGCTATTGTGGCAGAGAGGCAGACAGACTGCACTCCCGTAGTCTCGTACTGTCTGCCCTTGAGACGCTCATATGACAACGAAGTTTCATAAACTTCACATTGGTCTTGGGTCAACGCAGAATGTCCGATTTGAAGATCTGACAGGTTTGTGTAATATTAAATGGCTAGGTATACTTATTAGCTAGCTTCTCTAATAGCCACAATCATACCTAATAAGTACTCTCAGGAATCGTTGAGCCATCGAAACCATTAACTTCGTGAAATGACCAAAAATCTCTCGCAGCTTCGTTCACATAATTTTCACACTTAGATGTGCCGTTTGTCTGTATAAAAGTGTAATACATAGGTCTCCAGTCACTCACGCCGCCACTACGACAAAAAGCTAATATTTTCAATTGTAAAGTAATGCACAAACCGTACGTGTTGATAAATAAAATTTTTGTTTATGTGGTTATTTTGGGCGCACGCCATTTATGAATGAAGGGAGGCCGATAAGTCTGGTCGGTTGCTTGGCAACGCGTCCCTCTTCGAGTCTCCGGTTGACCCTGAGGTCGCGTACATCCCTATACATGTAGGTATTCCCCTGTGCCAACATGTTACCAATTTTTTCTGCAAGAAAAACTGAACTTTGTTTGAAATGTTTCTTTTCGAGTTTTTTTTTACATTCATAAATCGGTATTTCTCAAACTGAATCGTATATCGTTATAGCTAGTCGTAGGTATTATTTATGGCTTCAAAACTTACCTGTATTCCGATTGATTGGCTGTTTACAGAAGATAGGAAATAGAAATATTATATAATTATTATTTTTTTTTGTTTAATATTCTTAAAAGTGTGCACGCTCGTTTAAAATCCTTAGTTTTACACTAAATAAAACAAAGAATCTATTTTATTTTACGCTTTGTAAACACTTAGCGCTTAGCGCCATCTATTTGCAACATAAACAACTAAGAACACAAACAGGCACCGAAAGCCAACTAGTTTTAAAATAAATCCTAAAGATGTCACTATCGGACGGATGTTTTTAGTTTGTTAATGTTATTTTCACACTATGTTTTTGCATTATTACACTGATATATACGTATTTGTTTCAGTACCAATACATGTTTTCATAAGTGAACTCTTTATTTTTAGATCGCCCAACGATTTTGCAAATAGTTCTTCGATGTAAGCATAGATGGCGCTATAATAAAATAATTGACGGAAAACGGATTTACTTCTCTGTCGACGTATTTGGAATACCTACTGTTTTATTGAACACATTTTAAGAACTGACAGCTTTATTATCAGGTTAGCAATAGTTAAATAGTAATTAAAGTTAATTAAATCTATCTATTGAACATGATCGCAAAATTTGCAGTCACATGTATGTGACGAGGTGGCCGAGTGGTTAAGGCGTTGGACTGCTAATCCAATGTGCTCTGCACGCGTGGGTTCGAATCCCATCCTCGTCGGATCGTTTTTGTTTCTTTTTGCAGAAAATATTGTACAGCTTGATTTAAAAAAAATGTTTTACGTTTGTAAATAGTTAAATATCGTCACCACCATTTGTGTGAGTTCGAAGCAGTATAAAAATGGATCCGACTCTAATCAGCTGTTATCTTTGTAATCTATAGCAAAAACTGATATCAGCATCGTATGGCTATCATTTGTTACGACCTGTTTTCACTTATCTTATCATTATACCTGGCACCCTTTATTTTACTCAAGTTGGCTAGTGTTGGGCGCGCCGGCAAGGTTTTAATAACACTGTATTTGAGTGAAATTAATTAGAGTGTGTTCAGTTTACAGTTTTTGGAATATTATGTGATTTGTTCACATATTGTTTTGTTACGTGTTTAGTGTTTTGAAGGAAGACTAACAATTTTAACGGTTATTTGACTCGAATGTAAGTGCTTTATCTATATATGTATTCAGTAGGTATTATGAACTTGTTTCTGAACGATTGATTAAATTAGGTCAGAATAATAATAATGAAGCTTCCAGTCTTTTGAAGGTGGAGCCTATGATCTGTCCCTTGATGGCACTATACAGTGATGATGGTGTAAGGCGTCTATCACACCTCACCGCGCACCGTCGCGTAACAAGGGGCTGCAGACAAAACGATGACAACGCGTCGGGGACCAGTGCACGGGGTGTAACGAGTGTTAAAATCTGCGGCCCCGCGCTACGCGACGGAGCGCGGTACAATGATACAGTGGGAAAATCGCCTTAGCTACCTCTTTAGAGCCTGTCCCATTGTCCAGTTCAATCCTAGTTACCAAAAAGACTCAGGACCGATTCCACCATTGAAATTAATCGTTATCAACCCTTCTAAACTGCGTTAAAGAGCTGTCAGTGTACTTAGTGTATAATATTCCGTAACAATGATGACACAGACACTCAGACAACGGTCTTTTTTTGCTTCATACTAGCAGTTTACGAAGAATAAGGCGATATTGACGATGCTTTGTTAGGAACGCGGTTAAAAAAAGACCTTTATCCATAACCTCGTGGCCGGTTTCGCTTTTAGCAGCAGTACCAAAGAAAGAAATGAATATTATTTATTGCCCAAGTAACTTAAATGCTCTAATATTCGAATATTATCAAAAAAGTGTTTTGCTTGCGATTATTTAGTTAGGTTAGGTATCCATCATGTTTTTTTTATTAAGATCTGTCTGCTCTTGACCTCGATCTCTCGTGATGGAGAGTGATGGATGAAGTCTACGATAGAAGGTACATTCAGTCTATTCACACTTACTTCGAAGGTTGACAGGTTACCTTAGGTTACCTTCAGCCTGCGATCGATCGATAAGATCGTGATAACATTATGAGGTGACATCATTATTTTTGAAGGGTTCAATTTTCGACCTGAATCTAGTTACACCTTTGCAAACCTCAGATGTATGAATGAAATGGCTTTCAAAGTTTTTAATTGGTCGCAGCCCCCCAAAGAAGTGCTCCAGGTTCGAGAAAAAAACCACTCCAGTAGTCTTGCCTACATTTTTCTATAAATGTGGCAACCAAAAAGGGTATAACAATGGCAGTATCTCATGGTGGGCTCTGGTGGTCGTGGAAATGGATGAGTCTATTACCACGACCACGGAACCCACCATACGTATGAACTGGAGGGAAGGGTCCATGTGCAACAGTCCAAGCAATCTCAAGATGGGGAGAAAAGTCAGACAGGGAAGTTGCCTCTTAAAGGAAATAACATGTTAGTCGAACCATAAATGGTATAGCTAGGTTTCCAAAAACTAGGCAACAGGTTCGTAGACCATATCTATGAGTAAGGTGACTATAACAGGATCTACCACTCACTTAACAATCAGTTCTCAGTACATTCAAAATGTATCAACATAGTTAATCGTGAACAGAACCAAGTACTTCAGGAATAATTCGTTTGTGATTCACGAACGTATCTACGCCCTATCAGTACCTACCTACATAAAATAGTGTCGTTATCAAAAGTAGAGCGAGCAAACAAATACCTACAATTGGGCAACCTTCTAATTTTGATTGCATTTTCCGATAAGAATAACCTTATACTTATTTCTCATTACCAATTTTACGATTCTTACAAATCAATTGGTAAGTAATTACTTTGATCAAAAATGTTTGGTAGGTAGCGAAGTAGAAAGAAAGACAGAAAGAAAGAAAGAAAAGAAAGATTTTTTTTTTTAATTGGCATTCATAACACCTTAAAAAGTAGTACCTACCTGTACCTTAGTAGTAGGTACTGCAGCATTATCACGCTGTTTTCGGCTGAATAAAAACTATTCTGTTCGTGTAAGTCGACCTCATTTCTAATCAATTTACTTTTTCTTACTTCGGTTCAAATTTAAAAATATGACGATTCCATGGATGTGACAGAGGAAAATTTTTCTCAGATGGACGACAAATCTTTGGAAATAACAGACATATTATTCCGTTTCGTAATTTAATTGATAAAGTAAAAAAGGACCTAAGAAAGATAAATTTTGTAGTGCTGTACTGTATAGTCGGTTATCAGTGATTTCACCAAGAACCGGTATGTATTTGAAACATTTTAAATTTTTTCTGCTTAAAAGATTCTCTCGGAGCATGGTGTTAATTTTTCTGTATTTTTCTCACCATAGATTCGCTCAGAATCGGTTCTAGGACTTTTATCCTAGCTAAGATCTAGTGACCCATATACTTTCGGCGCCGCGACTCAAGGCCGACCAGGGGTCGGGAGACGCGTACTGGCGGTTGGCTCCGAGGCTTGCCGCCTGAGACCCGGAGCAACAGCGAAGATCCGATTTCGAGCGAGGATCCGGACCTTCAGGGAACAAATTTTGTTTTAATCCTTTTTTTAAATCTTTAGCAATAGTATAGTTTCTCTTTTTTTTTTTGTTGTACAATCATTTAATTTATTTAAACCCTATTCGTGTCAAAAGGTCGCGCAATGTAATTTTTCCGGTGTAATATTTAAACTCGTATACATTTTGATCGCGCCTAGGGCTGAGTAGGCGTTGCAACCCCTTTCTCACCTTGTTTTAATTTTCAAAATTACAGATTTTATACAATTCTGAACAACCCATTTCGCTGCTTTACATAAAATTATATTACATGTCGTCCATTATTTAATTCCTTTTTTTGATCCTTTTAAATTTTTTTTATAAAAAATTGTATTAGTTTTTTTTTATAACAGCAAAATTATACGTTTCAACATGTAGCAGTGACGACTTTTATTATTATTTTCGCTACAAAAATGGCGCCCGAACAACTAAAGTAAGTGTTTTTTACCTAATAACTTTGAAATTTGAATGATTCTACATAAAATCTTTTTTGCCTTATTGAGGATGGTCACTCCCTCCGGGAGCTAATGATTCTTAAGCTTATTTGTTTCAGGACACGGATATTCTTTCATTCTAGAAAGGTATTCTGGGATTTTTACCACCAGTTCAGATCTGTGAAGCTGTCATTTTTCCTTGACATATATATATATTTTTTCATTAAATGTAATTTATTTTAAAGGAAAAATAATTTTGTGAACTATATAACACATAACTGTCTTTTATTTTACCCACTTATCGCAGCAAATATAACGATAGGTCTCCTGATTTTTATTCCATATCCTTAGCTAGCGGTAGTTAGAACCCGTAGAGTATATATGGTGACGTATGAATTTATAGGCGTCGGTTTTCAAGGTAAGCTTAGTATGAACGGTTATGTAGCCTGTATCTTTGTTTAATAGCTTGGCGTTCACTGACTGCTGGTTGCTGGATTATTTTTATCCGTCTGTTCATGCCGTGCCTATTTTTTCCCTAGGATTCTTTTGCCTTTTGTCTGTTCTTTCATTCGTTATTAGGTCTATTCTAGTTACATCATGTCAGAAGAGGGGTTCCCTATTGTTGAGACTCCACGTCGTGCTAGTCCCATTATTTCGCGACCACCACCTCCTCCTATTCCGCCAAGACCTTCTCACGCTTCTTCACAGAGTATCATTCCTTCTCCAATAAGATCTGAGGAATGCCTACAATTTACCAGGCAGTTCTCTCTTACTAAGTGGAAGATTGTTTTCGATGGTAAGACCTGCGTGCGGGAATTTTTCACGAGTTTAGAGGAGTGCAGGGAGGCCGACAATTTGTCTGATGGTTATTTAGTTAAGCGGTTCCATGAAGTTTTATCAGGTGTCGCACTTCAATATTTTAGGTCGATCCGTCGACCGGGTCTTTCTTTTTCTGAGATCAAAGATGCCTTTTTTAAGACATTCGGTACGACCGATTTTGAATTTAAGATGAGCCAGGAGGTCCGTAACCTCAAGCAGAAACCGGAACAGCTAATAAGAGAATTTATTATCGAAGTTTCTTACTTAAATTCTAAACTGAGCAAGCCTATTGAAGAGCCGGAGTTGTTGTGGATCATCACTCACAACATGTTGCCAAAGTATACTCCTTGCTTGTCTATTCAAAAATTTCATGACATCAATAAATTAATCGAAGTCGTTACTCATTTCGAGTCTTTTCTAAAACCTTCAAAGGCGGTAGACAGTCTCGACTGTGTTGCCGACCAGTCGACTTCTCAAGTATTTAACCCACCAAAACCTAGGCCGAACAAAACTTCCTATCAACCAACATCTAGTAAGCCTCAGATTTGTCCTGGTTGTAGTCAGTCTCAGCTTTGTTTAAAATGTAACAAAGTTGGTCATTCTTACCGCTCTTGCCCAGAGATCCCAGGCATGATTTGTTTTAAGTGTCGCACTCCTGGATTTATTACTAGAGAATGTCCGAAATGTAATCCAAAAAAATGCATAGATCACTGGCGATACGCTTCTTTCCCTACAGTATCCCCAGTTTTTACTTCAGATTCATTTGATAACCGACCGTTTATAGAAGTATTATTATGTGGTAGAGTTGTTAAAGCATTGCTCGACTCTGGCGCTCAGATGTCGCTTGTTAGCGATAATTTTATTCAGCAACTTGGTGTTTCTTTGACATCAAAAGATGCTTGTCCCCGTGTTATATCGGCTAATAATTCACCGATTGATATTCTTGGTTCTGTATATCTTCCAGTTAAATTTAACGGAAAAACTTTTATTCATGAGTTTTTAGTTGCAAGTTCGATGTCATCTTCTGTTATTTTAGGTATCGAATTTTGGAATAAATTCGGTTTGACGTCTATTTTTAGTCAGGCTTTTAATAAAAATATTGATGGTAATATGTTTATCCCTTCTGTTCAGCACTCTTCCCTTCAAGTTTCCTCTGTCAGCGAGGTCCGTTATATTCATCCTCGTAACATCCTATCGCCGGATCAAGAGGCTTGTCTTCAACAAGTTATTAAAGAGTACGAAGTTATCTCTTCGGAAAAAGTTGGTCTTGGTAAAACATCTTGGTTGTCCCATAAAATTAATACTACGGGTTACCCTATCCGTCAAAGATATTATCCCTTATCCCCTGTCAAGTTGAAGATTCTCAATGAAGAGATTGACAAAATGTTAGGTATGGGTGTTATTCGTCCATCTCGTTCTTCATGGGCTAGTCCAGTGGTAATGGTGACAAAAAAAGATGGTTCTGTTCGGTTTTGTGTCGACAGTAGAAAACTGAATAGTGTGACAGTTAGAGATTCATATCCTCTTCCCCGTATTCACGATATCCTCGACAACCTTCGTGGTGCTAGATATATTAGCTCATTGGATTTTAGAAGTGCTTTCTGGCAAATTCCACTCGCTGATAGAGAAAGTTGTGAGAAAACAGCGTTTATTGTTCCACAACGTGGTCTCTTTGAGTTTGTTAGGATGCCTTTTGGTCTAACGAACGCTGCTTCGGAGATGCAACGCCTTACTGATATGATCGTGAATTTCGAGTTTACTTCTACCAGCGACGACTGTATTTTTGGGTACGTCGACGACTTGATAATCGTGTCTAAAGATTTCTCTAGTCATATGGCGCTGCTCAGGAAGGTGCTTGCTCGACTTAAAGAAGCAGGCTTAACTATAAATTTAAAAAAATGCGAGTTTTGTAAAAGCGAACTAAAATATTTGGGTTATATTGTTAATGAAAAGGGTCTTCAAACCGATCCCGGCAAACTTGATGCTATTAAAGATTATCCTACTCCTACTTCAGCTAAGTCATTACGCGGTTTCATTGGTATGTGTTCCTATTATAGGCGTTTCGTTAAAGGGTTTTCTTCTATAATTGCTCCGCTTACTGCCCTTATCGGTAAGAGAAAGGGTAATGATCCAATAAGTTGGAACGATGCAGCCGATCAAGCTTTCACTCAGTTGAAACAAGCGCTAATTGATACGCCTGTTATGGCATGTCCTGATTTCTCGAAGCCATTCATCCTGCAGTGTGATGCGTCAGCTGTTGGTCTTGGTTCGGTACTGACACAGAAGATAGACGATGTGGAACATCCAATCGCCTATTATTCGCGTTTATTCTCTCAAACTGAACGCAATTATAGTACTACAGAGCGTGAACTCTTGTCAGTTTTGGATTCAATTAAACATTTTCGATGTTATTTAGATGGTATGAAGTTTTCTGTCATAACAGACCATATGGCTCTTAAGTGGCTCCTCTCTCTTAACAACCCATCTGGTCGTTTAGCTCGTTGGGCTACTATTATCTCCCAATATACTTTTGATATTGTGCATCGTAAAGGTTCGCAACATATAGTCCCCGATGTTCTTTCCAGGATCCATGCTAATCCTGTGTCATTTGACCAGGGTCCTGAACATACTAATGACCGTTGGTATAAGAAGATATATATAGGTGCTCGAGATACGCCACAAATGTTCCCAGCATACGCTATAAATAACGGTATCCTTATGAGACGCATGCCTGTTTCTAGTCCTTTATCTTCTGAACCATGGCGTGTGGTGTTACCAGCTGAAAAGGTTCCAGACGCTATTTGGGAAATTCACAATAGATTTCCTTCGATACATCCCGGTGTTACTAAAACGTATCTAAAGCTTAGGGAGTTGTTCTACTGGCCAAATATGTTCCGTGACGTTACTTCGACGTTAAGTCAATGTGAGGTTTGTAAAGCCTATAAAATTTCGAACACACAACCTCGCGGTCAGATGTGTTACCCTAAAGAGGTTTCCTTGCCCTTACAGATGATTTCTATCGATATAATTGGTCCGTTGCCCTGCGCTTATTATGGTTATAAATATATCCTTTCTATGGTAGATGTTTTTTCCAAATATGTTTGGTTAGTTCCTCTGAAAAGGATTGACGCTCTTTCTGTTATAAAAGCGTTAGAGTCTGAAATTTTCTTTAATTTTGGGGTTCCGCGTACTATTCTTTGTGACAACGCTACAGTTTTTCGTAGTAATCAATTCCTTAATTTTCTCAGATCTTTCCATATTCAATCACCTACTTTTACGCCATATTATACACCCCAAGCAAATACGGTTGAGCGATACAACCAAAGCGTTATAACATGTTTAGGTATTTTGGTTGGTGAAAACCAAAGAAGTTGGGCTAAAATGTTACCTAAAGTGAAGCTTTACCTCAATTCTTGTGTTAATCTAGCTACTGGTTTTACGCCTAACTTTCTTATGCTTGGTAGAGAGGTCCTTATGGATAGCAGTCATGTAAATAGTCAGACTCGAAGCTCTAATTTGGCAGACAGTCGGGCTCGTCATGCTTCAAACCTATCCTCTCTCAGCGAAGTTTATGCAAAGGTTGCTGATAATCTTTCTTTAGCTTTTCTCCGTAACTCTCGAGCATATAATTCTAATCGATCAGCTGTCACTCTAAATGTTGGTGATACTGTATGGAGAAGGAATTTTTCCAAGTCTTCTGGAGGTGATTTTTTCTCTGGGAAGCTTGCTCCACGTTTTATTAAGTGCCGTGTAATAAGAGTCATTTCAAGGACCACCTATTTGCTACAGGATTGTGATTCAGTCCACTCCGGACAATATCATATCAAAGATATCTTAAAATAAATTGGATTAAATTCTCTTTGTTCCATTTTGACATTGACATTTGCTTTCTAATCCTTTTTCCTCTTTGGAATATTTCTTTGCATAAGTTTTTGATTAGATTAAAAACTTCATAGATTACCTGTTAATAGTGACATCTATTTATTTCTGTGTTATGTCAACTTGTATTCTAAGGTTATTTTGTTTCTTTTATTTTAACACAGATGGCGTGACATTCAACATTTAATTTTAAATTTGAATTTAAACTTGAGTTTTATGACTTGAGTTCTCTGATTTAAGTTCTATGTCTTGAGTTCATCTTTGACTTAATTGATTTAAGTTTTCTTTCTTAAACTTAGTTTTTTTTTGTTCAACTTGTCTTAGTTTCTATAACTAGAGGTTGGACTTTACGTGTTCACGTTATTTATTTTTGGGGATTCCCAAGTTTTTTCTTATAGTTGATAGGTAATAGTTAAGTCTTATGTTAAGTTAGGTTAATTTTACTTAGATCTAAAGTTTACTAATTGTAAGGATGTGGCAGGTTAGAGTTTGGCTCTAACTGAACAATATATATTTAGATTTAGGAGTTCGTTATTTTCTTTCATATTCTCCATAGATGTAATTGAGATATCGCGAGTTCGCGCGGATAACGTTTAGATATGGTGGCCTCCGTGTTTATTCAGTATTTGTTGCACTTCGATATCGTTTGATTCAGATATGATGCCTGTTTTTTTTGTTTTTGCCTGATCCAGTTTTTTTCTTCTTTCTCACTCGTACTTACGTCTTTTTTTTCTTAGAAAGAGGGTATTGCAGCATTATCACGCTGTTTTCGGCTGAATAAAAACTATTCTGTTCGTGTAAGTCGACCTCATTTCTAATCAATTTACTTTTTCTTACTTCGGTTCAAATTTAAAAATATGACGATTCCATGGATGTGACAGAGGAAAATTTTTCTCAGATGGACGACAAATCTTTGGAAATAACAGACATATTATTCCGTTTCGTAATTTAATTGATAAAGTAAAAAAGGACCTAAGAAAGATAAATTTTGTAGTGCTGTACTGTATAGTCGGTTATCAGTGATTTCACCAAGAACCGGTATGTATTTGAAACATTTTAAATTTTTTCTGCTTAAAAGATTCTCTCGGAGCATGGTGTTAATTTTTCTGTATTTTTCTCACCATAGATTCGCTCAGAATCGGTTCTAGGACTTTTATCCTAGCTAAGATCTAGTGACCCATATACTTTCGGCGCCGCGACTCAAGGCCGACCAGGGGTCGGGAGACGCGTACTGGCGGTTGGCTCCGATGCTTGCCGCCTGAGACCCGGAGCAACAGCGAAGATCCGATTTCGAGCGAGGATCCGGACCTTCAGGGAACAAATTTTGTTTTAATCCTTTTTTTAAATCTTTAGCAATAGTATAGTTTCTCTTTTTTTTTTTGTTGTACAATCATTTAATTTATTTAAACCCTATTCGTGTCAAAAGGTCGCGCAATGTAATTTTTCCGGTGTAATATTTAAACTCGTATACATTTTGATCGCGCCTAGGGCTGAGTAGGCGTTGCAACCCCTTTCTCACCTTGTTTTAATTTTCAAAATTACAGATTTTATACAATTCTGAACAACCCATTTCGCTGCTTTACATAAAATTATATTACATGTCGTCCATTATTTAATTCCTTTTTTTGATCCTTTTAAATTTTTTTTATAAAAAATTGTATTAGTTTTTTTTTATAACAGCAAAATTATACGTTTCAACATGTAGCAGTGACGACTTTTATTATTATTTTCGCTACAGTACTTATTACCTGCCATACAGGCTCCTGATATTTCAGGCATAAATAGGTAGGGGGTACTTATACTTTTTTTTATTATTTACAAAGACAAAATATATATCTCAAGTGTTGGCTTTGATACCACATACTTATTTGTATACTTAGCAATATTAGCAATCTATAAAGTATGCCTTGATTTGCTAGCCAACCATACTGTACTAGCACTCGTAGCATGACATAATGATAGCTAGACAATGACTAACTGACACTTTGACGATTCTTCCGTAGACAAAACTCGTCAAGAAGTCACAGCAAAAATATTTGACGGCGATGACCTATCCTGAAGAAACAGAGAAAACCTGTTTTTAGGTATAGGGCGGCAAGCTAGTATATGTACAATTTTTTTCTCATCATTTTGGTTTGCGGTAAAATTTTGCTGTTTTTGATGTTAACTTTTATGTTGAAATGCTGTTTAGGGTAAGACTAACCCTTTTTGACCAACACGATACCCCGAAATGCAGTTTGATAATTGACTGACTGATTATGTAGAGTGATTGCACTTTTGATACTACCGTTCAGATAGTGAACCCTACCCCATTGTGAATTACTAAAGTAGTTCAAACTTTTGCTAGTAGACAATTAAGGTTGATTCGGAAGTGCCGTGCTTGACGGACGCAGAGGACGCACGCCTGGAAAGTGGCTTGCCCGGATACGGATCGGCCCGACAATTCATTCTCCCAGAGACAGTGGGATGAGCCGCTCTGCAGGTTAGTACGGAATAACCTTATTAATACGTCTACCAATACTGCTGAGCGTGCCCGCCTGCTGGCTGTGGGTGAGTGGGAGTCGGGTCTCTGGCTTCAGGCACTACCGTCACCTAACATAGGCACTATGCTAGGTGACACAACATTTCGGCTCGCTACATGTCTGCGATTGGGCGCTCCTAGCGGGGCTCCACATCGCTGTCGATGTGGTGAAGCAGTCGACGGCCTCGTACACCATGGCCTTTCCTGCAGTAAGAGTGCAGGTCGGATAGCGCGACATTAATGATCTCATTCGTCGTGCTCTTGCCACCGCCGGGGTGCCAGCTGTCTTAGAACCCAATTGCTTGGCACGTGTCGATGGAAAGATACCAGATGGTATGACCATAATGCCATGGAAGTTGGGTAGGTCTTTGGTGTGGGATGTGACTTGCGTCGACACCCTTGCACCATCTCATCTTCCAATCACGGTGAGCTGCTGCAGGTGCTGAAAACCTTAAACGGCGTAAATACAATATAATTTAATTGGTAATTATGTATTTGAGCCGTTTGGGGTTGAAACACTAGGGCCATGGGGCCCGAGTGCCCACCTTTTGTTACGGGATATCGCCAAGCGGTTGGTCGACGCTTCACGTGACCAGAGGACTGGCCTCTTTTTTGGTCAAAGAATTAGCATTGCCATCCAACGTGGCAATGCGGCCAGCCTTCTGGGCACTTTTCCTGTTGACAGCGATGTCGACGAATTTTTTAACGCCCTGTAATTTTGATACTTGTACATATTTATTTTATATATATTTGTAGTTTGTAAATACACGTACACAGGTAATATAATAAAATAAATTGTTCAGATTAAGCAAATGTCAGTTTTTACAGGTGGTAAAAAAATGATTGTAGTTAGTATTGTAGTTATCAATTAGTTTTATTGATAACATAATTATATACGTTTTATTATTACCAAGTTTCTGCCTACACTTTCATCTTTCTTAGTGTGGCTTCGTAATACAAAGAACATTCTGAGATCAATAAGGATTAGGCCGCAGAACTATTAAGTTAACAGAAGGACATACGTTATGGAAATGTCGTGATAATGAAACTAAACAAATTGACTTAGCCTCAGAACAAACTTCGTCAACGATAGTACTTGAATTACTTAGTAACAAAGAACATGACAGTGAACTTCTTGAAGGGATCTACATTCTAGTCAACTAGATACTAACTTACAACGAATAACGGTTTATTGTGTCATTTTCCAACAGGAAGCATTCTTCAAGATAATATGATACATTCATAGAAATGAAGTGGAAAAATTAACTTTAGTCAATGAGTTTAATTTCCTCGACCGCTCCTTGAAAGTGCTGATAAAATTCTTTGTGGAATAACGCACCGGATTCGTCATCGATATTTTTATCTTAATCTAGTTACTCACTGAATCTTTTACAAAAACATTACACTTATAAATGAAATTACTTAATCGTCATGTTACCAACACGTGACAGATAAACAAGAAATTTTAATTTTAAAAAGTGTCCCTGATCTGGTCCAAACAAACCCTTTTGTCCTTATGTAGGTTTTCTGCTAATGTCATACAGTTATAGAGGAATTTACTACTTTATTAGAAACTATGGTATATGTAATTATATAATAAATTTTAAAAAAGGGATATTTATCATGTTTACCATAAAAATCTTGGTACAATAAGAATACTTAATGTATTCTAGAAAGCATAAGAAATACCAATAATATCATTGTGCCGATTGTCGTAACGGCCAATGGCCTTATGGCCAAGAGCCTCGACGAACATCTGTCGAAGCTCTCACTTGGCAGTTGGATCAAGAGCCAGATTCAGAAGGCAGTACTCCTCGATACGGCCCGCATTGTGAGGACGTTTCTGTCTCTGCAGCCCTAACCACCGATAGCTTGGACCCTGCTCCCGATACCGGCGGAACCCTGTTTTTTATATTTTTAAATGTTTTTTTTTTTTTTATAAGAAATATGTAAAAATATAAAAAATGAGAAGAAAAATTTATAAAGGACCCAATAATAATATCTAGAAAACAATACTAATAATAATATCCAGATTATTACCTAGTTAGACGTCAAATAAAGGTCTCTAGATACTTATCCATTTCATTTTCTTCCAGAATACCAAGATGTATTGGTTACCAATCCTCTTGGTAGCCGTCCTGGGTGGCGCGCACGCTCAGCAGACAGCACAAACGAGAGTGGCAGACTCTCTAAGCGAATGCTACAACAACCCCGCACTTGTGAATAGGAACAACTTGCCGCCAGTCACGATACAGGTCCTCATTGACATCATTAGGAAAATAGAGGATAATCCTAATGTTAACATGGATTTGAGACAGCTTTCGACGGTTCTTCTTCACACGTACGTTCATATTCTACTTACTCCTTTGCTATGAATAGAAACCAGATTATGTGAAAATATTCGTTATAAATGCTCAAAATATGCAACAAACGTGCCAAAAGTATAACTTGAAATCGATCGTTCTACATCCAAATTGGTCAATGGTCACTATTTGAATTTAAGAGCATTTTTACGGGTATGGCACATTTTTGCATTTTTATAGTTAGATACAGAAATATACGCAAAATTGCACTATTTGCCGATTTTAGCTATTTGTGCACTGAGAGTGGCGCCGGTGACTGAAAAGATGCGTGGAAATAGGTTGTCGTGGTATGGGCATGTGATGCGGAGGAATGAGGAAAATGTCGTGAGGAAAGTTTTGAGTATGAATGTGGATGGGTATAAGGGTAGAGGAAGACCAAAGAAACGATGGATGGACTGTGTGAAAAATGATATGGCAAGAAAGGAGGTATCTCATGAGATGACAAGTAATAGAGAGGTATGGAAGAAGAAGACGTACTGCGCCGACCCCAAATGAATTGGGATAAGGGCAAGAGAATGATGAGCTATTTGTGCATTATCTTTGAAAAACAGATATACTTAGTTGGCCTCTAGTAATCAATAACGAGTAACTGTATAATATCCCTAGAGATTTAATGTGAGCGCTGAGCTTTTCACACTAAATCTACTAATATTACTTGTTGGCTGTTGCCAGGTATCGTCAAGATGGCATCGAGTTCCATCAGCCTGAGAACTTAATGACTTCTTCAAACGTGCTGCCATTCGCTCCTACGTTTTCTTCATTCCATCGTCATCGGCTTCTTTTGACGAGGCTCATTCCCAATAACTTGCAAGTGTTGGGCAACGATACTGTGTCTTCTGTCTTAAAGGTTCGTATACTACTATATCCTCATTCGTCAAATATTACTGGCGCTTGAAGCAAAGCTTTGTCTTATCTAGAAGTTGTTCTCATACATTGATTAAATTGTAAAATGTACAGGTAACATTGGTTTCTAATATTCGTTACTATTTTCCAGTGTACTCTTCATCATATGATGTCAACTACTGTGGACCCGAGGGTCCGAGGAGATGAAAGCAGCTGCAACCAATTGTCCCAGTATCGTGCTCTTAGAACTGCACGGTCTGGTCGCTCCATTAGCGATGATGTCGAAATTATAAAACCAGCAGTCTTGTGAGTACAAACCCCTAGCTTACGGGTATTTTTTTCCTTCATATTTATTCGTGTTGCTAACTCAGAAAATAATCATTTTTCTTCCGATAAGGTCCATCCGCCCGAAAGAAATGTGTTTTTAGTTCTATTTTCTCTTCTTTCAGAAAATCCGCCAACCGAAACGGGAAAATGAGACGTTACGATCCGAATAACGATGTTGACTTCAGTAATTTTGGCAACAGCGGTGCTATGTCTGAACGCCAGGTGGCTGAGAGCACTTGCCCACTATTGGACGGCGTGGTGAACACACCTTGGGGCGCTGTGTCTGCCGGAAACGTTATAGCTGGCATTGCCGCAGGGGCGCAGCCACAAAGAGTAAATATCCTGGACCTGGTTAGGGACGCGAATCTTAACTACAGAAATGTTCAACAAACTGTGTCTTCAATTTATCCGGCAACGTTAGCTGGTGAGTCATAGTTTTTCTACATATTAAACTCATAGCTTTTACCATAAGCACAGAGGTAGGTTCGAGATTGTCAAAAGTTTTTGATTTTACTATAGTGGGCTTAGTCCCATCTCATCCCCTTCTCATCACATCCCGAATGTCGATTCGCCAAACAAATGACGTCTGTTTTAAAAAAGTTTACGCTTGACCTGGAGGTTGGTCAAGTAGTACCTACACTTAAAACAAAAAGTGAAACGCTTTTAGTTACTGATAATTCGATAATTAGTTAGTTTCTTAGTTTGTAAGGGATGGTTTAGTCCCATCTCTTCCCCCAAGCGCTTATACCAAAAAAAAAACACATTCATTAGTGGCTGCAGACTAAAAAAAAACATGCCACTTTTACCCAAACCCGTTTTGGTGGGTCATGATTCATTTATTTATTAGTTTGTTGTTTCTCTTTTAGAATAATGAATTCATACTTAATTTGAGTAAAATAAATTTGAAGTGTGTGTAAGTGTAGATAAATGACGAACTCCAGGTCAATCGTATTTTTTTTTAACAGATGTCATTTATTTCGCGTATTGACATGGGGGATAAGATGGGGAGGGGATGAATGGGACTAAACCAGAATATTTGCGTTCAATAGAATGTAGAGTTAGTACAAAAGTGCTTAGTAAAATAACGAATGCACGGGAAACTTGACAACGTATGTGGACTGTAGTAATGACTGTGCGCTAGCGGGGTTGGGGATGGATGGGGCTGAAATTATTATGACGCTCTAGTAGGTATGCTAATGGTGCGGAACTGTCAGGTGCCCGGTAATATCCAACTCTCCCCTACGTTTTTCTCTAATGTTATCTACAAGTGCCTTCCTAAACCAAATTTTCCTTTCTAGGTGACTTGGCCGAAGCCGTCCTCATCCAAGGCACTGAGCGAGGCAGCAACTCCATATCTATCGGCACCGCTGGCAACTGGAACAGTACGCAGGCAACTAGACACTTCATGCTGCACAACCGCCTCAATGTGGAGATGACCGACCCTGAGATCCGCGGAGACATCGATGGCTTCGTCCTTGGAAGCACAATATCTTCGACTTTGGGAGCTTTCAGCACTTTGAAGCTGTCGCAACTCTTGGATATGTACTATTCTTCCAGGGTAAGATTTATTTGTTCTTGTTTTGTAAGTGACTTGCTTTTGTAAAACCTTGCTCAGATCAGTAGCTGTACTCACCTAATGATTTTTTTTAAACCTTTCCTCAAACTAGGAATTTCTCCTGTACCTTGGGTGCATTTACAAACAGTTAAAACTCA
This sequence comes from Cerastis rubricosa, assembly GCA_949152445.1. Classification (NCBI taxonomy): domain Eukaryota; kingdom Metazoa; phylum Arthropoda; class Insecta; order Lepidoptera; family Noctuidae; genus Cerastis; species Cerastis rubricosa. The sequence continues at coordinate 13,594,078 of OX424525.1, read as the reverse complement.
CACACAAACAGCCAGACCCGAAACAACTACCATCAAACATCATACAAATATTTGTTCCCCCGTGTTGTTGTGCGGGAATCGATCTCGCGACACGCAGCGCAGCAACTGATCGCTCAGCCCCAGCGCCATCCGTGTCGTCAAATTGCAACAAAGCTGATTAGATATTTTTTCCTTGTCATCATAAAAATGGTAAAGTAAATGCATAATTGAAATATTTTTTTTTAATACAGAATGGTGCCTTTGATTCTAACCTGCGAGCCTGCAATCGTCGCGCATTGATGGATCAATACGTAACTAATGAGAACTTGATCAGTGAGACTCATGCCTTCGCCGCTGCCCTGGACACCAACATGCCTCTTCGTGGAACTATCATTGGAGGCCTGGAACAGCTCGTCACCAGTGCTGTTACCAATCTTAGAGCTTACACCAGTGAGTATAAGAATACTGTGGCTTATGATGATTTTCCTCCTCATAAATAGATCTATCATAATCAATAAGGGATGGACATTATCAGAGATCTTTTTGACATCTCCGTGATTCAGCTGTTTTATCTATTTTCCGTTCATTTTCTTCCAGCAAGCAATTTGAACGATATGAACTGCGTCACAACACTATCCCAGAGCAATGACTTCCGTCTGAGGACCAATCTATACATCGCGCTAGACTTTTCATGGCCGTTCGACGCCGTGGCCCCGGCCATCGCTTCGTTAGTAGACTACATTGAGGTCGGCAAGTACGGATCCAGTATAACTTTACTGAATGCCCTCGATGGAAGCATCATTGTCAACACTACCTTCTCTCCGGCTGATTTCTACTCTGAATATAATGCTACCAGGCACGCATCAAGTAAGTGATAAATCTTTTTTTTATAATCATCCTCAATACAGAATGTTTAGTAGAATCATAAACAACGAGATTCTTGACATTCAATGCTTTACTTTGATCCACAGTTCCGTCAGGAGTAAATCTTGAAACCAGTTTAACTCACATCAAATTGTTGATGCAAGAAACACTTCTCAACGAGAGCTTGAGGAGCTACGTCGGCGGCAATGCCTCAGTTTTGTTGTATCTCATTAATAATGGCAACTTGCAAACTTCTGAACGTGCATGGGAACAGGCTAGAGAGATTAACAACACCGTGCCCGGTGAGTAGAAAAATACAGCTTTTATTCATCCAGTAAACTTAACAAAGACAGAGAAAAATATGAATTTCAATCATTTATTTCGCTTTTTCCAGACCTAAGAGTTCTATATGCGACTTCCACGAATCAGCTCGACACTCTATGGACGTATGTACGAGACATGAATAACGACATTTTCACTGTTTCTCTCACTTCTGGTAACACAAATGTGAATACTATTATGGGCCCTGTATTCCAAAGAATTCAAAGTGGTAAGTGAATAATTTCGTTTCTTGTAATGATACACTATAAATATAAGGAAATGATTTCTAAAATACAAATAAATAAATATGGATCCATGACTGGTGCTTAGGTTTTATATCGTGCATTTTTGTTGCAGTTGGTAGAAGAATCGTGAACCCCACTTGTGGTTTCTTATTCACCGCTGGATCATCTGGCACGAGGCAGTTTGATGACTACGTCAGCCCAGGTTTCATCAATTTCTACAGGCTCAGTCCTAACTACTTCTTCCAGAACAATGATAACAGGAAGATCAGGATAGCCCGCAGTGGCACTGGAACTGGCAATCTCGTAGTTTGTCACTCTCGTACCGTCGAACAACCCAGGTACGACATCTATTGATAGTACTATCTATTGATAAACTCATTCTCGATAACAACTACATTTACAATATCCCAATGATAAGCTGTTTAATTCTATGAATTGTTTTCAATTTTGTGACTAACTTACATTTACTAAGAAACAAAGAAATATTATGAAGTATAAAGCGAGTTTTGTGCGAAATCAGAACATCTGTCTTTTCCGTTATGGCTTCCAGGTGTTGTTACCTACCAGAAGTCCGGAACTGCCTTACCTAAGGTCCACTAGAACAGCAAGTCTCATAATGAGATAAGATTCACTAAACTCACCAAACCTACTGCAACAACTAAAAATATATGTAACATCACGACTAATGACTATCATCCGTTATTCGTATATCCTACCGATTCGAGAGAAGACAAGTTGTGGCTCGGACCGCAGACGATAAAATAAAATGCCAGTTGCCATTTTGATAATTAACATTATTTTTCAGGAGTAACACAACAGTCACTACGGACGCCAGTGCCATAACCTGCACGACCTTGACCTCTGGTAACGTGGAGATCAGCTTGCAGAACGCCTGCGATGGATACTGGACCATCGGCGAATGTCCGCCATTGTTCGTGTCCGTCAGGTCGGATACCGGCCTCCCAGCAGGAAGCTTCGCAAGCGCCGGGTGCACAGGTACAGTCAAATGCTCATTTACGTTTGTCTATTCAATTAAGGCACATCACACAGAGGTCGACTCCGTGAGTGTGGCGAGTCCCCAGCCTTTGACCTTTCATTTTCACTGGGAGTTCAGTTTATCAAGGACTAGCATAAAATCTTCACCCATACTTGATTCCACACTAATATTATTTAATTCTACAGACGCCAACTGCAGGTTCCCGTACGACATCAGGTTCCAAGTTCAAATCGAAGAGTTAGGATGTTTCAGTGGGGCAAGCAGCGTGACAGCCAGCTTCCTCGTCCTGCTCTCTGCCTTATACATCACATTATACGGCTCTTCGTAATTATTTTTTACCATTTAAATAAACCTACCGATTATTTTTAATACATTCTGCGTATAACTAAATATAACAAATGAGGTAAATTTAAACAAGCAGTTATTGTTATCACTATCAGTTGTATTCTAGAATAAACTTGCAAAAACGAACATTTATTTTATAGTTTTAATTACTGTTTTAAGTATAGAGTAGGTAACATTTTGCCACCTAATAATAAATCTATTTTAGTCAATATTTAATACAAGTAATGTTTATGCATGGCAAATGCATACGTGCGTGATGCATTTACCTAGTGAATTATATTTAACTACAGGGTAAAAATGTGTTATATAATTATCAGTAAAATCTATAAACGTATATGGTTGTAATAAACATAGAGAATGTAATATATTGTAGTTTACGAAAATAATTATTATTAAAAAAAAAAAATTACATTGAAATATATTGAAGTTGGTTTTGACAAGCTAACACTTAAATGGAAGGCTCCAGTTTAGAATTGGAAAAGGTCCCACCATAGTCACGTAATAAACCAAAGAGTTTGACGGGATTTCTTAAATTGCTTCGTAAACCGTTCTAGAATATTTTTTGATACATTCAATTCAGTGTGTGTATTGTGTTCCGGTTTTTTTTACAAATAAATAGATTTATGATATAAGACCAAAGAAATTTGTTTTCTTTTTGAACCTCCTTTCTTCAAAGCTTTCAGCTATTGAGATAAATAGCCTGGGCACGGGTGCTGATGTTACAATTGCTATGAGTAGATGCTTCTACTTATTGATTGGGTCTAACGGCAATTTTGACAAAGACCAATGGGCATCTCCTAATGGCAAGCATCATCGCGGCAGGCCCAAACAAAAATAGCGGGATGAATTTGACTCCTTAATTTCCTTAGCAGCTTTAAATGGAAGTGAAAAGAGTACAGAGAGGCGTTTGCTCTGCAGTGTGACATGACATGTCAGGCATTATTAAATAACTAGCATTCTACGCAATGATCTTTAACAAAAAAACAATCCACCCCTCCTCGTAATCAACAATCCTCCACGCCCTTTAAGCGGTAGAAGGCGCCAAACAATTCTTCAAAAATAAACCATAATTTGTGTAAAAACGAGGATAACGGTTGATATTATTGATTGGTTGGTATGAAGCTTGGCACAAATAAATCTTCAGGAAGGAGAAGAAGAAAATAGGTTTACTTGGCGACAAGTGCACAACATGAAAGTAAAAATTCATTTTTCAAATCTACCCCTTAATGCGGGTAGAGGGGACTTGAAGTTCATAAGGGTTTTCGTATGACAAGAACGTAGTAACCATATTGGAAAGTAGCTGTCCGGCGCAACTTCGTTTGGCTATATAACACTGGAATAATTTTTCAAACCGGACCAGTAGTTTCGGAGCCTATTCAATGCAAACAAACAAACAATCAAATCTTTATTCTTTATAATATTAGTTATCAACCTCAAACGGCTCGAATATATAGTCTAAACTATATATTCGAGCCGTTTGAGGTTGATAATCTATGTTTCATCATTTTTTGAGAGCAGTGGTGACCCAGAGACCAGCGGTGGCCCAGTGGTGGCAGCCCCGACTTCCGAGCAGTACGTCGTAGGTTCGAACCCAGGCAGGCGCATTACTTTGTGTAATTTATTTCATCACCGCTGCTCTCAAAACGGTGAAGGAAAACATCATGAGGAAACCAGCATGTCCTAGAACTAAAAATTCGAAAAAGCACACATACTACACTACTGTATACTTACACATAATATAGCAAAAAGTAATAATATATAATAATCAATACAAATTATTTAACAAAACTTGTATAGACACAACCTTGTTGCCAGGATTATCCACCAGCAACTTGCTTTGAAACACAACTTTGTAGAATCAGAAGTGCCATACTATAGTATGCGCCCGACCCAGTTCTTGATAGTGGTAATATCACGTTGTATTGAGATCGATCTATAGTCACTGACAGGTCTATTGTTGCCAATAAGCCTTGGAGCGTCGCGCAATGATTGTTGAAATAACGGTCCCGCATGACGAGAACCTCGCAGAGAAAGATGAGCAATTCAAGTATCTAGATCTGCCTCGCGAGGTTGTCGACATGTGGGACGTGACAACAGCAGTCATTGTGCCGATAGTCGTGTCGGCCAATGCCAAAAGCTTCGACCAAAATCTGCGGAGTCTTTCGCTTGACAGCTGGATCAAGGGCTTGATTCAGAAAGCAGTACTTCTGGACACGGCAAGTATTGTCAGGAGGTTCCTCCCTCAAGAGCCCTGACCACCGGTAGCCCGGACCCTGTTCCCGATGCTGGTGGGCTACTATTTCTAAATGTTTTTTTAAATATAATTTTGTAAAAATATTTAAAAATATAATAACTATGTAATGAAAATGAATAAAGGAGAATATAATTTAAAAAATAAATGTTTATTGTATAACAAACTTGCAATCCAGTATTCCTACTACCTGGATGCTTGTTTTGTTCAATCTATTATGTTGCCGTGCCCTAACCGGGTTTCATGTTGGAACTTTGCTATATATGTAACAACTAAATGTAAACACATGAATGCAATAAAGAATTTGAGTTGAGTTTTGAGTTTACGTAGAATGGAACGAACTATCTGACACTTGGGTTGCGTTTACAAAGTTGCGAAAGAGAAAAATGTAATTTAAAATGTTTTTAGACTAAAACTAAATAAAAATTCTATTCCTCTTTAGTATTGCTATAGTATCTCTTTGAATAATAAAAAAAATGTAAAAAGTTTTTTTTGACGTGTCTTTCGCTCTATTCCGTCTCCTTGAATGAATGACAGATATCTGACAATTCACCAGAAAATATCTAAAGCTATCGTCGAGAAACGGAAGTGGTAAACTTCATACGTCGAAGTAAATAAAAACAAAGTGAAGTGAAGTGAATTGGATTAATTTTGATTTCGTCTTTATTCCACCCTAATATAATGTCTGGAGAAGACTGTGATGCCTTGGACCGAGGAGACAATGATGGACAGAAGCCAGATAAAATGTTTACTTTAAAAAAGTGGAATGCAGTAGCCATGTGGAGTTGGGACGTCGAGTGTGATACCTGTGCCATTTGCCGCGTTCAAGTTATGGGTAAGTTCATGGATATGATGAAATATCGTGCAATAACTGCTGAATAAACTGTGCTACTAACCATTTCTTACTTTCGTACTAATCATAGACTACAAGATTTAAAATGTTCAGGTGAATCATTAATTGTCATCAAAGTGCTAGAAATGTTTAGAACCAAATTTTTTTATAGGTGGTGTTTTAAACATTCACGGTTTTTAACTAAACTTATACTATCACTTACGGGATATCTAACAACGGACTGGGAACACAAAAAAATGAATAATCACAGAAGATATCGCTGATTGTATAAGATCATTTATGTACTATTCTAGTGAACTCACTCTATTGCTTCTTGGTAAAAAAGAAACAGATTTTGGTTCTGATACTTCTTTAAATATTTACTTTGCAAGACTTTGGTGCAAAACGAGCTGAGCTTAGCAAACATTATTGGTAATCTAACTATCATAGTGATTGCATAGTGTCTCCCTTATGAAAAAAAGGCATGAGTTTATATATTATTTTGGTATGAACACATCATCTGTGCCAATTGAGGCTTACATTCTCTTGGATCGGTTTAACCTTGTTTTATTCAACTGGATGATTGATAAGGACACTAAATATTTATTTAATATAAAGCAGAAATCAGTAAAAGTATTGTAAGTATGAACAAGTGTCATGATTCAAAATATTAATAACATTATTTGTAATTTTTTAAATTTAAATTATTTGATTTGACAAAAATGACTTTTGTGTGTGCTATAAAAGGTGAACTGTTACCGTGATAACAACTGGTTTTTAAACAGAGCATAACAGCGGAAACATGATGTTTGTTTATTTTTAATTTAGTCAAAGAGTCTGCTTGTTGGTGGAGTTTTTATTTTAAACTAGGACGGTTGTCCTGGCCCTGGTAGCCCTGGTTAGGGCTTTGAGTGCAACACACACTACCCTGCAGACCACTATATCTGTGAAAGATAGGTGGTAAGATCTTGTGTGATGGTAAAGTGCTCCACTATGCCGTTTTTAGGTTTCCGTTGCCAAATGGCAAAATGGAACCCTTATGGATTTAGTCTGCTTGTGTGTCCGTCTGTCTGTCTGTATGTCACAGACTTTTCATTCCGAGACTATTGGCACCACACAGTTGAGATTTGGAGAGTAGGTGCCTTCTGTGAACCGCTACACAAATATGATGTGAAATAATGAATAGAAACCGGCCAAGTGCGAGTCGGATTCGCGCACGTAGGGTTCCGTACCATTTTTTATAAAAACGAGCAAAAACATCACTTTTTCGTATTGCTCCTATACAAAAGTGATTTTTTTGCTCGTAATATTATTTTATTGTGTTTGTAGTATTTGTTGTTATAGCGGCAACAGAAATACAAAATCTGTAGAAATTTCAACTAGCCATCTATCACATATGGGGTGTCTATTGATAGGTCTCAGAAATGATATTTTAGCTCCTTAAATACTTTTTTTCGAATTTAGGAGATTGAAAGCTGAAGGCCAAAAAGGTCAATCAAATAAAATACTAGAAATGCTAGAAAAAAATGTATTAAGTTCAAATAAAATTTAATGCAATGTAATGCTATAAGTATACATTTTTGGTAAAACACTAATGCTTACTTTATTATAGAAATAAATTAGAAACAAAAAATATTTACATTATCCAGTAAACATTCAAAAAGGTTATAACTAAATTAACTAGAAAATAAATATTAGCTAACTATAACTAGGATCATTAAAGATAAAATTAATATTTTATGAACCTACCTTTTTCGTTTGGTATTTATAATTTAAGTAACAATTTTGATAAAATTCGAGGTTTGAGGTAGGATAATAAAAGATATTAAAAAATCAAAATCTTGAAGAGATTCTGTGCACTTCTTGAACTTGTTAGAAAAAAAATGCAATACAAAATATTGGGTTAAAATACATAGTCTGTTGTAAAATTTTGATAAATCAATTGATTTAGGCCTTAACAGCTCAACATTTCACAACCAATATGTAGTCTTCCTAATAATTAACATCCACTCGGCAATGGTTTAATATTCGCAATAGAACTCAACCTACGAGTTCTCGTGCTCGCCCTACCAGTTAGCTTATTTTCTATCTGTTCGAGACTCTTTCCTCGTGTTTCTGGTACAAAAACTACTACGAAGAACAGTCCCACGAAACAAATAGATCCAAATAACCAAAATGTGCCTGCTGGGCCTATACCGACGAGGATATTATGAAACGTTTTAGTTACCGTGAATGTACATAACCAGTTAAATGCGGTACATATCGATGCCGCGCCACCCCTTATTTTTGCTGGTAATATTTCACCCATCATCAACCACGGAATAGGGCCAAAAGCTAGAGAAAAGCCTAACAAGTAAACCATAATGCAAGTCAATGGTATCCACCCTAAAGTCGACACATCAATTTTTAAGTCGGTTTGTACATAGAAGAATGTTCCTAGGACAACCAAAGTAATGGTCATGGTCACAGAGGAAATATAAAGCAGCACCTTGCGCCCCGCTCGATCAATAAGCGCAGTAGCAATAAAAGTTGATACAAAATTAACTACTCCTACAATAATAGTCGCCAAATTTCCGTCTACTGAACTGCCTGACATTTTAAATATATTTACAGTATAAAATATTACAGCATTTATTCCCGATAATTGCTGAAACGTCATCAGTCCCAAGCAAATTAATATTGACCGCATATATTTAATACTGAAGAGTTCTTTAAGTTTTATGCCTTCTTTTCCCATTTCTGCATCTGATAGGGCTATATCACGGAGTTCACTATCAATTTTAGCGTTCTTGCCTCGAAGCCATTGTAGTGCTTTTCGGGCTTCTTCATTACGCCCACGAGTTATGTACCAACGGGGGGTTTCTGGAATCATTAGCGTTAAAATGAAGAAGGGAATAGGCAAAGCTGCTCCTAGGTATGCCAATTCATACCAATTGAGGTATTTTCCAGCTGCATAACAGATTAAAATACCGATATTACCAATCGCGGTCGGAAACAAGCCAAGCGTACCGCGGACTTCCGGCTGAATAGTTTCACCGAGATACACGGGGAACGCTAGTGACCCGACACCGACACACAGACCGCAAATAACGCGTCCTGCAAGCACTAGATGTATTATCCTTGCAGTTGCTATTAGTATCCAACCGAGGAAGAATGGAGGCGCTATGAACAGAATAGTTCTGCGTCTGCCAATATAATCTACTAGTTGTCCACCAATGACGCCTCCCACGAGGGCTGCTAAGGGCATCAAACTACCGATCCAACTAGCCTGTTGACAAAAAAGGTTTTGATTAAAACATCAACTAAATTGTAGTTAATAAATGAGGAATGGCGACAAGTCAATTACCTCCTCGTCTGTGACGGAGATGACGGTACTGTTCATCATGGTCACGAGGGCCGGAGATGTGTACGCAGACGAGAAGCCGATGATCATAGAGCCCATAGACACTGCCACAGCAGCAAGTACCTGGAATTGAGGATAACATTTCGCTTGAATAAAACCCTAAAGATTGTAATGCGAAAGTGTTGTTGCTTGAAAAATCGTAAGCCAGAACAATGAGCTTTGCATCTATATCTACATAAGGAACGTTATAATTAATCAACAAATATTTTTATGCAATATCACAGTCTACATGTCTGCCTATCAAGTCATATTATGTGAACACTTGAACAGTGATGTAGTGTTTAGTTATCATGCAAATAGTTTTGGCTTCGCAATGTTTTCGGTTCATTAGTAGCATGACGTTATTTGCCGGGAGGCGTGTGCGATGCGACGCAAACCGCCTTCTATTAATTTAAGCAATCATTGACTCTGATTGGGTCCACTTACACGTCGTCACTGTAAATAAATGGCCAATTCTAATATCCTACTTGCTTTTATTTTGTACATACGATCGAGAAATGTTTCTGCTGTACTTATAATTACACATTTGCACAGAACATGCCCTAACTTTACCAAATCAAAATCAAATCAAAATGATTTTATTTTACATAGGCCTACGCGGGCACTTAAAAAACATCGAAAAAAGGTGCTCGTTTCGGGTTGTTTGTTTCCTATGGAGAAGAACCGGCAAGAAACTCCATGGTTACTCTTTTAAAATCATTTGGTTTGACAATATTTCTGTTACAGCGTTAGTACATCGTAGGCCCGACAATAAGTCGTTGTTTACTATAAAACGTAGAACGAGATAAAAGGATCTGGGAATCTAAAAGACCCACAATGTCCACTCATTTAGAAACAATCGGTAAATAAGAAAAAGAGTATATACAAAAAAAAAAAATACAAAAAGACTAGATTAAACAAGTGACACAAATGTTCTCATCCGAAGTATACAACACCAAAAGTAGTAATTGGGTATTTAATATCAATAATTTTTTCATTGTTCATCAAATGTCACGGAACATAAAATTCATCAGTCATGCGCTTTTATTTTTGCATCGCAAAAAATGTTAGCACGCTAAAATTTTCCTTCGCACTTCGGAATTTTAATCATGCCTGAAAGGTATTGTATGTGATAAAAATTGAAGGTGAAATTGAGGCGGGTGCTAGGTAGGTGAGGTAGGTTCGTGCCTAGTTATAATTTTCCCGCCAATCCTTTCGCTCCATATGTTCCTGAGCTGTGCTCAATCATTAAAAAACTACAATGAATATTCTACAGTCGGCAATAATGTGTTAATCTGGAAAACTTTAGCCAGTCTTTCTGTGTTTAATTCTAAGAAGTCATTACTATTTAGAGTAAAACTTTTAACTGGGAGTTAAAAGTTTTACTCTAAATAGTAGTCAGTTTAGTTCAGTCAATATCGATTTGGACAAATCTCCTAAGCCCGCCCATTACTTCGCGTGACCGTATATTTTAATTTAATACCTACTTAAAATTATGTTAAAGCGCATGTTGTTAGTGGTACTTTGATCACAAGTTTTAGTCATGGGTGGGTCGACTTTGTTGATTACATTTGTTATTATAGTAAAATTATATACAGAGTCGATAACGTAATGTACCGTAACAATTCATAACGCATGACTTGAACGGAAAAAATGCGGAGAAGGATTAATTGTGCGAGTACTTGTATTTGACTGGAAAGTTTTAAATGAATTGTTAATAAAAACTAATGAAAATTTGTATTTATGTCCAGTGAAAAGAATTCACTTTTAAGTTTGCAATACCTAATAGTACATGTCCATGAATTTTAAGGGACTAAAAGTGAGTCGAATGTTACCATGTAGCAACAGAATAATTAACTAGCTACAATTGGTCGGCTCACAATTTAGTACCCGGAATTAACAGCAACCATGAAAAGGAATGAATACATTTTGTCAGAGTTGACCTTTAATTTTTAAACCACATACCTAAATAGGACAGGGCTTATATCAAAATCATTCAATGGCATGAAAGCACATCCCGTATCTAATGACCTTTTAGTTATTACATCAAAAAATATAAAAATGAGTGTCAAAAGTACACCACAAAAAAAAGCTAGCTGCGGCGAAGCCCAAAAGTAGGGTTTTTTAAGCATAATGTCATATTGACTCTGAAAAACTGCTGTAGTTAAAATTAAATTCATGTATTTCAGTACAAATTCCTACCTGCGAAAAGGTATATTTCGGCTTTTCATATTCACCGGTGTACTGTATGCTGTAATGAGTATCTGCTCTCATTAAAATCTTCATGGTTTAAGAAATATTTTAAACTGATCATACAAAAAAAAAATACTTTACACTTATGATAATCACTACAGCACTGAATGTTTTCTCGACTTAAGTTACTGAAGAAATGAGTTTGTCTCGCATTCGCTGCGATTTATATGGGCACAAATTGATTGGCTCGAGGCTGTACGATTCAAAACAGTTTTCGAACCATGAGTATATAGGGAAAAAAATATCGTCGTAAATAGATGGTTTTAAGATGACATGTTGGTTTAGTGATGTTGTAGCTGTTACGCACGTAGGGTGTAAGCTTAACTGTAAGCTTTTTTTTAACAGCTGGCTCATTTTCTTTCCCAGAAATGTTCCCAAATAATAAATATTATAGCCCAGGCAGTATTAAGTTACGTAAAAAAATATCATTTGAATTGTTGGTTGCCCGTCGATCATGTTTTACATTCCAATCTATTATTATTTCATTATATGTTGATATATTTCAAATAATAATTTCTAAAATAGGCAATGTTTTTTAATGCTTATAATTGGAAGAAGGACCTCTGTAACAAGTTCTAGATTTCAGAGATGACATATTTGAAAAGTACAAATACCACAAAAATATTGATTTGACTTTCTTGGCGTTTTATAAGAACCCATGTAGGCCTACATGTGGCCTATGTGAAATAAAATATTTTGATTTTGTAGCAAAAGATTAAGCAGAGCTTTGTCGAACTCGTCGTAATCATCATCATCATCATCATCATCAGCCGAAAGACGTCCACTGCTGGGCATAGGCCTCCCGCAAGTGTCGCCAAATTGGCATAACCCCGGGTTTTGCCATAATCGCCACGCTTGGCAAGCGGGTTGGCGATCGCAGTACGGTTGTTACAAAAGCACACAGAACGCTGCTGCCCATTCTCTGGCAAGTCCCTTAGTCGCCTCTAACGATACCCACGGGAAGATAAGGGATGGTGCTATTCTGTACGTCCGACACCATACAGAGCACTCTACTACTCGTCGTAATATAATATTAAAATGCTACACACGAGATTTGTTTTGTATGATCCGAATTAGCAATCCTTAAAGTACTTATCGTATAGATGACAATAGCGTTTAGTTATTTTGTCTACTTCCATATCAATCGAGACACTAATTTGTTTCGCTTTATTGTAATAACCGTTTATAATACATGCGCTGTGTTTTTATTAGTTTTAATGGTAGCTACGATGTAATTCTTAGGTACCTACCTGATGACTTTCTTCCACATCATAACATAACATCACGCCTGTTAACTCCGAAGGGAGCAGAGGTGTACCTAATAGTACACCCTAATTTCTCCAATTATGTTTAAGTCCCATGTAATAGTGGGCGAGCCTATTGCCATCAACCGGGCACGATACCAGACTCCGTAGCTGCTACTGAGAAATTCCTGAGGGAAAACCCAATACCACTTTGCCCGACCCGGGACTCGAACCGAGGACCTCATGGTCAGCAGTCGCGGTTGCAACCACCCGACTGATTTAAATAGAAATGCATTAATTCTCCTAACTGGATCGAATAACTTTATTTTTGACCATCAATCAAGATGAGTGCTGTCACTTCAATGAATAAACAGAGTTATTTTTATTAATGTTTTTATAATTTTGTCTGTCCGAGAAACTACATATTTTCCTCGTGCATCCATACTTTGTATCTCGATTATACATACCAGCAGTTCACAAAAATAGAAAAACGATTATAATTATAACAGGTAATTCGTTATCTGTCGGCCCCTATTACCTTCTCTGTAGGACGCTTTTGCATATTGCATTATACTTATTCTTAGTTAAACCCCATGGACCATGTCGACCATATAAGTGGATTTCATAACAATTATTACATTTTTAGAGCTCTGTAGCCGAATGGCAAAAAAACGGAACCCATATAGATTCCTCATGTCTGTCTGTCCGTCTGTCCGTCCGTATGTCACAGCTACTTTATTCCGAAACTATTAGGACTACACAGTTGAAACTTGGTGGGTAGATGTATTCTGATCTATTCTCTCCCTATACATGGAACTGAAAGTAAAAATAAAAACATGAAACCTATACGTGCGGGGTGTCTATAGATAGGTCTTTAAAAAGGACATTGAATTTTTAAAAACCATTTTTTCTTCCCTTTCTGTCTTTAATTTCTAAATTCTGAAAAAAATTGGTTTGTAGAACATAAAAAAAACTTTCAACGAAAATTGCTTTGAATAAGATTTGATGTTTGCTGTTGAAGGTAAATTTACTTATGACTGTTCAAAATATTGTTATTATATTTTTTGGTGCTACGGAACCCTGTGCAGGCGACTAAGACTCGCACTTGGCCGGTTTTTTATATTATATTTCTGATATAAATCCACTTAAATATTATAGTTAATGCTTGCAAGAAATAGATATCCGCTATCAGCATTGTCGAACGTTCAGCTCTGCTTGTCCCTGAGCTGTGCTTCTGATACACCTCCAACAAGCGAAACCAGGCTCCCGTGACAGCAGCATCTTGTTTTGCTGTCAATAACCAAAGAAAATAAAATCTAAGCATAATGAAAGCCCCCCTTATCGAATTCGAGATAATCTTACCCTATTACTTCTAAGTTTTTGAGGATCGATGGATGTATATTACTCTTTCACGAACTTGTTATCTACTGTACGGATTTGTATGAAATTTGGCATTCACATATTTTATGCCTGGATACTCAGAGTACACATAGGATACTATTTACCCCGGTAGAACGATCTCGTGAGACAATTACCGAAGACTAAGCGGGCGAAGCCGCGAGAATAAGCTAGATAAAGTTATAACGTGCATATACGCCCTTATATTTCGGTCTAATTTGCACCATGTCATGCTGCAAATTCCAATTATTCCAAAGAACGCACTCGACTACTAATTCTTCATGGCTTTTTGAATGTTATAGTAATTAATGTATTTTTTTCTACCGCATTCATAATCTTTGCTTGCATTGTAAAATAATATTAACCATGAGAATGCACACTGAAGTAAATTATTGGAAATGATTAAGCAGCGAACAAACAATACAAATGCTAAAAATAAATTTACGCCTAATTTGTTTGCCAATTGTTTGAATGCCCTTTTCTCAGAATAACTGGAATCGTGGAAAAATATGCATCTTTGTGTGTATTTCATTAATCATTTCGTACTGGTCGTCTCTTAAAAAACCGGCCAAGTGCGTGTGGGGACCACGTAAAGAGCAGAGTTTCGTAGTTGGAATAAATATTTACACATGTCATGCACTCAAAATAATTTTGTGTTTCTCAAAACAATCAAACAACAATCAAAGTTATGTTTATGTTATAGTGTTGTTTGTGATAGGTTGTGTTTCTTATACCTTTTTTAACCCACTTTACTTGTATGGGGACTTAGGGAGTGAAATTCTAAGCGCTCCGTTTTTCTTTTGGCTACGAGTCATGACGACTGAGATAATCCACACGCGTGAAGTTTATACAGTAATTAAGTTTTTTGCTGTCGCTTGAATAATTGGATCACAATTGGTGAAAGGCATTACGTAAATAAAACCTGTTCTATATCCTGGATTACTTTATATTTAAGGATTTACACACAAGAAATATTTGGTGTGTTGCTCGAGTGTAGCTCGAGTTCTCGACCACTTTTTTTTCGTCTCGAATAAGGCCAAATTTCTCGAGAATTCCCGGTTCAAAAAATCACTATTCCATAAAATATTCTATAAAATATCCAAAAGTAACTCTGTTTCACACTCAAACTCAACTTATTACTTCTATTAATCCCTTTACAGGCACTTTTGAATTGCCAACGCGTCGGTCAATTAGCCAATAAGTTATATACCCGTTCGCGTTTGCTGTATGCCCGTTTGTTACTTTTCGCGCCTGAACCACTGAACAGATCGTTATGAAATTTGACAGCTGTATATGTAAAGTAGATGCATAAATCGAGGTCCCATGCTCCTCTAAAAATGTTTAAATTTACTTTGAATGTAATTTTGTTTACGGACGTATGAGATCGTAAGGTGTGATAAACATTTTTATTGATCTAATCGCGTAGCATGTGTGCCACATGTTGACATGTCGACGTCTGGATGGAAAGCTATAAAAGGGCAGTACAGATAACCTACTGTAAATAAGAAAACTGTAAATGATTTTCACATGCTTTCCACTGATCGCATAAATAAAGTCGTCTGTAGGACCCATTTCGATTATACGAGTTCATAAAGTTAAGTTTATCAATACCTATGTATATTTCGTGATCGTTTCAACCAAAATATTGTTAGTGGACATGCGCCTTGTACAAAAAAAAACTGTGCTTAAACATTCAGAATTTTGTGGCGGAGCGCCTTCTTGAGACAAACCTAAAATACTAATAAAACTGCGCAAAATAAAGTTACTGTGCCTCTTTATTCGCCTTAGTTTTGGACGACTGTTCATGTTGTAAGAGACAAAAGCGTAGGCACTGCGTAGCAAACCCGTAGGCGACTCCTAGCCGAGGCGTAGGCGATACGTAGCAAACGTTGACCGGCGCGTAGCAAAGGCGTAGCAGCAATGCATCTGTGTTTAGTATCACCAAATCAATACAATTGAAAGAATTATATAATGACTAGCTGATGTTTTTTTCATTTAGATGTGTAGGTATGAAAAAAAAAGAAGACTAAGTAATTATATTTTGGGGAATGACATTCGCCATCTCCTTGAGAAATTTCAATACAATCCGATCAGCCGTATAATCGTGAAAAGTTAACAAAGAAAGAGAATTATTTTCGCATTTATAATATTAGCATAGATTAGTATTGATATCGTATTAATAATTCGTAGCGGCGGGGCGTCTTATACCAAACGCCTAGTCGGCGTAGTGTTGCCATTAGCGACACTTAACGTACTTGTATGATTTCCTACATTCTTATGAAACGGGGTTCTTTTAATATCAATCGTGTCGTCATTGCGGCGCTGTGTTGGTACTCGAAACCTGGCAGATAGAGAATCCTAACAGCTATTTGTTATGCGTGTGTCGAACGCCTAGCTGTTTATATTAGCAACAAGTCATGTAGCTGCTACATTTTGCAGGCAGTGAATGGAAGATTGTGTGAGCAGTACTCGCCAATGGCAGTACTTCTTAACATATTTCGTAATTTTTATTATATTTCGTATTGACAGCCGTATATAGTACTTCTGATGCTTGATCCATTTATCTAAACATAGTTTCGGGTACTCCCTCGCCGGGGCATTCAGCTGCCATGTAACAATCCAAAATTCGATTTTATAAAGAAACAAGTGAATCTGGACTATAAAATTACAGGCGAATGCTCCCAGTGAGTGGAGTGCCTTAAAACGTCTGTCGTTCTCTTTTTCAGTCGTTTTGCAGATGACAGGGACAGAATGATATGTGAAATTGTGAATTGTGGTGCAAGTGGGCGTAGTGCACTATTCAGTAATCTGTGGTAGTGCTTAAACCTGAGTTTCAATAGGTTTGTTTGTCTTTAAGCCTTTTCAAAATGTTATCCTTATCATGGTAAGCATTTGTGAAGTTCGCAAGTTCATAAAAACCAAACGTTATAGTGACCTCGAAAATGACGGCAGTTCTATTATTACGTTCCTAAATGTTATCGTCCAACTATCCAGCACAATAACTCTTGTTATCAGTGTTTATAATAATGAGTCTATCTACATAGAGTTAGGTAGGTTCCATAGTTCAATGTTATATACTTGCAGAGACCAGCTAGTATCAACCCGAACGATCCGACAGTCAAAGAAAAAAAACAGGCAAATAAAAAAACCAACAGCTCAAATTATAAATGGTTTTGTATTAAAAATAACAAAAATAAATATCGACTCCATAATATACGGAATCTTATATATAGTAAACTGCAGATGAAATTATATTTTACTAGTAACTTAACATAATTATTTGGTTACTACAGTACTTAAAACAGATTTGTCATGACCAATATTAAATGTAGATGCAGATCTACTTCGTGAAATGTATGACAAGCAAGCTCCTTATGAGTGGTTTGCAACAACTTACTAATTATAAATAGTTTTTATTGATTGTACAGTTATATACATACATGTAGCTTCTATGTACATTTTATAACACATTATTTATAAATATGAGTGAGTCTTCCAAAACAGATCCAATACATTGTTATCAAGGAACTACAATATTAGCGAGCACCGTAGGCGCCGCAGAGCGGAATGCTACTACAATTTTACAACTAAAGGAACTGTTTCAAGACATTTCTAGGACTATTCTAATTTTCTATTCTATTATTTACACCTATTAAAATAAATCTTATGGCTACATTCCCAGTCAGTCTTCAGCCCGCAATGATTCAGTGCTTTACCTTATTACATATTCTAAAATTTGCTTCCTAACACAGTTCATAACTTGATATTTTGGAATGTACATTATTTCAACTCATTAGGCGAAACCCAGAATTAACAACCACTTGAGGGTTGCTTGCTGTTGCTAATGGTCCGTACTCTACGCGAACCCCCGGTTAATTTCCTTTCTATTTCTTCCAAACTCTTGCCCCGAGTTTCAGGCACAAAGAATATGACGAAAAATAATCCGACTAAACAAATGACAGCAAACAACCACACTGTGCCGTACATATGAATGGCGTCAATAATATTGTGGAACGTTTTAGTGACTATGAATGTGCACGTCCAGTTGAATCCAGTAGCCAGAGATGCGGCAGTTCCACGAATCTTCGATGGCAGGATTTCGCCTAACATGAGCCATGGAATAGGTCCGAAACCAATTGAGAATCCTAGTACATATATAACAAGACAAGCAAGGGGCAGCCATCCAAAAGCGGTGACATCAACTCCTGCTTCCTTAACGTAGAAGTAAGCTCCAAGAGATACCAGTGTGATAATCATAGAAACTGAGGAAATGTACAGTAACATTTTACGACCCAAGCGATCAATGATACCAGTCGCTATAAATGTTGAGACAAAATTGACTATGCCTATTATGATACTTGATAAATTTTCATCAACAGTGCTTCCAGACATTTTAAAGATTGACGCGGCATAGAAAATTACTGCATTAATACCACTTAATTGTTGGAACAACATCAATCCGAGAGATATAAGTACTGCTGGCATGTATTTAAGAGTAAACAGTTGCCTGAAGGCATTGCCGCCTGTTCTATCAGCATCTGCCTGAGTCCGAGTGAGATCCTTCATTTCCTTATCAACGTTCACATCTTTGCCTCTCAGCCACTGCAGGGCTTTTCGAGCATCATCTGTACGTCCTTTAGAAACAAACCAGCGTGGCGTTTCCGGTGTTAGCAGCATGAGTAAGAAGAATGGTACGGGTAGTGCGGCTCCAAAGAATGCAAGTTGTGACCAGTCTAGGTAGCTGCCCACAAAGAATGATAGTAGAATTCCAGTGTTACCAAAAGCGGTGGGTAGGAGCCCGAGTGCACCTCGTACTTCCGGCTGTAATGTTTCTCCGAGATAAACTGGGAAAGCCAGGGAGACTATTCCAACGCATATACCACAAAAAACTCTTCCAGCAAACACCATTAACACATTCGCTGCAGTCGCTATCAGGATCCAACCGAGGAAGAATGGTAAAGCCATGCCCATGATAGTCCATCGTCTTCCAATACATTCTATTAGAGGGCCCCCTGCAATGCCACCGACCAGAGCTGCCAGAGGCATAAGACCGCCGACCCAAGTTGCCTGTAATAGAAAGAAACGAATATTATATTATTGAGGTCAAATGAGAATTGAAAATGATTTAGTAAAATCTATTTAAAACTCAAGATTAAATTGCTAACCAAAAGAAAGTGAGTATAAAATGACGAGGGGCCTCAATTCAAATGTTTTTATAATAAGTATGCTGAACAATACTGTGTTCGGAAACCGTATAACTAACGAATTGACGTTTAAAAACTGATGGTGAATATAAACTAACTGTTTAATGTAGTTATTAGCTTTTTAAGGAAACTGACCTCTTCTTTAGTCATGTGCAGAGTAGTGTTCATACTGATCAGTGCAGGAGAAGTGTAGCCAGAAGAGAATCCAACGATCAATGAACCCATGGACACAGCGAATGCAGCCAAAAGCTGAAACAAAAACAACATGTTAAGACTCGGTTATCACAAAAGTTTACACGTAGGGTTTTGGACTGGCACCTGCGATCCGATATGTAACATTTTATTTTCACAATATAACAAAATAAGGTTAATTTTCTTTTGCTTATAACAAAGAAAAAAGGTTTTTTTCGGTACGCGTACTCTCGCGAACTTTATCCAGAAAGCTATGAAGTTCCGTGGGTGGTTGCCTTTTATTATGTACTCCTTGCCACCCCTGCACCCATGTATGTATAAATGTTATAATGTTATTTACATTCAATATACGTGGGGTCCTAAGTTTACCAGATATGTGTACCAAATGCACATAACCTGGAATGTACAAACGGTTTTCTTTCGCAACGTACCACTTTAAATTTTTTAAATAAACTTACATTTTTCCTATAAGTGGATATAAATTGAACAAAGTTTTTCGCCGTCTCAATGAAAAACATCACTATATTAAATTTGACTTTTCAGTTGTCCAAATGTGTTGACAGTTGTAAGAATAGCTATTGACTGAAATGTTCTCGTATCGTACGGAAACGAATTTAAGGCTGAATAAGTACTCTTTTTTTCAATTCCGTGCAAAATTCATGCTTATCGCAATCGTCGATTTTACTACTATATGAAAGGGTTTTTGTTATTTGAAATTTCCATAGAGCCATATAGTTTGCAGCGTAAAGCGTAAAAAACGCGACTTTTCGTAAAAGTGGTACTCTGTTAGATAATAGTAGGGTAGGGTAGGCTCCAGTTTTCACCATTGTAAAAATTATAATACGAGAGTATGTAACTTACTTGTGTCCACAGGTAGAGCCGTTGAGTTGTCGGTGCATATGGCGGCGCATCCCCATTGATTGCGTAGTCAGTTTTTACTTTGTTGCTATCCAAACTCAATTGTTTTACAAAAGGAATCGAATTTCGCAAATTCTCCTCCTTAGCACTTTTAATTTCCATCTCCATCTTGTACTTAAACTCGTTTCCTAGACTGATCTGCCGGAGTTGCTGGAAATGGCGTCTGGTATTCTCGAAGGAGTCGCCGTGTTCGTCTTCACTGCTGCTTTCAGTGGTAACGTTCTCGTGGATTGTTGCGTAGTTAGGAACCAACGTGCCCTGGGATCCACAAGACGTTGCCAAGGAGGTACAGGTCGTAGAAGCAGATAGCGTTGGCTTTGAAGGTACTCGAGAGTACTTGGGGCCGCGTGTCCGATACAACCTCTCCTCGTCGCCTTGTCCGCGACGGGCTTGCTCGCTTCCACCCTGCAATTGTAAAGATTACTTATTGTAGACACGGTTTAAATTTCTGATCACATCATAGATTCTGGTTACAATTTATAACACACCAATTGTTAAAATAGACCGGTCACTCAAGTTCTCTAGACATCACTGATGTAATTACCGCAAACATACCCCATTTATTATATCTGCTATCTAATGTGCGTAAGTCAAGTCCCGATGATAAGAATTGTAAGCCCAAGGAGTCGGAGGTCAGATCAAGAAAACACACATTGCTTATTGACCACAAGCTATCATATGGCCACTGCATGCTTCCGATAACCTAGTGATATGCGTAGTTGGTGCCATATCCCGATCCATACAAAGAATACTGTTCCAAACACCCTTTGAAACAGGACCTCCTCGCTTCTATCATATTTCGACCGCTTTTAAGAATAGGTATTCACGAATAAATTGACTAAAGACTGTCAGTCGGCCTGCCTGTAACGGCCGCAGCCAGCACTACTGTTCACATTCAATATTCTTGACGTTATCGTCCATTAGTTATAATGATGTTTATAAAACAATTCATAGCCCACTGTATAAACACTTTCTTTGCATGTTATACCTGTAACCAATGGCTCAATGACTGCATGATGTTTACACTATGTAGAAGAGGGACATGGCTTGATTTTGTCCACAAACTAGTACCATCCAAACGGTGACTAAATAACTTGTTTTTTTTTCATTCTGATTACCTCTTCACCTGAGTTGCTACTAAACGTATCATAACTCTTTTTCTTTTTAATTCTTTTGTTGATAAGTAGTTCCATATTACACCGAATTGATTATTCTCTTATGAATTCATGTTAACAACAAACAATAGTAAATATTGATACAACATGCTTGTCATCGCTTTCATTACTCTGATTTTTTCTTTTACAAATTGAAGTTTGTTGACATGTTCCTTATATGACAAAGGTTTAATGAAAGTTCCTAAACTTCTCATACACCGGCTAAGTTTTGCACATCGATCATATTATCTAGTAGCCCAACAGTATTTTTCTCGTTTAAGTTTGTGCTAAATATTTAATCTTTTGCATGAGAATCCAGCAGTCGGTTCAATTACAAACACTCAGATTAACGTGATTGACATTAGGTCTCGGTTCATTAAGACGCTCACGTGTTCCTAGTGAGATCTAATCATTACAGTTCACTTCGGGAGGTCGCCCCTAAAAATTATCATAATTATTAATATTAAATAGTTCCATAAATTTGGATCAGTAACGAAAATTGTTTACTGTTAAGGTAATTTGTTTACAATGTAGAATAAAAATACAAACAGATTTTGACCTCGACATTGCTTCAAAGACAAAGGTGGCCGTTGGGTCGGGACTCTTCCATTCCTCGAACCTTTACGACTGTTTATTTTTCCATAACATGTTTTCTGATCGGAAATCTTGAAGGTCACAAACCTTCAAGAATTTCCGATAAGAATAACAACCAAAACCTATAATATCGATACGTGAAAATAAAATTTCGAAGTACCCTTTTTAAAGCACATGGTGAGGATGACAATTGTTTTTTTTTTTCATAGTTAAAGTTCATAATGAGACGGTATGTATGTAATCAGAAAAATAAAAAATAAAACTTGAAAACTTCCGTTTTTTCATGTTTCTGCTACGGTCGAATTTAAGTATTTTAAAGAAATACGACACTTGATTATTTTTTGTACATAGTACTTATTTGTACTTGGCGTTATAATTTTGTTAAATGATAACTTTGTAATTCCATATGAGTGTATTGCATGTAAAAGCGCCATCTATTGTGATCTATGAGAAGTTTTTAGTCACTGGTTTTACAAGAAGAAAGTTCTGTTAAACTGAACGCTAGTTGATGGCGCTAGTATCTTATTTTTCACGTTTGGTCATGAAAACTTCCTGAGATACAACATTTCTAATATATTTTATCTAACTTCAAAGGGGTATAATCAAAACCGAATTTTCGAACTACATATTGTGAAGTATCAGTGGCACCTAGCCACAAGTAAAATTAAACAAAAAACTAGTTTATCTTTGTTCACTATTTTTGTTTAAACTGCTTTGTAGTTCATCTTTTAAAAGTGGAGCCATCGGCGACATCTACTGTTGCAGCTGGCCTTGCAAGGCCACCTTGGGTCAATGCGGCCGTGAATGCCGGCGGCGAATTCACTTGCCTTTTTGACATGCTTTACTATTGTAATAGCAGACTTGAGGCCCAGTTCGCGTGCAGATTTTTGTTTGTTCATTTGCTTTTGTTTAGGATTTTTCCTATCTTTAGTGAGTTATCGCATAGAAAGCAATATCAGCACCCGGTTGCCAGGCAACGCAGGCCTGCATCGACCGTCCGGTAAGTAACCGGCGAGCGTACTGCGCCGTGTGCCTTTTCCAGAGCTTTCTAAAGAACTCTCGCTTAGTGCGATTTTGTGATGCGGTTCTTCAATAAAAAATAATAAACGGGGTTTTTTAATAAGAAATAACCAAAGTATAAACAATACAAAATATTTTTTAAATTAAATTAATCGCTTGGCTAAATAGAGAAGTTGAGTGACATAGTATATTTCGCGTTAATAAAAATGATTATAAATAAAATTTACAAAAAAACGTTATAAAATTTGGTTTCCTAGTAGACTAAATTAACATAATTATGTTTTACATCAATGAACTTACCATTTCGGTGGAGAGCTGCTTGAGGTAACCCATGATCTTCCCCACGGCATTGGGGTTATTTTTATTGAAGCTCATCTTGCCGGCTTCTCTTCACTTCAAAACTTGTCAAGGAACGTCAAAATGATAATGTTTATGATTTATAGCACTTTGCAGAACAGCGTATTTAGATTGTTCTTTAAAATCCAGGTTAGGGTTGTTGGCGGCAAATAGTCCACATCACTCTGTAATGACTAGAGGATGTCGCGTTCTACCAGGCCTGCGGAGACACACAAACGCTATGGCACACAGCTGCAAATTGGCACAATTTTACCGCCGACGTGTTATTAAATCTTATTTTGTTTACAGTTCACTTAGTTCATTCAATAAATTATAAATCCCACGCTTATTATTCGTCAAGAAATACAACGTTAATTTTTGGTAATTCTGTACGACATGAAATGTTTGCAACCGAATTCTTCAGCAATCGAGTTATCTATTGAAACTTGCAGATGGCAGCGCAGTGTTTTATATAGGAAGGTTGGCAGCCGCGGCGCCGTCTGCCTTCTCCCCGGTCCCCCCACTCCGCGTGAGGCGTGCATGTGTGTGTGCAACTTGATAGTGTGCACACCGTACGCCACACACGGCTACACACACACTAACCACTGTTTCATCGACTGTTTGCAACTGAATTACTTTGAATATTTGTATAGTTTGTTAGAATTTCAATAGCCGGGTTACGCAGGTACATAATGCTTGTTGAACTAGCCTAAGAACAATCATGTTACCATAGCAAAGGAAAATGGCACCTGTATGAATGCGTTACCTCAAGTGTCAAGTTCTTGGTTGCAAACTTACAACACGACGACAAAAGTGTAGTCCTGAATTTTTCAAGGTTATTTCAGTTCCTACGTCATCCGTTTTCATTATATTATTTGCTATATAAATATAAAACAGTTAATTGCATAAATATAAACTACAATAAGTACTATTATGAACTGAAGAAGTCGCTAAACTGAGTGTTTCAATGCCAAACTATAAAATAAATACTTTTTATCGACTGAACTATCTGTACCTTATTTACTTTTCAATAAGCTTTTGGGTATAAGATCGTATCCACATTTCAATGGAATTAAAGGCAATCGTGCACGTTTTAACTTTAAGGCACTGAATTAAGCCATCAAATTCTGCAAAAGTTCTCAAAAAAGTCATCTAAAATCTATATAGTCGGTTATTTTGTAACATTTAATCTCGCTTTTAAATGCGAGAGTGTTGCCAAGCTATAACTGGTCTGGGCAGTGTCCGCTACCGGCCCGGTCCCGTAACCAGCGACCTTGCTTGCTTGCCTTTACTTAGTCCGCTACGTCTCGTCTGGGGGTGTGTCCTGAGAGGCTACGCTCCCCGCTCTACGTGACACACACAGCGTTCGACTTGGACACTCTAAAACACGTTTTGAGATAAATCAGTTGTCTTTATTTGAACCATGCGACATAATACCAACCTATCTAGTGGAAAGTTGATTCGTTAAATTATGTCATTGTTGTTTAATCGATGCCCTTTATGTATATTATATATATTGCAGTACTGAAAATTGTCTTTTTACATGAATACAGCAAAGGCAAAGGAACCATGCTATTCATGGCTCCAGCTGTTGCATAGATACCTGTAGGACGTAGGCATAATTATTTGTTATAATAAGTTATTATTACCGTAATGATTGGAACAAGAACTGTTCGCCAGTTAGGCTTGTGGTTTTGTGGTGTGTAGGTATTGTATTATGTCAAACAATTGTAGGCGGGTCGCGCGCGTCATCCTACAACTGTTTTGCCCGACGCATTGTGACTTGCTTGATTGAATCTAATGGTACGCGGGGCACTTCGATAAAGGAGTCGGCTTCAGCGATGTAACTCTATACCTACGTAGTCTCAAAACAAAGTCACTTTTTGTGTCTCTCTGTGTGATTTGACCGTTTAGTTCTTCTAAACTGGACACAATGAATTTCGATGCAATTTTCAGCAACGATTGGAGAATTTTCAGAAAACTTTTTCGAAAGGTGTCTGATTAAAATATTAACGAATTATCGACATGTCACCTGGTAGTGGAATCTCAATTTATCGAGGTTTCCCTTGATATGAGACGAGATCTCAAGCTAGTTTTAGAGATTTTTGAAAAAGCTCATATGAGAAAAATCTCGTTCTGAAAATATGCAATCTAGAATGTTCCAGCCTTACCAATCTTACGAGTATCACGCGAAATCTCAAACTCGACTCGAGATTATGTGCCCAAGTCACCATTGCATCCGTGTGATACAATCAGAGGCGGGTCGCTAGTTATTTAATAAAACTATGACTTGTCGAATTCCATGCTTAGATTTATCATTCTGTCACGTTTTTGATAATTTTAGCTCGCAGATATCCGCGTGAGGAAAATAAAGAAGGTGTGGCTTCAATGAATCATGCTTTCCAAAAATAATTTGAAAGTATTTCAACGGAATTTGATGTTATTGGTGGACTGATTCAAAAATAGCAAAGCAGAGCGAGTAAATTTTTCAAGATTTTTCATTTTATTGTTAGACCAACTATTTTTGCCTTTTTCTTTTATGAGCTACCTACTACCTACCTATGTTTAAACTTCATTTACATACAAATTAAAATCATGCTGAAATCGCATACTTACTTAGGTAATTCAAGTTGGTCTCGGAGGACTTGATGGTCCACAAATATTTTCTTTGGCGTAGTTTTACATATTTTTAGTGCTCAGCATAATTTTCGCTTAGGTCACAAAGCTTTTTGACTAAACCTGGTGCAACTCAACATATTGATATAGACAGGTCTTCGTGAACAGTTTCTTTGGTATGACAGACGATCCCCCACATCACTTTCACGTGTTAGATTTTTTGTCAAAGTAAGTTGCATTTTATCAGATCCGACACTTCTTATCGGACGGAGGGTGTGTCTCCGATACCTAGGCACTCTTATTATTAGGTTTTTATTATGAATGTCTGCCACAATATTGCGCAATATGTAGCTTTCGATTAGATGAGTATAGATACTCATCTAAAAAGCCATTAAGCCTTATCGACCTGTCGTCAAAGGCTACCGCAGGCGCTCGGTAAAGGCATTATGAGATTGTGTCAATCCAGTTGTAGTTATTACAGACATCGGGACTTTCTCATGAAATCTGACGGTTGTGCCCAACATGGTTTATCATAGTTGTACTGTAATAATTAATAAATGTGTGTAATTGTTAGCGTGTGCAGGCGCGTGCTCGACATCACGTGCGCTGGTTACTAAACTGTCTGACAGCCGGGCAGCGGCAGCGCGGCGCGGGCGCGGCGGTACCGGTGTTCCCGAAAGCTGTGCCCCGCCCCCATCGCTCCCATCACACACACACCCGGGAGATTTTGCGTCACACAACAAACAATACGTCATACACACGTGGTGAATCATTATACCGCACAAAAAATATATTGTGGACGTGACTATATCAATGTCTCTGACGGATTATTGCATCATTTTGCTGAAATATGGCTATCACGGTTGGTTTAGCATACTGCGGTTAAGTTCCCTAGCAGTTTAGTAAAACAACAAGAGACCTATTCGGTTTTGGAATATTAAATTAGTAATAAATGGCATTTGTATAGATTATTATGAGACTGCACGAGGAAGAACTGAGGTAGAGTCCGTTAGAAATAGCGTTTATGTCTAACCAGCTATATTGCGTGACGTCACACGAAGGCATCGTTATTCGTGACACACAAACGCATTTGTGTAAGCCTACTGTATTCACCGCGGGTATTGAAATGAGCACACACACACGTCACACAGTCAAAAAATGTCAGTGGAATATTCCGTCGAGAACAGGTAGGTCCCGGGTTGGAGCGGATTTCTCGAACGTTCCGCGGCCCATGCATCTATGCGTACAAAGGCCAGTTATGGTGAGCGGTGCATACTTTGCAATCTAACACCTTTAAAAACAAGCTATGTTTAATTAGCGCTCCTTTGCAACAGACCTGGCTTATGTTACGATACAATTATTGGTAAGAAGACGTTGTGAAAATAATAGTACCTTTCCTAGGCGATACGATAAAAGATAACAATAATTCATGTTATAATCATTATGCACAAATACATCACGCGTTTCATCCAAGTAGTGTTTTATCTTATCAGCAGCAAATCAGATACTTCCGATTAAAAATTTCCATCAAGAGCTGGTGTAAAGTTACAACATTCGCGTAGCAACAGTAATATTGTGCCAAGACAAGCCGGTAAACAAGCCTCCTAAAGAAACAAATGGGCTAAATCTTGTATACATCTACGTCCACGCAAACTATTGTCTTTCATTGATCAAACTTAAAGCTTTTCTTCAATGAAACTGGATAAACTGTTTCGTATTAGTATATTACCTACTATGCCAGCGTTGTGTAATGCCCACGTTTCTAGAAAATCCATATACTAAATGCGGTTCAGTGTTTAGTGCTGGTTGAAAACACAGAATCTAGGGCGATCGATAGTCCTTCACTTGAACCTAGCTGTTAAAATATTGAAAAACTACTATAAATTGCGTGACTTTTAATTAAAGTTCAAACATTATTCTTTCCAATAAACACAGCTGAGTGCATTATATTTTTATCACGTAAAGATTACTGGCGACTTATAATCAATTGGATATTTCTAATATTATAAACCACTAGTTGTCCGGCGCAACTTCGTTTGCGTCACATTTTCCCCGTTTTCGCAACATTTTTCATTGCTGCTCCTCTCCTACTGATCGTAGCGTATTGATATATAGCCTATAGCCTTCCTCAATAAAGGGGCTATCTAACACTGAAAGAATTTTTCAAATCGGAGCAGTAGTTTCGGAGCCTATTCAATGCAAACAATTTGTTTAAAATAAACAAACAAACAATCAAATCTTTCCTCTTTATAATATTAGTTTAGATGAAGGTACATAATATTTGGTTTTCTTGAAACCATTTTTATTTCACATTATCAATTCACAGTACAAAGCCACTAATGGAAGAGTACCTGTATGGTTGAATGAAAGGGCTAGATGCAGCCAACCCTTATCATGCAAGTGACTGGTACAACTAAATCGATATAAACGAGTCGGTGTGCGGTGTGCCTGATCTTGCTCACTCGACACTTCGAGAGCAACCACCGGTTGCCCCGCCGACCTTGGCGAAGCGCAGAGGGTTACAGAGGTCAAACTGAACACACCCTCCACTGCAGGGGTCACCAAACAATCTTGTTTTGTTGCAAATAAAGTCTGTTGCAAAATAAAGTGGGCAGTAAAGAATACTGGTTGTGGTTGGGTTCGCCTAAACGTTCAAAATCGGGATTAATCTTATTCTAATGAATCTCTTTATTATTCCCCGCTTTGCGTTGATAAAAACAATAATGCTGGACAATCGCCGGTTGATTACAAATCAACTCAGTACACACATAAATGCTTGTTCATTGAATATCGAGTAACTAACAAAATCGTTTTATTATCTACACTATACTGGCCAAAATTTTCAAGTGGGCGTGGATGGCTACATCCGAAACTCTGAGGATAAGCGAAAAATACGCAAAGGAGTCTCGAGCCCGATTTTGATGAAAACTAAAACCGCATCATTGGATTTTTGAAAAATCAATATACCTAGCCAGGAATCGTACCCGTTGATTTTGTAAAAAAAACCATTCCCTGTATTAATACACCATTCGATAGTCCTACCTACCTAGGGAAGTAATGACATACATAGATTAGCGGGACTCTTCGGTTTTATAATTTTATAAAATATTCTGTATAATTATAGATATATATTTTTTTTTATTTATTATTGGGTAGCCCATTTATCGCGGAAGGCTAGATACCATCACGCTACGACCACATGGAGCTGAGCATCAAAGAAAAATGTTGCAAAAATGTCACGCAGATGAAGTTGCGCATTGCGCAGGTCAGCTAGTTCTTTATAATACGCAACTCTGAGATCCGTTATAGTTCGTACCTATGTTACATAAGTTATGTTGATACTGACCAGCCTCAACGTAATGTTACCTCGCATGTTCTCCACTTATATTACTAAGAGTGGATCGATTTGAATAATCTAAAATGAATCTGTGACTCATGTTGTTTATCAAAATGCACTCAGACTAACATGATAAGGTGTTAGCGGGTCTCGCCAAAATGCACCTGTCTTGCAATAACAATATTGTGAGCACCTATAATGTACCCAGAAACGTCTTTTATGTGGCGGTGTATGTAATATAGTACGAGTATTTAGGGTACGAATATAATCAATAAAATATATAAGTATATTTAAAATATATTAGGTATATTGGTACTCAATATACTCGTACTATATTATTATGTAAATACATATTCGGTACTCTCCCAAACAATGCATCAAACCTAGTACATATTAATACGTTTCGATGACGATACAGAACCATTAAATATTCTTATGAGGCGTTGCACATTGCATCGGTGTACGATACGACTGTACTACGTATGTCGGGTCTTTTTATTATGTGCATAGATTAAGTCATAGGTAATAGTAGGTACTTGTAGAGTGGCGCAGTGCCCTAAGAATTAATTCCCACACGAGTGTAATAAAACGTACCCTATTTATAGTTCTATGTGACCGGTCGGTTTAGTTACACGGTGTACTTAGGAAGCCTACAGTTTTCTGTACTTGCTGTCGTATGCTTGGATGTCAAATACAGGGATGGCACAGGTCTGCATTGGT
This sequence comes from Cerastis rubricosa, assembly GCA_949152445.1. Taxonomy (NCBI): domain Eukaryota; kingdom Metazoa; phylum Arthropoda; class Insecta; order Lepidoptera; family Noctuidae; genus Cerastis; species Cerastis rubricosa. The sequence continues at coordinate 13,563,876 of OX424525.1, read as the reverse complement.
CGGTACGGCTTTTCTGCTCTCCATCCGGAAAACTCCCCAAATGAAATATCAAAAAGTAAAATTGCTGGACTTTTTTTGCAAAAGTCCGTATTCTTGTGCAGGACTTTTTCGAAACGGTAACCCTAACGGCCTAACCACAGTGCTATAAAGTAAAATTACTACTTCCACGCTATTTGTTGAGTCATACACGTTTTTTTGATCCGATTCTAGCTGTACTCTGATCGACCTGCTTGCAATTTCACCTCCACACTTTTTGGAAATATTAACTAAGTTTCTCATTTTCACTGGCACAGTTATTTTAAGTAGCTCATTATGATAATATGCTCGTGGGAGGCCAATTAACATTGTCAGGTCTAACAGAGTTTGTTACACGATAACCTATTGTCAGTAAACCTTGAAAAACTCCACACCCGAGCATAACAAACTCTTCTTCACTTCAATTTTTTACTCGTTTTAATTTGACAGTCTCCACTCACTTCGATTAATAATATTATTGATCCCCCCATAGAAATTTCATAGAAATCGGTTCAGTACTTTGGTTTTTAAATCAAAAATGTTTCTTTTTCGTGTGTATAGACGTTGTACTGTGTTCTAGTTACAATATAAAATTGATACTTTACTAAGATTTAAGGATAAAAAACTTTTTATTAAAAAAAAAAAAAACGACTTCACAAAAGCACTAAAATGTGGAAAATAACTTAGCTTTCGGAAGTCGGTGGCGAACAAGTCAACGAAACAAACAAAAGTCACCTTTATCCTTCATCTGTCGTCATCCTTTTTAACTACAATGAGCGGAAAGCCGAAGCTAAAGCATTAATTTTCTTTTAAACAATAACTGACTGGCCTTCTTCAACAATTAATTATCTTGTCTGCAAAATAATCAATAAAGGTTTTTGACGTATGTATGTACTTTCAATCATTTTCATTCATGTAACACAATGAAAAAAGGGATGTAATTGTTCAGTTCCACGAAATTTTCCATTGGTGGCAAACAAAATACCTTCTGGAAACTTGAGGAATATTTTTAAAATAATATTATTACGTGTGCTGATATGACGCACGTATTATTACCATAATAATCGTTGTCAAGTATCGCCATATAAAATCAAAAAATGGGAATTGCAAAATCCAATATTTGCTGTAGATAATTACATGAATTAAATCGACTTAAGTACGTCACGCTCAAGCCGGATCCAATTTTGTATAAGTAGGCTAAAGTAATGTAAACTAAACCCCCCCTTATGAGCGCAACACAAAAATGGCCCCTAGTACCCGGCAGCCCGTCTACCCTCGACTATGGTGACGGTCGAGGTTTCGGCGTGGCAAGGAGAGCGAAGAAACTCCGGAAGGGATCCGGCTACCTATACCGACGACTTGACCTGGCAACACGCGAACACTCCGGACCGACGAGAACATAAAGGAACTCGCAGAGGAATTGAGCAGGTTACGATGGAGTATTGTGGGATTATCTGAAGTCCAAAGAGAGGGGGAGGACACGATAATCCTGAAATCCGGCAACCTGCTCTATTTCCGAGAGGGTGACCGGCCGTCCCAGGGTGGTGTTGGGTTTATCGTCCACAAGTCCCTTGTGAATAATGTGGTGAAGATCGAGAGTGTGTCGACCAGGGTGGCGTACCTTATACTCAGAATATCCTCAAGATATTTGCTGAAGGTCATACAGGTCTACGCCCCGACCTCGGTACATCCCGATGAGAAAGTGGAGACCATGTATGTCTCCAAAGCCATGCATGGTTTCAAAACTCACTTCACCGTTGTCATGGGGGACTTCAACGCGAAACTGGGCAAACGAGACGGGGATGAGCTGCAGGTGGGGCAATTTGGGGTTGGACGTCGGAACCACCGGGGACACCAACTGGCTAGTTTTATGGAGAAGGAGAGCCTCTATATGATGCGAGTGTATAATATAGAGGCTTCTTCAGAAAGCGTGAGCACAGGAAGTGGACTTGGCAGAGCCCCGATGGTGCAACTAAAAATGAAATTGACTTCATCATGTCAACCAAGAAGCAAATGTTCAATGATGTCTCTGTGATCAAATCAGTGAAAACCAGGAGCGATCACCGCATGGTAAGGGGCACATTGAACATCGATATTAAGCTTGAAAGGTCTCGAGTTCTCGACTGATTAAGTCTACACTCCGACCAGTACAGATCCAGATCCAAAACCCCGAGAGCTTTCAACTTGAACTCCAGAAGCGTTTCGAGTGCCTAGGAAGCTCAGTGAACGAATACAACGATGGATTCGTGAAAAATGTTCTTGAAGACACGTCGTGCACAGAAGAACAAAAAACTCTCTGATCATATTCTCAAGCTCATGAAGTAACCGCATGACATGCAGTCTTCAGACGAGGCGTGGAAATACCGGCAGCTAAATCCTTGCTTAATCCTTGTTCTGTATGGTGTCGGACGTAAAGAATAGCATCATCCCATATCTTCCCGTGGGTGTCGTAAGAGGCGACTAAGGGGCTTGCCAGAGAATGGGTAGGAGCGTTCTCTGTGCTTTTGTAACAACCGCACTGCGATCGCCAACCCGCCTGCCAAGCGTGGCGATTATAGCAAAACCCCCCATGTTATGGCCTATGTTCAGCAGTGGACGTCTTTCCGCTGAAATGATGATGATGATGATGAAATCCTTGAAAAGCGACCTCCGCCGTTTTAATACCGAGCGTATTAAAGATGCAATTGAGCGGAATAAAGGCTACAAGATTTTTGCTAGATATCTGGCTATTGGGCAGAGCCAGCTCACGAAACTGAAGACCGACGATGGCAGGAACGTATCCCCTCAAACCGGAGCTACTGAGGGATACCGAGAGATTCTATGAGCAGTTGTACACATCAACCAGTAAACCTCTTGTGAATCTAGCGAATAACCCAAGAGCTATGCTGACCCGATACTATACCGAAGACATCCCGGATATCAGCCTGTACGAGATAAGGATGACTCTGAAACAGCTTAAAAACAACAAGGCACCGGGTGATGATGGAATTACGGCCGAACTTCTGAAGGCGGGTGGAAAACCGGTACTTAAGGCCCTTCAGAAGCTTTTTGATTCCGTCATACTCGAGGAGTAAACGCCACAGGCATGGTGCAGGGGTGTGGTGGTACTCATCTTCAAAAAGGGCGACAATGCCCGGTTGAACACCAATAGGCCCATCTTACTTCTAAGCTATGTCTACAAGTTGTTTTCAAGAGTCATCTCTAATCGTCTCGCGCGCGGGTTTGACGATTTTCAGCCCCCAAAATAAGCCAGATTCCGAAAAGGCTAAGCACCATAGACCACATTCATACGCTGCGACAAGTTATACAGAAGAGAAGAGTACAACCTGCCTCTTTGTTTAGCGTTTGTGGACTACGAGAAAGCCTTCGGATTCAATCGAGACTTGGGTTGTACTGCAGTGTCTCCAACGGTGCCAAATTGACTATCTGTACATCGAGGTGTTGAAGTGCTTGTACAAAAACGCCATTATGTCAGTCCGGCTTCAGGACCAGACCTCGGAAACTATCCTTCTGCAGCGAGGTGTGAGACAGGGAGAGGGCTAGGCATAAACATCAATGCGCAATGGCGAGTACATCTCTCACCTTCGAATTGCCAAAGATATAGTTGTTATGGCTGAGACCATGGAAGACCTCAGTACCTACAATGCTCGAAGACTTCAGTAGAGGTTCCGAAAGAGTGGGTCTTAAAATGACCATGGTCAAAACTAAAGTCATGTTGAATGCCCATGTAACACCCACTCCTATCAAGGTCGGAGACACTACACTCGAAGTTGTAGAAGATTATGTCTACCTGGTCGTACCTTCGTTACGTCTGTATGGTGTCGGACGTAAAGAATAGCACCATCCCATATCTTCCCGTGGGTGTCGTAAGAGGCGACTAAGGGACTTACCAGCGACCTACTTACCTTACTGCGATCGCCAACCCGCCTGCCATGCGTGGTGATTATGGCAAAACCCCCCTTCTTTGTGGAGGCCTATGTCCAGCAGTGGACGTCATTTGGCTGAAATGATGATGTCTACCTGGGACAAACGGTCCAGTTAGGTAGGTATAACTTTGAGAAAGAGCTCAATCGTCGAATCTGACTCGGCTGGGCAGCCGTTCGGGAAGTTGCGTGGTATCTTTTTGTCCAACTTACCGCAGTGTCTCAAGTCGAAAGTCTATGACCAGTGTGTTTTGCCAGTGATTACATTCGGGACCGAAACGTGGTCGCTCACAATGGGCCTCATCGGAAGGTTTAAAGTCGCCCAAAGGGCAATGGAGAGGGCTATGCTCGGAGTTTCCTTGCGTGATCAAATCAGGAATAAGGACATCCGCAAGAGAAACAAAATTACCGACGTAGCCCGAAGATTTATTGATTTATTTGCCAAACAGAAGTGGCAGTGGGCTTGGCACATTGCTCGCAGAACGGATGGCCGATGGGGCGAAAAAGTTCTGAAATGGCGACCCCAAACTACAAGTCGATGCGTTGGAAGGCATCCTACTAGGTGGACGAATGACCTGCTGAAGGTTGCGGGGATCCGCTGGATGCGAGTCGCACGGGACCGGTCAATATGGCGACACTTGTGGGAGGCCTATGTCCAGGGGACGTCTTTCGGCTAAAATGATGATGATGAGGTTTAAGTACAGTGATGGGCTTTATCAATGTAAATTAAAATTTGAAAAAAATACATATATAAACATAAATCAAAAGGGCGTCACTACCTATCTGCCAATAAAATCAAAGTTGAGGATTGTAACCTACCATCGAACCGCTCAGTCAGCAAGCGTAGAAATCATAATATAAAAGAGTCAACTTCCCGTGTTGTTCTCTGCGGTGTCTAATCCTAAACTATTATCGAATGTCCAGCGTGATAGTTTAATAGTAGCGGTCATTAAGAGGCCCACGTTCATCAGTCTCGGGCTAAAACTGCCAAAACTACGTATTATTGTTACCTTGTCTGCTCCGAAATACAATACATACGATTTAACAATCAACGTGGAATTTTTCTGCAGTATTGTGAGAGGCGCGTACAATGAATCACTTTTTATTCATAACATTTAATTACATTTTATGTATGTATTCGCATTCCGTTCCCAGAATTATGCAGACTCGAAGGTAAAAGTAAGTTGGTACCTGCATTTAACAGAAAATCCGTAATGAGCCGCATCGATCACGCACGAAGTCGCCCGGAGCCGTCCGTAGGTGGCGCCCAAGCGGAATGTTTATTACCATAAAAGCATTTAATCCTTTGGATGGCGTCTGTATGCTTTCTTCAGTAACGGTAACTTACTCAGTGAGTTTAACTTCCTCGTGAAGAACCATAATCCGATACAACCTATAGAAACTTATGATATGGTGCCTTGAGCAAGAAAGACGTACTCTGTGTTGTGAATCGTATGAGAATATTAAATAAAAGTTAACGCGGCCGTCTGTAGGCTTAAATAAAATATGTATGGAAAAGTCTGGAAGTATTAATACAATCGTATGAACAGTTATCCGATAAAGATTGAACATAAATTACATCTCGCTGAGATGATAACTGGATAACAGATGTTCCCGGAACACACTCACTTACTCCGAGTTGAATTGATGAATTATGAAGGCTCTCGTAATTTTATCAAATAAATCTTTCATGCATCAATAAAATTAATATGTATTTTATCTACACTATAATTATAAAGAGGTAAAATTTGTTTGTAGGTATGTATTGTGTAATCTTCGAAACTGCTCATCTGATTCCGAAAAATCTTTCACTAACGGGAATGTACATTATCCCAGAGTGCTATAGGCTATATTTGAAACGTTCCCGTGGGTTAATTCTAGTACATAACGGGAGCGAAGCCGCGACCAAAAGCTAGTTATTTATAAGCTGATATCTAGCTAAGCAAATATCTTCATACAAATATATTCAGTACGTATAAGGTTGCCAGGTCTTAAAACCGAAAAGCCGGACCGTCCAGCTAGTTTAGCCTGACTTTTTATGGAAAAAAGCCGGACACCTTAATTTTTTAGCCAGAAACACGTAATTTAAAAAAAAGCAAAACAAGACTTTTTCGTTAAATCTTGTTAAACTGTAATGAAACATAAAATGAATGAATCAGTCTTCTTTTTAATCAAACTAGCTGTGACCGCGACTTCGTCCGCGTGGAATTTTACAAAAAAGATATTAAATTTTTTTTTAATAATAATTTTAGATTTTTTTAATAGAAGTAGCCTAAGTTACTCCTTATTACATCAGCTATCTTCTAGTGAAATTCCTGTCAAAATCAGTCTAGCCGTTCCAGAGATTAGCCGGAACAAACAGACAGACAAACCAAAATTGTAAAAAATGTATTTTGGCATATGTACCGTATACATACATTCATATGCATGTAGTAAAAAGCTGTTATTTTAATATTACAAAGATACTTCAATTTTATTTATTTGTATGTATACCTGAATGTATGTATATATAGAAGATGTATACATCTAAAAACATGACCAATGTAACAAGACTTGGCAAATTTAAAAAGCCTAACAAAAGCCGGACATGCTGGACACCATCTAATTTGGCCGGACTCGCAACCAAAAAGCCTGACTGTGTCCGGCTTTATCCGGACGCCTGGCAACGCTAAGTACGTACAGGGTCAACATCACCTATGCTATATTCGGCCTAAAAGCCCAAGTCAATCGTATTCAGTGAGTGAATTACATCCATTTCTATGTGTGTGAGTGAGGCAGCTCTAATTTTGTCGGTTCCAAATAAAGGTCGTCGCAAATCTAACTGGCACGGAACGTCAACGATACGAGGTGTAGGAAATTATTGCAAAATATTACTAGCTTGCTCAGTGAAAGGAGGTTAGTTCATTAAAAACAATGACGTAAAATTATGCTGAAAAAAAAACATTTCTTCTTTATTTTGTCTTTGATAATTTAATTTATTAAAACAGCGTCTATGTTAGTACGTACCGACCCGTAAAATACGCAACGTTTGTGGCGACCTCACCGATGCACAAGGTACTAATGGAAAAGTACTGGAGAAAAGTGTGCGGCAGGGACTGTCAACATTTACTTAATTCGTAATAGACCGTGTCTACTTGAAATTTGATGTCTGCACCTTATTTTAGTATATGACAAAAAATTGCGAGAACACATCACATCTCGACCAATAAACAAAACTATATTTTTATTAGTTATGCTGACGTCAACCTTTTGTTTTCATGATTTGTAAACGAGGCGATTTTCAGAAAGGTTCTTCATCGCTGCCGAACCTGAATCGGCCGACTAACACAAGCGTGTTTCACCTACACTTTTTAACGTTCCGTTGTATTTACACGTTACTTACATACATAGGCACAGGTAGTATACATAGGAGATTGTGGGTGTGTGCAAGTGTAATCGAGGCGCCTTCACTACACCCACAAGTTTAAGCATAGGCTTATACATGTGTTGGTTACTCAGTGCGGTAGATCTCCAAATGTGCCTATTCTTTTAGAACAGCTAGGCTCAAATAAAGCAAAACAACAGGGAAAGGTTTGCAAATCAAAAATAAATGTTACATTTAACATTCTTTCAATCACAATCGAAAGGATTTTGAAGGTTATTCCTAATTCAGCTACATATGATTGACTAGCTGTCCGGCGCAATTTCGTTTGCGTCACATTTTGTCCGTTTTCGCAACATTTTACATTGCTGCTCCACTCCTATTGATCGTAGCGTGATGATATATAGCCTATAGCCTTCCTCGATAAATGCGCTATCTAACACTGAAAGAATTTTTCAAATCGGACCAGTAGTTTCGGAGCCTATTCAATGCAAACAATTTGTTTAAAATAAACAAACAAACAATCAAATCTTTCCTCTTTATAATATTAGTTTAGACAAATTAGTCAGCGGAGCAATGTCAATAACTCAATGAATGTTATTAAAATCAAAGGCATAGCAATTCTTAGTGTATTACGGATTTAACCTGCAGGACGAGGATATTATCAGAATTGTTTTCCCACTAAATCATCACATTTGTTTTTAAGTTATTCCCTCGGTTAAACCAGGATAAACACCTACATATTATGAATTATACAAACACATACGTCATACGTTTTACTGAAAATAAATTATGGTGTTCGTGAGTCTAGACCATGGACAAAACGGTTCAGTCAAAGGCTAAGTTGATTACAAATTATACATTAAAGTATCAGAAATTTCTCTGTTCCCAGATTCAGTTCAAAACCCAATAAGAAAAAATGGCCTCTGATCGGGTTTCGCAGCTCGTGTAGAAAAGAGGCCTATGGCCCTACGTATGCTCGCGAACTTCAATAAAACTATATAGATTATCGGTTTGGAAAGCATTTATCATTTCCTGTAACGCACATGACGAAATACCTAATAGTATCTATCGCGAAATTACTAGGCGAAAGTAACCTAATTCCTTATCAGCAACCATGAAGTCTGTAAATAAGGACTGAAAAATCATTGAGAATTTTGCACATACATTTTCATTTATGAAAGTAAATCAGTTTAAAGGCCAACCTTTGTAATTAATTAATGATAAGTGTTTTTATACGCTCCCATTTATCCTAAGTTGGGTCTTCTGAAATATGGCTTACTAAGATTTTTCAGCCGGTAGTAATTAATGAGTGACCACAAGTCTATTTATTGTCTTTGTTCAACTAATTACATAGAGTTATGCGTCCGTGCGCCTACGCATCTACTCGGTGTTATTTTTAAGCGTTCCCGTACTTCATTTCTCAGCTTCGTGTAATTGAGAGCACGGGATTCTAGGGAGCAATCACCTTTAGCGGGCGAATGGCACACGTCTGGCACACGCGAATCAGTGAAAGAATATTCTAGAGAAACCTAGGCACGTGACTTGAACCACGTTGCCTACTGTTACAACTTTTGACACGGCCTTTGGAATTTTGTCACCAGCCTACATAACATCACACCTGTAATCCCCGGAGGGTCATCAACTGAGTACCAAAAACCCAATAACACTTCGCCCGACCTGGGAATCGAACCCACGGCCTCTTGCTTAGCAGTATCGCGCTTGCGAGCAATAGACCAGCGAGGCAGTCAATAGCTTATTCTTCGAATATTTTGATGTAAACTGAAAATCAACCTATCTTTCTCGGAAAGTATGCCATTCGAGCCCCTTGACAACACTTATGTAGTTTAATGCCCATACAATAATGTAATATCGTGTGATCTTCCACAAAACATTTATGTAATCATTTCGTCTCGACAATGGGTGTAAGCTTCATTAATACTGCTGGTTTCTTCTTACATTATTTTGAGCCCGTTAGCATTCACTACTAACTGGGCCTATGGTTGATCAAACAACGTATGCAAAATCAAACTTTGAAGCTTATGTATACGGTCTAATATTGTGTAACGTGGTTTCACAATATTAGAGCTACCATCTAACCATCTTATATGTATTAAAAACAACAATATATGTATTATAAACAAACACCGCTATGTTTACTTGAACTATATCATTGTTCCTTGACAATGAGATTGTAAAAGCTACTCCACGTGGCTGATGGCAGTCGGCAACATGTAAACAGCGTGTTATGTAGGTAAGCAACACCTGCATTTTAACGTGTAATGACGTATATTATTTTAATAATTACATCGGCGCCTTTTGCACTATTAACGTCCGCACTTAACCACATTTCTTTCAAACACGCGTCGCTAAATACAATGCGCCGACGCGGACGCAAAATGTTTGTGACACCTGAGGGGCAAGTTGCAAGAACGTTCACTTTCTTATCTCAGCCTCGATCTGTCAGAAAAAATCTTCTGTATTCTTTTTTAAAATTTTCTGACACATTTTTGACATTGAAAGCCGCTGAAATGAGATTGAAATTTGAAATTGGCCTTTTTTTGTAGGTGCTTTGGACTTGCTCTGCAATAAAGAACCAATCCATCATCATCATCATATTAAGTCAACGTCGCAATAATCCAACATTGGTGGTAAATTACTAGCCATTACAATCAGTCCCATAAACATACCTACTTACATACAAAACTTAGTATGCTTAGATACAACAAATTTGAAATTAATCAACGTTAACTATCCAAAATAATTACAATTACGTCGAAAAATGTATTTAATGGGGCCATTTGTCCATTTGTTTCATTTCAATTTGGCCATTTGTTACCTGCATACCATTGTTTTATATATCAATGCTGCATACTATCGTGATTCGTGAAACAAAAGTATCACCTTAAGTGGCGTAGTGTGTACGTAGCTTTTTAAATAGACGTGTTGTTGTCACAGCGAAAACTTTTTATTAATTACGACATTCAGTTTTTAGCTAACGTTACACTTCCTATTTTTAGATATTCGTTATGAAACCGTTTCTTTGTTTGTTTAGTAGTCCGTGACTCCGTGCGCATTCTTAAATAAAAAGCCGCAGGAGAATTTTTTCAACGGAATCTTAGATTTTTTTGGTCAAGGTCTTTGCCTTCTTGTATATTTTTTATCAAACTGTTTTTTCATACGCAGTAAGCAAAGATACACACTCATACCTTTTTATTGCAAAAAAAAATCGCTAACATCATGTAACTTAATTATTTAGGTACACAAAAAAATATTAACAACTTCTCATGTAGACATTCGTTTGCGGGCTCTAATGTAAAAACCGAAAAAAAACTTTAACAAGTGTCACCTGATAAAAGTGCTAAATAAGAGCTATAATACAGATTTAGGAACTAAAATCTTACGACTGGCAAAGAACGTAAGATTTAAAAAAAAACCGGCCAAGTGCGAGTCGGACTCGCGCAAGAAGGGTTACCAGGGGCGTACCATATTTTATAAAAAACGAGCACAAAAGTCACTTTTTTGTATGGGAGCCCCCCTTAAATATTTACTTTATTCTGTTTTTAGTATTAGTTGTTATAGCATCCACAGAAATACATAAACTGTGAAAATTTCAACTGGCTAACTATCACGGTTCATGAGATACAGCCTGGTGACAGACGGACGGACGGACGGACGGATGGACGGACGGACAGCGAAGTTTCAGTAATAGGGTCCCGTTTGACCCTTTGGGTACGGAACCCTAAAAAAAATAAGTAGTTGGTAAATAGAATGCTAAACGTAAGTTAGCTTTAATCTAAACGGAAATTACATTGATGGTTTACAATAATTCTAGTCTGTATGGTGTCGGACGTAAAGGTCTGTATTGTGTCGGATGTAAAGAATAGCACCATCCCATATCCCGTGGGTGTCGTAAGAGGCGACTAAGGGACTTGCCAGAGAATGGACAGCAGCGTTCTCTGAGATTTTGCAAAACAACCGTACTGCGATCGCCATCCCGCCTGCCAAGCGTGGCCTATGTTCAGCAGTGGACGTATTGCGGCTGAAATGATGATGATGATTACAATAATTAATTAAACAAATTATATTATCAGAAATGATAGAAATCTCATCGATTAATCTGTATCAGATCTAATCAGTACAAAAGCCGACTGAAAGTATTTTTTTATGTCATGCAAAAAATAAATGAAGTAGGTAGAAAAATCTATTCATCGTTATTAGCATGATTTGGCAAACTTGATCCTCTATAAGATACGAGTACATACATGACATGCGGTTTTTTTAAATTATCACATCAATTACCCATTTGTATCAATTTTATCACTATATCTTTAGGCGTAGTTTTTTTTGAAGTTCCTCTTAGTATTTTGATGTCATACTTTTGAATATCTACACAATATGTAGATACTACGTACATGCATACATATTTGGCAACTATTAATGAAATGCTAATATTGTTTCAAATAATTTCGTCATTATCCATCTGACCATATCCTTGAATGATGTCATCGACGAACCTGTATGTATTTTACCTTTTTTCAACAAAACAAACTTATAAAGTTAGTGGATGATTTTTACTGTTTGTATTTACAGGAGGACTAAATTATTTAAAAAAATATTGCAAGTTCTAATTGATCTGAAGAAAACTAGTTTTTTTGCAACATTGAGCTATTTTGACCCCATTCTTTTTGATTTTTTCTTCTTGATTATGTCGCTGATGTTTCCGAAAACTTGTACTTTTAAACTGACAAAGAAAGAAGTTGAAGCAGAAGCAGTAGTAGCTGAAGTTCTTGACTGACTGTCTGTGTTATTGATAGTGTTAATAAAAGTAGTTCCAAAAACTTGACTAAATTGATTTGACCCGAACACCATAAATAAATATTATCATAACCACAAAACCTTTCCGAGAACCGCAAAAAGCCGGCTTTTCCTTCGGTATTCGTTTTTTATTTTCCAAATAATGGAAATAAATGTATGGAACAAAAGGTAAATTTGATATATTATACGTTTCAATACATTTGGTTTCAATTGGCTAATTGGAATAAAGGTCAATATCACAAATCGGGACAACACGCGTACGCGCAGCGTCTGCTGTGCCGTGATTGGAGTAGATTGGGGGCGGTGGAGGTGTCGCTTAAATTGGGATTTATTGCTCGCTAAATTAGTTTCATTGTGAGTACATCACACATACACACCCCTCTTATTTCACGTGTGTATCAATACAAACTTCGGAAAAATTCTGCCATTTAGCGATCCTTTGCTAACGAATCATGAGAGCTAGATTTTGTTTTTTCGCTAGCATAATTGGACGTAGATCTGCCATACTGAGCCAACATACAATCTAAGCAGACATTCTATACGTGGTATATTTTTATTCAGTAAAATCAATCTCATACCTATGGAATGAAACATCCAAAACTTAAGTATAATTAGAATAGTTAAATAAATCTGCTTTTTATTATATGAAGTCAAAATATCTTTGGAAATAGATGTAGGTTGGTACTTTTTACATTTTGCCACAATTCTACTCAATTTAAAACTGCCTTTATCTGCATTTACCCATTAAATTCTCTCCTACAAGACTAATATTCAAATTTTTATATTCTCCATTTTATTTTAATTTTAATACTCTATTCTATGAATAAATGCCTCTTGCTCTCCTATGGAAGTATCCCTATAACATTGCATATTTATTTCCAACCAGGCAATAAATGTCAATGTTTGTATGATTGCGGAATATAAAATAAATGTTAATAAAAACCATCAGTTTAATATCTTAATAAACTATGGGAATATTGATTCTCAGAACGTGGTAATATTAATAGTAGTAAAACTGAATTTTTGGAATGGTAGAGATAATTTCAATCTGATGAATAATAATTTAGTAGGCAGTGACTTCTAATAACTGGATAGACGACTATGCCATCTCTTGATCAAAAGCAATTTAGTTACCTAGGTACCAGTATATATGTATGTACTAGCTGTCCCGCGCAACTTCGTCTGCGTCACATTTTCCCTGTTTTCGCAACATTTTTCATTGCTGCTCCGCTCCTATTGGTCGTAGCGTGATGATATATATCCTATGTTACTTCTAATACCTCCAAGAATATGTGTACAAAGTTTCATGATGATCGGTTGAGTAGTTTTCGCGTGAAAGCGTAACAAACAAACTTACATTCACATTTATAATATTAGTAGGGATACTGCTCATATGGGAGTTTATGTTAATAATCTCATCAGTTTTCGTACTGTTATCATTTTCGACACGTTTTTTGGTGCTCTCGTTCCGAAACTACTGCTTGGAAAGACTTAACGTAAACCTGATCTCATACTGTTAAAAACAGTTTTTTTTTTCCAAAATAACGTGTATGTTTATCTATAATAAACAGATTCGAATTCAGCCGGAGGAAGTTGTTTGACGGATTTTCCGTTGACACCATTTATAAATATTATTATGTGTAAAGGAAGGCTGTTTATCTTCATAATTTTTATTAGCAATGTAGTCGGTAGAAAGATGATATTTTGATACCGGTCGTCCTCACATATGTATAAGCTCTATAGCATATATACGGCATCTGCAACGCCTCGTTTTTAAACTAACACAGACGTAACTATACGAAACATTTACACGTGGAAACACTAGATAGGATTAGGTAGGTAGTTAGACGATTTAAATTTAATGTCCAAATTTTTTTGAATCGTTGCATAAAAAAAATGTATTTATCAATTCATGAATTGAGTTAGACGATTTAAATTTAATGTCCAAAAATTTTTTGAATCGTTGCAAAAAAAAAACAAAATATTAATTCATGAATACGAATATCTACCAATTTGTTAAAAAATAAAACAATAAAATAACAGAGAGAAACTTCATTTATTCAATAAGAAAAAAACTAGATAACCTTGAATTAAGATAGAACTTAGGACATTATTGGAATTAAAATTATCTCCTCAACTCAGCACGAGATTCACTACATACTTTATTGAATTTAGCTAAAAAACAAGTTTGCTAAATCAGGATTAGTGAATTATTACAAAAAAGTTTTTTACACTCACACACACAACACGCACAGAAGTATATTTCTACGGTTTGCCCCCACAGACAATCGCCCACCTTCCATCTTGCACTGAATGCCGTGTACCTGCGCACTTGATGACCTTTTAACTGCATCAGCGAGCGGAGTCCGAAGAGTCCGTAACTGAATTTTGGGCCAAACATATTTTTAGAACTTTGTGCCATCGTCACATTATGAAGAAGTACACAAGTTCTTCGCCAAACATCGTTAGTAGTAGTAACTCTCTAGAGTTTTGCGTAATATTGTTCTGAAAGTCACGATGTATCGTTGTGATATTTCATCGAGTGACATATAAACCTGAACATTGACACATCACGTCAGGATCATGAATCTGCTGTCACTCAACGTGAGCGGTGTTTATTCTTCAGGCTACCGTCATAACATAACACACATATTTGTAATGCGATTACTATATCACCTGTAATTAATAACATTTGCGACGTTAATTGATATTGATGGTAATGAAACAGTGTGAAATATGGTTGTAGCAAAAAAAATCAAGTGACTTTAAAATTTTTGGCCGAAATCCCGAAATAACGAACGAAACGTTTATCTTTATAATTCTTATTGAGTGTGTACACAAATAATATATTATATTGCCATGTAACAATAATGTTTTAAAGTGTCCCACCATGGTTTTTTTTTTGTGAATGGGCATCTCTCAGTTCAACTTAGGAGGTTGTCGTCTGCTTAACCGGAGTATCTTGTAGGTGCCTTGAGTGTAAGGCCTCCAGCCAGGGCATACAACTTCTTACAAACTAAGCGACTACACACACGCTAAGGGCACCCCCTGTGGGGTACGAGCCTCGGTTTAGGGCGTCGCTGGAGGAGGAAAGCGTGGGGACAGGCTGGATCTTAATGAGCTCCCATCATGGTAGCTTAATTCAGACTCCTTTTCTAGACCATTGCTGAAGCGGCACTTTTGTTCTCGGCTTGCATTAGGAAATATCCAAGCTACGTCATGCCACAGGAATTCCCAATTGATTATTTAAATTAATATGTAACATTGGACGTATAAGTGATACATGACGTCAAAAGTTAACAAACTAGTTCCCGATGCCGCGCCGTCTTTAAATATTCATAGTTTTATATAGGTAGGTACATACCTAATTAATCATTTTCTGATAATACTGTAATCGTAATCGTACGGTTGTTCATAGAAAGTGGAAACTTATAAAACACGAAACGGAAAAAATAATTCTTAAATAATTGTAATTAATTCTGTTTTGCTGTTTATTTATTTATAGCTTTGTGTGAGATCAGATTATTAAATGAATACCTACGTAACTTAATAATACAGTGAACTTCAATAAGTGAGACTTAACTACTTATAAAATTGATGTACCTACATATCTATGAATGTACGTTTCTTTACAAACTAGTGCTTCAGTAACTAATTAGGTACCGCGTTAAATATAATTAATCGGAAATGTCGTCATTCTGTGAAAAATTTGCATATTGGAAATAGATGCAATTACTGATAGGTACCTATGTTTCTTTTAAAATTCCATATAAATTACGTAGGCACCTATATTTATTCTAATATATGCCAAGGGCTGAAAGAACTGTGACGTGAAGCGATATGGCCTCGGTATCGTAATGATACCAGCATATGTTCCTCAATTATTAATGACGTTCGAGCCTCACTCCATTATACTATAGTATAACGAGCAGCTTTGGGCTGGCTGGTAAACTACCTTTTTTATCATGTAAAGATTAAGTACCTAACACATTTATAAATTACTAATTTTAATTTTGACGGCACGGTTCGCGCAGTGGTTGAGAGATCGACTGCTGCGCTGCGTGTCGCGAGTTCGATCCCCGCACGGAACAAATATTTGAATGGCGTACAGATCGTTGTTCCGGGTCTGGCTGCTTGTTGCATGTGAGTTTGAATGTTTGTAAACGCACCCACGATACAGGAGTATTAACTAGTATGGGGCAACGTTTTAAAAAAATACAGCCACACTAGTAATTTCCCCTGTATCGTGGGTGCAGACAAACAGTCAGACCCGGACCAACTACCTGTGGGCCATACAAATATTTATTCCGTGCGGGATTCGAACCCGCGACACACAGCGCTCAGCCACTGCGCCAACTGTGCCGTCGAGTTTGGGTCTCACAAAGTCTATATTTGTATAAATCCTACCTTAGGTTTGAAGTTCGTTCACCTGCTGAATAAAAATACAAAACCTTAGCGTTTTCAACAACTGAGTACCTACCTAGCAATTAGGTACATCACGACAGTATATGCTCAGAGTGTAACGATCCTAAAAGTTTGTAACACAATACTGTTTTACCTACGCTTATACGTAGATTGTCTTGATAAGAATGTCTAGCCTAATCAGTCTTCATTCCGTATATTCTTAACCTACTATTTTAAACTAAAATAATATGTAAACTTGCTTAGCTTATCTGTTTTCTTTTCCACAGACGCCTGTCTGCGGTGCCAGGGAGAGAGCAAGAAGGATTCGTACGGCAAACAAGACTGCGTGGTGGTTTGGGGAGAGTGCAACCACAGCTTCCATTTCTGCTGTATGTCCTTGTGGGTGAAACAGAACAACCGTTGCCCGCTCTGCCAGCAGGAGTGGTCCATACAGCGCATGGGCAAATAACCTGCAAATATAGTCCAACAAGTGTACAACATCTTAGATTATGGGTCTCAAATAAAGTGAGCTGCTGATAATCTCATATCTAGTTTATTTACATTATGACAATTTTAGCAAAATTTGTTGTTACGAGGGAAGCGGACGGGGATAGGTCGGCACGCACGACGACCAATGAAGTTCTGCATAACCAGTAAACGCGGATATCTCATTGTATGGGAATTCTATACAAAGCGAGGCCATGCTAGACCGGAAATATACAAGGTGTTGTTTTGCAACCTCGTCAAATTCAAGAAGTTAACTATGCTAATATGTTCTGTATGGTGTCGGACGTAAAGAATAGCACCATCCCATATTTTCCCGTGGGTGTCGTAAAAGGCGACTAAGGGACTTTCCAGAGAATGGGCAGCAGCGTTCTCTGTGCTTTTGTAACAACCGTACTGCGATCGCCAACCCGCCTGCCAAGCGTGGCGATTATGGCAAAACCGCCCAAAATGTCAATGCGCCGACACTTGGGGGAGGCCTATGTCCAGCAGTGGACGTCTTTTGGGCTGAAATGATGAACTATGCTAATGATTCTCGTCCCGAATCAATAATAAAATGGGTAGGTAATTTTATTTTCTTATTTTCGTAATACGGTAAGTGTGAACCACCCGTGTTTTAAACGCGGCCCGTCTGATCCTCACCCCATAACAGCGCTTTCATACATACAAACAATCTCAAACGTTTACTTAATAATTTATTATTCCCTAAATCATGTTAAGGGGGTTATTCTGAAATACTGACAAACTTAACCAAAAAAATCAGAGTTTAATAATTAACCAAGTAGGTACCGTAATTTTATTTGATTATTTATGTTTTTGGTGAAATCCTTTTGAATTTTGACGAGGATGCAAAACAACACCTTGTATAGCTGGATATGTCGCCGTCTGAATTAAAAGCATTATGATCGGAAAAATCGGTGAAGGTTGCGGGGATTCGCTGGATGCGAGGCGCACGGGACTGGTCAATGTGGCGTCACTTGGGGGAGGCCTATGTCCAGCAGTAGACGTCTCTCGGCTGAAATGATGATGATGATGATCGGAAAACTGCTGAGATATGAGTTTAATGCACAGCGAAGTGCTGCCTATCAGCACTGATGTGCCCTGATAATCCTAATATTAAAAAGACTATCAAATTCGGTACATGTAGGTACACGTTACCCATTTGCCTCTTTTTTGCTTTGTGAGATGGGTCAGGTAATGGTGAAGGGCACTGTACGTACAGTCTCTTATTAGGTACGCTGATCATATTGAGCCATTTATTCTACTCCATAAGGTATTAATTATGTCAAAATGGCTTTTGCGTGATTTTATTGACGTTTAACAAGGCTAAACAAGGTTGATCACATTGTTACACAGTGATTAAATCAAGATGGGAATTAATACGAGTATGAACACGTGGCATAATAATTCGCATTGTAATCGCAGACGACGTGGTACCTACACATTATGAGCAAATACTAAACCTATTGTATTATAATAATCTACGTCTATGATTTCTTAATGAGGCAATCCTTCGACACTATCCTTCACCTCAAGGTCTGCGTTAGTAACATTCTCATTTTGATTGGGGACAAAAAAAGCAACTTTTTTTAACGTGCTTACCATGGGCGTAGCCCGCTCTAGCCGCGAGCTATTAGGCGAGCCACCTGTTCACCTTCTTCTAAGTTCCTGTTCTAGCTTCAAATACTACCTACAAACAATGTTGACATTAAGCAGGTAGATAGCTGACATTTAAAAAAAAACGTATGCACGTGACAATAACAAAATGTTAGAAAAACTATAAAAAATATCGACAAGAATAAGCTTTATAACTACCCATAACAAGTTTTATCACAAATCTTTCAATAAAGCATTTTGAAAGGTCAAGCAATTCACGTTCTCAAACTAATCTCGCCAATACTGAACAGCGAATATATTATCAATAATTTAATAATCATAGCTCTACAACGAACAAGAACTTCATTCATGTTCGTTACCATTCAGAGAGTGCCAGAATACGAGCAGTCATACGTGAGCCAGCAGTGCGAACATTCTAGGCTGATTAGGCTTACGTTTCATAACATGGTCCTATCTGGGTCTGTATACTTCACTATACCTAACTATACCTCTAGTAATTTTCCACGCCGTGATAAGCTCACCTCGCTCTTAAGTATTACTGAATTTACGTTCGGCACGATTCTATGATGCATCTGTTAAGGGCCAGTATAACCCCAAATTGTGAAATTTGTACGGCTCTCGTTCTAATATTGCTGCAACATTCACTTTGTGATTAACATACAGCAAAGTTGTGGACTACTTCTAAACAGTACAAGTTATGAAAACACGATACTTACCATAAAAAAATCTATTAAAAATACCACCCTCCCAAATAACACCCCTCCCCCTCCAAAAAAATATATCCCCCCACCCTCAAAAAAAAAAACCCTCCTCCTCCTCTAAACTAAATTATAAACGGATAATATTCAATTAAAAACTTAAAATTAAGTCATGTCATTTTGCAGGATGGTCGTAGTATGTGTGTTTATAGAAACGCATAAATTTAATAATAATAATAATTCAATAATAATAATAATTCAGCTCTCTGATTCCATACACCTAAGATCCCTTTCCTCCCTCATCCGAAAACTATAAGTATTTGGGTATGTCGAAAGCGTTAGGTATTAACGTAGCTGACATGAAACAATCGTTGAGGGAGCGCTTCTTTGGTCGCCTGAAGAAGGTACTAAATAGCCTTCTTTCAGGCGGGAACAAGGTGCGCGCCTTCAACGGTTAGGTCATGCCGGTTTTAATGTACTCTTTCGGCATACTCAAATGACTCAGACCGAACTGGACGCCCTGGATAGGAGAGTTCGTACACTGCTGACCGCAAACCGGATGCATCACCCACGATCATCGGTGATGAGACTGTACATCCCGCGGAAGTGCGGGGGTCGAGGCTTTTTAAACGTGAAGACCCTGCACAACCGCGAGGTGTGCAGCCTCAGAGAATATTTTTTTAAAACAGAGGTGGGTATGCACCGAGATGTGGTCGCAGTGGACAAGGCACTCACCCCGCTGTCCATGGCTAAAGAGAACTGGCGCAAACCTGTCGTACTTACTACCGATGACCGCAAGAAAGTATGGCAAGGCAAGGTGCTTCACGGTCGCTTCTACCAGGCTCTTCATGGGCCCGATGTAGACTTTCTAGCATTCGTGTCCTGCTGCTACGATTCAGCGACCTCTTTGGGAAAACTGAGGGTTTTGTTTGTGCGATTATGGACGAAGTTATGCTGACGAACAACTACCGGAAACATATAATGAAGGACGGGACGGTGGACGTGTGTCGGGCATGCCACCGTCCGGGTCAGTCCATCAGACATATTATTTCTGGTTGTTCTCGTCTGGCTAATGGCGAGTACTTGCACAGGCACAACCAAGTAGCCAGGATTATTCACCAGCAACTTGCCTTGAAATATGAACTTGTGGAATCTGAGGTACCGTACTACAAGTATGTGACCGACCCAGTTCTCGAGAAAGACCATGCCACGTTGTACTGGGATCGGCCTATCATTACTGACAGGACTATTGTCGCCAATAAGCCTGACATAGTGGTGATAGACCGATCAGCGCGCTGCGTAATGATAGTCGATGTTACCATCCCGCATGACGAGAACCTCGTGAAGGCTGAGAAAGAGAAGCAAATAAAATATCTCGACTTAGCACACGAGGTTGTCAGCATGTGGAATGTGAACTCGGCTATCATTGTGCCGATTGTCGTTACGGCCAATGGCCTAATGGCTAAAAGCCTCGATGAACATCTATCGAAGCTCTCACTTGGCAATTGGATCAAGAGCCAGATTCAGAAGGCAGTACTCCTCGATACGACCCGCATTGTGAGGAGGTTCCTGTCTCTGCATCCCTAACCACCGGTAGCTTGGACCCTGCTCCCGATACCGGCGGAAACCTGTTTTTTTATATTTTTAAATGTTTTTTTTTACCTTTTTTGTTTTATAAGAAATATATAAAAATGTAGTAAATAAGATGAAAAAGAATAAAGGAAATAATAATTTTATTTTTAGAAATGTATAAAGTTTGCTTTTTTTTAAACCCATTTTTCTCATCGTAAAAACCTTTCTTCTAAAACTTCAAGCTTCTTAACCAGTCACAGGTCGGATCGCCCTGCCTCCCGGCCCTCGCACAACACACATGCACAACTTGACAGTGCAGCTTCGACTAAGATTTTGTGAAGAATCTAAATTAATCGCCGTCTATTTAACATGTAGTACTTCATATTCTACTCCATGTACAAGTGCTTAAAGTGCAGAAATGGGTCACTTTATTTCCACTTCATTCACACTTCACCATCATCACAATTTGAATATAAATGATCATAGTTACAATTCTTCACTATTAATTGACAAAAAAATACCTTTTCTGGGTGCAACTCCAGAGTGACTAGTACAGGGAGAAGACACAATAGTGGAAATAAAGTATCCCATTTCTGCATGTAGGACATCATTGGAGGATACAACAAAACAAAATAGAAATTATAGTTTAAAGACAACAACTATTTGGACTAGTCATAGACGCAAAATTGCAAAAAAATATTTCTATGTGTAGCCGAGTGCCGAGTGGCGAACCTTTGGCTAAAATATGAATTAGAAATACTTGTCATCCTTCCATCAATAGTAGTTCACCCTAACAGAATCGTTTCGACAGTGCGAGAGGGATAGAAGATAGGTAGGCTGGGGAAGCGAACTTGAATTTGAGCTGTCATCCTATGCGCCTTTAATGTTGATTGGTCGTTAGAGCGGACAGTAGGCTGTTATTATACATGAACCCTGTATCGAGTCGATTGCTAATTACCGCAATAAATCACGGAAGCTAAACAAAGACGTCACTTGTGTAAATTATCGCTTCCCCTTTATTACCATAGTTTTATTGAATGCTTGAAAACTGGAAATGTGTTTGTCTTTGTTTAGAACTAATAGTTGGACTACATCTTGTGGTCCCAAGCGCAAATGCTGAGCATGAGGTTCTGTCATCGATTTCCAGGTCCAGTTCCAGGTTATTGGGTTTTCCATCAGTAATTCCGAGTAGCAGATTCGACGTCTATATTTGGGCGTCCCCAAAAGAAAGAAATCGTGATAGCCATAAAATAAAAGTAGAATCAAGTCTTCGAAAAGCCGGAATATCATTTCCGAAGAAAAAGTGCAATTAAAAGAAATTATAAACAAAAACCGCAACATTGGAGATAATTTCGTCACGGCTATAAATGCTTAACAGATGCTTTCGAATTTACGTTCAATTATAGACAGACCTTTGCAGAAATCCTCCAGAAAGCCATGAGTAAGACTATTGTAATGGGATCTTGAATCCCTTTATTCAAATACGTGGTTCACAGCTTTAAGCCGTTAATTGAATACTAATTAGGCGACGCTGTCGCATTACATCTGAAAGCTGGCATCATGCATGCGTGCGTCATGCATTATACGATCAGCGCCATGCTAGTGATGATATAACAGGAGACTGTATAACATGAGGTCAACAAACGGAAGCGCGATTGACGCACGTGCGACAAAACTGTACTGCGACTCACTATAGATATCTGTCTTGCATAGATCGTTACCACAGGGTTACGATAATCTCCAGACTAGTGCGAGCGTCGATCAGTCTTAATTTCTTACAACACAGTACGCTTGTAATATGAAATGCTGCAGTTCTGTGTCATTAACCAATGCTAATAAATTCTGACTGGTAGCGCCATTTGATGCAACGCAATTTTTTCGCTCTACCAAGATCATGACCCATATGCATGGTGGTATTAATGTGTATTTACTACGAATCGGAAAAGTTAAAAGCAATAGAGTAGAAACATCCAGAACTTTGATATTCATTCATTTAAAACTTGTAGTCAAAGTTTTATCAAGGTTCACTATCAAGCTGACGAGTACCTATTAAGTAGACATGGTGTACAATGCCGTCACGAGTGCCGTGTTTCCCACTTGTACATATATGCCTATAAAACATAATGTACCACCTACTGCGCAATTAATCTCCGATCGACATCGCCAATGTCAAATCAATAACAATCACATGAAACATTGAGTTATTTCGTAGGCGACGCACATCCATCGATGGTGACCTGATCTTTCTGTCCCATGTTAACCTGCGACTTCGCTATTGTTTTTCTTTATAAATAACAATGAATAAATCAACTGCTTGAAGTATTTTCATATGTTGTGTTTCTATTCAGCATGTTCTGGATTTTCATGTGAGGTTTTGACCTCTAGATTAGCTGTTTCTTTACTCGATGACCAGTCAAATGTTGTTGAAAGTATTATCATCTGCCTGCCTTTTCCTAATATTATTATGTTGGGGTCGGCTTCCAATTTTCACCAGATGCAGATGAATACTAGTGTTTTATATTGAGCGACTGCCTATCTGACCTCCATAACCCAGACAGTACTGGATAATACGATGCCCGTTGGTAAAACTGGTTGTCAGACTTTCGGCCCACTCATGCTGATTTCCACACCCACTTGCCAAGTTGCATTCTCGTACCCAAGAAGTTTATGATTTTTGAAGATCTAGTTTTTTAGTGTAATGATTATATCAACTTACAAACCAACAGATTTGTCAAAACAAACCATTTCAGTAAATTAAACGCTGAAATAAATAAAGTTTTGAAATCTGTGCCAAATGATCTCATTTATTTCAAGCGGAATCTGCCGAAATACGTGGGCGTATTATAGGTAAGTATTATGCAATTTTGAGATTATCTATTTCATTTATTATTGTCGTAGGTCGTTGACCATTACATATAAGTAGTATAATATAGTATGGCACATTGCCACCATAGAGTCGCAGTTTATTATGTAAATGTACGTAGGTAGCTAGTTTTTTAGTGCGAATTCTTATCAATGACTCGAATACTCGATACATACACGTAGGAATACTACAGTGTGAATTGTAGGTGTGTCACTGATAAGAAATGGAATGTTATCAACTTTGTTTGCTCAGATATCGCTGAGTCGAGGTAATCTGGTGACAAACAATTCTTTTGGGAAATTTTCAACGTCAGAATTACGAGGCTTTTTGTTTTTTTAACCCCTGCAAGAGGAATTTCTTGAAATCACTCCAGGGGAGCCCTCAGTAGTGGGTAAGTAGATAAAACTGTTACAATTTTTACAGATCAAGGTGGAAAATCGTCATCATCATCTGAGGCTTTACATCCGTGGGTGGGCCTTAGCCTGGTCGAGTATATTGTTTTACTCTGACCTAACAGTTCTCTCTCTTCAACAGTTCTTGAATCTTGGTCTACCTACGCCATCCAACCACCTGAGCTTGGGGCGGCCTCGACTCCTCCGACCAAGGTGGAAAATGTCAACCTTTTACTAGAACCGCTTCCAAAAAAAGTCTTTAAAGATAAAGATACTTAATTTTATTTGTCTAAACATGCGTTTACATGCAAATTAAGCATGCAGAATGTCACAATATAATAATAACACTTAAATCTCGAATGTTTTTTTCAACTTTACTGTATTTATTATAAATTTTAGGAGCCATACAGAAAACGGTTTTTCCCATTAATGTAGTCTGAAGTATGCGAGCACAGTTGATTATTGTCACGTCTGTTACGGGGGAAGGTGTCTGCTAGTCGTGGAAATAGATATTGATTTACCCTAACAAATACCGCAATTTCAAAAATATACAGAGACGGTCTACCGTCTCTGTATATTTTCGTAATAATTTGTGTTTTTTAAATAATGGCATACAGCTGTCGGTCAATTTTAAACTAAACATAACACGAATGCATCTCTTTTGGGCCTTAAACGCTAGTGCTTTGTCTGTAGAAGTTTCCCAAAATAAAATACCGTAGCGCAATAACGATGCTACCAGACCATGATAAGCTGTTGCTATTGCATCTGTGTTCAGCTCTGGGGCTAGTTTATATATTGTAAGGCGTACGCAGCGGAACTCAGCCGTTTACTTAGGTATTCAATGTGTGCCTTCCAGTTCAATTTAGAATCAATCATAATTCCTAGAATTTTTGTGGCGTCAAGTTTATTAAGTAAGAACAGTGTCCTTCTTTCTAACACAGCTTGGGTCTGTTGTCTAAAATGCATAATGGTTATCTTATCTAAATTTATTTTTAAGTTGTGCCTGTTTAACCATGAAATGATTGATGTCAGTGATTTATTTATGTCACTTTCATATATGTCTTTATTTTAATATGCTTCAGTCATGCTGTCGTCGGCAAACAGAGTCATGGGGTGTTCAATAGCACTAGGCAGGTCATTGATGTATATTATGAATAATAAAGATCCGAGTACGCTTCCTTGAGAAACACCGTATATAGGTGTGCGGAAATGTCGAGCGATCGATACATAAATTTCCTCTTTCTGTCTTTAAAATTAATTCTCTCATTTTCTGTGTATTGTTTTCTATTGGTAAGGTATGACTGAATAAGATTTAGTATGTTTCCCCTTATGCCGTAAGCTTCTAATTTCTTCAAGATGCTATGAATAGCTTGCGTCATATCGCAGTAAATAGCACACACCGGGATTCTCCTGCCTGTCCATATTCGTCATAACGGTATATTAAAAGTCATAAATGGCCATACTGGTTGACGTTTTGTCTAAACCCCCTTTGCTCTTCACTAAAGATATTTCTCTTTTCGAGGTATGAGTACCTACAGTACTTTATACCTAGACGTATTTTTCAAAAAATTTGGATCTTGTAGCAATTGACATAACGACCAAGCACGACTCTCTTTTTCTGTTTTTAGAACAATTCAAACGCTGTTGTTTTTAATTTTAGCTACCTTTCACAGAATTATGATTGGGAAGTCATAAAATGAAAAGAAAGCACGTTGCTGTCTCATAAATATCAATTGCGCATTTTCGTCTACGTGACATCCTAGCGGTTGCTTGCCGAGCTTGGTATCCGTAGGTACCTGAAACCGGTACCGATTCCAAGATTCTTTCGTGTCGCAGACTTGTGGTGCTATTTCGAGGAGATAAAATAAGTCCATGATACCTATCTTGTTTGAGTGGAAAAAAGCATGTTCATCTACAACATTCCTTTTATAATTATACATAGTAGGTGTACAGCAATCGTGAAATTCTACTGAAATAGAAATACATTTATTATTACACTCGTCCTTTGTTTGTTATTGTAATATAATTACAGGAAACTTAGTTGAAGGTGGTTCGCTGCAATTATGTGTTAAATTAACCTGGCGTCCATTAACAAAGACTGTACCGTAAAAATTAAGTTTGTGGTTAATACATTGTATTTTCATACCTTATTTCAAGGACATGGTTAGAATATTTCAGTCCCTTCTATAATCTAAACAGCGTGCCGCGTCTTCTTTAATTTCAACAATTCGTCAATCTTTACAAGAGGATTGAATAATTTTAGTCTTAGCTGTATCACATAACTTCCTAGTTAATAATAATTATCTAACATCAATCGACCTCGATGCAGTAATCGTTTCGCGTTTGTATCGTTCGATTGAATCAGCAAATTTTTGAGTCGAAGACTGCAAAAAATGTGCAAACATTACGTGCTTGATTAAATAGCCTTGTCTACTGGCTGCCATGCTTGTTATGCTCTAAGAGATATAATTAAATTGATTAATAATGATATTTAGTTCCTTGTAAGTAAGTAGTTTTTGCTCAATCGGTATACCTTGAATAAGTGGTATTATTTTGAGCCGAGCTCGGAGCGAAGCGAACACGACACGTTTCGCCACACCCGGCCAGGCCTCCACCGCGGGCCAATCACGCGCCGCCACCGCAAGTATAATCAGTACTTTCGTTGCATTCGAGTCGGACTATAGACAGCCTTGTAAAGCAATAAATAAACAGAGATTGCGTCAGTAATGAGTAATCTGTTCATGATCAGTTCCTGAAAATTGCGCTATCATAAAAGTGTTTTTACCTGCTTTGATAAACATATTTTTGGGTTTGGCTGATGTAATAACCTGAAATACTTTTTACTAAACGATAAACAAAAACGCTCGCCTTCTTTGTTCTGTCTAATAAGTTCTAAATGAAAAATTCTACTTCATTGCTCGCTAATTGTGTCAGTATCGTAAGGCTACCTAATAAACGTTCGGAGATGTCGTCATTTTAAAACGAACATGATCCATAGGGGGTACAATATTTTTCCTTGGTATGTAGGAACGTATGTCTATGGAAATCTAGTCTTACTTAATTAAAGGCTCGTTGTAGGTGCGTGAAGGCAAAACATACTTTTGGATCTAGAGTTTAGGACCAATATAACTTCTGTGGTAATTCCCAGAGCTATTTTTTATTTAACAAGAAAGTGACTCAACGTAAAATTAGTATCACGCCTACAATGCGTGTGTTTATTGAGACTATGACTAGGTTACTGTGTCTGTAACGTATCAGTTTACAGAAACAAAAATACAACCTCAACCTTTGCACAGTTGCCCTAGTTGGTATAGACTAATTTTAATGAGGACAACATCTGCCAGTAGTTAGCGACCTACATTACCTATTGGCAGCACCTACATACATATATTTATGTATTACGATTGTAGAAGGTTCTGTATGGTGCCGGACGTTAAGAATAGCACCATCCCATAACTTCCTGTGGGTGTTGTAAGAGGCGACTAAGGGACTTGCCCGAGAATGGGCAGCAGCGTTCTCTGTGCTTTTGTAACAACCGTACTGCGATCGCCAACCCGTCTGCCAAGCGTGGCGATTATGGCAAAACCCCCGTTATGTCAATGTGGCGTTGGGGGAGGCCTATGTCCAGCAGTGGACGTCTTTCGGCTGAAATGATGATGATGATGATTGTAGAAGACCTCAATCGGTACCTACTCCGAACAATATGCAGGTAGGTACTTCATTTCCGAAGATTCAATAAGATGTCTGTTATATTTCAATACCTCAAACAATTCATCAACAATATGGTCACTGTACCAATGCATTGGCAGTAACTTTCCATTCGCTGGCTGCGACCAATGCATGCCGGAGCCGATGTTTATGAAACAAAATGCCGAAGAACATTGGTGTGTACCTACACATGGGTATACATGGATTCGCGGCTATTCGGTGCAACACGAGTCTTCTCAAGAAAACTCGTTCGAATTCGTTGGGTGTGAGTTCTAGAACGACTTGACTTTGATTGTTGACATTAATTTGTCTTACAATGTTTACTTCAAACATGCAGTTGTTACGTTCAAACATGGAATCCGAATTGTATTGTCCGGATTGAAATAATCACCAAAGTTAAACAGAAATGGTATATACGAGTATACTCGTACACTTCACTTCTGTATCTTAATATATTCGAATTAATACGAATATGTTGCTACGAATATCGAATAACCCACAGAGTCAAACCTTTAAGTTTATGAAACGACATACGAGTCGTTAGAGGAGCTTATATTCCATAATTATCTCTAACAATATCAACAACACTTGTAACGGGATATTTACCATGTAAATATCCGTTATCCGTGTTTATCCGTGATCATGGCGTTTGCAACAGCGCCGAAATATCGGGAACTCATAACAAATAATAAACATGGTAAATATCCCGTTACAAGTGTTGTTGATAGTGTTAGTGACCATGTCAGTTTAAAAACTTATATCTCTAAGGGCCGATTTTTCAATCCACAGATAAACAACCAGATAGACTTTATTCGTTGAATAGCAATATTTTTGGTTTTTCAATGGTCAGATAGTAGTTAACTGTTGAATAAAGCCTCTACCGGAGGAATAAAGTTACCTGCTACTTTAAGGGCCAGTTAGGGTTTTATCTCCCCAATAAGTGTGATGATTTGGGTTATGTTGGACTGTTTCATTCGTTTTGGTAAAACGACATGGGTACGGTGGTTTGTTATGAAGGATGTGTTTGAACAATTAATGATTTAGAAATCGAGGAAGACCGTGAATTCCTTATTTTTTTAATCACTATGTGATTTAATACCATAACCTACTTTCTTTAAATGAGGGTTAAAAATAATAATTCATTTATTTATTTAAGGAAAAGCAAACAGTAATACAATAAAAAGTAATCATAATATTATCTTAAATATTACAAATTACAAAGTTTTTTTTCAAACAAATGTTAAGTTAACAATTTTTTACAATAATTAAATCAGATGTCGTCCCATGTGTTAAATACATGTTTTGTTGCTATTCTTGTCTAACACGTTGTATACTGTATCTGTGCATCTCGCTTGCACATCAATAGTGTGAAGTTGGCTAGCATAGACCACTGATAGCTATTCTCTAGATAAAATACGATTGAAAAATTGAAAATATTTATTCGCTTGATAAACAGACAGATAATTTTAAACGTTTGATAGTTATTCGACTATTTAACTGAGGATTGAACAATCGGCCCTAACAAACCTTAATTAGTAAAAGTAGACAACTGAAGTGGCCGTAATCGTCGTATAAATTAATGCTCTCACTAGCTCGCAGTACCAGTTTCTGCCTACCTACGTACTCAGGATGTTTACCTACCATACGTCTGCATCATTCATAATGTAGAATTTGAAAACAAGTCTGAATACCAAAATGGAAATGACGAGATACCACCTCGTGACGCTGGTAAGTTAATAGTTTTGCTGAAAACTGAAATTACCACGGCACCTACCTATCGGTAGAAGCTAATTCAGAACAGCAGCGGGGTTATTATGTAACACACTCGCTTACCCAATACTATTAATTTTAGCAATTTCTCAACACACACATTTATTTCGCTGTTAAGCAAACGAATTTAAGGTGTAAAGATTGGCAGCCAGTCGGCAAGTTTGGTAGCGTTACTGCACAGGCAGACGTATTCGAGTTGAGGAGCCTCTCCAGACTCTCCACAAATTAATATATCTAATAAGAATTATAACCTGATTCTATGACCTGAAATTTACACTTAATCTGTACATCGCATCGCTATTTCGCTAAGCAATTAAACACCATACCAAACTGGCGTCTAATTACCAATTAAAACTAAATTTCGTACCTGAAATGACGTGTACTGGAAATCCGTTAATTAGACAGCTATGCTAGTTACTAGCTAAAATACAATGTAAGTACTAACTACTTGTATATCTTGTTGTTATAGAACCTTCATTGCTTACTTAACAATAACGTGTAGACAATAAATAAATAAATAACTCTTTTTCAACACACTTCACCGAAAAGTGGCTCTTACGTATTTATAATAAAATACTAAATAAGGAGTACGAGTAATACATAGAGAGGTACACCTTCAGGGACTTAGGCGTTGTTAAATTCTTATAATAAATATCGTAACGTAATATACCTGATTGAAAGTTAAAATAATATGATGGAAGAATGTTATATTATGACTGAAGAACGTTTCAGTGCCTACCTATAGGAACGTAACTTCATACAGTACGTACTTAACATCTTCTACAGATACGATCGATCAATCCCTCCATGATACAGTATTTCATGTCAGTTATAGACTATTTATTCCATTTTAAAGGCAAACGGAAAATTCCCGGCTTGATCGGTAACAATTACATCAATCAAGTCAGTAACAGTTGATTCTGGTCTGATTGCCTGTACGATGTCCGATTTCATGATTCGCTGGCACTCACAAGTGTAATATTATACATTCGCATTTGGAATAATGCATCAATCGATGAGGGTTTCAGGCATATTCAGCATGAAATCCTGATAGCTGAGTAGATACGCAGAGCGTGATGAGAGAACGTATAAACTATAAGTATTTGAAGAGTTTGCTGACTTTACTCACTTTTAGGTTTCAAACAAGGACAAAAACTAACGACAGATGTTCAGCGACGTTGATTTTAAACTCATCATTCGGGGCCTCAAAACGGGGAATCAAAACTACTTAAAGGCCAAATTGGACGAAGATATTTTAAGCCCAAAATTGACTGACTAATGAGATGTTGAAATCATTCTACGATATACTTTAATTAAAAAAGATAATAAGCCCAAATAGTTGAAAAATGTGGTCCGAAACTGTAGCAAAGTTGATTGTCTTCGTTTCAAATACAAATCCAATTATTTAAGTAAAATTTAGGAAGACGTGTTAATATGCAATGCAAAAAAGGAACAGGTTATCAAATATTTTTTGTCAAGTTAACTCAACAAACATTTTATGTTGAAAAAATAAATTATAATAAATAATATAAATGAATATATTGGCAAACATAATTCAAGTTTTATAAAAAGGAAATCATTTTATTAATTCGCGTTTTTCCTAATATTAAATTTATTTTGTATCCTCCAGTAAAGTAATTAAATAACCCAGATAATTTTGCATTTGACCGTACGAGAAATTCTAGTTCGAAATGGCCCAGATGGTGTAAAAGCTTTTATTGCCTACCCACATTTATGAAAAACAATATCTACCCAATAAATCTGTTTTTTTATCCTAATAAATATCTCATTGAACCCTAAACATCTATGTTCCAAGATCCGTCAAACAAATTGAAATATTGGTTAGATTTCCTAACTCAAGTGAAGAGTCATCATGATTCAAGAGTGCCAATAGCCTGCAAACTTTAATATAAAAGCACTTCGTTGTTCTCAGCCTTGGACTTCGTACCGCCACGCCCTCTCGCTGTACTCACCAAGGCTTTGCAGACTGGCAATTGGGTACATACATAACATTCTACTAAATTAATAGCCTTTTTTATGTCTAGCGAAATATGCAAAATGATCATCATCAATTTTTATTTCAACCACTTCGAAATTAACGTTTGCTAGTTCTGTCTTCAGTGTTTGGTTGAGTTTGTTACATTGTCAATGTGCTTCGAGCGCATTGTAAAATATAGGTTTATAAAAGTTTGTCGTGCCTACTTATACTAAATTATTGTCTAAAACCTCTAAGAATCGTTTAGTTATCACTTGACTTATTAATTATAATTAACTTAGACTTATTAGATTTAGAGCAATAACAGCCATAACAAATGGTCTATTGTAGTTACATATTACGGTATTGCCTAAGCTATTTTATAATATCCTTAATTTACAATTAAGGAAAAAAATACTTAACAAATACCCAGCCGCAAGATTCTGGTGAATTTAAAAGGAAAAGAGTACATTACAAAAATAACTAAGTTACGTGGTATAACTTCAAATAGAAATTTTCCTGTAGACAAAACGTGAATGTTTTTACTTTAGCACAAACGGAATTTGGGTTCGTATAAAAAACTGAAATAACTGATACCTAAGTAGGTAGGTTGTAATGTGCTCTAATTCCTGGAGTAAACAATGTATCACAAATTAATAAGGTGACGGAAAACACCATGACTGTTGAAATCCGCTCGATGCAATAAATACATGCAGCGAAGGTGTAATACATATGAATTCCAAACGTTTGAAGGAGACATGACGGTGAGGCTGAGGTTTCTTGTTACAATCCATTGCGTCACTTCATTAGATGAGTCCATTCATGTCCTTCTTCTTCTGAATTTTGTCCGTCCATTAAGTAGCGACCTGAACAGGTCTATCGTTTACCTCATGCAAGTTCTGGAGGCACAATTAGTTGTTCTCGACGGGAAACAGAGAAGGTGTAGCGTATCCTGTGTTGGGGCTCCACAGCTCCCACGGTCATATTAATTTCATTAAAGTGTTATTATGAAGGAACTGAAATACGTTCTTTTGCACTATCAATACTACACAATACCTATCAGTGTGTACTAGTCTGTTGATAACGTCAGTCCCGTTCTTGTATACTGGAAACCACACCAGTTTTCCTGCTGACATAATTATATATATTTTCCTGATCAAGCAACAAAATTGGGAGTCATAGTTTTATATTTGGCGGCAAGGTATCATATTATATCATATTATACTTAAGAGCATCACGCTTCCTCTCTTCGTATACACTACCTCCACGACTGTAACTGAAGACAGTGGCCGGTATCTATACAAGATGTTGTTTTGCATCCTCGTCAAAATTCAGGAGGTTGTCACAAAAGACGTAAACAATCAATTTGAATTACGGTACCTAGTTGATTATTAATAAACACTGATTATTTTGGTTGTTTAAGTTCAGTCAGTCTATCAGTATAACCCCCTAACGTGGTTTAGGTAATAAGAAATTATCAATTAAATGTTTGAGATTGTCTGTATGTGTGAAATCGTGGTTATAGGGCGAGGATCAGACGGGCCGCGTTTAAAACACGGGTGATTCGCAGTTACCGATTTCCGTAAATAGAAATTTAATCATTTTAATTAATTCGGGTCGAGAATCATTACCATAGTTACCTCCTTGAATTTGACCAGGATGCAAAACAACAGCTTGTATAATGAATAATTTGAAATGAATTTTAAGGCCAAGGGTAATTTTATAGGCTCGCCACTTCGGGTTTTTTTGAGAACTGCGACCCCCAAATTATTTGAAACTAGCTGTCCGGCGCAACTTCGTTTGCGTCACATTTTCCCCGTTTTCGCAACATTTTTCTTTGCTGCTCCACTCCTATTGGTCGTAGCGTGATGATATATAGCCTGTAGCCTTCCTCGATAAATGGGCTATCAAACACTGAAAGAATTTTTCAAATTGGACCAGTAGTTTCGGAGCCTATTCAATGCAAACAAACAATCAAATCTTTCCTCTTTATAATATTAGTTTAGATTAAAACAGACATTTGAAGGCATAATATTTCAGCAGCCACTGATACCTACAATATTCTTTTTTTTTTTAAAACGTTGCCCCACTTTACGATTTTTATATCGTGTACATCCTGTTTCATGGGTGAGTTTACAAACATCTAAACCGACTTACACAAACAGCCAGACGCGGGACAACTATCCGTAGGCCTTACAAATATTTGTTCCGTGCGGGGATCGAACCCGCGACACGCAGCGCAGCAGTCGATCCCTCAACCACTATGCCAATGGTGCCATCAAAAAAAAATGTTACGTAATTCCCAGATTAGCATGTTGATGGACAAGATACCATTCATCTGTTATAATTACCAATTCATCTCTTTCAAGGCCTGTCCACACTTGAAGAGTGTACTGAGTGTAGGTTGTTCCTTTTGTCGTGGATCACATAGTTTGGCACGAAAAGCAGACAGGGAAAAAACAGCTAGCAAAAATGACTGATACCCACAAGTAAACAGAGGTCAATGACGTCTATTCTTAGAAAGTCGTGTGCCTACGTTGGAAGGAGCATGTACCTAGCTACTCTTGTCGGTTCGACATATTGCGCGGAGGTGTGGCGCGGCGCACGCGCTTCGCAACACACAACCATGTGCAATCCGAACGAACGTACCTACCTACATGCTCGTTCATAGGTAGATAAGCGCCGGCGCGCGAGTCTCCCCGGTATGCGAATAGATAGACTGCTTCAATCCAACATCGTGTTGCATCAGCAGTATGAGCCATTTCATAATATAATATTTAATTAATGATACCCCTAAAATTACTTGATAAATAGATTATCAGGCCTCAAAGGCATACAAAATTTGCCTTTTCATCATTCGTATCTTAGGCTGTTATTTAGATTCTAAAAACAGCAAGTTGTGTCTAATCAGCAAATGGTGCTTAGTTCCTCTTATCATATTTATTAGGTAGGTACCTAAGTATTGAAAAGGCACATTGATACGAACATACCTACTGTACACACCCACACAATGAGTTGTGCCACATTTTAATTTATTAGTCCGAATATCACTAAGGAAAGAAACACATTGTTTTACGTCAGTGACGCATACGAGCGCCGCGGGTGGCAGCTGCCGATTGGCTGGCTCGACCAAGCCTCCCGACGTCATATACGGTATCTGTCACGCAGGCATAGCTCGTGATCATGGCTCAATATCGCTACAACACACTTGTGAACTTCACTCATTGTGAAAATTACAGTATTCAGTACCCATATGTATATAGAACTTTACGTGGAACTATTGTTGCACGAAAAATATTTCTTTTAAACATCTCGTGACGTTTCAAAGTCAATACACGTGCCACCTTCGTCAAAGTGAAGTAGTCAATAATTGCACAATTGGATTTGCCTTTTCAACGTCAAATGACTACTTAGGTAGTCAAACTATACTGAAACTACAGCTGAAGGCCATGACAGCTACGAAGATACTAGAACACAAAGAATACCTATTTAAAAAAAAGGGTACCAAAATGTTTTCAAACACGAAATCTGAGCCAACCTTACGAAATTCCTGCTACTATGTTTACATAACTATATGTACTGTGTACCTGGTACCTGGTATCATTTGGCAAATAAACGACAACGGCCACTAACCAGAGATACGGTTCACATGACTTAATTGATCGAGCGACCGTCATCAGAGAAAAATGATGCTAAACACGTGGGTGTGGCTCGACCTGACGTGGCTGTCTTAAAACAATAGATACTGTTACTGCTAGTAACTTGAAAGTAATTGAAAGTCACAATGAGGTAGGTACAATAGTTGTTGCCATTTAGCATGTCAATAGCAGTCATTGCCCTCCCTTAATATCTGTTTGCACGAACCAAAACAATGAAAAATTTATTTCGTTTTGATTGGTAAAAATGTTGAGGATCACGATAGATGCCAATTTTGGGCGTTTAAAGTCTTTATTTCCAGGATTGCAAGGATGTCAATACATGTAGGTGGATCCATGACCGCTATTGACATGCTAAATGACAGCAATTAGGTATAGCATAGCATGTGAGATTTCCAAAAGAGCGACGTAGTGCACTTATAATACAAGTCCACTCATTTGCAAATCATCAAAGCCGGTAATTCATCATTATCGATTGAGTAAAAATAAAAGATGTGATCGGGAAATCCCATCGCATTGTTGGAAAAGAATGAAGAGTCGTTACCTTTATAAGGTGGGTTGTGAAGAATTTTCGCAACTACCTGCCTAGTAATGAAAAGAGAAGAAACTCATCATCGATAAAATCCTCACATGATCTGATCAAGACAATATCAGGACTTTTAAAGAGTATGAACCCAAAGTTGTTAGTTGTTTTTTCACCGAGTGGCCAGATGCGAAGCAGAGGACATGATGACCTGGATGTCTTCATTGCGCATTAGAAAGAAGTATAGCGCAGAATTGTGAAGAACAGAAGGAAAGTGGGGAGCCTTTTGCTCAGCAGTGGCACGGTTCAGACTAGTAATAACGATACAGAAATAAATGTCATTTAGCATTAATGGAGAGAGCGTCTATGGTGTTTTGGCTTTTATTTAGTATTTTGGTTTGTGGAAAGCAAATAGTATAAAAAACCGGCCAAGTGCGAGTCTTACTCGCACACAGGGTTCCAAAGCCCCAAAAAATATATTAACAATATTTTGAACTGTCATTCATTAGTTAGTAGTATTTGTTAGTAAACTTCCACTCAACCGCAAAACTAAATTTGTTTTTAATAGTATGTTTATGAAAAACAAAGTTACTGCTGCAGTTTGATGAAAAAGTCCCATATCTCAAAAACTGAAAATCATATCTTATAGAAACCAATTTTCGTTGGTAGTTTTTTTTACGTTCTAGAATTCAAAATATTTTCAGAATTTTCCTCCTCTTACTTTAGAAATTAGAGGGGGGGGACACACATTTTACCACTTTGGAAGAGGCTCTAGCACAAACTATTCAGTTTAGAAAAAAATGATATTAGAAACCTCAATATCATTTTTGAAGACCTATCCATAGATACCCCACACGTATGGGTTTGATGAAAAAAAAAATTTTGGTTTTCAGTTCTAAGTATGGGGAACCCCAAAATTTATTGTTTTTTTTCTATTTTTGTGTGAAATCTTAATGCGGTTCACAGAATACATCTACTTACCAAGTTTCAACAGTATAGTTCTTATAGTTTAGGAAAAAAGTGGCTGTGACATACGGACGGACGGACAGACAGACAGACAGACAGACATGACGAATCTATAAGGGTTCCGTTTTTTGCCATTCGGCTACGGAACCCTAAAAAGATAAATAATGTAAAACGTACCTATATTTTTAATTACCCAGTAGTAATTATAGCAAAGGACGAATCTATTCACGGTAGGTTGATAGGTAATGTAAGAATGATGACTAAGACCTTAGCCGATTTATTGAAACCGACATAAACCATGCTGAGAGTTTGTTCCGCCATTTTTTCCAGGTTAAACACTGGAAAGTAGTGAAGGATGCTGTCTCATGTAAACTTTGACGTTCAAAAATTGATGATCATCAGCCTAATTTGAATCTGTTGATTTGTAATTTTCAATAAAATAATGAGTAATTCCCAAATTACAAGGACATTAAGATCAACCAACCAATTACTCCCAAACGTACGTTTGGCAGTAATTGGTTGGTTCACTTGTTGGTTCACACTTCATACCAACTCTGATTTTCTATAGAAAAATACCTTGAAAATAGTTCACATTTTGATAATCGGATTAAGTTTTTTGCACGTTTTGTTAGCATTATGCTTCGTAATCATGATGTTCTGCTTTATACACTACCGGGTGATGCTTTTCAACTCTAAGATTGGTCCTTGAGTCAATATTTGGTGTAGCATGTCCTCCTAAATCTACTGCAGTATTTTCTTATCTGTTTATTTTAAATCTTTGTAGTCAAACATAAATCTATTGGCCTGCGTATATTTCCTAAATTGGTTTGAGTGTTTATCTAACACCATTTTTTATGAATTAAAAACTTCCAACCTTCCGAAATTCAGAACAAAAGTTGTTCAGTTTCATGGTCTGACACAAAACACGAAATATCTTCCGTTTATTAAGTTACACCTGTATAAAAAACAATGTATTTTCGTACCCTATAGACTTCTAAATTACTAACCGATTGTGATGAAATGCACAGTAAAAAAATATCTGAAAAACGTATGTTTATAAATCGACAACTAAGTCCCATCTGCAACTTCTCAAGGTATCAAGGAGTTATGAAAAAAAAAATATACAACTAACTTTAGCTTGTAAACAGAAGTATAAATACCATTTTCAAAAATCATTTCCTACTGCTCACATTCTATAAAACAACTTAGTAAGTAGAAGTTTTTATTTACAATTTATCGGTACATAATACAAATTATAATATCCGTATCTAATGTGTCGATTTTACGTCGATGATTGTAATAAATATAAGGCATAATCCCACCTATAAGCAGATTTGTAAATCTGATCTCTATCAAAATTTTAGTTACGCCGACAAACGCTTGAAAAACATTCTGATTCCGCATGAAATCATCAATAAATTAATATGTATGACAGATGTGACGCTGCTCACGCACAAGCACTGGAACGAGGGTCAATTGGATCGAGAGGTTCACGAAAACTTAATAGACAATAACGAAGATATATTGGACAACGACGGACGCTCTGCGTCAACTTTGTTGACGGTTGACGTCATCAATTCTTTAAAAGCCTTGTGCATTAGGGGCATGGAAGGTTAAAAAAACAAACTGAAAATGTCAGTCACGCTGAGGATACATAACGACCAAAACACATAAAGGACGAGGTCGTCATACAAGGTACTCATATTTAAGGTAGGGTATGTTAAATGGTTGAACCTAGGCGGTCATTTCGAAGGCCTCCAGTTTCAAGAAATGACTACATCACCTAAAATAAAACGTGACAAATAATTGGGAACACCAGCCGAATCTCCAGCTTATAAATGTTTAACTAAATGAACGTGTATGACTGTTGATAAAAAACGTTTTTACTTCCAATGAGCCAATCACTTTATGGCCTCGAAACTGAATACAGACAAGCCTTCAGGCACACACACATCGGCAAATGTAGGCGTGTTCGTGTACATGCACGTAACTCGAAATAGTTATGCGGGAAACGCTCACAAGGATATTTATTGGTGGTTGTGCGATAGGGTTATCATCGTTTTCAAGAGTTTTATCATTAGACGCCAAAATATACGTTATCGTTGAGGCTTTTTATCTAATATATTCAGCGCAAGCACTCCAACTATATAGAATATAGGTTAACACTTATTTGCATTAAAACAACAAGTTATTTTCGTACATTTTCCTCCATTCAATGAGTTCATACGTTTCTTATCGGATTTGATGAAATGACAAATTTACAGGCCCACTTTACTATTTTCTGAATACCTATGTACAAAATTCGTAGGTATGGTAAAATATGTGTTTGAGTTTAGGAAGCCTTATGGAAACATGGTACAGTAACCCTAGTCGACGAGCAAGAATGCGATTCATTTGAAAAGGCGCCAACCGACACGCAAACCAGTCACCTGACCGCCGCGCACCGCGACCACCAACCTCCGAGTCCGTATCAACTTCACTGAACATTAAAAAGAAGCTCTAAATCATTGTACCAAGGCTCAAATTGTAACGACTACATAGGTCCATGGCGATTTTGAAGCACAAAAAACAGTACGGAATCAAGATTTTCCAGAATAGGTCTTAAACGCCGTAAAAAAATAGAGATTTGAAGAAAACTGGACTTTCGATGTGCTGAGTTAACATGACTGTGGGAGTTCTTAACATATTAGTAGAATTTAGACGTGGTTTTGAACGTTGAACCTTGAGCTCAGTGCAAACCGGTACAGTCAGTGACGTAGTAGTCACACTCACACTTTTAAAAGTGACTTACGTGTGACGAACGAATTATGAAATATGAACGAGGGAAAGTACCTATTCTTAAACAGATTAGTCGGATTGGTTGATATATTTTATATATCAATGGTTGGAAGTTTTTCATTGATCACAAATTATTTTAATTAGTCTCGAAGAAAAAAACGTTTAATAGTGAGTAATATCACCATTGTTGGTGAAATTCCTCAGTGACTTACCAACATTTATGAAAACTATTTTCATTCAGTAACCTCATTGCAAGTTGTAACTAACATAAATATTGTCTGCCGAACACCTGTTGTATGATTATTAAATAGTATTAGTGTTAGGAATGTTTATTTTTTATTGTGTTTTGTTTCAATAAGTAACGTTCAATTTATTTTCTTTTGATAAAACAACTTAGCATACCTTAGCTGTAGCATGCATGACTTGCTCCAAAATTCAATGTCATACAGTCAAAAACATCACTCAAGCTTATTTACGTAAAAACACCAATTGGTACTGAAGTATACCTACACATAAACAGGCATATATTTATTTTGCAAGATCATACATGGTTACTTACATACAGAAACGTTTTTTCATGTGTTTGCTAATAGTTTGAACAAACCAATTGATCACGAAATGGCGATTATACCCGACTGGAAGCGGTGCTGAGCTGCACAGAAGTGGTTCCTATAATGTAAGTTTACTTTAATACTTTTAACCAATTATTTATGTAATTATTTAACTTAGTATTTATTGCTCAGCAGGTCGACATCGATATTTATAAAATTTATTTTAATAATTCACATCAACGACTGGTATTTATAAATAAGCCGGCAATTGATAGGATTAAAAAAAATGGAACCAAAAAATTGTGGAATTGTCAAAAAGTAACTTTTTGACCCCGACGTGATTTGAACACGCAACCTTCTGATCTGGAGTCAGACGCGCTACCGTTGCGCCACGGAGTCGTTATGTGTAGTGCTGAAATAAAGCAATATATAGAAAAAGAACTACTTTTCCATAATTTCTAAATTAATTTATTTAATTTTTTCTCTTTTTCAAAATACTTTTTACTTCAGTATCGAAAGCAATTTCATAACTATTAAATAACGCTCGGAGTTACAACTTTTTTTTTTAATTACACTTATTTGCATACTTTATTTTTTAATTAAATTAAATCTGAAAAATTACGGGCGATAAAAACGGTACAAATATTTATCATAAATTCTATTAAAGCGACATCTACATCCAACAGCTGTAGATAGAAAGCACGAACTTGCGAACGCAATTTTATCAAATATGTGTAGATGGCGCTGTTTTCAGAAAAAGTTTTAACAATGTTATCAGTACAACCAATTTATAGCTATAACGTAATGCATGCATGAACTAATAAAACTACATAAATAAAGATAATATATCATGTTTAGCCAAAACTTCAGTACAGCCACAACTTCCTATAATGGTACTACGGCAGTTTAAAATCCTATAATGATACTTCGCTATGTTTTTACGACGACAATTATTGATTTATAAGCAATTTAATATTTCAGGCAAGTAATTAAAAATATTCATTATATTTTCTGCATTTGGGATGACCGGCTGTGCGATTCGAAAGACATACAGTACTTGAACGCTGCGGTAGCATTTAGGGATTCATACTAAAGTTGTTTAAGTTCTGTTTGAATGAAAAATATTTTCATCATTTGGATAAAATACGAGTTTTTATTTTTCTATATGTCTGATGTACGAACCAATGTTTTTATTTAAGTGTGATGTATTGATTATAAAATTCACCTAACTACGTCAAGCCCCTGTGGCCTAATGGATAAGGCATCGGCCTCCTAAGCCGGGGATTGTGGGTTCGAGTCCCACCAGGGGTACAAAACCCTTTTTGTTGTTGGTTTTTTTTAAAGATAAATTAATATTATTTTGGGGTTTTTATTTGTAAAAATAAGAATGCTATGGTAATACAAAGTAATTTAACAACAGGTTCAATCTTTATCGCTTCTCCTCGTAATGGTAAGCATCGTAACCCTCCATGCGATATGTAGTATCCCACTTGATGTGGGAGTCGGCAGTCATTATCTGTAGACAAATAGAAACTCTCCTGATTACTTATATCGTATTCAAACAATGCGCGAAACAATTTAGAGCACCATAAATTTTTGACACTATTATTTACTTCACATTCACGAAAGTACGTAAATTAAAAAAAAAAAACAGAATTTTTTGTCTTGAATTTCTTATCAACTCTTATTATTTTCAACTTCTCATTATGTAGTACATAATAATTATGTACTATGTTCATGCTTACTATTTATCTTGATAAACGATCCATTATTTAGCCGGTCCTTCCATCGGCGCCGTGGCTTAGTTGGTTAAAGCGCCTGTCTAGTAAACAGGAGATCGGGGGTTCGAATCCCCCCGGGGCCTTCAGATGGTTAAGTTTTTTGTGTGTTTTTTACTACCATTTTAATTCACTTTTATCTATTTTGGACAAAAATTCAGAAAAAAAACCGCCAATGTAAAGACCTGTTAATAATGTCATACAAGCGTCGTAACAAACATGACTTGACACACTATACGAGTAATGTATCATTGGCTATTGATGTTTAAATATGCTACGGAATATTCCCGCTTTTAAATTGTATTATTGATATTGCATGTGTCGTAATCGCAATGTGTGCAGAGTGAATGTACGTTAGGCTCAAGGCGTTCTTCTAAAATATATTCCGAATTTGAAATGCTTTGTTTATAGCAAGCAACTATGATGATTTTTTGGCATGGGTTTTATATTTCATCTTTTAGGTACCAAATTATGTGCCTAGTACATAAAAAACATTGAGAGGAAAAATACCAATACTGGAACTAAAAATTCGAAGTAATATGACATCTACCAACCCGCACTGGGCCCGCGTGGTGGATCATAGTCCATTCCCTCTCATAGAAAGGAGGCCTGTCTCCCAACATTGGGAAAATTATAGACTGATGAGGCTTATGAGTTCCTTATGCTTACAAAGACGCATACTTAAAGGACTTATGTTAGTTTATTCTTCAAGGTTATCTTACTTGCACATAAATTGCCAGTAGAGGTAGCAGTGACAGTGAAGTACGCAGGTGGGCAAAAATCTGGCGAAGGGCAGGGTTCCGTCATGTTGAAGATGTGCAGCCCTCGCTCCAGGAGGACCTGGCAGCTGTGGGAGGCGTCCGCGCCGCGCCATGTACAGACCATCAGCTGGCCTTGACCGTCGTTGCGAAACTGGGGGATTTACTCTTGTTATACTTAGTACTTAGATACAAAACTATCATGTCACTAAATTACTGAAGTTTTCTCTAGTACACAGTAAAAATGTATTGTTTTTGGTCAATATAAATCCTTAATTTTATAATGGAAGCCGGAAACTTTTGGACTTTACTGATACAATCCTTAATAATTTAACAACTTGAAAATATGTTTGGTATGTTTCATCATTTCAGCCCGAAAGACGTCAACTGCTGGACATAGGCCTCCCCCAAGTTTCGCCACATTGACATAACATGGGGGGATTTGGCATAATCGCCACGTTTGGCAGGCGGGTTGGCGATCGCAGTACGGTTGTCACAAAAGCACAGAGAACGCTGCTGCCCATTCTCTGGCATGTGTGTATGTTGGTAACGTTTGTTGTTGTTGTTGTGTAATATGTTTGTATGTTGGTAACTTTTCTAAATATCATTCTTTTACAATAATTCGTTTTAAACAAAACACTGCAAAAGAACAAGCTACCATTATGGTTACTACCTCGCAACAGTCAACTTCTAACCATGGAACGCAAACATTCCAAGATGGTAACCTGTTTATTAAACAGGCTAGATAAATATACTATCCCTCGCAGACCAAAATAGATCGCAGACCGACAGTCGGTCGCCGACTTTTTGTCGCACGTGTGTAGTTTACACAGCGAGATTAGCAAGTCGAAAACTAGCTTTTATTCTAGGAGGAGATTACTTAATAGATGGACTTATTTAATTGGACCATACATCATACGAAGTAGACCTGTAAAGAACGTGTAGTTTAGGTCCAGTTGAAAATCGTCATTGGCCATTTTGCTGAACTAGTCTGGTCCTATTTGGCGTAGCCGGGCAGCCGTGAGACACACCATCTTGCCTTTGTTTTTCTTTGTTGTTTAGGATCAAGTTTTTTTGCTTGTGTGCTCTTGTTAGATGTGCCAAATAAACATAGCTTTTTCTTTCTTTGTAGTTAAGAGCGTTAGCCCCTTACGACATTTCATTCAAACTTTCAAGTCTTAATTTTCCGAAATGACTGAACCGATTTTAATGAAAGTTCTTACGCATAAGCAGGATACTTAGGTCTTAAAAATTACTAAAAAACATTTAAAAATTGACATTAAAAAAAGAAGATAATTGGAAATTTCTGTTTCTATGGATAATTTATAACCGGTCAAATTAACTGTAACACACTTTTTTCCGAAAATATTTTTTTAGGAATTTTTAGACCTATGTATTCTACTTATTCGTATGTTTCATTAAAATCCGTACAGTCATTTCGGAAAATAAGGACTTGAAAGTTTGTATGTAATGGGTCCTTTTAAAACTGCATACAAAATCCACAATTTCATAACTTGACACAGTCTTCAAATCTTATGCATGGCATTAAAATATTCACATGAGATTTTACATTTAATTAATTGAGAGAAACCGTCGATAATTTCTTACACAAAAACACATATTTACCTGAACGCGAATCACAGACTGCAGCCTAAGATAATAAGGGTGCATACGATAATGCATGGGTCGGTTGGGCAGCGCCGAGTCCTCGTACTCGATCTGGTTGAAAGCCGTGCCGTTGAAGGGACACTGGGCGCCTATCAGCCGCTGAGGAATGTTGCTCTTG
Organism: Cerastis rubricosa; assembly: GCA_949152445.1. Lineage (NCBI taxonomy): Eukaryota > Metazoa > Arthropoda > Insecta > Lepidoptera > Noctuidae > Cerastis > Cerastis rubricosa. Next base: position 13,519,460 of record OX424525.1, on the reverse strand, counting down.
ACCAGGTACGTATCTACGGCGTCTATGACATCTTGTACGCTCGTTGAAGTCGTCTAAAATTAACAAAAATACTGAAAAATGCTATACGAAAAAGGTCTTAACTAGGATATGAAGAAAATTGAAGTCATTGATTCGTTAGTCTAGTGGTCGACTTCTGAGCATGAGATACTGGATACGATACCTGGCATTGGTGTTATTGGGTTTTTCCATCACGAATTTTTCAGAAGTACCCAAGGAGTCTGAATTTGTTGTCGGTTGATGGCAATAGGCTCGCTCCTTATCGCATAGGACTTAAACGAAATGTGGGAGTACTAATGGGTACACCTCTGCCTAATCATTCGGGGATTACAGGCGTGATGTTTTGTAATATAAAAGAGTAAACATTATCTTAGTAGGTATATTCGAATAGCTAAATTTCTACTTAATAAATTGTGAGATTTAAAAATAATGGCCACTTAAATGTAGGTTATTTGCGTCACACTATCCTTTGAGTACGCACTGGAATTATTCATCATTGAAATATTTAATGAAAATTAATATTACCTTTAAAATGGCCTCACCATAGTACCTATTTCAAGTTCCGTATAAATATTTCAAGGCATTCTAAATATACATAGAAGCTACATTAAAACTTAGCTAACAAGCATGCCAGGCTGGAATTAAAAAAAGTAAACACGCAGTATCTCTGGGCCTTGGAATGTCGTCTAGTTGCTCCAGGATCAATGTTCCTTAACTTAACTACTGACTAGGCGACTACGAGTAGCCAGTTATCGCAAATAACTACCTTAATAACATATTGAGAGTACATAGCTTCATGTAATACATACTGCAATATTGTGTTTCCTTGAACAAGTGCAATGACACGCGTTATTGTTATGAAAATAAAGGAGGCTTTACCCAGTAATGCGTAATTCTGGGCTGAGATAATGATAATGAATAAATGCCGAGTTGGGCTCGTGGTCCTGGATTCGGTTCTCGGGTCGTGGAAAAAGTGTTACTAGATTTTTGTTTTTAACATTAGGACTTTTTCAGCCTTGAGAAGAAGAGAAAAAGAAAAGAAATTGGCAGTTTCGTATCCCTTTATGCCTTGGAAAGAACTTCTCTCCCGCGTCAATAGCTGATCCCCGCTGAAACTGGCCACCTCATCATCTGCCTAGCCTTTTCCCAAACTATGTTGGGGTCGGCTTCCAGTCTAACCGGATGCAGCTGAGTACCAGTATTTTACATGAAGCGACTGCCTATCTGACCTCCACAACCCAGTAACTGGGAATACGATACCCCTTGGTAAGACTGGATGTCAGACTTTTAGCTTCTGACTACTCGTAACGACTGTCAAAGATCTACAAATGACAGCCGGGGTATAGTTATAAAAAAACTCACTTGTAAAAACAGTTCCGAGTAATCCAAATACTCGTTGTTTATGTTCTGAAAGTCTGACAGATCTTCGGCGACGTACGTAAAGTATACGTCAAAGTAGGTGGTTCTGAGTGAAGTCATCAGTTCCCTGGCGCGTTCCATCTCAGTCGCGGAGGGCCGGTCGCTGGGGCTCACTATGAGGACGACGGTACTGGGGCCTGCGCTTGCGTTGTTTGCTATCTCTGTTAGGGAACTGTTCAGTGAGTGCTGCAGGACTGTCGACAGGACTGTTGGAAGATTGAGGCGGTTTGGCCCTAAAAGTAAAGAGAAATGTTAGCTATTTGATTGTACTTTTAAAGAATTAAGCATTATCAGTCTATAATGTCCCCACTGCTGGGAAAAAGGCCCCCCACTAAGAGAGAGACTGGGCTATAATCGACCACGATTACCTTGTGTGAATTGGTGGACGTCACATGTCTTCGAATTTATTGGTTCTAGGATATACCGTTTCATCTCGATGTTTTGTTTCACCGTTTTGGAAAAGTGGTGATGAAATAAATTACACAAAGTCCTGCCTGGCCTGTCTGGGTTCAAATGCACGACGTATCAAATTGTAAGTCGGGGCCGTTCCCATTGGACCACCACTGCTTATTTTTATAATCTACCCCATAATATATGTGTAAAAGATAAGAATGCGTGACTAAAATAAAAGTAAACAAGCCGAAACTCGGTCAGGGTTCAATACTCGATTCTAATTTGTGAAAATTATCACGGTGTGGTGTTATTGACAAATAAATAAATGCGTAAATATCGTCGTATTGATGAATAAATGTTATAATTTTCAAAAAACTAGACGTTCTTTTTTTTGTTTAAGAAAATGAAGTAAGTATAGAAACAAGGAAAACTAAAAATAGTCTAAGTTGGACTGTTTTTGCACATTATTTGCTGCAACGAACAATTAACTTAAAACCCCTGAAGGACATAACTAATTAGGCTTTCCGCGAATGTATGTTACGACAAAAAAGAATGCTTTGCTGAGCACGTAAGTACCTATACGTTTACCAAGAACACTGCACAAACAAAACACTTAACATGAATGGAATTTTATACATGAAATGGAGTCAGTAAAACAGCCCAAGGAAGAATTGGTAAATGGTAAATTGGATGGGACAAGGACACGAAGATAATGAGCTACGGACATGATTTCTTATTTTTTACTATTACAAAGTCAATATCGAACCCAAAGGTTGCTAGTATATGTTGGGATCACTTACATTCTTCGGTAAAGTTCCTGATGTAGGAATACATAGTGGTGAGGTTGTACGAAGGAGCAGCGATCCAAGCTCCCGTGTTCCCGTGAAGCAGAGATATTGAACCTCTTTGCATGTTTATCTCGAATGATCCGCCAAGCCATCTGATGACAATGGAAGTAAAACAAATATTATTTTAAACAATCATTCTCAAGTACGTATCAACTTCATTTATAGACTATATTTTTCACTGCTTGGAGATATGAATGTCTGGTAGGTATAAAAGGGAGTGGGTCGCTCTAAATCCGGGCCGGGTAATTAATACTTATTTTGGAAAGTGAACTCTGTAGAAAAGTCATATAGCACTCATAGGCATAGGCACCCATATCCTGTTCTCTTTTCGAGAACAGTTTTTTTATTCTACTATTACATACTTAGGCTTAGAACTCACATTAGCATACACAACCAGGATGTATAAAAAGTTGCTCTACTCATAACCAGCCAGTGACATTTACAAAAAAAACCAAAGCAATTTTTGTATCGTAAAAACGCCTCTTCACACATTATTTTTTGCAGTCATTTTAAAAATTAACATACGAGGAGACCGAGCGGGGCGCAAGGTCATTCCAGCTAAGTCTAATTTCCTGCTCGGTTTTTTTTACAAACCTCTTTTAACTATAATTAAATTTTGCATAATTACGCAACACAAGACCTTGTGTGAACGGCACTTAGTGTTGTACTCACGACATGAATTGCTCGACGTCGTAGCCTTTCCATGACCCGTCCGTGGCGACGATTAGGTCTATGATTGGTGCACCGCTTAGCACTTCACAAGCTCGATGATTTCGGCGCATTATGGTGGCTGAAAGTAAAAGTGAACTTAATTATTTCAATCGTTGCAAAAATTGTTCAGTTGGTTGGTGTAGTGGTCCTGGGTTCAATACCCGGGTGGGGCAAAGTGTTATTGGGTTTTCCATCAGGATTTTTTTAGTAGAACCCAGTGTTTGGATTTGTGCCCAGTTGATGTCAGTAGGCTCGCCCCCTCGCCGTCCTATTACATGGGACTTAAAAGATAACTGGCGAAATGTGGGTGTACTATTAGGTACACTTTTTCCTAACCCTTCGGGGATTACAGGTGTGATGTTATGTTATTGCAAATATACAATTTAGGTGGGCATAGTACAAGACTAGCTGTCTCAAGATTGCTGCTCCGCTCCTATTCATCATAGCGTGATGAAATATAGCCTATAGCCTTCCTCGATAAATGGACTATCTAACACTGAAAGAATTTTTCTAATCGGATCAGTAATTCCTGAGATTAGCGCGTTCAAGAAAACAAACAAACAAACTCTTCAGCTTTATAATATTAAATATATAATATATATTAATATTGTATTTTATAATATAGATAAATAATTGTCACCACAAAACAAGACAAAAACAAAAAAGAGAAGACATTCTGTGTTGAGACATACTGCATTCCAAAAGGAAAATGCTGTTTGAATGCAGTTAGCACGCAGATGGTCCACAAGAAATGTAACTGTAAAGCATCGTCGCCCTATTAGCTGTTCTTTAGTAAGAGAGTCTATACATATATGTACGCACTTTAGCATCCCTAGTCTGTATCTATACTAATCTATATACATTTATATACTAATAATAACGCTGAAAAATTTGTTTGTTTGTTTGCTTGAACGCGGTAATCTCAGGAACAACTGGTCCGATTTGAAAATTCTTCAGTTTCTTTCAGTGTTAGATAGCCCATTTATCGAGGAAGGCTATAGGCTATATATCATTACGCTACGACCAATAGGAGCAGAGCAGCAATGAAAAATGTTGCGAAAATGGGGAAAATGTGACCCAGACGCAGTTGCGCGGGACAGCTATTTATAAAATAAGCATCCAGTAACGAAATGACTGCTTCAACGCATAGTTAGTTGCAGTGTGAGCAAAGTTTTTCTCCCAAGTCGACGCAAGCTATTCGAAAATAGCTCACGCAGTACGCCTGCGGGGTTACTGAGAGTACTGAGACCCGTGGAGCGCCGGACGAACTTAGGTGTCGTCACTAGTCAAGGCTCTTTGAATGCACCCAAGCATTAGTCATTCATTACATTTACAAGTTCTGATATTTATCACTAATACTTATATAAATACATATAAGGGGTAAACAGATGGGGTAACAAAGGGTAACAAGATGAGGAGCTTGTGGCTAAATAATAACAGCCGTTCGGGTCGATCTTTAAGGTTAAGCCGTAATTGCCGAGGTTGGTCCGTGGATGGGTGACCATAATTACATACCGAGTTACCTCCGTGCCTCGGAAAGCACGTTAAGCCGTTGGTCCCGGCTGTCATTTGTAGATCTTTGACAGTCGTTACGAGTCAGAAGCCAAAAGTCTGACATCCAGTCTTACTAAGAGGTATTGTATTACCCAGTTACTGGGTTGTGGAGGTCAGATAGGCAGTCGCTTCATGTAAAATACTACTACTCAGCTGCATCTGGTTAGACTGGAAGCCGCCCAAAGATAGTTTGGGAAACGGCTAGGCAGATGATGATAAAGGGTAAACAGACTTCATTGAACAAATATGAGCCCTAAACAAGATAAATACAAACTCACGAGCATAATCCATGAAGGCAGTGACCGCTGCGTTTGTGATCCTCTCCATCTCTTCAACCGGTACATACACAGTGATTTGTCTTAGAGACAGTACATGGGCGAATCTAGAAGTTTCCGTCAACAACTCGTCCTTATTTACTATGGCCGTGAAGAGGTTCTGACGATTGCAAGCTTTTATTGACGGGTCGAATGATACTCCGTCGTTGGAATAGTACATGTCTAGAACTTGAGACAGTCTTAGAGAGCGTCTCTGTTCTAACCATTTTGGTACGTAATGCGCTAGTATGAGACCTGTAATTGTGAAATAGAACTTAATTAGTTAACTTAAATACAAAATAATTTAGTTCTTTTTATCGCTTGAGAACGATACCTTTTCTTTAATTAACGTTTTAATTCAATGGGTATTTTTGAAGCTTTAACTGCGTAACGATGTTGGAAGCATTTTGAATAAACATGCAGTGGATAAGCAACTTTTGGAGACGTAGCTATACTATCTATGATATTACAGAATAGTCAATAACAGAAGATAATATTTAAAAGTTTTGTATCATGTTATCATCATCCTTAGCTTCACCCATTGCCGGAAATATGCCTGTCTTTCCTTGTGTCAATCTCCACGTTTGTTTGCCAACCTCATCTAGATTTTTTCGCGATGGCAACAATGTCGGCAAAGCTTAACTCCACCTGCCGTCACCGCGCCTGGCTAGGAGTAGTTGTTCCACCCATCTTCATTTCGCGTTTTCAAAACATTTACTTACCATCAATGCCAGCTAAAATCTCAGCGTCCGTGAGCTGCCAGTCAGCTACAGTCAAGTTCTGCGGGAAGAGGTAATGATCTCGAGGCAGTAACGTGTCGTTCCATCGGTTGTTGCTCCCGATCACCAAGGTCTGCGGCGCGGCGCCCACTCGGGGACCCTGGTTCACTACTACTTCGGCTATGTCACCTGTAAAAAAAAAGATCGATGTCCAACTACTTAATTGTGACGAAAAAAGGGTGAAATTAAATTATAAGCTTGTGTGCCTGCAGCGTCAGATAATAAAAACATTCCATCACTGACTCGTTGGACTACCTCGTTGGTGGTCTAGTGGTCACTGCTGAGCTTAAGGTATTGGTTTTGATTTCCAGTTCGACCAAAGTGTTATTGGGCATCAGGAATTTCTTAGTACAGACAGAGCGTCAGTATGTGCTAACCCCTCTACAGTCCGGCCGAGTTCGCCAGGGGGGTAACTACTTAATGATGCTGTCTGTACCAGCATCCACGGCGTTTGGATTTGAGCCCGATTGATAGCAATGGGATCGCCCCCTAGTACATGGGACTTAACAGGCGAAATGTGGGTGTTTTATGAGGTACAAGTCTGCCTAACTCTTCAGGGATTACAAGCTTGATGTTGTGTCGCTCACTATCTTTGTTGCTAGGTATTTATAATCAGAGTGCTTTAGAAGACCTTGTGCGTCAAATTAGTCGTTTTGGGGTTAGTATACTACCATATCTGTGAATTTGTAATAATATTGGCCATTCTCTATCTAAGGTACCTGGCTACAGTGGCTACTGTTAGTGGGGTAAAGCCACCAACAATTTATTTAGTTAATTATCATTATTTAATACTCGCCTGTACCTACCTTATTATTAACATAGTTACATAGTTTAGGTCCACATCCTTTAAGGAAGGAAATGGTGATGATAACACGTATCAACTTTTAATTAATAAAAATATCTACCAGCGAGTGTGGCGACCCAAATGTTTCCAATATCAGCTACGTCCGATTGTCTTTGGGGGCCAGCTCTAGGTTGTAACGTCTCTATGTCTTCAAACCACTCTTGTTTAGCGGACACCATGAGTGGTTCAGCAATGTCTTCTTTGAAAATGTTCGCGTTGAGTATTTCTGTGACAGCTACGCGTTGAGATTCCAGTGACGCGGCGATGGCGGCTACTAATGTTCCAGGGGATATTGTACCCCAATTTGTTTGAATAACTCCGTCCTCTATCGGACATCTGCTGATTACTCTGAAAAATGATATTTCATATTGGCAACACGTTCGAAAATGCAGTACAAGTCTGTAACTGTAACTGCATGTTAGCAGTTAATTGCAGTTACATGCCGTATTCGTTCGTAGACATGGTTCACCATGCGCAATCAAATAACATTGCAAGCTAATTCGACCACCCTAATATTTCCTACCAATAACAGAAAAAAATAAGCAGCAAGTAGCTATATGACGAAGATTTTAATTCTATCCTCTTGGCATAAGTATTTGGGTTATCAGGAATTTTTATTTTATTGGATAGAGGGTCGACTACCTAAATCTAAAGCCGACCTTTGCTGACGCAATAACGCTAATTTGTTTCAGCGAATAAACTCAATGAACTAGTGACGTCAGTAATTAAGTCTATAAAAATTCACTATCGATTTCTACTTTACTAGCTAAACTTTGTTTACAAACGATGCATGTACAGGCTATGAAGTGGCTTTTGACTTTACGATAGTAAAAGTATTTTTATGAGCTGTACAGAGTACAGCCCACACACCTATTGGCAGCAGTAACTAAACAAAAACCACGTTGTTTGGCGAATACATATTACGTCACGGCCAGATGTTTACTATCATTTCTTTGTTTACTCACCGACTACTACTTTGTGCATCCATATTATTGCTACTCTGCGACAGCTGCGCCGATAAAGGACATACCAAGTTTTCATCACCCCGCTCCCATTGCCGCACTGCCGAACTCAGCATTCTATGGAGGAGACATTTCTCGCCTACTGGCAGAATTTCGTCGACTTGTAAGAGATCTTGACTGGGCAGGAATATATCCATTAGGATCTTGTATTTGTGAAATTGGAAGCTCGATGCCCTGTACGGTAGTATAAATTCGGTTTCCATGGCGTTTGCTGAAGATTGTTCAATGCCATCTAGACGCAGGCTGTGGAAATAATAAAGCGTTTAGTATGCAATCTTATGGTAATGGCAATGCAGTATAGAGGGCGCCAATCGAGATATCTGAAAGAAAACCATTTTCACAATCAAAAAAGTTAATTTCTATGTATATCAGACAAGATTGTAAAAAACAAATAATTCATGGATATTGTATATTTTTTCTAGGTCTGAATAACTGGTCAGGTTAGAAGACACGCCAGACCGGTACAGATTTTATCATAACATAATAGATGGCGCTGTTTATAGTTGCGGTTTACCAAGAATACACGGGTCTTGATTAATTCGAGCGAAATTGGGATTGTATATAATATTATCAATTCTAATTAATGGCACAAATAGTGCACCTTGTTATTTAACAGACTTCTCAAAAGAGGTGTTATCTTGGCTTGTACTTTTAACAAAGAACATTGTAGAAATAATAGATACCTACCTTCTAAGTAAAGAAGTGCTAAGGAGCCTCATATCCAGTTGAGAGTTCTGTTCCACCTTCCTCAATAGGGACAGGTAGACATCAAGGCGTCTCGGAGCAAGAAGGTCGGGTACTCCTGCCCGGTAGCAGTCCCGCAGGTGCGCCGGTATACTTGGCAATATCGCACATTTTGCAACTACATCAACAAAACACATACAATTTAAGTTGGCGTCATTATCTAAATCATAACTTAACGATAGTGATTTAATCACTTCACAAAATAAAGGCGCGGCTACAGCTTTTACTGCGCCACTTGAAAAATATACTCACAGCTAATAAACAAAATTAAATACAATGTTACTTTCCTCATATTTTATTCACTCACATTATATATCGTAAAAAGAATAGAACAACACAGCACAGTGCGTGGTGAAGCACGCGTAGGAGTGCTACTATTTAGATCACAGCGAAATGATAAGATAGTGATAATGAATTATTACGAAACGAAATTGCGACGACACCTTTTGTTCCAACAGATTAACAAAATATAAGGGACTATTATCATCATCATTTCAGCCAGAAGCCGTCCACTGCTGGACATAGGCCTCCCCCAAGGGGGGGGGGGGTTGCCATAATCGCCGCGCTTGGCAGGCGGGTTGGCGATCGCAGTACCGTTGTTGCAAAATGCACAGAGAACGCTGCTGCCCATTCTCTGGCAAGTCTCTTAGTCTCCTCATACGACACCCACGGGAAGTTATGGGATGGTCTTATTCATAACGTCCGACACCATACAGAGCCCATACAGTTTAATAAAATAAAATAATTATAAAAATAAATTACCTTTTATTTAGGATCAGACTGTACAATATTAACCTAGTTTCATAAAAACTAAATTATTTGTTTTATATTATTTGGTAATCAAAGACATTCATTGAAAACAAATCGAATGGACACATTGTGTAAAGGTAATAACACACCAATCGATCGATCGTCGATCGTTGTACTCTACTACGAAACCTGTCGATCGATTGTCGACTAACCCATTCTACCATCTCGCGATCGATTGGTGTGGTAACAACCTAAAAATAATACATTGTACAATCATTTTAAATGCAATTGTGACCTGAAAAATACATTTGTGATGTAAGTAATAACTTTTACTGGTCAACACAATCAAATATACAAACACATGTAAAATATTTTTTTGCTTCAATTAACTCAAACAAAATCATTATTAGTATAAAATATGTCATTTAAATAGAAGCAAAAAAAAAAAAAAAAATTGGATGAAATTGGTAACCTTAAAATTACCGTTTTTCTGGCTGACTGTACCACTTTTCCAAAATCTTTGAATGCTGTTGCCAACTAAAAAAAGTTAAGGAGTCATGAAGGACGTAGCTAAAACAGTCAAGGTACTTGACCTTACTTACTGGCCATTTCTATCTCACAAAACCACTATGTATACCATGTGTAACTCTTGTGCAACTATTCTATTCTAAATCTTGTGTAAAATTTCATGTATCTGGCTGGACCCGTTGGTTAAAGTAGTAGGTTAGTTAGTGCCTTGTGTCAGTTAATTTAAGATATTTATCAAGGAGATTTCCTTCATTTATGGATCACAATAAACAATACCAAATTATTCTGTCTTATTATTATAATATTGTTTTATTCCGAAAACCAAATTTGATTAGTCGCTATTGGTAGAACCCGGCATTTGCTAAACTCCTGAAAAATGTGATCAAATCATAGTAAACCTTACATTTACCTCAAGTTGATATATTTAGGTTTTACCAGTAAAACCTAAGATTTATGAATATTCAGTCATGCTTTTACAGTAACATATACAAATTGATAACAAGATATTTCTTGATTAGTTTATTTGGAGCATAGGAAATATAAGTAGTAATCTAAGTTTACTTCAATTTAAACAACAGTCTGTACTAACATAATGCTGCCTATACTAGTAGCTTATAACTTTGTTAGTAAGTATCATACTATGCAGTCATATAATCCTTAAAATATCTTTACAGACTAACCTTAGAATAGAAAACATTTGTTCTAATAAAACCCAGCCATTACTGGATAAAATATTGTTCCGATAATAGTATTTTTAGTGTAATATGACTAATATGTTATGTATGTTTATTAACATTAACGTCTGCTGCTGAGCGTGCGCGACTACTGGCTGTGGGTGAGTGGGAGTCGGGTCTTTGGCTTCCCGCACTGCCGTCGTCGGACACCACGGCCTGTCATGCAGTCGGAGTGCGGGATATTTTGCGCGGCACGCGAACATTAACGACATCATCCGACGAGCTCTTCTTACCGTCGGCATTTCAGCTGTGGCTTGGCACGCGACGACGGCAAAAGATTGGACGGCATGTCTTTGTTTCCTTGGAAGATGGGTAGGCCTTTAGTGTGGGACGCAACTTGCGTCGATACTCTTGCGCCATCATATCTTCCAAGCTCATAGTGCTGTGCTGGCGATGCCAGTGCACCTGCGGAGAACCTCAAGAGGCTTAAATATAGTAACCTTTGTGGTAACAATATTCCCGAGCCGTTTGGGGTTGAAACTCTGGGTCCGTGGGGTCCGAGTGCTCAGAGCCTTTTTAAGAAAATTTCTAAACGCCTCGTTGACGCTTCCCGTGACCCAAGGGCTGGCTTTTACCTTGGCCAGAGGCTAAGTGTTGCCCACCAGTTTCTTGGGCACGCTACCAGCTGACAGCGTTGAGAAGCAGTTGTTTGACGCCCTTTTATAATTGGTTATTATTTTAGTTATTAAATTATCTAGTTTTTAATTGTTGTAATATATTATAAAGAGTACTTCCCGGTATAAGACAATGTTAGTTTGGGTGGATTTAAAATAAAAATGGTATCAAAGCATTATAAATGCAATTACCCTTCATAGTGCAAGTTAAAGAAAATTAATAAGTGTTGAAAATTAATTGTTATTCACAACATTGTTCAAATACTTCCTGAAAGGCATATTTAAAACATTTAAAAGTATTATCGAAGTACTAATTTGGCTGGTTTTCCGTCAACTTGTCGCGATGATCCGTGTTTTAAGGTAAATTCCCTCTTTATATAGGCAAACAGTAAGTCTGTTATTAGAAATATTTGTGCAGTGGCGAAAGAGAGCGTGACTCCGAAGAAGAAGTTGGCGTTGGCTGAACCTGAATATATCCACAGATGCCAAACTGTTGGTCCAAGAGCTGACGTGATGATAAATGTGCAGCCCACTATGAATTTTTGTTGCATGACTGAAATGAAAAAATACGCGTCATATTACAATGTTTTATTTTTACAAAATTAAATTTAAAATTATAGGGCTTTTGGCTAAATAATAACACCATCATTGGTCAATCTTCAAGGTTAAGCAGTCGTTGCTAAGGTCGGTCCGTGGATGGGTGACCTTCATTGCATACCATGGTCCCTCCATGCCTCGGAAAGCACATTAAGCTGTTAGCCCTGGCTGTCATTTGTAGATCTTTGACAGTTGTACTGATAACCAATCTAACCAAGAAGTTTCGTATTAACCAGTAACTGAGTTGTGGAAGTCAGATAAGCAGTAGCTTCATGTAAAATATTGGTACTCAGCTGCATCTGATTAGATGCATCCTTTTCTTAACATCTTTGGGGTCAGCTTCCAGAGCTACCTTAACCTAGTTGGGAAAAGGCTAGGTAGATGATGAAAGTTTAAAAGATATCATAGGCTTTTTTAACCGATTTCAAAAAAAGTAGGAGGTTCTATATGTTCATTTGTATGTTTTTTTTAAAACTATTATGGATTTTTTTCAGCTTAAATTTCAGTATACATATTTTGTTACTTTCTTAATAAAAAAGGAAAAAAACAAAAATGTTTCTCATTGAGCTAAGTTTTCTTCTAAACTATAAATAATTGCTAAGCACAAATATGGAAGCAAAATTTCAGAAAAAGAACAGAACAGAACCTTTTAAAAAAATCACTTTGTATGAGTGGTAATTTAGATAATTTTTAGAAGAAATATTAGGTAAATGTCTATACAGGTCACCTCTTTACAGTGGTAATATTCAGATTTCTTTGTATTGTGTACTTATAAATAAGCAGATTATCATATTCTGAAGGTTCAACCTGCATTTTCATGCAAATCTTATGTGGAAATGCGTGACTATCTTAGCTCTAGGAGTTTTACTTATAACAATAGAATTCAAATAATATACTTACACGTGAATAAATGTTTCCACATTGGTAGTAGTGCTAGGTAGAATCCAACATCACCCACACATGGGTAGGATCTGAATATGGTTGAAAGTGCTATAAGTACAGTGGCAAGTAGCACGGGCTCTCTCTTGAATCGCAGAGTGAGAGGCACTACATACAACGCCAATGCATTTATTTGAAATGCACACACAAACAGCACTCTAAAGTGTTCAAACATTTCAGTGAAGAAATACCAGAACAACCCAATGTTTGGTTTCAAGTCAGGCACGGACAATCTGAAACAGTTTATAATAATGAGTTCTTATTCGTGCATGGTCTTATGATTTATAATCAGGATGACTGAGTAAATGGGGACACAATATGCAACTGTGGGTTTTCAAAAGAATATGTATACAAAACCATTAAGAGTATGCAAAAAACTGAATATAATAATACAGAACTAAGTTCAAATAAGAGACAGATTACTAAAATTGTTGATTGTTTTAGCAGGGCTCTACTGCGCATTATACCCTAATGATTTCAAGCTAGACCGGGACTGGACGGGAGGATGAGTGATCTAATTATTTTTATACTTACATAAATCCATATGTGTTGTAGACATAATTATATGATCCATCCATTATGTAGGCTGACAAATAAATGAGGAACCCCCAGCTCAACACAAACACAAGTAATGTTCTAATGTAGGAGCATTTGGTACATCCTTGATTCACATCAGCCAATAGTATAGCAATAGGCACAATCAGTAACACCGGATAAAGGGCCTGGTGTGTCGCCAGTGCAATAAACACACATGCTACTATTCTCTGGCCACTTGAAGCACCCCACAGAGCTGTAGCCACCAACAAGTTCTGTATAACAGTCGTAGTCATACCAGCACAATTCAAAACAGAGTATGGGTTGAACAAGTAAACCGATAGCACATATTCAGCCGATTCTTTCAGCTGTGTATCATTCAGAAGCATAGGTTTTGATTCCTCAGCAACATGAAGCAAGTTCTTCTCTTGGGATTTTTTGAAAAGTCGTATAAAAGCTTTTGAAGTCTTATACAGAAGATGAGCAGTTAATAGGTCCAATACAGTAAATAAAATTGGCAATAAAAATGGCACTTTTTTCATTAAGTAGTAGAAAGCCAATAGCATTATAGGAGATTCATGAAATGAGTCTCCCTCGTATGGGTCTATGTTGTGATCATATAAATATACGCCTTCCAATAACCTCTTCCATGAGTTCAGAGGCGTCGCAATTTCTACTCGATTGGCTATTGTTTGCCAATAATCCAAATTTATTAGCCAATACCGTACTAAACCGGCTACTACATATTTTAAAATTACACCCATTTTTCTGATAAATACATAGATACAGTGGTTAGATCAAATAACTTCGAACTTTCAAGAGACTAGAGAGATAAAATATTTAAGTGACATTGGACATGTTGACATTTGACAATTAATTGACATCATTGACAACAGAATCTTACGTTTCATTTTACGTGTCATTCATTTCATTTAAGAAACAGCATCAGAATCCAAGAATCAAACCTATAAATTAATACTTTTTATTTTATTGTTATTATTGCCATTACTGTTTTTTTGTTAGTCTTTTTTGTCCCGCAGTTGAGCTAAAACAAATCATCTTGAAGATATTCAGCAATATTTGTAAAATTGTGTGTAAAGGGCTAGCACGAAAGCCGTCCAATGACTGCGATAGCCCGCGAAATTCAATTTTTTTAACGTTTTTTGCTATTTGCCAGGTCAGCGTTAGGATTTATGTTGAACAAAATATGATTCGTCAGATTCGTGGCAATACGTATGTATTTACATAATTATCATCAATACACATAGTTCATTTAACCCATTGAATGAATACATCATGAAAAAATTACTGGGCGACCACGTCTAGTTCTATTATTTTAAGCGTGACGTGATGACAAGAACCATTAGAACCGCAGAGTAATCCTTAGACCTTTTAACTCATGGACCAGTAAAATGGCAGTATAGTGGCGCATAACTCTTACGCTTTTATTATTTCTATTAATTTAATCAACAGGTTGGCCCAAGAATCGACGTCTAAAAGAATATTGCAGATACCCATCTCCTTATCACCCCTCATCTATTTTATACGATAATGTATAGTTTAGATAGGTATTTCAGCACATTATTTGATAAGTATGGAAGGCAAAAACAACATTGTTTTAATATTTGGTAGTACTAACGCATATAGTTCCGGTTACAGCAGGAAATAATTTTTTCATGCAATTACGCTGTTTTGGCATACCTACTGCTACTTTCGCGACGATGCAATATTATGGGAACATGAAGCTGCATAGTTATTTACAACCACTCGATCGGCCCTCATATCCAATCGATACAGTGCTTTCGTAAAAGTACTGTAATCGCTATTCACGAAATCGAGTAGTCGGTTCGTTCGATGTAGCTATGCGATGACCAAATTTGTATGAAACCCCTCCCTCCAACAGGTCTTTCGCATGTGCTATTAGGTTCAGATCTATAAAAAGACTAGCAACCAGATTTACTTTCAAAATCCCTGGGGTTAAAAATCAAGGAATATGGTTCACAAAAAGTTATTTTGTGCCAAAATAATAGTTTTAAATAAAACGTAACTTTTCTCGGAATATCCCACATTTTGAGAGATGTCGCCATAATCAAAAATGATCATCATACTAAGATGTTTTGTGTAAGGGTTGTTCGGTGTAAGGATTTAGGGGGACGGTTGAAGCATCGTCCTTTCTACTCTAAACACGAAAGTTGTGTTTTGGTCGTTTCAGTCACGAGCAATGACGGTCGCCTCGGACCGACTTAGGCAAGTGCTACTTAACTTTGACGGTCGACCCATGTTATTTAGCCACGAGTCGCAATTAGTACCTATAATAAAATAAAACCATCACTAAAACTCCCTCCATTGGGCCAGGACTTTCTCGTTAACAGCCGTGAGTCTGGATTTGTGCCCACACTGTCCAGTTGATGGCAGTAGACTCGCCCTCTATTAAGTACTTGGGACTGGATACAGAAATAAGAATTACTTGTTTAGTTATATTAAATTTTATTGGCAAATCAAGATGACGCTGGAAACAATTGATCATAAGGAACTTTCAAAAACAATTTATTGGCAATTTTGGTCCCAATTCTATTCCAGTTCGATTGAGCATAAGGAAGAAATTCTTTGTACAAGGTTCTCCAGTTTTCGTTTGCGAATCTCGTGCCCAAGTCAGCTGAAAAATAAAAAAAAAACATTAGTAAACATCATAGGCCACATGTGAGTTAGTGGTCAGGTAAATCAAGTAATCTCCCTATTCACTTAGGTGTTAGGATCTTTAGTCCAAATTGTTCGCAATACTTTTCGTTTCTTTTGCAACTTTTTCTCAAGTTATTATTTATTTGAATACAGTGCTAAAATTACTAGGTATTCAACTCACTCAATTCCCTTGATTCCGGGTTGTCGTTTCTGAAAGCAGTCACAATGCTTCCTAGATCAGGCCTCATGTAGAACTCTTTAATTCGAACGTATGTATCAGTGCCATTCTTCTCTGGAACACCGTCGATCTTCCAGGTATAAACTAAATCGGCTGCAATTAAAAAAAAATATGAATAACACTTTCTTTGTTCTATTTGTTCTAGGCCACGCGGCCACGGGAACTATCTGCGACTTCCGCATTCCCCTTAAACTTAAGGGGAATGCGGAACTGTCTTGTATGGATCAGAATGTTGAGCCACAAAAGGGATGAATGAAAGGCATTTGCATGTGGCTGAGATGAGAATGCTAAGGGGGATGTGTGTGTCACGCGAATGGATAGAATAAGGAATGAGTACATTAGAAGAAGTCTGAAAGTGGCGCCGGTAACTGAAAGATGTGTGGATATCGGTTGTCGTGGTATGGGCATGTGATGCGGAGGAATGAGGAAAATGTCGTGAGGAAAGTTTTGAGTATACATATGGATGGGTATAAGGGTAGAGGAAGACCTAAGAAACGATGAATGGACTGTGTGAAGAATGATATGGCAAGAAAGGAGGTATCCCATGAGATGACAAGTAATAGAGAGGTATGGAAGAAGAATACATACTGCGCCGACCCCAAATGAATTTGGATAAGGGCAATAGAATGATGATGACTTTCTTTGTTCTATGTCATGCATGGGGTGAGTTGACGATAAGATAATTTTGAATATCATCATTCATCATTTCAGCCGAAAGACGTCCACTGCTGCACATAGGCCTCCCCCAAGTGTCGCCACATTGATCGGTCCCGTGCGACTCGCATCCAGCGGATCCCCGAAACCTTCACCAGGTCATCGGTCCACCTAGTGGGAGGCCTTCCAACGCATCGTCTCCCGGTTCGCGGTCGCCATTCCAGAACTTTTCGGCCCCATCGGCCATCTGTTCTGCGAGCAATGTGCCCTGCCCACTGCCACTTCAGTTTGGCAATTCTTCGGGCTACGTCGGTAACCTTGGTTCTATATATAATTCTAATCTAATTCTATTCTCTATATAATTTTGAATAGCTTGTATTGTATGCCGCCCTATATGATAACTGTCTATACAGGGAGTATCAGAGAAGTGTATGTCTAAGGGTTTGGTACAGACCAAAATCGAATGCCGAAAAATAACTGCTGACCCACACATTAGGGTCGAGTTTGTATGAGACAGCTGATTTTAATTATTATATTCGCGATTACGATTATCGTCCCATGAAGAAAGTTGTTCAGTTTGATATAGATAGGTACATACATCTTTAATATGACCACATATTTCTGATACATGCTATAGAGGCCACGCGTCAATCTACTTTCACGCAGGGTTATTTACCAAGGGCAGTAAAAGGTACATAGTAGGTATGTCTTTTAATGCTCTACTAAAGAATGTAACGTCAATCTATACTTACTCATGGTGGTATTGACTTCGCCATAAGCTAAAATCTTTAGGGAATTGAACTGTCCCTCTCCATAGTATTGAGCTCTGACCAAAACCTGAGGGCTAGTCAAATCCACTTCTAAATGGAACTTGTCATCATCAGCTCGCAGTCTGAAATTAATTTTGAATGATAACGTTATTATTAGGTAATACGTACCTAACGGCCCCGTAGTACGTCTCGTGGTCGGAAGTGCGACTATTGAGCGTGAGATCTGGGTTCGATTTCCTGATCTGGCAGTGTTTTTGAGTTTTACCATTAGGAATTTGTCAGTAGCAGGCCGCAGTTTGGAAGTTGGTAGTGTATAACACCCTCATAGTGTCCCCCATAGTGACCCTAGGCGAGTTGGACTGTCGATGTCACATCGGACGGTACGTGAGTGTGGAAAGGGAGTGTTTCTGTGTTTGCGCACTTCCGTACTATACATATAATATCTAATCTACATCGAGGTTGGCCGCCATCCGCCATGACCGAAATTCGGTCCTGAGAATAACAAATTATTATAATCTTATCTATATCAATATAATAGGCTTGTGTTCACTACAAATAAGCAATTAAGCCAATTTTTCAAATTAAGGCATCTAGTTTATTATTCCCAAGCATTAGCTTGATAGCTCACGAATAAATGTCATCGTACAACAGGCCAAGTTTAAACACGATATTAATATAATAAAAAGGGTGTAAATAATAGACCCTTAACGAACCCAAAAGGCACTTGTTCTCCTCGTGTTCTGGACCATACCAGGGAACCTTCTTGATATGTACTGAGATATTGAACGTCAAAGTTCCAACTTTTTGACAAGTTTTTTTAAAATACCCACTTGTTTTTAATTTTACCTGTACTTTATTTACCTTCATGACCCGTTTACATGCATCCAACAGCATAATTACATTGAGTTTTACTGTGAAACGTGGTTTTTTCCCCCAAAAAAGTAATTTTTAATACAGTTGCTCAAAAAGTGGCGTATTGCAGGGACGTATAGCGTTCGGGATGTGGGCTATTACATACTCGAGCTTTTTCTTTACCATTTCCGAACTCGTGCGTTCTCTTTCCCAACTGTCAAAATAATGTCTATTAAAAAGAAAAAAACCAACCACGAAGTTTTTACAAAAAAAATAAAATCATAGAAGAGTTTTTATGATTCATGCAAATATTTCTAAAAAGAAGCTACTAATTTGTTTCAATATCAAATTTAATGATTTGATTCAATGAGTTTGGTTAGGTTTCATTTCATTTCATTAAATTATATTTGCATTTCATATCAATAAAAAAAATCTACTGAAGACTTGGCTGTATGGGCATAGTTCCCTTTGCCTACCCAGAATGGGTGAAGAAAACAAAAAAAATCTCTGCTTATATTCTTTTACGGTTGGCGCCATTTTCCAAAAATGTTCTTTATTAAATTGCTTCATTTTTTCGCAACTATATTATAAATAGTTGTTCAGTACACGTGCGGAACCGTCATTGCAACTTGTTCCGACTGTCAACCCTCACCTTCGGCTGCGCCTCGGCTCGGGTAGACATTTGTCGGAACTCTTTGCAATGACAGGCTTTCCGCACTTGTAATGAAATATACTATTCCCAGCAATCAATTTTGCGTAGGGTTATTACCTACTTAGTTTGATGTATGTACAGAATGCTTGGTTGACGGCTTCTTGAAGGGTCTGTTTACACCTTGTTTACTTAAAAAATGGGCTCTAAGAATGATTAAATTCGTGCGACGTAAGTACACTTATATATATAGATGATCCCAATTGAAAACTCCAAAATCTTACCTGGCCTCGTGGACCTTTGCCTGTTTCAAACCTTCTACGTATATATTTTTCAGCACTAATTTTACCACGATCTGAAATGTAAAAGGAAAAGATAACGTTAGGAATAGATTTATAGATCTTTGACAGTCGTTACAGGTATTCAGTGGCCCGAAAGTCTGACAACCAATCTTACCAAGGGGTATCGTATTTCTCAGTAGGTACTAACTGGGTTGTGGAGGCAGGTCAGATAGGCAGTCACTCCAAGTAAAATACCGGTATTCAGCTGCATCAGGTTAGACTGGAAGGCGATCCCAATTTTGTTGGAAAAATGGATAGACAGATGCAAACGAGAGGAGATTTATAATTTTCATAAGAAAAAGTAGGTACATTGTATTCACAAAGACTTTTTTTATAAGATATACTGTCTTAATAAAAATAAAATGACATTAGGTCATTCATAGGTCGACGTCGACATTACGAGCGTCTACTGCCGGGCTGCCTGGGAAACTCGGTGATTGTTCTCATACATCTAGACTTTGTTACACAATTCATTACGAAAACCTAGACGTTATAATGCATGTTTTCTCATGATATTTCTTCTATTGTTATTTTAAGAACTATTTAATTATGCTGATTCTTAACAGCAACTTTAAAATATTTAGTTTCCGATAATTCACTTTCATTTTATTCAATTTAAGCTGTTGACCATTGATTTTGATAGACAATCTTTATTGTTGAGACGAGGCTTTGGACATTCCAAGAAAAAGTGTGGATTAATTGTACAGGCTGCCTTCTTGAAATCAGCATCTCACTTCATAGAAAATCAGAAATGATGAGAAATAGGCAAACAGCAGGTGATCAAAAATGATTTTTCATTACTCATACTCTGAAAGTAGGTCTGAAGCTTAGTAGCCTGAGGAGCGGGATGAAAGTAATACATTTCATCCCTAGGGAGAATCGCTTTCAACTGACAATGTAAAATTATTTTAAAAAAAACTAGTTCTATTTACACATGTTTATTGAACCATGTTCCAACTTTCTTTGCAGCCACGATGTACAATTGAAATAACTTAAAGTTAAGTATTGATTAAAGAATATATATATATTTTTAAATAACTTTATTATAATTTAGTTTCAACAATTTCTTTAAAATAACAGAGTTGGGCAAAATGTTTACCATTTTTTCAATGATGAAAATGAAAAATAATGGCTGAATAGCTGGCTGACCACAGAAAAAAAAAACAAAACAGGCGGGAAAGCGGCAATTCGAAACAAAATTTACTATTTTTTTCTTTAGCTAATTCATGTTTTTATTTTACTTTCCTTGTATTCGTAATGAAAAGCACAGTGTTTACCTCGGGTTAAAGCCTTTTTTAGTCCCGAGACGCCAATAGCTCGAGGGACTAAAAAAGGCTTTAACCCGAGGTAAACATAAGTTACTTTTACCCCTGGAGTAACAATGTACTATAGTTCGATTTTTTAAAGATAAATAGGTATCTATGTACCTTCGGTTTCCATATGTTTAGCGGTTTCAGCTTCACCGGTGATGCTTGATTTCAGGTATTGCAACTTCTGTACTAAACTTAGCGACTTATTGTCATGCACTAGTGATGTAAATAAATCATGATAAGTAGGCCAATCATCGTAATTGCCATTAAACTCAGGGAGCTGGATTGTCGGTAATTTAACTTGAGTTTGGTTAATAATAGGCATGTTACTATACACTTCTCCTGATGACAATGTAGAAATCATGTCCTTTAAATCTCCTTGTAAACACAAAAACAAGTCTTCAATAACGTAATAGTCTTCGTTCACAAAGTACGGGATGCTCGGACGTTGTTCTTTCTGCGTACACTTAACAAGTTCTTCATGTGTTGTTTTAAAGGACTGCCAATATTCTTCTATACATTGTAATCTTGCTTGTATGTAACCCCTTGTTAATCGTGCCTTAGGACATTTCTTCAAGTTAACTTGGGTTTTCTGCATTTTACTAGCTGTTTCTTCTAGAATATTGAGCAATTGACTGCTTGACGTACTCATTTTCGTAAATAATTACTTTAATCGGTTGATTTTAAGCCAAACTCGCGTAAATATTGGTTACGGCAACTTGTTTACTCGTAATTCCACGAAGTCTTCACTAATGAGTTTGTTATTCACTCTTATCGCTAAGGAATGTGCGAGCCTATTGTATTCGATCGGCTGGACAGTTTTTATTAACTTTTTTAAAAACACTTTTTGATTTACTGTTACTTTTTGTTTAGCGGTTTAAGGTTCACTTTTGTTTGGCACAGAAATTAGAATAATTAAGACGTGTGTTTGCTTCAACGCTTTATTTTCAACTACTACATCTAACATGACATGCTTAAAGTTAAACGATTTAGATATAATACATATAGCTGTAATCCTTCCCAACATACCGCCCACCAAAAGAGCTTTGAGTTCTTTTAAAACAAATAATGATGTTAAATTAATTTACACAGTACATAACAATCAAAAACTAGATGCAAAATTGTAGATAGTCATTACTATTACAAATTGTAAACTAAATGAAAAGACATGTGCAGTAAATCAATCCTTCTTCAGCCCATACAATAATTTAAATAGACGGTATGCCTTCTATATTTAAACCTTGGTGTCTACAGGTAAAAGACATAATTTACCAATTGATCGCTTAACTATGTGGTTACCGGTTTTCACACTATATACTCTGGTAATTGCATCTTGGCCAGGGTGTTTATCTACGATGCGTCCAAGTGGCCATTTTCCGGGAACAACAGTGTCTGTCTTTACGAGCACTATCTGACCGATTTCTAAGTCGGGGACTGTCTTTAACCACTTTGGGCGTTGCTGTAGCCTTGCTAAGTACTCATGTTGCCATCGCTGCCAAAAGTCATTCAATAGCTTTTGAGTATGCTGCCATCGAGATAACTTGCTAACTGGAACGTCTTTCAAGCTTGGTGAAGGTACAGTGATTGGTGCTTCCCCGATCAGGAAGTGTCCTGGAGTAAGTACCTCCATGTCATCCTTGTCTGAATCATCGATGGGGCATAACGGTCGAGAGTTGAGACAAGCCTCGATCTGGCACAAAAGCGTCGTCATCTCTTCAAACGTCAGGTGACTGTTCAAGACTCGTTTGAGGTGATATTTAGTAGATTTTATGCCGGCTTCCCAGAGACCACCGAAGTTCGGACTGTATCCCGGAATAAAATGCCACTGAGTCCCATCCTTGGCCAAAGTATCTACTATATCACCTTGGAATTCTAACTTTGCCGCGTTCCAGGCTTCGACCAGCTCTTTATTGGCTCCGACAAAGTTTCGGCCCTGGTCACTCCACATATGATTACATCTTCCTCTACGTGACACAAACCTCCTGAACGCTCCAATGAATGCTTCTGATGTTAGATCGCCAACAAGTTCTAAATGTATGGCCTTAGTTGCCATACATATAAACAATGAAATATAGGCTTTGTTCGTTTTGGCGCCTCTTCCCTTAGACATCAGAATTTGGTACGGGCCAGCAAAGTCGACACCACAGTGCAAGAACGCTCGGGAAGGTGTCACTCGTTCTTTAGGTAAGTCCCCCATAAACTGGTTTCTTATTTCAGCCCGCTCTTTTGCACAGATTAAACATTTGTGTACTTCCGCCTTTACTAAACTTTTTTGTTTCACAATCCAGTATTTAGATCGAATGTAATTACACATTAACTGTACACTCCCATGCAAAGTTGCCTTATGTGCATCGGCCACAATCAGTCTTGGCAAACGTGATTGATTATCTAAGATGATGGGGTGTTTTCTATCCTTGTCTATATTGGCGTGTTGAATTCTGCCGCCCACCCTGAGGATATGATTTTGATCCAAATATGGATTGAGCGACTTCAATACACTCCTGTTTTTAACTTTACCTTTTTCTTTCAGGTCTTTAATTTCTTCTTCAAAACATTCTTTTTGTGTTATTTGTATACATTTCTGTAATGACCTTTCTAATTCTTCTGTGTTTAAATTAATCTGTTCTTCTTTCCTTTTCAGATTCAAGAATTGTCTGCAGTACGTCACTGCTTGCACCAACTCTGACAGCGTATCACAAACCTCGAAGTGGGTTGACCATTTTTTCTCATCGACGGATGGTTGTTCTGTTACTGCATTTACGTTTATACCCTTTCTCATTTCTAGGTCAATCGACGTGATTATGCTTTTAAATGGTATTTCTTTTTGTTTCAGCCAGTCCGGTCCTTCCCACCATAATCTACAATTCTTCAAATCTGACAGCAGCATGCCTCTTGATACGACATCTGCTGGGTTGTCCTTTGATAGAACGTGAAACCAATTCTTACCGATGTTATCGATTATCGTTACGACTCTATTCCTCACGAAGGTTTGCCATCTTGAAGGATCTCCCAGTAACCATGATAGAACGATTGTCGAGTCTGTCCACGAAAATATTTGATTAGTAGGAATGTGCATAGCTTCGCTTATTTGCTTCAATAATTTTGAAAGTAGCACTGCTCCACATAGCTCGAGTCGCGGTAGTGACATTGGTTTTACAGGTGCAACTCTGGATTTGGCAGCAATAATGGTCGTTTTGTATTGATGGTCTTCTCCCAACACCCTCAGGTAAGCAACAGCTCCATATGCCTTGTTAGAGGCATCACAGTAACCATGTACAGAAGCGTTTTTCATGCTGTCACTTGTGCATTGTAACCATCGTTGCAGTTCAACAACCTTTAAATGCGATAAGCTTTCTCTTATACTAATCCATTCTTTTTCTGTTTCAGGATCTACTTCGTCATCCCAGGCACTTTGCTTCAGCCATAAACCTTGGATTAATATTTTTGCAGGTACTATCGCTGGAGCCAGCCATCCCAGCGGATCGAATAGCCGGTGAATGTCAGCCAAAATCTTTCTTTTAGTCACGACTCCAGTCATAAGGGCGTAATCAAGATGATAATGAATAGTGTCTTCGCCCATGTTCCAGGATAAACCTAGTGTTCTGACAGTACCATGCAACTTCATGTCTATTTTAACTTGCTTGCTATGCTGTTCGGCTTCAAACTGTTCTAGGAATTTTCCACTGTTAGATGCCCACTTTTGCAGCTTGAAACCTCCTCCTTGTAGAACATGGCTAATATCTTTAGCTACTTCTATAGCTTGCTCCACTGTATCCTGGCCAGACATTAGATCGTCCATGAAAAAATCATGCTTGATGGCTTCGGCTGCTATAGGATAGTCTCTGCATTCATTTTCTGCTAGTTGTTGCAGCGTTTTTACAGCAAGGTAAGGGGCAGAAGCTGTACCAAATGTGACTCGTAGCAGACGATAATCTTTAATTGTTTCAGTTGGATGTTGACGCCAAAGAATACGCTGGTAGTCTGCGTCCTCTTTCGTCACCAATATCTGTCTGTACATCTTCTCGATATCAGCCACAAAACAGATAGGCTTCATTCTCCATCTCATGACTAGATATCTCATGTCCTCCTGTAGCTGAGGTCCTATCAGCAGTTCATCATTTAGAGATATATTATTGCTACCCTTGGACGAAGCATTAAAGACAACTCTAACCTTCGTTGTCTCACTGGTTTCTTTCAGGACTGGATGGTGTGGTAAGTATACTGCTGAATTATCTATCTCCCTTTCTGGTACTATCTCCATGTGTTTCAGATCGATATACTCCTTCATTACCTTTGTGTATTCCGTCCTCAAATTCGTGTCATTCTCAAAGCGTTTCTCGAGTTGCATGTATCTTCTCAATGCTATATCTCTTGTTTTACCTTCACATGACTTAGGCTTTTCTGTTTTAAATGGTAATTTTACCACAAATCTTCCTTCATCATTTCGCTTGTATGTTTCTCTGTATCTTTTCTCACAGTCTTCTTCCTCCTTTGTTAGTTTCTTATAACGGTCGTCTTCTACTTCCCAGAAAGCTTTCAGCATATTTTCAATGTCAAAATGCTGATGCATGACGGCAATATCTTCCGAAGAAGTGTTTTCTTCCACCTTTCCAAAGAGAATCCATCCTAGGCGTGTATCTTGTGCACTTGGAGAGCCTAATGGACCTTTGACCAGACCGTCTTTCAGAATGATGTCATAGATTTGAACACCTAATAAAAGGTCCACTCGCCCTGGTTGATTGTAACTTGGGTCTGCCAGGGTGAGGCCTTGTAAATGCGGCCAGTCAGCGATTTTGTGGGTGAAATGTCTTGGTGGCAAATTGGAGGTTATGTTCTTGTGTATGACATATGCCTTCAGAGAAACCTTGAAATCATCTTCACACCGCGATAAAAGATCAAATTCTACGATGTGATTTATGTGTGTCTGTTTACCTCCAACTGTTGTAATTGTTCCTTTAGTTGCTTTGCGTTTTATCTTTAGTTTTTGGGCTGCACCTTCACTGATAAAACTTTCATGTGACCCTTGGTCAATTAAGGCGCGCAATACTGTCGTTAGTCCATTATTACCCTTCACATATACTAGTGCTGTTGCCAGCAAAGCTGTGGACTTCTTCGTGACGAAGTGTGATGCTATTGCGACGTCTTCCTTTGTAGACTCATTATTTGATTCCTTTCCTTCGATATGTACTTGTGGAGTTTGTGCATTGTCTGACTGCTTGTTGTTACTTTTCTGCTGGTGCAACAGTGAGTGGTGCCGGCGATTGCATCGACGGCAGAATACAGGTACGCGACATTTCCAGGCTGAATGCCCTGGTGCCAGACAATTGTAGCAAAGGTTATTCTTCCTCACAAACTCGTTCCTCTCCATAGGTTGTAGCTTTGTAAACTCTTTACAATGGCATAGGGCGTGGTCTTCCTTGCACATTGTACACGTCTTGGCCGGTGTAGTTGCAGACATGTGGCATGATTTGTCCTTGATAGTTTTCTCCCTTGAGGCAGCTGAAGAACTACCAGGTGTTACCAACTCCAATGTACGGAACTTAGACTCCAAAAATATATAAAATTCCTTCAAGGTGGGTAATTTATTAAACTCCTGAGTGTATGTATGTTCCTCCCAATCCTTATGGGTCTCAGGGTCTAATTTCTGAACCACTAAATATATAATTAGGGGGTCCCAGTTATCAACAGTCAAATCCTGATTTTGTAGACTATTCATACATTCAGCTGTAGTGTCTAGCAAGGACTTTATCAGATTTGCAGTTGGTGTCTTGATTGCCTTTTGTCCTGTAAGTCGTTTGAACAACGTATTTACTATCACTCGTTTATTCCCGAAACGATTTTTCAATATATTCCACGCTTGTTCATAGTTATTTTCCGTTACCTTTATATGTTTCAGCAAGGTTTCAGCTTCACCGGTGATGCTTGATTTCAGGTATTGCAACTTCTGTACTAAACTTAGCGACTTATTGTCATGCACTAGTGATGTAAATAAATCATGATAAGTAGGCCAATCATCGTAATTGCCATTAAACTCAGGGAGCTGGATTATCGGTAATTTAACTTGAGTTTGGTTAATAATAGGCATGTTACTATACACTTCTCCTGATGACAATGTAGAAATCATGTCCTTTAAATCTCCTTGTAAACACAAAAACAAATCTTCAATAACGTAATAGTCTTCGTTCACAAAGTACGGGATGCTCGGACGTTGTTCTTTCGGTGTACACTTAACAAGTTCTTCATGTGTTGTTTTAAAGGACTGCCAATATTCTTCTATACATTGTAATCTTGCTTGTATGTAACCCCTTGTTAATCGTGCCTTAGGACATTTCTTCAAGTTAACTTGGGTTTTCTGCATTTTACTAGCTGTTTCTTCTAGAATATTGAGCAATTGACTGCTTGACGTACTCATTTTCGTAAAAAATTACTTTAATCGGTTGATTTTAAGCCCAACTCGCGTAAATATTGGCTAAGGCAACTTGTTTACTCGTAATTCCACGAAGTCTTCACTAATGAGTTTGTTATTCACTCTTATCGCTAAGGAATGTGCGAGCCTATTGTATTCGATCGGCTGGACAGTTTTTATTAACTTTTTTAAAAACACTTTTTGAATCCGGTTCGTTTGGACCATATGTTTAGCGGTTTAAGGTTCACTTTTGTTTGGCACAGAAATTAGAATAATTAAGACGTGTGTTTGCTTCAACGCTTTATTTTCAACTACTACATCTAACATGACATGCTTAAAGTTAAACGATTTAGATATAATACATATAGCTGTAATCCTTCCCAACAATCAGGTTCCGCTTTTCTTGGTATTTTATCCAAGCGATAGCCCAGGTTCGAGGTTCTACAACTAATATTATAAGTTTATCTACTTTTATACTATGTACTCATGTATCTACATCTATCTGCATTGATTCGAGAAATCGATGTTACGTAAGTAAAAACTCTCCGAATGCATAACTTTCTTTTTTGATATATTTAGATATTTAATTTAGATATTTTCTGGTTTAATTAAAAGTTCATAAAGCTTTTTAGCATAAACAAAAAGAAAGTAATTTAAAAAACTATCTTCGCATAAATTAGTATAATTTAAGACTATACGTGAGGATTTGTAATTTGCTCTCTGGTGACTATGGTTCCCTTCTTTGTGTAAATAAATATACATTAATATTATAAAGAGGAAAGATTTGTATATTTGTACATATATCAGATTTCAAAAATTCTTTTGCCGTTAGAAAGCTACATTATCATTGAATAACATAGGCTAAGTATGTTATATTTTCAAAAAAGTTAGGGATCATTACTAAAACTCCAACAAACCCAAGGTGTAAAAAAATAACCTAAAATACATCTTTACATCGCTTGCGCTGCGAAAACTATTGATGACAATATAAAATAATGTACTACGACTTTGCAGAACCCATTATTATTTACAAAAAGTGTCGCGACAGCATTATGTCTAACTAATAAAGTTATCCCACAATAACTGTCCTTTTATTTAAAAAAAAAAATTGAAGTGCTGTCGCTAGAAAATACTCTATACTTGTATCTTGGTATTAATCCTTATCACAATAAATTACTTCATATTCAAGACTGCTTCAATACCTTTATATAACTTTTTGAATTATTCAATTCGGACATTCCATTTGAAAGATATCACGAGTTTATAAATGTAAGTATTAGAAAAAAGTTGCGTGGTCGCCAGTGTCGCCACTCACCCTGCTCAGCTAGCTAGCTATAGCTACCTTTGTTCTGTGCTTATGCGATGTAGGCGTTGCTGGGATACGGTCATACGGGCCGTGCGGGATGGGAATCAATGTCAAGAAAATATTTATGTTCTGTGCTTATGCGATGTAGGCGTTGCTGGGATACGGTCATACGGGCCGTGCGGGAGGGGAATCAATGTCAAGAAATGATTGTGTATTTGTGTGTTTTATAATTATTAAATTTTTGTTAAATACCCGTTCAAAGCCGGGGCGGGCTGCTAGTAACTGATAAAATAAGTGAGAAACTAAGAAAATGTATGGCAGAGTTACAGTCACAGAACTCACAGAGGTGACAGAGGTCTTGAAACTTGACAGGGTGGAAGGTAAAACCGACGCTAAAACAGTTTCCCGTATTGTATTGTACATATTGTATTCAGTACATCATTCTGAAACCACCTACAACACATAAAAAACAGCTGTTCAAAAACCCCATTCACTGGGGAGCGGCCTACGAAAAGACTAAAGCTGTGGCGAATTACTGCATCCTTACCTAACTCATTCGTTCCACCTGCTGAATGTCTTACCTGGACATGGGTTGCCTGGAAGTGTTTAAATAGACTCCGGCCCCAGTTTAGTCGCAGCAAGGAAAACCTGCTCATGTGGAGATTGATGAATGACTCTGCCCTGGAGTGTAGGTAAATGTGGTGCTGTTTTAAAAACGATGGGGCACTTAATATCGTGTCCTGCGTGTCCTGTTGTTAGTTCAGTACAAGAACTGACGTTACTGAAGGCGCCAAACTAGTGGCTCAGTTCTGGGCCGACACAATTTACATTGCCATCAACACGATAAGAAGAAGAACAGCTATTCCATACATTTTGATTGTGTGGGTATTGCAGTTTCGTAGAATCTAGAATTATCTTATCTTATCACTTTGTTGTCCGTCCGTCTGTCTGTCTGTCAAGAAAAGGAAAGGAATCAAGGAATTTATATCAAATATTCAGGTCTACTGTCCCTAGGAGCTGTGAGAAAATCAAACTTCTAAGCCAACGCAATCAAAAGATACAGCCGTTTATGCCGCAAATTTCCACAAATTTTCGACACTCGCAAGGGAATCAAAACCTACAGGGTACTTGCCGTGCACTCAGAATCTTGAAATTTGGTATGAAGCAACGTCTTATAGCACAGATAAAGGAAAAATTGCGAAAACCGTAATTTTTTAGTTACATAATTTAATATTCAAAAATTATTAAATATTTTTAATAATTTTTGTACGGGCTACGTAACCCTCGGTGCGCGAGTCCGACTCGCACTTAGCCGGATTTTTTTTTAAACCTCCGAAAAATGTCTATGTGTTCACAATTCTGTGCTGAATATGTGGGGGTATCATTTAAGACGCTGTACCTCGTCAAAACAGGCAACTTTGAACAGTTTTTTAGCCAAATGTATACATTTTAGAGCAACAAAAAAAATATATGTTACTCTTGACCATATTTATGAGGGAACCTTCGGGCCCAAAACACGTTTTTGGAAAAAAATCCCGACAAAAAAAAATCGAGAAGTTCTGATTTTCAAGCAAGTGTAACTGTATTACTGCTCAACTAATCTTGACTAAATTCATAACAGTGATGTAATATAAAATAATAAAGGGAACTGTCGCTTTTCTTTTTCGTTTTATTTACTATATTTGAAAGGATTCATGTTTTTAATGATAATTATTCGAACAAGTCGAACGTCACATCACGCCATTCGCGGCGTCTTGTCGCATCTCTTTTATTTCTACGCAGAGCGCAGAGTGACAGTGACCGCTGAGGCGCGCTGCTAGATGGACGTACGTCACTTTTTTCCGCTCGCCGCTCAAATTTTTTCAATTAAATTTCGATCTGTTTGTTGTTGAAAGCTGTTTATTATATTTTATTTTATGATTAGTTTTTCGTTCGAGTAAATTTTTGTTCGATTTTAGTCATAAAATGTGTAAATAAAAAATCAGTGATCATCAGTGGCGAAGAGTCAAAATTGTGGGTGGGGAACCTCAGTGGCGAAGAGTCAAAGTTCTGCAAAGGGAATCCGAAAAATTAAATAATGTAATTTTGTTTATTCGTCATTCCCGTTTTCAGCGATCCCGAAAACCAAGAAAATGACCCCCATGACGAAAAAACTGAAAATTTCATCAGCGACATCTTGAAGTTTTTTTTTTTACCAAATCTTCGTTATCAGCGACCCTTAAAACTACAAAAATGACACCAATGATAAAAATATCGAAAAATTTCGTAAGCGCCAACTTCATCTATTTTGTAAACCCGTCTGTACAGTAACCTAGCAGAAGGGGGGGGGGAGAGGGCAGAGGAGGTCCTCACAACTTCAAGAACAAAATACAAACATTAAGAAAAATAATAATATGTAGCTAGCACAGCTGTCTTTTTCGGGGATTCCCTCACAAACACTAGCTCAGCTCTATGTATAATTCGGAAAAACTTTTAGTTATATCAAGACTGCGAAGACACTTAAAAGCCATTAATGATACTGTTTCTGAGTGGCTATCTTTAGACCTTTTAAAGTATATTGTAGATAGGGTGATAGTCTGAGCTAAGTCACCCAGTGCTAGGCAAGACCACAGGGGGAACCTGTGGTTTTGCCTAGCCTTGAACCCTCTTAGCATGCTACTGAGGGGTTCAGGTCTGAGCTTTCGGTTGAAGAGAGGTGGTCATACCTTGCCTTCTTTACATGGTTGATAGAAACTCTTTGCCCCCAACAATTTGCAACTGATGAAGCTACTGATGGTTATAGAAACTTGTTGACAAATGCGCAGTCATGCATGTGAAGCGAGATTATGGAATCCATGGGATTCCAGAATCTCCGATCCGATTCCTCTTCTCAACAGAAACCTACAAGTATTTGGGAATGTCAGAAGCATTAGGCATCAATACTACTGACATGAAACAATCGTTGAGGGAACGCTACTTTGGCCGCCTGAATAAGATGCTAAGCATTCTTTTGTCAGGCGGAAACAAGTTTCGTGATAGGAAGGTCCGCGTACTGCTAACTGGCTTAGAAACCTCGACCAACATCTGAGGAGTCTTTCGTTTCGCAGCTGGATCAAGGGCTTGATTCAGAAAGCAGTAATTCTGGACAAGGCGCGGATTGTTAGGAGGTTCCTCTTTGAAAAACCCTGACCATCGGTAGTTCGGGCACGGTTCCCGATGCCGTATGCTACTATTTTTAAATGTTTTTATTTATAAATATGTATTTTCTTACATACTGTTACAAGCTGGGTATAGGATAAAGCCACCATTTACTGAGTACCTACATCTTACACTGACGCGAATTTACCCTGGCGGTTGAGTAAATGTCATGCTCACTTAAATGTCACGCTGATGGCGGCGGATGTGTCGGGTCATTTAGTTCCCTTCAATATGGTTGAGTTGAATGATGGCTGATACATGCGTCATGTTCGTGAACGGGCGCTGTCAGTTGTGCCTGGTCATCTCTTGGCTGCCACGGTTTATTTTAATTATTTTATTTTTAACTTTATTTTCGAATTATTGATTTCGTCTTTTACTCTGGACGCTCTTAACTTGCCCGTATTTCTACATCGTTCTCACATACTAGTAATTCGCAACACGATTGATGTAACCAAGATTTTGTAACATATTTTGATTTAAAAGAGTGTCCATGGAGTTTCTTGCCCATTCTTCTCCATAGAGATCTACGCTTTGGAATGGGCAACTACAGTACTTTCACAAGTTATTATGTCTTGTGACTGGGACTGTAGCTTCGCGTTCTTCTTTTTTGTTCTTTGACTTTCAAAAGTGCCTGTAATGGTCTAATTGAAATAAATGCTTTGAGTTTGAGTTTGAGTTTGATAAATTATCACACTACCAATTAAACACTAAAAATCTTTATTTAACACTAAACAACACTTATAACTCAATCACAAATACACAACTGATCACTAATCACTTATATATCGCATTAGTAGTTCACTTAGATCACTTAGTTCCGTAGCCAAAATCAGACTAACTCACTCGCGAGAAATCGCTATGCCCCCGTAGAGGGGCGAGGCTGGCGGGATGTGGGTTCTACCCTTGCCCCGCGGTATCATCACATGTGCCTGTATAGGCTCGGAGGGGGCGAGCGCGTGTATAGTGCCACTCGCCAGTGTGTAATTGTCATTTTGTCCGGTAGGAGTCGCCAGCGGCGCTGGGCGCTGCTCGCTTATCTACGGTGAAACGTTACCGTAGCGAGCGCCGTTTTCTTTGCGCCACCTCGGCGGTCTGTCACCGCCAGGTGAGACCTCCGGTTGCCCGGAGGAGGCCCAGCGGATGACGACCTGCGACGGAGGTGACTTTGTTGGCACATCCTACCGCTAAGGATGCTGGCCCCCGTCTGCAGACGCTCTCAGAGCTAGCCGATCGCGCTCCAGACTAGGGGCCATAGTGTTTGAATTTGAGCGGTAATGTACTGTGTAACGCCGCCCATGTAAGCGAACGAATAGCTAGCCTGCGCCGCTCCTTTGTCGCGTGAGTTAGAATGCATGACTAACTCACTTCCGCACCCGTCGCCTATTTATATGAACGACTCATGTTCGAGAAACTTCCACAACTTCCGTGAATCTCTAGGTAGTTCCTTAGGGGAAACCCATCCTTCGAGAAAGTTCTACAACCTTCTTGAACCTTCCAGATAGCTTTATAGTGGAACCAATCCTTCTAGAAAGTTCTAGAAAGGTCCAGAACTTTCTCAAAGTTTCTAGACATTTACATTGTGGAACATTCTAGGATTATTCTCGAATCTTCTAGACATACTAGATCATTCTAGACTCGAACGTAATCGTAGAATGTTCTCGTAAAGCAGGCAACGTAACACTGCCCCTCCTTAGACATGCTCGTCCCGAGCATCGTTAGTCCCGTAGTATCGCGCTAATCGATCCACATGAACGATCTTAGGCGCACCTCGTGGACCCTTGTGTATTCGGTAGGTGACATCGTTGACCCTGGACAATCCTGGTCACGACTCGGTATGGTCCATCCCATTTTGCTTGCAATTTCGGAGACTTCCCTTTGCTACGCACTGGGTTATGCAACCACACCACTGAATTCTCGTCGAAACCTCTCCTGTTCGTCTTCTGGTCATAACGGGTCTTCATCTTCTCAGACATCTGTTGGCCGGATTGTCTGATATGCTCATAGACATCGTTCAACTTGTTACGCAAGTCATTTGCATAATCTGTAACATTGCGTGGTGCATCAGGGGCAGTTCCAGTGATTGAATCTGCGGGCAACCGTAATTCCCTTCCAAAGTTCGCGAAGGCTGGTATCACAGTCGTACTTTCGTGGACTGCACTACGGTAGGACAGAAGAAACGGCTGTATGTGCTTCATCATTTCAGCCGAAAGTCGTCCACTGCTGGACATAGGCCTCCCCCAAGTTTCGCCACATTGACATAACATGGGGGGTTTTGCCATAATCGCCACGCTTGGCAGGCGGGTTGGCGATCGCAGTACGGTTGTTACAAAAGCACAGAGAACACTGCTGCCCATTCTCTGGCAAAGTCCCTTAGTCGCCTCTTACGACACCCACGGGAAGATATGGGATGGTGCTATTCTTTACGTCCGACACCATACAGAGCATGGTATTGCATTTGTATGTGCTTGTCCCAATCCTTTTGCCTGCTTGCTACGACTTTTGCCAGATTTCTCTACAACGTTTGGTTAAAGCGTCCCACCATTCCATCAGATTGTGGGTGGTAAGAAGTGGTTCTTGTTTTGTGGGTCATTCGGCAAGTCTCCTGAAATACTTGTGATTCAAAATTCCTTCCTTGATCACTGTGAATTTCTAAGGGTACTCAAAACTTCCTGAACCAATTTATCTGCGAC
The DNA here is from genome assembly GCA_949152445.1 of Cerastis rubricosa. Classification (NCBI taxonomy): domain Eukaryota; kingdom Metazoa; phylum Arthropoda; class Insecta; order Lepidoptera; family Noctuidae; genus Cerastis; species Cerastis rubricosa. The sequence goes on along the minus strand of OX424525.1, from coordinate 13,485,046 downwards.
AGTTGTAGCTTCTTGGTTAGGAATGGCGAACACTTCTGGCCACTTTGTGAAATAATCCATGACAACCATTAAGTACTTGTTCCCACTTTCACTCTCTGAGAATGGCTCACCATTCCCAGCAGGCTCCAACTTTGTACACTTTTAATGCACCTCTGCTGCGTGTTTGGGGTCTTTTCACAGCCGCACAGGTGATACATTTACGACAACAGTCCTCCACATCTTCTCGACAGTGGATCCAGTAAAATCGCTCTCGGATCTTCATTAGAGTCTTTTTTACCCCCAAATGTCCTCCTGAACATACATCATGGTAGAGCCGTAGAACATCCGGTACTTTGGCTTTAGAGACAACTATTTGTAGATGACACCTGTCCCCTCGAGCGTTTTCCCATTTACGGCACAAGACTCTATCCTGGATAACCAAGCTGTTCCATTGGGCCCAATAACTCTTCGTTATGGAACTCATCGCTGCCACATCACTCCACTTGGGTTTAGGAGCACCAGCTTTAATCTACTCGAAGATCGGTTTGATCTCTGAGTCATTTTGCTGAGCCTGCTGTAGGGTTTCCTTCCATTCATCACTGAGATTCGTTCTAAGCACCCTCACGGTTGCTACCTCCTTAGTCTCTTGCCTGGCACAGTGCTTAAAATCTTCAGGACAAGGTCTTCTTGACGAGGCGTCTGCGTTACCGTGAGTTCTCCCAGTGCGATGTTCAGTTATGCAGTCGAACTCTTGCAGTATTTCAATCCACCATCATCACAATCCATGTCGCCACTTGTCCCTCCGGATTTTTGAACTGTAATAGCCACTTCAATGCAGCATGGTCAGTTCGCAGCTGGAACTTTCGTCCCAGCAAATACACTCTTTTGCAAAAAAAAAACGGGCACCTAAGGAAATTACGTTCTAAGGACGATTTGAGTTATCATCGTTCTCTTGCCATGAAATTTAATTATTTGACGAACTCTGTATACTTATAATCGTGTAAATTAATACGCGTGAAGTGAAATTCGGCAATACTTTTTTTTAAAAGTCGATCAATTCTTTAAAACCGATGTACACGGCCAAACAATAAGAAGTGGTCGGCATAAAGACAAGAAGATTTTTTTACTTTTTTTGATTAAATCAAGTTACAAATGTAAAAACTAATAACGTGTGTGACCTCCTCTTGCCAAAATCACAACTTGAATCCTTCTGGGTATGCTTTCCACGATGTTTTTAATAACGTTTTGAGGAATACGTTCCCACTCTTCTGCAATGACTTCTTGCATGTACGCTTCCACGTCGCCAGCACGGTGTGGGCGAGCATTGTCGTCCATAAAAATGGAATCTTCCCCAAGTACAGTCAATGCAGGTTGTGCATATGGAATTAGGAATTCCATTATGTACCGGTGTGCTTTTAATGTTCCATTTTCTATGAAAACTAACTCCGTACGCTGCGTCGAATTAATTGTTGCCCAAAACAAAACGGACCTTCAGCCATAAGGAGTGATTTCTTCGAAACACACTTCCGCATAGCGTTCCCGTGGTCTTCGTAGCACTCGTCGGCGTCGGTCCTCTCCGCACAAAGAGATTCTAGCTTCATCAGAAAACAATACTTTATTCCAATCCTCCAGAGTCCATGAAGCACAGTTTCCAGTAAACTAAAGTCGAGCAACACGGTGCTTACGGAGTAAATTAGGACCCCGCGCCGGGCGGTAACTCCTGATATTGGCAGCCAAAGCCTCCTCCTGAACGTCCACAAGCTAACTTCTACTCCTCTTCTTCAAGGCTCTTCTTCAGGTCCACACTTGATGCTTTACGATTCCGCAACGCCTGACTTACCAAAAAGCGGTCTCTTGGTTCTGTGCATCGTTTTCTTCCCGAACCAGATCTTCTTTTGACCGAAGCGGTCTCTTGATACAGTTGCCAAGTCCTCTGGACAGTTGAACGACTCACATTTAGCCGCTGAGACACGTAAGCTTGCGAACGACCTTCTTCAAGTAGGGCTATAATTTTACCGGCCCTTATCGCTTTTAACTCATATCAAAAACTGGTATTTAATGTAAAAAGAAAAATTAGATTGTTTAATTTGCAGAAAATTTCCAAAGAGTTTTAAAATTTTAGTAATCAGTAAAAATATCGTTTCAGCATTTAGCGCCATTAGTAAAGCAATTTTACAATAATCAATATATTTCTTTTGCTCATTTCAAAATTTAAATTTGGAACGTAAAGAATCATGCCAGGATGCTTCAAATGACATGCCAATACATTGTCAAATGAATAAAACCTCTTTCTTGTTCTTCTTCATTGAAATAGAGAAAAAAATCTATGGTGCCCGTTTTTTTTTTGCAAAAGAGTTTATTTACTGAAATGCTGCAATGTTTTTACAACGGCAGTAGCCCGTCGAGTAACGCAATGATTTCTTTTCGGTTTGGTTTGTTTAAAAATAGGTGTTTTGCACAGACGTTTTTTTAATTCCTGAAATGCGGCGTCGCAGCTCTTGTCCCAACAGAATTGTCGCTCAGTGAGTTTGTGTAGAGGTTTCGCAATGTCAGCAAAATTCTTTGCGAACCGTCGATAGTAGGAGCAAAAACCCAAAAATACTCTGACCTGTGTCCAGTCTTTTGGAACTTGCCAATTCTTGACGGCGACTACTTTCCTTCTGTCTCTTTCCTGTGATTATTCTTTCAACTCCTCGTATGTGAGGCGCACGGTCTTATCCACTGAGCTAGCATTGAACTAATATCGAACCGCTACAAGTAATTTCTCTATCCTGAGCCTAATTCTATATATTTATTTATATAAATATTTCTTTAAATATATATTTATATATTATACTTATATCTTATATATAAAATTCTCATGTCACAGTGTTAGTTTCGGAGGAGTATGGTAATACTCCTCCGAAACGGCTGAACCGAATTGTATGAAATTGTGTGCATATCGGGTAGGTCTGAGAATCGTCCAAAATCTATTTTATTTATACACATAAAAAAAGTCCACACGAACGAAGTCGCGCGCAGTTAGTTATCTATACTTCTATACTAATATTATAAATGCGAAAGTCACTCTGTTTGTTTGTATGTTTGTTTGTTTGTTACGTTTTCACGACTAGACGGCTGATCGGATCTTAATGAAATTTGGCAAGAAGATAGATTTCAAACTGAGGAAGGACATAGGCTATACATAATCACGCTACAACCAATAGGAGCGGAGCAGCAATGTAAAATGTTGCGAAAACAGTGACAGATCTACCATTCCGAGCACAAAGCTATTATTTAAGTAATAAAACTATTATTATAAGAACGAAGTTTATATTCATCTAATGCACTACAATTTTATTGGTAATCCATCTCTTATTTTACACATGTATCAACATTTATTTGATAATTCATACCTGGGAACACTTTTTGTTTATCTGAGAACGAAAATATTTCGTGGCGATAGATCTATTTACTAGGTGATACAACTTTGATGACAAATATAAATTTTGGTGACAAGAAATATAGTTCCCAATAGGTGGTAACCGTTTTATCGTCGGTCTCTCTTCCACCTTGTAAATCTCAAGTTTTAAGGTTATGATCTTGTTCCACTATTCATAAAAGGTTTGTGTTATTTACCTTTAGTGGCTTATGAAGGTAAATACGTAGAAACAAACCTGTTTAATGATAGTATCAGTACCTACTTACATACCATAATCTTAGGTTACTTGGGTTTTACCGTCTAATTAGTGTAGGTACTTACCTACATCATAAACTGAACAAAGACTGCAAAAAATTGCTGTGGTTTAAATAAGATTGGAGTGAATTACAAGGTTGTACTAATTATCATTGATTAAATTACAAGTATTGACCTAGGGCATGTAATCAGGACAACTCGATTCCGTGACAGGGTCGATTGGTCGGGGTTGAGTAGCCTCGGGGTCGAGTTGTCCTAGGGTTGAAATGCCACGGGGTCGAGTTTACGTAGAAACGAAGATCGCTCACTCTCGTATGTGATTATTTATAGGTACGTTCATAACTCGTTGTAGATATAATGTCGGGACTTACATAAATGAATTAATGGGGAAGACCGTTAAAAGCTAATTGTACGACTATAGCTGGGTCTCAATCTGACCAATGAGGTCGAGCTAATTTGAAATATAAAATGACATTACCGGATTTTCAACCAATGACGATGCATGGAACCAGCTATGCTAGCGCCATTCGTTCCGCAGTTTCCATCCCTATTCTAGACAAGCCACATGGCCCATTATAATTAAAGGCACGAATCGTATAAGCCTATCAACTATTGTTTCAAATCAGGTTTGTGCTTTATTTAATGGAAATCCTCACCTGGGCCTTGTAGATATGAATAACATGTATCTACCTACTTACGAGCTCAGAATATAAATAGAGGAAACGACCTTCTTATTTTTATCCACCAATACATTAAAATATTAGGCGTTTGAATTAGGTAAGTCAGATTTTTTGTTGTTGGTATTTTTTTTAGTTTAAACTTCATGTACAATGGTGGTCCTTAGGCGGACTTACCTAATGCAACAAGGGATTCTCCATCAATCAACTTTTGGGTCATAGGAAAGGATTGTGATAGAATATAAATCAAGGTGAAACTTTTAATTGCATTTTTATATTAAAGCTTAAAATGAACTTTTTGAAAACACGGAAATGTCTGCCGTTTTTCATTTATGCAAAAACTTTATCTTATTGTTTCAGATCATCATTATAATTATGCAATGCAACAAAAAAGAAGGTTGCACGTTGAACGTGTTTTTAATTAAGTTTTTGAATTTTCCAAATGGTTTTATTCTAAAACTGCCTCTTTCGTCTAGTGGTCGCAAGCACAACTGTTGAGCATCTGGGTTCGATTGCCGGGTCGAGCGAAGATGCGAAGTGTAATTTTGTTTTTCCATCTGGAATGAAGTAATCTAAGTAGTAGCCCCGGATTCTGCATTTGGCTTGACCCGGTTGATGGTAATAGATTATAGACTCGCATTATATGGGACTTATAATAACTGGCGAAATGTGGGCGTACTACTAGATAAGAACACAACTGCCTGACCCTGTGGGGATTACAGGCATGATGTTATATTATGTTTTATTCTAAAAGTTATTACAAAAAGGTTTATGAGGAACCTACCTACAGCTGGTAAACAGACAACGTTATGCAAGGCAGAAGGTAGCTGATGGCCGCATCATTACTCTGCTCTACAGCTACACCTCACAATAAATACCCGAACAGCAGACCAAAGTGGGTTGATTAATAATACCTTTATTGTTTACCCGACCGCGGCGAAGCTCAAAAGGAGGGTTATGTGTTTGACATGTATGTCCGTTTCTTTGTACCCTCGTATAAACTCAATTTGGATAACATATACAACAAAATAAAAACAACATACACATATGTTTCAAAGTAATTCGAAATGAAAATCGGATGAAAAAGTAAAAAAATCGGTCTGGGAAATCTTTAATATTATTGGACTAAGAAGCTGGAAATAAAAACAAAAACAATTTGAAATGGTAAAAATGAAATACGTCCCGCCTGCTTCCATCTTTATTTTTTGCTTTTCAGTTTTTTACTGCAGTCGGAGTTTTTAATTACATTTTTAGCATTTTTATTATTCATAGCCAGTTAAGGATTTTGAAGCATTTGTTTAATTATTTCAAATTGCTTTGCTGGATCACCAAATTTTTATTTGTGGTCTATACATAGTAGGAAATAAACATAATTATACATGTCGTATATCTACAAATAGAATCGAAATCGTTTTATTAAGCACATAACATTGAATGTAAACAATATTATGGGAGCACCTAAATTAGGTAGGTAGTAGGTACACTTATATTTATACATAACAGAAGACTGGTTTTATCTAAGAATTATAACTTCTAAAAATGGAATGATTAAGTAGTATTTTATAATCATGTCATAAATGAATTAAAAACATATGAAGAGCATTAGGTAGGTGGGTAAAAAACTGTATGTATACTTCGGCGCTGGCTACTCGTATTATAACTGCTAATTTTGGATAAGTAGGTTTGTTCTCATATTGTTTGTTCCCATATCTTCCCGTGGGTGTCGTAAGAGGCGACTAAGGGATTTGCCAGAGAATGGGCAGCAGCTTTCTCTGTGCTTTTGTAACAACCATACTGCGATCGCCAACCCGCCTGCCAAGCGTGGCGATTATGGCAAAACCCCCCAAAATGTCAATGTGACACTTGGAGGAGGACATAGGCCACCAAGTGTCGCCACACACGACATTTTGGGGGGTTTTGCCATAATCGCCACGTTTGGCAGGCGGGTTGGAGATCGCAGTACGGTTGTCACAAAAGCACAGAGAACGCTGCTGTCCATTCTCTGGGAAATCCCTTAGTCGCCTCTTACGACAGCCATGGGAAGGTCTTTTGTTATGCGCGTTAATTAAATCATAAAAAAACAAAGTTTTTAAAATTTTATTATATTATTTTATAATTTAATTACAATTGTATAGTTTTCAGATTTTTACCTATACTTTTTTGTAGTTTAGGACGATATTACTTGCCAAATTTCATAAAGGTACAACGTAAATGTACCCTTTACCCTATACATTTTGATTCTCTTGAGAGTGTCGAAATATACGTTTTTTGCGGCATAATCTGTCGTATCTTTTTTTACGTTAAATAAAGAAGTTTGATTTTTTCACTTCTGAAGGGACTGTAGATCTGAGAACCTATATGGTTTTAATTTCAACTTGACACCTCCACGCGGTCCTGAGATAAAAGTCTTGATTGTGTTAAGGGTTCCGTTTTTTTCTTTTGAGGTAGGTACGGAACCCTCAAGTCAGAATTTCGTAACACGGAAAGAAAATAAGTTCTTCTTCTCTTACAGCTAATACTAAAATAAAATTAGTTTACATAAAACATATATATGTAATAAATTGTGTTGTACAATTTCAGAAGAAAAATGTCCGGAATTTTGTTCAAATGACCGGCATTTTCACCGGAAAAAGGATCATAGGTCTGATCAAATATTAAGCAACGCAAGACGATACCACTGTTGCATACCTCACCTTGGACGCGATTAGAATCGAAACGAAATAGAATTTAAAAAAGGACCCAGTGAATCTAGGTAAAGCTGGTTATTGAATTTCCTTCACTGAAAATAAAAAACTAAACTTAATTGAAGTTGAAGGTTATTGGTTATTGGTTGGTTGGTTTAGGTTATTTTTTTGTTAATCCTTCAACTTCAATTAAGTTTACTTTTTTATTTTCAAATTATAAACAAAGAGATAATTGAAGGTGAGCAAGCAGATGTGGTTAATAATGGCTTACCTATCATTTTTTTTTCTTAGCTTTTTCCAATATGTAGGTACCTACATTATTTGCGTGGCTAATAGCCAAAGATTTGTTTGTCGAAATTCTGTATGTGGTCACAGAGTAGATTAACATGGCGCACCCATGTTAATCTACTCTCTTCATATCATATGAAGTTATTTGGTATATTTTCATTTCAATAACGTTCACAAGATATAATAAACATTTAGATGCTCTAAAACTTATTTCGTATAATGTTAATGGATACTTAAGTATAACGTTTATTTGTTTGTTTTGCTTGCATTTGTTTTGTTTGCTTGCATTGTGTTTTTTACGCGTTTTATCATTTTAGATCAAATAGGTTTTATATCTTTTGAGTGGTATACCTATCAAACGATTTTATATTCAGTGTATGTTATGCTTATAAAAATTAGTTACTTTAAAATTATATCAATCGTTTATTATATTAACTGATCATTATATCGAATAAAATTATAGATTCAGTAGTTATATCTTGTAAATATTAGAGATTTTGTAATTATATCATAGATTACTTACCCGATTAACATAAACTTAACGTAACATTATGAACTTGCTTATCCCAAAAACCATTGCACGCTTCTGATCCTTGGTAAAGCGGAGGCCCTTTCGTAGGCACACTGTAGGTATGCCGTTGTAAACTGGGTGCTTCTACTTCCACCCAGTTCAAAAGTTCAATACCGACACGGTCAAAATGTATGGACAACTATTTTTTTTTAATTACCTTTGAAAAAAATCCATTTAGGGGTTCGAATGATGTGCTGAATACGCAGTTACTGTTTGTGCGCCGATATTCCTTCCACTCCGTATGTATAGCTCATTTGATACAACTTATAACATATTTTTACGGATTTTCGAAAAATAATACGTTTCTAATTAATCGGATTCATACAAATGTAACACAAGTACTAAGGTATGTATCCCCGACGAGGGAATGGGAAGCCGTCGCCTCCTTCTGCGAAGCAGTCATGCTAGCGAAGGAGGTGGCGCGGCGGAACGTGAGGGGCGGAACGCCACCGTAGTCGTGGGCCTGTCGACGGTGAGTAATGGGCTAGCTCACCGTGTCCGTCCGTCTTATGACGACAGGCCGTGTCAACGGCGCGTTCATGTTCCACGCGCACCTTAAGGAGATTTCGGCAAATCGGAAGGGGTCCGAGAGGGCAATGCCTGTCAGGGCTGCGGGACTGTTCGAAAGAGATACCGTAGCCTTGGAACACAGAGGGCTATGAAGGAAACTGGGATGGGTTTTAGTCAGTACAAGTCCGACACTCCCTTCCGCTCCGGGCCAAATTCATCAAAATGACCATTTTGATGATTTCCCATCCGTAAAAAAAAGGTATGTATCCCCGTCGGAGGATAGTTTTGAAAACCTAGTTATTTTCTTAGGTTTGGTTGTTAAACTAAGGATTAATGACATTATCATTATATTTTTTTACATTTTTAGGGTTCCGTACCCAAAGGGTCAAACGGGACCCTATTACTGAGACTTCGCTGTCCGTCCGTCCGTCTGTCACCAGGCTGTATCTCATGAACCGTGATGGTTAGCCAGTTGAAATTTCGACAGATTATGTATTTCTGTTGATGCTATAACAACAAATACTAAACACAGAATAAAATAAATATTTAAGGGGGGCTCCCATACAACGAAGTGATTTTTTTTCTCGTTTTTATAAATAATGGTACGGAACCCTTCGTGCGCGAGTCCGACTCGCACTTGGCCGGTTTTGGACTTGGGATTTTCACAGCTGTGGTGCCAAAATAGTCATGCTATCGATTGTATTATGTACCAACGACGTCCCCATTCAAAATAATGGTACGGAACCTGTCGTGCGCGAGTCCGGCTCGAACTTGGCCGGTTTTTATTCTATGTCTAGGTCTCCTGTAACTAGGTATACGAAGAATCTACTTACCGTGAAAAGTTGTTTTTCTTTTTAAACTTAAGTAGCTAGTTACTTAGTTTTTGTTCGGCGCCCCACTTGTCGCAAAATTAGAGCAGACGTGTTTATTTAAATAAAACCAGAATTAAGTAGGAACAATAAAACCGGTTCTGCGAGATTATAGCAGAACTTGATATTATTAATTAAAGTACCTGCTTATTTTTTTGTTTTATTTGCTATATAGAGTAAGTAATACTATAAATGTCCAATGTGATGTCATTTGTTTGTGTATCTAAGAAGGATATCCACAAAAATATAACCAAATAAGTACTCTTTTATTTAGAAATCGGACCAAAATTTGTTAGATACAATTCACAATGAAATAGAACAACACCGAGACAGCTTATTTACTATTACTATTGACCGATATTGAATGACTATTTATCAACACGTTTTTTTCTAATTTATTTCACAGACGAAGCCCGGTGTCTGGACTTGGGCACGGTTGATAAAACCAAATGACAGGGGAGAATGGAAGAAAAAACCGGCCAAGTGCGAGTCGGACTCGCGCACGAAGGGTTCCGTGCCATTATTTATAAAAACGAGCACAAAAATATCACTTTTTTGTATGGCTCCCATAGCCCTTTAAATATTTATTTCATTCTGTTTTTAGTATTTGTTGTTATAGCAGCAACAGTAATACATAATCTGTAAAAATTTCAACTGGCTAACTATCACGGCACGGTTCATGAGATACAGCCTGGTGACAGACGGACGGACGGACGGACGGACTGCGAAGTCTTAGTAATAGAATCCCGTTTGTCCCTAAGAACGTGTAGCGCGCGCAACAAGTTTTTCACCCCAAATAACAAGGGACAAGGGCAGGAACATGATCATCATCTGCCTAGCCTTTTCCCAAACTATCTTGGGGTCGGCTTCCAGTCTAACCGGATGCAGCTGAGTACCAGTATTTTACATGAAGCGACTGCCTATCTGACCTCCACAACCCAGTAACTGGGTAATACGATACCCCTTGGTAAGACTGGATGTCAGACTTTTAGCTTCTGACTACTCGTAACGACTGTCAAAGATCTACAAATGACAGCCGGGACCAACGGCTTAACGTGCTTTCCGATGCACGGAGGAAACTCGATATGTAATTATGGTCACCCATCCACAGACCAACCTCGGCAAGCACGGCTTAACCAGATCGACCTGGGCGGCTGTTATTATTTAGCCACGAGCTTCTCGGGACATGGAACAATGGACAAGGAACATGATGATGATGGCAAAATACTTACCTCAAACGTATCTGGTAAAGTAATTAGGGCGTTCGAACTACACTCTCTAATTGTGTCTAACCATTCAGCATGACTTGATAGCTGACTTTTCATGCTAACCCGATGTTTAAATGGCGAATTATTTAATTTATTGTGTTGGGTGGCTTACAGCTAATACCACTCAATACATAGAATCACTCTCACTACATAGAATAAAACAAAGTCGCTTCCCGCTGTCTGTCCCTATGTATGCTTAGATCTTTAAAAAACCGGCCAAGTGCGAGTCTTACTCGCACACAGGGTTCCATAGCCCCAAACAATATTTTGAACTGTCATTCATTATTTAGTAGTATTAGTTAGTAAACTTCCACTCAACCGCAAAACTAAATTGGTTTTTCATAGTATGTTAATGAAAAACAAAGTTACTGCTGCAGTTTGATGAAAAAGTCCCATATCTCAAAAACTAAACATCATATCTTATTGAAACCAATTTTCGATGATAGTTTTTTTTACGTTCTACAATCCTAAATATTTTCAAAATTTTCCTACTCTTACTTTAGAAATTAGAGAGGGGGGGACACACATTTTACCACTTTGGAAGTGGCTCTAGCGCAAACTATTCAGTTTAGAAAAAAATGATATTAGATACCTCAGTATCATTTTTGAAGACCTATCCATAGATACCCCACACGTATGGGTATGATTAAAAAAATTTTTTTGGTTTTCAGTTCTATGTATGGGGAACCCCAAAATTTATGTTTTTTTTTCTATTTTTGTGTAAAAATCTTAATGCGGTTCACAGAATAGGTACATCTACTTACCAAGTTTCAACAGTATAGTTCTTATAGTTTCGGAAAAAAGTGGCTGTGACATACGGACGGACGGACAGACAGACATGACGAATCTGTAAGGGTTCCGTTTTTTGCCATTGGGCTACGGAACCCTAAAAACCGCATCAAAATCCGTTGAGGAGTCAACGGATTTTGATGCGGTTTTTTTTAAATAGATAGAGTGATTCAAGAGGAATGTTTATAGGTATAATACATGCATAATATAGTAGAGAAACACTAATCATTTTAGAGGTTTCTAATGTGATGTCGACATACATTCTGTAGTATATTTAGTATCAGCATTGCACCGGTGCGAAGCCGGGGCGGGTTGCTAGTATAATATAAGATAATACATGCTTCCTCTAAAGCTTTAAGTAAGTCGATATACTAGGTACACTGATCATTTCATGTATTCAACAAAAATATGTTTAGTTTTAATATCGAGTATCCACATGGATTTTTTCTATAAAAACTTAAGAATTAATATAATCTGTACCTAGTTGTCTGTACTCAAACTATTTATTTCAAAAGATCACAATTCAAGGTAAAATATTAAATACTTAGGATAAAAATATCACGTCTCAAAATATAAATTGTTATTATTACGACATTTGGCAAATGTTTATAACAATAGTTTTATGAGGTCAGGTCAAACACATAAAAATACTTAATGGCTGTGACATTGAGCTAAAGGAAATATAAAACCTGTTACAACTAAAATGTTACGACTTTTAAAGGGTTTTTTGTAAAAGCGACTAGGCTAATTGACTGGTTTAAGGTCTATTTAGGCACTACGGTGGAATATAAAAATAATAAACATACATTATCATCTGCCTAGCCTTTTTCCAACAATGTTGGGGGCAGCTTCCAGTCTAACCGGATCCAGCTGAATACCAGTATTTTACATGGAGCGACTGCCTGTATATCTAACCTCTACAACCCAGGTAGTACTGGGTAATACGATACCCCTTGGTAAGACTGGTGGTCAGTCTTTTGGGCCATTCACGGCTGTCAAAGATCTACAATTGACAGCCGGGACCAACGCTTAACGTGCTTTCCGAGACACGCGCGGCAGAAACACAAACTCGGTATGTAATTGACCCATCCATGGACCAACCTAGGCACGCGCGGCTTAACCGACGAGCACGAGCTTCTCAAAAATAATTACATACACAGACAGCTAAAATCATCATAACCATTCCGCAGTCGGGTAAAAGGAACCTTGATAATGATAAATGTATCGTACGCATGCAGTTTCTTTGTGTGAATGACCTTTCGTTCACTGCGTATCCACATGTTGTTCTCATTGATATTTTTGGGTTTCCATATTCAAAAGGTCAAATCGGATCTCTTAGGCCCTGGCGACTTTTTGTAGCGATTCTGTCGCACGTTTCGTTAACGCACTTCTGCATCGCTGTTATCGCGCATAAATCGCATTGCAATGCGCGACAGAAGCGATGCAAACGCGCATAGCCATCGCTACTGTATCGATGTAAACGCGCGACTGTTTCTGACGATGTCGGGGTTAGGGGACCCAAGAGTGGAGAACCAAGGATGGGTGCATCGCGACTAATGCGCGACACCATAGCGCTAGTAGCGTTACAGAATCTCGTTTATGTGGGAGAAGGTACTTACGGAAATCTTTATACATAAAGAAATCGAAGTCAAACCCTAAGTGCCGCTGATAATACCAGACCACACCGCGAGTTTTTGCAGCGATGCAAACGCAAACCGGCCGCGGTACAGTCGCGGGCTGTGTTCAAAGCCGATGGGCGAAGGCCCTTATTGTTTTGACATCGATTTCAGTGTGAATGAGTATTTCACGGCCGTTTTTGTCATTAATATCGTTTAAGTTGTAGGAGGAAACTTACGACATTTTTTTATGAATAGGACATTCATAAAAAAATGTCGTAAGTTTACCACACCACTATTCAATATGGCTCCATTATGGAGTGAGCGATGGCTGTGTAATGAAAATGATGATATGAACGTTGAGACCAACAATCCGGAATTAGTTTCCAGAACGATTGAGATTGAAAAAAATCTTATGCACATGTGGAATTTCAACTTCAGATATCATCTGAAGTTAGGCACACCTTTTCTGGAACGAAAATTATATCGACGCTTAAAAATTAACACAAGTCTAGTGCTTCTATTTGCTGTTGATGATTCAGCCCACTAATCCTTCAATTTGTTATTGGTTGTTGTTGCAAAGCCTTTAGGCTGCGGTTCCACTGAGGCGGAGCGGAGCAGACCGGAGACGAGCTGTGCCGCGATTCACCAATCACACGGCGGAGTGGAAAAGAGATGTGGATTTCAAGCCATGTGATTGGTGAATCTCGACACAGCTCGTCTCCGCTCTGTCTCAGTGGAACCGCAACCTTAGTCAATCGGCTTTGATTCATGAAGGATAATTATACAATTTATTAAACATTATAAGTATGGAATTAATTAGAACGTCAGATTAATTAAAACGTTAGGACGATTCTAAGCTTAAATGAGTACAAATGGTACTCATTAGAATATTCTACACAGTTTTGAATTTGAGACCGTTAATCCACAAGAGTCAGTGATTTTCGTAGAATAAAGGAAATTAATTCACCATCTTCCTGCCCTTGTCCTATATCACTTGGGGGCGTAAAAAGTTGTTTCGACCATAATCCTCTGTCAGCCGTCTCGTTATCATTTACTCGTTTTTAGGGTTCCGTACGACAAAAGAAAAAAATGGAACCCTTATAGGATCACTTTCGTTGTCCGTCTGTCTGTCTGTCAAGACCCTTAATCTCGGAAACGCGTAAAGGTATCGAGTTGAAATTAAAACAATAATCTACAGTAAAAAGCAAAAGCAAGCAAGGAAGCTTTTCAAGCTGTGCAAAAATCAAAATTCTAAGATAACGTAGAAAAAATAAATGGCCGTTTATGCCACAAAAAAAACGTATATGTCAACACTCAAGGGAATCAAATAGTATAGGGTACTTCCCGTTGAACTATGAAATTTGGCAAGTAATATCCTCGTATACAGAAGTACAGGGAAAAGTCGGAAAACTATACATTTGTAATTAGATGTACCTTAACTACTACTAATTTTTTATACTATTTTTTTATGATTTAATTAAAGCGCATAACAAAAGTGAGTTTGTACGGAACCCTTGCTAGGCGAGTCAGACTCGCACTTGTCCGGTCTTTTTCTTTTATAGCCTTCCTCACACAATCCATCCATCCTTTGGCCTTCCTCTCCCTCTCTATCTATCAATCATCTTCCTGCCCATGTCCCATTTTATTTGGGGTCGGCGCAACACGTCTCTTTCCTCCATTCTCATCTGTCATTCGTTATGCTATCATTTACTCCTTTTTCTTCATATCATTTTTCACACAATCCATCCATCTTTTCTTTAGGTTTCCTCTCCCTCTCCATCCATCCACGTTTACATTCATCACTCTTTTAGTCACATGTGTTCCATCCCTCTTCATTATACATGTCCATACCAAGACAGACGACTCTCTTTCATCTTTTCTGTAACAGGCGCTACTTTCAAACTTCCTCTTCTTCCTCCACACATCCATCTCAACATTCACATCTCTGCTGCATGCAATCTTTTTTCATCTGTCTTCTTCATCTATATCCTATATCTCATATACATTCCTCTCTATCTATCATTATAGGAAATTAATGATTAGGTACCTGATTGTTCTTGTACTCCACTCGGAACTCCTTCTGCAGGTAAGGGTCAATAGGTGGCACTCCTAGCTCGTCTATGCCATTGATCATCACTGCAATGCCCTTTTGTACTGCGTCCGCCATGCAGTCGTTCACATCTATTGCATTTCTGTCGCATATTTTCAGATATTTTCCTATATAAATTAAAAAAGATTTAATGAATTACTGCACATAATTTAAAAGTATTTAGGTCAATCAAAACAAAACAATTTATATTCAAATGATCTGGCGGTTTCTTTACTAATTCATAATCTAAGAGTTCATGGTCTTTGGATTTCCATCAGTTCTAAATGTTAGTTTACTTGTTTTTTTTTGTATTAATTGCACGTTTCGTTAACTACCTGGAAATACGTACGTCACATGCGGATAATGATGTCGCTAATTATGGAGAAGGGAAATAAAGTGTATAGTACTGTGTTGATGGACAGACAATTATAGTGTGCGTAAACCGTTATTACGACGTGTTAACTTTACTCGTGTAAGCATCTACTTAGATACTTATCTAACTTTTACAGGAAAACAGGAAGACCCATTAGAAACAAGAAAAAAACAGTTAATTGAATCAATTAACCTTATTATTTTAGAATAAGACGTTTTGCCTTCAAATGGGCCAACAAGAATTTGCCTATAAAATTACACAAATATAAAATTAATATAAATTCTAATTTGTATCACTTACTAATATCAACAGCACCAAAACAAGCACTGAACACCGTCAACAAACAAAAAACTATTTTTGAATCAAACATTTTGAAAATTATTTATAATTAGTAAATAAATATTTATATTTCCTGTCACTTAAAAAACAATACAAGAGACGAGTATTGTGGCCTGAGTTGTGGCATCGTTTGTAAGTTTCGGTCCAGCGCTGCGCGAGCGTCGCTACGCCCGCCGCGCGCCGTACTTTGATTGCCGATTGCATAAAACGCAGCCTTCAATGTCACTACTGGTTTGGTGAATACATAATAAAGTTAGGTAATAAGTTAATAACGCAATTATCTTATATTCGAATAATATTATGCATTTAATTGCACTGATATAATTTGATAAATAGTTTGCCTGGATATTTTAAAATATTGAGTTGGATTGGCGTTTCAATTCAAGTTTTAAATATTTACTATGGTAATTTTATCAATTTCAGTCTTACCTATTGAAGATGAGGTCGTAGTAATTTAAGGTTGGTTAGATAGTGCTGGCTGTATATTTAGCGTTCTTTTGCTATCTACAATGTGCTCGATGTTGCTAACTGGGTGATGGTACCCTAACATTCCATCACTAATGGAATGTTGTTGGTCTATTAATGTTTATGTAGGTGCTTAAAAGCACCAGTCAAATAAAAATAAAATTGATTGCCATTAATTATGGAAATGTCTCTAGAGCGCCATCTGCCGCATATTGCCTGCGCGAAGTAGGTAGATGTTTGTTGGCAGCTTCACAATATTCCGACACACTTCTGTTTGCTTATAAGATTATATCCGAGCGTATCTCGCAAGGAGGCTTAAACGTAAAGATGACCTACTTGTTGAATACAAAGTTATTGACATCACTTTAGTTAGCACAAAGCCACGCTGCTTATGCACGTTAGCTTAAAATAACCTTGGTGCAGTCAACACACAACTATTTAGATTAGTATTTAGCCCATTTTCGATGGTTCAAGGTGTTCGAAAGGATGATGCCAGGTTCTGGAGTCTGGAACGCGGGTATCAGACTTCAGACACTGGCACTGACATTGGGATCCAATAGGAATTAGGTAAGGTTGAAAAATATTTACAATGACAACAAGAATTCTAAATTGATTGATTTATTTTCCAAGACTGTCCGTAACTTTTTTTGATGCCAATCAATCTTCTTTTTTAAAAGGATTAAAAATAACCTAAGTCAGAAGCCCATGAGCGGCATAAAAACTCAGGTTAGAGACTAACCACACGAAAAAGAAATATTAAAAACTGTATTAATGTCTAAATTAAATGAGATAAGTAAGCGTGTCGAAATAATAACAGCAGCTCGGATACCAACCACCGAGTACCTCCGACCACCGAGTCCGTCATACCGAGTTTCCTCCGTGCCTCGGAAAGCACGTTAAGACGTCGTCGGCCCCAGTTGTCATTAGTGGATCTTTGATAGTCGTTACAGGTAGTCAGTGGCCTGAAAGTCTGACAACCGGTCTTACCAAAGAGTATCGTATTATCCAGTACTAACTGTTGAAGATCTATGGGGAATGTCTATTAATGTTTGTCAAGCTAATATTGATACTATAACACCGTACTATGCCTTAATTTTTAATTTGTGTGCGGAGTAAGGAGTCTTCCCGGACCTTATGAAATACAGCAAGGTAATACCACTTTTCGAATTCGGGGGCAGTACAGATACCAATAACTATAGACCCGTATCCATGTTGCCGTTTTTCAGTAAGGTGTTTGAAAAGTTAATGCTTAATCAAATGCTCACGTACTTTAACACCAATAATATCTTACATGAGAAACAGTATGGTTTCACCTAAGGACGTTGTACGACTGACGCCGTCGTCACTTTATTAAAACACATATTTACTGCGTGGGAAGTAGCACAGGATGCCATAGGAATCTTCTGTGACCTCTCGAAAGCATTTCATTGCGTAAATCACGATACCTTGCTCTTGAAACTTGAGACTTGAGGTTTAGGTAAACTTGCGCTCAGTTTAGTAAAATCGTATGTGAATAACTGACAGTAGCAAGTTCAAGTAAATGGCGTAAATTCAATGGGTTTAAAGTTAAAAGTAAAAATGGGTGTACCACAAGGCTTGATATTGGGTCTTTTCCTCTTTTTAGTATATATTAACGACCTACCCCATTTATTTAAAAACTAACCACAAATGGTGTTCTTCGCTGGCGATACTTCTTTAATATTTAGGATAAACAGACGTGCCACAAACCTCAACGGCGTAATTAACACTCTAATGCAGGTCCATAACTGGTTTACCGCTAATAATTTAGTATTAAATGGGAAAAACACTAAGTGCATAAGATTTAGTCTACCATATGTCAAATGTAGTGATTGTGACATAGTATTGAATTAAGAGAAACTTGAATTTGTCTATAAAACTGTTTTCTTGGGGATCACGCTTGACTCAAGGCTACAATGGGGTCGTCATTATGCTGTCAGAAAAATCCGTCAATTTACTGATGTAGATACCGCGAGGCTAGTGTATTTTAGTTATTTTCATAGTACTATGTCATACGATATTTTACTATGGGGACGGGTTGCAGACATCGAGTCTAAATTTATTCTAAGAGAAAATAAATGAAATTTATTAGTAATCTGCAGAAAAGAGCCATCAGGGCCATGTATAATCTACCTAGGCGCGATTCTCTCTCTAAGAAAACTGTCTAAGGAAATTAAAATCATAACGGTATCTTGTCAATCATCATCATTTCAGCCCAAACCTCACCAAATTTCAGCAAAAACCCCCCTTTCTTGGGCGAGGCCTATGTACATAGGCCTCGCCCAAGAAGGGGGAGTTTTGCTATAATCGCCACGCTCGGCAGGCGGGTTGGCGATCGCAGTACGGTGGAACAAAAGCGCATAGAACGCTGCTGCCCATTCTCTGGCATGTCCCTTAGTCGCCTCTTACGACACCCACGGGAAGTTATGGGATGGTGCTATTCTTTACGTCCGACACCATACAGCCGATCCATCTTGTCAATACATCTATGAAAACATCATGTACGTTAGGTAAAATCTGAATTTATTTAGTAAAAGAGGTGTCCAGCACCATTATAATACTAGAAACAGGGACCAACTTGTTCAGCCAGATTTTAGGTTAGCTAAAGTAGACTCATCTTTCATGAGGTACTGTTTGAAATGTTACAGTAAAATACCTCCCCATTCTACAACTGAATGAAATGAAATTTAAATCTTACAAAAAACGCACACTATGTAGGCAAGCATATTATAAAATTAAATTGGGGTATTACATTGATAATAAAAATGCTTGGCTCAGGCTGGTCCTGCTCCACAACTATAGGGGCAATCAAATTACCATGTGAAGTTATTATGAAAGCTGCAGAAGATTGTGGAGGTGTCACTTAGCTGCCACGGTATATTTTAATTACTTTATTTTAACTAGCTGTCCGGCGCAACTTCGTTTGCGTCACATTTTCCCCGTTTTCGCAACATTTTTCTTTGCTGCTCCTCTCCTATTGGTCGTAGCGTGATGATATATAGCCTATAGCCTTCCGCGATAAATGGGCTATCTAACACAGAAAGAATTTTGCAAAACGGACCAGTAGTTTCAGAGCCTATTCAATGCATGTTTGCATTGAATAGGCTCTGAAACTACTGGTCCAAACAATCAAATCTTTCCTCTTTATAATATTAAGTTTAGATTATTGTTTTTTTTTACTCTGGACGCTCTTACCTTGCACGTATTTCTACATCGTTGTCACATATTTGTCTAATTCTCAACATGAATGGTGTAAGCATGATTTTGTAGCAATATTTTGATTTAAAAGAGTGTCCATCGAGTTTCTTACCTATTCTTCTTCATAATGATCTACGCTTTGAAATTTTATGTTCACAAGTTATTATGCCTTGTGACTGGGACTGTAGCTTCCCGTTTATTTGTTTTTTTTTTACTTTCAAAATTGCCTGTAATGGTCTAATTGAAATAAATGCTTTGAGTTTGAGTTGTGGAGGTCAGATAGGCAGTCGCTCACAGAAATGTATAAATCAGCAGTCGCTCCATGTACGATACTGATGGTATTCAGCTGCATCCGGTGATCCGGTCAGACTAGAAGCTGACCCCAACATACTTCGGAAAATGCTAGGCAGGTGGTGGCTAATTATTCACATGTTCACCAAATTAAGATTGAATTCCGAGACATTAATAAAATACCTTGCATTTTTTCTTTGCCTTTGTCTTCGTTATTTCTAGGTGAGTGTACCCACTCACACTTCTACTTAATTCACACTTTTACCTTCCACCTTTTACTTCTTCTTAATACAGTTCTGCCCTTTGCTTTTGCCTTTCCCTACGAAGAACACCGTCGTGATGTTAAGAGTTATTTTATTAATTGTGTTTTTCTTACCAATAAGACTTTATACTGTAGGTTTAATGATGCAAGTAATAAATATTCCGTAACAAAAATCTTGCCTTTTCCATCTTACTTACAAAACGTTATTATTTGATATTTAAAACATTTAACTGTTCCAACAGCAGATAAAATACGTAGCAAGTCTTATTCAAATTACCTCTCAAGTTCATCAGTGATTTCCATAGCTTTTTGGCATATTCTCACAATTAGGTACAGTCAGCTGCAAAATAATGATATAAGTTCTTTACAATTCCCGATATCATCAAGTGATCTAAAAAATATAGTTGAAATTAAATATTATAGTATAGACATAGCTCTGGCCAATACATAATAATAATTAATTATAAGTTATATCAAACTTTGAATTTCATCTATAATCGACTTAATTGTAAAGTAATTTCAAGTCTGATATGTATTTACTTATTTAATCTTCATATACAATAGTGGTACATGCATAAGCGGAAATCCATTGGCTTTTTAGCCTGTTGGAATAGAAACCTTTGATCCGAATCAGCCAAGATGAGAAAAAATAACTGCAGTAAATCAGGAACATACGGTGATGCATCCTAATAAATAAGTAGGTGCCAAAATAGGTAGGTAATAAAATCATCAAAGAATCTCACATTGCTCACTTATGGCTATCTGATTAAAATACTGTAGAATTATATTATAGAGTAATCAAGTACACCATTTGCAATTTACAATATTCTTAATGCAAATCCTCAAGTGTCAAGCAAGATATCCGTGGCGCCTTCTGAAAACAAGAAAGCAAATCATGATCATACAATCAATTGAATTTACTGTTTTATAGGACTTTTGCTGTTTCTCAATTTTTTTACATTAACACACACCGCATACGCAACACTCAACACGCTGCAATCCCGAAAGGGCAAAGCATCGGTGTACCTAATATATAGTACAGTACAGTCACATTTCCCCAGTTATCTTGGCCCAGGCAATGCGAGCCTATTGTAAGCAACCGGGCACAAATCTAGAGCTGAAAAAACCCAAAACAACAAAATGTGCATGCAGTTTGTCCGAACCAGCTTGTCTGGTGCTGTTTGTGAGATAAATAAAAAAAAATCCACGAGTGTGAAATACATTGCATGCACCTAATCATAGTGCGATATGAGCTAGTTTTCGAGGCAGGGAGGGGTGTATTGAAAAATGTTATTATATCTGCATGCTTCTAAAAAGGCAAAATTGGTTTTTGCCTATACCACCAATTTTAACATCTGGTAACACCTGTAATTTTTCTTATCCTTACTCGCAGCCTGTTCGAATGATTTCGCTGATAATTTGATAAATGTAATGTAGGTTTCTATGCACCACTAAACTGTGTAGTAAAATGACGAAGAAATTACCACTCTACGCTTTTCCGAGCGTTAAGAAACCAACAGTGCACTTTTGTGTGTTTTTCATTAATTTAAGTGTTGCCTCGTGTTCATGAAAACGGGTCTAATGTGAGTTTCTGCAGGCAAGCTAAAAACTGAAATCCCTGAAAATGTTGAACCCAACTCTTCTCAGACTTATGTAATTGGTATGTTACTGACTATTAGTATATATATATATATATTATTGACTTATATAATTATACAGAAAATAATCCGACGCAGTGGCACACAGAAGCTGTGCTAAATTAATCACAATTAATTAAGTTGGTATATTGTATACTGCTATCTAAAAGAAAAAAATAAAAACGACATGGAAAATAAATTACGTTAGGTAATAAATCCTCAAAATCAGTTACAAATTGAATAAATATTCCTTTAACAAAATAAAAAGTAGCTTGTCATTGTTAAAAAATATAGCTCTGTTTAATAATAAATCTAACTTCATCTGTATATGGAACACACTAGTCCAAATGTTAGTAATTTAATATAACGGTTAACGTTTACGGCACAAAAATTAATGTAACATCATCAGGTGTGACTTGTGACTAATACAAAATGCTCAATACATATAATGCTGTTATAATTGTTCAGTAGATTGATAGTTGTCGATTAGTTTATTCTCATTAGTTCCTGAGGTTGACGATCTCGTGCCATTTAAAACTTATTTATTGCAAGCGCATCTGAAGATTGACAGGTGCTAATTAATATTGCTAAAATTGGTCCTCGTGAACTACGGACAGCTGAAATGAGAGCTAACTGGACTGCTTCGTTGGTCTAGTGGTTGGTTGGAAGAGCGACGTGTAACCGTGATCGAGATTCTGGGTTCGGTTCCTAGGTTGGGCAAAGTGATAATGGGCCAATTCTTATAGCAGAGGTCGTAATTAGGCAGAGTTATTTGTGTACCTACACTGATTTCATACAGCAAAAGAATAAAGTGGATATGTCTTAAACCCCGAGATTAATTTTAAAGACCTGAAAAATCCCGTGATTTATTAAATAAAATAGTATATTTCATTGCGAGTGCGGAATGCCTGTCATTGCAAAGAGTTCCGACAAATGTCTACCCGAGCCGAGGCGCAGCCGAAGGTGAGGGTTGACAGTCGGAACAAGTTGCAATGACGGTTCCGCACGTGTACTGAACAACTATTTTTAATACAGTTGCGAAAAAATGAAGCAATTTAATAAAGAACATTTTTGGAAAATGGCGCCAACCGTAAAAGAATAGAAGCAGAGATTTTTTTTGTTTTCTTCATCCCTTCTGGGTAGGCAAAGGGAACTATGCCCATACAGCCAAATCTTCAGTAGATTTTTTTTTATTGATATGAAATGAAAATGAAATGAAACCTAACCTAACTCATTGAATCAAATCATTAAATCTGATATTGAAACAAATTAGTAGCTTCTTTTTAGAAATATTTGCATGAATCATAAAAACTTCTATGATTTTTTTTTAGTAAAAACTCCGTGGTTGGTTTTTTTTCTTTTTAATAGAAATTATTTTGACAGTTGGGAAAGAGAACGCACGAGTTCGGGAAAGGTAAAGTAAAAGCTCGAGTGTGTAATAGCCCACATCCCGAACGCTATACGTCCCTGAAATACGCCACTTTTTGAGCAACTGTATTAAAAAAGTTATTTACTTTTACCCAATTTAAAACATCCGACATCGGATGTCCGAAGTTGCAAAATTCTAATGCGCAAGGGAACATCTACGTTAATATCAACATTTCGATGCAAGTACAAAAATAACTCTACCTAATTCCGCACTCTACTTATTAGGTTTCTATCAGGTCCATCAGAAATTCCTCAGTAGCAGCCACAGAGTCCGAATTTGTGCACGGTTGATGGTAATATGCTCGTCTCCTATTACATGGGACCTAAACCTAACTTACGAAATGTGGGTTTATTAATACGTACACGTCTGCCTACCCCTTCAAGAGTTACAGGCATGATGTTGTGTAGGTAAAATTGTTTCTCGTGAAGTCCTGACAGCTGCTGTCCGTCTTAAATAAGAGTTAATTAATCGGGTCAGCGGGTGGGGTCGTCTTAGGGGCGGTCGTAGTCTTGTTTCTGATTTCACTGTCATCATAACGTGGTATATTATTAAAACAACAAGAGCTTGTTCTCAAACCGTGTGCAGCTTTTAATTACTGTAGATCAACTTAACCGATCATTACCTACTAGTCCCTAATGAACGCACATGAAATGATGTCGCTGATGGCGGCGGGTGTGTCGGGTCATTTAGTTCCCTTCAATATGGTTGAGTTGAATGATGGCTGATACATGCG
The DNA here is from genome assembly GCA_949152445.1 of Cerastis rubricosa. Lineage (NCBI taxonomy): Eukaryota > Metazoa > Arthropoda > Insecta > Lepidoptera > Noctuidae > Cerastis > Cerastis rubricosa. The sequence goes on along the minus strand of OX424525.1, from coordinate 13,461,282 downwards.
TCATGTTCGTGAACGGGCGCTGTCAGTTGTAGCTGGTCATCTCTTAGCTGCCACGGTTTATTTTAATTATTTTACTTTTAACTTTATTTTCGAATGGTTGATTTCGTCTTTTACTCTGGACGCTCTTAACTTGCCCGTATTTCTACATCGTTCTCACATACTAGTAATTCTCAACACGAATGATGTAACCAAGATTTTGTAACATATTATGATTTAAAAGAGTGTCCATGGAGTTTCTTGCCCATTCTTCTCCATAGAGATCTACGCTTTGGAATGGGCAACTACAGTACTTTCACAAGTTATTATGTCTTGTGACTGGGACTGTAGCTTCGCGTTCTTTTTTTTGTGTTTTGACTTTCAAAAGTGCCTGTAATGGTCTAATTGAAATAAATGCTTTGAGTTTGGGTTTGAAATAAATAAGTATACGCAATATAAGTAGGTAGCGTAACCTATAACCTTATCATCTTCGTGTGCCAATAGCACCTGACCAGCTGGCGTACCATCATCTTCCTGCCCTTGTCCCATTTTACTTGGGACTCTACTTTTATTTTACGCTTAAACCATTATTGTTCCATTCCTATTCCAGAGTGGGAAAGAGATGGAGCTAGACGACCTGTAAAGCTCCGTCTCTTTTTCACTCTGAAATAAGAATGGAACAATAATGTTAAAACATTATTGTTAGAGTGAGACATCATGGTACGGCTACAGGTTCTAGAACGTGTGAACACAAAATTAGAGATCTATACTAAATGTACGTATAGTGAGTTGAGTTTAGTAATATTTTAGTAGTTTTAATTACATAGGATAGTTTGTAAGGTATATAATTATGCTATGGGTCTTCTTTATCCCAATGAAATGATTTGATTGATTGATTGATAATAAATCTCACGTGTTTGTTTTTTTGAACTCACTAATCTCTGAAAGTACGATACGGTCCGATTTGGAAAATGGTTTTTCAAATAATTTAATAGACCAATTCTTAGGGAAGGCTGTCCCTGAAGAGTCGAGCAAAGCGACGCGGCAACGTATGAAACCGTGGGGCACAAATAGTTTACCGAATAATTAAAATTCGGTTACATTAGTATAGAAAGATCATCACAATACCTTTACTGGGATTGCCCATAAAAACCTTTCGACATTATGTACCTACCAAACAGACGACGTAGGTTTGGCAAACATTTGACGGCAAGTTGTTGACTTGAACGGATTATAAAAGGCATTGCAAAGGAAAGGTAAATACAGGATAGGCCATACTTTTTGGCCCACCCTGTACAAAGAATTCTAGTATTTTTTGTGGAGGTTCTGTTAATCTTGCGATCACGATGGCTGGCAATTTACCAATAAGAAGGCGGTGCCTGGGTGCCTGTGCAAACGTATACTTAACGTTGTGTGTCAATCAATAATGAATTTAAAATTGTTTTATAAATATCAACAAGGATTGGTATTTCTCACAGACAAAGAGTTAATTTGCTAATGTTCCACTTGCCCGTCCCATGTCTTCGCATCTGTACCTGACGTGAGTAAACATAATAATTCCGTATAATTCGTTGTTTTCGGACCTCACGAAGCGAAACAAAGCTTAAATGTTATTGCCCACGCAATGGACATTGTATAAAATGTGAATGTAAGTAGTGCCAGGCCGTATTACATTTTTGCATAGACAGATACTGATCTCCGACACAACGGGACATTTAAAGATTAATGACGCTTATATCGTACGCGCTTCAATCTAATCGTCCTGCTTGTTCAGGGCACGACGCATCGTATCGATGTTCTGATCTTGTTTTCATCTGATCTAAACAAATTAATAACATTTCATATAGAAAATCAATCTTCGTTTTTTTTTTTAAATGCCATCAGTATAAGACAAGAATCCAAATTTCAAGTAGAGCTTTTCTTTGCCCTTCTAAAACCACTTCACTAAGATTGCCCTACCTTTTAGTGCATTTTCAGGCTAAACTAGCGTTTTTCCCCTTTACTTTTCTTGAATTAATTAAGCATTTAATTAATTAAGCATTATTTTTATTACCTACCTGATGAAGATGATCGATGTATGAACACTTGACACCTGAACACCTCTGGATATTCCTCAAAATCTGGGACGTGAGTTGGCAATTTGGCATGACGAGCTTATATTCAAATAAACTGTGGTGACGAATGCTGAGTAATAAATACCCAAACCGCAATTGAAGAATTCGTCAAAACATAAAATTACTCCTTTCAACACCCAAATTTTTTGCTGTGTTTAGACTGTAATGTAAATCACCGATCAAAGTGTGCTGCATATATATATGTATAACATAACTTGCCCATGAGTAGTATAGCTGTTGATCTGTCAACCGACTTCCTTCATTTTGAAAAGGTCACTGACATTAAATTGTTGTGGTTTTAAATACTTAGGTACATAGTTTTTTTAGATAGGTAGGATGGTGGGATTATCGAAAATCGTGACGCTGTTAACAGGAAAAATCGTTCCAAAAGCTAAGGGTGGCTGAGTCCCATTATCTTTTTTGGGATCCTTCTCAAAAGATGACTGTCTACTAAGTTGTTTGGTTTTATTTGTAAGAGATATAAAGTTAAAATTAGCTTTGAAAGAATCATTAAGTTAGTAAGTTGAAGTGTGGGACAGTATTTTTTGAAGTGGCGAAGTTTTAAAAGCAATTTTGATCTTATTCTTGTTTAGGTAGGTATATGATCAAAATTGCGTTGAAAGCGTGTTCACTCTGTAAGGGTTTAAAGCGGCTATTTAAACTCTTTAATTTAGCTCTAGTGCTTTTGCAATGTACGATTCTAACTTTTTGCCATTAAAGCCATTAACGATTTTTTTTTTATTTTTTATAGAGAAATTCTTGTTTACATGAACTAAGAATTCAACATAGTAGCTATCTTTGTTTACAATTCAGTTATATGTATGGGTACCTACTCGTACTACTATGGATTTGTTCAATGGCCATTTTTATGAGGTTCATTGATCTCAACATTTTTTTATGGTTCCGTGTGAATGCATAAAAATAAACACCATCAATCGAATATTCCTTTTCGGGCGCATGCCAAACGAAACGGTTGTCATATTTTAGGTATAAAGCTTGCTTGTATTGGGCAGCAAATGTCAGTACAAAAGGAGAAAAAGCTCTGTTATCTTTTAAACTAATGTAGACCTAAGAGCGTCAGTGCAAAAATATTATAAAGGCGCGGAGTCAAGAGCCCGAAGCATTTTGCGAAGCGACTCCTTGCGGGCTGCACACACCCGCGACGCGCACCAAGTAGTATTAAATTATCCTTTTCGTACATCATAATCTAAGTGAATGTCGTTATTATCAAAACGATAAAATGTTTATAGGGACTAAATTAACTATTGTTTGGGCGGGACTTCTAGCGTTAGGCTACGGGAGTGATTCCGACGTAAGCACTAATGGATTCTCAGAGGCTGATGGTGCGTTTTACACCGACGATGCGGTTATTTTGAATGGTAAGCGGAATTATAGTTTTTCTTTACTTTAAATGAAACCATAAAATACACAACAAGCTTTTTTATTTCCTCAAATTGATCAATGTACAGTCGGCGTCAAAAATGTTTCGTCTATATTTGACGACACTCAAAGAAAATGCTTTGAAAAAAGTTTACAAAGGTTTGAACCGTTACCGTAATGGAAATTTTACACGTAAATTTTGAAAATATTACCCATGAAAGAGTTTGTGATAATAAAATTAAGGTTGAATATACAACAGAACAAACAAAAATTTGCTCCTTTCACTGACGGTGTACAGTTAGTACTGAGGTGTGTACTTTAACCGAAACATTAAGGTTTACTCACTCACGTACGGTTGATTCATAGAATGAGTTAAGTCCAGTATTTGTATTGCGAGGACTCAAAACAATGGACGGCACATGTGGGTATGGGGTTTTGAGGCTAGAGAAAGTTAAAATTTGCAACTGAGATATATGAACATCGTAAAATTTAAACTGTGATCGGTAATAAATATAAAAAGTCGATTTATAATATAAACAAACAGGATTAAATTAAAAATAGTAGCGTTATTATATAGCAAAAAGTAAATAGACGTTTATATTTTCTATACCTCTTCATCAGTCTGTACAGAACTTAACGAAGACGTTGGTTGGTCATCAACCCGTAATTCGAGTTGGTACTCAGAACTTCTAAAGCACGTGGGCCATTATTTGGAAAATACCTATGGGATCAATTCAATGCAAATTGTCATACACCCACACATCGTAAGGCGATCACATCAATCACATCATTGTCCATAGCACGGCGCAAGTTGTTCAACTTTTTGTGACTCACTTCGAGGACATTAATTAGATCGGAGACTCGCGATTGAAGCGGGATGACGCTGCTGACATTTTCTCGGCAAAGATTGCTGAACCCGGAATCCAGAAGCAAATGTTATTAGATTTATGCACGTCAACGAACAGACTTGTTTGTGCTCGTGACAGAACTGGAGTGCAAAAAATATTGTCATTGTTTGATTTCAATTGGTAAATTGGACCTTACAATAGTAGCAAATTGGACCTTACAAGTTTGCCTTCACTGTTGTTTATTCCTTTTTGGGACCCACCCAACAGGAAACATAAATTACTAGATATTTGTATCAAGTTCAAGGTGACAGTTGGCATACCACTGCATGCCATTTAAATAGCAATGCAATTTATCTAGCACTGCAAAATAACCTCTCAAAGGTAGACAATAAAGCCTACTTTTGTTAAATAACATGGAGATGAAACTACTTTTTCATTTTAAACCTAGAAACCTTTAAAGGTCGTATATTTTCATTAAGGCATCTCAGTAAATCAGGTTTAATTATTTGGAACCTTTCGGTCGTAATTCAAGTGCGATTCTACGTATACTCCAAACATCTTCAAGGTCGGTTATTTACGCGTAAATTAACTTGCAGGCCTTCTTAAAAATGCACATACTATCCCGACCAGTTTACATTTAAATGGCTATTTGCTCATCTATCTCTGGCTTTTCGAGTAGGTACTTATTGTTTAACAATTTTAATGTCTTAACAAAAGAGATTAATGAAAAAGCCTTCTATGACATAATTCTTCAACTATGTATACAATTATTTAGGTCATATTATTGGCATGCTGCACATGGCATTCTGAGGTTTGAATATAACGGAAACCGTTATGCAGCGATCCGAAATAAATAACATGCATGTTTACGACACGTTTCGTACGTTGTTGTACTCCAGCTTGCTTTTGGTTCGCCTTTAGAATAATAATTTCTCTGATGTTTACGATCATCGCTGGCAAAGTTCGTTTACTGTTGATATTGGTCAAAATCAAACATTTAGCAATACCAAGCGTACATTGTTTACCTATGTCTTGCTTTATCACATTCAATCAAGGTTCTTCAAATCAAGCTGACACATTTTTTTTAATTACGGAAGCTATTTAATAATTAGTTAATCCCAAGAATTTTCGGGTAACACCTATTCACTTTGCTTCTATACCAACATAACTTTGATATGGAAATATTCGTCACTTAAAAATTAAAGCGTTAATTAGCAACTGTTTATGATCAATGTAAGTAACTAACAAAACAAGTTTCAGAGACGATAATTAATATATCGCAGTTTTTTAGTCCTTAATACGGTACATGCTCATTGGACTTTATTAAATCAACCGTTATTCATTTGCGTTGTAATGTAATGTTGGGGACTAATCATAAACAACTAAGTTGGGCTGTCATTATGTGACAGGTTCAACGTACCAAAGACATCCTGTTTTTATTTTAACGTCCTCTCTCTTAACGTGCTTTATTTTTATTATACGGCCAAATTGCAACAATTTACAAACCATCCAATGTTTTAATAATGTTATTCAATGTTTTATTTATTTATTATCCAATGTTGATTAGCCATCATGAAAAGGGATCGAACATTAATTTATTTTTAATGAGTGATCGTTTTTAAAGATTGCAGTGTAATCGTTATGATTTTATTTTTGTGCTCATGAACGACTGCTTTCAATTAAAATAAATTACAAAAGGGTTATGTATTGATTAAAGAACATCAACCCTTTAATTAATTCAGAAGTTGTTTTATTTTGCTTAGCCAATATAATCAGGTTTAACTGAACAAAAGATCACTGTTTTAAAACTTTTGTTGTTGACTGTACGTTTAATGAAAAAAATGTTAACTGCTCCTGTGTTAGAGTAGATAACATTGCCACAACATCTGGTCACCCCTAATTACAATTATTTATTCTAATTTTCATAAATAAAAACACTAATGAGTTTTAAATATAATTAAAAATTACATTTTTACAGCTCACGTAGGACGTGTGAAACGCGACGCATCGAATTCGACTCGCGATGGCAAACATTTATTACTGCTGCGACCAAGACAGGTACTAAACTGAAAATATATACACTCCTTTGCAAAAAAAAACAGGCACCTTACAGTCAATGGCTTTTCTATACATAATATTAATACTTTTAGTATGTCATTACTAGTTTAGACGACTTGAAATTTCTTATTATAAATAAGAATCTAGTTTTAAATTATATCCTGGAATCGGTGTTTTAGTCAATCTAAAAAGAGAGGCGTGTTAAAATGGTATTTTAATAAAAAAGGAGTGGAGTGTCCAGTGCCGGATTAAGTAAGCGCGGGGCCCGTAGCAAATTCTTTCAAAGAGACCTTGATCTGCTATGGGTTATGGGTGCTATGGGTATTAAGTGGTACAATACTCAATAAGTTTATTTGCTGTCTATAGGGTGATGATGGAATTACGGCCGAACTTCTGAAGGCAGGTGGAAAACCGGTCCTTAAGGCCCTCCAGACGCTGTTTGATTCCTTCATACTTGAGGAGTTTTCTCCTCGAGTATGACGGAATCAAACAGCGTCACAGGCATGGTGCGGGGGTGTACTCTTCTTCAAAAAGGGCGACAATGCCCGGTTGAAGAACTATAGGCCCATCTCATTTAATCCATCCATCCATCCAAGCCATGTCTACAAGTTGTTTTGAAAAGTTATCACGAATCGTCTCACGCGCAGGTTTGACGATTTTCAGCCTCCCGAACAAAGCGGATTCCGAAAAGGCTTTAGCACCGTAGACTACATACATACGCTGCGACATGTTATAGAGAAAACCGAAGAGTACAACCTCCTCTCTGTTAGCGTGATGGACTACGAGAAAGCATTCGATTCGATCGAGACTTGGGCTGTACTGCAGTCTCTCCAACGGTTTGTTGACTATCGGTACATCGAGGTGTCGAAGTGTTTGTACAAAAACGCCAACATGTCAGTCCGACTTCAGGACCAGACCTCGAAACCTATCCTTCTGCAGCGAGGTGTGAGACAGGGAGATGTCATATCTCCGAAACTGTTCACCGCACTGGAAGATGTCTCCAAGGTTCTGGACTGGAAAAGGCTAGGCATCAACGTCAATGGCGAGTACATCTCTCACCTACGATCTGCCGACGATAAAGTGGTCCTGGCTGAGACCATGGAGGACCTCAGTACAGCTTCCGAATGAGTGGATCTTAAAATGAACATGGACAAAACCAAAGTCATGTTAAATGCCCATAGAACACCCACTCCAATCAAGATCGGAGACTCTACACTCGAAGTAGTGGACGATGATCTCAGGGACAAACGAACGGTCCAGTTGGCTAAGTTTAACTTCGAGAAAGAGGTCAATCGTCGAATCCGACTCGGTTGGGCAGCGTTCGGGAAGTTGCGTGGTATCTTCTCGTCCAACTTACCGCAGTGTCTTAAGACAAAGGTCTATGACCAGCGTTTGTTGCCAGTGATTACATAAGGGACCGAAACGTGATCGCTCACAATGGGCCTCATCAGAAGGCTTACAGTCACCCAAACGGCAATGGAGAGGGCTATGCTCGGAGTTTCCTTACGTGATCAAAACAGAAATGAGAACATCCGCCAGAGAACCAATTTTACCGACGTAGAACAATTGTCAAACTAAAGTGGCAGTGGGCAGGGCACATTGCTCGCAGAACGGATGGCCCATGGAGCCGAAAAGTTCTGGAATGGCAACCGCGAACCGGAAGACGATGCGGAAGGCTTCCCACCAGGTGGACCGATGACCTGGTGAAGGTTGCGGAGATCAGCTGAGTGCGAGTCGCACGGGACCGGTTAATGTGGCGCCACTTGGGGGAGGCCTATGTCCAGCAGTGGATGTCTTTCGGCTGAAATGATGATGATGATGATGATTATCAGGCCGACTGAAATTCTACACGTTTATACAATCAACTTTTTGTAGAACTTGTGCGTTTACCGTATGAATTTCGGTATTTTATTTACGCCAAGGAAATAGTCGGGTACCGAGTGTCTGACGTGGATTTTCTTAGTAGGAAAAATTGTAACGTTTCACGTTTTTGTGACTTTAAAAAAATTCAACATGCCACATCTTAATAAGTTTGCCTCAAAAAATTACGCTCAGGCAGGGATGAGTGGGTTTAAATATGCGGGGCCCCCTGTCGCGCGGGTCCCGTGACAATTGCTACTCTTGCTACGTGGTTAATCCGGCACTGGGAGTGTCCCAGGTGTCCGTTTACCTGCACTCTCGACGACCTTAATTACGCCTCTGACGCCGCAGTAAATGTGGCTACGTACTGGGCCCAAACCATATAACAAAGAAGTATCATCGATACGACAAGAATAAGAAGAAATAAAACAGGCATTAAAAAAAAAAAAAACGATTATGCCCTCCTCTTGCAGCTATTACGGCATGTAATCGTCTTGGCATGCTTTCCACTAGGCTTTGATGGTGTCCTGTGAAAGGTGTTCCCTACCAGCAGAGATCACATTTTTAAGCTCCCTGATGTTTTGTGGAGGTGGTTGGACAGATCGTACTTCGTCTTTTTAGGAGGTCCCAGATGTGCTCAATGGGGTTAAGGTCGGGGCTCCGCGCTGGCCCACCCAAACGACGAATACCGACCTCTTGCATATAAGTATCTACGTCGCCATAACGGTGGGCCCGAGCATTATCGTCCATGTAAATGACGTTTTCACCAAGTACAGTCAGTGCGGGTTGTGCATGTTGACAAAGGATTTCAGTTATGTACCTTTGTAAATTTAGTGAGCCATTTTCAATGAATACTATCTCCTTACGATAACTGGAAGTTACGCCCGTCCAAAACACGTAACTGCACTTGCGGTTCCTCAGCGCCTGAGTCACTAAAAGTGGTCGTCTCGTGGTTGTGTGCAACGTTTTCTTCCAGAACCTTGCCTTCTCTGAACCGAACCTGTCTCTTAGTATCGAATGTACTTTCAGTCAGGTTCTTTGGAGCGACTGAACGCCACTTCCCGCAACGCTATAATTTTACTAGCTGTTATTGCTTTTTCTGCCATTACAATAGACACAAAGATATCTGTTTTAAGTCAAAATAAGGCAGAATTATGCGAAAAACGTAAATTATTCTACTAAAAATAACGAGAAGTTAGTTTTAGTTGCCTGATAACCTTTTAACCGCAAACCCGCGAAATGTAAGTAAATAGTCACAAGCTGAAAAAGGGATTAATATTTACTAAAGTTTTGAATTTTTAATAAACTTTGTTTCATGCCCAGACTCTTTATTAAGTGCCAGTAACATAATTTGGCTATTAAAACCTTTTTAGAACTAAATTATTAAGTACCAATAAAATTGAAAAATCAAAACCGCCCGTTTTTTATGCAAAGGAGATTATAAAGGTACTCCGTCCTGACTTACTCCTTTTTAACCTTTACTTATTTCATTATAGCCGGCAGATGGAGCGTTCGGAATAGAATGTGAAACGTCTCTTGGCAAGAAAGGATCGTGCAAAAGTTTCCGCGACTGCTACCCTTTGTTCAAAGTAGCAGACTTCTCAGGCTGGGATGGGTGGGTGATGGGCCACTACGACACTTGCAGCTACGTCAACGGAGAGAACATGGAGGTATATAATAATAACATAAAACGTAACATCAAGCTTGTATTTCCACAAAGGTCTAGGCAGAGGGGTAGCTAATAATACACCCAAATTTCGCTAGTTATGTTTGAGTCCCATGTAATAGGGAACGAGCCTACTGCCATCAAACGCACACTAGTCAAGACTCCATGGCTGCTACAAAGAAACTCCTAATGGAAAAACTCAATAACCCTTGACAGGCCTGGGGATCGCGCCCAGGACCTCATATTGTCCATTTAAGATTAGATTAGACATTTTAAAACATCTCATAAGAGCTTCGAAGTAAAAGAAGCAAATGGTTGTGGTCAATCGTGGAACCGAAGTGGAATCAAGGTCGAAGCGGGAAAAGCGTTACTTAGTTTTAACTTTATCCTTGTAGTTAATTGAAGTAATAGGACACCAAAGAATTGAGCTGTCCCTCAAAATAAGCAGTTAAATACAAATACAGAACCATCTTCAGAAAACATGACAGTATACATCGATCAAATTATTTTCGAATGAATGTTTATTGGAAACTAGGTTTTCGGAGTTTGCTGCACAGAACCAGTGGGCACACCACCACAACAGGAACCTGATGTCCAGAGATTCGGTTATCTGCAGCCCGCAGTCCCAGTTCAATTGCCAGCATTAGCAGGGTTTGTATATATGAACTAACTTTCCTCCGTGCCTCGGAAAGCACGTTAAGCTGTTGGTCCCGGCTGTGATTTGTAGCTTTTTGACAGTCGTTGTCACGTAGTCAGTGGTCAGGCCACTCTGACAACCAGTCTCACCAAGGAGTATCGTATTATCCAGTCCTAATTGGGTTGTGAAGGTCAGATAGGCTCCATGTAAATACTGTTATTCAGCTGAATCCGGTTAGACTGGAAACATTGGTTGGGAAAAGGTCAGTCGTTTACAAATCCAGTATAAGTTGGCCTCTTATTCTATTGAAGCTCTGTATCTTATCAAAGTACCACCGGCGACTTACATCTGTCATTCTACCAACAGAATGAAAAAGGATCATTAGTAACCAATTCTACTCTTAATAGAATTTCAGGTGACGCACTATCGGCGTGGTCGAGTTGGTCGTACGGTAACAACAACGGTTTCCGCCAGATCCCAGCGCAGTGGCCACCGACGATCCCCCCACTACCGACCCACCCTCCCGATCACGCTGCGCCCACGCACCCGCCATCTCTCGGTAAGAAAACTGTTACAGAACTTCTATAAAAGACTACTGTAATTGCAAAAACAAGGATTATGATGTGTCTGTAAAAAAATTATTGTCAACAGTTGCGGGCGTAACAAAGCCACCAAGTAACGTCCCTACTTCATCAACCACTTGGGCTACTAGACCTCCTAGCACAACCAAACAGGTAAAAAGTTCTTTATAGATACACTTGTTAGAAAAGAGGTCTTATGGCACCGATTTAACGTTCACAGTTTTGAGTAAAGATAGACCTAATATCGGTGCAATAAATTAAGGACATTCCTTTTTACTATACTGTCCCACTAGAAATTAAAAACTAATGAAATGACCAATGAATTAGACATGGCCGCCAGCGTACCCTACGAAGCCGAGTGTGCCTGTAAAACCCGTTCAACCTTCTCAGCCTGCCGTGGATGGGTCTTGTGGCATCAAGAATGGACCTCAGGTACGATTTCTCTGCATACATAGTCTCTTCCCTTTTTTGAAGAAGTATATAATAGTCACAGTTTGATTAACCGACTTAAGGGCTCTAACACACCACGTTTTATTCGACGCGCGTCATACGCAAATGTAACGCGCTGCATACGCGATATTCTCGTAACTTCACATGTAAATAAAATTGTAGTGTGCAGACGACGACTTTTTCGCTTGCTGTCGACGCACTACTAGCGCGAAGTTACATCGGTAATACAAGTATGAAGGACGGACGGAGTGTGCCGCTGGCCTGTCCCACGCCCCTTACCTCGATGTCAGTCAGTCAAACAGCGCACGCGACACACGCTCGTTCGTGCGCGTGCTACGCGCGTTTTGCTTTGCAATGAGAGTTGCTCACGCTCGTCTGTAGCGCGTTTCTCGTGAATTTGTAGCGATGTAATCGCAAGTAATCTGCCTTTTTCAAGTTTAGCAGCGGCACCAACGTGCGATAGCTATCGCGCGTCAATTGCGCCTGAAAAAAACGTGGTGTGTGAGAGCCCTAAGATTATTTTACAGTGGCCAAACTGATGCGAAACTTAAAAATATTAAAATCATTTTAAATCAACAGTTTAAAAATTAAACCAATATTTTAGCTCACAAACTTTTTTTAAAAAAAAATAAGGTTTATTTCTAGCAGTTGAATAAATTACAGGCTTACGAAAGCACGTACCAAGACGAGGAACGTATCGTTGGGGGTCATAATGCTGAGCTAAACGAATGGCCATGGATCGTAGCGCTGTTCAACGCTGGGCGTCAGTTCTGTGGAGGTTCGCTCATAGATGACAGACATGTTCTTTCTGCAGCACATTGTGTAGCTCAGTAAGTAACAATATTTTTAAAACATACAGAGTGGAAGGGACATTGACGAACCAACCATTACTACGAACAGTACAGTACGTTCAGTAAGTACATCCTTCCGACCCCACCCCACATAGAATTTTTTATCGGTAATTTATAAAAAATCGGCCAAGTGCGAGTCATACTCACTCGCACACAGGGTTCCGTAGCACCAAACAATATAATAAAAATATTTTTAAGGCTCTTTCATATTATGTTGTATTGTATACATTCAACAGCAAAACTAAATTTGTTTTTCATAGTAGGTTAATGAAAAACAAAGTTACTGCTGCAGTTTGATGAAAAATTCTCATGTCTCAAAAACTAACGAACTTCCATTGAAAATTGGTTTGAAACATCAAATCTTATGATTTGATGTTTCAAACCAATTTTCAATGGAAGTTTGCATGGTAATGTACATCATATACTATACTTTTTTTAGTTTTATCGTTCTCTTATTTTAGAAGTTACAGGGGGGGGGACACCTTTTACCACTTTGGAAGTGTCTCTCGCGCAAACTATTCAGTTCAGAAGAAAATGATATTAGAAACCTCAATATCATTTTGAAGACCTATCCATAGATACGTCACACGTATGGGTTTGATGAAAATAATTTTTGAATGTCAGTTCTAAGTATGGGGAACCCCCAAAATTTTTTTTTTTTCTATTTTTTTGTGAAAATCTTAATGCGGTTCACAGAATACATCTATTTACCAAGTTTCAACAGTATAGTTCTTATAGTTTCGGAAAAAAGTGGCCGTGACATACGAACGGACATACAGACAGACATGACGAATCGATAAGGGTTCCGTTTTTGCCATTTGGCTAGGGAACCCTAAAAACAAAACAGCTGTTTGATACCTTTTTATCTCGCACTTTTGTAAGAAGCAGCCGATACTTTTCATTACTAAATACGTAGCAACCGTTTGTGCATCGATGGCCCTTGCACCTTGTAACTAAAAGTTTTAAAAACACTGCCTTCATAAGTTATTGAATCGACTTTCAGTATGACCTCATGGGATGTAGCTCGCCTCACCGCTAGACTTGGAGACTACAACATCAGGACAAACACAGAAACTCAGCACATTGAAAGGAAAATTAAGAGAGTAGTCAGACATCGAGGATTTGATATGCGCACTTTGGTAAGTCCCACTTTCATAGAAAAAAACAACATTCCTTCCTACTTACGGATGATTTTTTCTCCAATTTTGAAACTTACTACGTAGACCTTTTACTAATACTAATAGATTTTATTTGCTAACTTCAGTACAACGATGTTGCCGTTCTAACGGTTGATCAGCCTGTGTCCTTCACAAAGAACATTCGTCCCATCTGCTTGCCAGTCGGTGGTAGATCCACCTATCAGGGCAAAATTGCGACGGTCATTGGTTGGGGCAGTTTGCGTGAGAGTAAGTGTCAACACACCTCAAATTAATTACTATGTGTCAGTCAGAACGCAATAATTTAGAACACAAAGTGTTTCTTGTAGATGAATACATCAAAAGTAATAAATATTGTAATTAAAATATAATTTCTTAGAGAAAAAAAAACCTAAATCCAAAACCAAAAACCATAAAATATGAAATGTCATCAAATGTATTATTTCAAAAGTTTTTTAGTATATTCTTTCAACAATTCTTTAACTGCCTCTGAAAATATTTCTGAAAATTTAATTTTGGTTGTTTTCGAAATTGTAAGAGTTATTGTACTTTGTTTTGTGAAGGTGGGCCCCAGCCATCCATCCTCCAAGAGGTATCCATTCCAGTTTGGTCAAACCACGAATGCAAACTGAAATACGGTGGAGCTGCCCCGGGCGGTATCGTGGAACACATGCTTTGTGCTGGAAAAGCTAGCATGGATTCTTGCAGTGTAAGTTTTTGTATAAACGACAAATTCAAAAAAAAAAATATTTTAGACATAATATGTTTATTTCTATAATGATATTCAACAGGGCGACAGCGGTGGCCCTTTGATGGTAAACGAGAATGGTCGCTGGACGCAAGTGGGTATTGTGTCATGGGGAATCGGTTGCGGCAAAGGCCAGTACCCTGGAGTCTACACTCGTGTCACCTACTTCCTGCCTTGGATTCAGAAAAACGCAAAGTAGATATTGAAGTACTCAAAAAAAATACTGAAGTTTAATTACACAGCAAAATTTAACGTTCCAAGAATAATTATTACAAGCAATTATTTTGAGAAAGATAACTAAACGAATTTGCTTTTCTCAATTTATTGCAACAATATTAACTTTATGGAATTGTGCCAATTTAGGTTAAGGTTCTAAATTAAACTAAAAATTACGACATTCAAAAGTATTTTTATTTATTTGTAAAAAAAATTGACTACATGGTTGAACACTGTTTATCACAATTACAATTAAAAATAATAATATATCTTAAGGTTCTTACATAGTGAAATGGCATACAGTTTTCAAATCAGTCTAAATAATGGATTTGGTTAGCACATGATTGTATGTTTAGAGAAGCAATAATAATCACAATATATCAAGTTGGGTTAAATATCACATTATATTGATGAATACATTGAATTTCATTTTAAATAATATAAAGGCCTCTATGTTACATGTCGAAGTTAGAAACATGTAAATGTTGTAGAATATTTCGAGCTGAAACAAAAGATAATAATACATATGTCAAGTATGTATGTATATATATGTCTTATGTCAATACTTTCTACCGAATATGAATTAAGATCTATTTAGTGTTAAAAAGAACGAATTTAAATATGTGACCTGTCCTTAGGTCCACTGTTTTCATTCGTGCCGAACCTGAGAGCACGGGTTGAGATAAAAACGATGTATAAACCCAAGAGACAAGATTTTCCATATAAAAGAAATCGTCTACTTTATCGGCCCAGTCACCTTTTTCCGGCCCGAATCATTTTCAGCCCAGTCGCAATATGATTATGTCTATCTATCTACTGTAATATTTTACACATACTTACCTGCTATTTTTTCGTCAATAAGTTACTTGGTTATTCCCTACCTAATTGGAATAAGTTTCTGATTACGTTAATTAGCCACAATCGACCCGCCCATGCTACGCACGGGTGTAATCTACGGATATGTCAAAACATCAAGAGTTCCGTGGTTTGTCGAAATTAAATTGTACCTATTATGCGTATACAACCTCCGGAATCAATACTGTAAATGAGTGTGAAAACCGCATCACCATCTGTCGTCTAATTTAGATGAACTAAGGCGGTCACACAGACACACGAAAAGCGACTCTGTGTTATACCGCAAAGCGCGTTGTAGCTAAAAATACGGAATTAAACGTTTGGCACCATACAAATAAAACGCGAGGATTAACGTTTTACTAAGACTGACACCTGACTATAATGTACCAATTGTCTCATATCTGCGAATGCAGTTAGCAATTCAGTCTTCTAAGATGGTTTTCCTGTAACTAATCGATTAATGATGCAAAGTTTTTACAAAGTGCAGTTAGGTATTATTTTTATAGTGCATTCAATAGAAACCGTACCTTGAAAGTATCCAGTATCATGCACATCGTCTAGGGTGGGTACAAAAGGCGGTTCCACATTGAGTTGGTTGTCCCAGTCGATGTTCCTGAATATCGGCATGGCGCGCACGGCTGCTGCCGCAGGTCGCGCCGCCGGCTCCATGGTAAGCAGCGCCTCGATGGCGCTCACTGCCTCCGGTGATAGTGCCTCGTCGTCTTCAGGCCACTCTATGTCTGAAACATTATACATCACCATAATTGTAACTTAACACCTAGATGAGAGTCGCACTCGCACTAGACAGAGATCTGTGGTAGAATAAAGAGGAGGCCTATAACCAGTAGTGGGTGATTCCGGGCTCGAATAATGATGATGATGATAACTTTATCGAGTGATAATGGACAGGGATTTCAGTCCTGCTACTTGCTAATGAACCAACTTTTTACGGCGCGGCGGTATGAGTGAAGAATAGTACGTAGTAGCGCTGACGGACATGAATGACTAAATGATCGTTACCTCCATGTATTTAATAAAAATGCAGGTAACAATCGTTAATCTATACTGATATTATAAAGCTTAAAAGTTTTTTTATTTGGTTGAACACGCTAATCTCGAGAACTACTGTTTCGAATTGAAAAAATATTTTCAATGTTCATTAGCCTACTTATCGTGGAAGGTTATAAGGTACATCATCATGCTACGAATAGGAGCAGAGCATCAATGGAAAATGTTGCAAAATGGGGAAAATGTGACGCAGACGAAGTTGCGTGGGTCAACTATTAAACGAGCAAGAAAAATTTAGACAAGACAGTTAATTCCTTACAGCTTAAATAACCATCCATCGTCGCCGACATTCGCTTATTTCGTCTAATTTCTTCCAATGATACTCACTTCGCGACAGAATATTCTTGAAGACAGCTTGCGGAGTTTCATCGTTGAAAGGTGGGACGCCTGTCATGAACTCGTACAGGCACACTCCGAGCGCCCACCAGTCTACTGCAGGACCGTGGCCTTGTCTGAAAACAGTTTTCAATCAAAATTAAGAATGGAGTAATTTATTCCGTCATTAATTGTAGAAATTGGCGTTTTTACATTGTTTTACTGGGTTGACTGGCAATTGCTCTGTATGGTGTCGGACGTAAAGAATAGCACCATCCCATAACTTCCCGTGGGTGTCGTAAGAGGCGACTGGGGGACTTTCCAGAGAATAGGCATGGCAGCAGCGTTCTCTGTGCTTTTGCAACAACCGTACTGCGGTCGCCAACCCGCCTGCCAAGCGTGGCGATTATGGCAAAACCCCCCAAAATGTCAATATGGCGACACTTGGGGGAGGCCTATGTCCAGCAGTGGACGTCTTTTGGGCTGAAATGATGATGATGAATTCATTCCGTCAGAAATTGTAGAAATCGGCGTTTTTATATTGTTTTACTGGGTTGGCTGGCAATCAAGCAACCGGTTTGTCTAATGGTAAGTGGTCACTGCCGGACCTCTGCAATATCAGAAAGAGAGCACGCAGCGTCGTAAATGAACCCTCAAACTGAGCTACGGTCGAGTTGGTGCATAGCACCTAGAAAAGCAACATTGAACGCGATGTCTGCGTTTAAAACCCACTTGATAGTATACACATTTTTTTTTTACTGTTATCATAAGCCTTAATTTTATCTTACCTCAAAAGTAACTCGGGCGCCAAATAATCGGGCGTTCCTAGAATCCTTTGGTCTGAGACTAAGTTGCCTCGCCTCACGCTCTTAGGTGTCCTGTAAGGCGTGTGCGCGGTAGCTAATGGAGTCCTACACAAATCTGTAGGAGACCGATTTCCTTCACCCTGTAACATTTTGTTCGTTTTAATGTATTGTATTTTGCGCATAATTTTCAGGTGCTGAAATGTGTGTTACGTTGGTAACTTTTTAGGGTTCCATACCCAAATACCCAAAGGGTCAAACGGGACCCTATTACTAAGACTTCGCAGTCCGTCCGTCCGTCCGTCCGTCTGTCACCAGGCTGTATCTCATGAATCGTGATAGTTAGCCAGTTGAAATTTTACAGATTATGTATTTTTGTTGCCGCTATAACAACAAATACTAAAAATAGAATAAATAAATATTTAAGGGGACTCCCATACAAAAAAGTGATTTTTTTACTCATTCGTACGGAACCTTTCGTGTGCGACTTGACCGGTTTTTTCTTCCATTGTCCCCCTGTTTCTATGTTCCCGCTAGGTTGAAACATAAAAAAGTTAACCTAACTACTAAACCGATTTTGATAAATGATTTGTCACAATGTCATTACAGCCCGGGTGACGGTATAATTTTATTTCGGCTTTCGTATAACCCAAATCACAGGTGACATGACATATTTTTTAACAGACAGGCGCTTGTTTTTCTTAGGCTGGGGCATTTGTTGCAGTTTTGCGTGCAGACGTATCTGACATTTGTTAGCTAAATCTGAGGCTGAATCTCGGCTAGTAAATCACAACATTTTGAACAACAATATTAACATGTTAAGCTGGAAGTTTGATAAATACTTGATTTACTTTACCTTACTTAATCTTCTAGTAGGAAATATTTCTAAGCTAGTGGAGACATGTTTGCCAAACATAAAAGTTTTCTCCTTAGTCCCAGATGGCGGTGGGTCTTCTTTAGGAAGATTGAAGCGAGTCTCTTTCTTCTTTGTTTCCGGCGATTTATTTGCTACTGGAGTGGAGAATATTACGCCTACATTGAAATGATGGCTATCGTTTTGTGATACCCAACTGTTAAGGAAATGAAAATTTCATAAGTGACTTTAAATGGAGAAGCTCAAGAGGCACATGAGTAATTCTTAAGCACATCACCATAGGTCGGAATTAGGTAGAGTTATTTGTGTACGTACGCTTATTTCATACAGCGAAAGAATAAAATGGATATGCTTCAAATCCCGAGATTTATTTTAAAGAGCAGAAAAATCCCCTGATTTATTAAATAAAAAAGTTTTTACTTTTACACAATTTAAACCATCCGACATCGGATGTCCGAAGTTGCAAAATTCCAATGCGCACACGCAACGGAAGATCCATATTAATATCAACATTTCGATGCAAGTACAAAAATAACTCTACCTAATTCCGACCTCTGCTCATCACACACAGGAAGTGGACTCGGGTTAGACGGGCGCGGGTGTACGGCATCTGTATTTCATGTTCTTATATGGACGACATCACTCAGAGCGTGCGCGATACAGGCGCGGGTCGTACGCTGGTCGGGCGCGGGACTGGCGCGGGTCGGGTGAAGCGCGGGTGATGCGCGGGACCCGCTCTGGTTAGTGGCAGCGGGTAACATGCGCGCGCACCCGCGCGGCTCCTGCGTTTCACCCGACCCGCTTTATGTGTGTGATGCGCATAAGGTTGTTAGCTAAAACTCATGCGAGTGTCGACAACCAGCCGCACGCAGCCGCGCTACTTACCGCTGCTCATACTTTTTTTCAATACAAACACGCGAGCAAGCACCTGTGCAGCGCCCACACCCGTGCGTATTTTGCGGACGCACTTCATTTCAGCCGAAAGACGTCCACAGCTGGACATAGGTAGGCCTCCCCCAAAGGGTGGTTTTGCCATAATCGAAACGCTTGGCAGGCGCGTTGACGATCGCAGTACGGTTGTTGCAAAATGCTCAGAGAACGCTGCTGCCCATTCTCTGGAAAGACCCTTAGTCGCCTCTTACGACACCCACGGGAAGATATGGAATGGTGCTATTCTTAAGGTCCGACACCATACAGACCCCACGGACGCACTTAAACACACATATTATAACTTTGAAACATGTTAACACTTATGAAATATTTCTTACCGTTTTTTCAGCACACCTTTTATAGGATTCTTACGTTTATCAGGCGTAGGGTGTATGGACATGCGTTTAGGTGTATTTTGGCTCAACTCTAACGCCATGATCTCTTGTGTGAGACCACTATGGTTCTCTTTAGACTCTAGCAGGCTAGTCACACCTGTGGGTGTGTCTCCATCACAATCCAATATCCTTTTCCTTTTTTTGGCTCTGAAGCTGCAATGAATATTTGTTTTTAATAATTAATGGATTGAACTGTTGACTTAGCTTAACTTAAAACGTAAATACATACAACTTGGATCATAGGAAACTCAACTTAGTTGAGGATGGAGGCACATCAATATTTATCTAAATCCATTTTAAAAAGAGTTACAATTTATTTATTAGGGACAAAAAACAGTTTCATATTGGAGTATTCCAAATAAGAAATCCATAACTAAATTAACAAATGTTTAAAGCTTTTAAAGTTTAAATTTATGTTAGGAGAAAAGAGGTTATTCAGTAATTTAAAAAGCTATGATGTATTACCTTGGTATTCTCTTCAAGGAGTGTCCCCTGCACAGTGGAGAGGTGGACTGATCATGCTGTGAATCTGATAGTACAGTAGACTCCCCCACAGAACTGTTACTACTTGGATCTGTAGACTTGTTACTTCTGGAGTTGGAACTATTCTTTGAACTCTCACAGGTGTGGTATGAACCCGAGTCTTCAGACTACAAAATATAAACTTCCATAAAAATAACAAGTATGACATACTATAAGAAACAATTTTTTTCATCTTTTCATGATTTGATTAGATTAATTCTCTAAATCAACTGGTTATGTTGTGTTAGAGGAAATTCTGATAAATTCATAATATTCTACCTACAGAGTTCCACAACACATTTTCTCACATACATTGTTTACTTACATTTTCAAAATTAATACTATCAGCACTCATGAAAGGGTGTATCCCTGACATGTTAGACTGATTTAATAAAGGTGAACATTCAAAACCGCTGACTCCATCAAACAGATTTTTCAATTTACCTGGAAAAATATTAAATTAATACCATAGAAAGATACAAAAATAGATGTTTTTACTAAAGTAATAAAAGCGTACTAGTCTCTTTAAGCTCATCAAGAAGGTTCTCACAAGCATCTGTAGACATGACTGAAGTGTGTGTGCTGTCTCCTCCCCCTGAACCGAAGGACAAATGTGACGTGAGTGACAGCAGTTGTCCTGGTGTTCTCATGTTCAGGCTGGGTGTGCAATTGGCAAAATCGGATATCTCCAAATCTAAAAAAATAAATAATTAGAATAAGTTAGTCGAGAATATTGCTCTGTATGGTGTCGGACGTAAAGAATAGCACCATCCCATATTTTCCCGTGGGCGTCGTAAGAGGCGACTAAGGGACTTGCCAGAGAATGGGCAGCAGCGTTCTCTGTGCTTTTGTAACAACCGTACTGCGATCGCCAACCCGCCTGCCAAGCGTGGCGATTATGGCAAAACCCCCCAAAATGTCAATGTGACTTGGAGTAGGCCTATGTCTAGCAGTGGACGTCTTTTGGGCTGAAATGATGATGATGATGAGTCGAGAATAACACTTATGTGCAATAATAACAATCATCGTCACCGGCCTAGCCATTTCATATTATATTATGTTCGGCTTCCAGTCTAACAGGATGCAGCTGAAAATCGAGCAACAATTTAAAATGGAGCAACTGCCTATCTTATTTCCACAAACCAGTTACTGGGTTACAGCATACCCCTTGATAAGATTGGTAACACAATATGCTCTTATTAAACTGATCAATGAAAGTAGTACTCCTTGGTAACTTCTGGTGACACAGACATGGTGTTATCATGCTGATCAAAAATTATTAAAGATAAGTATATCAATAAAAACTACAAAAAACTACTTAAATAACTAGGTACTTAAAATAATTACTCAAATGAACTTTTATTTTTGGTGTTATTTCTGCAAACTAAAAGAGATTGAAGGTAAGAAATTATGACCAGATTACCTCTATTAACTTCAATTTGTGATAAACCGAAGTCTGTAAGCTTCACATGCCCAGATCTAGATATAAGCATGTTATCTGGTTTCAAGTCTCTATGTACAATGTTGTGCCTATGTAGGTAGTCCAGTGCAAGTGTAACTTCAGCTACATAAAATACAGCCATTGATTCTTCTAAAAATCCATAGACTCCAAGTAGTGATTTCAAATCACCCCCAACCATGTACTCCATGACCTAAAAGGATGCCAAATAAAATAATCAGTCAATCAATGCAGCAATATCAGAACTACACAGCTACCGAAGCTGGCTGCTAAATGACACAATTGAATTTGGTTATGGGAAAGCTTTTTCATTCCCTAAGGTAAATTATCCTCCCAGATGGAGAGTTGGAGATGGACAAAAGTCCATCTCCAACTTTCAAGTCTCATTTTAATGTTAAATTGTTCAATGAGTAGTAAAATTGTTTTCTTACCAAATAAATAGATGATGTTGATTGCAATGAGTAAAATAAATGAACACAAAAAGGACTTCTTGACAACGCCAGAGCATTTCTCTCAGTTACAACTTGTGTGACCATATTTTTGTTGATCATGTCAGACTTTTTCATAACTTTGATTGCATACAACTGATCCTGGTTACTTTTTTTGTGTGCGAGGAACACTTTCCCAAAAGCACCTCGGCTTATGGGTTTTATGATCGTGAAGTCATTGATATCTGGTGGCTAGAAAAAAAGTACACATCAATATAAATATTAAGAGTGTTTATACCCTATGGCATTTCAGACAAACTTTCAAGTCGTTTATTTCCGAAATGACTAAACAGATTTTAATGAAACTTCCTAAGCATAAGCAGTATACGTAGGTCTAAAAAGTTACTAAAAAACATTTTCGAAATGTCTTTTAAAAATGAAGATAATTGGAAATTTCTGTTTTTATAGATTATTAAAAATTGGTCTAATTTAGCTGTAACATTATTTTTCCAAAATGTTTTTTAGTAACTTTTTAGACCTATGTATACTGCTTATGCGTAGGAAGTTTCATGAAAATCTGTTCAGTCATTTCGGAAAATAACAACTTGTAAGTTTGTATGCGTAGGGTATAAACGCTCTTAATGTTAACAATGCGTTTGTATTGGGTTGACACCAAATTTTCTGCTGCATTGCCCGCTCCTTCTTATTCTCCATAAATAGGCGAATGTTTCTGCTGCCAGAAAGTTACGTGTTCAATATTCATTCATAGTACCTTGGTGACAACAGTGTCATTTATCGAGTTTATTTTGTCTAAAATAGTGTGGCATGATGCTGTGTCTTCTTCATTTGAATCATTTGTAGCCATTGTAGAAAATAGATAAGAATACACTGAATTAAATTTAATTATAATAGTAGGACATAATAATCTACTCAAACAAATTTGATTCGAATCCAACGAAAAATTCGCCACAAAAGTAGGTACTGCACTTCACTTCACAAAAGTCGCGTTCTGTCAAATTTGACAGTGACATTTGCAGTTAAAGCACGGACCATGGAATTAATAAGTACTGTAATGATGTTTATTAAAATAAATCTTCCTTTTGGTTTTGCTGTAGTTGGGTAAAAAAAAGCCAAGCTGGTAGTGTATCCTTCAGTATTGTTTACTAAGTAGACAAAGTCGAGGGCACTATTGGCCAATGGTAAACTTTTGATAATAATCTCCGGAACAATATTGAAAAAACAAGAATCCGGCAATAGTGTCGACTTTTGCCGCTTATAAATACCATGGGACATCTGTAGCTACAGTGAAAAAAAACAGTGTACAATTACTTTCAAGGCTTTCCATTTTTTAGTAGGGGAGCCCAAGCGGGGATTTCGGGATTTACTAAAGCGCGGCAGATTAATATACAAGGGGATATCTAGTAACCAGTTAAGTACCTCCACCCAATATGAGCCCCATATACAAGGCCGCCCGTGAACAATAAAGGATCAGATAAGTAAAAAAAAATATTATCAGAAATTCTCGAGCGCGTCAGATAGGTAGGATAAGGTAGGGTGAGTTAATTACATGCTAAAAAGTTTATATTTCACTAATCTGACAATTTGAAAGTGACGTAAAGAAAGGGGAGGGCAGCAAAGTTGTAAAAAAAAACCGGCCAAGTGCGAGTTGGACTCGCGCACAAACGGTTCCGTACCATTATTTATAAAAACGAAAAAAAAACTTTTTTGTATGGGAGCCCCCTTAAATATTTATTTTTTCTGTTTTTATTATTTGTTGTTATAGCGTCAACAGAAATACATAATCTGTAGAAATTTCAACTCGCTAACTATCACGGTTCATGAGTTACAGCCTGGTGACAGACGGATGGACGGACAGCAAAGTCTCAGTAATAGGGTCCCGTTTGACCCTTTGGGTACGGAACCCTAAAAAACGTCATCTAGACATTCTCGAGCGTAGCAAATTTTTTTTTTTTTGAAGGAATTAATTCAAGAATAGCGAAAAATATACAATCTGACGATTTCTGCAAGCCGAAATAACAAAAATTCGTCGATAAAGTTTAATGCGTGCAGCTGCGTGATGCCTATATTTCCCTCTCCGCGTTTCTATTCCTCTCTCACTCTTTCTCTATTACTCTCTCACTCTGTCCCCACTCTGGCTGTTGTCTGCTGCCATCACAGTCTCCCGTATTATTATTATACTCTTTGATCACAGTTGATCACAGAGACTCGTTCGTGGCATATTTACGGGGACAACGGGAATACAGGTTGTTTACAATTTGTTTCCAACGTTTTGGCTTATTTTGTTATTTTAATATTAGTTATGTGAATTAAAGTTAATAAATATTTATTATGAGTGATATTAATATAAAGTGTGTATTTTGTGGTAAAACTACTTTACAAAAAACAATTAAATTTACATCAGAAGTGTTTAAAAAAATGTGTAAATATTTTAGAATATCGTCGGAGCAAACCGGTTCTCCGAAAATCACGAACGACATACGATAATCTCGAACTTTCGATAGAATCTTCATTAAATAAAGTATATTACGCACAGTGCTATAAATTATTTACAGCAATAAAAATACCAGGAGACACTCGGTAATAAAAAAAAATTTTTTTTGGAGCATTTTTTATAAATACTAATATTCTACTTAAAAAAAACATACACTTTTTTATTTGCATGCTATTTCCTGAGCTTTTCAATTCATTAAGTTCAATGATTTAATTTTTTTTTTTTTCAGATTAGGCGATTCCCTCTAGATAATCGTCAGATTATGAGACAGCACGTCTAGGACATAAAGATGAACCATATATATCTTAATCTGACGCGCTTGAGTATTTCAAAATGGCGAATTTTTTTTGCACATTAAAATAATGGCCGCGAGTTTGGTTCACATCGAAATCGTCAGATTATTGAATAAGACCTTTTTTTTGGTTCACTTAACACCCCCTTAGAAAATCTGATGCGCCCGACAATTTTTTTTTTTAAATTTTCATTCCTTACGTACAATCACCCGCATCATGCAAACGATCAGATTTAACATACGTACATTATTAAAAATACGTAGGACCTTGATGCTATCAATATCTGACGCGCTCGAGTAATGTCCATGCAACAGATTTTTTTTACTATATTTTTTACTATATTTTATATTTAAAAATCTATAGCTGCTTCCCCCACCGATGAAAAGGTATAATTATATAACATTTTTTTCTTCTTATCATCTAAGCTTTGCAACCCAATAGGTCTCTATGACGCTCGAGTAAATCCCCATTTAGCATCATGGGCTCTCCTACTATTTCTTTAAGGTACAACAATATCCAGGTTTTAAGGATTTTTGATGCGGGCGCGTGTACACATATGCACATGTGTATTATAACACATATTTGGTATTTTTTTTTAGTTGTAAACTTTTTATCTTTATAGTTACAGTGTATTGGTCAGTGTTGGTACTGCAACCAAAGAATACCGTGCTCAAGGACTGTTTTCAACAGAAATTCAAAAAAAAGTATGTAAAATTATATGTTTCGTATTGAATAAAAACAATTTATTACAAAATATGAATAAATTAATCTTCCAATCTGCACTTTGTGACACACTTGGTAAAAGCTTGCACTAACTTTCCACACACCAATGGTTGATTAGTATTGTCTTCGTAACATTTCAAAATCTGTTAACATATAGTATAAATCAGAACGCGAAAATAATATGAGAATGACTTCTAAATGACCAGACAAATTAAGAAAAATCATGACACCAAGAGCGGCTTCAGACTAACGTATTTTTCTGCACGTTTATGCTCGTATCGGCTCACGCGCGTACACGCGCGCCACGTTTTGCGCGTCTAACAACGAACGCACGTACACGCACTTTCTCAAAAATCGCTAATCTGAAGCCGCCCTACAGGTTTGTCTTTTTGAAGTCGGTGAAAATTATATATGGTCAAATTAAACTACGTATTCAAACTCCTCAGACGTGTTGGGTATCGATATTGATATGTCATCATCATCATCTTTTCAGCCAAAAGACGTCCACTGCTGGACATAGGCCTCCCCAAGTGTCGCCACATTGACATTTGGGTTTTGCCATAATCGCCACGCTTGGCAGGCGGGTTGGCGATCGCAGTACGGTTGTTACAAAAGCACAGAGAACGCTGCTGCCCATTCTCTGGCATGTCCCTTAGTCGGCTCTTACGACACCCACGGGGAGATATGGGATGGTGTTATTCTATACGTCCGGCACCATACAGAACATGATATATATATTGATTTGTAATCATGATAAAAAGAATAAAGACTTTTATATAAATCGGTACCCACTCACGTCTATTCATTTGCTAATTAATTGCAAATAAACCCAGTATAAATATGGGAGTGCTTATTATGTGCATTAATACCTTTGTTCGCCAATCTATACAGGGTTTGATTTTTTGAATTCTTTCGTGCGTGATTTTAGTTGTTTCAAATGATTTATTTGTATTTTCAATGCTTTTATCATATTCGGCTTCAATAATTTTGTTGATAGCTTGATGTTCTTTCTTTAGGTAATCTATTCTGTGCGACCAGTAATCCATTTCACCATCTTCTTGGAAATCTGTACTCTTGTCCTTAAAGATTATTTCATCTGGTGTCTCCTAAAAATGACGATAATTAAAAACCGGCCAAGTGCGAGTAGGACTCGCGCACGAAGGGTTCCGTATCATTATTTATAAAAAACGAACAAAAAAGTCACTTTTTTGTATGGGAGCCCCCCTTAAATATTTATTTTATTCTGTTTTTAGTATTTGTTGTTATAGCATTAACAGAAATACATAATCTGTAGAAATTTCAACTGGCTAACTATCACGGCACGGTTCATGAGATACAGCCTGGTGACAGACGGACGGACGGACGGACAGCGAAGTCTCAGTAATAGGGTTCCGTTTGACCCTTACGGAACCCTAAAAACAATGATCTCTTGAGATCATTCTACGAAAATCTGAAACTATCATGGGGTAGTTTTAGTGAACACGTCGTCAATTTTAAAGTTAGGACATAGCATGTATATTCTTCAAGATTGTTGTGTGTTGATTTAGTGACCTTAAAAACAATCTCTAACGCGAACTCTCGCAGGAGATGATTGAACGAGCTGGACAGAACAGACGACCCATGGTTCACATTGGACCTGGATCGAAAAATTCGGAAGTCATAGGGAAAGGCTCTTGCCCGGCAGAGGGCCGAAGGCATAGGCTCAAAAGTTAGATGCGAACTGCTTCGAATTGGAAAGACAGAGGATTTAAATCTTTGATATAGTAAATCGCATCGCACAGTTCGGCGTTTTCAAACGCGCCGTGGACGCCCATTCCGTGAAATGCACGTCCACGGCGCGGTCTCTGCCTGCAAAATTTCAAAAACAATTCGGTGTACGCACGGCGACCAATGAAGCTATACAAAACTATGCATTGTGTTGGAAATATATACATAGCGAAGGCATCTTATACTGGAAATGTATAGCTTTAAATGTAAAATTAAGCCCAAAACTTACTGGTGGCAAATTTTCAAAAGCAATCACACTTTCTGCTTCTATAGATTTCTGTAGAGCTATAGGTGGGCATAATGCAAAATTGTTGTCAAAACTGATACGTCTCGTATCCCTGCTTATTAGAGTCCCCATATTAGAATTTAAGTTCACAACTTATAATACAGCTTGATTATAGAAAATAATTTTAATTTAATAACATGTTTTTGACAATTTCCTTTTGGTATAACTATTTTACTCTTTTGTGACAATATGTTTCGGTTTTTTATATCTAAAAGTACCCTGTGATTGTTTCCTCGTTACCTCAGCAGAAAAAAAAAACTTTTTGGCTGACATACATCTTTAGGCTATGGATACATTAAATACCGTTTAGTACATTCCATTCTTATACTTTGATCTATTGCGACAATAGAGGAATAAACACCAGATTTGGCTTAGCTAGACACCCCAATACCAAAGTACAGCTTGGCAAAAAAGAGTGTGGAATAAATGAGGTCACCAGTATCGCAAATTTGGCCACTCGTAATACTACAACTCAACAGATTTTGATACTTGTTATTTTTAGGGATATAATCCCAATTCCAAGTGGGTGGTTCAGTTCCTCGGACGCTACGCAAACACCATGGAAGGCTTCAATGTCCAGTACGTATTTTAGTTCCAACTGTCACCGCGTCAGACTCTTTTTTGCCAAGCTGTACAGTCGACAACTTTGAATCATGACCCACTTTGAGGATAAATCGTTTGAAACCGTCAAAACAACAAAGATTTCCCTCCTTTACAGTGTATTCCGCACTTAGGTCGTTTTAAAAATTAAGCAAGCTATGTCAATACGGGTCGGACATCTATGCAATTTTAACCTTTGTCACCACTGCAATAGATAATATTTTAGATAAAGCATTAATAATCATATTTAAATCCAAACTCTTTGAAATAAACTATAACTCAGATTTTTTTTTTAACCATTTTCTGAACTCTTTCGTTTATAAAATGACTAAGAGGCAAAAAGTCACTCAGAAATTGGTGTCAAATAATAATTTCTATGAGAATAAAATAATTCGTTTATATTTATATCGTATAATGGCAGAACAAAGAGCTCGGATTATAGTTCTCAGTGAGCAAGGCTACGGTATACGAGAAATATCTCGAGAGTTAAATATATCTCGAAACACAGTGAGGACCTGAATCAGGCAATATGAAGAAGAGCGTACCCTGGAAGATAGACGACGGTATAATTATGGCGGTCGTCAAATCACGAATCAACAGAAAACCGACATGCGTCATCATTTCGAAGAACATCCGTTTACTCCCACTCGGTATTTTGCGGCACGTTACGACGTTTGTCTACAAACGATAAGAAATCATTTGCACTCTACTGGACTGCATTATAGACATCACGTTAAGAAAGTTAAGACCTAGCACACACAAACTTGCAAGATTAAATTTTGCACGTGAATTTTTGCATTTAAACTTTGACTGGACTAACGTTATCTTTTCAGACGAAAAATCTTTTATATCTTCTCAGCACGGTAGCATAACTTTGTGGCGTTACAATAATACAAGATACGCCGAGGATCACGTAGTGCCGAATCAATTATCTGGCCGAATCTCAGCTAACATGTGGGGCTGGATGGGAACCGGAGGTGTAGGCGAGCTGGTTAAGATTTCTTCTCATGCGAATGCAATGGGTTATGTGGATTTATTAGAAGAATCTATGTTACCGACAGTGCGAACGGTTTACCCACGGGAAGAAGTTCGAAGCTTTTATTATGTTCACGATAACTGTAGAGTGCATACGGCCAGAGTTGTGTCTAACTGGTTTAGCCAGCATCCAGAAGTTACGCTAATTCCCTGGCCGTCTAAACCCCCGGACTTAAATCCAATTGAAAATTTATGGGGTCTGATGGTCCAGATGTGGGATAACAGAAACGAGAGGACAAAGCAAGCAATTGGGCAACATTGCAACGATATTTGGGATTATATGAGAGGTATTTGCAGTCGCCTTATTGGATCAATGCGTTCGAGACTATTAGCTGTTATTGCAAGCAATGGTGGTTACACTCGATAAATTGTTAAATAATAATGTGTTCAACAATATAATTTTTATATTTTTTAAGCGTTTTACTTCCCCATTTCTTATTGTTGTCTTAACGCACTTTGCAAACAAAATTCAGTGAAGATGTATGTGTTACCGGCCAAACCGGATTTCAGGCTAAACTAGTTTGTCCTAGGCCAAACTAGGTCTCGTAATAACAGTTACAGGATCATATAGTACACCCCATCTAAATGGGTTAGGTTTGAACTGTGACCATAAACGCGTGAGCCGAGCGAGCGTAGCGAGCGATGCCACATCCAAGTTAGGCGCATTGTAAATGTTTTGTTTGGGGCAGTGATAAACCAGTAAACTGGTTTGGCCTAGGACAAACTAGTTTGTCCCGAAATCGGGTTTGGCCGGTAACATATGCACAGATGGCGGAATCTTGTTTGAAGCACATTTAAGCTAAACGCATATTAAAATAAATAATAAATCAGGTATATTAGATTAAAAACACATTGATTTTAGTACGACAATGCGTACGCGTCGTATTTATGTTGGATTTGCATTCAGCTTTATACTGCACTCTTGTGTAAAACTCTTAACAAAGATGGAGATTGCAACATATGATTCTCTGTGTAATTTAATGGCAGATAATAAGGTCGTTACCATGGCAATGTATGTTTACGCGAATGTCGACCTAATTGTATTTGAATGTCTGTAAAACTAAGCTTATGGTGGGTCATAATTCAAATTTGTTGATTGTACATTGGCCATAAGCCCATAGACGTTTTATGAAACTGGTTCATTCGATGACAGCCAAAGAAGTACTTTTTAAAAATGGTCAATTGTGCAATTTCTTGTTGTAAAAACTATCTGCCACTTCAAATATGCAATGGATAGGATTCCATAAATTCGCAGACACATGTGGTTGCGGCAATATCCACTGGTTGTAGTGATTGTGATGATTTGACGAAGTGTGTCTATAGTGTGGAGCCAAGTTTATGAATGGTAATTGGCTAAGGAAGCGTCTCAAGTAGCGTTGCCGCCGACGAAGGGCCACGACACTGCACCGTTTCACGTTAAGGTGGAAGCGATAGGATAGCCCGCGAAATTCAATTAATTTTCTCTGGTTTTTTGCAATTTGCAGGACAATGTCAAGTTCTATATTAATTTAAATATGATTCGCGGACGTTACAAATATGTTTAATTCGAGTTAACATTATTAAAATCATCAATACAACCCTCTTAAGTTCATTTAATCCCATTGAAAGACTTTTTCATGAAATATTTATTTAATGGGATTAAATGAACTTAAAAAGGTTGTATTGATGATTTTAATTATTGTAATTCTGTTAAACCATATTTTTTACGGCCGCGGGATACGCTATTGCTTCCACCTTAACGACGTCGCGCGTCATTATGTGGTGAATGGTGATGTGGAAAAGCAACGGCAACGACAAAGGGTTAAGGTGTTTTAGGGCTAGATATAGCACTTTTTACAAAGGCTGAACTCGCTTTTCACTACTTAGGCCTGGAAAGGTTAACCTAGCCCTAATTGATAAATGAAAAAGAATGGTATACCTACAATAAAGACAAGTATAGTATACATATAAGTAGAATGATATACCTACAATTAAGAATAGAGTTGGTGGAACCTAGCCTTTTCCAAATATGTTGGGGTCGGCAGGAAGTCTAACCGGATGCAGTTGAAAACCAGTATTTTACATGGAACGACTGCCTTTAAATATAATATTGACCTCTACAACCCATTTATTACTGAGTATTAACATACCCCTTGGTAACATTTAAGCTGTCAGACTTTTGGGCCACAGACTACCTGTAACGACTGTCAAAGATCTACGAATGGCCGCCGGAACCAACGGCAACGATCCGAGTCACGGAGGCAAATCTGTGGATTACCCATTCACAGACTATCCTTGGCAAGAGCTGCTTAACTTTGAAGATCGACCAAGGTGAGGAGCTCGAGCTGTTCTTATTTGGCCACGAGGTCCTCACCCCGTTCGAATAGGAACAGAAAACAAAGTGATTGAACCATTCCTATTCCAGCTTGTTTCAGCTTCGTGAAGAGCCCTTCTTCAAAAAGTAAAGTTGCAACACTGGTCTCAACACTTCACTTGGTTGAGTTGCTTGTCAACTGTCAATGTCAATTGTCAAGTCAATTGTCATTTTATTGCAAAAATGAACACTTCTGTTTGCGTGTGTTGTTACTGGCTTTTAATAAATCTTGTGTGTAATTCGTAGGATTTAGGTATACACATTGTGACGTGATAGTAATTACTTTAAAGAATATAGATCAGTGGGCTGGGTAAAATAGATATTACGCGAGAAGTAATCTTGTGTTGGCCTAAACACAAACGAAGATGTCCCTTTACGACGATCTTGATACAATCAAAGCTCGCACCACCGAAAAAGTTGCGGGATGGTCTTCAGGTATTAAGTTATTGCAATCCCAGCTGCAATTAAAAAAAGCTGCAGTTACCCAGCCCAAACGTGAGGCGTTAAGACGATCTACTCAGGTAAAAGCAGTTGCATAAATAATGTTATTTTTTCTTTATGGATATTCATTATAGTATTACGAGTTACAGGTTCTTACTCCAGTGATAGACTTGAAGAGTAAAATAAAAGATGAAGACGAATCTAATTCAAACAGTCCGAAAAATCAAGGGAAACCACTGACAGCATCTTTGAATGTTCGTGATTTTGATTGGAATGTTGCTAATGAATATGACCCAATGTGGCCCAATGATTATGAAAAAGTTGCTAAAGGTAAGCCAAACCCAAAGCTTGGAATTATGTATAGAAAGTGCTTTTTCTTTGGGAGTGGTAAAAATAATACAATGGTATAAAATTATGAACATATTACATCAAATGGGATAAACTTTTATGCTTGTGCCAGGCATTATTTTGGTTATCCATAGAAAAGGTCGTCAACTGGTTTTTTTTCGATGGTTTTAAAGAAGGTAATCAGAAACCCATATAGTATGAGTATGACAGCTTAATTTAAGCCATTGCAAATGGATAACACTAACCCTCTTAAAAAGCATGTGTGGTGCCCTACCACCTACTCAGGTAGCACAAGTTCAAGGACTAATTAAAATATAACTTGAACAACACCCTTATTTTATATAGGTTATCATATTGAAGACATAACCCTTTCACTGGGTTTCAAGTACAGAACCCATTCAAGGGGTTTGCTTATGATAAAGGTAATCCCTTAAATAGCTTACCCCTCCAAAAGGCTTAAGTCTTAACCGGGGTTGCATGGTCCCTGATTTATTAATTGACAGCTTTGGGCCTTATAAAATGTCCTTAATTTAAATTCTGTTCTAAAATGTGGATTTACACTATCCAAGTCTTCCTAAATCACATTTTTGTCTTTACTGAGGATAAAATTATTGTTATATGCTGGATCTCCTAGATCAATTTTTCTCACTTTTGCTAAATATTTCTCCAATTTTATTATTTCAGAGATACAAGCAAAGAGATTGCAGCTTGATGGGGATAAAGGTGACAGATCAGAAAGAAAACGTAAAAGCAGGTTTGGGGATGATGAGGAAATAAAACCTGAAAAAACTCTTATGGCCATGGTAATTACATCAATGTTTTAGCCACAGTAAACAATAGAAAAAACCAAAAAATGTGATATTAATCTCCACTTCACCAAACTCATAAATATTTGTGAGAAAAATTAAAATCAGAAATAAGTATGAAAACTCAAAAACACAAACATCGAAAAAAAAATAGTTCACTCCTGCAGAAACAAGTAAACAACAAATCAAAAGAACCATGTAAAAATGTGTTTTTTAAATCATATTTTTCGTTTCATAATAAGCAACCAGAAGAAGAAGAGGCAGAGGAGATATCAAAGCGTTCAGCAGGTGCAGCCATAGCTCCGCCGCCTTCTCTAACAGCGGAGACGCCATCCCCTCCCCCTCGGCCCCCTTCCACACTAACCCCTCCCCCATCATCTGGAGGATTCTCCATTGGCGGATATGGCGCAAGCTCTGTAGCTGCTAAAATTATGGCCAAATATGGATTCAAGGTAGTAACCTTTTTAAAAGCAACTAAATTAATAAATATTTTGTATAATAGACTAACATCCAAAAGACCACATGACAATTTTTGGAGCCTTCCCTTGTATTGTATTGTATAACGGGCTCGCGTCCACAACTCCACATCCAAAGCGCGTATTTTGCGTATGGATGGGAAAATCGATCATTCGATTCACCCCAGGTCCTCTAGAAAGCCCGCAACGTCTTTGTGCTACTGACAATCTTGTGGAGAGAGCCTTTGTTGCTGAAATACTTTGCCCTGTAAGAGGCAACCTCTGCTCAACCTCAGTTTAGAAGCCGTAACTTCAAAGGTATCATATGAACTGTAATAAGTTTTGTATGGAAGATATAAGACTCAACTGGACCACACTCAGAAAGTTTTGCGAAAAAATGTTTTTGTGTACTTACTAAATACTTCCCAGGCATAATTTATTTTGAAAATATTATTAGGTTACAAATGCCAGCTGAACAGGGCTAAACAGGGCTAGGACTAAATACTTTTTCGCGTAATAATATTGTTTATTTATGAAATACAAATACTTGAACATATTTTGTTTTTCGTGTTTAAAATATAAAATACAAGATATTGTTTTTAAGTTTTTTTTTAAATATAAAATACAAACTTAAAAAAAATAACTATCTTTTTATTCCCATCAATAATAATCAACTAAAAGGTATACAGTATTCATCGACAGTTAGTAGTAGCGTACGAACAGATTGAACAAGGTGGACTGACAAAACAGTTTTTTCCAAACTTAAAAGCATAGATTCAGGTCGAGAGTTCTTTAAAAATGTTAAGAAAAAATAACATCAACATTATTTTTTATTTCGCAAAACTTTCTGGGTACCCCACATATAATTTTTTTTTTTTTTAATGTTGTATATGTGCTTTATATATTTGTAGTTTAAGGAATCATACTAATTTTATTCTTTTAGTACCAACCTAATTCATTTTTTATGCATGACATTCGAAAAAGCGATAAGTTTTCTTTTGTTATTATTATTTCTGTAGGAAGGTCAAGGTTTGGGTAAAAAAGAACAAGGGATGTCAGTGGCTCTGCAAGTGGAAAAGACTTCCAAACGTTGTGGTCGCATTATTCACGAGAAAGAAGCTCCCACTGTAATGCCTCCTCCAGGATTTGCTATGCCTTCCCTGCCAGGACCAGGTACTTGAGTTGGAAATTAAAATAATTGCACAAATTATGGAAATCATCACTTTTAGCATAGAATTCTAGATGGGATAATTATTCTCAATTTAATGTTGTATAACATCTAGTAGTTGTAACTGCTGACTGTGTGCTTCCACAGTAATAAATTTATGAATATGCAACATTGCAACAACTCACAGTATTCAATATCTTTAATTTTTATTTGATATGCAGATCAGCTGATGTGCTTTTTATGAAAACTAACAGCAATCATTTCAAAATTATCATGGCTATAGCAAATTAAATCATGATTATAAAATTATCGATTATTTGAACTAAGACATTAGTACAGCTGGTATTGCATAGTAATTCTAGTAGCAGTAAGGACCTAAAGCGATATAATATATTTATTGTTGTAACCTCAATGTCTCCCAATTTCCAGATTCGCCACAGGCATCTAATTCCCCACATTCGTTCAATCGAGAACCATCTATTACAGAGATAATGAAGTCACCCAGCAAAGTCGTGTTATTAAGAGTAAGTTAGGCAACAATAATAGATAAATCTAATTTGTTATAATATATCATTTTTTATATCCTATCTAACACGACCCGCCGACCGGAAACTTACAAACGGGATAAAATTTTGTGTTCTAAACCAGTTCAAATTGAATCGTATTTCGATTCAATTTGCACTGGTTCAGCCGTTAAAGGCGTAACAAAAAAATAAACCAAAGAACTCACTTCTATTTTGGTAATTGTAAAATATTATTTAATTACTCAGTTCAGTTATTCCTATTATTTTTTCCAGAATATGGTTGGACCAGGGGATGTAGACGAGGAATTAGAACCTGAAGTGAAAGACGAATGTAATACCAAATACGGAGATGTTATAAAAGTATTAATCTTTGAATTGCCGAATGCAGCATCAGATGAAGCAGTCAGAATTTTTGTTGAATTCAAACGTATCGAAAGTGCTATTAAAGCCGTTGTCGATTTAAATGGACGTTTTTTTGGAGGCCGACAAGTTAAAGCAGGATTCTACGATGTAGAAAAATTTGCATCGTTACAGTTGACTGAATAGAGATTTAAAAAACATACTACTGTTTTATTAATTTTACATTTCTCCATTGTTCTGTTTAGTAGTATAGTATGTAGTTAAGCAGTATTATTACTTGGTCAGACGCAGGTGGGGTAATAATATAGCTATGTTTTTATTCATCACGTCCCAATACGTCTTCCTCTTTGAAGGAGGACTTGCAGATGTTCAAGACGCTGAGCTCGTCTATGTTATCGATGGCATGCTTGATGAATGCCAAAAGTTCGTTCGCAATGAGCTGCTTCTTAGTCATCATCATCATTCTCTTGCCCTTATCCAAATTTATTTGGGGTCGGCGCAGTATATCTTCTTCTTCCATACTTCTCTATTACTTGTCATCTCATGAGATACCACCTTTCTTGCCATATCATCCTTCACACAGTCCATCCATCGTTTCTTTGGTCTTCCTCTACCTTTATATCCATCCACATTCATACTCAAAACTTTCGTCACGAAATTTTCGTCATTCCTCCGCATCACATGCCCATACTACGACAACCGATTACCACGTATCTTTTCAGTCACCGGCGCCACTTTCGGACTTCCTCTAATGTACTCATTCCTTATTCTATCCATTCGCGTAACACCACATCCCCCTTAGCATTCTCATCTCAGCCACATGCAAATGCCTTTCATTCATCCCTTTTGTGGCCTAACATTCGGATGCATATAAGACAGCAAGTCTAACCATTGTTTTATAAATCTTCCCCTTAAGTTTAAGGGGAATGCGGGAGTCGCAGATAGTTCCCGTGCCCTGCCGCCATTTTATGTATCCAATGTTTATTCTGTGCTTTACACTACGATCTATTTCGCCATCGCATTGCACGAGTGAACCGAGATACCGAAAGTCGGAG
The DNA here is from genome assembly GCA_949152445.1 of Cerastis rubricosa. NCBI lineage: Eukaryota > Metazoa > Arthropoda > Insecta > Lepidoptera > Noctuidae > Cerastis > Cerastis rubricosa. The sequence goes on along the minus strand of OX424525.1, from coordinate 13,424,365 downwards.
CAGACAGGAAGAAACGCGCCATCCAGCGCTATGACACCAGGACTGGAGAGACCGCCGAAATCGCAGACCATGTATTCGTTTTAGTTCTGCTGATTTTCAAGCCAACATTCTCCAGCTTCTGTTGCCATTTCTCCAAGTTGTTCTGGATCTCTGGTCCATCTTCACTAACAAGAACAATGTCGTCGGCGAACAGCTGCATGTACCAGGGTGCCTCTTCCTGGATGTCCGACGTCAAAGCGTCCATAATCAACAGGAAGAGGTAAGGACTAGGACTTTCAATACCGGTATTGCGACATCCCGTAATACCGTGATCACGGATTTAAATGAGCCTTCTTCAATACCGGTATTGACGCTGCAATACCGTGATTACGGGAGACTCCAAGTGTAAACTTCTGACGTTTTGTAAGCGACCATGTTTGCGCTCCATATGTGAGGGTGGGGAGAATGCACATGTCCATGAGCATTTGTTTCAGTGAAAGAGGCAGAGATCCCTTCATTAAATGTTTCATTGACCAGTAGCTCTTCTTCAGGCATTTTCGGTGTGTCGAGCAACTTCTTTATCTTGTCTTGCGTGGAAAAAGACTATCTGGCCGAGGTAAATGTATTCATGGACATATTCCATCACCATACCGCCCAATTTCTATGTTACGCTCGGAGCTGTTCGTCATCAGTTTTGTCTTGGTCATGTTCATTGAAAGCCCGACTTGGAGACTGGCGTCGCTCAGTTGGTCGAGCATAAGGCTAAGCTCAGCTGCTGAGGAAGAAAAAAGGACAATGTCGTCGGCGAAACGAAGATTAGTTAACCTTTTTCCGCCGACGACAATACTGTATCTTCTTGCTTCTCACTTCTTGCCAATGTTGGTTTACTTTTTGGAAAACCTCTTCTAACGTAGCTGTCAAGAGTTTGGTAGATAGCGGGTCGCCTTGATTAACTCCTCTCTTAATGGAAAAAGCTGGCCCGGTGGTAGTTAGGCGTATGGCTGCTGTGCTATTGTGGTATATTTTTTGCAACAGATGATGGATTCTATATTGTGTTTGACGAGTGCAGAAAATATTGCGCTATGTGATAAGCTGTCAAAAGCTTTTGAGTAATCCACGAAGGCGAGGTATAATGGCAGATTGGATTCCTGGTGTTTCTCGATGATCTGGTTTAGAGACTGTAGAATTGTAGATGGTCAGCAGTCGAGAGGCCACGGCGGAATCCAGCCTGTTCTGGAGGTTGGTGGAGGTCTGATGTTTCTGATATGCGGTTTTCTACGGATTTAATGAAAAGTTTATACAGATTCGAGACTACTAAGCTAATAGCTCCCCTTCGCGGGCCTGTGGATGGTCACGGGCCTGTGGACGGTGAGTAATGGGCTAGCTCACCGTCCGTCCGTCTAATGACGACAGGCCGTGCCGACGGCGCGTTTGTGTTCCACGCGCGCCTCAAGGAGATGTCAGCAAATCAGAAGGGGTCCCAGAGGGCCGATGCCTGCCAGGGCTGCGGGTTGTTCGAAAGAGATACCGTGGCCCTGGAACACAAAGGGCTAAGAAGGAACATGGATGGGTTTTAGTCAGTCAAGTCTGACACTCCCTTCCGCTCCGCCCAGAGCGGGAGAAGACATTTGATAATTTCCCAACCTAAAATAACAATAAAGATTGATTTGAAAATAAAAAACGTATTTTAATGGTTTTATTAATTTCCTGTGTACTTTTCAATACCGGTATTAATACCGTGATCACGGTATTGACTTCTAATACCGGTATTGAAATAATCCGGTATTTGAAACCCCTAGTCCTTAGTAAGGTCTCAAAGCCGACACTTGGTGTCCGTTTCAACCACGCGGCCACCTCATAAAACTTGATGAAACTTTGCCAGGAATTAGTCCTAATTTGTTCCTATACACACCTCTTTTCGTGAATTTGTTCCAAAAAAAACCAAGGCGCTATGACCAAGAATAGTTGGCCGCTAGAACCGCCACTTGCCGTAGTCATCGCCCGTGATTACACAGAAACTATATGATGGATATAGACGAATTATGCATCAAAAGAAAGGTATAACGGCGGTAGTTTTGGCGGGCAGAGAAATGAAGCGACGGGATGGTAATAATGTATATAATCGGCACACAACGTATAAACTTAACAGGCTAGCTTTTACTACTCCTCGACAACGCGGTATAGGGCTCACGTTCGATGGTTTAGGTATCGGCGCCACACAGTTGAGCATGCGCACTCTCTAGCGAGGTGGTAGGCCGACTGTCGACGCGGGCGGCGCGCGGCAGCGGGGTGCGGGACGCTTAACCTTGTACGAGCGGGCGAGGCGGCGCCGAACGAAGTAAGCTTGGAGCGGCGGCAATCGCGTACGCGATTTTACGTTGTTACACACTCCCCCTCTAGTTCGAACATAGCGCCCTCGCGTTCGGGCTAGCAATCGTATCTACGGGGTCGACCACGTCTGCGCTTTTCCCTAATCGGAACCTCAACCTCACCGATGAACGGTGTCTGATGAGAGACATGGTAACATCCAATGTGCTCACCTTTGACGGTTCCCTCTACTAGGTAAGTAGTGGGACTTATGACTTCTCGTATACGGTACGGGCCATCTCTACGAGGTATAAATTTCGCAGACTGTCCGGGGCTAACATCGTTCAACCCTGGCGTCCTGCACAAAACAAGATCACCTACCTTATAATCGGGAGGCCGCCCTCCCTTGAGTTGTTCTTCGGTCATGGATATCATATTTCCATCTGTTGGTGTCACTGTACTGCTCGTACTCGCGGGGTTAGCAACCGCGTGGCTTTCTTCGTCACTACTGGAAACATCGTGGTTATCCTTAGATGCGTGTCGGCGTGTCTTCGGCGGCATCTTCTCGTCGATGACGCTCGGCAGCGAACCAAGATGATAATAACGGCAGCACGGTCCAGTAGGTATAACTCAGTAGCGTGGTTTCTTTCGCGCTCGCGTCGGAGCACGTGCCACTAGTTGGGCGCAATTTATAACGGCGGTAGTTTTGGCGGGCAGAGAAATGAAGCGACGGGATGGTAATAATGTATATAATCGGCACACAACGTATAAACTTAACAGGCTAGCTTTTACTACTCCTCGACAACGCGGTATAGGGCTCACGTTCGATGGTTTAGGTATCGGCGCCACACAGTTGAGCATGCGCACTCTCTAGCGAGGTGGTAGGCCGACTGTCGACGCGGGCGGCGCGCGGCAGCGGGGTGCGGGACGCTTAACCTTGTACGAGCGGGCGAGGCGGCGCCGAACGAAGTAAGCTTGGAGCGGCGGCAATCGCGTACGCGATTTTACGTTGTTACAAAGGTCTTAATTTGTTCCATTTGTTTCAAAAATAAAAAACATCAAAAAGTAAATAAATGAAAAGTTATGCAATATTTAGTTTTCAGGTTATGAGTAGGTAGGTATCTCACCTTATATATCAAATTATTAGAAGCTAATGTGTATGGACAATTAGTCCCTAATTTGTTACAGCGAATAAACAGAAAAAAATACTAGAAAGTAGGTTCAATGATTTGTTAGAGTCGATTTTAGTTGGCCGCTCGGACGGCAATATGCCTAAAATACAATAGCGTTTATCTCGTTATTAAAAGCAGGTTTGCTTAGTTATAGTACTAATTGACGGGTAACGTAACCTAGTTTGGATAAACATGGAGAATATAACTGCAGCATTCATATTTTAGAAGAAATTTACAAAAAATCTGTAGTATGAAACCGTATGAGAGTAGGGTGACCATGATTACATTGGTACGAAGGCATGTTTTTAATGTTGGACTCTGAACGAATATGCGGTTCGTTTTGCGGCCATTGTCTATTGTTCTTAATTCTTTAAAGTATTTACTGATTAAATTTTCGTTTCATTGACTTTCCACAGGTGTTTTATGATGGGAACGATTCCAGAAAAAGGATCTCTATTGTTTCCAAACTATTGTTAAAAATATTTGTCACCAGGGGTTTGAACGATTATTTTTTGTTGTGAATATAGTCATTACTGTGCTGAATTTTTAACTGTGTGCTCGTACCTCGTACGTATTTAATTCCCGAGATTTACAAACTACTAAGTTACTGAGACAACTATCACTAAATCCAGAAGTGTCTAAGAGTGCTTAGCTATGAGTTGTGTCACTTATATGTTGGATTTGTTAATGTGGAACTCACCACCAAAAAGTATTGCAGAGGGATCCAAATGAACTGCGGTAAGTTAAAGTTTTACTTTTTCATGATGACTTGAAGCAAGCCTGCTTTTGGCTGCTCCCAAACGAAAAAATCTCCTTTTGAAAATCTTATTATTTCTTTATTATTTTTTTTGGATTAAGAACAATAGACAATGGCCGCAAAACGAACCGCATATTCGTTCAGAGTCCAACATTAAAAACATGCCTTCGTACCAATGTAATCATGGTCACCCTACTCTCATACGGTTTCATACTACAGATTTTTTGTAAATTTCTTCTAAAATATGAATGCTGCAGTTATATTCTTCATGTTTATCCAAACTAGGTTACGTTACCCGTCAATTAGTACTATAACTAAGCTTAAACCTGCTTTTAATAACGAGATAAACGCCATTGTATTTTAGGCATATTGCCGTCCGAGCGGCCAACTAAAATCGACTCTAACAAATCATTGAACCTACTTTCTAGTATTTTTTTCTGTTTATTCGCTGTAACAAATTAGGGACTAATTGTCCATACACATTAGCTTCTAATAATTTGATATATAAGGTGAGATACCTACCTACTCATAACCTGAAAACTAAATATTGCATAACTTTTCATTTATTTACTTTTTGATGTTTTTTATTTTTGAAACAAATGCAACAAATTAAGACCTTTCTTTTGATGCATAATTCGTCTATATCCATCATATAGTTTCTGTGTAATCACGGGCGATGACTACGGCAAGTGGCGGTTCTAGCGGCCAACTATTCTTGGTCATAGCGCCTTGGTTTTTTTTGGAACAAATTCACGAAAAGAGGTGTGTATAGGAACAAATTAGGACTAATTCCTGGCAAAGTTTCATCAAGTATTATGAGGTGGCCGCGTGGTTGAAACGGACACGACACTTGATGCAAGCCTACAGCCACACTGAACTCGTCGGTGTTGCCAGCAGCTGACCGGACGTAGGTACAAGATTGGCTGTACATAGTACATAGCACGAATTAACTCTACATTCTTCTCAGGTATACCTTTCTCTTTCAAGGCCCACCACAACACTTCCCGAGGTAGGTACCCTATCATACGCTTTCTCTAGATCAATGAACACCATGTGCAAACTGCTTCGTATTCATTGCGTACAAAATCGGGCAGCGGTTACTGCTGCGCAAATCGTGAATAAAATATTCGTACTGTGTAACGCAAACGCTTAAATTTCCGAGCGCGCATCCCTCACTACTGACCGACAGGGTAGCCCGCAAAATTCAAATTTCCTTACTTTTTTTGCAATTTCCACGGCAGTGTCAGGCTGTATGTTGATTAAAATTTGATTTGCGACCGTAATACGTACGTATTTACAGAATTATAATAATTCAAATCATCAATACAATCCTCTGAGTTCATTTATAGGGATTAAAATAACTTAGAGGGTTGTATTGGTGATTTTAATGATAATAATCTTATGCATACATACAAATTAGGGCCGCGACCTGCCAATTGCACTAAAAACAAAGCAAATTTGAATTTCGCGGGCTACACTTTCGCTCTCACCTTAAGGATTACATTGTATAAAGGGCCGAAGGCACTTTTGGTAAACTGTCAGTTCATCTGTCTGTGGCTAAATATTTATTTTATTCTGTATTTAGTATTTGTTGTTACAGCATCAACAGAAATACATAATCTGTGAAAATTTAAACTGGCTAACTATCACGGTTCATGAGATACAGCCTGGTGACAGACGGACGGACAGCGAAGTCTCAGTAATAGGGTCCCGTTTGACCCTTTGGGTACGGAACCCTAAAAACAAGAAGACGGTGGCAGCGTTACTTTCGATGATATTGATCTATCTGATGCCACGCGCCAAAAAAACAGGCAGCACTAAAAGATGAAAGAACTGTAGGTTAATCATTTTCAAGGCACTGAAATATGATGTACTATCAGGCTCAGCGCACTCTCACTTTAAGGTAGGGTGGCCCGAGAAATTCAAATTTTCTAACATATTTTGCAATTTGCCGGTCGGTGTTGGGTTTTATGTTGAATAAACTATGATACATACGGCAAATTGCAAAAAAACGTAAGAAAAATTGAATTTCGCGGGTCACCCTGTCGATTCCACCTTAAACCATAGACTTTTGTATGCCTCTGGCTACTAACTAATGAAAGATAAGGTCATGACAGGCACTTTGTCTGATAGGGATGTCTGAGGTGGAAAAGAAGTATCGAAATTTTTTTTTTGATAGTATGCTTTTATGTTTTATAATGGATAATTATAGGAAGAGGAAGAGCTCGTGTGTTTTTAGGATAAAAAGCCCTTGCCTAGGTTAGTCAGTTTGGTCCCCAGATGTCATTTGTAGATTTTTGGCGGTCGTTACAGGTTTTAAGGGATTTCACTTAACCCAGTACTAACTGGGTTGTAAAGGTCAGAAACGCAGTCGGTCCAAGAATACTGGTATTGAGCAGCATCCGGTTACACTGGAAGCCGACCCCAGCAAAATTGGGACCAAGGCTAGGCAGATGTTTAAAATTCGTGGATAAAGCATGGAATGAGTATCTTTATTAGATAAAGTTTGAAAATGGCATCTCTGAAAGAAAAAAAATTAAAGGGAATACTAGTCATTATTCTGAGTTGGTATGGACATGTGATGAGAAGGGATGGAACTTCAGAACATTATTTTTGTACTCAAAGGAGGATGGAACACGTGAATATGTTGATGGATGAAGAGAGAAGAATCACTATTCTCACATAATTCCTCACAGAATCCATTGATTGTGTGAGGAATTATGTAGATTAAAATACACGAACGACTAGAAAATCATAAAAGACAAGTTGGAGGTACAAAAGAAGTCCAACCATATATTTTTTACCCGTTTTCAAAACTTATTATGATAAGGATTTATACTTTATTTAATTAAATATCAATGAATAATTAAAACTTTTTCTTAATTTAAAAAACAGGACTACATTACATTAATTAAACTAACTAAATAAAGAAATGTGGGTCATCGCTTACATAGTTAGGGGTCATCCATAAATTACGTCACACGAATTTCATGATTGATTTACCCCTCCCCCCGTCCTTGCCACAGCTGGTCACATTTGTGAGACTGGGGGGAGTCTCTCAAGTGTGGCGTCACATATTTTGCAAATTTACATTTAGAAATTATTGAATGAAAATAGCGGTTCCGAAATGATTTTTTAATAACATTAACATCAAATCGAACAATTAACAAAACAAAAAAATGATGAATTATATTAATTAACAAAACAAAAAATGATGGACTATGTTAAAGAACCTAACAAAACAAAAAATGATTGACTATATGAATTAAAGAAATTAACAAAACAAAAAATATAAACAGAATTTTATTAATTAGCGATACAAACTTAATAATCTTGAGTTCATGGACTTTTAACCCACTCCTTTAAATTATTAATAACTGGAATAGCAGCTACTTCGTTCTCGTTTGGGTTGTTAATGTCAGGAACATTAGTTGTGTCAACATCTTTTTCATCCAACCACACAGCATCATCGTCATCATCCTCACAAAGAAGTTTTCTGGCACGTCTAGCAGCAATTCTTTAATTTTTGATTCCACTTTTTCCTTCAACATCGTCACTACTTTTTAAACTAGTTCCATAAGTTGAAGTTTATTTATTATTTATTTATTTATTTATTTATTTAAACTTCATGTACAATAGTGGTACATAGGCGGACTTAATGCCACAAGGCATTCTCTACCAGTCAACCATTGGGTTAAAAAGGACAACATGTGGTAAGGTACAAAAACAATATTCGAAATTGTCTGTTACATAGATACTAATACACAAATACAAATAAAATAGACTAATACATATGTCGGGTTTGGCCCAGGCATCAGAAGTAAAAGTCAGATGTGGCAATACACAAATTTATTTCAATTAAGCAATAAAATAATCAGTCAAATAATATAGCAATCAAATAATATAAATGAATAAATGATAAATGGCAGTGAAGGCGGTCACATAGGGCAGTACTGACTGTCAGGGACAGTGGTCCGTGCACCCACCGCAATAAGGATAGTACAGATTGTCAGAGACAATGTTCCACATCCACTAATCGGGCAGTACTGACTGTCGAGAGACAGTGGTCCGTGCACCAGGACGCATCCGTTGGAAATGCGTGCCGACTCAACCAGGGGGGGGACACTGCCATACTTGACATAGGCGTCCAATTTTTCACAAAGAAACTAGCACCATCTCTAGAAAATTCCGCATAAACTTGAGATTTAGATTTAGAACGATATAATGACATAGATGGTGCTTACGCCAATTATTGCCAGTGTACCATACCTTTTCTATTTGAATGAAAATTGAGTAAAAAATAATAAATTCTAATTTTAAACAAGATAAAACCATTTTTTAATTTTCATTTCGAAATTGAAAATATTTCTTTTTAGGTTTGGCAACATTATCACGCAAATTGTTTTTACAAAATGGCCACTGCTTTCGGTGTGTGCGCATGTTTGGAAATCTCTCCCATTTTGTGTAATTTATGTGGTTTTTCGATACTGTTAACATTCAGTTTTGTAAACATTCATTTTGTTTTCAAAACTGTTTTTTTATATGGCCTACATTTCAAATTACTTGCCTACCCATAGAAAACCTATTCAATAACAAAGATATAGATATAAATATAGGTACGCACAGCAGCTATAGGTGCGTACCTATAGCTATAGCTATAGGGATTAGTTCAACGGATATAGCACCAGACGGCGACACCGTTCAATATGGGTGTCAAAAATTCACGTCAGAGGGCTCTCTATTCCATCTATATTACTATACTCTTTGGACTCAACAGTGCGGCTCGTTTTATAGGCGTTTGCTAGTGGGTGGGAGAACGTCACAATATTTGACAGGATTGGATATCAGTCTTTTAAGCCAAATGACAGATAGAGTGAATGATGCGTCCGGTGCACGTTCCACTAGCGCCATCTAGTCGCTGTCTCTCGCAGCTGCTTCACAGTGTGGCTGCCGTCACGGCCATTCTGACAAATCACTCGTCCTCGAGTGTATTGAATCATCTATAACAAAAAAAGGAAACTTTCCTTAATCCACATCATCGTTACATATCATAATTGCACTGGTCTAGGTATTTCTTTACAATAGAAAACCCCTACAGTTCAAACATGCTGGTCTGAATCGTCACCCACTAAAGCAGGTGAGACTCCTGCAGCGCATCTCAAATCATTTCGCACTGGTCTAGGTATTTCTTTACAATAGAAAACCCCTACAGTTCAAACATGCTGGTCTGAATCGTCACCCACTAAAGCAGGTGAGACTCCTACAGCGCATCTCAAATCATTACCTACAACAGCAGGAGAGATCTTATCAGAAAATCGCCACAATGTGAACATGCTGGTCTAAATCGTCACCCACTAAAGCAGGTGAGATTTCTACAGCGTATCACAGATCATCACCCATACCAGCAGGAGTGATCTTAATATTTTATTTAAGCAGAAGTGATCATCTCCCACAGAAGTAGAAGAGACCATACCAATTGATCAATCCAAAGATTCTATTACAGCTTCGGAATTATCTACACTTATTGTTCGAGAGCCAATGGATAAAGTTTCTTCAGAGTCATTTATATTATCTGCACTTAAGGTGCGAGAGCTTACAGAAAGTGTTTCCTCTGAATCATCTGCAGTCAATGTACGAGAGCTTACAGTAAGAGTTTCCTCTGTATCTGAGTTCATATTATTATTTACAGGCGCAACAGACATACTGAACTCATCATCTGCCGTCACGGTCCGTTCATTATCATCATTTTCATCATTATAGTTTTCGGAAATTTCTAAATAACCTTCTTGCCCTTTAGGTACTTCCCTCAAATTTTCATGAGCAAATTTATAAATTCTGTTAGAACCGTTAATATGTTTAAGTTCATAACGGTCGTTATCTAATACAGTGACTATTTTATAAGGTCCCTTAAATTTATTATCTAACTTAGTTTGATGTCTTTCTTCGCATTTTACGAAAACATATTCACCTACTGTAAAGGGTTTAATCCGGGCTTTTCCCTTATTAACCTTTCCGTCCCGCGCGTACCGAATTCGGTACGCGCGGGCGTTACCGCTGATCCTCGCCGTACCGAATTCGGTACGCCGACGCTAATATTAAAAAAAGTAAATTTCTAAATCGTTCTGTCAAAATTTACCTCTATGGTCAACTAGTAGTCGATTCAAACAAAACCAATCGTTAGTAATACTAAACGGCACAACATTATTAAATTTAAAAAAAAAACTCGTCTATGTCGAATGTCAAACGTCAATGGCAACCCGTGTTATTATGTTCGGAAAAGTGTTGTTTTTGTGAGATATACGTTGTAAAACTTTGGTAAGTAAATGTATAGTATGTTATAAGTGTATAATGCAACTTTTTAGATAGTCATTTGCTTGAAAAAATAACAACAAAATTATGATTTGAGCCAACAAAAAATCCTTTGTTGTGAAGTTTGTTATTCGAAATTAAAAAATATAATTTGACTCTTTAACCATGTAAAATGGTCTTGGAAACAATAGTAGCAAAGAAAAAATAGTGATAATTCATTATTTCATGTATTCGAGGCATATCTATTCATATTTATTGATATTTCAAGTATTTTCATGCTTTGAACAGCGGAATTCTAAAATGGCCGATTCTAACAAGAAGTTTGAGTTAGGATCTTATAAGAATAATATATGTAGGACTCCTAAAAAACACTGTCATTAGATTACTTGTATATTTGTGTTGTTAGATATAAATTTTCGTGTAAATTGAATGAGTAGTTTTACCAAACAAAAATAAGCAACGAAAACAGACGTATTTGCTGCGATCTCTCTCATATCTATGGGATATGTATAATTCTCAAGTAGTTCTAAAAGAGTTGTTTATTATTAATAAATGGCCCCGTTCATCACGAACCCGACACTGTTTACCGTTTAAGATTAGAGCTAATATAACTCGAGTTATAAGTGTTTATCTTTACGATATCGGATGACTCACGCGATGGCGTAATCAGGTGGCCCCCGAAGGGCTACACGCGGGGTTTTACTGTTCGCGCGAAAGGATAGAGAGGTTAAACCGTATAGTGTCAGCGTTAGCTACTCGCTGAATATTTTCTGATGCTGATGAACGAGCCGTTTCAACATTAATTACACTTGGTTCAGAAGAACTAGGAGTTATTCTAGCCAGATTAAGTGAGGAACCTTTAATGCCGAACATCAATTCCATAGGCGTAAAACCTGTGGTTCTGGAACGTGTACTATTAAGAGCAAGTTGAATTTCTCCTAGTTCATCCTTCCAGGCACTATTAGAATTACATTCTATAACAGTAAGAATATTCTTTAAAGTTCGCATGACCCTCTCAACCTGCCCGTTAGCTCTACTAGAACCGGTTGCTATTAAATGGAGCTCTATTTTATTATCATTACAAAAGTTTTTGAACTCACTGCAATCATAACAACGTCCTCTATCTGCGATAATGCGCTTCGGAGCACCAAATAAGTTTACAGCATTTTTAATTGCTCTTACAGCGTATGAAGAACTTAAGGCCGGAGTATACTCAAGCAGCACAAACTTTGTAAAGGCGTCTATTAAAACTGAGCAATATTCTTTTCTATCACTTTTTCCCGAAAGTTTTCCAGTTAGATCCAAATGAATTGTGTGCCAAGGGATTGGGTGCTTTGGAATTGAATGCAACTGCATTTGTTGTGCGCCTGAAGGGCCTTTAGAAGTTTTACATACTACACAGCAATTAATAAACTTTTTGACAAATTTAGCCATATCGGGAAACCAATAAAATTCGTAAAGCTTGTCTAAAGTCTTGTCAAAACCTAAATGCTTTATCTCATTATGAACATGATTAATTAGTGACCAAACCAAAGAACGGGGTATAATAGGTAGCCAACTAGAAACTCCTCTACGTTCTATCTTCCTATATAATATTCCTTGTCTTAAATCGTACGTATGTGATATATCTTCAGGTAACTGGTTATTACGCAATTTTGATATAATTTCAGAAAGTTCCGAATCGCGTTCTTGTTCTACAACCAACCAACCTTTATCAAATTCAAGAAAATTTACTTTACGGGGTTCAGAATAATTTGTGTTTGACAAATTGCGAGACAAGAAATCTGCATGAGCCATCTTTCGACCTTCTTTGTACACGATATCAAAATCATAAGCCTGCAATATAGCCCACCAACGGTGAACCCTTGGAGTCAAATCACGTTTCGAGTGAGAAGCTTTAAGGGAGTTACAATCGGTAAATACAGTGAATTTTCGTCCATGCAAATAATGACGAAAATGTTCGATTGCCTTTACTACCGCAAGGGTCTCCAACTCATAAGAGTGATATCGTGTCTCTGCATCAATGGTCTTCCTACTATAATAAGCTACTACATGAGGGGTATCATTATGTTTTTGGATAAGAATGGCACCATATCCCTCGCTACTTGCATCGGTATGGAGTTCTATGGGCAAGGAAGGGTCAAAAACTTTTAAAACTGGTTCGGACGTTAAAATGTGGATAATTTTTTTGTGTATTTGGTCATACTCTGGGGTCCACTTAACATTGCCTTTTCCTTTTGTTAAGGGATACAAAGGTCGAATTATTTGGGAAAAATTAGGAATAAACTGTCTAAAATACGTTGCTAACCCTATGAGCTGCCTAACTTGCGTCACAGTTTTTGGAGTTGGGACATTAATTAAGGCTTGTATTTTTTTTGGATTTGGTCTAATCTCCCCAGATGAAACTATATACCCAAGGTACTCAGTTTGGATTTTCAGAAACGAACACTTCCTTAAATTAAACGAGAACCCTGCATTGGACAGCGTTTTAAGTAAATTGTCTAAACGGTTAAGACCCTCATCAATTTCTTTAGAAATTGAAAGTACATCATCCATAAAAACTAAAATCTTTTCATCATTCATGGGCCTTAAAGCAGTATTAATAGCCTTTTGAAAAATGGAAGGGGCATTGCGTAACCCAAAGGGCATAGCCAAATATTCAAACTGCCCTTTTGGGGTTACAAATGCAGTTTTTTCTATGGAACTTTCATGCACGGGTAGTTGGTGAAACCCCGAAGCCATATCTATACTACTAAAATAATGAGCGCCATTAAGTTTATCAATTTGTTCGCCAATGAGAGGTAAAGGATAATGATTCGGTTGAGTATTACTATTCAGTTCCCTATAGTCAACACACATGCGTGTGCTACCGTCCTTCTTCCCTACAAGGATGATAGGGCTCGCGAATGGGGATGAACTTTCCCTAATAATATTTGCCGTCAACAATTGTTCAATCTTTTCATCAACTATCTTAGATTCCTGAGGGGATAGCCTATACGGTCTCCTATGTACTACTTTATGAGGATCAATTAAATCAATTTTCAACTGTCCCGTTTTAATTCTGGTTGTAGGAAAATTTTCAATAAAATTACCTGCATATTGCGTTAATATATTAAAAAGTCTTACTCTAGCAGGTCCTGTCAAATCAGTATTAATTGATTCAATGTCAAAAACAGGTTTGGTTTTGGTACACATATTAGATTCTCTATACCGCTTGAATGTTAAACCGTTCTCTGAAATTTCAACTAGAATATCACGCTCAAGTATATCTCTACCTAACAAGACAGCATCGCGTAGGCAATCATCTGGAACTACATGAAGAGTGACGCTAATTTCCACGCACTGAATATTGATGTTACAAACGATTTGCTCTGTGCTATTAACAATACTCTTTCCAATACCAGTCATGTTAATAAGGTCATGCGATCTTTGTCCAATAATAAGGTGTGAAAAACTTTTCCTTATTAAACTACACTCTGAACCGGAATCAAAAATAAAGGGTAATGACATACCATTACAGTCCATAATACCTCGAACAATCTTCGAGCACACGTTGACTTCTTTGCTTTTAGTAGCGACTTGTTCCTTCTTCGTGTTGTCAACCCTCACCGGACAGGTGGAGACGACGTGGCCTGGCTCCCCGCAGACGTAGCACGTGACTTGTGGCTTCTGGTTGACACGTTTATCCGCGACTATAGGGCGGTTAGGTTGTTTGCTTCTTTCACGGCAATCAGCCGCACGATGACCGGTCCTGCTACATATGTTGCAGGTGCCACGAAAGCCAAACGTAGTACGAGGTCGTTTGATATCAGAATCGTTTGACTCGGGCAATTCTGACTTTCTTTTCAAGGAGATGCCTCGCAGTACTCGAAATAGTTGAGATTTGTCATTTACCACAGTCGAGTTTAATTCACGACGTATTTGAACATCACACTGAGATAGTATGGAAATGGCAAAGCCTGTCACAACCTTTTCTGATAATCTCGCGTCTGGGATATTTTCAATCAATTGCCAAAGACGTAAACATGCCTGGGCGGGGGTCTCATTAGAAGCAATTTGAAATTTGAGGATACTGTCAAAGTGATCCTGAATAAGCATAGGGCGAGAAAACTGAGCTTTTAAAATTTCCTGTATATCTTCCCATTGATATTGATCGGGAGGTATCTTGGTCAGTAATGTGGCAGCGCGGCCTCGAAGACAATGAGTCAGTGTCATGATAAGATCGACACCTTTCAAATTTTTGCTCTTAATGATGGTATCTGACAGCCGACACCAGCCCTCTATGTCTGAATTGGGGTCATCAGGATCAAACGGTACCAACGCCGTGAAAGGTTGTGATGTTGCATTGGACCGGGGTAGTAGGGCATCAGTTAACTTTGAAAGAAATGTTTCTAAACTATTCGAGGGTAGCGGAATATTTTCCTGCATATTTTGTGATGAGGAAGTGCCACAGGTGGGCGGGAAATCCGATCCCACTTCTGATGTCGGGTTTGGCCCAGGCATCAGAAGTAAAAGTCAGATGTGGCAATACACAAATTTATTTCAATTAAGCAATAAAATAATCAGTCAAATAATATAGCAATCAAATAATATAAATGAATAAATGATAAATGGCAGTGAAGGCGGTCACATAGGGCAGTACTGACTGTCAGGGACAGTGGTCCGTGCACCCACCGCAATAAGGATAGTACAGATTGTCAGAGACAATGTTCCACATCCACTAATCGGGCAGTACTGACTGTCGAGAGACAGTGGTCCGTGCACCAGGACGCATCCGTTGGAAATGCGTGCCGACTCAACAGTGCGGCTCGTTTTATAGGCGTTTGCTAGTGGGTGGGAGAACGTCACAATATTTGACAGGATTGGATATCAGTCTTTTAAGCCAAATGACAGATAGAGTGAATGATGCGTCCGGTGCACGTTCCACTAGCGCCATCTAGTCGCTGTCTCTCGCAGCTGCTTCACAGTGTGGCTGCCGTCACATATTTTAACAAATACCAAAATAAAAAACGAGAATACTAATAATAATTACTGTGACTAGACTTCTAACTGCGAGCTACTTCGTTTGATTTAAATAGTGGTTGCGAACTTTTCTTTTAAAAATAAATTTACTGTAGTTTTTTGAAGTTCTTCTTGTACAATTTTTTTTTTATCAGCATAAGCTGCACTGTATGTTTCATATAGTTTACTTTAAAGATTACCTAAAATACTTTTTTTGTTCATACTTGTTTCGTAAGTTAAAAATCACAAAATAGCAGAACTAAAAACGACGTTGTTTCATCCGCGAAAGTCAGTGGACAAATGAAATAGAAACAAAGAAATCACCCGTCACCGCTAGGCGCAATGCGTTTGGCGGCATTTATTTAAAGGGCGCCAAGGCGTTCGGCGCGTAACACTGGTAGAGCGAGTGGTCGATAAAACAATTGGTATCTTATATTTACACTGATATAGTTGTGTATAATTGTTTTTGAGGTTTTCGTAAAGTAATAGTTTAAAGTTCGTATTTTAACAATTAGATTATAATAGATTTTGAAATGTCACGTCACGAAATTTAGGACCCCTCCCACCCGCTTGTCACTAGAGATGAGTCTGATATCATGTCACAGGTAAAAATCATCGATATTTTAAAATCATTTCATCATGCAATGACAAAGATAAAATCATCAATGCTTTTAAATCATTACTAGAATGAACGTAAACTTCAGTGATTCGGATCGGACAGTCCCGGGCCGTCTCGGGCGTGTGAATTGCGACGTTCCGAGGCTGCGCGATCGGCGATTCTGTAGTCACAGAACTCGCATATTTCATTAAATCACCGGGACTGAGCGCACGAAACGGCAATAATGCTTTCACTTGCGTTTTTTTACGTTTGCGTGCGAAATGCTCTGCCTTAAAATACCCTGCCATGAATATCACTAACTAAGAAATATTTAATTACGAGCGCTAACTGACAAACTCGACCAATGCCTACAAAAAATACTAATGATAATTTCACTAAGCCGTTACGCGATCATTTGAGTATCTACTCACAATTGAAGTGACGAGATCTAATACTCAAATAAAAATCATTGATGATTTTGTCATTGTTCCTGTCATCGATATTTTTTTGTCATTGTCATGCAGTCACTATACAGAAAAATCATCACTCAGCCCATCTCTACTTGTCACACAATGCCACACTTCGCCGATCCCCTCCCTCCCCCTTAACGTGTGACGTAATTTATGGATGGCCCCTTGCCATGGGGAAAAAAACCTGGATGAGGCTGGTGCGGGACCGTGGAGATTGGCACAAGAAAAGGGAGGCCTATATCTCAGCAGTGGGTGAATTCGGGCTGTGGATGGTGATGATGATGAAGTAAACATCAAGACAGGAGTCTAAGTTCTGTTCTCTTCATATCGCTGTCATCCGGAAAACTTATTTTAATTCGAATTTCGACGCATCGATATTTTTTCACGACTCTAGTTTCGAGTCAAATGTCAATCATTCTGTCATTATTAATATATAGTTTGATATAGTTATCTGTGTGTCATTCCCTGAAAGGGTGCGTGTATCTATGCTAAAAAACTGAAAATATCCTAAAAAATGCATTGCTTTGAAATTTAACTTGACAATATTTATTAATTCTAGTCATTATTAAAATTAACAGGAATTAGATAATAATCTAGGCGTTATCAATCTAACAGCTGTTTATGGTGAATTGGGTTGAAAGTGAAAAACGCCACATTTTGGATGGAAATAAAATAATATATCAATTACAATGGCATTTTATACATGTAACAGATATAGATTAATAGTGCTACTTCTGCTAGTGTTGATCATGTGGCAGTTCTTCCGGCTATTGCCTGACAAAAACGCAACATTATTGTCTGAGGTATGTAATCCTATTGGAATATCAATATTTAATCTTAATCCTTACTAACCAATAAGTACCAGAATCTCATCATCTGTGAACATAAATGGGAATATAGACAATTTCAGGTTAATTGTAGAATTATACTTATAATTGGTTTTCTGTATTTCTTAGAATGTTGCTATTTGAAGTTTTATTGAATTCAAGTCTATGCTACTTTGTTATACATAATAAATACATGGTGATTTTACCCAATGCATGGGGCAGGTGAGCTTATTGCCAGTGCCTGGGCACACTACTGGGCCCCAGGCTGCTACTGAAAGTTTTCAAACAGAAAACCCTGGTAACACTTCTTCTGACCCGGGGATCCAACTCAGTACTCCACACTCTGCAGTCATGCTTGCAACCGCTAGGCCAACAAACCAGTCAGGCGAATCAGATGAGGCAGGTGTTTACTTTATTCAGCATTAATGTCTTGTGTTCATACAGTAATCATACCTTTTAGGAGGGTTCGGCAGAAGCTACAAAACTCCACAAGCTACAATCCTTACATAAAATAGTCCTGTTGCTTCCCCTATGCTCATACATTGTTTGTTTATGTCATTGAATGCTGTTGTACCACTTTTCATGTTTGATTAAAAAATATTTTTTATAGTAAAATCAAGATTACTAGGCCTCGCTAGAACATTGCTACTATTGCTACAGATCTGTGTTTCGAACATCCTTTAGAAGTATTTTGTTGCAGTATTTAGTCCTGTGAACTCATTTAATGAATTAACATATAATTATATTTTTTTTTCAGGCTGGCATAGTGGAGCTAGAAGATGACAAGTACAATAAACATAAGCAAGACAAAGTGAAAGTGAGGGTGTACTATGAAGCCCTTTGTCCCGACTCCAAACATTTCTTTGTGAGGCATTTGGCGCCCGTCACAGAGAAGCTTTCAGACTTCCTAGAAGTAACCCTAGTACCTTATGGAAAGGCTACAGTAAGTTCAAGTACTGAATTTTACCAGTATTTTAACTCCCATGAAATAAACAAAGTCTGATAGAGTATGTTTAAGTCAAGGTCATGTTGCATCTGTTTAAATTTGCTGAAGCATATTTATAAATATATTTAAATGACTACATACTGTAAAAATGATTGCAGTATGGTAAAAGTATGATGTTTGATTAATTTTAGCTGTCCCACATTGCTCTCTTTTAATTTATAATTAAATTAAATGCTTTATGTTTTATAGACCAAAGAAGAGAATGGGAAGTATATTTTTCAATGCCAGCATGGTGAAGAGGAGTGTTATGCAAACAAGATTCATGCTTGTGCAATAGAGGCTGTGGCAAACATGACCACTTCTGTCAAGATCACAGACTGTATGATCTCAGATAACATGGATGCAGATGGTGCACTCACAAGGGTAAATAGAAAAGTTATTTAATTCATTTTTGAATTTTAATAAAATGGATAATATACTAATAAACCCAATTCTTTCATTTCAGTGTGCAAAGGAAATGAAAATTGATCCTGATCCAATCAGTAATTGTGCTCGCGAGGATCTTGGATCAGCCCTCTTGAAGAAACATGGCGATGATACTCACATACTGCAACCAACATTCATTCCAACAATAACAATAAATGGTTCAAGGGATAACCAAGCAGCCATATTGAAAAATTTCCTATTAGAAGTATGCAAAATGATTGATATGCCTTTACCTCCACCTTGTTTGTGACATAATAAATTTTCTCGGCCAAACACACACAATATACTTCAGCATATTGAGTAAAATCATCAATTCCAATGTTTTGGTCAATTCTTTGAAGCTCAATTTCAAATTGCTCATAATATTACTTCCACGCAATTATCATAACCATACCATATTTGCGATTAATTTTTCCAGTGTAAGTAATTTATCTACATTTTATAATTTGTATTTTATTTATGTAGGTACATTTCCTTCTGTGATGTTTTACTGATAAAAATAATTATTGAATGAATTTTCTTGATAAATTAGAGAAACCAACATGTATGTACTCACTTTGTTATAATAATATAATTATTTTGGAGTTGGTTTTGGGAACTAAAAACGCAATTAATAAAGTATTAAATTATTAAAAAAAAAACTACTAAATTCCATGGTGATCTGTTCTATTTTGTTTGTTATAAATTATAATTATTTAATTATAAGTTTGAATGGGTTGTGTTTCCTAAACCTAGTAAATCAATGAACAAACTATTATTTCTAGCATTTTTTGTACCATGCAACTTTTTTTGGTATTGCATTTAGTGATAATTTAATTATATTTTAATTGTTGTAATTTCGTACCTCTTTATTTATCTAAATATATCTGTTGAAAATTTATCAGACAATTTGCAGAAAGATGGCTTGTTGAGTTGTCTGTACAACTATAACTGGATAAGATGTCCAGGAATAGCAGTGATGGTTATAATATAAAGATTCATTAAGATTCAAGTCTGATTATAATAAGTAATTTCCACTCAGCTGTAACTCATGCATAATTTTTATTCTTGTAAACTCTGTGTTCTTATAACAATACTTATTCTCACTGTTTTGTTAACCTACTAATTGCTTAAGTGTAAATGTGATGCGAATCTTATTAATTTGTAGAAGAAATTAATACGTAATCGGTGGTTAGTTACATTGTATTTAAACAGGATAAACGTATTTCATAATATAGCATGAGTCATTACGTTTATAGTAGTTACTGAGCTAGCACACAACTTATTTAATTGAATATACCTATATATAGTATGAAATATCTACATTATGTATTTGTGGCACTTATATACGCCAGAAACTAAAAAGTACGCACATTTATAATACATATATACCAAATGATTTATTCAATAGCCAAAATACAAATTAAACTGATTGTTCGGTTCACCTGCATACAGAGGTTAAATTGTAATTTGGTATGTACTTAATAAGGAAGTTTTCTGGAAAACCAGTTGGTGTGAGAACTGAGTCTAAAATTATTACTTATGAAAGAAAACACAAAATATGTATGTTAATAAATTATTTAATTGGTTACGAGACAAGCTGAACTAAAGTTGTATTATTAACAGTATTCAATGTCAATCTTGAGGCTATTTTTAAGTTTCCTTGCGCGCTTGCCATGGACTAAAATCTAAAACAAACTGCTATGGCTACTGTGACAAAGATTATTTTTATATGTATTTTAAAATTGAAATGGGAATGGAAGTAGGTATGTGTTTTATAAAGGTGTTGGTAATAAATATGCATTTTTGTTGTAATGTGTAAAAGTAGAAAAATATTCGTAAAATGTACCTAGTGTTGTCATGTTACTGTTTCAAATAAAATCAAGTTGTCCAAGTGGAATCTAATTTATGACGTAATGCCCGGTTCACATTATTGCAGTTCAGTGATCGAATTCAGCTCGGAGTAGAGTGACAGTGTCTGCATTATTCCATTTTTTTTCAACATCCTACTTTCCAGTTACAGGACAAGCTAGTGCTGGAATTAGAGTCCAGTGAGGACTGAAATAATATGAACCGGACATAAACCGAGCCTTCATCAATTTAATGACAGGAGAATTAAATTGACGAAGGCTTGGTTTATGTTCTGCACCTGTGTTAATGTCATTAACAATGCACATCTGAGTATTGTGTTATTTAACAATACGAGTGGTTTTTCCATCAGAAATTTCTCATTAGCAACCATGGAGTCTGGATTTGTGCCCTGTTGATGGCAATAGGCTCGCCCCGTATTATATGGGACTTAAGGGCGTTTACACCTTACGACATTTCATACAAACTTTCAAGTCCTTATTTTCCGATATGACTGAACCGATTTTAACGAAACTTCATACGAATAAGCAGAATACATAGGTCTAAAAAGTTACTAAAAATCATTTTCGGACTATACTTTTATTTAAATTAGACCGATTTTAAATAATGTATAAAAACAGAAATTTCCAATTATCTGTTATTTAAGGGGGGCTCGTTTTTATAAATAATGGTACGGAACCCTTGTTGCGCGAGTCCGACTCGCACTTGGCCGGTTTTTTAAAAAGACATTTCGAAGTCTTTAGTAACATTTTAGACCTCTGTATCCTACTTATATATGTGTATTAAGTTTTATTAAAATCGGTCCAGTCATTTTGGAACATAAGGACTTCAAAGTTTGAAAAGCCGTACGGCGTAAACATAACTGCAGAAACGTAGGTGTACTATTAGATACACCTCTGCCTAACCCTTCGGGGATTACAGGCGTCATGTTATGTTATGTTTACGCGCTGCCTACGACGCAGGTGTAGAGAGTCTTAATATAATAAACTGTATCTAAACTAATAATGCTTCATAGGATAAAACTATGGATAAACCCGTTACGTATCAGGGAATCGTGTAATGTTTTGATAATAATAATGTTTATAGAAGTAGTAATGGTTTATGGTAGGCATTGTAGAATTACCCGAACTCTGTATAGGATGTATACCATTCTTTCGTATGATCGAAGGCTCAGCAGGGCTATTGGCTATCTTTTTCATGGTCAGTGACTAACAGACTTTTGATGACAACCGAACTTTGTTGATAACTGAGAATTTCATAACATTGGTATTGCGTATCATAATGAGTGGCTATCGAGTTACGGTGACTAACGGCCGGGGCACGGTGCTCTTCGTCATAGCACTTGACGCCTCTATTTTTTATCGACTATTATACGGCTAAGTTGAGGAATGCCCTTCGAGCGTTACAATGCTACATTTTAGAGAACATTTTATTTTAACGGTTTAAATACACGTGACACGTGAAGTTGGCGGTAAATTCATAAGTTGTTTAGCTCCCGAGTCGAGCGGCGATAAATATTGTGTTTTTAAAGTTAAGTTCGTGAAAATAAATCCTTAAAGAAAGGTAAGTAAAACCATCAAAATAGGTAGGCTCCCGGTAAAACGAGGAAATTTAGTTTATAATGTGAAAGTTGTTAAGTATCAATGTTTGTTTGGATCAATTTCTATGTTCTTTGGTTTTGAACTTTAACATAAGTTCCTACTAAAATAACACCTTAAGTATTTTATAATGCAAGGTGAGTGTAAGTTTATAATATAATGTAATGGCGTAGAATATCTTATTTTAAGATGCCTGCACGAAGAAGAGTTTCTTTGAGACAAATGGAGTTGCTTGTGGAGTTTGCGGAGTCTCATCGAGATGTAGCATTGGGTCGCTTTTCGGGAGGCCCACAGGGTGTTCGAGGCACCCGAGAAGCGTGGGGCTCCGTAGCGGTACAGCTTAACTCTGTAGCAGAGGGAACCACCAAATCACCAGACCAATGGCGTAGAGTAAGTTTACATTTTATTATAGTACTTACTTAACTTTTTACTTAAAATATTTCGTTAGGTACTTACCCAATACATTTCCACTCACTTCATCATTTCTATAAATACCAGTCAAGTTATTTCTCATGCATTTTTTGTCACATTGCCCTTGGTCCCTTTTAGATCCATAAACACACCCCACTTAAGAACCATGGGACTCACAAAACACTTAAATACCTCTCAAAAAAATTCACTCTAAAAATAGTTGGCTTGTTGACATTGTGTTGTTTAGTTATTAGCTAATATAATTATAATCTGTGTGTGTCAGAAAAATATAAATACTCTCAATAATTATATTTTTCTGACATAGTTATAAAATGCTTATTTTTTCTATCAAGTACTGGATAGAGTTTAAGGCGAAAACGAAGGCCAAAGCTGCAGACTCAAGAAGGAACGCATCAGCAACCGGTGGAGGGCCTAACAAGCTGGTTCCTCTTAATGTAATAGAGGAACGAGTTCTGGCAATAATAGGTCCAGTGGCGGTGGAGGGATTACCTGGGGTGCGCATGCCTGTTAGTTTCATAATCGTAATGAAATAATGAATGGTGATTACCATTCATTATTTCATATTTATTATTATTTAATTTAATTTATCATTATTCAAATTTTGCATTAGGGATACTGGTTGTGTAGATATTTATTAATTCTATCTTAATCCGATATGTTTTCTTGAATATAACAATAGGACAAAATTGAAATGTGACAATATTATTGAAAAAAAATATGATTGAATTTTACAGATACCATCAGTAGATGAGACTGAGGCCCCTGCTGATTCGGGAATTGTAGCAACCAACCCTTCTATATCCTATCCCAGTATTCCCAGTACATCAGCAAATATCTCTCAATCCTCAGAGCCTCTAATGGATGTGGAATGGCTTGAAGAAGAGATTCCATCTCCATTAGGGCTACAACCCGAATCGCAGCGCGAAACCTTAGCGCCGTCACCCTCCGATGAGAGACAACCACCCGACTCTCATATTCCTGTCCAGTCAGACGAGCAGCCTGAGGTTCCGTCAAGAGATGCTGGTAAGTATATCTTAATAGATAAATGTATAGTTTTATTAAAACAATGATAGCCTAGAGGTTGTGATCTCGAATTCCGTAAGGTCGTGGATTCGAACCTACATTGAGCTTGAGCTTTCGATGAAGTAAAACATCCCCCTACCACCTCACGATGTTTTACTTCATCGAAAACTTTGTTGGAGGAACCTGGCTGATTCCCACACCCTAATTGAAAATGTGTCGCCAAACACTGGTGTGTTCCAGCAGCTGCACTTGAGACCCATTCCTTTCTAGGCTTTATGAACTACAACCATGTAGTCAAACAGCAGCCATTGAAAACAAAAATAAAAGAAACGATCTTATTTTTAGGGCACGCCGAGCGCTCCACTTTACCAGCCCGAAGGTCGAGATCACAAAGGCAAAGTTAGTATATTGTGTTATAAGATTTTCAAAAAGCAATTTTTTCAAAAACTTATAAAATTGGCATTCTTTATTTATTTTTATTCAAGACTTGGTCGCATGGACCCTAGTCTCACGATAGTAAGCGTAGACAAGGTCTAAGATGGGACACGAATCCAAGGAACAAAGATATAGAGCGATAATATTTTCCCTATACCCCTCTGGCTCTCACATACACACGCCGGAATACAGTAAACCGCTTGGCGGCGGACTTTAATCTGCGGATAGTAGCTAGCCAGACTGCCTGCGTTAGATCCTACCACTAAGGAATAAGTTTTCAGTGTTAAACCAATGTAAAATTATTCAAATTTCAGTTCGTAGAGCTGAGAGCGTGCCACGCTGGGCCTATGACATCGAACTGCGGCGCATTGCTGCTGAAGAAGAACTTGCAGCCGCAGTAAGAGCCATAGCCGATCTCTTAAGGGAGATACGGTATGATGTACATAATTATGTACTTCGGACGGGATGAAGTCTAGATAATAATATTAATAATATAATAGGTAGGTACGTTAAAAAATGTGAATAAGTTTAGAATATTATAAATAAATAAATAAATCAATTATCATTTGTTTGTGTTATTTGTGTAGATAGTAAAATGTTAAAACAATATTAAAAAAATCAATATAACATCAAAATGGCATTTATTCAATTTAGCCTAAAGCCAATTATTCCTTATTGAACGTCGACAATAAAGACAGCCCACAAAAAAGCCCACCCTTCACCGCTTCCTAGTGTTTAAGCTGGGAAGAAGAAACGGCGCAACAAACTCCCCAGCAACACAGTTCTGTCTGTAGCATTAAAAATGATTCTATATAATTTAAATTCTATTTTTTTACAAAAATGTGGACATAATAAATGCAATTAAAAGTACAATAATTTACAAAATGTAAAGTACATAAAAACATTACGTCAAAATCAAAATTGAGAAAAAACTACCTATATTAAATATTACTATAGATGTCACAAAATATAGAAAAAAAAATAATAATAATAAAAAATTACAAATTGTTTCTAGCATTCCATAATCTTTGGACTAGTATATTCCTAGAGTCATCTGGAATTGCCTCGATTCTTGCCACCTCTCTAAAGACTTGGCTATGTTGGTCATTATCAACATCGTCACTCTGAAGCTCGGGAATTGGAACATCATTCCGTGCATTGGCTATGTTATGAAGAACAACACATGCATTCACTATCTTGGCTGCTGTAACTGGGTCATAGTGAAGTACCCTGTGTGCTAACAAACACCGCCAACGTGCTTTCAGAACTCCAATGCAACGCTCAACAGTATTTCTAACTGTACAATGAAGGTCTGTATAGTGTTCTTCTGGTGAACCTGGAGCTGCACCCAAGATAGGTGTCATCATCCAAGGGCGCTGTGCATATCCAGAATCACCTAAAATATATAAATAATATATCATTATTGATTCTATATTTTGTTTTATTTAATGATTGAGGACCTTCTTTAAATTATTGATATTTATAATTTAAAGAAGGATACATTTTAAGATATTTGAATGTCCATAATTTGACTGAAGTTGTAAGATTTAATCCTTATTACATGTAGGCCAACTGTGCTATGTACCAACTTTTATGCATATAAATGAATTTGAATAACCAGCCAAAATAATATGTTAAATAATGATATTCTTACCTAATAGCCAACAGCGCTCTCCACGCCTTTCCAGTCTTTCTAAGTGAGATTTTAAGTGGCACTGATTCCAGACATAGGAATCATGTGAAGCACCACCAAATGATGCATCAACATGCAGTATATTTAGATTGGCATCACAAATCTGAAACAGGAGTCAATATTTAACTCAGTTACATGTATTTTCTTTAGCTACTTTATCCAATATTATATTTATCACTTACTAGTAAAACATTCAAAGAATGATAATTTTTCCTATTAAAATATGTCTCCTCATGATCAATGGGTCGGATTAAGGCCACATGCGTACCATCAATGCACCCAATAATGCCTGGAAATCCAAATTTTTCCATGAACCTGAAAACAGCAATACAATAGGTTAATTTGAAATCTAATTATTTTAATAATGTATTACTATTATAATAAAAACATAATAAACTTACACTTTCATAATGGTTTCCCTTTCTCGCTGAGATGAAGGAAACTTTATGTACTTAAGGAGTACTTCCCGGACATTGAGTGCATCAGTAACTTCATGTAGACACTTACTAAATGTGGGCTGGGACATATTGCAGAGAAATGAAGCACCTACATTCCGTTGGTATGACCCATTGGCAAAAAAGTTTAAGGCTGCCAAGATCTGCAATAGATAATTAAAAACATTTCTAAGTTAGAATAATTCACATTAGTATATTTAGTATATATTTCAACAAGTAGGTAAATAATACTAATCTACTTAATTATATTTTTTCATGAAACAGACAGGAAGAGTACTTTACTTTTAGTTCATTGCGAACAGCCGTTTTTCGTCGAGTTTGTGGTAGATATGGACCCAGTTCTTCCAAAACCTGTTGGAATCCAGCTTTACTTAAACGAAAATTCGCAACAAACTCTCTGTCAGGCAGCTGTAATGGGTTACTAGCGTCGCGAAGGCGGCGTCTCTCAATTCGTAGAAGATTTTTTTTTCGCTCTTCTTCAGCAAATCCCAATAAAATTAGGCGTGCCATAGTTTAGTAAGTCTCTAAAAACACAAATAACACTTAAATGATAACACGAATCACAATAAAATCCAACACAAGTCAAAACTATGCAACTTTTACTCACTTTAATAAATACTTACCTTCGGTGATGATCACTAGAATTCTTATAAAACACTACCTATGAGTAGTGTCTTTCACGAGAAAGATGACAACTAAAATGATTATCAATTTGATGTCCACTATGCTTAGGCGATCGCAATATAAGAGTATCGATACGAAAACAACTGTCAAAATGTGTTACGGTGGCTATCAGCGACAGTCAGTGCTCATGACGTCATCTTAGTTAATCACTGAAGATACCCGATACGAAACTAGCTGTTTGACAGTTAGTCGTTGTACACTTTGCCAAGTGATCTTCACTATGAGCTGTCAACAGAGATACGCAATAGCCCTGCAGTAGGGACCTGAGGTCGGTTGCAAAAGTGGTTTAACTAAAACAATACATGTTAGCGAGCATCATTGACATGTTACTGATCGTATCGATCTGTGCCAAATTACGTTGTTTACTGTAGTTAGTAGGTAAGTTTATATAAGGTATAGCGCTGAAATATTTTGTAGGGCCGTACCCTACACACCGCACTTATTTTGCGGATTGTACCAGTTCTGCATTTTATTTACCATAAGTGGAACATCAATATTCTCAATACATTTTTCCATCAATTTACTAGTCTGACAAACGGCTAGTAACAGTTCTATGTAAACGCCCATAAAAATTGAATAAACCGATTTTCTAATAAATCACCATTAAAATTTGATTGGAACTTACGTCAATTATAGGTACGTAGTAACAAAAGTACCGTAGTAACTCGTGATGAATAGCGGTAAATCAGAATTCGCTGCCGTTTGTCAGCCTAATAAAACTCCACCTGCACAAATATTTTTAGAAATATTCTGGGCTCGCATTTACGTATAACTTCCTTAACTTAGTTCAGCCTATACCTACCTAATGCAGACAAAGAAATAATAAGTACTTTGGTTGTATGTATGTAGGTCCGTGTTTGTAGGTTGTATTCGCCTCTCTTGCCGTCAACGTAATAATATTACGTTTTTGTTAATCAGCAATTAGGTAATGTAATACCTAAAACCAATGATGTTGTCATGTGGAAAAAATAGAATATTAAAGAGCACATTTTCAATTTCTTGTATTTATTTACCTCACAATTTACATTAATTATTTTATAGGGCCGGTATTAGCCTAGTCTTTTCGCAACTACGTTGGAGTCGGCTTTCAGTCCAACGGGATGTAGCTGAATACCAATATTGTACATGGAACCACTGCCTGACCTGTACAACCCAGTTAGTACTGAGAAATCCGATACCCATTGGCGGCCATTGGTAAGACAGGTTGTCAGACTTTCGGGCCACTGACTACCTGTAACGACTGTCGAAGATCTACAATAAATTGACAGCCGGCACCAACGGCTTAGCAACTTTTACAACTCTGCAATTCATTGTAGACCAAATCTTATAGTACGAAGAGGTGACATATTGAATTATCTAAGAACTAAGCGCGTTTGTGCCTGTGTGTCTAACACTACCATACTACCCCTTTGGCAAACAGGCGTGATGTTATGTACACGGGTAGGTAGGTTTCTGGCGCAATCTGTCCAAATCTAGGCCCGAGTGTACTCTGGCGCTCGCGCTAGATGGCGCTGGATGACCTTACGAGTTGTTTTCGGTTTACAAATGGGTGACCAAATACCACTCCACCCCGTCAAGCAGGTAAGGTAAGTAACGTAGGTAAGGTAGGATAAGTTCACAATTTTGAAGTCCACAGTGACAGACAAATCGCATTGGCATAAACTCACAAGTCTATCTTTATACCGATAGAGCAAGCACTATGGATTTAAAAGGTTTTTTTTATAGTCGTGTATGTCCCACTGCTGGGCAAAGGCCTCTCCCATATCTTTTCAGGTACTCTTCTCCTGCGACACCTCGAGTTTCGAGGTGTCGCACTCGAAACGACTCGCTTACGTGATGCGCGTCTATATCATGTCGCTACCTCTTTCTAGGCCGGCCTCGGCGGCGAATACATACCTACTTAGAGTATAAACGAAAAATTAAAACAATACAAAAAAGTTATGTAATCAGGCGCTATACCTGGGCACTTTGCAGTAAACTATGACAGTAAAATGGTTTGCAACAATATTTAATTTTTTATTCTTGAATGCTTGAATGGATACTTTTTGGTCAACATCAAAATATGCCACTCAAACCTGCCCTCGCCCTAATCCCAGTGATAGCATCCACAGGAAATCTAGTATTGTGGAATAAAAACTAAATGTTCTTGCATAACACTACTCTACCATAATAAATAATAATAATGGAATAAAAATTTATTGTTGATCATGTGCAGATCCCACTTCTGTGCAGATCCCACTTCTGTGCAGATCCCACTTCTGTGCCCATCTTGTCTACGAGTCGTTTTCACGAATCATTATGAACCGTCTCGTGCGTGGGACTGACGATTTCCCGAACAAGCCGGATTCCGAAAAGGCGTATGCATCGTTCGTAGACCACATTCATGCTATATGTTTCAGTGCTTGGCGTTTGTTCACTATAATTACTCGTAGCCTTCAAATCGAGACTAATTGGTCTGTAGGTACTGCAAGGTCTTAAACAGTACCAGATTTACTACCAGTAGGTATTTACATCGAGGGAAGACCTGTATAGTCGCCCCAGGAATGCCCCTGAACAGGCATTGCACAGAGGGCGGACCCTAGCCCTCTTGGCGCTAGGGCTCGCTAGGGCTTTTAAGTGGAAACGGTGGTCCTATTATGTGCGGATTGTGACTAAAAGGGTGGTCTTTTTTTTTAGTTAGCCCCTATTGTCCCACTCCTGGGCAAATGCCTCCCATCATTACTTCCGTTTTTCACGATAGATCGTTTTATTTAGTGGTGTAAAACCCCACTCTCCCTGGTCTTAATCCCAAAGACCAGTCGCCTTTTGTTGGTTTAAAAAAGGTATTAACATTGAGGTGGTGAAAAACGCACGCGTGTGAGAAAACGCCACATATTATGCCGATACTTCAGGACTACTCTTAACGGAAACCTCGAAACAGCTATCGCTCTGCAGCAATTGGCAAAGCAGGTAGTTACGACTTGGTCTCCGTAATTGCGCGTTACATTTGAGTGAGACGTACGAGCTTCCACGGGCGCTTGGAAAAAACGTGGTGTGCAAGAGGCCTTAAGGCGCGTCCCCGAGCAAAACGGAGCGGTAGCCGTTTTTTGTGCAGTTTTCGGAGTGATCTACTTGTAATCAAAAAGATATACTAACTAATGAAATATACATTAAATTTCTACATAAACTTGACCTAAAATGGTAGTTTTTTTTTTTTGCGTAAGTAGTTTAATGTTTAATTTATCTCCTCACAAGGAAACCACAGAAATTAGAAATAATTATTGATAAAATGCATCTTCTCGTAAAGTAACCACTATTTTTATTTGCTACTTACACTAATGAATAGGAAATTTAATAATGAACATTATGCTAGAAAAAATAATTCAAAACACCAAAATTTTATTTTATAAAGATTTTATTATAAAATCTGAGCGCTTTCGCTACGTTTCTCGGAGGAGATAGAAGATAGAATTCTTAGGGAAAGAATGCTCAAGGTTATTTGGTCAGGGTACCGCCTTAAGATCGAACCCAAGACAAGAACCTCTGATTTGCCGGATCCATGTGCGTTTGGTGATGAAAACCAGCATATGCCTGAGAGATATATTTCTCTACGGCATGTAAAGTTAAGCCAGAGGCCCCTAGGCGGCATAAAAATTCTGAACCCAGGTTAGGTCGTGCGGTTCATACCACACGATAAAAAAGAAAGAAAACAAGGTGAAAAGAGTACCAAAGTTGAGATTAGCTGCATGCTTACACCTATTTACTACTTCAACGTAAGTAATAGGTACATCAAGGTAAGTGGTAGGTATCTATGTAGGCAAGTATATTACCTACCTACCTAATCACCATGCGGCGAGCGCAGCGAACCGTGCGCTAACCTGCGGTCATCAATCAATCATGCGCATCAAGCTCCCACTTTTCTATATCGTGTACGAAGCCAATAAATTACCAGCTTTTCAACTTTTTCCGTGACTCACCGTACAAAGCAAACAAGCGACTTCAGTCAATTCAATTAAAACCCAGTCTGACAACACCAATTTGCTTGCGTCTAAATGGCTACCTTTGCTCCGAAAACCATTTCAAACACAACAATAAATCTTCAGTGAAATCACGGTCTAATTTCGTAAAAGCCCCGTCTCGCTTTGCTAATTAATATGAATGGCATTTGCATCCGGCTTTTTCTCGCGTACACCATTTCCAACTATTGTTTTGCAAAGATTCTCACAATTTATTTCTGTTTTTACCAGGCTGCGCAGTGTGAAGGAGGGTTATTGAGATTAATAAAACACAGCTTCTTTTACTGATATAAGTAATCAAATTAATGCACATGAACTCTTTTTGATAATTAGGGAACTACCGAATTAGTAGGTACCTACGTGTAGTTTGCCGTATGGAACTTTAATAACGAACGAGCAAAGCAAAAACAAAAGTAGGTAGGTACCTACCTAATCATCTATTTGTTTGTTTATATATATAAACACGAGGTTTTTAAAAGAAAAGAAAAGACTGCCTTTCTATCAGCAATTTCCCAGTAGCCACCACGGACTCTGGATTTCTACCCGGTTGATGGAAATAGGCTCGCCCCGTATTATATGAAATTTAAACATTACTGTAGCAACGTAGGTGTGCAGAGGTGTACCTAATAGAGGTATCATCATCATCACATCGTCCACTGCTGGACATAGGCTTCCCCCAAAATAGAGGTATACCCTGCCTATCCCTTCGGGGATTACAGGCGTGGTGTTAAAGAAAGAAACTTGAAGTTTAGATAAAGGCAAGCGCATATTACCACCGCATCGGCCCGTGTTGTATCGTATGTCGGTGAGAAAAAAAGAACAAAACCGCTGTTGGCAGTTAAAAATTAAAGGTTACCACCCCCATACAAAAACGTATGCATTAAAATAAAGTATGAAGTGTATGTTACATAATGTACGGTGGTACGGAACCTTTCGTGTGCGAGTCCGAATCGCACTTGGCCAGTTTTTTTTAGGACGGAGCCCTTATGGATTCGGTCTGTCCGTCTGACGGTAAGTCTGTTTGTCCGTCCGTATGTCACCTAAGTATCACTCTGAGACTATTCGCACCAGGAGAGTAGGCGCCTTCTGTTAACCGCTACAACTATGATTTGAAATAAAGAAAATAAATAAATATAGGGATGGTTCTCCAATGGAGAGGTACCCCTATAATTAGTTTTTCCCTAGGGTTGAAAAAGATATCGAAGTTCCATAAATCCTTTTTTTCTTAAGTCAATGGTTAATGACATATTTGCTTCCTAAGTCGTATTTTTTTTAAACTCCCTCACGCTAGCAATTTCTTCTGTATCGTGGGTGCATTTACAAACATTGAAACTCACATAGACAAACAGCCAGACCCGGAACAACTATCTGTAGGCCATACAAATATTTGTTCCGAGCGAGGATCGAACCCGCGACACGTAGCGCAGCAGTCAATCGCGCAACCACTGCACCAATGAATGTGCCGTCGAATTGTGACTTCCCCTATAGTTTCTAAAGGTAGAGGAGGAAAATACGGAAAACAAAATGGCGTTAAGGCGCAGAATGTTCAGTTCTCAAAATTTCCAATTCGCCAATTGTCCACTATTCATCATCCTCGGCCATCTGCTGTTTATCACCACACAATGATAGTTCTATTTTTTATTGAATATTATTTCCTTCCTTATTGTAGGGGTGGTCAGAATAAAATCAAACTCTCAAGGATAACATAATTGAAAAAAAAAAAAACAAAATTAAGAAATATTACTGCTCTGTTTAACACGTATCTTTTAACTGACGTTTTTGTATTTTAACCGACTTCTGGTGGTTATGAATACGACCAGCATTATTTTATGTTTATGTATGTTCAACTATTTCTCCGTGATTGCTGGTCCGATTTAAATGATTCTTTTTTATTTAGTAGAAGCTATCGCGGTGGTTCCATTTAAATTTAATTAACTGACCGAAGATTCCTTGATACCGAATCAAGGAATCTTCGGTGCCACCTACCGTCCATACATTTTCAACTTATTAATTATGTAGAGCATGTTATGCGCGATATTTAGTTAACTTGGTATTTTTCCATTAAAGTGGTGAAAACAGCCACTTATTTTCACTTTGCACTGCACATTTTGTATTTGCACTGTCGCAACAGCATTCGTCTGCGCTTTTTCAGTTATTTTGTGGTTGAATAACTTCTGAGTAAATTGATTTACACTGATTTCATACAGCGAAAGAATGAAGTGCATATGCCTCAAATCCCGAGATTAATTTTAAATAAGCAGAAGAATCCCGTGATTTATTAAATAAAAACAATAATTCCTTTTACACAATTTAAACCATCCGACATCGGATGTCCGAAGTTGCAAAATTCCAATGCGCACACGCAAGGGAAGATCCATATTAATATCAACATTTCGATGCAAGTCCAAAAACCAAAACGTAATTCCGACCTCTGGTTATAATCTATATTAGCATGTTTTCTTCTTCTACTAGATGGAAGATGTGCTAAACTCTTCTAGTTGCAATTTAAAATTAATACTTGACTAGGATTTGTCTGAGATACTACAACTAAATTATTATTTTATTTTATGTTGATTTTGTTGTTATAAAAGAATTGTGACAAATATAAAACTGATTATGAGAATAACTAAACTTGACAACCCGTCGAAATATTCACGCTGATTTACAAGGTTTTTATATCATTGACCCCAAAAATAACTAGAAAGACATCTTGGATTACCATTTTCGTTACCATCAACCCAAAATTGACTAACAATAATAACGAATAAATTGCCTACAAAAAATTACTAGTAATATTAAAATATTGTCCGTACAAAAAAAACTACAGTGACTCACTTCCCTAACAGTAAAAAGAAACAGAAATCTACATCGCATCTTATAGACAATTTTACATAGCCTAGGCGGGCGCAACGACGCCACGGGTTGAAGATAGGGATTCTCCGTAATGAACACATTGCAAATTACAACACAAGTTGTGTTGGTACTTTTTACCCTTTTAACCAATCACGTGTAAGAAAGAGACAGCAATACTGTGTAAAATATTTGCTTTTGTTTTGTTGTGTATCCAAAAGCCAAAATACGAAAACAAACTGACCCGGGAGAGATCACTCATTAATGTTTATTTTATTTATAATTAATATTTTATCCCTGGGCACAAAGTAAAATAGTTATAATTAAATTATGTTTCTGACGTTACTTTTTACAGCACTCAAAAATATTAATAATAATTAAATTCCTGTTTCGGCCGGATCGAACGAAAATCAGAGGCCGAAAAACCTATTCCTCTCAAATAATTGAAGTACGGCAAGGTGACAAACGGGGAGTTCCTCGCACACACGATTTGTTTTTGTTTTTACTGAGTTTTTCACAAGTAGACTTTAGCCTTAAAACCCAACTTTTAATAAAATTTGTGATTGATGAGGTAACAACGTTATGATGAATATTGTACATTTTACGAATTGTACGTTTTGCGTATTGGACATTCTACGAACTGGACATTCTGCGAATTGGACATTCTGCGACCGCTAGAAATTTTGCGAATTGGACATTCTGCGCCTAAACGCCTATTTGTAGAACGTAAACAAAAAAACTATCAACGAAAATTGGTTTGAATATGATTACATATTTAGTTTTTGAAATATATGGGACTTTTTCATCAACTGCAGGAGTAACTTTGTTTTTCATTGACATACTTACTATGAAAAACATGATTGCTGTTGAACGTTGTGATGTGAGCGTTCAAAATCTTGTTATTACATAATATATTGTTTGGGAGACTGCTAGTACGACTCGCAGTAACGTACGATCTTAGAAGGAAAGCCTACCTATCCCGTATATCGTCTTAGTAAATCAAATGAACACCAATTACCTATTAGTCCGAAAGTAGGTACTTCACACACGCATTTAATCTTAACTGATAGATTGATTAAGATACGATATAGATATCAAAATACAACCAACATATCCTATCGTCCAGCAGAGATCCTACATAAATGCGGCGGTATCGTAACAAACGCGAATTCACAGAGGAGAGTGCAACGTAATTATAACAGCCGCTGTTTTCATGCAATTGGATCAGAACGGATACACGGAACGGCTATCAGAGTGTTCACCGGTCTATTACAGCTCGGTGATGCTGATAGGAACGCAATAAAGCCGCTTACGCACGGTCAACGGAGGTTTGCTGCCGCCAGACCGACCTGCCTTCCCCCCTCTGTCGTCGTTCGTTAAGCCAAGGCACTAATCTAATGGATTTTTTATGTTGCCTGAAAATGTACCGATATGCATACCTACACTGGAAAATGCACCTTGCCAAAAAGATTTTACCCACGCGCTATAAATCAGTTTTATTTTTATCGAACTGACCGTTTTAGATAGAAGATTTTAACACATCCATTGAACTTTTAGATAAATTGGTATGCTGGTAAAAACTAGTCTGGTTCCTGTTTTGATGCTCTATATTTTTGTGCATCACGTTTTTATTTGGTATCTTGCTATTTTGGAACATTCAATATTTCGTCGGCTACGAAATATTGAATGTTACGAATTATTGGACAAGTTGAAATTCAAGAAAATTTTAAATGCCTGTGTAAGTGACTCAGTATAATTGAGAATTGCTGTTGTCGCATAATGGTTTTAATGAATGCCTTGGTTAATAATTAAACTCGAGCCCTGATATCAGGCGTCTTCACTTCGCACCTAATCGGCACATTGACGGGGAAGCCTCTATTATTAGATAAGGCACAAGAAGGTTATTGTGCATATCGACATATTATTAGTGTGTAACTACGGATGAAACGATTACAAAGAGGCAAAGACATATTGAGAAAAATGTAGGAGATACTCAGTTCAAAGAGGCATTATGTGAGATCTCTTTACTGAATTGAGAGTTCAAATAATTACCCCTCATAGTCTGCTGAAAGTATCCTAATCCTAAACTTTTATTCCTTGGCTGTGCATACTGTTATCAAAATCAATGATGTATTTTTAAGGACGGGTTAGTTATCCATTCATTTTGGAATTTAGAAAATAATGAGTCTTTATAATTTCAGCTGCTAGTCCAGTCCAGTCATGCGTTCTAAATACAGATTTTTATTTTCATATTATTATATTATCAAGATACATGCAGCTGTAACCCCATGCAGACACGACATCATTCATGAAAGTTCATACGTACCTTATTTACAACTACTTACCTTATTTTATTTTCCATGTTTAGGGGCTGCCGTAATTAGATAAATACGCAGCTACCTACGAAGCATATGAGTAGACGGGGCGGACCTAGATACATCTATCTGTACGTGAACGAGCCGTGTTCTCTCATTAAAACTTTCCTCAGGCTGGGCTTGCACGTGTTTTTAATTTTTATCGAGAGCACTCGTCGTTAGCGGGTGCGGGGACCGGCAGGCTCTGCGGCTTTCGGCTTTGATTGCGGTAATGACGTCTCTCCGACTTCTCCACTTGTCTCTTGTCACTATCTTCAAATGATTATTGCTTTACAAATTAATGATGTCCATGTTTTAGTTACGTTATATTTTAAAATCAAAGTGTAGCTTTCAAACTAAGTTTCTGTTTTCTGTAACTGAAAGCGTTTTCATTAGTCGTTCCTGGAAATGATTACTACGAGGACCTAGATATTCAATGTACCTTCTTGTTGTCCTTTGACATTATTTATTCAGACATTTTCTCTGTTGTGAATATTACTGAAAATATTTTAAACCTGTAGGTTAAATTAAAAAGAAACGAAAAAGAAATTAGCTGCTCCATTCATTTAAGCGCGCTTTACTCGACGAAGTGTACGGAACAAGAGTTTTTTATGCAATGTTTTGTTTGATCCCATTGTAAAAGTTGTTCATAATTATCCATTTTCAGGTGTACACGTTATTTTTTTAATTGTAAGTACAATAGTTCCTCATTCCTCCATAAATTATTGAATACCTATAAGCACACTTATTCAACTATTAGGGCCTGACAGAGTTCCAAGTGCCAACATTTATCGTCAGTGGTTGCAGGGGTCGGAACTCGGAAGACATTCCTATTGCTCTTTCTCGGGTGGTCTGTCCCGCCTGTAGTGGTCAAACAATAAGTATCTACGAATTTATTGGTTTTGTAGGGCCATTGTGTTATATGATTTACTGTTAAAGTCGGTTTTGTTAACACCTTTAACTATTTGAACTGTGTCAGTGGGACTTTTGTATTCGGCCGGACCTATAAGCAGGTTAGGTACCTATTTCTGCTTGGTATCTATCTATATCGATATAGGTATTGTGCATAATTGAGAAGTATTGAATTTAAGACCAAAATTTGTATGTTGCCATCTCATCATGCCCTTGTCCCATGTTGCGTGGGGTCGGCGCAACACATTTTTGAAGTGAACATTTCTTTAGCGGCGTTGTGCACTTTTGTCCTGATCGAAAATTCGTAAGACGGATTGACATTAGGTTACAAAGGAATTTGAACTTTATGACATCTGTCATTGAGTTATTTCTTCCAGTCCTACTATCATGTACTTCTTGTTCTTTCATATCGTTCGTATGTTGACATAATTATACGCAGAAAAAATTTAAATAATTACGTAAAAGCATCTTGAACTTTCTACTCTACATACGTTGAATTAGCCTTATTAATAAACACGAAAAATCCAAAATAAATCTGAAGTTTACATTGCTTGGTTGTAACTTTACTCCTGAGCATAGTTATAGTAAAGGAGGTACAGACACGTTGATTTTTATCATATATAAGAATTTGGACCTTTAGGTACAGTGTTATAAAAATAATATACTAAACTATGTTTATTATTTTGCAGCATTATTAGAGATGCTGTTGACACGTCCATAAGATGTCCTCTTAGCTCAGACGGGCGTTCAAAGTTGGTGGTTGTGAATGCGCGTCTACAACTACGAATGCCAAAGTTTACTTGTTACCGCGTCGGCAATAGTCGGACGAGTTTACATACAATAGAAATATTGTAAAAACTTTTCTACCAAAACTAGTCAACAGTTTTGCCAGGACGTCGTATATCTGAATTTCACTAGCGAACGTTTTCAGTTTTCGTGTTTACTACCTACGTGAACTTTGTCATGGAAAAGAGTTTAATTTGTTTGGTGTTATTTAACTGTTATTTACTATGTCTCAATGAATTTGTAGGTCGTGCTAATTAAACTTTTGATAATCAAACATTAATCACGCACTAATAAGTCCCAGTAGACGAACGATAGACGAAAGCTCTATGAAGCGTTGCAATTTACATCGTTTTCAAATAATTATTATCCAATAAACCGATGACAACATTGCAGCCGTTACGGCAAACAATACCCTTTCATTGTGATAACACAATTCGCATTTCACCATCGAATGGCCCGTTGTACCGCGCTGTCGGAATGCGCTTCCAGCTAACGAATGCACAGATGCATGATGCAGCCGACAGGGAAGCAACAAATCCTCTTAGGCACGGTCACTGGCGACGCCTATCGGCCCAGTTGCCGACGCAAACAACTCTAATGGATTTTTCATGTCGATTGAACACGGCATAGGTATAAATGCGTGGAAGATAATCGAATATTGGAAAAAAAAGCATTATGTTGATCTACGAAGTAAGACTGCTTAACTAAGTCAGTATACCGCGTATCAGCTCATCGTTACAGAAATTCAATTCTTAGTAGGCTAATGTTAGGAGCGTGATTGTAATGTGTTTGATAACCGAAATGTATCGGTAGTTGTTTTAAACATTAATATTCAGTCAGCCTTGGCGCTGACGTAAATCCGGAGCAGGAAAAGTGTTAACAAATACCTATGTTGGCATAAAAGGTACATGTAGGACAATAATTAAATTTCGGCCAGCAATAAATATGCTGGCCCGCAGGTTTGCACGGTGTACCGAGCAAGTTAAAGTGACATTATTTAAGGCCTTCTGTCAATCTTTTTACACCTGCAGCTTGTGGACTAAGTACACGCAGCGTACATACAGTGCTCTGCGTGTACAATACAATAACGCGTTCAGGGTACTGTTTGGGCTGTCGCGCCACTGCAGCGCTTCAGCAATGTTTGCACTGAAAAGTGTGGATGGTTTTCATGCCATCATGCGGAAGCGCTGTGCGTCTCTTATGAAGCGCATGCGGGGCAGCTCGAACAGCCTTCTGAGTTTGTTCGTGGGCCGCTGGGACTCGCCGATGTGGCGGCACTGGATGCGACTTCACACTGCGGGTGGTCGCGTCCAGGGCTTGGCATAAACTGGCACTCCTGTGCGGTGCCACTAATTGATTTTGAGTTTGTATGTACTATCTAACAATAGATTTATAAGGTTTTTTGTAATACTAACTTATATGGACTACGTCTGAAATAAATGTCTTATTATTATTAATAAATAGTCTATACCTACACACCAAAAAAAGGTATGGTCGCCTGCGAGAGTCAAGTTCAAAATGTATATGAAAACCAAACCGGCCAAGTGCAAGTAGGACTCACACCGTGCGAGGTTCTGTCTTAGAACTGTGCCCGGCTTTCCCGAATTTCCAATCCAGAAATAACGAAAAATAAATCATATCATTGAGTGGAGACCGGATCCATTTGTATGTATCTAACAAATGTTAGTTCAAGTAAATAGTAGAAGAATTTTGATATCGGGATAAAAGTTAGTTGTAGCTAATGTTATTTCAACGTCGTTCTATAATACGGTCGATTCTCCAACTGCAAATGTAAGTTATTACATTACAGCCACCATGTTATTTCGACTTACAAAGAAATTTTCCACAGAACTGTCCCCCGACTTCGATGAAAATGTTGGTTTTCAGTTTTTAATTTTTAGACACAATCGCAGTTTAATTTAAATAATTATATCCATTTTGTTTAATCTATTTTCTAAAGTAAGATTACAAACATTCAAAAATGTTAGTTTGTAGAACATAAATAGTACATTGTTACCCCAGGGGTGAAAGTAACTTATTTAGTCCCGAGACGGGGTTTATATAGTTCGAGGGACTAAATAAGTCTTTAACCCGAGGTAAACACTGTGCATTGTGCACAATTACGAATACAAGGAAAGTAAAAACATAAAAAATGAATTAGCTAAAGAAAAAATTAGTAAATTTTACTTCGGATTGCCGCTTTCCTGCCTGTTTTTTTTTTGTGGCCAGCCAGCTATTCAGCAATTATATTTCATTTTCATCATTGAAAAAATGATAAATATTTTGCCCAACTCTATGTTATTTTAAAGAAATCGTTAAAACTAAATTATAATAAAGTTATTTAAAAAATATATATTGTCAATACTTAACTTTAAGTTATTTCAATTTTACATCGTGGCTGCATAGAAAGTTGGAACATGGTTCAATAAACATGTGTAGAACTAGTTTTTTTTTTAAATAATTTGACATCTGTCAGTTGAAAGCGATTCTCCCTGGGGATGAAAAGTGTTACTTTTATCCCGCTCCTCAGGCTACTTCAGACCTACTTTCAGAGTATGTATGAGTAGTGAAAAAGAGCTTTAAACGAGAATTGGTTTGATTAAGATTTAAATATTTTTTTCGTGAAACTGCAGCAGTAACGTTGTTTTTATTAACATACTATGAAAAAATAACAGGTTTGCTGTTGAGTGTCAATTAATCTATCAAAGAGCGTTAAAACAATTTGTCTTATATTGTTTGGTATTACGGCACCCTTTGTGTGCGACTCCGACTCGCAACTGGCAGATTTGTTTTTATTTTTTATTATTCCTTTTGAGACACTTATTCATAAAACAAGGTCAGCCGACTTCGCATGCTTGGAGAGAGGCCAGTTCCCGCTTCGTTGGAAGACGGGGAAGCTGGTCCTTATCCGGAAGCCGGGGCGCCCTGCGGACTCTCCGTCCGCATACCGGCCCATTGTGTTGCTCGACGAGGTGGGCAAGCTCTTCGAAAGAGTCATTGCTAACCGCCTCGCCGGGCACCTTGTGGGGATGGGGCCGGATCTGGCGGAACACCAGTTTGGTTTCCGCAGAGGGTGCTCGACGGTGGACGCCATCATGCGCGTGAGGGCTCTCACGACGGGGGATGCGGTGTCCAGGGGTGGGGTTGTCTTGGCGGTGTCTCTTGACATCGCCAACGCCTTCAACACCATGCCCTGGAGCTGCATTGGGGAGGCACTCCGGTATCACCGGGTGCCGACCTACCTTCGTCGTGTGGTCGGGGACTACCTGACGGATAGGGCCGTCATCTACCCCGGTCGCACCGGAGAATGGAACCGGCGAGAGATGTCGTGCGGTGTTCCACAGGGATCGGTTCTGGGGCCGCCCTTGTGGAACATCGGCTACGACTGGGTGCTGCGCGCCGACCTCCCTAGCGGTGTCAGTGTAGTTTGCTACGCTGACGACACGCTGGTGCTGGCACAAGGGAGGTCGCACGAGGCGGCGGCTGAACTTATGACACGCGGGGTTGCGATAGTCGTGGAGAGAATCCGGCAACTGGGTCTCGAGGTGGCATTGCACAAGTCCGAGGCCATGTGCTTTCATGGGCCTCGGAATGCGCCACCGTCGGGATCCATACTGACGGTAGGAGGGGTTCCCATCGGCGTCGAGTCGACGCTGAGGTACCTAGGGCTTGTCCTCGACAGCCGGTGGAACTTCGTGGAGCATTTCCGACGTTTGGCCCCCAAACTGGAACGGGCAGGGGCTGCGTTCAAGCGGCTCTTGCCCAACCTGGGGGGTCCAAACGCCTCCTGCCGCAGGCTCTACGCGGGGGTCGTGCGGTCCATGGCCCTTTACGGGGCCCCGGTGTGGGCGCGTTCTCTGAGGCGGCGAGCCGCCCATTACCTGAACGCGCCCCAGAAGGTGGTAGCCGTAATGCTGATCCGGGGGTACCGCACGATCTCCGGCGAGGAGGCGAGCCTCTTGGCCGGATTGCCGCCATGGGATCTGGAGGCGTAGTCCTCGCGTGCCTGCACGAATGGCGCGCGGAGGCACTACGCCGGGGGGAAACTCCGCTGCCGCGGCAAATTGTCGCTCAGCGGACAGACCTCCGGCGCGATCTCATGGCGACATGGAGAGAGCGACTGTCGCAACCCCGTGCAGGGCACGCCACAATAGTGGCGATAAGTCCCCTCTTTGAGGAGTGGCTAGAGAGGCGCCACGGCGCCCTCACCTTCCGCCTGACGCAGGTCCTCACCGGACACGGTTGTTTCGGGAGGTTCCTGCACCGAATCGGGCGGGAGGAAACGCCCGGGTGTCACCACTGCGAGGATCGGCCGGAGGACACGGTGGAGCACACTGTGGAGCTATGCCCTGCTTGGGCTGAGCACCGCCGTGTCCTCGTAGCGGCGATTGGCGGCGGCGACGTCTCGCGTCCGGCCCTGGTTCAATCCATGGTCCGGAGCGAGAGGGAATGGGAAGCCGTCGCCTCCTTCTGCGAAGCAGTCATGCTAGCGAAGGAGGTGGCGGAACGTGAGAGGGAGAGAACCTCACGTCCCAGCCGCCGCGGGAGACGCCCCGGGCGTCGGGGTCAACCAGTGGCCCCCGGCCACCGTAGGCGCGGGCCTGTGGACGGTGAGTAATGGGCTAGCTCACCGTCCGTCCGTCTTATGACGACAGACCGTGCCGACGGCGCGTTCGTGTTCCACGCGCGCCTCAAGGAGATGTCAGCAAATCGGAAGGGGTCCGAGAGGGCCGATGCCTGCCAGGGCTGCGGGTTGTTCGAAAGAGATACCGTGCCCCTGGAACGCAAAGGGCTAAGAAGGAACATGGATGGGTTTTAGTCAGTCAAGTCTGACACACCCTTCCGCTCCACCCAGAGCGGAAGAAGTCATTTGATGTTGACATTCTCACAGTCGGCGGCTGACTATACGGTTGCTGTGAACACGGCCTGCTACAAAATGGTTGTGTTTCAATATGCTCGCACACCTACACAAGTTAAGCGTGATTTTCCAAGCTGTCTTCGGGCCATTAATAATCATTAAGTATGATATCGCCGCGGCCGGGAAGCATTATGGCCATCACGTCAGCGAACAGCAAATTATAACATTCATTTTATAATTGTGTAAGACACAATAGGGTCGGGCGCACAAAAACACGTAAGATCCCCTTCATTGTTCACGGTGGAAACAATGATTGTTCCAAAGTGGGAAAATGACTCAGGAAATAGTGTCCCTTCTGCCCTTCTTGTAACTGAATAAGATTTTGCCCGCGGTTTCACCCGTGGGTTTTTTGGAAATATCACATGACACGTTATTACTACCTGGATGTAAAAGTTAAAGTTTATAAATTAAAAAGGTAACAGACAGACAAAACAGAGTTATTTTCACATTGAGGAAAATAGTGAATTAATCGTTTTGGTAACCTGATTTAATCTCTGTAAAAGAATAAAAAAAACATTTGCCACATAATATAACAGTCTGACCGAGGATCACATGAGACACTTGACACACCGAATTGGCTGTTTTTTTTTTGTAAT
Source organism: Cerastis rubricosa (assembly GCA_949152445.1). Taxonomy (NCBI): domain Eukaryota; kingdom Metazoa; phylum Arthropoda; class Insecta; order Lepidoptera; family Noctuidae; genus Cerastis; species Cerastis rubricosa. The sequence goes on along the minus strand of OX424525.1, from coordinate 13,380,934 downwards.
TATCAGGACAAGGTTTGTATGAAAGACGAAACTGCTAACCGTACTTCTCATTTTCTTCATTAGAAAATTGCACCCGTGCGAAGCCGGGTCGGGTCGCTAGTGATAATAAGTACTTTTCTTCTAGGAATAATAATCTCGATTTAAGAGCGTTTACACCTTACGACATTTCATACAAATTTCCAAGTTTATTTACTTATTTTCCGAAATGACTGAACAGTTCATTCATTTCGGAAAATAAGTTAATAAAAATAAGTAAAAATGAATAAGTAACTTTTTAGATCTCTGTATCCTGCTGATGCGTATAAAGTTTCATTAAAATCGGTTCAATCATTTCAGAAAATAAGGACTTGAAAGTATGTATGAAATGCCGTATAACAATATTAACAAAATTTAAGCCTTTGATTATCTACAATCCTTATTGGTATGTGCATAGAACCCATTTTAAATGAGTAACAAGTGTGTTCATCACGAAACAATGCGTAAGTTGAGGATACCTACCTCATACGGCCTACTACCGACTTCTGCCAACGTGCCAGTCAAAGAGTAAAATACTAATACCAAACGGGTGCCAATATTCGTAGGACTTTTGTACGATAGGTATTTCCAGTAACCTGTTATAAAAATAACTCTTCCACTGATAATCTGGACAAATCTTTCGGAAAAAACCATTAAATTTACCTTCAGGATAGTTTCCACCGTGTCAGACAGAATACTTTATAAGTTATATTAAGGCTGAGTTGCACCGTGTATTTAGCTAGTTGCTTACTCATTCATGGCTGGAAAAGTTTTCGCCTCATGATTACCGCTTGTGCAGCAAGTAGTGTAACACCTTTAACGCGTTAATTGCTGGCTTTGGATAACTGCGCGTTAACTATGTGCCTTAAGTGTGTGATTTAGTTTGGGGTGGAGTTGCCGGTAGCGGTATTATAAGACGAGTTGGCGAGAGAGGAGGGCCATTCGGGTGGAAGCAGCGGCGCCATGTTTACAGGGACGCTGCCCCTCGTACTCTGTTTGGTTGCTGTTGCTAATGGCGGTAAAGATAAACCTGTAAGTTTGTGAAAATTATCTTTAAATTACTTAAATAATCTGTTTGTTGGGTTGAGCCATATTTTATGTGACAGATATATTTTTTGGTGATGCTGAAAATAAATAACGGTCAATCGACTCGAATTCGACGCTCGAAACATAAATCCTTTACTAATTCCTTATTGTAAAGATTAATTCGGCTTGCCTTACAAAACTTCAGACCAATTAAGAATCACATCGATTGTACTTAGTTATTCTATTTAAAAGTAGTGCACTTGTGACTTGTAGTTCTTTCCAGTGAAAGTTTATGAAGTGATTGCGAAGTCGCGGCGTGTCGGTGTGATGGATGGGTGACGCGCGGCGCGGCGACACGCGATACTATTGCTCAACGTCGCCGCGTCGCGCCGCGCGTCGCCCTGCGAATACGAACATAATGCATCGTGTGCTCCGACCCGCCGCCGCCGTTTCCAATGACTCACGAAGTTTTCAGGAGTCCCTTCATCCGACGCGAAATTCCTAGATATTAATTTTTTTTCGGGCAAGTTCTCCTGTGTGCTTCAAAACAGGCATTTGTGTTGATAGATTTTCAATCGTCATGAATGTTTTTTATGATTAGAAGATGGTTAGCATGGCAGAAAGTGTACCTTAATTATTAAAACTAACCTTATATATAAAAGTCTCGTGTCACAATGTTAGTTACCATACTCCTCCGAAACGGCTGAATCGATTTGGATGAAATTTTGTGTGCATATCGGGTAGGTCTGAGAATCAGCCAACATCTATTTTTCATACCCCTAAAACCCATCGAAATTTCCACGCGAACGAAGTCGCAGCAGCTAGTAATGTATAAAAATTTCAGTGGTAAAACAATCCATACATTCTCTACATCTTCAAAATAAGGTCCATTAAATTTGAGAAAACAGTAAGGTTACCTACAATGGACACAGTCCCTCACCATTTAAATTAATATTTAACATTATGATACAAGTTGATGCGCATTGGGTTGCTCCCGCGGGATTCTCGACTTAATATTTTCTTTGAGAATGTTATCTCATTTTTAATATTGAAACGACTTATTTCCCCCCTTTGTTCACAAAGGTGGTCGTGTAGATCAAGAGACCGGGGTGTCTCAGTGGTTCGCCCACTACACTAAATAATGCAGACACAAAATGATTTAATAAGGAAATCTCGGGAACTTTGTAGATCTAATGTGTGGCAAGTTTGTGGCGGTACTTATTTAAGTAGTTTGAGGCATCGCTTAGGGGATGCAGGATGGGCGGTTATCTCTTTGTTACAGACAGTAACTTTGTTATGGTAAATAGTATTAACAAATTGAGTTTAACACGTTTCTCAAATGAATCAATTACATATTATAATAAAGGTTTTATAAAGGTATTACAAACACGGAAGTTAGGCAATACTTTTGCTACACAATTCTTCTTCTTCTTCTTCGTCGTTCCCTCACTGCTGAGGATCGCGACCACATATGATACCTCTCCAAGCCATGCGGTCTCCTGCAGTGTGAACCGCTCTGTACAAGCTGCCAATTTGCTACACAATTACACCAGTCAAATTCAGCTGCCAACGTAAGTATATTGAAAACATCTAAGTTACTTATGTGTATTTTCATTTCAGGTTTTCAGTGAGGAAATCAAAGAAATAATACAAACAGTTCACGACGAGTGTGTCGGTAAAACAGGGGTGGCAGAGGGTGAGCGTTCAAAAGAAAATTTTCTTGCTCCTTTGTTCTATGTTAGCATGCGAATGACGCTGAGTCGCCGAGCAATTGTCGCGGCTAAGCTGCCCGCCACAGTGTTAGCAAGCACACAGAAAAGACTCACCGGCTAACTCATATAATATAATAACAAAATATTCTAACTCATACTATTTCAATAATGACCATATAAGTTTTGCAGAAACTTATATTTTTTTGCTCACAATACGTCGAGTTGATCTCTCTCACTACCATTGTTTTCAAATACAATGTCTCATGTTTGCGTACATTAAAGAGTCTTTATTCTTACTTGCCCCCAGAGGATATAACGAATTGCGAAAACGGCATATTTAAGGAGGACGCGAAATTGAAGTGCTATATGTTTTGCCTGCTGGAGGAAGCGAGCCTCGTGAGTTATCTGTCTTTTGTTTGTTTCTCTCTTCATCCTGTCGTGTACGAAATTAGATACAAACAGGCATTTAATTTATTTTTAATTCAATTCGTTTGTTTTGTTGTTAGCGAGTTCGCGATGCTACCTTAACTTTTGACTTACGTACCTACCAACTAGGAATCGTTTTTACTTATTTAAAAGATGTCTTAAACTTGTTGTTCAATTTGCAGGTAGACGATGATGGTACTGTGGACTACGACATGCTAGTCAGTCTGATACCAGAGGAATACTACGAGAGAACAACCAAAATGATATTCGCGTGTAAACATCTCGGTAAGGGTTTTTTCACTATATTTTACCAGTATGGCCAAGTATTTAGTTATTGGGTAACGCAAAACTTAATAAAGGGACAGTAGGACTTCTTCACTCTATTTCTTGACCTTCTTTGTCCAAAATTATTATGAAACATGGAACACTGGAATTCGACCCCAACTTAGTTTGGGAAACGGCTAGGCAGGTGATGATGGTCTGGCAAGTTATTATTTACTTAAGAGCGTTTACACTTTACGGCATTTCATACAAACTTCCAAGTCTTTATTTTCCGAAATGACTGAACCGATTTTAATTAAATTTAATACGCCTAAGCAGGATACATAGGTCTAAAAAGTTACTAAAACATTTTCTAAATGTCTTTAAAAAAATGATAATTTGAAATTTCTGTTTCTATGATAAATAATTAAACTACTACTAATAACTATTACTAATTTAGCTTTAACGTTATTTTTCGAAAATGTTTTTGTAACTTTTTAGTCCTATGTATCCTGCTTATGCGTATGAAGTTTCGTTAAAATCGGTTCAGTAATTTCGTAAAATTAGGACTTGTAAGTTTGTATGAAATGTCGTAAGGCGTAAACGCTCTTAAATTATCGGTATTACTTTTTTATTATTTTAAATCGGGATTAAAGATTGAGGCGAAAGGATCGTAGCAGTAGGTGGCGTTTTTGGATTCTGCCTAACCCCAAGGGAAAAGGCATGGGTTTATGAATGTATGTATTAACGATTGACAGTAAATAAGTTTGTAGTACTTCGGTCAAGGTTGATTCTCTTGATTTAAGTATCAGCATTACTTCATACCTGTAGAATATGTTACTATTATGTTATATACTTGGCTTACGGTATTGTATTTTTATAGATACCCCGGACAAAGACAAATGTCAGAGATCTTTTGATGTACATAAATGTTCGTATGAAAAGGATCCAGATGTAAGTATCGTACAGACAGCGTCATTAAGTAGTAACCCCCCTGGCGTACTCGGCCGGACTGTAGAGGGGTTAGCACAGACTGACTTTTCTATAAATTAGTTACTAATTTTCCAGAAACCAGACAAGGTTATATAATATATTTTAAAAAAAACAACGAAAGACGAAACCTTACGAATTTTATGAATCTAGACTATTTAATATTATTTTTTTGTTTCTAGAACATGTGGTAGTATACAATAATAATAAATAACTAGTTGACCTGCGCAACTTCGTCAGCGTCACATTTTCCCCGTTTTTTTCGCAACATTTTTCATTGCTGCTCCTCTCGTATTTGTCGTAGCGTGATTATATATCAGTAGTTCCTGAGATTAGCGCGTTCAAGCAAACAAACAAACTCTTCAGCTTTATATTATTAGTATAGATAATAGTATCTAATAATAAAAGTAGACGTAACATGACAGCATGCCTGTAATCCCCAGAGGTTTAGGGAGAGCTGTACCTAATAGTACACCTATATTTCGCCAGATATGTTTAAGGCTCATATAATAGCCCATTACCATCAACCTGGCACAAATCCAAAGTCTGTGGCTACTATTGAGGCATCCCTGATTGGGAAACCCAATATCCCTTTGCCCGTCCCGGGACTCGAACCCGGGACCTCATGCTCATCAGTCGCGTTTGTGACCACTGGACCAACGAGGCAGTAATAAAAGTAGAATTTAACACAAACTAGTCACAAAAAGACATCTTCTTCTTCTTCTTCTATCTTCGTCTTCTATATACATAATTATATTAAAATCAATGCCACTTTTCGTTGTAATTTTACGTATAACTCGAGAACGGCTGGACCGATTTGGCTAATTCTGGTTTTGAAATGTTTGTCGTAGTCCAGGGAAGGTTTAAAAGGTGAGAAAGGTAGGGTAGGGTAGGTAGGAAGGTGTAAGGTAGAGTAGGGTAGGTAGGAAGGAAAAGTGCATTGCATTTACTTTTGACAGAACGAAGTCTGCCCGGGCAGCTAGTTTCTAATAAATCTTCTGTCAGGTCTATCAGTTGTATAGTTCTCAAAGACATTATAGCGGTGAATTAGTTTTCACAGTAATAAGGTGTTATACCGTGGATTCATTTTCAGTTATACTTCTTATTCTGAGCAATCGGAGGCTGCGGCGGGAAATTGGCGAGCGGAGGTGATTGTGATTCTACTAATAAAATAAACTAACTTTATTGTCTGCTCGCTTTATTTATTTTTTCCATCTTTTTTTTTGTGGTGTGGTGATTGCTAGTGTAAGTTTTTTTATGTATGATTTAAGTAAGCTTAACATTGATCCTGCTAAATAGAACTTACAATAAACACAACATCACGCCTCTAATTCCTGAAGGGTTGCGCAGAGGTGTAGGTACCTAATGGTACCTACACCCACATTTCGCCTGTTATGTTTAAGTCATATGCAAAGGAGGCGAGCCTATTGCCATCAACCGGGCACAAATCTAGACTCCGAGGCTGCTACTGAGAAAAACCAGATAAAAAACCCACTTACCCGACCCGGGAATCGAATCCTGTGCCTCATGCTCAGCAGTCGAGTCACAACTCTTCTTGCAATCCACTTGCAATCAAATTATAAGTCAAAACATCATACTATCGCCATTCCAGATACAAAGTCGGTCAAACATGCGGAAGTCCGTGACTTAGTTGATATATCTATTGTGACAGGCGACACGTTTGTATGACTTTTTTTCCTTGCTTCAGATTTATAGTATATACTTCAATTCATAAACACAAGAAGAAACCGTTGTGATCTGAAATATAAGTGTGTGGGAATAGTTAATATACACTTAAGTCGAACCTCGTGCGAGTACCTATCAAGGTGTGGATTGTGTGATGCTTTTCAGTAACTAATTATTCTTACATTTTCTACACTGCAATGGGGAGAAAATATTTAGACACGCACTTGTAAATAAAGACGTAATTTGCCGCTAGCCGCGGGCCCTCAGCCGGTCTATTTTTTTTATGAAATCTCGTTCAAATTTATTCAGATCTTGAAAGAAGTAAATGCTAAGGAATTAATTTGCTTCACGAGTAATAATTTGTTCGCGGAAAAGAAATGAGTTGGAATCTTGTAAAATGTGTAATTGTGATCTTTAGTGACCCTCCTAAGATTAATATTAGAAGAACTTGGGTGAAAAGCAGTTCTGGCTACCGCATGCCCCACTTAACTTGTTGTTATTAATATTACGTTTTTGTGAATACAAAGGGCAGATGTAATAAAGATAAAATAGAAATAAATGGAAAGGTTAAGAATTTCATTAGGTTTTATTGTTGCTTTACGCTTTAATGAAATTATCCAGTAGCTAAGTATAAAAGTATTTGTGATTTTTATTGTAAGATCGTTTCATTAGCTCACCTACAGCGAAAATCTTTGAAATGATTCATCTTTGTACTGAAAATAATTAATGGTAAGTCTGCAATGTTTTTAATTCAACTTAGTAGAAAGCATGCTGGTGACAATGGAGTCGGATGTAGAAAATAAACTTACAAACCCCAATTACAATAGAAGAGCAGGTTATTTAACAGTAAAACGACATTCAAAAGACGGAAAAACCGAGGGTCGGAACATCTGCACATAAAGAGGCAATTTGGAGATTGCCGGGGGCGCACAGCCGCCACGGAGAATTGTGCTCAAATGTATTCAAAATTAAAAAAATGAAGAAAATATTGCAAAGAAATTCATTGCGGTAAAATAAACAGGAGTGGCTTGTTACTGTGGACAGCGTGGGGAGCGCCGCCACGCCACGTCAACGCCGCACAAAGACCGCGCTCTTCACCTGCAACCTGACTTCTGCAGACGCTGTTTGACCCGCGAAGTTCAACAAGGTTCGGTTCTACTGCTTAAGAGTTTTAAACTCCTTGTTGCAATTGTTTGAAACAAAATACTTCTAATTTTAAATGAGAAAATAGATAGCGCCAACTACCTGGCTCGTGGGTGCAGGCGGTCGGTCGCAGTCGGCAGTCGGCAAAGGCAGCGGATATCGCAATTTGGCGCTCAGCCGCAGTAATGACGGCCTAGCTGGACGTTGCGGTCGCGTACGTGCACTGGCTACACCAAATAGCTACAATCTACTGAAATTCTGTTCAACTTATTTAAAGAAATCCAGTATGTTAGCTACTCTGAAATGTTCATCTATGTTTATAAACTTGTGGCCGACAGAAATCTGCTTAATCTACCTACTATATAACTTTTATCATCATTGTGTCTTTTTTAAAAGCCATTCCAGTTCTTTATAAAATGCGATATGATTTATAATTCATAAACATGTTAATATAACTCACATAATTATGATTAAATAAAGTAGACCTCTCTCTCTCTCTCATAATTTTTCAAGAACGAGTTTTCTGAAAATAAAATATTATTTTTGTTAAAGGTTTATATTGTGTTAGCTAACCTAATGAAAACTTACTTTTGTAACTAGTTTTCAAATTGAATAAAAATACAAACATTAATTAAACGAGTTAGTAAGAAGTTACTACTGTGCTACGAAGTGCTACGCGCTAGCTACGAGTTTACTACGCCGGGCGAATGCACACGTAGACGGCGTAGCGGGGATAGAGGTAGCCGTAACGCAGCCCGGAGCCGATAGACTCGTACTAATACGAACGGACCCGAATGCTGGACTTACCCCGAAATTATTCCGCTCTCTATTCAGAATATTAATAGCCCAGACCATAATGGCATAGTGATTTGATAATCACAAACAGTGGAGACGTCTAAACAAACAATAGATTCGAATAGGTACATAATGTTTGGTTTATTCCTTATTGATGACCGTTTTAATGTGTTATTTGCTATTTCATTGGACATATCCGTTTGGATTTTAGGGTCAGTCTAGTTTTGATGCTGTTAAAAGTATGCTGTTGTAGATTAGGTATATGTACCCGTGTGAATTATGTGTATCCTCGAGGTAATTCTTTAAAGTAATTTTCCATGCTATAGATAGAAGTTGATCGATAAGAAGTTGAAGAAACAGCACTAAGAATCATCGAGAATGATCGGTCATCGGCCTAAAGTGCATTAATAAATAAATAATAAAATAAAAAAAGTCTTTGATTTCCACCCAAATAATTAGAACACAAATAAACTTAAGTGTAATAAAAGTACATTAATAGTATACGTTAAACATCAACAAATCTTCATGTTTACCTCTTTTCAAATGAAATCAAAACCCAAAACCACCGGATCTTCCTTATGAAAACAAATTATTATCAAAAACTAGCGCTATACACTGAATTAATTGATGTGAGTCGGGAACGTTAGTGAAACAAGCCAATTATCCAAATAAATTGAGTTAGCCGGTCTCAGCGTGACGCGCGCCCCCGGCATAGTTGGCTCAAAGGAAGCGCGTTGTGCTCCTTCGCAAAGGTGTTTGTTTCCGAGGCGCGCCGCAAAATGAATATTGATGACTTCATGGGGTCCGGAGATGATTTGCTGAAAAATTAGCTTCTTTTCATCGTTTTATTGCCCTGCATCGTTCGGAAGCGAGCTGATGAAGACTAATATAACCTTTAATTTTGCTTAGTAACGATCACGTAGATTTATTGGGGGTCATTAAAATTGTGGATTGTGATGGCTTCGTTTAATCTTCGTTTGTGTTCAGTGCAATAATTTTGACGAATTATGAGAAGTTAGAAAAGTCTCATAAATAAACGAATGTTTATCTCAATCACTTAATTATAACCTACGAAGACATGACTTCATCGTTGTGCACACATAAGGGACGTTGATTAGTATGTACATAAATATGCAGTTGTGTTTACCGTAGCGACTAGCGGTCACATCATAGACGCGTGTCATCTTGCTCGGTATGACCAGAAGATACAATTTATATGCAAATTCAGCGCAAGATACAAGCCACTGATGTCAGTGGGTGCCGCCGCTGTCGCCCGCACCCCTCGCCTTCTGTGATAGCCTTTAAAATTACTTTTGCGCACAGAATATTCATGTTGTATTGGTAATACTGTATATGATATTAAAATATAATATATTGTTGTTGGTTGGGGAATGACTTTATTATGTTCGGATCGTAGAGATTTCATTTTCCACATTATAGCTGTATATTTTTGATAGCCACTTTTTAAATCGTGATGAATAGAGCATTGCTTCGATATTCTAATCTATAAGTGAATTCTAAGTCGAATATTTATAATGTCATTTTATTATCCCAGACTTTTTCGCTACCTACGCAATACTTATGTTTGAAACTGTTGAAAATGAGAAAATTATTACGCGCAGATTACATTTCAGCGGCGTTTCTTATAAACGGATTTTCCATTTGTTTTCTTCAACGACTAAAGTAAAATAAAAAGAAACAGTAAATTATATTTGCCTTGCGGGCGAGCCTCTTGTGTGAGCCAAATTAAAAACCTACTCGCAGGTATATTGTTTCTTTAAATATTCTTTGCTAGTTTATTATTCTTTTGTATTGGCTTGTTTTTGCTAATCGTTCGGGTAATTAAGGATGAGGGTCAAGTGTTGACAGGCTTATGCCTCCAGTTACAGTGATTGCATCTTCATTCCGAAGCCACCCTGCTCGAATAATGCTGGACGAAATTAACGAATTAGTAAATGAATTCAGATATGGCATAAATGAGAAGCGCATTTGAATAGATTTTTGGTTTTAGTAATAAGTTTTAGTGCCTTTTTTTTTTTTTTTTTTTTTTTTTTTTTTCGGATGGGAAATCATCAAATGACTTCTTCCGCTCTGGGCGGAGCGGAAGGGAGTGTCAGACTTGACTGACTAAAACCCATCCATGTTCCTTCTTAGCCCTTTGCGTTCCAGGGGCACGGTATCTCTTTCGAACAACCCGCAGCCCTGGCAGGATAGGTTTTAGTGCCTTGCTTGAAGTTACCAGCAATACATACCCTTTTAATCACTCTTGTGATGATTGGCACAAACAAAGTATACAAATGATTCTATAATGCATAAGCTATATATCACGATTCAAAGTTTAGATCATAATATAATTGCTTTAAAAGTGAAATGCGACACTTGTATCACATCTAGAAATAAAGTGATTTGTTCCCGATCTTATTAATGACTTTTAGATCCTATTTACTGCGCTCCGTAGTTCGAAATTCAGGGTGAAAATTCCTAACTGAATTATATAGCATCACAAAAACTATCCAAGCGATCATGTTGCAAAGTAACCAAATGCCGCCTCTTGCCCAAACTGTGTACAAGTTTCTTTATTCCCGTGCAAGCGCGTCGGCGACCGCTGGCTAAGCCAATTAGTGTCCACTTGGGTAAACACCGGCTCGTTAGAGGACTTGTGTGTTTTATTCAATTCAATTTGCCAGTTCCACCGCCACTTATTGATAGGACATACTTTTCTTTGTTCGCTGTTAATTTGCTCTGGCTTCGTGCTCGCAACAGTGGTCAAATATTAACCGATTGTGATTTCGCTTTGATCTCGGATTCTGTGCTGGTTTTTTGTCTCGTATGTGTTCGTTTCGTATTGGATTTGCACGGATTGCTATAGTTGGATAACTCTTTTTTAGTGCGAAGGCAAATTTATAGGATCTTTTTTTAGGAGGATTTTTAAATATAAAGCTTCTTCAAGGTCGTTTGTAGGTGCAATGAGTTCGTCTAAGTAATAGGTTGAATTATTCAAGAAGTGGTTTCTTGCTAAAACTTAACTTCTTCTGCTATAGAGTTAATGACTGGCCAGACTACACTGGGTGGTGGTTTTCACTATTATTTGTTACAAAAGATCAATCAATCAATAATTTGTTTTCTTCACATATGTTGGTAAAAACGTCGTCCAAAACGCATGAGGATTTTTTATTGCAATCTCCGCTCCATAGCAGCCCTAGCCAAATGCGAGCACGTACGCAATAGAACACTGAGCCACACTTGCATCTAAATTAATAAATTTTAAGTAGAACCATTGATTCAATTACAACTTCATTAATTTCCATCTGATTATTTATCCGCGTCTGCTCAATATCACCGCTATACCGGAGGTGCGCCAACCAGTTCGGTGATCGGCACATCGAAGGTTGTCGCGGCTCTCGGTAATCTAGTCCGTGACTTGCAAGTGGAATGCGTGGTTTTATTACCTCCCGGAGGGGTGAGGGTCTGCGGGGGTGTTGGGAGAGGTGCTCCCCTCGTCGTTAGTTGTGCCGCATTGTGCCGGTTATTGCCGCCCGCGACGAACCTCGCAGACAACCCGATGGATTCTCGAACAACCCGATACTGAATATCACTTACAGTTCAATTATTAAATTATTAATAAATCATATAAATATTTTATTTTCTATAAAATATTGCACGTCTTGTCGTCGGGCTCTGAATTTATCATATGCAAGAAATAAAGCAGAAAAGAATGTCCTGTATTTTTTCATTAAACTAGCAGTCTCGTGAAAATGATAGGAGTAAAAAAGATATTTAGGTAGATTTTATATATAAATCCTCAATCACATTTCTGAATAGACCCCCTTTCCTTATCTAGTTTCCCACAGACAGCACCAATTTTTTTATAATTCCTGCTGAGGTTTAGCACACAGTGGGTTACGTTCATTGAGTAGAAAATTATATGCAAAATCACGACGGAAGTCACGGCCTGACGGAAAGGTTGAGCGGCGACTAATTAATATTGAAGCTTTGTACAGTTTTTTTTCATAATAACGAAGCATATTTTCCTCAAAACAGATTATCCCAATTTAACGTAGGAACATTGTAGTAGGGGATTAATTTGGACCACGGCTATGCGCAATCCAAAGCCATTTTAAAAACATGGCGCGTCCGTAATGATGGCTTGATGAGAGCCGCGTCAGTGTGCTGCACTTGTGTACCCGTGGTCGGCCCCTCGGCGCCAAGCCCTTTCCTGAACTAAGCCGCAGTACATTTTTACGTGATCACTAAAAGAAGTCTAAAACTTTTTGGGTGTCTGAAAAGGTCAAGTCGATTTTTTAAGTCTTTAAAGATCTGAAAATATCCCTTGTTTTCATTGTAAGGAATATCAACACCTTAGCATTTTACAAAAATTAGACTTTTTTTTTAATAGTCTATAAAATATTCACGATACTGCAGTTACGTTGATTCATAAATATGATATCATTTGTAGTTCCCAAAAATAATACTTGAAAAAAAAATATTGTCAAAACAATAGTTTGGAAAAACACTGCAAGGATTTTTATAGAAAGGAAATAAGCTCTTATAACTAGACTGTTATCAAAACAACTCTCACATCCAAGTAGCTCCTAACTGCTAGCAGCAATTTTCAACTTAATCATATTAATAGCTTTTATACGAGGGGCTGTTTGCTTAGGGAGCGACACGAGAGCATATGCTGAAGTTGTAGGTACTTGTAGTAAACTACATGTTAACATGTTTGGGAGTGAAAATTAGAGAGCAAACTGCGGGACACTTACTAGTTCAGTGATAGCACACAGCGGCCTGCTCGAGACGGGAACGTCCTAACAAGTGAACTAGCCCAAGTCTGCAGCGAATAACAATGTATTGCATGAACAAAACACTTGTGCAAAACAAGCATCTTTACTTTCACTTCACTTCTCAACTGTATAACGAGATGTACATGACTGTCCAGTCGACGTAATTGTGTTATTTTGGAGAATTTGTTTAATGTATTCGTTGTTAATCTATACTATACTATATATTATATATATATTATTAATATTATAAAGTTGAAGAGTTTGTTTGTTTGCTTGAACGCGCTAATCTCAGGAACTACAGATCCGATTTGAAAAAATTCTTTCAGTGTTAGATAGCCTATTTATCGAGGAAGGCTACTATATATTATTACGCTACTTTACTTTATTAAGCACACAGAACGCTGCTGCCCATTCTCTAGCAAATCCCTTATCGCCTCTTACGACACCCACGGGAAGATATGGGATGGTGCTATTCTTTACGTCCGACAAATTCGCTTAGAAGAAGAATAAGAAGAGATGTATCAAAACATCTAATGAGTTTTAAAATAAACAGAATTTGGTCCGCAAGAAAATTTTAGGGAACACCTCGTACGGGTTACATTTGGTTTTGAGTATTCGTGCGGAGATGTGAGAGGGAGGCTAACAGAAGATCGGAAGGGGTCCGAGATGGCCGATGCCTGCCAGGGCTGCGGGTTGTTCGAAAGAGATACCGTGCCCCTGGAACGCAAAGGGCTAAGAAGGAACATGGATGGGTTTTAGTCAGTCAAGTCTGACACTCCCTTCCGCTCCGCCCAGAGCGGAAGAAGTCATTTGATGACTACCAATCCCAAAAAAAAAACTGGGTTGTGTTGTGTGCTGCGTCTTCGTTTTGGTGGATCGTTTTTCGCGTCTTTCACAGAGCCTAAAGTCTAAGGTCTTCAATCAGTGCTTCATTGAATCTCTCTGAGGGATCGATTTCTGAATTACGTGTTCTGGCTTACAACCAAATTTGTCGACATAACTCATAGAAGAAGCGCAATTTAAGTGGCAATGGGCCGGTCACATTAGCCGTAGAACTGAGAACTTTAGACATGGTTCTTGAGTGGAAACCACGAATCGGCAAGTGTAAGGTGGGATGCTCTCAAGCTAGATGGAGCGACGATATTCGCAGGGTGGCTGGAGGCGGTTGGATGAGAGTTGCCGGCAATAGAGCTAAATTGCGTGCAACTAGAGAGGTTTACATCCAGCAGTCGACTGCTGTAGGCTCCTGTTGATGATTCGTACATAGGACGTTACTTGGTATATCGACTTATGCTTGCCGAGGTTGGTCTGTGGATGGGTGACAATAATTACATATCGAGTTTCCTCCGTGCCTCGGAAAGCACGTTAAGCCGTTGGTCTCGGTTGTCATTTCTAGATCTTTGACAGTCGTTACAAGTAGTCAGAAGCTAAAAGTCTGACATCCAGTCTTACCAAGGGGTATCGTATTACCCAGTTACTGGGTTGTGGAGGTCAGATAGGCAGTCGCTTCATGTAAAATACTGGTACTCAGCTGCATCCGGTTAGACTGGAAGCCGACCCCAAGATAGTTTGGGAAAAGGCTAGGCAGATGATGATGATCGACTTATGCCAAAGTTTGCCGCGGATAGATATACAAGGTGTTGTTTTGCAACCTCGTCAAATTCTAGGAGGTAACTATGCTAATGATTCTCGACCCGAATCAATAATAAAATGAGTTGGTAATTTTCTTTTTTAACCCCCGACCAAAAAAGAGGGGTGTTATAAGTTTGACGTGTGTATCTGTGTATCTGTGTGTCTGTGTATCTGTGTATCTGTGTATCTGTGTATCTGTGTATCTGTGTATCTGTGTATCTGTGTGTCTGTCTGTGGCATTGTAGCTCCTAAACGGATGAACCGATTTTGGTAAAAGTGGTGTCGTTTGAAAGGTATTTTAATCGAGAGTGTTCTTAGCTATGTTTCGAGAAAATCTGCTCAGCCGTTTGAAGATCATCACCTCTTTTCTAGTTAATGAAGATAAGAAGATATAAACAACTTACACAGGCTGATGGTGGTTTATTTGAAATGTTGTCGCTTGTCACCATGGGCATTGCTGAAGGGGGGGGGGGCACCCCCCCCCATTTTTTATATTTTTAAGTATATCTTTCCTTAGTTTCGTTAATTAGCGAGAAGAGACACAACATCGAGAAAATTGGAAGGAAAGGGAGAGGCCTATCTATGCCCAGGAGTAGGACAGTCAAGGCTAAGAAAAAATAATATAAGTCTAAAAAGCATGAAAAAAATTAAATTAGAAATTTAAAAAACCCCCGACATAAAAAACCTCTAAAAAGACAAAAATAAATTAATCCAAGCGTCGTAGCGTCGGGGGACCGCTAAGAAGACCGCTTAGTACAAGCACAGAACAAAGCGGACCCCCGACGCTACGACGCTTGGATTAATTTATTTTTGTCTTTCTAGAGGTTTTTTATGTCGGGGGTTTTTTAAATTTCTAATTTAATTTTTTTTATTTATTTACTGAAATCGGTAACTGTGAACCACCCGTGTTTTAAACACGGGCCGTCTGATCCCCGCTTTATAACGTCGCTTACACACAAACAAAAAACCTTAAACGTTTTTTCGATAATTTTATAATCCCTAAACCACGTAAAGGGGGTTATTCTGAAATATTGACAAATTTAAACAACAAAAAAACGCAGTGTTTTTTATTAATTTACAAGGTACCGTAATTTATATTGATTATTTATGTCTTTTGTGACAACATCCTGAATTTTGACGAGGATGCAAAACAACACCTTCTAGATGCCAGCAACTTCTCTCGCTCTTGATCTCAGCTTTTCTTCAGATTTCTAAATAAGGGTGAACACAAAGGTGTCCTTCTACCAGTGGTTCAGCGCCCCCTCTGGCTGACGGGCCTGCCATCTGGTCCGCCGAAGTAGAACAGCCGGTTCTTCTATAGGGCTATTGGTTAGAGTTTTAAATTTACGGCTATCTATTAATACTTCTATAATCTCCTCTATCTTAAGGCTAATGAAGCCGAGTCACGTGTCACTTAGTTATCTGAAACTATATTAATTTTAAAATTCTTTATGTAGTAGGTTTAAAAAGAAGCGCATGGCAAAGTAAACTCTTTAAAAACAAAACGAAAACATGTCAATTTAACATCAGACGCGCAAAACATCTGACTGATAAAAAACATATTATTTTAGTTTTCCCACAAAAATATACACATACAACATGGCACAAGTTGAGCAGAGTTTTTCGAAACTTTCCTTCTTTACTTATTTTGAGGACGGTCGGAGCGAGCGTCGAACTCCCTAACTCGTGTTATTGAATTTAATGTACCCTCCCCGTACCTAGCTCTATTCAGTGTCGATAAAATCACTTGGACCTGTTAGACATTACAGTGTGTGTTGATGCCGTACTATACATGTACTGTGTACCCGTGTGAGTCTGCCAACTAAGTGCCTTGAATTAGTGTTGCTCGAACGAATGAAAGGAAAGTCTGTTTGCTTTATTCCAAAGAGTTCCTTTTGATGCCTCGTGTGTACAAAATACACGTAAATGATAAAATGACACACGAACTAGGAGAGTCGGCGTGTAATTTTTTTCCTTCGGTTCACCGCAAAAGGTTTCTCTAAGCTAACATTTGCATTTGGTGTTGCCTTCGGTTCGAGTGTTCGGGAGAGACGCACTTTAATCACAGCGAACAGGTGGGAAGAGACGACGAGCAATTTTAATATTGGAATTTCTTATCAAATCCAGCTTTTCCCCGCAAATAGTACGAAAATATTTGTTTCGTTCGGGCAATTTCACGGTTTGTGTACTTTTTTCAAACGGATTCGAGATTAATATTCGTTTATCCTGGTGGTTTATAGAATTAGTAATTTGCTTGTCACAAATAAGTCATACAAATTGAGTTTGTGTTTTATAAATGATCGTCAGGCTTATTCTAGGAAAGTAGGTAAGTACTTATTTAAATTACATACGCGTGGCTTGTCTAAAAAAAAACAAGTGCGAGAGAGTCTCGCCCACCGAGGGCTACGTAAAACTTGTATTTTGTAAATAATATTTTTTTTTATTTAATTAGAATTGTATAGTTTTCAGACTTTTTCCTGTACTTGTAGTGTAAGACAATATTACTTGCCAACCAAAGGCAAAGGCAAAGGCTTAAGGTAATCAAATCTTTTTGATTACCTTAAGTGTGTCGAAAAATACGTTTTTTTGCGGCATATACGGCCGTATCTTTTTTTGACGTGAACTTAGAAGTTTGATTTTTTCACAGCTTCACGAACTGTAGAAAACAAAATCTAAATATTTTATTTTACATAAGTCTACATGGGCACTTATAAAACGTCGACAAAAGAGGCACGGTTCGGGTTGGTCGTTTTCTATGGAGAAGAACAGGCAAGAAACTCAATGGTTACTCTTTTAAAATCATTTGGTTCTACAATATTTGGATGTTTTGCATTAGTACTTAAGTATGAGAGGACAGCGTAGGCCCGAAAATAAGTCGTTGCTTACTATAAAAGGTAGACAAAGATAATAGTAAAAAAAAAACAATTTACAAAGCCTACAAAGCCTAGAATCAATACAAAAGTAAAAATAAAACATTGTAAGAACAATAAATTAAACAATTGACTCAAATGTAGTCATCAGTACTGTAACTATTCTGTACAATGAATAAACGGTGCAATGATTTGAAAACTATTGTAAAATCTGAAAAAAAGAATGGAATAAATAAAATTGGGAATAGTTTGAGACATCCACATATTTGTGTCGTTTATGAGCTACCAGGGAAGCCGCATGAGCAGAAGGACTACAGCCAAACTACTTTATCTTCAACGTAGTCCTTAATTTTGTAATACCTATGCTTTTTTAATAAGGACACGTTTGATGCAATTTTTAAACTTTCCATCGGTCAGTTCTGTAACTGACTTTGGCAACTTATTATAAAAGCGTATACTGTTTATAAGAAATGACTTGCTAGTTTTTGTTAATCTAAATTTGGGTATTACAATTTCGTGTTTACTGCATGTGTTTATATTATGGAAGTCACTTCTAATTTTAAAAAGCCCTCGGTTTTTGCGGACATATAAAATACATTCCAAGATATAAAGTTAAGACAGAGTCAGTATATCGATCTCTTAAAATTTTACTATCAGGGACTCGCGAGGATCCATTTTATAGATCGCGCGGACTGCCCCTTTTTGCAATATAAAAATTGAATCAACGTCTGCTGCCGATCCCCACAGCAGAATGCCATAAGACATAATACTGTGGAAATAAGCGTAGTATACTAACCTAGCTGTGGCTACATCAGTCAATTGCCTTATTTTCCTAACTGCATAGGCAGCTGAGCTTAACCTCTCCGAAAGATTTCCAATGTGCGCGCCCCACTGCAGTTTTGAATCGATAGTAATTCCTAAGAATACAGTTTCCGCAATAACATCAAGTTTTTTGCCGTCAAGATTTAAACGTCACGTTGAGTTACATTTGGTAAAGAGAACTTTAGACATTTTGTTTTGTTCGTATTCATTAAAAGATTGTTAGCTGCAGTTAGACTTTCGTTGACATGTATGACATCAGTATCTTTTCTATGAATTTTAAAAATTAGCGAAGTGTCATCAGCAAATAGATTTATATCCTATAATTTGGCCATCATGTAATCCAAGATTATTAATATAAACAAGAAATAGAAAAGGACCAAGAATTTAACCTTAGGGCACGCCCATCCTGACTATAGACCCAGAGGATGTCGCCCCATTTACATTTACTTTTTGCTGCCTGTTTGTTATTAGGAAAGAACAAGATCAGCAGCTTGTCCACGAATTCCGTAGTGATGTAATTTACAGATCAGTGTGTTGTGGTCGTCGCAGTCGAACGCTTTTGACAGATCACAAAAATGCGTAGCGTCCTAGGAATCCTGGGACTTCTTCCAGGGTTCCAGAATGTGACTGATGAGTTTTACTCCCGCGTCCGTGGTCGACCTACCCTTCGTGAAACCAAACTGCTAACTATGCAGACCAGTATCCCATTAGAGTAGAAGTGAGACAACATCTGGTCCAGCATAACTTTTTCATAGATTTTACTCAGTGCTGGAAGCACAGATATCGGTGTATAATTAGAAGGATCACTCTTACAACCCGATTTGAAAATTGGTACCACTTGATTATGTTTCATCAAGTCAGGAAACTTGCCGCTGTCCAAACATGGACTGAATATGTTAGGATAGGCGCAATTGAGTCAATAATGTTTTCAGAAACCTTGACCGATATCCCCCTAAGTCTTCAGTATTTTTGATATTGAGACTTGAATGCGTTTTTGATTGTAGCAATAAATAATGGTTTAAATTTAAAGTTTGGTATGTCCTTTGTGAAGTTCTCTTTAAGAAGGCCTTCAGCCAATTCAACCGAAGAGTGGAGAGATTTCGTAACCTCTAACGGAATGTTAGTAAATAAATTATCTAGTGTCTCAGCGACTTCTAACTTGTCAGAAATTGTTTTGTTATCTATTTCTAAAGACTCTCTCACTCTTATCTTGTTGTTGAGTCTTTCCGGTTTCTCTTTTTATTACCTGCCACACAGTTTTTATTTTATTATTAGAATTACCAATTTTATTACTTATTATTTGAGATTTTGCTTGAGCGCAGACACTTTTGAATATTTTCGAATAGTTTCTAACATAAGTGTGAAAGACTTGATCTGAAGTCAGAGATTTTTCGTGATATAAATTATATAAAATATCTGTGGTTTTTCTTATTCCCGTAAAGGCCCATTCGCTAAATTTAGATTTTGAATTGAGTTTAACTTTTTTACAGGACACGTTTTATTGAATTCATGGCAAACTGTGGAAAATAATGTACCGGGGTGTCTGTTGAATCAAAACTAGCATTATTAAGATTGCTAAGAACATCATTATTAAAAATAAAGAGTAGAGTTGAATATATGGTTTTAATTTTAACAAGATGCCTCCATGCATTCCCGACATAAAGGGTCTTGACAGACAGACGGACTACAAAGTGATCCTATAAGGATTCTGTTTTTTCCTTTTGAGGTAAGGAACTAAAAACAAACAAAAAAGCAACATGTGTAGAAAATATTAATTCGTAGGTATTCGTAGGCGAATATTATAAATGTGAAAGTTGGTGAGGATGGTCGGATGCGAATTAACGGATTTGGAGGGAATTTGGCGGATAACCAGAGTTCTTAATCATGTTAACATCATCATCTGCCTAGCCTTTTCCCAAACTATCTTGGGATCAGCTTCCAGTCTAACCAGATGCAGCTTAGTTCCAGTATTTTACATGAAATGGCTGCCTATCTGACCTCCACAACCCAGTAACTAGGAAATATAATACCCCTGAAGTAAGACTTTATGTTAGACTTTTGGCTTCTGACTACTCGTAACGACTGTCAAAGACAGCCGGGACCAACGGCTTAACGTGCTTTCCGAGGCACGGAGGAAACTCGGTATGTAATTATGGTCATCCATCCACGGAGCAACCTCGGCAAGCACTGCTTAAACTTGAAAATCGACCCGTGCGGCTGTTATTATTTAGCCACAAGGTCCTCAATTAATTATGTTAAGATACGATACTTTTTATTTTAGTAGTACAATACCGTGACACAATTAGAAGCAAAGCCACGGGTACAATCAAGTACATTCATATAATACATATATTAAAGGTAAGTATAAACCAGACCTGTAGCATCATTGGTCTAAACGCGCGATTAACTCGTCGTAAAGGAGAATGCCATAAGAGTTATGGAGCTGCGTTTATTCAATTTTTATGGAAAAATGCTTTAGAATCATCATCATTTCACATGACCTTATTTTAGTTTGAAGCAACCGGGGTTTAGAAAGTAATAAAAATAGTAATTCTAAAAACTGAAAACCTGCCTGAAAAGCAAATAACAAGGGCATTTTTGATATTTTTTTAGGGCTCCGTACCCAAAGGGTCAAACGGAACCCTATTACTGAGACTTCGCTGTCCGTCCGTCCGTCTGTCACCAGGCTGTATCTCATGAACCGTGATAGTTAGCTAGTTGAAATTTTCACAGATTATGTATTTATGTTGATGGTATAATAACAAATACTAAAAACAGAATAAAATAAATATTTAAGGGGGGCTCCCATACAAAAAAGTGATTTTTTTTGCTTGTTTTTTTTTTATAAAAAACCGACCAATTGCGAGTCAGACTCGCGCACGAAGGGTTCCGTACCATTTTTTATGAAAAACGAGCAAAAAAAATCACTTTTTTGTATGGGAGCCTCCCTTAAATATTTATTTTATTCTGTTTTTAATATTTGTTGTTATAGCATCAACAGAAATACATAATCTGTGAAAATTTCAACTGGCTAACTATCACGGTTCATGAGATACAGCCTGGTGACAGACGGACGGACGGACCGACGGACGGACAGCGAAGTCTCAGTAATAGGGTCCCGTTTGACCCTTTGGGTACGGAACCCTAAAAAATGGTACGGAACCCTTCGTGTGCGAGTCCGACTTGCACTTGGCCGGTTTTTTTATTAATTTATTATTTTTACACGCCAAAATTCCACCATTTGTTTTTTTCAAACACCTATCTAACCTGACATTTGGGTTTTAAAGGCGAATATAACAATACCTTAACTGTCGAACTCTATCCAGCCGTTTGGAAGATAAGGGATAAAAAATAAATAAATTTACAAACAAATAAACAAGATACGCGCGAAAAACATAACCCTTCCTTGCAGTCGGGTAAAAAACGAATGTATTGTTTCGAAGCTAAGCATCCACCATCTTTTGTCGCTAATGATACCAGTTTATTATAATTTCCATTTTTAATGGGACAAAAAGAATTATTGTAGGGATAAAACATAAAAATCTGAATGCAGTATTTTTTATAACCTAAGGGTGAAACAGTTTTACAAGAATTTATTCAACGACACTAGCAAAGTGATTAAAAATAATATTACACTGTTCTTGATTTATCTACAGGCTTGCTAAGTTGCTATACCGCGAAAAACCATCTCAATTATAAAAATATGGAAACAATGTTAAACGAGTTGACTGATCCGGTAGCCAATATCTGATAAATAATAAAATCAAAGGAAACTTGAATATGGGTATGGATTTTTATTATACTGGTTATGTCATAGTCAATTTCATTATGATCGACTAAATGTAGGTTTTATAATTTGAATGTGTTTTGCCAGATATTTTAAAAGTTTTATTTCTTTGTGTAAGTAAATTGATGGATGGATTGGAAGATTAAAAGCCCGATTTATAAAAACTGCCATCGAATATATTAATGATTGAGATTAAATTTTCATCAACATAAGTCGGACTACATTTTCTATATTTTACCGATGATTCAGTCGAGACGCAAGAACAGCCTATGTGTCGCGTTACAACACGAGCATTACAATAGTCAGCGAGCATAGCCGCTCGATGCGAACACCACGCGTCACGTGCTCCACTTGACTAACGGTTTTTTCACGAATCTGTTTGAATGTTATATTACAAGTCAGTACAGATGAACGCGTCGTCGCGAGCGCACATTACATTTTAATGTGGAAGTTTTGAATGAATATGTGTAACATCGATGAAGCGCACGAAATGCAGCACAGCCGACCGCTAGATCAGACATTTCAACTAAGAGTTAACTTAAAATAGAAGGGAATCGTACAAGTAAATGCTCATTGCTCACTCATCGTGAGCATTCGAACATCGTGTCGAGCATTTGCAGGAACGTCGAACGTCATTACCTTACATTGCATGAATGCTCGAGACAATTCTCTGGTGGATACTCACCTTTATACTCTGTTCTGCGACTGACTGAAATACAAAACATGGCAGCGTCTTTTAAAATCATAATATATATTTGCATACCGAAAGTTTCTTCCTTTGATTTTGTCTTTAGGTAAGGATTTTTGAAAACCGACTTTGAGCAGGTCTAGCAGGGTATGCATGAATGATTGGCTTTTAGAAAAAAAAACCATAGCTTCAATGAATAACAAACAATGACCCGATAATTTCATATTTTTTTCCCGAATAAATAAACCATTTCGAACGATTTAGCTAGAAAAGCACTATTACATTTTCTTCATCTTTGAATGATGTACCTTTATACCTTTCCCTACTTCTGGTTAGTAAATGGTCACACTTATCGATATAATCTAAAGATTCGTGTATACCTCCCGATAGGGCATCGAAAACTCTGTGAATGCTTGCACGTATTCAATTTTCTCGACAATATTTCACTCTGCTGGCATTCTTCGTTACTTCGTGAGGTCTCCACAAGACTGCTCCAAAACATATTTATCTAAGGAAACTCAATTACCTAGAGCTTGATGTCAAATGTGGTAAAAAATATATTTAAATGAACTGCAATAAAAATTATAAAGATGTCAGCATTGTTTATTTCGTATCAATATCCGGATTAGGTCGAATCAAATTTGGTTTGTACGATCAGGATTTATGCAACGCTCTCAATTTCCTGTGACGACAGCGGAACATCCGGCATGCAGTACACCCCTCCGCCCCCGCGCATCCCCGCCGGGGTCCTGCGGCGCCGCAGCCGCCACCGGCCCGAGCGTAAAATGGAGCGCGAGTATTTGCATAGCGGCACTCGAGCCGAGCAGACCGGCAAATTGTTGTCGCATCAATGAGTCGATCAATACGCCATATCTATCTTCGACTACTTCTGGTGTATTATCGTATTGACCAAAATTATATCCAATTAATCTGATAGGTTCTGGAAACATGGATGTTATTTAGCAAACCAACAAATCTCAATTCTGAAAATAAAATTAAACACGAACATGTTTTTTTTCAACATCTGCCTACCACTTATATAGGTACAAGAAGTGCATATAAATGTTGGGCTTGGCATCTAGTCTAACCGGATGCAGCTAATGAGTAACAGTCAATAGGAGGACGCCTAAAAACTGAATAAAATGTCAGCCACACGAACGATTTTTTTAAGCAAGAACTCATTCGTTCTGGTTAGTGGTTACCCGGGATCAGGTCCGTAGAGTTTCGCCAGTTTATTTACTCTGACCCTGTATTGTCGTCATCCCTTAATTCTTAGAGTTTATAAATCAGTTCTGACATAACAGTCCGTAATTGGGTTTTTAGAGAATTGGCCATTCAGAGAATTAAGTTTTTAGAGAATTGACCATTTTGAGAACTATTCATTTTGCGACTTTGTTGTCATTTTGAGAATTAGGCCTTCTGCGCCTAAAGCATTTTATGCAAACCTTACTTTACCTATCACATTCTGCATCAATTAAATATTTAAATAAATTAATAAAATACAAAATGTAAACAGACCCTTCACGAAGCCATCAACCAAGCATTCTGTACATCAAACTAAGTAACCCTACGCAATAGTTATTTGTTATACAAGAGTGCAAAGTTGCTTTTCAACCGCGTGTTCAATTTTGATGACCGAGCAAGCGAAGGATTCTAAAATTGAATCACGAGCGCAGCGAGTGATTCAAAATTAGAATCCTGAGCGTTAGCGAGGGAATCAAAAGAACACGAGGTGAAAAATATTTGCACTCGAGTGCAACACGTAACTTTTCATTCCACCTCAGCGAGGAAATGACTAAATGCAAAAAAAATACGTTTACAATCACAAGATAGGTACACTTTTATTTCAGTTTAGGTATTAATTACTACATTATGACAGGTAAGTATTACAGAATAATCTTTAAATTATAACAAAATAATATTACGGTATAATTAACAATGACGTGAAAAAATGCCGCGTAAAGAACCGCGTACAAAGCAAATTGAAAAAAGAACACCAAGAAGGTTCCGAGTCTGAGTTTTTAACAAATTAAAAAAAAGTTGTATGATATATTCGGCACCATAGAGGTAGCAGTAAATAGGTTTAATGTTTTTTTTTAATTCACAAACTTAGTGCACAAGATGTTCTAAATTCAATTTACTTTATCCTCTAGAGAATAAAAACGGCTTTTCCACTCAGATATTGAAGATTAAAAATACTCTTTCCGAGATGGTGGGATGAAAAAATTATTGTTGGGAAACGACTCTTTTTTTAGGGGAAAAAATCATGGAGGTATAACTACCTCTTATAAGTGTACTTTAAAAAGTACACTTATTAAGTTAAAAACTAGTCATCTTCCTCTCCTTGTCCCATTTTATTTGGGGTCGGCGCAACACGTCTTTTTCTTCCATTCTGTTTTGTCATTCGTCATGCTATCATTTAGTCCTTTTTCCTTCATGCCATTTTTCACACAATCCATCCATCTTGTCTTTGGTCTTTCTCTACCTCTGCATCCATCCACATTTATATTCATCAGTATTTTAGTCAAATGTGTTCGATCCCTCCATAACACATGTCCATGCGTCTACAACAAGACAGACGACTCCTTTCATCTTTTGTGTAACAGGCGCCACTTTCAAACTTCCTCTTATATGATAATTTCTTACTTTATCCATTTTAGTCACTCCACACATCCGTGTCAATATTCTCATCTCTGCTGCATGCAATCTTTTTTCTAATCTTTTTCTTCATTGCCCAGCATTCCGATCCATACAGTACGACATGTCAAATCACGGACTTGTTTATTTTTCCCTTAAACTTGAGGGGCATCCGTAGGTCACAAGTTGTTCCAGTGACCTGTCGCCATTTCATCCATCCTGAGTTGATCCGGTGCTTTACGTCCCGGTCTACATCGCCATCCCCTTGGATAGGCGACCCGAGGTACCGAAAATCGGAGCAGATCGGTATGGGCGTTAGCGATATAGGGACCGCGGAAATCACAAAACAAGTATTCTGTTTTGGTTCTACTTAGTTTCAGGCCAACAGTCTTTGCCACCACACCTCTAATCTGCTCTGGATCTCTAGGCCACTCTTGGCTACAAGCACAATGTCAAGGAGCCTCTTCCTGAAAGTCCGACGTTAGAGCGTCCATTATGACCAGGAAGAGGTAAGAGGCTTAGACCCGACCCTTGGTGCAAGCCAACTGCCACATTGAAGCTGCCGGTAGTGCCCGCTTTAGACAGTACTTGGGTTCTACATCGAGTGTACATCGCTCGGATCAACTGCACGTACCTACTACCCCGGCATACCTTTCTCCTTAAGAGCCCACCACAAAACCTCACGGGGTACCCGGTAATATGCCTTTTCGAGGTCAATGAACACCACGTGTAAGTTTTTATGCGCACCTCTGTATTTTTCGCATAGTTGGCAAATAGCAAAACTGGCGTCCGTCGTTCCCCAACAAGGCATAAAACCGAATTGGTTCCGAAAAAATCTCGCTCTCTTCTCTCAGTCGCCTTTCAATAACTTTCTCCCATGCTTTCAAACTGTGCGACATTATCTTTATTCCTCTATAGTTATTGCACTCTAGCACATCACCTTTGTTTTTGAAGATAGGCACCAGCGAACTGTTACACAATTCGTCAGGTATGGCCTCCTCCAGCAACAACTTATTAAAGAATAAAACTCCCAACTGTCCACTTGCAATAACTTCCACAATTCAACTGGTATTCTGTCTGGTCCTAATGCTTTTCCTTCAACCCATCATCATCTGATGATGGGTTTTTCCTTCAACCCATCCAATGCTATTCTTACTTCATCCATACTAATCTTTCTGACAAAATTAATAACTAGTATTTTAAACAAAAAGTTGAACTTACGTTAAAAGTTTGAACTTTGACATCCAACATCTCAGTAACTAGAAGGTTCCCAGGTATGGTCCAGGACAAAAAAAATATCGCAATGACAGGGAGAACAAGTGCCATTGGGCTTCGTTAAGCGTCTAATTACACCCTTTATATAAAATATAAATATTTCATTCTTGAAGTTTCATTACTAATTCACCGAATAACATTAATTCCAAGATCCAAAACGTGCGGTAAGTCAGTATCTTTTTCAATAAACTAGTGAAATTGTTAATACGAATCACGCGGGGCGGCTCAACCAAATGAAAAATGATATTATATGGCAGTAATTGAATACATGATCGGAATGTAACGTACCTAATACATCAGTACCTGTACCCATCTGATGTGTAACTCGTTACTAATATACTAGGTGTGCGACATTATGAGAAAGAGATATTTTAATAAAAGTAGACATTTTGCGAAAGCGACATTTTGCGCCTGAGCCGTAGGTGGCTCAGCTACATAACTTTTGATTAACTAAACCTATCATTAGTACAGTCACAGCGCAACACGACGCCGTCACTTCGTGTACAATAGTTTAAAGATTTAGTAAAGGATTGTATTGTATAATTCTTTTAAAAAGAGATATCAGGTTTTTTACAAAAAGAAAAAAAAAGTTTTTTATTTTACATGCAGTGCCTCTACAAAATAGCAGTGAGCAATTGTAAATATAGCTCCAATTGAAAGAAAATAAATGTTCATTTTCTACTAACGCTGCCTGTGTCTGTGCGCCTTTAAACAATTAAAAAAATTAACAATCTTGATATAACAGCGAATTTATGTAACTTCTTTTACGGCTATCAAGATCTGTGAGATAAATAATCGCCTTCTACTGAATTAGGCAGGTAGCTAGCAGGTACTGTAAGTTACTCTAGACCTGAAGTAACTTTACGACTGAATCTTAGTGGAACGCGTTTCTCTATAACTGAACTGAACTTACCAACCTTCACTACAAATCAGTGTCCGGAAGAAACGAAGAGGTATAACCCGCATTTAGAGAATAAGAACAGTTCGCATTAATCTAATGCAAAATATTCGTGTTTGCACAGAATTTTCTTAATTCCGTCTACTTACTGATCTTCGTCTTAGCCTGTCGAAAAAGCAGAACAGGAAGGACACAATGTTAAGTGTCCCATCGTTTGTGGAACCATACCACAGTTACACTCCAGTGCAAAGTCATCTATAAAAATCCACCTGAACAGGTTTTCCTTGCTTCGGACGACCAGGGTCCAGAGTCTATTCAAAGACTTCGAGGACACCCATGGCAACTCGTCTCCAGGTACACAATACTATACTAGTGTGATGACGCTACAGCTTTGCAATCAACATTCAGTAGTGAAATTCCGTTTTATTTATTTCCATACATTTTTTCTGTTGTGCATGAGTGAACGTTGGAGCGCTGCGGAGACGTGCGTGGTTCGTTACTCGCTACGAATCGCAACTGGAATACACATTCAGTGCGTTCTAGGCCCTGATTCACGAAAAAAACAACCGGTTTTATGCCCAAAATATTTAATGCTTTTTATGTTCTTAAAACAATGTGTTTGGCAAAAGGATTTTTGTACTGCACAGGGATCGAACTCACGCTCATAAAATAATCGGACCTAGACTTTTCATCGGCAGGCTGAACTCGCAATTCGTAGCAAAGAATCGATCATGTTGGACAGTGTGTGAACCAATTTTAGTAAGTATACTAGCTGTGCCCGCGACTTCGTTCGCGCGGAATTTAACAAAAAAGTTATTTAGTTTTTTCTTAAAAAACCATTTTAATTTTTTTCTAAAATAGAAGTAACTTATGTTACACCTTATTACATCAGCTATCTGCCAGTGAAAAGTCCCTTAAGTTATCTGAAAGTCCCGTCAAAATCGGTCCAGCCATTCCAGAGATTAGCCGGAACAAACAGACAGACAGACAGACAAAAATTTTAAAAAATGTTTCGTTGGTATATGCATATACATTCATATGCATGTAGTAAAAAGCGGTTATTTTAACAAACAGACACTTCAATTTTATTTATTTGTATAGATGAATAGATAAGCGTCGATATTATAGAATAGATTAAGAATAACCACTATTCGGTTTTAATTTAATGTTTGATTTGGTCTAGTGGCTGCAAAGGACGACTACTGTAACTGAGCTAATCGTAGTGGATTTGCTTCTATGTTCGGACAAAGTGTTATTGCGTCTGGATTTGTGACTTGTTGATGGCGCTCCCTATTACATGGGACTTAAACATTACTAGCGTAATGTGGGTGAACTATTAAGTACACCTCTGCCTAATCCTTTGCAGATTACAGGCGTGATGTTTTATGAAAATTGTATGACTACTTACAAAGGAAGAAATATAAATATAATGAGCATAGCATACTGTGACAGTCGGGGATAATGTAGCTTCCAATTAGTGAAAGAATTTTCGGAATTAGATCAGTAGTTCCGAAGATTATTCCTTACATCTAAACTTACAAACTCGACCTCTTTACTATACTAGACTATATACAACATTAGGACAACTAATTTCCTTATCCCCCGTCAAACCTGAACATAGTCATCATCATCATCAGCCTATAAAGTTCCCACTGCTGAGACTCAGGCCTCCTCAATATGAGAGGGGATGGGCTGTGGCCACCACGCGGGCCCAGTGCGGGTTGGAAAATATCACATGTTATCGAATCGAATTAGTTCTAGGACGTACCGGTTTCCTCACTATGTTTTCCTTCACCGTTTTTGAGAACAGCGGTGATGAAATAAAATTTTGAAGATTATCCCTTACATCCAAACTTACAAACTCGGGCCACCCAGGCCAACTAATTTCCTTATCCCCCGTCAAACCCGAACATACTCAAACCAACTATATTGCCCCAAAGTGACATCTATAACATAATCACAACAGCAACACGACATATCCGCTGCACAAGCCCGACATAC
This sequence comes from Cerastis rubricosa, assembly GCA_949152445.1. Lineage (NCBI taxonomy): Eukaryota > Metazoa > Arthropoda > Insecta > Lepidoptera > Noctuidae > Cerastis > Cerastis rubricosa. The sequence goes on along the minus strand of OX424525.1, from coordinate 13,351,486 downwards.
CAACATACATATGTTCGTCGGAACGTACCGTTTCAAGCCAGATGTCACTTCACAATACCAATGCACGTTGACACAGTAAATTTTCATTGCAAATTCCGTCACCGTGCGACATACTCGTACACGGAGGCTCTACAAACAGTTGACTTACAATGTCTAACTTAAACGAACCGAAATGGACCCCGAATCTCAGGTTTGCGAAAATATTTCGTGTTATGTAGGTAGTCATACAACTTTGATATAACATATCGCCTGTATTCCCGAAGGGTAAGACGGAGGTCAGAAGTGTACCTGCTGGCTTAGCCTAGCCGATTCCCGAACTATGTTGGGGTCGTCTAATAGGTTATGTTTCAAACTTTCCCGTGTGGTAATTTCCGACTTTAAACGCGAGCGAAGTCGTAGGCAGAAGCTACTAGTTGGTCAATCTTAATCGTCCGTAAAATATCAACCCAGGATAATTATTATGTCTTATTTTGAAAATATGCGTCCAATGGCCGCTACGAATGTTAATAAAAAACAGGAGGATGCTGCTATCTGACCTATATTCTCGCTGCTATTCCTAATTTAAGGGGGGAAGATACTTCTTCTTTGTTTTTGTAGCGTATGTTATGTCGTGTTTTTTCTTTAGAATTTAATTTACGTAGACGTCAAATTTACAGCGATGTGAATAAAAAAATAACGTTAAACTGCATTTTACAAGAACCTGTAGGTACTGACAGAAATACAAGGCGCTGATAGCACACACAAACAACAGCTGCAAGGCTTTCATTTACGCCTATCTTCAATTTCAAATACAAACCGGGATGTTTGTTGTCATAAACGCACCAAGGTAAAATTGCTACCTAAATATTTTAAATCGTAAAATCTGTTAGTCCTGGCGGAGTGACGGCGTGTTTGAGCGGTGGTCCTAAACAAATAGCGGGGTTTAATGAGGCCAGAGTACCGCGGGGGAAGAGCGGGGCAGAGGGAGGGAAGAGTGGGGGGATGTAGAGCATCGCAACTACCCCACCACTTGTTATTGTATCGTACTTACGGGAACAAAACCACAGTGTTGGCGTTTTTTGTCGTGATGCTATCTTGGCGGTATTGATAATTTTATAGTTTCAAGCTGGTAACGTGCTGAAAAGAAGATAATATCATCCCTGTGATGCCCGAAGCGTTAAGAAGAGGTGTACCTATTATCAACCGACGAATTCATCCGAAATTCCTGATGGAAAAAACCCAATTACACTTTGCCCGTCCTGAAAATCGCACGAAAGACCTCATCCTTAGCAGTCACGCTTGACTACATGACGTATTGGTCAAGGAAGTAGTAAAAAAATAACAAAAAAAAACAATTAAAAAAAATTGTAAATAATTGTACCAATCTCTTTTTAGTCTTATTAGGCTAAAAAGAGCGTGCTACAATTATCTCGTTCCTATTTCTTGGAACTGGAATACCTAATTAACTTCGATCATTACGTGGTATTGCGAGTTTTTCGCAGAACTTGATGAGTTACGAAGCTTCCTTTCAATTCTAGTCGATTTCTGAAAGGTTCGTAGAAATAGCAGCGGTGAATCTTCACTCTGGTTTAATCTGAGCAAGCTACATCAGAACTTATTTCGAAGGGATCGAATTTCATCATCTATAATCACAAAATGTGCTTAAAGAAAAGTTACATTTGCTAATTTACAATAAGTTAGAAGAAAATTTGACAGTGGCATCGCCTATTGGATTTAACTTAACTCTATAAGTTAAACCCGTGAATGATTTCCAAATAAAAATCTTTATAATGAACAAAAGCTTGTGGGAATAAGAGGAACGTACCCATGCCCAGAAATAGGCAATTGAAAGCGAAAAACATATTGCATGGTTTCAATACAATTTAGGTATACGTCTGCTGAGCCTGCGGGGATTACAGGCGTGACATTATATTATGTAATTTTTTACATCTTATAAAAATCGCTTGAGCAAAGCTGTACAATCGAATCTAGTACCTACACTTATACGGTACCGACATTCTAGACTAGAACGTAAGAAAAGTGCTATTATCACGGCGATAACAGTTTCAATGTCTAACATAATCTACGTGCTGTATGAGCTAGGATCCTCGAGCAATTGCTAAAACCCTCGTCGAGCGCGTTTGGCACGCACATGATTGGTTACTTAGCATAAACTTGCATACTGAACCCGGTTGTAATTATGAACATGTCACATTGAGCTTTGTGAAGATATTGTCACAGGTTTGTCAGATAAAATGCTCGACAAAGTCGTACTTTTACCTAAACTAGAAGTGCTGTATTAATGATAAAGCAATCAGTAATTAAAATTTTAGACTGAAGACAATTTAAAGCTGTGTTTCAGTCGAGGTCAGCAGTCCTAACCAAAGCTATCTGTGGCGCCAATACGCAATTCACTTAGGTTAGAACGGGTTTTTTTTTATAAACTTTTAATAATGGGTCTTTCTGTTTTTGGTTTTCAATAAATCCCTTTTTTCGGGTGCGGACCCGTGCTTCACCAAGATTCTTCACCTGATGATCAGTACAGTGAAGTAATTCAGAACACTACATAATTTAAAAAATTAACAATAGGATTTATTTTATTTTTTTCCATAAAATTACCCAAATAAATTTCATTATAAAATTAATTGCATTGGTGAATCTATACTTCTATATCTATACTAATATTATAAAGCTGAAGGGTTTGTTTGTTTGTTTGCTTGAACACGCTAATCTCAGGAACTACTGATCCGATTTGAAAAATTGTTTCAGTGTTCGATAGCCCATTCGCTACGACAAATAGGAGCGGAGCAGCATAATGTTTCAAAATCGGGGAAAATGTGACGCATGCGAAGTTGTCTAAAATAAAATGGCCCTTTTCATAGTGTTATTTGCGGCATTTGATTGCTAGTGAGGCATATAATATGACACATCAGCGTCATTCTCTTGCCCTTATCCCAATTTATTTGGGGTAGGCGAAGCATGTCTTCTTCTTATGACACATCAGCGTCATTCTCTTGCCCTTATCCCAATTTATTTGGGGTAGGCGAAGCATGTCTTCTTCTTCCATACTCTATTACTTGTCATCTCAACAGATTGAACTCATAGCAGCTTCGAACTTTTTGGGGAACATAATAATATACACGCACATCATTATGTATGTTCCCCTCCCCAAAATGTACCAGGAAGTCATGAGTTCAAGGTGGTATGTATTTTAATAATTCTGGATAGATATTGTCTTCTAGTAATAAATACTAGGATTAAATACCATCTTTTAGCAAGGCTTTGACTGAGTGGTGGCCAAAGTTAGGTCAAAGAAACCAGGGTCGTCCTAAAGCTTGTTAAGTCGACGATATCGTCAAAGTAGCGAGAAATACCTGGATAGGGGCGCACAGAACCGGGAAGTGTGGCAGTAAAAAGGGGAGGCCTATACCCAGCAGTATTCCGGGCTGATATGATGCCGATGTATTCATGCCAGTCCAGTACTATTCGTAAGGTTACTGCCCGTAATTAGCACAACTTTACTAACACTACTCGATACCATACAATCAACAATGGGGTCCACGGAAACAATTTTAAATGATTTCATTATACTAAATCTATTATTGTACACTAGCTGTCCCGCGCAACTTCGTCTGCGTCACATTTTCCCCGTTTTCTCAACATTTTTCATTGCTGCTCCGTTCCTATTTGTCGTAGCGTGACGATATATAGCCTTTCTCGATAAATGGGCTATCTAACACTGAAAGAATTTTTCAAATCGGATCAGTATTTCCTGAGATTAGCGCGTTCAAGCAAACAAACTCTTCAGCTTTATAATATTAGTGTAGATATTCATTGAAATCGAATGATGCAAAGGGCAATTTTGTTTTAAATTAAATATTTGAGATGGATAACGTATTTATTTGGATATAAGAAATAATATAATGTTTATAAAAAAATAGTGCGTGGAGTCTCTCCGCGCGGAAGAAGTGAAACGTCGTAATGTGGAAATGAGTGCTTTCATACCCCATCCATGGTAGCTTAAACGTTTAACGCAACTTTGATCACCCATCCACATACTGACCTCGGCTAGCGTCGCTTAACCTTGATCACTCATCCACATACTGGCCTGGGCAACCGTCGCTTAACCTTGATCACCCATCCACATACAGACCTCGGCTACCATTGCTTAACCTTGATCACCCATCCACATACTGACCTGGGCAACCGTCGCTTAACCTTGATCACCCATCCACATACTGACCTCGGCTACCGTCGCTTAACCCTGATCACCCATCCACATACTGCCCTCGGCTTCCGTTGCTTAACCTTGATCACCCATCCACATCCTGACCTCGGCTACCGTTGCTTAACTTTGATCACCCATCCACATACTGACTTGGGAAACTTAACCTTGATCACCCATCCAAATACTGACCTGGGCAACCGTCGCTTAACCTTGATGACTCATCCACATACTGACCTCGGCTACCGTTGCTTTACGTTAATCACACATCCACATACTGACCTGGGCAACCGTCGCTTAACCTTGGTCACCCATCCACAAAATATAATTTAGGCTATAGCACAAAGAGAACCACGCTCGCGCTGGCCTGTAATAGGTATACTACGGCGTACGAGTGCCACGCATTCACTCTCGCTCTGTCTCTTTCTATTACCCCGCCATTAGCCTTAAACGTTTAACGCGACCTTGTTGGAGTCGCAGTTTCACTTCAAAAACAACTTCAAAAATAATGCATTATTTTAGAAAATTTGGTTAGCATAAAAAGGTAATAGTGAGTCAACCTTAACAGATAGACATATGCTGTCGCGGACTTTTTTTTAGAAATTTTATGGGGAAACAATTCTGTCATACATGATTTTTGCGAAGCTTTAACCGTTAACGCAGCGCACGCAGCGGAAGCTCTCAAAAGGAAAATAAAACCCCCGATTTTGAAACATTATTAATTGCTGCTCTGCTCTTTTTTGTTGTAGCGTAATGATATATAGCCTATAGCCTTCCTCGATAAATGGGCTATCGAACACTGAAAGAATTTTTCAAATCGGATTAGTAGTTCCTGAGATTAGCGCGTTCAAGCAAACAAACAAACTCTTCAGCTTTATAATATTAAAAAATAAGTATTGTACATATAAATTCTCTCTTTTTAAATAATTGTTAGGATCTTTTGGATCATAATATTATAGAGAAAACAAGTTACTGCATCATTGTACAATAACTTCATCAGGTGGAGCACGGGACCTTATAGGTATTCGTGCTTCACCCAGGTAGAGAACCTAGGTGAAGCACGGGTCCGGACCCCTTTTTTTCATCAACTTTCCTAAAAAATAAAGTTGCTAAGTTTTTAACTTTATGGTTCAACGGTAGAGTTGAAATTTGTCGACACCTCCATTATTTTGACTGAAGTAACAAGCTAAGAAATATAACATAATGGAATATGTCAATATTCCCAACCAGCTTTGTGATGACTGCTAATTAAAGACGGACTCGCCGTTTTCATCGCGTCAAGGCAGCAAAGGATGTAATGGAACATAATGCAGAGTAGATAATGAAGGAGTGAAGGCGGTGCAGTGGTGTAGTGGTGGCTGGTCGGCCGCAGTAGGTTTTGACGAAACAGATGCCGCGCGCCGCCGACCTCGCAAGCTCCCAGCGAATACCAACATGCATTTACATGGAGTTGCTGATACCACCCCAATATTACCGATTTGGTAATAGGGTACGTAACAGAAAAAAATAAACGTTTGCATATTAGCCTAAATGGCTGAAAGTATCGGATGGACCTCAAGTCAAAGTCCGAAACTATCTTCCGGGGACAAGGACGATAATCCGCGACTTTTTTATTATTGTTGATAGATTTACTTTAAAATGTACCGTTGATTTTTGTTAGGAGTGCGTAATCTTTTAAATAAGTAATTCAGTAAAAATACTCTACAATTATATCTTGCCGGAATTTATACCGATGTATCAGCAGCTCTATAGAGTAAATGCAATGTCAGGCTTTCATTAAAATCTTTCGTTTCCGTATTATGTGAAGGTAGACTCTGAATACTAATGCACGTAGGATTGCACAACTTTATATTAATTTACTTGAAGAGTGTGCTCTCTCTGATTTATTTGTATTCATTACCGGAGATAGGCATGCCCACGGTTATTATAAAGATTGCGGTCAGTTGCAAAGGGACTTATTTATCATACAGATAGAAAATTGTTCCTGTTTTCTGGTTATGGGTTTGGAAACAAACCCAATAGTTGTCATTGGTCACGGTTTTGGTTGTACTCGTATTTGTTTGAAATGACGATCATACAATGCAATGTAGTGAAATTTACGTACGTTGACGAATAAAAAGCATCCTTAGATATTAATCAATAAGTCTATTTTTAACCCCCGACCAAAAAAGAGGGGTGTTATAAGTTTGACGTGTGTATCTGTTTGTCTGTCTGTGGCATCGTAGCTCCTAAGCGGATGAACCGATTTTGATAAAATTGGTTTCGTTTGAAAGGTATTTTAATCGAGAGTGTTCTTAGATATGTGTCGAGAAAATCTGCTCAGCCGTTTGAAGATCATCACCTCTTTTCTAGTTGATGACGGGTTAACAACAACTTCCACAAGTCTAGTCGATTTGAAATTTAAAATCTTTTCACTTTTCGCCATGGGCATTGCCGAGGGGGGGGGGGCTGCACCCCTCCCTCCCCTAAATGATAGTTTTTTTTTTAATTTATAACTTTCCTTGTTTTCATTAATTAGCGAGATTAGGTGCAACAACGTGAATATTGGAAGGAATGGGGGAAAGCCTATGCCCAGGAGTGGGGCAGTCAAGGCTAAGAAAAAATTGTATAAGTTTAAAAAGCATGACAAAAAATTAAATTAAAAATTTAAAAATCCAAGCGTCGTAGCGTCGGGGCCGCTTAGAAAACCGTTTAGTACAAACATAGAACAAAGTGGACCCCCGACACTACGATGTTTTTTTTTTTTTTAGGGAATTGCATCTCGCAGTTCAACCTAGGAGGTTGTCGTCTGCTTAACCGGACTATCCTGTGGGTGCCTTAAGAGTAAGGCCTCCAGCCAGGGCATAAAACTTACAAACTAAGCGACTACACGCTAAGGGCACCCCCTGTGGGGTACGAGCCTCGGCTTAGGGCGTCGCTGGGGGAGGACTGCATGGGGACAGGCTGGATCTGAATGATATCATTATTTAGGGGCTGATTTAAAACTACTGGCACAGCATCGCGGGCTGGCTCGAGCGAGGGTCGGGGAGGGCATGGACCGGGACGTCGCGACGGACCTCGACGGCGAGGTCGGAAAGACGGCGGTTTGTGTCTAAACTTTTTAAGAGTGCTAGTCTCTTTGCTACTCTCCTGGAGGAGGGTGATAGCATCATCGGGAGTGACGAGGGTATGCCGAGGACGGCGTACTGTACTAATGCGCGAGGGTTCGTAACGGGCGGCCGCTGCGATCAGGGGATTACGGTGTTTACTGGCGTTATCGAAGAAACGCTTCGAAAGACGTTTCATAAACTGAAGGACGGTGGGCATTCTAAGGTCTACGTGTAGACGGTCATTACGGACATAAAAAGGAGCTCCCGTGACTCTACGTAAGAACCGGTTCTGCAAGGTTTGCATCCTATGGATGTACTTAGGCTTGGTGTGAGCGTACACGACGCAAGCGTACGTCATAATGGGGCGGATCACCGCGGTGTAAAGGCGCAACTTGCACTTGAGTGACAACTTGCTTTTTGTCGAAATCATGAAATGAAGCCTACCCATAGCAAAGGCAGCTCGGTCGCGAGCTGCTTTGATGTGCGCCGCGAAAGACAGGTGGTTGTCAAGTAAGACTCCTAAGTACTTGGCTTGCTTCTTCCAAGGGATAGGCTTACCGTACATAGTGATCGGGCTGAGCGCGGGTGGCTTATTCTTACGCGGTTTAGAGAAAAGAACTGCCTGGCTCTTGTCGGGGTTCACCTCGATTCTCCATTTCCGGAACCAAGCGCCTAAGACGTTAGCTGAGGTTTGGAGGGTGCTGTAAATAGCGTCGTGACTACGGCCAGTGTAATAGATGGCCGTGTCGTCCGCGAACAGGGCTAACTGTGCCTTCTTGCTCTTGGGGATGTCACTGGTGAACAGAGTAAAGATAAGGGGAGAGAGCGGGGAGCCCTGAGGGACTCCGGCTCGAATGGGGTGGGGGGAAGACAGTGCCTTTCCGATGCGATAGCGGAAGGTGCGATCCGACAAAAAGTCTCGTAAGATGAGCACGAGACGGTCTGGCACTCCCAGTTTGTACAACTTATATAATAAGCCGTTGTGCCAGACTTTGTCGAATGCCTTTGCTATGTCGAAAAACAATACACCCGTCATCGCTCCACGCTGGAAGCCAGCGCTCAAGTGTTCTACGATGCGGTGGGCCTGTTGAATGCAAGAGTGTCCGGTCCTGAAGCCGAACTGTTCGTTGGGGATGAGACTCTTAGCCTCGGCGAAGTCTTTGAGTCGCTTATACATAAGTCTCTCGTAGATTTTTCCGAGTGCATTCAGGAGACTGATAGGTCTGTAGCTCGAAGGCTCAGACTTGGGTTTGCCTGGCTTTGCGAAACCGATGACCGTGGCCTCTTTCCATATTTGGGGAAACGCGTTGTTGCTCAGGGCGCCATTGAAGATGGCCGCCATTAACACGACGAGCTGAGCGGGGAGGAGTTTGAACACCCTATTGGTGATTCCGTCGGAGCCGGGTGCTTTCCGCGGTTGAAGTTTGTTAATGATGTCTTGCACTTCGTCAGCTGTGACCGGAGGCAGAGGATCATCAGGGTCTTCTTCGGGGGGCAGGGCGGTTCTACGTTCGACGAATGCGTTCACCTCATCGAGATGTCGCTTGTCTACTGGTTGAGAGCTGGGGGAGCACTGGGACTCCAGGCTGTCGGCTAGGCATTCGGCCTTCTCAGAGTCGTCGAATGCGACGCTCTTATCGGGTCGGGTGAGGGGAGGCATCGAAGCCTCTTCGGTGGAGCGCAATTTGCATTGCAGCTGCCAGAAGGCTAGGTGGGTAGGCTCGAGTTCGCTTAGCGTTTTGTCCCATTGATTATTACGAAGCTCACTGGTGCGATCCTTTACAGCACGCTGTAAATTACGCATGTGGGCTTTGTTTGCCTCGCAGGGAAAGCTGCTGTAGGCACGGATGGCCGCGTTCTTTTCGGTTATCAGTTCACGTACGTCAGCGGGTAGTATCCAGCGTTGATCGCTCATTGCTGGGACTTCCCGTGAGCAGTCCTTCAGTACGGATTGCACGTGTTCTGTAAACGAGTTGATGGCGGCCGTCATGTCTGCGACTGAGACTATGTGGTCGGGGATGGCCTCCAGGTGAGGCGACGTGGTGGATTTCAGCTTTTCGCTGACTTTCCTCCAGTCGGTTATCACTTGGGTCGGCGGGGGCTGGCTGGGGTCAGAAGGACCCGAGCGGGGAACTAAGTGCATGAGCACTGGTCTATGGTCTGAGTTAAGCTCATGTAAAGTCTCGATGGAATGCAACTTAAGGTTGACATTCTTGAGTAGCGCTATGTCGAGAACGTCCGGACGTTGGTCGGGGTCGACACTACGATGCTTGGATTAATTTATTTTTAGTGTTTTAGAGGTTTTTGTGTCGGGGGTTTTTAAATTTAATTTTTTTCAATGTCTATTTATTTTCACGTGCTAATAAAAACAAACTCTTCTCAAGGTGTGTAAAACTAAATAGATTTTTCTCAGCCCGGAAATCGAAACGAGAGTGCAGTGAACTAAAATCTAACTTTGTTCGTGTTTTCTACAATTCCATTTTAGTTCACACGTTCGTTGATTCAAACAATAGTCATAGGGTGTGCGTATAAAACCTCTTCAACCGTTGAATTGAAGCTCACAATAAAAGCAGAAATTGAAATTTTTAATTAGTTGCAACAGTTTGACAAAAGTTGTTCATTTTTGTGGTGGTGTTTGGTGATAGGACAGATGGTGAGAAGCGGTGCGGATCCAATTAAAAGCAACTGAGTCTACTTCCCATTGAAAGGTCGTACGAAGCACGTAACGGTAGCGGAATACTCTGATGACTCTGTCGCTTAGGGCTGCCTTATGTTGCTTTGGGTATCTTTATTCTATCCAAGGAGAATTTGTTTAAAACACATATTAAATGTTAGCAATTACATACTTCCTATTTGTTTTGTATAACTTCACCAACACGCATCGGAGGTAAAATGTATTTATTTAGATATAAACAATTACTTTGTATCTCATTATAAGTGAACCTATGTATTGTTCTTATGAGAATAAATTCTTTAAACCGAAAAATAAGTTTATAAGTAAACATTTGGGTAGAGTGTAGCATTCATAATCCAAGATAACAACGGGAATGTCTTTAACCTATTAGGTAATTCAAGACCAATCAATTAGGTTAACTTTCATTTATCATATTCGTAGTTCAACATTAGGATTGACTAATTGCCGATTAGTATCAATATTTTCTTAATTTCTATACTTTAACGAATAAACCGACGGACTAGTCACGACAACCCTTAAGATAAAAATATCGTGAAAGCTCTCAGCTTTCCCCGCCTTCGTTCAGCCCTAGCTGCGTCTACCGCACATGCATTCATTTTTAATTCGATACAGCCAAAGTTTGGCACAAAGCGCGCTCCCGCGACGTGCGGTGAATAGTCGCGTCAATCTCTTATTTATATTTAGATACTTAATGAGCGAGTGGTTATCTCTGCTCTTATATTAACTTCAAGATAATACTTATAATTCACTAGAAATAAGTCGAGACCATGAGCAGAAGTCCGGAGCATTTAAAAAAAAACGGATTGCACTCCGGGAGTGCCGGTAGAATTGAAAACTTGAATATTATTGCTTGTGAAAAGCACAAGCTTAAGCGGGAGCGGCTGTCGAAGGACCAATTAGCGTTGTGTAATTTGAGGGGCAAGAGATTTATATGAGATAGGTTGTCGTCGACACGCAGGTTATTTAGGGAAAAGGACTTACTTGGAAGCTGGCAGGTGATCGTTTTTAACGATGGCTGACTAGAGTGCGCGAGTTGATGTCCAGCCCGTGACCCGGTGACTTCTTCCTGCTTCCCTTATATCCCCTTGTCGGCCGACAAGTTTAAAAAACCCAAAAAGGGTTGCGGGCGCGGGCGGTGATTTTAAGTTGACGGTTATAAGCACAGTGTAGAGTTTTTTCGTTTTCTGCCAAATCATCGACGGACGCGAGCTTCATTGGATCTTGTGTGGCGGTCCTCCTTCTCTTTCTATCACATGGGCGTGTAGTAGGAGAGGGGGAGAGGGGTAGAAATGGATAGCAATCGACAACTTGACAAAAATATTATATTAGAGGCGGGTTAGGAAACGTGATAGCATGATGCATACCACGTTCGGATATACTATAGAAACTTGCGTAAGCAATTATCGTTGTGCATTTTTGATATTTTGGAATGGTTAGGGAATATTTTGCCCGAATTGCTTTAATTATCAGTATAAAAATACTATCATTTATGTGGTAAAATATTAGGTCTTTACCTATGAAATTGCCGTTTTGTTTAAAAAAAGTTAAAGTATTTTTTTTTTCGAACTTGTTTATTTCTTTTATTCAAAGTAATCACCCCTGCAATCAATGCATCTTTGTCAACGCTGTGGCAGTTTATGGATGCCCTTCTTGAAAAAATCAGCTGGACGGGAGACAACAAACTCTTCAAAGGCGTTTTGTACTGCCTCTCGGGAATTGAATTTTTTTCCCGCTAAAAAGTTGTCCAAATTTTGGATAAAGTAATAGTCGGAAGGCGCAAGATCTGGTGAGTATGGCGGATGAGGGAGAGCTTCCAAACCCAACTCATGCAGCTTAGAGACGGTCTGTTGTGCAGTATGGGGCCGCGCGTTGTCGTGAAGTAGCAGTGGAGACGACCGATTGACCAAAGCTGGTTGCAGACGTGCGAGTTTCGCCATCATTGTGGTCAGTTCTTCAATGTACACATGCAGTAATGCTCTCGCCGTTTTGTAAAAAGCTATGATGAATCACACCAGCACTAGACCACCAAACTGTGACCATCACCTTTCTAGGGGTCATTTTTCGTTTTGCACATTGCTTTGGTACCGAACCAGGATCTAACCAACTTGCTGAGCGCTTTCGATTGTCAAACAGAATCCATTTTTCGTCGCACGTAACAATTCGGTTCAAAATTCCTTCATTTCTGTGCCTGTTAAGCAGCGCAAGCCAAGTCTCGACGCGTACGTTGCGCTGGCGATCGTTAAGTTCGTGGGGCACCCATCTATCAAGCTTTTTTATCTTGCCAATCTGTCGCAAATGGACCAATATTGTTTTAATGCTAACATCAAAAGCTGCTGCCAGCTCAGCTGTAGATTGAGTTTCATCAGCTTCAACCTTTAATTCATCATTGTTGACCAAAGTTTCCGGACGACCACGAGGTTCATTTTTCAAGTCAAAATTCCCAGAACGGAACCGAGCAAACCAATAACGGGTTGTGCGTTCGTTTGTACAGTTCTCTCCGTAAACGTCGTTGATGTTACGGGTCGTTTGTGCCGCGTTGGTGCCACGACGGAACTCATATTCCATAATTACACGAAATTTCAAAGTATCCATTATGAGGAAAAATGTTGAAATGTAATGAAAATACAACGCTAATCAATAAACAAAAGACTGATTTTGTAAATAGAATGTCATATTTTTAAAACAAAATTAATTTGAATTTAGAACTCATAGCCAATCAAAACTTTTTTTTGTTTGAAAAAGTCTGTACTGCAATACGGCAATTTCATAGGTAAAGACCTATTACAATATTCATTTATTGCGCTGTACACAAACATGACAATTTATATTTCGTTAAAAATTTCACACTTCAGAACTATTAAAATCCTTCTTAGAAATTTTATGTATCGGGAATTAATTACGAAAGCATTCTTTAACAAAGTCGAAGGAGGCCAAACATCGCGTAAATTTTCCGTCAGCCATTTTTCCCCGGAGTGTAGGTTTCCAATCGGCGCTGGCGGGTCAGTTGAGAGTCAATGAAAAGCGGTAAAGTGGTGCTGTGGCGCTGATTAAAGCCTGGAGCAATCGCCTCGGAAAGTATTTATAGGTACACCTGTTCGTTAGCGGCGCAAGTCCCGGCCAACTCCTTGATTAGGCGCCGACGGGCGTTACTTCTCTTCTACAACAAATAAAAGATTTTTCCCCCGCACGCCAATTGAAGAATCGACTGTAAGACAAAAGGAAGCGAAGATAAAAGTTCGATTTTCAGTGATAATTGAATGTGAGTGTAACAGTTTCATGTACTAAGATTTTAGTTTTCTGAGACGCCTGAATAGGTGTTAAAGAGTTGTTTTTTTTTAAACCGTTGCCCAACACTAGGAATTTCTCCTGTATCGTGGGTGCGTTTACAAACATTTAAACTCACTTACACAAACAGCCAGACCCGGAATAACTATCTGTAGGCCATACAAATATTTGTTCCGTGCGGGGATCGAACCCGCGACACGCAGCGTAGCAGTCAATCACTTCGCCACTGCGCCAACCGTGCCGTGAAGATATAATTAATAATAATTATTATTTCTTATGATATTATTCAATATAATTCAAGTTCTAAACAAAAAATGCCGATTGTAGGCATGTACAAGTAGTTGTTAGAATGGGCGGATTTATGACACACTTTACTTTAGGTGGCTCTGTCGCGTTTTTAGTAAGGAGTTGATTTTGCATGTGAATGGGTCGGTATTCGGTGCACGCGTGGTGCGTGCGCGCCGCGCCTCCCCCCCATCGCAACCCCGGTCACGGAAACCCTTAATAACATCACGTTTGATGCGCCTCTATTATTATATTTTCATCTTCAGTCGGTCCCATGACAGCGAGCTGCGGCGCCTACCTAATATAAAAACCTACGACTTTGAATTTTTACACAAGTTTTATATCATCTGATTTGTAGTGGGGTTTCGTTAGTTTTTTTAGAATTTAGTTTTGATAAAATAATTTTATTGCACACTCTCTTTCAAAGCCTCTAGATACATACTGACAAATAAGTACTCCACTAAGGTGTGCATTCCAATAGTTATTTCTTTTTTCAACAATATTTAAATCGGCGTGTAAATTCATTGATAATAAAATATTTCGGTTAGTTCAAACTTATTTGTTTTTATAATTTATGATTATTATAAGTCAACCCGTTTAAGTAAACTTCACGTGTTACCGGTTCCGTATTCTCGCTCTCACTTATTCCCTCACTTGTCCAAGTTTCACGGAACTGTTTCTATTGGATTCCGTGAACGTGTTGAAAAAGTGTATTTTGTTTTGGAAGTAGTCCGTCATGCCCTCTCATCACCCTAAAAGTTTGTAACTCATGGTGACAGTATTTTTTATCTGTAGCGTAAACGGGACAAGCGCGTACCTACGAGTAAGGCCGGGCCATACTGTAGGCGGATCACGTTCCACGAAAGAAGACGCTTACCTGAAAGTTTTCCTACCCCTTAGCACATTAACCAACCGACGAGCCTCGGCTTTAACTGGCCTTGTACTACTACAACCTGATGTTAATTCTTATTGCTTTTATTCGAATAATCATGGTCCTGAATGAAGGAATGAAATAGTAATGGCCGAGTTTTTTTATGTGTTAAGTACAGCCAAAGAGAAAAAGTGTAATGGACCTACCATATATTTTGACCTTAGAACCTGTAAATTCTGACCTTTTGTACTTAGTTGTGTATTTTCCCATTTATTAATATAAGCACCTATTAAAAAAATCTGATCAGCAAAAAAGCCTCTGCAAAGACGTAGCTATTTTCGAATGTTGATCAACGTGACAGGTGACGGACAATAAACCCAAATTGGAAGAAGGATACTCCTCGTTCCGATAAGGAGTCGCACACAAAAAGAAACATGTTGACAAATGATTACATTCTATATTTACCTACGTAGCGAAATGATAATGTACTCGCACAAAATGCTAACAGACAAATAACTTATCTCAACATTTTCCAGTGGCGGAGCTCAACATTACGTCTATTGTGTTCGAGTAAAGGAATCTCGTATTTGCATCCGACCGTACGAACCGAAGGGAGACGAAGAACGTACGGCACGAGACGAAAAAGTAATTTTTCATAAGGATCGAGTCTGGTTTTCAATAACACGCCAACTGAGTGCCGACGCAGGTACGGATTCTACGCGTACTTGCAATAATATTAATGGATTATGTATTAGCTTTTATGACAACAAATGTTAGTCTAATATATTTTGTGTATTTGCGTTGGTAAGTTTTCTACTGACATTTTATTTTTGTCTATTCATCTTGTTTTTGTAGCACGTATTGCAGTTGTCATCAGCACCCACACCTATTTCGACATGATGATGCAAAGCATACCATCAATCTCACAAAAGATAGAAATAATTTCGGTTAAAATGAAAGCGAAACGAGTGGGATCCATAATACGAGTAATTACCCTTCAGCGCACATCGGCTGCGACGCCCACGTAATAGCTAGACGGGGAATAAAACGTGATTCTTTAAATGAACGCGTACAGTCACGAGCAAAGATATTGTATACGTTGAAACATTTTCAATATCATGCCAACACGAGCTGCAATTAAAAATTTAGTTTACTTTGTGACGAATGTACAATAACCCGTCCTACTTCCTACCAAAATTATGTATTTGTGACTTTTAATTAAATGCAAAAAAAACGAACAGATACTGCAAACATCTTCTGCGTTATACGTATGTGTATCCATATAGTTCTGAAATATGTATATATATACGTTCTGAAATATGTATACCTATATTATACGAGTAGGTACATACACGTAAACATTAAGTTGCCTAGCGCACAAGACAACTCGAACCTCTCACCGAATCTCCGATGGGTAAGGCCTAAGCAACTCTAGCGGATGCTAGAGTTGCGAGTTAGATGAGGAATCCTCTAAGCAACAGATTTCTTAAAATATTGACTTGCCTTGCCAGACGGGTAGCCTACTTAGAATATATATATATATATAGGAAATGGTATTTAAGAAACTGCTTACGTTAGACATTATCTAACTATATAATGTTAGGCTGGACGTGAGTGAAAACAAGAAAAAATAAATGGTTTATCCTAAGGGTAATCAGAAAAACAAAGTTTTTGGAATGGTATCTGATGTAATAGAAATCAGAAAATCATTTCATTTAGTTAAGTCCTTTTTCCGTGGAAATACTGAAATGTATTAACTGTTTGTTAATACATTTCATTATTTGAAGTGTAGTATCCAATTCTTCTTTCTATGGAATAACGGAATCACCGCACATTCTGACTACCTTGCACTCGCGCACTCAATGCATCCAGTTGATAGATGGAGGTAAATTATACGCGACTTATTTGCGAGGTAAGAGCGACCCTTGGCGAGGTCGAGCCGTCGAGCAGGCGAGGAGGCCGGAGCGAGGCGTTCTGACGAGTTCGTTACGCACGCCCCACTGACTCCGCGAGTGACACCCGAGCCTCTCCACCACCGAATATCATTCGCAAAAAATGTATTAAGTAAAAAACATACCTTTTCAACTTCTCAACGAGTTTGCGAGGACACAAAATTGCAATGTCACCGCTCCACCTTCGAGAAAATGATTTTACTGATTTGTTTGGATTACCAACTTCTCGTGTAGTAAAAAGAGACTCGGATTTATACTCTTGCTTAAATGCGGTATTAAAACAAAACGACTGTATTTATTATCTATGGGATTTGAGTTCTACCTTTATGAGTTAAAATAAACGATAGATGGTTAGGTATAAAAGATACATATAGATGTTTGTGCAAAACATTTATGACAGCTGTTAGACAGGATGGCGTTTTTATCTCACCGTCCCCTCACTGTTTCGTAACAAG
The DNA here is from genome assembly GCA_949152445.1 of Cerastis rubricosa. Lineage (NCBI taxonomy): Eukaryota > Metazoa > Arthropoda > Insecta > Lepidoptera > Noctuidae > Cerastis > Cerastis rubricosa. Next base: position 13,334,650 of record OX424525.1, on the reverse strand, counting down.
TTTATCGGCCGCGGCGGCCATCGCCGTGTCCGCCTCGGTATTGATACGATCGACATTGATATTTAACTTTCCGTCACGTCACGTCAGCTAATTCTCATTTCCAACAAAAACGGCCGGAAATTGGATATAAGGATCTGCGCGCTCGGATCCGGCTACGTGACGTTTGTCGAACACGTCACTACACTATGTGGTAATTTCCGCTCTATGCTCGCGGAAAATTACTTTAGCCGCATGAAATTTCCGATAGCATAAAATAAAACCATTAAAAATATTAGATAGCAGGCTCTGGATAAAACCTTCAAAACCTTTTTAAAGCTGATGGAATGTTGTGATAAAATTATTTTCTTCAAATAACTTCCATCACTAGATTTTGCAGAAAGATAAGCATGCACATTTGCGCCTAAATAAGTCAATCATAAAAGTCAAGTCGGTAAAGCATACAAGCAAAAATGAAAGAGAGAAAAGTTTCAATAAAAGACGTCATTAACACCACATTGACTTTTACGATGGCCTTATTTCTTCATTGCCGTACGTGTTTAGAATAAATGACTCAAATGATATACTCGTAAAAATATAATTACATCTGCTGAAAAGTGCAGACATTAGTAATATATTAATGAGTGTCATCATCCACTCTGTAAAAAGTGAGTATTGTGGGACGGACGTGGACGTCGGCGCGAGGGCACGCGGACGCAGGACAGCGGTGTCACCAGCGTGACGCAGCGTCAGTGGCGTGACAGCACGCCTCGCGCCTCGCATTCGCCTGTCGATGAACACGTCACATATGTAACGTGACAGGCGGAAATAGTATTGCTTTATTTAATTTTCCCAGCAGCCACTCTTGTTTGTTCACCTTTTACATACATTGTTGTTGTTGGTTGGTAAAATCTTATAAAAGAGTACTGTAACTCTAGGTTTTAATATTATCATATCGATAAATAGGCGTAAACATCCTTGATCTGTAGATACCAAGCTCATTCTTACTCTAAAAGGTGTAATTTAAATCCTTGGTAGCCTGAAAAGTGTTACTGAACCTACCTAACCTAACCATGATAATATGTAAAATACTTGTTTTGTCTTATGAATTGGACCAACTATGAAAATGCCAAAAAAGATATCGGCTGTTACCTACATTTAGTCGATTTATGTGAAAAGAGAAGATGATTTTCTTTATACTATTACAGGGGCCAACGCTGGAAGCGTGAGCTTACAGTTTTTAAATAATCGTGTTTCTCTGTCTGCTACGCCGTAGCATTCCTGCTACGAACTCGTAGCCTTTCGTAGGTTCACCGGCTACGCCTATCTAATAGCTCTCATTTTCATTTATAGATAAACAGAGCTTATTTTTGCTAGATCGAACCCTAACCACATCACAATAGTTCCCATTTTTCGAAGTGATTGTTATGTCGTCGCTGATAAATTTTATATCTATTCTATGTATATGTTTTGGAAATATGGGTATTTGAACTGGTTTTGATTATAATGTACATACAAAACTAGGAAAATCGAATTTGTTGAAATTAACTGAAGTACTTAATGACATATTATTAAGTGTTATAAATAAATAAAAATATGTTCTGAGTTCGCCATAGTATGGTGTTTATTATTAATTTGTTTTGTTTGATAGGCATCGCTGTTCTTATCAGACGGTCCAGATTTGTTTTCACTGCGATCAGCTGAAGAGCCCTTTCCTTTTAAATACTAAATTCCATTCCTAAATGTAGATATCCTGTTTGTATTTGCGAGTCATCGCACTACAGTGGACAGGCGACGTGAAATTCTGAATAAGCAAAGCAATACGGACCGGATAGGGATGCGGAACGCACAGCGGGCGCCGATGTTTGTCTACCTATTAATATTAGTGAAACAGAACAGGTTCCCCAGATTACCATAATTTGCTTCGATGCATTTGAATAATGAGAACGTGTTCCCTCGGTTTCTCCGCTCAGCTTTTGTATATCTATCAAAGTTATTCAATTGTGAAACGTATTATCACTTGATATAATATCGGATAATGGCATTAGTATCGATTTGTATGTGTAGACAGGATGTTCAGTTAAGTCTGATCTGCGGTTGGACAGATGGTATCAGGAAAATGTAATATAAAGAACATCTATCAAATCAATGCTCGTTGAGCTGAGCATGTAAGTTCGCCTTCGCATAATATTGTTTTGAAAAAAGCGAAGATATTTGGTGCAAAAACTATAGTTTTATTTGCTGTTGATACTTTTGCTTTATCAAAATGCCTGACGAAATGTTGGACTATTAATATGCAAAGTAACTTTTAATAAAGTTTGGTGAACTATATTACTCTGATTGAATTAGTTAAAAAGTAAGTCAACCTTTTTTGTTAAAAGAATATCGTATGGGGTTCTGTCTGTGTCTTTGAAATAAATGTAAATTGATTCACATGTACTAGAGACTTTTGTCATTACCTATAACGATGGACAAAGACCAAGGAAGCAATACAGTGACAAAGTATTGTTCCGTCCACAGATGAACTGAATACCAAGCAAAATTAATTGAAGATTGTCTGGCGGTACTGTGGTCGACAGAGACTTGAAAGCCATACAGGTACACAGAGGAAGGACAATCTTAGCTCAGTTCAATCATATCTATGTAACGGAGTACTTTTGATCCTGTTAAGCCTATGTAACTGGTATGCGACGGTACACTCACGAGCTCTAATACTTACACTATACAGGAATTCCTCCTTCCGTATTGAGTAACGTTTTCACGAACAGTCATACTATTACAAAATATGTAGGTCTCATCTCAAAGTAAAAACCGTTATGCTACGGAAAAATCGCTTTTGAATTTTACTAAGTCTTTACATATTAGTGCTAGTGACTGTACATCAAATAATGAGGTACTACTAAGAATCGATGCTGACACAATTGACCGTTTATTGGTATTTCGAAAACAAAATTGTTTATCTATAAAAATTGATAAAAATATCTTCGTGGAATGAAAATGACGAACGCAGCGGTTTTGAGATAACAACAACTACGTTTTCCATGGATATAGACCATCTCAAGATACACCGCATGTTTCCAAAATTATAATACGTGTATTCATAAAAGTGCGACTGGAAATATTATATTATAATCATTTCAATTTAAGCAGGTCTCGTGGCTGGTGGCGTGCGGCGTGTAGCGATGTAGTGAGGACGTCGTACGCTGGGAGGAAAGGGTTATTGTGATATTGCGGCGTCTCATATTGCCGGCGAGATTTATGTGCGGGCATCGAGCGCGTGCCGGCTCGGCTGCGTCGCCCGCCGACGCGGCCACGATGCGACGCGCGACTCCTCCACCCTTCCATATAGGTTTAATACATGGAAATTCGAATTTCCTTATTCGGTATTAATTTAAAGGAGCTTTCAGATTGGACGGAGGCTTACTTCTGTCTGATCCGTGCTTTTTGCAATGATTGTTTTCAATACAACAACTTCTTACCGTTACCGTGACCTGTAATTCGATTCAACTAAAACAGTTGCAAACTCATTTATGGAACCAAAACCTAAGAACTCTGACAAATGGGCACTACACATTGTATTATTGCAGTGTTCAGTTGGCAGCCACTGCGACTGTATTATTCAAACTAAAAACTCAATTTGAATTCTATGTAAACAAGTTCGTGGCTTTCCAAACATATTCACATAAAATCATAATAAGCGAACTTTATCAATAGCCTCAGAAACTATTATTGTAAACTATAGACTTTTGAAGTCGTTATTGCGTTCGATGTGCGAAAAATACTGGCCAATAATTAAAAGAGTTCACGACAGTTATTGTCCAGATTCGATAGCAGTTGTAAGTTTGAGAAGAAAAACAAATGTTTAAAAACGGAACCAACAGTCTGTTACAAACAAACATGTAGTTTATGCAAGTCGGAATCAGAGCATGTATTTTTAGACCTCGTTTCCGAGTAGATAGCTAAGAAGGAGTTCGCTCGTCCTTCTACAACTTTATCCTGGTTGTACTCGCTTGATAAGCAAAATATAAACGGGAGTTGAGGAATATCGATCTACCGAATAAAAGTTTAATTGCGAAAGTTGTTTATAGTGTGCAGACGGCTGGGCGACTCCTGCGATGGTCTCCGAACCCGGCGCTCTGTGCTCCGACAGACAATTACTAGCAGTTCCTTAACTTGCTTATTCAATTTCAATTCAATAACTATCGATTCTTACGTGTTGGGAGTTTACAAACTTGCTCCATTTAATTGTTTGTGAAAACAGAGTGTAATGTTTGATTTAAATAATATGAAATCAAATCAGATTTCATATTATGTCAATCTTAAGTGACGTTGGTACCTTATTCGTGTATGTCAGAAAGAAACAGCTGTGTAAGAGCCGGACTTGCATATTATAATGGGTTGGGTACTATACTACAACCTCCGAGCCTCCGTACCTCTTCGTGACTTTTGTTATATTTATAACAAGAGACACCATTCTATGAGGTCCCCTTTTAATGTTTAAGATTTTTCTCTTGTTATTATGGCGGCCACACACTTGTGAAAATTCCAAGTGTCTACCTATTACGGTTCAGAAGATTTATGACAGACGGACGGCGAACAGTACAGCGAAACCTTTGTAATAGGGTCCCGTTGGCACCCTATGGGTACGGAACCCAAAATAAGTTCGTCACCTTAAGGAAGATGCGCAAAGCAAATTCTATTTTGATCAACATAATTACAATCTAATATTGACCTATAAATTAGTGATATTTTTAAAAAAAAAAACGTAATTTCTAATAATTTCGCGGGCCATTCTGGCGATTTCTATTTCATCAGTGTTATATATATAATCAGTTGTTGATGTGCATGCTATTTGGACCTTCGCTAATGATTCATTTTACAATGGTTTTCTTTGAACACACTTCCGGGCACATATACCTTCCAAGACAAGACATTATGTGTCCGGTCTCGATAAGGTAAAGAAGAAAACAGATAAAGATTTTAGACTCATATGTACTTTCAGCACAAAATGTTCAATCTTTCAATGCTTTCCTGTAACAATAAGCCCCGACAACGTTTTTTAGTAGTATAGTTTAGCCTCAGGCTGGTTTTCTCTCTTGTGAAGAGCAAGCATACGTGGTCTACAAAAATGAAATCACACAACAGTCAACATGTACTCATGGTACAAGTAGTTGTGCCATACTTTATTTGATCTATTCTGCACCTATCAGACGCAGGTTGTTTTCATCTTTATTACTTTCCTTATAAAATGAAAAAATGAATGAATTCAATTTCGGAATAGGTTTACTTCGATAGTTTAGGTAATTGGATAAAATATTTTTTAAATGCTTTTCAAACGCCTAGCCAACAAAGTAAGCTTAAAACTTGTGTTATAAGTAATATTAATTATTACGATTTGATTTTTACTCGGTAGTGATTGAATATAAATGACTGATCATCATAATCATTGTCCCGGCCCTTGTTCTCTGCTCGTTGGGTGCGGTGTGGTGGTGTTTTTAATTCAAATTAAATTAATATTTTATAAAGACAAAGTGAGTAAATTCAATCAACTGACCGGGAAACAATTTAATTAATTTAATCGAATTTAGTAACCCAACAAATAAAAGCGAAACGGAGACACCTATAATAAGAAAACCTATAAAAGTAATCCTGGTGGAGATTACCAGCGGGCCCGACGTTCAAGGCAATGAAATCTGTGCAGATTTATGTGTGGTGGTGCGTTACCGGTTAGCAGTTACAGGAGCTCCGGCAGGTCGTGGCCGGGTTTATCTTGTTTACGGGTCTACGGGGCGGTCGCCGGCGCGCGTGTCCTCCTGTCGCCCACCCAATATCGTCGCCGACATGTTGTGCACGTTGAAAACTCGCCACTTTGTTATCCTTGTTTATTCGACACTATCTGTATGCCTGCTTCATACAATGAAAGAATTGCGGAACGGAGAGTTGCTTTGTGAAATTCTTTTAAGGCTTTATGAATTATTTACTTACTACTGTCTCTTTAGTGGGACAAACTTTTATATTGTGTATTTTGACAAAATGAATTAACAAATTTGCAATAAAATATTGCGCATTTATGTATTCAAGAACGCAACAGGCCAAGTTAATATCGCAATAATAAAGCATAAATAATAGGCGCCTAACTAAATAAGCGCCCTTGTTTAACACTTACTGCGTTAGTGGTCGCATTACGGTAATGTTTATTTCCAACATGAAGCTTATCTAGTCTTCTCAAACGGCACTAATATTGTTGGTTGCAAGGTAGTTAACCCTTGCGCGGGCCGGCGGAGCGGCGGCGAGCCCGAGCGAGGGGCGCGGGTCGCGGCCGCCGTAAGCCCCGCAATAGATAAAACAGTGATAGAACATGCACCGCGCCGCCGGTATGAATAATTCATTAGTTTCAGTTGCCACTTTTGTTGGTATCGGTGGATTTTCAGCGCTTCACACCGTCAAAAATATGCGTTGAGGGTCTGGTTATTGTTAGACTCTACTCTTTACCGTCTCGTTCATTTTAAATGTGTCGGATCGTGTCGTGGAGAGACGTTTTATGAATTGTTTATAGAATAAGTTAAGTTTTACGTTACGTAAAACCGCGCTTTGGATATAACAGACAGAGATTTCAGCTTCCGCGTTTTGATTGTTATTCAGTAAGGTCAGATGCGTAAAAAAATTAAATTTAATTGCTATCAAATAGACTCTTAGCTTAGCGATGTTATTGAAAAACACATTTTAGTTTCTACCATAAACAACTTAACATCTTCAACAGCCACATTTATCTTCTAAGATTTATTAAAAACGTTGTATGTGAAATAAGAAAGTCAACATTCTCTAGGTGAAAGCTGTTAGCGGCGGCGAGGCGACGCGACCGTCTACTCTAACCACCCCTGTGAATCCCGTTATAATTTACGATCATCCCGAAAAATCCCGGGATTATTTTTATTCGATAACGATAAAGGTGCTGCAGAGGGTTACCTTTATTATCACTCAGTGTGGGACGACTCTTTTACAACTTTACACATGTTAGTAACGCTGGAATGGGCTGGCTCTTATGTCGCACTTGTGTGCTATGCTTTTAGATCTTTTTATAAACTGTACGTGCAAGTTCTGACAACAATATTAACGTGACTATTTCGAATGAATTATAGATGAGTGTTTAATTTGATTGCGCACTTGTTTTTTATTGTATCCATTATAATCATTCACATCTTTTGTCAAACCCATGCAAAGTTCAAGATCATCATTTTTATTCTTCAGTTTATATTTCTATCCTCATCCTCGTTCGTTAAGATTAAAATGCATTGGTTCGATCCGCAGGTTGTGCATAGGCTTTGTTTTTTAGAAATTTGAATTTGTGTTCTGAGATTATGATGGTGCTGGATAACCGTAAAACTCGTGCAGATTAGGAAATTTATGTACAACGGAGAATTGTTTTTTTTTTTTCAAAAATGCAAAATTTATGGATGTCGATCACAATTTATATTTGGAACATAGATACATGTATCTTGTCTGCCAGTCCGTCCACGTTGGTGATCGAGGCGGGCAAGGGACGCAGGATTAGACGCGGCCGAAAGTGATCCGTTATAATTTGGAGGGTGGACAGTGACGGCTGGTACGCACAGATTAGCCCCTTCGATAAACAATAGCATTAGTATGCGAGGACGCACTGACCGCCGATCAGCCCAGCCGTGCTCGGATTAATTTGCCTCCTGAAAATTATGGAGGCTCTATGTGGACCGAAACGATCACCGACCCGGAGAATATTGCTTTGTTTTCACTTGTACGCCTGCTGAATTTGTCTTCAATCAGGATGTGCGTCATAGTGTGCCGGTTTCAATGGAGCGGCGAATCGTTGTTGTAGGTTATTAAGTGATTATAGGCTTTGGAAATTCTTGCAACTTATCTCTGATTTTCAATGGTTTATAGCGAAGACAAATTTGTAACTGAAAGAAGCCAATGTAGCAATACATTGGCTTCGTCCCGCGGTGTTTAAATGTTCGTTCCTAAAATCTTCAATCCTACGCTAATTTTAACAAGTTTTCACAAACTGAGTTTTAAATAATTCCATTATTGTAACCTGCATCATTAGCGACTTTAATTGATGACTATAAAAGTAGTCAAGAAAACAAAGCCGTAGTACAAAGAAACAAATCGAATAAGAATACAATTAGCAGTTTTATACTTCGTATCAACAAGAAACAAAACTCTCCGGGTTCGGCAACACAATTAACAAAGTCAACAACATAACTACTCCATTCGTAAAACCTCCAAGTAGAAGCCAATGAAAAGCGAACCTCTTAATTTGGGGTGCTTTTAGTGAATGGCAATAAGCGTTAATTTTATTTGTACGCCCTGCGATATCCGGTTTCGACGGAAGCACACGCCTACTGCGCCGCCGCTAAGTAATGAGGCTACTGTTACAAACACTGCACTCTACGTGAAAGGCTATAAATTATCACACGATGCACATTGCATTCTGAGCTTTAAGTCCGTGTTGTAAAGCTTTTTATCTTTTGCTCCCATGACTGTCCTCTCCAAGTATCAGCTGACTATTTTATAATTGAAAATCGACAAGATTCATTTTGTGATCGCTTCGTACGAAGAAAAGCAATAAGTTAATTTGCAGACGCTCTTCGATTTATTTCAGACATTTAATTAATTAATAGTTTGACTCTCCTTCTGAGCCTGATGACCATAATAAATGGTTATTTATATAAAAGCAGGTTTTGCTTACTTTTAAAACTTTTTGTAAGTGTTTATTTAAAATAACTGCGTTGTTACCTAAACAGGAAGTGGCTACGAAAACTCGTAGCGACGTAACTTCTAATTTAATTTTCCGTTACATTGCGTTTTTGAAATCGTTGTTTAGGTCATTCCATTAAGTGTTGCGTTGTATGAACAGCAAAATAATCAAAGAATATGGTAAACGTTCAGTATGTGTTTAAGTATCGTGCCACCTAGTATACTTTCCTTGCCCCCCTTGTTCAAAAAGATTATACCGCCAATCCGTTATTGTAGTAATAAATCCTGCCATGTTTTATTATAATTTGATATCTACTGGGTTGTTATTGTAGGACGTGCCGCCACACCGGGATGTTGAGAAGCTGAGCGTTCGTGCCCCTGTTATCTGTGAAATGATTCTACTCTCGTTGTTCTGTCCGGAAACTCTTTTCTAAATAAATATGAAGGCGAAAGATCTGAAGTTTGAAGACAGTCAATTTATACTGAGGCGTCTCGGTTGTTTGTGAAACACGGCACTGTGTTTATATTTACTATGTATCAGTATTCCTAAAGTGTACGAAGATATCGGCGCGTACACAATTTACGAACTCAACAAACTTAAAGCCTTATAAATCAAAAGCTAATTTGCTCCAGGATTTGGAAGTCGAGAGCGATGCGTACGGTAATGTGTTCTTTATATCAAAAACACATTTAAAAGAAGTTAGATTGGCTTACACAAGTTGGCGTTCGGCCATACGTAGTTGGAGCCTTTTCGGCGCCTCAAAGCCCGCCCTAATCTTCAAAGATTCGCCGCAGATTGTTTGCAAGCATTTTGGTCCATCAAAATATGACGAGGGAAACTTTGTATACGTACTTATATTATTTTGACACTCGGAGTAGCGAAAAATCTAATTTGGTGGATTAAAGTATGTTAGCTTAAATAGCAGAATAAAGGTTTCAAAGAATACCTTCTAACATTTATGCTGAATGTTGAAGATCTAAAATACTAAATTTTAGATTTATGCAGCGGGCAAAGGGTACCGTGTAATGGACAGTTGGGAGTATTAAAAGATTTATTTTTAAAACAAGCTTTATTTAGTTTGTTACCTACTCACTCTTAGTTCTTACGTAGTATGGTTACAATCGTCGCCGCGCTGTGACCGCCATCAACACTCAACACTCTGTTATTAAAACACACACTCAGTGGCTCTGCTTAATGAATATATTTACAACGTCTCTATCTATGTGGCGTTATCTTATATTTAGCAATTTGGCAACATGATAACGGTAACATTTACATATAGGTATGTTACTATATATAAACTAGGTGTAATTGACAGAAGAAATTTGGATTTGTAAAGGATCAATACAGAAAAAAACTCATACAAATGAACATAATCATTAAATAAAGCTACAAATCCAAATGTGATCTACAAACTTTAAAATATCTGTGATATTACAATGTACAATACAGGAGTAGCACAAAATACATTCATATGACATTTAACTCACGCATCACTAGTTTCCATAACCTCAAATTCGAAAATATAGTAGGTAGGCAGGCAGGAGTCACATTAGGAATACATATTGGATCTACACCACTACGGCACGGTGACAAACAATACAATACGATCAATTTGGAAAATCGTCAATTCAGTTAATATTTTATCACAGCAAACATGAGGTTTACATAAGCACAATAAAATAATACAATTTAAATATCCTCTAAAGACACAATTTTATAATTCATTCAGTCTTACTCTATCTAATTCTTATGTTAAAATCAATAACTATGATAATAGTGCACTTTGTATTATATATTAATAATATGTGTGCAGTGAATTTGTCTATTACATATTTTCACGGTCGAGCAGATTTTAGAACTATATAAACGGTGAATAATATAAGCTTTTTAGACATTTTTGAGAAATTCTGCTGAACCGTGATTAAGTTCGAGGAACTGTTGTACATACAATACCTTTAGTTTATATAATTAACAACAACGCTTATAGTAATTACGAATACCATGTCGATTATGAAACCTAAACCTCTTATTCTATTGTACATAACGACGGCGATGTGACTACGTTTTAATATTCGTTTTTATTCTAAATTACCTGTTTTCGAGGACAATAAATTCATAAGTGTTACTTAAATATGAGTTATTTTAATGTCACGGGTAGCTGTTAATTCATTGGTCAAGCTCTAAGCTCAGTTACGTTATCTCTTTCATAATATTTCGTGTCAGCTGCTTGTGATGGATATTTATTGATTGTGTTGTAATTTTTATGTTTCATCGTATGACGTGTCCTTTTAATGTGAGTTTTCGAAGGTAGTCTACGAAATGAACATTGTAGAGACTGGATTACGTGCAGATTCCTTATAAAATAAAATGTGAGCATGAATTCAATTTCACAATAAACCAGTTTAAATACAATATCAACTTAAATGGACGCCCCGAGCAGGGAGTTAAGTGGATGTGAATTGCTCTCTGTATCGTATTAATTGATTCTGATGGTAGAACTATTCCACCCTGCCTTTCCGAGTAACGGTAACGGTACGGCTAACGGTTATTTTATGTGTAATTCGTTTGTTTATAAGAAAAGGTTGGTCAGTAATAAAACATATTTGTGTCGTAGTTGGATATTTTTGGAGTACTTCATACAATCTTTTAGGCTTTACGTCGTCTGTTAACAAACTGTCTAAACTGCTGAATCTAGAAACATGAAATTTGGCACAATAGTCCCTTACGCAACCAAAGTGAGGAGCAGTTATGGAAGATATCTGAAAATTCATAGGAGTTTCTCTTTAGGAGTTAAAGGAAATGAAAGTACCTCATTTTTGCTTACGGGAAATCTCGTCACACACACGGCTTGTATATAAGACAAGTTGTACTTCCTTCACCTGTTCTCAAAATATTTTTTATAGGTTATTTTTGTTGTTTTGTTTTTAAAGTAAATAATTTACACAATTATTATGCATATAATCCAATCTCCATTGTTCGAAAGCAAGTTACGGCTACAAGCTCGTTTTTATTATATTAAAAATGTCATTCAGCACATTTATATAGAACATCGTTATTATAAAAATGAAATACGAGTCGCCTGGATGCCCACGGGCGAATTTTAACTGATATTAGGCAGAATATCGTGTGGGTGGGAATGAACGATAAAACAATTTCCTTTTAATTTGCACTATCTCGTGGGAGCCAAGCTCGGCTATGTACCTACGTGTAGGTTTACAAATGGACAGCGAATTCGGATGAATGATAATAGAATTACATCATTAAATAATATGGCACAGTGATTATCATAACTAAACCCCATATGGAGCTTCTCCTCCAGTCAGCGTCACCTGCAAACAAAATATTTTCTTTTTACTTATTTATAGGTCGGGCAATCAAATAGTGTTTTGTTTTTGGGTTCAATATTTTATTAAAAGGCGTCTAGTTGTATCGCAGCTTGGGAAATACCTAAGCACTAGAATGCGATAGCCCAAGTTAAGTGAATGTTTTTGAAGTGAAAACTTCTTTAGCGGCGTTGTGCACTTTTGTGATGGGTAAAAAATGCTAGACTCGTGTCAGGACACGTGAACGTCAGATTTTATTGATATTAGGTTACGAAGGAATTTGAAGTTTATGACATCTGTCATTGAGTTTGGGTTTACAAAACTGGAAAATTCGTAAGACGGATTGACATTAGGTTACGAAGGAATTTGAACTTTATGACATCTGTCACACAAACAAAACCTTCGGTTTCTCCGAAGAGGTAAAATTCGTAAGACGGATTGTAATAGTTCTGAAGTGTTAAATTTTTAATCTACACCGTCAAATTTTGATCGTTTTAATCCCTTGGACGAGTGATTCAACTTTCAAAATACTATTCATAAACAACTTACACAGCATTGTATCGCTTAAAATAAAATAAAAAACTAAAGGGTACCGTTCTTTGCCATTCGGCTACGGAACCCTAAAAAGAGCAAGTGATAACGTAATATTCGCAAAATGTGTGTGTGGTCAAATCATATGGTACGAAATGAGTTTCAAATGGTACTACTAATGGTTTACAATACTTTTTCACTGATGCGAAAATTGGTTCGAGGTTACAAAAAAGGTTTTTACTTTTATCAGTACAAATCGATAGTGTTTCATGTACCGAATCGCCCTCCAAGGGATTAAAACGATTTAAATGTAACGGTGTATACTAATATTATAGAGCTGAAGAGTTTGTTTGTTTGTTTGTTTACTTGAACGCACTAATCTCAGGAACTACTGATCCGATTTGAAAAAATATTTCAGTGTTAGATAGCCTATTTATCGAGGAAGGCTATTGGCTATATATCATTACGCTACGACAGATAGGAGCGGAACAGCAATTAATAATGTTTCAAAATCGGGGAAAATGTGACGCATACGAAGTTGCGCGGAACAGGTAGTGTTATATTAATTGTCATGTGTACGATAGCGCAATAAATGAATATTGTATTTTATCACATAAATGATGGTACGTTTACAATGCAATATTATTCCCTTACTAACCATTCCAAAATATGAAAAATGCACAACGTTAATATTCAAGTTTTCACTTCTGCCGGCACTCCCGGAGTACAACCCGTTTTTTTTTTAAGTTTGGCGCTACTCTTTCCTTTTATGGTATTTTTCAACAAGAAATGTTTAATGAAAACAATATCATCTCTGGAGGTATAAACTTTACTGGAAACATTCTAAGTATACTACTTTCAATAATGTTTCCCCTTGAATTACGCGGCTAGAGAAAATTAAATCTAATTAACTCGGAAAATATGTTCAACGAACAGAAATATGAGAGTGAACGTACCTGTGACTTGCGATGCACCTCCTACCCAGTTCAGGTGCGTCTTCCCACCACCTTCATCTGTTTTCTGTTTGCCCTTATCGATTTCGTTGAGGTTCGATTGATACTTAGTACCTGCGCAACAGATAAATTGATAAGTTTACCATGGTTAAAAGATAAAAATGTTTTGATCATCCTAAAAGTTTGTGGACGAAAAACGACAGCGTGAACTGATTGGGCAAAGGATTCAATATGGCAAGGGACGGCACGTCGGCAGGCGGTCGGCTAACAGTTATTGAAAAGTTGCGCAATATTGTCGAGTATCCGGGGCCAGCCGTAAATTCGTAATGGTTGCAAAAAATAAAACAGTAGCGGGTGGGATGCGGACGGCGCGCCGCACCACGCCGCAAAAACAACCAGCCGCAAAACTTACAGTCGTGCCGACGCAACCCCTAAATGGGTTTTTCAAGTTCGAACGAACATGTTAAAATGATATCCCTCGGCTCTTGAGCAGATATTAAAAGTATCTACCGTCATTGATAGACGTCTGTATTGATTATTCACAATTCACTGTAGGTACATTTGTGTATTATGCAAGTATAGTACTGTCTGCAAAACATTTTCAATTTATCGTGTTAACAAAGCTTATTAAGAGTTTGCAACAAAGAGGGAACACTTGTCCGTAATAGGTTGGCGCAAGATGTTGTCCAGCGGCGTGGTGTGGCGGGGAAATGCCCAAGTTCCCAATAACGGGCGAGTAATGACGCGAGCCAACAACTTATGACACCACGATATTACAGTACACGCAGACTCTTACATCAATGATCTGACACCACTACCCATATTTCATCATGGGACTGCTTGATGTTCGGAAATACTTAATTAAAATAAAATGAGGGAACCTACTTTCTAAATCTAATACTTAGATAAATTACCATATAACGATAAGCCGATAACAGGTACGTTTTTTGATTAAAAATGATTTATGATTTTGAAGGTACCTACTTTTTCCCGATCCCCCATTCCCCGGATTAAATTGGGTGTTTTGGTGGACTGTTTAAGGGTTCCAGTAAATTAAAATAAAATCTTATTTGTAATGCAAACAAACAAAGTGTAAACCGTAAAGACTTTTGGTGTTCTTAATCTCTTTCAAATGTCAATTATTATAATGTGCAATGTGAATTAGCATTTCAAGAGTATTATCTGGTCCAGACCTGATCATAACGATGTTTCAAGCAAGGTTAAGTAGATCAAAGATACTGATATTGTAAAGGCGATGCTCCGTACGCCTATTAACTTAGCATAAACAAAATTTATAATAATTTGATATGGAGTTTATAATAGAAGCACTTCATAAAATGTTTTGTTTGTAAACGATTTGGTCATAGTTTACGAGGACTCATAACATTCGGAGCCAGTTAACAAACTACCGGCTGGCGACAAGCAGATCGTCGGAACAGTTTACGATCTATAAACAAATGTAACGGCCACTAATAATAACTGAAACAGCAACAAACAATGAAAACAAACTGAACGATCTCATGGGGGATACAACTCGTAAAGGTAATATTATCTCTTCATAAACGAAACCGCCGACATAAAAATGTTGTTTCAATGCATTTTATTGGCATCGATATCAGATATTGATAAACCCATTCGACCGCGCCGTTTGCTATAGTGTAATTAATTACTATTCCCATACACGAACTTAATAAATTGCCGTTATATAAATAAATAAATATATACCCCAATACATTCAATCGCGGTCGACTTTATAGGTGAATTATTTTATTTCATTTCATGCTCCTTTACTTCGCGTAATTAAATTGATACGTAAATAACGCTCTATCGACGGTGTAGTTTATCTGCCTAATGGATATTTAAACACTATTTGCTGGTTTCTGAATTGAGTCACTGAAGTTTAAGATTTAATCAACTTTTTTACTTTCGAGTGCTACACTACATTCAATCGTCTTATGTAAAGTTTGATTAATTACTTAATCTAATAAAAAAAGGCATCAATTCATACACAGAAGTGAAGTGAATTAGCTGTCAGTAATATCAACTGTTAGTATAGAACAGTCGCCATGAATAGTGGGAAATGGTTTAAAGTGAGGTGGTTCCTGCAACAGAAGATTGGTCTGGTGATAACCCAGTTTTATGTTTATTCACCGTATACAAGACCAACAGAATTCCACAGAGGAAATACAAACCTGGCTAGAATTTTCTAAAATTAATATGAGAACTTAAAATACACGGATGTGCAAAGTACAGATTCCGAAACTAAAGTGGCTTTTCCAAGATACAGTAGGTACTGCCGTGATCAGGTCTACCATCAAAGTATGATGTTAGGTCAGACCTAAAGACCTACACACTTATGGTGGCCAGAGATTCGATGCAGCAACAAAACATTTATTTCAAAAGCATAATTTACAGGCACTTTTGAATTGTAAAAACAAAAAAAGATGTAGCTACAGTCCAGCCACAAGTCATAATAACTGTGAAAAGACGTGAGTAGTCTGGCGCACTTAGTACACACACGTCTGCCACAAGCGTCTCTTCAGTAGACTTTAAGGTTGTTCAAAGGTGTCTACCCAGCCAGTTCACTTACCCTTGTCTGTAAGCGGATTGTCGCGACGTGGAGGTCTAGATGGGGGCGGCACGGTCAGCGCGCGAGGGTCTGGAGTAGTAGTCGGAGGTGAAGACGCTGTGTTCAAAATAAATGTTGAAAAATAAAGCAGAAAAATAACATTGTGTGACCCTCATATTTCTGAAAGGCTGATCGTCATACAAGGTCAGTGTGCACGCATTAATGTCATGTCAGTCAACACTGTGATTAATGATCCGAAATAACTTAACAACAGACAATCAAATCACTTGACACGAAATCTGACAATAGGTTCATTTCAAAGAGGAAATCTGGAGCTGATTATTTATTTCACAAATATCAAAAATTAATTACAAGTAACCGCAAAAAGTTTTGATGCCTTAAAATATTTAGTGCTTTTAGTAATATGTTTACTTACTGTATAAGCGGATGGTGCCATCAGACTCTCCCCTCGGATTCTTGGCAATGCACTTATATGTCCCATAATCTTCGTTGTTGATATTCCTAATGAGCAGCCTCATGTGCGTCTTGTAGGCTGGGACCCCGACAGTGTTCTCCATGTGATACTTTAGGCTTTCATGAATCATGTGCCCATCGTCTCTTGTCCAATAGTTGAGGGAAGTCGGATGGGCTTCAGTGAAGCATTCTAGAGTGACATTATAGTAGAGCGGAGCACCAACCAGCTGGTGGGGGATCCATAGCATCGGTGGAACTGGAAGATAATAGCAAATTGTAAAGTCCGTCGCCGAAACAAATTCTTATTGTTATTGAAATCGTAGATAAACAAATTGGGCCACTTACAATCAACGCTGACTTTGACACGTTTCGATACAGTCGGCGGCACGCCGTTGCTAGCAATGCATAGGTAGGCACCCATGTCCAATCTTGAAATCCTCGCCATCTCCAACACTTCACCTTCCCATTCGGAAACTAAAATTAAATCATGAATAAAGTCGGTGCAAAAAAGCGAAGCAAAAAGCTATTTCGATCATGAACAAATTCGATGTGTCACCGGAATGTCCCTTGCTGATGGAGATTTTTGAGTTGTCGTCCCGTTTCCACTTGATGGTGGGCTTAGGAGAGCCATTAGCGCGGCACGTCAGCGTGACGTTGGCGCCCTCGCGCACGATAACGTCGCTCGAGCTCAACGAGTCGTCGATGGTCGGCGGCACTACAAACAAACATTAATACCAGTTTAATAGACGTAAGGGTTTCATGTTTTAATTGACGTGTTTTTCTTTATATGAAGCCGTAGGCACTGGAATTGTCTGATTGAGAGTTAAGCTATGTTTTTCATATGAGCACGTGTATAATGCGTTGGCCAATTTTCTGTTCTAATCTGTAAATATTAAATAATAAAGTCTTGCGACTGGGTGCGACTTTTACAATGACGTTCAAAATTCTAGACAGATTTGTTAATAATAACGCGCAAAAAAAAAACAAAAAAAAGGACTAAGCTCAAAATAAATAATTAAGAGCTTTTCACTTTTTTTGTGCTTCGCCACTTTTTAAAGTTTGCAAAAGCAACTAAAACAAATAAAAAAGTAGACAGTTAAATTCGATTTAGCGCAAATAATATTGTTATTTACGTATTTGTCAATACAAAGGCAATGTACCTACTACAAAATTCTTAACATTTTTCACTAGAGGTGAAGTTTTTCTGGCAGATAAAATATAAGTAACTATGGTGAAAATGGAAATATTGCAATATAAAATTTAGCGCAAATAATATTGTTATTTACCTATTTGTCAATACAAAGGCAAAATGTACCTACTACAAAATTCTTAACATTTTTCACTAGAGGTGAAGTTTTTCTGGCAGATAAAATATAAGTAACTATGGTGAAAATGGAAATATTGCAATATAAAATATCCTCAATGATATTTTTGTGCCTCTAATGTTCTTCGACCGTGGATGCTTTTTTAAAATACTAGAACTACGTGAAATATTCAGGAAATATCGTTGGCAGTAAACAATACAAAGTTACATGGGGAATAGTTATGAGGGGAAATATCGAGTGAGATGGTAAAAATGCCCGCGGCGCATCTCAGTCCATTGGGTTTTTATGTAATTTGTTTTTTTTTCTTTTCATTTTGCCTAACACGCTGCCACAGCTGTTGATTTTAGGTTTAAAGATATTTTACTTTCAAAAAGGACACCATGAAAACAATGAATCTATTAATAAAAAGTTAGTCTCTGCATCAATCATGGTTTATGATGCATCCATCCAGTGCATTGAGTTTTTGGGAAGGTTATTATTTGCGATTTAATAGTGAGAAAATTGAGTTTTAAATGCATTGAATGAGTGTTGTGGTAAAACATTCCTTCCACGGATGTTTTTTTTTGCCAAACTTAGTTCTCAGTTTTTGTAAAAGTAGGTTTTGATCGCGGTTTTGCTCCCGTTACGTACGAAAATGTACCCACGGAACATTTTAAATGGAGCCTATGGTACTCGGGGATAATGTACCTTTCCGTTAGTGAAAGATATTTCGGAATCGGATCAGCAGTTCCGAAGATTACTCCTTCATACAAGCAAACTTACAAACTTTTAGTTCTTTGTAATATTAGTATAGATTACAAAACTAGCTTGGCGAGTGCTACGTGGTAGGTTGGATCTTACCAACAACATGAAGGTATCCAAACTGTGTCTTGGCGGTGACAGTGTTGATCTGGCACATGTAGCGTCCACGGTCCTCCTCTCTGACGTCACTGATGTGCAGGAACCACGTGCGGTGCTTGTCGTGCGTCACAGAGACGCGCGGGTTGCGTGTGATCACGTGGTTGTGCACCGTCAGGATCGCGGACTGCTCGAAATGCATCCACGCCACCTGGTGAGAGAAAGAAGAGATGAATTCACATAAATTCATGGAGTATCTGGTTAGTACGTAGGATGTGACATGAATTATTCTCTCCATGTCGATTCTCGCTATGTCGATTCGCGAAACAGATGACATGTGTTTTAAAAAGTTCACGCTTGACCTTTTGGTTCGTAAAGTACATTAACAAAAAACAAAAAGTGAAACGATTTTAGTTATAAATGAAATCGTATTTATATAAATTATACGAATTCGCTAACCAAGGTACAACAAGGCTATACTCCAAAAATCAGTCTCCTACAGAGATGAGTACAGTGTTTCATCCATAATTTAAAGTCATTAACTATACCGATAACTAAAATTGAATGATATTTAGGTGCATTTCCTGTTTCTTATATTTTATCGACAATAAATATTTATTTCTATTCAGTCATCGCAATACAAAGAAAACGCTTTTGCGTAACAAAACACACTGTACGTTTTTAACTGTCTTGTCCTATTGTACAATGTATCTTAGGCAAGCTCTATTAATAATATCATTTAAAAAACCCAAAATAAATACCTTCAGAAAATGTAAAACGAGAAAACTAGGGTGTGGAGTATGCCTCAATGATTTCCAATAGCTCTCCCAATTGGACGAGTGACGTAACGGAAATTAAAGTCTTCTCCGAGGACATATTTTTTTATAAATAAAATGTAGGTGTCTATCTCAAATATAATTCAGCTGTCACGGTGTGCGTATTAAAGGTTGGTTTTCTGTTATATATCGCAAATGTTGTTATTATAATGTTATACGTGTGTATTAATACAAATCTGTAAGCTAGACTAAAATAACCGGAGATGAGGAAAAAAAATCTAATAAATTTTGATGATAAAGTAAAAGAACTTTCACAGTGAGATGCATCAAACACAATATATAGCTAATTCGTGTAGAACCATGAAGTACCGGTCATGTCATTACAAATTCAAAAAAGTTCAAAGATGTTAGGGGGGTTTTTGGCTTAGGCATATACAATCTCTGTTTTGGATATTTTTGCCTGAAAGTAGGGTTAAACAAACGCAAATTGGAGATAATGTTAGGACCCGGACTCGGAGATAGAGGCTAATTTATAGTAAAAAAAAAACTGCAACGTGATCTGCAAGGTTAGATAGATGGCAATAAAATAGTTAAATACTTTTTTAGACTCACTATTTTAACTACTAAAATTTCTGCTCAGTGACTGCGACCAATCCGCGACATCGGTGAGCGAGTAGATATTTCTAATCTCTCACAGCTGGACTTTGGGACCAGACTTAGCGACAGCGCGGTCTAGAATCTCGTAATACCGAATGCGAACTCGCACCAATTTTTCGAAACTTATATCATACCATACCATACATGAGAGATCTTCCATGATTGCACAGCGACTCATCCCATGACCTTTTCTAGATGTGTAGCGCGCTACTAGCTAAGAAAATTGGTCTTAACGTACTTAGAGGCACCAAAAATATGTAGTTTTAGCGTCTTTATTTCGTTTCTATATAAAATTGTAATCACACATAATGTGCACTTTTAAACAAGTACCGAGATCTGGCAAGACTTGAAATGCAAATACCGAGATTGAAATAATTGCTGCAAGATTGAATTCCCTAGCGCAGACTTCTAGTTAATAGCTCATTATATAAATTAGATACTTTTAAGCTAGCTCACCAATTAATAGCTTATCAATGCGAACGCGTTTATTTACCTACTATTTTATCTTTTGTAGCTCACGTATTAATGTGATCGTCATTGGTATTAATACTACTAATACTCGCAGTTTATTAGTCAACTATACACCGTCACATTTTAATCGTTTGAAACCCTTGGAGGGTCGATTCGGTGCATGAAACACTATCGATTTGTAGTGATAAAATTAAAAATAATTACCTTTTTTGTAACCTCGAACCAATTTTCGCATTAGTGAAAAAGCAATGTAAAACCATTAGTAGTACCATTTGAAACTCATTTCGTACCATATGATGTGACCATACACACATTTTGCGAATATTACGTTATCACTTGCTATTTTTAGGGTTCCGTAGCCGAATGGCTAAGAACGGAAAGCTTTTAGTTTTTTTTTCTAAGCGACACTAAATTTTTACATTTTACCTTGTGTAAGTTGTTTATGAATAGTATTTTAAAAGTTAAATCACCCGTTCAAGGGACTAAAACGGTCAAATTTGATGGTGTATAATGGTAATAATGATCTCTAATAGCTTTCAATGGGACCGTACTCTTACTGTGACACAAAATTGCAATATTTTAAAGATTTGTCAGAGTAATGTAGTCTATATTCACAAGTGGCGAGTTTCCCGAGGCTGTGTGCGTGTAGTGTGCGAGTTGTCTCCGCGACATCTGTGTAATTGCACAGAGCTGCCATATCGTCCCGCTTTGCACCAATTTCCACGGCATTAAGCGCTTAAAATGCATTTTACCGAGATTGTTACACTCACTACGAAAAATCTCGCCACTTTTAATCTCCCCTCGAAGAAAAAAGAATTAACTCGCCTGTAGGTACCTCCATCAAATTACGTGAGAGCAGCTTCATTTTTAGGGTTCCGTACCCAAAGGGTCAAACGGGACCCTATTATTGAGACTTCGCTGTCCGTCCGTCCGTCCGTCTGTCACCAGGCTGTATCTCATGAACCATGATAGTTAGCAAGTTGAAATTTTCACAGATTATGTATTTCTGTTGATGCTATAACAACAAATACTAAAAACCGAATAAAATTAATATAAAGGCTCTTACCCGCCGCTGCATCGGAATTACTTATGATATGTGGCACCAGATTTAATTAGATTAAGAAAACAGACGTCGGCGATCCGTCAACGTCTTGTTACGCGCCACCTTCCTTGACAACCACCCAAGTCAATATGGCTACCCGCAACGACTTGACGTTCCGCCAGAGAGTATTGTAGACCGCTTCTCTCTCGTCTGTGGTAACATTTTAGTTTGCAACGTGAATCATATGAAGCCTTTTTGCAAAGGCGCCGTCAAATATTTAAAGGGGGAGCCCCCTTTAAATATTTGACGGCCATACAAAAAAAGTGTTTTTTTTGCTCGTTTTTATAAATAATGGTACGGAACCCTTCGTGCGCGAGTCCGACTCGCACTTGGCCAGTTTTTTTCAATTATTCCGGCAGACGTACTCGTAAACTAGATTCGCAACAGAAATATAAAACATGACATTGTTTTGAAAACTTCAACGCTTACCGTCCGTTTCGAATAAACAATTTCAGTAAAAAGCAATCTACAACTTTAAATATTTATTGAGAGACAGCGCGTTTAAACATTCAAACCCAAGCTTGTCCATGTCTAAACGAGGTTTTGGAATAATTTAAACTTTGAAAGAAACTACACCTATAAAATTAATTAAAGTCGGGTATCTAATCGCAAGAAAAATTAACTAGACTTAGGTGGTTTCTGAGCTTTGAAAGTTCGACGTGCATCCTTTATCTCTTAATCCTTCTTCAAGTTTGAATCATGGGTAGTTCTTTTTATCAAGATTGCGGGGGCAATATAGGAGAAGTTTGGTAGCTAAAACTCGTGCCGGGTCACATCTTACCTATCTTAAGTGATGCGGCTCTCAGCCGCTGTCTAATTTATAATGGACTTGAGGAAACTTCGCCCATTTTATTATGCAATGGGACGGTAACCCCTCTAATGACGGCGACCTGACTTGTCGGCGTAACCTGGGGCTCAGGGATATTAAACAGGCTTAGTAATATTTCAAACGATTTACATGAAAATAATTTCATGTAAAATTCTTAAAGTAAGATCTACTTATTTTCTAATCTTCAAAGTTTGTTACTTTGGTTGAAGTAATCTTATGGAAGTGCTCGGAAGTCGAGAATAAGTAGCGTGAGTCGGAGTGGTGAGCGGTGCAGCGAGGCGGGAGAGCGGCACGGAGCCGGTGACGGCGCGGCGCGTCGCGACGGTAGATGTAAATCTGATCTGCGTAATTGTGGCCGGCGTCTAATCTAATCACACCGGTGTGTCCCTCTGCACCACACTGATTGAATTACGAGCCGCAGCCGCCGCCACTACGACGCCAGCTGGATGGACAGGCTCTCAACTAATATCGCTACATCGATTTTATTATGAGCATTTCATAATATTACGACAAAATTACAACGTACAGGAATATTCATTCTAAATCAAAGATTAAAACAGTTATCTTAAATCCGTTTTAACGCAAAGAGATATTGCCCAAAGTTCTCTTTTACTGTTTGAACAATTAAGATAAAATTAAATAGGAATCAAAATTTTATAAGCGGTCGGAAGATAAGCGTTGAGTGTTGAACTTGCCGAAGTTCTCCAATCGTAGCGCGAACTCGGGGTGGCAACAAACATTAAGTTAGAGCACAAGTGGTCCGAGATTTATATAACAGCGTTTTAAATTCCCGCAAATCAATGATTGGTTTCTTTCCAGGAAAAAACCAACCCAATGGTAAATTACGGAGTGAGATTTTTCTGTGAAGTAAAATGGTTTCGTGCTACGTAAGTGACTAATGAAGCTGGCGGAAGTGGCAGATGAAAATATGATATTCGTAATGACGGCAGCGGCTAACTAATTTCATTCGTCTGCGGATCCTAAACGAGTTAGGTCACGACGTCGTTACGCGAGTTGTTGGCTGCCCCTCTGCCCCCCTTGCCCCGTGCCTCGCCCCCCGCTCCTCTGCACCGCTGCCGGCACTCGGCCCATTACTTCAAATATGCAAAATTACCTAACCGCAAATTTTATGGACAGGTTGCTGTTACATTTTTGAGTTTAGTGTTAGCTAAAGCTGTTCATGTTTATTTAAAAACAGATTTGATTTCTACAGTGATGAGAACCGGTACATTTAGCACTATATTTATGACTAAAATTTTCGCTACTTAGGTCCTCCATTGCTGTCAAAATTATACGTATTGAACATTTAACTGCGATAACACTGAAAATCCCTGCTCTTACGCTTTACTTGTAAAGTTAGAGCGGCCTATTAACTCGTTATCTTTTAACCACCTTTAATTTAGGCCCTTCTTTCTTTTTATCTTAATTGTTGAGGCATTAAGGAGGCAAAGTTGAAGTTCGGTGGCACGGCGGGAGACGTTCTCGTCCCTCAGGACATGCCTGGAAGGCATCGTTTGATTTATAATGGACTCGTTGCAAACTTTGCCCATTCCACCGCACACCGCACCGAACCTCTTTAACGACGGATCCTATCGCCGCAGGAGATGATTCGTAGACGTGTTTAATAATATTACGACAGATTTAATTATGGAACGTTTAAAGAGCTTCATCTTACGCTATTACCCTAACTTTGTTTGTTCCAAGTTGTGGAATGGTTCATATTTTTAACTTTATATTCTCGCTTACTTTGATAAATTAAGAAGGAGTTATTTTTTGAATTATGCTGCAAATATTCAAGAAAAGGTAAAGGTATACAATGTTAAGTCGATTTGCTTTAAAGTTCGTGCACAGTTCGCACTCAGGACACATCACACCTGAAATATCTAGAAGCAGCGGCGTTGAATACTGTATGGAAAACTGTTTCCAAACACTGGAAAACAAAGGTCAAAATAGCATAGACCTTTTTTAGGATGGGAAATCATCAAATGACTTCTCCCGCTCTGGGCGGAGTGGAAGGGAGTGTCAGACTTGACTGACTAAAACCCATCCATGTTCCTTCTTAGCCCTTTGTGTTCCAGGGCCACGGTATCTCTTTCGAACAACCCGTAGCCCTGGAACAACCCACAGCCCTGGAAATAGCATACACCATAAAGATACATTAAACTAAAATCTTTTTTACAGACTGACCATTTCATAAAAAATAAATGAAATCTGTTTTATTTAATTTTCAGTGGCACCTTTTGATTCTCAAGTGAGTGTAATTCTGTGACATTCACATAAAGATAAACTGAGTGAAGAGGAAGGAGGACACAAAATAGTCCTTAAGTTAACGAGCGTATTTTTACTGTAACTGTACTGTACAAGTGACGTAAGAAAGAAAAATCTACGAGTACATGTTTCTGAAGTAGGAAAGCAGTATTGCACCACAAGGCACAAGTATCCCAACTACTACCGTAGCGTTGACTCCCCGGAATCTAAGTCCTTACTGTCTATTGTAAGAAGATATTGCACGGTTCAAAACGTTGATGATGCTTACCGTCACAGGTGACTAAAGGATTTGTTTGGCTAATTATCATCGTCCTTTTCCTGTCCTTCTGTCTTTAATTTTTTATTCGTTATTTTTCTCACAGTTCAACCACAGTTCTTCTTATTTCCCCGCATCACACGCCCGTATCTAAGGCATACGTAACAGGTTTTTCAGGACCGAAAACCCGTTTCGTATGCCCTACCCGTATCATGACAACCGATTTTCACACAACTTTTCAGTCACCAGTGCCACTTTCTAATTTCCTCTCAAAACGCCAACGGTCATCTATAAGCAGTGTTCGTATCATCATACTTCATCAGGTGTCACACATCGCCCGCTTGCGGCGGGCCGAACACCCTCTTACGGCCGGATGAAGGTGGTGACGACTCCAGACGTCGACCCATCGAATAAACACAACATGTGTGTTAAGCATTTGTGGTGAGGGACCTCTTTAGATTTGACCATTTCATATCAAGTAAAGAGGTAAAAGTGCAACATCATGCAGTGGCACAATAATCCGTTTTGCAATATTCCAACAGATAATCCAATAAATGGAATAATATTCTGTGAAAATATTATCAAAGCGAACAGCTATAAAGCTAGCAAAACTACTTAAGATACTTTTAGCAGGTCTTTGAAGAGATTTGCGCAGCAGTCGCTTTGATACACCTTCATAAATATGATAAATATCTAACTGTGTGTTACGTATTCATAAAAGAAAATTTTACATACGATTGTAGGAGATAGGCACAAAGATGAAACTCATTTTCGCACGATATTTTTACGAGGATTATATTTTTTGACACTCATGTATTGGGAGGTAAAACATAAACACTACAAAAGAATAAAACAATAACGCACAGGTTCAAACCACGTGTTGTTCGTAGAACACTCTCCACGTCACACAACGTTAGTACGGTTGACACACTAATGCAATGGCGCAGACAGAAATGAGCGAACGTCTTGCACGAGACGGCTTAGCTTAGTTCTGCTAAAAGCCCACTTAGAGATCTCTTCAGCTGCGGATTTGTGCCGAGGGCTCTCCAAGTTTTCACGGAATCTTCGGCCAATAAGTTATTTTGGGGTTGATGTAAGTAGTGCTGATCGAAAACATTTTACGAGCAAAAACTTCTATCGTACTTAAAAAGTTTCACTAGATATGTATGTAACTTTCTATTTGACTTTGTGTTTTTGTGTACTGTAGGGTGTTATTTTTAATTAAAACATGAATCGGTATTCCTCAGGATTGTATTATGGGAAACACGATCATTACAGACATTAGAGAGTCGGTAGCTGGGCGGCGCGGTCGTCGGAACAAGTGCTCTCGGCTCCCCTCATCTTGGGCTCAGTTTGCATGCGAGCGCCAGTATTAAGGCACGAGAAATATGCCAGAATTTGAACAGCCGGCGTTTGCATGCGGCGCGAGTGTAACATTGCTGCGACTCGTTGTGGCATGTTATTGCAAACCCACATACGTGCTACTGCCGACTATCTGACATTTCATGCCGATGAACCGGCTACGTGCGCATACTTACAGACATTTGCATAAAATGCGAAATCTTTTGGTCGGATTGCCTCCTGAAAAGACATTGGAAACATTTTTGGTTTTAATGTTTAACCATCTCATTTATATCATATTAGTTTACCATAATTGAACATAAATACCCGTATTCTATGCTTTTTTGTTTAAGTTATCGTAATTTACTTTGAAATTATGCGAAAGTATAGGCTCCAAAAGGCTCAAACAC
Organism: Cerastis rubricosa; assembly: GCA_949152445.1. Taxonomy (NCBI): domain Eukaryota; kingdom Metazoa; phylum Arthropoda; class Insecta; order Lepidoptera; family Noctuidae; genus Cerastis; species Cerastis rubricosa. Next base: position 13,307,815 of record OX424525.1, on the reverse strand, counting down.
ATAACGCTTCTTTATTTGATTATTCAATATTTCGATACCTAAACTACAAGGAAGTAAGCAACATAACTTCCATCAAGATCCCGGAATATTTGTAAGACGCATTATAAAATTTCATTGATAAATTCGAAAGCATTATCCACATGTTAGGTACTAACTTCCTTGAAGTTAGTTTCGGTTAATACACTCTTCCTATTCCGATCTCTGATGATGGAAGACGATAACATGTTAAACACATTACATTCTGTCCAATGTTACTATTGTACAAATACTTGCAAACTCCGATCAAGTACCCTGAGGCGAGATAAATATTTGTAGTGACGCGCGAATCAAATACGCTGCCCTAAACCGAAAAGCAAACGCAATGCTTATGCAAACTTATATTAATAAAAAGAAGTCAGCAAACTATACCCCAGGCTTATAATTCACCAAAATATGTATTTTTGTTTGTATAAAAACTTGTCCTAACTATTAAATAAAATAAACTTCGTTTCATCATAATATTACGCATGAGTCAATAATTCAAAAAAAATACGGACGAAAAGGCAAATCTTTTTAACCGATGCGGGAAACTAATGGCACAGGCGAGGCTTTCGGGGAAATCCGCTTCTTGTTGTCAATACAGGGCAACCGTGATGGCTCCCCCAGTTAAGCCTTTATTTCAGAAGTACGAGAACACTATCTCGGCTTTTATTGCGCCGCACCGTAGACAGCTTCACAAGTAAGTAAATGCAATAAAATAAGAAAAAAAAGTCGGCCAAACGGAAATCAATAGAAATTCTATTGATCTTCAGTTGGTTTTACACATTGTGTTGTGTAGTGGGATATAAAAGCCTCGTAGTTAAATAACTACCCGAACGTAGCAGTAGACATCGAAACTACCTACCTACGGACTGGCTATTACTAACTAATCTACGTTTCTGGTTAAGAGTGGGTGCAGGGAGTTTCTGCGGGAACCGAATGAGCCGGGTGCCCCCCGGGAGTGGGAGCGTGCGGTGCCGGCAGTTAGCCAGCGCGCGTCACCTTGCGGCTTATCGGCCGTCCGGTCACCGGGCACCGGCTGTCGCGACGTACTCACTGCTCCGGTACTTGTATTACTCGTTACAGATATATTGCGACACCAAATTGATGTCGTTAAGTTTAATCTATCATCTAATGCCCAGAATATTAGTACTAATTCGTAACTGTTAAATTCTCAAATGATGATTATGAGCAGCTGCGTAGCTGCTACGGCGTAGCTATGTAGCAGCTACGGCGTAGCACCTACATCCAGATAAAAAAATAATTTATCTTATTTAAAAGTTAATATTCCTTTTCCCGATAAGTTTTATTTTAAGCATTCTTATAAGACACATGTAAATTTTTAATAAGTTAAATAACTTTAAACCGCAAACTTTACATACTTTCAGAAAATATTTTAGTTTTTAAATCGTCTCAGCCGCAAGAGCGAGGTGCAAACTCGGCGTAGGGGTTGTAAATCATATCTTCTTCCATTTATATGGACACTTTATTACGACGGCGCGTTCTAAATCAAATGATAAAATGCTTCTTATTTTATGTTTCCTTTCGCCGCTCCACGCATATTGTCGTCTATTCACCGCGCTGCCGTCGCCTCCGACCTATCTAGTGAAGCCCCTTCAGAGATATGATTTTTTGTTTGTGACGATAAACAAGGTTTGAAAGAAAGAAGTCTGCGACATATGTCGTACATGTGTGAGAAAACCTGTTGTACAGTGTGAGTTGTGAGGCTGGGTGTGAAGTTACCTTGTACGAGCCGAGGTTCTTGACAGAGCAGGCGAGGCGCACGCTGCGCCCGGCCGGCACCGTCACGTTCTGGATGACGTCCGTGAACTCCGGCTCTTCCACCACTGGAACAAAACACAACATCTATTTACTTAACTATACACAAGCGTGACTTATACACAAATACGTCCTATACAAGTATTATACTCATACTTATCGACCAATTTTTTGCCTTTCGCAGTCTTGCGGCATATTCGAAAGATATAAATTTAGATAAATTGGACCGATCTCCCCTTAGCCTTATCAAGCTGGCAAGATTTTGCAGTTATGAGGACATTTTTGTGTCAAGAGATACGATTTGTAATTCTCAAATTATCAAAGCAGAACGCTTTTAAACAAATTGAGTGGGCGATAAGGAATAATGTCGTCGTTTATCAAGCTCCAAGATAGATGGCCCTTGCTCTGCTCTGCCCATTTTAAATGCGTTTGTCTTCGACTTGCCAAATTGGCGTTCTTTGTTTTCTTCTTAAGTTCTTACTTTTATGTCGCTACACGAGGTGCGGAATGGTTAAGTATTTGATCGCTGCGGTGAAAATGTTAATACTGTTTGGAAAAAGCGGCAAGTGTTGAACTGTGCAAGGAGAAGGGGTTATACAGGGGTTGAATAAGCAAGTAAACATTTGTCATCCGGTGAGCGAGGCGGGAGTCTATGTAAAGAAAGGAGCGATGTCGTCTGCGACAACAGTATTGAGTCAGGGAACAGTCAAACGTTCGCATTCAGCGTGCTGTGTTTGATTAATGGTCCCAATGTTTAATGTGGCGAATACAAAATTTTGAGACGAGAGTCAATGGGGTTTATTTAGACGTGACGCAAACACTTACCGTGTTGTTTGATCATCAACACAAATCGCAGAGCCGGTCCGATTGAGCATACCTTTACTTCGACGTGACTGTACCTACACGCGTGTTTGGAGAATAAACTTGCTCAGTGGCGATAGTTAGTTTGGTTGGAACTTGTTTACATATCAACATTGCATTCAGACTGAAAATACATTTATTTTATTCCGGTTTGAACAAATCGAAGAAGATAGTTGTTCCAAGAAGTAATTCTATACATTCTTTTCACAACATTAACCTCGGTATTTGAATAACTTTTCAAAAAAGGTACTGTTTTTTTTTAAATCAAATTATTTGTTACGTAGGTTGAGTTCCAATATTAATAAGAAATGTTTAGGATAATCTTTCATGTTACTTTTGAGTGCCGATTCACCCTCAAGTCAGTATTCAGTGTCGCTACTCAAGCGCAACCCCTAATAAGGTTTATATTTTCTTCCATTCAAACCCTTAATATTCCATTTAACAAGAATATGTAATTTCCTTTTAATTTCAGCAAATGAAGCGTATGGTTTACATTGTAATGTTTTCAATATTAAACTCGCTCAATAGAGTCTATATTAATTGGGTGTACGCAGCAGTTCGCCACTGAGCTAACATTTAGATTTACGTATATTTGTGTGAGCGTGGCTAAGAGATACCCGACTGAAGATGAAAGCTCCGGTTGTTGCGTGTTTGCTCACCTGATCGTATTAGCTCTAAGCACGATGCTCCATTTTCTGCCCGGGTGCCCCTGACTCAACCGATGTAAATCGCGCATTAACATCTATAACGCTCCCTATTAGCTGTGTATGCGTTTCCCTATGTTCATTTCTAACAATGGCTACACCACTACTGGTCGGAGATACCTGTCGGAAACTATGACGCTTGCTCATTACGTAACACCTTCACGATGGTAATTTGTAAAGTTCTTCAGTCGCCATTCCAAACACGTCTATAATTTTGAGGTCGTTACTTTAGTCAATCACGGATAGAGTGCCACAATAATTAAGGAATCAATACGAATTAAAAATTGTAGTCGTGCCACTAGGTTTTCAGTTCACGCATACAATAAATCAATCTTCAAATAAATCGTCTGTGCCTAATAGTAATAGAACGCCTCCTTGGCAATTAAGAAAATCGATGTATCTACGTTGATCAATAACAGGGATTATTTAGGACTAACAACTCTCGCGTGTTATAGAAGACTATATATACCATTAGTTCAGTATATCAATGGCGGTCGCGTCACCGACCCAAATCCAGATTATGGGCCACGAGACAGTACAAACAGTTACATCCGTATACATGAGGTACACCACATTTATATACCGTAACATGCTAATAGCGAGAGCATACGTACGTTAAGTTAATAAGGTGCTCGTAGAGACGAGGACTTCTATTTGTTTCAATAATACCGTACATTAAAATTAACAAGGGTAACGTTGGCAATAATCTTACATACCGCACGAGGCAGTGCGGCGCGTGCAAGGGTATTTAGGGGTTAATTAAGAAACCGCAGACAGCGGTGCGGGGGAAGGGAGGTAATCCCTTTGTCACCGATGGCAAGACGCTGCTGCGCCACGCTACACGTTAGTACTATTGTTGTGATTACAATGTAGCGACGTGTACACCCTGTCGATTAAATTCATACATGATGTTATACCTTGTTGCTGTATTATGTTCCGTGTGTGCACGTAACCAGCAATATGAATGTAAACATAATAACTTAATTGAGTAAAAAACGAATGCTTTTTTTCATGAAAGATTACTACAATATTTGTTTCAATTTATTCTTGTAAAACTCGATTGAAAACAATCAAAATGAACTGAAAGCACTAAATAAAATAAATAAACATTTTATAATTATTAAAACTACTCGATCGAATTGCAATTTGCTAACACGCACGTCAAATACAAGTGGCAATTCAAATAATTATGTCCGGGATTGGGTCGACTAAATATTCCAAAACTAATAATGAATGGGACCGCAGTCGCTCCTAACTCGAGAATAATCTCATATTAAAGCTGGCCCTTATGCAAATGAGAAGCGGTCAGTCGGAAGTCATCAGGCGAGGACGGGCCGGCGGCGGACCGGCGGCGGAGCGGGCTCGGCGCGGCACGACTTCGGCCCGCCGCAAATTGACAGGGCCCACGCCGCCAAATTGATTGCGGCTACAGAGACACCTCGTTATAATACTCATGACACGCCATCATGACGAATAGCCTATCGTTCTGTGTTTTATCTGTTTCGAAACACTTTGCCAATTTTGTTTTTACATCAAAACGTTTTGACGGAAATCCCCATAAAGGGGAAAGTGTTTTCAAAATAGCAAGAGAAATTGAGAGTTAGCCCGTCATATGCAGAACAAGTTCAGGGAAGTTTTATAAACTCTTTTATACCTTTGCTGACTCTTCTTTTGTTTTATGTTTTCTTTTTTGCTACCACATAATTACCTACCTCCTAGTAAGTCTAGTAACTAATTAGCAGTAACATGAAGAGTTGGCTAAGTAAATATTATATTAGTCAGTGGATTTACTATATATGTAACTTCTTATTACACATTTGCATCCCAATATTGCTTAATAAACTAGTCTAGAATATCTATAAATGTTTTTCAACTTGTCTTTAACCACTTTGGTTTTATTGATACTTTCAAGTTATTGCACAAACTAAATCTCACGTATTCTATAGGTATCAATATTTAAATTTCATAAAAGTCACAAGTCACGAGATATTTCAAAAATAAAACTACTTAAATTAGTTAGCACAAAATCAATACAAAGTTTTGTTATGGTAACTGCGCTTCTGTGGGCAAATATTTAAGTTTATACGTCCCTTGTCACAGATGCGGCTCGTAATATTCTCATATACGATCAAATTCTTTTAAGAGATCCGCAGATAAAGAACGTGGCGGCGGGTGTGTGGCCGGTTTCGGACTTTCACTTATTTGTATGCTTTACCCTTACCCGGGACACGGACGTGACTATTCGAGATACATAAACCCTGAGTGAATACAGAAAATAGAAATAAAGTAACATACATAATATTAGTTTTAGTAGACGGATTGTGGAAAAAATGATGTCGGTAAAATTGGTAGTATTTGCTTTTGTTGTTATTCAGGTCGTTTCTTCTTTATTATGCTTTTACAAGCGATTTGTTTTGTTTAAAAAACACAATGGTTTGTGATTAGAAATATTTTCATAAAATCATTCTGACGTTATTCTGTGGGAGCTCATCACAGTTAGAGTGGGTTTTACCAAAGAGAATATTATATTTTATTCGTGTTTAGGCTGTTTATGCTGGGGGATTGTTCTTGTTATGCAATAGGATACAAAATATCAAAAGAAACAATTGCTTCTTTGACAGTATTTAAATGCGGCTTAAAGCAGTCTGAGACAGAGAATTTAGGGGAAAAGAAATTTAAGGGTTGCGCCCAGCGGGAGACATAAATAGATGCTATCAGCAGCATTAAATAAAAGGGCTATGTGTGATGTCACATATTGTGTTTAAGAATAAAATGCTGGGTTAAAGTAAAAGTGAGGAGAAAATAAATACCTAGAAATATACGTAATTTGGTTTTAGTGTACCTTTATTAATATTAAATATTAACATAATATAACAATCAACTGCAAAACGTATGCATAGTTTTGAATTCTGTAAAAAAACCTTTTTCTCCTTTTAACTCCAGCATATCTCAATATCATCAGCACGATACAATTTCCACTGATCGTGGCTAGAAGTTGATTGGCTACTTTCTGTAACCTTATTATCTATTCGAAAACCAACAGCAGGCACAGGGTCTGGATTTCTGTACAGTTGATTAAACATAACTGGTGAATGTGGTATTACTGTAGGAACACCTCTGATTAACCCTTAGGGGATTACAGACGTTATGTTACGTGTATGTATTCTGAAATATCATTAACAATTAGCAAATCATTGTCAGAAGTATAGAGTAGCCAGTTTCACGCCCTCGGCATTTGTGTGGCAAAGCGTTTACATGTTGGACACATGTATTGACGAAACATACATATTAGTAGGGTCATCGATGCCGGGTCGTGTCGCGGTCAGTTAACCGGAAGTACGGAAGCAGATGTTGACAGGTCGCGGGAAGTCAGCCACCCCCGCCCCACCACAACGCTCCCCTTATCACCCCCGTCCCTGTCTCCGGCGGTTACTACCGGTGTTCCAAACACCTATTTAAACTTGATGCCTAATTAAGAATTATTAAAAGTGAAGATTTTGAATTGCATTAAAGTATAAACTTAGTCTAAATATGAAGACGTGGACAAATCGCTTGTTTGCGACAGTAATGACAAAACTCGATAAAAAAAATACTGGACAGCGTTTTTTTCTAAAATATTTTCATTATATTGGCAACATTATTTGCAAAGAAAAAGTTGAATGGTTTATTTTGCGTATTTCGTTAACTTTTTATTTAACTACAAACAAAATCGTAAAATCTAAATTATAGAGTTACTTAATTTAGAGTGTCATCCTTGTCGCAAATGATCGTAATATTTTCGTGTACATTAATACAAGTCAGCAAAGCCCTATGCTTTAGAAAACAGACTTATCTTCGATTAGGTAGGTACCTATTTTAGGCACAATTCCAAGTTCGATGGTGAAGCTGAAAGCTATGAAGCAGGAAAACAAACCGTTTCACCGCAAGACCAGTGAGTCCATGAAATGCTTTATAGTGAAAATCCCTATCTCTCTACATTTTAATTAAACTCGGCTCGCTTATACTGACTGATCGCTTTTACCGAATTGATTGACATGGACATCGTTTTATTTGGTAAATCTCTAGGTACAAGAAAATAGTTTGTGCCTGCGACTTCAAACAACATATCTTTTGACATGGTCTTATAGTGTAGCTATTCATCCAGTGAAAGAATTTTGAGATTTCGGATGAGTATTCTCGGAAATTCAGATACATGCAAACTCACAAACTTTACCCCTTCCTAATATAAGTGTAGATATACATAAGTATTCTTAAAGACCCGTGTTGTGACATGTATTATGTTGTTTACAAACAAACAAACAACTTCATAACAATTGTCGGGGTTTGAAACCGAAGAGCACTAAACCGTTTGTGTAATAAAGTTTCTTTAAGCTAATCACTAATTGAACAAGTGTTTCGGGCTGACGGCGTAAGTCGCGAGATCTAATTAAAGCACCTACCGCGGTGCGCCGCTCAACCCCAGTCGGAGCCTATTATCACGCCTCCGCCTCCTATTAGCATTGTCTCCTCGAGGGCGATACTTATCTTTATTTAAATTCACTTCTTGGTAATTGGGTTGACGAGTCGACAACGTGATTTGCATTGATGAAAATTGGCCAGTGTACCGGGCCCTCGTAACTTACTTCGTCGCCTAATTTGTTTTATTACGTTTGTAAAACGGAGACGGTTTTATCGCCGACGCGATTTGTTTACATTTGGTAATGTACACGGAGGCAATCAACCATAAACAGACGCGTACTTGTACGAGACGCGGTATAGTACACAAAGCAAAGTGAAACGCTACGCATATCCGGCTTAACGCGTCATCAGTTATCTGATGTTCTTTGTGCTAGAGTTATTGCACTCGTAATCAATTAGAAGGCATGGGTGTCACTTGTAGCATATTTGCTGGCAGCGCCGTACGAGCGCAGTCAAAGAGGATGCGCTTGGTTATTTCTCATTACGGCACACGCGATAAAATCACACAGAGTCGTTGCCTCATTAAAATCTTCTGGTGCGCGCATCTGTAAGCCTTTTGTGAAGGCGGGAGCGCACCGCTCTTGACGCCTTTCGCGTGTCATTTCGGGCACAATGCCGCGCGGCGAGGGACGCGACGACACCAATTTTTGCTCTGACATGCCAGAGTATGCTTTTTATCAGTTTATCGAGAAATATTTTATGCGGATACACTGTTATTATATTCTCCTCACGTTAGATTCGTATTCTGTACTTGAATGACGTGTCATATCTACGGCGTGTTGCGTGTAGTGTGTGCTGTGCTTACATAATACATGCGTACACATAAATTATTGTACTTGTGGGAAAATTACATGGCCTTTATGTATTATCTACCCAGTCGTCTGTATTTCCTACACGTTTTCTTATTACATATCTGAAGTATATAAAATTGTAAAGCAGACATACACGATTGCTTGATACAGTTAATGATCAAAATCAGACCTATTCGGGATATTACCTACTATCGAGCAACATAATGAATGGGCTTAGGTACGAAAATCCTTTTTAGCGTTATTCCTACATGGTTCCCATGCTACGGGTCCCAAGTCGGTTTCCCTTTTGTAAGGTGACATTCTGAGAACCTCATTCATTTCAAAGTTGGTTTTCATAAAATAAAGTTCTAAATATTGTTGCTTATTTCTGTAGCAGAAACTATAATTAACTATTTCAGAATAGCAGCGAGAGGTCTTCATTAAGACCAAGTTCCGAGAAACAGTTTGTCGCGAACTGTAGAAGCAACCGAGTTATTATAAAATAGAATTATAAGTTCGACTCAACTGTTGCTTATCTGATGTTATGAAATAAAATGTTCATTTTATCTATGAGAATTCTGCTGGGAAACTAAACTAAAAGCAGATTTCCCAAAACACGTTCTTTTTAATCGTATTCTGTCTCCGTATCCGTAGTCGCATCCTTGTTCATTTACTTTATAATAAACCTCTAATTTGTTCTAATTCGGAAGTTTTAAAGTTGGCAAGATGCCAGTGAAGCGGTGAATTGCGCAGTTTGCTTTAATAATATACAAATTAAAAGTTGTAGTTGGAGAAGAGTTTAGGATGAAAGTGTACATTTAGGCACACTTTGGTACAATACGGTAGTTCAATATTTAACGTGTTTCACTTTGCATATTCACGCGGCGGTCGGCGCTCGCCGCTCACCTACCGACTTGGAATGGTAATGCCGCCCATTAAGCGCACTGTGCGGAGTGTGCGGGGCGCCCACCCTGTATCTTCCACTTATTACTTCATTTTTGAATTCCTATATTAGATCTTTGGTTAAGAATATCTGGTCACGTTATTGCTACGTCTCTAATTTAATGTCTGGAATCTAAAAAGGGATTTATGTACCTATTCTTCTGTGCCTTTGAGCGATTTACCGGATTACTTCTTTTGACTATGACTGTGCTCTACAGTTCTGCTAAAATTAGAGTTGTGTAACACTTAGTATTTAATGCAAAATTCATTGCAAATTCATTCACGCATAACATTCAATGCAAAACCAGACAGAAATCTAAAAAACGCCATAGTTTTGAAATATTCGTGTATATTTTGGTATGTTGCGATAGTACAGTAAGCCGTATGTTTACAAATTGGCAATACAATATAACAGAATGGAGGGCACGTCGCCGTATCGTAACGCAATGGATGCAGGTCACGAGCGCGCGCGCCCGGCGGCTGCGGGCCGCGAGCCGCGCTACCTCTTGTGTGTAACACGTAATACGTTACATGAAACATTTCTGTTGCACCTTGCCACTAAATTAATGTCGTTAATTTTTAGTTTGTGATGTTCTTTTTTATTACTTAATTGTCATACCTTCACACGGGTTGTATTAGTTGCAGACACTTGCACTTGTTACCGTGAACTTGAATGATATTGACGCCCTCACCGCGAGTACTGATACGAGTCCTGTTTACTTTCTCACTTGATGTGAGGGCTTCCCTCTGAGGAAAATAAGAACGTGAAGATCGACTCTTTACTTTATGCGCAGAGCATGTGATAGCAGACTAGTACTTACATAAATGGCGGTTGTTGGAAATGAGCTCACACTGCAATAGTTACCAGTTAAAAATGTTATTTAAGCTGGTACGGTGTGTACTTGAAGTTATTTATATTACCACAATAGTCAAAATAATTTATAACCCGCGGTATAGAAATGTCTGCAGACTTTTCCCATAATGTTTTCCTCTAAGATCCTGCGGACGTTGTGAATTTTGCATTGCAATGCAGCGCACGGAAGTATGACGCAGCGTCTCTTAGGAATCAATGATCCTTCCCGCTCCCGCATATGTTTGTGTACCTATTCTTCCTGATTTTGTCCACCAAGCTCACACAGGCGCTGTATTCAGTTAATGTTTCAGTCATCACAAATTACGACAATGCCAATCGTGAATATTGCGCTTAGCCACAAGTTCTTATCTGCAAGGAAGCTAATTGGCGTAGAAAGAGCTCGTATGATACACGTCGTATAAAGCGGGATATGATCGCGACGACAACACTGACTGAGCACTTTCTCCCTGCTCAATAAAGAGAATCTGTTGTGAGATACCTTTGACAGGCAAGCGTTCCGTTAGTATGTAGATGTATGCTTAGTGAGTGCAGTTACGTATTCTGTCGTCGGCAGCGGATCGTTATCTGTTTCCACTAAAGGAAACTGGCTTTTCCACGAAAGAACCACCCTAACGGTTTCAGCGTCCCCCTTCGCCCGACTCGACTTTTCCTTTTTGCGTTATTTCATTTTTCTTTGCTAACGTGCACCTGCTAGTTAGCTGCCTCAGGCTCTCATTGCTCCGACAATGTTAGCTGCCCGCTTCCTCGGATCCTAGGGAAATATTATAAATTTTATCTAAATGTTTCAGAAAAAAAACTTACAGCAACCACTTTATATTCCTGCATGAGACAACAGAAGCTAAATAAAAATATTGTACGTGCTGAGCTTGATCACAAAGTGTAGTAACTGTAACACAAAACGCAGGGTCGGCTATGAAGTTTAATGTTAGACGTCAGTACAAAGGATGGCGCTCAGAGCAGCGCTTGAACAGTCTCCTTGATACATTTGTATTCCTTACAGACAAGTAATCAATATCCGTTGAACGGCGAGAGCACGGACAGAACTGTCCTATGTTCAACAATTTTTCTTTCAATATCTAACCAGTCTGTCTAGACAAAGAACTTGAACACGGTAGTCAATAAATATAAACTTATACTTACTTGAGTGAAGTTATTTATTTACTTACGTGAGTAAATAATGATACATAAACAAGGTAGATTTATTGGTAAGTAAAAACGAAACTCAACAAAATAGATAGGAAGTACAATTTACCAAATCATTCCAATGAAAATTATTTCGACAGTGTCCAGATTAATTCGTGTCTATACAAAAATATCTGCCGACACAGGGACAATATGATATTCCCGTATCGCGAAAAAATAAAGCTGGTATGTACGGCGTCACGCGTGCGAAATAAAATAACAACGGCAACATGGTGCGGATGGGGCTTGATACATATTTGAATACATTACCGAACACGCAGATAATGCCACCAACATGCCATACTTATTCATAACGCCTTCTCAAACTGTGAATGAATACAAATACGCCATTTCTCTTCTGTCTATAGACAAAACACAGAATTCGAGAGGGTTTACTGCTCAAATCTGGTAATAGACAAGATAGTTACGATGTCTGTAATCAATTCATGATTACAGACATGGTAACTATCCTTTACAAAGAAGGTATGTGATCACAGGAAACATAAATATTGATATCACATTCAATAATAGGGTGATCATTGGTCATGTGGACTACAAAAGCTAAAATTTTGATAGTCAGTAGGAAGATTTGCCAGAAACTCAAAAGAACCTACCACAATCGCTATGAATATAAAACACAGTTAATATTGAATTGAACGTTCATTGGTAACAGTTTTAATGTTGTACCGCATACATTTTTGTTGAGAACTGCTCTTAGCCGACCGTTTAAAAACATATTTGAATAGAATTAAATTGTATGTAAATAATTATTCCAGGGACCGTAATAAAATAAACATTAACTTATTTGCCAATCAACTTTAAATGCAAGCACGATGCAGTCAAAGAAACCCAGAGTTATCGGAACACTTTGAACTGGCAATCATTTCAATCTCGACGGCGGTACGCCATTGGTGATGCGCCAAACGTCTTCAATTACATCCCCAATGAATGGCTCGCTACTTGTTGGTCTCGTTAAAATCACTACTGGAATGTAAGTGGCGAATATTAATTAACTAAGAAGAACCTGAACTAGTGGATAGACTGAAGGGTAAAGAAATCTATATTGTTAGTCTGTAGGCAAAGTAGATCAATAGTGCTATGGTGAGTATTTATTGTGGACGATGTTTGCGTGTGCGGGCCCAGTCGAGAAGGTGTTTACAGTTCACGCTGGTTTCCTGTAAACACATCTATTGTGTCGCCGACTGCCGACACACTGCTCTCACACCCTTTAAGAGGGAAAATGTTGCGTGGGAATAATTATTTTCAACACATTTGTTCCAACAGTGACTCTAATTTTACCGCTTTTAAGTTCATAGTGCGGTTTATTTAGCACGGGTGATATTTTCCATGCATTCTAGCACTAGTAAGAGATTCCGTCACAGAGACGTCAAAGATGTACGATTTTAGTTAAATCTCGGTAAAGGATTTGTAAAAAGTAAAAACATGAATATTGAATATACTGGTTTTCATTCATTTTTGTTTAGAGCCTCCAAATCACCAAATATTAAGTTTAAGGAATTATATTATTTTTCCTTGCAGACTGATAAAAACGTCGTATGGTTTTTTATTATTCATTGCAAACTGGCATCAAAATTAACAAATTATGTGATGCTTGTACCATTGTATCAATGTCGAATGAGGAAATAGTTGTATGCTTATTTTAGCATTGAATCCATATGCTCTGATCTTATTTTCTGTTACAGCACACATCAAAATAAAATATACAAAACATAATTAGGATTAAGCTTTTGGGTACGAATTGCTACGAATCGCTTCACATTGCTACGAAATGTATAGGCGATATACTAAGAGTTCTATATCCTTACTGTCTGCTTGATATTATTATCGATAAAATTCTTATTATTCTTTATTTTCCTAGATTCCATTCCCAGGTTGGGCAAAGTGTTATATTTATGGGTTATTCAATAAGGTATTTCTCAGGTTTTTCTCTGTTGTCTGTTTATTGCAAAAAGCTCGTCCCTTATTACGTGGGACTAAAACATAACTGGTGAAATGTGTGCGTACTATAGGTTAACCCCTGTCTAACCCTTTGAAAAATATAGGCTTGATGTTATATTGTGAGGTTAGGTGTAAGTATCATATTTGCTTTATTTATCTTTCACGTTGAGTTTGGTTTCGACGTGGATTTAATTTTGAATTTCTACGTGAAATCATTACGACAACACTGACAACCTATCATCAATTCTTGTACCGGAAACAGTATATGTTTAATCAAATATTTAACTTGTGTATTTTAACGAAAAATTAAATATTTTCACAGTGTCATCATCTAGTTATGATTACCCGTTATTAATGGCAATAATTATAACTTTATTAATTACACGCTATTCGTTGGTTAAGGTAGGTACGAGAGTATTAATTAGCCGGTGCAGTTAATTTAAATGAGTGACACAAAATCGCGGAAATAAGCATTCAACTGTAGGAATGTATTTAATTTATTGCCAGTATTTACTTACACTTTAACTGGCGTGTATGATTCGTGTACAAATTATTTATTAACATAATTATGATGCAACGACAAAGTTAATCCATTACAAATAAATAAATTAATGAATCTGCAAAAAGAGTTACTATCATAGATCCAGTTAACCACGGTTATTCTGAAAAAACTGATAGTCACACTATTTCTTCTGCTTGTGTGTAAATGTGTTTGTATTTTTTTGCTTGTGGTGAGAAATAAACACTTTTTATTTATTTATTTGCAACAATTAAGCACTTTATGACGCCTGGCACAAGAAATCCAAGATTTTTTCTTAATAATTACCCAAAAATGAAGGTACAAAAAGAAAACAAGCTTTTTGTATTCTTCAGGTACCTTAAACACGTCGGTGCTGAGCTCCATGATATTGCCAGCATCCATCTCCACCACCACACACCATAACCGCCTATCTTCTTTTTTTTCGACTTCACGATGTGTCCAAGTCACCGCAGGATAGAAGAATTTGGTAAACTACTATTACATCTTAGTGGCTCCTGCAATGTTTCCGTTTCTCTATGTTTTTTCCATCTTTTGTCTATATCTATTAATCATACTCTATTAGGTAGTAAATGAGTACCATAGTAGTAACGACATGTAGGTGATAAACATTTTTACTATAAAATAATTAGTGACTGGAAGCTTAACCCCATTCCGAGAATTAAGATAGAATGAAAATTCATGGAAAAAATATTTACTTATACTTCAATAAAGTAACGTCATAGCAAGCTACGAACTTTGCCCTATAAAATATGAATCATCATAACAAATGTTCAAGTCTGGCAGTAATTGATCAGTGAATTATCACTGGAAGTGGTTCAAGAGTATCAATGAGATAAACTCGAAGCTCGGAGATTAGACGGCGCCGTCACCTCGAGCACTCGAACTGGAGGGCCTCTCGAGACGAGCCCCTCGCGACAGTTGTGAGCAAACACGCCTCTCACTAAATATGCAGAAAGCGCCCTCAAATTAAGTTTCACCTTCCTGTCTGTTCGTATGTTACTACAAAATAAAGTCTAACGGGAACACCGCCAGCTGTCTTTTGCATATAGTTTGCTGTTTTTAAATCCACTTTAATTAGGAAAATTTTAAAGTTCCGTGACAACATTACACGAGTTAATTCCGGGGTTGCCACGATTTTATTATGTGAACTTTGCCGTGGAGCGACTCGGTATTTACTGGTTGTGTTACTCTTTCGAAATAAGTCCAACTATCTGCTATGGGACACAGGTAGGATTCATAAGCCTGAACTTATCACTGAAGTAGGTGTAGGCATGTAAATAAGAATTTGGGCTATTCAAATCGCGGCGAATAATTAGAAATGTTCAGACGCAGCGTCCGCGAGTGATTGATGTAGTGGAAGTCGCTGCTATTGCCGTGCCTGTACTCTCACCTCCCCCCCCAACTCCCGGACAGAGACCCCAGCTTCCCCCCGCTGCGACAACTTGGAGACATTAAGAATATTTAAATTGTAAATTGCTCCCCTGCACTGAATACCTATTTACCAAAAGTTTGCCCTTTTATACAATCGCCGCTCAAACTTGTGAGCGCAGTTAACATACATTTTATTCAAATACCAAATATCATCATGTACGGTAAACCAAACAGGAATTAAAGTATCTACATGATTGTAGGGATGTATGTGCAGAAGTGTGAGATATGCCACATGATCTACATATCCCCGTAAGTATAGTGTTAAGGTATGACATATTACTGCTACAGTATCCATTATTACATTCTAGCTATTGCCCGTGGCTTCACCCGCGTGGTGATCGGGAAATATAACATGTACGATACGACCGGGATTAAAAGTAGCCTTTAATATGTCCTAATCCAGTTCATGATGTACCTGGGTGCCAAATTTTATGCTAAACCCGTTCACCTGTTCAGGAGTTTCTTTTATGTTAGTATGTGTAGTACGAATTGCACATAAGAACTTCGAAAATGGTATATTTTCTAAGTCCTTCTTTGCAATTTGATAATTATTTGAGTATTTCGACTTCATTAGTACAATCTTTAAACCATACCTTCCTTGAGAAGCATTGAGCATTTCCTTAGGTAGGTGCTCCCATATATTTGCATAAACCATGGGTAAATATTTCTTTTTTCTAAAGCAGGGTTTATATGAAGTAAGTAAATAAGTATTTTATTTCGCAAATATGGGTACAGTACACGGTGATAATTTAAAAACAGGTAGGTTCAGCCATATTTTACCAACAGGCATGCAAAAGTTATAGTTTGAAGCTAAAACAATAAATGCACTAGAAAACACATCAAGTTTTAAATCACTACTTAGTGAATTTTCACAACATTTTTTTATAAATAATCAACATCAAAATTAGCATACAGATTCGAAAAATAAATTCATTAAAGTATAGCTACTAAAAATAATAAAATCAAATAATAAGATCATTAAGATTACAGATAAATAATTTAAATTATATCACTAAATAACAACCATTACTATAAATTAATAAAATCACTACAATCAATCCATTTAAATAAAATAACTACAATAAACCAAGTCAATAAAATAGGTCAGACAAAACAATAAAATCCTTAAAATTAAATATTAAAATTCATTAAACTAAGCGAGCGCTATTTACAGAAATGTCAATAATTTATAAAAGCTGGAAAGTGTCAGTATGTGTTTGTGTAAATTCTTTCTCAGTAAGAAATTCGTTCACAGTATAATATGCTTTATGCGTTAAAAACTTCGGAGCCTGTTTTTCAACAACGATATGCTTTGAAGTTGCTTTTATATTTTGTAGGTCGCTACAGCGGCAATTCTTTCCATTGCTTAGGTAACTTATTATAAATGACCGGAGCCATGCAGTAGACACTCTTGCGCATTAAAGCCGTTTTGGCAGGATGGGAACATACTTGATTATCGCGTCTCGCGTTATTGTCGCGTCTATAACGTGGAATTACGTCAGCGAGGCGTTTAAAACGACTTGGGTTCGACTTTTCAAACACAGCTACTGCTGAACATTATGAAAAAAGTGTCGATTTCTTTTAAATATCTTTACTAGTGCCCAAGCGAATAAAATAGAATATAATATACAATAGGTATTACAAAAATGCTTTGTTAAATGTTCTGCGGTATGTCTATTCAGTATCCACTAGAAAAATGTTTTGAAGAGAGAAAACGCGCAAATGGAGCAAAAAGCCAACGTTGTGATAACAATAAGGCTCGTAGATGGGCTCCTGTAACATGAATATAACAAACTAAAGAACCGGCTTGATTGAATCATCCGCTGTTCTTTGTCATAAATCCGACAACGGGCGGCTGTCTAACAATGCGTCCTGAAATTGTTCCATTTCTCATTTTGTTACTCTCCCCTTTAATCTCGCATCCGTAGAAAAGTGGATCAGCGTTGCAAAAGGGCATTGCAATGCAGACAGCGGACATGCTCTGATTAATCTATTGTGAAAGTATTAGACTATTAGCTGATTTCACTCTCTTAATTAATTAAGCGGCAGAACATTAGGTACTTTAATAGGATTGGTCAGTATAAGGAGCTAATATTTTCGTTTATTTTATGCTTTAAGCTTTATCGATGAAATACATTTTATTCAAGCCATTAATATCATTATTTATTTATATTAAGCACGTGTTCTAAAGGCATCTGACCACTGATCCATAAAATTGTGGTATTCACCGCTCAAATGCGTTGTTAAACATTTATAAGTCTCATAAAATTCAGAGCGAGTGTTTTCACGACATAATGAGAGCAGATGGGCGTCCATTGACCAAAACAGTGTACCCTGTGGCCACTCGAGCCACCCCTGTCAGACGCTGAGAAAAACAGGGAGCTTTTTATTTTCCCCGGCTAATTTGAGGTTGCTTTTCGGAAACACGGGGCACCGGATTTCCCGGGCCAATCTGCCGTTTATGCAAGAGAATCTTAATAATGGAGGAAATAATAACGTTTACGTTGAATGGTGTTTTAATAAATTAAATACTTATAATTAAGAATAAAAGGTACACAGTCTGAATCGAAGACTTGTTTATATGCTGCGATTCAGACTGAGTAGGGGATATGCTCGGTAAAGTCGTTTTGAAGAAATGGACATTATAATTATTGAGAAATTAGCATTTAAATCTATAGAACAAAACTTGAGCATTAGGCACCTAAAGCAAATCAACAAAATAAAATAACTTTATCGTTGCAATCCAGGCGAGATTGCAGCCCTAGCTGAAGGCTAATTGGAGCTGAATGTAATAACAAATGCTCACGATTATCAAACTATGACTTTCAACACACTTGCGAAGGAAAAATAAATTAAATTTCATAAAGTGTGGGCAGGAAACAGAAATCGATTAATTGGACGAGTAAAACGCCGACCACTTATAATCCCCGTAAAGAGATGGCGAAAAAAACGGAAGATATAAAAACTGCTCATAAATAAAGCTGAGCGAAAGAAACATGCGAAAGCCACATAATTGTATAATTCCTGTTACCAGAGAGCAGAAAATCCGAGACAGCCGAGATTACAACCGTTAACCAACTGATCCCGGGACGGAAGAAAACAGAATGTCTCGCGACTTGGATAATGTTAAATTTATTGCAGCGCTAAAATGTTTACGGATATCGCGCGGAAACGAAACGCCCCGAGGACGGCGAGCTCTACTCACCCTTGTAAACACGTTTTATTGGCTTTATAATATGTTTTACGCGTGACGTTTTACAAACGATCCCCGAGGAGCGTCGAATTATTTTTACGGCACGTACTCGCGCACCGCGCGAAAACACCGGAAAATTCAGTACACGAGGGATTTTGTAATTACACCTTTTAAACAAACAGTTTTTGTTCCATGATACGCAACGAAAACAGAATATGGGACTTCCAACATTTTAATTGTACCAGCGGTTGAGTGTTTAAAATATTCAAGTAAAGAACTTTGTCCGGGTATGGACCGGATGAATGATTAGTTTTTTAGACGATTCCGGCCCTTGCCAGACATGGGTGCTAATTTGTGAAATCACAGAGTGAAATATGTGTTGTATAGAGTGTGGAATGCGGCGCACTGGAACAATTGCACGCCCTAATACCAGTCAACCGCTTGATGAAGGTCCAGCTGCCCCCCTGCGCGCCCCTCCCGCACCACTTCCTGTCAGCCGAACGTACACGCAAACTGGAACATACCTACGCGCTGCTCTTGGGAAGCTCGTACGTAACGTGATGAAACCCCCTAACTAAATATTTACATAAAAATATAGGCACATACCTAATAGCTGCATACGCACGTAATTTAAGTATTTAATGTTTATCTACAGATACCAACAATAGAGGCAGCGTAAAACTGACAACAACAACGCTACAAAAATATCAAAAAACTAACTCTCTAAAGTCTCGAAGATGCACAAAAAAATTCACCGATTTCGGTTTTTTTAAATAGGTACCTACCCAGTAGTATATTACCCAAAGTATACATATAGCAACCCCATATTATCTACCGTCCAAAGTTGTCGGAACAACTCGTCGGAGGAGTGCCAATATTAGAGGTAAAAAGCTGTTTATATAAATGCAAAACAGATCGGCAGCTTGTCAGATCGGCTCAGTGCAGATCCTACTGATCGAATATGGATTTAGAGTCGTCCCCATCCGCTCCACCGCTCTACAACGCACCCTCCTGCCCTGCCAACAGAACCGACGCAGTTGGACACCCGAAAATAATCTTTCGACGTCTTACACAACCGCGACAAATGTTTGATTGTGAATGTTATTGACATTTCGTTATTGCTATTTCGAATATTTCAGGTAATGTTATTATCGAGTTTGTCAACTTTTTTATACTGAATTTGCTTGCGGTTGGCTACAACACGCCTGATGTGAAGCGAGGATGCGGCCTAGGGTAGGAGCACGGTTGCCTAGAAGAAAAGTTACAAGGCAATATTGGTTTTACTTGTGATACCAAAAGTATCACCACACTGTTGGTAATACTTTTGATGTCCCAAGTATTTCCTAAGCCCTAAACTGTTATTTTAAATGATTGGAAGTGTAGCAACCATAACACGACAAACTCATTACCATTCTATCAATAGGTAATAGTGTCTAAATTCAAAATTCGCTTGATGGTGTTGTGTTGTATAGGTACTGGACATACAAATGAAACAGTTAATAAAAACCTTACTTACCTAACAATTTTAAATCAGGAATTTCTTTGAACCCTGGAGTGCCAGTGATCAAAGAAATAACAAAATTATGGGAGATTACCGAGCAATCATGCCTACGAGCAATTGCTTGTGCTTGTACAGTGGCAATCGGAAATCTTTAATAACGCATTCCAGTTAGGAGATTACCAAAATCAACAATTACGGACCCAATATTGGGCATTCGGGCACAATTTCATTTGCAAACTTGGGCCCTAGAAATAACTAGCAAAAAATATTGTGACGAATTCCATTTTGCTAATGTCCTTCCATACTATAACCTATTCTGAATGCCATAAGGTAATCCTCCCTAGCCACAAAAATCCAAAGTTAATTTTAACAACGTACCTACCTACATAAAAATCTCGGTAACCAAAACGTCTTGGTCGATTTCCTTATCATTCGATATACGTATTAGTGTTGAATGCGAATTTCCTTTCAATACGGCCCTACCTTCGTCCCTGGCTGCGGCCGAATCCAATCGGAGCGATATTAAAACTTTCCGCCCGCTGTGCTCCGGCCCTTTGTGCTGGAGAGGTCTGCGAGTCCGACTCGCCGCTGCCACCGCCGCGTACCTTCTTAAAAATGTACTGAACTAATTTGAATTTACAAATGTATAAATAAAAAATGCACATGCGATTTATTTCTAGCGGACCACGTTTCCTTTAAATTTTCAGAGATTAAATACATAAATGAAGTTATTTCAGAATGAAAGCTTTTGTGTACGTACTACTTACTTTTGGGTACGTACCAAAAAGATATTTCAGACCTAAAATAATAAGAAGCTTTTTTGTTATCTGTCTTAATTTGGCGCAGTGAAGCAAATGTGTTCCTTATTCAGCCTGCAGCGCATAAATAATTAAGAAAGCGTTCGACGCAGCCCGCCCCGACTCCTCCCTGCTGGGTACTAATTAGAACTTTTTATTCATTTCTTAAATTCAAATATGTATAGATAAGCAATTCCTACGATATTAGTTAACTTAGAATTTTCTTTCGGAAGGTTTTGTAATCTTAGTGGTTAGCTAAATATTAACAACCGTACCTAGTTACAACCAGTTCCTAAGAAACCTTTTGATTGCTTAAAATCTAAAATGTATCCATATATACATTTTAGATTCATAGATTTTTGTATGAAAATGTATGGTTTTCATGCGACTATGTAAATTCTCCTTTCCAACAAGCATTTTCGAGAAAACACAAGAAAGTCACAAATTGAATGGATTAGCTTTCGTAAATAGTCGCTTTGCTTTTAGAACTATCTCAAATCTAGACGTTGCACACATTAACTAGTTTTGCGCGAACGAAGTCTACCTCTTAATTTGTATTCGGCCCTCGGACCGCCGCGCCCGGGAGGAGCGGCGTGTGCTCCTTTTGTAGCTTCAGAAACCAATTTGTATACCAGTAAGAAAATTAAAAACTTTCGGATGTTTTCGCAGTTACCTTCTTAACGCAATAAAAGCTTTTTTAACCAACTTGAAAACAGTATTAGCAATTGGACGCGGACGTACGTGCCCGCCCTTCACAAGTCGGCAGCTAAGTCATTCTAATGAGGTTTTTGATTGGATTTATTAACATTGTACCGAATACTTTATTTCAGTAAATGTACGTGAATTTATTTCATTAATATAAGACCTTAAACTGAAACGGTTCACTTTAATAATAATTAAGACTTTGCACGAAGAAATTAACATTTATAACATATCTAAAGCCAAAGAATTTGGAAATTAAACAGAAAGTGACATTAAGACAGATGTTAAGAGCCGGAACAATAATTAAGAGGCTGTCGGTTTGAAACCGCGTCGTCGTCGAGATTTAATTAGTGAGCGAACAATCCACGGCGGGCGCGGGCGGCGCGACCCGACTCTTGTACTTTTGGACGCCGCACAGATCCGTACTGAGCCGTACCGAGCCGTACCGTGCCGCACCGAACACACCGTTGCCCACGTGTAACGCTGTTTGTACATGTACGCTCATTTAAGGTTCTAAATCCCTGAACACATCTTTTCCTAATTTTATATTTTTACAAAACTGTCATGTTATTTTATATCGACCCATTTCATAATTTTAAAAGTTTTCCAAAAAGAACTACGGTTCCTTTGAAAAAGCTTTTAAACTGTGGCATGAACAATCATGATTTGGATCTCTAGATTTTCTATCCGTAAACTGTTGAAAAGGAGAAAATAAAGTCCTTAATCTGTTGAATCTCAACGGCAAATCGGTCTGGAAAAGGGTGACAGAGTAAAGGTCAACCCTTGAGGGATAGCTCTACGAAGTCTCGATTTTCAAATAAAGATCGAATACGATTCCCAGATCCGTATTTATAAAACCTGATGGTGTCAACATTGTAGCGAACATTTTTTGATGTTTTTTAACGTTTATTGTTTTTGTATAACTTTATATTTTAATAGATTGATCAGGCACATACGGGCAAGTACCTACAGTACTATCTGGAATAATATTATATGATCTAATCATTAAGACGAAACACAGATCAGAATCTAAACTAACCCAAAAACCAATCACCATTTGCTAAAAATTGACACTGTAACAATTCATATTCCTATACGCTTGTCTTGTAATATCGTATCCCTAGAACCCCTTTTTAGTGGTCACGATACGCGGTTATGATAGACGTCGTATTGGAACTATTGGAAGCTTGTCTTATTAAAATGTGATATGTTTCACAAAAAGAGTCCGATAATACGACACGCCTGGGACTACTGGCAAATCCGATTTCCCTATCTCCCCATATTTGTATTCGAAGCCCGATCCATCTAATATTTCCTTCCAACTCCGCCGACGCTATCTGCGTTCCTTCCTGACACTGAATCTAATCGGAATAGATATTAAAACTTTCCTTACAAGTGACTCGTTCTTTCGATTACATTACCGAAATTACATGAACCAGTTCGTGGCTGACTTCGTGTTATTGCAAGGCTACTTATCTTACTTATCTCGGAGGTATTATTTATCTCTACATCAATTTGTAGATCCTGTATATTGTGCAACTAGATAACTCCAAGAAGTTTCACTTTATTTTATGTTAATGGATTAGCTAGCATCCGTAGACCAAATAGAAAAATACCAAGCGGTTTGAAGATACTTTTGTCAAATAAACACTCAAAGGACGAGGTTTTGATTAAATGAAGCGTCCGAGCTTAGAAATGCGAGGCGGGCAGACAATATGCCGTGTCAGTTCCCAGAGCGCAACGGTGGCTTAGCTTTGTGGGACTTTTTCAAGAGGAAACGATAAAAAGAAAAAATGCTACTTTGATTTCCTGATTTATGTAAAACAGTGCCAATGCTGGTTACGTGATGGCGTGTGTACCTGAATAATTTCAACAAGGTAGTGTTTTAAAGTACTTTCATTTTAAGAAAACTTTATGATAATTCATAAATCTAAAAAAGTCTACTTATGACAGACAGCGGCCATCGATCCGTGTATGAATAACAGCGCAGTGAAATCACCAATCTGCCTGTCAAGCGTGTTGATTATGGCAATATCCCTCCAGGATTGTGCGATGTAGCGGACGGCTGAGTCTCCCGAACACTCGTACTGAGCTGCGGTGCAGCTGCGAATATTTACGGACCAATATCATAATGAAAGTACTGCAATTGATTGAGTGGTATTTTTGGTTTTCATTGCTTTAAAGTAAACATTACTTTAATTACGTTTTATAATACTGCTGTTTGTTTTTTTTTCGTAACTTTTTATGTTGTATGTTTTGTGAAAGCATGTACAATACCTTCCTGAATCAGCCTACTAGATCAACTATAGATACTCACGTAAAAGTGTTGACAACACAGAAAGTTGCTAAGTGCCCCCATCGGCGTGTATCCCGTCTTATCTTATTTATTTAACTGTTAGTGGGACCACATCCAAAACAAGTTTACTGTGGTAACATCACTACGCAAGCTCATCAGCATACATCGATGTATATCTTGCAAATCTAATCACAAGTTTATAAAAGTACCACGAAATCTAATGTAAAATGTAATCCCTTTCGCCTATTGAATTCTTTAGTACATTTATTCTGGCTGTCTTTATGCCAAAATGTCGATAACGTGCAATTTTAAGCAAGGAAATACCACTAGCTACCCTCTCCGCCACAAATTCCGACCGCACGTTTTTTTTTATCCGGTCTTCTTTCAACCGGGCCCCTCTCCTTTTTGTAATCTTCCTGCCCTTTCAAAACAAGCTCGCAAAAATTACAAGACTGTAAAACCCGGATTAGAACAGACATTAAACTTAGCACGCAGACATAATGGCCACGTATATGGCCACTCTACCTACCAATCCTACCATCACAGGTTTTTCAATAGCCGTCGACATATTTCAGCCAATAAGCTCAAAATATTTGCGAAGATACAAAAAGAAAGAACAAAGTGAATATCAATGAGAGTCATGCATATAAAAGAAAGTAAAATAAACTATTTTAATCTTAGCAAAAAATGTGTTGTACAGTAGTGAGGAGCATAAAATATGTATCAAAAGAGTCCCGACTGCTCGGGTGGCCCGGGTGGATGGGCAGGCCCGGGTGGCAGGGTCTCAGGAGATAGCACGACGTCTACGTGCTCCCCACTACTTAGCACCTTTGAACAACGATTTTCTCACTTGTCATTTATTACGAGTGTTAGTACAACAGTCCTCAAGAGGAAATTTTGATTTAAAATGGTACCTATTTAAACAGAAAAAGGCATTGAACAATAACAAGCCAGTTCGAATTACAAATATAAAATAGGTTATATTTACTCACGAATAACTTCTGAAGGTTAAAAATTTGAAATAAGCACAGAATTTTTTAATTTTTTATAAAGCATTGGAAAATATTCATACTGTTGGATTCTGCCATAGTAAAGTAAAAAATGAATGGAAATGAGCCCAAGACTATTAGATGGTTCATGCCACTGGCAATCCCCTTAATATTGTACACAATTTCTTCTTACTAGGAGTCCCATCGGCCTGTTCGGGAAACCACCAGAAAAGACAAACAAACTTGCTTGACTTCTCTTAGAATTGTTTTTCTTGGACTTAAAAGTCCAAGAAACAAAATTCTACCGTTGATTCGTTTATAAACTCGGTCTTCCCCAGCGACAACTGGGTATACTGAACATCCCAGCTGCAGTTGTTGCTACAAAAACATTTCAAATGTGAAAATATGATACAAAAACCACATGATTCTGTGAATCATTCATGGGTGTGCAACATTTATAATATCCGCGTGTTTCCCGTGTGCATCAGTTAGGCGCGTGTATAAAGGCAATTGGAACGGTGTGTACGATTTTGTTTCAATTTAAAGGTTGAGAGGCGGAAAAACGGTGCACCGGACCGAGTGAACGGCCGGTGCTCTTGCTTTGTACGATACTGTTTGGCTGAGTGAATCGCCCATGTTTCACTCTGTTCAAACACGTGACAACGGTACCTAAAATAAATTATTCAAGCTCTATTCCTGTCTTGAATTATTGCGCTACGACAATAACCTGATGGAAACCGGTAGCTGTGAGCTTTATGTTTCTAACTGTTTTCACATCTATCAAAGATCAGTAGCAAAGTAAGTTTTCCAGATACCTACTGTCAATGCTTAGTGATAAGCAAGTATTGACGTGGCTTGTCCATGATTTACGCTTTAATTTTACCCTTTTACGGAACTACAAACACTATTTTCGTACAGTGGATTTAACCAATGACTCTTAGAAGTCCAATCTGCACGTACACGAATTTAAATTGGTAAATATACACATTATACTAGTCACTACAAACCTAAGGACTAATATTCAAAAAAGTGTTAAAATCAGCTTCAATTGTTAAGGAAATAATCCTATCAGCCGAAATAATTGCACTGTCTGTATGCAACGTATCATTATGTCGATACCATCCACCTAGACTGGCCGCAGAGCTATGAATACATTTGTATCAATACGAATATGACATTTTCATTTAAATGCAGAACAAGGTATTAATAATTTGGATATGAACATTATGTAAGTGTCATGTTGTTTACATAATAATGTGATTTGAATTTCACTGTCTCGTTAATAGCGAGAAAAGTGGATAATAATCATAATTTGATTATTGAATTATGATTAACTTACAATTTCACTTTGTTTTCTTTCACCAAAACCATATTTTCTCAATAAACGTGTGAACAATGTAATAGATAAATACATAACTACAGTCTCTTCTTTGACCGAATTCTTATTTTGGACTTGTGCGATCGATGTTTCTCGTTCAAGAGTCAAGTCTGAACTTTTTAATTAGTTCAACGACAGTTACGTACACTAGAATACAAATTGTATGTATTTCCTACGACTGCCATTACTCTGACAGAACTGCCATTATTTTGAAATAATTTGGCCTATTCACAATATGTTCATAATTATCAAAAATGTCCATGAAAAAAAAAAGGATAAGGTCATAAGGCCTATCTTTAATGATTTTGTTAATTTGAAATAAAACTTGTATTATTTATTTTTCCTATACAAAGTATTTGATACAATTTAAAAAAAAATAGCTTTTTGCTTTAGACACAAAAATGTACAACAAACGAGTGTCAATAGTAGACAAGTCGGCAATAGAAGTAATTGTTTCACCCATGGACACACGAGTGGTATGTGTGGTGCTAAGGGCGAGCCGGCGTGGCCGCGAATGAATGGCCATTGAAAAGTCATCAGTTATGTAGGGCGTATCGTCGCGCGCCATGTGCTCGGCGTCCGCTCCTCTGCGTAATTTTTCCGCGGGCAATTTTCCACAATTTCCCAAACAACCATCAACACCGTTTTGCCCCTCGCCCTTTATTTAAAAACGGACGAAATGCAAACCTTCAAAACGGACGTACCACAGATTTTGTATGTGCAAAATACGCTGACTGTCCCGCGGCGACGTGATGAATAATATAGCTCAAATTAATATTTGGCTTTCAAAGAAAATCTCTTACGAATGATTTTGTCTAAGCTTTCCAATAAAATTATTTTTATTCACCAAAAGAGTATGTTCTATAAAGTAGTACAATTTTATTTATCACCAGAAAAAAATATAAGCTTTCCTATTTTTAGAAATTTCAATAAACTATACCAAAAAACTGTCATAAAGCCGCCAGTTTAGGTAGCAACAAAAGTGGTAAAAGCTAAAGCACTCTGCAGTAGACAAAAATTCATGCAAATTGAATGAAATGTATTGATGGCACTTTGCAAATATTTTTCGTTTTAAAGTGGAATGCCTCATAGTCGCTCTACATTATTTATTTCATATCCATATGGACGTACATAAATATGAATGTATCTAGGCATTAGCTCTATCATCCACTAGCCGTAAATTCAATTGCATTTTCATCAGCAGAATTTGTCCAATGCAATTATTCTTTTCAGTTGTTCATAACTCTCGGGTAATTACAATAGCGTGCAGTGAGGAGCATACTTTTTGTTAAATGTTGTACAATACATAATATTATCCAAGTCTGACATAACCTACCCGTTGTCTCACTGGATAAAGTTGAGTAGCTACATATATTAGAAGAGTTCGTAACAAAAAGCCCATAAAAAGTTATGCTCAATTTAGTTTCATCCAAGCCAGTTATAGTTTAGGAAACTGATGCAACATATTGCAAAAGAAAATTAATAAAAACGGGGAAATTGGAAGGCGACCTTTTGTAATAAGAATGCTGAATTTACAAATAAAATAATGCCTAATATTAAATCATAAATTAAAATTACCTTAAACAACATGATATTTGTCGGTGGTCAGGAGATAGACCGCAGAACAAAAATAAAGATAAAAATATATAAAATAAATATTTGGAAATAAAAAATAAATATTTAATATAAAAAATAAATATTTGGAACTTACGATAACGTAGATAATGGTCTGAATGTTGTCAGTGCTAGTCGGTATAGCTGTAGACTTCACACTCATCCTGAAACCTTGGGTCGAATAACTTTTAGAGCACCAACATTTTTGTGTGTTCTGTTAACATTTTTTTTAAACAATTAAGCTGTGTTTAATTTATTTGTAAACCGAAACATTTTTACATTATCAAAAAAAAATTCACAACATACATAGATTTACACATAAACCTGTTTATTTGAAAATGTGATCTTAATGATGCAATCAGCCGTAATCTTACTTGCAAAATTCATTACAAACAAGGTAATACGTATTGTCATGTAATTAATGTTAATAAATTAATCTACAGTTACAGGAGACAAATTAGACGCAGCCTGCTCGACTAACGACGGACTATTTGGATTAAATGGAGGGTTGATGTTTATGATTTACGGAGGCTTGTGTAATTGTGGCGCCCGGCAGTCGCGGCATGCGCTCGCACCGCACCTCCGCAGCGCCCGCCGCACCCGTGCCGCGCGACTGTGTCACACGAGCCTCTCTCCCGCGCCGACACGTGCTAATTAACACTATACTTACAAAGCTTTTAACACCAATTAATTATCACTTAGCGCAGCTTTATTAAAAATTGCTCGTTCTGATCTCATCATCTCCCAAGGCTGCTGCTGTACGTCGCTCTGGAGTTGTTATTACAACACGCTTCGACATGGTGGAACATGATGCTGCGATAGCGCTAATAAAACAATGACGACCTGCGCACAATGCGACGATGTCGGCGTGTTGACTATTCATTAAAGCATCTCGCTGTAAGACAAACAATCCTGTTATGTTATTAGATTTCCTGCATAGTTGGAGCGATTCAGATACAGGCACATAATTATGTGGTTAATTAATTTACAACTTTGCTGTGAAATATACCTGAACTTCGTTAATTAATTATATAAATAAGCCGTTCAAATATTCACGTGGTTGATTGTTCGATAAATCACTTAAAATAACGGGAAGGTCGGAGGCAGCTATCCTATTTGTAAAGACAAGTAGGTACGTCGTCGCAGTGTATCGAAGAAACTAAGAGACACAGCTTGTTTGTCCTCGCAGACTAATTAAAAAGTTTATTTCTACAACTTCCGGACGGAAGTAGCGTCGAAGTGAGCGGGCGTTGAATCAGTGGAGAAATAGATTCAGAGACCGATACGGGAATGGTCCTACTGACGTTTAGAACATGAAAAGGGAATGCGATTATAAAAAATGAGATCATAACGACGGCGCGCGGCGGGGGCTGTAGTCGTGTAGTCGTGCAAGCGAGACTCGGTGGCGCGCGGCTGTATGAATATGTATGGGCTGGTGGACACGATCCTACTGATAATGGAATCTGCACACGGAAGCGGATCCGATTAGTCGCTACCTCAATTAGCAGGTATGCTGTACAAAAACTTAAATATTGAAAATTAAATCAAAGAATCGTTAGATGGATATTCAGTTCAATTTCAGTAACCATTTTTAAGGTTGCCCTTGCTTTGGCAACATACACGTTTGGCACAGAACGGAACCCTTATAGATTCGTCCTGTCCGTCTGTCTATCCGTCCTTATATCACCGCAATATTACTCTGAGATTGTTGGCACCACTCAGTTCTTTGGAGGGCAGGTGTCATGTCTTCTATGAACCACTGCACAAAAGTGACGTGAAAACCACATTTTTTTAATATTCGTGAATATTAAAAAATTGTCGTGGCTCTCCACATTTAATATTTTTATCTGAAAGTTGAAGATTTTATAAAACTATTTGGTCCAAATTTAGTTTTGCTACTGAGCGTAAATTGACGTTAAAAATATTATTATCATGGTGTTTGGTGCTACGGACCCCTTTGTGCGCGAGTCTGGCTCGCACCTGGCCGGTTTTTCATTCTTGGATGTTGTAAGTAACTTTTTACTTCAAACAGTGACTTCATATTATTGTATACCAAGTTATAATAGTAGAAGTTGCCACGTTATATAAGTAATAGTTACCATATTTAAATCTTAAAATAAAAGAAACTAAATCAATCATGATACAACAAATCGCTACAATATTTCATTGTAAATTCAAAGTCTAAGAAAATCTCGGAGCTCTTTGTTTTAGAGCAACATGTTGATATGGCCTCAATAATTCAGATTGAAAGTATGTTAAAATATTCCGCGGCGCACTCTGGTACGCTGCAAGTAAATATGGGGCATGAATAAAGATTTGTGAATGAGGCTGGAGACGCGTGATAGTACAACCGCGACGTAAGCACGCGCGCTTGGCCGGTGGGGTGCAACGCTGTTTGTTTTGTATTAGCCTAATGTGTGAGGTTTACAAGTTGGAACTATATATTTTTTATCTAAGCTCACAAAGATAACGTGATATTGGTGTGGTTACATAAAATCGTTTTGTCACAGTGACAAACCCTGGGCTAATGCCTCGCCTCGAATGCACGAGGTTGTGTAAGTCATATTCTTTCAATTCATATGTTCTTTCTTTATTTATCTTGGACATTATAGACCTCGTGCATCAGCGAAGGAACGTCGTCGTGAGGAAACCTGGAAATCAAAAACTCGACTTGAGCAAGAGTGGTGATCAATGCTCGTGCCTTCTCTGTTCTGTTCTCTGAAAGACAGGAATCGGCTGGTATTATTTATTCTATTTTTTAGGGTTCCATAGCCGAATGGCTAAAAATGAACCCTTAAATGTAAATTCGACCTATCCGTATGTCTGTGTACGTTTTTCCGGATGTCACAACCATTTTACTCCGAGACTGTTCGGCACCACACAGTAAAAATTTGAAGAGTAAGTGTCTTCTATGAACCACTGCACAAATGTCATGTGAAATTATGCTCAAAATAAAAAGGAGTGACACTCCATTCATATTGTAACTGAGGATTATTTTTTTTAATGTGTGTTTCAAGATGTGGCCAGTGTCTATCGACAGCTCTTGAAAAGTAATATCAATGTTTCCAATACAATTTTTTTCGTAAGTAAATGGGTTGATGAGATATTTGCTTCTAATGCCTTAAAATTGTGTGCTCTAATTTCTAAAGATAGAGCTGGAAAATTAAGAAAAAATTTAAGATTTGTAGAATTGAAAAAAAAAAAATTGAAATTTGTGTGAGCATTGAAATATTTTTTTTTGGGATATGGGACTTTTTCGTCAAACTGCAGCAGTAACTTTGTTTTTCATTGACATACTATCAAAACTAAGTTTAGTTTTGCTGTTAAGTGTTACCTATGAATGTGAGTTAAAAATATTGTTATTATAGCGTTTGATGCGACAAAACCCAGTGTGTGTGATTCTGGCTAGCACTTGGCTGGTTTTATTAGTGTCCTCGCGAGCTTCCCCACGTGTGACGCCTGCGGGTTAGACGGCCCGGCCAGGAATCGCTCCACGCCGGCCTTGCTAAGCCCACTGTACGCCCTAATAAATTGCGATTTAACTTGTCTCCCGGATAACGCCAACTTTTCCGCGTTTGTTCCTCGCCCGACACTTTTTTCCGCCTCTTCATTTCCTATCTCTTACTTTTGTATTTTCCGTTCTTTCCTCGCCGAGATAAACAGGCGAGAAACGCTGAAAGGGGCTTTACAAATTCAAATTGAACTTATCACACAACTTTTTACATTTGTTTCTGGTCTCGAGTTCGAGGGAAAAGAGCGAAGAGGCATTTAATAGTACAATCTCGGGTAAGATTGATGATTTTGTATCACACCTCGCTTCGGGCGGCTCGTAACGAGTCGGATGGCTCTCGACGTGGGTCGTGCTGCGTCTTATCTGGAATGGGATGCCGCTTTATCTCAAATTACATATTTTACTTGAGACGTTCCTGGAATTGCACACTTTTTTCGAAGTATTAGTACGATTTTAAAATAAAATTAGTTTGCTACACCTTTAGGCTACGAATATTTTCACAGTTGATAAACATGATCGTATATGATGTGATGTCAAAGACAGAGAGTGTAAGTAATATTCTTTTACGGCAATGAAGAAAGCAATAAAACAAAATAAAAAGAAAACAACCTGTCGTACTGTTTTATTTGTGTTTTATTGTACAAGGTGCTTTATGTCACCAGGTGGGTATCATAACATATTCCGCCTAAACACCACTTTAATTCGGTCCTCATAAACGTGAACTTTGCAGTTGCTAGTAATGCATGCAGGCAACGCGACGCGCGGCGGTGCTAGGACGCGCGCGTGCTGAGTGCAGGTCGCGTCGCGGGCAAACATCTTGCATTTAACAAGCTACACGTAAAGATAAACACAATCTAGTTAATCAGGCGGGGAAGGAAGTTCCACCGCGTGCAGTAAATAGCGCTCACTTAATTTGAGGGCCATGTGTGGGCACATAACCGCAGCATATTTATCCCATTATGCACGGCACGGCGGGTAGCCACGGTGATGCGAGTCACGTCGTCTGAAACGAATCGCATGTGACATTATTTGTGAAGATCGTGCTCTATCTTCGTCGGCGACATGGCTGGGACGTGGAGGGATTACTCACAAAGAAGTACGATTTCAACGGTACGATAAAGGGGCGAGAAGTTACACACTGGCTATATTCTCCCCGGGATTAACGCACGGTTAGGCGCGTTTCTTTCATATACTTACTTTAAGGCGATATTGATTCAGCACGATAATATCGACCAGAAGTAAGAGTTTCTTAAGGTAATCCATTCATACTGATGTATCTAAAGTTGTCTCAGCACTCTATACTACAAATCCACCTGCCATGAATGAACTGGGTGATCATCAAATTTATAAAAACGAAACGGAAATAAATAATTAGATGCATCGGGTCAAATCCCCGGAAAAACAATGTTTCTTTTTCCGAAATCATAATACGTAATAATGTTTTCAGACTCATACAAAAATATGCATAATATGAATATGCAAATATGCATACAATGTCTAATACGACATTGTTTTCATTTATGCTCCGGCTACGTATGTCATCGCGGCAGCAGGGATGCAATAACAACGGAGTCACGCCACACATCTACATCCCACTAAATACCTACAGACGATGTTATTACTGCACACGTCATGCATTCAGTTATAATCACATCATTTGGGTATCAACACATACCTACTGTTTATACGTAATCACGTCCAATTTGAATACCATTTCAAATTGTAATA
Organism: Cerastis rubricosa; assembly: GCA_949152445.1. Taxonomy (NCBI): domain Eukaryota; kingdom Metazoa; phylum Arthropoda; class Insecta; order Lepidoptera; family Noctuidae; genus Cerastis; species Cerastis rubricosa. The sequence goes on along the minus strand of OX424525.1, from coordinate 13,274,566 downwards.
GCAAACCTGATGGGACGTCTATTCGAAGTTGTTGAACCAGCTACAACTATTTACTATTGATTACTGAAAATGTGATTTGCACAACTCTATAACAATTTCAGTTTTTAGGGTTCCGTACCCAAAGGGTCAAACGGGACCCTATTACTGAGACTTTGCTGTCCGTCCGTCCGTAAGTCCGTCCATCCGTCCGTCCGCCTGTCACCAGGCTGTATCTCATGAACCGTGATACATAGTTAGTTTGAAATTTCTACACATTATGTATTTCTGTGACAACCATATATACTAAAAGCAGAATAAAATAAATATTTAAGGGGGCTCCCATAGGGGTGCTGGGTCAGAAAACCTCCTCGTGAGCCCGATGGCGCTGGTCCCTCTCGATACGTCTGGAGGGAACAGTTGCTGTCGGGACGGTGCACCCTGGGCGCCGGCAGTGTCCTTCCCCGAGGAGTGGGAAGAGATTCCTATTCCCCGGGGAATGTCACTGCCGGTGGCGAATATTCTGACGTGGTGGGGTCCAACCCGGACCAACGCGGCGTTTCTCCGCGTGACCCTCTGAAAAGCAGAGGGCACAGCGGAGGAGCAAGGGCGGGCTCGGAGTGCACTCACCCTGCCTCCGAGCAGACAGCGAGGGACGCAGTCCTTCTCTGTCCCCGTCGTTCTCGTAATCCCATCATCGGAGTGTCGTGGATCACGTCTCGCGGCTTCGATCGGGACCGAGGGTCTTGGCTTAACCGCCCGGACCGCGAGGTAGAAAACCTCTATAAAAAGCTACCCCGAATCTCAAGCGGCGGCGCACCGTGAGGGGATGTATGGCTGACGGGTGTTCCCATGGAACAATCAGTCTTTAGTGCGACCCCCGCCAGAGTACCAGCCGACCCTCTGGCGGGTTATAAATGTCAAAGGCTTATCCGGGTACAGGGGGCACTGCCCGGATGGACCTCTTACTTCCCCCACACTCGTGGGAATATAATGGTAAAACCTAATAATAATAAAAATCAAGCCGGTGACGGCAAAGAGAGGGAGAGGAGGGATGCGGGGTCGGAGTCCGACGCCGTGTCCAGTGAGGAGAGCGCGGGAAGCTCGAAGAGCTCCCGGTGCGAGAGGTCCGGGGCTGCTGCGGAGAGCGAGATCTTCCGCAAGCGGTCCAGACCGAAAGGCGACCGTGGGTCGACCTCAGAAGAGGAGCTGGCCTCGGCTCCCAAGATATCCACCAGTATTCGTGGTGGGATCCGAGGCAAGGGAAGGGGAGTCTCTTCCTCCGGGAGAACGGTGAGGCTTGCCGAGGAGGGGCGCTCAGTGGCCGGTCGCGGGCAGGCCCCTTCGAACACCCGTGAGGACGAGGCAAGTGAAGCTGGCGGCTCCGATGCGGAGTGTAAGGCCAGGTTCTTAAAGGAGGTAGAAGCGGCGATTAGAGTCGTGGCCCTGAAAAAGTTGACGTCGTCAAAACTCGGGGCCATACCTGTAGCTTCCGCCTCCATCATGGCGGCAGTGGAGGCCAGCTTTCCTCCGCCAGGCGAAGTGGCCAAACTGCGGGCGGAGGTCGCCCGCCTGACGGCCGCCACGGAGCTTCTCCACGAGGAGAACCTGAAGCTCCGTGCAGACCTGACCGGTCTGCGTGGGTCCGGCTCCCGAGAGATGCCCCAGCAGCAGCGGCAGAACCAGCCCGTGCCGGTGGAGAACCAGGTCCTGCACCTGGTTCGGCAAGAGCTGGCTGCCTTCCAGGCGCGGTTCTCCGTCCTAGAGGGAATTGTCCTGCGCCCCCCTCTGACGGCAAACAAGGCGGCCCCAGGCCCAAGGGCTAGCTCGGGCCCGAATGCAGCCCCGGGACCGAGGGTGGCCCCGGGCCCGAAAGCGGCTTCATATGCGGCAGCTACGGCTGCCGATCCTGGACCAGGGCAGTCTGGCCAGCCCTCCGGCAGGACTACGCTGGCCCCCGGTAAGTCAGCTCCGGCAAAACCGGCACCGGCCCAGCAGAAGAAGCGCAATGCGGCTCCTCAGGCGGTAAATGTGCCAGCGCCAGCAACAAGGCGGCTGCAGCCTCCACCGCCCCCCCCCCCCCCGGTAATCCTCCCGCGGCCGAAGCCGAGTGGCAGGTAGTCGGGGAAAAGAAGAAGGGGCGAAAGGCGGCCAAAAAGGCCAGAAACGATGAGCGCAGACGTCAGCACAAGGCGCGAAGCGTCGCGGCTAGACTCCGCGCCCCGAAGACCGCAGCTGTAGTTATCACGCTACAGCCGGAAGCGGAAAAGAGGGGCGTGTCCTACCGCGACGTGCTCGCGAAGGCGAAAGCGACGGTGGATCTCGCAGAGCTCGGGATCACCGAGGGCCTCCGGCTTAAAGTCACCGCGACAGGGGCTAGAGCGCTGGAGATCCCCGGTGTAAATAGTGGCCCATCCGCTGACGCTCTGGCTGAAAAGCTTAGAGCGTCCCTAGATGCGGCCGAGACCCGAGTGTCCAGACCCGTAAGATGCGCAGACCTGCGCATCCTGGGTCTGGACGACTCTGTGACCCAGGAGGAGGTGGTCGCCGCCGTCACCAGGACCGGTGGGTGTCCTGCTGAGCAGGTCAGGGCAGGCACCCTACGTCAGGACCACACGGGTATGCGAACCGTTGTGGTAAGCTGCCCTGTGACGGCGGCGAGAACAATAGTGGAGGCTGGAAGACTCCTGGTGGGATGGGTGGCAGCGCAGGTGAAGCTGCTGGAGCCCCGACCTCTGAGGTGTTACCGGTGCCTCGTGGGGCAGCACGTGAGTTGTCGGTGCTCCTCGGAGGTGGACCGCAGCGGCGACTGCTTCCGATGCGGTCAGCCCGGTCACATGGCCGCGGCTTGCTCCGCCACGCCGCACTGCACTGCATGTGCGGCGGCGGGCAAACCGGCCGATCACCGGGCAGGGGGCAAGGCCTGCGCACCACCCAACAGGACCAGGGGCAGGGGCAAGGGAAGGCCTCCAGCCACCGGCTTCACCGTCGCCACCGCCACAGCCACCGCCACTGTCGCTGTCGCTGCCGCCACGTCTGCAGCCGCAACATCTGTTGCGGGGCCCTCACAGGGGGCCCAGGAGGGGGCTGAAATGGAGTGCCAATAATGGCCCCATTACGCCTTCTCCAGGCGAACATCAACCACTGCCGCTGTGCTCAGGATCTGTTGCTCCAGAGTATGGCGGAGTGGTTGATTAACGTCGCCGTGGTCGCTGAGCCGTACTTTGTCCCGCCCAGGGAAGACTGGGTGGAGGACCTGAGCGGCTCAGTGGTCATAATTTCGTCGGCCGCCGCCGGTACCCCGACCCTTGAGAGTGTCAGGAAGGGTCAGGGCTGCGTAGCAGCACGGTTCGGGGAGATCGTCGTGGCCGGAGTCTACTTCTCCCCGAGCCGAACTCTCGCCGAGTTCCACAACTCCCTCATGGAGTTGAGTGTCGTCATCCAAAGCTATTCCCTCCCCGTGCTTGTGCTCGGGGACTTCAATGCCAAAAACTTGGCCTGGGGTTCTCGTTGCACAGATGTGCGGGGTAGGATGGTGGAGGACTGGGCTCTGGAGGCGGGCCTGGTCGTCCTAAATCGGGGTTCTGTCCCCACGTGTGTGCGGATGCGGGGCGAGTCGGTGGTGGACATCTCGTTCGCTAGCCCCGCTCTGTCACCGCGTGTCGTTGACTGGCGCGTCATGGAGGGGGTGGAGACCTATTCCGACCACCGGTACATCCGGTTTGATGTCTCCGCCCAGGACTCAAGCGCGCCGGTCCTACAGGCCCCGAGTGGTCCGCGTTGGGCGCTGAAGCAGCTGGACCGGGAGCTCCTCCTGGAAGCCTCGATAGTGCAGGCCTGGGTGACATCACCGAACAGGCCTGCCGACATCAACAATGAGGCAGGGTGGTTCCAGGAGGCCATGTCCGACATTTGCGACGTGGCAATGCCCCGAGTTCGGCCAAGAAGCGCCCGGCGTCAGGTGTACTGGTGGTCGCGAGAGCTGACGTCTCTGCGCAAGGCGTGCGTAGCTGCGCGGCACCCGTACGCCAGGCATCGCAGGCTCCGCATCCGCCCTCCGGATGCGGCAGCCATTGAGGCGGAGCTGTACGAGGGATACAGAGCAGCGAAGACCGCCCTCCAGGAGGCTGTCCAGCGGGCCAGAGACCTGGGCCGCGAGGAGATGCTGGAGACTCTCGACAGAGATCCGTGGGGGCGCCCTTACAAGATGGTGCGGGACAAACTCCGCACCTGGGCCCCCCCGCTGACGCAGAGTCTCCGCCCTCAGCTCGTGGAGGACGTGGTGAGCGCTCTGTTCCCTCTGCGAGGGGAACATCCTCCCCCGCCTATGGCTCCGCCGCTTGCGGTGCCGGAAGCGGACCACATCGAGGACGATGACGACATTCCGGAAGTGACCGGGGTAGACCTGAGAGCGGCGGTAGGCAGGCTTAAAGCCAAAAATACCGCCCCGGGACCCGATGGCTTGCCTGGCAAAGCCTGGGTCCTGGCCTCGGAGGCTCTCGGGCCCCGACTGGAAGGGCTCTTAAGCGCATGCTTGGAGAGAGGCCAGTTCCCGCTTCGTTGGAAGACGGGGAAGCTGGTCCTCATCCGGAAGCCGGGGCGCCCTGCGGACTCTTCGTCCGCATACCGGCCCATTGTGTTGCTCGACGAGGTGGGCAAGCTCTTTGAAAGAGTCATTGCCAACCGCCTCGCCGGGCACCTTGCGGGGATGGGGCCGGATCTTGCGGAGAACCAGTTTGGTTTCCGCAGAGGGCGCTCGACGGTGGACGCCATCATGCGCGTGAGGGCTCTCACGACGGGGGATGCGGTGTCCAGGGGTGGGGTTGTCTTGGCGGTGTCTCTTGACATCGCCAACGCCTTCAACACCATGCCCTGGAGCTGCATTAGGGAGGCACTCCGGTATCACCGGGTGCCGACCTACCTTCGTCGTGTGGTCGGGGACTACCTGACGGATAGGGCCGTCATCTACCCCGGTCGCACCGGAGAATGGAACCGGCGAGAGATGTCGTGCGGTGTTCCACAGGGATCGGTTCTGGGGCCGCCCTTGTGGAACATCGGCTACGACTGGGTGCTGCGCGCCGACCTCCCTAGCGGTGTCAGCGTAGTTTGCTACGCTGACGACACGCTGGTGCTGGCACAAGGGAGGTCGCACGAGGCGGCGGCCGAACTTATGACACGCGGGGTTGCGATAGTCGTGGAGAGAATCCGGCAACTGGGTCTCGAGGTGGCATTGCACAAGTCCGAGGCCATGTGCTTTCATGGGCCTCGGAATGCGCCACCGTCGGGATCCATACTGACGGTAGGAGGGGTTCCCATCGGCGTCGAGTCGACGCTGAAGTACCTAGGGCTTGTCCTCGACAGCCGGTGGAACTTCGTGGAGCATTTCCGACGTTTGGCCCCCAAACTGGAACGGGCAGGGGCTGCGTTCAAGCGGCTCTTGCCCAACTTGGGGGGTCCAAACGCCTCCTGCCGCAGGCTCTACGCGGGGGTCGTGCGGTCCATGGCCCTTTACGGGGCCCCGGTGTGGGCGCGTTCTCTGAGGCGGCGAGCCGCCCATTACCTGAACGCGCCCCAGAAGGTGGTAGCCGTAAGGCTGATCCGGGGGTACCGCACGATCTCCGGCGAGGCGGCGAGCCTCTTGGCCGGATTGCCGCCATGGGATCTGGAGGCGATAGTCCTCGCGTGCCTGCACGAATGGCGCGCGGAGGCACTACGCCGGGGGGAAACTCCGCTGCCGCGGCAAATTGTCGCTCAGCGGACAGACCTCCGGCGCGATCTCATGGCGACATGGAGAGAGCGACTGTCGCAACCCCGTGCAGGGCACGCCACAATAGTGGCGATAAGTCCCCTCTTTGAGGAGTGGCTAGAGAGGCGCCACGGCGCCCTCACCTTCCGCCTGACGCAGGTCCTCACCGGACACGGTTGTTTCGGGAGGTTCCTGCACCGAATCGGGCGGGAGGAAACGCCCGGGTGTCACCACTGCGAGGATCGGCCGGAGGACACGGTGGAGCACACTGTGGAGCTATGCCCCGCTTGGGCTGAGCACCGCCGTGTCCTCGTAGCGGCGATTGGCGGCGGCGACCTCTCGCGTCCGGCCCTGGTTCAATCCATGATCCGGAGCGAGAGGGAATGGGAAGCCGTCGCCTCCTTCTGCGAAGCAGTCATGCTAGCGAAGGAGGTGGCGGAACGTGAGAGGGAGAGAACCTCACGTCCCAGCCGCCGCGGGAGACGCCCCGGGCGTCGGGGGGCAACCAGTGGCCCCCGGCCACCGTAGGCGCGGGCCTGTGGACGGTGAGTAATGGGCTAGCTCACCGTCCGTCCGTCATATGACGACAGACCGTGCCGACGGCGCGTTCGTGTTCCACGCGCGCCTCAAGGAGATGTCAGCAAATCGGAAGGGGTCCGAGAGGGCCGATGCCTGCCAGGGCTGCGGGTTGTTCGAAAGAGATACCGTGCCCCTGGAACGCAAAGGGCTAAGAAGGAACATGGATGGGTTTTAGTCAGTACAAGTCTGACACTCCCTTCCGCTCCGCCCAGAGCGGAAGAAGTCATTTGATGATTTCCCATCCGAAAAAAAAAAAAAAAAAAAAAAGGGGGCTCCCATACAAAAAAGTGACATTTTTGCTCGTTTTTTATAAATAATGGTACGGAACCCTACGTGCGTGAGTCCGACTCGCACTTGGCCGGTTTTTAGTTCTGATTTGTGATCTGACTGAATAAGTCTGTAGATTCTCGATCAATTATTAATTAGTTTTTCACTAAAATTCGCATGTCGCATTATCCACAAGATCCACCATTTCTTAAAACTAATCCAGAACATTTCTGGTTGATGGATGAAAGATGTCACTAGGAGCAGCTGAACTGAAAATACAATTATCATAAAATTTAATTATTGAAACAAGCACAATTAGTATCATCCATAGATTTTAATAAATTCTTAACGTATATGAAATATTAAATGTGAAACAAGTATTTTTAATTTTAAAATCGACGTGTTTACGTAACATGTACATCGCGCGCTTGTGCTAGGGCTTCTGCATGCGTAGGACCACTGTAGAAACGAGTTATATCGACGGAAGAATCGACAAAATGACAGATTGTCATTGTCTATCTGTCATTTTGTCGAATCTTCCGTCGACATAACTTTTATCCACAGCATCATGCTACGCGTGCTGGTTATAGTTTTTTTATAATTTAGCTTGTGGTGATAAAGTTCATAAAAATTAATTGTGCACTTAAGTAAGCATAAGGTCAAGAAATTGCAATATGTTTTTGCATAATTATATAATATCAACTTTGTTGAACTAATTAAATTGATGTTCATTAGATGTGGAATTACTGGATTCAGTGAAACTATTTGGAAAATTATCCTACCCATCGCATTGATCACAAATTAGTATATCATTGTACCTTGTCCTGGCAATATTAAGTACTGAGATTCGGGATTATGTAAAAAAAACCCCTACTCAACCTGAAACTCTTCGACCCGTTTCGCAGTAGCTACCGAAGTGAAAGCATATCTAGATAAAGGTTTTTGATATAATATCATCAGTAATACAGATTTGGGATGGAGAAAACATGTTACTTCGTTGAATTTTCTTGCTACATATAAAATAGTAAAAGTAGTGTTAGTGCCTCTGTCGCCGTAGATTCGAAATAAATCTTATTAGGTTGCTTGAATCTTATATTCGTCCTAATAGTGAGTGGCCTAGAGACTAGGGGAAGATACCTACAGCAAAACTAAATAGAAGGGTCTACATAGAAGCTGCTGTCGCCTGTTGTCCAATTTCACAATTTCAATCACTTTTTTTTTTTACCAATCAAGAAAGTCTTAAGACAGTCTCCTAAACCCGTTTTCCTGTTGGTACAACGATTAAGGTCTGCCTTTACTGCCCCGTCTCAAAGTTCCACCCCTGTAAACATGTGATCAGTTTTAAAATAAATGTGTTGATTAAACAGGTATCAACGAATTATTACGGCAATTAAGACGCATCATGTGAGCGTTGACGTGAAAAGGAAGTAAAACCATAAAGAGTGTACATTAGTAAAAGGTATGTGAGTCAGCACAATATTAGCTGAGGCCTGCCAGGAAGAGCGGCCACTGCTTGGTATTCCCCTCGCGGACGCTCGCCGGACCGGGCCTTAGTTAGTCTCATACACGGTGCAATAACACGCTGCGATAGACTCACACTAAAATAATATACGTCATTTCAAAAGCTAATGCATTAACTTTGAAACTGGTGTGGTGACACTGGTTATTGGATTATTTAGCGGGATTGTTTAGAGAAACAAATGTTTGATGCCATTTTAACTCAATAGTTTCCAATCATATTACACCCTGAAAAGGCTTTGAATTCATTTGGCCTGCTTCACTTCCGCCATTTTATTTTATTTTCAAAATAGCGGCCATGCATTAAATCTATATTAATGAATAGCTGGTAACAATACAAACAAGTTTTGTTTGAGACCAAATCTTGTAAGCGTCATGTTTCCGAGATATAAAAATCTTCCAAACCCTCTGGTGTCTCCGATAGATCCATTCATCATCATTTTGTTACAAACAAATGCCATAAAAAAATCACTTGCTTCTAAAATGTAGCCATGAATAATTAGCTAAAATTTCAATAATATGTGCATAAAGTACGCATTGTCTGAGGTCGCTATTATAGCGAAATGGCCATTAATTTTTCCCGAGAGTCGCGGCGCGCAGCGGACGGCGCGCCTATCCATGCGTGATTTTATTTTTGTGCGTTTGTTCAGTGTCTGTGAGCTTGCGGTTATTTGAATATTTCCAAAACCATTAGTCCTGAAATAAACAGTCTCATATTTGATTAGCAAATTATAGTTCAACGATTGAATCGACTTGCACTACGATTTCTGCGAGCAATTACTGAGCACAATTGTATTGAAATTGACTTTCTGTTACAGCAAACAATCAAACGTTATTTGATGATTCAATACAAAGCTTACTTAATAATAGTCCCGATAAAAGTAGAGACGTAAAGTGAACGCTTGCGGGATGTGACATAAAAAGATTGTTCGGTTCAATAGATTCAATAGAGCAGATCCCTAAGTCCCAAATTAAATCATGAAACATCTTTGCACCTGGTGGAAGCCTCGCGAGGCTCGTTTGCTTTGCTCGCTGACTGACGAATCTTTTCCATTATTCTTTATCTGATTTCATAAAAATGCAAGGAAATATACTAGTCTTGTTATTTTATTTGTGATTCAATTATTTCTTATTTATGTTACAATTTATTTTGGACCTTTATATTGTTTTCTCTTTGAAAATACAATTCCACATTTCCAATAAGTCGCCGTAATACGTTTGTTGCGCAAACTATTTCTAAATCAACAGAGAGCTAACAGAAATATTTTAAGCTTTTACTTTATCAGATCGCTTTTGTAAACATTGAAAGATACGAAAAGTGCTGCAAGTCACTGTGAAGTTGAGTGTTAAGGATTTAGTGTGGCCATTCGTTGGAAGGGACTACTATCTCTATCTGTCCATCGAATGTGAGAAAAAGGCTGCGGCTTTAGTGGGACAAATTCGTTTCGATTCAGTCACGTAGCGGCCAGATGGGCCTCTTAGCAGATTTGGTAAACGTATGTTTAGATTTCGCCGAATTGTTTATTGAATGGGATTGAAAATATGTTGTGCTACATCATCTTTAGTAGACGCTTTTGTCAAGTCAATTAACTTTTAGATAAAATACTTTAGTGGAAAGAAAAATGAATAGCGTTTCGAAAGTATACGCACACTGCGTATACTTTCGTAAACGCTATTTTAATACTATTATAGGGCTGTGACAACAGCACTTAAAACCTGTAGAAGATGACAAGAAATAAAAGGTAAGTGGGCACTAAATAAAGTGTATGTTGATGTAACGATCTGTTAATGAAATCAGTATACAGTCATACATATTCCTTGTTTTTAATGCATTACATTGACGCGTTGGTAAACGGTAATAAAAACCACCAAATAAGTGGTCCCTAGAGCTAGCGATGCGAGACATGTTACAGTGTAACGAAATTTTCAAGCAAAAAAGATTACTAGTTGCACGTTATTTAGCGCGTAATTGCAGTACACTGTACAAGTGAAGCGGCCGTCACGTGCTACGAGCTACGAGGCTACGAGCTACAGACCGCTACGCCACCGAATCACCGATACCTTCACATAGCTACGCAGCAGATACGTGTAGCTTATAACCACCGTTGTAGTGGGAAAAGCAAAAACCAATGTTGTAATATTTATTTATCAAATGTTTATTGTTTGATATAATTAAAGTCGCATGATGTCCACCATCACAAAACGTTAATATTCACTTTAGCTATTAAAAGCTGCACGCTATGTGACCCGCTTTTAATTGTACCTGGAAATCGCGAGGTATTAGCAGTGGGTTCTCGCAGGCTACGCGATCATTGTGCGGTTCGCTTGCGGGTGGAGAGCGTAGTCGGGGAACACGGCGCCGCTGCATTACCGTTGAAACTTGTGCAAACATTCGTTATGTACTTGTGTCCACGGAAAATTGCTGTTGCGCTGAGCAAACAGTACAAAAAGTTGTCGTAGTCTGTTGTCTCTTGGTATTTTAGTACGTGTTAATTGTGTTAACATTTCATTTTGTACTAAAAAACGTACGTGAAACAATTATTTACTTTAGTTTGCTATTCTAATTAACAGTTTCCTGATTTTCGCTATTGTTTACTTCGCACAGTTTTCATAACGTGACATCGGTTTGTTTCAGTTTGAAATGAATGTACACAAGTTATGGCTGGATAAAAATAGCTGTAAAGCCACGTAAAGAGAGATGCACCATGGCCTAACATAATATAAAACATATGAAACTTTTCGCCGACGTACAAACACAGATAATTAAGGAGCGTGAAACCATTTTGAATATTTTATGAATGAGTATTTCATATGTATGAGAGCGTGGCTACTAGAAGGAAATTATATAAATTTGCATTCCTAATGAATACATTTATTAAGTCATACCGACATGTTCAGTTTTTGTCGAAATATTAGAACAAGCTGGTAAGACAAAGAATGGGTGCTGAAGATAAAATTGTGTTTGTTTTAACATTCAAAATATTTGAGTCGCAGCCAAATATCAAATAGGAAGACATTTCTTTGAATAAATAAAGGGCAAAAACCAGACACTGCGAACGCGAAATATCTCTGAGTGTGCTGGGAGACAATCTGCTCATCGTCCGCAAAGAATTTGTCGGGTTATTGAGTATCGTAAAGCAAATGTGGCGCGGTTGTGTCGGCTGCGTCATTTCGGCGGCGTGACGTTCATTCGGCTGATGAACGCAACAACACCGTGATGCGAGCCGGGCTGCCACATTGCGCGTGTAATTGCCGGGAGCGTGCGACGAGCCGCCATTAATCTCGCCAACACTCGATAAAACGCACAAGTCATGCTACAATGTTATACTCACACCCCTCCCGAGCGAGCGTTTTGTTATGTAATGTTAATGTAAATTGTACAGCCACTGCGGCTGCTCAAATGGATTAAAGTAATTAATGAATACGAAATGAAATATTTTTGGTACGTGTACTAAGCATTGAAATTAAGAACATTGTAAATCAACATCGGAACATCTCAATGAAAATTTAAATCGGTAACCAAACTATTTTCACTTATAAAACGATATTATGTTCAGATCCATTATCAATCAAATCATAATTGAGAAAAACCCAAACATTTGATTTACTTATAAAAACCGGTCAAGTGCGAGTCTTACTCGCACACACAGGGATCCGTAGCACCAAACAATATATTAACAATATTTCGAACGGTCATTCTTAAGTAAATTCAACAGCAAAACTAAATTTATTTTTCATAGTATGTTAATGAAAAACAAAGTTACTGCTGCAGTTTGGTGAATAAGTCCCATATCTCAAAAACTAAACAACAAATCTTATTCAAACTAATTTTCGTTTAAAGTTTTTTTTTACGTTCTATAAATCTACATTTTTTCAGAATATTCCTCCTCTTACTTTAGAAATTAGAGGGGACACACATTTTACCACTTTGGAAGTGTCTATCTTTAAAAACATTGACTTGAGAAAAAATGGTTTGATGAACCCCAATGTCATTTTTAAAGACGTATCTATAGACAGCCAGCACGTATAGGTATGATGTTTTTTTATTCAGTTTCTGTTCCATGTATCCTTAATCTTTTACTTTATTTTTTTGTATGAACAGTCAGGCAGACAGACATTACGAATCTATGAAGGCTCCGTTTTTTGTCATTCAGCTACGGAAACCTAAAAGCAGGAATAAGACTAAAGAATTTTAATAATATTTACGTGAACATCGTCCAACGTCACACAACGCAGCTATCTCGAACGCGAAAACTTTTTCACATTTTCCTAAGGTTTTATCTTGTCTGATGGTCGTAATTTACCAACTTACGTCTATAGACAAATAGTGTGACAGTAATGGAAGGGAGCGTATACACTGAGTTGGTCGCCGGTCGCCGTTCGCCGGTCGCACGGCGCGCTTCGGCTCCACACTCACAGAGCATTCGAGACAAATTGAATTTGCGCGAACACTGACGACGAGCCAGTTTGCGCTGCTAACTAGCTGCGACGTGAATGCTGCCACCCTTGTCTTTATATTATATCTGTCTAACCATTTTAGTCACCGTCTCCACTGGAACACTAGCGCACTACTGACTACCTGTTCACAACGCTGGCTGATCACAACTACTTTCTATTAAGTTACTATTTCAAGTGGAATTCGCGAAATCGACGACGAAAACAAACTCGCTTGATTCTGCCATCACAAGACCGTCGATTCACATGGGTTTTACAACTATAAGTAGGAAGTACTATCTAAAGTGAATTTATACGAAACACGTTTCCTTTCATAAGTAAAACCATGTTAAAGAATGAATTTTAATACTACCCGCAACGAGCGACATATTACCCACAGAAGCAAATAATTCGACATAAATGTTGTTGTCACATCGTCTAAAAATCCAATAATAAGCTACCGTTTTCAATCAAGATCCAGGGGGCGCATGAGAGCGGAGCCAGCGGAAAGCTTCTAATAGCAAGCGAGAGAAAACACATTTGTCTTGTCCCGGACCGTTAGCGTATATTACGCCGCCTGAGACATCGCCCGCTGCGTGCTTCTTAACTTAGCTTCACTATGTTAACTTGTGCCTTTTTCATCGTTACACAAAAATTAGCCACTGTTTTTACCCTAACACAAACAACTTCAGTGATATCACAAACTTGAAAGCACTTATGATAATTATTCCGACAACCTCTACTTGCCAACTACCTACTAATTTAAAATATAACTACAAACTTACAGTTTCTGTGTAGAGCTTAAACAAAGCATGTTATGTCGTCGGAGCTTATTAAAAGTTTATTTTTCAAATAGAGGAAGTACGTAAGTTAAGTTTATGACAACAGACTGCAACAAGAGGACCCCGCCGCCGTAATGAGTGAATAGCCGAAGTTCGGCACCAACTTTACCAAGTTGACGTCCTTGCCGATACTTTATTATTCAAACTATATTTAATTGCTGTAAGGTATCTTTGTAACAAAAGGATCGCTATCGCAGTTAGTCAAACCTGATCGAAACTTTACACAGGGTTAAGTTAATTGAACAACTTTCGCTAATTTATGTTAAAAAACAACAAAATCCAATTCACATTATATCGTGTTTTCCTTTTATTCTTAGATGAATGTGTGAACTTCATACAATGAGGCTCAACGACGAGACTCGAAGTTTAAAAATATTTTAAAACTACACATTTTTAATATCCTGGGTCACGTAAGAACACCACTCCACCTAAAGTCAAACGTATAGAGCCGCACAACATCTCAGAGATACACGAAACGCGTGTATTTCCCGAAGGGGAAGGAAGAATAGGGAGTTTAACACCAACCTCAAGCCTACTTTAGTACATCACTATTATGGACCCTGGATTGTGGGACGTTTTCTGTGAGAAACTTAGGATTCAAGAAACCAAAGAAACAGATATCGTAGGTAAAAAAGCAAAACACAGAATATTATTTCAAATAGACTCGTTAGGCCCATGGCACACGGCGTATTTTAAACGCGCAGACGACGCGCTGATGACGCGCGTATACGCGCTTCAAACGAGATTTGAACGCAACCTTGTAACCTAAGCACACGGGGCGATCGTGAAACGCGCGTCTGCTGCGCGTATACTGCGCGTATACGCGCAGCAGACGCGCTGTGGTCGCTCGTAGCTTCCGCGTTTTTGTCAGAAACTCCTCGTCAATTGTGCCTCTCTCACCCCTCCTCTACTCCTCCTCGGACCCTTTGTACACGCTTCAAATGAGCTTCGAACGCGCTTCACACGCACCTTTGAATCGCGTTTTACGCGCGTTTGAATCTTTAAAAACGCAAAAATTGGCATCTACGGCACAGAAAACGCGCGTTCCAGAAACGCGCGTCGTCTGCGCGTTTAAAATACGCCGTGTGCCATGGGTCTTAGAGTGTTTAGACACAGCGTATTTTATACGCGCTGACAACGCGCGTTTCACGAACGCGCGTTCACGGCGCCGTAAAAGCCTATTGTTGCGTTCGTATCCATTCAAAAATGCGTGTACGAATCGAGACAAACGAGACGTGAATCTGCATTTTATACACGCAGAAGACGCTAGTTTCACGAACGCGCCTTTACGGCGCCACCGAATACTCTGAACATTTGAACTGTGAAAATCTGACTGTGTGCTAAAGTTTTCTGTCTGTGATTGAAGCTCGCTTAAAGCGCGTTCAACGCGCGTCCTACGCGCGTTATCTGCACCGAAACAATACACCATGTGACTATTCACATGGTGTATGTTTTACAGTAAGTATAAAATATGTAAGTATAGCCTATAGGCAATTTTTAACTGTCAAAATATAATTTAAAAGTTCAATCCCTAAACTTGCCCATTCCAATATTCTAAAGCGTACACCTTGATATTGAAGAAAGGGCAAGAAACTTCATGAATACTCTTTTAAATAAAAATATAGTTTTTTAAAATCTTGATTAGTTCAGACACACATCAAGTTACAACAATCTGTCAGATTTATTTTATACATTTTCAACCTTTTTGTTAAATGATACGGTTCAAAGTTGACTGGGAAAATTTGACAGTTTCGGGTAGGTTAACTTGCTGATTTTCAAAACATAATAGTTTGAATTTTTGAAAAAATTCAAGGAATGTAAATAAGCGCAGAAGGAAACTGTACTGTACGGTACTGTGACTTTCCGACCTTCGCCTACGCATTCGAAACTAGTGACAGAAGCGATGTAAACGCGCGACTTAAACTCGACATCGCAATGTAGCGTTACAGAATCGTGGTTACGTGACCGAACACACAGCCAGCGACAGCATTGCGACAGCATCGCGACTGTATCGCTAATGCATCGGTGCAAAAAGTTGAAGTGGGCTGGAGTTCTTTCATGTAGCTATAGGTGATATCTACGTACCTCAAATGCCTTATACTTAAGTGCTATTCTGCCAATAGCGATGCAAAACAATCATTTTTACAAAACCCTATAGTTTACCGCAACATATTTTTTATCAGTAAACGAATCCGATAGAGTTCCATTAGACATTAGAACACTTACAGTTAACTGTTGTACGGTAGTTATGACAAAGTAGGTAACGTGTCTGGCGCCGGCGCGTCTCCTCACTTCTGCCCCCTCTAAATCTTATAGCACCACGGTGTCATAATGCAAGCAAGACACAAACATGTCTACGTGCGCCAAGCTTGTTAAGTGGTTTGGAAGAAAAACATCACAAAAACTTTTTTTATTGTCGTAAGCCATTTAAGCCGTATGTATTCCTTTTGTATAGGTAACTGTTCTATACAGAGTTGAGACACATAAAAATATGTTTTTATCAGTTGGAGTAACTTCAGTATTTTGAGGATAATAACAGCTGCTCTTATTTTTAACGTGTTTCTTCTTTATTCCGCCCTAGTTGTTGCTTGCTTATTCCCAAGGTTCCGTTTCCGTAAAGGGTTAGGTCATGCCCTCATTAACACGGACCTGCTCCTTAATTCATGACTTTCGTTCCCCACGGAGCGACTGTCACCCGACCTTCCCAACCTGCTGTTATCAGTGCAAGGGAGTATCCTAATCGTGATTCCACTCATAAGATGCACACTGACTAATTGGGGGTGTTTTAAATAATATACTTAACTATATTGCCGAAGAGATAATAAAATAATGTTATAAGAGATAGATGACATAATATATGATTTCATTCATTTATCAAAATAAAGAAATCTCGGTGAGGCCAAATCTTTACCTACAAAGTAATAATAGCAACATCATTCAACATTATGCCACATTTATCATATTGCCATAAACTAAAATCACAAATCACATATTTTTACTCGAACGTCGAAAAGCTATTAAAAATTAGGGGGACCCGAAAGAGCGTTGTAACTTAGAATGCAGTGTTTTCCGGATAAGAAATGCGATAAAAGTTTACGGTTGTCGAATAGTCGTAAAAAGATCACCGCATTGAGAGCGCATTTCCAAATCCTCGGTTACCACACGAGCACGACTCACGAGTCCTCTAAGCAAATCGATTTTGTCTCGGACACTGTTTTTTTTTTCTATAGAGTTGGATATTTTTTCTCCTTCAATTTGTTTTCATTTTGAACATGCAGATTTCATAACGGTAATAAAGCTCAAGATATAAAACTTAAAACGTTCAATTTATTGAATAAGTAGAAAGGAATAGCAATCGGAATTTATGTAAAAGTATAATTTAAAGAAATTCCGATTATTCGCAATGTGATAGCAATTTACCTAATTAAATAACAACAAGGATTCCGATAACATTATCATAGGGGTGACGGCCGACATAAAACGTGTCGGAGACGACTGTCCCCCTTGATCTCCTTTGTGGGACTAGGTTCGCGGGGCCCGGCGCGGCGCCCGGCCGGAGTCACCCCCGTGCCCGACCCTGGCCCCGCTACAGCGAATATTTTTTTGTGGGGACATCATAATAATAGCTCTGTATTACTTCAGGAGAAATTCCAAGAAGTTTATAACTCGAGATGAGTTTCGTGTTCCTTGTCATAAATAATAAAGCGGTCGTCGACTACAACGTTGTGCAGATTTTAAGTGAAGTAAAAATTTAAGAAATAATTTTTCATTTTCGAGTCCCGAGTCAAAAGGAAATTGTAGGAAGTTTCGTAAATTAATGAAGATTTCATAGAGAACACGGTGCAACTTTCGAAGCCGCGTTAACCGCCCGAAAAGAAAACTCCTCAATGATTTTATGAGAAACCTATTGTTAAATTAGCATATAAAATTTTACGAGGTATACATTAACAATTTGAAACATTCACGCTTGATCGGGCACCGCGTGATGACAGCACCATAATATAAAGGGTGACTCGTGAGTCTGCGCTGTCGTATAGCGATTCCTTTTACATCGACTTTTTCGCATGATAAATTACAAGAAGGCAAAATTACAATATGAAATAGTTGAACATTTACAAAGGAGAACAAAGAGCTTGTAAGTAAACTGATACCTGCCAACCAATCAATCTAATTTCATAAATTTCGTTGAACGCTCAAACTATCTGTAAGACGACGGCACGGGGGTGGCGGCGCAGGCACTGTTCTCTCCATGCTGTCTACAGATTCTACTTAAGTTAATGGATAAGTTGCGAAGGCACGGAGTTTACTTTGTGTTTTCAGGTAGACGGACTTGATCGAGAAGTTTTCTTCGTTAATTTGAACAAGGCAGGAGCGTTACAAAACTGTCAGGATAGTTTCAGGAACAAGGTGCCCTGATTGTTGAGTTTATAATTACCATGATAACAATATGTACCCATTCAGTATTATTAGCTAGCTTGTTTGTTTAGTACAATGTTATTATGTACAAATACTTACTATACTATTTTATAGATATGACTTTTATTGATATAAAATGCCACGAATAAAAAAGATACTGGTAAACCTGTGGTTTTAAACTTTATCCGAGTAAGTAAACATTCAACGGCGTAACAAATTACGACTGAATTACAAGTTATTTTCAAAAAAGTAAGTTGCCCAAAACTTCCTCCGCCTAAAGAATTATGAAGATTAGCATAACAAAGTAACCTGAGACTTCAGAGAATGCGTCGCCTTTTGCAACCCGCCAATCCCGGTGCTATATTTATTTCTCAAGTTACGACAATATTGTCGAGAATTAAGATAAAGATAAAGATTCATATTTTCATGATTCTGTTGTCATTGTCGTATTGAAAAGCTGCATCCGACGACTAAAAAACCCGAGACCGGGCGCTCTGAGCAGAACGAGACACAGGCCTATAACTCGCTTTTGCTACCAATTACGCTAATGGAATTTATTTCATTTAAAACCCACGTTGGCGCAGAAGTCCGTACTCGCTCACCGTACTTTATTGCAACTTCAAATGGATACAATATACCTTTTGTAAACTTGGTTTAAGTCGTTCGCGTCACCGTGGATGTAGAACTTCTTTATATGTTCTTAATGGTTTAATACGGCCAAGTTAGTTAAACCAATAGGCACTGAGTGAGAGACTTACGGATTATTTGAAATGTAATTGAAGTTGTCTTTGGGCTTTCTTCGTTGTTGGTGGTCAATAAATTAAGTGCCTGTATTAATAGTGTACTGTTTAGACCCCTAGCACACGGCGTATTTTAAACGAGCAGACGACGCGCGTTTAAGTAACACGCGTTTTCTGCGCCGTAGATGCCGATTTTTGTGTTTTTTGTAGAATCCAACGCGCGTAAAACACGAAACAAACGTGCGTGTGGAGCGCGTTCGAAACTCGTTGGAAGCGTGTACAAGGGGTCGGAGGAGGGGCGAGAGAGGCATAATTGACGAGGAGTTTCTGACAAAAACGCGGAAGCTACGAGCAACTACAGCGCGTCTGTATCGCTGTATCTGCGCGTATACGCGCGTTTCACGATCGCCCCGTGTGCTTAGGTTACAAGCTTGCGTTCAAATCTCGTTTGAAGCGCGTATAAGCGCGTCATCTGCGCGTCGTCTGCGCGTTTAAAATACGCCGTGTGCTAGGGGCCTTAGACACTTCAACGTTATATTCACAAATGAACCAAATATAAATTCGTAGTATCGACGTTTTAGTGATGGATCATGTTCTCGTATTAAAAGTTAAAAACTAGCCCTTACAAGACTCGTACGTGTTCTTTGTCTCAAGTTTTGTGCTCACCTCTAAGGAAGTTCCCCCTCTGAGGATCTTATATTAGTCAATTAGGTATTCAGGACGCGCGCGGCTCACCCCGCTCTTTCCGCCTGCGTCTAGCTGTGGCGGACTCGCTTTCTCTTCTATTCCACGCTGCAATACCAATTAAAAAAAACACCGGTTCATATTCTTGATTCTTTATTGCACATAAAATTAAAAGATATACACATAAATAATATATAGCTAATGTACAACGGCGAGCTTAACCCAGAAATGGGTTTTCTCACAGTAAACCTTATTTAACAGGAGTATTTGCCAAAGAGGATACAGCTTTGTGCATGAACAGTACTTTTAAAACTTAATTCAACTAATTTTATAAACTAAACTAATACTTAAAATAAACGTAATACATACTATACATATTTAAATCAACATACATATAAAATACTCACTAGTGTCTGCTGGATATGTCGAAGAATTTCTTCCAGATTGCCGGAACTTTGTATGTATCTTGTAATACGTTGAGATTAAACAAAATGAAAACTTACGAAGCCTTTAAAATAATGTGCTTAGGTAATTTACTAAATTCAAATAGATTTATGTTGCATTTATTGGTTTTCCGAAATTCATGTCAATATTTAGGGCAGTCTGAAATGATAACAAAAAATCCGAATTTAAATATTTTATGTTGGTTCCCTTATCATATTCTAAGAGTTCTTTTTAGAACACTCTTGGGTGTTACGACTTTTATCGCAGGAAATCTCTCTCCTTTCTGCATAATTCATCGCTATGAAGTTGAAACCGAAGTCGTAAAAGAAATCGTTCTATGATTTCATGTCTTCGGCGGGAAACTTTCGTCTTGTCTTTCTTTTGAATCAACGTTCGATCCGGGAGTCCGGGCCATGTCACCTATATTATCGTCGATTACACTTTTGATCCTTCATGAATACGTCTGGAACGTTTACAGTAGGTAATGTAGCGAAATAAATATCCAAGGGTTAGTCACTGTATAGATATGGATACTCACGCCTTTTTCACCAAAGGTTAGCCACTAATAATGCACCATTATTTTTTGTGGAATTTTATCAGCCTTATACAAAAAATAAAAATAAATTAACCGGCCAAGTGCGAGTCGGTCTCGCGCACGAAGGGTTCCGTACGATTATAAATTTAAAAATCCGTTTTTTGTATGGAGGCCCCCTTAAATATTAATTTTATTCTGTTTTTAGTATTTGTTGTTATAGCGGCAACAGAAATACATAATCTGTAAAATTTCAACTGGCTAACTATCAAGGTTCATGAAATTACAGCCTGGTGACAGACGGACGGACGGACGGACAGCGAAGGCTCATTAATAGGGTCTCGTTTGACCCTTTGGGTACGGAACCCTAAAAATACAACAGGTGTACAATATGATAATATTAAAAGTTTTATCGTCAATTTCGTTACTTATTATTGGGTTTCCCAATTATTATTTTTTGTGTTTTTCTACGTTTGGTAGTAAGCAACAACTTATTGGCGGGCCTACACTGTCCTCCCATACTTAAGTACTAACGCTGTAACATTCAAATATTGTAAAACAAAACGATTTTAAAAGAGTAACCATGGAGTTTCTTGCCGGTTCTTCTCCATGGAAAACGACTAACCCGAACCGACTACGTTTTATAAGTAAGTGCCTATGTAAAATAAATATTTAGATTTTGATTTATTTTTCAAAATCTAATCTCACACTTTTTGTTCATTGCGTGCACGAAGACTGTGAGATTTGAAATTCTTAAAATTCATTATTATGGAGAAAAGAGTTGAGAAAAATATTATGAAATTTTGCATCCAGTAGGTGATTTATAATAGTAAAACGTGTATTCGAAGTTACTATAAAAGTTATTCTCATTTACTTGTAGAATATTCCATGAACAATGAACCGAGCTATACGTCACTACATTTAGTGTGCTTTATTGCAAGTTTATTTGTAACCTCATATTTTACTTTCTACATGTTGAAGCCCGTCTAACTCCTGCCAACGTCGGAAGCTTCTTCTTTGCAAGAAATGTTTTAAGACGAATTCCGAAAATTTCCCCTCAACATTGCGATTCAAAGAAACAAACTTATATTAAAGTAATTTAAAAGGCGTCTTTGTTATTCTTTGGCCAAAGTTAGAAGTTATGCATTTTGTATTTTTGTGCAAAGCAAATGGAAAACATGATGGTTGTTGTGCCTCGAATCGATTCAAATACAAATAGGTAACAAAAAAAATAGTACAGGTATACCTATCCATATTTTTGAATGGCAGGCCTATCATAATCAAACAAAAGCTGATCGCACATCTATCAGCACCGTACGCGCCGCATTTACTGATGGGCTCGCACATACGAGCAGTACCTAAGCGCCGTACGCGCCGTACGGAAATCTTTAGGTGCTACCAACAACTTTCGCAACTTTTCCTCTAACCAGTCCCGAAATTCCCATTAAAAGTTTTCTAATGTGTAATTGTTCTAATAAATATTCAGTTTTAACAATAATCAGTCTTTTAATATATTAAACCCTACAAATATACCTACTAAGCATGCTGCCCGAACAGTAAATCGCCGAAGGATATTTTTATTTTTGAAGTGAAAACTTCTTCAGCCGCGTTGAGCAATTTTTGGTAGGGGAAAAATCTTCGATTTAAAAATTCTAAAAAGAACACAGTCATTCCATTGTTTTCAGTTTTCACTTCTGCCGCAGTCCTTATGACATACGCTGTTGTTTTTTAATTTGATATTGTAATTTTCCTTGATACTAAGCACTTTTTTCAGTGCAGACAACACTGAGTATCATCACGCGCCGTCATGACGTCATCAGCATTCTTTCTTTAATATTCGGATACCTAAAGCATTTTACGAAATCCGGGCGTACGGTCCGGAAGAAATGTGCGAGGTTTCATATGATTTCATACAACGAATTGTAAAATATGGCGCGTTCGGTGTTGACAAAGAGCGATCAGCATAAGTATTTCAATATGAAAATATAATATATATGTCAACAGAATACCTGTAACAGTATTTCAAATAAGAAAATTAGTTTTAAACAAACATTTTCGGCCACAAATTAAAAGTAATACTTTAAATTATATTGTTGTGTCATAAAGTCGCCTGCAACCAAGGTTAATTTAAAATTATAATTTGATTACCTTTGTGTTCGGTACAAGAGGGAGGAAGTCTTTTGCAATAATTGTTATTTACTACAGTGGCCGCCAGAGACAATATTGTACAAAGTGGTATCTCAGACCACATTTTATGAAATCATAATTTGATTATCTCTGGCTTAAAAATATTATGGTAACGAAAAAAGCATCCATCCATTTAAACAAGCTGCTGCCAATATTAAATTCTTAAATCTTGGGAAGATGGTTTATTAAATTGCTTTTTGGAGTAACGATATCAAGATAACAAAGTTTTGTTTTTAACGAAGATTTAAGGCGAGTTAAGTTAAGAGTGCACCTGAAAGAATACCTGAGATGTTTTCTCTGCTTTTGGTATTTGTGTTCATTGGAATTAAAAGTTTTTAGCCGCATTACGAGGAGCAACATGAGTAAAAATTAGGACGGTAAACAGGTACCTCATCTTGTTCAATGTTAGCATTTTAAGTCAAAAATTCCTTATAGGTACGTAGTTACACGATTTCACAAATTTCAATCTACGTAAAGTAGCCATTCAAACATACCATTTTTCGTGCGTAAAATGTCCCAACAAACATTTTACAAATAACTCGGTGATTAATATTCAACAAAGCCGATTTCTTCCCGATTTAATGTTGGGATGGTATTATAATGTAAATAAAGCCAATCTCCCCACAAAATGGACCGTGTGCCTGCCTAATCCTGTAATAAATCATCATTTGGATCGAATAATCATCATAAACCTTACGTGGTGGGGACTGGGTGAGTGAGCGGCGCGGCGATCGGTTCCATACATCATGTGGCGATTACTTATATCAAATAAACATTACGCCGCCGGACTTGCCTTCTCATATTCCCAGAGTGCCGCGTGCCGTTTTATCAATAACGATATCTTTCTTTTTCGGTAACAAATACATTTATGATTGCATTCATCTGCCAATCGTTACATAGTTAGTCATGTCACACTATACTACCTAAGAACATATTATACATATATTTGTGAGTATCGATGCTCTACACTGTTTTTGATAAAAAACTGACTTTCATTTGTCAAACATGTAAACTAGATTTAATATTTCCAGTCCAAATGTGTGATTGTCACTCAAATAATAATAAAAAAAAGGATTTTGAAAATCTGCTCATGTTACAATACTCGTATAATACCTAAGCACATACAATATATTTGTGAGCATCGATGCTCTACACTGTTTTTGATAAAAAACTGACTTTCATTTGTCAAACATGTTAACAAGATTTAATATTAATAATAATAAACATTTATTTAAGATAACTAGGATCCCATTTGTTAGTAGTACAATAAACAAACAAATTGGATCCTAGTTATCTTAAATAAACGTTTATTATTCAGTCCAAATATATGATTGTCACTGAAATAATAACAACAAAATGAATTTTGAAAATCGGTCCACAATTGGCAGAGATATCGTTGGACATACACAAAAAAAATATACATACAGTCGAACATAGAACCTCCTTCTATTTGAAGTTGGTTAAAAACCAGCCAAGTACGAGTTGGACTCGCGCGCCGAGAGTTCCGTCGAAACTTTATAGTACAGGCCGGTTTTTTGTTATAAAACTACATATTTACAGTTTTCAGATTTATTCCTTTACATGTGCTTGCCAAATTTCATGATTCTAGGTCAACAGGAAGTACTTTATAGGTTTTTATTCCCTTGTGAAATCACACAACATGCGACAAACGGTCATATCCTTTGATTGCGTTGACTTACAAGTTTGTTTTTAGGGTTCCGTACCCAAAGGGTCAAACGGGGCCCTATTAATGAGACTTCGCTGTCCATCCATCCGTCCGTCCGTCCGTCTGTCACCAGGCTGTATCTCATGAACCGTGATAGTTAGCCAGTTGAAATTTCTACAGATTATGTATTTCTGTTGCCGCTATAACAACAAATACAAAAAACAGAATAAAATAAATATTTTATGGGGGTCCCATACAAAAAAGTGATTTTTTTGCTCGTTTTTATAAATATGGTACTGAACCCGTCGTGCGCGAGTCCGACTCGCACTTGGCTGTTTTTTTTACTTAGACCTAGTAGTTGATTAAAATTTCACCAGGGTCTTGACAGACAGACAGACAGACCTCCTCAGAGTCATTCTTTTTTGGGTTCATTTTTCCTTTTGAGGTACATACCTACGGAACCCTAGAAATCGGCAAAGAGCCTGTCTGAACACGCACAGTGAAGGCTTCGTAGTCGGAGCTAATAGGATGAGTCCGTAGGATGAATAAATACATACATATTTTATTTCAAAACCAAACTGACATTTGCACTTGTATGTAGTGTTGAACGGGAGAACACGTTTTCCAAGAACATTTTGTAAGTTGGTCGTTGCTTCACATATCCAAAAACAACCAATTGGCTGACAGGCACTTGACTCTAACAAAAATTATCACTTTAAAGGTTAATATCCCACAAACGAATCCTTGAACCGAGTAATGGTTATCACAGCACACTCGCAATGTTTTTAATTAACCTATGCAATGGCACTCACACCATGGGTTAAATACGCTGTCGGCGCGATTAATATGTAATCCCAAAACTCATGCCATATTACGGCTTTCTAGGACTAAGAGTCTTTAAGTTAAGCCGCGGACAGACACAAAAAGACTACGGAACCCTAAAAACTACACCGGAATACCGAAGCTATGACGAACACCAGGATGAACAACTTTTTCAGTATCGCCAGCAATAGTGAAGAGAAAACTAATTTACGGATGCAGAATTATATGAATTTTAAATTGATGTTGGGGTTTCTGCGGTGCAGTACGGAGTCACCAGTAAGCCCTGGGGCTCCCACCACAGACTAACGACATCAGAGGGCCCGATTAAAAATTCGACAGGGGGTCTGTGCGATGTTATCGAAGCAACAGCGTTGTGAGCCAAGGGGCTGGGCTGACAGTAAGATTTCGTAAAAAATCTTTGAGCTTTTGTTGATCGTTTCCTATTCCTGTTTCTTTTTATGTAACTACCTATGAGGGAGTAAACATAGAATCAAAGTGGTTAAAAAATTGGGTCTTAAAAAAACAGATTTTGTTTCTGGTTTCTTGAAACCGTCACGTTGCTGTTGTGTGTAA
Organism: Cerastis rubricosa; assembly: GCA_949152445.1. Lineage (NCBI taxonomy): Eukaryota > Metazoa > Arthropoda > Insecta > Lepidoptera > Noctuidae > Cerastis > Cerastis rubricosa. The sequence continues at coordinate 13,249,140 of OX424525.1, read as the reverse complement.
AGGAAACAATTTGAAAGAGCACAGGACCCCGTGTGGTAATTTGTAGACCCACGTGAACATAAATCCAGCAAACATAGGCTAAATAAAAAACGCCCTCAGAAGCGTAGGTTCCACCTGTAAAAACCAAAATCTCAACGTCATGTCTGCTTGTTCTTTCGTGGGGTGAATTTAGTACGCAACATGGAACAGGTTCAGCGTGCGTGACATCATAAACAACGTAGGTATCCGCGCAGGGTGCGCATGAAGGCCATAGGTGCAACTAAATAAAAAAAAACGTGTACATTGAGTGTAGTCGAGTTTTTTTATTGATGTAGTATGCAAGCTTGGTACAACAATGCATTTTTTTATCCTGATACTGATACTGTTAGCCTGCGTCATCCCACTGCTGGGCAAAGGCCTCTCCCCATGACTTCCAATAATCTCGATCCAGGGCCAATGTGGACCACTGATCGCTGGTCTTGTCTAGCTCATACCGCCATCTTTTACGAGGTCTGCCGCAACGCCTTCTGGCGGTGTCCGGGCTCCAGAAAGTGAGAAGTTCTGTATAAGCTCATAATTAACATTATTAAAAATGTTACTTCAGTTTTTATATTGATATGAACATAAACCGTGTTTGTTTCGACCGAATTCGGCCTATGTTTCGATTTCGGACAAAAAGTGTCGGAATATACGGCCCGACGCATCCCCTGGTCGCTTGAAGTTATGGAAACGTAAGGAGTTTCTCAGAATCAACTCCGTGACTATATTTCTACTCGGCAATGGGCTATCCCTCTATTAAGTGGGACATGACAGATTTACTATTTATACTACCTATACCTACTATGGTAGCTATACTATTGAACTTCTGCTTACAGGGGCAAAAATAAGTTCAAACATATGAGTATGGTGAGAGCACATTCGCTTTTTACCTTTAGATCTGTTCCAAAAGTATTTGATAAAATGGAAGCAACCCTGTTGAGATTATTATCTTACAAAATCACGTCACATCATAGGAAATTAGAAGGTTTACATCTTTATTTCATCATCATCATCATTTCAGCCCAAAAGACGTCCACTGCTGGACATAGGCCATCCCCAAGTGTCGCCACATTTACATTTTGGGGGGTTTTACCATAATCGCCACGCTTGGCAGGCGGGTTGGCGATCGCAGTACGGTTGTTACAAAAGCACAGAGAACGCTGCTGCCCATTCTCTGGCAAATCCCTTAGTCGCCTCTTACGACACTCACGGGAAGATATGGGACATCTTTATTTAAGCAAAAACTATATATGTCACCGGCTTTTTCAACAATAATTATTGTTGGAATAAAATTATAGATATTTAATAGAAACTTCTTTGATGAAAGTTGAGTCTTTAAAATAGAAACTGCTTAGTGAGTAATTGGTACCCGTGGAAAAGAACCACTAATGTTACTCGTATCTATTAGGTAATACAGAACCGTTACACACAGTGCCATCTATTGCAGTAGCCATGAACTAAAGGAAAGAAAAGATAGAAGGGTGTCGTGGTAACATGAAACTCGATCAAATGAACGCAAGTAAGAACGTAAAAAGTCTAATATTAATGCTTTTGGAAAACTATTTAGTTAGGGATTCCATTATTTCCAGGACGAGTAGGATAATGTCAGGTGCATACCAACTCTATTATTTAGGAAAATACTACGTGTTTAAACGACATAAAAACTTCGTAAATCTTCGACCCATAGAATATTGTAAAAGTCAACAAATCAAAGTATACCTTTCTGAATAAAATTGAGCAAAGATTTTTCTAAATCGAATTTCTTTCAAAACACATTTTTTTAAAAATACTACACAGTAAGTACACCCCTAATACTGGTAAATTAAAAGGCGCTGCTGTGTTCTCAGGGGACACCCATTTTGGACCGATAAAGATTTGCGGAGGGTGCCGTCATTCTGCCATTCTCTATGGTTCTATGGTCGGACGTACAATCGATCATTAATTACGTTTAGTCACATTTATGCGCCACATGTTACTGTAAGCATTCGTGTAATGTCCCCTACTTATACATATTTATCAATAATTTCATTTTTTGTGGCAAGACATTTGCAGCAGCTCAGAGCTTACAAATTACACTAATAGCTGTAGTGTGATTGTTAAACACAAGAATTTTTGCATCAAGTATTTAATTTTTTACATGTTTACGGTAAAGTCAAAGGAAGTGTTATTTATGGTTTCTGATGCTGTGAATAGTGCCTAAATTCTTCCTTAGATGTTATATTTTAAATTAGAATAAAATTAACTTTTGAAATAGTTGCTGCTTAATACCAGCAAAAACATTTTTCTTGAGATCGGATGTGTCTACCTACGTTATTATAATATGTTTCTCAATAGAAAGAATTAATATGTGTGGTATTTACAGAGCATAGTAAGTAAAGTAATATACATATTTACATAGGTAGGTACGCAGAAACAGTTTGGCTTCCGAACCGAGAGCGTGTAGATAAGCATCTGCTGAGTGGTCCCCTTGTGTTTTCCGATCGACACACGCTCTGTGTTGCTATTAATTTCTGAACCCAGTCACAAAGCTTGGACATAATGTGATTATATTAGCAAGTAAAATGAGCATAGCACTATAATTTTATGCAGTCGTATTATCATGCCTGAGGAAAAATCCCTGTGTGAACGTTGATGAACGCGTCTGATCAAGATAGCCGAGATATAAAACCACAGCGAGACATCTGAGCCGAGCCTGATTGAACGTGATGGTTTATATGTTAAGCAGAAACACGCAACTCGAGACACTACACACCAGAAACTAACTGACTTGATTAATTAGCGGGCCCAGTTATCCACAGCTGGTATAACTAATCGGTCGCCACCCGTACTTACGTACTTATAGTAGGTATGTGCACAATGTTACCACAACGAGTCAACAGGTTAACCGCAAACTGCATGCCAACCTTGTGGTCATCGATCTATTTACTATTCACAACCTTCGCGGAGAGGTGCTCAAAGAAAAACAAAAAATACGAAGCGAAACTTTGTCTTCACCTTGACTTGCCAATAAGGAACACGTCCCTAAAAATGTAAAGTGAGGGGAGACGTTAATAAAAATTCCACGCTGAAACAACAAATTAAACGAAGCCGAGCCACTCGAAAAGCCATAAGTACTCATCTCAATTGCTACCGATAAGAAATCCAAGCCTTGGCAATGTATTCGAGGCACGTTTCGGCTCACGGTTTTTTCTCGCTATGCTACTGTGGCGTTTAAAACGAATTGACTCTTAAATTCTTCAGAATGAAATGCTGTCGGAGTTTTATTAAATCGAGTGTAACCATTCCTGACATTACGCAAATGGCGGGCCCTCCCCTACATCTGTCGCAGGGATGCACCCCCTTAATAAGTGTTAACGCTCGCCGGCTGCGATGAACACTCCGTCCCGGCTCAAGCTAAATCTCTACAAATTCTTGATACAAATTAATGCCGTGGGAGGACTCCGCGAGCATCTCTTGTAATTTCATTTTGTATTAGCAATGTGCCCCTTAGACACAGCGAAAACATGCAGTATATGAGATGTTCAACGTCCTTAATAGTTGATGTTGTAGCTTTATCTAGTTTAAGAGTTGTCTCAAGATTTTACTCGATTATTGTTTTAAATTGAAACAACGATAAGATCTGACAAGAACTTTACGCATATTACATTTTGTAATAAACACTAACACAACTTACACAGCTCGCCTGTGGAAGTTATGCGAACCCGTACCGACATTAAAGTAAGGACACAGACAGCCCTATCTTCAGTCTGTACAGCAATAGAAAACTTAACTTATTGTAGGTATATAGGTACTGCGCTATCGACTAGTCACTAGGGTAATGTCTGCAGGTTAATAACAAAATAACTAAAAAAACAAGTAGGTACCTACTTCATTCTAGCATGCTCATAACAGGAATAATCATAAATCACCTCATATAGGGAAATCCAGATAAAGCTATAAGTTACGTACAACAATAACATCATACAAATTGCGAATCATTTCTATTTTTCAGACCATTAACTCTGAACAATAACACGGCAGCGGAACGGGCGAGAGTAAAATAAACGTCGAGCGAAATAGTTCGGAACTGGTATCATCGTTGCAAATGTAAATGAACAATTAAAGCGCTCGCCGTGGCCAGGGACAATGATGATAATTATTTTAGTTTGCTGTCGACGCGGTTGTCAGTCGGCGCCGGCGCTCGCCCACTCCCGCGCTGGAATGCTCCTCGGACCCCTATTTTCGCCATTAAACAGCGACACTTCTGCTGTTCGTAAATTATTATCAGCTAGCGCTTTCATTACTCGGTTCTGTAACAAAGGAACTCTCCGAATGTACGTAGTGATTCAACTTCGGATCGAGTACGCCACCTCCATTGTTCGCCACAGAAATCATGACTCATATTAGGCCCCGAGGTGAAATTTTGATTAATTCGTTACACTATTCTCCGTTATCGGTAGTTCAGGCCGAGGAACTTCAGTGAATGGGCGCTCTGAACTGGCGAATAATTGCATCTGGTTAGTTTGAAACGTCGTTACTGCACGACGTTGAGATATTTAGTGCACGCTTCAAGTTTTTATTCGGAAAAGCTTTCCATTATCAAACTGTTCCGTACTAGCTACTGGAGTAGTTGCCGTAATATATTTAAAGAAACCGTAAATTTTTGTACAATAATGCGGTAGAATATATACAGGGTGTAAGAGAATCCATCACAAAGCCATCAACCAAAGCATTCTGTTCAACTAAGTTAAACTGCGCGAAAATTTTTGCCGGGAAACGATTGTTTTTTTGGTGTGAAATGTCACGCTTTACGGTAGCGCTCAATTTAACGCACTCAAAGCATAATGCTGATAGATGCAATGAATACTGAGGTCATGGAGTTATTTAAAGTAAAGTTATACAATTTAAAACTTGCATTTTGTTTTATAAGTGAAAAGTGAAGTTGAACCTTCAATATGTCTGAAACTAGAAGGTTCCCAGGAATGGTCCGTTACAAAACAAATGATCGTGGTGCCGAGAAGAACAAGTGTGTTTCGGCTTTAGAGTATAAGTGATAGGACATCATTGTGATAAAATCAGAAGGGATGTTTTGGGGAGTGTGACTACCGCGATTACCATTTCACCAAACAAGATTGGACAGTTCCGGTTTGAAGGGAGTGAATGTTGGTAAATTATAAACTTACTTACTTACTGTTAGCCTATATCATCCCAATGCTGGGCAAAAGCCTCTCCCCATGACTTCCAATTCCTTCGATCCAGGGCCAATGTGGACCACTGGTCGTTAGTTCTGTCCAGCTCGTCCCGCCATCTCCTACGAGGTCTACCGCGTCTCTTTCTGGCTGTGTCAAATAACCACAATGTGTAGCACATTGTTGTTATTTTGGCCCACAGCGGCTTTTTGAGCAACGACAGTTATTTGTGTTTTGGAGCGCAATGTGGTGTTGCATACATGGTCGGTTAGTTTGACGCCTAGAATGCTGCGCTCCATTGCATGTTGCCAAATTATAAACATGTGCGAATTTATATGATACAATGATAGAGGTACTTTAGAGAACAAAAAAAAAAGTTTTGCATCCGGCTGGTCAGCGTCCAATTGTGTACAACTACCAACATTGGTCACCGCGAGACAAACTGAGCGGGGTAATTGAGTAATACAATACACCAACACCCGTATCCATGAAGAAGTCAAAGTGATTACTTGAGTTAAAGTAATAACTTGAGATACAATTTTTATTCTGTATTTGCTTTCTTTGACGACTCTTAGTTCGATCAAATCTATTGCATAAAAATGGTTGCATAAGTTTTTTACATTGTTTTTTAGGGGTAAGGAACAGGGTGTAATGTTTCTCATCCCCTTTAGAAAAGGGAGGATCCTCCGACCAGACAGGTGTTGTGTCTGGTGGGCAACTGCCCGTCAGTTGTTGTCGGGTTTTTGTATATATTCTAAGTCGATGTAAACTTTGCATGTGAGATGTAGGAAATTGATGTTAGTTCTTCCGTCGTGTCATAGATGGCGCTGTAGTATTTTTTGTAGTAAGTTGTTTTTTGCTGGTCGCTACAAACTCAAGTAATAATTTAAACTTGATTATAGATATTAGGGTTTAAAATCGCGATGCCTTTCATTTGACAGTTCAACAACATTCTTATTCTCTTATGTCTGCTCTATTTTCTTAGTACTTACTAATTTATATACATAAACCATTTTTGGCCAAATTAGTGTTACCTTTAAGAGTACACCTTACGGCATTTCAAACTTTTAAGTCCTTATTTTCCATAAGCGCATAAGCAGGATACATAGGTCTAAAAAGTTACTAAAATACATTTTCTCTCTTAACATTCGTTCGCAAGTATCTCGTTAACAAACTTTAAATCTCATTTGTTCAATCATCCAGAACTAAGAGACCCGACTCAGAAAATATGAACTATAACTTTCGACTTGCAGTGCCTCTATGAGAAATAATATGCAGATAGTCAGCCAAAAGACAAAAATATTTGATGTTCAAAAAAGTAACCCATTTTGTTGCATTAGAGCGTGTAAAGACGATGGGATCATCATCATCATCATCATTTCAGCCCAAAAGACGTCCACTGCTGGACATAGGCCTCCCCCAAGTGTCGCCACATTGACATTTTAGGGGGTTTTGCCATAATCGCCACGCTTGGCAGGCGGGTTGGCGATCGCAGTACGGTTGTTACAAAAGCACAGAGAACGCTGCTGCCCATTCTCTGGCAAGTCCCTTAGTCGTCTCTTACGACACCCACGGGAAGATATGGGATGGTGCTATTCATTACGTCCGACACCATACAGAACAGAGGATGGGATGGAACTGTTTAATTGAACACCAAATATTTCTCATTTAAAACGACATGTATTAAATAAGAAATATTTGTTGTTCAATACTAAATATTGTTATAAATCTGTTTCTTATAAGGACAGCTGATGTTCTTATACAAATTAATGTTGTGGGAGCTTTTATTTCAAACGAGGGTTCGAAATTTTCAAGATAGGTTATTATTTTCTTTGATAATTATCGGATATTAATGCTGAGTCATTATCTTGATCTTTTTATTTGTTTTGGACTTATAATTGATAAAATTGTTACTAAAACATTATTAGTGATTTATAGTTACTGATTGTTTTATTCTTTAAATGTTACAACACGTATGTTACAAATTGCAAAAAATACATAATATAGTAAAAAAAAAACAGTTTTTGTTTGAAAATTAAACACGAACTGACTGTTGGTGACCATATTTTTTAAGTTGACCCATAAAGCCTTCGAGTTCCTACGCGGGAAGTAACAATTTGCGGTCGGACACACGTGAACCTTATAAATAATTGTTTTATGATCTTTGTTATTATCAAGACACTTCAAACCCTGGTTTATACAACAGTAACCGACTTCTTTAAAAATAGTTTACTCTAGTTTAAGTAACTGATATGTTTTTAGAATTTCTTTTGATTTTATGCAGAAATTTGAATTGCAATACATCATATTTTAGTACCTACTTTATCCAAACATCTAAATAAATTATTGATAACAACCTGTTAGTATGATTATCCTATGGATATTTCTTACATTTACTAATTGCTGCGGTTATTATTAGTAGGCAACAACTAATACTAAGCGCATTTAGTACTCTGGCCGTAACAAATATAGGTACAAACATTTTGTGGACGCGAACACTACGCATATCGTGGGTAAAACGCGGCCGTCGGAACGAAAAACGGACTCGCGAGCTCGCCTCGGCGCCACAACAACATACTACAATAAACTATAAACACAATATAACATCACGCCTGTAATCCCCGATGGGTTCGACAGATGTATACCTAATAGTACACCCACATTTCTCCAATTAAGTACATTTGAGTCCCATGTGAGGTGAGTCTATTACCATCAGCTCGGCACAAATCCAGACTCCGTGGCTATCTGTTTTATAAATTATGAGATTTAAGAGACTAATAATATGCACATGTGAAGCAGTGGACTTCTAAGAGCGAAATTGTCAAACTTTTATGAGAAACTAGTTTTTTCTCAAGCAAGTGTACTGAACAAAGCAATCAGTTTATCTATCTAATCTGCTCTACCCAGGTGCCACCTGAAGAATGTATTTGGTGTTTATCAGAATGCAAGATGCCATAAAATACTTTTTACTGACATAGAGGTTTCTATATCTATAGTAATACGATTTTTAACCCAGTTTCATGGCGTGACTGACTCGAACCAAGACAGAACTCGTAAATAAATGTCTAATTTAATATGTACCACATGTTACAAGGTAGAGAATTTTCATTTTTTTTTTTTAAACCAGTACTTTGCCGTGATATATTAATTTAACCTTTACACGACTAAATTTGAGGTACCTGTAGTAGTAGTACCGAAAATAACCAAAAAAGTATAAATAGATGGAGTATCTCAAACAAATACCAACAAAACCAATTCCTTTTACAGTCGATTAAACTCAGTATTCAATTAGCCCCAATATCGGTTTTAATTACAAAGTTTTCGAAATGAACGATGCGTTGTAAAATCTGTTCTTTGCCAACCTGAATTGGAATTACCGATTTACTCCGTTTGACAATTAAATTAATTAATCATACCATACGTGTGTGACATTTTCTGAATAACAATTTAGAAGAAGTTGGTAATAAATTTTGTTTCTGTTATAGGTAGGTACTAAGGCTTCACACAGATACATATTTCGATAATTAAATAGCCGCGCTTGCCTAGGTTAGTCCGTGGATGGGTGAACACCCATTACATACCGAGATTCTTCCGTGCATCGGATAGCACCTTAAGCGGCCCGGCTGCCAATTATAGATCTTTGTCAACAAACAACAATCGTTAAGTAGTCAGTGGCCCGAAAGTCTAACCAGAGAACCAGTCATACCATGGGGTAACGTATTACTCATTACTAACTGGGTTGTGGAGGTCTGATAGGCAGTATAGCTCCATGTAAAATACTGCTATCCGCTACATCCGGTTAGACTGGAAGCCGACCCCAATATAGTTGAAGAACGGCTAAGGAGATGATTTTATTGCAAAGTTAGCGGTATAGAACGACATAGCCGACTAAAAACCGCACAAGTTGCAGTAGTCACTCTCCGACAGTCCCTGTACCCGCCAATCATTCGTAACCGAATTCCGTGCCAACAAACGGACAGCATTCTTATTAGGATTGACACGTTATCGATGGCAAATGACTGGCAAATGAAATTTCGTTGATTCAACGCTCATTTGTGAAGTGCATAGAGTGCCTGCATATCAGTGACCGCACGACTAGCATGGGAATGAAAACGGTCCGCATTCGACAGCGGCGGAATGCTTTCAACTCGCGTAATTCAGTTAAACGAGTAATTTATGACTGGCCAAATTACTGGCATCACTATGCCCGACTATCTGACGCAGGAGCACCACTATTAACGCGATTTTATGTAATGTCATTGTAAATGTGTCGTTGAAACATGAATTTTAATTATGCGAACGTAATTTTATGTAAGCTGTGGGTTCGAACTCAGGCAGGTGCATTACTTTGTGTAATTTATTTCATCACCGCTGCCCTCAAAGACGGTGATGGAAAACATCGTGAGGAAACCGGCATGTCCTAAAATTAAAAATTCGAATACTTGTGACATCTATCAACCCGCACTGGGCCCGCGTGGTGGATTACAGCCCACTCCCTCCCACAGAGAGAAGACCTGTTTCCCAGCCGTGGGAACATTATAAGCTGATGATGATGATGATGATAAAAGTTATGTAATATCAGTAAATGTAAGCCGTTGTATTATATATATAAATTATATATTCAATTTTGCAGACTATTATTAAAATGATTTGGATCATGATACTATACGAATAAAACCAGGTTCCCTTTTAAAAAATAATGTCATTTAGAGATTTCGGTCATCGAGTAAAAGGTAATCTTATGATTTTGGTTATCACATAACATAATGTACTGTAGAGGACTGAACTGTATAATGGATGATTACAATTAAACATTTATACGAGCCGAAATAGCTGGTTAGTATAAATTCAATCTACGAGAAAGGCATATTCATCAAAAGCAATACCGTATTTTCAGCGCTCGTAGCAGTTCGTAGCACCGCGCTACGAAGACCAGGAAACACACAGGACCTAAGTAAAATTCTGAACAACTGTACATGAAACTTAAATAAATAAATAGTAAATCATGATTTGTGGAGCAGGCTGAGACTTCTATATACATTATTATGCTTTAAGAAGTTTATGTACTAAAAGTCATCATAATAGGTTTTAATCAAAAGAGTTACAGTGATGCTTTACTTGAATATGTTTTAACAAAGCGAATTTACTGCCTGACCCGTCTATAGATAAAAAAGTTACGTTTACTAATTCCTAAGTAAAATTCTGTTTGAATTTACAAAATAGGTATTATTAAAATATTACATTTGACACAATGAAAAAACATATCATTCTATACGATGTATACGGTATGGAATGATGGTAATGTGTGTTACAAGCAATACGCTCGGTTAACTGGTTTTTAAATAAATCATATACGTAAATTTTTCAAAACCTACTTATTTTGGTTTACGTAAGAGATGCGTAATATTATATTTGTATGTATCCACATCATCATCATTATCATTTCAGCCCAAAAGACGTCCACTGCTGGACATAGGCCTCCCCCAAGTGTCACCACATTGACATTTTGGGGGGTTTTGCCATAATCGCCACGCTTGGCAGGCGGGTTGGCGATCGCAGTACGGTTGTTACAAAAGCACAGAGAACGCTGCTGCCCATTCTCTGGCAAGTCCCTTAGTCGCCTCTTACGACACCCATGGGAAGATATGGGAAGATATGTATCCACATAATAATTGCAAAATACAATTTTCAAGCTAAACTAATTATATATTTTCGTGGAAAATAAAAAAATGAAATGTATTTTCTTACAAGCAACATATAATTGATGATAAAAACGTACATAAGTGAGAAGTACATAATAAGGTGTTGTTCTATTTAGACACCGCCCACCGTCAGTCGTACAACATTGGAATGATGTTGAAGATTTCTCAAGGAACAGTGATAAATCCACAAAACCAAACATATATTTGCAATATCTCTTTAATTATAGACAGCTGATATTGCCAATCCATTTATGAATACTGAATCAAGGACTCCCTTGATTTTTTTACTTGTGACCCGCCCCGGCTTCGCCCGAGTGGAATTTTCTAATTAAATATCAACATTTTCTTTCATGCAAACCTTGTCCTGATAATTACAAAAATGACAAAAAAAACCGGCAAGCCGTATTAAAGTGATGCTTTGTCACTTGCCACACATGTCGCAATTAGATTTTTATTAATATAGATTAGATTTGGTAATAAAATTGGTAATTTCAATAGTATTTAAACATAACCTTTAAAAATGATAGGTAATCAACGTGTTTTAATGTTTCCACAGCTGGGACTGAGACCTCCTCCCTGTGAGAGTCACACATGTCGCAATTTGATTTTTATTAATTTAAATTAGATTTGTTAATAAAATTGGTAATTTCAATAGTATTTAAACATAACCTTTCAAAAGGATAGGTAATCAACGTGTTTTAATGTTCCCACAGCTGGGACTGAGACCTCCTCCCTGTGAGAGACGGCCGTAACCCACCACGCGGGCCAAGTATGGTTAGTTTGATAGATAAATAAATTGTCCTTGAATCGGAAATATGAAGAGAACTTTCTTCTGTTTCTAGAACAAATTAACTCATGCATACCCTAATTGAAAATGAACTCTATGGAGTTTTCTTTAAATTTACCTGCAGAAGAGCTTTGCAGATTGGTTACATACGAAAACAATGTTTTTCTATAAAATGTCATTTTCTCGTTAAAGATGGTACATTATGTAAGAGCTACGTCAAATTGATTTCTATTGATGAGATCAATTTGACGTAGCACTTTCATCCCCTCAGTAGCCTGCTTCAACTTTCCTCCCTGTCTATTAATTATGCTCATGCTAAGTCTTGTTATAATAATCAATTTCGGAAATTAAATTACTTAATAAAAACAAACGAGTAAAGAACTGATTTTTTTACTAATTTATATAAGGACATACCTATTTATTTATTTTTAACCTTTCGGATATTTAGCTATTTTATTTATTTTGAAATTTCTCATCCCAAATTAACACAAACGATACTTCAGCAAAAATTCATGAAATAGGGAAACCATATTTGTCACGGAAATATGTACGTGGGACACTCAGAAAGTTTTGCGAAACTAAAAAAAATTGTTCTATACGTACATATATTTTTATTAAATCTTTTCAAAGTACTTTCCACCAGCCTCTATACAAAGATTCATGCGCCTAAACCAGTTTTCAAAACACTTTTTCCAGTCCGCCGCAGACACCTCGTTTACAGCCTGCTCGAACCCAGCCAGCGCATCTTCCGGCGACGAAAATTGTATCCCTTTGAGCTGATTTTTTATTTTTGGGAATAAAAAGAAGTCACACGGTGCTAGATCAGGGCTGTAAGGAGGGTGACCCAGGAGTTTGACTGGCGTGCTGTCCAGGAAGTCCCTCGTTTTGAGTGCGGTGTGCGCAGGTGCATTGTCGTGGTGGAGCAGTAGCCCGCGGAGCCCTGTGTTTGGTCGCTTGTTGCTTATAACAGAGAAAACTTCTGGCAAACATTTGGAAGTATACCATTCGGCATTAATGCTTCTTTGATCCCGTAAGGGAATTGATACCAAGTGGCCAGTCAAATTAAAAAAGCTAGCGATCAAAATCTTACCCCCGCTTCTAGATCGCTTCACTTTGGTAGGCGTTGGCTCATTTTGAAACACCCAAACAGTCGACTGGCGCTTGGTTTCTGGGTCGTATTGATAAATCCAGGACTCATCACCTGTAACGATGTCGTAAACACGCCGAGACGAGCCTGCTTCAAATTTGTTAAGCATATCACGGCACCATTCCACCCGGGCCTGCTTCTGAGCATCGGTGAGGTTGTGCGGCACCCAGCGTGATACTATCCTCCTCACGCGAAGATGGCTGTGTAGAATCTCGTGAACGCTTCCCGATCCAATCTTCAATATGTGTTGAATCTCCTGATATGTAATTCGCCTATTGTCTTGGATTAAATTTTTCACTGCTAGCACGTTTTCTTCGGTAACAGCCGTCAAAGGGCGACCGCTTCTTTCGTCATCCCCCAAAGTTGGTCGACCGCGCTTGAATTCGTTATACCAACGATACACGGTTGCCTTGGAAGGGCCTTCATCCATGAATGCCATTTGAAGTCTATCGTACGATTCATCCGGTTTCAGGCGACACTTGAAATCGTATAAAATCATAGCTCTAAAATGTTCCCGGCGCAGATCCATATTTCAGTGAGACACAATACTTTGAATTAACTCGCAAAAAATGTGGAGGGAAATTTTGAAATTGGAACTTACTTATTTTTACTTATAAATAATCATATTTTCGAAAAACATAATAACTGGCCAGTCTCCCATATATAAAAACTTTTTTTCGCAATACTTTCTGAGGGGCCTGGTATAACTAATTCAAAAGATATGGTTTCTTATTTCATGGGAAATCATCTTTGATTGTTTTTCCCGAAAGGTCTAGCGGATGTGTATGACTTACATCCACATTACTGGGATAACTTCATCAACTGGTCTATGGTAATTAAACTAAATAATTTATTAGTTTACCATTTATACAATATTATAAAACCTAACAATGTATTAAGAACCTATATCTGTTTAAAAGCCAAAACACCATCAGTTTATTTTCATTTAAAAATAATAATATAAAAGTACATAAGTTAGCAGATAACCAGTCTTAATAATATTTTTATTTTCTTTTTAATTATAAGTTAATATACTCGGTGGTTAATATCTCGGTGCTCTTTTTTGGTTTTATCAATATAGTGATAAACAACTAATATAACCCACTGTGATAGCTCAAACAAATGTATTTAATAACAAGCGTTATTTTTTATACTTTAAACAATAATTAATTACATTATTATGGTAAAACTCAATTAATTTTATATTATTTCAATAAAACCATATTTTATATCAAAACTAACAAAACGACTACCTAGAGTTTTTGTGCAAGCTTGAAATTGAAGATACTTTATATAATTGAACCGGCCATAGGTCAAGTGTATGTAACTTTACTGGTACAGTATCTATATTTAATCAATATAATTGTATAATAGTTATTTGATCTTGAAACTCATTAAAATACTTCTGCACATTTAATTTACAATCTTTTCCTAGATTATTTAAAAATAATAAATAAGTTAATTTTCAGTAACGACACCGGATAGGGGCAGACTGTAAAACATGCCTGTTTGCAAAATAAGCAAATAAAAACACTTGGATGTGCAAAATATTCCACTTCATCAGTTGATCATAAAAAAACTTAATATAAACAGTCGTATCTGTGCCCTAGTTTGTCGCATAATAAATAAAATGCTTTGATAACCTTAGTTTATAAAGTATAAACAACTTTTTTTGATCAATCCTTATTAAGAATATTTATAATATGTTTTGACTTTTAGATATAGGAACTGTAACTCTGTGAGTAACTAGTTGTTAAGAATGTACTTGTATATTATAATGTTATCCATAACAAATTGTGCTTATTTTATTTGCAGAAGTAATTTTCAATTTCCTTTCTACGGGAAAACTTTTCTTTTTGACTAGTTTGTTTGAATATGTCATAATAATTTCCAATATATATGATAGTACCTATATTATATATATCTCCAATATATATAATAGTTTCTAATATATCATAATAGTACCTATATTATACTTTTCAAGTAATTTATTCTAGGTGTAAGAAAACTGATTTAGTTACCTGAATTAGTGAGTGTATTATCACCAAGTCCTGTAGACGTATCAACATCAGCATGCGCTTCAGCTGCGACCGCGGCGAGCAGCGCGCATGCCCACGCGCAGCTGGCCACCACCAGCCGTGCGCAGCTCGTGTGCTGGCGCCGCCTAGCCATATCACATCACCAGATAAATCTCTTTTTAAATCCACAAATAAACTAAGCTTCAAAGTTTTTTAAAGTTTTCAAAACTAAATGAACTTTCGTTTGGTCATTCAGAGTAACTTTTAACTATTGCATTTATAGGGAAAATTCGAAATACGAATACAGATTCGTGAAAAGTAAGTGCCGCACGGCCGTTTCGGCAGCGGCGGCGGCGTAGCTTGCGTGGCTTGCGACGGCAGCGAGGCGACGTGGTCGCGGCAGAACTGTCCGCGGCGGCACATCGCGGCGGCGACCGGCTCCTTCGGAGTCGCGGCGTCTCGCGCCCGGCCGCGAGGAGGGCCGCTGCGCGCGCACCCTCCTCGCCGACCAATGGCGCCGCGGGGGTGGGACCGCGCGTAAGACGCACGGAAGTATATGCGAAGGCCTATGTACAGATGATAGCGGACAGGTGGTTTCGCGGCCGTAATTAGGCTTCTGATAACTTATTGCTACATAAATATGCTTAAACGCTGGACGATTAAGATAGCGCCCGAAACCATGTCGAAGTACCGACCCTACTCCTGGCTGTTTTACCTGCCAATTTACCTTTCCGCAATGTTATGTACTTTTAGGGTAAATTGTAATATTCCTGAATACATTTTAAGATACTGCTGTAAGAGTCAGCTTAACTTGTAAAATGTGGCTGAAGTGTAGTCTCTACTTTATAGTAAAATGGCTTTAAATCGTTTCATAATGATAACTCTTATTTTTTTTTTTAAACACTTTGTGACTGAGTGGCGTGATGACCCAATGGCCAATTAGTCGCCTCTCATGCACGGGGTTCGAATCCGGATAAGTAACACTTTTTAAATTACTTAGTTTATCATGGATATACTGACATCGATGAAGTAAAAAGTCATGAGGAAACCTGATGTATGTTTTTTTTTTATTTAGATCTGAATGCGTTCTCTGCATGAGAAATGCAATTTGCCATGCTGTGCTGAAAACATTCAAATATTGTTTTGGTGCTCTCCCATCACGCCCCCACTCAATTATCAAGTTTTCTTCAGTCAGTCTGAATAAGCTTGCTGAAAAACTCTATGAGCTCCCCTTCCACAAAAATGACAATGCCTCAGGACCAGAGTCAAACCCAGACATGGTAACTATGAAACCAGTAAAAAAGAGCTAAGTCCCTGGAAGTACAAGTAAGACTAACATGAATATAATATAGAGACAGGAACCTTGCCAGTTTGTTGGAAAACAGCTGCAGTCTGGCGTCTAAAAATAGACCTAAACAGGTCTTTACCGGACAACTACAGCCTTACTCAATTCTTACTAAGAGAATCCTCCTTATAAAGTTCTATTCTTAAAATATGTGAAAGAATATAGTCAACACACGCCTCTTGTCAGACATTGACAACCTTAAATTTGACAGACAATTCGATTTTAGACGAAGTATGTGAAACGGAGGTGCTTCTTCTTAGGGGTTACCGACTTAGTTAATATTAACCTTAATTTGAATCGCCCCAAATTTAAGAGCTTATCCTCCTAAGACGCTGCAATAATTTTCGGCAATTGTGTTTCCACACATATCGAAAAAACTGCAAAAAAAAACATTCTCGTGACATATATCTCGATCTTGCAAAGGTATTTGACCCGGTCTCGACTGGCATTAGAAACATAAAGTTAAAAGAATCTGTTTTGGTGGTTTTAAGATAGCCATAATCAATGTTTATCCTGGCCATATAACACTGTCACTACATACCATGCAAACCATGGAAGGCTGTGGCAGCTTGCGATGGTAAAAATGACTAAATAACATTAAAATAAAACCTAATTTATTTTTTGGGTATATATCAATTCTGACCACTTAGCTTAGTACCCGGGTGTTTAGTAGTTGAGTACCTACTTAATAAAACCACTGGGATTGGGTGCAGGTTATTAATAAATATTGTACTAATAGTGTGTTGGCTTTCCGTCTTCGGGCATATGGAAACGGTTTGCGACAAGCGTGTTAAGTATGGTAGGAACCAATTGATTTTATAGTCCCTCAAGGCAGTATATTTGGTCCCAAGCTATTCGTTATTTCCAGTATCGACATTTTAAACCTTGTTGTCAACAATGATGTTATCATCACTCTATGAATGACACGGCCTTAATATAATATTTCACGGGGACACATTGGGAACTCGTGTTCTGTCTAGCAAAAAAGAGACTGCTAGTGGCATAAAAATCCAACACAATGTCCTTTCCAAGACTGCTTCTGCATACCCTTTAGATCATCTAACACTTAAACCACTTAAAAGAAGTTGAAAGAGTTCAGAATAGTATATTTCATTACGAGTGCGGAAAGCCTGTCATTGCAAAGAGTTCCGACAAATTGACAGGGTTGACAGTCGGAACAAGTTGCAATGACGGTTCCGCAGGTGTACTGAACAACTATTTTTATAAAGTTGCGAAAAAATGAAGCAATATAAAAAATTTTGTAAAATGGCGCCAACCGTAAAAGAATGTAAGCAGAATTTTTTTTTGTTTTCTCTACCCATTCTGGGTAGGCAAAGGGAACTATGCTCATACAGCCAAGTCTTCCATAGATTTTTTTATTGATATGAAATGAAAATGAAATTTAATAAGATGAAATGAAATTAAACCTAACCTAACTCATTGAATCAAATCATTAAATCTGATATTGAAACAAATTAGTAGCTTCTTTTTAGAAATATTTGCATGAATCATAAAAACTTCTATGCCTTTTTTTATAAAAACTTCGTGGTTGGTTTTTCTTTTTAATAGACATTATTTTGACGGTTGGGAAAGAGAACGCACGAGTTCGAAAAAAGGTAAAGAATCGAGTATGTAATAGCCCACATACCGAACGCTATACGCCCCTGCCATACGCCACTTTTTGAGCAACTATATTAAAAAGTGCTTTATAAAGTTGACTAAAAACTACAGACTCTTTATTGACTTGCCTTTACCGTGAGAGAAGAGTACTAAAAGAATCCGTCATTTTATTCTATCGTCCTGAAACCTACTCTTCCATTAGTAACATAAAAAAACTTACAGAATCCTAACACTTGACAACATATTCTCGTATTCTTTGATATCTATGAGGCTAGTGAGTTGCTAGACGCTCTCGAAACGGTTAGGTACTAAACATTGGATAAGAAGAATTTGAACTAATATTTTTAAGGAAACAATATCATCAACCGAAACTTTTGGACCCGAAGAACTAAGAACAAGCATTCTGTAATCAAATTATTGCTGTTTTTTTTTGTGTAAAAAATCACGTATTACGTTAGGACTCAATGTACGGGGTTCAAACAGGTATTTAAGGAAAACTTAGGTATAACATAGAAAACAAGTAGTGTTGTGTGAGGAATTATATGGAAGAAGAAAACGTGTTGCGCCGACACAAGGTTGAATGGGACAAAGGCAGAAAGATACAACTATACACCACGCAACACACTATTAAACCTCTCCGCTAGAAAAACTAACTGCCTGAATGCCAAGATGCAGACTTTTGAATGGTACTGAGTTGGATAAGTTAAATTAGCCAGTTATTCCCGTTTACTGAAAAATTTTACAGTAAAATTTGTTTAATCAATAAAATTATATTAATATTTCTTTTTATAAGTTTAGTAATTTATTCGTCGTTGGCAACGAAAACCTACATAATATGAAGTTTTCTCAGTTCTCGTCGTCGTCGGTCGAATTCTTATAGCTGTATATCTATCTGTTAATAGTGTGGATCGTGGTACATTCTAAAATATCGAAAAAATATTTTTAATACAGTTTCTCAAAAAGTGGCGTATTGCAGGGACGTATATATAGCGTTCGGGATGTGGGCTAATACACACTCGAGCTTTTTCTTTACCTTTTCCGAACTCGTGCATTCTCTTTCCCAACTGTCAAAATAATGTCTAAAAAGAAAAAACCAACCACGAGGTTTTTACAAAAAAAAAAAAATTATGATTCATGCAAATATTTCTAAAAAGAAGCTACTAATTTGTTTCAATATCAGATTTAATTATTTGATTCAATGAGTTAGGTTAGATTTCATTTCATTTCATCTCATTAAATTTCATTTTCATTTCATATCTATAAAAAAAATACTGAAGACTTGGCTGTATGGGCATAGTTCCCTTTGCCTACCCAGAATGGGCGAAGAAAACAAAAAAAATCTCTGCTTTTATTCTTTTACGGTTAGCGCCATTTTCCAAAAATGTTCTTTATTAAATTGCTTCATTTTTTCGCAACTGTATTAAAAATAGTTGTTCAGTATACGTGCGGAACCGTCATTGCAACTTGTTCCGACTGTCAACCCTCGGCTGCGCCTCGGCTCGGGTAGATATTTGTCGGAACTCTTTGCAATGACAGGCTTTCCACACTCGTAATGAAATATACTATTTTCTTTTCATCACAGGTAATGATTCGATATAAAATCCCTTCATTATTGTGCCGGTTGAGTAATGTAACGCAGCAGTCGACGTGCCTTTGTCGGTTTGCTGCACTCAATTCATTAGGTACGTACCCACCTTTCAAGCTTTTTCACCTTCCCAATTTGCTTCAAGTAGATTAAAACAGGTTTATCACTAACACCGCAGCCTTCGGATATAACGCGATATTTTAAGTTTTCCATTTTGTAAACTGACTGGTGCAAAGAATAAAACCAAAAGAGGAAAAAACAAATGAATTACGGTTTTCCAAACACAAAAGCGTAAATAGCTGTATAAATTTAAAATTGGAATTCCAAACCAAAGATGAGATATTTGAGATCAAAGTGGCCAGTACGACAAAACAATTTCATGTAAGGACTTAACATTAGGCATAATGTTTTTTGTTACCGTTGATTACGTACTTACGTTAAATTTATTGTGTAAAATTAACCATATACATAAGGTAAAATAAGTAAGCGGGTACAGTTTACAAACACAATACTGTTTTCTTTGTTTTATGAATAACTTTCAGACCCGAAAGAAGTTGTCTAAAAAAACTATGTAACCCTCTAGTAGGCTTGTAGACTCAAGCAAAGGACCTACCAAAAGCTTAAGTTACAGTAGGGATTTTTTTTTCAAAAATATTAAATTGAAGAGACGAGAACGCTGTACAATTACTACTTATGTACTTTGGTACTGTAGCACTTAAATGATTTCCCTAGAATATAGGTTTAAGTAATTTTCGGGGCAGTTACATGAGTTAATAGTAATATGAGTTAATAGTTATATGATAATAACTGCTCCGTTGGTCCCGCGGTTGCAAGTGCGACTGCTAAGCGTGGGGTCGTGGGTTCGTTTCCAGAGTAGGGCAAAAAAAAATGCGGGTTCGTCCATTACGGATTCCCCAGTAGCAGCCCGGAGTTTGGAAGCTGCCGGTATGATACCCCCGTGCCTCGAAAAGCACGATAAGCCGTTGCGCTACGGTTGCTAGGTTGCTACCAAATTCATGCTAATATTAAAAATACTGTTTGTTTGTTGGTTTGTAAGCTTTTCACGACTAAACGGCTGATCAGATCTTGATTAAATTTGGAAAGAAGATAGATTCCAACCAATCACCAATCTATATATCATCACGCTACGACCAATAGGAGCGAAGCAGCAATGAAAAATGTTGCGAAAACGGGGAAAATGTGACGCAGACGAAGTGATTATGAATTGCCTTTCTTCTCTTTCTTAAAAAAATGTGTCAGACTCATAAACCGATTTTAGATTATACTTTTAAGAACAGATTCCGCCTTTAGAGAAGAGCTCCGCAGCAATAATTGGAACTACGCTTCGTTGCCATACGTGTGGATTTTGCAGACAAGTCCGAAATTGTAGCTCACTCTCCGGATTGCGCGGGTAATAGTCCCATATAGTGAAAATTTATTGTTATTCAAAAATTAAGTTTGATTTCATTAATAATATTTTTTCAACAAAAGGTATTATATCTTAAAACTTGCCCCATGATACCTAACTACAAGTATCGTTTATGATTTAGGTTTTGTTTGTGTTTGAATTTGGCAATGATATAAAAAAAAAAACCTATGTATAAAAATAGTGCGTGGAGTCCCTCCGCACGGAAGAAGTGAAACTTCGTAATGTGGAAATGAGTGCTTTCATACCCCCTCCATGGTAGCGTTAAACGTTTAACGCAACCTTGATCACCCATCCACATACTGAACTCGGCTACCGTTGCTTAACCTTGATCACCCATCCACATACTGACCTCGGCTACCGTTGTTTAACCTTGATCACCCATCCACATACTGACCTCGGCTACCGTTGCTTAACCTTGATCACCCATCCACATACTGACCCGGGCAACCGTCGCTTACCCTTGATCACCCATCCACAGACTGACCTGGGCAACCGTCGTTAAACCTTGATCACCCATCCACATACTGACCTCGGCTACCGTTGCTTAACGTTGATCACCCATCCAGAAAATATAATTTAGGCTATAGCACAAAGAGAACCACGCTCGCGCTGGCGTGTCACAGGTATACTATGCGCATGCGTTCAAGTGCCACGCATTCACTCTCGCTCTGTCTCTTTCTGTTGCCCCTCCATGGTAGCGTTAAACGTTAAACTTGTTGGAAGTCGCATAAGAAGTTTCACTACAAAAAAAAACAGAAAACATCACTACAGAATTCAAAGAAAGGAAAACACCGGGATCTTTTTTTAAGGTCCGGAATTATATCTCAACATTTATTTTTAGATTTGGGAACCCTAGCCAACACCCCTACACATCAAGCAACACGGTTTGACACCCGTCAATTGTTAACTTTGTAAACGTCAGTACAAAATCGGCTACAGCGATTCAGCGAATCATGCATTTGTAGCATGTTTTGTAGTTCTTCTGTTTTGGTCTACATTAACTCCGTGGAATAAAAACAACTAGCTATGACATATTTCAGCTACGTTTCACAAAACTTGAGAACGCGCTTCATGACATCAGACACTTCTCGAGATAAGTAAACAGTCTGCGATATGTGTTCCGATGTTTCCCATTAATATAAATAAGTAAATAATACAAATTAATCAAAATGGATCAAAGTAATCGCCAAAGGAGAAATGATTTAGATATAGACAGTTTTCGGAGCGAGGAGCCAGGGTTCGACAGGGCTCGAATGCGAAGACAATCAGGTGGCTTCGTGGACTTGGGCAATGAATCACAATATGGATCAGGTGGACATCAAGCTTCAGGGGCTAATGAAATATTTGCAGATATACAGGTAATTTTTTGTTTGGACAATATTACAAGTTAAACCTACAATGGCACACTTTCTCAAGTAATATTTAGCTACTTATTTGGACTGTGCTACTCCACATTTTCTATTAGCAAAGGCGCCCTAGATTCGATTTGCTACTCAAGGTATTGTTTTCATTGTTCCCACACGAAGGTGTAAAATGCATTGTATTACAATTGGTCTTCATATTACAATAATGATGCAGTGGCTTTCATGCAGTGCAGTTATTTAAACTGAAACAACTGCTTCAAGTTATTTTGCGACTGTCCTAACTAATTACGAAGTTCTCCATCCCTTAAAAATAATTTTCGAAGCTTTTATATATGTGGCTTCTCATTCTCATTGGATCCTTTGTTTCTTTTTATTTATATGACTGAGTTTGGTATGTGGTTCCTAAATTGCTAACACTTTCTTACAAGATTATATCTGCGACATGCTATACTTATCTAATCACCAAATAATATTTCAAGATTAATAATGACTGATAAATAGCTATTGTCTATTTAATTAATTTTTCAAATATAATTGCAGGGTGATGTACCATGGTGGAAATCAAACTTTTTTATATCCCAACCAGTGCTTTTTGGTACTTGGGATGGAGTATTCACATCATGCCTTATAAATATTTTTGGAGTAATTGTATTTCTAAGATCTGGATGGATTGTTGGACAAGCCGGATTAGTTAACGCAATATTTATAGTACTTTTTACAGGTAATAATTACTCAAATATCTGCATATTTAAATTAATCATAATGTAAGCAATCTATAAATTTAAAGTTTCATTAATATGAGACTGCAGAGATTAGAAGTACCACCAACTTGTTATCTCTGCAGTCTAATCCAAAGATTTATTGCTGTGGAATTACCTGTTACTGCATAATTTAATAATTGTAAATTATATTTAATATTATGACTTGATATTAAGATCTAACTTCACTAACACAATCTTACTTCTGTACTTCTTTTTCAGTTTTTGTAGCTCTGATCTCAGTGTTGTCTGCAGTGGGAATATGTGAAAGATGCAGAATAGAAAGTGGTGGAGTGTATTTTTTGCTCGCTCACACTTTAGGATCCAGAATGGGAGGAGCTCTTGGCATGATATATTGTTTTGGCCAGGTAAAACTTACTTAAATTAAAATAAAAGTAAATTAAAACATTACTAAAATTCCTAAACTACAACAAAATAAGACTAGTCTTGAATGTTTTTATTCTTTACTGGCAAATATTAATCATATATTTGTATATCTGTTAATTTATTAATGTCTACAAACATTTGTGGTTGCTATGACTTATATGCCACTATGACAAATAGTAAGGAAAATACTTAACATTACTAAAATAGATAATGTAATGACAAAACACAGAATGGCTGAAAATCTAATGTCCTTCAACAAAATAATGTTTTATTGTTTTGTCGTTTCTGAATCCTATTGCAATTAAAATAACACATTTTAACTAATGTTAATCTAACTAATCAATTTCAATGTTCGAGTATTTTCAAATTTAGACTTGTTGAAAACTTAATCTAATAATATTCTGTATTTATTTATGTTCTATATCAATATTACCTATTTTTTTCAGGCTGTAGGCTGTGCCTTAAATGTCTTTGGTTTTGGTGAATCAATGGCTGGGTTTGTTGTTGAAGACCCACTTAGCGACACTCACAAGTGGGCATCCAGAGGATTTGCCATTGCTGCAGTGTTACTACTTGGCACTATTAATGTAGCAGGAGTCAAATGGGTGGTGAAGTTACAATTTCTACTGCTAATGATCATCATGTTAGCAGCACTTGACTTTTTCGTAGGATCATTTACTACTATACCGACTGATGATAAACGTGAGTGACATTTGTTTATTTATTTTACTCTCCTATAGTAAACATTTTTTTAATATTAAAAAAATAGTAAATATAACATTGAAAAAGATAAAAAATAGATGGCCAATCGGCATCAGGAACAAAGTCTAGGTAGCCGGTGGCATTCTCAAGTTACTGCCTACCAAAATCAAAAAAAAAGTTAGAGATGTATTTAAATACGAATAAATCCATAATCGATTTCGAGAACAAATACTTTCTTAATCCAGACTGGCCTGTCTAATAAAATAGTAAATAATTTATTACACTTTCTCATTTTTCAGTTAAATTAGAATTCAAAGGGTGGCTTGGAGGAGTAGCAGCAAATAATACATGGCCCGATTACCAAGACGGTTACACATGGTTCAAATGTTTTGGAATATTCTTCCCTACCATTACTGGTATATTAGCAGGAATTAACATGAGCGGAGATTTGAAGAACCCATCTGTAAATATACCCAATGGTTCATTAGCAGCTATTGGCACTGGGTAAGGTAATCTTAGTGATTTAGCTTATTGAGCAACGAATTTAAAATATATTTTAAGCAGCTTCATTAATATTCGCATGTTATTTCCAGAACATTCTTGTACCTGATGTTCATAATAACGTTAGCAATGACAGTGACTAGAGAAGGTCTGCTAACAAATCTATCGATTACGGCCGACATCTCCGCCGTAACGGTCCTTTTGCTTGCGGGTCTGTATGTCAGTTCAATGAGCTCTTGCCTAGGCGCCATGTATGGAACACCCAGGGTGTTACAAAGCATTGCAAATGAAAAAGTTATACCAGGACTTGCGTTTCTTGGACATGGGGTAAGTGGGTTTGTCCTTTTGATTTGCATGTGCACAAAATATGCTAGAATTGTAATCTCAAAGTTTGGATTTTTAATTACTGTATTTTTTTGCTAAAAGTAGTTAAGTTAAGTAGAAATTTAGCCCATAATACCCTTATTTTATTAACTGCGGTTTTTTTTCCAGAGAGGTCCCAACAAGGTACCGATTTACTCGATGGTGGTAGTAGCCGTGGTCACCGTCACATTCATCATCATTGGTGACATCAATCAACTTGCACCCATTGTCACTATGCCGTTCCTCATCACTTATGCTTGCATTGATTATTCCTACTTTGCTCTCGCCCAAACTTTTGATTTGCAACATAGACGTGAAATGAGGTATGATTTTATTTTTTCATTAAGTTATGCTTCCTGTATTGTGGCAAAACAGTGTTCTCTTTGTTAGAAAGGAAGGAAGGCATCCCCTCTATTCTCTTTTGTCACGCTCATGTAGTATCAACAAAAACAGCATATTTCTCACTAATGCGATTTACGTATATAAGGATATTCTAAGATAGTAAACTTGGCACATTTACTTGTTTTTGCTTTTGTGGACGCGAAATAGTTCACGTATCCCACCATGAACCAGCAATATGGTTTTGTATTACTTAAGGATTTCTTTACAATCCCAAAGACTTGCTGTTTAAACCTCAACAATATTGCAATCATTGTCTTCAGATATCAAGGTCATTCTCAACGTGATACCCAAGTTTACGGCGCTACGGGTAGCGACCTGGATTTGTTATTCCCGGAAAGAATCAGACATAAAAATGTTGGGGTGAGTGTATTGCGTGTAACGTCCATTATTATATTTGCTTATGGTCAGCCCATGCATTATTGTCCTACGGAACTACGCGTCGTTGTCTGGCGCAATACGTCACGAGCATGTCGAGGTCATCGGTGACGCGAACCCGTAGTTTTACCCTTACCAAAAATCACTCAACGTAGCTAAAGAAGTTTTCACTTGGTAAATACTTAGGCACCTAAATAACCTTAATACTTTTTTCAGGACTTTACTCCCTCCCCGACGGATTCTGCCATAATGAACGGACGGCTGTCTAATGGGGATGTCCGGCGACCAAGCATTAGCGTTCATTCTAAAAACAAGAACTGGTACTCGCATCTGTGTAACAGATGGCTGTCACTGGTTGGGGTGAGAACCTAAATACAACATTATAACTAATGAATCAGCATCTAATAATTGACAGCGCGGTTGGCGCAGTGGTTGAGCGATTGACTGTTGCGCTGCGTGTCGCAGGTTTGAATCCCGCACGGATCAAATATTTGTATGGCCTACAGATAGTTCTTTGAGGTCTAGCTATTTGTGTATGTAAGTTTATATTTTTGCTACAATACAGGAGAAATTCCTAGTGTGGTTGAAAGTAAAAAAATAACATATTTCATGATTGTTCATTATTAAAGCTGCAGTGTTTGCAATAATAACGCCGCTTAAAAACAGAATCGAAGCAATGAAACTCATTGGGTGTCCTGTGTTCTGTTTCAGGTAGCAATAAAGTTATTGCTCATGTTCCTCGTACACTGGGGGTATGCTCTCGGTTGCCTTACTATCTTGTGGCTGTTCTGGCTTTACATTGGCGCGGCAAATCCTGCCCTCAAGCCTGGCCGCGCTTCGGAGTTCCGTTTCTTTCATTGGCTGAAGATTTCTTTCCTACAATTAATTGGGTCAGCACTCTATTATTTACTTGAATGAATAATGCAGGTTATCGCGATACGTTATTGAACTCATTTTATTTTGTATATTGATTATTAAAGTTTGTTCTCTTTTCTACCCAGGAAACGGCCCTTAGAATATGAACAGTTGGTTGTGACACCAGTCCATGGGGACATATCTGTGGAACAAGAGAGATTGAACGACGACAACGAAGACTTCGCGTCACGACGGCGTTACCACCAGTCAACTGCGCTGCAAAGTCATCTCGTTAGCGTCGACAGTTAATAATGTGCTTATAAAGAAGACAATACTTTTAACATGACCAAATGAACTTACGTAATGACAAATCAAAATTTTCTACATACCACATAAAAACTTAATTTGCCACTAGGCTATCTTACCAACTTGTAAGCTTCTGCCTAAGCAAAGAATCAAATCCGATACGAGCGTTCACTAATTGGAAACTGCATTTGCAGATTTTGGAAAAATGGTACAGTCAGCTAGAAAACCGCGTTCTTACGTTTTATTTTAATGGTCCGTCGATTCAGTTTTATATAAGGACTAGCTGCTGCCTTCGTTCTCGTGGAAATTTATTACCGTTATCATCTAGGGGTATAAAAAATAGGCTACGACCTATTCTCAGTGCCTTTCGGCTTCGTTAAGGTTTTATCTACACCCTTTATAATAATTCATATCCATTATTCATTGAATATAACATACCATCACGCTTGTTTTTTTGCCATTTAAAGGTATTGATGTGTACAAAAGCCAATGACCAAAATGGGAATGGAAACTGTGGAACTAATGGCGCTACCATAGCTGGTTCCAAGCATCGTCATTGGTTGAAAATCTGGTAATGTCATTTTATATTTCATAATAGCTCGACGTCATTGGTCAGATTGAGAACCAGCTATAGTCGTGCCATCTACAATTAGCTTTTAACGGTCTTCCCCATTGGTAAGTTTTTATTTTTCGGCGCCCAATAACGCTTTGAACTTAAACATTTAGTAGAAAATAACATGACAAACGAAATTTTGTATAGCAGTAGGTAGAGCTCAAAAATCAGTCTGACCCAAACACATTAAAATATTTACGAGTGATAGAAGCGTCAAGACAAAAAAAAAACGCCGTCCAATAATTTTTACTACTTACTAACAAGTCGGTCTGTTTAATGTCATACGCCGTGTGTCAAAGTCAAAATGCTCTGGATGAAAATTTAGATAAAATAAAAAATTCCGTGGACAAAAGAAAAAAAAATACGGCTAGATTTATAATTTCCCTTAATGGTTTAAAAAGCTGGCTGGGCCGGGAATCGAAACTTAAAACAACAGCCTGTATTATTGCAAACTGATAGTGTTAGGTAGCTAAAAATGATCTAATGCCCTCCTGTTTATTTATTATTTATTTATTTATTTATTAAACAATTTTATTACAAACTTTCATTTAAAAACTATGCCCCACAAAACCTAATTGACATAACTCAGTTGGGACAGATTTTTGTGGTTTATCATCATACAATACTTCGTTAGTACATAATGCTCATAGTTACATTAATAGCAGCCAAGAAAAAAAAGGCAACAGCACTCCATACATTTTAATCATTGGCTTTTGTCACAATAATTGGATCAAGACTAATTTATTCCTAAAATTACGAGAAGCAGGTTGGGTGGGTACATAATTTTGTTTAAATATCTAACATGCTTTAAGAAATCCCAGTAAAGTTATCTATAAATTGCAAATCCCAGGATCCCAAAGGCATGTCTTGTCCATATCAACAAGTATTTCCTTACTTCTATCACATATCATCACCAGAGGAGGAGGAGGATATAGGTAGTTCATTTATAATACTTCCCTCAAATTCAACAGCTTGATTTCGGAACTTAAACTTCATTCCGGCATTTTATAGGGTTGTACAATCCCTGTCACTTACTTTCTGGAAAGTAAGGCAAATAAAGTACCTATTTTGATCTCCTTTTAAAAGGGGTCGGAAGATTTTTGTATGAAGCGTGACGTGACTCATCATTTCAGCCGAAAGACGTCCACTGCTGGACATAGGCCTCCCCCAAGTGTCGCCACATTGATCGGTCCCGTGCGACTCGCATCCAGCGGATCCCCGAAACCTTCACCAGGTCATCGGTCCACCTAGTGGGAGGCCTTCCAACGCATCGTCTCCCGGTTCGCGGTCGCCATTCCAGAACTTTTCGGCCCCATCGGCCATCTGTTCTGCGAGCAATGTGCCCTGCCCACTGCCACTTAAGTCTGGCAATTCTTCGGGCTACGTCGGTAACCTTGGTTCTCTTGCGGATGTCCTCATTTCTGATTTGATCACGCAAGGAAACTCCGAGCATAGCTCTCTCCATTGCCCTCTGGGTGACTTTGAGCCTTCTGATGAGGCCCATTGTGAGCGGCCACGTTTCGGTCCCGTATGTAATCACTGGCAACACACACTGGTCATAAACCTTTGTCTTGAGACACTGCGGTAAGTTGGACGAGAAGATACCACGCAGCTTCCCGAACGCTGCCCAGCCGAGTCGGATTCGACGATTGACCTCTTTCTCGAAGTTAGACCTACCCAACTGGACCGTTTGTCCCAGGTAGACATAATCGTCTACAACTTCGATAGTAGAGTCTCCGATCTTGATAGGAGTGGGTGTTACATGGGCATTCAACATGACCTTGGTTTTGTCCATGTTCATTTTAAGACCCACTCTTTCGGAAGCTCTACTGAGGTCATCGAGCATTGTACTGAGGTCCTCCATGGTCTCAGCCATGACCACTATATCGTCGGCAAATCGAAGGTGAGAGATGTACTCGCCATTGATGTTGATGCCTAGCCCTCTCCAGTCCAGAACCTTGAAGATATCCTCCAGTGCAGCGGTGAACAGTTTCGGAGATATGACGTCTCCCTGTCTCACACCTCGCTGCAGAAGGATAGGTTCCGAGCTCTGGTCCTGAAGTCGGACTGACATGGTGGCGTTTTTGTACAAACACTTCAGCACCTCGATGTACCGATAATCAATTTGGCACCGTTGGAGAGACTGCAGTACAGCCCAAGTCTCGATCGAATCGAAGGCTTTCTCATAGTCCACAAACGCTAAACACAGAGGCAGGTTGTACTCTTCGGTCTTCTGTATAACCTGTCGCAGCGTATGTATGTGGTCTATGGTGCTAAAGCCTTTACGGAATCCGGCTGGTTCGGGAGCCTGAAAATCGTCAAACCTGCGCGCGAGACGATTCGTGATGACTCTTGAAAACAACTTGTAGACATGGCTTAGAAGTGAGATGGGCCTATAGTTCTTCAACCGGGCATTGTCGCCCTTTTTGAAGAAGAGTACCACCACACCCCTGCACCATGCCTGAGGCGTTTTGCCCTCAAGTATGACGGAACCAAACAGCTTCTGAAGGGCCTTAAGTACCGGTTTTCCACCCGCCTTCAGAAGTTCGGCCGTAATTCCATCATCACCCGGTGCCTTGTTGTTTTTAAGCTGTTTCAGAGCCATCCTAATCTCGTACAGGCTGATGTCCGGGATGTCTTCGGTGTAGTGTCGGGTCAGTCTAGCTCTTGGGTCATTCGCTAGATTTACAACGGGTTTCCTGGTTGACGTGTACAACTGCCCATAAAAACTCTCGATCTCCCTCAGTAGCTCCGGTTTGGCGGATACGATTCTGCCATCGTCGGTCTTCAGTTTCGTGAGCTGGCTCTGCCCAATAGCCAGATCTCTTGCAAATACCTTTGAGCCTTTATTCCGCTCAATGGCGTCTTTAATACGCTCGGTATTAAAGCGGCGGAGGTCGCTCTTCAAGGATTTAGAGATCTGTCTATTGAGCTGCCGGTATTCCCACGCGTCTTCTGAAGACTGCAGGATCATCTCACGCCGTTCCTTCATGAGCTTGAGAGTATGATCAGAGAGTTTTTTGTTCTTCTGTGTACGACGCGTCTTGAAGAACTTAGACCCTGTCGTATGGACAGTTTCCACGATGCCATCGTTGCATTCGTCCACTGAGCTTCCTAGGCACTCGAAACGATTCTGGAGTTCAAGCTGAAAGCTCTCGGAGTTTTGGATCTGGATCTGTGCTGGTCGGAGCGTAGACTTCATCAGTCGAGACCTTTCTAGCTTAATATTGATGTTCAATGTGCCTCTTACCATGCGGTGATCGCTCCCAGTTTTCACCGAATTGATCACAGAGACATCATTGAACATTTGCTTCTTGGTTGACATGATGAAGTCAATCTCATTTTTAGTTGCACCATCGGGGCTCTGCCAGGTCCACTTCCTGTGCTCACGCTTTCTGAAGAAGGAGTTCATCATATAGAGGCCCTCCTTCTCCATAAAACTAGCCAGTTGGTGTCCCCGGTGGTTCCGACATCCAAACCCAAATTGCCCCACCTGCAGCTCATCTCCGTCTCGCTTGCCCAGTTTCGCGTTGAAGTCCCCCATGACAACGGTAAAGTGAGTTTTGGAACCATGCATGGCTTTGGAGATATCCTCATACATGGTTTCCACTTCGTCGTCGGGGTGTGCCGAGGTCGGGGCGTAGACCTGTATGACCTTCAGCGAATATCTTGAGGATATTCTGAGTATCAGGTACGCCACCCTGGTCGACACACTCTCGATCTTCACCACGTTATTCACAAGGGACTTGTGGACGATAAACCCAACACCACCCTGGGACTGCCGGTCACCCTCTCGGAAATAGAGTAGGTTGCCGGATTTCAGGATCATCGTGTCCTCCCCCTCTCTTCGGACTTCAAATAATCCTACAATACTCCATCGCAACCTGCTCAATTCCTCCTCGAGTTCCGTTATCTTCTCGTCGGTCCGGAGTGTCCGCGTGTTATATGTTGCCAGGTCAAGTCGTCGGTATAGGCAACCGGATCCCTTCCGGAGATTCTTCGCACCCCTTGCCACGCCGTAACCTCGACCGCTACCATAGTCGAGGGTAGACGGGCTGCCGGGTACTAGGGGCCATTTCTGTTTTGCGCTCATAAGGGGGGTTTTGCCATAATCGCCACGCTTGGCAGACGGGTTGGCGATCGCAGTATGGTAGTTGCAAAAAGCACAGAAAACGCTGCTGCCCATTCTCTGGCAAGTCCCTTAGTCGCCTCTTACGACACCCACGGGAAGATATGGGATGGTGCTATTCTTAACGTCCGACACCATACAGAACGTGACGTGACTAACTTGCGCAATTTCAATGTTTTCTCAAAGTTTGCGGCCACGTATATGACCTCTATTAATCATTAGCTGGTATCAATACAAACTAGTTTTGTACGACACAAAATCTTCTAAAGCGTCACGTTTTTGAGGTAAAAGCTACCAAAGTAGAAATCTATTCACGGATGTAATCTTCAACTTGCAACTTTAATTTTATTAGCCATGCATAATATAAGCTTTCAAAGTTAGAATCTACTCTTGATCATATCTCGGAAACGTGACGCTTTACAGGATTGTGTCTTATACAAAAAAAAACTAGTTTGTATTGATGTCAATTATCGATCTATATAGGTTTTATGTGTGGCTAATAGAATTAAAGCTGTACCTAGGTACTGAAAATGCCATCGTTGAATGAATGTTAACTTTGATAGCTCATATCTCGGATACGTTACACTCTAGAAGATTGTGTCTAATACAAAACTAGTATGTATTGAAACCAGCTATCTATTATTATAGGTTATATGCGTGGCAACATTATCGCAAAACAAAAATATTGCGGAAGGCATTAAATTCAAACCCCTTTGTATTAGTATAGCTATGGTAAAAACATAGAATGGGATTAATTCTGTGATATTTTTATTCTTGCATTTATTTTTCGACGACTACGTATCTAAATCTAAATTAATAGTACACAGACTGTATTACAATTTGCACTTAGATTTCTTTAAAAACACACTTCTGCAAAATAATTATGCTAATTATAACTTAGGTTATAACGTTAAGCCCATCATGGCGGAATATTAGACAATACTAAAATAAAGGATTTTGTTTAGTTTTTGAAACGCCAACTTTTTCTTACTATAGAAATGCAGAATCTGGGGAATAAGAGAAAACAAAATAACGTTTCAAGGGTTAAAAATACCCTCAAATTGTTACTTTTACCACCCAAAACTCGGCAGTTCATCACGATCTCTGTATTTTAACATTGGCACTAAATGCATTAAAATTCGATAAAAGGCTACACAAACTTAAAAGATCACACAAATACTGTCCTTTCTTCGGCTTATTCCCACTAGTTCGATCGTCGAACTAGTGATAGACTAGATCACGCTAGTTAACCACCTCGGCTGCTCTATTTCAAGACCCAGTAAGGAACATTTTTATCTAATTCTGTGTTTTAACTTAAATTAACTTAAAATGAAACTGCCTTTAAGCTGTAAAAACATAAGTCACATTACCTCACTAAAACCCAGAAATACACGCACCTCACCTCAGCTACACTTGATTTTCTTGTTTTCCAATATGTAAACATAGTAAGTAGCGGGATTTACTTGGTTTTAAAATTGTCAGTGTGCCTGGCTAAGAGGTGTCCGTTTGTCATCTAATCAGACACTACTTACAAACTAAGCGTCTACACGCTAAGGGCACCCCCTATGGGGTACGAGCCTCGGCTTAGGGCGTCGCTGGGGGAGGACAGCATGGGGACAGGCTGGATCTGAATGATGGTGGAAATTTTACTAAGTTGTAACATATCTATAGAAAAGCGATCTTCTTCGTCTTGTCCCGTCTATAGCTCGTAATATTTGAATGTCTTTGTACCATTAGAATACAAAACAACAAAATCGGTAAAGCCGTTTAACACGCACACCTGAATTTTATTTTAAAAGATTTTGACACTCTTAATAAATATATACTTTTCTAAAGATATTATAATTATTCGATGATGACTTTAATAATCCAACACTGACTAATGTATGTTATTTTTGACTGATTTTTAGTTAAATGTACATTCATATTTATGGATAATGTTAATGTCTCTGTTAGAACGAATGTATTAAGATTTAACATTATTAATAACATTTTATATTTCATGCATATATTTTGTAAGATAAATTAAAACGAATTACTCTTTTAAAATTTAATAAAATATTTTTTTTATTTATTTAGTATTTTTATACAACAGCGAGCTTGCACGGCTTTATTTACTTGACATGGGCATAAGCCCTCTTTCGTACTTTTGTTTGCGTAAAGTTTAATTAAATCGATACCTAAATACGGGGTCGAAGCCGTGGAAGGGAGATCGACGAGCAAACGATTACCACGTATAGTTCTGTTCAAACTTTATGGCAGCTGGAAAGTTAGCTCCGAGTGACGGTCTGCGCATTATACAGTCAAGACGATGCTGAGTAGCTTTACGTTGATTATACTTTTCACGTGGTAACCGTTTGTGTGTCGATGTCCCTTACACCCCATGTCCTAGCCTTTTCCCAACTATTGGGGTTGGTTTCCAGACTTACCGGAAGCAGCTAAATACCAGTATTTTACATGGAGCGACTGCCTATCTGAAATCCACAACCCAGTTAGTACTAGGTAATTCGATACCCCCTGGTTGTCAGATTTTCCAATTTCCACCCTGTAAATGAAAGGTCTAATACTTACATAAAGATATCAAAACCAAAGATAATAAATTAAGTAAAGTGACTTTTCATTACTCATACTCTGAAAGTAGGTCTGAAGTTGCCTGAGGAGCGGGATGAAAGTAATACTTTTCATCCCTAGGGAGAATCGCTTTCAACTGACAGATGTCAAATTATTTAAAAAAAACTAGTACTATTTTCACATTTTTATTGAACCATGTTTCAACTTTCTATGCAGCCACGATGTTAAGTATTGATTAAAGAATATTTTTTTTTAATAACTTTATTATAATTTAGTTTCAACAATTTCTTTAAAATAGCATAGAGTTGGGCAAACAATTTACCAAATTTTTCAATGATGAAAATGAAAAATAATGGCTGAATAGCTGGCTGGCCACAGAAAAAAAAACAAAATAGGTGGGAAAGCGGCAATCCGTAATAAAATTTATTATTTTTTTCTTTAGCTAATTCATGTTTTTATTTTTACCTTCCTCGTATTCGTAATGAAAAGCACAGTGTGTACCTCGGGTTAAAGACTTATTTAGTCCCTCGAACTATTGGCGCCCGAATGTCTCGGGTCTAAATAAGTTACTTTCACCCCTGGGGTAACAATGTACTATTAAATTACAAATTGATGAGCGGTAGCTTATTTTTTTTTATTTATGTTACTTTTCAAACTTCCCGCTAAACCGGTCACTGAGTTACGTGACGTAGTAAATAATTCCATGTTTTTTTTCATCTGGCAGTAGCAATGAAGACCGTAGAGTAAAAAACTATGGGGGCAGCAAAGAGCGAATCGCCGAACAAAGTGAAGCCGATTAACATATTATAGTCATCTGTGGTATGAAGCGTGGCCTGCCCTCAGAACAATAACTACAGCAGTGATAATTTTAATTATTGTTCTGAGAGCCTGCCTAACTTTTGCCATTTTATTTTATTTTCAAATGAAAAGGATCTTTGACCCACGCAAAATTTTCGACATCGTCTTTGGCAAAATATTTCGAAAACCATTTATCAGTGAATGGTTTTCGAAATGCTTCAAAAAGTGTGTTGTGTATGTTCCGTGAAAATGGACATCAAGCCTTTTTTTTAGTATGGGAAATCATCAAATGACTTCTCCCGCTCTGGGCGGAGCGGAAGGGAGTGTCAGACTTGACTGACTAAAACCCATCCATGTTCCTTTTTAGCCCTTTGTGTTCCAGGGCCGCGGTATCTGTTTCGAACAGTCCCGCAACCCTAGCAGGCTGATTTGCTGACATCTCCGTGGGGGTCACCTCATTTGAGGCACACCTGGAACACGAACGCGCGGTCGACACGGCCTGACTTCAGCTTCTTGCAGAAGGCACCTCACGGTGCCTTCTGCACGGGTCACCACAGCGCCGCAGTGCAAACTTTGAGAATTGGTTCCTTATGCTAAGGGGGGCTCTATGCTGTTATATTTTATTATACCCGACTACATTAAGACTAAACACAGTTTGCAACAAAGCAAAAAAAAGCATGCATCCATGCCATTGAGGCTGACAACTGACTGGGGAATGCTGTAAAACCATTCCTGCTACTTGCATGCTTTTGTGCTAGAATAGGCAAATGTTTTTTGGGGTTCTGCTAAAGGTAAATAATTTACAGTGGCGTTTCGTCTCAATATCTCAAATACGCCAATAGTAAAAAAAATGTTCCATGGATAATAGCTTCGTACAGTGCTACAAATATCTCTTTGTGCTTGAATGCCATTCATATGGAAAGCATATAGCTGGGTCCACAGTATTTGCAAAAATAAAATATTGTGCTAAGCCACACCCCCTTCATGATAGCAAACGACCTTATGTTTGTGATTGAAAAATGTTATAACATGGTGCAGCGGACCCGGCTTAATATTTTAGAACAGTATTGAAAAACAAGATGGCGGATATAGTTTTTATTTTGGCCACATAGAGATGGTGAAAAGCGTGATTTTCCTATCACTGTGACTGTCGTTCCGGTTACAAAAAAGTCACAGTGATAAATCACTGTGACTTTGTCACATGAGTGATTTAACTATAGTGCGCCGGCCAGGCTTTTCGTTTGGCTAACGTATTTTATACTTATACTGCTACTGCGAATACTGCGATAGTTGATCCCAAACACCTTCACACTTTTTACAGGCTTAGGACTGTCACACAAAGATGTGTGGCGTGTTTATTATTTGGATCAACTAATATACATTGATTTCATATATACATTATGCACAGTTATTATTTACATTTATTTACAGACTTAGTTTTTTTGTGTATTTTTTTTAAAATGTTTTTTTGTTTTTTTTTTGTTTTTTAATTTTTTTAATTTATTTATAATTAGAGTTTAAAAACAAAAGCTGTTGAACTTTGCGTACACCTAATCTTGTACGCCTTTCATTTATTATGTTGCCCGCCTTGGAAAATAATCTCTCGCAGGGTACAGAAGTTGCAAGAAAATTTAATTTAGTTTTGGCTAAATTCGATAAATGTGGAAAGCTGTGACTAAAAGTCTTCCACCACTCTAAGGGATTTTGTTTTTTGTCCAGCAGTGGTAACTCCAAGTACCTTTGCACTTCTAAGATAGCCTGAGAAGTAGGGGTTCCTTCAGGACGCGCTGTTGCGACAATGGAGTCGTATTCACCCCATATGTCGAATCTTTTTTTTTTATTTACAGGTTCGGCAGCCTCAGACTCCGTACAATCTTGCTGAACAGAACTATTCGGCATTGTTTTCTTAATATTGTATGTAACTAGCTCTGTTACTGTTTTTTTTATTTCTGCTATATTATTTCTGTTTTTGAACACATGCAATTTGAAACGGGGGTCAAGCATTGTAGCAATACCAATGGTTTTACTTGCTTCGAGATTAGGAAATCTTCGCTCAACCTCAGAACGTAACGACGAAGCAACTTTTTTTGATACCTCATGCAAGGTGTCAACGAAGTCCTCTTGAAACGGGTCATCTGTGATTTCCAACATTTTGTTTAGAGCTGAAACTAATCCTCTTGTTAAGATAAGTATTTGACTTCCAGTCACATACTTTTCCCCACTCATTACCTCTGTTAATTGATCAAATGGCTTTAATATGATACATAGTTCTCGACATATTCGCCAATCTTCAGGTGTCAAAGTTTCCCATTTGTCGTCAGATAAAGCTATTGTGGTTTTAATTGCCTCTTCCAATAAGACAAAGCGCTCCAACATTTTTAAAACAGAGTTCCACCTAGTAGACACATCTTGAAGAACCTTTAATGGAACAGCTACACCGTTTTGTCTTTGATACGTCACTAATTTCTCTGTCGCTTTCACACTTTTTTTATAATGGGAGACAATGCCTTTAACTTTCCCGATTACGTCTCGAACTTTTTCGTCAGCTGTACTTTCGACTGTACAGTGTTTAACCACTAAATTTAACGTGTGGGCGTAACAACCAAAATGTCTGTAGCCCATTTTTTCTACTGCACTTTTCATGTTGCTGGCGTTATCCGATACAATAATTAGAATTTTTTCTTTTAACTTATAATTAATTATGGTACGAACCAAACTGTCTTTTATATTATCCGCAGTATGCGAACCTGGTAAAACTGAACAGTCCAGAAGCACTGATTTGAGTTCAAAATTATTGTCTATATAATGCGCCGTGACCCCTAGGAACGCATCATTCACACTGGATGTCCATATATCAGTCGTCAAACAAACACTTTCAGCGTCAGTTTCCACTTTATTTTTTATATCTGTTACGCAGGACTCATAAAGTGCCGGTAAATAATTGTTGGACAACATTTTCCGATCTGGTAAATGGTATGAAGGATTTAAGCCTTCCACAAATGCCTTGAAACCTCTATCTTGCACTATCGAAAATGGCTGATAGTCATAAATAAACAATAGCATTAGTAGCTCATCAAGCTTTTTCTTTTCTGTTGGTGTAATTTTTTTTTTGATGAATCTAGACATCGTTGTCTGATGATTCACAATATTTGGATTTTGAGCTATTGGCGCACTTGAAGTTGAGGTTTGTTCATTTTTAGCATTATCATTGCAAGTGGATGGTCCAGGATTCAAATCCGTATTACAAGTGGATGGTCCAGGATTCAAATCCGTATTACAAGTGGATGGTCCAGGATTCAAATCCGTCGATTGGGATGGAAGAGTTTTTGTAGAAATGAACTGCACGGTTGGATGTTTACGTTCTAAATGTTTTTTCAAGTTTGTTGTCGAAGTTTTATAGCTTAACTTAGTTTTACATATATTACATATAGCCACTTTATTTACACTGTCACCCGAGTCTTCAAAACAGTTCCAAATGTTACTGGTTTTCATTTTACGTGTATCCGTCATTTTTTTATTTACACTACTAGTCAATAAATACTGAACACTTATAATAAAGTTTTAACTGAACGTGTATTCAACACTTATTTACAGATTTACACTACCTTTCGTAAAACTAAACAAAACAAAAACGAATTATCGCGAACGCGTGAAAAAAATATGTGCATTGGATTATTATTACTTTCCAGATAAAGTGCACTTGACACAGTGACTCATTTGTGTACGAAATCAAGGTCAAAGAAATGCATAGTATTAAAAAGGGTTAGAGTAGAAAATACAAAAATAATACATTTATGATAATAAACAGATATTTATTTAAAAAACAAAAATACTCCTCAATATTATTTGATCATTAAATAAGTATTTAGATATTTTCATTTAAAATAAAAATAGGTACGTAAAAACTGAAATTTCATAAAATTATAGAAGAATAATTTCACGTAGCATTATAAAACAGAAATGTTTTGTTTCCGTAGTTATGTTATATATATATCTACAAACAACTATCATCATAATCTTCAAAAATATGTATTAATGAATTTATAAATTAACTTGAAAATTAATCGAAGAAATAATTTACGCCTGCCGCCATATCTGACAGTAACTATGTCTATAAACGTAGACCTACAAGGCGTCCACGAGTGAACGAGACAGAAACAGGAAAACAGTCGCTGTCACTATCACACTCATAGGCTAGTCTATGTTCACTTCACAATCCGCGCTCGGCAAATTTCGTTTCGCATCGTGACGACTCGTGACTTTTGTTATTGGACGATTGAGTGAACGCAGTGAATGTAGTGACGAATGTGTTTCATTTCACACAAACTTACCAAAGTAGTGATTTTGTCACGTTGCTATTTCATTACCAGTCACAGTGATCATTTGAGGAGAGAAATAGCAACGTGATTATTGTCGTGACGTGATTTATCACTCATCTCTAGGCCACACTCATTAAGATCCATTCCATATGCAACTACAGCATTGTAGAATCCAAAGAGTATGTAGAATCCTTATAAATGTGACAGATAGGTTGATGAAAACGAAAACAGTATGAGTTTGTGTACTTATTTGTGATGAGGCAAATTGTATTGTTTCTCAGAACTTGATTTAACAAATTGAAGTGATTTTAGTACCAATTTTATAATGGCTGATGATTTAAGGAATTATAAATTACAACTTCAGCAGGTCAGTTGATAGAAAATATCGATTATTGTTTGTCCATGACATATCCCGATAATCATGAGGTGTACATTTTATTTCTTAGGTAGAAGCAGCGTTGCTGACTGATGGAGAGAATGAGGAGTTGCTTAAACTAAAGGCTGACTTGGAGGAAGTAATAGAGTTGACACAAGATCTTATAAAAACTCAAGATGGTGACTCCAAAGTGTCCAATATTCATGGTTCTAGTAATGATCATGATGTTACAGCGTCCCTGTTGGCGGCCGAGGAAGAAGAAAGCGCTAGCAAATACCTTACAAATTGGCAAGTTGGGGAGAGGTGCCTGGCTAAATGGAGATCAGATGGACAGTGAGTTATTTTTAACATTGTTTTATTAACTTTTTATAGCAGTTGTTGCTTTAGATTCAAATGATACAATTGTAATAATCTAAAAACACTTGACTTAAGTCACTGATTGCAAATGTCAAAACATGTAAGTGTATATTCCTTTAGATATCTCTCACAAAAAGGAACTAAAAGTGATATTATCTGCACAGTTCAAAACACGACTTTGTAAGTTGCAGCCATAGGGTAGTAGCTAGTATCCCGGTTGCTTCTGGTCCATGGCTTGCTAAAGGAATAAAAGTGGAAGTCTAGGAGGCTTTTGTATTGAATATTCACAAGTCTCTTTAATGTAGTAAGAAAAATCCTGTGTTGGTGTGTTACATCACATGTGCTTTTTGAGATTGTTAAGCATTTTGTGTGTTGATTGTGTTGTACTGTTTAGAGTTCCCTAGACAAACTGAAATGACATAACATACATAATTTATTCTATAAAAGTTATTGGAGTGGATCTGCACATAAAATAACAGCCGTGAGATAGTCATTAAAGGAGCAGTGCCAGGGTAGCCTGCAAAATTCAAAATTTCTTAGATTTTTGCAATTTGTAGGTCAGTGTCAGGCTTTATTATAAACAAAATATGATTTTATTTGCTACAGTATGTTTTATAACTCTGCATAGTCTTATTTTCTACAGTTGCAAATCATATTTTTAATCAACATACAACCAACACTGACCTGCAAATAGCAAGAAACAAGAAAAAAAATATTTCATGGCCTACCCTGGAGATTTCATCTGTCACAAGTGTTTTTTGTTTTGCTTCATGTGAAAAAGTATTTCTGAACTGCTTAGGCAATTATTATTATATTATTTAAAATAAAAATATCACTTTTACAGATTTTATGAAGGTCTCATTGAAGATGTTTCAGAGGATAATCTGAAAGTAAAGTTTGATGGCTATGCAACTGCAGAAGTGGTATCTATTAATGATGTGAAGATCATACCTGGCTCACTGAAGAGACCTCATAGT
The DNA here is from genome assembly GCA_949152445.1 of Cerastis rubricosa. Lineage (NCBI taxonomy): Eukaryota > Metazoa > Arthropoda > Insecta > Lepidoptera > Noctuidae > Cerastis > Cerastis rubricosa. Next base: position 13,208,168 of record OX424525.1, on the reverse strand, counting down.
GGTGATGAAAGCAAGTGAGTATGACACTAAATCTTACAGTTTTACTAAGAAAAGTGTTAAGTCCATACAAACATATTTCTCTATTTCCTCCCTGGCCTGTATACTGTCACAACAGTTAATATTTTCTTATCTCTAATCAATATCTACCACTACAATGCTGTTTTTTTCCATACATTAATTATTATAAGAATCAGAAACCTTGCAATTTATTATTATAACAGACCAGTTATAGCGCAGCAGTGGTCACATCTGGCATATATGTACATATATTAAAAATAAACATCTATATAACATCAGACCTGTGTAAGGCAGAGGATATAAATAAATGTTATTCATTACCTATAGTACTCCCATTATATTATAGTAAATTTTAGTCCCATGTGCATACCCTATTGTCAGCAATGAACAGATGACACTTTTCTCGACCGGAGAATCAAAGCCAAGACTTTTTTCTTAGCAATAGCGCTTGCATAGACTTAGGCAGGAAAAATGTTAAGATATCAGCTTTTTTATTAAAAGCTTTTATTTAACTTGCAATGTATGTATGTTTGTTTGTTACGGTGGAATCTTGGTAGCTAAATTAGAACCACTTCCCGATGTCTGATTGAGCTGAAATTTTGCACACACCTTTGGTTCTGAAGACAATACATTTTTATGACAGTCATTACTTAATCTGGCAGCCAGGATCGTCTCCTTACAAGAGAACTCTGCAACGTTTAATAGCGTGGACACGAAACTTTGCATACGACTTCATTTTCGATGGATAATCACGATTTGTATCATGAATTCAACCTGCAGCCAGGATCATCTTCTCACGAGGGAACTCCTCAACCGTTAATAGCGTGGACACGAAATTTTGCACACGACTTCATTTTTGATGCATAATCACGAGTTGTATCATGAATTCAACCTCCAGCCAGGCTCATCTTCTCACGAGGGAACTCCTCAACGGTTAATAGCGTGGACACGAAACTTTGCATACGGGTTTATATTTGTTGGATAATTACGATTTGTATCATGCACTCATCCTACAGCCAGGATCGTTTCCTCACGATGGAACTCCTCAACGGTTAATATCATGTACATGAAAAAAGTGTTGAGATTGAGATAATAATGTGTTCAGAAACGATTACGACAAAACTAAAAATGTTAAAATAAAATTATAAGTAAAAAAACCTTTTAAAAAAAAGCTTCTATTTAAATGCACTAAAAAGAAGAAAAATAAAACTTTTCAACTTATAACCTCATTATACACAATTTAAATGATCTTAAAAGCTTGTCGCGAGGTTTACTTGTGTAAATAAACTAGTACATATTTAATTGAGTAACTTAATCTGCTCAGTTTAAGTTTTTTAAATTTCAGTTTAATTAAATACTTATAGGAATTTACGCAAACCTCGCGACAAGCTTTTATGATCATATAAATTGTGTATAATGAGGTTATAAGTTGAAAATTTTTATTTTTCTTCTTTTTAGTGCATTTAAATATAAGCTTTTTTTTAAAAGGTTTTTTTACTTATAATTTTTTTAAATTGAAATCGCAATGTAGAAGAAAAACATCTGTTTTCTCTCCCTCCGAACCCTGCCATAGTGGCTGCTGGCAGATGTGGCGATACAATTCAGCAGATTGGGATGAGATGCCATGTTTTTTCGCATGTTATCCCTGGCAGCCTGAATGCTTCTCTTCTGTAACGGAAGTACTGTGCCTGGGGATGCAGTATTTTATCCCATATTCCGACGTACATCTGTCCGGCAGAGCTAGCCCATGGTTCAGTCCTCTATGTGAATGCGCAGAAACACAGGCATGAGTGATTATCTAGACTGAGTTGCTGCTCGACGCCGTAAAGCAAAGGATTCGGGCCAGAAGAAGAAAGGCTTTAACAGAGCTGATAGGGTCTAGTAAGAAGGTATTGCTGAGGTCTTGATATGACCACATTAGTCGAATAGGGAACAAAATTACTTCGTCCCTGCGCGTAGTAAAGCTTTCTGGTCCCTAGCTTAATCAATTGAGTCAAACTTCTGCCCCCCTCACTGCCGAAACCGTATGGGACACTGGCTCACACTGCGGAAGAGTAGACAAATATATTTGCAGAAAGGTCGCCTCTTGATGCTAGCAGCGCGACACCTCCTTCCACTTCACCTGGCAGCTCGACTATAATGTCTGTTACTCGCATTCGCCAAAAGGAGATTCGCAATAATCTTGACGTGAACAAAGCCAGTGGACCAGATGGTATTCTAGTTAAAGTTCTGAAGATCTGTGCATCTTGAGTAGTCTCCTGCACTGACACGCCTCTTCCGGCTCCAGCTTGCCGCTGGGTTAGGGCCGAAATCATGGAAGGTTGCCCATTTTTGCAACCCGGTAAAAAGGTATCCGCCCCTACAAACTAAAGGCCCGACTCGGTCGGTCTCAAAAAGAGGCTTCTGGCGTAACTTGAAGCTAATGACCTCAGCGATAAACAGTATGGCTTCCGAGTAAAAAGGGTCCGACAGAGATCTTCTAGCGTACGCCACTCACATCTGGAGTGAAGCCATCAAGAAGTATGGGAAAGCGGTTGCCGCCTTTGAGATGTCCAGACATCTCGAAGGCCAAGCTTGTTTATAAACCCATTATGCCAAACCCTATCAGAATTAGGTTTGGCATGTTGGGCTCAAACAAGCTTCCATGGTACGGCTTACCCATTGCTTTTTGTAATTAGATGTGGGGCTTCCTGAGACAGCAGTCAATACCGGTAGTTATTGATAGTTGCTCGTCTGATCGGCTATAAATGCCCAAGTCCCTCTGTAACCGTTTTTTGCCTCAAATTAACGATCTACTAAAGTCTGGTACCTTTGGGTACGCAGACAACAGCACGGTTGTAGAGAGTTACATATCTCGACCCTCAACTTCAGGTGTAATGTTGAGTCCAAGGCCAAATTAGTCGTTAGAAAGCTGGGTGTTCTCGCAAAGGTGCGAAAGTACTTCACACCGGAACAGCTGCTCAGATTATTTTGCTCGCACCTTTGGAATGGACCAGTCAAGTAACAGCTGCAAGCGTTAGAAGATATTGAGCGACGTGCCAAGAGGCTCATTGACAACGACTCCCTTGTCAAAACCAAGCTCCTAAGCATTGGACATCGCCGCAAAATTAGGAGAGTATGCTTTTGCTTTGGAATTACACAATTTAAATCGCGCAACCTCATTCTTTTATAGGACGAACAGAGATACGGCGAAGCGTCACCGTTATATGGTTGAAATTCCACGGACCCGAGCAAAGCGCTTTGCTTCCACATTTATTGTGCTAACTGCCAGTCTATGGAACCCATATAATTTAGACAAGCGTGCTCGACACCCTAGGCCGCATCATCGCTTCACAACAGGCGAGTTGCGGTCAAATGCAAGCCCACATTCCGTGTAAAAAATAAGGATAGAGAAAAATTTGAATTTTGTTATTTTGCATAGAAATAGTCAGTACGAGTTGTCTCTTTCGCGTTTGTATCGGGGCAAAGCGCTTTGCGCGACAACAATAGATGAGTTAAAATCCAATTCTTCAAATGTTTCGTCACCCGCAATTCTTCATAAGTCAGGATTTAATTTGATGATATAACGAAACTAGGCTATGGCAAAATTTCATGTATTTTATTCTTACAGACCTGGCAAGGGTTACAACAGGGAGTACCTCAAAAAGAAGAAACAAAAGAAACAACAGAGATTTAAACAAATTGAAGAGGAAAGGGAGAGTGAAAAGAACAAATGGCTCAACTTCCACACAAAAGCTGCGAAAAAACCTGGCGTAAGAACAAAAAGCATATTTGCTTCACCAGACAATTTGACTGGAAGAGTTGGCATAGGGACATGTGGGATATCTGGAAAACCGATGACAGACTATACACCAGGAGAAAAGTGGAAGAAAGGTGGATAATACATTCTGCAAATTTAGTATAAGATAGGCATATTTTATCCTAAACAACGTTTTGTAATTTGTAGATATAAATAAAATCAAAATTTGTGACTTAATGTACAAAAAGTGGTTTCAGTTGTACAAATATTTGAAATTATTAACATACTGTAATTCTGCTTTTGAATTTGCGTTATAAATAACATACAGCTATTTAACAACTTTTATTTTTTCCTTTTCTGTTGTCTTTGTTACTGTAGGGTCAGCAACAGAAGTAGTTGATATTCAAGGCTGACACAAATTACAGCCGCATCAAGCCAGAGCGCATCAAGCAAGTTTGTATGAAATGTCGTAAGGTGTAAACACTCTTAGGCAACGACTTACTGTCGGGCCTACGATGTCCTCTCATACTTAAGTACTAACGCTGTTACATAAAAATATTGTAAAACCAGAGTAACCATGGAGTTTCTTACCGGTTTTTCTTTATAGGAAACGACTAACCCGAACCGAGTACCTTTTTGTCGACGTTTTACAGGTACATGTAGGCCAATTAGAAATAAAAAATATAGTTCGATTTGATTTTGATATGGGGTCAAAATCAAAGATGGCGGAAACGACAACTATCGAATTTTTCATCATTTTCGTTAACAGACCCCAATAATCACTAAAATGACACCCATGAAGGAAAATCCAGAATTTTTTATTGCCGCCATCACGGATTTAAATCTTCGTTATCATCAACCCTAAAACAATTTAATTGACACAAAAATTTGCAGTAACAAGGCGACAAGCTCCAATGTGCGAAAGCCAAACAAAATGTTCGAAAAAAAGTGATCATGAATTTTAAATACTTATTATTTTTTTATAACATCGTTGTATGGTGGATCGCCAACCCGCCTGCCAAGCGTGGCGATTATGGCAAAACCCCCCAAAATGTCAATGTGGCGACACTTGGGGGAGGCCTATGTCCAGCAGTGGACGTCTTTTGGGCTGAAATGATGATGAATGATGATGGTGGTTCCTGGAAATACGAATAAATATAAGGGTCGAAACGATAACCTCCTTTTTTCTTAAATCGGTTAATAGGCAGGTAGGGCGGCTTTAGCTTCACCTCAAATAATTTAAGTAGGTTCGCCAAGGTTTCAAAGGGGGAGCTTCCCGCACACGATTTGTTTTTGTTTTTGCTGCGACTTTCTGAGTTTTGCACAAGTAAACCTATAGGTATGCCGGAAAAGAGACGCTTTAGAAGATTTTGTGTCATCCAAAACTTGTTTGTGTTGACACCAGCCATTGATTCAAAAATAGGTTATATGCGTGGCTGCTATTTTGATAAAAAAATTGGCAGTGGTTTGTCAGGCCGAAAAATGTAATTCATTGGTGGTTAATTGGAGTCTGGCACGAGAAAACGTTTAAAGTCGTGGTTCGTTTAATAATGAAATATATAAAAACACATGAGCATTGGTCATTGCCATTCCGTCCCCATACCTACTTGCATCAAATAGGTTGCAGATGATGGTTGTTGATGGGTTGGTTGCGGTTAATAGGTTGCGGTTGTTTGTTGGTTGTAGGTTGTTGTAGGTGCAGTCGGTATCAGAAGTCGGTTAACACATCAATATTTCACCAAGTTTTGTGCTGATCAGTGTGATCTGATGTAATATTGTTTTGCAAATAATGTGATACCATTGATGAAAATATTGTTAGGTATATCTTTTCCTCCAGTATATTAATATGGATCGTTCTAAAAATCGACAAAGAACGATAAATTTAAATAATTAGATTTCCTGTTCGAAACAGTTAATATACAGGGTGTTTGGTGCATCGTGTGCCAAATTGAAAAGGTCGACTGGGAGGGTCATCTGCTATCCTTTCAGACCCCTAAACAATTCTTATGCCCTGTGGATTTTTATTTTTCATCGACTTTTTATTGTTTTATTTAAAAAAATACCCAAATTTTACATTCAAATACAAATTTAAAAAAAAAGTATAAGTCGTAGACCCTGAATTTTACTTTTATTTAGATGTATATTGTATTCCAGTACTTTTGAATTCAAAATTAGTGACATTAGCCATCTAGAATTTTTTTAATTTACTCGCAAAGTTTCGGACGTCAATAAAAGCTGTCCATGTTGCAGCTATTTACATGGCTATAAAAAAAAAGCCAAAAACGACCGGGATCTTCCAACTCCCTCAAAAATTCTGTAGTCTATCCTCTTGCTAGTGATGTGCCACATGCCATAAAAATCTTTTTACAACTTTGTGAATTCGCTAGAATTGTGAATCGAGTCACGAAATATTAAATTCCAAATTATGATTTAAAAAAAATATTTTTGCTTAAATGATACCTGAAAAACTTATTAAATCTGTAATCTCACTCTTGTAAGGTAAAATCTGTCTCGTATCTCTCTTTTGGGGGGGGAAGGGGGGTACTAAAAATAAATTGCATTTTTGACATTTATTTAATAATTTTGTTTGACGATGTGTTGAGGAGCTCGTGGATAAATAATAACAGCCGCAGGGGTCGATCTTTAAGGTTAAGCCGTGCTTGCCGAGGTTGGTCCATGGATGGGTGACCATAATTACATACCGAGTTCCCTCCGTGCCTCGGAAAGCACGTTAAGCCGTTGGTCCTGGCTGTTGATTGTAGATCTTTGACAGTCGTTAAGAGTAGTCAGAAGCCAAAAGTCTGACATCCAGTCTTACCAATGGGTATCGTATTACCCAGATACTGGGTTGTGAAGGTCAGATAGGCACTCGCTTTATGTAAAATACTGGTACTCAGCTGCATCCGGGTATTTCATGGCCGGCACGTTCCCCAGACCTAACTCCGCTAGACTTTTATGTCTGGAGACGTGCTAAAGTGGTGGTATACGTCATGGAGGTTCCGACTAGGGAAGTACTACTTCAATAGGGCCATCACGACCAATCCACGCATTGGGGAACACATCGTCAAACATCATCATCTGCCTAGCCTTTTCCTAAACTTTCTTGGGGTCGGCTTCCAGTCTAACCGGATGCAGCTGAGTACCAGTATTTTACATAAAGCGAGTGCCTATCTGACCTTCACAACCCAGTAGCTGGGTAATACGATACCCATTGGTAAGACTGGATGTCAGACTTTTGGCTTCTGACTACTCTGAACGACTGTCAAAGATCTACAAACGACAGCCAGGACCAACGGCTTAACGTGCTTTCCGAGGCACGGAGGGAACTCGGTATGTAATTATGGTCACCCATCCACGGACCAACCTCGGCAAGCACGGCTTAACCTTAAAGATCGACCCCTGCGGCTGTTATTATTTAGCCACGAGCTCCTCAACACATCGTCAAACAAAATTATTAAATAAATGTCAAAATGCAATTAATTTTTATTTTTAGAACCCCACATCCCCCCCCCCCTCCCCAAAAGAGAGATACGAGACAGATTTTACCTTACAAGAGTGAGATTACAGATTTAATAAGTTTTTCAGGTATCATTTAAGCAAAAATATTTTTTTAAATCATAATTTGGAATTTTATATTTCCTGACTAGATTCACAATTCTAGCGAATTCACAAAGTTGTAAAAAGATTTTTATGGCATGTGGCACATCACTAGCAAGAGGATAGACTAGAGATTTTTTGAGGGAGTTGGAAGATCCCGGTCGCTATTGGCTTTTTTTTATAGCCATGTAAAAAGCTGCAACGGACAGCTTTAATTGACGTCCGAAACTTTGCGAGTAAATTAAAAAAAAAAACCAGATGGCTAATGTCACTAATTTTGAATTCAAAAGTACTATTAATACAATATACATCTATATAAAATTAAAATTCAGGGTCTACGGCTTATACTTTTTTTTTAATTTGGATTTGAATGTAAAATTTGGCTATTTTTTTTAATAAAGCAACAAAAAGTCGATGAAAAAAATCCACAGGGCATAAGAATTGTTTAGGGGTCTGAAAGGATAGCAGATGACCCTCCCAGTCGACCATTTCAATTTGGCACACGATGCACCAAACACCCTGTAGATGATACTAGATATTCATAAAACTGCTATTGTGGACATTGTAGTTGTCTCCTTACCTCTTTGTCCAAAAAGATCATAATTATTTCTTTTTTTAGTTTACCTAGGTATACAGGTAGGTAGGTAGGATATACAGATTGTACAGATAACTTCTTTAAACTATCTTGCTATGGTGGAAAACCCGCAGTCATGCATGTACCTAACACTAGGTACAATTTTGGTAGCTTAATTCAAGGAGAATAGGCACATGTAGCGGTGACGGTAATTCTCGAACCCGGCTTAGGCTATGCCGGGCCTTTCCTCCCATAGGAATCATATAAAGTGACTATGGGGAAATCAGGTCGTATGGCTTGTTATAATAGGTTCCTACCTACAACACCCCTATGACGAAATTATTACGCAACTACAGTTGTTGCCTGTGGCTTTGTTCGCTAACAAACTTAAACAATTGGCTTAAACGATTCTGGAGTTTCACAAAAACATTTCTTAGACACAGATTAATCTTTAGATTTAAGTAGGTAATAACAACAATTTACTTGCCAAAATTACCTTAGGTGCCTTATACCCGAATACGGCGAAGCAAAAAGGATGTTTATGATGTTTTTGACCAGTGTGTATGTAAGTATGTATGTATCATTGGAAGCTTTTTTAGCGTCCGCTTCCGCTGGTTATATTCTATATAATTTCGTCCCACTAATTAAGAAAGTGCGCCCTAGAGAACAAACTCATGAACTAAATAAAAATTGTTTTAAGTATTTAATAATGGCGTGTTGGAGTTCATAACGTAAGTTTCATCATCATCATCAGCCTATAATGGTCCCGATGCTGGGACACAGGCCTCCTCTCAATGAGAGGGAGTGGGCTTTAATCCACCACGCGGGCCCAGTGCGGGTTGGAAGATGTCACGTCTTCGAATTTTTAGTTCTAGGACATGCTGGTTTCCTCACGCTGTTTTCCTTCACCGTTTTTGAGGGCAGCGGTGATGAAATAAATTACACAAAGTAATGTAAGTAATGCGCCTGCCTGGGTTCGAACCTACGACTTACTGCTCGTGAGTTGGGGCTCCCACCACTGGGCCACCGCTGCCCTCCATATATCTACACTAATATTATAAAGCTGAAGAGTTTGTTTGTTTGCTAGTACGCGCTAATCTCAGGAACTACTGAACCGATTAGAAAAAATCTTTCAGTGTTAGATAGCCCATTTATCGAGGAAAACTATAGGCTAAATATCATTACGCTACGACAAATAGGAGCGGAGCAGCTATGAAAAATGGTTCAAAATCGGGGGTTTCGTTTTCCTTTTGAGAGCTTCCGCTGCGTGCGCTGCGTAAACGGTTAAAGTTTCGCAAAAATAATGTATAACAGAATTGTTTCCCTTTAAAAGTTCAAAAAAAAAGTCCGCGACAGCATATGTCTATCTTTTAAGGTTGACTCACTATAACATTTTTGTGCTAACCAAATTTGTTTAAAAAATAATGCATTATAATCGAAGGTGTTTTTATAAACATGATATTATTCCTTATCCAAATAAATACGTACGTATACGTTATCCATCACACGTAAGTATTTAATTTAAAACAAAATTGGCCTTTGCATCATTTGATTTCAATGATTATCTATACTAATATTATAAAACTGAAGAGTTTGTTTGTTTGCTTGAACGCGCTAATCTCAGGAACTACTGATCCGATTTGATTTGGCTATATATCATCACTCTACGACAAATACGAGCGGAGCAGCAATGAAAAATGTTGCAAAAACAAGTTAAATGTGACGCAGACGAAGTTGCGCGGGACAGCTAGTTTATACAGGGTGTAACAGAAAGGGTATATACTTAAGGGTTTGCTACTGACCATCAAACTGAACATGTTTCTCCATCGGACAAACATCGTAATAGCGAAAAAATTATCTGCTGCCCCATACAAAATTTCAATACCTTTTCGAACCAAATGTATGGGGCGGCTGATATTTTTTTCGCTATTACGATGATTGTTTGATAGGGAAACATGTTCAGTTTGATGGTCTGTAGCGCACCCTTAAGTATGTATATACCCTTTCCGTTACACCCTGTATATATATAAGTTTAAAAAAGCATGAAATTACAATTAAATTTAAAAACCCGCGACACAAAAAACTCTAAAAAACAAAAAATTAATTAATCCAAGCCTCGTTGCGTCGGGGGTCCGCTTTGTTTTGTGCTGGTGCTAAGCTGTCTACTTAGAGTCCCCACTTTTCTCGGTGTTGCGCCTCTTTTCGCCATTTAACAAAAACAGGGAAAGTTGTAACTTAAAAAAAAACCCTGAGCCTTTAGGCGGGAGTGCAGGCAGCCACCCCCACCTGGCGATGCCCATGGTGACAAGATTCAAATTTCGAATCGCCCAAACCTTTGGAAGTTGTTAATAACCCTTCATCAAATAGAAAACAGGTGATGATATTCAAACGGTTGAGCAGATTTTCTTGAAACATAGCTAAGAACACTCTCGATTAAGATACCTTTTAAACGAAACCAACTTTATCGAAATCGATTCATCCGTTCAGGAGCTACGATGCCACAGGCAAAAAAAAAACCCAACATAAAAAACTATATATATACTATATATATATATATATATGTCGGGGGTTTTTTAAATTTTAAATTTAATTTTTTTTCATCCTTTTTAAACTTATATTATTTTTCTTGGCCTTGACTGTCCTACTCCTGGGCATAGGCCTCCCCCTTTCCTACCAATTTTCTCGATGTTTCGTCTCTTCTCGCTAATTAAAGAAACCAAGGAAAGATATAATTAAATTTAAAAAAAAAAATGGGGTGAGGGGTTGCCCCCCCCCCCCTCAGCAATGCCCATGGTTACAAGCGACAACATTTCAAATTTCAAATAGACTACCTGTGTAAGTTGTTTATATCCCTTCATTAACTAGAAAACTTGACCAAACTTCACATTATTCCTACAAAACTAGGATGTAACAGGAAAAGTCATGGGCGCCAAGAGTTACAACTTGTAGGTACCTATTATTAAAATCCAAGTTATGTAGGTACTTTATGACTATATAAAAAAATGGCAAAGCGGATTGCTATTTTCGAGCTCTGTTTCAATTTTGTGCATTTTTTGACAAAGTTAGTCCTATATCTATTTCTGTACGAATAGACAAAAAAAGAGGTCTCGCCTTTCCGAGATTGACACTGGCATTTTATTGGACAGTAAAAGAGCTACCCGCTAGCAATTCTTTCTCATTAATACGTGAATGCTAAGTAAAAAGCACAAACGTTAGGTACATACATGCTATCAATATTGTGAACTTAAAGCGCCGCGTCTGTGTTGAAAAAGCCCTATTTTTAACTTCCGGAAAAGCAAGGATTCCCGCGAATTAGACAATAAACCGTATCCTCGGGAAACCAAATAGAATAAAGTGAATTTTCCACAGATAATTAGATAGTTTTAAAAGTAGGAAGCAGGTGGGACCCATTCCAATTTTATAATTTTATTTGAAATGGGTGCCGCCTGCCTCCAACATTTATACAATTTTAAATGTGCTTGTGTTCAGTTTTTGTACTACAGTCCTGCAGCAACCAAATGAATGTTTGCCGACACAATGGTGTGTCAATCTCAAACTCTACACTCAGTCTCAGATTAATGACGGATTAGAATTGGAAAAACAAAAAAAATTGCCTCAGTATGGTTTTAGGATTTCAACCGCGCTTAGAGTTACAGCCATGGCTACTCCTTACTCTCATACAAATGAGCGCCACTTCATCCATATATTCACCTATGTACCTACAAGTATTACCTACGTCATACACGTATAACAACGAACAGAAACGCTTACTCGATAACAGTGATGGATGGGTAGCCCGTTCTACAAATTGCAGTCTTTTTTACTGTTAATAAATCGCGTCCACGGGTCCACCTCCCTAATGACTAGATACCAACCTACTTACGCTACCTATACCTGCGTGAACAACTAGGTAAAAGTTGTTACTGAATGTCAGGCATCATTAAAGGAACATTTGTATCATGTTTATTAGATAGGTAGATACCTACCTTCCCTAACTACGGTTTAATATTTCTACACTTAACCCTTCGAACACTAATCGCATGATAGCGTGTAAAAAGGTAAAGTTAACCCCTCCTTCATTAATATAATTACTTCGCAGGACAAACCGTAGGTATTTAATCGTTAGTGGATTAGTGGCAAGTATAATCGGAATGCAACACAGACTGCACGTAACTTTAACTAATACGTAACTAATACACGGCGCGCGCGTAGGTGTTAATGTAAGCAAATCAGTCATGTGCGCCTCATTGTTTACAAATACAAGCCGTAAATTAGTACCACTCCAATCCAAATTGTAACTACGTAATCATATTTTACTATTATTACATAATGTCGGTAACGACAACTTCCTATAGATCATATAAAACACGTAAAATAACATTACGCTTGTAATCTCAGAAAGCTTTTACAGAGCTGTAACTAATAGTTCACACCCCTGGTCCAGTTATTTTTAAGTCCTATGTAATAGGATGCGAACCTATTCCCATCAACCGGGCACAAATCTGTTCTGTATGGTGTCGGACGTAAAGAATACCTCCATCCCATATCTTCCCGTGGGTGTGGGGTGAGCCGACTAATGGACTTTCCAGAGAATCGGCAGCAGCGTTCTCTGTGCTTTTGTAACAACCGTACTGCGATCGCCGACCCGCCTGCCAAGAGTGGCGATTATGGCAAAACCCCCCTTATGTACACTTGGGGGAGGCCTATGTCCAGCAGTGGACGTCTTTCGGCTGAAATGATGATGATGATGATGGGCACAAATCTGGGCTCCGTGGCTGCTACTAAGAAATTCCTGATATAAAAACAAATAAAATACATACAACACTTTACACATAACTATCTCAGAAACCATTAAAAATCTCACCACATGCATTATGTAGGTAGGGAACACCACAGGTACTAAACAATACATATTTATTGTAATTATCACACTAACTGGGTGTTTGTAAAAGTAGCTAATAGCGAGCTAATGTTATTCATTCTTGCACAACATTCACTATTTATAAACTTCATTCCCTGGATGAAGATGAAAACAGCACTCACGTGAAATCTTAGTTATGTTAAATATTCAAGTGAAAATAATATTTTGAGAAGCATATACTCGTGGTCTCCACGTAGGTGGTGGTGGTAAGTACGTAGAAGCTAGTCGAATAGGTAGGTACAGAATGTGTCCGCAACTTATCATTCGGCACAAGTCGTAAAACTGGGAGGAAAGGGTTGCCGTTGTGTTCGTAGATAGTGTATGGGATGGCAATCTTGTACATCGTGCGTTTTATGAACCTTTCACGCACAATATTTATGCCACGGGTCAAATGGCCAGGCAACATACTGGGAGAATGCCTGTTAATACAAGCCAACCACTATTTTATACCTACTTTATGAAATGCCATCACCAAAATGGCCGACCGTAGGTACAGCACAACATAATCTAGCTGGTGATGGCAATTTCGATAAAGTCAAAACTTGTACTTGACAGACGTCGCTTGTTTACGGGCTGATTTAATCAAATAAGTGGCTAAAATTAATTCAAACTTATATGGTTGAGTTAATTTTGATATCCATCCATGTTATCCATGGAGCCCCGATGTTTTTTCAGGCAGCGTATTCAGCATGAAAACTTGAATCTGAATGGGTAAGGCGTGATGAGAAAACGCCAAACTTAACCTCATCATCATCATCATCAGCCTATAATGTTCCCACTGCTTCACACAGGCCTCCTCTCAACGAGAGGGAGTGGAGTGGGCTTTAATCCACCACGCGGGCCCAGTGCGGGTTGGTAGATGTCACATGTCTTCGAATTTTTAGTTCTAGTACATGCCGGTTTCCTCACGATGTTTTCCTTCACCGTTTTGAGAGCAGCGGTGAAGAAATAAATAACACAAAGTAATGCGCCTGCCTGGGTTCGAACCGACGACTTACTGTTCGTAAGTCGGGGCTGCCACCACTGGGCCACCGCTGCTCAAACTTAACCTTTTGCAAAAAAATGGGCACCTTAGGGTTTTTTTCTCTACCTTAAATATTACAAGAAAAAGGTTTTATTAATTTGACGACACGGATTACACAAGCGGTCCAAAAAAAAAAACAATTGTATTATAGAATAATATTTAAAATGTTATTTGTAATATCCCGGCACAAAAGCTTACGTTCCAAATTCGAATTTATAAATGAACAAAAGAAAACTAGTATGATTATTGTGAAATTAATGGCACGCATTGTTTAAACTACTACTTGCTTATTACTAAAAGTTTAAAGCTTTTTATGTAGTTAATTCGTTTAATTATTTTTTGTACCCATGTAAAAAGAATACCACTATTGCACATTGTGTCCGGTTCGGTGAAGCAAGACAAGACCAGGGAAGAAAACGATGCACAGAGAGAGCCACGAGGTGAAGGGTTGTTGGTCAGTCAGGCGTTGCGGAATCATAAGGCGTCCAGTGTGGACCTAAAGAAAACTCTTGAAGAAGTAAGAGGACCAGAAGTTAGCTTGTGGACGGTCAGGAATTCAGGAGGAGGATTTTGGCTGCCGATATCAACAGTTACCGCCAGACTCGGATCCCTAAATTACTTAAGACAAAACAATAGTATCTGGGCGTCATCAAAAAACTAATGCTTGCAAAAACCACCAGAGCAGCCTACCACCATTCACTTGATGTTTAGGCACTTTAGTGATACTTTGTATTACAGTCATGATTTCCGTTACTTTTCCATAAACGTAAGAAACGTGCGAAAGGAGTGAAAGGGTATAAGATTACTAAGTAGGTAAGTGCCGTATCCGGTAGAAATGTAGCAACAGCATCCCGTAAATAATATCGTACAGTAAAAACCATGAAAACATGAACTTAATAGTAGCAGTGCCGATTCAGATTTGGGCATTATTCGAATAAATTGTTATCTCGATTATTATGCGAATAAAATGTGATTCGCAATATAGTTATTCGCGAATATTCGAGTACAAAGGTAGTGCTTATTTCATATGAAATTTCTGCCAGCAGACCTGCGAAAGGAGAAATGAAAAAGAAATGTAGACGATAGTGTGTGAGAGAAGGAAGAGAAAAATGTGTTATGGTGCCTTACCTAATTTAACCTATACTATTACCTAAATATAAATACACGTAGGTATAACTAAGATATAGAAACAAATAAAATATATTATAATCACAATTGAGAGGAAAGGTGGAAGAAAAGAAGGTGGAAGAGGTGGAAGGAAAGGAGGCTCTTTCACTCAGTGTTTGAACAGTGAAATAGTCTTCAAATCACGAATGCTAAGCGGAAGTGAGTTCCACAACCTTACAGCATGGACAGAGAAGGAATAGGAGTAATAGCTGGATTTATTTGGATGGGATTTAAGGATTGATCTAAGGGCTAGTTTTTTTTCATTATTCGTGAATAACGAAAGAAACAATTTATTCATTCGTTATACGCCATTCGAAAAAAAATGGCTCAACTCTGTGCCTATTCAAGTTTTACCAACTCAAAAGTTTTCACACATTTTCATAAAAGCATTAACAGTAATTTTATAAAAACAAAGGTAACATGGCATGTAACAAAAAAATCAATATATATTATTATACCACCATTATGGCCATGGTACTAGTTACTCGTAGATAATGACAACGGCGCTCAATCGCTCATGCAACCTGTAACGCAATCACGACAGTAATGACTAACGCTACACATTAACATGCACGAAACTTTTAATAAGGAGATCAATAAAAAATGAGTTTATTTTTTTGTGTTTTCCTCTTCCGTGGAAAACCAGCCTTGTGTCCCTACATTTGTACCTTCAAGGACTCTATCTAAGTATGTGTATAGAATTCGTGTGACCACGTACAAGGTCCAATTATAATTATAAAACGCCTCATTGAATCATAAGGGGTTTGAAAGCTTCCACGTGTGGCTTCAACGGTTCAACCCGCTATAATACAATAATGCCAAAACCACTAAATACATACGCTGAACAAACTGTATCCGACCTGACTGTTCCATGTTATAGGTAGATCGATCGGTAACGGTGCTTTTTAAATACGTGTCGCGAATAAGTAGGTACCTACATACATTAAAGTTTTCCAAAATTATAAATTGATACAGTTAGTTTTCATGTGTAAGTCATTGTAAACTCCACGCGAACCAAAAAAATTTGTAACATTCACGAAAAAGTACTGACAAATATTATAACTCGCAACCCACACGTCAGGTCGGGGGTTGTCCCATGGGGTTGCCCTTGCTCCATTAACACGTTTTTGAAGCTTACAAACTTCGTACGTTACACATACGATTGTTTACCTCCGTGCATATTTATTTTTGTTGGGCGTCTACTTAGATCGACATAAAAATTCTTGCAATTTGTTTTTAATTCTTGGTACCTCGGCCGACTCCTTTAAATAAAAAATCTACCTGCCTAACTTATTTGCTAGTAACTTTTTATGAAACTGAAGGTGCCTACGTAATCCCGACTTAAATTGAATCTCAATATTAAATATGCAGGTCCGAACTGGGTTTTCCGTTTAGGAAAGAATTCACATGCAGGTACGATGACCTGAATCGTCAGAGGTGGCCAACAATTAGAATTAGAGGAGTGCGGGCGGGCGGGTTGCGTTGGGCGGGCGGTGGTGTGGTGCGGGCGGCGGGTGGTGTGGGTGTGCGGGCGGGGCGGGCGCGCGGCGCGGCAGTCGGCGCCCGCTCGCGCGTCAGGTGGCCGCGCGCCGCATGTGATGAAGGCGCGTACTATGCCGGCGCCGCAGCCCCGCTCCGCCCGCTCGCCGGCCGCCGCCGCTGCCGCGACAGCCGCGTGTGCCGCGCTGCACACCACCGTCTACAGCGACCGCAGCGCCGACAACATAACGCACGCTATTACACGTCTCGCGTCTACCGGAATGTAAATATTTATGGATGTCAGTTTTGAGTTGTTTAGATTGGCTGTGAATTTAAAGGTACGTAACTAATGTCTGGTGTTTCGATTTTTGCACGACATTATTTAGACAACGATTGTGTCGATTGAATAGACTAAATGAGTCTATTATAAAATTAAATAAATAGCATGTTTGTTTAATATCGCATTGTGCTTTGTGCCTTTGTACATAATTGCTGACGTTGACTTCGATTTTAATGGAGTTCAATTAGGTTCGAAGTACCCTTCCGATATTTGGATCAATAGATTATACCATTAAACGTAGGTAACAGTATTCGAACAGATTTTTCGCATTACATTACGTGATTAAAATATGACGGCGGCAAGCGAGTGCGCCGCCGCGAATATGCAAATTGATATTCATAATAACAATTGAAAAGCTTTCAAGTAAACTTTATTGAATGTCAATCAATATCTATTAGCTACACCAGTTGATCTTCTTATTTTTTTCTAGCTTTGCATAAATTTCTTCAGAAATATTCTCACGCTATGCACAAATAAAAGTAAAACTTTTTTCTTATTGTTTGGATTTCTTTAGGCAATTTTATTAAGTTTATTCCTTCAAGTATTGTATCACCGTCAGTCGTCAACTCGCTACCTTCACGTTGTTACGTTCACATGCATAGCCAACTTTACAAGATAGTGACAGGGACAAACAATACATTCGTGACTCTACATAAGTACACACTACATAGCCAGTTATTTTTTTTAAGTCACACAAACTAAAAGTTATTTGAACTGCAAAACCAACTACTTAATCAAAATAAATTCTTCTTTATTATTTGAAATAACGTATTTATTGGCATAAAATGTTTAGGTGAAAATGAAATCGACAAGGCGTGTTCGGGTACATGAAGATGCTATACGCCATAGGTAATATATTAACTTAATTTTATTTTTTTCTAATAGTAGTCCTTGCGTAGCCAAGATAATTCCTCTTATCATTTTATTTACCACACCCGAGTTATTTTTGCCCTTAGCTGAAACATTTTAACTTGAAAATAATTCTTCTTACTTAACATCTACCTAATTTAATGTGCTGTAGTAGTTAGTGTAAAGTCCGTTATAAAACTACTAATTAGAAACACTTTATATAACCATTCAAAGTAACCTACAACAAAGTGTAAAAGTACTACTTAATAAATAATTTAATATTTTTCAAAACTAGTTCAATAAAATTTCTGTCTCAATATATAACTAATCACTGTTGTACATAAAAACTATCCATTCTGAAACTATCAATCACTTAACCCAATACTTTTGCTCACAATTTGTTTCCACTTCCTAGTTTCTAGATAGGTACCTAATAAAAATAAATTCATCAATAAACTTTCAACGGAAAAAACAACGTTTGTAACCATAAACTAAACAAATGTCTTGTTGTATATTTTCTTTAAAATATCAATCAAACTAACATTAGTCATAGCACATGTATAATATATTAGTATGCTACCTAATAGTAACTTCCACACTAACACGTTCCTATTGGTATCGCGTAGGTACTTCTAACGAATTAATTTATTTACGCAAATACTACATAAATTCGTACCCGTCAAGTATACGTATACAGCACTATAATAGGTACATAATTTATTGGCGGGGAGGCTAGTATCCTTATAAATATGTATCATGAGGCTTGTTTCACCATTCGCGAAATATCAGGCAGCTATGGAAACCATTTTTGGCGTTATTATAGAAACTAATTACCTATACTAAGTAGCTAATAAAGTTTGGATGGAACGTGGATCCGCGAAGTAAACTAACGTTATCGAAATAAAAGACCTGATGTCGTTTTTTCGTGGATCCGCATTCCGGCTGTATTGTGCGATTGCGCGGATCCACGATCGTCATACTAAAGGTTTAAGAATCAACTCAGTGTTTCGCAGCAATATGTTTAAGTTTCTCCCAATCAGTGCCACGACATCCAGTCCTCCACCAGTAGCCAGTCTTAGCCAGCTACCTACATTATTAAGAAAGGACAAATAAAATATATTACATTTTTTCATATTGAATGAATTTGATTATAAAACACGATCTTACTCTTTCCGTCTTAACAGATCAAACGTTTTGGGCCCTCCACTTTATCAGGTTTTTCGATTAAAGTGAAAATATGACAGAGTAATGTTGTAACACACTTATAACCGCAATGCTATTCATTTTATATACATATATAATTCAACAACATTCATGGTGTTATTTATGTAGTCGACGAATTTCTCAAACATTCTGAAGCAATTTATTAGGAATTTCCTTTAAATAGAAGTTATTGAAAGTGGGTTACGCAGTTGGGGTGCCCTGACGTGAAAATCTTATTAAAATAGTGCCTCTCTTTTGGGTGCTACGAAATTATTCGTAGCACACAAGACAGTGCTACGAAGCTACAACGGGTGTTACGATGACAAAAAGAGTGACAATTAATAATGCATATTAAATAAATGACATTCTTTTTGCGTCAGGTTTACTTACATCTACTACTTTGGTACAAAACATGTTCAATGAATCGGTGTAATTAACCCAGTTTTGTTTGTAATTATTATTTAATTCGTGTCAGTCGTGAGCAGTCCAAACCCTTGAAATGGCTGCCGCAAAAAACGACTAGCAGTTTTTATCAGATGGACGAACGAAAACCCCACTGATTATATCTTTTTGCGATTACCAATCTGCCTGGCCAGCACTGTGATTACGGCATTATCCCCCCAAGATCGTTGTGGAAGCGTTTTATGGCAGAGACCCGTATCTAGCATCGGACGTTTATGTGATGCGATTGTAATTTTCAACGCTTTAATTAAGCAAAATGAAATAGTCTCAATAAAAAATTGCTATCAGATTCTCCAGATTCCAGGGAACCTACAAATAGAGGCTAAATTTATTTGAAAGTACAAATAAAAAAGAATACACACTACATACACTTCGAATATAAGTAGGATCTCTTCGGGTTTATTGGAAGTCGGTTAAAAATGATTTTCATTGATACGCACGCTCATAATCTTATAAGCCCCCTCTCGTAGCAGTAGGAAGCTCTCCGTCAATATATGTACTTAGGATATTGCCGAAACGATACTTCTGAAACATGACAGACTTAAATGTGATCGCTGTTTGATACAATTTGTTGCTAATTGCCAGTGATAGCAGCTGCCAATCCCACTAACGTTGTACGTGTGGGTAATTTCTTAAAGCTCCCTTGGGAACAGGCTTATTCGGAACTGGGCACCGCGGCGCTGTACATGACATGTACCTCATAAATATTGGTTACGAGCGTCTTAAGTAATAACTAAGAAGGACTCTTAGGGTTATTTGTGGAGTAAGCAGTTATATAGACTGCAAAATAAATATTAAATCTAATATGCATATAAACTAAACTGAAAATAAATAATTATGACGTGACGTAGTGTTCGTAGCAATTAGAAAACTATATACGTTTGCCTCATTATATCCGCACAGTTAAATGTTTTGCTTGTTGTAAATACCTACCGTACTAGTACACAATCATCTTTAATAAACATATGTACAGACGTACGCACGTAAAGCTACAACAATCTGACAAATTTCTTTAAGAGATTTTCAACCTTATTGTTAAAAATACGGTTCAAGGTTGATTGGGAAAATTTGACAGTTTCGAGTAGCTTGACCTGCTGGTGTCTGCACTTACAGTATTTCGAACATCGCTATATACTCTAGTTAACACATATAAATACCACCGCCATCTTAATTGTATATAATTAACTGAAGTTAACGGTTTATCGAAATTCAATTGATCGACGAGCGATTTGTCACAGGTATAATTTGTTGACGTTCGTTCCACCAAAAAGATCGTTTTTCCGATAAATCTGTTTGTTCACGTAGTGAAGTGTGAACCCAAATTGATTTTCCATGCGCACTAATAGAACATTTATTTAGGGTTCGTGGAAATAATATGTTCACTGGCTTATTACAAGAGGGGGCTAGAGAAATTTCTTTCAAACGATCTTTCACACATAAAAGAGGTGCTCTAAAATTGTTGGAACTCTTGAATGGCGACCCGTCACTCGTCAGCACTCGACAAGGCGTCCATTGAAAAATTACTCTTTCAGTTAAAACTTTTCTCGAGCAATCGATCATTGACCAGTCCAGAATTTGATATACAACGAACTGTTATGGTGCGTTCCAAAGTCATATTTTGGGTTAATATTTTTGTAACAATAACATTTACATAGTTAAGCTGAAAAGAGCAGCCTAGGCGTAAGTATTCTACTAGGTAACATATTTCTGAATAGTCTGCACTTACAGAATGGAAAAAAAACATTACACACCATTAAAATTCAATTAGGTCAACTTCAACTAATAATAATCATTAACGAGTAGATGGATTGTGTTAAATTGATTTCTAAAAGTACTACCCTTACAAGACTTAATAATGGGTTACGAATCTATTCTTCAGCACTGCCCACTTAGTATTTGTTGTCAGGTGACCTAGATCACCTCGATAAGAGCGTGACCATCTGCAAACAATTACTGCGTGTAAGCACAAGATGCTATCCGATATAATTTATGGATAGTAAAAATAAGATTGGATCAAAACGTGATCCCCGGGGATAGCAAGCCGCACGGCCAGTGGCCACGAGGTCATTACAACCATTGAGTCGTGTCTGTTTTATCACTACCTACGCTTTAACTCTGTTCCCTCAAGTATATCGGGAAATAATCTATTATTTCACCTCTCACTATACGTAGTTTCGTTTCGACTAATGATTTATTTTATTGAAGACGTTCTTATAGACAGAATCAATTTGTTGTAATACAGTAAATAATTTTCCGAAATAAATGTAAACGCGTCAGGCGGAAATAAACGCACGCGCTCCAGTGAACCGGATAATTTTTGGCAATAAAATACATTAACACTGGGAGATGTGTGGAAATTAAAATGTCGGTGTAGCAGAAACAGCATGACAAGCACGCATTGAAGAGACCTTCAATGAAGCATGAAGCTGAAGTGTGGTAAGGTCTATTTGTAGTTCTCCAGAATAGTATTAGCTGGTTAACCCAGCGCCAATTATTAGGCAACAATACAGTATACCGGCTGGAAATTCTTTCTCAGCTCAAGCTCTTAAAATTTTGTCTGATATTGGTATCAAATTCAGGATGTAAAAACGCAGCCTTGCCCGCCGCCAACAGACCAGCATCTCCCTGCATAAATAAATTAAATTTCATTTTTAAAATATGAAAATGTTACAGCCGCAAATGAGTGGAGTTAATTGGAAGTGAATATAACTCTACAGTATTTACCTTCATTTGCGAACAAGCTCTAGAGAATGCACATCTCACATCAATTAACCAAAATTACGTTAATTCTCTTCTCTCATACAACATTGTACCTATCCTGGATTCTATATTTACTCTACTATTAAGACCGTTGAGGTAATCTTTGAAATGCTGGTAATGTAAACGATTGCGTTAATCTTAATGCCCGTTCATAAACAATAACAAAAATGTCAATAAATAACACTCACGCACGTACTATCGACATCTGAAATAAACTACAACATATGCACGCCATCACTGAAACTCATTTAGCAGCATGGCTAATTTTCACGCCAACGTAATTAACTCGCAGGGTATACACGATATTATATTCATCACGAGTTGAATTAAGCGCAAAACTTTAACACGGACTTTGATGTCGGCTTATGTAGGGATACCGTCTTCTCGTCTTATAACGTCTTGTTTAAGTATTAGGACGTCATTCCCGAAGACGGCTTACTTCCTATAGCTGACACCAGACAGTTTCAATAGATATCCGTTCAATAAATATAGCAACTACGTAATTAAATCGCCAAGGAGCCCATCTATCTACAAACGGGGCATAGCAGCAGGAACCTAAATTTTCGTAAGCACCCACTGAATAAATTCCTGCCATAAAATGTCACGAAAACAGCTTTTACTCAACCCAAAATTGTTCTAATTTTGTATGCTTAATTTGACATTGAGGTCACGTTAAATGTACCTTCACTACCAAATATTTACACTATACCTATCCCATGGCGATGAAAACAAAAAAAAAACTTCCTTTGTACTAGACGAAGATAGAAAGGCTGTTTTTTTAAACACTCTGTTTGGGAATGTTCGGATATGCACAGACATTCTACATCCTTAATATTTCATTTAATATACATTAGATTGAATGGGAAATCGAACGTAAAGCTATTACAAAGGTCACACAACACTTTGGTAATGATTGTTGCAAGAGGCCTCATTGTCATGATTTACGTATTTTGTAGTATAATGTTATTAGATTTTAATTTTAATAGGGTGCGACGTAACTCCCACTCAAATAGTTCATTAATATGTGGGTTGAGTATCCGATTCCTTTGTTCTTGCTTCATAGGCCTGATTGAAATCGTAAAGCTGTATATTAGTGCCATTTTTTGTTCGTAATATAAGCAGTACGAAGTTCTGTGGTAATATATGTGTATGATTCCTGTATGAAGTGTAGCGTAAGTGGATAAAATTGAATTATGCAAAAACTTAAATGGAACCAATACATATAGAAGAACATTTTTGCTGAAAAAGTATCCTGCAATATTCAAACGAGGACTTATTTTAGTACCTACAGCTGTGCATTTATACACGTATGTTACGTTACGCTTCGTAAAGGGTAGCAACTATCCAATTTCATAAAATGAAAACTGACGCGAAGCGGTTGGTCGCTGGAAGTTATACGATGTTTGTGGATAGGACCGTCTGCACCGTCTCCCGCGGAGTGCGGGCGCGGGTGACGGCGAGAAGGCAAGTTTATCGTCGCGATTTCATCGCTTTTCCGTCGTGTTGATAAACTAGCCTGTACCGCGCCAACGAGCGTTTACTAAGCATAAAGCAACTTGCGATCGTATGGCTCACTGCATAACGAATCACCATTCATTTTTACTAGACCAGCCAAATTGAATTTTATATTTTAATATGAAAGCTTTTACTAACAACCGCTTTCAGTCAGTTTTCCTTCTTATTAACAATGCATAATGTGGTGGTAAATATTTTTGTATTCTTAGTATATGTTTGAAAAGCATTAAGTTTGTGCCGGTGCTGTGGTAATTATATTTAAAGCTATTAAATTACTGTCCCCTACAGCAATTTCGGTTTGCTTAGTTTTGGGTTTTGTATTTGTGTCGTACATCGAACGCCGTGGCAGCAGAATTGTTTTGAACAAAGCACTTAGAGTTTCCACGGCACGCGATTTTATTGAATTTTATTCTGTAAAAAAGCTGTTTGACTGCAAAGGCAACATTTATGTCTTTTTTTTACAATAGAAGAATACAGGGAAACTACTTTGGTTATATTTGTATTTATCTATTAATGTATGTAATAAGACTGTTTTTCTTTCATAAAATGGCACACTTACAAAAAAAAAATATTAACAATTAGAATAGAACACAGTTACTTGATCTAGGTTGCAACACTTGCAACTGTTCTTCAGGCTATTATAGTCGTAATGGGGAACAATAGTTAAAAGTAGGTATAAATCGGAACTCTGAGAAAGCCTGTAATTGATTACCGCGCAAAATTGTGTTAGTGTTCATATGAAAACGCACTTGGATCATCCAAGTGTCCAGTCTGTCATCGCACTGGTCAATCAAATATTTGTGAGAAAACTGAGAAATGACTCGTGGATAATTAGTTTCTTGAAGCCGCCAAACAGACTAATAAACTCCCGTGCATTCTCGACGGGACTATTCAAATCGCACAGTACTGACTAGTATTGGTCATCTATTACGTTAATGCAAAATTAAAATCTCGGGTTTTAAATACACTGCAATATGAGCTAAGAAGCGATGCAATAAAAGCCACTTTTCAACAAGTGTGTTGAAAATGTTGTTTTGTTCTTCTACTGGTCCGACATACGGTCACAGTTTCGGCGATATTTCTAGATGCCGTCCTTGTACACCCTTATTCTGAATTCGAAATATATTATGTGGGCTGCATAAGACATGTATACACCACAACACCGGACACGAACTTATCAGATTTTCAGGGGTAGTTGCGGCCGAAACGGTTGCCATTACGCTACACCAGCTTAAGCTACACTTTGGATATAATACATGAACGGGTTGGTTGCTTGTACTCTACAAGTCCTCTGCAATTGCAAAAAACCTGCTTGTACCAATATATGCTTTGTGCGGCTTGTGCCGTTTTGCTCAAGTGCTTCAATATGGGCCTAACAGCTTTCAGCGCCCTATCCAATTCCAGGGCTGTCCATTTTGCACCCTCCCTAGATACTTACCTAACCATGCTCCTTTGTCTTATTATTGCGATCGGCAATGCATGGGTATTCTTGCATATTCACTGCCATTAACACCAAGCCTAACAAACTGGTCTTAGATTAGGGTGAGTTTATTGTATATTGCATTTCGGTTCTAAATTATTTTTGTAGGTATGTATTTTACCTGCGTGTATTATTTATTCAAGGAAACACGTTTAATAAGCAGAAAGCCCACACTTTCCTAAAAAGAAAATCTTATAAATACTACGAGTATGTACATAGATACTAACTCAGGAATATAAATATCATACTTACTTTATTAAATGTGTTTCGGTATACCAAGTGTCTACCACTGCTGAATATCGCTGTAGATTATAATCCTGGGGGAACACAGTTATATTAAATTGCCATCGCTAAAATTACTTTAACTGCCGTGAATTTAGCCCACAACTGCTCTTCAAAATATTTTATACCTAACTGAGAAAGTATATGAGTAGTAAAAAGAAATAAGGACACCCACAGACCGACCTTACTGCGCGCATTTGACGGTCTACATGCACGTTTGCAGTTATATTGCAATAGAAACTAAAACGACCTCGCTGTAGTTGCAATCCGTCTGAGGTCGCCAGCGGGATCGGTCTGTTAGTGTTCTAACATTCCATTTTAAGAAAGTGTGATGTGGCTTGGTTCAGTTCAGCTGATTGAATGCCTATTGACATTTTAGATGAAGTGTGATGTGGCTCGGTTGAGCGTAGTTGCGGTGTCGTTGGTTGCAGTGAGTGTAAGAGTGGCGGCGACCGGCTGGCGACGCCGCGGATGTCGCTGCTTGGCAAACCGCTCAGCTACCGCGCCACGCGACGCGACGCGCGTTACCGCCGCATTCAGTCCAAGTTCTACAACTTTCTTGAACGGCCTCGAGGTGTGAAGGCTGTTCTTTATCATATGATCGTGTAAGTCCTTTCATGTCAAGCAACTTTCCTTAAGCACACGAAATCCTAAATGTTTTGTACATGTAGAATTTAAGCGTGAGATATTTTAAACTGATGTGATGTCCATTCACCATGCATTGCCATAATACCGCCATATTATTTTAATTGAAAATAATATAAATTTGAAACAATTTAAACCAACTCAAAAGCCGTCTTAAGGGTGAAAATTCTTAAATCATTACCATATTATCTATCGAACATAGGTAATAAAGCCAGATTCGACAAAAGCCGAAAAATCAATGGCTAATAATAATGTTTTACTAGCATTAATCACAATAAGACAAACAAATGACAGTGTTGTCTTGTTTACATCGTGACACCTAACACCCGACACTGACAGCGGAATGTCTCACGTGTATTTATCACCCACCCATGCCTGTCGTCGACTCCATGAGTATCTTTACACGCTGAAATGTTATTACTAATAAAACGGCGTGTGTTCACTTTTCCCCATGTTATTATAAATATTTACATTACAATTTTAAACTTAAGAAGATGTTGTTTATGAATTTCTTAACAAACCAATATTTAATCAACTTTAACTCGAACGAGTGAAGCCCACATTTTTATGTTACTTCTAAAAGGCACAGTGACTACTACACCCACTAGGCCTAAATTACAATTACATAAAGCTAGGCTAAGCTCGTTAACGTAGATCACTATAAAACGGGTTGGGTGTAGTAAGGGGAAACGGCAGTTATATTGACTGAACAAAATCCTCGGCATCATGCGGCTTATTGCTTTTAATGCGTTAACATTTATCATTTTGTATAGAAGTCATAGGTAATATAAGTAAAAGCATATTTTGAGCACATTACCGTCAAGAAGCATTAACATAACATAATTTCCGGGCTAGAAAATCAAGTTGATTTGTGTTTTGATTTGGTGTTGCGCGATTTGTGACGTCACTATGACATACATTGACAAATAGGCGAATGTCCTATAACACGTTAGACATTACTTTACTAAAAACAGATATTTATGCCAGCCATATTGCTATGAACCATCCGTTTTATACTTATATTTGAAGTGGAAGTTATTTCTGAAAGTTGTCCTTAATTTCAAATTGTTCATTAGTTCAAGGTTTATTGTTACGGCCTCACATTTTCCCCTAGCAGTATTTTACAGTAATGAAAGTTTTGCCCCTAGGGTAGGTATCGATATACATAATCTACTCACTTAACACAATTAGTGGCAGCACAGTTTAATACTCAGGAATATTAAGAAGTTATTGTAAGAAGACGACGAAGAGACTTAGTGTGCGTATTGTAATCTGGCCTTAGAAGAGGAAAAAGTCGTATCCTTACGCACTTATTAGTTTAAAATAAATCAGAATAATCACACGACAAGGTACGAAAATATGGTGGTAAAATATGGCACTAAAATCGTTTCAGAGGTAAAATTTTCCTTAAAATAACTCACGTTTAACAAATCCATAGGTACGTACTATTTTATTGGCGTTGACTTCCTGAAATAGTGTTTTGAGTACTAGTAACACTACCTTATTAATAGATTCGGCATCTTTCCATGTAATCACATTCATGCAGTTACACATCACAGCTGCGAATTAAATCGTACGAGTTAAATAGGAACATTCGTAATCCAATTCGACAATCAACTAACATATTCAGTGTCGAAACTCGATTACATCAGATTCTGATAGCTTTACCAGCACTCTATCGCTCCACTCATACCTACTAGGTGTGTTAAGTTCATAGTTCACACTCGTATAAACCTCATATTTTCTCTGTTCAGGTTTCTGATGGTGTTCATGTGTTTATCGCTATCAGTTTTCTCAACAATTGAAGAGTACGAAGCAAAAGCAGGAATTGTCCTTTTCTATATGGAAACAGTAGTTGTAATATGGTTCGCCATCGAATTCTTTTTAAGGTAAGTAAACTTTTAAAACATAATCTGCTATTGACTGAATGTGCTAAATTTAGTGAACTGCAAATGTTGGCCTCGAAAATGGCTACAAAAGTCAAATCGCGCTGTAGGCAAGTTCTGTTTCAATACTACAAACAGTGCACAAAGAGCTGCCAATCTAAAGTTTCAATTCCGCTATCGTTTTACAGCGGCTGTGTGTTTGAGAGATACACAGCAAACAACACTCTCATAGATAAGTTCTGAGAGCTTTGCGCGCGTGAAGTAGGTAATTCGTCACTCAATGTAGACGTATTACTCTGCCTACAGTGGGCCCAGTCCATTAGTTTGTTTTGTTTTATTTATTTTATCTATCTATCAAGCGCAAGTGTACACGGGTCGGCTGCAGAATGACAGTGACACGTCAATGAGCTCGATATACCACCGTGTTTATTTTATTTCAGTCGCTACGAAAAGAAAAGTAATATAATGTTAGGGATGTTAATACTATATTAGTTTTATGGATCTAAATGCGTCACCTGCTTCATTAAAAGTCATTTTTTGAATCAGTGATATGAATATAAGTATCAGTGATTTAAGCAGGTGTCAATTATTTAAATACTTTAATGTCATATTTCAGACATACGTTTATTCCATTGTTAATTTATTGGCATACCTGTTCATATTTTTATGTTTGATTGTACCAACTTATTTACCACAACTTGTAAGTAGCTATTCTGATACAAAGTTAACGTTAAAAAGTATATGCCTACATTACCTACTTTATTTCTATAATATAGCACTGATAATTACTTTTATAATTGTCTTCCTGATATTTTGCCTGTTTCTGTAGGTTATGGTCGTCAGGATGCAGGTCCCGGTATCAAGGCTCAATAGGTCGCCTCAAGTTTTTGAGGCGACCGTTTTGTATAATAGGTAAGTTGCAGTCTCATTATACATTATACACTTAACCTTAAAAAAGGAAGATTAATGTAATAAGCAGTACCTTTGTGCTCTTCTTTCTTTAATAAGTGTTTTAACAAAACTTAGGTAAAAAAATCAAAACTTTTTTGTCCATGCTATTGTTATATTCCACACATAAACTCACGCCTTTTTCTATGAGGATAGACAGAAACAATGCCACCACGGTCGCTCAATTTGCCGCTACGATCCTTACTATATAATACAACTATTGCTATATTAATGAAAACCATTTATAGCCAACCAAAACATGAAATATAAAAGCTTCATAAGTATAACTTCAGGCAGTTATATGGAAACATTTATTGTAACTAGTTGCCCTCCGGGAGTTCTCGATACCCAGTGCATTGTAGGCAAGTATGTGAATCAAAATGTATTCCACAGCTTGCCTACTTGTGGTGCTTCGCATATTTGAAACGATATTTACGTCGAAAATTTAAAGGTTGAGATATTACTAACACTATTTTTAATTTCACTACTTAAAGTGCTCCAGTGGCATGTAAAAAGACAAACAATGCCCCAGACAAAACTTAAGGTAACAGTATGAAATAAACAAACACGGCACACAAAGAACAAAGCAGAAGAAACAACATTTCCAACGACCTCTAAGAATCGTCAAAGAAAATGTCTAGAGAATGCCAAACAAATATCATAAAAGAAGGGAGTTGAAAAAAATGCCGTAGGTCTGCTTTCTATGTACCTACTTTCATCTTGAACATTTCCAAGTAAAAGTCACGTTTTGTCTATAAACCGTGACGAAGTGACCCTATTTCAGGTGCGAGCAATCCGCTATGACCTTCGCATTTTCGGGCTGCGTTCCCTTGACACCAGTTTCGTGCGACCGCTTTGCGCTCTCTGGGGAGCAAGCCGCGCGAGACCCCGCCACACATAGCCGCACGATATTACTGCCCACGACAATAAAACGAACACTGCTATCGTACCCCAATTATATATTAATGTTGCAGCGCCAACTTTCGCGTGGTGAACCATTGCCGCTCGTTTCAAATCATTTTTCAAATATAAAATTAAAAACTTGATTTCTGTTGCAAAGGCAATTAACGAAGAATAGGCCTTTGATAAATTTATGGAGGCTTAATAGTCAATCTTAATATTATAAAAGGCGAAGCCACTTTACTCAACAACTTGATAGGGTTTGGTACACGTAACCACCGCCGCCAATATTAAATAAACCTTTGATGGGAAAGATCTTTTCTGGATTCCACCAATTTATTATTTGAACAAAGGGGAAAAGGTCCAAGTGCTTTGTTGTTCTAAGAATACTCAATCTGTTGCTTACTAAGTAATTACCCCTTTTTTCGTACATGCAAGAAGGTAGACACGAAATGGTATACCTCCCGGCTCTCTGTATAAATATTAAAGGACTCTGTCCAACTTTTCTTTGTTTGATTTTTCTTTCATGGAATTTACGACCAAATTTAAAAAAAAATCAAGTCATGTATTTTTACAGAATGATTGTGGTTGCCAGAAATATACTCGTCTAAATAAGTTTAAGTTTAAACTGACATGGTTACTAACACTATCAATAACACTAGAAACGGGATATACCATGTTTTCTATTTGTTTTCAGTTCCCGATATCCCGTTTCTAACGTTATTGATATAATGCTTGCATTTTAATACAAGTGGGCAAAGTTTTGATTCGAGGCAGGATTGTGTATAGTTTTAGAGCCAAAGGTGTTACGACAAATACTATCGTATATCAAACAACATAACCTTTTTCAACACACGCGAGCAAAGCAAAGTTCCGCTGCACCGCGCGGTTTTGTACCGCCTGCTGGCAAAAGGTCTCCTCTATGTTTTTCCAGTCTTGTCTATGTTTAGTCGTCTCCTTGGCAGGAGATGGCTAAACATGCGGCGAAAACGAGATCGTCACCTCGTTCCCTAGGTCTTTCTTGGCGATGTCTTGTCTTCAGGGACCTATTATGTGACGATCCTGGCCAATCTGACCTCATGCATCCTGTAGGCCCATCTATCTTCATGCATTGTTTAAGAAATCATTGAAGTGAAGTGAGTGAAAAATGGCTTGCATTTGTCGTTGCACATATGCATCGAAATGTAAAGTACTACAATTTAACAGCACCTATTCTACTTAGATGTCACCACAATACTGGCATCTGTGGTGGTGCTGGGCATGGGGTCGTCGGGGCAGGTGTTCGCTGCGTCTGCTCTGCGCGGACTGCGGTTCTTCCAAATCCTGCGCATGGTGCGCATGGACCGACGCGGCGGCACGTGGAAACTGCTCGGCTCCGTCGTGTACGCACATCGACAGGTAATTAATTAACCGACACGATAACATCATGATAACAAAATAGCTTACATTCATTCCCTTACCATAATGACAGGTCACAGAACACACAAAGAGATAATGGAGTGACTCACTGAATAACAATGAAAAATGACATCGCTTTGTCGAATAACACTGTGGGTATAATAAAATTAGATTGGCCACTTTCTCTATCAATTGTTCTCCCTTGAACGCAGATCTTTCTTATTTTATATCATAATTTGAGAACGAGCGACGCGATGATATTATCTGACTAGACTGTTTGTCTCGGTTTTATGCCACATTTCGTAGTGCGAAGGCACTGTGTTCTGACGCTACGGAATACGAAATGAGCCACTGTAAGAAAAAGTTTGCATCGCTGCTGCTAAAACCATTGAATACCTACCCAGAACATCCAAACAAAACACAGAGAAAAAAACTCGGCACAAATCACTTTTATACAAAGCGTATGTAGGTACAGCTCTAGGTTCGATGAAAGTCGACCTCTGGGCACACAGTCCACTCATCAATAATTTTAATCTAATAGAACTAATTCTAGCGGATTCAGACTGTGCGTATCCCATTGCAAACCAGTTTCATATGTTCATTGTTTTAGGGAAGACAGTTGAAAAATTGCTGAAGCTAGCTACAAATGAAGATATTTTTCATTCCAAAGAGATGTGAAAAAGCGAGTGTCGTAATCAAGCCCGTCCGCGTCGCTCCGAATAACAACAAAAACATAAAATAAAATGTTAGTAAATACAGGGGATCTATAGAGCAATCCACTAAAGCACAGAACGTGTAGCTATTAAGTGACTTTAGTTATACATGTGTAGGTGGCAGTTCTTTGTGGAAGCGGAACGTTTTTCAAGAAATTTGCATAGCTAGGCCGCGACCGACTGCGGAAAAACGAACGGAACCGTAATCTAGTCTGCTCGGCGTACAATAGGTTACATTTATAAGTTCCGTGACGAAGGTAGGGCGAGCAACGATACACAACCTCGACACATGTTGTGCGCAGAGTTCGGGACTAACACAAATATAGCGGATTAGACCGGTATTTCTGTATTATTATCCCACAGGAACCCTTTTTGTTTTACTTTGCCTAACGTTCGCGTTGTTTCAATTTCCAAACAAATAATAATTTGGTATATTTAAAATTGAACATGTGAAATACGATGTAGGTACCATATTTTAATGTTGTTGGGATTATATCTGCCCCTAAAACTGTGTAGAGTCGTATATTTACGAATGGGTCTCTTTTTTAATTAATCTTCATTTTGCTCGCACCGCTAGCTGACAAAAACCGAGGACCGCTTTGAACTGAGTGACCCGGGTGAGCTCGGTCTCGTCCATTCCTGACAACACTAAAATAAAACTAGATGGTTTTGCATATAATCCATTTTTATAACACTACCTAGGGACTTTTTTTATTTGTCATAGCTTAACCAACATATTAAGTTGTTTTGTTGAAAGTAAAGGTTCGTTGTTTCAGAATGTGCGACTCATTTCCAGACTTGCATTATAAAACTACATTTTTAGTTCCAAAAAGCTATAACGTTTCATTCAGGTATATATTGACACGTTGTTCCATAACAGATTGAAAAATTTGCATGATTGAGTGACAAGCAGTGAGGCACCCCGAGCTGCTATCGCTAACCAACAGCGGGAGCCTTTCCCCTCCGCCGAATTTCACGACATGTTTCATTATGACAAGCGCCTGATATCAACAATCTAATTTTGCTATTAGTCACCTCTCCGTACGCTTAACAGGATTTCATTATTTCATTCACACAAATACATACATTATCAATTTAGGATACACACCTAAAAATAAACCGTAACGGTACTCCAATCTTCATGGCTGAGCTTAATAGATTAACTTTTAGAGATTAACTTGGCTTAATTTATGGAAGCACCAATTAAAAGCAGATTAATGTCCGGGTATAATTTCGAAGAAAACTATACACTTCATAAGATATCTGTATAAGTCTAGTAATTACGTTTAATTACAAGTCGTAAAGTAGAAGTACGAAAACACCATTCCCGATATTCTTATACGCACGAGTAACAAACTGTTTTTCTATTCGTGAGTAATCGTAAATAGATTGCTGAGTGGAGCACTTTTATATGAATTTACGTAACGGATATTTAACGAGATACTAATGAGCTGTAGTGATCCAGGCCCTAAATGTAAATAAACATAATGTTAGGAAGAGCATAAAAGTGCCAACGTGATTTTATTGCAGATATTTGATCGTAACAACTTACTTCACTAAAAGAATTTCGCTACACATTAAATGTTTTTATGTTTCCTCAGCGATTCCATTACGAGAGCGAGCGGGGTAATACACTTCGTGCATCTCTCTTAGGAAACGAGCAGTATCCGAACATACGGGTTATGTTATTTGATTATCTTCCATGATCCATTATATAATTTACCATTTGTACAGAATCATATTCATATGTTGCAGTAAAAGGAACATATTTGATGAACAAAAACATAGATCTTTTGAAATAGAATAGAAATCTAAAATAGAAAGAAATAAAATTGTAAGAAATCTTGTCAATTGTCACAGTAAGCTAACTAACCTTCATAGTAATTTCACTGCAGAAACTCAATATTTTATAAAAGGTCACATTAACCCCCTCTTAAATCTTTGTGATAAGTGTAATTCTACGAATAACTTTGCTATTATTATAGTTTAATGCGACAAGCATAAAAACGTCATTCGACGACAACTCGTAGGTACTGTACGAGTGCATGTATGATGCATATCGTTGTGACGTCACGCATTCACGAAGACCGCTAACCTCACGGGGTCGTGCAAAATTCATACAGCATTATTAAACTAGTGTGAAAATAACTACATACTTAAAATGGTTAATAATATAGTTTTAGAACTATGGCTTACTTGTAATACCAACTAAGCTGTTAAATGAGTTACTGAAAAATAAGTACAGAATGTACCGGCAGTAATAAAAGTGTTGTTGTTAAATTTTAAACACACAAAATCGGTAAATCGGTCAAATCCTAAGTAAATTAGTAATATTCATAATTTAAAAGTACTCATTTTAATAGAATTTTCAGATTTTCCTTAGTACCCTCTTAAAAACCTGGGCTCCAATAGCTTAGATTTTAATCGTTCTAAAATGGAACTATGATTTGACTGGTACCCAACATACATAATAAAATTAATAATTGACATTAATATAAGTTTGTAGATACATGTATACAAACAACCACGCGCTTTTCCCATGAGAAGCAAATTTCGCTTCTTCCACATTCGTGCATATTTCATAAAACAACGCCGGTTGCAAATATGGCGCACCTCAACATTAACCTCAGCTTTGAGGGGTCATCAATATTATGCTTTATTGCTTACTTGCAATGATTGTTGTTAGGTTTTCATCAATTTTGATAAGCGTTTATAGGCAGGTACTTTTTAGGGTTCCGTACCCAAAGGGTCAAACGGGACCCTATTATTAGGGTTCCGTACCCAAAGTGTCAAACGGGACCCTATTACTGAGACTTCGCTGTCCGTCCGTCCGTCCGTCCGTCTGTCACCAGGCTTTATCTCATGAACCGTGATAGCTAGGTAGTTGAAATTTCTACAGATTATGTGTTACTGTTGCTGTTATAACAACAAATACTAAAAACAGAATAAAATAAATATTTAAGGGGGGCTCCCATACAACGAAGTGATTTTCTTTCTCGTTTTTATAAATAATGGTACGGAACCCTTCGTGCGCGAGTCCGACTCGCACTTGGCCGTTTTTTTTAGAGTTTTTGTACTGAAGAGTGCCATGGGAACTTGAGAATCATATTGCTAAGCCTTAACTGTCCGTCTGCTGTCTCAGGGTTGTAGTTTTCTACATGAGTAAGTAACACATTCACTGTCCACGAAGAAGACAATATTTAAACAATCGCCCTTAGCCATATGTGGTTCTTGGGACATGGAAAGGTTTAAGTATACAGTTGAAACTCTTAACAAATAAAATACATGTGAATGTGTCATCTATCATCAGAATAGTAATCCTAGTTTTAGTGAATGAAATCCTTAGGATTCATGAAAACTACTTAACACAATTCAAGTCGGACCAGTTTTGATTACCAAGCGTTAACTGAATGTATAACATGTAGATGTGTGTGTGGTGCACTGTGCATAAATCGATGTCTGATGAAAGTATATCTGGAACGAAGACAATTACAACACCTTCACTTGAATTCGTTGCTCGGCACTCTCCGTCAGTATTGTCCACTCACAAGTAATGGTATCCGTGAATTTGAATGCTCCGAGTTCTTAAACCAAAGTGAAAAAGAAAACCGAAAAGTTGATCGTTTAGACGGGATAACGCTAAGAGAAGAATGATGTAAATTAAGTACCCGCTGTTTTTTTTTATTTCCGCGTTACGAGTATTTTCCTCGTCACAAAATGATCCCCTTGCGAGATGATATTTCAACGACGACGTCAAAGCAAAATGTTTTGTACGAAAGCCTCGTAATTTTTATTCATTTAATAAACAACTTTTAAATATTAGGAATTTTCAACATTCTTAAAAAAAAATATTATGGACGGTAGTGAATGAGGATCCAAATATAGCTTATTAAATGTGCTATACATATATATTTTTAATTTGGTTATCTGTAGGTTTATAAACAGTTGTTACTTATTTACGAGATCGGAATGTTATTTATAAAGAGTTAATACCTAAACATGTTTCGGAAAATCTCAAATCATACAAATAGGAGACATCTAAGTTATCTCGCCCTCTCCATCAAGTTGCACGAAGTCACACAACTTTATTTATTCCTATATTTCGTATTTTATGGACAGTTCACGTAATATAGCTTTATACATAGTACGAAATATGTAACTACTAGTTATGTTATACCGTCAAACGTATACAAGCCACTAAAAAAATATTTCACTCCTACTGCAATTTCGCAGTCGTAGCCAGCGTAGCGGTCCGTGTACGTAGCGCTCACTCGTAGCCGCGTAGCGGCCGTAGCGATCGTAGCAAGCTCGTCGTAGAGGCTCAATGGTACATGACGAAGTTTTTCAATATGATTATGCAGTATTTTTATAATATTAGATAGCCAGTTTTAACGTCTGTCCAAACTGATAGTAAAGTTTATAGGACTATTTTGTGGATGTTGAAGGTGCAAGTATTTCAAATGTGAATATTATTAGCACAATATATCGAATATTTCATACAAGAAAAGTCAATTTAAAAACATCCCATCGAACTTGTGTTAACAAAACTTAGGCTGGCCAGACCGGCTCGGCGCAGGTAATTAAAGTCATGTTAAAGCTTTGCTGAGTAAGCATTCCCGACGTTGGCCGCAATTTCCTCCGCCCAAGTAGTATGTGTGGAGTCAGGCGGCGCGCTGAATATCTACTCACAATCACTTCAGGTTAAAGTTGCATGATCACAATGCAGAGCAAATAAACCGGAGCAAGCGGCGCGTTCCACGCTGTTCCTACAATATTGACTTTTGGAACGCTTCGTTCTAAAGTAAACACAAACGCTGGTGTCTCATTTCAATGCAGGCGGCGCTAATTTAATATCCAGATATCAGGTTTAATGCGGACGAGTTTTATTCGCCTGTTTACGTCATGAATAGTTTATACGTGTGCGGAGCTGCTTACCCGCGGGGACGCTGCCGCTACTCGCGCTATATTTTAGTGTAAGTAACAATTTCAGCAGCAAATTTTCGCCTTTCTGATTTTATAGCTCTTGAGGTGTGCGGCCATGGAAATAGATAAAATTCCTGGTTTTATTTCCAATTTTGTTTTCATCATAAAACTGACTTAAGTACTACTCCATAAAATCCGACTACATCTATTAATTTTGCAGAAAATATAGCTCCCGAGAATAATATTATAACATGCTTAGTCAGCGTAGGTTGTAGGTACGGCGCGGCGATGGAAAGTAACAGCCATGTCAGATTAATGAACAAAAGCTTTTGTTGTTTAAGACTGACTAAGTTGGACAACATTTTTACTTGGTCTATTGTGACTAATATCTTGTCACAAGCAGCAATTTGTGCTTGTTTAGTAAATTAAGCGTCTGCGTTTATACAGAGGGCAAAAAAGAACACAAAGTAAAATACTTCTACTTAATATACGCATAGAAATCAATGGTATAAAGATAAGAAATATAAACATGAAATAAAAATAAATATAAATCGATCACACACCAGACGAGAGGTATGCTCGGTATTTAGAATTCCTCATTTTTCGTATCCTTCTGATATCGGCCGGCACAATGGAACATTCTGCGGGTACATATTTTACGTGCTCCAGAATTCCTTCCAAGACGTGCAAATTTCTCGTAATGCCTTCGCCGAAGAACAAGCGATAAATATTCTGGATATGTTTTAGTTTGTGCTAAAACGGCCACTTCCTAGACAACAGCGTACACGATCTGGAGATCCAATCACATTGCTCGTACACTATGCAGGTAATGGTCCGGAATGGAGGCAGGAAAGTTCAACAAAGATTTTCTACTACATGTAATATTAAACCAAATGTTTTCGCAACCTCGGATCCTCGAAAATGTACAATAGATTCCCACTCCCGACCGGACTTTACAAGCTTAATCCTGAAACATTGATGACCTTTAGACCTTTTACGCTTTTACAAACTTGGAAGAGGTTTGTCAAATAACAGCGATTAGCCTTAAAATAACCAACTTAATAACATTCAGTACTTAAAGAGGTGCTTTAGAGTCTACAATTCAAATCAAAATTGAACTTCAGTTTGTTGTAAATTTCGGAAGAAAAAATCTGACGAAGATAAATCTAATGGAAGCCCATCTCAGTTAAAGAACCCTTCATTGGGAATGGTAGCTTTCGGCTAAATGAACATCTCATTTTAGTATTAAAAGCTTAAATACTTCGACTTACTGAGTTGTTGAAATCATTGGCACGATGATATCAAAAAGTTCGAACGAAATGGGATCTTTGAACCATGACCTTTAAGACGAACGTCTACGAAAGGCATTGCTACGAGTGAAGCTACGATGCGCGCAGCATCGTTGCGCTACGACTCGCCCTGCTACGTCACGCTACGCTACTTCAATCCCTCCTGTTAAAAAGTTATATATGTTGTCCACGTATAATTAATTACGGTTACGGGCTACAGAAGAAGTAATTGCTAAGACTTGTAATAGTATATTTTTGTTCCAGGAATTAATAACAACATTGTACATTGGGTTCCTCGGGCTGATATTCGCCTCGTTTTTGGTGTACTTAGCTGAGAAAGATGTTGCCGACACAAAGTTCAAAAATTTTGCCGAAGCTTTGTGGTGGGGTGTAGTAAGTGTTCCACTTTATACTCACATCAAAGGAACTAAATAATTATATTACATTTTGGAAAGGAGCCTTGGAACCTTTATGATTCTTGCATGTTATTAATTTTATTTTTCAAGATTCTGCTTAACAAGTGTTTTGATCTGGTTCTATTCAGGTTACCCAGCTATATTCAAATGTTAAGTTCTTTTTCAATTCGCAGTTCAGTAAGTCAGTATTAGGGAATGGGAAAAAAATACATAAAATATGAAAATGATGAAATTAATTTTTATAC
Source organism: Cerastis rubricosa (assembly GCA_949152445.1). Lineage (NCBI taxonomy): Eukaryota > Metazoa > Arthropoda > Insecta > Lepidoptera > Noctuidae > Cerastis > Cerastis rubricosa. The sequence continues at coordinate 13,169,395 of OX424525.1, read as the reverse complement.
ATGTGATTTGATCGTTATGCCTTGGTTTTCTATTTAAAAAAATAAATGGCACTTGTTTTAATGAATTATTCAAAGTATGACCCTACAGAATTTAACTGCAAAATACAGATTTCAGATTTTACACTATATCTTTTCACCATACAAGCAAATGGCGTAAGAAATTCACGGGCTACACTAGCATCCCATAAAAAGATGTTCGGTATTGTATTATCATGTAAGAACACAAACTTAATTGTGTTCATCATTACAACTTACTATAAAAACATTATATTAATAGTTCCTGATACCGGGCACAATTTTTTTTTTTTTTTTTTATTTATTTTTACAAAAGTATTTTAATATTTAAAATTATATGTATGTTCGAAAAAAAAGTATTGTAATATGCACTAGCAACTATAATAATATTGTTTATGATGTAATAGCGTGTGCGTTAAGTGGTGTGTGTGTTGTAGATCACGCTGTGCACGGTGGGGTACGGCGACATGGTGCCGCAGACCTGGCAGGGCAAGTTCATCGCGTCCTTCTGCGCGCTGCTGGGCATCTCTTTCTTCGCGCTGCCCGCCGTGAGAACCACTTACATTATCTAGTTCATTAATAAGTTGCTTTGAAAAGCAAATGTTCCTCAGAATTAATCGGATTTCTTCTACGTTAATGAAAATAGATGTGTCACTACCATATTCAATTTCCTGTGCCCTAAATAGTATGATTTAATTGATATAGGTACTTGATATGAACAGGGAATACTGGGCTCTGGTTTTGCGCTCAAAGTTCAGCAGCAACAACGGCAAAAACATATGATTCGTCGTCGGCAGCCAGCCGCCACGCTCATCCAGGCGCTGTGGCGCTGCTACGCCGCCGACGAACACTCCATGAGTATCGCCACGTGGAAGATACACCAAGTACCACTTCCCAGTCCACAAGCCAGGTAAGCACCAACTTTTCGTAGCACCAACTCAAACACGTTTCCACGAAGTTACTTCGTATTGGTACTTTAACTTCTACCTTGTCAATAATGATTTCCAGAATTATTTTGTTTGACAAACATCGAAATTCTCAGCTGTACATAACCAACGATAACAGTGAAAACAAAACAGTTATTCTGAATTTCTTTGAAAAAATCTCAAGTAAATTCAGACATCAAGTGCACCTCCCACTTGTCATAAAATATGCTTTAGGCAAACTCAACAGTGAACAGTGACAAGTGTATGTATATTTGACAGCCGAGTGATGAGTGCGTCGTTCAAGAACAATGCGTCGTTTGTGTCGCGGCTGCCGACGATCCGCCGCCACAAGAGCACCTCCCTGCACTCGCCAGCGCCGCACTCCAAGCCCGCGCACAGATACGACGTCAATGCCAGCGCGGAAAATCTTGGTAACAATATTTGTGACATATTTATTCTCATTCTCTTCCCTTAAGTTTAAAACCTTACATTGAAAGCAATGACAATGACTCTAAATTTTACAAAATATTTTAAAATGACCTTTTGCAATTCTATCTAGGTACATTTTAACATACATAATCATAATCGCGATAAACAGAACTTATTTTCACTTCATAAATGAACCACACGGAAAACCCTTACTAGGCACCGCACGATCTCACTCATTTTCATTAGAATCAACACACAGCATGGATGAAGATTAAAAGAGTACAAGAAAATCACTAAAATAAAATAAAGGAAAACTATCAATGCAGACAATGTTCAAGTGACATAAACAAGATTATAAAATTACCAACAAGAATCCAATTGGCCGAATTTATGAGACAGTAAACAACACGAAAGAAAGACAACAAAAGAAGAGGCAAATCGAACAACTAAAGAAATCGCATCGGCTAACAAATGAAGCGAACTGATCGCTTAATTTATGAGACAAGTTGGGAATAAAACTCAATTGAATACATAATAAAATGTTCGCCGCCACATCCATCATGTACATACTACAAGCCATTAGCGTGGTGCACTCCAATCGCAACTTTTTTCAATTGCTAACACAACAAAAAGGACAAATATTCATCAACACAGTGTAGATTGACAAGCCGCTTTAATTAGCGCACTGTTGTGCAGTGCGTGTGACGTGTGAAGAGTTTAGTGGACTGGAGTGTGATGTCATTTATTGCCCTGTTCCGTAGATAATCATACGTCGGGAGGGGACCGTGCGTGTTGTCTACTACATTGTTGGAAAAGCTGCTTTAAAGGTTCTGTTATAAATATTTTAGACGGCACTATGGCATGACAATATTACAGTCGATAAACTTCCGCTGCGTTTCTTGTTGATTCTTATTAGTAACTTTCCAGAATATGTGAATACACGAAAAGCGAATATGTTGACGTAGCTTTCAGCCCGGACTAAATGTCAACCTTCCGGTGAAAATGGCTACGTCTCTTAGCTCCAGACACGATTGCTGACATCTACTTACCTTCTACTTCTTTCTATTATTTTTCACTTTTTTTTGGAATCAAAATGCACCCGCGTAGATTAAAATATCGCTTCGAAAACTTTACAGTACTTACTTGTACTTGTATCGCATCAGAAGCTTTATATACCTACATTTGACGGAGTGGCTTCTAAGTAACAATTGCTTCCGCGTATTTTAACTGCTAAAGTTAGAGAGATGAAAACATGAAATGTTAATTTCGTTAACTTCTACCGACTGCAAGACTTGCGTTCATTTAGCATCATAGATCGCGGTTCACACAATGAATTTCCAGATTATACAAGCGACCTCATGTTACTGGAATGGCTTCCTTAAGAGCTTGTAATTTTAAGTTCGGTTACGTATCTTAAATAAATAATAACTAAGTATTTACACTGCTTTGCATTTTTTATTATGCATGCCAGATAGTTCATAGGAATCTTGTAAAATATTAATAGGTATTTTATCATCACAATATTTTAAGTATGTGGGTGATGATTTTATAAGGCTTTCTAAATAGGTAACAAAATGGGGGATATATTTTTCCTGTCAGTTTAACAACTGTAGGTATGTTGCAGACATGTTTGTGTCGACATCCGCCTGTCTTCCCTTGTCATGATTTCAAATATTTCTCTTCATGATATTTATTTAGGTACCTACCTACTCTGTTTTAAGATAGATTATGATGTTCTTCTGGGCACTAAATGTTACCTGGATTTACGAAGTCTTTAGGGATTTTAGATTTTAATGTAAAATAAAAAAATAAAATAGTAATGGTACGAATTAACTTTGACGAAAATAGTAAATAGTAAAGTAATGACGAAAAAAATAAACTTATGATTCTGATGTTGACTACAGTTTTGATCTTTAATTTAGATATCAGTGCCGATACTTGATAATATTCGAAAGCTTATTTAGGATGGCGTACTTGCCTGCGAGTTAGCTTTTGCGACATACTAATCCTTTTTATTGTACCCGTCGCATTTTTTTTAAACTCATTTAAATTTGTTTTTTTTTTTTAAGTACTCCATTTATGGGGAACCGTGCCAGCCATTATTATCGTTAGGTATGCAGCTACTTGATTGTCTAGTGGATTCAATTTCAAGTTGACCGTGGTAAGGGATTTACGTAGTCGTATTCTATTAATAAATAAAGAAATAAACTTGGATAAACATACTTTCCAGACTTTGCGGGATCCAAAACCATTTTGGCAAGAAAAGTTTTGTCTTATTTTCGTTTTTAAGTCTCTACTAACCATCTTTGTGACATTTGGCCAGTTATTTCTGAACTATTAGTAAACGGACGGCTTACGTTAATCTAGTGCTTAGTAGCAATCGCAAGCATTGCTGCTGAGCTGGGTTCGATTCCTAGGTCGGGCAAAATTATATTGGGTCTTTCCAAAAGACTTCAAAAAACAAGACTTACAATATGGAATGCAAAATAAATGAATATGAATATGACTTTTCTAAGTAACAACCCGAAAAATTGACTTGTATCGGGTTATAGCAATAGGCTCGCTCCCTATTGATTGGAACAACGTTATTTGCGAAATGTAGGTGGACTACAGGTACATCTTTGCCTAACCCTCCGGGAAATCCAAGACTGATGTCATGAGTATACCAAAACGTTTTTAATGTTCTTTAAGTAAAATAAAAACTCTTAATGTTCCCATGCGAAGGGCACTTAAGAAGTGAACCGTGTCAACAACTAAAAGATCCTGACATGTTTGTGTTACTTGGGAAGTTAATTCGTAATAAAACTTAGATAACCAACCCCTCGTGGCCATTCCATGATCACAAAAACATGAAACGCCTTTAGTGTAAGTAAACAACTTTTGCTGTCATAAAAACAGTCAGTTTCTGTATTTCCATTCCCCCTACACATTCTCGCACGTTTTGTTTGTCAAACTTATACATGGAAGAAGTAGCACTTATTTATTTGTCAATATACAAGCCCTTCAGGACAGATATCAGTCCTTCAAACTACCTACTGTGCATGTTGAATTGTACAGTCAAGGAATAAATACCATGTATAACAACTCGAGGTTAGTTTTAACGTACCTACAACTTAAATTAATTTTTCATTCGTTGCGTCATACTTTAGCTAGATATAAAATGTTGGTTAAAATAGCCCTAGCCGTTGCTAATATTTTGAATAAAAATGACAGTTCAAAAAAAAATCAGGGCGCCCGGTATATGGGAAAGGATTTTTTTGGAAAAATACACATATAAATAATTAAGTTGGTTACAAAACGCTACTACAGGTCGCAGGCAGCACCCAGTGGCAGCTATAATAGGAAGTGACCTGCTCATAACCGTCAATCACAGTTTGGGTTCCGTAGCTGCGTACAGTTATAATAATAACGAGTAATTTGGAATATTGCTGAGTGAAGGTACAATGAGCTACATTCATAAAGCGTTTGCACATTAGTCGGAAAGAGACGAAGGACGGATCAATAATTTGCTTGAGACATTAAATGGCAACCGCTGCAATGGCCTCGTTATTTAGCTGTTTTTTTGATGCAGCTTTAACAAGCAAGAAATTCATTAATAAACAACGATCCCTTGTATTACCAAATTAAATTATTGATATTGTGTTTGTTACATTCGCTATGTTACACTATGTATGTTACTTCTTACCTATGCTAGGCACGGTATCGTCGTACTGGTGTTCAGAGTTCAGTATGTAGGAACTACTAATGACAAGGCTCCTCTTCAAAGAACGTATAAAAGGATTCCCCATCCAAGACGTTTTTCACAACCCTGTAATATAAAACAAGATGAAAGACGAATCCTACTTAGCATAAACTTGACGGTGCGGAAAAATTCATTTAAAAGATGATATATGAGATCATTTTTCATTAAGTAGTCCACATTTTAAAAAGAACTAAGATTAAGCAAAACAAATCATTTTTTAAAATAACAAATTTTCTAAAAATTTATGGTAAAATAATTAAACTAAATAAATATGCAAATTCTACTAGAAAGCGTGAGTCATATCTGCATAGTACATTTCTAAGTCACTTTGTTACCTTGAGTAGAACCTTACCGAATACAAATAATCAGGTTGTTATAGGTAGCATAACAAACACGTACCTATTAGTATTAATCGTAATAAAGTATTGCTAGTAAACCTAAAGACACGTGCCCTAATTTCTATGTGATGATTAGTCCGAAAACACATATGTTTAAATAAGTTCATATGCATAAACTATAAATAAAACTGTTCAATATTGTCCCAACAGCCAAATTTACATAACAAAAAACAAAGCAGGCAGGCGGTTTGAGGTTTTTGGCAAGAAAAATGCTGATGGTTGAGGGCGTAGATACGCAGTAATTACCCACAATCAATCACTGGTGTGTTATATCAGATATGGTAATTTATCACAAGAATATGTTCGGGGGAACAGCTAAACAGGGCGGCAAGGGTAGGCGGCGCAGGTCACTACTGGAGGTAGATAAGAGTGGGAGCAGTTTTGAAGTGAGCGTGTGTGTGGGTCGACAGGCGCGGCGGCGGGCCGGCCGGCGCGCGCGCCGCCCGCGCCCGCGGCGCACAGCGAGGAATCGCTCGCAGACACACCGCTCTCCAAGATAAACTCCGATGGTAAGAAGTGGAAAAGCAACAAATATCTACAAATAGCTGTATTTTGTATTAGAAAATACTATTTGTCTGTTGAGATGCTCTTCCTGTCGCTTTCGAGTAGATTAACATTTCTTCACTAGGTGTATGTACATAATATGTAGTGTATGTGGTTTGATGAGATTGTGTGCATTTGAAACATATTCACTACTTTCCGACACCTAGATTATTGAGTAATGTACCACTAAAATTTCCACTTAGATCTGTAATTCTGTACAAAAATATAAACTAACTAAATCGCTATTGACACGCGCTTTATATACGTAATATGTATCTAGATAACGTCGCCATTGGAAACTATGTATTGGTATATAAAAAGTACCTAATGTCATCTTTATCGGATGCACCTGTTCCAGTTAGATTATAAGACCACAACATCCTCAACAATGTTCATGAATGTACTTAGCCGTATTTAGTTCTGTAGCTCATTGCATTAACACAACATAATGAATGACTTTATTGGCAAACACCTTATTTATTTGGTTTGTTCCTGTAAAATGTTGTAACATTAATGTCACATAGATTGACTGTTAATAATGTACCTACTATTTGTAATTAAACGTGTACTTTAAACATTAGATATTAACATCTAAGTATATCTAGCATGGTTCGATGATCTTCCTGAACACAATAACGCATGTTACTATGTGGAAATGCAATGTGTGGACTGTGAACGTGAACATTCAAAACTAATAACAAATCTGTACTAATCATATATGTAATCTCTAGATGCCCTCTTCTAAACAATAATGCGTGCACGCGGGAAAACCTTCATTCGTTAATTACTTAAACCCTTTTATGTTATACTATCTATATACGTTCCTTAGAATCGCCAAACAAATAAAATATCTCTTTAACAGTATTATCTTAATCTGTACGGCCTTGGGCCCACATATCATACAAACCATGAGGACTCGACGTCTCGACGGCAGAATGAGAAAAAGGCGGCGACATTGTCTCTCACTGAATACTTTCTATAATAAAACAAATGTTATCAGTCTGAGAAATAGGGATGGTCGTATTATCAAGCTAAAACTAACCTATTAACTCTATAACCAAAAAGATTACCATGAGTAATATTGGAAAATCTACAGCTTTCCATGAAAATCTTCACTGTTTCATTCAACGAACGAGAAATCATGACGAAAAAGAAATATTTAGAATTAATCATTTTAGGGTGTATTTCCTAAACAGCGTAAAACAATTTCAGGTCACAAATAGTGAGTTCCTATGTCATGAAAAAACATGAATGCGTGACATTTACATATGACGCACTTAAGTACATAACAAAGTGCGTGAACAGGCATTTTGCTGACAATCTCACTTCACATGTAGGGGCGTATTGTACTCTGTAGTCGTCATTTAATTTATTTACTTCAACAAAAACGGTTAAAAACCAATAACAATAATTAAAAAAGACGGTTTAGACACGGTTTATTAAAAAAGAGAAAATAGAATTATATTTTCCCGACGAAATATCCCAAGATTTTATTCGATTTGTAATCTGGAATTAATGTTACCTATATTACAAAGAAGTAAAGTATTGATGTCTCCTACGTACAAACTTTACTTCTTTAATTTGAAAAATTGTTTCGAAAGCTAAATTATTACCGAGAGCCAAGCCATATTCCTTCGACGCAGACGAAGTTGCGGGCAGCAGCTAGTTCAATATAAAAAGAGTATCTCCCTTTTATTGTATAATTATAATATAATGATGTATAGACCTGTTTTGTGTTGCTCTGTATGGTGTTGGACGTAAAGAATAGCACCATCCCATATCTTCCTGTGGGTGTCGTAAGAGGCGACTAAGGGACTTGCCAGAGAATGGGCAGCAGCGTTCTCTGTGCTTTTGTAACAACGTCGTACTGTGATCACCAACCCGCCTGCCAAGCGTGGCGATTATGGCAAAAACCCCCCTTATGCCAATTTGGCGACACTTGGGGAGGCCTATGTCCAGCAGTGGACGTCTTTCGGCTGAAATGATGATGATGTATCCTAGAGAACACATTGTGTTTATTGGAATCACACTTCCCGATTTGGATGAAATGTAGCACTCAGACGAATTTAACGCGAGCGAGCCCACGGGCAAAAACCAGCAGTATTTCTAGCGTGACGGGAAATCTTCCGCTAGATATAACTTTGGTACGTATATTTATATCCCTATTCCCTACCTACATATTGTGTATCTTTTACTTTTCCTCCCTCCCTTATTGTTTTTGATTACGAAATCAGTCATAAAGTTTGGTCCATGTATCGCGTAATTTTGTTGGGATAAACTCGTGTTGTAGAAGATAGCTAAACTATTTATTCTCATAACTCTTTCACGAAGACTGAATTATTTGGGTAGACGTCGGTACTTACATATATATATATACATAGTTGGACGCGGGATAAGCTATGCTCAAGGGCTTTCGGTCTCGAGACAAGGGGAGAGTTCCTCGTTTTTTTTTTCAAAGCTAAATCCTTTCGACCGCTGCGAGTATTATTTTTGTGTGACGCTTATTTTATAATCCATGTGTCTATTTCCTTAGGACGCGTTTTTAACTCGAATTTCATCGTACACTGATCGCTTCCGAGTAGGCATTCTGGTTTCAGAAACTTTGGAATTTATATTTAATGTTGCTTATCATAACGTATATTATTCTTAATTATCAAAAACACGCGACGCGTGTTCAAGGTGCTTGCTATTTGTGAGCTGAGCTGGGAGTTCGGTGTAGTGAAAAAATCGCGTTTGTATGTATTGACCCATAACCAATATATGTTCTTCACCATGATGCTCAAGTTAACGTGCTTCCATTAAAAAAGTTTGTTTGCTCCTGATTCTTACGTAGGTACAATTTGCCCTAGTTTAGGAATCAGAGCACACAGGTAACGGTATAAACACAGATAACTACACGTAGGTTTAATTTGACACCTTTTTTCAGGTCGATCTTAATCACATTGTCGTTGGTCTGATTTTTATTAGTGTTAATAAATTGTGGTGCCCAAATCAATAACCGCACCCCAGCCTCGGCATACCCATTTTGTAGATGTCATAAGAGAACACATCTGGGGGTTACTTTGACTTGTAATTCCAGTGTGAGAAAGAGACGGAGATATAGAGGACGTCTAGCGCCATCTGTTTCTCGCACTGAAATATAAGATTAAAACAATACTGTTTAAGACGTCATGGTAGACCAACAGGTATAAGCAAGTCTATTTTACCTCTGTAGGATAACTAACATGACTTTTGACAATTGGCCAAGATACTATCAGAGTGAAGATTGTTTATCGTGTTTTATTTCTTATTATTCAACGACTTCTTTTTAGGCCAAGCTCTACTAGCCCCATTAGGTATCAATAATGACTCGCCGTCATTACGTGGCATTGACGACCAGCCGACAAGTAATAAATAGAACATATTTGGTATATGTAGGGTACATTATTATCCATTAGACACAGTACATGCAGCGCCGCGTAGCTCAGACCCAGTTTAAGGTGAAGTAGAGCGCACAACTAACACACGCTGTACAACAGTTGGTTTCTTTCGAGATCGTAGGAGGGAATGGCTTGCGAACGGCTTCGTTTTTATGACAGCTGATAACAAACTAAATGAGCTTGCTATTTAGTGTAGTCGTCGCCATTTGCCTTCATTAATTCGTATACTTACAGCCTCAAGTAATGCCAAACTTATGTATTTTATACTACCTACGCCTCGTTTGCGCTCATTAAAACAAAATGAAATAGTCCTCCTTTCAAGAATTTATATTTAAACAACTTGATTCCTTGTTCCAACTGATTAATTAGGGGAAAAACTTAGAAATACCTATAATAGGTCTATATCTTGAGAGCTGGGGCTGTGTGATGAAACAACTTACTGTCGAATAAGTAATTAACTCTATGAAAAGAAATTAATTAAAAGTATTTTCTACGAACGAATTTATGTGTCTGTGTTGTTTTATGACATGATTGATTGACGTTATTGTTTGACCAGAGCTCCAAGTTACAGGGCAATGCCGATTGCTATTAATACACAACATAAAACAATACTTTGGCCCGATTGCACGACGACGCGACGGGGGGCAGTTCGACTCTGGTTCTATTACAAACTTAATCGAAGTGATTGGACTTTGCGTCGAAATTGTATGTAAAGCTGGAATACCATCCTGAAACCGTCATACATATAAATCCTGTTTAATAGATAAAAAAAAACCGGCCAAGTGCAAGTCGGACTCGCGCACGAAGGGTTCCGTACCATTATTTATAAAAACAAGCAAAAAAATCACTTTTTTGTATGGGAGCCCCCCTTAAATATTTATTTTATTCTGTTTTTATTTTTTGTTGTAATAGCGGCAACAGAAATACATAATCTGTAGAAATTTCAACTGGCTAACTATCACGATGCATGAGATACAGCCTGGTGACAGACGGACGGACGGACGGTCGGACAGCGAAGTCTCAGTAATAGGGTCCCGTTTGACCCTTTAGGTACGGAACCCTAATAAACGAATTAAATAACGTGGTCATCGTCCAACGTGATCTTAGTTCAAATATGAAAATTGTGTTAAAATCCCAGTGTTAAATTCTCAAGCCCAGCACAAACTATAAACCGCATTGCGATCGGCTGGCTGGGCCGCCAGTACGTACGTGTTTGTAATTTCGTATACGTCGTGTGGTCAATTATGCGGTTCACCAGTTTACTACTCTGTGATGTCGCGAGGAGCGTATAACGTTGCTACTAAATTAATTGGGAACCCGCTTCCCTACAAATTGTAATTAAGGATTTCCTTTTGATGTTATATTGAAAACCAGAATATGTTAATTGCCTATTTGGACAAATGTAACGAAATATCCAAAATCATTCATCTTTAATCATTCTATTTAGAAAAACAGCTCATCTAAAAGTCTTTCTTGAATGAAAAAACCATGTCTGAATAAGCTTTAAGTTATAGCCGTAAACACATCCCGCTTCGAATGGCAGTCACCGCGGATAGTTACACTTGACATATTTGTGTAACGCGAGCTTTTTGTGCAGACGAGGACGAGGAGCCGCGCTGTGTGACGCTGACGTCGCAACACAAGTCAGCCATACGATTCATAAGAAAGGTACGTAACCAGCTGCTGGACTATCAGTTTAATTATAATTGCTTTAGAGCATATTAAATGAAATGTCAATCATTAGGTAATTATTATTACTTGCAGCGTGTTGTCATTAAATAACACAAAGTTTATGATCATACCACATACCTACGTTCGTAAATTAACATAGACAAACAAAAATCGTCGACTATTTTTAATAACATTTTAGTTCAAGGTCCACGATTTCTGGCGCTGCAGAAAATAACTACACATTCACAATGCTCTCAGCAATCTAAAATTATTTTCATGATAATAACAAAAAAAAAACCCAGACTGTTCCTCTTTCGACGTCTCGTCTGTAAGACACTAATGGCGTCTCCTAATGGCGTGGTGGCATTATAAATTCATGGCCAATTTAAAACTCCCAGTTCAATCTGACAAAGTTTGTAAACATAAGACTTTCAATGACAAGGGCACATTGTAGAATGAGATGATCACATATTTATGATGATCACATATTTATCTCTCTCTTAATTTCACTGAAAATGAATGTGGTTACAAAAAAGTCATCTTTAAAAGGTACATTCAACTGGGGGAAGATTTTTCAGATAAAAACACAGACCTACGTCAGAGGTTACATTGATCAGTTTTATAAGCTGGCCCTCTTATTCTATTAAAACTCAAATTGAGAAAGATGTTTCTCACTTTTGGTTACTAAATAGTTCATCTTACAAAAAAATTCTTCATACTCAAGATTGTGAAAAGTTAAATGGAAATCTGAGAATAAATCCAGACTTTACTTAGTGAGAGTTTTGTGAAAATGTGATTCGTAACTTACTGACTTGTTAAATTCTGACAGATCAAGTATTATGTGGCCCGACGTAAGTTTAAAGAAGCGCTAAAGCCTTACGACGTCAAGGACGTTATTGAACAGTATTCCGCGGGCCACGTGGACCTGCTGGGCCGGGTGAAAAACGTCCAGACTAGGTACTACCGCCACCCCACCGCCGGCGAACCACCCACACCATGCACTACCATCAACTTTCTACATACCTACCTACTTTACTTCTCGACTGGACTGTGTACCGACTGTGTCTTGTAACCTTCGTAGTCAAAGTTGGCATTAAACTTAATACCTTTATACTACCTCAGTAGTTAGTGTGTGCAACGCTATACATAATGCATAAGTACCGTACATTACCTGGCTGCCTCGAAATCGCTAAAATATTTTTTCTTACTACTTCAAAGAACACAAGTATTTCCAGTGTATGTTATTCGTTTGAGTGATAATAACATTTTCTCACAGAATAAGCTCATGAAAGTCTTTGGTGCCAGAATTATTTTGATTCATTGCATATAAACATAAACAATATAAGTATCGTTATGAGGTTTAAGTATAGGTTGATTCATTTCATTGTTCTTCATTTTCATGTTGCTTGTATGTAGTGCAGAAGCGTTTTCGACTTCCCCACTGAAAATGGTCAGTAGTTAAGTGTAACAGATATAACAGTCTTAAATTGTAGCGATTTTGAAGCGGTCCCTACACTGAAATTTCAAATGTAAACTGCTCCCTGCCTCTTAGCCTAGATGCCTGTTATGTCATTTTAAGAGCAACACCTACTCGGTGAGCCATACAAGCCAACTTCAACGATTTTTTCAGTGATTGAACTGACAGAGGTAAAGTTAAAACGAAACATTTTAACTGTTTACTGTGATCAACAGGTAGATTTAATTAACAAATAGTTGCTCGGTACCAAAGCCTACTGCATGACCGCCTAATTGATTTAAGGTAGTCTTCATTGATCCATGATAAATAATGTAATAGTTCTTCTCTTTACGTAACTAGTAGGTACCTACTACCCAGCGACTAAGTATACATGACAAAATAAACCCTGTCAATTACATTGTAGGTACTAGGAAACAGTGTCTTGTACCTAACTACGTTAACCTACTCATCTAAACAACTATAAAGAGCTAAACACTCTACATCTAAGCATCACAAGTAAGGTTCGACTTTTAATAGTAGTCGCTAACTTGAGTATCTTATACATAACAATTATATAATTCAAACTTCATTTGATCGTTAATATTATTTTCAATAAATTTTCCAATCGATCAATGTATTTTATTGATATTCTAATTAAAATATTTTGAATATATTTTATTCTTTTCGCACATTGGTTCACTACTCCAACATTAGTGATATAGAATTACTATTAAAAGTTGAACCTTCGTAGGATACAATCTTGTGTAATCATGTGTTTGTGTAAGACAAGTGATAATTGAATACCTAAATCAGACGTTTTCTCATTGACATAACTACCCGGATATAATAAACGCAAACGTCACATTTGCAACTTTAGCCATCAGGATATGTTTTATTTTGGTGTAGCTCAAGTATTTTCTCGCACGCAAGAGATTTAGAGAAGCATTGAAACCATACGACGTCAAAGATGTGATAGAGCAATACTCGTCGGGGCACGCGGACCTGCTCAACAGGACCAAGAACCTGCAGTACAGGTGAGCCGAGGGGACCCGTGCGCATGCACCTTGTCGCCGGTTACCGCCGTCGACGCCGCTTCATTCACTGATCATCATCAGCTCGACCGCCTCCTTGTACAGCCACTCGCTAAGCCAACTTGTCCGAATGCCGACCGCACGGCTGCGCAGTCACCAAGACATTCCTCCCTAACTAACATGACCACCCATCCATGTAGGTAGGTATGCCACAAATTTTAATGAAATGTGTTTAACACTTTCATGTATTGGTTTACCTACGTGGTTTGGATTTCTAATAATTATTTTTTCTGTATCTGCATCGTTTGACCACATCTTTGTTTATATGTTGTAAGTAGCTTTACTTTATAAATTCGGTTAGATTAATTTGGGTAACTTAAAGTAAGATCCTTCATTGGTTTTGATGTTAAAGTTGTTTTCTTTTTTTAAGTTTTATATTTTTTAATATAATAATTTTAAAATGTTAGTGTAAGTAGTAAAAAGTATGTGTTTTGTTTTGTAGTAAAAAGTCACTACTGTGATTTATAGTCATTTGAATTAGTATCTATGTAGGTGATGAAAATAATTTAGTAGAAGTTTACACTTAATATGTAGAGTCAACCCGAGGGTCTTTCAACTTTGAAAAAGAATAGTGTCTAATACCCAGTTACAGGAAAACTTTTTGCGGGGCAGATGAACTTTAGAAAACATTTAAAAATATGGGTAAAAGTTAGTTAGTTAGTCATCCACAACTAAAACTATAATTAAAATTATTAGCTTTTACTTGACCATTACTAATATTATAGCAAATGTGTTTCTTCATCCAAGTAACAGCTAAACTTAAAGTTAATAGAGTCGCCACAACGTAAACGTCGTGACACATGAAAACATCGCAATATCACTGTCAAGTAGTCCAAAAGTCATATGTCAGTTCTTTAAAAACGATCGCCAAAGAACGACTGTTTTTATTGAAATTGAATTGATAACTACTATTTAGCATATTTTAATATGGAGTTTTTCGGAGTTAATGAACAATATTTGGACTATTGTTATAACTAGGTATTGTTGACTAAGGAGAGTTTTTTTTGTGTAAATATGACCTGCGGGTAGATAGGTGCATTAGTTAATTCGATAAATACTGTTAGTCGTATAAAAACCAACTGAAGATAAACTTACTTTGCTGTGGTTGGCGTCAGTTTATCTTGTAGCATTATGCTGAGGTACTTAACTGTTTCCTTTGAAATTTTGTATTGGAACAGAAAATCAGCGTCGTCCCATAAGAAACGATTATTGCGAATATTAAACTTTTTACGCCTACGCGTTGAATACTTAACTTACGACAAGTTCATCGTCTGATGAACTTGAACTTTCACTGGAGGAATACCGTGATAACATTTTAATACTAAAATAAAATCTAAGCATAAACGCAGTTATATTGCAAAATTTGTTAAAATGACAGTGACTTTAGCTTTAGCAGAACCTTATTGAGCAGTAAAAGTTAAAGGCAAAAGTAACAGTTAAACGAACTGCTAAAATTGTGAGGAAACGAATTTAACCGTTACTTTCACTTTATGTTACTTTTACTTTGGCTTCACGTTACTTTTACTTTGGCTGTAACTTTTGATAAAGAAACTGGCTAGCTTATTTTTGACAAAAGAAACCAAAAAAATATTGCAGCAGATATGTTCTGCAACTAAAACTATGACAAATTATGATAATAATTAATAATTATTTAATTCAGGACGGAAGTGACACCGACGTGGAAACCGTTACCTCATAATCAATACATCATTCTAAACCCACACATAATCTTTCATCGATAGTTTATATAAAATCATATACACAATTTATACGATCATATATTCACATTTTATATGATCATAAAAGCTTGTCGCGAAGTTTGCATTAGTAATTAAAATGAAATTGAAAAAAAATTAAACTTAGCAGATTAAGTTAAGTACCCAATTAAATAGTTGTACTAGTTTATTTACACAAGTAAACCTCGCGACAAGGTTTAATGATAATATAAATCGTGTATAATGACGTTATAAGTTGATAGTTAAACTTCGAAAAGAAAATTGTATTTTCTTCTGTTTATAAAAAGCTATTATTTAAATTAAATTATGTATTTAAATTTAAATAAAGATTTTTGCTTTAACATTTTTAGTTTTGCCATAATCGTTTCTGAACACACATTATTATCTCAATCTCAACACTTTTTTCATATCGATGCTATTAACCGTTGAGGAGTTCTGAGAAGACATTCCTGGCTTCACAGCTAGGATTACCTTCTTGGAACTCCTCGACGGTTACCTGATCCCATGATCGACAAGAACTGACAACTAACTAACTGAACTAACGACAGGAATTCTGTTTATTCATCAAAAATTAACGCGGATCTACACAAAGTTTCATGTTTGTGCTATTAACCGTTGAAGAGTGCCCTCATGAGGAGACGATCCTGGCTGTAGGATGAGGTCATGATAAAAATCGTGATTATCAATCAAATATGAACCCGTATGCAAAGTTTTGTGTCCACGCTATTAACCGTTGAGGAGTTCCCTCGTGAGAAGACGATCCTGGCTGCAGGATGAGATCATGATAGAATTCATGTTAAGCCATCAAATATGAACGTGTATACAAATTTTTGTGTCTGTGCTATTAATCGTTGAGGAGTTCCCTCGTGAGGAGACGATCCTGGCTGCAGGATGAGTTCATGATATAAATCGTGATTATCGATGAAATATGAACTCGTATGCAAAGTTTCCTGTCCACGCTATTAACCGTTGCGGAGTTCCCTCGTGAGAAGACGATGCTGGCTGCAGGATGAGATCATGATAAAATTCATGTTTATCCATCAAATATGAACGTGTATACGAATTTTCGTATCTGTGCTATTAACCGTTGAGGAGTTCCCTCTCGAGGAGACGATCCTGGCTGCAGGATTATGTTATGTCTGTCATAAGAATGTATTGTCCTTGGAACCAAAGGTGCAAAATTTCAGCTCAATCGGACATCGGGAAGTGGTTCTAATTTAGCTTCCAAGATTCCACCGTACCAAACATACATACATGCAACAAAAATACATTGCAAGTTTTTTTCCTACAAACCTAGGTACAATACCTACACGGTCAATATGTATCAGACAGCTGTTTTTTTTTAAATTATCGATTAAATTTTCTATGCGGGGCTTTTAGAATGATGTACTAAGTACGTGGTTACTGTTTTCGTGTCGGTGTCCCTTCCACCCTGTATAGGATTAATAGTGTTGTGTGTCAATTGACGTTGTTTGTATACATGTATCTAACGACCAAAACACAAGAAATATAGACCTATTCGTGAAAAGTTAGTTGACCAGACCCAGTCTCCTTTAAACAAAATAATGGTTATTTTGAGGCATGTCGTGTATTCTACAATTATTGTACGTGCAGAAGATCATAATGTGCAACGCTACTTTCTTTGTAACTAAATAAGTAGGTACCTACTTTACCTAAATATGAAATGAAAACTATGTTTCTTTTAAAATAACCTAACCTACCAATCCGCATGCTAAATTAAAATATAATTTAAAAATTGCCTTCGCAGAACCTACAAATTTCTCAGCGATAAAAATCACTCATTCGAATATTATGCATGAAAATATTCAAATTTTGAAAATATGCATCTACATTTAGGTACGCATGCATCGACATAGGCATGCATTGACAAATTTTAATATTCTGCACTTTTAATAACTTCGCACTTTTTTAATTCTTTCACAAATTTTCTTTCTGAAGAAGTAATGAATGACCCTTAGAGACGCACCGCGGGGACGCATGTGACCATTGTCACCCGTTGTTCGTTATATTATGCTGAGTTTCACATACGAAAAAGGGTTCGGGTAGTGCTCTGCAGCCGCTGCGTCAAATCATATCTACTTCATGTATACAGCCCGTAAAGAAGAATGGGTGTCCTTAGGTTAAGAAATAAACACGTTCTATTGTTCTGAACAGAATTTACATGTTGCATAGGGATTGTGTCAACAAAGAAAATTTTGATCATGAGCTTTTACAACAGATCAGTTGGCAGCTGCTGTTATTGAACGATTAAAAATACCTAAGGACTTCTATTTGAGTATTGAATACGTGACCTTTTTTCTAAGCAACATACATAGCGCTTTATGTGCTTACCATTGTTTTAAAAGTTTCTGAATGGAATTAATTTAAAAAGCTATTCTACTTCACCCAGCTTTCGAAGTTGGTCATTGGAGATTGGCTTCGCTCTGAACTGGGCCTCAAGATGCAAGCAATGTATTTTCCCTAGCAATAGCTTTATCACTTCATCTGTACTTTTCACATAGATATTACATACATTTGTGTGTCGGCAGTTGTGTTTGTTGTCGGCTGCCTAAACCTTTATTCCGTGAGGAGTAAAATAATTATTACTTAGGTATTTATTCTAATTAGTTGAAGCGCCGCGCTTTTACTAACTTAAATACGCAAGAATTACCGTTATTACTGATGTTCCAATTTTTAAAAGTGAGTCTTTTTGAAAGTTAGTTCGATTCCTGGTTTCGAGCACGCGACTTTAAAAAAATATTGATTGCAATTACACAAACTGTAAAAAAAAATCAAACGTTTACTTTGAAGAATAGAGAAAATAATTTAAAAAAAAGAAAAAACAAAACCGCCTTCAAGAAATTACCTTTTATCTACACTAAATAGTTGTGAGTCGGTGCCTGCGGTTTTGGTGTCAGAGTTTAATATTACTTTTTAGTTATAGTTTATTTTGTTTCATGAGTGAGTCTTTACAATTGTAGGGTCGGGTTGTACTTAGTGTTAAGTTCAATAACTTATTGGATATTTCATATTGGTTAATTTAAAAAAAAATTCCGAGTAATTTACTCTGACTTGTATTCACTATTGCTTTATGTGGTTCTGTATGGTGTCGGACGTAAAGAATAACACCATCCCATATCTTCCCGTGGGTGTCGTAAGAGGCGACTAAGGGACTTGCCAGAGAATGGGCAGCAGCGTTCTCTATGCTTTTGTAACAACCGTACTGCGATCGCCAACCCGCCTGCCAAGCGTGGCGATTATGGCAAAACCCCCCTTATGTCAATGTGGCTTTGGGGGAGGCCTATGTCCAGCAGTGGACGTCTTTCGGCTGAAATGATGATGATGATGATAATGTATTCACATCTAAATTCAATTAAAATTGGTAATCAGGTGGTTTTGATACGTATGTATAGCTTTGTGTAGGTCGCTTTCATTAAAATAGTATTTTTAAGTTTTCTAGATTTGGCTGGCACCACCTCCAAAAAAACTGATTGATGTTAAATATTTCAGTAATATTTTTTGAGATTTTTTATATTATTCACAACTTTTTAGAGTAGATGAAAGGAAGTTCTTGAGGTTGGGCGGTTTTGTTGTTTTTTTTTTCAATTATTTTCTTTTGTTTGGTTGTGGAGGTAAATTACTGGTATTCGGCTGCATCCGGTTAGACTGGAAACCGACCCCAATATAGTTGGGAAGAGGCTATATAATGATGATGAGTGTTTCTCCACAACCATGAAACTTTTCAACGTGTTTTTTTTTTTGTTCTTTCAATTATTTCTGATTTGATTTTTTACGTGATTCCTATAAGTACAAAACATACCAATAACATAACAAAATTTGGATGTTCTGTACACATTTGTGTACCCCTTCAAAGATAAAAGTGTTATGTTGCGTTATAGACTTGTGTAAACAATAAGTATCCAAGCGATTGCAGCAATCACAACAGATTTGTTATTAGATTCGTCTATCATTGAAGAGTTCCATTGTAGGTTTATTTCCGAAGATCAGCTTCACAAAATTTAAACGGAACCGTCGCGGAATTATACTCTACCAAACAAAAAAAGAATCATCAGTATCGGTTTACAATTGGCGAAAACAAGGCTGAACATATCTACACACGAAACAAAAAGATTCAGTCTCCTCCTTTTTGAAGTCGGTTAAAAATCAGGTAGCATGCATATTTAAGGTCATTCTTTTACAGGCCCCAGTTTAGCCTTCCACCCTTGCATATTATTTTACTCCTCACGTGTAATCTCAGAACTTTTAGATGTGGTTGGAATCTAATTTATTTATGTTTCGATTGTGAAAACGGTCTTGTTAGTGTCATTACACTGCAATACAATAGTATGGTTGCAATATTGTTGTACATGTTTTTTTTTGTAATATTAAAGCCCACACATAAAAATAGTTTAAATAGCTTGTACCTACGTAACGCGTAACGCGGCGCGATGCCGAAAATGAAGAAATAACAATAAAAATACTCTATGCACAGAAAATTAGAAATGGATAAGTGTAATTATTTCTTCGAAGAGTAGAGTTAGAGGTTGTCATGCTACGCGTGCTAAAGTTGTCCAATTTAGATTTCAAGGGCTTAGTGTAAACTGCATTGAGCAATACTCACGCGTTTCAGATAACGTTACGAGAGGAACCTAGTGATTTAAGGCCGTCAAACCGCCAAATATTCTAATGAAAACCAGTATGTTCAAAATTAACTATTTTCTCACATGCAGCAGAATACAATTCTGCTGCCTGCGGTAAGACTAGAAGCTGACCTCATAGTTGGTAAAAGGCTAGGCTGCTGATGATTCTTGACTGCTGATGGAACAACGGTTGTTCAGTTAAAAAAAAAAAATGTAATAAAATTAGACTGGAGGTGATTCCA
Source organism: Cerastis rubricosa (assembly GCA_949152445.1). Classification (NCBI taxonomy): domain Eukaryota; kingdom Metazoa; phylum Arthropoda; class Insecta; order Lepidoptera; family Noctuidae; genus Cerastis; species Cerastis rubricosa. The sequence goes on along the minus strand of OX424525.1, from coordinate 13,149,087 downwards.
TCCGTTGTTTAATGCGCGTGAGTCTTAGTAACTGACCAGCCAGTCTTAGTCAGCAGTCTTAGTCTGCCAGTCTCGGCTCCATTACGTCCTCACTTTTGGCCCAGGCTTTCTATTCCGCTTCAATTCATCGAATGCAATGACAAACTTTATCCATTCTTGAACAAAATGTACTATGATGTATTTCCACGACCTAGAGCGCTTTATTCCATCTAGAATTGAATGAACATCGAAGTTTCTTTTTAAGGAAATGAATATTGACTTATATTTTTAATACGTCTACAGGTTAGACCAAATACTTGGAAAACAAGGATCTAAAGCTAAAGATGTGTACGCATCAAAAATCAGCCTAGCTTCCAGAGTAGTTAAAATTGAAAGACAAGTAAGTGGTTTCATTACTCCTTACGTTATAACTTGCTTTAATATTTCTTTTTTGTATATACAACACGAGCATACCTAATAATATCATTGTTGTTATCGATTAGCTTAGTTAGCTATTTTTTTTTCATCATTTTTAAAATCTGATATACTTACCTATCAATTATTTTTACGAAAATCCTTCATATTTCACAATAACCATCCTTATGCTCTCTTTTTTTTTTCTTTGAAATAGTCTGTAATAAGACATTTAAATTAATGGGAATCAAGAATGGGAGCCATCAGATCATTACTTAAAGAAAATGAAAGAAAAAAATAGTTAATTTAAATTGGTTTCAGGTAGATGATATAGAAAGTAAGTTGGATCATTTGTTAGAAATGTATAAGGAAGACAGAGGGGTGTCACGAAGAAACGAGACGAGACTATTAGGTGCTTCCAGCGGAGGAGAGGGTTCTGGGGGGGCGTCCGGTGACGGGGGGGGTCTGGTGGTGCGGTACCGGCCGGCGCTGGTGGACAAGCAGTGCTCGGAACCCAACTCGCCGGTGTCCCGCACCTTCGAGCCGGCCGTGCCGCCGCTGGCGCCCGCAGCCGCGCCGCTCTTGCCCTACAAGCGGCCCATGAACCGCGGCTACTCCGATCTAGGCAGTAGATACATCAAAAAAAAAGTTATAGTAAAGTACGTTTCTGTTTAAGGTTTTGTATGATCAATTATTGAGAGTCAGAGTCGGGTGGTGTTCATAAGTTGAGTAGCAAGCACACAATACTTATAATATATGTATACTTACTACTAACACTCACTAATCATTATAACAAAGGTGAGGTTGAAAAGTAAGTTTGTAAAACTTAGTCATTTTAACCGCTTGATGAAAATAAAAAAAAGTCGAATTATAAAATTTCAGTGAATGCTTTAAAAAACATTCACAGATTTTTTATAATTATGTTGCCTATTATCATTTCTGAAGAAATACTGTGTGTAGATGTGTAAGAGATATGAAGAAGAGGGTAGGCTTGTTAGCGAGGCAAGTGGTCTGCCGGCGCTTATTAATGAGGCGCAGTGACGTCACATGGTGGACGAATATAAAACTAGTGGTTTCCTAACAAAACGAGATATTTTTTGGAATTCTTCGCCCCCCGTTAATTTTAATGGTTCCGCATATCCTGCGCGCGGAAGGTTTGCATCAACAAGGCTGGTTTAAGAACTGATCGACATAAGCACGTTTGCCTTTCGCACAAGCAAAATTATTACCGGCAATTCCTAATTTGGGTTCGGTGGAAAAGTCCAGGGTTTCGTAAATTGACATAAGTAAATTATATGTCATTATCACATAGAACTGTCGGACATATCCATAAAAAAATAAAGTATTAGACAACTCTGTCTGCAATCGTAAAACTACATAATTCAATCTAGAGTCGAGATAGACTACCCGAGATCTCGCGTACTAAGGCTAGGGTGGAATTTGACCATTCTAGATCTCGCCCTGTTCTCTGGCGTGATCGAGATTGCACTGCAATATGTTTAAAAAAAACATGAAATGAAAATGAGCATTATTAATTAACATCAAAACAAAAAAGTCTTTATTTAAAATAATATCAAATCTGTCGACAGCCGAAATGTGTGTTCATGGTAATACAACCCATAATGTGCTACTGAACTTATGAACGCTAACTATACCCAATTATGAATACCTTGTTTCTTGTAATCTTGTCACTGTCGCTGAAGTGTAGATGCATAGCTGAATAATAAATGTTAACAGGACAGCAAGTACAAGTCGCAACGGTGATTCCCCAAGAGACGATGAAGTAGTAATCGTGGTACCGGACCGGGAGGTCACGCCGCCCCGCCTCGTCACTGACAGCTCAGGTCCGTATCTGCCCCACGTCACCCACACAACCACACATGTATATACTGGAACATTAGCTCGTCAACTGCCCACACAACCCCTTATTACTCCTAAACAGTTGCAAATTAACAGATTGGAAGAAATTGTTTAGAGTATTTTGCCCGTTTTCATTTGCGAATAGCGAACACCTAAATGAATCCCTAAATTTTAGAGCACTGTTGGAATGTCAACTCTCCGCGCTGATCCGTGAGTTAAACGTAGTAGTACCGTAGAGGTATTCGTTAAGGTGTTGCCTTTCCAATTTAGTTTTTGATGTTTCAATAAATATAATAAAATAAAGTTTTCATAAACTTAACAGTTGCTCTAATCAATGTCTACATGGTTCACACCCTAAGCCACCACTGACACAATATTAGTAGCCATGTAGCCACACTCGTGTGAATAGAATAAGGTAGTTAATGTGATGCTAACTTAACCAATTACACGTCGTTGCCATAGGTATAAATATGCGAATATTACAAAATTGCAGCATCTTATGAAGATTATTCGTCGTCGACTTCTCTATGACCGATGAGTTGGGAGAGCCCCATGGTAAACGGCCGCCGCCGGCTGAGTGAGTGCTACACGCTACCCCTATCGATGTGTGGAATGTTTATGATTTCCTAGTGTCTCTCTGTCCTCCTAGTATCCTAGACCCGCCTACAACTTACTCCTACAACGTGAATGTACTAATGAAGGTGTCGTAGCTTTAGACTTATCTTTATCTGATCTTTTTTATCTGGACATACAACTCATTTAACTTTTTTAAACGTAATTGTGCCTACCCATTTTAAACACATACGCCTTTATATTTAAGAACAAAACATGATTGATTTCCCAAACATCAGAAGTTGGTTTAAAATATTTATCTCCAAAAAACTTGCAACACATTTGGTGGGTTCCCAGCAATTTACACCCAATCCTGTCACAGAGTGACTCGTTGCGATTATTTGGCCCATCGAGTCGCACTGTGACTCGTTGCAACGTTTTTTTCCAGGAGGGTTCCCAATGTGTCACACTCAGTGTTACAAAACTAAAAAATATGCCATCAAGTAACACTGTGACATGATTGGGGGTTACTCGCTGGGAAACCACCACAATGTGGTGTCAGCTCGTATTTATACGATCCCATTAGATAGTACCTACCATCAACACGAACTTGTGTCTCAGCAGTTTATGACTACACACAACATCGCCGTAACGAATGTTACGATCTAATCCTGAATAAAATGTCGTTATATTATGATTTGTCATATTTCATAAGGCGTTGTCTATTCGCAAAGGCTCGCTGTACTGAAAATCCGAAGGCATCTTGTCATTTTGTGTAGTGACCCAAATGAGGATTCACAGTAGTTTTCTTTTTCTATCACCTGTAACGCTGTTGATCAAATCAAATAATAATGGCGTCGAGTTGTGCAAATGTTTTTGAAAATAACTAGGATGAAATATATCTTTTGCACATCTTTAAAAGTGAACATATAGCGATCATAATAATCAAAAAAGGATGAAATGCTGCACTCTACATTTCGTCCGTTGGTTAAAATATTACAAAACCTACAAATATATTTGTTTTTTTTTTTCATTTGCGACACTTTCCATCAATTTCAGCATGCGTCTGTAATTTAGTTTTCTTTCATACTTATTTATTTAGCCTGCATAATAACCTATATTTAGTTTATATGTGTATCGAATGTTAAATGTCGTAAAGATAATTATTATTTTAATCTTCCTATTTCATTAGTCCAACAGCTTATACTTAAATTTCATTATTTTTACGGCAGCAGATAGGTAGGTATTTTTCCAACGGCATCATCTTTCAAGAACACTGTCCTTTTTCAGTTTCATTTCGTTAGGTGCCTCTAAGGTGCTCCAGAAAATGTGGAATTGTAGAGTCTATGTATAACAAAAAAATTACAAAAGAATATACCAAATACAATACCCCTTATCCTCGTTGACAGAAACCTTGAGCCCTTGAGCCCTCGATCAATGTACATGACATTCGTCATTGATTTATGGTAAAGCTGCTTATCTGTTCAGGATTTACTTCTGTTTGTCCCTTGTCTCACAAATGTGTGGCAGTGCGGTGCCCGGCTCACAGAAACCAACCCATCTCGGAAATAGAATTCTCTAACTTAACAAGGACACTACAAAATACATGTCAATCGAGGTGAACACGCTGCAAATTCAAAACTCAAGAATTTAGGCAAAATCTTAAAACAAATGGATTTCAGAATATTGAAATGCAGGTATGATTGCAGAAGTTTGCGCGAGTTGCTCCGCGGGCGCAGAGACAGAGCCGCGATCGATGAGCTCGGGTTCGGCGTCGTGGTGCGAGGGCGACGCAGCCGACGAGCGCGGCTACGGCTCCGGGGACTCGCTGGCCGAGGACGCCGCGCTGCTGGGCGCCGCGCACGCCGCGCACGCTCCTCAGCCGCGTCCCGCGCGCAACCCGCGCCGCGACGTCGCCGTCGACCTCCATCTCCTGCGACCTGACGTCTGAGACACACTTGCTATACTTTCAGATCGCCCGAAAGCGTAGGCTTTCCATCAACTATCTAACTGCCACCGTTACGACCTGTTAAGACTAATGACTGTAAAACAAAACGTCGTTCGCACAATATTGACGTGACACAACACTGTCCATTCACATAATTTCCTTATTAATAGGTGCTTGTAATGAGAAAATGAGCAATCATTAATTAGGTAAAACGAGTAGATATAATAGTGAATAAGGTGTCTTGTGCAACTCCAATAAATAAAATATACAACGAGCTGATGTTGTGATAATCACTTCCACTCGTTTATTTATAGATAAAGACCTAGGACTCTTTTCACGAGGACCTGGGTACCTAATATTTATTATTACGCTTACATTAATTAATTATTGCTTTAAAAGATTATGAGAATTACCAACAAATTAATAGAAATCTTTACTTTATAAAAAAGTACCTACCATAATTATATTAAGGTGTACATATTTTTGTAATAAGTTATTTAATAATTACTATAGATAATAATATATTGTAAAGTTATTTACGAAATGTTATTAGCAGTGAACGAAAACCGGATAAATCAACAGTCCTGAAAGATAGCTAGGCTAGATATTATAAATGCCTAAAAGTAACAATTTATACCTACTACCTAGATATTTTTTAAGCGTAACATCCAGGATTAGTATGATGTTTGCAAATAATGTAGATATTATTTATAAATTATCATATTATTTCTATACGAATAGGTAACTTTAAATATAACATAATTGACAAAGAAACTGTGATAGACATTCAGTTTTCCCATCACGCTGAACAAAGCAGGCAGTAAGAAGACCACAGACTAGTGGTGACCAAGTACCCACTATAGAGCAGATTTCGGTAGTAAGTAGGTACATAAAGGCAATAATATCTAATAATAGATTGGCTACCGGTAAATATAGGTAATCTCTATCTATTTATTTTATTTATCACTAAAGTCCTAATCTTGAACCAATTTTGAAATTTTGGACGTTTCTTAATAAAAGCAGGGTAAACTATTGCCTGAAAATCAAAATAAATAATTATTAAGATTTTAAATATTGGTATATATATTATTAAAAACATTCATGTTTAGAACTGTGTATCAGACTTAAAAATGTCAGGACTGATACTGTTTGCACAATAATATTGTCAGCAGAAATCATCATCGGCCGGCGGCCTAGCCCTAGTTTAAATAAATCAAATCTAGTTGTACTCCGCAATTATTTTTGGTTCTAAGTCTATATTTACATCGATGAAGGCTTCCACCTCTAGTCCATGTGGCTTTTGCAGTATTTTGAGGATCCGTGCAAGAAATAAACAGAATTTGGTCAATTTTGTAACCTAGTTATTGTGAGAAAGCTAAAAGCTTGTAGTTATGTGTTTACAAAAAAAAGTACAGTTTTTGTGACGCAAAACCGAACTGAGCTGAATTATTGCCTAACACTCAACTGTAATATCTTCACGGCAGCCATCTTAGGCATAGATTTTACCAAGTCCAAATTTACACTCTAGACACGACGTACAGCACTTTCTGTAATACCTACCTTATCTGCTAGTCCACGCACATTCAATCAAGACCTTTCAATGACATTTTTTGGTTTTTTTCACCATTTCTGGTGTTGAAATCACCTCATTTCATCGACCAACATCGATGATCATGATTCATCTTCTAGCAGCGCATGTGGCCTCGTTTCAAAGACATTCAAATATTACGAACCACCTCGTTTAAACTCGGCCGCCCAATATGTTATTATTGTAAATTTAAGTACCAGACTCATCCGGAGCAGGATCTAACTTGGCTTTGATATTGGTCGGACTGAAATTTTTCAAATTAAAGTTTTGTTTCACGTAACGGTGACCAATTTTCTCCATGTTCAAAAATAAGGTAGGTATGTACTACTTATTTGATGAGTGCAAAATAAATAATATGGCAGATTTTTAAGGTTAGTACTCTCTACCAAGGACAGTTTTATATATATTATATGCGTGCTGCTCCACACCATTTGAGTTCCAAAACGCGACTTCCAATGTCAAAGACCTTCGTACGTCTTCGAATTTCGACGTTGCGAACTTGTCGACAAGTTTACCTAATGATGGAACGCTCCATGGCTCTGTTTCCAACTCTAAGCCTGTGCACAGCTTGCTATGTGAGGGTCCACGTCTCAGCTCCATTCGTCAATATTTCCTAACAAGCATTGAACAAAATTGTTCCAAAATCAGTCGATTTCTTGCACGGCCTCTTAATAATGACATCAGAAAACGATTATAAATCACTATTCGAAAGAACATTTATTTGTAGTCAAGATAATTCATCAGTTCAGTAAAATAATAAATACAATGGGACCTACTATTGCCTAACTGTTAGATCTATGAATTGTGATATGTTTATGAATTACTTACCTAAGTCAATTTACACTGTATATAAATCATTAATGACTACAATTGGCAATGTACTGTATATATATTTATGTATACTACTGTGAACGTTCAGGCATACAGAATCTAAACATTCACTCCACAGCCCATAAAGGAATGCGCAACTAAGATAAAGCAATTACCTAATTGTTTTCTGTCTAGACCAGTCCAATCGTCAGAAAATGTATGCTACATTTTAGACTGTAGGTTTCCAAGCTATACTACTAATGACTCGACAGTGCCTAACTCTAAAATAAGTAATTAAAACTAAACAAATCTTTCTATGAACCTTTAATTGTGGAGTAGCTTTATTCATGGAAATGCATTACTTAATAGATCTTTGTTTGGGTTTTCACAGTAATATACACAGGTACATAAATACATAACAGAAAAACTTGTTACCGGGATATGGGCTAATCACACTTACCTTAAAATCCCGAACATGTCTAGACTTAAAGCACGTACTAACCCTTCGCTTGTCAAATACAATGATCGAAACCGATTGAATCGTTTTAATCGACACAAGTAGCAACCAGCCAGCACAAATAAATTCATCACAGGCAACATTTGAGGTATCTGTTTTTTTTTATTCCCTTAGGCTAGCTTTCCAATCAATTTTTGCAGGGCCCGATCTAGGCGATTATTCCTAACCTGACCAGGTAACCTAACCCAGTCGCTAGTTATGTAAGGAACATGAAAAATAAAAAAGTAAATTGTTGCATACCTAACCCTCTTCCTAACCTGTCCCTATTTATCGTTCCTAACGTAACCCGAATTGTGATACAGGTTTTCCCCTCTCCTCTTTCTTAGAATAAAAAGTACATATGTGTCAAATCAGACAACCTATGCGTATTCAAAATAACACACCGACAATTAAACTAAAAAAGTAATAAGTACGAGTATCCTACAGTAACAGTTATTTGTTAAACAAGAGTGCAAAGTAACTTTTTAACCGCGTGCTCAATTTTGATGACCGAGCAAGCGAAGGATTCTAAAATTGAATCACGAGCGCAACGAGTGATTCAAAAATTAGAATCCTGAGCGTTAGCGAAAGAATCAAAAGAGCACGAGGTGAAAAATCTTTGCACTCGAGTGCAACACATAACTTTTCATCCCAACTCAGCGAGGAAATTACTAAATGCAAAAAAAAAATGCACAATCACAAGATACTTTTATTTCAGTTTAGGTATTAACTACTACAACAACAGTGTACAACAGGGGTTCTGGAAGTTCAAGAAATGTTGCGTTTCTCGTGGGATACTACCACTTTTATAAGCACCCTTATGCTTTTCACACTTTCCGTTGCGATATTGTAGAAAAATCGGTTGATTGGACTGTTAGGCGGGCGTAAGGCTTGATATTTCTCAATAATTGTTACGTATTCCTTTGCGAATGACGAAGTTACGGTTTCTTTTTGTCTTTGTATTAGGTAAATTAATTAATAGTAAGTTATCTGAATGTTTGTCAATGTTTTTGACATTAAGTTGTGTTAGGTCATTAGTTTGACATGCTGCATTTATACCAATAATAAGAACAACCTGTAACGTAAATATTGTAGTAGATAATTAATAAAATTGATATGCATGTATAATTATGCTTATCATCATCTACTAAGTACGTATTAGATTATTTTAAGTACTTAGTTGATAAATATACCTACTTAAGTAGATACCTACTGAATGTGCAACTAAATTACTTTTGCCGCTAAAACTACGGAATCAGGTGCTTCGTTAAGAAACTTTTCAATTTCAGATGCTGTGAAAACCTTAGATTTTTTTGGATAATGACCAGATGAGGCTCTTTTTAAAAATGCCACTAATTTAGGATAGGTGTCGATATGTATGTCTTTTTTCATCTTTATTGTTGCTTTTAGGATTGAATACACCGTACTCCATAGAGTGCTTGATTTCTTGGTCTCGGATAATTCAATAAAATACCTATGTCAGCAAAACGTTTTCTGTGAAAGTTTTGGCTCCTTTAGCTAGTCGCCACGTGTCCACATAATTATCGTACTGTTTCAAATAGGTACTTCTCGCGTGATTGTTGAGCGAGAAAGCTCATTTGCGAATTATTAACAGTTTCAGTCAATTCTGTTGGCGTCAAATAAACTTCCTCGTCGCTAGAATCACACATTTATGTTTTTCACTTGTTTTCAAGTTTTTAACAAAATGACGTGAAAAGAAACAACGCGCGAAAACAAATAAAAAAAAAAATAGGTAGGTACCTACACCAAGAAGGTTCCGAGTCTGAGTTTTTAACAAATTAAAAAACCGGCCAAGTGCGAGTCTTACTCGCACACAGGGTTCCATAGCCCCAAACAATATTTTGAACTGTCATTCATTAGTTAGTAGTATTAGTTGTAAACTTCCACTAAACCGCAAAACTAAATTGGTTTTTCATAGTATGTTAATGAAAAACAAAGTTACTGCTGCAGTTTGATGAAAAAGTCCCATATCTCAAAAACTAAACATCACATCTTATTGAAACCAATTTTCGTTGATAGTTTTTTTTAGGTTCTACAAACTTAAATATTTTCAGAATTTTCCTCCTCTTACTTTAGAAATTAGAGGGGGGGGGACACACATTTTACCACTTTGGAAGTGGCTCTAGCGCAAATTATTCAGTTTAGAAAAAAACGATATTAGAAACCTCAATATCATTTTTGAAGACCTATCCATAGATACCCCACACGAATGGGTCAGATGAAAAAAAACATTTTGGTTTTTAGTTCTATGTATGGGGAAACCCAAAATTAAAAGTTTTTTTTCTATTTTTGTGTGAAAATCTTAATGCGGTTCACAGAATACATCTAATTACCAAGTTTCAAAAGTATAGCTCTTATAGTTTCGGAACAAAGTGGCTGTGACATACGGACGGACAGACAGACAGACAGACATGACGAATCTATAAGGGTTCCGTTTTTTGCCATTCGGCTACGGAACCCTAAAAAGGTTGTATGATAAATTCGGCACCATGGAGGTAGAAGTAAATAGGTTTTGAATTCACAAGCTTAGTGCACACGATGTTCTAAATTCAATTTACTTTATCCTCTAGCGGATAATAACGGCTTTTGCACTCGGATATCGAAGAGCAAAAATACTCTTTCCGAGATGGGGGGATGAAAAAATAATTAAAATTTTTAATAAGTGTATCATACTTCGTACTTACTATAAAAACACAAACCCGGTAAGATAAATGATAACAGACAGATTTGTTGCTGGGGACTTTGTTCCGCCACTTCTTCTTCCCAACTACAACATTATGAAGTGGCGAAGGGCGTAATGGGGGACTGTCTCTCGTAATTTTGACGTTCAAAAAGTGTTATTTATCAGCCTAATATGAATAAAAGACTTTTGATTTTGATAAAATACTTAATTTAAAATGAAGGTACTTTCGAAAAACTCTTTTTATGAAAAAGAGTTTTTTTCTGTTTCGGTTAACCTCAAACGGTGTTAATATAGTAACCTTTGTGGCAACTATTTTTTCGAGCGGTTTGGTAGTTAGTGCTCACAGCCTTTTTAAGGAAATTTCGAAACGCCTAGTTGACGCTTCCTGTCACCCAAGGGCTGGGTTTTACCTTGGCCAGAGGTTATGTATTGCCAAACAACGTGGCAATGCTGCCAGTCTCTTGGGCACACCAGCTGACAGCGTTGAGGAGGAGTGTTTTTAGGCCCTCTTATAGTTAATTTTTTTAGTAGCTACGTATTAAAGAAGCTATCTTTTAAATCACTTAATATCTTCCAACCCCTTTATATGAGACCATCTAAGGCCGCAGCAAGATGAGAAGTCGTCTGTGGCCTGTCTAAGCTGCTCGGCATTTGTGAGGAATATGCTCTGGCTCATGGCTTGCTCTATAACACCAAGAAGAGTGAGTGTATGGTTTTCCGGGCCAAGGGTAAATGTCCAGATAGTATCCCTAGCATACAGTTAAATAAGGTACCGCTAAAGAGAGTTGACACCTTCAAATACCTTGGGCATGTGGTGACCTCTGACCTGAAAGACGATTCAGACATAGAGCGGGAACGTAGGGCGTTGTCTGTTAGAGCGAACATGATAGCTCGCAGGTTTGCACGATGCTCGAAGGAAGTAAAAAACACTCTTTTCAGAGCGTATTGCACCTGTTTATATTCGAGCGCCCTGTGGGCTAACTATACTCAAAAACAGTACAGCGCCCTACGAGTCCAATTCAACAATGCCTACAGGGTGTTGTTGGGGCTGCCTCGGCACTGCAGTGCGTCGGGGATGTTCGCTGAGTCGCGCATTGACTGCTTCTATGCGACGATGCGGAAACGGTGCACATCCTTAGTGCGCAGGGTCCGCGCCAGCTCCAACACCATCTTGAGGATGATAGCTGAGAGGTTTGACTGTCACTATATTAACCATTGTTGTATGCTTAATGTAGTGACGATAGCAAGAAAATGAAATAATAACAGCATTACTGTTCATTATCTGTCCCTATTTTCAACGACATTAAATTTTAAATAAATGGTAATTATTGAATTTTTTTTTTTTATATGACATGATTCTTTGTTGACTTTGCCAATCAATTGTAATTAATAATGAAAGTGTGTTTGCTTTTTTATTAATTTTTCTAATAATTTGTATTTAATGTGCCTATTATATGATCCAAATTTGTTGATTGAAATAAAGGAATTGAATTGAAGTAATCCCCCCAAAATCTCGAAGACGCCACTGAATTGATTTCAACGAGCGTACATCGTGATCGTGTGGGCGCCGAGTTTTGGGTGATATGTAGAGAAACGAGCCTACACGAAGCGGAATGCTAAAACTTTTAAAAGATTTGGTTGTGTGAGATTCCTAGCGGTGAGGTGGCCCCACTGGTGGAGACAGCGGGAACAATGTTTAATTATATTAATCGTTTTCCGTTGTACCCACCAGTGGGGACAAGAACAGTGGGGACAACCGGAATACACTGTGAAAACTTCAGTAATTTAGTGATAATAGTTAGTAGATGATCTCTGACTAATCTAATGTGTGTAGGCCAGAAACTTTAGGACCTTACCGTGTATTTCATGGAACTTAAACATAACTGGCGAAATGTGGGTGTACTATTATGTAACGTACACCTCTTGCAGGCCCGTTGGCGATTACAGGCGTGATGTTATGCTATGCTTATGACTGTGTAATTAATCTATATAAAAAATGGTTATCAATTCGTAACCAATCAAATATCAGATAACCAATTATTTTCTTTTTTAGGGTTCCGTACCCAAAGGGTCAAACGGGACCCTATTATTCAGACTTCGCTGGCCGTCCGTCCTTCTGTCACCAGGCTGTATCTCATGAACCGTGATAGTTAGCCAGTTGAAATTTCTACAGATTATGTATTTCTGTTGCCGCTATAACAACGAATACTTAAAACAGAATAAAATACATATTTTGGGGGGCTCCCATAAAAAAGTGACTTTTTTGCTCGTTTTTATGAATAATGGTACGGAACCCTTGGTGCTCGAGTCCGACTCAGCCGGTTTTTTCTATATATGCACAAAAGGTGTGCATTTTAAAGGGCGAGCAATATTATGCCAAATAAGGAATCAAACATGGCTCAGGAAAACACATAATCATAATAAAGACCTCTCTTCAGAGACATCATCCGAAGCTACATTATGGCAGCAGCTTTCAGCAGCTGAAGTTATCCGTCCTGCAAGCGATGTTAAGTGAACAACTGCAGTTTTGAGTCGAGTGGATCCTAGGAAAATAGCCAGTAGAATGTAACGTCAACCGAATCTAGGGAGAGGGAGGGTAGGTACCTACCTGACTAGAGCGGCAATTTTAGGGACGCCAAATTCTGAACAAGAAAAAGAGATACCTAACTTGCTTACTAAGCGCGTCATTGAATGGGATTAGACGAACTTAGGGGCACTTAGGGGGTTTATTGATGATTTTAATGATTATAATTCTGTAAATACGGTGTTGGTGTTACGGTTGCAAATCATTTTTTGTTAAACATACCCGACACTGTTTTGCAAATTTCGAATTTCGCGGGCTAACCTGGTGCTTCCCCGTCATCAGCCTAGCCTTTTCCCAAACTATCTTAGGGTATCGTATTACCCAGTAACTGGGTAATACGATACCCCTTGGTAAGTCTGGATGTCAGACTTTTAGCTTCTGACTACTCGTAACGACTGTCAAAGATCTACAAATGACAGCCGGGACCAACGGCTTAACGTGCTTTCCGAGGCACGGAGGAAACTCGATATGTAATTATGGTCACCCATTTACAGACCAACCTCGGCAAGCACGGCTTAACCTTAAAGATCGACCTGGGCGGCTGTTATTATTTAGGCACGAGCTCCTCGCTTCCCCGTGCTTCCCCGTATGTAACGTCTAATATTTAAACGTAATGTAGAATTACTTTAAATTGTATTGGTTAATATAAAACTACTAAACTTGGTTAGTTTACCAACTTGGCGCGTTACACGCTGTCCCCACTCTTGGCGGTGGTCGACTGGTCGTTGTGGTGCGTTAGCCAAGGAGTAGAATACACATTATGGCGTTAGCTCTGAAGTTCGATTGTTTCAGTTGTGCAAGAAAGTCAGTAAAATTAAAGTAATAAGTGCGATTTAAAAGTTAGTTTTAATTTAGCAGTTCTAACAATGTCGAAAAAGAAACCCACATGTAACTATATAAGAAAGAAATCGCAAGTAAACCATAGATCAAAGAGTCAAACGCCATACAGTTGCTACTTCCGGTGGCATGAACAGAAAATTCGCAAATGTCAGCGCTTTTTTCAACTGATAAGAACGCGACTATATTTATTGCTTCAGAGTAAGCAACAGAAACAATGTTCTGTGAACAGAAAGTATTTTTGATAGAATATCATCATCTTCCTGCCCTTGTTCCATGTTACTTGGGGTCGGAGGAACACTTTTTTTCTTCCCTTTTCCTTTCCTCTGTCATCCGTCAAGCATTCATTTACTCTTTTTTTCTCTCATATCATTCCTCACACAATTCATCCATCGTTCCTTCCTCGGTCTTCCTCTCCCTCCATCAACATCACCATTATTATAATTCGAGAAGAGTTCGGTGTCCGACCCACGCTTATGCGACACTTTGCACAGGGCCTTCGACTACGCTACGGTACGAAACCTTCAAAATTACGTTGGCAACACTTCAATGACGTTGACGTTGTCAACAGGTCATTCCAAATTAGTCAATTTTTGTTTGGGCTGCCCGGACACTTGGCGTCACCCTCATTCTTCTCATTATATTAGTGTTTATCTGCGTTTTAGAGACAAATCTTTTATACGAATTTATATTTTACATACTTTGTCGCACAATGCCTAACCAATATGAAGAAGAACGTACGTGGGAAGGCCAAAATCACAATCAATATGAAGTATGTTGAAATTCATTTCTTATATAAAACATTTTACTGTTTTTCCTCGACGTATCGTTTTCACTGTAACCGTGATATTCATTTATAACGACCAAGCTACTGTGTAATTATAGCCGCTAATATCTCACAATGTTCAGAGTTTGCCTAATGGTAAAATATTCTGTAATAGATTCCTTAATGCATTTATCTGTAATTTAGGAAGAAGGAATGGAAGATGTCATTGAAAATCCTGAAGAAGTCTTACATGAATGCCTCGAAAAATTTAAAACACCAGATTATATTATGGAACCAGGAATATTTGGTCAACTGAAGCGATACTTTCAAGCGGGAGGCAACCCCGAGCAAGTGATTGAACAATTATCTATGAACTATAATGCTGTTGCCCAAATGGCTAATTTAATAGCAGAGTGGCTAATACTTGGAGGTTAGTTTATTAATGATCTTTATAATTTTAACATATATTTATTTTTAGTGTGGTGATAGTGTAATTTACTTACAAACCCTAGGTTGTGGGCTCAAATCCAAGCAAATAGGATACAATATAGAACAGGGTAGCTTTTGGCTTGGAAATGTGATGGAATTGTATAGGATTTCTGACTAGTATAGGTTTCAAAATCAGCTAATAAAAAAAAATTGTTCTGGTGACAGATTGGTACTTTAATGACTTTTACCTCAAAAACATGACTCTTTAGAAGATTTGGTCACATACAATAATGTTTCTAATGGTTCCCGCTATTGATTAACACATATTTAATGTTTGGTGGTATTGGTGGTGGAATAATTCAAAGCCGTTTCTCAACAGCTCAAGATTTCGTGAAAATTCTTGTTGCGAGTTCCCAGAACTCTAGTTTATTAAAATACTGTTCAGACTACTATTAAATGCTTGATTGTTTGCTTACAAGGCTTACATCATTTGCAAAAGAATTAAGTTCATCTTTGTATTAAATGTTTGCCTCACTTAGCTTGAGTACTGTGCTCTTTATGGTTTTTATATGAAGGCAGTCCTAAGAAAGTAGCATTAATCAGTAAATATATATATATATAAATATTTTTTTCTAGGGGTAAAAGTGACAGATGTACAAAAAATGGTGGAAACCCACTTAAATGACATGATTTTAAAAACATTTGATCCCAAAAAAGCTGACACTATATTCACTGAGGAGGGTGAAGTAAGTTTATTTTACAAGTTTCAACAATAATTTAAACTTGTATTTACAACTTTAAGCTACAAGATATTACAATATTTTTTCAGACTCCAGCTTGGTTGACAGAAATGATTGAGCATACAACTTGGCGATCGTTAATTTATAGATTGGCTGAAGAGTACCCCGATTGTCTTATGCTTAACTTTACTATAAAGGTAAGCCGATTAAACACAACTAAATACAAAATAATGTTTCTTCTTTAAACTCAAACTTCAAAGGCGGGATCATCCCAACCTGGGTACATCTATCTCTTTAAATCTGTTTTTTTTTAATATTTGACATTTTAGTGATTTAATTGACTTCTAACTATATCAGATAAGACAACCAAACACAATGTGTTAAAGCTTATACTTTGTGTCAGAAATAAAATAAAACACAAAAATTAACTCATGTGATGAGTTAATTTTTGTGTTTTATTTTTTATTCTCTAGAGCATAGAGTAAAAATTAATTTATTTGTAGGATAACCTAAAGCTATCATTTTAATAAATATGAATGATTTCCAGTTGATATCAGATGCTGGGTTCCAAGGAGAAATTACAAGCATATCTACAGCAGCACAGCAAATTGAAGTATTTTCAAGGGTTCTTAAATCAGCTATTGTTGGATTCCTGCAAAGTTCTGATGATTGGCAAAATAGTGTGAATGAATGTGCAGTATGTATTAACTTGAGCATTTTCCTATTTTACCAAAATTGAGAAAGAGCATTTTTTTTTTATTAATTAATAATGTATTAACTCTGGCTGCTACAAACCTTACATACCTAACTATAATAATTATGTTCATTACATACCAAGTACTACTAAACTACTACTAAAATGTACACACTCCTATAAGTAAAAAAAATATAATATTACAGAAAATGGTCTGTCATGGTGCCCACACATATGTGTACAGCCAAGTTATTGTGCATATACTTGCACAAGAGCCCAGAGGTGGTGCCATCATGAAAAGACTTAGCCAAGAAATAACTCGTTGTGCGCAACAAAGGTAGGTATTAAATTAAAAACTTCTAATATGGAACACTACAAATTGCAATGGACCATCAAGTTCATTTTTCCTGACAATAATTTTGTCAGTAATGTTTGTAAAGCCAATAACCAGTTGGGTGTGGGTCATTTGTTTTTTTATCTTTTTGAGCTGCCAGGACCATGGATGTAGACCTACGAATAAGTGGACTTATAGTAACTATGATTATTGTTGCAGTGGACATGATGTGACTCCTATCACATTGGCCCTTACATCAGGCGAATCCTGGCGCAATGCTCGCATGGCATTGGCAGCCATGTTGTCACGCGGTGCACTGAATCCCGCTGATATTTCAGTATTATTTAGAGCTTACACACAGCCAGAACCACCGCCAGTACATTTATTAAGAATTCCTCAGTTTTTAGGTATGTAACATGCAATCCTGGATCAATTTTAAACATACGGTCTCACACGCCCGTCAATCGATGCAAATGACCATCTTGGCGACATACACTAGGCCGGTTTTTTATATACCACATTTCCAATTTTACAGAGCTCCTGGTTGATGCTTTGTTTAAATTAGGAAGCAAATTGAATCCGGAACACAAATCAAAATACATTTATTTATTGGCGTATGCTGCAAGCGTGTGCGAGGGCACCACTCCCGGCAGACCTGTCAAAGACGAGTTAAAGGCTACGGTTCAAGCTATTGAAAAAGTACATGCCGTTTGTTGTAGTTCTGCTAGTTCTAGTGAACTGGTAGCCGAGTTACCTACATTGTATCATTGCATAAGGTAATTGCCGACTTTAAATTCACTATATCATTAGTATCGAGCCAAACAGCTTTTGTAAAATTAAATAGAGTAGACAATAAAATCTTCAAACTTTCAGATTTCCTGTCGTTGGAATGGGCGTCCTAGTTTGGGTAGAATGTGTTGTTACAGAGCCTTCATACTTCAAGTTGTGCACAGAACACTGTCCCGTACATTTGGCTCTCCTAGATGAAGTTGCATCCTGTCACCAATTATTGCATCATAGACTCCTGAGATTACTTGTGCAATTATTTGAATCTCCGCAAGATGAATTAGAAATTTTAGTTCAGGTATAACTTTGTATAATGTGTGCCTTTTTATTATAGTCAACACATACTTTAATATAAAACTATTTATTTCAGTTGGAATTGAAGAAAATGCTACTGGATAGGATGGTGAATTTACTAAGCCGAGGGTGCGTAGTGCCTGTCCTGCGTTACATCAAAGGATGCGCGGAGCGCGGTGACACTGACATTTCTTTAATTAGATACTTTATTACAGAGGTAAGTTAGAGCACGTCATGGCCGGCGGACATCTGGAACGGCAAGGCAGAGCCTTTTATTTAGACACAACGTAAATTCATACGCAGCTAATGGTAACAAGATACAGATTCCAATATTTTAGTGATCCACCCCAAGGCATAAAAGGAGATATCCCTCCGCAGCATTGAACATTGGAATCGGTATCTTGTTACTGTGGCTTTAGCTACGTATGTAAAGATAAAATGCTCTGCCATGTCGTCCCTGGTTGGCGCTGGGCTTTATTGCTCACGAGCGCTCGACTCTCAGTCAGGTGCGGGATCGTTTTAAACGTTGACGGCGATTGGAGTGTGCGTTGCCCAGCAAGATAATCAATCTCTTCTAGAATTAATTGAGTTCTACGAATAATTAGAGCGGAATCTGTAGTAAATGAGTGCTGTCGTTTTGGAAAAAAGCGGAAAACATAATACATGTCATGTCTCCCACCTAATGAGCAATCTTTGTCCAACCCTGGGGGGATACAGGCATCAATTATATTTATGTTAAAATTTGCGTTTTTAAACAACAGGTTTTAGATGCAATAGCACCGCCATATACACCTGAATTCGTAAAGTTAGTGCTACCGATGGTTGAGAATGAGGACATTACCGGAACAATGAGAGCGGAAGGAGAAAATGATCCAGTTTCTGAATTTATAGGTAACAATTACTTATTACAAAAACACATGCCTGCAAATTCAAAAGTTTATTGTTATTTTTTTGTTTGTTAACTTTTTTCTCTTTTTTTTCAGTTCACTGCAAGGCGCATTATGTTGGACCGTAATCTAAATATATGAAATAAAAATTGCATCATAAAACCATGTTCTTTTTTACTATACTATCTATTCATACTAACAGCTCCTTGCAGCTTTCCTTTCATAATATCTCTTTATAGCTTCTTCATAAACTGTTCCAACAGTTCTCTTCTTCCAAATATCAATTTTTTCTTTAGGTTTTTCTACATGATCCTCTTGATTTTCATTTGATTCTTGATGATCGGGTTTAGGTTTTTTGTCCTGTTCTGGTGGACTATCTGTGTCTCTATCTTCACTCTTAGTTTTCAATTCTTTCACATCGTCATTTTTACCATCCTCATTTTCGTCACTGGACTCATCTATTGAAAAATCTGAATCTGCATCAATGTTGTCTTGCTTATATTTTTTAGCCAGTCTAATATCGTCTAGATTTACGCGATTAATTTCCTCATCAGTGTCTTCTATTTCTCCTTCAGATAAACGTGTCTTATCTGATGATTTTCTCTTCCTATAATTTCTCTTCTTTTGTGTATCAATAGAATCAGGAGTAGGTTTTTCAGATGTATCAACCTTCTCATTTTCTTCAGGCAGTTCACGTTTTAGCTCCTCATCTTTTTTCCCCAACTTCTGTTCATACAGGTGACGGTAAAAACCACCTAAGGATTGAAGGAGAAGTGTTTTAATATGTTTCCTATACAATTAGTAATTACCCTTATTCCTAATGGTTGCGGATTTGAGCTGAACTCAAAATTCTAAATTCAAGATCATTATTAATATTCACCTCCAGAATAGCAGCATAAAAGTGAACGTTACCCCAACAGGAAAGTGTCTCCTAGAGTGATAAGAGTGGAACATATATTTAGTGCGTAATCTGTTATAAATGTGCGCTACTTATAGAATTCGTGCGCCTGGCCGTTTTGGAAAAAAACGGAAAACGATTCCTGCTAGGGTAACGTTTTTCTAGCAGGAAAATTTTAAACGAATGATCGTAGAGAGAAATATTGCGCATGGGCAGGTAGCTTATATTTGTGCAAAAATGTGCCCCTAAAATGTACTTTGTGCGTCTTCAGGTTTTCGAGATATTATGTTTCCTGCTGGAGTAACGTTTTGCATATCGTAAGGCGCACATATGATGGTTTTAAAGATACAGATCTCTAAAACCATCATATGTGCGCTTGTAGAATAAAAGTACACGAGAAGCTCTTAATTTGTGCGTATTTGTGACAGAATTCGATTTAGGAAAATATTTATAATTTTCAAGTAATAACACTTTTTCGAAAACCCGAAAAACAATCGTAGCTCCTAAATGAGAAAACGTATAAGCTCGCTGAAAACTGTATTTGGTCCTTGACGCTTTTAATAACCTTTAAAACTTTCTAAAGTGTACATGCATGCGTTATTGAATAATATTGATAAAAATCAATACGACGGTGTCATAACTTTGACGGCAAAATACAAGAAACCGGCTCAGCCCAAGATGTGTGGCTTTAAACCAAGAGTGTTTAGAATTTTCCTGCTAGAAAAACGTTACCCTAGCAGGAATCGTTTTTCCGTTTTTTCCCAAAACGGCCAGGCGCACGAATTCTATAAGTAGCGCACATTTATAGCAGATTACACACTAAATATACGTTCCACTCACATCACTCTTGGAGACACTTTCCTGTTGGGGTAACATACACAGCATAAAATTGAGCCATACAACAGGAAATTGTAATTTGTTAGACACTTTGGATAAATGTGTGCAAGTCACTTAAAATTAACATCACCAAAACTGCAGTTAATTCTAGCACAAATATTTTTGCTATATTTGTCATTGGTGGTCCAACAAAGAGAAAGATGACGACCTGGTCAAAACAAAACAACTCTATTAAGATGAGTGAAGATCTTTATGCCACGTAATATAATTCAAATGCAAAACTCTACCTTTCGCAGTAATTAATGATACTGAATTAGTTGCATCATTGAAGACACCATATTGTCACATCCACTACCCACACCGGGCCCATGTAGTGGATAAGGGCTACAGCCCAGTCCCTTTTCCAGAGAGGTAGCCCATGTCCCAGCAGTGGGAAATTTACAGACTGATTAAACAAAAAGTAATTATAGTAAGTAACAGTTACCTAAATCCTTTTGTTTTGTAACATCTCCAATATTTTCCAAATACTCCTCATGTTTTTCTTTCTCTTCTTCTAAGCGCATTTCCTCCAATTTCTTTTTATAAGCAGATGTTACAAATACTTCTTTATCCTGGAATTCGTCACCTTCCTTTTCCCTTTCTTTCTGTACCTATAATTATTTTACAAAAATATGATATAATATGACATTCTGATAAAAAAGTAAATATTTTCCAAGAACTCATGCCTGGTCTGCTGTGCCATATTATCATGTTTTACCTACTCATAACATTGTTTGCTAACTTAAAGGGGAATGAATAATGTAATGATGTTTTGTTAGAAAATCGGCACAGCAGAGCTGGCTTTCTTTTTTTCTTCTCCTGTATTGAGGGTGCTTTTGCAAACATCTAAACTCACATACACAAACAGTCGGACCCGGAACAACTACCTGTATTCATACAAATATTTGTTCCGTGCGGGGATCTAATCCGCAACACGCAACGCAGCAGCCACCGTGCCAACCTAGCTTTAGACTATCAAATCAACCAACAGTAGGGGAGCCCAGCTACCTAACTAGCTGACCTGTTAGAAGGATGTTATGAGAGCAGGCTATATTTGAAAGTTTCTGATACAAGCCCTGAAGGCAGATTTTCAGCTTATTGTGTGGTACCTAGCTATTATAAGGCAACTTACTTGTCTTTCAATACGGCGCTCATTCTCAATTTTTCGTTTGTTGGCAGCCTTCATTAATTTTTCTATATACTGTGGTTTCTTTTCTTCTTTTGTCTTAACTTTTACCTTTTCTTTTTTGCTAGCCATTTCTTCATATATTTCATCATATTGATAAACTGTTGGATCTTCTGTCAGTGCTTTTTCCTGGGATATTTTAGCCTACAAAGTAAATTTTTTTATAGAACAATAGATAATGAACATTTTAAATATACTGGGAAGTATCTATCAGTCCTTTTATTTAATTTATGAAAACCTAAATCTTGAATGTTTTATGAACTCAAACTCAAAGCATTTATTTCAATTAGACCATTACAGGCACTTTTGAAAGTCAAAATCCAAAAAATATATGCGAAGCTACAGTCCCAGTCACAAGACATAATAACTTGTGAAAGTACTGTAGTTGCCCATTCCAAAGTGTAGATCTCTATGGAGAAGAATGGGCAAGAAACTCCATGGACACTCTTTTAAATCAAAACATGTCACAAAATCTTGGTTACATCATTCGTGTTGAGAATTACTAGTATGTGAGAACGATGTAGAAATATGGCCAAGTTAAGAGCGTCCAGAGTAAAAGACGAAATCAATAGTTCTAAAATAAAGTTTTAAAATAAAATAATTAAAATAAACCGTGGCAGTTAAGAGATGACCAGTCACAACTGACAGCGCCCGTTCACGAACATCACGCATGTATCAGCCATCATTCAACTCAACCATATTGTAGGGAACTAAATGAACCAACACACCCGCCACCATCAGCGTGACATTTAAGTGAGCATGACATTCACTCAACCACCAGGGTAAATTCGCGTCAATGAAAGATGTAGGTATTCAGTAAATGGTGGCTTTACAGTACATAGTTTTCACACATGTGCTATGCAATTATATAATACTAAAATGAAAACAATTATTCCCAATAAGTTCAGTATTATTAAGCTATTGGTTTATTTTTAAAATTATTTGTAATAACTGGGATAAGGGTTTTTAGTGAGAGGGGAAAATTGGAAATTTTAAGTGGACAATTTGGAAACTATTGGTTGCTATCATTTTAAAATATTCTTTCTGACATACCTGTCTAGCTGTGATATCACTAGGTCTTAGCAAAGCTGGTTTTTTCTTTGATTCATCTTCTGAATCAGAATCATTTCCAAAAACATTCCTTGAGGCTTGGAATGTCGGTTTTAGTTTACCCTTATCAGATAATATAAGACCGTATCTGTAACGTACAAGAAAAATAAACTAAATGAATTGGTATATTACCATACACACTAAACTTGTTAAGCAAATTTTTGCCAAGTTGTATCATTTTGGTCCTTATGGGAAAACTTAGGATCAACAACGTGGTTCTGCTAGGTATCGCAAGGTTTATTTCGCAAACAGTTTTACACTACAATGATGTTCTATTGGTAATAAACTCTGATATAAACACACTTTTTATTCGACATTTTGTCCCCGTTTCATGTGCAAAGACCTTCTATACCAAACTCGGCTAAGTCGACAAGTTTTATTTGCACAACAGCAACGCAATAATATTAATTTTTATTTATTTATTATCGGTAGAAACCGAAAATAAAAACTTTTAGTTCAGCTCAGAACTGACACCTGACTGCACCTAAGCACCGTGCCATATTCAATTTCATTCATTACAATGTACTGTAATTTCATTATATTACAATGTACTCCACAGAACACTAATACCTAGCGGATGTACTCTGTGGTCATAATGAATGACATGACACTGACACTGACACCGTGACACGGTACATAGACAATAATAATGATCACAGATAACTATAAACTTGTCAGATAAGGCAAGACATTTTATAGTATTTTAATTAAAATAAATAGTAAAACTAAACATTTACATAAACTAACTAAATATAAACTAACTTAAAAACTTAATATTTACATAAACTAACTAACTATAAACTAACTTAAAAACAACGGGAGGCTTAGGCGTCAAAATACTCCTCCCCATCGCTGTCATCCGGAAACTTGCCACCGCCGGCGTACCAGCGGTTTTAGAACCTAACGGCTTGGTACGTGACGATGGGAAGAGACCAGACGGCATGACGCTGATGCCTTGGAAGGTGGGTAGGCCTTTGGTGTGGGACGCAACTTGCGTCGATACCCTTGCGCCATCTCATGTTGCAAGCACGGCGGGCTATGCTGGAGCTGCTGCTGCGGCTGCTGAGAACCTCAAACGGCGTAAATACTGTAATCTAAATGGCAGTTATAGTTTTGAGCCGTTTGGGGTCGAAACACTCGGGACATGGGGCTCAAGTTGCACAGACACCAGCCTGGCAAATCAAGCTACAACAATCTGTCAAATTTATTTAATAGATTTTCAACATTATCGTTAAAGAATATGGTTCAAGGTTCATCTGCCTAGCCTTTTCCCAAACCATCTTGGGGTCGGCTTCCAGTCTGATGCTGACTGACGGATGCAGCTGAGTACCAGTATTTTACATGAAGAGACTGCCTATCTGACCTCCACAACCCAGTAACTGGGTAATACGATACTACTTGGTAAGACTGGATGTCAGACTTTTAGCTTCTGACTACTCGTAACGACTGTCAAAGATCTACAAATAACAGCCGGGACCAACGGCTTAACGTCCTTTCCGAGGCACGGAGGAAACACGATATGTAATTATGGTCACCCATCCACAGACCAACCTCGGCAAGCACGGCTTAACCTTAAAGATCGACCTGGGCGGCTGTTATTATTTAGCCACGAGCTCCTCATAATATAGTTCAAGGTTGATTGGGAAAAATTGTCAGATTCGGGTATCTTGACCTGCTGGCGTCTGTAAAAAGAACTGCGAACAACGTCGCATCGTAAAAATCTACGAGGTCCCAAGACGCATCGCAAGAACATACGAATTGATTCGCATCCCGCATTACTGCGATATATGTATATCTTCTTTTGATTCTTTTTCCTGTATCTCCTTAGCAATAACAGCAGAAGTGGACACCTCGTTTTAGGATTCATATCACGACCTAGTTTACAAATACGTCCAGCAGTACGGTTGATGGTCTTCGAAGGAATGGTCAGCCCGAATCGTGGAAGGGAGACGCGTCGCCGCACGAAATCGCATCGCAACAATCCGTGTCACAGTTTTCTTCGCATCGCGCGGATTTGCAGTTTTTTGTACAAGCCCTAAGAACAACTACCGGTAGGTATACAGTGTAGTGTGGGTCCCATCTATGGCGCTGTTTACAATTAATGCCCACAATGCCCCTGTCATTGAAGCGACAAAGATTCTTAACCAAACAACTAAAAAAATATGATAAAACACTAGACAGTAGTGTGGTTCTGTATGGTGTCGGACGTAAAGAATAGCACCATCCCATATCTTCCCGTGGGTGTCGTAACAGGCGACTAAGGGATTAGCCACAGAATGGGCAGCAGCGTTCTGTGTGCTTTTGTAACAACCGTACTGCGATCGCCAACCCGCCTGCCAAGCGTGGCGATTATGGCAACACCCCCCAAAATGTCAATGTTGTGACACTTGGGGGAGGCCTATGTGAATGTCCAGCAGTGGACGTCTTTTAGTCCGGGGAATTTACGCCGAATATTAGGCTAACTTTGCATTAATTAAAAACAGCGATTTTTTTCATTGAATGTGTAGGGTATGG
Organism: Cerastis rubricosa; assembly: GCA_949152445.1. Lineage (NCBI taxonomy): Eukaryota > Metazoa > Arthropoda > Insecta > Lepidoptera > Noctuidae > Cerastis > Cerastis rubricosa. The sequence goes on along the minus strand of OX424525.1, from coordinate 13,123,801 downwards.
ACAGGAGAGTATATTAAGCTGTGTCCCGCGAAAAGTTCACCTCCGCGTATATGTTTTTTTTAAGAAAACGTCTAATATGTATTTAACTTGGTGGAAAAAAATATAAACAGATATGTTTATTTGGAGTATTTGTAGAACAGATTGAGTACTACAAGTAGGTCAGAAAATTAAACATTTTCATCCACGGAACATTCGTTTTTTTTTTAAAATCTTATAGTTTGACTTCGTACTTAAAGCAAAAATATTAACAGGACAAAACTAGTGCTAAAATGATTTATATCACCATGTCTAACTATTATTATGAAAATTAAACAAATTCTGCTCCGGACTTCACAGAAAATCAAGAAAATCAAAAAATCTTTAATGATAATGATAAATGATAAATGATGTTTATTTTGCAAGTAGGTTTTTACAAACACTTTTACACGTCATTTTTTTTAAACTAGATGGGGCCGGTGTTTCGTACCTGACTACTCTGAGAAGAAACAGCCGAAACAAACTCAGAGGTCACAGTCTCTTTTAAGGTCCAGACAAAATCTTGGCAAACTCACATGAGGACTATGCAGATACGTGTCTGAAATGGTCTTTTGAAGAAAGAACCACACAGATTTGAGTGGACCTGTCCAGTCAGTGCAAGCATTTGTCAGTTATCGTGTAGCTCGACTTATAACTCAAGGAGCTCAACGAAACGACGAACAATACCAAAGAAAGGACATTTGGGTAGGTCGCTTAAAGTACTCAAACTGCCAGATAGTGGTGGGAGAAGATTAATAAATTACGAAAAAATAAAATGTGACCTACATGGTCCTCACATTCACAATAATCAAATGTAATTAATAATAATTAACGTCGATAAATGTCACAATAATAATAAAAAAAAAGTAAATATTTATGTCAAATCAATAAATGTAAAATCAGTAAATGTCACATCAAAATAATAAAAAGTAAAGTAAAAAAAATAATCAAATACTGAGAAAAGTATTCATGTCAAATCGGTAAATGTCACCTAAAATAATAAAAAATAAGGTAAAAATAAAATAAAAAATATCACAGTGTATAAAATAAAATAAAGGAATAAACAATAAACAAAGGAATCAACAATAAACAAGCGAAGTCCGAAATTTCGACATTCACAAAGCAAATTTCATTGGAGCAGTTTAATCCCAAGCCTTTTTATCTTCGAGATAATAATTTACATGATAGTAGGCTTTCAAGCATAGCTTCTTTTTTATAAACGATTTGAATTTATTTAAGTTTAGTGCTTGAATATGGCTCGGAAGCTTATTGTAAAAACGTATACATTTAATTCTACTTACGGCAAAAATGTAACAGGATTTAAATTCATTTAATAATGAGAAATATATAAATCCAAACCTTAATCCCCCAAAATTAAACAAATTAGAGCGATAATTAATATTGTCAAAGTAAAAATTAAATTACGATGCACGGTGTCAGCGCTAAGCAGCGTGCGGCGTACGGCGTGTGCTAGTGTGCGTAAACAAGATAAGCGCTGCGTTCATTGTGTGCGAAAGACTGTGTTGTAGTTTGAATCGGTGTTTTATTGAGTTACGCGATTGTACACCTTATTTTTATTTCGGAAAGATCAAATTCCTATGAAAGTGCTGCGCCAAATACAAGAATAAAGCTTGCAGACGTATTTTACGTAAACATTAATTGGTTTTTTTTCACGATTTGCTTTAAAGTGTTTAATTTTCGTGTAAATAGGTTAGAAATAGCCTTTAGATGAAAGTTAAACTAAATTAAACCCTGTTACCATTTTGCCTCAACCGCTGTGGTAAAAAAACTGGTAATAATAACTTCCGGTAGTACAATTTGTTTAATTTTGTTTATTGGCGGTGTAATATATTAATGTAAGTTATTTTATGTAAAAAAACCGCTGTTTATATTTTTGCCTTAAGTACAATCCAAAAATTTCGTAAAAATTTTTTTACCGTAATTTCCGTGGACGAAAATGTTTAATTCTGAAAAAATATATTATTGTCACCAATTCTTTACCTAAAGTAACTAAATTTGTCCTGTTAACTTTTTTTCCCATGTTTTTATTCACAAAAACGCGTTTTCGTCTTTTTCAGCTTGATCCGGTCTCGGAAAATGTTTAATTTTTTTTTATTATTTGAAGAGCTATGGTCAAGTACACGATTCAAGAAAAAAATCGCTGTTTATATTTAATGCAGGGTTCAAATCTAAAAGCCCCGGACTATTTTGGGCTGAAATGATGATGATGATGGACTAGACAGTAGACACATTGACATTGTCAACTTGACGTTGACACTTTCAACCATGTGTGCCGACTGTCTGATTATTTTACGAATGTCTTTGATTTTAATTAAATGGAATCCAAGCGCAATAAACCAAAAATTAATAAATTTCCTGAAACTGTATTAGCGTTTTATATCAAACTTTATTGTAAACATAAAGGCACATCAGAAACTAAGGTACTGACTTTTTTCCTATATTTTCGCCCTAATATTAATGGTTGAGGAGACGTTTTGAGAAAAATAAAGAGCAATATGTCCCACCAACTATGCTAAATATATTGTGAGCATTCCTTGAGAAATGGGCCCAACCAGCAACATTATTGCAAAGAAGAATAATATGGGGTGGTAATATGGTGCTTGCTGGTGCTATTTTATTCAGTAAATCTATATTCCTAAGTTTTTAGTAGTAATTTTTATGGTAAATAATGATTTATACCTACTTAGAAATCATTATTTACCATAAAAATGATAATTAAACCCTAGGCTTCGCATTAAAATCAAATATTTGTTAATATATGTATAATTCCAGTATCAAAGTATTCTGGTTGAAGCAACAAAAACTTGGCTGTCTTTGACTGAAGAACAAAAACAACAAGTTCGTGAATCATATAAGGAAGAGGAACGTAAATTTAAGCTACAATGTTTTGATCAGTTGAAAAATGCAGAACCTTTTATGAAAGTTAAGGAACCAACTGGGTAAAGAAAATATTCACTAATTCTTATGTTATCATGACAATAGTGCAAGGCCAAAATACTAACATGCTTGAGGAAAACAAAAAGATCTGCAGCCAAAAAAATTTGATTATAATTTTAATTTAAAAAAATCTGGCTGTATTAGTAGGTAAGTATCGAAATTAGGTTCTATTTTTGTAATCCTTGTTGGAAAACTAAAATACTTCAATTTAAATTACTTAAATAAAATGTACTAAAATGAAGAATAATTCATGGCAACAGGGGCAGCGACACTCCGTTTGATTCTCGGATAGTGACGTCATAAACAATCAATTTACGGTCGAACATGCTTTCTTCCTTTGAGTCCATGTGAGTTTCCTCATTTTATTACAATTTATTTAATTTTTATCCCATTTTTAGTCACATTGGTAAGTACTTGCTCGGACGAGAACGCCCGAATTATTCAGTGGCCATTAAACATGTAATCTGCAAACTTGTCTTTGACAACGCAACTACGCACTATTTTTTGCGGTCAGATGAGCATCATTTATTTTTACTCTTGTCAAAAAAATATGTCCTACAAAAATTTGGCATCCACCGAATGTACGCTACAACAATATTATAATATGATCTCATTTTCATCTAGTTTTAATAATAATGATTGCAGATCGAACAATGTGGACTTGGACAACAGCAATTCAGTTATTCAGGAGCCTGAAGTGCAAAATAGAGAAGAAAGGTTACAAACAAAGACAGAACATGGCTATCAAATAGCAAATGATGAAGATATGAATTTAAGTTATGATGGGGACATAGAAATTGATATGTAAGTCTTGAATTGTATCCACACACGTTTTATAAACAATTCAGTAACACTGGTCTTGCCTAGTGTTTAAAATTAGAAACACTGGTGTCCCAGTTACTTTCTTCCAACATATCCAATAATGCTCATCAAAAGCCGTATCTTGCCTATGCTTGTACTTTGTACCACTATGGTACTTATACATAGCTATGGGGAACAAAAATAAATACTTAGATTTCACGTTTGTAGCGAGCCTGAGCGTAACCAGAAGGAACCCAGTGAAACTGAAGGAGAGCCAGTACAACATACCATTGAAGAGACACCCAGGACATTTCTGGTGGAACCGTTACCTCCCACATTAAAGTAAGTTTTGAAGTTTTAAAATCCAGGAACACCTGAGTAGTACAATCCGAAAATACCAATTAAGCTATAGTTTTTTATTCTGTACTAAAACCGAACTTATTGCGTCGAAAAAAAAAAACAGATTGTCCAAAAAATTTTTCAATGACTTATTATGTAAGTATATGTATAATGACGTGATATGTATGACTTATTTCAATTTTTTTTTTTTTCAGGACTTGCAAAGATTTATTTTTTATGCTCAATCCAGCGGGCGGAGCCGAAAGTGTATCATGGACTTCATTAACAACATTTGAAAAAAACCAATACAGACGTGCAGTATGTTTATTGAAAACGGATTACATTACCAAATATAGAGAATATTTAGAGAGTTTAACCCCAAGAGAACTATTCGATTATTATAATAAAACATTGTTTTAAATGAAAATTTCAATTTTTATTTTTCTTAATTTTCTTGCTAGCAGCTACTAATGCTTGACGGCATTAGTAGCTTCTAGCAAGAAGCTCCCTACACATCAATGTGCCGCCCCACGGCGTTGCTGCGATGGGATTACGAAATATTGTTATACCGGCTGTTACGTACCGTTCTCTTTCTGATAGGTATTAGGTACCTACTTTCTGCATTTAATCTCAGGAATTTAGATAACCTTTTGTTTCATCCCATATCTAGTACTCAAGTTTTTTGTGTGTGGTAAAAAGGATGTGATTTGATTAATTTGCCGGCTTGCTCATCGCCTATTCGCTGAGCAATCTGATTGGTCTACGATGAGCGACAGTAGCGCCGCTCTTCCGTGTGGATTTTCACTTGTACTTCTACACAACTTGTAAAATAACGTGCTCCGCGCGAGAAAAAACTTTCTTCTAATAAGAAGTGGTCCTTCCGTGTTTTAATGCTACAACCCCTCCAAGATACGAACAATAACATTAACCAACTGTAGTGTATGTAGATATCATTACATCGCACTACAAACCGATTACAGTACTGTGACGTTGCCTCGGGCGCGCACGTCGCACGTTTATAAATACCGGTCCGAGTAGTGGGGCGGGCAGTCGTTGTCGAACTGTCGGCCTGTGCGGTGGCGTGTTGGCGAGTCTATTAGTGTGTTAGAACTATTAGTGTAGATAATTGTGCATATTTTACATTGGCGACGAGGAGAAAACCGTAAGTTTTATATTTTTATAAAAAAGAAAAGAAAAGGTAGTCTCCTACAGGTAGATAATTAACTGTATTTCGGAAAGAAATATTCAAAATATTAATACATTAGAATCTTTCATTGGACTTATTAACTGTAAATAAATAATTTTGTGAAGGCTGAAACAAAAAGTGGTTCGTTAATGTATTGTTTTGCAACATAACATCATGCTTGTGTTCCCCAAGGGGGTAATCAGAGATGTGTGATGCAACCACATTTTCTCCAATTACGTTGAGCATGCCTGTTACCATTAACCGGACGCCAGGGAGGTTCCTTATGGAGAAACTCAGTGACACTGCCTGACCTGGGACTCGAAACTGGGACCTCATGTTTAGTTATTTGATTTGTGCTACATGATTAGTAAATCAAATAGCAGTAGAATATATCTACTGGTCATTAAATTGACAAGTCATCAGTGAATGGCGGTAATAGCAGTATAATATACCTACTGGTCATTAAATTGACAGTCATCAGAGAATGACTAACAGCAGGAGAATATACCTACTGGTCATTAAATTGACAAGTCATCAGAGAATGACTAACAGCAGGAGAATATACCTACTGGTCATTAAATTGACAAACCATCAAAGAAAATTTGGTCAACAGTAGTGGTACTTTGGATGTACATACTGGTCATTAAATTGACAAACCATCAAAGAAAATTTGTGTCAACAGTAGTGGTACTTTGGATGTACATACTGGTCATTAAATTGCCAAATATTTTAACTGGGCAGATTAGTGCAAACCCTTTATATAATGGTTCCAGGTTATTTATTAATAACATGAGTTCTCAACTCACGTTAGAGAAATTTGATTGTGAGGGTGAACCTTCAACAGTAGGAACGAGACGGGAACGCTGGAAGCGGGCACTATTGATCTACCTGGAAGCTGCTGGAATTGAGAGTAGTGCGAAGAAACGTGCTTCGCTGCTACATTTTGGTGGGCTAGAATTGCAGGAAATATTCCATAATATACCAGATGCAAATGTATCACCAGCAGATGAAGTGGATGTCTTCGGAGTGGCTATAACCAAACTCGACGCATACTTTCTACCTAAACAAAGTAAGATCTATGAACGTCACCTTTTTCGATTGATAAAACAAGAGGCAAATGAAAATTTTGAAAAATTCCTAGTACGGCTTTGGCAATAAGCTGACAAATGTCAGTTTAAGGACAAAGACGATCATATAATCGATCAAATTACAGAAAAGTGTTCCTCTAAAGAGCTTAGAAAGAGAATTATACAAACAGGAGACGCAATAACACTAACAACTACAATTGTCGAAGCAAATACTCTTGAAGCTGTAAGTCGAAAATAGAAGAATTCGGAGAAAGCAGCACATCAACTGAAAACATAAACAGAGTGAATAACAGGAAAACAAGATAAGAAGTGGAAAAGAAACACAGGATGTGGAAGATGTGGGAGCTCAGGATACGCGTCTCAAGACAGCCAGTGCCCAGCAAAAGAAAAAGATTGCCACAAATGTGGGCCTAAGAGACATTTTAGACAATTCTGCAGGACAATGATACGAGACAAAACGAATAAAAGGGAAACAACAACAAATAAAATGAAAAGAGATAACAAAAGAAACGACACAAACCAGATAGATCAAACAGAGCCCGAAGACATACAATATGTGTTCAAAATCGATGATGACAGTGTATTAGATTGCCATATTGGCGGAATGAAGGTTAAAATGTTAGAAGACTCTGGGTGTAAATGCAACTTGATCACAAACAAAACCTGGGACAGTATGAAACAAAATAAGGTAACGTAACCAAACAGTTGCAATAAGACTTTTTTAATACAGTTGCTCAAAAAGTGGCGTATTGCAGGGACGTATAGCGTTCGGGATGTGGGCTATTACACACTCGAGCTTTTTCTTTACCTTTCCCGAACTCGTGCGTACTCTTTCCCAACTGTCAAAATAATGTATATTAAAAAGAAAAAAAAACAACTACGGAGTTTTTACTAAAAAAAAATCATAGATGTTTTAATGTTTCATGCAAATATTTCTAAAACGAAGCTACTAATTTGTTTCAATATCAGATTTAATGATTTGATTCAATGAGTTAGGTTTGGTTTCATTTCATTTTCATTTCATATCAATAAAAAAAATCTACTGAAGACTTGGCTGTATGGGCATAGTTCCCTATGCCTACCCAGAATGAGTGAAGAAAACAAAAAAAAAACTCTGCTAATATTCTTTTATTGTTGGCGCCATTTTCCAAAAATGTTCTTTATTAAATTGCTTCATTTTTTCGCAACTGTATTAAAAATAGTTGTTCAATACACGTGCGGAACCGTCATTGCAACTTGTTCCGACTGTCAACCCTCACCTTCGGCTGCGCCTCGGCTCGGGTAGACATTTGTCGGAACTCTTTGCAATGACAGGCTTTCCGCACTCGCAATGAAATATACTATTTTAATACAGTTGCTCAAAAAGTGGCGTATTGCAGGGACGTATAGCGTTCGGGATGTGGGCTATTACACACGAGCTTTTTCTTTACCTTTCCCGAACTCGTGCGTACTCTTTCCCAACTGTCAAAATAATGTCTATTAAAAAGAAAAAAACAACCCACGGAGTTTTTATAAAAAAAAAAATCCTAGAAGTTTTTATCATTCATGCAAATATTTCTAAAAAGAAGCTACTAATTTCTTTCAATATCAGATTTAATGATTTGATTCAATGAGTTAGGTTAGGTTTCATTTCATATCAATAAAAAAAATCTACTGTAGACATGGCTGTATGGGTAGTTCCCTTTGCCTACCCAGAGTGGGTGAAGAAAACAAAAAAAATCTCTGCCTATATTCTTTTACGGTTGGCGCCATTTTACAAAAATGTTCTTTATTAAATGCTTCATTTTTTCGCAACTGTATTAAAAATAGTTGTTCAGTACACGTGCGGAACCGTAATTGCAACTTGTTCCGACTGTCAACCCTCACCTTCGGCTGCGCCTCGGCTCGGGTAGACATTTGTCGGAACTCTTTGCAATGACAGGCTTCCCGCACTCGTAATGAAATATACTATTTATGGTTATGGAAGTAAGAAGCCCTTGACCTAAAAGGATCATTTGACGCAAATATAAAAACCGCTGGTAGATCAGAAAATGCAACTTTTTACGTCATCGCTGATGGAACCAGAGATCTGCTTGGGAAAGAAACTACCATGGCTATGGTTTTCTTAAAATTGGATTAGAAATCGACCAAATGGAAACTAAGACAGAGTTTCCCAAATTCAAGGATGTTTTAGTGGAGGTACCAACCGATGAGAAAGTACAACCAGTTTCTCAACCATTAAGAAGGATCCCCCCATACCACTGGAAGAAAAAGTTGAAAAAAAAAAAAGAACTGTTGGAGAAAGACATTATTGAGGAAGTTCAAGGATCCTCAAGTTGGGTATCACCAATAGTGCCGGTTTTGAAAAATACTGGAGATGTTCGCATTTGCATAGATATGAGGCGGGACAAATAAAGCAATTCTACCTGAAAATCACCCATTGCCCAATATGGACAAGCATCTAAAAATTTAAAGTGCGAAGTACTTTTCAAAACTGGACATAAAAGATGCTTTTCAACAGATTGAATTACATCCCGACTCTCGACACATTACAACCTTTATTACAAGTAAAGGCCTGTTCAGATACAAAAGGCTAATGTTTGGAATATCCTGTGCCCCGGAAATTTTTCAAAAAACCCTAGAACGAATGTTATTGGGAGGGATGTAATGGCACTATTAATTTTATAGATGACATTTTGGTATATGGAAAAGATTTGAAGAACATGATCGAAGATAAGAATCAGTAATTAAAACTCTAGAAGAAAATAATGTGGTACTGAGAAAGGACAAGTGCATTTTCATAGAAGAAAAGGTTCAATTTTTAGGATACGAATTATCACAGAGGTGTAAAACCATTAGATAAGTACGTGACAACTAGTCAAGAATTTCGTCCACCTATGAATATAGGTGAGCTTCAGAGCTTCTTGGGATTAATCAACTATGTTGGAAAATGGATCCCTAATTTGGCCACAACTACAAAACCATTAAAAGAACTGCATAAGAAGAAACAGACCAAAACCACAGAATTAAAGTCTTTGGGGCAGTAAACAGGAATTTGCATTTAACGAATTAAAATTGGCCTTGTCTAATATTCCTACTCTAGGATACCATGACGTCAAAGATCGGACTATAGTAATAGCAGATGCTAGTCCGTTAGGACTAGGAGCAGTATTAGTTCAAATTAATGATCATGAACCTCGCATTATTGCGTATGGTCACCGGACACAAACAGACTGAAAGGCGATATTGCCAGACAGAAAAAGATGCCTTAGCTCTGGTCTGGGCTGTGGAACATTTTTATGTTTTTCTGTTTGGAAAAGAGTTTGAATAGGTGACCGACCATAAACCACTAGAGGTTATATTCGGTCCTAAATCAAAACCATGTGCAAGGATAGAAAGGTGGATACTACGCCTTCAAGCATATGCATTTAAAGTAATATACAAGCCTGGCAAAGAAAATATAGCAGATAGTTTATCAAGATTGTGTAAATTAAGTAAAACGTCACAGGACAAGTCTAAAAACTATATACACCAAGTTGTTGAAGGAAGCAGGCTAATAGCAGTTTCACTGAAAGAAATTATGGAGGCATCAAAACAAGACAAGGAAATATTAAAAGTAAGTGAAGGCCTTTATAACAACAAATGGGATGAAGAGGTAAAAAAAATACAAAATCTTCCAAAACGAATTATGCTTTTACGACGGAGTTTTATTGAGAGGCACTAGAATTGTTATTCCAAAAAACATTGCGCAGTCAGGTTCTGACAGCTGGTCACGAAGAACACCCAGGAATAGTCCTAATGAAGGTGAGACTAAGAACCACAGTATGGTGGCCTAGACATGACAAGGAAACCGAGAATTTGGTCAAATGCTGCAAAGGCTGTACATTAGTATCAGCTCCAAAACCTCCAAACCCATTGAAACGACGGGCATTACCATGTGAACCTTGGGTAGATACTTGTATTGATTTGTTGGGCCCTTTACCACGCAGCGATTACATATTAGTAATCGTTGATTATTTCAGTCGATACAAGGAGGTAAAGATTTGTCGTAATATTACCAGTGGCGACATAATAAAATCTCTAAAAGAGATTTTTGCAGACTTGGTAACCCGATGACGATAACAGCTGATAATGGCAGACAGTTCTGCAGCGAGGACTTCAAAAAAATTCTGTACTGAAAGGAATATAGTTTTGCATAATACGATACCATAGTGGCCTCAACAGAACGGAGAAGTGGAACGTCAGAACCGAGACATTCTAAAGGGGAAAAAATTTGCCAGTTGAGCGAAAAAACTGGCAAGAAGCTTTGTTACAGTATCTGGCTATGTATAACAGTACCCCGCATAGTGTTACAGGTAAAACTCCTACAGAATTATTTTTCAAACTGCAATACCGTGACAATATACCTATGGCAGGAGACATCACACATACACATAAACCAGAAGATTCAGATGTCAGAGACAGAGACCAAGAAAAGAAAGAAACTGAAAGAAAGAATATACAGATAAGAAAAGAAGAGCTCGTGAATGTCAACTAGTGCCTGGGGATAAAGTTTACGTTAAGAATATGGTCAAAGATAAACATAGCCTAAATTATGACCCAACTTCCCATACTGTAGAAAAGAGTAAAGGTGGAGATATAAGTGTTCGAAACGATATAACTGGGAAGAGATCACGAAGAAATGTAGTTCATTTGAAGAAAGTTGAAGGCTAATGGGAAGTTATAAGTGACCAAAATAAAGAAATTAACATAGGAGAAGATATAAATGAATCAGAAAATGAAATAGAAGAAGAGGAAGGGTAAAAGGAAACTTTAAACTAAATCATAGTATAATGATTTACTAAATATTATTGTGCTGTGATTTTGTTGTGCCAGAGATGCTCAATGTCTTATGGTTTTGGTTACATAAAACTTGTTAAAACAAGGAAGGGATGTAGTGTATGTAGATATCATTACATCGCACTACAAACCGATTACAGTACTGTGACGTTGCCTCGGGCGCGCACGTCGCACGTTTATAAATACCGGTCCGAGTAGTGGGGCGGGCAGTCGTTGTCGAACTGTCGGCCTGTGCGGTGGCGTGTTGGCGAGTCAACTATTAGTGTAGATAATTGTGCATATTTTACACCAACCCCTGTGGAAATAAATGTGAAGTGAGTTTTAGCTGGATTTAGGACGACTGTGCATGACGCCGAGCCCATGAGGTGCGCGAGGCATTGAGCGGGAGTTCGTTGGTAAGCTTTTCAAATTCACACCCAAACTCCTACACATAATTGTTTGGCCCTACGAGCCGGATTCATTTGAGTACTTGGTGTGGGGTTAATTGTCCTATTGTCCTTATTTCATAACTTCTTCAGTTTGCGTCGTTACGCGTCCAAAATGGCGGAGTTAATTCAACAAGATATTTTCGAACGCGAGATCATTCTTGATGATCTCCAACGTATATTACAGTTCAAAGATTCAGACGAGCAACAGTTTAGGTCACGCTCAAAAGAGTTAACTTTACAACAAAGAAAGTTCTCCAAACTTCAGGCAAAAATAGAAAAAGTCTTGATAAAGTCCAATTCTTTCGATAAGGAGGAACAACTACAGATTCGTAACAATTTTAATGACTGTTATTATTGTACGCAATTAGTGTTCACTTAGACAAACATAAAGAAGAGGATAATGAGCGTAAACGAAGAATGTCGTCTAGTACGTCGATGAATAATTCAGTACTTACACATGTTCCATTTAATTCTAATAATAATTATTGTGCAAGTAGATTACCTATTCTTCCAATGCCTACCTTCTTAGGCGAGACCACGGATTGGCCTCCATTTTACGATTTGTTTCGTTCATTAGTACACGGCAAAAATACTTACACGGATACAGAGAAATTTCGTTATGATCTATTACTGTCATTAAAGAATGAACCCTACAACCTTATTACAGACGAAAACTATAGTGTTGCGTGGGATATTTTGGTTTCTCGGTATAACAACAAACGGGCTATCGCCACGAAACATCTCGAAAAAATATTAGATATTGAACCTAGTACCGAGAGAATGACTCAAAGTCTAAGAAATTTACTCAATATTTATCAAGAAAACATCAAGGCATTGCAGGCGATGCAGTTTCCGATAGATCAATGGAGTTTCATATTAATGACGATTTTATTACGTAAAATTCCGTCGAGTATTCGAAAACGTTTCGAATTATCACTATCCAAACCATCGGATATACCCGACATAAATACATTGATAAATTTCTTAGAACGCGAGTTAGCCGCAAACGAATTCTCCTCTTACCCACAAAATAAAAATAATAATCTTGAAAAGGTAGGTACTTCTCGGACATCGGCGGCGATTCCATCGCGCAGTTACGAAGGCCCGCGTCGCGCGCTCGCAGCCAACGTCACGTCATCGAGTTCGAATGTAACAGACTTACAGTCTAACAAACAAAATAATTTAAAAAGTAATTGTTTATGTTGTGATGCTCAACATACGTTGACAAAATGTTCCAAATTCCTTAATTTATCTCCCCGTGATAGGTATTCTTTCATTCAAAACAAAAATGTTTGTTTCAATTGTTTACATGTTGGTCATGATTTAAAACAATGCAAATCCAACTTTGTGTGTCGTTCATGTCATAAACGCCATCATTCGTTAATTCATTTCGAAAAGTCTCACAGTTTATCAGTTATTAATGAAGTCGGTACGAGTGATATTGCTATTTCGCTTCCTGTAAACGAAACGACAGAGACAGCGGTGCCCAGTACTTCGCACGCCGCCGCCTTGACTGCGGTAAATCATGCGGGACACGATCGCACGAACGATTCGCAATCCATTGCTCCATCAGTTAGTGCGAGTACGGTGCTCTTATGTACGGCACTCATCAATGTTAATGTTGGCCCACAAAAACACACAGTTCGGTGTATTATTGACACAGGGAGTCAAGCGACTTTTATTACCGAGGCTTGTGTGCAGCGGTTAGGTTTACACCGTAGGCAAGCGCACGTTCCCGTGTTCGGTATCGGCGGGTCCGAAGTCTCAGCTGTTTTACCAAAGGGCATAGTATCGTGTCATATCACTCCTACGCACGGGGAGCAACCTTCAATTTCAGTTGATGCATTAATTTTGTCTAATCTTATTTCACGTATGCCATGTGTGACGTTGCCTTATACGGGATGGGCACACATACAGAATTTAAATTTAGCTGATCCAAAGTTCTATCTTCCACAATCAGTGGAAATGCTTCTAGGTGCGGATATACTATCCCAAGTTCTATTAGGTCACGTGATCAAGGGTCCACCCGGTTCACCGATGGCTATGAACAGCATCTTTGGTTATTTATTGATGGGTGACGTTTCATGTAACCAAAATATACCTACTTCTCTTCAAGTATGCCTCAGTAGCTTTAGCTCATCATACGATGACGGCATCAATCTGAGACGATTCTGGGAATTGGAGTCTCTTCCTGAAAAGATAATCTTAAGTCCCGACGAAGCGTTGTGTGAATCTATCTACGTAAATTCACATACTCGCGATGAAGCTGGGCGATATGTCGTTCCCCTTCCTTTCAAACCTAATGCTCCCGCCCTCGGCGAATCACGGGATACGGCGGTCTCCAGGTTTAGAAAATTAGAGTATCGTTTAGAACGTAGTCCTCAGCTTAAGGTAGACTATCATGCGTGCCTCCAGGAGTATTTGGAACTCGGTCACATGAAGCGAGTTGATATACCTACTTCGTTAGCTACTTGCTATTACATTCCGCACCACTGCGTGGTCAAGGAATCCAGTGAGACTACTCGTACTCGCGTCGTCTTTGACGCGGGTTGTAAAACTTCTAATGGAATATCACTTAATGATGTGCTACTGACTGGTCCGAAATTGCACCAGGATATAGTAGACGTTTTATTAGGTTTTCGTATCCATGCTATTGCTGTCACTGCTGACATCAAGCAGATGTACAGAAACATTAGATTACAACAATCCGATTGGGATTTTCAACGCATTGTGTGGCGTAAATCACCCACGGAACCGTTACTTGATTATCGATTGCGAACCGTCACCTTTGGTGTCAGCTCATCACCGTACTTAGCCCTTCGTACTATTCAACAGTTAGCTCAGGATGAAGCTGCTAACTTTCCGCTAGGTTCTAAGGTTCTCCTAGACCAGGTTTTCGTTGATGACATCGTCACCGGAGCAGGCGACGTAAAGAAGGCACTGGTTCTACAGCGTGAGTGAGTAGATATTTGTTCGTCGGCTGGTTTCGAGCTACGGAAGTGGCAGAGCAATTCGCCAGCGTTACTCGCTGCTTTACAAACGTCAGTCTGTCAGGGCGAGCGGCCTGATAACGTTTCTTTCGCTCTGATGGAGAATGACAAACAAATAAAGGTTTTAAGACTTCAGTGGAATCCTAAATCTGATACTTTCAGTTTCAGCGTTCAATCAACTACTGATAAAATTACAAAACGGTCTATACTATCACAAATAGCCAAAATTTATGATCCTATGGGATGGTTATCTCCTGTAACTATTTACGCGAAACATCTCATTCAGTTGTTATGGATGTCAGGGGTCGACTGGGATGAGTCACCTCCTGTAGATATTATAAACGCTTGGTCTAATTTTCTTAGTGAGTTACCATTATTATCCGAATTTCAAATTCCACGTGTCGTTTTTGCAAACGTGAATGTCATTCAAATTCACGGCTTTTCCGATGCTTCCGAGCGGGCTTACGCCGCGTGTGTTTACGCTCGTATATCCGATAATAGTGACAACGTTAAAACATTTCTTCTTCTTGCAAAAACGCGTGTAGCACCTATAAAACCGGTTCTTACGATCCCGCGACTTGAGTTGTGCGCGGCCGTCTTGTTATCACAGTTGATTGATAAAGTTAGAAGTGTGTACGATACGCACATAAACTATGAACACGTGTATGCGTGGACCGATTCATCCATCGTGTTAGCGTGGCTTCGTTCTCCACCACACGAGTGGAAAACATTCGTTTCGAATCGCACTAGTGAAATCTTATCCCGGCTGCCAGCCAATTCGTGGAGACATGTCCCATCGGCTGACAATCCAGCTGACGCACCTTCTCGAGGAATGCTTCCTACAAGTTTTATAAAAAATGAGATGTGGCTCCATGGACCCTGGTGGCTCGCGCGTGGTTCTAGTTTCTGGCCAAGGCCCAAGAAAATACCAGAAGTCACTGAAGACAAACGTAATCTACCGTTGTCTATAGTATCAAACTATTCCACCTCAGCATCACCTGATGTGGTCGAGTATATTACAAGATTTTCCACTCTAGGCAAACTCGTTCGAATAACAGCACTGTTATTCCGTTTCTATAATAAATGTAAGAAGATTCACATTTCCTATCCAAAATACATAACTGTGTCCGAATTTAATTTTTGTTTGAATCGACTTATCCGTTTAGTTCAACATTCATGTTTTTTCGAAGACATTAAAAATATTTCACATGGAAAATATCCATCAATCAAACTACGTCGACTAAACCCTTTTATGGATAACAAAAATAATCTACGTGTAGGTGGGCGGATTCACAAATCACTTTTACCGTTTGTTTCCAAACACCAATTAATTCTGCCTAAGAAGCATCATCTTACAAATTTAATCATTGATCATACACATATCACGCATCTACATGCTGGTCCACAATCCGTGCAATACCTTATTCTTCAAAATTATTGGATAATGTCTGGTCGTGACGCTATACGTACGCGCATACATCGCTGCGTTCGTTGTTTCCGTGCACGCCCCGTGAATCCGCAACCATGCATGGGTCCACTACCGGCCGTCAGAGTGCGCCCCGAGCGGCCATTTTTAAAAACATCTGTTGATTTCGCGGGTCCGTTCTACGTTCGGGCAAATAAAGTTCGGAATGCGAAAATTATTAAATGTTATGTAGCTGTCTTTGTGTGTATGTCCGTCAAGGCCATACATCTCGAACTCGTGTCCGAGTTGTCAACTGAAGCTTTTTTGGCAGCCTTGCGACGCTTCACATCCCGTAGAGGTTTATGCACGGACATTTACTCTGATTGTGGAAGGAACTTTGTTGGTTGTAATAATTATCTACAAGAATTGTATGCTTTTTTACGTAATGATTCTGTTCAAGCCACCCTTAATTGTAAGGTTTTAGAACAAGGCATCACGTGGCATTTTCAACCTGCTTATGCCTCGCATTTCGGTGGCCTTTTCGAATCCGGTGTTAAAAGTTTCAAACATCATTTACATCGAGTCCTCGGTACGCAAACTCAAACCTATGATGAGATGCACACCCTACTTTGTCAAATTGAAGCGGTGCTCAATTCACGTCCACTTTGTTTATTAAGTGCAGACCCATTAGATCCGTTACCCTTAACACCATCGCATTTTTTAATAGGAGGTCCGTTGACAACCCTACCAGATATTCCATTATTCGAGAATGTTCCAAATCGACTCACTAGATGGCGTAGGGTGCAACAATGTGTGCAACACTTTTGGAAACGTTGGAGTCGTGAATATTTACACGAAATTCAACAGCGTAATAAATGGTTCCGAGATCGCGGCTCGCAACTCCGTGAAGGTATTATTGTCGTTGTACGTGATGATCATTTGGCACCATTAAAGTGGAGACTGGCTCGTGTCCATGCTCTTCATCCGGGTTCCGATAATGTTACTCGTGTCGTAACTTTACAAATGGGCAAAACTTTTGTGAAACGCTCAGTAGTTAAAATATGTCCTTTGCCCTTAGAATAATTACTTTGTAGGCTTTACTTAATATTGTTACGAATCTTAGTTAGGGAATCTAGAGTAAGAGTAAATTTAAGTTTTCGTTTTTCATGTTTCCGTATCATTTTCATTGCTCCTTCGAGTGAAACATTCTTATAATGTCTGTAACCTAAGGTTAAAAGAAATCCATTCTTTTAAGGCGAGCGGCATGTTACGTACCGTTCTCTTTCTGATAGGTATTAGGTACCTACTTTCTGCATTTAATCTCAGGAATTTAGATAACCTTTTGTTTCATCCCATATCTAGTACTCAAGTTTTTTGTGTGTGGTAAAAAGGATGTGATTTGATTAATTTGCCGGCTTGCTCATCGCCTATTCGCTGAGCAATCTGATTGGTCTACGATGAGCGACAGTAGCGCCGCTCTTCCGTGTGGATTTTCACTTGTACTTCTACACAACTTGTAAAATAACGTGCTCCGCGCGAGAAAAAACTTTCTTCTAATAAGAAGTGGTCCTTCCGTGTTTTAATGCTACAACCCCTCCAAGATACGAACAATAACATTAACCAACCCCTGTGGAAATAAATGTGAAGTGAGTTTTAGCTGGATTTAGGACGACTGTGCATGACGCCGAGCCCATGAGGTGCGCGAGGCAGTGAGCGGGAGTTCGTTGGTAAGCTTTTCAAATTCACACCCAAACTCCTACACACCGGCTAAAAATCATACCAAATAATACTTTATGCACACAGCACAGGAGAGGTCTGCGCGTCAGCTGATTCAGCAGAGGTGGAATCCAAAGTTACAGCAAGTCAAAAAAACCGGCCAAGTTCCTCGCACCGAGAGTTCCTTACAAACTTATAGATTTTGTCATTAAACTGAATTGACGGTTTTCTGAATTGTTACTTTATATGTGCTGTAAGACAGGGTTCCCTGTCCATTTGCATAAAATTTTAAAACATAGTATAACTAGGCATACTTTTTTTTCACCTAATTATATTTTCTCATAACATTACTTACGCATATTTTTTTAAGCAAGATTTCTTTAATCATAATAAGGATTAAGCATTTATACGCTTAGTGATATTAAAACCATTTTTTATAGGCATAACAAAGAAGCATAATAATTAACTCCTAGAATGTTAGACACTAATACACACACCACAACATTTTTCTACAATATTGCTCTAATGAAATTCGTAGGCACTTTACTTTTTAATGTAGTTCGACGATTGGAATAATACCATATCTCCTGAAGCAGGTAATACATGACATAATTGTTTTGAACATAATTATGTAGGTTTTTTCCCTGTAAGCATGCAAACTAGCATGCAGCGAGGCATGGTTTCTGTCACGGCTCAGGCGCTGCGGGTTCCGACCGCGGCGGTCTCACGCCAGCTTATCGTCGCAGATGTATTTTACGCTCACCACTACCACGGTTAAAACCACCTGCTCCTCAGATCGCGGGCCGCCACTCTAAGCGTAGGGCAGACAAGACTATGTATAGTCGATTTTGCAGCAATTCGTTTCTGTCACTAACTTTTGTAGCCCAACATATTGTTTTATTTAAATATATTTTTTAACTCTTTGTTTGTTATTTCTATTAATTGTCACCTAAATATTATTATGCTAATAGTCACTATGCCTAGTAACATTATAGGAATAAAATTGATGGCAATACAAAATAGTTATGCCAAAGTATATTAGGAAAAATAACGTTATGCGTAAAGAAGGGATCCCGTAAGACATTGCTTCTTGCCAAATTTCATGATTCTAGGTCAACGGGACGTACCCTATAGGTTTTGATGCTCTTGGAAATTGAAAACGTGCGACAAACGGCCATATCTTGTGATCGCGTTGACTTACAATTTCGATTTCACAGTAGACCCGAGAGATTATATATAAATGTCAACTTGATACCTCTACGCGTGCCTGAGAAAGACAGATAACAAATAACCTGCCTATAAGGGTGCCTTTCCCTTTTGAGGTACGGAACCCTAAAACTGATAAAAAATGCAATTTCATACCACATCCAAACTTTATGAGGTTTTTGGGATCACTAAGGATCAACCTAAAAACAAGTCAGCTGCATGCAAGTAAAATATTCCAGCTTGCTACGCTCTCTTTTGCATCTAAGCTAGATGCAAAAGAGAGCGTAGCAAGCTTATCAATTAATATGTAGTTACATTATAAAGGATGTCTTTTAGGGAACCTTTAAATTGAAACGAAGCACGAAAAAAGTAGAATTTATGCCATCAATGTTTTTTTGCCATAAAAGAAGTTTTGAAAGGAAACCTTCCTTTGGCACTCGAGCGAAAAATTGTGGGCATGATCAAGTGCATTCTTCCCATGTAACAAGTAAAAAGCGCTCATCAAATAAATTATATAATTTATTAATAAAGGTGATAACTTACAGTTATTAATTCCTATTCTAAAAGATTACTACAATCTCTAATACCTACTAACAAGTTTAACGATTTCCAATATTTATCGATTTTAACTAATTTTTTAATGAGAAGCAGTTTGTGAACGTAGTTATTGAGATTAACAGTTTTTTTTTTTAATAAGTATATTACTATGTTAATCTAACTTTGAAGATTTTCCCAGCAGTGGAACAATACAGGTTATTTCACTACCTTTTTTGGGCAGTTATGTTAAAAACCTCAACAATACATAAATACATATCACGACTAGTAAGTAATACAAGAGAAAATTTAAACTTTAAAACTGAAAATTTAACTTAATTTAATTTTGGTAGCATGATGGAAGGTCTAATATACAAGGTAACATTAAATTAGGTGGCGAAACTCCGCATTTTTTGTATAAATGTAACAGATGTGATGGGTATCGATAGTCGATGACCCTCATAAAATATATTTTTTTGTTCATGTATCTATCTATACTATACTGTGAAGTTTCGATGGCTAATTTAATAAGACCCTGTATTCATAAGAATGATGTAGGTGCCTGCATAAGAAATGAATTATTGATAGATCTATTTTCCACAAAGAAGTCCAATAGCCATTCCGGCAACAAATGATGCCAAAAAGACGTGAGATTCGGTAGCACGATAATTTTCCCCTCCTGTAATGTTGTTAACCCAGCGTTTAGCTTTAACTTCCTTTTTCTTCAACAGGTCTTCAGCTTTATCCAGTTTACGGTCCACAAATCTCTCGACCTTAAACAAAACATTTTGCTATATGTATTCACTGGTAGAAGTTTATAGCGCTCTCCAAAAGTTTAATTAACGATTATTCACTTGTATGTCAATGTAACATTCATATCTGAAGTCATAAAATCCTTCTTTACAAACATTTCAACTATACAAGTTCCTGATTTCTTTTTATTTGATATAAACGGTTTTCTGTTAACAAATAAGTACATTGATTTCAGCGGCCATTATCCAGTTGAAGTTTGTTTTTTTAATGAAGTTCAAAGAGCGATATTACAGTAGTTCATCTTTTCATCAGTTAACTTTTGAAGAGCACGCTGTGACTTGGCACATAGGTACATGGTTTTTAGGGTTCCGTAGCCGAATGGCAAAAAACGGAACCCTTATAGATTCGTCATGTCTGTCTGTCTGTCTGTCTGTCTGTCTGTCCGTCTGTATGTCACAGCCACTTATTTCCGAAACTATAAGAACTATACTGTTGAAACTTGGTAAGTAGATGTATTCTGTAAACCGCATTAGGATTTTCACACAAAAATAGAAAAAAAAAACAATAAATTAAGGGGGTCCCCATACTTAGAACTGAAAACCAAAAGAAAAAATTTCATCAAACCCATACGTGTGGGGTATCTATGGATAGGTCTTCAAAAATGATATTGATGTTTCTAATATCATTTTTTTCTAAACTGAATAGTTTGCGCTAGAGCCACTTCCAAAGTGGTAAAATGTGTGTCCCCCCCCCCCTCTAATTTCTAAAGTAAGAGGAGGAAAATTCTGAAAATATTTAGGATTGTAGAACGTAAAAAAAACTATCAACGAAAATTGGTTTCAATAAGATATGATGTTTAGTTTTTGAGATATGGGACTTTTTCATCAAACTGCAGCAGTAACTTTGTTTTTCATAAACATACTATGAAAAACAAATTTAGTTTTGCGGTTGTGTGGAAGTTTACTAACTAATACTACTAACTAATGAATGGCAGTTCAAAATATTGTTATTATATTGTTTGGAGCTATGGAACCCTGTGTGCGAGTCAGACTCGCACTTGGCCGGTTTTTTTTTTACATCTTCGTCAAACAAATACTGTTGTACCTATACTTTTTATGTAAGTATTGATTGGAATTCTAATCACGGTAACAATTATAACAATAATGATTGATCCAGTTTATAACTGAAAGTAAAAATTAATCTTATTTAGTACAGAAAACAAACTGCAAAAAAAGAACGAAACAGATACACATGATACAATATTTGAATTGAAATTGAAAATTTTGTTAAGTACGAAAGCGGAATCTTTAAAATGTAATTCAGAGCTAGGTATAGGTAGCGCAGGTTTATGAATTAGTACAATATAGTTTTTACTGCTGGCCAGACCCCGATCCACAGACCGGTCATAGGTACGGATATTTACTGTGTGAGCTCGACTCGCTCTTGCTCAGAGAGCATTAGGGGTCCAGGGGTCCCGACACCCGCCTTGCAGATCGTGAGCCCGAACCCAGGCAGGCACGTTACTTCATGTAATTTATTTCATCACCACTGCTATCAAAACGGTGATGGAAAACATCGTAAGGAAAGTTATGAACTCTTGCGCTGTTCACATGGTAAACATAACACAAAATATTTCTTAAATCAACGTTAATTGAACATTAATAGCAAAGAATAGTGTACCACCAGAATCCTATCAAAAGAAGAAAACTTGTGTACACACTCCCAGGGACTTAAAAACACCTTCATAAAGGTTACAAAATTATAAGTCTTACATGAATCGGTAACAGAATCCAATGTGTAACAGATATGTATCTGTAACAGATATAATAGTACTAACAGATAAACGCAGCGTACTAAATCTATAATTGATTATTTCAGTTACACATACTAACAGAAAAACACATATAAAAGGTTACAGATTGATTCGGTAACAATATTGTATCTGTTACATTCAAAAGTGTTTTTCTGTTGAAACTGTTTTAAAAACTGTGTTAAAAACACCTTATTACTTTTATTACTTTACTCCTAAACAGGGCACTACTATTATTATAACCAATTAACAATTTACAAGTCCTAACCCATCACAGAACAGAAGAAACAATTAATGGTGTAAGGATCTTTTGGCGTTTAGGTACCTACCAATTATTTGTCGTAGATGGTGGTAGATAGATTATCTTATATAGCTTTAGTCTTTCAGTAGGTAACTTTAAACTAGCTAATAAAGGAATACCTATATTATATAAGTACCTATGCTGTTATTTTTTTAATGCAATCTTTGTACTTAGTTTTTTTTATGTACTATCACAAATGTATGTGAAGCTAAAGCTCTCTGAATAAATTTACAAGGTCATCTTTAAGTAGCTCGAGAAACGCGACAGTATAAATATTTAAACACTATAAAAAGAAATTACTCATTTCGTCCTGGCTTGTGCTGTTGTGCATTTTTGTTCGCAGTTTTAATCTCTAACCTTTGGTCAGTGTGCCCTAGCTTAGTTACTGCAACTACTTTTAAGATAGGGTCAGAAAGTTATACAGAGGGATTTCAAATAAAAAAGCGTACTTCATTGGAGAAAAAAAACTTTGAGAGGCTCATTTATTTTTTTAAATCGTACATTATTCGAAGGTCAATAAGTTTTTAGAGGACCAATTTTAAATATTGCCCATATTTCATATATTACATTTACTACAAAATGTATGTTAGGATGTATAAGAGGTGCTTCACACATGTTCGGTTCAGCATGATTCACAAAGCTGGGCGGCAACACAAAATATAATATAGTTGAACTTATAAGTTCGGCAAAATGCCACTCGGCTAAACTCGATTTGTAACAAGCCAACCCGAACGAAAGCGATGGTAGGAATGACATGAGCCAAGTGATACTAGAACTTTTTTAGTCATTGTTTCGGGCTGGCTAGGTTGTTCAACCGAACCAACAAGTGTGTAACACCCCTAAGAAAACAAAAGCCTACTCTTAACGCATTAATTCGCTTTGATTTAAATTCAAATAAATATATAAGTTTAAATATGAATACAAACTTTAAGCCTTAATCAAAATAATCACAATGGAGGAATAAAGAGTTATATAAACAACTACGAAAACTCACTTTCTATTTAAAATAAAATCATGATGAAGCAATACCAAAAAAGAATCCTCCAGTAAACCCTGCCGAATAATAGCTATTATTTTTGACAAATAACAATACCTGTAACAAATAAACTGCATTTGAAATATACCTGTATACTGACTTCTACTCCCTAAATTGAATTTAAAAGTAGCTTTACAAATTATTAATAATGATAATATTGTATGTAGATGAACACAACGTGCTAATAAAGGAAGAGAAATAGGAGATACTTCAAAATTTCTGTCCCACAGCATGAGTACCAGAATAAAGAGCCGCTTCTGAGAGTTGTTGGTTCCTATACATACTTAGTAAGTATATATATTTTCATAAATATACAGGGTGTAACGGAAAGGGTATATACATACTTAGGGGTGTGCTACAGACCATCAAACTGAACATGTTTCTCCATCGGACCAACATCGTCATAGCGAAAAAATATCAGCTGCCCCATACATTTGGTCGAATAGGTATTGAAATTTTCTATGGGACAGCAGATAATTTTTTCGTTATTTCGATGTTTTTTTGTGGAGAAACATGTTCAGTTTGATGGTCTGTAGCACACCCTTAAGTATGTATATACCCTTTCCGTTACACCCTGTATATTTTTGAAGTGAAAACTTCTTTAGCGGTTTTGTGCACTTTTGTGATGGGTAAAAAATGTTAAACTCGCGTCAGGACGCGTGACGGTCAGGACACCTGATCCTCCTCCTGGTCCTGATTGAATATTCGTAAGATGGATTGACATTGGGTTACAAAGGAAGTTGAACTTTATGACATCTGTCATTGAATTTGGGTTTCCAAAACTGGATAATTATCTTATGCACCAACAAAACCTTTGGTTTCTCCAAAGAGGTAAAAGTCGTAAGACAGATTGTAATAGTTCTGAAGTGTTAAATTTTTAATGTAATATAAATTGTCATGTTTGTGTATGATAGCATTGACAGCGCAATAAATAAATATTGTATTTTACCACATAAATGATCAGGGTTCGAAGGATATTTATCAATGGATACCTATCATGATATCTATCCAATGACTTTTTGTTATACATAGCAATATTTTGATGATCAAAATTTTCAAGATGACCTACCTTTATCTTCCCTGCGGTTAAACCAAGCACAATTATGAATACGGCATTTTTATAATTTATTTGAAATTAACAGTTTATTACAAATGACTGATGATGACTGATTAATAATTAAAAGACTTGTTTGATTCTATGCTAGACTTATTTGATAAATAAGATTCTATATTTTTAGTTAATTTTGCCTAATCTAGAAGAATTTTTTGGATTCATTCCATTAAAAACATTTTAGATTTTTTTAAATAATTTGTGTTTGTAAAACATATGCAAAAAATATACATAAATAATATTATAAAATAACAACATGACGTTCATACAAAATGGATATATATCAAACTTGATATATGTCGGATATATATCCTAAATATCCGATATTTTGATGTTTAAAATAAATATCGGATATTTTCGAACCCTGCAAATGATATTACTTTTATACTGATAATTAAAGCAATTCGTGCAAAATTATTCCCTAACGATTCCAAAATATCAAAAATGCACAATGTTAATATTACAAGTTTTCACTTCTGCCGGCACTCCCGGAGTGCAACTCATTTTTTTTTATACAGTTTCACAAACTACCTGATATTCTCAATAATAAAAATTCATGTGATGCTGGGAGGGGTTAGAAAGGGTAGCCTAAAACCTCACAGCATATACCAATGGGGAGAGGGGGGCTGTAAAGGGGTCTAACAGTGAGCCACTTCTAAAGGAACCCCCTTTCATTTTATTTGTCTGTAATAATGCAGAGGAGGGCATGCTGTACATAATATACACAGGGAAATGGGCCTGGCATTCAATCAGGTGAAAGCAAAAATGGTGCAAAAATTAATGAACACAGGACACATGAAAAGAAAAAGAGGTAGACCTATGTGATTGTAACACTTGTAATTCTGTTAATACATATTTATTGTATTTATTACAGCTGTTGTGAATGTTATTTGGACAACACACAACTAGAAACTTACCTGCAAATAGGCAAAAATGTAAAAAATATGCAGTCTCCCTTAGCATATACCTAACAAGTGGTTAGTTCATGCATGCAACATAGAGGGGTAGGTAAAGGTGAAGATAAAGGAACTTACTTTCTCAAACCAATCAGGTGATTTTCCAGTTGCTTCTTTTTCAATTTTGTCACTGATTTTATCAACTTTCTTGTTGATTTTATCCCAGTTTATATCAATGTATCCTTTCTGGCTGGCAATATGTAATAGTATAACACTGCCACCCAACCCAATTGCCGCAACTTTTCCAATCTTCATAGAAATAAAGCCAGTTATCCTGAAAATATTATTAGTAACAATTGTGTCAACAAAAGAAAAATCGAGACGAGTATTAGATCATACTTTGTGATTCATAACAAAGAAGGCCATCAAGTTCGTCAGACTTATTATACTAGCGTAAACCTAACCGTCGTATTCGATGGTTCATTTTATCAAACAGTATGAAAAGGAACATTGATCAAAACAGGTACATATACGTTCAATTATATAAAACGAAATCGATCAAAAGACGACTTACCATCCTGACGTAGTTCCTAAAATTAACTGCTTTGTTGCTGATGTTTTCCCAATATCTGCTATCGCCTTTTCAATAAAATTCTTGGCATCATCTACAATTTTCTTTGCATCTTCTGCAGCGTCTTCTTTCCCCGGCCGTGCCATTGCTGTAAAATGTAACTTGAATCAACAAATTCTTTATTTTCTTGTAAATGAATCACCGATCATTACACTGCTGCAGGCACTGCAGATAAATAAAGTCACCCATAGAGGAAAGTAATATATCGGGACCGGGTAAAGTCACCACAGCACAGCCACAGATAACTTATGAATGGAGACAGACCATAGATATTTGTCATGAAAGAATAGGCAGCAGGATGACACAGATTCGGGGCTGCCAACATAATATTCACTCTTTCATTCAAAGTGCCAAGGTAGGCGCCGCCAAGTTCAAGTTTTCTTATCTTTCTTGCAATTTAGAGGTCAGTGTCGGGTTGTAACAGTTGTATATTGATTAACATATGACTTGCGATCGTAAAAATTATGGCTTTACTGAGTTAGCCTGTGGGACAGGGATGCAAGCAAAAATGAAGCGAGTGCGATATTTGGCCGCCTCGCTTCGTATTATTATGTTAGGTTTCTGGCCATTCGTACAGGAATAGGAGTGCATAATATCAACTTATGCAGAAAAACTTTGGTGTTTGGGGAATGTGAGATGAAAGCGCCATTGAGGAAAAAGTTTAATAATTGTCATAGATCGGCTTACTTGTACCTCGCTGTCAAAGTGCATTGTGCGCCGCCGCGCCGACACTGTAGCCTGCGCTCGCGGCCTCCGCAGCCGGGGCGCTTGCCACGCTCGCGTACCGCTTCTCTGCTTCGAGAGCCATCGCCAACTCCACAGCGTGCTTGTAGTCCACATTCTTTTCGGCGAATAACCTAGATCGCATCTCCTCTCTGCACAGGCCCGATACGAACTGGTCGCGGAGATTTTTACCTCTAGTGATATAAATTACAGGTTTTAGCCAGATGTTTCAAACCTTGTAAGTAAGAACGAACGCTTTCACCCTGCAGCTGCTTCCTCTGCCTGAAAATATGCCTTTCGGCTATTTCTGATCTTTCGGGTTCCAAATGATCTTTCGCTAGTTAAAGGAGCACCGAAAGTCTTATCCTCTGGCTGATCCGGCGACCGACCAAAGTAACCATCGTAGCCACGTGTAAGTTTTCTTCAATGTCTCAACATTATAAACTGTTTAATTCGACGAACATAAGTATCCCAATTTTGGGTTCCGACTTGGAAACCTTCGACTTTTCCGATCGGTATGTTATTACTTAACTTACACACGCGTAAAAATGGACATTTAATAATTTTCTCGTCGCCATTGTTATGCTCGTGTCAATGAAACAGAAATTCAATGCAGGCTGCTTCGATCAATAATAGTACTATTATTGATCGAAGGCAGGCTGGCATTTATTATAAAAGTATGAGCTACCCTCACAACATGTGATTATTAGTGTTGTACTTCGTAGCACGACCACGAAGGCAAGGCTTAATTATAACTTTAGACAGTAACACTACATGTAGACACTACCATGGCGCAACACAGTAAATAACTTTGACAGTAAATGCAAAAAAAATATTTTTTTGCATTTTACGTCATCTAGTGTCAAATATAAAAATCATATTTACAGGCAGAAAATGCTTTTTTTGCTTTTCTAACAATTTACGACAATTTACCAGTAATGAAATAAGTTTACATATTGAGTAATAATTTTTAGACATGCTCCCGTTTCATCAACTTTTATTCCGGCTATAATTTTAACGTGGTCGTGCTGGGAAGGAACCTTCCCAGCACGACCTGTATATTTACGATAATTGATAGGTATAAAATTTCTAATTAGTGGTATAAAATAGTATAAATTAAAAGGATTTTATTACCATTCAAAGTTATAATGAATGCGTTCATGGTCGTGCTACGAAGTACAACACGATTATTATGCGATACAATAATACCGTACATAACAGGTACAATGTCGAAATACTTTTTACGCAGCCGTTACGACAGAAAAACTACTGGTACGTTGGTAGCTCAGACGTACTTCTGGTCTTCTGGGGCTGATAGGTAGGTTGTATTGGTGGATTGGTATAGGAGAATTAGGTTTATATATAAAAAAAACGATTTATTATTTCCTTTATTTATCTATCATCTTATCTTTTATATTTTTACATATTTCTTCCAAAATATTGTTAAGTACGTTGAGTACAAGCCACTTGTAGCGCCATTCTGGTAGGAAAGGTACAGGCCCAGTTATGATGGGGCATGTATTAATTTATAAAAAACTAGCGACCCGCCCCGGCTTCGCACGGGTGCAATGCTTTTTTTGTGAATGGCATCTCGCAGTTCAACCTAGGAGGTTGTCGTCTGCTTAACCGTACTATCCTGTGGATGCCTTAAGAGTAAGGCCTACAGCCAGGGCATAAAAACTTACAAACTAAGCGACTACACGCTAAGGGCACTCCCTGTGGGGTACGAGCCTCGGCTTAGGGCGTCGCTGGGGGAGGACTGCATGGCGACAGGCTGGATCTAAATGATATCATTATTTCGGGGCTGATTTAAAACTACTGGCACAGCATCGCGGGCTGGTAGTCCAGGGCTTTTAGATTTGAACTTTGCATTAACTATTTTTTTTTTTTTCTCTTCGTGTATTTGCAATCAGCCCTAAGGCTATGAGCAAATCTGTTCTAAGGTGCTGTTAGCGGAGTGGCTTCCCATTGGAAGCTAGTCATCTGCTGCCCAGAGCTACTGCCGGTCTTCTAGCTCTAGGATATGATGACGTTTTAGTCGCCTCACATAGTGGTCCATGGTGAGTTGGCGAGCAAGTTCGTTAAGGTGATGGATTAACCTTTCTTTGTATTTAGCTGCCAGACTCCGAATTTCCTCTTTGATTGTTCTCATTTGAAGGTGCTCGTGAACTTCATTGTTGGTTATGTACCATGGTACCTTCGCAATTGTTCTCAGAATCTTGTTCTGTTGGCGCTGGAGTATATTTATGTTGGAATCACTTGCACTGCCCCATAGTTGCAGGCCATATGTCCAAATGGGCTTTAAGATCGCTTTATATATAAGCAGTTTGTTGTCCAAAGAGAGTCTCGAGTGCCTTCCTAGCATCCAGTACAGGCTGTTGTATTTTAGCTTAAGCTCCTGCTTTTTACATTTGATGTGGTGCCTCCAGGTTAGTCTACGATCAATGTGTAAGCCAAGATATCTGACATGGTCATTGTGGGGTAGAGTACATTGGCCCAACTTTACAGGCGGGCAGTCTCCTATTTTGAGAGTGAATGTCACCTGCACTGACTTTGCAGCACTAGCCTTTATTTTCCATTTTTGGAGCCATTCGTTTACTTTGTTGAGGCCCTTCTGCAAACTCTCTGATGCCAGTCTTGGATCTTTATTACTTGCTAATATAGCGGTGTCGTCTGCGAATGTTGCTGTAGTTATTCCTGGCGTTAGTGGTAAGTCAGCAGTGTACAATGTGTAGAGCATGGGACCGAGAACGGATCCTTGTGGCACCCCGGCGTCTACCTCTCGGAACTCAGAAGTGGCGTCACCTTCTTTCACATAAAATATGCGATCCTCGAGGTAAGATTTGAGGATTGCGAAGTATGAATGGGAAATATTCAGCTTGATCTTACATAGTAGGCCTTTGTGCCAGACCTTGTCAAACGCCTGCTGGATATCTAAAAACGCTGACGAGCAGTATTCCCTTTGTTCCAGAGACTTTCTTATTGCGTCGCATACTCTGTGGGCTTGTTCCACCGTGCCATGGCGTTCTCTAAAGCCGAATTGGTGGTCTGGTATCACTTTGCGCTCCAAGAGGCTTGGCATAATTCTGCGAAGTATTATCTTCTCCAGTACCTTGGATAGAGTAGGCAACAGACTGATTGGTCGATAGGATGTTTTTTCAGTATTTAATTTGCCAGCCTTGTGAATCATAATGATTTCCGAGACTTTCCACGCACTCGGAAAGTATCCTATTCGTAGCATAGCGTTGAAGATGATGGTGATGAACACAATAGCCTTTCTCGGTAGTTCCAGCAATACTTCTTTAGTTATCAGGTCATAACCCGGTGCCTTTTTATTGTCCAGCCGTTTGATCGTTTTTATGACTTCGGCGGGCAACACAGGTCTAGGGGGAAGGTCCATTTGAAGGTCTTGTTTTAGGATGAGATCAACATATTCTTCTGATGAGCTGCCTAGTGTTACATTCGGTTTAAAAACACTTGCTAGATGATCAGCAAACAAGTCCGCTTTGTCCTGGTTTGTTCTGGCCCAATCGTTTTCCCTTCTGATTGGGGTTTTTGGTACCTTAGGTCTGTCACAAGAACGGGTGATTTTCCAGAGAGAGTAGTTGCTGGCTTTGGTAGCAGTTAGAGACTCCAACTTTGCTTGGATTGTTGAGTCATTGGCATTCTTTATAGCTTCCTTCAATTCTACAATGGCTTTATTAAGGATAGCCTTGCATTAAATATAAACAGCAATTTTTTTTTTCTTGAATCGTGTACTTTAGGTCTCCAAATAATAAAAAAAAAACAATAAACATTTTCCAAGACCGGATCAAGGTGAAAAAGACGAATACGTGTTTTTGTACATTAAAACGTGGGAAAAAAGTTAACAGGACTAATTTAGTTACTTATAAAGGTAAAGAATTGGTGACAGTAATATATTTTTTTAGAATTAAACATTTTCGTCCACGGAAAATACGGTAAAAAAACATTCACGAAGTTTTTGGATTGTTATAAACAGCGATTTTTTGACATAAAATAACTTAAATTTAATATATTACACCGCCATTAAACAAAATTAAACAAAATGTACTACCGGAAGTTATTATTACCAGTTTTTTTACAATAGCGGTTCAGGTAAGAAGGTAACAGGTTAATTTAGTTTAACTTTCATCTAAAGGCTATTTCTAACCTATTTACACGAAAATCAAATCGTGAAAAAAAATCAATTAATGTTAACGTAAAATACGTCTGCAAGCTTTATTCTTGTATTTGGCGCAGCACTTTCATAGGAATTTGATCTTTCCGAAATAGAAACAAGGTGTACAATCGCGTAACTCAATAAAACACCGACGCGACTCTCAAACAACAACACAGTCATTCGCACACAATGAACGCAGCGCTTCTCTTACTAGTAGCACACGCCGTACGCCGCACGCTGCTTAGCGCTGACACGGTGCATCGTAATTTAATTTTTACTTTGACAATATTAAATAAAGCTCTAATCTGTTTAATTTTTGGATATAAATCCAAAAGTTAAATTTTGAATTGAGTAGGAATAATATCACTACCAACATTAACAATATTTACTTGAATCCGGAAATGCCGGAATTACTTTCCAGAAAAATGGCTTATCCATGTTATTCTTTCTGTGTGCATTTATGATACAAGTACCAGAAATCATCTACCTACTCTGATCTATGGTTATTACTGTCCTATGCAGTTTCGCTTGTAACTTACCATATTGTGTGAAACAGAACATATGAAACAGAAGGTTTTATTGGTTTTAATTTTAACTACTATATACATTACAACGATTAACAAACTACTAATTAAATAACTAAAATAACTATCAATCAAAAGAGCGTCAAAATCTCCTGCTCAACGCTGTGAGCTGGTAATCAGTCAGCTAAGAGACTAGCAGCATTGCCACGTTGTATAATACTACTGAATGACACACCACTAGCACTAGCGGTTCTGGGCGACGGAAAAGGATAGGAGCATGTTAAAGAGGTTGTATGCTGGATACATTCTAGTCTCTTGTAACTTTGGTTGCTAGGTAACTTTGTTGATATGAAAAATGTATGTCACTCTCAAAATATAGTCAACCATCTATTTGCGTGTTTTACTAAACTAGCTCTTTCACAAGATATTTCCAATAGAGCATGGTAAAATGCGATTCCGTGCTGCTAGATGAGGTACAACCCCATGTTTCTGTACCAATTCGATTCAGAAGTAAATGTATGTTTCGCCAAATCGCCAGTACAGCTTGGCAAAAAAGAGTGAGAAATAAATGAGGTCGCCAGTATCGCAACTGTGGCAACCCGTAATACTACAACTCAACAGATTTTGATACTTGTTATTTTTAGGGATATGATCCCAATTCCAAGTGGGTGGTTCAGTTCTTCGGACGCTACGCAAACACCATGGAAGGCTTCAATGTACAATACGAATTTTAGTTCCAACTGTCACCGTATCAGACTCTTTTTTGCCAAGCTGTACGAGCGCCTATAGAGCCATGGAGTGCACTAGTCTGTGGATCGTCCAAGGGTTAGTTTGATAGCGCCGATAGCGGTCAATTCAGGGTTGCCAACCGTACAAGGTTCCACGTACAAATAAGAGATTTGTGGTCTTCCGTACGAGGTACGAGGACCCTATCAATCTCGTACAATTATGTACGATATTCTGATAATATGGCTGTTGAAAACAGCCTGCAGATATTACACAGTTCTACTCATGCTGCAAAATTTTCTACAAAAACGGTATAACATGGAAGATCCTGTCTTGTCAAAGCTACATGTTTTTGAACCTGCATCAGCGCTCTCCCACAACTTCAGGAGCCATTTCTCTACACTTATGCCTCTTATGGAAGTGGTGACTCGTATAATCGGACCAGCTGATCACGCAAAGAAACAAATAATCGACAATCAATGAAGTATCTTGCCAAATGCACAAGCTCGTCATCCTAAAGGGTTGAATGAAATTAGTGAGCCAGATGAGTTTTGGGCTCAATTACTGAAAGCTGAAGACTTTTCTAGCTGGCTCATATTGCCCTATCTACACTGTCCCTACCTCACGCGAATGCTGACTGCGAGCGGGTTTTTAGTAAAATCAATTAAATAAAGACAGAGATAAGAAACCGGCTAACTGCGGAAACAGTGAACAGCACACTTCTTGCTGCTGAGAGCGCAAAAGGTTCAACTCGTACTGGAAACTGCGTCAATTTTGAACACACAAAAGAAATGTATAGCCGCATGACAACAGATAAAATATACGACCGAAAAAACGATGACAGTGATGATGTACCTGACATAATATTTGGAGAGGAGATGTAAACTAAGTTACCTTGCAAATTTTCGTAATAATATCGACACATTTAGTTTTTTTTTGTGATTACAGGAGTAATAATAAAGGTTTTTTGAAATACAAAACAAACTAATGTTTTATTTAATAAGAAACTTGCAATACTTAGTTCATTTCATTGAATAAATCCTATCCTAAATCCAATATGCCATAATTTTTGTTCTAGCACGTTTTTGATGCGTAAAAAATGTACGAGGTTTGAAAGTCAAAATTCGAGATTTTTAGTTGCTTATACGAGGGAATTTTGTTTACGGTTGGCAACCCTGGCCGTCATTCACTGTCACTTGTGTCAAATGTCATATGTCAATTATTGCAATTGTCATTGATTGAATGTGAAAATTATATATAGAAATCATGGAATAAAAAAAAGGCGGGAAACGTTGAACGGGATAGGCGCGCTTTTTTGTAAATTTTCGAAAAAAATAACTTTATAGTGTACAGGAAAGTAGTTTTTATGTAATATATCTATAATTAGTTTAGTTAGTGATTATCTGTATATATATTGGTAAGTTTCTTTTAGTTTTATTTAATTAGATGTAAGATGAATCGCCCTCCGGATCCGGGCGGTACAAATTTTGAACCTGGACCCGGTCCAGAATCATTAAAATGTCCTCCTCCAGCTTATTTCGTCACTGTATCAACAAACGAATCTAATATGGATACTGACGCTTCTGGCACCACAGAAAATAGGCCAACAAAACGCGTCCGAAGGCGGACATGTAAAGATTGCAATAAACGGAAAAAGAAATATAATAACAATAAAGATCCCAACGCAACTGTTAATTGTTGTGACTGTTCAGAAAACGACATTATTAATGAAAATTCGGCAAAAAAAATTAAATCTACAATAACTAACACTTCGCCAGTTCTTTCCACTACCATAGACAAACCGACTCAAGCCTATAATCGTAATGATAATGATAAAAATATTACTATAGCTTCGCAACCCTCTCCTATTGGACGTACAACATACGAACCTACAGACAGTAGCCCCTATATTGTTCACGTACAGAAACAGACATCAAGTCCTAATGACGATTATACTCTTCACCCCATCACATTCGGAAAGTTTTTAAAGAAAAATAACTTCGCTAGTATTATTAATGGTAGCCTAAAACGCATCGGGCGCAACAGAATGACCTTGTCTTTTGCTAAGCATTCAGATGCAAATAATTTTATAACACACCAGAGCTTGATTGCACATAACTTCAAAGCATACATTCCAACTTTCAATATAACACGGATGGGCCTCGTAAGAGGTATCCCTGTTGAATGGTCTCCAGAGGAAATTATCGAAAACATTAATCTTCCGATAGGATGTGGCAAAATACTTAAAATTAGAAGACTTAACTTTAGGGTAGTGGTTGATGGAGCTCCTTCTTGGAGACCATCCCAAACAGTAGTGGTTACATTTGACGGACAAATTCTGCCAAAACGAATATTTATGTGCTACAATGCACTTCCAGTCGAACAATATGTGTACCCAACAATACAATGTTTTAATTGCTGCAAATTCGGACATACGAAAACACAATGCAGATCAAAACCACGTTGCTATAAATGTGGGGATGCCCATGTTGGTAGTACATGTACTGTAGAGGAGGAAAGTACAACATGTTTTCTTTGTTCAGGGCAACATTTTGCAACAAACAGATCCTGTCCGGAACATTCTAGGCAGGTGGCTATCAAACAATCAATGGCTGATTGTTGCATTTCTTTTATTGAGGCTGTTAAATTACATCCACCAGTATCCAAATCATATGCAGATGTTTTAAATACAAAACCCATAGGTAATACTGACAACAATATACTGAGACCTACAACTGTAAATAACAATTTAAATAAATCATATAAGAAGACAGTATTTCTGAAACCTCGGTCACATAAAAACACATATAAATCATCTGAATATGACCAAGTTGCCCATAGGCAGCTCATAAAAGAATATGCAATGCCTTCACCAGCTAATGGTTGTGCATTGAGGTCGCCAGATATAGAAAATACTGATAACTCTTCAAATGTACTAAACTTTATTTCTAGTATTATTAAATCTCTTTCTCAGTCTCAACTTATCAAACCAGAACACGCTGCCATAATTCTTGATGCCCTTGTTAAATCTAACATCCAAAATAATGGATCAAACTCCAATCCACAAAATAATTCAGTGGAATTGTCGAAGTATACGCAGTAAAAAATCAGAACTTGTATACTTACTCAATAAATTCCATCCTAGTTTAATTGCTTTAGGAGAGACCTGGCTCAAGCCAGACTCTACCTTCAAAGTTACCGGATTCACCTGTCTTCGTGATGACAGGCCAGATGGTTATGGTGGTTCTGCCCTTCTTATAAGTAATACATTATTATATACTCCTATTTCATTTTCATCTAATGCTAATTTTTCTGCAGTGGCCGCCATTGTAAATAATATTTGCTTTGTATCTATATATATTCCTCATCCTTCTTCTGATATTTATGATAGTATTTGTAATTTATTGAAAGACCTTCCTAAGCCTCTTCTAGTGTTAGGTGACTTCAATGCACAGCATTCTTCATGGGGAAGTTCTTATTCTAACTGCCATGGTAATAAACTAGTAGACATCTTATATGAACTCAATCTTTGTGTCATAAACACCTCTATGCCTACTCGACGTACAAACCCTTCTGAAGGTTTAAGTGCTCCTGATCTAAGTATCTGTACACCAAGTCTAGCTAGTACAATACACTGGACAACATTAACATCCACACATGACAGTGATCACTTCCCCATATTAATAACCTTCCTAAACACTTCTAAAGTCAGAAAAAGCTTCCATAGCCATTCTACAAGGAAACATAAGGTTTCTAAGCAAAGTGATTGGCATAAGTTTAGTGAACATATAGAGAACAACTTAGATACACTCCCAAATTTGTTAATTGCAGACGAAAGCAGTTCTTGTAGTGCATTTATAAGATTATTATTAGAATCAGCTAACTCCGTTTTTCCTATAAAAAATGTTTGTCAAAACATACCTTCGCCACCCTGGTGGGACAGTGAGTGTACTAGGGCCGTTAAAGCAAGGAAACAAGCGGAAATAAAATACAATGAGGAAATGACAGACGATAATTTCAAATCTTTAATGGATATTATAAAATCCACCAAAAAACTTTTAAAACAAAAACGATTCACAGGCTGGAGAAATGTTTGCACTACAATTTCACCTTCCACTCCTCCAACGAAAGTTTGGGCTTTCATTAAAAGATTTAAGAACGCTATGTCACCTATTAACTTCACAACACTTCCACCAGTTCTCATTTCAGAATATCTTGACCAAATTGCTCCTCCTTATGTACCCGAACAAGAATTATTCTGTTCACGTCCAATCACCGATAATAA
This sequence comes from Cerastis rubricosa, assembly GCA_949152445.1. Classification (NCBI taxonomy): domain Eukaryota; kingdom Metazoa; phylum Arthropoda; class Insecta; order Lepidoptera; family Noctuidae; genus Cerastis; species Cerastis rubricosa. The sequence goes on along the minus strand of OX424525.1, from coordinate 13,087,341 downwards.
TTCAAGTTTAACCGACTGTTTTTCCTTAAAAGAACTAAAGGGAGTACTGTCTTCACTTCCCGATTCAGCTCCAGGCGAAGACGGCATATTGTATAGTTTTTTAAGCAATTTAGGAGATAATGCTTTACAATATTATTTACAATTAATTAATAAAATCTTCTTAACAGGTAACATTCCTCAGCACTGGAAAGTGCAGTCAGTGTTACCAATTTTAAAACCGTGTAAGTCCCCATCCGAAGTAAATTCTTTCCGTCCTATTGCTCTATCAAATGTTACTGCGAAAGTGGCTGAACATTTAATAAAAAATAGATTAGAATATTATATAGAAAATAAAAACCTGCTGTGTGAATCTCAATGTGGATTTAGAAAAGGAAAGAGCACATTAGATAATATTAGTATTCTTATAACTGATATAAGACTAGCATTTTTACATAATGAGTCCGTAGTCGCTTCTTTTCTAGACATTAAATCTGCTTATGATAATGTTCTTTTACCAGTTTTAAAAGACAAATTGATTAAGTTAAACGTTCCATCTGTTTTAATTAATTTTGTTATTAATATGTTGACGGGAAGACAATTAAAACTAAACTCAAGTTATCGAACCCTATTCAAGGGCCTGCCACAGGGCTCCCCCCTCAGTCCATTATTATATAATATATACACACACGATATGAAAAAATCTTTACCCAAAACAGTCTCTATTTTACAATATGCGGATGATTTGGTCATATATAGTTGCGATAAATCAATACAAACTGCTTGCCTTAAAGTAACAGATGCTCTTACACATTTAAAAAACTGGATGGATAAGAATGGTCTTGACTTGTCTATTAATAAAAGTGCGACAGTTCTATTTACTAAAAAGAGATTACCACCGCCAGTTCATGTCAGATACAACAATGAGACCTTACCTACTAAAACTAATATAAAATTTCTAGGAGTCATACTGGACTCTAAACTTAGCGGATCTCCACACATGGACTACATAAGTGCGAAATGTGAACGTACTCTCAACATTTTACGATGCCTTTCAGGTGTTTGGTGGGGTGCACATCCATATTCCATGAAATTAATATATAATGCTTTAATCAGAAGTGTCCTTGATTATGGTTTATTCTTGTTGGAACCTTGTAACATAACAGCAGTCAGGAAATTAGATGTCATTCAATCAAAAGCCTTAAGAATTGTATCAGGCGCTATGAAATCAAGTCCCGTTAACGCTCTTCAAGTGGAATGTAGCGAACCCCCGTTGATATTAAGACGGCAGTATTTAGCAGACAGATTTTTTTATAGAATTTTGCAGTTTTCTAACCATCCTTTAGTGCCTAAAATGTATAAACTCCATGAACTTTTACCTGAAAACCAAAATAATGTACCATGTTTAGAGATAAGCTTACAGCGGTTTCTCAGGATCAATGCTCCAACTTACCGGTCTCCAAAACTACCTATTTATTGTTGTGAATATGACGCATTGGTTACACCTTTCCAAATATATGATAACATTGGCATATCTAAAGATACCATAGATGCTCAAAAAGAGCTTAATTTCCTTATTCACGAAAAATGGTCAAATTGGCATCAAGTATACTGCGATGCATCTAAGCTGTCAAGTGACGGATGTGTTGGCGTAGGAGTATATCATAGTCAGTACAAGATTGTCCAGAAAATTAAACTGCCACCTGAGTCATCTGTTTTTACAGGAGAATGCCTCGGTATTTTAAAATCTATAGAATACGTGATGCTTATGAAGTTAACAAAAACAGTAATATTTACAGATTCCAAAAGTGCTTTACAAACTCTTCAAAGATTTCCATTTAAATCACAAACATATTTTCCATTAATATTTGATATCAAGACTAAACTGCGTCAATGTTTGATGAAAGGTTATTCTGTTGATCTCGTTTGGGTACCAGGTCACTCCAATATAAAAGGTAATCTTAAGGCTGACGAACTAGCCAAGAATGCGGTAGGGTGTGGTGATGTCGTTCCTTACATTAATTTCACACAGGATTTAGCTTCTTTGCCGGCAGCTTATCTCCAAGTCTCTTGGGATAAATTGTGGGCAGAAACTGCTCGATATAAAGGAAAACATTACTTTAATATTCAGCCCAAAATACCAAAAAAACCTTGGTTTAGATTAATATCTTTCGATAAAAAGAACACCTCTATTTTAATTCGCTTAAGGTTAGGTCATGTGTGTAGTCCCGTTCACCTTGCAAGACTAGGCATTGAGACGAGTCCTGCCTGTGGATGCGGATTTGAAATTGGGGATATTAATCACATATTTCTGAGCTGTCCTCTTTATGATAATACAGATTTGTATAATACATTGCAGTCTTTACAGATCCCTTTCCCCACTAACATGTCGTGCATACTGTCGTCGTTACATAAAGAAATATATAAAGCTTTATTTAGTTTTTTAACTGTAAATAATATTAAATTGTAAATATTTGGTTTTAAAAATGATTTAATATTAGTAATAGTTTTTCTTAGTTTCATATTTAAAATATTTTATTGTTGTTTTTCAGTTATCCTTTAGATTCCTATTTTCCGTATACCTACTTTCCTGATCGTATTATTTTTTCCCAAATTCCACTTCTGACTAACCTTCTATAAAATAATATTCGTTTTTAAATATTTCCCGTTTCCCGTTTTACCTTATTCCTTGGCAACACTAAAATGCCAAACCATCCAATGTCAAACTCCGAAAAACTGAAGACTTATACTATAGAACATGAGCAATGGCAAAATACGCTGACGCGTGATGCCAAACTGAAGAAAAAAAAAAAAAAAAAAAAATCATGGAATGTAGTTTACCGGTATCCGGTATTTACTGCAACCAACTCTGCGAGGAATAATTATATTTCCCATTGTTTGAATGAATGTTGTGTCATCGAATCAATATTAGAATTCTTTTTTACCATAGACGAAGCGGAATAGAAAACTGATCAAAAATATGTTCACTCGTTGGCTACGTACATATTATTTAATTTGATATAAAAAACACTTCCTTGGGAAGATCATTAAATAATTAACGAGATACGATTGCATTTCGATAAATAAATATGCCAGTTCTTCAGTTGAATATGCTCCAAAGTTACAAACATAAGAGAACCATTTTTTATCGCAATTTTCTATCGTTTTTCAGACAAAAAAGTAGTTTAAGGTTATGGGTAAGAGTTAATTTATCACATTATAACATAATTCTTCTTATCTATCTAATCTCAGGTAGAAATGAAAGCTTGACTATAATATAAAAAACTAAGCTCACACCCCTCTAGCTATTAAAATCACATATTCACAATGTATGTACATTGTGAATAAGTGTGTAGGGAAGTACTTTTACTTTTGATGATATCAAAATTAACAAGGAGGGCATTCATAGATTTTAATTTTCACATTGTTTCTAATTTCCATTTATTTATAATTATATTGAAGTTAAAACTCTGTTATAATCATAGATCAGAGTAGGTAGATTGAATTAGGATCATTGATCCGAAACATATATACTAATATGGATATTCCTCCGGAATTGGTTGATTTGATTGAAATATAAGTGCAACAATTTATAAAAAGTTGTGGCCATAAAAAGACTAAAAATAATTATTAATGCTTCGATCGGAATTTGATTGTTTTTATTATTCAACAGATAAATAATAAATTAATTTAGTTTTGATACCTTCCTTTAAATTTTGAATTGAGTAGTAATAATATCACTACCAACATTAACAATATTTAATTGAATCCAGAAATACCAGAATTACTTTCTGGAAAAATGGCTTATCCATGTTATTCTTTCTGTGTGCATTTATGATACTAGTCAAAAATCAATCTACCTACTCCGATCACTGGTTATAATATGTCATCAGTCTGAATGTATGGTTTTCTCAATTTTACACAGGAAAAAGATATAAGTACTGAAATCAAACTAAATATTGAAAAACATTGGTCAAGTGATGTTGTGAAAACATCAGTAAGCAGTAGTGACCGAAAGCCATATTATGTGCTACCTATGTTTCCATACCCATCAGGGAATTTACATATGGGGCATGTCCGTGTATACTCTATATCAGATACTATAGCAAGATTTGAAAAGCTGAATGGAAAGAATTCTATACACCCAATAGGTTGGGATGCCTTTGGTCTACCAGCAGAAAATGCAGCTATAGAACGTCTTATCCCACCTCAACAGTGGACAAAATCAAATATAAATTCAATGAAAATTCAGCTACTACAATTGGGATTCAATTTTGATTGGAATAGAGAAATCTCAACATGTGATCCTAACTATTACAAATGGACTCAATATATATTCTTAAAGTTATTTGAAAAAGGTTTAGCTTATCAAAATAAGGTAAGAGATCATTTCATGAATTTAAATATTACTATAAAGTATAAAGTTACTATAAAACATGTTGTTACCTAGTGGATACAAGGCTTTAGCTAGAATTGACAATGCAGCTTTTGAACAAATACTTTACATAAGAACCAAAGCCACCTGCTTCCACCTAAGCAGTTGATGTGCAGCTTTGTGCAGGTGATGCCATGTTCCTAACTTATAAGTGAATGGTTCTATTTTGCAGGCACAAGTGAACTGGGATCCAGTAGATAAGACTGTTCTAGCTGATGAACAAGTTGATGATCTAGGCTGTTCATGGAGATCTGGTGTTAAAGTTGAAAAGAAATATCTTACTCAGTGGTTCATAAAAACAACAAAGTTTGCCAAAGATTTGTATGTTGGACTTGACAGTGAAGGTTTGGAAAACTGGAAAGATATTATTAATTTACAAAAACATTGGATTGGCGAGTGTGATGGAGTTGTTGTAACTTTTAAAATGAAAGTAAATAATAAAGTTAAAACATTTGATGTTTGGACCTCTGAACCATATAAATTTATTCATGGCAATTTCTTAACTATGAGTTCTAGTCATCCATTAGTTCAGGAACTAAATGGACATGAAAATGTTGTTTTAACAAGTCATAATCCTATATCAAATCGTGAATTACCTGTATATATAACTGATAACATTGATTACCCTGTGGGGCGAGATGTATATATTGCATGTTCTCAGATAAGTAAGGATGACAAAATAATTGCATTGTCATTAAAAATATCTAGTAACAGTGATAAACATGACATAGATATTGAAAGCGACAATCGTAAGGCAATTGATGTGGCTCTAAGCAAAAATGTTGGAGGACATTTTGTTAGCTCTAAGCTGAAGGACTGGCTTATATCCAGGCAGAGGTACTGGGGAACACCTATACCAATAATCCATTGCAATAGATGTGGGCCAGTTCCAGTTCCTTATGACGATCTTCCTATAGAGCTACCTCAAATTAATTCTTTCAAGTCAGGTATACAAACATTAGACAAATTAGATGACTGGATTAACTGTAAATGTCCTAAATGTCAATCAAATGCTAAAAGAGAGACTGATACTATGGACACTTTTGTTGATTCCTCATGGTATTACTATAGATTTTTGGATCCAACCAATCAAGAAATGCCTTTTTCAAAAGAAAATGTTCTTAATCACATGCCAGTTGATATATATGTTGGGGGCAAAGAACATGCTGTATTGCATTTATATTATGCAAGATTTATGAGTTATTTCTTACATTCACTTGGATGGACACCAACCAAAGAACCATTCAAGAAGCTGGTAGTACAAGGAATGGTTATGGGGCAATCCTATAAATTAAAAAGTTCTGGAAAATATATAACACCAGAACGAGTAGAGAAACTCGGAAAAGAATATAAAGATAAGACCACAGGAGAGACCGTACTGACCCAATGGGAAAAAATGAGCAAGTCTAAATACAATGGTGAAAATCCTGAAAGGTTGCTTGAAACGTATGGATGTGACACTACTCGGCTGCTGATTCTCGCTGATGTTCCGCCGGCGACACCCAGGCGCTGGAGCGATGCAAGTAAGAACCTAAGTTTTAGGTACCAAAAACGGTGCGTAACATTACGGGCGAGCATGCACAAACGACTTTGTACATAATTTCTTGCCAAAAATATGTTAATTTTATTTAAAAATTTAAGTTAAAAATCAAGCTTCCGTGGGCGTCTGTTCTGTAGTTACATGTCCCCATCAACACACACGTTACAATCTCGTCCTGCTACTTAGGTTTTTATGATGTTAACAATTTTATGTAAATTCGCTATTTATCCTGCACTGTTGGTGGACTGGGTACGATTCTCAGGTCGGACAGTGTAATAGGTTTTTTCAGCAGGAATTATTCAGTAGCAGCCACGGGGTCTAGATTCATGCTCGGTTGTTGGCAATATATAACACCCCATTACACAGGGCTTAAACACAACTGGCGCAATGTGGATGTATTAATAGCACATCCACAATTTGCTAGTAGTATACTTCTGCATATCCCTTCGGGGATTACTGGCGTGATGTTATGTTGGTGGCCGGCTGTAGCCGCATGTGCTGCGTGAAGCTGCGTTTGGCGCTGTCCTTCTGTGTTCTTTCCCTAGTTTCTAGAGCACTTTAAAAAGTGGTAGACTCAAAGCCAACTTCAACATATTTGGGAAAACGCTAAGATGTGATGTAACAGTTTAGTTGTCGAAACGAAATCCGAGGTAGATGTTTTTTTGAACATTCTAATTTGAGACTCTCCTGTAATTTGCTCACTCAACTTTCTAAACTATACAGCCCCGAGCATAAATACTTTACTCTTGCGCATAATTCAGCGAAACTATCCTTTTTCATGATAGTATGGTTTTGAAAATGCTGTGTCTGTAACATCATAAAATTGCGATATACTTTTGTACGAATTCGTTTTTTAATCTTGCGTAAATTGTAAGATATTTATTTGTTTATTTTATTTTAAAGCTTTGCCTGGCGTGTTAAATTGGCAACACCGGTTATGGATGACCATGAGAGAATTTTTGCAACACCGAAATGATATTCCCGTAATGAATACTTTGAGTCCTGAAGAATTTAATAAGTATGAACACAAAATCTGGGATTCAAGAAACTTTTTAATTGCTACCACAACATACCATTTTAAATACACTCAAAAACTAAGTGTTGGAATTTCAAGACTACAGAGTTTAACCAGTGTTCTAAGGGTAAGCTAATAAGATATATTTCCAATATTATTTTACCTTATTTTCAGTGGTTGGAGCAGGCAGATTGATTTTTAGTACTTGTTTCGTGTGATTATTATAAATTTGCCTTTTTCAACCCTGATACATGGGACCGTATAATTGTTTTATTTTTACAAGGAAATGTATAAAACAAATTAATTAAAAACAAAGGGGTTTGGGTAAAAGTGGCATGATTTTACTAAGTCTGCGGCCACTAATGAAAAATATTTCATTAGTAAGAACACAATAAGACATTAATTTTCTTCAATAAACAGTTATTTCCAAAATGCAATGAATTTTTCAAATGGGTGGATGGCCAAATCCGAAATTATGAGGAATAGCGAAAAACACTCAAAGGAGTTTGATTAAAACTAAAACTGCAACATTGGTTTATTGAAAAATGAATAGCCAGGAATCGAACCCGTTAATTTTGAAGAACAAAACACCCTGTATTATTACACCATTCGATAGTGTCGCTGCTACGGATCAAATTCTGGGAAGTAGACATACGGCAAACGATAGGAAATATTATTTATTTTTTGATAAAATAAATTACAGTATGCAAACTGTTAGTAGGAACAACACCACTTTGACATCAGATATTTCAGTTCCGATTTAACTTTCGGAAAAATTCTTTTAGAAGTCATTATTATCATATATTTCACTATACGTTAGTAACAATTATCTTTATGGCCGCTGTGAAAAAAATCATGCCACTGGTCCATACAAAGTTACCCAATGCCCTTTAGTTACTCATTTCATTTATTGTTTTACGAGGAGCTAAACTCACAGACACCACCGAAATGTGGGGGTGCTATTAGGTACACCTTTGCCTAGCCCCTCGGGGATTATAGGCGTGATGTTATGATTGTCCCTAAGAGATTGGGGTTGGGGTTATCTAAACATTGATATAAAATTCGTTATTTAACATTGCTTTTTTAATTATAGAACAAGATACCACCTGAAGTGATAGCCAAAAGTAAGGAATATGAAAAAGCCCTAGCAGTTTTAATAATAATGCTGGCGCCAGTGACACCGCACTTCTGTTCTGAGCTTTGGGCCGGGTTTCAGTCTGCACCACATAGATTGTGTGACAAATCTAGTTTAATCGATTGGGAAAAAGCGGTCCTCGAACAGACATGGCCGAAAGTAGACGAACAATATGAATTATCATTTTTATGTAAAGTAAGTACCTATTCAGGATTTGGTAAAACTAAAACGAATCCCGCGGAGAATGTGGGGTGAAATTCGCTCGTGCCGATGGAATTAAAAGACAGATAAAGCTTACAATAACACCATTCTACCTACCTATACTTATACCTCCTCCTTTCTTCCCTTCTTCTTTCTTTCCTCCTTCTCTGCTGTTTTTGTAAACACATTGAGGGGTTTGGATCAAATGATAACCTAATCCGCTAAAAGAAAACAAATAAACTGAAACGCATTCGAAACTCGAATGGCGGCCCGGGTGAAAGGTACCCTATGTCCGTTTCTGTAAACCTGACAACGTATATATACAAAATTTCAGGATGATCGATTCAGTATTTTAGCCGTGAAAAGGTAACAAACAAACAAACTCACTCTCGCATTTATAATATTATTATATATTACTAGCTGCCCGGACAGACTTCGTTCTATCAAAAGTTAATGCAATGCACTTTTCCTACCTACCTACCAACCCTACCCTACCCTACCTTTTTCACCTTTTAAACCTTCCCTGGACTACGACAAATATTTCAAAACCAGAATCAGCCAAATCGGCCCAGCCATTCTCGAGTTATAAAATTACAACGAAAAGTGGCATTGATTATTATATATGTACTAGCTGCTGCCCGCGACTTCGTTCGCGGGGTTTTTTAAGGATATGAAAAATAGATGTTGGCTGATTCTCAGACCTACCCGATATGCACACAAAATTTCATCAAAATCGGTCAAGCCGTTTCGGAGGAGTATGGCAACGAAAACTGTAACACGAGAATTTTATATATTAGATAGATATTAAGGATAAGGATTATATATCGGGACTGAATAGAAGATCTTTTGACGTCAATGTATAGGCAGTGCAGTGCCCTGCTTTACCTGACACCTCATATAATGATTAACTATCGGAAATGCCTGACCATTTCCCTTATTTTTAATGGAGATTGTAGACCATTGAATGTAGTGAGTAGTCACAGTAAAAAGTTAGTTCTTTAAGATTAATTTTTGTTTGCACAGTGAATCAGCTTCTCCAACTTACCTATATTAGTATAAAATATTAGCGACCCACCCCTGCCGTTTAAGTACCTCCTCAAAATTTAGCAATCTTAAACATACAACAATATGGTAAAAAACAACTGAATTGTTTCAGGTTGACGGGGCAGACAGATGTGAACTTAAAATAAAGGCGAGCGATCTCCTAAAACTTAGCCACGAAAAGGCGTTACAAATGATGCTGAACGAAGAATCAGTCAAAAAAAGACTTAAAAATGACATACATAAAACGAAATATGAACTGTTTCCGTATTGTCGTGCAATATTACATATATATCCAAAAAAGAAGGTAAAACAAGTTGGGATAGTGGAAAGTTAGTATTAATGGTTGCTGTTGTTCTGTCCTTATGTTCTGTTCAAAATGATGCGTCACAATTAGAAATACAGTTTTACCAAAGTAAACATTCACGATCAGTGAATATTAGATACTCGAAACGCTAAACTAAATACAAGTCGTATTCATGGAAATTCCAGTAATATCTATAGAATGCAGTTTCATTTTTATTTTTTTGGAAATTTATAATCTTTTGTAGTTAATACTTTTTTCTCTATTAAACTACTCTTTATCCTTACCCATGAGTTCTCATTCAATATTTCTAATTCATCGCGAATGTAAACATTATAGCGCAACTGGACTGTGTACAAAATTATTTTAAATATTATGGCAATTTCGGCTAAAACCTAACAACTTCAGTAGTTAAGTAGGTACCTAGTATAGTTTTATATGAATAATATTGTGTGTATGTATGTACGAGGAGCTCGTGGCTAAATAATAACAGCCGCCCAGATCTTTAAGGTTAAGCCGTGCTTGCCGAGGTTGGTCTGTGGATGGGTGACCATAATTACATATCGAGTTTCCTCCGTGCCTCGGAAAGCACGTTAAGCCGTTGGTCCCGGCAGTCATTTGTTGATCTTTGACAGTCGTTACGAGTAGTCAGAAGCTAAAAGTCTGACATCCAGTCTTACCAAGGGGTATCGTATTACCCAGTTACTGGGTTGTGGAGGTCAGATAGGCAGTCGCTTCATGTAAAATACTGGTACTCAGCTGCATCCGGTTAGACTGGAAGTCGACCCCAAGATAATTTGGGAAAAGGCTAGGCAGATGATGATGTGTGTATGTATGTCCGGTCCGGTCAAACTGGTTTATGGTGTCAAAAATACTTAGCCTAAACAAACCAATTACAAAATAGCCAAAGGATTTGTTGAATATTACAAAAGGAAGTTATTAAAATTTCTTGTTAAACCTGAAAGTGCCAAGGTTGGTCAGAACCTTGGCACACAGCATAAAAGTAAATATATTTTAATACAATTTATTTATTGTTATCTACTATTTACCGCTCGTTTATTCACCTTTCTTACTTACTTTTTATATTTTAAAAATATTCCTTTGTAAAATAAATATTTAATAAAAACATTTCAAAACCACTTAAATTAATAGGGAGACTCTACATACTGAAATATGTATATTACCTAAGTATTCCATATTAAAAGTATTGCGTCAAATTGATGTTATTTTTACTTTGGGTTTATGTTATAAATCGTAGGATGTGAGTGTGTGTGAACTGAGTGAGTTTTAAAAATTAGGATGGTTCGACAGCTTTTACATAAAAAAAAAAACAAATTGATCATTCTAACGATAAAAAGGTCATTTAAAAGAGTATCTACTTTATAAAACAGTTTATTAAGTTGAGTTCAGAATGACTAGTACTATTGAAAAAGTTATAATACAATGTGTTGCCCAAACCTAACTTTATGTGTGGGTATTATATTTAATAAATGTCCAAAAGCACATTATTATATTTGTGAACATGTTTGAAAACTACAGATATTGCAAATACTGGATGGGTAGATATCATAACAACAACATATTAATTCGCCAGCATTTGTCAATCATTTCAAGAGCCAATCCAGCTGCCGAAGTCATATAAAGTTATGTTAAACACTAAACAGTTTTATAACTGTAATGTTTAATAAACAGAGACATGTTGGTAAAAACTTATTTATCAGTATGTTTAAGTTATAATTTATAATTATTCTATGCTATCTTGTGCTTCTCGTTTTCTTTCCTCGAAATATTTCGTCCATGTACATTCTTTTGTTTGCTGCTGAATCCTAAAATGATAATAAATACAATCAATTAGTTTCGCTATCGCATTGTAATATAATCGAGCACAAGCTTATCATTTTTTTTTACTAATAGGCTTAATTAGCGATTGACGTTATTAATAATTTTTCGATCGTTATATGGGCCTCTTCACGTATCGAAAAAGAGACCTCTGCTGCAAGATACCTCTGTAAGTCTAAGTTTACTCACGATGGAAGTTTTCCTTCACCGTCAGCCAGATTACCTATCTTAAAGGTAGGTACAGTAACGAGCACCAATATGAAAAGTACACTTCATCATCTGCCTAACCTTTTCCCTACTACATATATTGGGGTCGGCTTCCAATAATTATGTATACCTCACTTGAAAACTTTTATAAGCGACTGAAGTGAGTTTCTCCTACTCTGTACTTTTTTGTTGTTACGTGAGTAGTATTTTAAAACGGTTACCTACATTTACGAAATATGTCATCTTATTTCAAAGTTGCTAACGTTGACATAACTTTTAATTCACGAGATAATCTCTTTTTAACCGACTTCCCTAGGGAGGAGGTTATCAATTCGTCTAAATTTCGTTCATTACGTAAGTTCAGCGATATCTTCGCCAATTGTGAACCGATTTCTATGATTCTTTTACTGTTTGGAAGAGTATTATTTCGCGGTGGCCCCGTTTAAATTTGTTGAAGATCTGATCGTCATCTTTGGATATATACAATGGAACTTTTCCATAATAGACGATATATTATAGTTTATACAATTCAATATTTTAAAGTTACCCGTAGGTACGCTTTATTACCATCAAATTTCGCCAGTTAGGTATGCTTAAGTTCCAATTTATTCGAGATAAGCTAAATACAATGACAACAATGTAAAATTAATGCGTAGAAAGAATTTGTATAGGACAATATAACAAAAAAAAAATGGAAAAAAAAAAACTTTTTGGCCGACCGACTTCAAAAAACACCAAAAAGTGAAAATGAATTTTGTTAACGATAAGCATAACATAATCAGTTCATCATGTTCCCACTGTTGATACACAGGGACTCTATGAGAGGCGCGTAGTAGGCTGTAACCCACCACGCGGGCCCAGTGCAGATGTTACAAACATGTCTTCGATTTTATGGTTTTAGGACAGGCCGGCCGCTTTCGTTACGATGTTTGTGTTTACCGTTTTGAGAGCAGTGGCTATGAAATAAATATACCAGGCCTCGGCCTGGGTTCGAACCCACGAGCTGCAACTACTACTCAAAATCAAAATATTTTATTTTACATAGGCCTACATGGACGCTTATAAAACGTCGATAAAATATGCACTTCTTGCTCTCCTGCTACTCGTTAGTCGAACCCGTTACCGCTGGGCCACACTAATCTGGTTTTTGCTAAGTGTGAACATATTGGTGCTCGTGACCACACGTTGAAAGTACAGAAATATGACATGGACATGCATGCGTAACATCTTTCCCAAAATGTAACTTAGTCCTCGCGGTTGAAGCGGGTCATTTAATCACCAGGCCACCTTTGCAGTGCATAAATGAATTAAAAAAACCGTTACCTTCCTCGCTTCCCTCCACTCTAAATTGCGAAGTCGAGCCAATCCTTTAAGATTTCTGTCGAGTATTTTAAGGAACTCAGCTCTTGTAATTTTTGGTGTCTCGGTGGTACCATTGTTTGATGGATCTGGAGTCGTTGTCACGGCCTGTATTATATTTGAAATCAAAATCATTAGCACATATTTTTGAAGCCCCTTCCATGCCTTTATATTTGTTCCCAATACCCATAGGTCTACGTCGTAGGTAGGTACATACATACAGCATGCCTCATCATCATCGGCAACAGTCTGACTTCACCCACTAGGCATAGGCCTCTCTACTGAAAGTAAAATATAGGATTGTGTGGAAACAACATTCTTCCCTGTTGGTGGCTAAATTACGGACCTCGTCCGAGATATTTTCATGACCACAGCCTGGCAGAAACCGGAGTCTGCTAATGGTTCTTACCTGAGGACACCGGCTTTATTGAGATCCATCCTGTGTGAGCAGAGCAAGTGACTTCGACCTTTTGTCTATGCACCGAGCAAAATCGGTACCATACTTGGAAATCTTAACTCACAATATCATTGACTAACTCGGTTTGATAATCGATTTCAAATTATGTAAGTAGATACTTAAGTAGGCACATGTTTGTGTGTCAATGATGCAATAACTAGCTGACTAATTTTAAATCATTAACATATCTTCAGCAAGTAATGCCAAACCTGACTTATTAAGAATCATTAATTAAATTGCAGTTTCTAACTAAACAGCAGCTAATGATAACACTGCCTGATTAGCCTGTTCCAAATAAGCATAGAAAGTATTCAAAAATGCTAAAATCGGCCACGTCATCGTCCACGCCTCACCAAGTACGATTTACCTACCCATTTAGTTCATCTAATTGGATAGTGAAAATGCACATTATTAATGAAAGTAAATTAACTTACTAAATACTAGAATTAAAATAAATACTTAAGTAATTAAATACTCACATTAAGCAGCTATATAGAGCTCTAAATGGACAGAAAAAAATCTCCTCAAGAGACTTTTCCGTAGGCATATCTTAAAGCTATTGAGAGTCTGGATTAAAAATATTGTTACGAAATCTCAGACGCCAATGTTTTAAAATGGACGCTCTAATAAGATTGTTCTTGTTATTCTGTCACCGGTGGTCCCGTCGATTTCTTGACGTCGCTTGTTATCATTATGTGCAAACTAGTGGTCAGACGTTATCTGACATACGATCTGTTGGGGTCCCACAAGGTGGTATATTTTTTCCAATACTCTCTTATTTTTACCCTTTGATTAGTTCCTGAGACAAGCATTCGTGTTTCGATTCCTAACATGAATGTTTGTGGTGTAAAGAGCGGAAGTATTACTTACGTTGTCATCGGCAAATTGATCGTTTACTAATTCGGATATTTGATTGTATGCGCTTTTTGTGTCATTGATTTGCTGCAAAAAAGATGCTGATTAGTGGAGAAGTAATTGAAAAAAATAAACAGATGTTTTAAGTAAGTAGGTAAACCGTTATCATAATATCTATTAGTTTCATAAAACATACCTATTCTGTCTTTTCAAAGGAAGCAGAATGCGATGCCCAAAATATAGAATTATGTTTAATATTTTGAGTTTTGAACTCAATACAACTGCCGTTTACTTATAAGTTTGACCAGTAAATGGCTGTATGATGGTGGTGATGGATGGAATAATAAAATTATGTTACAATATCACATTTAGTCACAGCAGGCATCTACGGATACCGGCACGGATCTTGAACGCTTGGCAACGGAGTGGGGATCGCATTGCGTTGATTGCCCATCGCAGACTGATGACAAAACACCAAAGAGACGCAATAATCCACTTCTCCGCAGGTGAAGGTCAGCGCTCAAGATCCGTGCCGGTTATTGTACCTATTATACAATACGCACCTCTAATATGACGTGAAAAATGGTTCCAAAAAATCCCCATTTTGGAGCTGTAGCAATATGTCTACCAGTTCTAATTGCACCCTGCCGAGTAGCTCGATCTTTTTCTATTACATCGTCTGCTGTGGGCTGAAAACATCACATAGGGAGTTGCGAATTGTTCCTGATATTTAAATTAACATTGAAGATTAAATCACGAATTTAAAATAATAGATACCTTCATGGAGCGTATTTCGACCGCTTATACAAAAATTAAACACCTTCATAGCTCATTTTGATACAGGTGGGAAAACTTTGTCATTGCAGCCGAGGTGGAATTCACCAGAGAACTGCAGTGCCAAATGCCCACGTGAGTCAAACGACGTTTTTCAAGACACTATTATGTACGAAGAAATAACAGAAAGAAAAGTATGTAAGAGCTAGTTTTCGAAGACGAGTATTGAAACACAATTTTATCGTCTGTGGAGTTGTGTGAGCTAATTTAAATTAACACTCAAAAAATTGATTATTGAACTGCGCCAGAATATCGGGAACTCAAAACAAATACATAGTAAACATGGTAAATATCCCGATGTTATCAGTGTTATTGATTATTAAAAGGTGGGCAAATGAACGGTACTTACTGGCTGCGCACTGCAGCAGGGTGATATAATAGCGAAGAGTACGATCGTGAGTAGGACGTAGTGCTGCACTCCAGGCGCCATCGCTATGATCCTCGCCTACACCTTACCTGAATAAATAAACTTTTTTTAAACCTCTGCTGTAGGATACTGAAAAAAGTTCTTTAATATCAAAATAAATATGTACGAGTACCATTTGGTTACGGTTTTTGGCTGTTGCACGTGGACGACCATACCAACTTCTGGCTACTAAATTATTAATTAGATAACAAGTCGATTACAAGACAAGAAAAATGAAAACCTAAAAGTATCTACATTATCCTCGTACAGGACCTACTTGCTTACTACTAGGTCTGACTGACAACAATTTCTAGCAAGTACTACCTGTATTGAAACATAGATTGAAATGACTATGTTCTATTCTATTTTCTTGCTGATGACGACAATGTTCTTTTTTAAACGCGTTCGATTCCTGGCTCAACCATAAACTTATTCGAAAAATCAACATACCTACAGGTACATACCTACATGTTTATTTTTCTTTAAAATCGGTGATATGGTTATTATAATATCTTTGACTTTTAGCATAAATTGGCAACCTATAGTTTCAAGTTTAGCCGAATGTGCATCTGAATATTAATGTTACCGACTTTTACTAAAAGGAGTTTTTTTTCTTTTTTGGTAAATACGATTGCATGACCTACGCAAAACCGTAAATATGAATTACGCGGGCTACACTGGTGGTTTTGTCTTAACTGCAATTTTATACTTTCACAGCAAGTTTCCACCCTGTATAATGTATTACCTAGTTATTTTTTTAACCTAAATATTGTCTGAGAATAAACCTACCTACCGTGATAGGAGAAGGCGTTTTTGTTGTTATGAGCCGTTCACTTCCACGATCATGTATAGAATGTATAGTTACGCATATGTATAAATAAGGCGACATTTACTTATGCTTGCGAAAATTACCTCCGTCATTACGCTGTCGTAAGTACCTACCTACCGGTTGTTGCAAGCGTTACAGCTGAGGTTATCTCCCAATGCTTTTAATAGTTTTATGCATGTAAGCATGTTCAAAAATATTGGCTGAATGTAGATTCATTCTGAGACGTTAATATTTCAATATTTTTAAATAGTTTTTTTCAGTTTGTAGTATATCTATGGTACGTACCCTAGTGTTTCATACATGGTAATAGATAGAAAACTGCTAACCTACCAAATATAAAACTTGCAATCGGTGTCTGGAGCGAAAATATCATCTACCAACGGACCAAGATCCCATGACCGCCAGACGTAGGTCATTTTATAAAAGTTGTAACTTTATGTAGGTGTTGTAACTTAGCAGCTACTTGGCACAGCTTTGTTTTCTGACATCTGCCAAAGTCACCACGACAGACTTTATAATATCCAAACGTTCTTACATAATTATACAAGGTGTTGTTTTGCATCCTCGTCAAAATTCAGGAGGTTGTCACACAAGACATAAATAATCAATTAAAATTACGGTACCTAGTTAATTCCTAATAAACGTGGATTTTTTTGGTTGTTTATGTTTGTCAGTATTTCAGAATAACCCCCTTAACCTGGTTTAGGGAATAAGAAATGATCGAATAAACGTTTGAGATTGTTTGTATTTGTGGAGGCGCGGTTATAAGGCGAGAATCAGACGGCCCTAGTTTAAAACACGGGTTTTTCACACTTACCGATTTCCGTAAATAAGATTAAAAACAAAAATTACCTACCAATTTTATTATTGATTCGGGACGAGAATCATAAGCATAGTTACCTCTTAAATTTGACGAGGTTGCAAAACAACACGTTGTAGTAAGGTACAGATGACAGCACATCAAGCTAAAACAGTCTGTTTAATTTCTTTAATAGATTTCTAACCTTATTATTAAAGAATACGGTTGAAGACTGATTGGGAAAATTTTACAGTTTCGGGAAGCTTGACCTGCTGTGGAAGTACACAACAGTAAACAGTTTCAGCTTTTATTAAATGACGTAAGTCGGGTGGTCACAGGATCTCCTCTACTACTACCGGTACCTCTAATAAATTAACGACCGCACGTGCTTCAAAACAACTTTACATGAATAGCGTCTAATTATGGCAATGTATTACATAGGTCTACTATTATATTGCTACGAAATATATATTTGAAAGGAGATCGAGTGTTCCTATCAGCTCTTTTGTAGTTGATTTTGGGTGGGCAACTTCCACAGGTCTGATCGACTCGAAATTTTGTATTCTATTATGTACTTAATTAGCAACTTACATGGAATGGTCTCGATTTTAAGGTTTGTCCCAAAGTAAATGTTGTTTATTGTTATGAGTTGAATGACCTCTGAGGTTTAGGATCAGAAAAACTAGGTTATACTTAATTAATACGATGATTAAATAGGCAACCAATAAAGCGCGGAATTGTCACGCGCGCGATTATATCCCACTCTCCCCTAACAGTTTAACAGTACCTTTAAGTCGTTGCAGTACGGATGATTTTCGTAGTGCGATTCATAACATTTATGTACGGTTGACCTATCGTGTTGCGTATGAGGTTGTCGAGGTCTCAGCACTCTCAGCTCAGACATTCAAGGATACAATAAGAATGTGTTTTTTTTATTTATTCATTTCCATAATAAGGTCATATTAACAAGTCAAGTGTAGGTACGTAACCAGCAACGAAAAACTGGAAGGAAATACTCAAGTTAATAAAAAAAAATAAGGCTTATATTGATCGTTTATCATTTTACTATTTACAGAATTATAAGCCCATAATCCACCATGGTTCACGCTCCACGCGGGCCCAGCGCGAATGGTAATTTTCACATATCTTCGAATTTTTGATTCTATGTTAAGCTGGTTTCCTCACAATATTTTCCTTTAACGTTTTTGACGGCAGCAGTAACGAAATAATTAAATGAAAGTAATGCGCCTGCCTGGGTTCGAACCCACGACCTACGGACTCATAAAAGTCGAGCCTGTTAGCGCTGTGCACTGGCGTATGACACAACGTTTGCGATGATGAAATATTTTTGTATTTTTTTAAACCAACTGTCGTCTCTGACCTTATATCTAAGTAGCTACCATTTTTATCAGTATCTACCTATAATAATTATAGGTAGCTAGGTACCTACATACTGCAATACATACCGAACACCTTTGGCTTACTTAAGGTTATGGATAGTCTCCTTGTGGTTAAAGTATTTCAGTGTTAATAACCAGAGGTCGGAATCAGGTAGTTATTTATGTACTTACACTGATTTCATACAAATTAAAAATAATAAAATACGCGAAAGAATACAAGTGGCTATACCTCAAGTCAGGAGATTAATTATAAAGACCAGAAAAATCCCGTGGTTTATTAAATAAAAAAGTTATTTACTTTTACACAATTTAAACCATCCGACATCGGATGTCCGAAGTTGCAAAATTCCAATGCGCACACGCAAGTGAAGATCCATATTAATATCAACATTTCGATGCAAGTACCTACTTAAATAACTCTACCTAATTCCGACCGATAATAACACTAATTCAATAAAAAAGAAGGTACATCTACAAATACCTATTTTTACGATTTTAGCTGACATAAAAAATTAAAAAGTTCGTTCTGTGGTAGGCATAGACCATGCACCAGAGCAAAGACGTGAAGATATTGCGTTAGTGAAGCACCCATCATCTGCCTAGCCTTTTGCCAACTATCTTGGTGTCGGCTTCTAGTCTAGCCGGATGCAGCTAAATATTTTACAAGGAGCGGCTGCCTATTTGGCCTTCACAACCCAGTAGTACTGGGTAAGACGACACAGGCCACTGTAGTTTGTGGCATAATGTAGGCATTGTGATGGGAAGCTGATTGCGACAGTAGGTAAAGATAGTTGCGGCAAAAATACCTAAAAATGGTGCCTATGTTAGACCTGACTGTGGAATATTTGATTAAATATCATATTATTCAGATCCATTTTGGTTTTCCTGGAAACTATACGCCATGTAGATGTTTTGTAGAGGATCTGGCGTACTATACTTATTAATTTTATTACGCGCAATCAAGCTTTATATTCAACTCAGTTAGTATTCTATGAACAGCTCAGTGTATACGTAGGTAGGTAATAGTTTTGGTTCGGAAGACGAGACCTAATAATATTGCGAGTCCGTTTTATTTTGAACGGGTCTTCTTCATTCACTGAGCGGGCACATTTGTCCAGACAACGTACATACATACCTTAATATGTGGATGTATTAGAATACTGGGTTACTTTTTATTAGCTAGCGAAACTCCGATGGTACCTAATTGTATAATTTTCTAAAGATAAAATAAAAACAAGGGGTGTCAATGACCGCGCCGGTAGGTATATGTATATGAAATATTTGTTTGAAAAATCAGTTATTCCAAAACATAAATAGGTATACCTATCGTAAAGGTTTATTCCCGGTCGTCCCCACCTCGTCGTCCCCACTGGGTACGAATGGGAAAAAAAAGTTTCGTTCCTCCCCTTTGGTGACGATTAGAACTTTTTATTTCCCACTAGTAGCGGGGCTACGGCGACTATGCTTTTTAGGCGAATATAAAATGTTTTGATGTCTCTCGGAAGACTAAAACATTTTATATTCGCCGGCGTTCCGCTATAGATAGCGGAACGAGTGGGAAAAACAAAGTTCCAATCGTCACCACTGGGGAGGAACGAATTTTTTTTTTCCCATTCGTGCCCAGTGGGAAAACATCTACATGGCGTAGTTTCCAAGAAAACCAAAATGGATCTGAATAAATGATTTAGCAACATAAAAAGAATATTTAATCAAATATTCCACAGTCAGGTCTAACATAGGCACCATTTTTAGGTATTTTTGCCGCAACTATCTTTACCTACTGTTGCAAACAGCTTCCCATCACAATGCCCAGGCTCTTACATTATGCCACAATTCGTACATACGTTGAAAACACAAAATCTCGAAAAAAAACCTGTTTGACAGACCAACAAGAAGGCGGTCTGTAAAAGATCTATTTGCTATTTAAGGTCGGGACCCTAAAATCAACCGACAAACAAGCAGATTAATTCACTTGTATATTCTCACACTCAGACACAATAATACACAACGATAACTTTGTAAAGAACATCGAAGAATCTACTTATCACTGAAGCATAACACATTTATTACCAATATGATCTCGGACGGTGTTAGTCCAAGCGGTTGCACTCCGGCTACGCGGAACAAGTCGACGAGTGCACTGTATAACACGGTGTCCACACTAAGCGCGCGAAGCCGCGCCAGCGCAAGCACCATCGGTGCCAAGGCCATTGCTGGCGCTGATTGCGAAGTCGTTATTCGTTATGTCAGTTTGTGTTCTACTTATGCAATGCTTACTAAAATTACGGTGCAGTTTGATAGCCCGGTGATTCTTCAGTAATATTGAGTGTGCTGGTGTTGAAGATTGGCCTTTATCTTACTGTTTGCGTACTGACATTTTTTCGTTGTTCATGTATGTTCCTATTGAATAATGTTTAATTAACATGGTGTAATTGATCTTGCCATATGACAGCTTTTTATCACCTAAAGTCTGTTTCAACCAAATGCGAGTCGGACAGTACAGTCAAAGATTCCGTAGTCGGGAGGCATTTGTCGGCGGCAGTTGCATAAGGTTACGCCCGCACTGCGATAAAAAAAGCGCGAAAATAAACAAAGCCACTGTAAATATAATTTTCAAAAGTCTACGTTTTTATAGTTATTTTGCCGAACACTCTCTTGGCGTAAAAACTGTACTTACATATAGAAGACAAAAGTTTAAGAATGCGTGTGCTAACCTTCTTTGGTTAACTCGGACAGGCCAAACATGGCCAAAGATTACCTACAACCCAAAGTCAACATAAATCTACATCTATAGCTTTTAGTTGATTCCTACCTGCGTGCACCCTACCCGTTACACAGCATACAAAAAAACTAAAGCTTCGTTCACACAATATGAAAAACAGATTTCCAAATAAACACTAAAAAAGGATTCGAAACGTCTTTGGTGACGTTTCCATGGGACCAATCGGAAAGAAAAATGGCTGAATTATAGGTACTTAAATATTTTTTTTAAAAATTGAGAACCTCCTCATTTTTTTTAAGTCGGTCAAAAATGACATAAAAATTACTCTGTATGGGAAACTGTATCTGTATACGAAATTACTTTGTATGGTGTCGGACGGAGAGAATAGCACCATCCCATATCTTCCCGTGGGTGTCGTAAGAAGCGACTAAGGGACTTGCCAGAGAATGGGCAGCAGCGTTCTCTGTGCTTTTGTGACAACCTTACTGCGATCGCTAACCCGCCTGCCAAGCGTGGCGATTATGGCAAAACCCCCCATGTTATGTCAATGTGGCGAAACTTGGAGGCCTAAGTATGTCCAGCAGTGGACGTCTTTCGGCTGAAATGATGATGATGGTTAAAAATGAGGTACAATAGCGTAGCTCTACTATAGAATACATAATAGTTGCCTCTACAAATGTCCGACTGTTGCCGTTGTCATACAATCCTAACTTCTAAACCCTAATTTCCCAACTATTTCCTAGCTAATATTATAAATGCGAAAGTAAGTTTGTTACCTTTCACGCATTAACCTCTGAACCGATCATCCTGGTGAAATATACGCATATACGTTGCCAGGTGTACAGAAACGCACATAGGGTGCCTTTCATCCCGAAAAAAAGTACTGTCCCGTTCAGAAAAACAACAATAATATTCCTATGATAATAGATAACGCCACGTGTCAGAGCTGGTTATTGTCAAATTCTAAATTAACGCGAGCGAAACCGCGGGCACCAAACCACTGTCTAATAATTTCTTATATTTTTCAAAACGTAGGTACGCAATAAACACTATTCCTACAACAGTTTTCATTAAAAACAGTAGCTTTTCTTTCCTGAGTCCATGATCTGTGTCTGCTCTGCTAGAGAGTGCTCTGCAGAAGAGCCACAAAGTCAATTTAAAAAAAAATGAATTGCGTCTCGGGACGCTCGACAGAAGTACTTAAACTAACTAACGTAGTAAGCTAGATAGAGTGGCCCTGTAACGCGTTACGTTACGAAGCGGTTTACGCTCCCAGAAGAAGTTATCACTACAAAATACCCATTGCTCGTACAGCGATAACGATATAAAGGGTGTAAAACACCTCTTAACGAAGCCGAAAGGCACTGGTTCTCCGTCATTGCGATCATTTTTTGTTCTACACCATACCTGGGAACCTTCTAGTTACGGAGATATTAGGGATCAAAGTTCCAACTTTTTGAGAAGTATTTTTTTAAATACAAGTTTTTAATGGAAGGTTTTTACTATAAACACCTCCACGACCCCCGTACTATTCAATCCGTCCATTAGCACAATGTTTTGAGTGCGTTACATTGAGTTCTACCACAAAACATGATTTTACACCCCCCAAAAAAATGTCCTTTCCCAGCAATAATTTTTGCGTAAAGTTACTTAGTTTCATGTACAGAATGCTTAGTTGACGGCTTCGTGATGAGGTGATTTACACCCCGTAGGTACGTACATTATGTTCGTTTGATCATTTAAGATATAATTGATCGGTTTCTAAAATGGTGGCTCTGCGGCAGAGCATGACATGGAAAAGCTAGTAAAAAATAAATATATTTTAACCGGTTTTCAAAATACACACTTTACACATCTTCATATCATCATCATCATTATTTCAGCCGAAAGACGTCCACTGCTAGACATAGGCCTCCCCCAACGCCACATTAACATATGGGGGGTTTTGCCATAATCGCCACGCTTGACAGGCGGGTTGGCGTTCGCAGTGCGGTTATTACAAAAGCACAGAGAACGCTGCTGCCCATTCTGTGGCAAGTCCCTTAGTCGGCTCTTACGACACCCACGGGAAGATATGGGATGGTGCTATTCTTTACGTCCGACTCCATACAGAACAACACATCTTCATATACTACAACTTGATTTAAAACATTCTTTTGTATTAAATTCTCGTGTTCACTGGTGTGTACCTGGGTTTAGGCCTCATGGATTGGACTGTTAATAAAACAGCATTAACAGTTTATTAAGCCTCATTTATTATATCATATTTTTATTCACTTATTCGATAGTGAGATTTAAGAAGTTACTAACTCCATTTTTCGATATTTTTTTCTGAGTGTCGATACAGGGTCTTTAAATAATATTGGATCTAATCTTAACACGGATCGCATGAGTGGCATATAGCCCCAAGCAGTAGCGAATGTATTGAGACAGGATTGCCTTTGAACAAAGTGCTCCGGGTCGCTCCACGATGATCTGTAATAAAAAGAATTGTGTTAGACAACATACTTTTTTTATTATTATTTTAGATACATAAATACTTACTTATATCGATGATGTGTAGCTTTATAGCGTCGACGCTGAGCCAACTTAAGTGGCGGGCGTCGGGTGAGATGTGAAGCGAGGCAGTTCAGTAGAATATCCTCGCAGTTCCTGGTGCGTCGCACGGCCTGGCGCAGCGCCGGCGCCGCGGCCGCGTACTGGGCCAGCACCGAGCGGTGCACCAGCGCCGCGCCCGGCAGCACCATGGAGTACGACTCGCCCCACTTACTGCTGTAACCCCAAGCTCCCTATGGAATAAATTACCATGTTTTGAGGAAAACCTGTTATAACACTAGCTGTGCCCCGCGGTTTCACCCGCAGCTCGGCTCCTAAGGGTCGTAGCGTGATGTCAAATAGCTATAACTTTCCTCAAGAGTGGGGGGATATCACATACAAAAAGAAGTTTTCAAATGGTCGTTCCAGAGATTTGGTCGTTCAAACAAACTCTTCAGCTTATTGCATTGGTATAGGTAGATTATTGCCAACCTTTGCCTCGTCCCAGTAGTGAGTTCGAGCCGGATAGCCGACTATCCGCTCCGGAAAATGTTGCCACACGTGAAAAGCAAAGTCAAGCTCTTCTGCCAGTAGAGGGGCATCGCCGTCTAAAGAAAACACACCAGCCGTCGGAACCGCCCACAGTGGTTGCCACCTAGCCGAAACTCCTTCCCTGAAATTGAATGCTCAGTTAGAGTAGGGAAATAGTTGGTTCATAAGTTGTTATACGTCGGACGCATTTTCAAATTACCCAGGATAGTGCGTGGTGGCGTCGACTACGAGCACGGGTAAAGGGTCGCGCGCGTCACCAGCTAAACGCGATAACGACTTCAGCGAAGGCGCCGCACGCTCGCTATCCCACATTAAGACAACCTATACAGTAAAATTAAAAGGGGTCAGTAAACTTTAACATGATTATAGTAATAGTGCTTTCCGCTTATTTCCATATTACCTTCTCACAGTATTCACTGCTAGCTATGTTGGCCAGTAGCTTATGTAACGCTGGTGATGTAGCTTGGACGTATAATAAGGCTGTATACGTATTTCCCGGCGTAGGCGGAGGTGCTGCCAGAGGCACCGACGGGGCAGGGAGAGGAGATAGAGGGGTGGATGGACAAACCGGGGCTTGAAGAATAGGAGCCGCAACAGGAAGATGAACTCGGGAATCGCCATAAGTCGCTAATGTTCCCAGGGCACCAGGAGATGCATTCCAAATTAAAGCTTCTCGTTGTATCGACAATCTGTGTGCCAAAACACGCTCCAATAAAATCTGTAAATTAAATTACCGTTAGGTACTTACGGTTAGCAAGCAGACCTAACTCTATTTCTACATACTGCTACTACTACTACTATAGTTGGGGGGGGGTCTGGTTCCACAAACTATGGGATACATGAAAGTGTCCTGCGTGCCCTGATGCTTGCATACTCTATGTAATGGTGGACGTTAACGATAGCGACAAACGCTTAGTTTTAAAGTTTAATGTACTATAATATTATAGTTTAACTGGATGCAGCTAAATACCAGTATTTTACATCGAGCGTCTACCTATGTCCACAACCTAGTTAGTACTAGATAAAACAAAAGCCCAGGAAAGAGTGGTTGTCAGACTGTTGTGCCACTGACTACCTACCTGTAGTCTGTAACGACTGTCAAATATCTAACAAATGGTGACAGCCGGGAACTGTGGCGTATTTTAAGATTTAGCGCCCCAGGCCAATATGGTTGGCCGCCCGAAATATTAAAAAATAAAATAAATGATAAAGCTTTGCTACTGGCAGTCTAGTACAAAAGCGTCGCCAGCTTTTGAGCTAGAGGGGAGGGGATGAGAAAAAACTCAATTTTTAAGGGTTAGATTTACTATTTACGGATCTAACGCAATTGCCACCTTAAAAAATATGAGTACTTCGGATTGGTTAGATTTTCTATACATATAGAAGTACTTAGTAGTTGGTTATTAGGTCAGAGTTATTTTAAAAGTCTAGGAGCTAAAAGAAAATGAAAGCTCCCAACTCCAGAAATGTTAGCTTTACTTTTTAGTCCACTGGTTACAAACGTCTGCATGGTATTCTGGATCCAATGCTAAGATCGGTCAGAGTTACTGAAACATTTCAACAATAAAGTCTCCGAAGGGACGTCGAAATATATGTTACTTAATTGACTTACTTACGATGTATTTTTACTCCCTACCTTGGACCAAGTAGGTCATTCATCAAACAATTCTAACTTAACCAAGGTTAAAATTGTTTTGACCCTATTTAAATGACTTACTTGGTGGACGTGCACAATATGTCAAGATTCAAGATGCTGCAAGAGCGAGCAAAGCGAGCTCGATTTTTTTTAGATTATTCAACCCCCACCGCCGCCCGGCGCGCCTGTCATTAAAACGATTGCCCCGCGTCTTGATGTCTATCAAACATACAACCGTTATCAAGTTGTAGTATTTTTTTTTTATTTGGTAGGCTTTTTTTTCAATTTCTTTAGGCCACCTACCCCTTGCGGCCTGTCGCCCCGGGCCACCGCCCTTTTGGCCCTAGGATAAATTCGGCACTGGCCAGGACCGGGCACGGAGGAAACTGGTGTAGTACTTGGTGCCAGCTATATTATATTGCATTAAACAGGTAATAAGCGTGGCCGCAATTTCGAAATAAAATGTCAGACGCGTAGATAGACCAAAATTACGCAAACTAAAATATTCACAACAAATATTACAAGTAAAGAAACACATTAAGCTAAGTTTATATCTAAGTACCTCCACTGTAGTAAACACGATTTTTTCAATTGATGAAAAGTACTGCTCCCATAGGAATTGTGTTTGTTGCCGCAAAGCAAGAATACGCTCCGGCGGAACAGAGCGCACCAGCTCAGGCACCTGGACAATAAAATTTGAGGATTAGGGGTCTGATAAACACGCATTTGCTACACAGTGCGTCTATGCACACAATGCGTTGCGGCCTTTTTTTTTTATTTCCATGTCCCTTCTTTGCCTTTTGTGTTCCAGGGCCACGGTATCTCTTTCGAACAACCCGCAGCCCTGGCAGGCATCGGCCCTCTCGGACCCCTTCCGATTTGCTGACATCTCCTTGAGGCGCGCGTGGCGTTGCGGCCTCACTTGCTCATTTGCGTTGAGATCTTTTGTCGAATGAAGACTGAAACACACATTGAGATGCTGCGCTAGTGCGTTGCGATGGCGTGCGTCGCCCTCTTGCGTTGCTTAGTGCAGCAGTTAGCTGCAGGTGTGGCTTAAAATGCGTTGATCTGACGAAGCAACTCAACCTAGTAATGAGGATTCAGCCTTACGGATTGATGGTATGTAGAATAGAATAGAATAGAATAAAACTTTATTGTACACCAAAAATTAAACATAACGGGCTTACAAAACTAAAAATTTTATGGTTACAAAGGCGGTCTTATCGCTGATAGCGATATCTTCCAGACAACCTTCGGATGGACATTATGGAATTAAAATTAAAAAGGGGGGTAGTCAGTGGTGTACCTACTACACAAAAATTTTAAATAACAAAAGTAAAGTTATCTACTTATGTATAATATACATATTAAAAAAAAAAGGAAATAAATATATTTGTAGATATTTACACCCGAAGGAAACAAGTAAAGCGAGTATTTCTTGACGCAACCCTCGTCGGAAATCGCATATTGATGACTATGTCCACTCTTAACCTAGGCCATGGTCTATATATATACTATAAAAAAACCATTCAAATTTATTTAAAAACGAAATTACAAAATTGTGCGAAGAGCCAGCCCGGAAATAGAGCGAGTTGAAATATGTATTTGTATGGCCTACAGATCGTTCTGTC
Source organism: Cerastis rubricosa (assembly GCA_949152445.1). Taxonomy (NCBI): domain Eukaryota; kingdom Metazoa; phylum Arthropoda; class Insecta; order Lepidoptera; family Noctuidae; genus Cerastis; species Cerastis rubricosa. Next base: position 13,059,633 of record OX424525.1, on the reverse strand, counting down.
GGCCATACAAATACATATTTCAACTCGGGCCAAGCAGCGCCAATTATTTAGCATTTACCTGCAATAAGAGACGTTCATCTGCCCAAATAACAGCACGGCGCCAATCGATGCGTTCGTCGAAAGGTAACCGCCAACCATTGCTTAATAAAACGGGTATGCATCCTGCTGCTAATGCCTCAAGAAACCGATATGAACCCAAACGCCGGCCTCGTGCCACAAGGCAAAAAGTTGAGTTGGCTAATAACTGCTCATAGTCAAATCTGCGAAACATCAAATTAACGTTATTATATAAACTAAATAAGCATTTACAATTTTAGGAGACTCCAAAAAATGCTGATAGAAATAGTCAAAAGTTTCTTAGTTAACAGCTCCATGAAAGGATATTGATTTGTGGCAAATGCAAGAAGAACACCTCAGTTATAGGTATGTTATTATTTGGACTTGATAGAGGAATTGCATTTGATGATATAGGTACTCAAAGTCATGTGATCCTTTTATTGACTTGGTTGAGAAGAAACAGTTGACAAAAAAATCGTTTATGGTTAATAACTAAACCCCAACTACGAGAAAATCGACAGCTTAAAGTAAAAAAGACATTGATGTCGACTTTTTATCTTACTGCTGCAGTTTGATGAAAAAGTCCCATATCTGTAAAATTAAATAACAAATCGTAATATGTTTGTAAACCTAGTTTTTTTTTTCAGATTTTTTTTCCTCTTACTTCAGAAATAACTCTGGGGACTCAAATTTTACGACTTTAGAAGCAAATAACTCATTCACCATTGACTGAAGAAAAAAGTATGCAAGGGCCACCAATATATTTATTTTTTCATTATTTCACATCATATTTGTGGAGTGGTGCATAGAAGGCACCTACTCTCCAAATTTCAACTTTTTGGTGCCAAGTCTCGCAACTAGCAAAATAATCCTGGAATGCGATTATATAATGCTACATGGTCTTGTATAGCTCCGATGATGGTTTTGGTGGTTGCTACTACGCTTTTAACAGCATAAATACATGCTGTTTTTACTCAAGTACGTTTAATTCTATAATTTGTACTTATATCGGTATATAGGACCATATTTCCTGGCAAATATAGGATCAAGACTCCTATAAAAGCATGAAACAAGAGTAATTGCACTCAAGAGTAATTACTCCGGTAACGCAGACTTATATGCGCCTATAAGATAACATCTGCAGACCATTTAAATCTTAATACTCCCGTAGGAGCATGTACCAGGAATATATGCACTGAAGAGCAATTACTCTTGTTATTTTTACTTATAACCTCATATAAGCTAATATTTTATGGCCAATATAAGTAAATTTAAGTTAAATTACTGTAAATCATTTATATATCTGGTTTGGTTTTACATAAGCTTAAAAGTAAATGTTAAATGAATTTCATATCCACGTTTTAGAAATAATTAATCACCAAGATTATAATAGCACTCGGTAGGATAAAAGTTTCTCTTTATCGATTTATCGTGTGCCGTTTTAAACCTAGACGGATTTATATAGGCATTCCATAGTACTGTTATTGTCTAAGTAATCTCAAACAATCCTGGTTAAAACTTTTATGAAGCCACTTTTGCTTGTAACGACCAGTATAGGTGAAAACTGGTTTTGTCTACAAATATTGAAAATGGATTTAAATAAGTGAAAGCGGTTTAAAAAACTAGATCTTGAAAAAGAAAAGAAAAAAAAAATCTAAAGAAATGTTAACCGCAGAAGGCACCGATTTTTTAAATTAAATTGGTTAAGACCGTAACGAGAATTCTAGCGAGGGTTCCGGACAAGATAGTTATAGTACTGCTTTAGATGGAAGAGGTTTGGACTATGAAAGTATCACGAAAGTACGAAAGGACTGTGAGCGATATTGAAAACGATAATCAGGAAGAACTTTCGGATTATAACAAAAAATTCCAACTGCGGAATCTATTAAACACTGGGCTTTAGACTTCAATATTTCACAGGCTGCATTGAAATCTTTACTTGAAATTTTAAATATTTCATGAGAATTAAATTTTTTTTGCCTATGACATGTATTTGCAAATGCGATTTCAGGGAACTTAACAAGGTCAAAAATGTGTAGAAAATTGCATGTCAAATGTGTAATATAATTAAGTCAAATAAGAACAATGTTTAAACTAATGTTTAACCTAGCACGTAGAACAAACTCTTAAAATATTACTTTAACTTACTTATCCATAAATATCAATCGATTTTCATCTGGGCATTGCGGAACCCTAATCGGTTAAAATGGCGAATCTTCCTCGGTTTTGTGATAACCCAATATAGAACCAATATACTAATATTGGTACTATATCACACTTGTAAATGCTAAAAGTACTTATTTTAGCACTATATCGCACTTGGAAATGCTGACCAAGAAAATGGCAGCTGCCTACATAATATTTATTTAATATTAATTAAAACTAAAATGTAAATAAGCAAATTTCAAGAGGCGCTTTAAAATTTTGATCAAACCCATGATAGATTTCACAGAAAATTCAAGTTCCCCTACGAATAAGCTATAAAAGACTAACAATTTGACAACAATAAAATTTAGTATAAGGTTGACATTAATAAATTCTGAATCATATAAATACTTAATCACAAGATGTTAATTTTTTTTACAGAGTACAACAATGTGCGATACACTCACTTTGACTGTTCACAATATATGAGCTTAGAGAAGCATTTCTAGGCGCGTATTAATCTCACTTTTTACTAAAATTTACTTATATTGAGATTTACAGGAGTAATTGCATTGACGTAATTCAATTACAGGAGCAATATAGGCGTATATGGCATTTCAGCGGTCTAATATAAATACGTTATAAGTAAAAGTAGACTTATAAAGTGGGCCCTTTTCGCGACTTATATGCGGATATAAGTCTCATATAGTCCTCGATAAATTATGGTTCTAGGATATTTTAAAAACCACTTTTTGCTAGTTGGGCTCCGATTATAAATTCTGTGACAGACAGACAGACCGAATCCGGTTATATTTTTGCCATTTGGCAAAGGAACCCTAAAAACAAACAGAACTTGCAATTGCATAATTATAGAAATAAAAATTATATGGTTTACTAATTATGGCATATAATCCAGAAACATGTGTCTGAAAGAATAATGAAGGGAAGAAGGAAGAATCCTCTGACAGTGGGAATGTGCTTGTCACAATTTAATCAAAACTGATATTTTAAATTTATCTATTTCCAAAATGTTGTTTTTGGAAATAGATAAATTTAAAATATCACTAATAATAATAACAGACAGACAGACAGACAGACGGACATGGCGAAACTATAAGGGTTCCTTGTTGACTACGGCTACGGTTTCGCCATGTCCGGTCCGTCTGTGTGTCCGCGGTTTAGCTCAAAAACTATTGGTACTAGAAAGTTGTAATTTGGCATGAGAGTGACACGTTAATGACGCCGAAAAAGTCAGAAAAGGTAAAATAAAATTTAAAAAATAAACAATTATTTAGGGTAAGTACCTCCCCTACAGGTAAAGTGGCGATGATATTATTTTTTTCGTCCTTCCTATAGTGTGGGATATCGTTGGATAGGTCTTTCAAAAATATTAGGGGTTTGGGAAGATCGTTTTTAATTAAACGGTTTTATTTAGCTCACCCCGTTTGTTTTTTTATTTATTATTCTTGTGTCAAATTTAGTAATTCAAATTTCACCCTCTTCCTGTCAACCGATTAATCTGAAATTTTGTATACACTTTGGATTTTGGTGACAATACAATTATGTTTATTCATTATCATTATAAATTCAAGATGGCCGCCGCTACAAAATGGCGGATAATTTATGTTTTATTAATCCCATTAATATGGGTATCAAATGAAAGGGCTCAACAAGCAGAATACAATATATTATAAAAAATTGAAATCCAAGATGGCGGCCGCTACAAAATGGCGGATAACGTAGGTTTTATCAATCCCATAAATATGGGTACCAAATGAAAGGGCTCAACAAGCAGAATACAATATAATATAAAAAATTGAAATACAAGATGGCGGCCGCTGCAAAATGGCGGATAACGTTGGTTTTATCGATCCCATCAATATGGGTATCAAATGAAAGTGCTCAACCAGTATAATACAATGTACTATATAAAATTAAAATCCAAGATGGCGGCCTCTACAAAATGGCGGATAACTTAGGTTTTATAAATCCCATCAACATGAGTATCAAATGAAAGGTCTCAACAAGTAGGATACAATTTACTATGCAAAATTGAAATCTAAGATGGCCGCCGCTACCAAATGGCTGATAACAATTTTTTATCAATCCCACCAATATGGGTATCAAATAAAAGGGCTGGACAAGAAGAATACAGTGCACTATACAACCTAAATATTGGCAAGAAACCTTGCATTAATGAAGCACTAAATGAATTAAACAGAATGCGAAAAAATAAAAACTAAAAACTAGAAAATAAAAATAAGTAAAAAAACTTTTTAAGTTAAACGGTTTTATGTTAAACACACATTGCAATGTTTAAGATAAATGTACTAAAAACCAAAAAATAATAAAATAGATACAGTCGTGGGAATTATAAACATATGCATAGACTAGACTAAAATAAAACCGTGGGGCACGTCAATTGTCTACAATCGTTGATTAAAAAGTGCCCCACGGTTTTATTTTAGTCTAGTCTATGCATATGTTTATAATTCCCACGACTGTATCTATTTTATTATTTTTTGGTTTTTAGTACATTTATCTTAAACATTGCAATGTGTGTTTAACATAAAACCGTTTAACTTAAAAAGTTTTTTTACCTATTTTTTTTATTAAGTAAACCGTTCGTGACTTATCAAGCTTTAAAGTACCAACTTTCGATAGGGTCAAATGTCCCCCCCTCTACAGACTAAACAGTTGAAGAAATACAAATATCACGGCAGTAGTGCCGTATATAATGAAGTTTAAAGGAAAACTATCAAACTTAAGTGGGCTTTATAAGTTTACGAGTAATAGTCGACCAATTGTATTTGACTCGAAAATTTCGAACAACTCCATAGAAATGTCGATAGATGGCGCTAAGCGTCAGTTTTATCGCGCAGTTTTATTCCAAAATAAGTTTTATAAAAAAGACAGTTGTTGTTGTTGCATGTATAGGAAGTCAAATTAGGTAGGTAGTCATTTTTGGCTTTTAGTTAGAGCATGGTACGAAACTATCAGTCAGCGAATACGACCCCCACTTGGCTGTTATAAAAACTATGGAACCCTACACTGCACGTGGGCTGAAACACACTTGACCGTTTTTTTTTTTTATTTTGAGTCTTTTTATGGCCACAAATTCTTATAAATTGTTATAGTTGTTGCACTAAAATTTCAATCAAATCAACCAATTCCAGAGGAATGTCCATATTAATATATACGTTTCGGATCAATGACCCCAATTCAATCTACCTACTGATCGATGATGATCAGTTACAAAAAGGTTAGTTAGAACAAACACTAAACCCATCTTCTGATTTGAGTAATTGAATGGAGAACTAGACGTAACTTAAATGTTATGTAGCACATGAATTTCAAAATATAAAACATTACACAGTCGGACATGTGGTAAACTTCAATTATTCAATATGCATAGAAACCTGCAATATGCATAAAAATTAGAAAAGTGCATACTTATCATACTCTCTGTTGTCTTCATCACACCTTTCATCACGTAAATCCTTCCAAGACTTTCCATGGCGGCATGTGGTAACCAGAATTAGATGATTACCATCATGTAAATGCCACAATGAATTCCTTGTCTCACTACCAATACCATGAACATATCTCTTGCCTTTAAATGCTAATAAATGTCGTCTTGGTGCAGGGAAGGGATTGCTAGTGGCCGCAGGTGGAACTCCACCGCGTTCTGGGTGTTCTTTGTGAAACAACGGCAATGAAATATCAAATTCATCTCTAAAGAATGCTTCTGAAGCACTAGCTCTAGCTAAAATTGCCTCTCCTGGGCTAAATCCTAGTGCATTTTCAGCATAATCAGGCCATGTCCCAGCATACAAATTGAATATTAGATGATTTCGTCCGTTGTTCCAATGTGGTAAGCGAGACAGGCGTGCTGCCACATCTGGCGCATGCTCAGGAGACAGGGGATCAGCATCTAACGTGTCTATTGCAGGCACGAAAAGGCATGCTTCATTAGGATCTCTTGTAGCATACCGAGACTCTCTGATGACTGATAATACTTTACGATAAGACGCACTTACTGGGCCATCACTGGGATATACGTAAATTTTTGGATCTTTACCACATTTGGAGAAATCGAAGCAAGTAGCCATTCTACAAGGAATAGTTCCCGAGGTAAACTTTCTATGCGGTTGAGAAGGCAACTCGGACAGCTCTTCTAAAGAAGCAAAACTGGCCAGTTGACTCAGTCGGCTGTTTTGGGTCCGTTCTGATTTCAAATGATATGTTCCGAAATAGCAATATACCAGAACTCCGCAGGTAAAAGAGAGAAGAACAAAACGTTTTTTAGCTTGCATATTTGACACTTATTATTAAAAAATTTGCTTAAAATTCGTTTCCATAGCCGTTATCATAGCTATATTAGTTAAATTGTAAATTAATCATTGTTCCTTGCCATATAACACCAGTTTATTTTGTTAGTACTCCTTTCCCAAGTAAGTACAACAACCCGATCAAAACATCTACGAATACATAAAATAGCGACTTGCTTGACAGTGACATTTGAAAGCATGCCATAGATGATAGACGAGTCAACCAAGGAGTAGAATCTGTAGAATACATTCCAAACGGGTCAACCACGTTGCCCCACAAACGATACATTTTGATAACGTGTCCTGCCTGTCTTGTTGCTTGCACATCATAGAAGCAGGACGCTACTGAAAGTGCCAATCCCGTTGACAATTTTTTGACTTAGTCAAACTAGAAAAAAAGATTTCATACAGTGTAGATGAGAGATGGCGCTGCCATCACGTAAACATCGCGTTCCGCTATTTTTTGTCTTTAAAAATGTTTTAAATAGTTTTTTCATCTTGCATTCATCATAACTATGATATATTTAGTACTGTTAACCATGTCAAGTGTTATCCAAAGTTAAATAACTCTCTGGACTTTTTTAAAGCCACAACAATAATCCCAGTGTAAAAGTGATCAGTTTCCATCCCAAAATAGTGTTTGTGCTGATATAGTGACTTAAAACTGCATTATTAACCGAGGTTTCACATAAACAGGCAAGATTTAATAACTACATACTAATTTATTTGCTCAAACAAACAGTGCAAAAACTTCCAAAGAGTGCGTCGGTTTTTGAATCGAAATTTTTATAACAGATTTTCCAACGAACTTTTGCAAAAATAATCAAATACACATCCGTAATTTCAACATACCTCGTAGCTACATCTGTGGCGCCAATTGTTTGTGCGCGCCTTCCGTGCATGACTACCCGAGTTCGAAACCCAGTGACAACATTCACTTTTTGTAGTAATATTATTATAGTATATATTTCTGTTCAATTAATAAAATTGAATTAAATGATTTTCTACAACAATACTTGATAAAAAATTTAAGTAATAAAATTCTGTCGCTGTATAATATGCCTCTTAAACGGACACCACTTATAACACCTAAGACGTCTAAGATGTCAAAAAACAGTGCATCTGACATTACTAGTGGTGCCAATACGGAAGCTACGCGTGAAACAAGTCGTACACGATCGCGTAAGCAGATTCCTGATTCTGAGAAAACGGACTTTATGTCTGATATAAGGAACATAATTGCCGACTTTAAACACGAACAAAATAGTAAGCTTGACGCTCTCCAAACTACGATCAGCGATATTAAAAAACAAAATATTGGAATAATACAGTCGATCGAGCACCTTTCGGAAGATTATAATAATCTAAAAAAACAGCTGGAGTTAATCGAAAAGGAAAAACGAAATAATTTACAATATATTTACACACTAGAGACTAGAATTGAAAACCTTGAAAATGCGCAAAGAATGTCCAGCATAGAGATAAGAAATATTCCCCCAAAGAGAGGTGAAACAAAGGATGATCTCGCTAAGTTAATTAATACAGTCGGTCAAGCTCTAAACCTTACTATTCAAAATAGTGATATCAAAGACGTCTTCCGAATTAATACTAAAACAGAAGAAAACAAACCGATTATCTTGGACTTCAACTCAGTTCTACTTAAGGAAAAGTTTATAGAACACACAAAGAATTTCAACAGGCAACATAAAGAAAATAAATTGAATACGTCTCATCTACATATCCATGGTTCCAGTAAGCCAATTTTGATAGCAGAGAATCTAACGAGCAAAGGCAAAAGGCTGTTTTTCCTAGCGCGTGACTTTGCTAAGACCTATAACTTTGCTTACTGTTGGGCTGCGTACGGCAAGATATTTATTCGGAAAAATGAAGGAGAAAATCGTATACGTATTAACTCTGAGGCAGATCTAGATAAGCTAAAACTAGAATCTGAACTTTGACTAGGCACTTTATCCTTGCTAAAGTTCTTTAAATTGTATGTGTATTTGCTTATGTTACTTTTTAATATTTTGTTAGTAGCTTTAAAAAACGTATTAATGACTAGTCAATTGTTAGTCTTTAAATTGTCGATTTTAATAATTTTAAAAAATATGTTAGTTGTTACCGCTTTGCATTATGAATATTCCAAATTATTCAAAAAATATTCTGTCACCTCATTTTACTCATTCACACACACAGACACACTCAATGACACAAAATATAAACACACAAACACTTTAAATCTTTATAAATTAAATACATTATACACTTCTGTTAAGACTTCATGCGTAAAATGTAGTGTTATTTATTGGTTATTAAAATTTTTTGGTAATTTAAATTGCACCCATAAAAATCTTTTCTTGAATAATGGATAATTTTAACGTGATATTAAATAATGAATTAGATTCTGTAACTGTAGCTCAATCAGCGACTTGTGATATTGAAGACTGCCATGTTTTGTTAAACAATCCTAAAAATACTCTAAAAATATTAACTCAAAATATACGTAGTATTCACTGTAATACACCCAACTTTCAAACATTACTCGCTAGGTCAAAAATTGATTGGGATATAATTGTTTTAACCGAATGCTGGTTGCAGCGTAATGCTAACATACCTGAACTCGAGGGTTATATTTCATTCACTACGACCAATAATCAAACTCAAAATGAAGGCGTGGTCATTTACTGCAAAAATATAGAACAGTACAATATTCATGAACCGGAAATGGCGGACTCAAATTGTCTTACTTTACAAATAAACACAAACACTGTAATCATTGCTGTCTATCGACCCCCTAGTCATAAAAATATAGATAACTTTTTATTATCCCTCAATGATTGTTTAAGTAAACTAGCATCCTTTCAAAATATCATTTTAGTTGGCGATATTAATATTGACATTGTTGATAATTCGCAAGACAATAGATCCCATGAATATCTTAACCTATTCGCTTCCCATGGTATGCTTCCGGCCCACACGATTCCTACTCATAGTCGCACATGCCTAGATCACATAATGTTAAAGACCAGATTATCGGCGCTCTGTTATGTGGCTCAAACTTCGGTTACAGATCACAATAGCGTCTTTCTATTTTTAGATCGCACCTTAAACAACAACCAAGGTCCCAAAACCTTTAAACGAGTAGACAACGAAGGACTTGAAACAGATGTCAAGAACATAGACTTTAATAAGATTTACAGCATGTCAGATGTAAATGAGGCAACAAATTTTTTTTGTACACTCGCTAGGGCAAGCTATAAAAAATAACACAAAACAAATCCCGACACCTAGACGTAAAATTATTTTGAAACCCTGGATAACACCGGGCTTACTTAGATGCATGCGAAATCGTGATAGACTACATGTGAAAACCTTAAAGAATCCAAATGATGAGGTAGCACTTTGCATTTACAAAAGGTACAGGAATTCCTGCAACGATATTTTAAAAAAAGTTAGACAAACTTACGAGCAAGATCTTATTAAACAAGCAGGGAAAAATAACAAAAAGCTTTGGGAAGCAATTAAAGATATTACATATACAAATAAAACTAAACAGCAATCCACACAGCTTATTTCAACAGAAAATCCTCTTGACTCAATTAATACAGTAAATTCATTTTTTGCAGGTGTAGGTAAAAAATTATCTGATAAATTGCTTTCACAAAATCATAACTTTCCCAATACAGAACTCTATAGACAAACACATATTACTTCCCAAAATTCATTAGTTCTTCTACCTACCGACGAAGAAGAAATACGGTCGTTAATACTTAATTTAAAAAACGAGTGTGCAGTTGGCGTCGATAATATATCCGGACTTTTCTTAAAACAATTTGTTGATATTATTGTTCCTCCACTTACATTCATTTGCAATCTCTCTTTCTCTTCCGGGGTATTTCCTTGTGCCTTCAAGAAATCCAGAATTGTACCCATATTTAAATCCGGAGACAGATACTGTGTCAACAATTATAGACCAATCTCTATACTCCCAACGTTATCCAAAATATTAGAAAGATTAATGAATTCCAGACTAACTAATTATCTTGAACAAAATTCCCTCTTATCTCCATCACAGTTTGGTTTTCGATCTGGAAGGTCAACAGCTGATGCAGTACATGAACTAACTGATCACTTAGTCAATAAAATAGACAGTAAAAAAAAGACCTTAGCCATTTACCTCGATTTAGCTAAAGCATTTGACACAGTATCTGTTCCCATTTTGATAAAAAAATTAGAAAATATGGGTGTAAGAAGTCAGTCACTTCAACTTTTTACAGACTATTTGTCCGATCGAACGCAAATAACTAAAATTGATAATTGGATCAGTGATGAACTACCTAATCAATACGGCGTTCCTCAAGGCAGCATCCTCGGCCCAACTTTATTCTTAGTGTATATAAATGATTTATGTAATATTAAGCTACAAAACGGAAAGATCATAACGTTTGCGGATGATACTGCCTTGGTATTCGATGCTGATACGTGGGAAGAAGTTCAACATTATGCTCAACAAGGCTTCAATACAGTATATAAATGGTTGTATGCTAACTTACTTACCCTAAATGTCGATAAAACGAAATACATGACATATTCCCTTAGACGGCAGGACCAACCAAACTTCAAATTGAAAGCCCACACATGTAATACAAACACAAACCTTTGTTGTTGTCCTGTTTTACTAAAAACGGAATCAATTAAATATCTCGGCATAATTATAGACTACCGTCTCAGCTTCCAACAACACATTGAAACTTTAGTTAAAAGAATCCGCAAACTAATCTACATATTTAAAAATCTACGACATATATCCGATACTTCAGTAATTAAATTAGTTTATTTCGCGTTATGCCAGTCTGTGCTAGCCTACTGTATCACCACCTGGGGCGGTTCCTCTAAATCGTATTTGATTAATTTAGAGAGAGCTCAAAGAGCTATATTAAAAGTCAGTTGTTTTTTTCCATTTCGCTATCCGACCTTTGATCTTTACCAACACTGCAAAGTTCTAACGGTCCGGCAGTTGTTCATACTCATGACTGTGTTAAAAAAGCACTCTGAACTCCCCATAGATCACGATTTCCTTACTCAAAATAGAAGATCAGCAAATATTTGTCCAATCATACGTTTTAACACCAGTTTTTCCCAAAAATTTTACGCGTTTCTTGGCACTTTTCTTTATAATTTGATTAATAACAAAATATCTATTTACACACATACTAAAGCTATTTGTAAAAGGAAACTGCGCACCTGGCTATTAAGTCTTGACTACGCTTCCACAGAAAATTTACTTAAACCTGTGTCTTAACACTCACACATATACACTTACACACTCACATTCACACACACATCAACTCACGCATTGCACCAATGCACTTTCATCACACACACCATTTCCACTTTCATCCCTTTGATTAGAAATTATGTCTTATGTACATCCTAAACTACATCTTAAAACCACTTTTTTGTTTAATCTAGATTTTCTTATTATGCTTGCTAGCATAATAATTTATAAAAAAACTAAGTTATTTTATTTTATTTTTTTCCTTTAAAAATGTTTGTTTTTACTTTGGAACTATAGTACGTTTCAGTTATTTTATGTTTTTTTATAATTCCATATTTTTGATTTACCTTTGTTTGAATTTCAAACAACCTATTAAATTTTGATGCTTACTACTTTCAGTTCTATATATTTTATCTTGACTTGTATTTTTGTAAAAATGGAATGTTTACTTATAAGCCCGAGAGGTGATCTGTACCTCAGGATCTCCCTATAGCAGACACCTTTCTCCATATAAGTTTGTGCAAGTGTGAACCAGCGCCTTATGTAATGATGTCGAGATAAATAAAGATTTATGATTATGATAGTGCATAGTTCATGCCATGGAAGTCATGGAACTACTTACTACGGTCTATCCTTTCATAGTAACCAGCCGTTCACACTGCGCTGTTCTGTACGATATTTTACAGTGAAAGTAAAAAAAGTTGTGATGACGCATCAATAAGCTCAGCAGCAAGGGTTTGCATGATCCCAAAATGAAACTGCAAAATAATAATTATTATTGTACTGTACTACTCCGTCCACGCTCAATTTATATATTTTTGGGAGCTGGTAACACAGTTGAAAACCTCTCCGTGTCCTAGTAGGGATGTTCGCATTTAAAAAAACATCGATATTTAACAACTTAAATCTTACATCGAGCGATAAAAGAAAATCGAAATCCAAAAACATCGAAATTTTTGTATGCATAATTAATTGAATTGAATTGAAGTGTGTGCGGGGGGCACACACTTCCAGTGGGCCTGGGCTATAGATCACTAGTGCATACGCCGCTTATTGTGTTAAGATTGTACCCCTCACATAACCCTGTTGGATTACCTTGGATTACCTTTCTTCACGTTTCCAACCGGGTGGGAAGGACTGGGATCCTTCTACTGTGTTATTAAAACTCAGCTATTCATTTCACTTCCTTTAATTTACTCCCGACATCAAAACCCTTACAAAATATACATTACTATAAATAATAGGTCTTTACCTATGAAATTGCCGTATTGCAGTACAGACTTTTTCAAACAAAAAAAAGTTTTGATTGGCTATGAGTTCTAAATTCAAATTAATTTTGTTTTAAAAATATGACATTCTATTTACAAAATCAGTCTTTTGTTTATTGATTAGCGTTGTATTTTCATTACATTTCAGCATTTTTCCTCATAATGCATACTTTGAAATTTCGTGTAATTATGGAATATGAGTTCCGTCGTGGCACCAACGCGGCACAAACGACCCGTAACATCAACGACGTTTACGGAGAGAACTGTACAAACGAACGCACAACCCGTTATTGGTTTGCTCGGTTCCGTTCTGGGAATTTTGACTTGAAAAATGAACCTCGTGGTCGTCCGGAAACTTTGGTCAACAATGATGAATTAAAGGTGATTGTTGAAGCTGATGAAACTCAATCTACAGCTGAGCTGGCAGCAGCTTTTGATGTTAGCATTAAAACAATATTGGTCCATTTGCGACAGATTGGCAAGATAAAAAAGCTTGATAGATGGGTGCCCCACGAACTTAACGATCGCCAGCGCAACGTACGCGTCGAGACTTGCCTTGCGCTGCTTAACAGGCACAGAAATGAAGGAATTTTGAACCGAATTGTTACGTGCGACGAAAAATGGATTCTTTTTGACAATCGAAAGCGCTCAGCAAGTTGGTTAGATCCTGGTTCGGTACCAAAGCAATGTGCAAAACGAAAAATGACCCCTAGAAAGGTGATGGTCACAGTTTGGTGGTCTAGTGCTGGTGTGATTCATCATAGCTTTTTACAAAACGGCGAGAGCATTACTGCAGATGTGTACATTGAAGAACTGACCACAATGATGGCGAAACTCGCACGTCTGCAACCAGCTTTGGTCAATCGGTCGTCTCCACTGCTACTTCACGACAACGCGCGGCCCCATACTGCACAACAGACCGTCTCTAAGCTGCATGAGTTGGGTTTGGAAGCTCTCCCTCATCCGCCATACTCACCAAATCTTGCGCCTTCAGACTATTACTTTTTCCAAAATTTGGACAACTTTTTAGTGGGAAAAAAATTCAATTCCCGAGAGGCAGTACAAAACGCCTTTGAAGAGTTTGTTGTCTCCCGTCCAGCTGATTTTTTCAAGAAGGGCATCCATAAACTGCCACAGCGTTGGCAAAGATGCATTGATTGCAGGGGTGATTACTTTGAATAAAAGAAATAAATAAGTTCGAAAAAAAAATACTTTAACTTTTTTCAAACAAAACGGCAATTTCATAGGTAAAGACCTAATACTTGTCAGTAAACCACCATGTTAGAGACTGACATGACACCCCAATAATTTTTTTACCTATCAAAATACGACCAGTCCTTATTATGAAAACTATCTTCTAAAAACCCATAAACATTAAAAACTGCTAGTACTTCAAAGACATTATAATTCTATAATGCCAATTCCATAACATATTGTGCATTTATATACTGTGTGTTTACAATTAAAACTGTACCTTTTACTGCTTAGCCCGCGTAAATCCATTGCAATAAAAAAAACACCACCTTGAGAAAACCTTGAGAAAAAACTCTTCACAATATTTATAAATAATTAAGTAATAACAATCTATAATCAATCCAACTTACCGCAGTAACTCGAGACGAAAGTCAGCCTTGCGTGATCAAATCTGAAATGAAGACATCCGTGAGAGAACAAAGGTTACCGACGTAGCCCGAAGAATTGCCAAACTTAAATGGCAGTGGGCAGGGAACATTGCTCGCAGAACAAAAGGCCGATGTGGCCAAAAAGTTCTGGAGTGCGACCGAACGTGAATCGGAAGACGTTAGGTTGGAAGGCCTCCCACTAGGTAGGCCGATGACCTGGTTTTAGACACATTCTTCATAGAAGGTAACTTTGTCAGAAGATTTCTTACTAACGCTTACAACATTAGTCAGTGTAATCTGGCCACCCAATGCACGCTAGATGACAAAGTGGTCTGGGCTAGGACCTAGATTATATCGATGGTCCTATCTATTTACTTGATGAGTCAATTTTTTCGAGAATTTAACATCGATATTTTTACGCGATTCGTTGATGTTGATCTATCATCGATGAACGTCGAACATCCCTACGTGCTATTTAGGAGGAGGAGTGAGTAGGGAAGGGAGCAGTGATGCCAACTTAGCAACTTTATAGCTAGATCTAGCTATTATTTGGTGATAGACAGCTACAATTTAATGAAACTTGTAGCTAAACTTTTTAGCTACTTTTTTTAGCAACTTTTAATTTCATCATGAGACGTGAAGCATGGCAACCAAGATTCGTAAAGTAGGGTACCGAGTCTCGTAAGAAAATATAAAAATAAACTCGAATCTATGTTTAAATATGCTATGGTAGGTATAGGTCGGTGTTGGCCACTGCCACATTCTAATGCAGGGGTAGAGAGGTTATTCTCTTAAATGAATTTATTTTAAAATAAGCAAAGAAACCGAATGAGTTCTATAAAAACTCTGAACTCAATCCTCAGCATTAGACTCCCTCAGGAAAAGAACAACGAAATATACTAAACCCCAGCCATTGACATCTTCCTCTTTAGTTAATTAATTTTTAATTCAATAACGTACACAACACATTTTTAACTCTGTTATTGGAATTAACGAACATAAAAATGATTGTCAGAAATTTTCATTTTATTGTAACCTATAAGCAGGTTACAACTACTCTAAGTAACATTTAAATACTTCTAGCAACTTTTTGGAGAAAAAAAAACTGCTAATCTAGCTACATTTTAAAAATTGTCTAGCAACTGGGTAAAGCTAGCAGTTGGCAACACTGGAAGGGAGTGTGTGCAGTGAGTGAGTGCGTGCTTGGGTGCTTGCCTTTGCTCCGCTTTATTGTAATTTGTACGTTTGGTGCAAATCGTGTAACGGAGTTGTTAATCAGTGGTGTATTAACATTATTTGGATAGTACAAGGTGAGATGATATGTTAGCTTTTAGTAACTCTGTTTTGTATTGATAAATCCGTGTTGTATTCAGCACCTAACAGATCATCGCAAATCGCAATCGGACGCCATTTTCCGAAACAATTTAAATGTGAATAAATGTGCCGGTGATGTTGCACGGTACCGGTAAAAACAACATTCAATTAAATCGAATGTATAATGTTTGATGTATCATGAGATTGCGGATTCTTGACCGACAATTTATTCATGATTGGAAATAATCTGCCTGACATGATGCGACGCCGACGTAGGGACGTGGCTGCCATGGGTGGTAGTAATAATGTACATAGATACCTACCTACCGTAAAAGACATTTGTGTTCAATTTTATTTTATCATAATTTAAAATTAAAATAAAATGTGCTACTAGTCAAACGTGTTTTCAATCGAAAGATATCTAGGGGCCCCCTCGGATACAATTACTTATTTTTTTAGCTGGGTTGGCTTCATGTAACCCTATCCATTTCCATGTTTCAATCAAGCCACCTAAGTCACCTGTAGGTCACCTAATCCTAACCTATTACTTACCAGAAAGAAAATTTTTTTTTTTTAAACGCAAAGTATTTTGTCAGATTTCTAGTTATGTACTACTAGGGACCCGCCCCGGCTTCGCACGGGTGCAATGCTGTAAAGGGCCATATTGGTCTATATTAAATGCACAATGTACTGGTACGTAATTGGATAAGGATTGGATAGGGAAGTCTATAAATTTATACAGGAAGCCAAAGACATAATAAATAATATGCAGTGGGTTTAATGCTTGACATGACCAAAGCCTATGATAAGGTACAGCATGGTATTTTATTGGATAAACTGTATAGATTAGGGATCTGCGGTAAATCACATGAATGGTTCAAATCATATCTGGAAAATAGAGCACAACTAGTAGAAATAGAATACTTTAATGAAAACGTAAACAAACTTCAAAAGTTCCAGTCTGACAGAAAGGCGATTAACGCATCAATACCACAAGGAAGCGTAGTTGGATGTCTTTTATTTCTCATCTACATCAATGATTTCCCAAAATGTGTAGCAGAAACCGGACCTTGCGTTTTGTTTGCGGACAACACCTCCATTCTCACCCAATGTCATAACAACCTAAACCTAAATTCTTCCCTTAATAAAAAAACAACCTGCCTGCATGAACGTACACAACTTAGAAATCAACTTTACAAAGACTAAACTCATAACTTTCCATCCCCAACAAAAAGGTCCTCTCAATGTATCTTTTTCTTTCAATGACCATAAAATAGAAACAGTCAATGAATTCAACTTGTTAGCCACAATATAATATAACCATAGACAAGAATATAAATTGGAAGACACACATGCAAAAATAAAATCAAAACTTTCAATTATCTATATGCTTTTCGTGAAGAAAAAAAAACTACAAATCTACAGACAGCCCTAGTAACATACTACGCCTATGCTTATGCATGGCTTAGCTATGGCTTATAAATGTGGGGATACAGCACAGATGCACAGACACTGTTCACTGTTCAAAAGAAATTTATCCGTATCCTAGTAAACATACAACAGATAGATAGCTGCAAACCTGGTGCGCCAAAATTCCCCTAAATTTTCAACTCCGATAATTGGAAATCTGGAAATGTTCTTCCTAACATTTTTCATCCTAACAATCGCAATTCCTAACTACTCTGTCTCTAATGTTCATAATTCCGAAGCATTCAACTTCATAATGTCAGTAGCAATAAACATCTATTATACTTTTATTTGTTTTCCTATATTTTCTCAACATAACCATCTTTTATACTATTATTCAAAGTCATATCTTTTTTGTTTAGATTTCTTTTTATTCATAATAATCAGTATTATATACATTGATTTTGTGTCACTTTTACTTTTTTATTTATAAGTATTTTTTTCATAGTGCCCCCAAGGCGACACTCTACCTCATAAACAAAAACTCTACCTATTCACGAACAAATTAAAAAAGCTATTATTATGCAAGTGTTATTACAATGTCAACGAATATTTAAATGATAAATCCTTAAAACTAATAATATAAAGTAAATTAAAATGTTTTTGTTTATGTAAAAATTAAGTTAGATTATAAGATACAGTCCTCATCTCCAAATATCTTTCTTTTGCTGTGCCCGACAGGGTCCACAATTGTTTCTTTTGTTAAATGTTTACCAACTAAGCCTACATTGTGGAATGCAATAAAGAATTGAGTATTGATTAATGCTGTATTGCTTAAAATCGCTTCGTAAATAAGCCATTATTACTTGTAAAAAGTAAAGGATAGAAAATGTTTATTGTGGGTTATCCTTACGAGATAGACATATACCATCGCGGACTTTTTTGTAGACCTTTTTAGGGTGTACAATACTGTAGTACATTATTTTGATCTATCTCGTAGGGTTCAGCCAGTGTTTACAATGTAAGCACAAAAAAATGTGTTTTTTTACGTCAACACATTAGAAACCTCTAAAATTATCAGTGTTTCTCTCCTATATTATGCATGTATTATACATATAAACCTTCCTCTTAAAATGACTCTATCTTTTAAAAAATCGCATCAAAATCCATTGAGTAGTTTTAAAGATCTAAGCATACATAGGGACAGACAGACAGCGGGCGACGTTTATACTATGTAGTGATAGTTACATTTCTCAACTCTATCATCACAACATCAGTAAATCGTTTATAAAAATTATATCTAGCTTCTGTCCGCAACTACACCCATACAGGAAGCGTATTTTTACTCCAAATTGTCTACCATCTTTAATTAGTTTCATACTTGGTTCAAAATCTTTTATTTCACCTAAACCTAACAGGGGATTTTATTATGTCAGAAGATTTGGCAGATTTGCCAGTAATTACATTCCAAATTTAATAAAATATTTTTTCAAATTTAAATGCTTAATCAAATTTTACTATGCAAAGATCTGGCACAGGTAAGGCAAACTTTTGTAACCTGCTGACAAAATCTAGGCCTGTCTATCCAGTCTGGCTTTGTATTTTTATGAACATGACCTTTTTTTTTCATGAATGTGTTTATGTTCAGATAATTGTGCACTTCAGCTATCCTAATGAGCCATGGTGTATTTGCAAGTTTTCTGAATCATGTTGGTATTTCAACGACACACAGATTCCCAGATTTAAATGCCGTAAGTCCAGATGTGCAGATGGGTGTTAATATTATGTATTGTCTTCTGTGGTTGTTAAACATTGTACTTAGACAAGTGGTAGAAGTACTAAAATGAGACCTCCACAAATCCTTAGGATGGCATGATTTACTACAGTCAACATTTTTTTATTTCCTAGATGTCATCTCGAGGAAGAGGCTATGGAGGCAGGGGCAGCTATAGTGGTGGAAGAGGGAGTGGCTATAGAGGATCATATAGAGGAAGTAGCAGCCGAGGATCTTATGAGAGTCGAGGGGGACGTGGTGGAGGTTACTCCTCATATAATAATGACTCACGATACACTAGCAGCAGTGCAAGTAGATACAATTCCAGTCGTGACAGGATGGAGGAACCCTATAAAAAAGCATATAGATCTGTAAGTACCTTATTATTACCTTTTTCTCAATAAATGAACTGAGTGCTTTCAATTTGGTGACTTGGAAGCCAAGATAAGCAGAAACAAGTGGCTGTTGCACACCACAAGTTTATTCATTAAAGCTTAGTGTATGACATAATAAAATTAAATAATTCTGATTATACATGCAATTAGACCAAAAAATACTTTTCAGACTTAAGTTAGTTTTCACAAGAATATTTTTTTTGGAGGTCGTAGAAGTGAAGATTAAAATATTTTCTATTTTAGTGTAATGTGTAGTAGTGTAGTGAAAAAAAAACAGAGCACACAACCTAAGATGCTCACCTTATTATTCATATTATTATGTTATAGTTTGACTGGTCTAGGATCATTTACCACCAATTTGGTGTTAAAAAGCCAGGTTCAAATTAAAAGTAATATAGCATGAACATTAATTTGGTAAAGCCTCTCCGGTCACTCAAAATTATTGGAAAAATAACAGTAAAAATAATGCAATCTTTTACCAGCTGACAAAATGGAAAATGTGTTTTTTTTTAGGAAAGTTCAGCTGCTTATTCCAATCGCGATTATGGTGGTCGCTCAGGGTCACCAGACAGAAAGAGGATGAGGATGGAGGTCAGTATATTGTGATTACAGATTATTCTGACCAAGATAAGTTCTACAAAAACTGTATAAAGGGTATGTCACTCGAAGTCTTATCACCTTCACTCTGCTGCAAAAATCAAACATATTATTAGCAGCACATTGAAATTTAGCAGAACGCAAATTGCAAATCTAGATATATATTTTAATCCTCTTTAAAAAAGACAGTCTTCAAAGAGTTGCGGCACTCAAAGCCTTGCATGCTAGCGGCGACCTCCAAAATTGTGTTTCCTCAGATGAAAAATATACGTATCAACATTACGTAGACGCACAAAAGTGTCGTGTTTGGCTGCAAGGTAAGTCTATCGACAATTTGGATGATGGAGCGGCCATCCGACAACATGCATGAGCTTCTGTAATGTTTGGTCTACAGTTGTTGCTAATATTCGCCCTCCACTATATTTCATAGACAGTGGCGTTGAGGTAAACCAGAAAGTACCAACAAAAGGTATAAAATGATGAGTTGAAACCCTGGGCACAACTACAATTCAACACAAGCCACTGGAGATTCCATCAGGACTCGGGACCATCTCACAAAGCTCACCTGAGGCAACATTTTTACAAAATAACTTGTCAAAGTTTATTTCTGCAGCAGCCTTCATACATTTCGGACGAAATCCATGGGACTTTTCCATATGGACTGAAATACCAGGGTTTTAACTTAAAGAGAGTGAGAAAGTGTGGAAATGCTGAAGGCAGCGCTTTGTTGGGAATGGGAACCGTATTCCACAAACCCATGTATGTGCAGCGTGCAATGGTTTGGTTGAAACACTTGATGCTAAAAGGAGGCCACATTGAACAATGACTTGGTTCACTTTAGATTTCGATTTTTCTGAATCACCTCTTTGGAATAAATTGAATGCAATCAACCAAATGACAGCAATTTCAATTGGTAACACTTCGAGTGACTGACCCCGTCTGTATTATTGTATATTTTAATTAATCAACGAAAACATGAAAATTGAAATGAAAGTAATGGCCATCAGAATAACTGTATATACAGTAAGACTTGCAAAAACATACAGATAAACATAAACAACATGCGCATAAAAATATCACAGAATTTTGATTTGTAATAGCTATATGATATATCTTCCTAATGGAAATCTAATTTGAGGAAAATTAAAGATATTACTGATACATTCCCTACAGGCTATCATCAACTAAGAAATATTTGGTGAAGTTAGTGATTTATATAGCTATGTATGGGTTATCTTGAATATAGAGAAAATGAGAAATATTGTCGTGGTATATTCACCATGTTGGATTCGATATACAGATCTTTGGTAAGCCATGATTCACATAAGCAGATAATATAGAGATGCAAACAGGCATGACCTATGACATGTCAAGAAACTGACAAGGATAATGATAATTTTTAACTATTCAAAGCTGAAACAAGTATGAGTATGATAACGCTATATCACAAGGACTAATGAATAGTTAGAATTATTAACCTTCCAGAGTTTACTTTAGACATGGACCACCCTATTCCTCTATTACTATATGTGAGCATGTGTGATGGATGTAGCACTGTTTTTGTATTCATATGCCTGAGCATTATTTACTGCTAGGCGATAACAATGAAAAAGGAAAGAAATGTTTTAAAAATTGTAAAAGTGAGATGGTGAATCAGAAAAAAAAAAATCTATCGCATTGGACTTTGGCAATACCTTGTAAAAGGAGTTTATTGGTGGTGTAAGACTAGTGTGTTTACACTTGGCAAGGGCTAGAGAAGAAGAATAATACTATTTCCATCCTCATTAAACACTTTATTCTATTTCATATGTAAAGCATGTCGAAAGAACCAAAGAGAGTTATGTACAGGGCTCCTCGAGCGATAGACGTAGCCATGATGGAGGCGGCCATTACGGATCATATGGCGCTCGCCAAGAGAGTTACAGCAGCGAAAGGAGATCGTTCGGTGGCGAAGATCGGAGGCGCTCGCCAAACCGAGAAAGCTACCGCAAGCCGAGCGGAATGGGCCCGCCGCGAGAGGTTGCAAGGTCCGCGACGCGCCCACGCGCTGTGCGTCGATCCTTCCGCGGCCGCACCATGCGCTCGCGGGCCACCTTCCGAGGCGCACCGCGCTCTCGCGGTACATTTACCTCTAGGCGATACACCGAAAGGTCGCTCGGTTACACCCGTGCGTTTCGATCTGTCAAGGGCCGAAGGTAATTCGAAACATTGAGTATGTACACATTGCTTACATTTAGTTATTTTTTCATAAAACATCGAGAGTACCAGAAATGAGGCCAAACTCGACACCACAATTGAAATCTTAATATGGTAAAATCGCTGATGGTGAACTAATATTGATACTTCATACCATTAAAAGGAGATGCTCTAAGAAATGAACATAGAAATGAGAGCCACTAAGATGCAGCTGTTGTAATAAAAGTAAAATAAATAGTTGGATATTGAATTTTATTATTAACAATATGTATGTTTTGCGATGATAAATCATCTTTTTTAATTTGAGTATCACTTGAGAATTAATTTGTGTACTAATATAATTTTTAACTATCAACAAGCAGCTCTGTCAAGTCTAAGGAAGAGGACGCTTCGTCAACCGAAGAGGATTGGGATGCTGAAGATAAGGAAGAGGCTCCTGAAGAAAAAAAAGAGAGCAAAATCAAATCTCCAAAGGTAAAATTAAGATTATTCAATAACAATTACTATAATAAGTACAATAACAAGTACTGATATCTCCCGGACCGTCAATTTGTTCGCCTTGGCTCATACAACTCACACACGATCAGGCGTGAGTCAGGGTTCCATTTTAGGTAACTTCTCTTCTTGATTATAGTAAATGATCTGCCACAAATAATAAAACACGCGTAATGTCTACATTACGCAGACGCACAGTGGAACGAATGTATGGGAGCGGTTGGACGTAGACATGTCCGAAAAAAAAGAGTAAAATTATGCCAAACTAATGATGCCATCTTATTCGATTACTTAATGCCTTCATAACTTGTGGTGATGAATTTCTTCATAACTCCCATATTTCGGGAGTAATTTGAGAAAATGTGAAATTTTACTATGAAAATGAGTGTATCGAGCTCTCTCCCTCCTGATTCCGGGCTTGTTTCAAGTAGCGGTCTCTAATATCATAATGCTAATACTAAGAGCTATATTTAATACTAAGACACATAGTGCGCCAAATGTGCACTTTCTGGGATAAAGAGTGATGTTTATTTTATAACACAATTTTTTTATTTTTTGTTTATTTTGTTGATTAAAACCGTTTTTCTAAAGGTTTACCTTATTACAATAACATTTCTGAGCAGCCAATTAGAGAAGATATAAGCTAATTAGGATATATAATTAGGGACTTAAGGTTTACATATAAAACTGATGCACTAATGATTACTGATAAGAACATTGCTATTATTTAATTACTAAATGGCTCTTAATACACTAATTTAGCATGCATCATTTACTAATTATCACAATAACTAATTACCTTGCAATATTTAACAAAGGATACCTGGGATACCTGGATTTTATATAAATAGGTCACTATTAGTAACTTTAAAATCAGTGTTGATTTACACCTCGTTGTATCCAAGCTAATCTCGCAATGTATTTTCCAAATTTTAATACAAATCTTGATATTCACGTTGCTTTATGCGCACGCGCACATAAAGATTTACGCGACTTTAACTATTTGTTCAGTGTTTTAAAAGATAACAGTTGTGTTCAGTTATGTGAAAGTGCTGAAACAAGTTTAAAAGACTGGTGTCGTCGATTTTGCTACCGCATTTATGCAAAATGGACACAGTCTGGAAGAAGCACAGATAAGTTTCGGAAGAAACATGAGATTTGGCTACAGGCTGCAATTCAATGGCCGGAATTACAGAATGAAAATATGGAACCTTCTACAGAAAATATAAGTGACGTCATCGAGCCCATAATTTCTCCTGCTAAATCTGATGCTTCAACTTGTACACATCCTAGTCCTCGTAAATCTTTTGAGGACCTTAGTAACCGGCAAAAAAGAAGACGCACTGAAGATAGTCTTTCATGCAGCAGTAGCAGCGCTGAAATTATGTTTTCGGCCGAAAGGGCGCTTCAAAAGGCAGGACAAAGCGATACAGCTTATGTTATGAAATACTTGACGGAGAATCCAGAAGAGGCCTCAAAAATCAAAGCCTTCATTGAAGGTAAATCAATTCAGGTACGGGAAATATCCCCTTTGAAGGCATTGGCTCTTTATGTATCGATGAACTTATCGAAATGGCGCTATAACACTCTTCGGGATTTCAACACTCAAGAAGGAGCTCTTCAATACCCGAGTTACTACATGTTGGTTAAAGAAAAAATTAAGTGCTATCCGGCCAAAGAAGATCTCACAGTTACAGAGAGCTCTGCAAAAATCAAATTACAAGCCTTGATGGATTTAACCTCAAGAAGACTTATTAGGTCGTTAGAAACCCCTGTTGATCCCAATCAACAGCTCATATTGACCAGCAAATGGGGTTTTGACGGATCATCTAGCCAAAGCATTTATCATCAAAGGACGAGTGAAGATGAGCAAATCGATCTTGCTAGTAATTTTATGATTAGTCTTGTACCACTGCGGCTCGTCTCAAAAGGTGTAACAATTTGGGAAAACGAGCGACCATCTTCCACTTCATTTTGCCGGCCAATATTGTTTAAGTTTATAAAGGAAACCAAAGAAAATGTGCAGAGAGAGATGGCTGAAATCGAAGCAGAGATTGAAGCCTTAACTCCATCCACCATCACTGATGGAATTAGTGTCAAACACCAACTGCTGTTGACAATGATTGATGGTAAAATTCATTCCATTATATCCAATACAGCAGCTTCAGTGTGTGACATATGCAAGGCTTGTCATAAAGAAATGAATAATTTAGAGTTAATCAAAGATAAACACGCAAACGAGGACATGTATAAATATAGCTTAAGCACCCTTCACGCTTGGATTCGCTCAATGGAATGCTTATTACACATTTCCTACAAATTAGACATAAAATCATGGCAAGTAAGGGGTGATATAGCAAAAAGGCAAGTTGATGACAGGAAGAAAAGAGTTCAAGAGGCTGTAAGAAGAGAAACGGGCTTACTTCTCGATGTTGTGAAACAAGGCAGTGGATCCATCAACAATGGCAACTCGGCAAGGAGATTTTTTGAAAACTACACTAAATCTGCTGAACTGACCGGAATAGATGCTATGCTTTTAAGAAAAATCTGTGTGATCTTGCAGTGTATTTCATCAGGAGAGAAGATCAACGTAACTAAATTCCGAGAGTTCTGCTTTGATACTGCTAAGCTTTACGTGGAGTTATACCCATGGTATTATATGCCTTCTTCACTTCTTAAAATTTTAATGCATGGGCCAGACATAGTTCAGAACATGTCAATTGTGCCCATTGGTTTTCTATCCGAAGAGGCATCTGAGGCTAGAAATAAAGATTTTAGAAAATATAGAGAGGGGCATTCTCGAAAGCATAGCAGTATCTCATGCAATGAAGATATTATGCACAATCTTTTACTGTCTTCTGATCCACTTGTTACAAGTATCCGTCCAAAAGGAAATAAGTTTGTAAAAAAATCTTCTTTTAAGGAATTTTATGAGCTTACGGATTCTGAGAAAAGTGATATCGAATTTGTTAACATAAATGATTTAGCGGACATCGATTCTGAATTTGAATTAATTGATGATGATGATGATGACGAAGATAATTAAATGATGTTATTGTTTTAAAATGTGTAACTTAGTAAATTAGAGCTTACATCTTAATTATTTATTGTACTTTTAATGAAACTAGGTAATTTATTATCAACTTACTTAAAAGTCATACTCTCATCAGTTCTTGTGAATATTTTTGTTAATATATATTTCTGTATATATATAATATATTTATAGACCTCTTAATAAGTCTGTCTGCGGTTTAAAGTAAATACAAATGGGGAAAAAACGTTTTTTTTTTTTAAATTTTCATTTCCTTTTATCCCAGAAAGTGCACATTTGGCGCACTATGTGTCTTAGTATTAAATATAGCTCTTAGTAATAGCATTACGATATTAGAGACCGCTACTTGAAACAAGCCCGGAATCAGGAGGGAGAGAGCTCGATACACTCATTTTCATAGTAAAATTTCACATTTTCTCAAATTACTCCCGAAATATGGGAGTTATGAAGAAATTCATCACCACAATTTATGAAGGCATTAAGTAATCGAATAAGATGGCATCATTAGTTTGTCATAATTTTACTCTTATTTTTCGGACATGTCTACGTCCAACCGCTCCCATACATTCGTTCCACTGTGAGACGCCCTGAAAATATATGCAACTGTAAACTTCGTGTCTGACTGTATAGCTCTCCAGCGTGATATCGCTGCCTTAAATAAATGGGCCGCCATCAACAAAATGGAATGTAACACCTCTAATTGCCAAATTATGAGCTTTGGCCGCATGCGGAGTCCTATACAGTACGACTACAGTGTGAACAACGAGACTATAGGCAGAGTGTCGACAGTAAAAGACCTCTGTGTACTATTTGATAGCAAACTGACCAAGAAAATTCATACGCTTAGGTTTCGTTTTACGTAACTATCAAGGTTTTAATAACCAGGCAGTTATCAACCTCTTGTTCAACGCTTTAGTTCGGTGCAAGCTCGAAACTCACGAAGTCACCTGTACACTCATGTTGGAAAAAGTGCAAAAAGCTTTAAAGCCAAACACATGTTTGTAGAGGTATCTGAGAAAAGTCTCAGATACCTCTACAAACATGTGTTTGGATATTACCCATATAAGAATCCTACTAAGTTTCTTCTAGGATGTTTGAATTTTAATTCACTTAAGTGTTGATAGTACATATTTTATTCATAGATCGAACCTGAAGTGTCAGACGGCGAGCAAGTGGAGGGCGGCGAAGACACGGACAAAGAACCAGATGCCACTTCGGATGCTGCGCCGCCACGCCCGCGTCCCTATGTGCACCTATCCTGCGTACACTGCAAAGAAAAATGTGCCACTTTCGCGGTGAGTTTACGGACTACTTCAAAAAGGACGAGCTTCCCACCATCGTCTGCATAGCCTTTCCAAAACTCTTATTTTATGATCGTGCTTTCCGAGGCACGGCGGAACATCGGTATGTAATTATGGTCACCCATCTACGGACCAACTTCGGCAAGCACTGCTTAA
The DNA here is from genome assembly GCA_949152445.1 of Cerastis rubricosa. NCBI lineage: Eukaryota > Metazoa > Arthropoda > Insecta > Lepidoptera > Noctuidae > Cerastis > Cerastis rubricosa. Next base: position 13,032,245 of record OX424525.1, on the reverse strand, counting down.
CCTTAAAGATCGACCCGTCATTTATTAATACTATTTATATCAATTTAATGCCTAATCTGCATGTGTTGAGTTGTGTGTGTGTTGTCCTTTAATATCGCAGTCAAATTAGACATTTCAAATAACAAAAACTCCGACAGAGCTGATTTTGGTAGAGTCCTTGGGTACACCAGCAGGAATACAATATTATTTTCTTCTTTTTAGAGCATTTAATTAAAAGCTTTTTTTTAAAGGTTTTTTTACTTATAATTTTATTTGATATAGGCTAGATTTGATAGTTGAGTCTATTTTCGGCGTAAGAACCTTAAATGTTGAGGTTTATAATAAAAACTTTAAACGTTGCAACACGTTATTTTTGTTTCATAAACCGTGATCCAGCGTGTAGTTAAAAATACAGAAAACAACATGTGTGCAATTCACACGTGGTAGGTACCTAGTGAAACTTTCAAAAATTTTGGTTTCAAGATAATGAGACGAATGTAAAATTTCGGGAAGAGGGTACTTGTAGGTTTTAGTAATTATGAGATTTTTCATACATAAAATATTAAGTAAATTATTTACAACTACTGTAAAGAAAAAAATAAATCGAAGATGTTTTATTAAGAAACACTGTATGCTACACTATCCGCTCCGGCACTATGGCAACTAAAAGGGACTAAAACTGTTTTCGGTACTGTAATGCTTCCTATCTCATTTTCTCCCACGTTAAATCTTATGAATTTATGTGTCTGTCTCTTTTTATTGGCGCTTTTCGTTTCATCGACTTTCAAATCACAACGATACTAAAGAAGTTTTCACTTCAAAAATACTATTGCAATAACGTATGAAATCAAGAAGCAAATCCTGCACATTATGTACGAAATTACAGTATGGGCTTATGCCCAAGTTCCACCGAGGCGCGACGGTAAGGAGGATACAGTGAGATGCTTACGTGACGTTTCTTTCCCAGGCGTACGTGAAGCACCTGGTGTCCAGCAAGCACCGCGCGGCCATGAGCGGCGTGGCGCGGCGGCACAAGGCGCAGCTGCTGCGCATGCGCGTGGCCCAGCGCGGCGCGCAGCGGGAGCTGGAGGCGGCGGCGGGCGCGCAGCTGGCGGCGCGCACCACGTTCTGCCCCGTGTGCCGGCTCAACCACCGCACCACGCGCCACGCGCACAACCTCACCGACACGCACCGCGCCATGAGACGCTTCCTGATGCCTTTCTGTCAAATTTGTCGGCTTACTTTCCGTTCGCCCATGATTTACGAACATCATATATGTTCTCTGGAACACCTTAAGGTTAGCTTCGATCGGAGAGAATACAAAGTGTCTGAATCGGAATCTGTCCTGTTGGTCCTGTGGTCTGCGACTGCTGAGGAGTCCTGGGTTCGATTCTCGGGTCGGGCATAAGTGCTAGTGTTTTCCAGTAAAAAAATTCTCATTAGTAGCCCGGAGTTTGGAAGTTGGTGGTATGATACCCCCGTGCCTCGGAAAGCACATTAAGCTGTCGGCGCCTCACCTACGGTCGGGTCGGATTGCTATCCGATAGGACTATGAGATTAAGGGAAAAGAGAGTGAACCTGTGCCTGTGCATTATATATCTCGCTTGCCGATGGATAATCTCCGCTGAGATTCGCCGCCATAACCGAAAACGGTCCAAAAGATTATTTTACCAGGTGTACTTGAAATGACTGATAACGGGTCGTTATATTCATCACAAGCTCAAAAATCAGTCTGCGTAGAGTTAGATAAGTTTAAACAGGATGGTTTTTGAGTAGTATCGCGTCGAAATCTGAATCTACATTTGTCGAATTATACATAGAGCTACCGTTTTTTTTATTAATGTTAAGTAGATATTGGGTACAGGTTTGATGGGGTGGATATTTTTGATAGAATTATATAAACTATTGTTTTGTTATTAAAATGTGCTTTCAAGTTTCGTTCCATAGTAGTGATGAACTCGTTTTCAGTATTTCCGATGACCTTCAGTTTTATTTACTTGTCGCATATTATCTGAACGTCAATATGATAATATCGACATAGGTGCAAAATTAAGTGCAAGTTACTAAATTTTACAAATTATATACTTAATTTAACATCTACGTATTTATGGTTCAGAGGAAAGCTAGCCAATCAGCCCGCCGTGTAAGCCCCAAGGCTGAAGCAAGCGGCGATGAAGGCATGGATGTGGATTTGGACAATTTCATGACCCTTGACTCAGTGGGCGATGTAGATGGTAAGTCAATATAAGATATAATACTACATACAATATTAGTCATGGTTTGGTAGTGCCTGTTATTTATTAACCTATTTTTACAGAAGTTGAAGATGACGACTCTGGAGGCGAAAAGAAGGACGAGTCTTCTCCCAAAAAACCAAAAGTTGAAATTAACATCGGCAGTGAACATATTAAAAAGATGGAGGTATGAAAGAATTAACTAACATATTCCGAGGGAAATAAAACTCTAGGATAAGTGGAGTAATGTGTTCCAAAAATCTCTGAGGATTATTTTAGAAAACTGCAATTCAAATGCATTTGTTGTTTTTTTTTTTATCTAGGTGATCCAGGGCAGTGTTCTGCAAACTTTTTGTGTTCAAGGTACATGTAGGAAATTGGAAAATTTTGGCGGTACACCGTAAATGAAAAATCTACCGCGTGTTTTGCGGGTTTTTAAGTATTTGCCTCCTAAAAAACAAGGTTGTCTTACAACCTTATTTTTTCGAGGTGTGCGTTGTGCGTTGTTTCATCGCTAATTGTTTAATCGAATTTCGTTTCACATAAATTGTTTCTCATATTATCATTTCATAGAATAATCAATTCGCAAAATACTTACAAGAAATTTAAATCATCGATTTTTGTTTCAAATAAAGTTTAATGTTAGAATATTCATATCATAGAATAACAAACCAAATATTCTTTATCCACATATTGTTTGTTTCACATAAAACCTATTACCAAGAATACCATTTAATCGAATGACAGTACGTAAACGTTTCAATTCATACCTTTGATAAAATGCATACCCTCCTATAAAAAAATAATGCGGGTTAATTCTTGTGAAGCAGGAAAATAATCTTGTTATTATCACTAATAGTAGCAATGCCTGTTGCATGTTGCATGCATCATGTAAGCAAGCATGCAACATGCAGCAGGCATGGTTTCCGCCACGGCTCCGGCGCTGCAAGGCTTCGGCGGTCCCATGCGAGCTCGCCCCTCCGCGCCTACGCAATTTTAAATAACCCTAGGGGTAGGGCAGACAAGACTACGTGGAGTCCTTTCTGCAGCCATTAATTTCTTTCACTAACTTTTGTAGCACAACATATTGACTTTTAAAGAGAATATATTAATTTAAGGTTAAAAATTTCGTTGAAATAAAATACCTTGTAAATGTACATCGAACAAACAATATTCGGTAAAAAGTAATTCGACTGTTTGATAAATTTGCTAAATAAAAATATGTGATCATAAAATGCATTGAATTGTGTTTCTGTAAAATATTTTTCATCCAAGTATATAGTAGTGGAAATAAAAATATTCGAAATAAAAATACGAGGACTAAATAGTATGTGAAACATTTTCTGCGAAACGAAATTCTGTGAAACTTCAGTCTGCGAAACAAGGTGACACCCAACTAATTACCACGGTACACCAGTGTGCCGCGGCACACACTATGCGGAACAAAGACCAAAGGAGATAATCTGAGATATTTGCAAACAATGTTTTCCCTACTTACAACTCTATTAACACAGGCAGGACAGCCAAACCGCTTTTTTTTCTTACCTTAAATTATTCTTTTAGGTTTGGTGGTGTGAGTTATGCCGTGTGTACTTGCCACGGGTGGAATCAGGCGGCACAGAGGAAGCGGAGGCACTACGCCGTCACTGTCGCCTTCGTATTCACCTGGGCCGCTACGTACAGCATCGCGACACGCGCACTCTGCGTAAACACGCTGAGAGAATTCATCGCCAGTTACATCAACAAAAGGGTAAGGCGGAATGTGTGACAGTTTACGTAGTATTTTGTTATTTACGTACAGGTCATTCAACAGTTTCACAGATTTGTATGGAGATTCGTAAAATAGTCCACAGATTATGAATTTCTTTTTTCTTAATTGTGTCTTATGTCATTTAGCAGATTCATAAGAAGTTAGTCAAAAGCAAATTCTTATTTTATTTATTTATTTATAGAAGAAGACAAAGAAACTACGGCAGATGCTGGGGACATTAAATCTGAAAATACTGAGGCTGCTGAAGAAAATAAAAAGAAACTAGACAATGGTGCTGATAATTCCACTGCATCTGGTTAGTAAATACCTAAAACATAGAATAATAGAGTGTGGAGTGCACACTTAAGAAATGGTAGCAGCATCTCCCCCAGAGTGCACATTATTCTGCTACTCACGCGTAGCATCCCTCATGTTATTGTCAAGTCATCATAATAATTCTCCTGCCCTTATCCCAGTCTACTTGGGTAGGTGCAGTAAAAAAATAAATAAGACGTGTTTATATTTATTTTACATATTTTAACAGTTTGTTTTAATATTTTGGGTATTTCATAATATGTATGTTTCAGGGAGTGAAGATAAATTGTGGGCAGATGTTGATAAAGACATTGGAGAGTTGCTCCGGGAAGTAGACCCCCAAGGCAATGAAGGCAGTGATGACGAGGAGGATCTTGGAAGGTACTTTACAGTTATAAAAGTTTTTATTAACAAACAATGGTGGTAGTCACAGGCCGGATAGAAACCAGTTTTGAACAAAAGCCTTCATGAATGGGGTGTTAACCTGTAAGTGGTTTTGGGACTGACTGGATGTTATTAAATTATTTTTTTTCACGTTATACCAATCTAGACATGTGGTGAACCAACAAATATAAAAAGCTGGAGTCGACGTGCTGCGCCTTTAGTATGCTCAACTTTATAAAAAACTAGCTGTCTCGTGCAACTTCGTCTGCGTCACATTTTCCCCGCTTTCGCAAAATTTTCATTGCTGCTCCGCTCCTATTGGTCATAGCGTGATAAAACATAGCCTTCCTTGATAAATGGGCTATCTAAAACTGAAAAAAAAAAATCAAATCGGACCATTCGTTCCGGAGAATAGTGCGTTCAAGGTTCAAGCAAACAAACAAACTCTTCAGCTTTATTATTGGTAGTATTAGATTTAATCCCAAAGGCTTCTGATTCATGGACTGCTAAAAGTGGTGTAAACCTTGTTTCGCAGACAGAAATTTCACAGAATTTCGTTTCCCAGAAAATGTTTCACATAACATTCAGTCCATGTATTTTTATTTTGAATATTTTTGTATCAACCACTATTTACTTGAATGAAACATATTTTACAGAAACACAATTCAATGAATTTTATAATCACATATTTTTATTTAACAAACTTATCAAACAGTAGAATTATTTTTAACGAATATTGTTTGTTCGATGTATGTGTTCTGTATGGTGTCGGACGTAAATAATAGCACCATCCCATATCTGCCCGTGGGTGTTGTAAGAGGCGACTAAGGCCCTTGCCAGAGAATGGGCAGCAGCGTTCTCTGTGCTTTTGCAACCGTACTGCGGTCGCCAACCCGCCTGCCAAGCGTGGCAATTATGGCAAAACCCCCCAAAATCTCAACTCCCTTTTGTTGAAACACGACACTTAGGGGAGGCCCATTTCCAGCAGTGGACGTCTTTTGGGCTGAAATGATGATGATGATGTATGCTCCCATGGTATTTTCTTTTAACGAAATTTTTAACCTTAAATTAAAATATTGTCTTCAAAAGTCAATATGTTGTGCTACAAAAGTTAGTGACAGAAACCAATCGTTGCAAAACTGACTCCACGTAGGCGCGGAGGGCGAGACGGCCCGCGAGCTGAGGAGCAGGTGGTTCCCAACGCTCGCCACCGCGGCTGAGGCCAGCAAGCCGAAGCTGCGGTGGTGAGCGTTAATACCATCTGCGACGATAAGCTCGCGTGGGGCCGCCGGAGCCCCGCAGCACCGGAGCCGTGACAGAAACCAAGTCTGTTGCATGCTCGCTACCCTAATCGAGGAGCTCAGCGGCCAGCGGGTTGGTTGTCGCATAGATGATATATGTGTCAATAATCAATAATAATAATCTTAGCTATGCGGACGACATGGTGTTGCTGAGCACCTCAGTTTGTGGCATTAGGAAACTGTTGTAAATCTGTGAAACTTATGCAAATGTTCATGGCTTGATGTATAATGTGAAGAAAAGCGAGTATGTTGTCTTTAAGGCTGGTACTAAGTGTCCCACTAGCGTGCCCCCTATAAAGTGGAATGGAGATGAGTTGGCTATGGTCCGTCAGTTCAGATACCTCTAATTACAGTCCGACATAAAAGAGTAGAAATTAAATGAGGCCGCCACAATCGCTCTGATAGCAACCCAGTTAGTACGACCCAGCTAATCTTGATACTTGAATAGTATTATTTATTTATAGGGTATAAACAATGAGTAAATATTTAAATAAGTATTTTTATTAAATATTTGATATGTAGTAGTAATAAAACAACAACTTCAATATATTTTTAATAATCAATTGCTTTCAATATAAACTCAAACATAAACTAAAATTAATAAAATAAACTAATAAATCTAAATACTCTACACCTTCCATGGGATCACATAAGTTCGAGTCGACTATTTTAAGCTCTGGCATTGATTCGTCACTGGTTTCTGACCCAGTCTCATCGCCACTGCTGTCTGCACCAACCTGAATAACTAAACGGTCTATGTCATGGTACAATGTTCTACTACGATCATAATACTCCTTCTCAATTTTCTTAACATGCTCACAGCAATTCTTCCAATCCTGAGCTGTTATCAAATTGAATGCCTCTTCGGTTAGCTCCTTAAGTTTTTCGCACCCACATTCTGTGAAGCGACCTTTCGCTTTGCCAATGCCCAAATTAACTCGATAGGATTAAGATCACAGTGGTATGGTGGCAGCCTTACCACTGTGTGACCATAGTGCCCTATAATCTCATCTATTTCGTATTCTGGTTCAGGCTTTTTTTTTTACCAGTGCCAGAAGCGAGGATTTTCTCAAATCTGGATCGAAAGGCACGTTGTTTTGTTGTAACCATATTTTTATTTCATTAACCTTATTAGCAGATGTCGGTGCTTTATTCTTTTATAGCAGAGTGATAGGGTGCATTGTTCATCACGATGATGGAGGGCTCTGTGATATTGGGCTTAAGTTTTTCTGTAACCCATTTAGTAAAATTATGACGGTTCATTTCGGAATGATAATCTTCTTGTTTGTTCACACCGCTAAAGAGTAGCAGAGCATTAGGCACAAAGCCTTTTTCATTTCCGGCATGAGCTATAATCCATCGCTTTCCCTTTGAGATGTCTGTTGTAAATCCTTCAGTTTGAATCGATTGCCAGCATTTTTTAAGCTTGTAGCTGGAGTCGATGTAGCTTTCATCTAAATATATTATGTCCCTTTGAAGCTCTTTAGGCAAGTTTCTGTTTTCCATAATTACTCTTAAATATTGTTCTCGTTTGTGTGCAATAACAGGTTTTTCCGTCAAAGCTTGTCTGTTCGTTTTACATTTTTTATATCGAAAGCCAATCTTTTTTAGAAGTTTCCGCAAATATTCTCGACTTCCGTCATAGCCGATATCTTCCCTTAATTGGACTAACAATTTAGCAATTGTTGGTACCTCTTTTTTTACGGTATAAAATAATTGAATTTTCTGCCGAATTGCACAATGTTGAAGTCGTCCAATACCTTTGCGGGACGACCCTTCCTGAGTTTAGCTGGTGTTGAGAATTTCCCACCGTTTTCAATGCCGTGTTGCGCGATTCTGCGCACAGTGCTTACAGAAACACCTAAAACAAGCATAGAAAAGAATCACTGCCAGTCCGACAAAAGGAGTTCCGCGGTAAATAAACGTGCGTATATTTTAAAATTGTTTCTTTCCATTTAGTTGATTGCATCAACAAATATGGTATAGCAAAAAAAATTATTTCGTATTCGCAATAAATAACATTAGATTTGTTTGCTCAACGTTCAACATCAACGTTGTTAAGTCGCGCTGTAACTACAACGGTATTTTTTACCTTAGCGTAACCTCAAAAATAATAAAATAATTATTTGTAAATGATAAGTGGTTCGAAAATTTTGCTCCCTGAATGTATTAATCGTTTGTAATTAACGTTTAGTGCAACTTTCAATAGTTACTTACCAGTAAAATCTGCTGTACGATGGTAAACATCTGCTAAGTTGGATAGAAGCTTCCCAGCTTGGAATTCGGCTAGACACCGCATATAAACTTTGTAAACTATATCACGGGCACCTCCACGAATTACCATATTCATGATTTGCCACTGTTTTTCTGTCCACACTCATAAATATCACACAAAAACCAAAATTCTTACGAAAATCGAAACCGATCGAGGAGAATTGACAGCTCAAGTACTCATTTTAGATGTTGCCAGATAATGAAAACTTTGGTTCCCAAATATTTAATTTCTACTCTTTTATGTTGGACTGTACCGAGGACCTTAAAGACGACATGGACATTGAAAGTGAACGTAGGGCACTGTCCGTGAGAGCAAACATGATTGCTCGGAGGTTTGCCAGGTGTACAAGTGAGGTAAAAATCACTCTCTTCAGAGCCTTCTGTACGTCTTTTTACACCTGCAGCCTGTGGGCAGTCTATACTCAAAAAGCGTACAGTGCCCTACGGGTACAATATAATAACGCGCTTAGAACGATGTTGTGGCTGCCCCGTCACTGTAGTGCATCACGTATGTTTGCGGAGGCGCGCATCGATTGCTTCTACGCTATTCTGCACAAGCGGTGCGCGTCAATGCTCAGCAGAGTACGGGCTAGTCGCAACAGCGGTTTATGTATGATATCCAGTAAACTTGACTGTCTGTACAATGGTCGATGTATTAATGCTCACATACTTCGACTCATGGGTCAGGCAGGGGACGAGTAGCTTAATGTTGTATTACTAACACTAGTTATAAGTTATTGTACTACTAACAAATTGGATCCTAGTTATCTAAACTAATATTATAAAGAGGAAAGATTTGATTGTTTGTTTGTTTGTTTGTTTGTTTGTTTGTTTGCATTGAATAGGCTCCGAAAGTACTGAACCGATTTGAAAAATTCTTTCACTGTTGGGAAGCTACACTATCCGCGGGTGACATAGGCTATATTATATTTTCAAAAAAATTAGGGATCTTTACTAAAACTGCAATTATGTAACCCAAGGTGTATAAAAATTACCTAAAATATTCTTTACATCGCGTGCGCTGCGAAAACTATTGATGATAGAATAAAATAATGTATTACGACTTTGCAGAACACATAATTATTTACAAAAAAAAACCGGCCAAGTGCGAGTCTTACTCGCACACAGGGTTCCATAGTTCCAAACAATATAATAACAATATTTTGAACTGTCATTCATTAGTTAGTAGTATTAGTTAGTAAACTTCCACACAACCGCAAAACTAAATTTGTTTTTCATAGTATGTTTATGAAAAACAAAGTTACTGCTGCAGTTTGATGAAAAAGTCCCATATCTCAAAAACTAAACATCATATCTTATTGAAACCAATTTTCGTTGATAGTTCTTTTTACGTTCTACAATCCTAAATATTTTCAGAATTTTCCTCCTCTTACTTTAGAAATTAAAGGGGGGGGGACACACATTTTACCACTTTGGAAGTGGCTCTAGCGCAAACTATTCAGTTTAGAAAAAAATGATACTAGAAACCTCAATATCATTTTTGAAGACCTATCCATAGATACCCCACACGTATGGATTTGATGAAATTTTTTTTTTTGGTTTTCAGTTCTAAGTATGGGGACCCCCTTAATTTATTGTTTTTTTTCTATTTTTGTGTAAAAATCCTAATGCGGTTTACAGAATACATCTACTTACCAAGTTTCAACAGTATAGTTCTTATAGTTTCGGAAATAAGTGGCTGTGACATACAGACGGACAGACAGACAGACAGACATGACGAATCTATAAGGGTTCCGTTTTTTGCCATTCGGCTACGGAACCCTAAAAAGTGTCGCGACAGCATATGTCTAACTATTATGTTAATGCCACAATAAGTGTTCTTTTATTTAAAAAATGTATATTTTAATGCCGCCGCCGTTAGAAAAGACTCTGTATTTGTATCTTGGTATTAATCCTTATCAAAATAAATTACTTCATATTCAAGACTGCTTCAATACCTTTATATAACTTTTTGAATTATTCAATTCGGACATTCCATTCGAAAGATATCAGGAGTTTAAAAATGTAAGTATTAGAAAAAAGTTGCGTGGTCGCCGCTCACCCTGCTCAGTTTTTTTTTTTTATTGAATGGCATCTCGCAGTTCAGCCTCTGAGGCTGACTACTGCTTAACCGGACAAACTTGTGGATGCCTAGAATTTAAGGCCTCCAGCCAGGCAAAAAGCTTATAAACTAAGCGACAGCGCTAAGGGCACCCCCTGTGGGGTACGAGCCTCGGGTTAGGGCGTCGCTGAGAGAGGGCAGCAAAGGGACAGGCTGGATCTGATTTCCATTATTTAGGGGCTGATTTATTACTACTGGCTCAGCATCGCGGGCTGGCTCGAGCAAGGGTCGCGGGGGGGGGGGGTATAGAACTTGGACGTCGCGACGGGCCTCGGCGGCGAGGCCGGAAAGACGGCGGTCTGTGTCTGTGTTTGCGTTTTAGCGTACTGGTTTCCCTACTGCTCTCTTGAAGGAGGGTAATAGGGTCATCGGGAATGACTAGGGTATGCCGAGGACGGCGAATCCTACTAATACGCGATGGTACGTATCGGGCGGCCGATGCGATTAGGGGGTTACGGTGCTTGACCGCTGAGTCAAAGAAACGCTTGGAAAGACGTTTTATGAACTGAAGTATGGTCGGGATTTAGAGGTCAAGGTGAAGGTTGTCGTTACGGACAAACCAGGGGGCGCCCGTGATTTTACGTAGGAAACGGTTCTGCAATGTCTGCATCCTATGAATGTGACGAGGCTTTGTGTGTGCGAACACGACACAAGCGTAAGTCATAATGGGACGTATTACTGCGGTATAGAGTCGCAATTTGCACTTAGGTAAGTGACAACTTGCTCTTAGCCGTCAGCATGGAATGGAGCCTACCCATAGCAAAGGCAGCCCGGTTACGGGCCGCTTTGATATGTACCGCGAAGGTCAAGTGGCGGTCGAGTGTGACTCCTAGGTACTTGACTTGCTTCTCCCAAGGGATAGGCTTGCCGTACATAGTGATCGGGCGGGGGGGGGGGGGGGGGCTGAGCAGGGTATCACCTTATACGATGTAGGCGTCACTGGGGTAAGGGCCGTACGGGAGGGGAATATTCAAACTTTGTTTATAATTTTTTTTTTAGTTCATCATCATTCATCATTTCAGCCAAAAGACGTCCACTGCAGGACATAGATCTCTCCTAAGTGTCGCCATTGACATAAGGGGGGTTTTGACATAATCGCCACGCTTGGCAGGCGGGTTGGCGATCGCAATACAGTTGTTACAAAAGCCCACAGAACGCTGCTGCCCATTCTCTGGCAAGTCCCTTAGTCGCTTCTTACGACACCCACGGGAAGATATGGGATGGTGCTATTCTTTACGCCCGACACCATATAGAACCCGACACCATACAGAATTTCACACCACAGAGATTTTTTTTAGTTACCTGACGCAAATAGAAGGGTTTTTTTATGTTTGTGTATTGTTAAATACCCGTGCGAAGCCGGGGCGGGCTGCTAGTCTTAAATAAACGTTTTTTTATTATTATTTATCGTCGCAAATGGTATTAACGCTCACCACCGCTGCCTCGGCTCGCTGGCCGCTGCTTCAGCCGCGGCGGTGGGCGTTGAAACCTCCTCAGCTCGCCGGCCGCCCCGCCCCTCCGCGGGGTTAGATTAAACTCTACGTGGAGTCGGAGTTTTGCAGCGATTCGTTTCTGTCACTAACTATTGTATCACACCACACTGACTTTTTAAGACATTAATTTTTTATTTTATATTTAAAAATGCTATTTTTTCGTTCAAATAAAATACCATGGAAAGATACACCGAACAAGCAATATTCGTTAAAAAATAATTCTAATGTTTGAAAAGTTTATTAAATCGAAAACTGAGATTTTAGAATTTATTGAATTGTGTTTCTGTAAAAAGTAAAGTAAATAAGTATAAACATTAATATTCGAAAAAAAAAAATACAAAGACCAAAATATTTCAACATTTTCTGGGAAACGAAATGCTATGAAATTTCCGCTCCGTATCAGAAGGACAATCTAGTAAAATGCCCTTGTGGGATAAATGACGTTAAAGTAAAACGGCCTACTAGTAAAACGTCTGAAATTTAAAATCGTCATACTAGTAGAACGTCTGAATTGTATAAATGGCATGTTGTGTAAAAGGACTGGTACACTGACGCAGAAAATAAACCAAAGAATTATTTTCTTTGGTTTATTTTCTGCGTCAGTGTACCAGTCCTTTTAATCAATCAATAATCAATCAAGTCAATTATTTTAATTTTAAGTATTTATTGCTTTATTTTATTGCTCTGTATGGTGTCGGACGTAAAGAATAGCACCATCCCATATCTTCCCGTGGGTGTCGTAAGAGGCGACTAAGGTACTTGCCAGAGAATTGGCAGCAGCGTTCTCTGTGCCTTTGTAACAACCGTACTGCGATCGCCAACCCGCCTGCCTAGCGTGGCGATTATGGCAAAACCCCCCAAAATGTCAATGTGACTTGGGGGAGGCCTATGTCCAGCAGTGGACGTCTTTTGGGCTGAAATGATGATGATGATTGCTTTATTAATATACCCAACAAATAAAACTTTTTTATTATAGGCATGTGACAAGTAAAATGCGTTATTATATCTACTTTTTTCTTATTTAACTCATTATTTTCGGGGACGATTACTAATATCGTCCTCGAATATAATACGTTTAAAGTGCGAAACACATTTTAAAAAAATGGAAGGCAGATTTTTCATTTTCTTTGAATTTTTCCTTTTGTAGTTTTTATTAAAGTTCTTAAGTTCTTGCTCTTCAAATAACGTGCGTTTATTTTTTAATTCTTGCCACATGGCTTCTTTACGCAATGCATGAACATTTAAAGGCAAACTGTTTTTTCGTCCAATTCTAGACATTATAAAAACATTATAAGGCCTGTTCCAGCTCTCTAATGGATTGTTGGTCGTGTGCCTTTGTTTGAAACAGCAGATTTTCTCCGGTTTCTATTTAACAATCCACTGTTGGTAAAAATAATTAATGAACTGAGAAATGCAATCACCTTTTTGTTGTGCTTCCTCAGCAATTATAGCCCAAACTTCATGTATACAGGGTGTAACGGAAAGGGTATATACATACTTAAGGGTGTGCTACAGACCATCAAACTGAACATGTTTCTCCATCAGACAAACATCGAAATAGCGAAAAAAATATCAGCTACCTCATACATATTTGGGTCGAATAAGTATTGAAATTTTGTATGGACAGCCGATAATTTTTTTGCTTCTACGATGTTTTTCAGATAGAGAAAAATGTTCAGTTTGATTGTCTGAAGCACGGCCCTTAAGTATGTATATACCCTTTCCGAAACACCCTGTATATGTTCAAGGAAGCGGTAGAAGGTTTGCAGATAATCTTGTTATTTCTCTTCCCTCTTTGGTATTAGTCACATTCGATTTGACAGACTTTCCATACCGCCTTATTAAAATTATAATAGCACCCTGTCAGTTCGGCATCAGGGAATACCTTTTGAAAAGCATTTATCTGAGCAACCTCATAGTCACATTTAAAACGTCTGATGTCAATTCCGATACTTGATGATGGAAAACATTCTTTCATAGGTTGATTGTGTTTTAATTGGTAGCAGCAAAAATATTGTAGGAGGTATCTTTACAACTGTATACATCGACATTGTATCGAATATAGTTGGTAGAAAGGACTTGGAACCTTAGAAAAACCGTCTCAGAAATACAGTATATCGCAATTATTTAGATTAGCTATACTTAGTTGGATAAATTTTGTAACAAAAACATTTTTGTTTTTTCATTTACCGTCCAATCCACACAATAGAGCCAGTCTTTGGCTAATAATTCTGGTATCTCAACCTCACTTACAACTGAAAAATCTATTCCATTCTTATTTCTTACACTATGATATGTAAATTTGGACACTTTTATAGATTCACTTTTATAATAGGGAAAACAAAGGAGTGTTTATCGGGAGTACTATTAGTGGACTGTGAAGTACTTACACAATACACCCATAAAATATAACGAATTTTTATTTTGTGCATTTGAGTGTACATTATAGCATAGGCAAGTCGTTTTGTCTAACATGCCGTTTATTCATTTCAGACGTTCTATGACGATTTAAAATTTCAGACTTTTTACTAGTAGGTCGTTTTACTTTAACGTCATTTATCCCACAAGGGCATTTTACTAGATTGTCCTTCTGATACGGAGCGGAAATTTCTGTCTGCGAAACAAGGGGATACCGAAAAATTGTGATTTAGTCATATATCGTAAAATTTTGTCAATAAGTTATCTATTACATTTTAAAAATGTTATTCAAACAATGAATTGTTGGAAAGGTTGTGAGATCTTAAGTTGAAAACTTCCAAGAATATTACTTGAATGTCATTACTATAAAAATGCAGCGCATTATGAATGTTGATGATTGTAAAGGTAGAAGAAAGCCAAAGAAAAGATGGATTGATGATGTGAGGAATGATATGAAAGAGAAAGGAGTAAATGATGCTGTGACGTCTGCCAGGGGAGAATGGAAAAAGAAAAAGTGTAGCGCCGATCTCAAATAAACAACACAAGGGACAAGGGCAGGAAGATGATAAAGATGCAGTGTGTTCCCTCCCTAAAAAGGATGCACATGCAGAAGATGGTTATCAACGCACCTATTGAGCATATGATTATTTTTATTTTATTCAAAAGGAACAGCAAACAGCTACAATATATAGTATAAAAAAGAGAAACACAAATTATACGCTAGGGTAATAATACAATAATATTAAAAACTAAACTTCCTAAATTATCATGCTTATCTGTACTATACACATCAATCAAGAGAGCTCCTTCAGTATAAGACCTTTGAACTTACTGGGAAAACATGAAAAAATGTCAGTATCGTCAAAACTCCCGTTTTATGAATCTATCATTTTGCGAACAGGTGAGCGCAAACCAGTGTATGAATGGCGAGTACACTACATAAATAAGAAAAACTTTATTCCGATAGTCGCAAGGCCGAATTTCAAAATGCCGATTGTCATAATTCCGAATGGTTTAAAATTCCTAATACCTATAACAACTCCGACCTAACATTACTCCTATTTTATAATTCCTAAATTTCAATATTCCTAACGTTTATAATTACTATTCTCAAAATAACCAGTTTCAATAGATCGAATAACAAAAAGTCCGACTTCGAATAGTCGACTGATAATTCGAAACATAAAAAATACGAATTCCGATTATTAAAATACCGATTAATACAATTCCGAAAAAAAACGCGTTGTAAAACTGAATAGCAACACAAATGAACACATAATGCATGAAAGCAGGCATGCAACATGCAGCAAGCATTATTCTGTCACGGCTCCGGCGCTGCGGGGTTTGGGCGGCCCCACGCGAGCTTATCGTCGCAGATGGTTTTAACGCTCACCACCGTAGCTTCGGCTTGTGTTGTTGTTGCCGGCCAGCCTCAGCCGCGGCGGAGGGCATTCAAACCACCTGCTCCTCAGCTCGCGGGCCGCTCCACCCCTCCGCGCCTACGCAGCCTTAAATTACACTCTAGGGGTAGGGCAGACATTTGCGACGTGGCAATGCCCCGAGTTCGGCCAGGAAGCGCCCGGCGTCAGGTGTACTGGTGGTCGCGAGAGCTGACGTCTCTGCGCGAGGCGTGCATCGCCGCGCGGCACCCGTACGCCAGGCATCGCAGGCTCCGCATCCGCCCTCCGGATGCGGCAGCCATTGAGGCGGAGCTGTACGAGGGATACAGAGCAGCGAAGACTGCCCTCCAGGAGGCTGTCCAGCGGGCCAGAGACCTGGGCCGCGAGGAGATGCTAGAGACTCTCGACAGAGATCCGTGGGGGCGCCCTTACAAGATGGTGCGGGACAAACTCCGCACCTGGGCCCCCCCGCTGACGCAGAGTCTCCGCCCTCAGCTCGTGGAGGACGTGGTGAGCGCTCTGTTCCCTCTGCGAGGGGAACATTCTCCCCCGCCTATGGCTCCGCCGCTTGCGGTGCCGGAAGCGGACCACATCGAGGACGATGACGACATTCCGGAAGTGACCGGGGTAGACCTGAGAGCGGCGGTAGGCAGGCTTAAAGCCAAAAATACCGCCCCGGGACCCGATGGCTTGCCTGGCAAAGCCTGGGTCCTGGCCTCGGAGGCTCTCGGGCCCCGACTGGAAGGGCTCTTAAGCGCATGCTTGGAGAGAGGCCAGTTCCCGCTTCGTTGGAAGACGGGGAAGCTGGTCCTCATCCGGAAGCCGGGGCGCCCTGCGGACTCTCCGTCCGCATACCGGCCCATTGTGTTGCTCGACGAGGTGGGCAAGCTCTTCGAAAGAGTCATTGCTAACCGCCTCGCCGGGCACCTTGTGGGGATGGGGCCGGATCTGGCGGAACACCAGTTTGGTTTCCGCAGAGGGCGCTCGACGGTGGACGCCATCATGCGCGTGAGGGCTCTCACGACGGGGGATGCGGTGTCCAGGGGTGGGGTTGTCTTGGCGGTGTCTCTTGACATCGCCAACGCCTTCAACACCATGCCCTGGAGCTGCATTAGGGAGGCACTCCGGTATCACCGGGTGCCGACCTACCTTCGTCGTGTGGTCGGGGACTACCTGACGGATAGGGCCGTCATCTACCCCGGTCGCACCGGAGAATGGAACCGGCGAGAGATGTCGTGCGGTGTTCCACAGGGATCGGTTCTGGGGCCGCCCTTGTGGAACATCGGCTACGACTGGGTGCTGCGCGCCGACCTCCCTAGCGGTGTCAGTGTAGTTTGCTACGCTGACGACACGCTGGTGCTGGCACAAGGGAGGTCGCACGAGGCGGCGGCCGAACTTATGACACGCGGGGTTGCGATAGTCGTGGAGAGAATCCGGCAACTGGGTCTCGAGGTGGTATTGCACAAGTCTGAGGCCATGTGCTTTCATGGGCCTCGGAATGCGCCACCGTCGGGATCCATACTGACGGTAGGAGGGGTTCCCATCGGCGTCGAGTCGACGCTGAGGTACCTAGGGCTTGTCCTCGACAGCCGGTGGAACTTCGTGGAGCATTTCCGACGTTTGGCCCCCAAACTGGAACGGGCAGGGGCTGCGTTCAAGCGGCTCTTGCCCAACCTGGGGGGTCCAAACGCCTCCTGCCGCAGGCTCTACGCGGGGGTCGTGAGGTCCATGGCCCTTTACGGGGCCCCGGTGTGGGCGCGTTCTCTAAGGCGGCGAGCCGCCCATTACCTGAACGCGCCCCAGAAGGTGGTAGCCGTAAGGCTGATCCGGGGGTACCGCACGATCTCCGGCGAGGCGGCGAGCCTCTTGGCCGGATTGCCGCCATGGGATCTGGAGGCGATAGTCCTCGCGTGCCTGCACGAATGGCGCGCGGAGGCACTACGCCGGGGGGAAACTGCGCTGCCGCGGCAAATTGTCGCTCAGCGGACAGACCTCCGGCGCGATCTCATGGCGACATGGAGAGAGCGACTGTCGCAACCCCGTGCAGGGCACGCCACAATAGTGGCGATAAGTCCCCTCTTTGAGGAGTGGCTAGAGAGGCGCCACGGCGCCCTCACCTTCCGCCTGACGCAGGTCCTCACCGGACACGGTTGTTTCGGGAGGTTCCTGCACCGAATCGGGCGGGAGGAAACGCCCGGGTTTCACCACTGCGAGGATCGGCCGGAGGACACGGTGGAGCACACTGTGGAGCTATGCCCCGCTTGGGCTGAGCACCGCCGTGTCCTCGTAGCGGCGATTGGCGGCGGCGACCTCTCGCGTCCGGCCCTGGTTCAATCCATGGTCCGGAGCGAGAGGGAATGGGAAGCCGTCGCCTCCTTCTGCGAAGCAGTCATGCTAGCGAAGGAGGTGGCGGAACGTGAGAGGGAGAGAACCTCACGTCCCAGCCGCCGCGGGAGACGCCCCGGGCGTCGGGGGGCAACCAGTGGCCCCCGGCCACCGTAGGCGCGGGCCTGTGGACGGTGACTAATGGGCTAGCTCACCGTCCGTCCGTCTTATGACGACAGACCGTGCCGACGGCGCGTTCGCCTGCCAGGGCTGCGGGTTGTTCGAAAGAGATACCGTGCCCCTGGAACGCAAAGGGCTAAGAAGGAACATGGATGGGTTTTAGTCAGTCAAGTCTGACACTCCCTTCCGCTCCGCCCAGAGCGGAAGAAGTCATTTGATGATTTCCCATCCGAAAAAAAAAAAAAAAAAAAAAGGGGTAGGGCAGACAAGACTGCGTGAAGTCGGTTTTGCAGCGTTACGTTTCCGTCACTAAATTTTGTAGCACAACATGTTGACTATTAGTTTATTCGAAGTATTGAAAATCGGAATTGCGTTTTTCGGACCGAGAACCCTTCGAGCATCTGATTCTTCGAACGGATGAAAATCGGAAAACTAATAAATCGCATTTACGACTTTCGGTATAATAAATTTCGATTTTTAATAATAGACATTATAATTCTTAGGTATTATTAAATTCGGACTTATGGCACTCGGTTCATTGAAATTCGGAATAAAATATTTCGGAGTATTGAGTATTTGGGTGTTCCCTTAGAATGGCAGGTACGAGTGGAAAATAGTCTGTAGTGTATTATTATTCACAATATGTCAGTAGTTAACCTGCTCGGGCGAAGGCGGCCCTGATACGAGCGAATTGTTGAAGATTATAGTACCCGAACATTCACGGAGATACCCCGCGGCATTTGTTCCATAAACAATAATGACTTAACTGAACTCGAGGAAACCGAATTTTGGTTTATATTGGAAAAAAGAAACATTTTTTGTCCGTCTCTATAACGTCTGTTTCTTTTTTAGGTACGATAAATTTAGGAAGAGTGACAAGAAAACCAAAGCTGGTGAAAATGGGGAAGTTCCCGTTGATGCTACGGACGCCGATAGTGAGAAAAGTAATGCCGAAATTGTTAAAACTGCCTAAAAAATAATGTAGATTTAAGAATTAATTAGTAACTTTCTCTAGTATTGTCTTCATGATTTGCAATTTATGAATTATTGCGAACCAAGGTGAGTTGCAATAATAATAATGTTAGTCGGTTGATCTATATGAATAAAATACTTTGTACCAAAACATTTTCTTTTATTTATCTCATTTTAGAAAAGCTTTTATTCAAGTTGCCGTGTTTTGTTGCTGAAATAATTGGTATACATACATACACTCACGCCTTATTCCCGTGGTGGTCGACAGAAACTATAGAACGCCACCTGCTACGATCAGAGGTTAAGGAGGTTAAGGCGATCATAAAAATATGATCGCCTTAAATAATGAGAGGCCAATATTAAATGGATTCTACCTGAACTAGGTTTAAACCACATGTACAATCATGGGCGCCGGCAGCAGGGTGCAAAGGGGTGAAGTTACGGTGTAAATAAAAACTTGTGGTATCTAAGGGGCTGCGCAAACGTAGACACTTTTTGTTACCGACCGACACGGCACACCGTCGCAGGAAACCGTAGTTGCTGTGTCCTGTAGCGGCGACCGGACACAATTTACGTCTGCCCAGGGAGTGGCTGATTTCATACTGGTTGTATAGAAATCAAATATTCATTGGTAGTTTGTATCCGACACAAGACACACGTTTGCGCAGCGCCTTACTCATGTCGTTTGAGTCTGTCTGGCGGGCCCCAACGCGATTTATCAATAGGTCATAGCTTTTCATACAGACATTTTTTTGTACCTGAAGAAAATAAATAAGATACGAGGGCGGCACTGAAAATTTCGGGAATCAACAAAGTGACAACATTAATATTTAAAAATGTATTTATTGCTTTTCGAAGTATTCTCCGCGAAATTTGACTCATTTTTCCATACGATGGAACCAATCATTGAAGCAACCATTCCATTCGGAAGTTGGGGTCTCTAAAATGACCGTTTTGTAGGCGTCCACAGCTTCTTCAGGTGATGAAAATCTCTGACCACGCAATTTATTCTTTATTTTAGGGAAAGTATAAAGAAGAAGTAGTAGAAATCATTAGGGCTTAGGTCGGGGCTATAAGGCGGATGGCCTAATAATTCTGTTTTCTTGTTCTAAAAACTCTTTTGTTCTGAGCGCGGTGTGAGAACTCGCATTGTCGTGATGGAGGATGATGGGGTGGTTGCAGTTCTCTTTACGGAGTTCAGAAACAACCTGTGGCAAACAAATGCTAGCATAACATTCTGCATTAACCGTTCTTTGTCCCTCAAGAGGAATAGTCGCAACATGGCCGGTTTTGGAGACAAACTTGGCCACCATTTTTTTTGCAACACCCCGTGAACGAACAATTTTTGTTGGCTTTAACTCATTTTCGAACACCCAAACTTGTGACTGGTGTTTTGTTTCGGGTTTGTACGCGTATATCCAGGATTCGTCACCTGATACGATGTTGTATACGGCATTTGAGGAACCTGCGTGGAATCTTTCGAGAGTTCTGACGCACCAAGTAACGCAAGACGCTTTTTGCTCTTCACAGAGCGAATGCGGTATCCATCGGGAAACCAACTTTTTTTTACACCTAATTGTTCATGCAAGATTATTTGTATTTGACTCATGCAAATGTCTAAAGTTGCCTGAATTTCGCGGTATGTAACATGTCGGTCTTCCTCAATCAGCTTACGCACAGCATCAACGTTTTCTTGGGTGATTGCAGTTTTTTGACGACCTTGACGGGGATCATCACTGAGCTTGACACGTCCACGTTGAAATTCAGCAAACCAGCGATAAATTGTGGTTTTGGATGGGGCTTCATCACCAAATGCAGAAATCATCCGGTAAACACACTGTTTTTGTGTTAAACCACTTCGACATTATTGTCTCGAGTCAATTCCATTTTCTCAACGACTAAACAAGTTTGACAAAACCTTGTGACAAGACCGAGAATCTTTTTTAAACAAATAAATGGTTTCGATTTTTAAAACCAAGGAGTTTTCAATTAAAAATTTTGAATATGATAGAAACAGTGGAAATATTCCATTCCCGATACTTTTAGTGCAGCCCTCGTATATTTATTTTATACCTCAACAGTTTTTGATTAAATGACGTTTCTATGAAGTGTCTAGCTAGCGGGCCCCTTATGTTTTTTTTTTGTTATTATACTTATAGATCGCCCAATAGTGCTTGGAGTTAGAAACTATTATGTACCTTACAAATCCAAAATTTCGACTTTCTGAGAGCTATACTTTAGGAGCTATTCGTTATTTAGACAAACGTCCGGCTAGCGAGCACCTTCTTTAAATACAAACAATTCAAATTAAATATTACCCTCTCCTTGCCTTTTTTTCGGCAAACTGATGTATTAAATCTTTAGCTTTCTATAGTTTTTATTAATTTTTGCTTACGCACGTCGGTGGCCCCGTATAATTGATACGACAGATACGGCGGTAGCTACGCCCCTGACACACACGTAAATAATGTCAATACGTTTTAGATTTATGTTAATGTGCGAAAATCAAATATTTAATTTAAGGAAGATTAATTGCAAGCAATACATCTTACTTACAACCGTTCTCCTAGCTTGACAAAGCGACTCCTTTCCACGTGACGTCAGCGGATGGCGCGGGGCTAGAAGGTAGGTAAGTCTAAGTTGCGGTGGCGAGGCGTAAAAGGGATCTTGTATTGATGATTAAAAACTAATCATTAATTTATCTAACCTACGGCTTAAATCAATGTAATATATTAAGATACTTCATATCTTCTTAACTGTTGTGTTACTTAGCTTTTTGTTAATAATAGTTATTTGTTATAAAAGAGTGCAAAGTTGCTTTTTAACCGCGTGTTCAATTTTGATGACCGAGCAAGCGAAGGATTCTAAAATTAGAATTCTGAGCGTTAGCGAGGGAATCAAAAGAGCACGAGGTGAAAAATCTTTGCACTCGAGTGCAACACGTAACTTTTCATTCCACCTCAGCGAGGAAATGACTAAATGCAAAAAAAAAAAAAACGGGTTGCACTCCGGGAGTGCCGGCAGAAGTGAAAACTTGAATAGTAACGTTGTGCATTTTTGGATATGGTTAGGAAATAATTTTGAACGAATTGCTTTAATATCTAGTTCTATCATTTATGTGGTAAAATACAATATTCATTTATTGCGCTATCATACACAAACATGACAACTTACATTACATAACAAATTTAACACAGAAATATTACGATACGTTTTACGAATTTTACCTCTTTGGAGAAATCGAAGGTTTTGTTTGTGCTTAAGATAATTATCCAGTTTTGGAAAACCAAACTCAATGACAGATGTTATAAAGTTCAAATTCCTTCGCAACCTAATGTCAATTCGTCTTACGAATTTTCGATCAGGACACGTGACCTGACGCGAATTAAACATTTTTTACCCATCACAAAAGTGCACAACGCCGCTAAAGCTAAGCTCAGTCGCGCGCGCGCATCCCTGGGTGACGTGCGTGTTTACGATTGCCGGGCAGTGAGTGTTCTGCAAACTAAGAAAATGACGGATACAGTTAAATGTGTGTCGTGTAATATCGTGATTGATGAGTTGTTGGCTTACGTACAAAATAAGCTATCGCTCATTGATGAGGAGAGTTTAGTTAAAATATGTGTGTCGACGTTTGACAGCGAACAAATTCAAAAGTCGAAGACGTTATTATTTGAATCGATTCCAAGTGATTTAAAACGTAAACCTACACGTAAGGGGCAAGGCAAAGAAGATCGTACTATGTACGATATAATTAGTGTTTTTAAGGTCATGGACAGTGATGTGATGCCGATATTTGTGGCTCGTAATCTGGAGAAACTACCTCCAATAACCTTTGACCATCTGGACGTTTCTGACCTATTGAAAAAGATAGTGATACTGCAAGAGGAGGTAAAGAACTTAAAGAGTACTTGTGTCACAGTAAGTCAATTAGATGACCTTAAAAATGCATTGCTTGAGTCAAAGTCGCAATCTCCACCCACCCACCATAATGTAAATACAAGAAAAGGTGCATGCAATTTGGATGAAAGTGACTCTAATCAATCTGGAACTCCACGTTGTGAGAGTTTGATGGTCTCGGAATTACCAAATGCGACGAATATTTCAAGCATAAATATGGTTAATGCTTTGTCAGCTGATATCCACAGTAGCAGCAACATATTGCACGAAGTGACAACGGTGAGTCAAACTAGTAAACGTAGTCCGCGCTCGGTGGCGACGAAGTTCGTTCCTAACGAGATAACAAACCGGTTTGCCGGTCAGCTGTTAAGTGAGCAGCCGCGTAAACAAACTGCGGCTGATGTTGTCAAACTGAGTTTCGGAGAAAATCGAGTTGATAACGAAGGATGGACAGAAGTTCAAAAGAAAAAACGTTACAATTTGAAGAACCGTTTAACGGGAATGAGGGGAGTTGCGAATGATTCTGTGGATAGCTTTCGAGCTGCGGAAAGGAATGTTCCTATATTTATAACGAACGTGCACAAAAGCGCGACAGAGGCTGATATAGTAAATTATATTATGAGGAAAACGCAAATGTCTGTTAAATTAGAGAAGATAAACGCCAAAAGACAGTCTGAACACTATGCCTACAAATTCTTTGTGGCACAATCGAAAGTACGCACATTCCTTGATGATAAGTTGTGGCCCCAGGGCATAATATTTCGGGAATTTGTACACTTTAAGCCGAAGTCGGCAGCGCAAGCTAGTTGTACTGGAAACGGCTCAATAAACACGATAATTAATGGATAGTAAGACATGCAAGTTTGTCACATTTAATTGTAAAAGTGTAAAACGTTCGGCAGATTACATCAGAGACTTGTGTAGCAGCGCAGACATAATTGCACTTCAAGAAACCTGGTTGCTGAATGAGGAGCAGTCTTATTTGGACACCATTAGCTTTGAGTTTAGTTCGACGGGTACGTCAGGCATGGATTCAGCGTCACGACTAATACGTGGGAGGCCCTACGGTATTCTATGGCGTAAAGTAATGTTCAGTAATGTGTCGGTTATTGAGTGTCATAATCCACGCGTCTGTGCTGTGAAGATTGCGCTAAGTAATAAGTCTATGCTAGTGGTGAATGTGTATATGCCGACTAATGACGTTTCTAACCTGGCGGAGTTCGCGGACTGTCTTGGCTCGGTGAGTGCGATTATTGACAGTTGTAACTTGGAATGTTGTTATGTCTTAGGTGATTTCAATTCACATCCAACGGAATTATTTTATACGGAACTCTCAAGTTTTTGTGTTGAACAACAATGGACATGCATTGACACTGAATTGTTAGGTATTGGTTCGAATACCCACACTTTTATTAGTGATGCTCATGGATCGCAAAGGTGGCTTGATCATTGTTTAGTCACAAAGGCGGCTGTGCGTACTGTTCTTCATTCTTATGTAAAATATGACGTGCACTGGTCTGACCACTTTCCGTTGATTATTATGTGTGACCTTAGCTTTGTTCAGATTCATCAACCGAATGTTAGCATTAAAGTGAATAGGGTTATCTGGGGAGAAAGAAGTCAAGAACAGATTCGTGCTTATAGCTTAAAATGTCATGAAAAATTGCGACTTATTGACTTCCCGGATGACTTTAGAGAGTGTAGTGGTCAGACTTGTATTGACCCTCGCCACCATCGTGTAATAGATGCAATGTATGATAAAATTGTTAGTGCATTGTGCGAGTCGGCTACCGAGACAATAACTTACAGGGTAAGTCCTAGAAAGCGAGGAACAGTCATGGGCTGGAACATGCATGTGAGTGGCGCTCATAGGGAGGCTAGGTGTAAATTTTTATGCTGGCTCAATAGTGGTATGCCGACGTCGGGACTTATTTTTGAAGAAATGCGTGAAGCTAGAAGAATATTTAAGTCTCGGTTGAAGTGGTGTCAAAACCATGAGGCTCAAATTAAAATGGATATTCTGGCTTCACAGCATTCTAAAAGCGATTTTCAATCATTTTGGAAGCATACAAACAGACTTAAGGGCAAGCCTGGCCTTCCTGTTTGCGTCGATGGCGTGAGTGATGCTAGACAAATAGCTGACCTTTTTGTCGACCATTTCAGTGTGCAGTCATCATTAGGCCCATCTAGGTCGATGCTCAATGTTGAGCCAGGGAAAGACCTAGGAGTTAATATAACAGCTAAAATGCTCTTGAACAAAATTAACGCAATGCGTCGAGGAAAATCTCCTGGTCATGACGGTCTCAGCATTGAGCATCTCCGATTTGCTGGTCCGCATTTGCCAAGAGTGTTGGCTATGCTTTTTACATTTTGTCTGGGTCATGCTTATATGCCGAGTGACATGATTAAAACAACAGTGGTGCCCATTGTCAAAAATAAGACTGGTGACATGGGCGATAAGAACAATTACAGGCCAATATCTCTTGCCACAGTCATCTCAAAAGTGTTTGACAGTGTGCTTAACGCTCAGCTTAAAACTAATATACGTGTTCACGATAACCAATTTGGTTTCAGCTCTGGGTTATCCACTGACAGCGCTATATTGAGTGTGAAGCACACTGTTAAGTACTACACGGATCGCCACACTCCAGTTTACGCATGTTTCCTGGATTTGAGCAAGGCTTTTGACTTGGTTTCCTACGACATTTTATGGAAAAAGATGGAAGATGTAAATTTGCCACCAGAGGTGACAAACACTCTAAAATACTGGTATGGAAATCAAGTCAATAGTGTGAGGTGGGCTGGTGCCCTGTCTAGGCCGTATGGGTTGGAGTGCGGGGTGAGGCAGGGGGGATTATGCTCGCCTACGTTATTCAACCTATACGTGAATGACCTGATTGGCGCGCTTAGCAGCATGCGTGTCGGGTGTCATATTGACGGCGTGTGTTGTAATAACATTAGCTACGCCGACGACATGGTGCTGCTGAGCGCGTCAATCTGCGGGCTAAGGACACTCGTTGCCACTTGCGAGCAATATGCCAGACTACATGGTTTGACATATAATGTGAAGAAAAGTGTAGTCATGGTCTTTGAAGCCAGTGGTAGATACACAGAAGCAGTACCTTCCGTTAAAATAAACGGTATACCCCTTGTGAGGGTAGACCGATTTAAATATCTGGGTCACTTATTGACCACTGACCTCAAAGACGATGAGGATATTGATAGGGAGCGGAGGGCGCTGTGTGTGAGAGCTAACATGATTGCCTGCAGATTTAGGCGTGCCTCTAAGGAGGTCAAGCGCACTATATTTAGTGCGTACTGCACGTCTTTTTACGCGTGTAGTCTGTGGGTTAATTATACTCAAAAATCATACAGCGCCCTTCGCGTCCAATACAATAACGCATTCAGGGTGCTGATGGGGTTGCCCCGATACTGCAGCGCATCAGGGATGTTTGCTGAAGCTCACGTAGACTGTTTCTACTCGGTGATGCGGAAACGGTGCGCATCCTTGGTTCGCAGGGTGCGGGGCAGCGCCAACAGCATCCTATCTATGATAGCGAGCAGGCTTGACTGCGAATTTGTGAACCAATGCTGCAAGGTTTCGGCTGGGCCTGTCACCTTGCAGCAGTGATGTCACAATCTGCTTTTGTCTTGTTTTAATTCTTGTAAGTGTATTTCTAACATAGTTTGTAAGTACATTGTTACTAACACTATGAGTCTTGTTACTTGAAATAAATGAATAATAATAATAATAAAAAGAAGTTTTCACTTCAAAAAGTTTACGATCACAAGATAGGTACACTTTTATTTCAGTTTAGGTATTAATTACTACATTATGACAGGTAAGTATTACAAAATAATCTTTAAATTATAACAAAATAATATTACGGTATAATTAACAATGACGTGAAAAAATGCCGCGTAAAGAACCGCGTACAAACAAAGCAAATTGAAAAAAGAACACCAAGAAGGTTCCGAGTCTGAGTTTTTAACAAATTAAAAAAAAGTTGTATGATATATTCGGCACCATAGAGGTAGCAGTAAATAGGTTTAACCATATAGTTCGGTACGGGCCCCCGAAGGGGCTTGACGAACAAACCTCCGCTGGGTTGGTATCGGCCCCGAAAGGGGCTAGCAATTAAGTCATTCGTCATCCTCATAATTTATGCAAATATTTAATTTTCTAATTATCAAATAGGTACTATGAGTATGCGTTAATTAAGAAAGTTGAATAAAAATTTTATATATCAACGCCATTAAAACTTCTGTAAATAGCGCGCAAGTATCTTAATTTACCCTTATAAAATTCAAATGCATAAATACGGTCATCGCCATTTTGACGGCTGTGCTGGTCGAGGCTAAAAATCATAAAAATTGTGGTTTTCGAACATTCGAGCTCCACTATATGGACAATAATCAACTCGTCATTTAATTATGCGGCTAATTCATCCATAGTTCAATTTAAATAAGCAGTGGTAATGATGAATTTTGAAAACTAAAGTCGAAGTTTCGCGCCAATCGTGCGTGTTTACATTTTTATTTTTCACATATAACACACACTCGCGTATAGATTCGGTAACAAACATGACAAATATAATTCCAAATATTATAAACCGCATGAAAATGCCCAGATCTTAGCGTTATTTACGAATACGGGACCAATAACACATAATATTCATTACCACCGCTCAATAAGTATTTTGAAATAGACGACCATTTTTTTTTTTAAATTATTGTGATGTGTGAAAGCGATTATTCCAATCGATTATTTTTTCGTAATCTTCGATCAACTCGAGTAATTAAATTGAGAAATTTAAGAAATCGATTGATGAAAATTAAAATAAATTTATTTTAACCGTAAAATACAGTAAATATTGATTATAATGTTTTTTAGGCTTTTATAATGGTAATCTTAATAGTTTTTTCGTACATTCCGACCCAACACTAAACAGCACGGACTGATATTATGACTAAATTCGCGCCAATTTTATTTCCATCTCAAAATTTAAATTTGGAATTCGTTCGCTGTTCCAATTGATATTGTAGGCATTCAAATTTACTATTATAGATAATTTATTGTGAATTTTGTTTTGAACTATCTGAAGATTGGTAGAATGCACAGGATCTCGGTAGGAATAGTAAAAAAGAATTATGTAGTTTGATTATGGTTAGGACGTTGGATTGGTTAATGGATATTTACTCTTTACTTTATTAATCAGCCTGTTCTGTCCCAGTGCGGGTAAAAGCCTGCCCATGTCTTTCCAATTTAGTTTATCTTTTGCCTTCACCCTCCAATACTTTTAATCGACAATATTTTTTTACACCTACTTAGATAGGCTAGGTTTAGGGATAGCTACCCCAAAAATGAAAAAGAAACCATTTTAAACAAAACTATCCAAAGAATACGGTAAGACTCTCGAGTAAGAGTCTTACTCGTATATTTTGTAGACTCTTGATGGTTCTGGTTCATATCTATTGCTGTTCATGGCTTCATTCAAGTGACTCGGCCCTCGGCCTTTGATGGATAACCTAAAAATGGCAGATTGAAAAAAACGTGTGCGTCTCGGGACGCTCGACAGAAGTGATAACTTAAACTAATCTAAGCCTGCTGCCGTATGCGTGAGAGAAAGGGAAGCCACACAGAGTGGTGCCGTAACGCGTTACGTTACGAAGCGGTTAACCCTCCCATAAGAAGTTATCACTTCAAAAACCTTTTTAGACTGGACAGTGAACCGCTTTGAAACAATAAACTAATGTTCCTTGAAACGGCTTATGAATTGCCGATTGTCAACCATCATCATCAACTGTTGGGGTCGGCTTCCAGTCTATCCAGATACAGCTGCATAACCGTTAACATATATAACATAACATATTTTAAAAAGCGACCTGCGACTGCCTATCTGACCTCCACAAACCAGTTAGTATCGGGTAGTACGATACCCCTTGGTAAGACTGGCTGTCATACTTTCGGGCCACTGACTAGCTGTAACATAACAATAACCCCATCATACGATACACAATCTTGGAAGAATAAATATAATTTATCTTGTTAGATCATAATAATTATTTACTAAGCCTTCCAAAATCTTGGGCATTCTTTAACCAACCTTCAGATATTACACAATAAAATTCTTAAAATGTTATCTTGTAAAATTAAAATACTTATTTTAAATAATGAGAATTGCGAGCGCATTCTTTATTTAAATTTTGAAATCGAAAAAAATCGGCGGGAATCAAGCTTAATCATTCAAATGTTGACTTCTTTTTTTTTGGGATTACGGTCTTCTGTCGTTCTTATTACTTATTAATAAATCTCCTTCCCATGAAGTCAACGTTCATTAATTAATTATAAGATGCTTTTGATCTAAGAATTTCTTAATGAAATTATTAAAAAAGATGGTTATTATGACTAATTTCAAAATTAAATAATTATTTAAAATTATACTTATGAGTTTTTTTCAGTCTCAACTTTCTTTTTTCAATCTCGATTTAAATGCGATTATCGATTAGGCTGAATGCAACTAATTAATCGTAAATAAGAAACCCGGGTTTTCGGTCAGCACTAAGAAGTGTTATGTTACAACATAGTTTTCAGTAATATTTGTCTAGACTTTTATTGGGTTTTTTTAAGAAATTGTGTGTGAATAATGGCAAAACTAAGAATGCAGATAGAATGTTACTGTTTTTATTTTGCCCTTCCGAATTGTTTCAGCAAACAAGAAGCTTGCCTATGTACATTATTTCCAGCGCATATAAGGTACCTACTTTTTGGAAGGGTGTAGTAATATGTATTTTACGCATATTTGGCAATAGACTGACTCCCTTTTACCGACCTCAACACGATACTGAAGATATTAACCTCAAATTTATCGTATGTAACAGGTCCCGTGACATATTTTTCACAATAAAATCGAACGCTGAAAGTTGATGAAAATTTCGTGAAATTCATGACAATTCGCATCACCCTGCCGATTCAGCTGATGTGTCATGTGTCAAAATCTTGTCGGGCATAGTGGTTAATGTTTTTTTTTAATTCACAAACTTAGTGTACACGATGTTCTAAATTCAATTTACTTTATCCTCTAGAGAATAAAAACGGCTTTTCCACTCAGATATTGAAGATTAAAAATACTCTTTCCGAGATGGTGGGATGAAAAATGTATTTGCAGGCTCTTTTACACACATTTCTTGATCACTATAATTTTTTTAAAAACAATCGCCAATCATATTTCTATTATTTAGCACCTACTTTTTTCTTCCTTTGAGGGGTTTGTGGCTAAGCACTACACCAAAGAGTATAATAATAATACGGGAGAAGAGAGCCCTCTTGTGCCATTTTGAAGCATGCTGATTCAAAGCGCCATCTGCAATCTTAACGGGAACTAAGGCTTTATAGGTTTTCATTTCTATAGCTAGTATAGCTACTGTATATACTCTTTGCATTAGGTATGAATTATGATACTGGTAATCATTCAAATTGCTAGCTACAACGTAGCGACTGAAAATTATTAGTTTCTGGGTAGTAATCCAACAACAGCACGGAGGAGAAACTCAACTCGATGTCTGATGTAGATAAAACACTCAAAAACCAATATTTAAACACAAAATGAACATTCGTCATACAAACAAGCGCAAACGCAAGTTGCGGTTACGGGCGACCATATTGTGTGATGTAATGTTGTCAGTATCAAAATACAAGCGACGGTTGAAAGGCTAATTGACCTAAGCGACATTTAGTAAAACTTGCAGGAGGATGGATTAAACTTTTATTTTTGGAAAAAAATCTTAAAAATCAACTATTTAATAGACTTTTATTTATTTTATACAGTATATCCCTAATTAAGTAAGGATTATTTTTAAGCTATTACTGTTGTTAATTGTGTAATATATTGGAATTTTTTTGTTGGTTAGCCCAAAATGCATCAAATTTTGTATTTTTTTGAGAAAGGCGAAATGGTTCAAATCCCTGCCGTAAAAAAATAGCTGACAGTAAACTGGCTCAAGCATCGACTTAGAATAAAACAATACGAGAGAAAATGAATTTAGCGCCATGTCAACTGACAGTTGAATAAGCACAATGATTGTAAGCAACATGATGGTGTTACACCAGAGTGAAGTAGTTTGATGCAGATGCCCATTAGAGGGACTGCAGGATGAAACAAAATTACCCCTTACTAGATTACTAGTAGATATTGAAGCTTAGGCCAATTAATGCAAAATGGTTCAAGCGACACGGTTTTTTAATGTAGTTGAATGCATAATGGGCCAAACGACAAAACCACAACTACAGCCAAAAAGCCAAATGCCTTAATCGACACTCCTCATAAAAGTTCGAAAAATCAAAATAGCCTAAGTCATCGAGTCCTCAAATTTGTCTAATTTTGTGTCGTATAGATCAATGAGCTTAGAAATGAGGTATGTTTTGCTGTAGGTGTTAAGCGCCATAAAAGTAGTCAAAAAATTGAAACCTGACTCAAACGACGGAGAAAAAATTGCTGATTCCGAATATGTATATAACTGAATATCGCAAAAAATGTCGCTTGTACCAATTAGCCTTTCAACCATCGCAAGGATTTCGGTAACAAGGTTGCCATAATTGATAATGCTAGACAGGTTCGAATTATTAATAAAATGTAATTATTTTGTTAAAAATATCACAATTATTTTCTAGAAAAATCCTATAAACTAAATTAGAGAACCTAATTATTTGATTTTCTTTTTTGCAGTATAGTTGGGATTACAGAGACATCTACCGATAATTGTGAAACTAATATAGTAATAGTTTCTCGTAGTAGTAAAGTAGATGGCGACTCTTTCTTTATTGAAGTTGAGCTTGTTCTAACTGTCTCCCCCCTGCACTACACTTTTCTACTTCAGTGTACTCGGGCACAACACGTTTTAACCGATTCGTGAGTAAAGTAAAGAAGATAACCGTAACGTATGAGTCCGCCGCTTTTTTGTAGTCATTCGAATTTGGTCGGATAACCAGCCGTTGATTACAAGTTTTGTTTCTTGAATATATATACTTAATGCGAAAAATTCCAAACTGAATATTTTCACTATATATTTTTGACTAAACGCACAACTCTTGGTTTAAAGCCACTGAGCCACACCTCTTGGGTTGAGCCGGTTTCTTGTATTTTGCCGTCAAAGTTATGACACCGTCGTTTTGATTTTTAGCAATATCTTTTGAAACTTTTAATGGTTATTAAATGCGCCAAGAAGGACCGAATACAGTTTTCAGCGAGCTTATACGTTTTCTCATTTAGGAGCTACGATTGTTTTTTGGGTTTTCAAAAAAGTGCGATTATTTAAAAATTATAAATATTTTCCTAAATCTAATTCTGTCACAAATACGCACAAGTTAAGAGCTTCTCGTGTACGTTTATTCTACAGGCGCGCATATGATGGTTTTAGAGATACACGATTCTGCAAAACGTTACTCCAGCAGGAAACGCAATATCTCGAAAACCTGAAGACGCACAAAGTATATTTTCGGGGCACATTTTTGCACAAATATAAGGTCTCTGCCCATGTGCAATATTTAGTTTTTCCTTTTTTTTCAAAAACGGCCAGGCGCACAAATTCTATGTATAAGTAGCGCACATTTATAGCAGATTACGCACTAAATACACGTTCCACTCATATCACTCTAAGAGACACTTTCCTGCTCGGGTAACGTACACCGCTATGAGTGCGTTCGTAGGAATAGTAGTAATAGTAGTTCGTATGCTCGAACGTTTTACGTTCAGTCAGGACAACTATCTTATTTAAAAAAAACTGGGTGTTCTTTAAGTAAATTAAATAACAGATGTCGGTTTAGTTCTATAATTTAGTATACTAATTGGGGTGTCTGAGGTCTTGCGTTTATGTCGTTACAGGTTGTATAAGCTGGCTTCGCTCCCTCGAATAATTTTAAGATATTTTTGGTTATGTGCAGTGTGCATGCTATGTTCACAGGAAACGAGGCGAGGTAAAGATCACTTTTACTGTCGAAGATGATGAACAGGACATCAGTGTGTGAGTCTGTCTGGCGGTCCCCTTATGATATTTTTTGAAGTGAAAACTTCTTTAGCGGCGTTGAGCACTTTTTCTGTAATGGGTATAAAATCTTAAACTCGCGTCAGGTCACGTGTCCTGATCGAAAATTCGTAAGACGAATTGACATTAGGTTGCGAAGGAATTTGAACTTTATGACATCTGTCATTGAGTTTGGTTTTCCAAAACTGGATAATTATCTTATGCACAAACAAAACCTTCGATTTCTCCAAAGAGGTAAAATTCGTAAAACGTATCGTAATATTTCTGTGTTAAATTTGTTATGTAATGTAAGTTGTCATGTTTGTGTATGATAGCGCAATAAAGGAATATTGTATTTTACCACATAAATGATAGAACTAGATAATTAAAGCAATTCGTTCAAAATTATTTCCTAACCATATCCAAAAATGCACAACGTTACTATTCAAGTTTTCACTTCTGCCGGCACTCCCGGAGTGCAACCCGTTTTTTTTTGTTATTATACTTATAGATCGCCCAATAGTGCTTGGAGTTAGAAACTATTACCTTACTAATCCAAAATTTCGACTTTCTGAGAGCTATACTTTAGGAGTTAATCGTTATTTAGACAAACGTCCGGGTAGCGAGCCCCTTCTTTAAATACTACTCTTTTATATATCATACAATAGCATTAGGAGCTTGATGCTAATATGTACCTTACAAATCCAAAATTTTGACTTTCTGTGACTTATACTTGTGCACCACCTATAATGTGAGCAGCAGACATGGGTCGGATTAGGTAAAAACGATACCTAATCCACCTAGTCCTAGTATTTTAAAATACCTAATCCTAATATTTATTCAATATGGCCGCTGGCCTGATACCGATATTATGTAGGTATCGTATGCGGATTGGGTAAGAAATATTCGGATTAGGTAAATGGATCGTATGGAAGTTCCGTTTCTGATATATTGTGGAATGGTGGATTATATTTCGTTTTTTTATGGGCAAACGGTACTTAAAGTTAACGTGAATACTTTAATTTCACAACGTCTAAAAAAGTGATCAAAATTACGCCTAATACTTAAAGAGTGCGCCTGCACAATGTGTTAATGATGGTGCAGCGTTTCGTTACGACATACATCGCTAGAGCACTAACTAATCCAGTGGTATTCTACATAAACGGCGCTGGCGGCAGTGCCAATTAAACTTGAAACTTAAACCCCACATTTTAAGGTACAGAACTACGGAATATATCCTGTGTAGACTGTGCACGAATATTTTGTGCCATACCTAATCCTCGACGCTATGCTATTTATGCCTCACGTCTAGCCAGCAGGCTCCTTTTTAAAAAGTAGCCTGCTGGCTGGAGGTTTGTTTGAATAACGATTATCTTCTGAAGTATAGCTCTCAGAAAGTCAAAATTTTGGATTTGTTAGGTACATAATAGCAACAAGCTCCTAATGCTATTGTGTGATATAAAAGAACAGCATTTAAAAAACCGGCCAAGTGCGAGAAAGACTCGCGCACGAAGGGTTCCGTACCATTATTTATAAAAACGAGCAAAAAAATCACTTCATTGTATGGGAGCCCCCCTTCAATATTTATTTTATTCTGTTTTTATTATTTGTTGTTATAGCAGCCAAAGTAATACATAATCTGTAAAAATTTCAACTGCCTAACTATCACGGTTCACGATATACAGCCTGGTGACAGACAGACCGCGAAGTCTCAGTAAAAATGGGCCTGCTGGCTGGACGTTTGTTTAAGTAACAAATATCTTCTAAAGTATAGGTCACAGAAAGTCAAAATTTTGAATTTGTAAGGTACATAATAGCATCAAACTCTTAATGCTATTGTATGATATATAAGAGAGTAGTATTTAAAGAAGGGGCTCGCTAGCCGGACGTTTGTCTAAATAACGAATAACTCCTAAAGTATAGCTCTCAGAAAGTCGAAATTTTGGATTTGTAAGGTACATAATAGTTTCTAACTCCAAGCACTATTGGGCGATCTATAAGTATAATAACAAAAAAAAATTATCATATACTGTATTCGGTCCTTCTTGGCGCTTTTAATAACCATTAAAAGTTTCAAAAGATATTGCTAAAAATCAAAACGACGGTGGCATAACTTTGACGGCAAAATACAAGAAACCGGCTCAACCCAAGGGGTGTGGCTCAGTGGCTTTAAACCAAGAGTTTTGCGTTTAGTCAAAAATATATAATGAAAATATTCAGCTTGGAATGTTTCAAGAAAAAATTCAAGAAACAAAACATGTAAACAACGGCTGGTAATCCGACCAAATTCTAATGACTACAAAAAACTGTGTCCGTTTCGACCGCGCGGCCATGACGTTTTTTTTTAAAAAAACTATGCCATGAGTTTGTAAAAAATTGTAAAAGTCGATTCCCAAAACCATAAATTTGACAAAGATAAGGTTAAAAAGTTATAAGGGTTTGAACGTGGCCGCGCCATCGAAACGCGGAGAACCGCGCGACCACGGAGATCTTTAAAACTACGTGTTGCAGAGACCTGAAATTCAGGTAAATAACAGATTGAGTTTGTAAAAATATAGAAAAAAGTCCTAGGTTTATATTTCAGGAGCTGTAAGACTAAAACCGTGACAAACACGTTATCACCGATATCTCGGTGAAAAAGCACCGCAGCGGTCTGATTTTTTCTTAAAACCTAGTTTAGAATTTGTCAAAAAAATCCTAGGTTTATATTTCAGGAGCTGTAGTACGGTATCGCGTAGAAATAAGTCGTGATTATCTATCGGAGAATGTAAGTATAAGCGAGTTTTTTTTGTAAACTACATCTATAAATATGTAGAACTACCGATTATAGGCAAAAAAACTTATTTTGTTTAATTATATAAAACCTTAAATACGTTTTGAATGTTTCGATAACGACCATGATTTTTTTATTACAGAAAACTTTCTGCCTATTGTATTAGAAATTATATCAAGGACTCTAAATTAAACTAAAATGAAACGATAACATACAAAAAAAAACCGGCCAAGTGCGAGTCTTACTCGCACACAGGGTTCCATAGCCCCAAACAATATCTTGAACTGTCATTCATTAGTTAGTAGTATTAGTTTTAAACTTCCACTCAACCGCAGAACTAAATTGGTTTTTCATAGTATGTTAATGAAAAACAAAGTTACTGCTGCAGTCAAAAAGTCCCATATCTCAAAAACTAAACATCATATCTTATTGAAACCAATTTTCGTTGATAGTTTTTTTTACGTTCTACAAACTTAAATATTTTCAGAATTTTCCTCCTCTTACTTTAGAAATTAGAGGGGGGGGGACACACATTTTACCACTTTGGAAGTGGCTCTAGCGCAAACTATTTAGTTTAGAAAAAAATGACATTAGAAACCTCAATATCATTTTTGAAGACCTATCCATAGATACCCCACACGTAGGGCTTTGATGAAAAAAAAATTTTTGGTCTTCAGTTCTATGTATGGGGAACCCCAAAATTAATTGTTTTTTTTTTCTATTTTTGTGTGAAAATCTTAATGCGGTTCACAGAATACATCTACTTACCAAGTTTCAACAGTATAGTTCTTATAGTTTCGGAAAAAAGTGGCTGTGACATACGGACGGACAGACAGACAGACAGACATGACGAATCTATAAGGGTTCCGTTTTTTGCCATTCGGCTACGGAACCCTAAAAATGTTTATTTCTTCAAAAATCACATAAATCACAGATTCTTTACTTACACTAATATATCTATTCCTTTCAAAATCACAGATTATTTACCTAAACTAAGATATATTTTTTACTAGTACGACCTCATACATTTCACGCAAACCAAAACTATAAAACGAGGTATCTATTAAGAAACGTCAATATTTTTGACATTTTCTCGAAATCTCAAAAATGTTTACGTTTCATATCGTGGGTGATAAAAAAAACTTCTTCCGTATTCCCAATTAGCAATTGCTTATTCCAACTGTTTGGTATAGTTTTAATGGAAGAACGCGTAGTTTTAAAGATCTCCGTGGCCGCGCGGTTCTCCGCGTTTCGATGGCGCGGCCACGTTCAAACCCTTATAACTTTTTAACCTTATCTTTGACAAATTTATGGTTTTGGGAATCGACTTTTACAATTTTTTACAAACTCATGGCATAGCTTTTTTTAAAAAAAAACGTCATGGCCGCGCGGTCGAAACGGACACCAAAAAAGCGGCGTACTCATACGTTACGGTTACCTTCTTAACTTTACTCACGAATCGGTTAAAACGTGTTGTGCCCGAGTACACTGAAGTAGGTAAGTGTAGTGCTTAGCCACAAACCCCTCAAAGGAAGAAAAAAGTAGGTGCTAAATAATAGAAATATGATTGGCGATTGTTTTTAAAAAAATATATATAGATCAAGAAATGTGTGTAAAAGAGCCTGCAGAAACATTTTATTCACAAAAAGCTAAGTAACACAACAGTTAAGAAGACATGAAGTATCTTAATATATTACATTGATTTAAGCCGTAGGTTAGATAAATTAATGATTAGTTTTTAATCATCAATACAAGATCCCTTTTACGCCTCGCCACCGCAACTTAGACTTACCTTCTAGCCCCGCGCCATCCGCTGACGTCACGTGGAAAGGAGTCGCTTTGTTCTAACCAAAGAGTATAGTAATATACACACTTCGATCAATAATAGCACTATTATTGATCGAAGTATACACACATCAAAAGTGTCTAGGGATCAACATATATTTTTGCAATAACTTTTCTCCTGATTGATATTAATTAAAATTTTCTTTAAGGATTCATCAAATAAAGTGTTTTCGTTTGTCACAGTAACGATAAACCAAGTCACCTTTGCATTAATAAAGAAATTTGCCATTTTCTAATAAAGGGATTTTTGACATTTGAACCACTAACATTAAAGTTCGAAAAAAAGACTGAAATAACAGTTTTCTTTAAAATTTTATTGGGTAACTTAAACAATTAATAATCCGTGTTTCTACCGCGAACACTAACAACACAAGAACATCGGTTTGGCATACTCAAAATTAGTTCATCCAAATCACGCTGTGGAATGGCCGCCCATGTTCGTTGCAACAACAAAAAAAGGTCTTCTTGCGACTGGATACCCTCCATATTCGGCAGAGCTCTTCTCTGTAGCATATCCCATGCATGCTCAATCGGGTTCAAGTCTGGCGACTGAGCAGGCCAGGGCAGGACATTGATGTTAGCTGCGGCGAGAGTCTGTCTTACAACTCTTGCGGTGTGCGGTCGTGCATTATCATGCATTAACTGAAATAAGGGACCGATTTGCACTTGTAGAGGAACGATGACGTCTGATACAATCGTCTCAGCATAAATTTGAGCGTTGAGGTTGCCTCTGATCCAAATCAACTCAGTTCTTCCGCCGATCCAAATACCCGCCCATACCATGATGGTTCCACCACTATAAGGATGGACTTCCTGGCAGGATTTTAATCGCTGTTGGCGTCCAGGGGTTCTCCAGTGTCGTATACGTCTTGGATCCGGTCTCATACCAAAACGAGACTCATCAGAAAAGCACACGAAACGACATTGTTCTTCTGCCCAATTTCTGTGTTCAAGAGCCCATTGATATCGAATCCTACGATTGTGCATTGCTATAGGTGGTACCCGTAGCGGTCTTCGGGAATGAAGGTTCACTTCATGCAAGCGGTTTCTGACTGTTTGGTCGCTAATTAAGTTCCCTGAAGAGTGATGAAGCCTCACGGCTAGCATCATGGCGGTTATTGTTGGAGCTCTTCGAGTTAAGATTTGAATGTATCGGTCTTGTCTCCGTGTGGTGCAGCGATACCGTCCTCCATGGCGCTCAGCCACGGTACCAGTGCTTCGGTAACGTGTCCAAAGTCGAATGATAACACTCTGACTTGTATTCAGAGCTAAAGCCACAGTACCTACGTTGCCGGGAACCAGCTTCTATCATTCCCACGGCTCTGAGCATTTCTTCCCTGCTTAAATGACGTCGCCGCTCCATAATAACGTTGGTTTTAATCAGTAGTAGGGAAACAGTAGCACTAATAATGTCTTCAATGCGTTGTATGTTTTTATAGGGAAAATATTGACAGCTGATTTTCATCTTTTACTCGAATTTGATTCACAGTTCCTGATTCAAATTATGAAATGCACCAAAAAGGATCCATATAAATTTATAAAATCATAAATTTATTACAAAGCCACATCTCAATCTCAAGAAATCCGCATAAAAATGCTTGATCCCTAGACACTTTTGATGTGTGTAGCTAGGAGAACGGTTGTAAGATGTATTGCTTGGAATTAATCTTTGATTAAATATTTGATTTTTCGCACATTAACAAATCTAAAATGTATTGACATTATTTACGTGTGTGTCAGGGGCGTAGCTACCGCCGTATCAATTATACGGGGCCCCCGGGCCACGGGGGCCACCGACGTGCGTATTGTGCGTAAGCAAAAATTAATAAAAACTATAGAAAGCTAAAGATACGCCACTAGGCAGGCCTCCGTCACTCCATGTACTTGCGCGCTATAAGTGCCTACCGCCCAGCCGAGCGGTCTCGGTCCGCCGGCGGATCAAATCCAGTGCGGTTTTCGCAAGCGAAGCGCGCGCACGCCGTTCAATTTTAATAGTGCTGTTTGTTCGTACGCGTATTACGATGCCGTGTGGTGCCTGATGTGCTGTAGATGGGTGTAAATCAAGCAAAAGAAGGGATAAACACCTAACATTTTTCCATTTAACTAACATTATTTATTTAACATGTAACTTTAAACATTTTTTTATTTTACCTACACACTGATGTCTATAATAATGTTTTATCCAGGTTTCTTCCAC
Organism: Cerastis rubricosa; assembly: GCA_949152445.1. Taxonomy (NCBI): domain Eukaryota; kingdom Metazoa; phylum Arthropoda; class Insecta; order Lepidoptera; family Noctuidae; genus Cerastis; species Cerastis rubricosa. The sequence continues at coordinate 12,992,363 of OX424525.1, read as the reverse complement.
AGTCAGCACCAATATATAAAACAAAACAAACTTACAAATATAATAAAACAAACTTTAAAAAAGAGAACCGACTTCAAAACACTAAACCGTAAGAAATAATTTCTTCTTTGATGTCGGTGCTTTTTCGATTCGTAATTACCAGTTGTTAGCACTAACATAAAAAAAAACACATTATTTCTTACGGCTTACTGCTTTATTTGAAATCGGTTCTCTTTTTTTAAGGCTTTTTTTTTCATTTCTAGTGAACATCTCCGAAGATCATCATCAAACTAAGAAGTATTATACTTATTTTAAAACGTTCTCCTAAATGTAACAAATCCTTTTCTGAAAACCGCATCGATATCGGTTTAGCCAAACGCGAGATTACCGCGCACAAACATACATACCTACAAACCATACAAGTCAAACTTCTCAGTTTGGCATGTATGTCTGATCACCTCCTTTTTTTAAGTTGGTTAAATATTTTATAAATGATAAAATTTTTAACTGCCACATAAAAGTCAGAACATATTCACAGTTCTCAATAACATAGATAAAAAAGTTATGTTAATTTAATTTTATCGAAGAGGCAGCCCTGCGATTACTGTGGAATCGCGCGGTGCGAAGCAATCACTGCTGTACGCTTGAGCATTTAGGCGCATTTTAGCATACAGTGGTTGTTGACGCGAGGGAGTAGGCAATTATCGTAACAGGTATTGGAAGTTTTCTAGTGAGTGAAGTATCTGTTACGTAGTAACTATTCAGTAATCTGTGCACTGGGTTTGAGTATGGATAGCTATTGAGCGATCTACAAATTCAGCCATACATTCATATGGGTTTTTATTGCTTTGAGATAAGGCTTAAATTTCCTTAAATAAAATATTTTATTACGTTGGTTTTACGCAGTGATCTGGAGAAAATTTACACATAAATAATGATCGAAATCGATTCAGAAGCCGATTCTGAGCAAACTACTTTCAGGTCTTGTGTTTATACTGTTACACGTAAAAATTACACGTGTCACGTTGTTTGTCGGGGATTGACTCCTAAAAACTACTTAACCGATTTTAATCAAATTTGCACACCGTGTGCAGTTTGATCCAACTTGAAAGATAGGATAGCTTACATCTTTATAGTCGCAATATTATTTTATTGCAAATATGTACATGTCACGATTATCTGTTAGCTCCAAACGGATGGCGGTATCTGTTAACTGGATTGAGTAAGTATTCAATAGATGGCGCTGCATAGGAGAGGAGCAGCAATGAAAAATATTGCGAAACGGGGAAATGTGATGCAGACGAAGTTGCGTGGGACAGCTAGTAAATATATAAATAATGACGTAGGCATCTGCTAAGAAAGGATTTAGGAAAATTAAACCCTTATGAAAAAATAGTGGCAGTAAGTTTGAATGAAAATCCGTCAATAGGCATTGACAACGGATTTCCAATCAAATTTAAGCTATACAGTGTGGGTCCGCTTGTAACAGTCTTTTTTCGGGTGTTAAACATAAATAAATAATATAAAACTGAAATGATATAAGAAAATAAAGACTTTTATAAACTTATATGTTTATTTTTAACTTCACTTCTTAGCCTTAGGTTCTTTCACTGCAGTAGGAGCTTTAGTGACGTCATCTGGATTTTCCGCAGCATCCTTCAGACGCTTAGCACGAATACCGACAAGTTTAGCAATGGAGCGAGCCTGAAAAAAATACATTTGAGTTATTAAGATAACTAATTAACTAACTTCAAAACAATGCAAGATTGAAAATGAACATACCCCTCTCAAGTATTGATAAACCTTGAAGTCCTTTTCTTCTTCAGTAATAGCACGAGCAACAGACTTAGGTGCAGGCTGCTGTACTGGCATTAATGGGCCACGGAGCTGAGTAGCCAACTTGCGTTCTTCCTCATTTGCTTCTCCCTTCAATACCTAGAAGGCAACAAAAAAACATAAATAAGCAATACTTCTAGTCATGTGCTGTGTTTAAAAAGGCTCTTCGTTCCCTAGAGTAATAAATCGTTTATTAAGGCAAGTGGTTTAAATTCTGTGTGTTGCACAACACATGGAATTTAATCCACTTGCCCCCGGAATTGCATATGAATTTGATTTGAAGATTTCATACTCCCTTTCTAATTTAATTATGGTTAAACTTTCCATATGATTTAATTAGGAATAATACAACAATTCCACTAAGATTTACTGCACTGTAGGATTAGAAATGTATACACTTTTGTTTCCCGGCGGCTGCCGCAAATCCTCTTGTTTTGGCATGTTCGTAGTTGTAACCTACCCCAATTTGCAATCAACTAGAATATAAATATGAATGCCATAAGTAAAGCTAAATTACTTGCAACGTAAAGAACTTTCGAGGCTTATAACTTCAAATTCTTTATATTTTGCTTATTGCTAGCATAGATTAGGACCGTGGTCGTCAAACTGCGGCCGCTGCGGCCCGCCGCGCACATTGTGCGGCCCGCGACAAAGCAAAATAATTTTACAAATAATACTGATAGTTGAAAATGTCGTTTTTAAAAAACAAAAATTGTGATCGCCCTCCAGTCATTTCGAAAAAGAACATCATGAGGATTGCATGTAGTCCTAAAGACGTCAACATAGAAGAAATAATTAAATAAATACAACATCTTAATTCGTCAAGTTTACCTAAATTTTAATTTTTCATTATGGTACTATTAATGTTGCCCTCACTACTTTCGCACATTGTCCTATGTGGCCCTTGACCAAAAAAGTGTGACGACCGCTGGATTAGGACGATAAAAATAGATGGCTTGCTTAACTTTAGACAAATAAAGTCAAACAATGAAATAATCAGATCATAAATAAATATTTAAAAACAATTTGTAAAAAACCAATAAGCATTCCTTAGCACCTTGAATACAATTATTATGGGTGGCTGTTTCATTTCCTACCTTCTTGCCCTTGGGGAACAGGATCAGTCGTGCACGGTATTCCTTCAGCCTCTGAACATTAACTTGCAGTGACTCAACAGATTTGTTACGCCTGCGAGGATCCACAGCTATGCCGATAGTTCTGGCAAAAGCAGGGTTAAGACCTGAAGCCTGAAACATAAATCATCATTTTTATAATTTATTTTTAAATTCCCTTACTTTCAGTACTGAGTACTGCAACCTATGCCTTCTGAAACAGCTGCACATCATTTCATCACTAGGATTGTCCAAAAATGAAAATAAAATAGATATCAAAACAAATCACAAAGTAGGTACCATTTCATTGGTGGGTAAGATTTCCATTTATCTTTACCATAAAAACTTATTCGAACTACGCCAAAAACCACAGGAAGGTCTGCCCTTCAACTTCTTAATCTACAATAAACCACTACTCTCAGTTTGACCTTATGATGAGCATCTGATCAAAGTTTGTTACTATGAGTAAACTCGTAAAAACAATAACACTTACTCTGATTTCACGAAGAGTGAATCCACGACCCGCACGGACCTTCGTGTGATAACGAATAGTTGGGCATCGGACAACAGGTCTCAGAGGGCCAGCAGCAGGACGTGGAGCAATTGCCTTAGCTTTCTTGATCCGGTTTTGTTTTCTGCGGTGACGTCTTGCAGGTTGATTGAACCAGGTCTTAACAAACCGTTGCCAATCTTTATGGAAATGCCCATTGGGGATCATATTATTACCCTTCCCCATGTTTGGATAACCACAACTTCACCTAAAACACGTAAACACAAAATAAACGGGTGAGAATCTAGCATAAGAGTTACAATTTTGAACACAATTATAAGATTTGCGATATATTGCAGGATTTTAGTAAAATACTACGATTATTAGAAACACTGACCGGTGTCAAGCAGAAGTAGCGTAAAAAGAACGTCAAGTATGTTTGACACTTGGTTGACTTGCTGCGTGCTGGCAGGTGACAGCAGTTCCACAGTGCTGCCACATCGGAAATATTCCTTTATGGATCTTTTTACTAGGAATATCTTTCTAGTCCGCGTAACAGTGGTCATACTCCTTCAACGTTTGCTTTACTTTATGTTAGCAACAATGACCAGCGTTTCTGACATACCAAAATACTTTTAGGTTTCAATTGCTGAAAGGGATCTTAGATTTAATGAAACCGATAGCTGGCCGCTGGGTTCCCATTCCACAGATTCCAGAATCACCCCTCGGTTTACATACACGACCTCATATTTGCCCAATCAAAATCCATAATTATTTTTTTTCGGATGCTTTATCATCAAATGACCCCTCCCGAGTGTTAGACATCCATGTTCCTTTTTAGTCCTTTGTATTCCAGGGCCGCGGTATCGAACAGTTCCACATGGTAGGCATCGGCGCTCTCGGACCCCTTCTGGTTTGCTGCATCTCATTGAGACGCGCGTGGAACACGAACGTGCCGTCGAAGCGACCTGTCTAGCCCATTACTCACCGGCCACAGACCCGCGATCAAATTCCATCCTGATGGTAGTACAATACAGTCCTATCTCGTTTATTCATTCAAAAAAAAAAAACGCTAGTAGTAGAGTGTTAGGCCAAATCTAATTTATAAAAAAATGGGCAACGTAGTGTTGCCAATATTGTATAATTTCCACTAAAACTAGGTTTAGTATATTCTTGAAAAAAAAACCCACACAAAAGGAGACGGACTTTTTCAATGAATGTTTGAAAAGCATTTTTTTTCACGAATCTGATGTAAGTTTCTTTGGGAAAGATTTTAATATGACGGGTCAACTCCTTGAATGATGCAGGTGAATCCTAGGCCTACCGGTTAACCAGGGTCAGCAAAAAATAACCCAAACAAAGCAATTACACTGCGACCAACTAAGATTTTGCCCTCGCTGGAGTCGCTCGCTGCTGCCGCGGCACTACTCGCTACAACCGCTTGGCTAGCGTAGTGCTCGCACACTGTTCTATATCCCTAAAATTGTGCCCTATAATGGTCTTTTTGTAATTCAGAGTTCTTGCTTGCCACCCTTTAAATGATGACGGCGAATTATTCAATTTGCGATTTAAGGTAGTCATTCTCGTAGGTACTTAGCATTTTGAACACGAAAAATTTTAAGAATTGTAATAAATCCCGTATTTTTTATCCTGCCCAGTAGGTGATAGTTATGGGCATAATTTACAATGGCCGGGCGCGGGCAGTTTAATTATTTCCACAGTTATAATCATATGTTATGCCCGAGAACTTCTCAAAATGTCCGGGCAATAATAATAATAATTCCCAATTTATAACTTATTGAATCCATAACATTATTATTATAAGCCTTAATTGTCCCACTGCGGGGCAAAGGCGCTCTTCCATCCCTCCACTTTTCGCGATCCAGTGCGACAGCAGGCCAATCCTTGGAAAAAGAGTCCAACTCATAAGATATGCCCTTTTTTATTTCACGTTATTTCATATTTTTGGCAGTTTCTACCCGTTGCTTTGCCAGCTTGAAGTAATAAATGACATCATTTCGTAAAATTATTTCACATTCGGATATGTATACTGTTCCAATTTCACTATGTTATCTTTTATTTTCATTCTCACATCTTTAAATTGAGCTTTAAAACTGCGACCTATTTGTTAGTCAATGATTGAAAAAATAAGATATTTCTAAGAATCCTGAATTCCTGATAATCCGCCACACCACAAGTATACTCGGAAAAAAAATTGGCAACACTGTTCACATGAAATTAAAATTCTGTCACAGAAATTCTGTGAAATTTTAAGTAAGGTATATTTTAATACCGTAGCGTTGAGTTGCGTATAATTATGGAAGACGCCAAAGCAACTCAGTCTAGTGAATATTACAGAGAAAATGAGGAAAAGCATCAGAAGAAGAAAAGTAAAAATAAGAAAAAGCGTAGCGGTGGGGATGGCGATCACGGCGTTCCAACCTTGCCCGACGGTCTTGTCAGTGTGCCTAACTCCAGTGATGCTCATCAGAACATATCTTTAAAAGATTTGAAAATGGCAATGGAAGTGTTAAATCTCCAACAAAAACCAGCTAAAACTACCGAAGAAGCACTGCACAAGTCGTATCAATTTTGGTCCACCCAACCGGTTCCAAAAATGGATGAAAAAATTATGTCAAATGAACCAATAGAGCCTCCAAAATCTGTTGAAGATATAAGGTCTGAACCTTACACACTGCCAGATGGATTTCAATGGGATACATTGAATTTGAATGAACCCTTAGTGCTAAAGGAATTGTATACCCTGCTCAATGAAAACTATGTTGAGGATGATGACTCTATGTTTCGGTTTGACTACCAAACCGATTTTCTCAAATGGGCACTTCAGCCACCTGGCTGGAGAATGGAATGGCATTGTGGTGTTCGTGTAGTGAAATCTGGCAGATTGGTTGGCTTTATATCTGCAATTCCAGCGCAGTTAAGAATATATGACCAAAAGCAAACAGTTGTTGAGATAAACTTTTTATGTGTACATAAAAAACTCCGTGCCAAGAGAGTTGCGCCTGTTTTAATTAGGGAAATAACTCGTCGAGTAAACCTGACAGGTATATTTCAAGGAGTTTATACTGCTGGCATTGTATTGCCAAAACCAATAGCCACCTGTCGTTATTGGCACAGATCTCTCAATCCAAAGAAGCTGATTGATATTAAATTCAGTCATTTGTCTAGAAACATGACTATGCAAAGAACACTTAAATTGTTTAAACTTCCAGATTTACCTAAGACTCCTGGATTTCGCAAAATGGAAGTTCAGGATAGTGAAAAGGTTGTTAAATTATTAAATGATTATTTGAGAAAATTTGACTTAGCTCCAATATTTTCAGAAGAAGATTTCAAGCATTGGTTTATGCCGCAGTCAGGTATAATTGACAGCTTTGTAGTTGAAGCTTCTGATGGCAGTATTACAGATTTTGTAAGTTACTATACTCTGCCCTCCACAGTTGTTTATCATCCTGTACACAAAACTTTAAAAGCAGCATATTCATTTTATAATGTATCTACTAAGACACCATGGACAGACTTAATGCTTGATGGATTGATTACTGCGAAGAATTCTGGTTTTGATGTTTTTAATGCATTGGACCTGATGGAAAATAAAGAGTTTTTGGAGCCTTTGAAGTTTGGAATTGGAGATGGGAATTTGCAATACTATTTGTATAATTGGAGATGTCCAAGTATGACGCCTAATAAAATTGGATTGGTTCTGCAATAACATTAATTATAACATGTATTCAGTGACACCATTAACTGGTTTATTTTGGTTACTTTCACTTTGTGTATAGTGTTTTATTGGTTGAAAATATAGCTTTAGTTCATAACAAAGTGGTTGTTATTATAAATTGTTTTTAAACATTGTAATAATTATAATATTTATGCAAAATTGTAAGCAGAGTTTAAAAACGAAATATACAGCCTTTTTCCAAGTACATACTATGATTTTAATTTGTTTTCTGTTGCCTTAGGTCAAATTTAGGGGTAACAGGTAATTCTCCCAACTTGGAAATCAATTAGTGTACTAGCATGAAATCCATACTTATATTATAAATGCGAAAGTCTGTTTGTTTGTTTTTACCTTTTCACGACTAAACGGCTGATCGCATCTTAATGAAATTTTGCAAGAAGATAGATTTCAATCTGGGGAAGGACATCGGCTATATATCATCACGCTACGACCAAAAGGAGCGGAGCAGCAATGAAAAATGTTGCAAAAACGGGGAAAATGTGACGCAGACGAAGTTGCGCGGGTCAGCTAGTATTTTATACTTTTGTTTTTGTATGTCACAGCCAAAACTACTTTTGAAAGGTTACAACTATTTTAACAATAAATAATATGTATGTACCTTGAAACTAGTGTCCGACCGAAGTTTCGATTTCGGCCAAAAAAACAACCAACCCTTCGACCGCGCCGAAACTTACAACATCGTACTTTACTTTTTTTTTTCGTTCGTATACGTATATTGTGGCGCAATAGTGTGACATGCGTGTAATCATTAAACGCCAATTTGGGCATTGTTGTCGATGAAATCCCCATTTCTAGCTTTTTTTTAATTTTCTTTAATTATTTCTTGAGTACCGAATTGTAAGACTAAGTTTCCTTTTAAAGCCAAGAAAATTTTCAATAAAACCACATTTATTAAAGTACTAGCAGCCCGCCCCGGCTTCGCACGGGTATTTAACAATACACAAACATAAAAAACCCTTCTATTTGCGTCAGGTAACTAAAAAAAATCTCTGTGGTGTGAAATTCTGTATGGTGTCGGGTTCTGTATGGTGTCGGACGTAAAGAATAGCACCATCCCATATCTTCCCGTGGGTGTCGTAAGAGGCGACTAAGGGCCAGAGAATGGGCAGCAGCGTTCTGTGGGCTTTTGTAACAACTGTACTGCGATCGCCAACCCGCCTGCCAAGCGTGGCGATTATATCAAAAACCCCCTTATGTCAATGGCGACACTTGGGGGAGGTCTATGTCCTGCAGTGGACGTCTTTTGGCTGAAATGATGAATGATGATGAACTAAAAAATAATAATAATAAACAAAGTTTGAATATTCCCCTCCCGTACGGCCCGTACCCCAGTGACGCCTACATCGTATAAGGTGATGCCTAGCCAGCTGAGCAGGGTGAGCGGCGACCACGCAACTTTTTTCTAATACTTACATTTTTAAACTCCTGATATCTTTCGAATGGAATGTCCGCATTGAATAATTCAAAAAGTTATATAAAGGTATTGAAGCAGTCTTGAATATGAAGTAATTTAGATTGATAAGGATTAATACCAAGATACAAATACAGAGTCTTTTCTAACGTCGGCATTAAAATATATTTTTTTTTAAATAAAAGAACACTTATTGTGGCATAAATATAATAGTTAGACATATGCTGTCGCGACACTTTTTGTAAATAATGATGTGTTCTGCAAAGTCGTAATACATTATTTTATTCTATCATCAATAGTTTTCGCAGCGCACGCGTTGTAAAGAACATTTTAGGTAATTTTTATACACCTTGGGTTACATAATTGCAGTTTTAGTAAGGATCCCTAATTTTTTTGAAAATATAATATAGCCTATGTCACCCGCGGATTGTGTAGCTTCCCAACAGTGAAAGAATTTTTCAAATCGGTTCAGTAGTTTCGGAGCCTATTCAATGCAAACAAACAAACAATCAAATCTTTCCTCTTTATAATATTAGTTTAGATTTAATGAAAAAAAGATTATTCGCAAATATCAGAAAAACGTCTATGTTAATAAAGGCATTTTTTCGCATTTATCGAATGGATGGATCTCAATGTACAAATTATGGCATGCTTTTTTTTTTTAGGTATTCATTTATCCAAATCTACCCAGATAAACTTCATTCCACCTTTACTTTCTGTCTAATTGCACTCTGCTATAGATAGACCAACGATATGTTTCACTATTCATATATCTAGAAAGAACTGCCCACTGCCATTTTATTCAACGTTTTAATCCTTTTTTTAAAGATACGAAGCTATTATCAAAACCGAAACATGATTTTTCCCGAAATCGAAGGGGTTCCGGTAAAAAAACATGGTTCGGTCGGCCACTACAGTAGAAACCCTTTTGAATAACATTGTTTTATAGTACTTAATTATAACCGTGGCGTTCGCAAACAAGCAGGTTTTGACTGACACGTACCGGGTGAAAAGTGGTTTTGTCTAACAGTTTTGCCTGTAACATCAACATCAGCCGAATGGTAATTGTTCTTCCCGTCGCGGTTGCGATATATTTTTTGTTCTGGACCATACTTGGGAACCTTCTAGTTACTGAGATATTGGACGTCAAAGTTCCAACTTTTCCACAAGTTTTTTTAACTACTAGTTTTAATTTTATAACTGTACGTTAAATACCTCCATGACCCGTTTACTATTCAATGCATTCATCAGCACAATGTTTTGAGTGCGTAACGTTGAGTTTTACTGTAAAACGTGACCCCCCCCCCCCCCCCCCCAAAGTAGTCGTTTCCCAACAATTATTTTTGCGTAGGGTTAACAGTTGGAAGCACGTCCGTATTCGGCGCACATCGCACTGCACATAAATTCCTATCCAGGGCGCTTAGTTCTGTATTCTGTATAATATGAGTCTATTTGAGTATTACGAAAGAGTACCTACATTAAAACCGGCATGCACCTCATTTTCGCCTGTAAAAGTATTAAATATTTTTTTGCGGCCAAAGAAGCGGTCTTTCAACGATTGCTTCATGTTAGCAATATTTATGCCCAGCACTTCCGACATACCCAAATAGTTATCAATCTCCCCTCGCTTTACACGCATGACCGCACAACACGCTGATCTGTAAATTACATCACTACGGAATTCGTGGACAAGCTGCTGATCTTGTTCTTTCCTATTTATCAAACAGGCAGCAAAAAGTAAATGTAAATGGGGCGACATCCTCTGGGTCTATAGTCAGGATGGGTGTGCCCCAAGGTTCAATTCTTGGTCCTTTCCTATTTCTTGTTTATATTAATGATCTCCAGAAGACGATCAAACCATCGGCATCGGCCCGCCGCTGTTTCGTCGCCCGCGTGCCCTACGACTAGGTAAGTACTTAGTTACTAATTAATTATGGTGGGGAAAAAGAAATACCTACAACTTATAACTAAGATAAAACATTTATTTTAATGAATTAAGTACTTTTTTTTTTACTAATGTATAAAACTATATAAATATTTATTTACATAAATTTAACTCTTCTTGCCTTTACATTTGCGAAATCTTCTATCATCATCATCATTTCAGCCAAAAAGACGTCCACTGCTGGACACAGGCCTCCCCCAAGTATCGCCACATTGACATTTTGGGGGGTTTTGCCATAATCGCCACGCTTGGCAAGCGGGTTGGCGATCGCAGTACGGTTGTTACAAAAGCTCAGAGAACACTGCTGCCCATTCTCTGGCAAATCCCTTAGTCGCCTCTTACGACACCCACGGGAAGATATGGGATCTTCTATCATTTTTAGGGTTCCGTACCCAAAGGGTCAAACGGGACCCTATTACTGAGACTTCGCTGTCCGTCCGTCCGTCTGTCACCAGGCTGTATCTCATGAACCGTGATAGTTACCCAGTTGAAATGTTCACAGATTATGTATGTCTGTTGATGCTATAACAACAAATACTAAAAATAGAATAAAATAAATATTTAAGGGGGGCTCCCATACAAAAAAGTGTTTTTTTTTCTCGTTTTTTATAAATAATGGTACGGAACCCTTCGTGCGCGAGTCCGTCTCGCACTTGGCCGGTTTTTTGTTGAATTCAAACTGTCTAAAATTTAATGTTCCATTGAAACTATAGTCTAAATAACTTAGTCTTTGCTGGAGCATTGTTGATCTTAAATAGTTTTCGATCATTTTTAGGGTTCCGTACCCAAAGGGTCAGTAATAGGGTCTTATTACTGAGACTTCGCTGTCCGTCTGTCCGTCCGTCTGTCACCAGGCTGTATCTCATGAACCGTGATAGTTAGCCAGTTGAAATTTCTACAGATTATGTATTTCTGTTGCTGCTATAACAACAAATACTAAAAACAGAATAAAATAAATATTTAAGGGAGGCTCCCATACAAAAAAGTGACTTTCGTACCACTTGCTCAAAAAAGTGACATTCGATGCCACAAAAAGCGAACATAACAATAGTCAATTTTAATCTGTTAAAAACAGGGAAAGAAAATTGTACTGAATTTCATTCATCCTCTATGGGGGAGACTTTGATTTAAATTTGGAATACTTACCGAAATGTATACTTGTAGGATCCGGTCATTAGTACGGACAGAAAATGAATCGGCAAGCGCGCCAAAGGTAGCACGCGACCTACTTACCAGTCGACCCACACCTAAGCGCGCTTCTACAGAGTCGTGATGTTTCGAACTCGCTGTGAGGCGGACAGTCTGTGTCTGACCGCGGCGGAGTCAAGACGTCCCGAAAGTGTTCCCCGATTCATGGTGCCTAGTGTTATTGTAATTTCAAGTATTTGTGAGTAGTAAGTGAGTTCGACAAAAACAGTGTACCTCGTGTAGTGTGTGTTTTCATAGCACGGAACCCATGTTCTGCCCACATGATGACCGTGTCTAACAAAATAAATCATGACAACTGCGACATACTGAACTACATCTGTGTTTACACCATTGAGTTTGTATACAAGGTGTTGTTTTGCATTCTCGTCAAATTCAAGGAGGTAATTATGCTAATGATTCACGACCCAAATCAACAATAAAATGGGTAGGTATTTTTTTTATTTTTTTCTTATTTACGGAAATCCGTAAGTGTGAACCAGCCGTATTAAAACGCGGCCCGTCTGTTACCGCGCTTACACGCACGCAAAGAAACGCTAACAATACATACACAACGCAAACGCAACGAACATACGATAATTTCATAGGTACCTATTCCCTAAACCACGCAAGGCGCGGGTACGCGGGCGCACTCATTCGCTCGCGCGCCTAGCCACCCCTCCGCCGCCCCGGAACCAATAGTGTGCTTAATGTCGCCGACGTGTGCATGCGCGTTGCGAATTTCGCTCCTAGGTACATCGTTGAGACGTAGGTGCAAAGTGCAAGATGCGTCGAGTTGGTAGATATGGTCCGCATGTATGCCATCAGTGGAGACAGCCTACATGGAGCCATCCGGATGTTCTCGGAGATGTTTCCCGATCGGGAACCCCCATCACAGAGCGTCATGCTGGCTGCTACGCAGAGACTGCGGGATCATGGGCAGTTCGACGTTCCCCGGCATGCTCAAGGTCGCGGCAGCGAAGGCCTGCCTGTCGCCTTGCAGGAAGACATCCTAGAATACTTCCAGGGAGCGTCGAGATGTCGGAGGACGTTCCCCTGGCACTCCATCGCAGCAGTACGGTGTTTCCCCTCATTACGGTCGGCATTTACGCGAGTACTTAACCGAAAGGTTTGGTGACCATTGGATGGGTCGCGGAGGCCTTTGGCCTGGCCCGTTCTCCGGACCTGACGTCTCTAGACTTTCTTTGTGGGGAGACGTTAAAAGGTTAGTTTACTCGGAGAAAGTGGCAAGTGTTACAGAATTACATGAAAAGATAATTAGTGCTTTCGACACTTTAAAAAGGAATGTGACAGTGCTACGTAAGCTGAAGGAAAACCAGCTACGTCGTTGTCGACTGTGCCAAGAATGTGGTGGTGGCAACTTTGAACATACCTCCGGGAAACTTAAGTAGGTAAGTAGGTAATTTATTTATTTGTACATAGACTATCATTTTGTAAATACGTTGTTAGCTTAATCAATTTTATTAGTGTAAATAAGTTGATTTCAAATTTTTAACTACGCCAATAATACCTAACAGTCGAAAGTATTTCTACATACCTACCTAACAAGCGATTCTTTCCAATTCCAACAAACGTAAAAAAAAATATAGATTTAGTGAATCGGTGCACCAACTAAGATATTAAGCACCACGAAAACTTTAGGCTGAATTTACCTACGTACAACGTTCAGAGTGTTAGTGTAGTGAATTATTATTATGTAAATCCTTGCGCTGACTATCCTAACCACATTAGCGCAAAATAGCTTACAGTAGTGAGCCTCAGGATCCGGAATAAAGATCAAAGATTGCCAATTTTAGGATTTTCCGTTCAGCAGGGTAGCAATAAAGCAAAACTAACATTTTATTAATCATCTGATAACTACCGGTAAGTACAGGTCAGGGAACTTTTCTTTGGCACACTAGTATTGTTGTCGTTAGTAAGATTTCCGTATTCCAATGATGCTTAAAAATTAGTTAAGTTAAAGTCAAGCGAAATTTATGACAATAATGTAGGTGATTTTCGAAATAAAATTAGGCAAAATTGCTACCGGTCGCCGTAGGTCATCGCACGGTCGCAACACTGTTGCATTTCGTAGGTAAGACGTCGACTGTCGACTCTCACGCACACAGAACAGATGCATTGTCGCTGTGTGCGTAGTTGGGTGATTCTGTTTTTAGTGTTTTGAATCAAGGGTTTTATTCTGAAATACTGTTAAATTTCAAAAACAAAAAAAAGCAACGCTTATTAATTATAGACCGGTACCGAACTTTAAATTGATTATTTATGTGTTATATGACAACCTCCTGAAATTTGACGAGGATGCAAAACAACACCTTGTATAAAGCATTATACATCTTTTTGAAAAAGGAATACGCATTTATTATGCAGTTATGATTATATAAAATTACGAAAACCGACGAGGCCGTATGAGCTTGATGCCTTTGCTTTTCCGATAAAAATATAAATATTAGTATAAAAATATTAGTATAGGAATTTGCCGCGTTCTTGTTTTCTTCCAGGGCTTTAAATACCGTTAAAAATTTCGTAACGTTACCTTCATTTGACAGAGTTACCTTTAATATTAGAATAACGTTAATAGATTTAACGTTATTTTTGAAACATTTTATCGTTAATCTTTATAACCGTTAATTGTTTAATAACGTTACTTTTATCGTTATTTTTTAACAGTTAAGCTTCTGCCAACTTCCTCGCATGCGAGTAGGGATGGGACATAGTAAATAATAATCATAATCATCATAAATCAGTGTCAAACTGACGAGACAAGTTTTTCACACTTTTTACTTTAATTAATATAAAATAACGCAGAACACTGATTAAACCAAGAAAATAATAATAAAAAAAAAGTTACTTAATACACAAAACCGGATCTAATTAAACAAAAATGCAATAATCTTATGAAAATGAAACGTCATATTTGTCATCAATGCTGACGAGACGCAGAGCCCGACTAAACGAAGTACACCCACCATCTCTGGGCTCGTCGCTGAGCTCCGCCTCGCAGCCACATCTGTGGCCGCTGAGTCGCCGGTCGCTGCAGTTGCGTCGTTGTGAGTTCCAGCGACGAGTTTTTCTCCCCGCCGTCGACGCCATCACCACCACGACGACGAGGAAGAGGACGGCCACCAGCGGGCCTGGGACCTCGAGGCCAACAGGCCCCGAACAGGCTCCCCGCTGCCGGTGGAAATGTGTCGCGCATGCGATGGACTCAGTCCATTAATGAGAACGTCATGCGCGCATATTATGGGGCTACTCAGAGGGGAAGCAACTTGACTGCGTACCGTGGTCGGATGCTCTTTCTATTTCAGGTGCTTGAACCAGCTGTCAGCCCCCAAGACGTAGCTCGTGCAGTCCGTCCGTTACCTAACTGGAAATCTCCAGGACTGGATGGACTGCACAACTTCTGAATCAAATGTTTCCAAAGATCGCAAGCTCGCTTGGCGTCCCAGTTTCAATCAGCCTTAGAGTCAGGGTCGCTGCCCCAGTTCCTGACGACAGGCATTACCCACCTGCTCCATAAATCAGGTAGTACTGCGGAGCCCAAAAATTATAGACCTATCACTTGCTTACCAACGGTCTATAAAGTTCTTATATCCATTTTGAGAGCTAAAATTAACCAACATATTATGAGTAATTACATCATGTCTCCCTCTCAGAATGGATGTAAGAACGGTTCCCGTGGTACTAAGGAGCTGCTCCTCATTGATATGGCCATTAGCCAACAGGTGTGCCGCTCCCAAAGGCATCTGTCTACATGTTGGATAGATTTTTTTTTGTTGGAGTTGTACAAGATAGATAACTCTATCTCTCTCTCTCTTTTATTAGCTTGGGTCTTGCCTGTATAAACAAATGTAAGTGTTAATAAATAAATAAATAATAAACTCTACGCGCCTTCCTTGAGTCGTGTATAGGGCAATGGAGGACGGTCCTTCGCTATCCAGGATGTCGACAGATGCAGGGGAACAGCAAACCGATAAGGATAGAGTGTGGTATATTTCAGGGTGATAGTCCATTGTGGTTTTGTCTAGCCTTGCACCCTCTTAGCACACTGCTGGAAGGTTCAGGTCTAGGCTATCGGTTGAGGAGAGGTGGTCAGGTCATATCTCACCTTCTTTACATGGATGATCTGAAAATCTTTGCCCCCAACAATTTGCAACTGATGAAGCTACTGAATCAGAATCAGAATCAGAATGCTTTATTTGTAAACATAGGTCAAATTACAACATTGTGCGAGATGTTACAGACAGGTAGATCCTCTATGTTTTGCCCAGAGGCGTACAAATGTATTTAATCAACATTGTCGAGCTTTCCTACTTTTCAACAAACATTAAATTGTATAGTTATATCAAGTGGTTGCATTATGTTAACTTTCACATGTTCAATATTAATAGGTACATGCATATTAATAAACAAACAAAAAGAGAGAGAAAAAAAAAATACCATCAATTTCAATAAATGTCAAAAAGATTAAAATAAATGTCATATCAATGTCTAATAGATTAAAATAAATGTCATATCAATGTCAAATAGATTAAAATAAATATCATATCAATGTCAAATAGATTAAAATAAAAGGCATATCAATGTCAAACAATATTCAAAATATGTGAGGTGATGTACAATTTTCTGAAGCAGTAATTATAGAATTGTCGCCCATATATGCCTGTATTGAGTAATAGCATTTATTTATCAAAATTCTTAACAGTTCTTTTTTAAAATTGTCAAGATTTAACGTTTTTATTTTTTCAGGTAGTTTGTTAAATATTTTTACGGCCATACAGAAGGTACTTTTATTCATTAGTGCAGTTTTTCCATAAGGTACTTCAAGTTCTGACTTATTTTTGTCGCGTAATTTTCTGTAGTAACTCTTAGTAGCTATTTTGTATAATGAAATGTTAGATTTGACAAACACATTTGTTTCGTATATGTAAAGCGATGGCAAGGTAAGAATCTTTAGACGTATAAAAAACGGTTGACAACTGTCTGTGCCTTTCAGTCCACACATCGCTCTGACGCATCTTTTTTGGGCTCTAAATACGAGTTCTCTATCCACTGAATTGCCCCAGTATATTACGCCATATCTGAGTATCGATGCAACATAGCCGTGATAGGCTGTGAGCACAGATTCTAGGCTCACTATTTTCGAAAGTTTATAGAGAGCATAGGCAAATTTATTAAGTTTTTTACATATTTCGTCTGTCTGGGGTCTCCAAGTCAAATTGTTGTCTATATTAATACCAAGAAATTTAGTAACAGTAGTTGATTCTATTTTTGACCCTAAATAGCTAATGTCACGGATTTTATTTGGGATCCTTTGATGAAAATGCATAATTTTTGTCTTTTCTAAATTTATAATAAGATTATTGTTGTCAAACCATGTTATAATTTTATTTAATGTCATATTTATTTCATTTTCATAGGTATTAGGATCATCACACTTAATGATTACGGTGCTGTCATCGGCGAATAGTACCATCGGGTGATTTATTTGCCTCGGAAGGTCATTTATATAAAGCAAAAAAAGGGGGGGCCCTAGCACACTACCCTGAGGAACGCCGTGTTTAATTATCTCGCTTTCGGAACGATATTTTTTCTCGGAACAGGTATGTGAGGATATTTGTGTGATTTCTACAAATTGCTTTCTGTCCGTTAAGTAAGATTTAATGAGATCAAGTATATTTCCTCTGATACCATATTTTTCAAGTTTATGTATTAGTATAGGATAATCCACATAATCAAAAGCCTTAGTTAGATCCATATAGATAGCACATACAGGATTTCTTTTATCTATATTTGACAAAATGGGGAGAAGCAGGTCATGAAGGTAACTGAAACTTTCAGTAGCGCCATCAGGATGGAATTTGGTGTGGACAAATGTGCAGTCATGCATGTGAAGGGGGAGATTACGGAATCCGTGGGAACTCAACTCTCGGATTCCGTACACCTTAGATCCCTCTCCTCAACAGATACCTACAAGTATTTGGGTATATCGGAAGCATTAGGCATCAATACTGCTGACATGAAACAATCGTTGAAGGAGCGTTTCTTTGGCCGCCTGAATAAGGTGCTAAGCAGTCTTCTGTCAGGAGGAAACAAGGTGCGCGCCTTCAACGGTTGGGTCATGCCAGTTTTGATGTATTCTTTCGGCATACTCAAATGGCCTCAGATAGAACTTGATGCCCTAGATAGGAAGGTCCGCGTACTGCTGACCGCAAATCGGATTCATCACCCACAGTCGTCGATGATGAGACTGTATATCCCGCGGAAGTGTGGGGGTCGTGGCTTCTTAAATGCTAACATCCTGCACAACCGTGAGGTATGCAGTCTCAGGGAATACTTCCTAGAAGCCGACGTGGGGATGCACCGAGATGTGGTCTCAGTAGACAAGGGCCTTACCCCGATCTTCTTGGCTAACGAAAACTGGCGTAAGCCTGTAGTATTAGACACTAATGACCGCAGGGAGGTATGGCAGAGCAAGGAGCTTCAAGGACGGTTTTACTGGGCCTTACATGGGTCCAATGTAGACTTCTTAGCGTCTGTATCCTGGCTGCGTTTTGGTGACCTCTTCGGGGAAACTGAAGGTTTTGTCTGTACAATAATGGACGAGGTTATGCTGACGAATAATTACCGGAAACACATAGTAAAGGATGGAACGGTTGACATATGTCGGGCATGCCACCGTCCGGGAAAATCGATCCGACACATTATTTCTGGGTGTTCTCGTTTGGCCAATGGAGAGTAGTTGCATAAACACAACCTTGTTGCCAGGATTATCCTATCCTTTAAAAGAGTAACCATGGAGTTTCTTGCCGGTTCTTCTCCATAGGAAACGACCAACCCGAACCGAGCACCTTTTTGCCGACGTTTTATAAGTGCCCCTGTAGGCCTATGTAAAATAAAAATATTTTGATTTGATTGATCCATCAGCAACTTGCTTTGAAAAACAACCTTGTGGAATCAGAAGTGCCATACTATAAGTATGTGGCCGACCCAGTTCTCGATAATGGTAATATCACGTTGTATTGGGATCGATCTATCGTCACTGACAGGACTATTGTTGCCAATAAGCCTGACATTGTGTTGATAGATCGATTGAGGCGTCGCGCAATGATTGTTGATATCACGATCCCGCATTACGAGAACCTCGTGAAAGCAGAGAAAGATAAGCAATTCAAGTATCTAGATCTGGCTCGCGAGGTTGTCGACATGTGGGACTTGACAACAGCAACCATTGTGCCGATAGTCGTGTCGGCCAATGGCTTAATAGCCAAAAGCTACGACCAACATCTGCGGAGTCTTTCGCTTGACAGCTGGATCAAGGGCTTGATTCAGAAAGCACTACTTCTGGACACGGCACGTTTTGTCAGGAGGTTCCTCTCTCAAGAGCCCTGACCACCGGTAGCCGGGACCCTGTTCCCGATGCTGGTGGGCTACTATTTTTTATATTTTTTCAATGTTTTTTTTTTAAATATAATTATGTAAAAATATTAGGTCTTTACCTATGAAATTGCCGTTTTGTTTGAAAAAAGTTAAAGTATTTTTTTTTCGAACTTATTTATTTATTTTATTCAAAGTAATCACCCCTGCAATCAATGCATCTTTGCCAACGCTGTGGCAGTTTATGGATGCCCTTCTTGAAAAAATCAGCTGGACGGGAGACAACAAACTCTTCAAAGGCGTTTTGTACTGCCTCTCGGGAATTGAATTTTTTTCCCGCTAAAAAGTTGTCCAAATTTTGGAAAAAGTAATAGTCGGAAGGCGCAAGATCTGGTGAGTATGGCGGATGAGGGAGAGCTTCCAAACCCAACTCATGCAGCTTAGAGACGGTCTGTTGTGCAGTATGGGGCCGCGCGTTGTCGTGAAGTAGCAGTGGAGACGACCGATTGACCAAAGCTGGTTGCAGACGTGCGAGTTTCGCCATCATTGTGGTCAGTTCTTCAATGTACACATCTGCAGTAATGCTCTCGCCGTTTTGTAAAAAGCTATGATGAATCACACCAGCACTAGACCACCAAACTGTGACCATCACCTTTCTAGGGGTCATTTTTCGTTTTGCACATTGCTTTGGTACCGAACCAGGATCTAACCAACTTGCTGAGCGCTTTCGATTGTCAAAAAGAATCCATTTTTCGTCGCACGTAACAATTCGGTTCAAAATTCCTTCATTTCTGTGCCTGTTAAGCAGCGCAAGGCAAGTCTCGACGCGTACGTTGCGCTGGCGATCGTTAAGTTCGTGGGGCACCCATCTATCACGCTTTTTTATCTTGCCAATCTGTCGCAAATGGACCAATATTGTTTTAATGCTAACATCAAAAGCTGCTGCCAGCTCAGCTGTAGATTGAGTTTCATCAGCTTCAACAATCACCTTTAATTCATCATTGTTGACCAAAGTTTCCGGACGACCACGAGGTTCATTTTTCAAGTCAAAATTCCCAGAACGGAACCGAGCAAACCAATAACGGGTTGTGCGTTCGTTTGTACAGTTCTCTCCGTAAACGTCGTTGATGTTACGGGTCGTTTGTGCCGCGTTGGTGTCACGACGGAACTCATATTCCATAATTACACGAAATTTCAAAGTATCCATTATGAGGAAAAATGTTGAAATGTAATGAAAATACAACGCTAATCAATAAACAAAAGACTGATTTTGTAAATAGAATGTCATATTTTTAAAACAAAATTAATTTGAATTTAGAACTCATAGCCAATCAAAACTTTTTTTTGTTTGAAAATGTCTGTACTGCAATACGGCAATTTCATAGGTAAAGACCTATTATTATAACTACGTAATGAAAATGAATAAAGGAAATCATAGTTATAGTATTTAAAAGAATTGAATCAATTTACTTATAATTATTACTCTGATTCTTCGTAACTTGGCAAAATTATGTTATCCAAGTCGTTTTCCTGTCGCACTTTTCTAATAACGTTGAGTAAATTGACATAAGTTACTCTACGTTTTTCTTCTGGCATACGATCCAGTTCGAAAGCGACCACTGTTGCGAACGCCGCATTTCGTGGGTCGCTAGGTCGTGGTTGGTCTTGGTTAAAATCCAACGGAGGTAAATTGGAGACGTTACAGCTTATTTCATTTACGTCCCATTTGCTTCGTTGGTACATGATTGCACTCGTTTATAACTTAGTCTTCTTTAAAAAACAAATATGTGCTTAGTCGCTAATTGTAAAAACTATTTAAATTAAAGGAATAAATAGGTAGTAGTGTACACACAGCGACACATCAAGCTTTACATTTGCAATATAACATGGCCTCGTTTTTTATAGATTTCCCGTACAATGCGATTTTGTCGCCGTGCGTACTACTAAACATAAGTAAAATAAGCCTTGATTTCAATATGCGATGCTGCCCTCCCGCTCGGCCTCACCACGCCGCGCTAACAACCTTGAATGTGACCGGGTTGCAGCTAAATTAACGGTAAAAGTAACGTTATTCTCGTATTTTACGTTAATTGTATTTAACGTTAAATTACTGGTAATGTTATCAATTAACGTTATATTTTGTAAGGTTAATTAGGTATCACATTAGAATTAACGTTAAGTAATGGTTATTATTTTGTTAGTTGGTAACGTTAACAAGCCCTGTTTTCTTCAAATACATAAACGTTAAGTTATTTTAATTCATTTTTATAAATAAGTTAATGTTCTAAAAATAAAATTAGCAATATGCCAAAGGAAATTGCTAAATATTTCAAACCTAAAGATGTTGAACTCTATACCGGTGGTTATTACGTCAATAAAAAGACACGGTGGTTGGAGCTCTGATAGAGTAGCTGAGGGTTATATCGAAAGCTCAATGGCGAATAAAACCTTAGGCAGTCAAATTAACAAAAATAGAAAACTTAATCCATCAGAGCCACAACCATCAACTTCCGGCATCTTATCTTCGTCCGTAACTCACGTAGCACCACCACCACTATCTCCGACGTCTATTTACAATGAAACGCAAGTTCCTCAGACGCAAGAACAGAGAAATACTCAAATCAACTCATCAATAATAAATGTACCACAAAAATCCAACCAACAAAAATGAAACTCTCTCTATCAATAATTGGACCAATGTTTCGAATGTTAAGTTTTACTTGTCATTATTTTTAATAAATGCTTATCTCATATTATTATTGTGTTAATTTTTTCGCAAATGGTACGAAAAGTAGAGTATTTTCCTCGGTGATAAAGCTGTCTTAGTCTTGGGCGAACTTAAATCCCTCGCTACACTCAGGACTCGTCTTAAATCCCTCGCTTCGCTCGTGATTTAAGTTTTTAACACCCTCGCTGCGCTCGGGAGTAAACCTCGAGTCCTTCGTTACGCTCGCGATTTAAATCGTCACCCGCGACAGAATACACTGCTTCATCCCCTTGGTTAATAATCTACTATTTTTCGCTCGTTTTTTTAAATCATCATCATTTCAGCCGAAAGACGTCCACTGCTGGACATAGGCCTCCCCCAAAGCTACATTGACATAAGGGGGGTTTTGCCATAATCGCCACGCTTGGCAGGCGGGTTGGCGATCGCAGTACGTTTTCGGCAAAATGCAATTTTAAATTGAAAAAAGCCGCCCCCGCCCGACAATATTTTTAGCTTTATCTTTATAATAAATTAATTTAGCAAGACATCCAATCGGGTAGGTTAAATTTTCTTCTGACAATT
Source organism: Cerastis rubricosa (assembly GCA_949152445.1). Lineage (NCBI taxonomy): Eukaryota > Metazoa > Arthropoda > Insecta > Lepidoptera > Noctuidae > Cerastis > Cerastis rubricosa. The sequence continues at coordinate 12,969,958 of OX424525.1, read as the reverse complement.
TATAGAGAAGTTATGTAGGTAGTTAGACGACTAATGCAGAAAAGTTTTGAGAACTAAAATAAGGTTAGAGCGAACGAAGCGAGCTCAAAAATATTTGATTTCTGCTCGGGTTCTTTTTGTTTATTATACAGGAATGAGAATAAGCGAAAGTCTATCAACATAATTATACAAGGTGTTGTTTTGCATCCTCGTCAAAATTCAGGATGTTGTCACAAAAAACATAAATAATCAATATAAATTACGGTACCTAGTAAATTATTAAAAAACACTGCGTTTTTTTGTTGTTTAAATTTGTCATTATTTCAGAATAACCCCCTTAACGTGGTTTAGCGATTATAAAATTATCGAAAAAACGTTTGAGGTTTTTTATTTGTGTGTAAGCGACGTTATAAGGCGGGGATCAGACGGCCCGTGTTTAAAACACCGGTGGTTCACAGTTACCGATTTCAGTAAATAAATAAAAAAAAGAAAATTACCTACTCATTTTATTATTGATTCGGGTCGAGAATCATTAGCATAGTTACCTCCTTGAATTTGACGAGGTTGCAAAACAACACCTTGTATAGGTATACATCATTGTATATTGTGTCAAGTACAGGATATATTAGCGAGCGAAGCGAGCTGGAATTTTTTAGTACGTCTCCTTGCATAACATAGACGTTCTCTTCATTAATTTATTACTGAAATTAGAATAGAATGAATTCCGTCAAGTTCTGCTGAATAGGAAGAGTATACGATGAATTGGCACCAACCACAATTTTTCAGCTCTGTTCAGCTTTTGTCCAACAGCAATTTTGTATGGAAATGCGTACGGGCCGCGGCAGGGCCGGATTATCCATAAGGCGAACAAGGCAACCGCCTAGGGGCCCCATGCGTGCACTTACCAAGAAAAAAAAAAAGTTTTATCGAACGAAATGCCTAGGAACAATTTGTTTCGAGTTGTAGGTTAGAATAAAAAAGGTAATCGTGTGTGATCTGTTCAAGTTGGGGGAAAAAGTTAACATGTCTAGGTCTTAGGATCTAATATAATTAGGACCTTATAATTAGCAAAAGGGATGTTTGAAATCGTTCGTTTCAGCCCATACTGACGCACGCAGTAGTGACGCGCGAAGTATGCGACTTCATGTCCAGGGGCCAGATTTCTGAATCGCACCGAGTGACTATTGTCAGCGAAATGGCCGATTTTCCTCGCGAACAGAACTTTTTGCAGAATAGATTAATGAAAGGTAGGTACCATTATGTATAATATATATATTATATATATATGTCCGTTTCTGCACAGCTGACAACGATGTAAAATTTCAGGATGGTGACGATAACATTGATCCACTTTTTCAAAAATGGCATCCATTTTATCCGTAATAGGGCGACCAGAGCGACATACATCTTTGACATCAAAATTTCCGGATTGAAAACGCTTAAACCAAAGTGCTGCTCTCACAGACATTGAACTAGGTCCATAAACATCGCAAATTTTTATCGCGGCTTGCGTTGCATTTTTACCTTTTTGTCAATGATATATAAACTATAGATACGTTGCCCGCGCTCTGTAGTGGCAAGATGAAATTAAGGTACGTGCCGGAAAGTAATTTAGTCACGTACGAACCAGTGCCGCGGCTGTACGTAATATAAAATAACTTGAAAAAGTTCTCTTCATAACAAAAGAAAATGCCGTCCTGTATTTTAAGAAAATGTCTTAAACTGCAACTGTTCATGATAAAAAAAATCATTTCATGCGATCAAGAAAAAATATTTTTTTTTTTTTTCGATGCCTTTAATGGCGGCTGACGCCTGAGGTAAGTCACGTGCCGAGCATGGGAGCACAGAATGACAACGAAATTAAAAAAAAAATATTTTTATCTCTCTCTAACAACAGGAATTATGTAGATTACATTTAATTTTCCTTCCCTCTCTTCGTGAGTCTAAGTAACTGTCTAGCTACCGACAGGTACGCTGTTTTTGAGTGCCGTTAATTAGAGCTTAACATTGTAAACTGGTAAAACAGTTGCATGCGACTGTACATCTTAACACCAAATAGAACAAGAGCAAGGTTTAATGTTTTCAAAGAAGTTTAAGCCACTCTAACCTAGTAATTTAAAACATGAATTTAATTGAGAATTTATCTCTCTCGGACATTTCTTAAGACTAGACCAATTAAACTAGAAGTAGATTACACATATTAATAGAAATATTTTTTCTTGGTAATTTTTCGTTAACTCTTCGATCTAGCTCTTGGACTAAACCTTACTAATTGAACTCATTATATCTCCTTAAGTAACTTGGCGACAAATTATGGGAGAAAACACATCTTCGCTAGGTGCCCTAGTTTTAGAGATATAAATGTGGCCCTGCTGAGGAGACTCTCTCCAGATCGGCCACATATAAACCCTTATATCTTTTGAACCAGTGACCAACAAATTCTGATATTTGGCGACTGATTCCGACTAATTGGCGACAAAATATGGGAGAAAACAGATCTTCGCTAGGTGCCCTACTTTTTGAGATATTAATGTGGTAAACAAAAAAAGCAGCGTTTACTAATAATTTACTAGGTACAGTAATTTAAATTATTGATTATTTAGTCTTTTGTGATAACCTCGTGAATTTTGACAAGGATGCAAAACAACACCTCGTCTATATTTTATGACTCTTTTAGGCCCAGCGCACACCGCTGGAGGCGCGGCGGCGGAGCGCATTTCCTTGAAACGCGCGAGCGGATTCCGCGGGCCCCGAGCGGCGCCAAGGGCCCTCGAGCGGAGAGACGCGCGGTCGAGCGCATTTCCTTGAAACGCGCGGGCGGATTCCGTGGGTCCCGAGCGCGGGCGGCGCGGAGTTACTCCGAGCGCCCATGTCGTTTAGAGCTGATCGATACTTTGTACAGACAACAGACAGCCGGGCGCGGGGAAGTGTAGCGGAGCGCTGAGCAGCACAACGGCGCGCAGACCAGCACGGCGGCGACTGCAGCAGTCGCGCGCATGCTTTAGTAATAGCTTGAGGGCACTCCGAGCTCCGTGTCCGAATTTATTCTTAGGCCCAGCGCATGTCGCTAGAAGCGCATTTCCTTGAAACGCGCGGGCGGATTCCGCGGTTCCCGAGCGGCGCCAAGAGCTCATGAGCGGAGACGCGCGGCGGCGCGCAGCTACTCCGAGCGCCCATGTCATTCAGTGCTGATAGATACGCATGCTACTAAATTAGCACGTGTAACTTTACCCTAATATTTACAATGATGTTTTTGAAACACTAAGACCTACTAATTATGTACTATACTAAAATACAAACTAAAATACTGTAATATATTTTGTTGTTTTTTTATTTGGTTCTATATAACTTTTTTAATTTTTATTTACTTAGTTAATATTTTTCTAATGTTGTAAGCGTGTTAACATTGTGTAAATTTTTTTATTTGATTCAATGTAGCATAAGAAATAAAAAAGCTGAAATCTATGGTAATGATTTTTTTTCTGGTTAGGAAGGAATCGTAGCAAATGTCACCCCCCGGTGACGTGTCCGTTTCAACCACGCGGCCACCTCATAATACTTGATGAAACTTTGCCAGGAATTAGTCCTAATTTGTTCCTATACACACCTCTTCTCGTGAATTTGTTCCAAAAAAAACCAAGGCGCTATGACCAAGAATAGTTGGCCGCTAGAACCGCCACTTGCCGTAGTCATCGCCCGTGATTACACAGAAACTATATGATGGAGATAGACGAATTATGCATCAAAAGAAAGGTCTTAATTTGTTCCATTTGTTTCAAAAATAAAAAACATCAAAAAGTAAATAAATGAAAAGTTATGCAATATTTAGTTTTCAGGTTATGAGTAGGTAGGTATCTCACCTTATATATCAAATTATTAGAAGCTAATGTGTATGGGCAATTAGTCCCTAATTTGTTACAGCGAATAAACAGAAAAAAATACTAGAAAGTAGGTTCAATGATTTGTTAGAGTCGATTTTAGTTGGCCGCTCGGACGGCAATATGCCTAAAATACAATGGCGTTTATCTCGTTATTAAAAGCAGGTTTAAGCTTAGTTATAGTACTAATTGACGGGTAACGTAACCTAGTTTGGATAAACATGGAGAATATAACTGCAGCATTCATATTTTAGAAAAAAATTACAAAAAATCTGTAGTATAAAACCGTATGAGAGTAGGGTGACCATGATTACATTGGTACGAAGGCATGTTTTTAATGTTGGACTCTGTTTGAACGAATATGCGGTTCGTTTTGCGGCCATTGTCTATTGTTCTTAATTCTTTAAAGTATTTACTGATTAAATTTTCGTTTCATTGACTTTCCACAGGTGTTTTATAATGGGAACGATTCCAGAAAAAGGATCTCTATTGTTTCCAAACTATTGTTAAAAATATTTGTCACAAGGGGTTTGAACGATTATTTTTTGTTGTGAATATAGTCATTACTGTGCTGAATTTTTAACTGTGTGCTCGTACCTCGTACGTATTTAATTCCCGAGATTTACAAACTACTAAGTTACTGAGACAACTATCACTAAATCCAGAAGTGTCTAAGAGTGCTTAGCTATGAGTTGTGTCACTTATATGTTGGATTTGTTAATGTGGAACTCACCACCAAAAAGTATTGCAGAGGGATCCAAATGAACTGCGGTAAGTTAAATTTTTACTTTTTCATGATGACTTGAAGCAAGCCTGCTTTTGGCTGCTCCCAAACGAAAAAATCTCCTTTTGAAAATCTTATTATTTCTTTATTATTATTTTTTTCTTTTATTTTTTTTTTCTTATTTTTTTTTGGATTAAGAACAATAGACAATGGCCGCAAAACGAACCGCATATTCGTTCAAACAGAGTCCAACATTAAAAACATGCCTTCGTACCAATGTAATCATGGTCACCCTACTCTCATACGGTTTTATACTACAGATTTTTTGTAAATTTCTTCTAAAATATGAATGCTGCAGTTATATTCTCCATGTTTATCCAAACTAGGTTACGTTACCCGTCAATTAGTACTATAACTAAGCTTAAACCTGCTTTTAATAACGAGATAAACGCCATTGTATTTTAGGCATATTGCCGTCCGAGCGGCCAACTAAAATCGACTTTAACAAATCATTGAACCTACTTTCTAGTATTTTTTTCTGTTTATTCGCTATAACAAATTAGGGACTAATTGTCCATACACATTAGCTTCTAATAATTTGATATATAAGGTGAGATACCTACCTACTCATAACCTGAAAACTAAATATTGCATAACTTTTCATTTATTTACTTTTTGATGTTTTTTATTTTTGAAACAAATGGAACAAATTAAGACCTTTCTTTTGATGCATAATTCGTCTATCTCCATCATATAGTTTCTGTGTAATCACGGGCGATGACTACGGCAAGTGGCGGTTCTAGCGGCCAACTATTCTTGGTCATAGCGCCTTGGTTTTTTTTGGAACAAATTCACGAAAAGAGGTGTGTATAGGAACAAATTAGGACTAATTCCTGGCAAAGTTTCATCAAGTATTATGATAGTATAGGATCCCGCTATATAACGACCTTCACCGAGCTGGTTATTGGATGAAACTTATTTTATATTAAATTTAATATGTCAATAAATATATTGCATATGGGTTGCCTAAAAAATTTCAGTCAGGACATTTTTTTTTTTTTTTTTAACTTTTCACCGGTTTGGTTAATAGACAAATTCCATACCAATCGAAAGTATAAAGCCCATAGAATATGCAAACGTTAGGTTGCCTTTTCTTTTCCCGTCACAACTCTCGGGTAGGCAGGTATAAACAGGTAAATCGATACTAGTAACTTGCACCGGTCTGGTTAATGAATTAAAAAAGGCAACCTAACGTTTGCATATTTTATGGGCTTTACACTTTCGATTTATATGGAATTTGTTAATTAACCAAACCGGTGAACTGTTTCAAAAATTTTTGTTCAAAAGTTTTTTTTTCATCATATCCTGGACTGAAATTTTTTAGACAACCCATATGCAATATATTTATTGACATATTAAATTTCATATAAAATAAGTTTCATCCAATAAGCAGCTCGGTGAAGGTCCTTGTATGGCGGGATCTTAGGCCATGAGGTGGCCGCGTGGTTGAAACGGACACCCGGTGACAACTGAAACAGAATTCCCATTTGTCCCCTCTTAGTCAGTTTTCCAAGGGAACAGTCGCCATAAATTGTCACCCTGGTGACAACTGGGAAGACAATTCCCAGCTGTCACCCCGGAGGACAGGGCTAGAGGGGACTATTGAGAATAATCGGATACCTACTTCGATTACCAGACAACAGCAGCACGGCGGCGCGCAGAGTAGCACGGCGGTGCGCAGATCAGCACGGCGGCGACTGAAGCAGTCGCGCGCATGCTCTTGTAGTAGCTTGAGGGCGCTCAGAGCACCGCGTGCGAATTTATTCTTATATTGACCGTATGTCAAGGTCGTTTAGGTTTATACTAAATTGTTGTCTTCAAATGCTCTCCGCCGCGCCTCCAGCGGTGCGCTAGGCCTTAGTCATAATTACGGTCACCATTACTGGTGGATCGCAGGTCGCAGCGGCAGTCTACGAGAAACGAAGATGGTTAAAATATTCTTTCATCCACCTTTTCCTTGTTCCATTCTTGGCTTCTCATTATCTTTTTTCTATACTCAAACATTATAATTTGGTAAGAACTTGAAATCATTTATTGAATCCTGGTCTAGGGATATCGAGGAATATGAAATAAAAAACCACTGGTTAATGTGCTTTCACAGAATATATGTAACAAATCATAAAGGAATATTGAATCGGCTACACCTAGAGACCAAGTTTACAATTCATGGTATCATACAAATGTAAAGCCGATTTTAAAGATAAAAGAATGAAATTGAAAGAACATAAGCCAATAACTCCCCTTCTTGAGAAACAATAAAAATAAAAAGCTAATGAAAAAAACTAAAACCAAACTTCTCAGTTATTGTAAAAAGTCTCGAGTTCAGAATACTCTCTCAAATATAGAAATGTTGACAGTTTCTTATTTTTGTTTGCAGACTTGCACTCAAGTATTATGTATAATAGTGTTATTATATAATTATTTGGAAAGAGTGCAATCCACTTTTTTGTTTTTTTTTTTCAATTTTTATTTATGTATTTTTATGAGCGGGATTAACTATGTAAGATGTTCAAAGCATTAAAGTTAACAAGAACATTTATGGGTTCCTGTAAAATCTGGTCAACTATATTTTATTTGGCCACTATTGTTGTGGATATCTTACTCCTTTTTAGTAGCTTGCTGCTTGGCCTGGTGGGCTTGCAAAACAGCAACTGCTTCATCCACTTTCGCTTTGAGCGACTCTCCATGTTCCAACATATGAAGAAGTTCTGAATTGTCAATTTCCAAAAGCATTCCAGTAATTTTTCCAGCCAAATCTGGATGCATTCTTTGAATTAATGGGAACAAACGCTCCCCAAGCATTTGTTTTTGTTCTTGAAGTGGAGCAGCTGCCAACATTGTCGATGTTAACGGTTCTTGACCTTGTATGTGCACTGCTGGTTGTGGTGCTGGTGGGTTACGCATGTTGGCGGTGTACTTATATCCTGCCGGGCGCCCACCTTGAGTAACAAGTGGTGCACGAATAGAAGCTGCAGTAGCTACGCCTTGCTGACCGGTAATAGGTCTAGCTCCAAGAGATGTTCGAAGAGCAGCTTGAGTAGGAGCCCTAGGTGCTGGACGGAAAGGCGCCTGCATATTTGGGTATCCTGAAGCGGCAGTTTGAGTGTTGGGCCTAACCGGTGGCTGTGCAGTCCAACGGGGTGATGGTCGGATCTGTGTCATCTGAGCAGGTCCATAGAACCTTTGAGCAGGGGGTATGGTTGGCACAAAGTATCCTCCTGCACCACCTGGTTGGAAAATTTGACCCATTTGCTGCATGCGCATGCTAGCCATTCTTTGCATATATTGAGAAGTCAAATGGGCTTTACGATCTTCCTTGCGTTGAGCCAAGGCCACATACAATGGTTTAGTACCAACAATACGTCCATTCATTTCTGTTACAGCTTTTGTAGCTTCCTCAGGAGACGAGAAGCACACAAATCCAAAACCTTTACTGCGACCATCCTCCAACATCACCTGAAAATAAGTTGACATTTTTTAAATAAAGTCTCATTACTTAGTTTAAGTTCTGCTGGTTATGAATTGAATTTTACTTTTGAAAACGAAGATACCCACCCCTGGAACCTCTAAATAATTTATTAAAAATAGTGTTGGAAATTATATAGAGCAGCACTCGTAGCATGACCGCCGTAGAAACGGGGTATGTCGACGGAAGAGTCGACAAACTGACACATTGTCATCGTCTATCTGTCATTATGTCGATTCTTCCGTAAACAAAACTCGTTTCTACAGTGGTCATACTACGCGTGCAGTAGGGCCTATCACACACACAGTTCTACAAATACCCCTAATGAAACCCTATAGTACAGTAATTTAACAAAACAAAAAAAAAACGAAGTATTGCATCACAATAAAATCAGTCTGAACTAAGTTATTTCAATTTACAAGGCTGATTTTACATTGGCACATGACAACAAAATTAGACATATTGGCTATTTTCTTATTTCTTTCTAATTATTGTAATTCGAATTCTATAACCACTTACCTTAGCTGAAGTAATAGTTCCAAAGGGAGCAAATTCTTTACGAAGACGTTCATCATCAATAGTGTCATCCAAGTTTTTGACATACAAGTTAACACCTTGATAACGTGTCAGTCGTTCAGACTTCAACTGTTCGAACTTGCGTTTTAACTCCTTTTGACGTTCAGCTTTCTTTTGAGCCCGTCCTACATAAAGAGGCTTTCCTTCAACAAGTTCTTTTCCATTTAATTCCATGCAAGCTCTCTCAGCCGCATCTGGGTCTTCAAATGCAACAAATCCGAAGCCTCTGGAGGATCCGTCGTCTTTATACATAACTTTATGGCTGGTTATGCGGCCGTACTTTTCAAACATATCTTTAAGCATTTCATCACTGAAATCTTCGCCAAAGTTCTTGACATACACATTTGTGAACAACTTAGCCTTCTCACCGAGTTCCTTTTCACGCTCTTTACGTGGAATAAATCTACCCACGTAAACTTTTTTTCCATTCAGCAGCATTCCATTTACTTTTTCAATAGATTTATTGGCAGCCTCCTCAGTTTCAAAATGAACAAATCCATATCCTTTAGAGGCACCAGTTTCATCTTGAGCAACTTTGCAACTTAAAATGTTTCCAAACGCAGAGAAAGTGTCATACATGGCTTTGTTGTCAATGGTTTTGTCAAGATTTTTAATAAACACATTCCCAACGCCAGATTTGCGAAGAGATGGATCTCGTTGGGACCACATGATTCTAATAGGTCTTCCTTTGATCATATCAAAATTCATAGTGTCCAAAGCCCGTTCAGCTGAAACAAAAAAAAAGTTGTTTCATTGGAACAACTAAACTCATGGACTCTCATATCTCTGTAATATTGCATTATGTTTTAACTTCGGAAATACATTTCCCGAAATTTAAAATGTTCAAAACCTGGTCGAAAAAACAGAAAAAAAACCGGCCAAGTCCGAGTCTGACTCGCGCACGAAGGGTTCCGTACCATTATTTATAAAAACGTCGTGTAATCATTTTTTTGTATGGGAGCCCCCCTAAAACATTTATTTTATTCTTTTTTTGGTATTTGTTGTTATGGTGGCAACAGCATAATCTGTAGAAATTTTAACTGGCTAACTATCAAGGTTCATGACATACAGCCTGGTGACAGACGGACGGACAGCGAAGTCTCAGTAGTAGGGTCCCGTTTGACCCTTTTGGTACGGAACCCTAAAAAGTGAGTGTATTGGAACGGAGCCCCTTATAAGCGGCAGATTAGGGCACCTCTCGCTCACATGGAGGGTCCTTGTCCCAGCATTACGAACGTTATAGAGATATAGAACAGACAGCTATTGTAAGTGATTGCCATTGAAGGTCTAAATACAATGTTTTGTAAAGAAATATACAATTCGCATTTAGTCATCCAGTTTTTAAAAAAACTGTTGCAAGGCCTGTACGCCCTACTGTTATATGTAAACCCTTAGCTATAATTTACAATAATATCACGCCTGTATACAAGGCCGAATCTTAACTTAGTGTTGAGCAATATCGACTAATTTCTATTCTGCCCACCTTGTCGAATCTTTTCGAAAGACTCATAACGCTATCATAGAACAACTGCATGGTTTTATAATAAAGCGATCAACCACAACGAATTTATTTTCTTTAACGCCCTATTTGACAAGATGGATAATCGTATACAAGTTTATGCAGTGTATACGGACTTTCAGCAGTCTTTCGACAAGGTGGATCATGCATGAACTACTTCTGAGCCGAATATCCTTTAATGGTATTCGTGGTAACTTGTTGCGATGGTTCAGTTCTTAAATCATTAATCCCTGTCAACGGTTCTAATTAACGGTTACCACTCTCGATGTTATCCAGGTTACCTCTGGCGTCCCTCAAGGGTCTATTCTCGGTCCTCTTTTATTTATATTCTATAAAAATGGTAACTGCTTTCACAACTCATTTTTTTTGTTATATGCATATAACCTTAAGGTATACAGACCTATTCGAACCACACATGTTTGTCATCTTCACCAAGAGGACTTGGATAGACTGACTGACTATTGTTACTCAAATAAGCTTCTTCTAGGCATCCCCAAGTGTAACTATATAAACTTCACCAAAAATAAAAACGTTATGTTGTAGGTTTGCATACTCTTTGTGTAATACCTCACTAAATAAAGTAAACTCGGTACGTGATTTGGGCATATTGCTCGGCTCTGAACTCTGCCTGGATTTACATGTCAAACAAATCATAAATAAGACATACAAGATGTATGGATTTATAATGAGCCGTATAAAACTCTAGTCCGCAGTCCCGAAGTCTTTTGTATGAGGCACTTGAGCTTTTGGATTAAATATTTTTATTTTGTAATGTTAGTATAAGTATAAGACTTTATTTTTGTTTCGCTTTTTGTATTTTTATTAAGTGATATAATTGTCATGCATGAACAGCACTGTGGTTATTCATGTTATCATGATTGTAATATCGCATAATGTAGCTGTTTGTTGTTCCTATTTGATAAAATAAAAAACCAAAACAACGTTATGATTTGATGGCAGCATCTGTTCCTTTATTACCTACTTCTCAACTACTCATCATATTTTGTGAAACGAGGTATCGTTATCATTTTGATCCGTGGTCTTTAATGTGTATGACGTCACATAACAATACGTCTCATGGGTTATGAACTTATGACGAATGTAGTGTCACCGAAAAATAATAACTAAACATATGTATGTATAGTGTTTGAACTACCAATCCATGAGGCCACAATTAAACTACTGTTTAAAAATGTATTTGGTTATCTAAATCATCATCAATCTGAATCATCTGAATTACCATTTGAAGTTATTTTGGAAGCAGCAGAAGATTGTAAAAATATATTTGCATTGTATAGATTCAATCTAGTATTATATAATTGCATGCACAGCACATGTGTGAGTACTATGTACTGCAAAGACACCATTTACTGAGTACCTACATCTTTCATTGACGCGAATATATCCTGGTGGTTGACTTAATGTCTTTGTCACTTAAATGTCACGCTGATGGTGGCGGGTGTGTCGGGTCATTTAGATCCCTTCAATACGGATGAGTTGAATGATGGCTGATACATGCGTCATGTTCGTGAACGGGCGCTGTAAGTTGATTGGTCATCTCTTAGCTGCCACGGTTTATTTTAATTACTTTATTTTTGGATTACTGATTTAATCTTTTACTCTGGACGCTCCTAACTTATTTAACGTATTTCTACATCGTTCTCATATATTTGTAATTCTTAACATGAATGATGTAACCAAGATTTTGTAACATATTTTGATTTAAAAGAGTGTCCGTGGAGTTTCTTGCCCATTCTTCTCCATAGAGATCTACTCTTTGGAATGGGCAACTACACTACTTTCACAAGTTATTATGCGACTGGGACTGTAGCTTCGCGTTTTTTTCACTTTCAAAAGTGCCTGTAATGGTCTAATTGAAATATATGCTTTGAGTTTGAGTAAACTAATTTTATAAAGAGATCTTTAAAATGCTTTTACCATTAGAAAGCTACATCTATACCGAGTAACATAGGCTATAATATATCACAATTTACGCGGACGAAGTGCGTCTAAATAATATACATTAACACCAAAAAATAATTTTAAAAAAGCTGGCTAAGTGTGAGTCGGCGTCGCGCACAAAGGGTTCAGTAGCATTATTTATAAAAACGAGCAAAAAAATCACTTTTTTGTATAGGAGCCCCCTTATATATTTATTTTATTCTGTTTTTAGCACTTGTTTTTAGAACCCTAAAAAGGTTACTGTTCAGCAACCCATTTCTGTTTTGTTTTCTATTGTCTGCTTAAAAATACAGGCCAACTAAGAGGTATAATTAAGACATCACGTGGTCGAGATTTCTTTCAGTTACATGCAATCTGGAAATCTGACATATTGACGTGTGACTAGTAAAATTGATGTCTTGTTTATGCCTTAGTAGATGTATTTTTTCGTAGTATTTACTATGTTTTTAAAAACTACAACTAAATTTAAAACCGATTTTCGCCAGAAATAACAATTATTATTGTAACTTCAAGATAGGATCTATTTCATACTAATATCAGTTCCACCAACATAAAATTTTAATCAGAACACTAGGAGATGATCTTTTTAAAAGTTGCTAAGTTCACATATTGGTGCTTGTGACTGTACTAGGTGCATCTTTCTTTCTAGGCAATGTTTTTTTTTTTAAGTTGCTAAGTGTTTACATTTTAGTGCTCATGACTTTACTAGGTGCATTTATAAGATTCTGAATATTCAGAGATCCTACATCTCAGAATTTTTTCGTCTTTCATTTATTGATGCCTTGATACAACAGCAAAGAAAAATTAGAGAAACCTCACTTTTTTGGATGTTTTATCCGTCATGTTGCTATTGAATACTGATGTTGAAAATTGATGCTCTTTATCTAATTCACACAATTCTTCATTATTGGCAATAACTGCCATCACCCTTAAAGCATTATATTCAGTAATTTCATGCCCAGTCAAGATAAAACTCAACTCAAAAAACAGTGTGGGGTAATGAGTCCGTAGTGCAATCATATCAAAACTCACCTAACAGCTATGTAAAATACTTAAGTAATTGGACAGATAATGAAAGCAACAATAATGAATGTGGTACAACACCAAAAGCCAATATTAAAAAAAAAATACTGTATTTCAGACCACATTTACCAACATTGATTATATTTTCCTGGCAAACATAAGTTTTTATACTCAAAAATAGTTTTAAATAATCTTTATGACCAAATAATGGAACTGCCCCAATCAGTTCCCCAAAAATCTCCCCATCTGTGAGAAAACAGTAATCTAATTTTTATAGAATATTTTTTGGTTTAGAAATTGGAACATGTACTTCTTAAGGTGGAAGCGACAGGGTAGCCAGCAAAATTCAAATTTTCTTACTTTTTCTGCAATTTGTCGGTCACTGTCAGTGTTAAGCTGAATGTTAAATAAAACATGATTTGAGGCCATAACCAATATGGCTTTACAGAATTATAATCATTAAAATCATCCATACCTCTATAAGTTCATTTAATAAATTTTTCATAGTCATTGATTTCAATGATTACAGTTCAGTAACTACACATGTTTTAGTACTGCAAATCATATATAATATTTTGTTTAACGTTTTTTAATTGTGAAATACAGCTCAACGAAGTATTAGATATACAGAGTTGATTTTTGAAACGAGGCAGTAAATGCTGCTTCTATAACTACAGGAAAATGATCTTAGGAAACTAATCTCTGACCACTGGTACTGATAATACTAACATCCTAGCCAAGATTCGGCTACCTGAATGCGAATGTGCGATTGAGCGATGATAGAGCGACCCGCGCGAGGCAGGATTACACATTTCATAGTATGCATTATTAATCATCTTCTTAAGTTGTTTAAATACAGTCAACATAAACGTTTTTAAGGTAATTAACAAAAAACATTATTTTCTACTTGTCAAATGATGAAAAGTAGTTAAGAAGTTATGAGAAAACATATGAATGTAGAAACCCAACTACCAGTCAAAATCATAATGCTCTATTTACTTTGCCGTTAATATTTATAGAATCAAAATGATTTTGATTTCTAGTATATATTAATGGGCTCTCTATATAATTATAGGATTGATTACATACATGCCTCTTTAATCAACATAAGTAGGTTTATTTCTATGTCAGTATATTAATGAGCAGTATTCATTAAGATTACAACTACATTTTAACATTATTACATGAACTGGATGAATCTATTGCCAACCAAGGTAACTTAACATAGACCATTAGCCTATTTAAAAAACTCAAAAGATGATGGTCAATTTCCATAAAATCTGTCTGGGTTTAGGACCAGCAGAAATCCAATTTATTTCACAGTGGCACTTCACTCTAAAGGTTATGGCAACAACAAGTTTCAAAGTTGCAGTAGAACAGAAATAGAGCTACGTAGAATTTAAAATCTGCTAACCCAAACTAGTATTGAAGACTACTTTGTACCTACTTATTGTAATTGTAAATTGGAAAATTGATTAAAACCTATAATTTGAGACAAATATTTCAATTGACTTTCATCTTCACATGATGGCTTGGCTTTGGCTCATCTATGGTAGTAAAAGCTGATCGAGTTTAGCATGTGTGAGACTGATTTAACTTAAATTAATAACCCACATTTAGAATGATTGATTAATTTGACGTAGTTAACTGAATTTGTAAGAGATTGTGGGTTGTTTCATCACGGTAGAATCGTCCTGTAGTAAATACCTCCTGAACAAGTTACAAACCTAAATTATGAATTTATACAGCGAAGTATAAATTAAAAAAAAAAAACTGTACACAAAGTTATTTGAATAACCACTCGAAAATTGGTCATCAAAGGATCTAAGGGTATGTAAAGTAAACCCTATGATGACCCATTCACATTTAGGCGAAGTGTTAACACTACATAAAAACGAAAAATAAAATTAAAATTAACTTACCATCTGCGGGCTGCTGGAAGTTAACATAAGCATAGCCAAGGGATCTACGAGTTATCATATCGCGACATACGCGTATAGAAAGAACCGGACCAGCGGTAGAAAATTTTTCAAACAACATGGCCTCAGTAATATCGGAGTGTAAATCCCCGACATACAAAGATGCCATTGGGTAATTAGGTGGTCCAGGATTCATTTTTATATTTCACTGCAGCGGTTTACGCTGACTTAAACTTTAACGTGGGCAAACGCAAAGATCAACTTCACTTTCTCTTTATAATGACTATCGCATTCCTCAGACCACGTTGCACGCTTACGTACACTAACTTAAAATCAAGTGATTCCCGTTAAATTTTTGTTATTTTACTATTTTTTTGGATTTTATGTATTTTTTTGTTTTTTTTTTTTATTTTACAAGAATATTTCACGAAATTCTGAGGATTGTGTGACCTATTAATTAAGGGAACACACAACCTCACGTGAACACACCTTGCTCACCAAAGGAAAGGGTGACGTTTGACGAAAATCAAGATGGCGGCACCCGGTCATGTATAGCCAGCCTTTATTTAGTTGAATGCAGTGATGCCAACATAACTATTGGAAATACAAACTAAATAATGTCGCACTGATAAAAAGCATTCCACCACATGTCATACAAATAAAATTATTGTAATTTTTCATATAAAATGAACTAAATATATTTTCCTTTCAAAGTTTTAAACATTTATATTTGGAGAAATCTGTTACTTAACAATAACGCTTGCGACCTATACCAACGAAGCAGTCACAATTCACAACAATCTATCTAATTAGGTAATGAACGCGGGATGCACAAAGCACCTATTCGATATTATTTGCAGACCTTCTCTGATTAAAATTAATAGTGTTAAATTAATTGTTTATGGAGAAAAACGAATGAGCAAGCTCGAAAAAGTTTGTGACCCG
This sequence comes from Cerastis rubricosa, assembly GCA_949152445.1. Taxonomy (NCBI): domain Eukaryota; kingdom Metazoa; phylum Arthropoda; class Insecta; order Lepidoptera; family Noctuidae; genus Cerastis; species Cerastis rubricosa. The sequence goes on along the minus strand of OX424525.1, from coordinate 12,953,907 downwards.
TTGTTTGCTAAACTTTATTCTATCATTAAAAATTAACGCAGCAATTGGAGGGCTCCAGCCGCGCCAGATTGCGGGCGGTCGGTAAAAACCTGAGTGGAAAATACCTAGTTGACAGTTCATCACTTCATCGGGCTAGACAATTGTATAGGGGTTGATAAGGGCTCGTCATCTTCGTCGTTGTCATCATCTTTATGTTTATGCAAAAGATTCCAATTAAGTATATGCTGCTATCATTGCTGCTCTGTCTATACTCAATCTGTTTCTTTTGTGTCTAATTTATTACTTTACCGTACCATCTGAAAATTACTCGTCCGAATTTTTTTGCTTTATCAGTTAATTCACTGAGTTTTAAGTAATGCTTTTCACCCCTAGGGAGAATCGCTTTCAACTGACAGATCTCAAATTATAAAAAAAACTAGTTCTATTTACACATGTTTATTGAACCATGTTCCAACTTTCTATGCAGCCACGATGTAAAATTGAAATAACTTAAAGTTAAGTATTGATATGTAGGTTCTAAGAAAAGACAAACATGCCTTAACTAACTAGCAGTATATGTAGCTTATCTAAGATGAAGTGACGTGACCCACTACATACTTAATTGTTCATAAGTTATAGTTTTTGGTGTACCTAAAACGTGGGAGTGGAGTGCATCATTTTAGCTTAGACAAGCTCTAACCAGTGGTAGAATAGAATAGAATAAAACGTTATTGTACACCAAAAATGAAAAGTAACGGGCTTACAAAACTGCTAATCTTATGGTTACAACGGCGGCGGCGGTCTTATCGCTGATAACAAAATTTTAAAACTTTAAGAAAAAAACGAATATTTTCATAATCCCGTATTTACCCGGGTAAAATACGGGATAATGAAAATATTCGTTTTTTTTCTTTAATTTTGCTTACATACATTTTACATTTGTATACATTAAATAGTACGTAGTTTTAAAATTTTGCCCTTGAATTTACCGGCAAAATCCCATCACTAAGCCGGGGCGACGTGCGCGCCATTTGCCGATCGCATCCGGCATCGCACGCCCTGTTACTACTACATAAAGCGCCGTTATCATGATGGGTCATGTTTTGCAAGCTGAAAAAGGCTGCTATACACGAGGAGAGTAAACTGTACAATACCTGTGTACCTATAAAAGCACGTTAAAGTTTTAACTATCCTATCAACTATACCAATGTTTTTGCGGAGTGGAGCACTGGAAAAGCAGAGCTAGCATCACGGGCTAGCAACTTTACCACTTGCCTTCTTACTCCCTCATCAACTCAACTCTGCCAGCTGCTCAACTCCTGTTTGCACCAAATAGAGTTAAAATAAACTAGTTCAAAATAATTGTGCACGAAAAGATACATGGTAAAGAAGCACGAAGCGCACTGGGTACGAAAAGATAATTGACAAAATTATGTCTTCCTCAGCGTGTGACTAAGTTCGATTGTCTGTTATTAAATTTTAACAGATGAAGTTGGCTGTTTATCCCAAGCCCAACTCTTAACAAAATATCATCATTTTCCTGCCCTTGTCCCATTCTACTTAGGGTAGGCGCAATACGTTTCCTTCAAGGCTATATTTCAGAGCAAGTTGCTGATGGATAATTCTGGTTATAAGTTTGTGTCTGTGCAAGTAATTTTCACTACTGATACCAATACTGTTAGCCTGCGTCATCCCACTGCCAGGCACTGCCTCCCTCATGACTTCCAATCGTTTCGATCCAGGGCCAATGTAGACCACTGGTCACTGGTCTTGTCTAGCTCGTCCCGCCATCTTCTACGAGGTCTGCGGCGACGCCTTTGGGCTGTGTCAGAGCTCTAGAAAGTGGTTATTTTGCCCACAGCTCATCGGACATGCAGCAGACGTGGCCAGTCCAGTCCTACTTCAGCTTAGCGGTTTTCAAGTTAGACGACCACGTCAAACTAGGTATTGATGTGGGTAACAATAAAGGGAATAACGAGAGGACGGCAGTCATTGCGCCAATAGTCGTGTCAGCAAATGTCTTCATAGCCAAAAGCTTCTGCCAACATCTCAGGAGTCTTTCGCTTGGCAGCTGGATCAAGGGCTTGATTCAGAAAGCAGAACTTCTGGACACGGCACGTATTGTTAGGAGGTTCCTATATTCTTCCTCTCTTAAGAATCCTGACCACCGGTAGCCCAGACCCTGTTCCCGATGCCGCATGCCGGTGGGCTATTTTACTAATTTTTAAATGTTTTTTTTTTAACATTTTGTAAAAGTATATAATTTAATAAATGGAAATAAAAAGGGAATAAATTAAGTAACCTAATCAGCTCTTACAAAAATCGTGTATCTAGCAAAATTTTGCTTTGCCATGCGTGTTATAGCACAGAATAAATATTGGCCAGAGTGCCTACCAAGTCCATGCCAGATTTTATTTTTACATCTGTGGTCCATTCGTAACGGGCTGTGGTGTTGGTGTCAGCAGATCGATCACCACACTAATTTCATAATCTGTGTGATTGGTTCGGTTGGCAAATTTGGCAATACCCGGGGCGGAAAAAAAACATTGCAAGATTGTTGCATTGGAAATTAAATTTAATGAAGTTTACCTACTTCTTTGAAATTTAGTTGCTGAGGTAAGGATCAATAATTACATGTTTTTCGGAGAATTGGAATTCATTACTGTGTTCTAGTTCAGTCTCTATTTTTTCGTTTTTTTCGTAGTGAAAGTAGGTATACTGTTTACAATATTTGAGAATATGTTCTGATTTCTCTTGCTTACGCGTCATGAATTGCTTCTGGCAAAATGTTGATAATTTGTTTTTGTGGTAATTTACGGGTTTGGTCAATTACTTTTACGCTACGCTTAAACCGTTGTTTGTTACCTGACGATACTGTCTCGGACAGTAGGTCAAGAAAGAAACCTCTAGTCACTAGCCTATAGCACCGGCTGACATGAAAATTTAATCGTCTCACAACACCGGGTTGTTAAGGTTTCTGCACAAATAAAAATAATAGATCTGATTATCATTTATCTTCTATTTTGACCAATATGATGTTTATTTTCTGTTATGTATGCAGAGTACCAGTCCAGCCTCCAAACTTTTGTTTATCTAAAATATTTAAATTATGTATATATTAGCTTCAATTACATGTTTTATTATTATTCCCTTTATTCATTTTCATTACATATTTCTTTCATTGTTAAATATTTTTACAAAATTAAATTTTAAAAAACATTTAAATATATAAAAAAATAGTAGCCTATCGGCATCGGGAACAGGGTCCGGGCTACCGGTGGTCAGGGCTCTTGGGAGAGGAACCTCCTGACAATATGTGCCGTGTCCAGAAGTACTGCTTTCTGAATCAAGCCCTTGATCCAGCTGTCAAGCGAAAGACTCCGCAGATGTTGGTCGAAGCTTTTGGCTATTAAGCCATTGGCCCACACAACTATCAGCACAATGACTGCTGTTATCACATCCCACATGTCCCACATTATTATTATTATTAAAACATCTAGTTCTGGGACATTTTTTTTAAATTAATGTAGTTTTTGTAACCAGTTTCAAATTAGTAATATAATCACACAATTTGTTTCAAATAACTGAATTGTATTTGCTTTTATTAGGAGCATCCTTGATGTCTACTTTAGTGCATTCATTGAAACATATAAATTATGTTTTTTAATATAAAAAAATAAAAATATTTAAAACAAGTAAATCAAATAATTTATATGCATAATATGATTTATATGCATAATATGGGATATCTAAATAAGGATCCTCATGTTCACCATTTCGGTATAAGGGACTGTTCAAGTATTACGTAAGCACTATAGGGGGGCGGGGGGGTCTTTGCTTTGCTTATTTTTGATGACAAGGGGGGTGGGGGGATCTAGATGGTGATTACGTCAGCAGCAATTATTTACTTTTTTTACACATATGGCAATCCACACATTATCTATGCTTGAAAACGAAATGCATTTTTGGGGATTCCATAGGTCCATATTGGTTTTATGATGGAACAGTAGACTCTAAGTTTGTTTCTGAGGGTGAGTGAAGACTGTCTGCCTAATAGCCAGAGCAAGTTCTTGAATCGGTAGTTTATTTCAGTTCTTTTTAGGGTTCCGTACCCAAAGGGTCAAACGGGACCCTATTACTGAGACTTCGCTGTCCGTCCGTCTGTCACCAGGCTGTATCTCATGAACCGTGATAGTTAGCCAGTTGAAATTTTTACAGATTATGTATTTCTATCGTGTCCCAGAAATCAACGTCAAGCCGAAAACGGGCAATAGGCCAAGTCGTGACAGCTATTAGAAAAATTTAAAAAAAAATCTTGGTCATGTACTTTTCGAATTATAAGCATTCAAAAATAAATCTCAAAAAGTGACACCCTGTGATGATTTTTCAAGTCCTGTGACTACATTATTAACATTTCGGTAGTTTTTTTCTCTGTGATCTAACCATGAATAACCCTTCTGTAAATTACAGTTAAAAGTTAAAACGTAACTGCCTCAGTTTTAAATTAAATGTTAGATTTTTGCCCAATATTGAATTCAAAATAATGACATCACCCAAATTTAACCGACTGTACTGAAAAAAAAATCTACTACACTATTTTGGCAAGTAACTTTAAAAGATGGCGCGTTTAGTCAGGATTCCAAAATGGTATAACACATACTAATTGCTACTTCTTAATTGAGAAAAAACATTTTTTTTTTATGAAGCCGTATTTCATAAAAGTTCGATTGAGACGAAGAGTGACGTTACCAGGCCCCTCAGAAAGTATTGCGAAAAAAAGTTTTTATATATGGGAGACTGGCCAGTTATTATGTTTTTCGAAAATATGATTATTTATAAGTAAAAATAAGTAAGTTCCAATTTCAAAATTTCCCTCCACATTTTTTGCGAGTTAATTCAAAGTATTGTGTCTCACTGAAATATGGATCTGCGCCGGGAACATTTTAGAGCTATGATTTTATACGATTTCAAGTGTCGCCTGAAACCGGATGAATCGTACGATAGACTTCAAATGGCATTCATGGATGAAGGCCCTTCCAAGGCAACCGTGTATCGTTGGTATAACGAATTCAAGCGCGGTCGACCAACTTTGGGGGATGACGAAAGAAGCGGTCGCCCTTTGACGGCTGTTACCGAAGAAAACGTGCTAGCAGTGAAAAATTTAATCCAAGACAATAGGCGAATTACATATCAGGAGATTCAACACATATTGAAGATTGGATCGGGAAGCGTTCACGAGATTCTACACAGCCATCTTCGCGTGAGGAGGATAGTATCACGCTGGGTGCCGCACAACCTCACCGATGCTCAGAAGCAGGCCCGGGTGGAATGGTGCCGTGATATGCTTAACAAATTTGAAGCAGGCTCGTCTCGGCGTGTTTACGACATCGTTACAGGTGATGAGTCCTGGATTTATCAATACGACCCAGAAACCAAGCGCCAGTCGACTGTTTGGGTGTTTCAAAATGAGCCAACGCCTACCAAAGTGAAGCGATCTAGAAGCGGGGGTAAGATTTTGATCGCTAGCTTTTTTAATTTGACTGGCCACTTGGTATCAATTCCCTTACGGGATCAAAGAAGCATTAATGCCGAATGGTATACTTCCAAATGTTTGCCAGAAGTTTTCTCTGTTATAAGCAACAAGCGACCAAACACAGGGCTCCGCGGGCTACTGCTCCACCACGACAATGCACCTGCGCACACCGCACTCAAAACGAGGGACTTCCTGGACAGCACGCCAGTCAAACTCCTGGGTCACCCTCCTTACAGCCCTGATCTAGCACCGTGTGACTTCTTTTTATTCCCAAAAATAAAAAATCAGCTCAAAGGGATACAATTTTCGTCGCCGGAAGATGCGCTGGCTGGGTTCGAGCAGGCTGTAAACGAGGTGTCTGCGGCGGACTGGAAAAAGTGTTTTGAAAACTGGTTTAGGCGCATGAATCTTTGTATAGAGGCTGGTGGAAAGTACTTTGAAAAGATTTAATAAAAATATATGTACGTATAGAACAATTTTTTTTAGTTTCGCAAAACTTTCTGAGTGTCCCACGTATTTTGACTAGTGTGAGCGAGAAAGATTCATTTTAACTAATGTGAGGTGACGCTACTTTGACAAGTGGGAGCGAGATAGATAGTGACGCTACTTTTATCTAACTAAGAGGGAGACGGATTGACACATCATTTCATATGTGTGAGTGAAACAGATAGAGACGCTACTCTGGCTAAACAGGGATGCATCGGCAAATTGTGCATTACTGCAGTACGTTACGCTCTTTCGTTGACTGCACATCTTTTTGTATTCGTATTGACTTCGTACTTACAACTGTGGCTTTGTTTATTGGACTTGATTTGCATTGTGATTTGGATTTATCTGCACCGTTTCTGACAACCCCGGACTTGTTTTAATCGCAACCCCGTGTTTGTGTAGTGTTTTATCATGCCATCTCGATACACCGCACAGGAATACGCCAACATGCATCTCATTTATGGAGAATGCTTATGCAACGCCAATGCTGCAGCAAGAGTGTATCATGAGAGATACCCGAATGCTGAGCGTCATCCCGATCATCGAGTATTTATTAATGTGCATCGGTCATTATCAGAGGGTCGATTTCCTAGCCAAATGGTTAGCGAGGGAAGACCCGTTATGCCCTACGAAGCCGAAGTCTTGCAAGCAGTTGAAGAAGACAGAAGTATCTCAGTACGTGGAATTGAACAGAGCATAGGAGTCCCCAAAAGTACTGCACATCGTATTTTTAAAAAGAACGAGTTTCACCCATACCATGTACGACGAGTACAAAGTCTGCTACCCCGAGACTACCCAGAGAGAGTACGATTTTGTCGAACGATGTTGCAGAGGCACCGAGAGGACCCGCGATTCTTTGAAAAAATTCTATGGTCCGATGAATCAACATTTAAAAAGGACGGTTACATGAACCTCCACAATTTGCACGAATGGCACGTGGAAAATCCAAATTTGATGCGGGAAGATAGATCTCAGTACCAGTTTAAAGTAAATATGTGGACGGGAATTTTGAATGGTAAAGTTATTGGTCCAATCGAGCTGCCGGAGAATTTAAATGCCCAGGGTTATTTGAACTTCTTACAGAACCAATTACCAGAATTATTGGAAGAAGTGCCACTGAACATTTACGGCAGCATGTGGTATCAACAAGATGGCTGCCCAGCGCATTATGCTCTCACTGTACGAGAGTTTCTCAATCGAGAATACCCCGATAGGTGGATTGGGCGGGGTGGTACAATTTCGTGGCCTGCCCGTTCACCCGATTTAAACCCCATAGATTTTTTTTACTGGGGTACGATAAAGGATAAAGTGTACTCTAAGCCAATTCAAGATTTAGACGAGCTGCGCCAAAGAATTGCAGAAGCCGCTGAATACATCAACTCAAGAAGATACGCCCGTCTTATTACGCGATCATTTTTAAAGAGATGTAGAACTTGCATTGCAGCTGAAGGAAAACAGTTTGAACATTTGTTATAAAACTTCGTAAATCTGATTTAATAAAAATTATAATAAAAGAAATCCAACGACTGAATTTTATTTCAAATGCACCTAAAACCAACAATGTACTTTTTTTCCTCAATTAAGAAGTAGCAATTAGTATGTGTTATACCATTTTGGAATCCTGACTAAACGCGCCATCTTTTAAAGTTACTTGCCAAAATAGTGTAGTAGATTTTTTTTTCAGTACAGTCGGTTAAATTTGGGTGATGTCATTATTTTGAATTCAATATTGGGCAAAAATCTAACATTTAATTTAAAACTGAGGCAGTTACGTTTTAACTTTTAACTGTAATTTACAGAAGGGTTATTCATGGTTAGATCACAGAGAAAAAAACTACCGAAATGTTAATAATGTAGTCACAGGACTTGAAAAATCATCACAGGGTGTCACTTTTTGAGATTTATTTTTGAATGCTTATAATTCGAAAAGTACATGACCAAGATTTTTTTTTATATTTTTCTAATAGCTGTCACGACTTGGCCTATTGCCCGTTTTCGGCTTGACGTTGATTTCTGGGACACGTTGTATATCTATAATAAAAACAGAAAAAATAAATATTTAAGGAGAGCTCCCATACTACAAAAATGTGTTTTTTTTTAGTTTTTATAAATAATTGTACGGAACCCTTCGTGCGCGAGTCCGACTCGCACTTGGCCGGTTTTTTTTCTTTAGGTGATCCTTCCATGTCAACCTACGATCCAAGTAGAATCCCAGGTACTTTACACAGGGTGACTGTGGTAGAGTGTCCTGACCCAATTTGACCGGGGGGCAATTTCCGTGTTTAAGTGCAAAGGTGATGTGATGCGATTTGGGCGCACTTGCTTTTATACGCCATTTGTTTAGCCAGTTTTGAGTCCTGTCCAGTTGATTTTGCAGCATTTTGCTCGCTTAGTTGGCATCCTGGTCACTGGCTAGGAACGCGGCATCATCAGCGTAGGTTGCTACAAATACGCCAGGGCACTGAGGGAGATCACTAGTAAATATATTATATAAAATGACCAATATGGACATATGGAATTCAATTATGGTCTTCCGCAAGCAAATCAAACACCATGTGCATTCAAAGAAGTCAAAACAGCATCCTTAGGGTCCTAGCAGCGGCACCCTGGTACTCTCGCAACTCAGAACTCCATGAGCACCTGGAAATTCCAACAGTCCTAGATGAAGCGAAGCGCTACCTAGAGAAATACAAAGACATATTAACCAACCATTCAAATCCCCTCTCACGTACACTATTGATTCCAAATCTTATCAAGAGACTCAAAAAAGCTGATATTGTGCTGCCTGATTAAATAGAATATGGACATTGGTCCTGATTCTGTAAAAATGTGATGCATCTTTCCACACATCTGATCATAGTCAGGGATGACTGATAGCAGATAAGAACAGAAAAAAAATAAAAATAAAAATTGGGGTTTCCTTTCCTACACATAATTAATATGTTTAGGTACTCGCTTAGAACTGAGTAGGGAATTACCGCGCGCTATTAACTTGTCTGTCACTTAACTGCTGCTCATGCGGCAATCAATTGTACCAATGTTTACATAAGCATAGAAGGGAGGGGTAAGATCTTTGCTTACTTTTGCTGACAAGGGGGAGGGGTGGGTTAATAATTTCAAAAAATCTGCTTACTTAATACTTGAACGGCCCCTAAGAATCTCAAAATAGCGATGCAATAAAATGGGTACATATCTAAGAATCAACCTATACTTAACTAGTTTATGTGGGTCTCACACTGTATAGGAAATCTATTCGAAGCCATGTTATACAGGAAATGTATAGGTTGATGTGTCGCCGTGTGTGCTCTTTTATCATCTTATTATAATACTACATTCTATTCTAACCTAATATGCACCCCTATACATAATATGCCTGGCTATTATTGCACTAATAGGAAAATAGTTAGGTTACGTGTTACAATAATTTTCTATTTTGATAATTAACATATTCCTGGGTCACATTTATTGATGTTAATTTTTTTTGGTGTAGTATTCGGTAGGTCTTTCAGTTCACTAGGAAATTTATGATTGCTATCTTTTTATTTGTCATATGATTAACAATTTCTAATTACTTATAAAAACATATTACTTATTATAAGTTATATAGGAATCACTGTTTATAACCCTTCATTTTGATATCCCACTTGGAAGAATTGTAAGAAAAAAAGTTGTTCTTTTTTTAAAATTTGAATGTAACCAGTGAGGCAGTGACACACATGAAGACGAATACTACTACATACTATATACATATAATTTATCAAAATTGTTTCATCTGCTTAGTAGTTATGAGGTAACAAAGAAACGAACATACATGTATACATGCACACATTCCTAATTACAGGTTTAACCCATAACCCTCTGTTTCGGCTTCTCTACGGTGTCGTAAAAACAATTTACATTAGAAAAATTTCTGTGTTCACAATAGTGTACTGAAACGTGGTACACTGCGTTACTGACTTATTAACTGGCCATAACTGACATAATATAAAAATTTTGCAACAAAATGTTGTCCAAATAGCCAGCCCTTAATAGTTTATGACATTTGTTAAACTATTATAACATCTCCCAAGATACAGGCGCAGCCTAGTTTGGAGCACTGTTATCTGAGTTAATGAGTTTGTCAAAATACAACTTGTTACCTTCAAACATGTGTTCTTCGTTTTTTGTCCTTAATGTTGTTAGATTAAGAAAATGACTAACTACAGTTTAATAAATTTATTTTCTTATCTATCCAGTCATTCATCCTCCTCACAAACTTTCGCATTTGTAATAATAGTAAATGTCCAATTAATGACTAGGTCTATAACACATACCTACACAGGCTATGTGGCGGCGTATGACGTACCCCATGGTCGTTTACATGTTTAGTACTTTTGCTGGGTTATTTAAATTTCTTATTATTTTTTACTAAATGTGTTTTAAAAGTGTTATTATCATCACTCATCATGCTTCATGCTTTTCTTCCATTTTTAGCAAGTAGTAACACGGGCAATATTTTTGCCCGTGTAACTACTGGTCGTAAGAATGGTAGTAGCACGGGCAAGTCACGTAAAAACCCAATAATAGTTTGCCAAACCCGGAAATCGAACCCAGGACCACATGCTCAGCAGTCGCAATTGCGACTGATTAGTCGCACGCGCTGGACCACGAGGCAGATACAGTATCAGTGTGCCAAACACTCGGATCCGATCATTAGTTTTTGCGTGAATGAATAACGAACATCCATCCATTCATCCGTACAAACATATTTCGTATATATTATAATAATTATCTTCTTTTATTAATGGGCCCCAACTTAGTAACTTCTTTTATATTGGGCAACGTAATAAAATAATTTTAATAAAAGTAAAGCATTGTTTCCGAAAATTATGCAGCTCCCATTAGAATCGAGTGCCGGCGGCACATTATTTATCAGTGTGCCAAATTTCACTCGAATCCGATCAGTAGTTTTTGCGTGAATGAGTAACGAATATCCATCCATTCATCTGGACATACATATTTCGTATATGTTATAATAATTATCTTTCGTAATGGACCACAAACTTACAGTAGATAAATGTTATTGAAAGTAAAGCATTGTTTCCAAACATTACGCAGGTCGCATTAGAATCGAGTGCCGGCGGCACATTATTAGAATGGATTGGCACTGGCCGATCCATACTAATATTGTTGACATTGTGAGCTATGTTGCTGCTGCTTGAAGAATTGTTTTTAGTAAGTTTTTTTTTTTTTGCAGGTATCTAGTTATGGCTGACAAAGAGCAAGTTATCCAGGCATTGAGAGCTACTCTCTTATCTGTGAAAGGAGCGCTGACCATAAAACAATGTAACAGTAAGTTTCATTTTATTAACCAGAAAGGATGCAATTAGTAAGAAACAGGCAACGTCTCAAAATATATGTCAAACATTTCGGTGTTTTAGTTCATTATCTCTCTAACAATTGTTTCTCGAGAAAGAAATTTCTTAATCTTTTCGTTGGGTTTTTCATTTAGTTTCCAAGTTCCTGCTGGACCAGCTGGAACCTGGAAACGAAACAATGGACACAACATTAATGGACTGAAATATGATATAGCAAAAACGCATGACTGTTTTTGTCTAGGTATTTATTGTTGTTTATAAAAAATCTGAAGGACATGGGATAGTTTTTATCGGCCTTATTTTATTTTAATCCCCCGACCTACAAAGAGGGCTGTTATTTAAGGGCGCACCGAGGAAATTTCGAAATAATTCCGTTCGTTTGATGCCTTGCTGCATCGTTATTACTTAACCTTTAGTTATGAAGTTAATTTGTAAGAAATTCAAGGATTCACTCTATAAATCATACACTTTAGAAACACGATTACTTGTAGTTTTCTCGATAGAAAATAATGCTAAAGTAATCTCTAAAAATGAAAATAAATTCTCAGTACGGCGTAAAACCCTCACGGAAGGTCATCAGCTTTTAAATAATAAAAAAACTAGATGTTTTCTATAACGTAAACATTTTAGATTTTCAAAATGTGTATTGGTTTTAATAATATGAAGGAAATACCTAAATTAGCGCGCGTTCCGCCCATTATAACTAGAGCCGCCACTTTTCCCGGAGCGTCGCGCGCGCCTTTCTTACTCACACATACACGGAGCGCATAGATACCTACACGATGCGGCCTTAAACCTTTTTAAATGTGTCAGACCACAAAAGCTGGACCCCAAATAAAATCAAATGCAAAAAAATAGTATATTTCATTACGAGTGCGGAAAGCCTGTCATTGCAAAGAGTTCCGACAAATGTCTACCAGAGCCGAGGCGCAGCCGAAGGTGAGGGTCGGAACAAGTTGCAATGACGGTTCCGCATGTGTACTGAACAACTATTTTCAATACAGTTGCGAAAAAATGAAGCAATTTAATAAAGAACATTTTTGGAAAATGGCGGTAACCGTAAAAGAATATAAGCAGAGTTTTTTTTTTGTTTTCTTCACCCATTCTGGGTAGGAAAAGGGAACTATGCCCATACAGCCAAGTTTTCAGTAATTTTTTTTATTGATATGAAATGAAAATGAAATTTAATGAGATGAAATGAAATTAAACCTAACCTAACTCATTGTATCAAATCATTAAATCTGATATTGAAAGAAATTCATCATTCATCATTTCAGCCCAAAAGACGTCCACTGCTGGACATAGGCCTCCCCCAAGTGACACCACATTGACACTTCTTTTGTTGAAAGAAATTAGTAGCTTCTTTTTAGAAATATTTATAAAAACTTTGTATAAAAATTTTTAAAAACACATCCCGAACGCTATACGTCCCTGCAATACGCCACTTTTTGAGCAACTGTATTAAAAATATATTTAATTGGCTTTTGCAATCGTGCGGTGTGAACACTGTACTGTATTGTAAAGTCACAAGAAATCAGGGTAATCAACCCTGATTTCTCGTGACTTTACTAATTAATAAACTATTTATATTTAAAATGATTGCAATGCAAATTTCGGACATCATTAATTTAAAAAAAAAATACCATCAAAACCAAAACAAAGCACTATACAATGTGTTGTTTTGCATCCTCGTCAAATTTCAGGAGGTTGTCATAAAACACATAAATAATCAATTTAAAGGTCGGTACCGGTCTATAATTAATAAGCGTTGCTTTTTTTATTGTTGAAATTTAACAGTATTTCAGAATAAAACCCTTGATCCAAAACACTTAAAACAGAATCACCCAACTACGCACACAGCGACAATGCATCTGTTCTGTGTGCGTGAGAGTCGACAGTCGACGTCTTACCTACGAAATGCAACAGTGTTGCGACCGTGCGATGACCTACGGCGACCGGTAGCAATTTTGCCTAATTTTATTTCGAAAATCACCTACATTATTGTCATAAATTTCGCTTGATACTAAACTAATTTTTAAGCATCATTGGAATACGGAAATCTAACTAACGACAACAATACCAACTACGCACACAGCGACAATGCATCTGTTCTGTGTGCGTGAGAGTCGACAGTCGACGTCTTACCTACGAAATGCAACAGTGTTGCGACCGTGCGATGACCTACGGCGACCGGTAGCAATTTTGCCTAATTTTATTTCGAAAATCACCTACATTATTGTCATAAATTTCGCTTGATACTAAACTAATTTTTAAGCATCATTGGAATACGGAAATCTTACTAACGACAACAATACTAGAGTGCCAAAGAAAAGTTCACTGACCTGTACTTACCTAAGTTCGGTAGTTATCAGATGATTAATAAAATGTTAGTTTTGCTTTATTGCTATCTACACTAACACTCTGAACATTGTACGTAGGTAAATTCAGCCTAAAGTTTTCGTAATGATTTTGTTTTTATTTGTGGATTGAATTTATTGGTGGTTAGTACCTTAGTTGGTGTACCAATTTACTAAATCTAAAATTGTTTTTTACGTTTGCTGGAATTGGAAAGATGTGCTAGCTAAGTAGGTATGTAGAAATACTTTCGACAGTTAGGTATTATTGGCGTAGTTAAAAATTTTGAAATCAACTTATTTACACTAATAAAATTGATTAAGCTAACAACGTATTTACAAAATGATAGTCTATGTACAAATAAATAAATTACCTACTTAAGTTATCCGGAGGTATGTTCAAAGTTGCCACCACCACATTCTTGGCACAGTCGACAACGACGTAGCTGGTTTTCCTTCAGCTTACGTAGCACTATCACATTCCTTTTTAAAGTGTCGAAAGCACTAATTATCTTTTCACGTAATTCTGTAACACTTGCCACTTTCTCCGAGTAAACTAACCTTTTAACGTCTCCCCACAAATAAAAGTTTAGAAACGTCAGGTCCGGAGAACGGGCCAGGCCACAGGTCCTCCGCGACCCATCCAATGGTCACCAAACTTTTCGGTTAAGTACTCGCGTACATGCCGACCATATTGAGGGGAAACACCGTACTGCTCCGCGTAGGCTGTCTACACTGATGGCATACATGCGGACCATCTCTACCAACTCGACGTTCGAGTAATTGTCCGTCATCTTGCACTTTGCACCTACGTCTCAACGATGTACCTAGGAGCGGAATTCGCAACGCGCGTGCACGCGTCGGCGACATTAAGCACACTATTTGGTTCCGGGACGGCGGGGGGTGGATAGGCGCGCGAGCGAAGAGTGCGCCCGCGCACCCCGCTGGCATACCCGCACACCCGCGCCGTGCTTGGTAGGGAATAGGTACCTATGAAATTATCGTATGTTCGTTGCGTTTGCGTTGTGTATGTATTGTTAGCGTTTCTTTGTGTGCGTGTAAGCGCGGTAACATACGGGCCGCGTTTTAATACGGCTGGTTCACACTTACGGATTTCCGTAAATAAGAAAAAATAAATAAAAAAACACCTACCTATTTTATTGTTGATTTGGGTCGAGAATCATTAGCATAATTACCTCCTTGAATTTGACGAGAATGCAAAACAACACATTTATCCTTCATCAACAACATGAATTCTTTACATTTGATTATCTTTTTATTTCCATTAGGGGGCATCCATTAATTACGTGAGGCGTTTGGGAGGGCGGGGGGGTCGAGCCTTATCTCACCCAATCTCACAAGGCACGTAATTTTTTCCCGCAAGAAACAGTGTAAAGTTGCGTGAATACTAGGTTTAAGTAAACATGTTTCCTCCCAAAAATATGGTTAAATCATACAAAATATATTTAATAAAAAAATAAAAAAACAAAATATGCTTAATTATTTTCCTTGAATACTTATTCAAGGAAAATAATTAAGCAAATTATGTTTTTTAAATAAACTTATTTACACTTAACTACGCATTGTGATAAATCTCACGTGAGATTAGGGAGGGTGTGAGGAGGTATAGTCAAATCTCACGATATCTCACCAAGGGGGAAGGGGGTGTAAAAAAATCGCCAAAAAATGCCTCATGTAATTAATGGACGCCCCCTTATAAGTATTCATCGTTAGTTGTGTGTGTTTTTAGCAGTGATTTGATTAAATTGTCATGCTCTTTCGCCAACTCCTAACTGGGCCTGTCTTACTATGGACGTTTGCCAATCTCCATTTCACACAAATATAAGCGATCTTGCAAATATAAGCGAGCGGCTCGTAATCCTATAGTTCTATCTCCGGGCATTCGTTAAGCATCTTCCTGCTGGAACAACGTTAGTCCAGCAGGATTAGTTTTCCATTTTTTACCCGACTGAAGGGTTATGTTTTTCGCGCTTATCTTCTTTGTTTATAAAGGGTTTTGGGTAAAAGTGGCATGATTTTTTTAAGTCTGCGGCCACTGTTTAAGTATATTTCATTAGTAAGAATACAATGAGACATTCATTTTCTTTTATGAACAATTATTTCCAAATTAAACTTTGAGGAATAACGAAAAACACTCAAAGGAGTCTTGAGCCCGATTTTAATAAATACTAAAACTGCATCATTGGTTTTTTGAAAAATAAATATTCCTAGCCAGGGATGGAACCCGTTGATTTTGAAAAAAACACAACCTGTATTATTACACCATTCGATAGTTTCGCTGCTAAGGATCAAATTCTGGAAAATAATGACATATGGCAAACGATAGGAAATAGTTCATTTTTGTTCGAATATGGACAAAAAGTAAGCACAAATCAAAGAACAACATAACTCAGATTAGATCAGATATTTAAGCTCCGATATAATTTTCGGCAAAATTCTTTTAGGAGTAATTTTCTGTTTATTCATTTATATAAATATTATATACATTTTTAAAAATTTAACATAAATAAAAAATAAAAAAGTTGTTATAAAAAAAGGTAGCCCACCGGCATCGGGAACGGTCCAGGCTACCGGTGGTCAGGACTATTAAGAGAGGCATCTCCTAACAATACGTACCGTGTCCAGAAGTACTATTTTCTGAATCAAGCCCTTGATCCAGCTGCCAAGCGACAGACTCCTGAGATGTTTGTCGAAGCTTTTGGCTATTAAGCCATTGGCCGACAGGACCATCGGCACAATGACTGCTGTACTCACGTCCCACATGGCGACAACTACTAGATACTGAGAGATACTTGAGTTGTTTATCTTTCTCTGCTTTCACGAGGCTCTCCTCATGCGGAACCGTTACATCAACAATCATTGCGCGACGCTCCAATCGATTTATCAACACAATGTCAGGCTCATTGGCAACAATAGTCCTGTCAGTGATGATAGGTCGATCCCAATACAACGTGATATTATCATTATCGAGAACTGGTTCGGGCGCATACTTATAATATGGCACTTCTGATTCCACAATGTTGTATTTCGAAGCCAGTTGCTGGTGGATAATCCTGGCAACAAGGTTGTGTCTATCCAAGTACTCTTTAGTACCTTAACTCTTTTAGGAGTAAATATTATTATATTTTCCACTATACGTTAGCAATGCTACAATTCTCTTTGTGGCTGATGTGAAAAAAAAATATGCCACTGCTTCATACAAACTTACCCAAACCCCTTTGTTCGTAAATTTCTTTAAAACTGCTGGATGGATTTTTGGCACGAAATAGTAATGGTTAGTAAAAATAAACAACCGAACCTATCGAGTAATATGATATAAAAATAAAGGGAATTAAAAGGGTATAATTAAAACATATGTTCAAATTGAATTTGGATTAATAAATTGGCTTAGAAAGTTATGGATACTGTAAAAATGGACCATGGTTTTTTCCTTTGTGGCGCTCTGCCATTACGTATTTCCGGGGGCACTTATCGCCTGTCACTTGACGCACATCTAGAGCGGATATAGCTCCCGAGTTTGATGATTCGTTCGTCAATCTATTTGTCTTAAACTTGCGAGTGTCACTAAACCAAAATTCACATTATAAAACTGAAAAGCTGGAAATAAAAAAAGTAATTCCATGAACTTAAAAACTAAATTAAATTATTAAACCACGGAATACCCATTTCATGTATTAATAATTTAATTTATTAATGGCCCGATTGCTTCCAAATGTCCTTGTCGTTTGCTTTTCAGTCGGGTTCTAAAGTTTTTAGAATTACTTTTTTATAAAGTAACATTTTTTACTTGGCGAAAATTTAGAAGAGCTAACGCTCTAATTATTCTTAGAACTCAATTCATTCTAGGAGAGATTTACCTGCTGGGTCAATGTTATAACAAATTCAAAATCTTAATTAAGACACTGACATTAATCTGTTAAAATTTCATGTTTTATTTTACAGGAGATTATCGAGAGCTACAAGGAGAATGGATACCATTCAAAAGACTTGGATATCCAACACTGGATAAATTATTTATAGATGTTCCTGGTTTTAAAGTGAGCCAGTCAAATGGTGAATGGATTGTTGATGCAATTGCTAGTCAGGACAGCCAACATATTGCCAGTATGGTCTCACGACAAAAACCAAGCAAAAAGGCGACGCCGAAGCTAAGTTATCAAGTGAGTTCAATATGTCGTTAACTAATTAAGCACTGTTGTATTCAACAATTGACAGTTAGAGAGTGTAGCACGATAAGCACGCCTGTGCGAAGCGGCAGCGGCGCTGACCAAAAGCGGTAGGTTTTATAATTAAGATACAAGTGCGTAATGATAAGAGGCATCCCCGTCCCATGCTCAATCCAGCCTGTGCCGCTTAGCCTGTAGCTGTAAGGTTGTAGGTCACAGCTCAATAGTCGCGCGGGTCCATTCAATGCGGGGTTCCCGAGTGGACCGCGCGCTGCCCGCGTTTTTGTTGCGTCTTTCACTTTCATCTTCATCAAGCGCGACAACTATGAGTGCCAATTCACGGTTTGTAAAATTTGACATTACGAAGCACACGTGTAGCCCTCCCTAGTGCCAATTGTTAACAGACTATTCGAAAATTCGTGGACAAAGCGACGTCCACTCGTTGACCACTTGGCGTTCACTCGTTGACCGCGTGGGGTCCACTGGTTGACGACGCGAGGTCCACTGGTTGACCGCGCGACGTTTATAGGTGAAAACGCGGCGTCCACCCGTGGACCACCTGTCGACAACGAGTGGACGCCGTGCGACGAGGCGGTGCGGGGTGGGTGCCGGGTGGCTCTAATGAGCTGTGACCTATAGATTTGTCCTTAGATAATAATCTTGATCTGATCCAGCCTGTCGCTCCCATTGATGCGCTAATCCGTAGCGTGTAGTTTCTATGTATACAGTAATGTACTTCTATGCATAGTGATGATTGAATGAAATAAAAAATAAATTAATCGCATTATACTCGTTTATAACATGACTGAAACAATGAGTTGAATAGGATATTTACCTAAAGACTCACACCCGTATCTATAAACAAGTAAGAGTTTACTTGAGTAAATATCATTATTTAAAATACTATTTTTATTATGTAGTTTAGTAATTGCTTGAAGTAAGAATAGTCAAAAGTTAGAACTTATTTGCATACCTAAAAATGTGTGCATAAGTAATTACTTAAGCCCAAGTAATTACTGTAACTTTACTATAGATAAATACGGGTGACGTTGTCGACTGGTATAGGGTACGGTAACATCAAATAAAAAGTGCATTGTATTTGTAATTTTTCAATAAATTAATTTCATCCGTAAAGTAATGCACCTGTGAGAAGCCGGGGGTGTGGGTCGCTAGTGTTATATAGATTAAAAATATTTATCATGCTTAGGAACATTTTATAAACACTGTGTTATTTACAAAACCCCACGATACCAAAAAGAAATGAAGCCGTTTAGCCCGTTAATATATATTTTTTTAGGGTTCCGTAGTCAATAAGTTATAACTTATAGTTTCGCCATGTCCGTCCGTCCGTCCGTCTGTCTGTCTGTCTGTCTGTCTGTCTGTCTGTCCGTGGTTTAGCTCAAAAACTATTGGTACTAGAAAGTTGTAATTTGGCATGAGTTTACACGTTAATGACGCGGAAAAAGTGGTAAGTAAAACAAAATTTTGAAAAAAAAACAATTATGTAGGGTACCTCCTCTACATGTAAAGTAGGGATGATAATTCTTTTTTTCGTCCTTCCCATAGTGTGGGATATCGTTGGATAGGTCTTTCAAAAATATAACGGGTTAGAGCAGACCGTTTTTTGATTAAGTAAACCGTTCGTGACTTAACTATCAAGCTTTAAAGTACCAATTTTCGCTAGAGTCAAGTGTCCCCCCTCTACCAACTAAATGGTTGTAGTTAGAAATACAAATGTCACGGCAGTATTACCTATATATAACGAACTTTAAAGGAAAACTATCACACTTAAGTGGGGTCAACTAGTTTACGAGTAATAGTCGGCCAATTAAATATGACTCGAAAATTTCGAACAACTCCATAGAAATGTCGATAGATGGCGCTAAGCGTCAGTTGTATCGCGCTAATGTTTCATACCTAAATAAGTTTTATAAAAAAAAACAGTTGTTTTTGTTCATATAGGAAGTCAAATAAGGTAGGTATTCATGTTTGGCTTTTAGTTAGAGCATGGTACGAAACTATCAGTCAGCGAATACGACCCGCACTTTGCTGATATAAAAACTACGGAACCCTCACCACGGAACACGCACTTGACCGGTGTTTTTATCCTGGAAATGACGTACTTTAGGTAAATATGCATCCAAGAACTTTAGTAGATTAAACATCAAGGATTTTGAAGCAGTGTCTTATGTCAATATTGATTCTCCGAACGTAACAAATGATTCTAGGGATCCTAGTTAACCCCTGAGCGAAGCGACCCTGAATATAGTGGCCACTTTAATCTCGCACAAGACAACAAAAACCTTTATTTTTTTTTACATCTTTTTACAGAATCGGTTCCCAAAAAAACAAGGATCGTGGCGGAAACCAGCTTCTGGCTACACATCTAGCTATAACAACCAGTACTCCAATCAATATTACAGAGCAAAGGGCAGTACCCCATATAATAATAACACACAAAATTATAAGGTAACATATATTTAATTTGCTCTTAACTTTGTTTATTTTTCACTTTTAAACAGTTGTCAAAATAAATACAATTATATCTGTTCTCTACATAAGGCAATGTAGAGAACAGATTAAAATATATTTTATATTTTTTTTGTACCGTATTTTTAAACTTAGCTTTATCAAATTTATATTTTTCGGAAACATTGGAACGTATTTCAAACAGTTTTGATATAATACACCCAGAATCTCTCGAATCCTCTTTGGAATCCTCGACTCGGACTCGCACACACAGGGTCCCGTAGCACCAAACACTAAAATAACAATATTTTTAACGCTCATTTATATGTAAATGTACACAAATATTTTTTTTATGGGACAGTATTTTCCAAAGCGTGACTTTTCCGAGATATAAGCTATCAAGTTAGTTCTAGATCATATTTTGGAAACGCGACACTTTAGAGAATTGTGCTTTATACAAAACTAGTTTGTATTAATCCCAGCTATCGATTAATACAGGTTTTAAGCGTGGCTAATAAAATTAAAGTTGCGAGATTTTGTCTCATACAAAATTAGTTTGTACTGATACCAGCTATTGATTTATAGAGGTAATAAGCGTGGCCGCAACCTTGAGAAAATATTAAAATGGCTGAAGGTAGGCAGGCCACGATTCATACGAAAATTTTCCAAATACCGAATCCATAAGGGTTCCGTTTTGATGATATTGAGCACTTTTTTTCTTAAGTCAATGGATGATGAGATATTTGCTTTTAAAGCCGTAAAAATTGTGCTTCCACCACTAATTTCTTAAGCAAGAGGAGGAAAATTCTGAAAAAAAATAGGTTTGTAGAAAGTAATAAAACCTTAAACGGAAATGAATAAGATTTGATTTTAGTGTTTGAGTTATGGGACTTTTTCGTCAAACTGCAGCAGAAACTTTATCAAAACCAAATTCAGGTTTGCTACACTTTGAGTGTACATTTACATATTCAAATGAGCGTTAAAAATATTTTTATATAGTGTTTGGTGCTACGGAACTGTGCGAGTCCGACTCGCACTTGGCCAGTTTTTCTTTGTACATATAATTGTTTTCCTTTAGTTGGTGATGGCGTAAACATAATGCCGTAAGGATTTAACCATAACAGGGCTTGTCTTTCTATACATTTTAATCTTTTAATTTTCGAATAGTGATTTCATAGCCAACTTTAATATAAAAGTTGCTTTTTTTTACAGGCTACTAAATACAATTCAAAGCCCAACGATACGAAATTAGTGCCGAATGCGAAACATATAACGAGGTCCTTGAGTGATCATGGAACGAAGTCCTTGAGTGATCATGGAGAAAAAGTAATGAAAAGTTCTAATTCATCATCACAAATCTTAAGGGAAGCCAATAATATACACGCTGAAGAGGTATGTATAACTTAAAATGTTAAATGCAGATAATTTGCGTAAATAAACTAGCTGTTGCCCATTATTACGCCTGCATGCATTTCTTACTTCATTTTGTTGGCATGAAAGTGGCTTGTGCCACTGAAATGAAACAATGAAATGATGTTTATTTTTGAAAATACGTTTTTACAAACACCGTCGTAAAATGATGGCATCAATCAAAAAAATAAATCAATCAAATTGTTGTAGTTATCGTTCAGGTCCTTTACGATGACATTAAAATCGACGTAGGTGTAAAATCTATTGTTAGTTTATGGCCCTTTTTGAAAACTGAAAGTATGCCCCGGCCCAAAAGGCCCTTGTCTGTAACTTTTCAAGTCTCATCACGTCCTGCCTACCCAGCTATCAAGTTTTCATGCTGACAATGCTTGCTTAAAATCCGTCAAGGCTACCTTGATTGCCCTGCGTGCATAATCTACATTTTTTTACCACTTTGTGTATCATAGAACTAAGGTGTGTTTAATTGTCATCTTTTCTAAAAATACAGTTGAAACAATCATCGCGGACGAATCATGAAATAAATGTCAAGCACAGCGGAAAAGTCTCAGCGTCACAAAGACTTTCAAATTTAAGAGATCGCCTTAATACGGTGGATCTTATTCCTTTGCAGTTGCCAGCTGCTAATAACGAGTGTTTGGTAAGTAGAAAAAAATAGACCAAGTGCGTGTCTGATTAGTCGATTAAGCAAAGCAAAGAATTTCGTAGTCCAGATGAATCTTTACGTATTCGCAATACTGATTTAAACGGCAAAAAAAAATATAAATCGCAGTCATTCTCAAATAAATTGTGAAGAATAAAGTTATTTTTGCAGTTTTTACATTTCATTTTCTTTTTTATTTGAGATGTAATAACCACATTCATCATCAGAAATATTGAAACGTTTTGTTTAGATTTTTTTATAAATTATCTATGATCGAACAATTAAATGCAAGTAATAAAAATATAAAGGCGGAACCTGCAGCAGTTTTTAACAAAGTACATTCAAAAAGCTTTAACAGGGTTCTAAAAAAGAAGAAGGTTATGTATTCCAAAAATGGTAATGTCCTTGTCTTTTCACCGATTTCTCCGTGATTACTAGTCCGATTTAGGTGTTTTTTTTCATTTTGTAGAGGAATTGCGTGGTGGTAAATAAATTGTATTAACTTAACTTAGGTACTTTATGAGTTATCCTCTATATGCATTTTTTCTTTTTTGTCTATGTGGATGGTGTGCTAATATTTTCTGTAATTTACCTACATTGTAAAATGTATACTTTACAAGAATTTGAGTGATATACCACAACTAAAATTTTGAATAAAAAAACTTTTTTGCAAAAGAAAATAACCAACTTCCAAAAATAAAAATAAAAACACTAAAAAGTGGAAAATTACTTAACTTTCGGAAGTCGCTGGCAAAAATAAACAAACACAAACGTCACTTTTACGAAGTTATTTAACTGTTTTGCAAAAAAGTTTTTATTACAATATACTTAATATTATTCCTCAATAGTGGTTCTTTTCAATTCATTTATTTTGTGAACATAAGTAACAATATATGGTTAAATATATAACATTCTAATTAATAAGTATCAAAGTTTTACAATGGTAAAAAATGCGCGCCTTTTGTTTTTTTTTTCACCAAGTCGGTTTTATTCAGCCGATTTTTATTTTCAGCCAGTATCTTTTTGATCTAATGCATACATTTTATTAAACTTAATAGGAGGCATCAAACCTCTGTGGTAAATTTAATTCTAAATTAAAAATTTAAAACAGTGCAGTAATGAAAAACAGTGCAATAATGAGATTTCATATAACTTTTCTGCACTGTTTTGGTTCTAAGCAAAAAAGACATCCTTTGTGATCGGTTTTGTAGTGATTAATGATAACATTACTGCGTAGTTGAAAGAAAAATATAATGTCTCGAACAGTCAATGCACCACTGGACGCAAAGGCCATCTTTGCGGCCAGTGGTGCTATGTGCCCAGAAACGGTACCTCCGCTTTGTATGAATGGTGTATATGTTGCACATTTATTCTAATTTGAAATTTAATCTAATTTGACATTTATTCTAACTTGTCATTTATTATAATTTTACTTTTAACTTTTAATTGAATTCAATAATGTAACTTTGAAATCTGAGATAATCAAGCCGCCCAATAATTTATGTGTGGATTTTTATTTATTTTTGTTTTATATGGGTCACGGACCTGTAATAAGTCGTAAATTCGTTATTGATTGCGAGACATTTTTTTTTTCAACAAAGGGATTTGTCCAATAATTTGTTTTGGTTCAGGAAAGCAGTGGTCCTGTAACAAATGTGGTGCCGGCTCATAACTTAGAACCTCCACCTGATTCCATATCATCAGTCGACAAGTTGGAATGGACTTGCAAGAAACTTGGGCTTCCAGAACCTGTGTATAAGATGCATGCGATACGGCCAAAACGGGGCCCTGCCAGCTACGACTGCACAGTGAAAGTAAGTATTTCACTATTTATATGCACGAGCTGTGCGAATAGACCGTTTAGTTTACTTACAAGCATAAGCACCCTGTACTTACACAACAAAAGGTAGTGATGACGATTTTCTCCTGAAATAACTATTGCAGCTTGGAAGAACATCATCACATCAACTATTTCATAATGGTTTCGAAAATACTATGTAATACCATAAAACTACCAATGCGTTAGGATAAAATTGCTTCTGAATCGAGCTTATGTGTAAAGGACTCATGACTTCACTCATGACTGACACTAGTACCAGGGTTTTTAATTAAAATCTCCGCATGTACGTTTAGTTTGATTTATCGAAGACACTTCCTGGTGTGATATTTGCAAGGAACTGTGCATCTTGTTTTTATTTTTAATATGTTAATGCACATACACACAGTCTAAAAATTACTGATTCCAAAATGACGATAAACCAACGATTCTTTAAACGACTGATTCTACAAATTACCGATTCTACAAATGAATTATTCTAATAAGTACTAATTCTACAAATGACTCATTTTCAAAATAACTGTTTTCGTCCATAGGTCGGACCATCGTATTGTATTTGCTCATATCCTGACTCGTCACCATCCGAAGAATTAGCGAAAGAAGTGGGTGCTGTAAAGTTACTTGCGGTCATAGAAAGTTCCGAAGCTGGCGGGATGCCTACATCTTCAAGCAGCAATGCTATAGCATGTCTCACAGAACTAGTGTCGGAACACGAAGCTGGACTTTGGGCTAGCACAGTTCCACATCTGTACAGGTGAGTGCTTTTGCTCTTCTATTTTTTTTATTATATTTAACAAAGTCCTTTACTAATTGATACAGGGAAATACGATACTACTACAAGGCACCCACAGGATATTCCGGTTAAGCAGACTATAACCTCCTAGGTTAAACTGCGAGATGCCAGTAAAAAAAAAAAGCGGGAGCGTCAGTCTGATTTCAACTACGAAACGAAGCGATCGAAGTGAACTACTAGTGCGATAATTAAGTGAATAGTTGTGTATTTGTGATTAATTTTAAGTGTTTTTTTTTCTCCTTTTTTAAGGCTGATCAGCATAAGTTGGCCCAGACTGTTTTCATCCCATAGAATGAAATAATTCTTACACGAAACAGGATCGAATTTTAAAATTTACTATCCCTCAAAATTTCTTAAAAACAGTTCAATGTTAGCCTACTTAAATTCAAGCAGCATTTAACCTTTTTTTTTACTTTTCATTGTCTCCTTAGTTATTATGTGTGCGAATGTTTAGTATTTTTATTCCATCCTAATGAATTATTTAATTGTTTGTTTTTCAGAGAAAAGTATGGTGAAAATTTACCTATTAACTGGCAAGAATTAGTTGAAAACTGTCCGAAGATACTAAAAGATAGAGTTGTAAATGGACTTTTAGTGCTTCTTCCCAACAAAGAGGTTTGTATCATATGAGTTAGTTCTGTATGGTGTCGGACGTAAAGAATAGCACTATCCTATGTCTTCCCGTGGGTGTCGTAAGAGGCGACTAAGGGACTTAGCAGAGAATGGGCAGCAGTGTTCTCTGTGCTTTTGTAACAACCGTACTGGGATTGCCAACCCGCCTGCCAAGCGTGGCGGTTATGGCAAAACCCCCTTTCTTGGGGGAGGCCTATGTCCAGCAGTGGACGTCTTTCGGCTGAAATCATGATGATGATGATGATCATATGAGTAACTTCCGTAATTTTGTTTGTATATGCATAAAATGTAGCCTATACCATTTGTTCCATAATAACGAATCGATTGACACCTCATTCATCGAAATAGATGAGGAATTTAGATGCTTCGGTGCACGAAGGTCCCGTAGTAGGTCATAATAGGACTCCAATCACAATGCTTACATTATGCCATGCCATGATACCTCGCCTAATTACTATAAGTCACACTACAGAGTATAAAACGAATTGCAATCAGTTATTTGCTACATTTATTTTTGTGCATCGGAAGTAAACGCCTCAGATTAGTCATCATTATCGTAAACACCAGGTGCCGAAAACCTAAAAACTAACGCTTTTGCCGAGTATCAATTTTATTGTTGTGCATTTTAATTTGCAATGGATATCAAGTTGAAGGTATGTTGTTTGTATTCTTTTTTATTTTCTATTGGGTATATTCTTCTAAATGCTGCCACGCAACGCAATTTAATTATTTTTAACTACTCTACCATAATACGCCATGCATAATTTTAATATGATAGTGTTGGTTAGCATAATAATCTACATCTAAAATTTTGTTAAAAAAAATAGTTGTGTATGATTGCGACTCATGAGTGGTACTGAAGGTGGTGTTGAATCGTGTGGTTTTTTTGACTCGCACACACAGGGTTCCGTAGCAACAAACAATATACTTATTCAAACTAATTTTTTTCGCTTTTTTTACGACGTCTCTTAATACATCGATCGAGGTCCCTAAAACACTTTATTTTCTTAAGTCAATGGTTGATGAGATATTTGCCTCCTAAGTCAAGGTTTGTAGATAGTAGAAAAAACTTTCAACGTAAATTGGTTTGAACAAAATTTAAAATTTAGTTTTTGAGTTCTGGGGTTTTTTTTGCCAAACTGCAGCAGTAACATGGTTTTTCACTAGCATACTGTGAAAAACAAATGTACTTTTGCTGTTGAGTGTAAATTTACATCTGAATTAGCAAAAAATATTGTATTATATTTTTTGGTGTTATCGAACCCTGTGTGTGTCGCACTTTATTTTCGACACACGTTACTTAGGGTGTGTTTTCATGGTGCATTGTTTAGTAGCAAAATGCAAAAAACGAGCATCCACCCCTCAAAACGTATATACAATCCCCCTAACACCTTCCGATAGTTTCACTGAGTCGGGTCCACTTTTCCTTTATTACTTACACCATAAACTACATTTATCGTCTTTTAACTACCTCCCTGCCAAATTTTCAAGTTTGTTGCATAAAAAAATGAAGGACTTTAATACAAACCTGCGAGAACCCTTAGACCTCCTTGATCCGGCCCTGTGGCAAAATCCGTTCATAGCGGACGTCGACTAACTATAAACTACCCCCCTGCCAACATCTTTATACGTCAAGCGGTTTTCGATTTTTCGTGATGTGACCTTTGGCTTTTATAAAAGGTGTAAATAGAACCTTAACGAAGCCGAAAGGCACTTGTTCTCCCCGTCATTGCGATATTTTTTTGTTGTGGACCATATCTGGGAACCTTCTAGTTACTGAGATATTGGAGTCAAAGTTCCAACTTTCTCACAAGTTTAAAAAAAATACTAGTTTTTAATTTTATAACTGTACTTTAAATACCTTCATAACCCGTTTACTATGCAATGCATCCCCAGCACAATGTTTTGAGTTTGTTGCATTGAGTTTTACCGTAAAATGTGATTTTTGCCCCAAAAAAAAAAGTAATTTCTCAGCCATAATTCTTGCGTGGGTTTACTTAGTTTGATGTACAGAATGCTTGGTTGCCGGCTTCGTGAAGGGTCTGTTTACATCTTGTATATTTAGACTACGGTTTGGCCCTGGACTATAGAAGTCTAGCAAACTTTAAATTATTTATAGAAATACTTTCTCAGTTGTTCTCTAATTAGTGGGAAATTAGTTTATTGGTATACATATTTGGTTTTATCCTAATATAGTTATTTAAGCTAATTAAGTTCATTAACCAAATTATAGTTCATTACACAAATATTATCGTTCATCAAAATGATCTTATTTAAATTAAATAAGACTTATTTTTTATTATTGAATATATTGTAATGATTTGGATACTTTGCGATTGCTGAAGCGATGGTCTCAAACCGGTGAAGGAAATCATCCAGAGGAAGCCGGCATGTCCTAGAACCAAAAACTGGAAGACATGTAAACCCTCCATTGCGGCAATAATAATAGTAGTAATATTTAACTTTTAGTACTTGTCTTGTTTGTTTATTGCTAAAAGTAAACAACAAATTAGAAGTGCATTCGTTATTATTACAGTTCACGACTATCTCATATTTGGTTTTAACTTTTGCTATAAACGTCAGAAGTTTTTTTTGGTTTTTGCTAACGCTTACGCTGCCAACATCACTACTACATACAAAGTTTACTCCGTGCCGCGGCAAGCAAGTTAAGCCATTTGTCCCGGCTGTCATTTGTAGATATTTCAAAGTCGTTACATGTAGTCCGACAACCAGTCTTAAGGAGTATTGTAGTACCCAGTACTAACTGGACTGCGGAAGGCAGATAGGCAGTCGCTCCATGTAAAACTGGTATTCAGCTGCATGCGGTTAGAATAGAAGCCGACTCAAACATTATTGGGAAAAGGCAAAACCGATGATCATTATCACCTCACAGACTTTCATGGTAATTCCCACCTCACACAGCCACCTCGTAACAAATACTTAATTAATCTTTAACTTTCTTTTACAGCAGGAAGTTCTTACTCCACGCATGGAAACAACTGTATTCGATGATTCTATGGACAGTGACTTACCTCCATTGCAATTTCCTGGTGATGTCTTCTGGAATGTCTTTGTGTCCCTCGCTAATTCGACTCTTGAAATCTGGCTTCGATTAGTTGGAGAAGAATATAGTGTAAGTGTTGTATTAAAAATAAGAGCAGTGATAGCCTCTAGTAGTGTGACCGTCGGACTGACAAGTCATAGTTCCCGAGTTCGAACCCAAGAAACGCACCTCTGATTTTTCGGATTCATGTGATTATTGTATAATTTTCACTTGCTTCGGTGAAGGAAAACATCATGAGGAAACCAAATCAGCAAGTCTGAGAGATATATTTTATTATTTTATTTTTTACGGCGTGTAAAGCCAAGTCAGAGGCCCGTGGGCGGCATAAAAACTGTCCCCAGGTTAGGCTTAAACATACGAAAAAGAAAGAACTTAAAATAATATCATTTGGCTTAAAATAAAAAGTTCACTTGTCGAAAGAGTACGTATTTTGAAGGGTTCCGGTGGAGTCATTGCGTAACAAATTCACAATCCTAAATCTAGGGATTGGATTACTTTTTACGAATCGAATCGGTTTCATTTTTATCCTGTAAGAACCTTGCCGAATCTGCAAGTATAAGCTCAGCCTTATTAAATAACTTTCTTTTTCGCAAGTCACAATCGCTTTTCTAACCTAACTTCAGGTTTTTTTTTCTGTTTTTAAGCACTAACCAAAGTGATTAAGTTACTTTGGGTAATGATGACATTCCATGATTGATACTGAAACCCCCTGAGCTATGGCATGCAATTTAACCATAACCCTTATAATAGCTCTTTGACGATTTGAAAAGGATGCTTGTGGTTAAGTTCTGGGCCGACTTCATTTTAATTGTAAATGAAGTGATATTTTCAAATTGTGATGTATTCATACACAAAGGAAAATAGTAATATAGTGAAAATTACCTGTAGCAGTTCCTTCTCAAAAAATCAGTCTGTATAATTTGTAAATTAATAATTAATTTATATCTTTTCAGGATACCTTAAAACCCCTTTTACGTGACATGACAGAATATTACGATCATTCTGGTTCATCTGTGGACAAATCTATGATTATTAAAAACGCTTGGTAAGTAGGACCACTTAGTTTTTAAGATGGCAAATACGGAAGCCTTATAGATTCGTCCCGACCGTCCTTATGTCACGGATTCCACCATCACCATTTAACTCCGAGACTGGACACCATACACTTGAAATTTGAAGAGTTGGTGTCTTCTATGAACTGACACAAAACTGAAGTAAATTATGGAAAAAAATACATAGAGGAGGCTTTCCATTCATATAACTGAGAATTGAAAATGTAACTCCCCTACTTATTGTTACTTACTTACGTACAAGTTGAACGTCCACACATAATAAAATAGTATGTATGGATGTTCAAGTGTATAAATTTATTTTACATATAATTGTGTTGTGTGGGGTGTCTATCGACAGCTCTTGAAAAATGATCTATCGAGGTTCCTTAAATACTTTTTTTTCTTAAGTCAATGGTTCATGAGATATTCGCTTCTAAAGCCATAACATTTTGTCCCCCTTTAACTTTAAAAAGTAGTTGAGCAAAGGTTTGTAGAACGTAAAAAGAACTTTCAACGTAAATGGGTTGGAATAAGATTCGATATTTAGTTTTTGAGAAAAGGAACTTTTTCGTATAACTACAGCGGTTACTTTTTTTTTCCATTACCATGCTAAGAAAAACAAATTTACGGGTAATTTGGAAGTGTCTATATTGTCGACTAGGGTGGCGTACTTGATACTCAGAATATCCTCGAGGTATTCGCTGAAGGTCATACAGGTGTACGCCCCGACCTCGGCACACTCCGACGACGAAGTGGAGACCATGTTTGAGGATATCTCTAAAGCCATGCATGGTTTCAAAACTCACTTCACCGTTGTCACGGGGGACTTCAACGCGAAACTGGGCAAACGAGACGAGGATTATTTAAATGTACCTACCTCGATTGTTAATGTTTTGCTTATATTTTCTGTCTAAGTTATGTTGTGTTTTGTTGTAATTATTGTAATATGTTGATTATAATTCTTTTTTATAATAATTTCTAATTATGTGAAAGAGTGCTTTAAGATAGATTTTAGAGGAACTAGTTATTTATTATTAATATCTCATGTAAAATGTACCAAAAATCACACCAATAAATGAATTGAATTGATGAGCTGCAGGTGGGGCAATTTGGGGTTGGAAGTCGGAACCACCGGGGACACCAAGTGGCTAGTTTTATGGAGAAGGAGGGCCTCTATATGATGAACTCCTTCTTCATAAAGCGTGAGCACAGGAAGTGGACCTGGCAGATCCGCGATGGTACAACTAAAAATGAGATTGGCTTCATCATGTCAACCAAGAAAATGTTCAATGACGTCTCTGTGATCAATTCGGTGAAAACCGGGAGCGATCACAGCATGGTAAGAGGCACATTGAACATCAATATTAAGCTCGAAAGTTCTCGCTTTCAGCTTGAACTCCAGAATCGTTTCGAGGGCCTAGGAAGCTCAGTGGACGAATACAACGATGGATTCGTGGAAACTGTCCATACTACAGGGTCTAAGTTCTTCAAGACACGTCGTACACAGAAGAACAAAAAAACTGATTGTACTCTCAAGCTCATGAAGGAACGGTGTGAGATGATCCTGCAGTCTTCAGACGAGGGGTGGAAATACCAGCAGCTCAATAGACGGATCTCTAAATTCTTGAAAAGCGAGCTCTGGCGCTTTAATACCGAGCGTATTAAAGATGCAATTGAGCGAAATAAAAGCTCCAAGGTTTTTTCATAGATCTGGCTATTGGGCAGAGCCACCTCACGAAACTGAAGGCCGACGATGGCAGGATCGAATCCGTCAAACCGAAGCTACTGAGGGTGACCGAGAGATTATATGAGCAGTTGAACACGTCAACCAGTAAACCCGTTGGAAATCTAGCGAATGACCCAAGAGCTAGACTGACCCGACACTACACCGAAGACATCCCGGACATCAGACTGTACGAGATTATGATGGCTCTGAAACAGCTTAAAAACAACAAGGCACCGGGTGATGATGGAATTACGGCCGAATTTCTGAAAGCCGTTGGAAAACCGGTACATAAGGCCCTTCAAAAGCTGTTTGATTTCGTCATACTCGAGGGGAAAATGCCCGGTTGAAGAACTATAGACCCATTTCACTTCTAAGCCATGTCTACAAGTTGATTTCTAGAGTCATTGTGAATCGTGTCGCAGATTTGGTGTTTTTTTTTTTTTTTTTAAACGTTGCCCCGCACTAGGAATTTCTCCTGTTTCGTTTACAAACATTTAAACTCACACACAAACAGCCAGACCAGGAACAACTATCTGTAGGCCTTACAAATATTTGTTCCGTGCGGGGATTGAACCCGCGGCACGCAGCGCAGCAGTCAATCGCTTAACCACTACGCAAATCGTGTCGTCAAACTTTCAGCCTTTCGAACAAGCCAGATTCCGAAAAGGCAGCAGAAGCACAGCAGACCACATCTACCTACCAAGTTTCAACTGTGTAGTTGCGGAATAAAGTGGCTGTGACACCCACAGACAGATATGACGAATCTATTAGGGTACCGTTTTTTGCCATTCGTCTACGGAGCCCTAAAAAGTAGAATTAAGTTTAAAATGGATGAAATGAGACTTATGTTGAATTCCTAAGATGAAAGTGGAAAGTTAATAAAAAAAAAAGTTCTATGTTGGTACATAACGTAATATATCGGTTGAAATTATTGCTAACCGTATCTATTCTATACTGCCATCTCAGGTAATAACAATCAAATAAAATAAATATTTTAATATTAATATAAATATTTTACAGGTATGCTGTAAAGCTGGATGACGGATTGTGGCAACGAGGTAAAATATTGGAGATAGAGAATGATACGGCGATCGTGTTCCTCGGTGATCACGGTGACGACGATATCGTACATCTTAGCAAGATCAAAATATTAGAGCCGCAGTACCGGAGGCTCCCAGCACAGGTGAGAATCAATAGCGCATCCCTCATGTCTCTTTATAGTGTAAACAATCATTTCCTTTTTTGATGAATTATTTTATTTTGGAAGATTGCGGTTTAACTTGATGGATTTTGATAGAGACCTCTAACCCTGGAGAACATCGTAATGGTGGACCCTAATCTTATTATAGTTCAGCCTTATAATAAGACTAAATAATTTAATTAAAACCTAAACTATTAAGTGTGTAAGTACTAAGAATATGTCAAAGGGTTAAGTTTGCCAAATGCCTGCTATACGCCGACGACCTAAAACTGGTTGCACAGATCAGAACGGACGAGGATTGTAAACTCTTACAAAGGGATATTGATGCCTGCATTTGTGAGTGGAGTATTGTGAACAAGCTGCCTTCCAATAATAGCAAGTGCCACGTCATGACGTTCGGTAGAGGGTTGGGTCCGATCCATTACAAGTACAGACTGGGTAGTGAAGTAATTTCTCGAGTCACCAACGTAAAGGATATAAAGTCACTGCTAAGAGTGACTTTCGATCGCTGTCTGATATACGGGGACTAATCGACTGCCCAGAACTCCACGGCCTTTTCTGCCGGCAATTTGTGCCCGACAAATACATCGGACGCCGTTAGAGCCGCTGTACAATCTGTTCGCCCCACCGTCATCCAAAACTGTTGCCAAAGCTAATTCTCCTATTTGTCGTTCTCTTATGACGCTCAACATCCTGCCTGTTCTGACTGCCATCCTTGAATGTGATGTGTTTGTTGTGGAGTAAATTAATGCGCATAATATAATATGTCTGGCGTTCTGTGAGAGAAAATATGCGGGTGTCCACTGTTCCCTGTTAGTTTTAATTTTAATTTAACTTAACTTAAATCATTGAATGTTCTCAACTGGATGTATAACTTTTGTTTTCGGTTTTTATACTAATTAATGTAATTGGTGTTGTACCGTTTTAATTACCCATAATAAATAAATAAACGTCCAATTGCACATCTTTTTAAGTTGAATAATAAACATACGTCTTTGTTGTTATAAGGGAGGTAATGTAGCACTTGTGCTACATTACATTGTTCACTCACACTACACACATTCGCCAGTTGTGTTCTTCTTCATAACGTGTCGGTGGGAATCTTAATTGTGTCAGCCCAGAAATGAGCCACGGGTTTGGCTCCTTCAGTAGCTTCCATCAGTTCCTGTAACGAAAAAGCAACAGGACACGTTAGACACGATTTTGAGTGCACCTGTGCAGGTGCTGTTTTCCTTGCTGCGGAGTCTATTGAAAGACTTCCAATTCCAAATCAGCCATGACAACTTGTCCAGTGGCCATGACACAAATCCAGAACCCAAATTGTAGAATTTTTAGCGCACAAATATGACGAACTGTGGGTATGGCATGTCCCATACAAAACTCTGCGAACCTCTTATGCTGTTTTCATTTAAAAAATAACATGTTTCGACTCTGACTTCAACTTATTCGCCGCAGATAAATGTGGGGCCCACCTTAAATAAAAATGGCGCAATTTTAATTACTCGTGCTGCCCGGCAGTGCCGAATCAGGCTGACTCGAACGACTTTACAGCGCCCCTACACTCCTAAGTGCAGCAAATGAGAAATAAAAAAAATGTGGATCGTTTTTTAACATAGTAACGGCATGCCCTTGGCAGGCGATCCTGTGCAGGCTGGACGGTGCGGAGGAGCTGGCGGCCAGCTCGCTAGGCGCGGAGCTGGTGCGGCGGCGCCTGAGCGGCGAGGTGCTGGTGGCGGCGCCGGGCCTGCGCCCTGACCCCACCGACCCGTCTGTGCCCGTCGTGCTCTACGACACTTCTACGCAGCTCGACATTAATCTCAACAAGGAGATCGTGCAAGACTTCTGCATCGCGGGATCCTTTACCATTACGCAGGTAAGCTTTCAGATAATTCTTATGGGAGTACGGTTGCTCGTCAATAAGGTACAGTTAAAATTGTATTTGATTCTTGCTCGGTTGAAACGTAGTGTAGGGCGCCCTTAGACTATTTCTAAAAAGAACTGGAAAAGAAAGTTATGGCTACGGGCTCAAAACAACTGTAGAAAATATCCCATCTCAATGTACACAACATAATATTATATCTTATTCAGATTTTTTAGACTCTAATGTGTTTCTTTTTTAAGTTACAACCTACATTTTTTTTTTTATGTTTGAGTCTTGCACCGAGTTAAACAAACCAGTCAAAAGTAATAACTGAGCCTCTTAGTGACTTCCAATGCGTACTTTAGTCTTCAAAGTCATCGAGTTAGGTTGACACGTGACAGCGATTCAAAGCTCTGCAGGGTGTACGAGGATTTAACAGCTAAAAATAAAATAAAAATTGTTGTTTTAATCGCAACACACACAGGGAGCGAGCGCGGGACGGGCGCGGGTCGGGCGGCGGCGTGCGCGTCCTCCTCGAATCAATACAATATTGTGTGGAAACGCCCGCAAATACCAGTATCATGGACAATTCGTAGCTAACCTTCATATGCGATGTGCAGAAACCTTGCGAGGTGGAGGTGGGTTGCGTGACGGAGGAGGGGCGCGTGTGGGTGTCGCGCGCGGGCGGCGCGGCGCTGGTGCGCGACGCGCTGGCGCTGCTGACGGCCGGCCCCTACCGCCGCCCGCTGCCGGCCGCGCCGCAGGCCCCCGCGCCCAACGCCGGCACGCTCTACATCGTGCGCACACTCGCCGGAGACTGGTACGTGTCCTAAACATTTTTTAGACTACTGCCAGTACGTCAGTAGGTTTATGATGTACATTTTAAAAACGCAGTACCTTTTGTTCTAACTGAAAAATATAGAATACTTCGGTGTGAACATCACAATACATGTTTTCAACCAGTACTTGAATTTCATTGACTTGAAAAACAACACTGTCTAAACTATTTTTTTTAATATCTATTATTTCTCTTACTCCTAGGCCTAAAAAGCTTACTCTTACTTCTTGGCCTATTAATAATAGTTTTTACAGAAATATATTCAATCATGTAATTCCGAAGTTTGCACTATACGAGCTAACGGACCCCTAGTACCTACTAGTAAAGTAAGGATAAAAAATAGGGATTAACGTTTTAACATTCCTCTTTTTTCTTAGGGTTCGCTGCACTATCATAAGCGGGCTCGACGGTGAAGGTACTGTGAGGACGCAGCTTGTGGATAGCGGTCTCATTTTGAGAGCACCTTTGTCGTCCCTTGTGCCACTACAACATTTTTCACAAGCTCTTAATGAATTTCCATATCAGGTTAGTACACTATGTAATGTAGATGAAGTTTTCAGGCAAGTTTAGTTTTGAAATTTGATTTGACTGTATTCTTGACATTTTAATCTTTAATAATAGCATGATTGTTTAAATGTATTGTATTCCTAATTTTATTAAATTATGTATTCGGAGCATGTGTAAGCTGTGGTTACCTGTAATTGAGTGTGAGTTACAGGACTATGTATTCTGAAGTTTTAATTTTATAGCTGTGCCCTTCGACCGCTTGAAATTATTATAAAATATTAATTCCATTTTTTAATCGGTATTTGCCAACAATTTCAAGGGTTTTCTTTGCACGGAACCCTAATCCTTTTTCTAAAATAAAAGTAAGTTTAAGTTACTCCTTATAATAACATCAGCTATATGCCAGCAAAAGTACCTTCAAAATCGGTGCAGCCACTTCGGAGATTAGCCGGAACAAACAGGCATAAAGACTGACAGACAGACACTCATAACAAAAAAAAAGATTGAGTACAGTACATACTTTCACAGGTTTTTTTTTACCTTCTACAATCCTAAATATTTTCAGAATTTTCCTCCTCTTACTTTAGAAATTAGAGGGGGGGGGGACACACATTTTACCACTTTGGAAGTAGCTCTAGCGCAAACTATTCAGTTTAGAAAAAAATGATACTAGTAACCTCTATGTATGGGGAACCCCAAAATGTACTGTTTTTTTTTTCTATCTTTGTGTGAAAATGTTAATGCGGTTCACAAAATACATCTACTTACCAAGTTTCAACAGTATAGTTCTTATAGTTTCGGAAAAAAGTGGCCGTGACATACGGACGGACGGACAGACAGACAGACAGACATGACGAATCTATAAGGGTTCCGTTTTTTGCCATTCGGCTACGGAACCCTAAAAAGCTGTTATTTTGAAATTAATAACAGGTACTTCAATTTTATTTATTTGTATATGTCACGGTCAAAACTGTTAGTCTTAACTCCCTATGACCGGTTAAAATTATTTTCACAACAACTAATATTTACTCTAAAACAGTACTCAAAAATGCATGTAATGTGGTCATTATTTTGACAACCTTGTTTGAGCAAAGTCCACCTTTTTTTTTTTTTTTTTAAGGATGGGAAATCATCAAATGACTTCTTCCGCTCTGGGGGGAGCGGAAGGGAGTGTCAGACTTGACTGACTAAAACCCATCCATGTTCCTTCTTAGCCCTTTGCGTTCCAGGGGCACGGTATCTCTTTCGAACAACCCGCAGCCCTGGCAGGCATCGGCCCTCTTGGACCCCTTCCGATTTGCTGACATCTCCTTGAGGCGCGCGTGGAACACGAACGCGCCGTCGGCACGGTCTGTCGTCATGAGACGGACGGACGGTGAGCTAGCCCATTACTCACCGTCCACAGGCCCGCGCCTACGGTGGCCGGGGGCCACTGGTTGCCCCCCGACGCCCGGGGCGTCTCCCGCGGCGGCTGGGACGTGAGGTTCTCTCCCTCTCACGTTCCGCCACCTCCTTCGCTAGCATGACTGCTTCGCAGAAGGAGGCGACGGCTTCCCATTCCCTCTCGCTCCGGACCATGGATTGAACCAGGGCCGGACGCGAGAGGTCGCCGCCGCCAATCGCCGCTACGAGGACACGGCGGTGCTCAGCCCAAGCAGGGCATAGCTCCACAGTGTGCTCCACCGTGTCCTCCGGCCGATCCTCGCAGTGGTGACACCCGGGCGTTTCCTCCCGCCCGATTCGGTGCAGGAACCTCCCGAAACAACCGTGTCCGGTGAGGACCTGCGTCAGGCGGAAGGTGAGGGCGCCGTGGCGCCTCTCTAGCCACTCCTCAAAGAGGGGACTTATCGCCACTATTGTGGCGTGCCCTAGCAAAGTCCACCTTGCCGGTCTGTTTCAAGGAGCGGCCGGCAAAGTTTTGCTGGCCGCTATTTTGACGTTTCAACGTTTTAAAAAATTCAAATCCAAAAAGATTTTATTTAGAACATAGCTGTTTGTGTCTATAGAGATAGGTACAAAAAGATTTTATTCCATATTAGGCTGTATAGTTCCAACTACCATTGCTAAAAAAAAACAAAGAAGTGACATAAGCGCGGTTCAGCGAAAATTTTAATTAAATATTTTTTATTTAAATTACTTGATGGTATTATTTAGATTAGGTACTTGCATTTTTGAGTAAAGCACTATACAAACCTTGGCCCACAATGACTGCTTCGCTGGTCACGCTATGATTGCCTCGAGCTAGCCTAGCTACGCTCTAGGCCTTTCAGCTTGGCCATCATTGCAGCCCTTGCTGTCCTCGCTGTAAAGGCCTCGACCTACGGTCTCGGCCTTTATCTCAGCTCGTCCATCAAGTGCTGCACGCTGACCGCGTTGTGTCGGCCTGGAGCTGCGCTACGCTGCGCTGTCGGCCATAATCAGCGCGACCAGCAAAGTAGTCATTATAGACCGCGGCAGTAATGTACTATAGGTTGTTAGGTTTTTTTGTGCCCCTTTAAAAAAGAACCTGTTATTTAGTAATTCTAGGTAATTATAACTGGGGCGTTCTCAAACTAAATATCTTTCATACTTTGAGAAACTTCATTTAACTTAAAAATGGTTTTGACTGACATCAGTCAAAAATGGTTTTGTTCAATTAACAGTTTTGATTGTAACATATACATAAATTGTAATGTCATCATCATCATTAGCTCTATGTTCCTACTACTGGGACACAGGCCCCCTCTCAATTAGAGGGAGTGGACTGTAATCCACCACGCGGGCCCAGTGCGGTTAAAATGTCACATGTCTTCGATTTTTTAGTTCTAGGACGTGCCGGTTTCTTCACGATGTTTTCCTTCACCGTTTTTGAGGGCAGCGGTGATTAAATAAATTACACAAAGTAATGCGCCTGGGTTCGACCCCACGGCTTACTGCTCGTAAGTCGGGGCTGCCACCACTTGGCCACCGCTGCTCTCAATTGTAATGTAACACATTTGTAATCCTAAATAAATATAAGTAAAACATTCGCAATATGACAGTATATTCTGAAATGAGAACATAACTGTCGTCGGAGACGGAGTAGTGTAAGTAGTGGTCCTGCCCTCAGGCGCTGGCGGTGCGGCTGGGCCCGGCGTCGCGCGCGGCGGGCGGCATGGCGGCGCGCCTGCGCGAGCTGCTGCTGGGCGCGCGCGTGCTGTGCCGCGCGCTGGCGCCCGAGCCCGGCGCCGCGCCCGCCGTGGAGCTGTTCGTGCGCACGGGCCCGCAGAACATCCTGGCCTCCGTCAACAACGCCATCCTCATGGAGTACGAGTACCTGCAGCAGTGCGTATCGCATGATATCTGTATAACTAGAGCGAGTTAGTTGCCGACGTAAACGGTTACCGTCTGCGAGCGCGAGCGTTACTCAGCATACTGCTCGAATAATATTATATTTAAATTGCTATAGCTTACTTTGAAGAATTAATTACCTTAGATGAAAACCTAGTAGTTTATCGGGATTGCGCATTCGTCAACAACTCGACCGCTTAGTTGGCCTAGTGTGCGCGCTAGAAGCCCAACCCGATTAAACTGTCGACATATATTCTGCGGGGACTCTGAAACTGCGGGCAGCGGTAATTGCGCGGCCGGTGCAGTGTTATAAAACACGGAATGAAGACGCCAGTAGCTGGTGTCGTATTGCTCTGTGCGATGTACCTCGATGTCGCGTCAATGTTTTTATACAGGGATATAAAAACATTGTCTTACCGTGGTCACGATTCGTTTTATTATTTTTAGAGGGAGACTAAAGGAAGACGAAAAAGATAACACGAACCATGTGGAGGCGCTCAATAAGAAGAAGGAGCGCATTTTCCGCAGTCCGTCGATGTTGGGCGAGGAGCGCGTGGTAGTGAGCGGTGCACTGCCGCCGCCGCCGCTGCCGGCGCCGGGCCGCTGCTTCGACGTGTACATCGCGATGGCCGCCAACCCCTGGAACTTTGTGGTGAGGGCCACGTTCTTCTCTCTTGTTCGAATGATTCACGGAAACAGGATGTATACGTTTAGAGTTAACCAGTTTATGGTGGAAGCGACAGGGTAACCCGTGAAATTCTATTTTGTACAACAAACAGTCTGACACTGACGCAAATTCGCGGGCTGGTGTCGCTTCCACCTTAAGAAGTACTTCTTAAGGTGAAAAAACGTACATGCTCCAATTTCTAAACCAAAACATATTCCATAAAAAATTAGATTACCGTTTTCTACCAGACGAAAAGATTTATGGGGAATGGATTGGTGTAGTTCCATTATTTGACCATAAAGATTATTTAGAACAATTTTTGAGTTGATTGAGGCAAGTGGTACAAATACTTAAACTTAAAACTTATTTTGGCTTTTGATGTTGTAACACACTCGTTATTATTGCCTTAATTATCCATCCAATTACATAAGTATTTTACATAGTTGTTAAGTGATTTTTGATATGGTTTCACTAAGTAAAAAATAATAACAAAAAAGGTGTATTGCAGAAACTTGTACAACTTTTACAGTAAATCTTACATAGGGACTTGCTTTAAAGTAAAATATGAAAGAAGTGAAAACTCTGAGATGCAGGATCTCTGAATATTCATTTCAAACTATTTTGTATTTGTGTTGTAATCTTAGTCGTATCCGTTTGTTGTCTGCCGCAGTAAGCTAAGTTCTTACACTTAACTTATTCTGTAACATATTGATTACCGTTTCGTCTATGGCCTCTGCTACTTGGCGCACTTTAGTTCGTCTAACAACGAGAATCATATTTTTTACAACTTCCTCGGTAACCATCTCTGCCGGCCGTCCAGGCCGCTTCGAATCAATAACAGATGTACGACCACGTTTAATTTCGTTAAACCAACCGTTCCCATAAACAGAATGTAACTTCAATATTATTTCATAGCATGTTTTTCTATCCAATAATAAAAAGCGAATTACGGATCGATATTGCTCTTTTTTCACTTTCTCGAAGAACACGAAAAGGTGTGAAAAAAATCAGCACCTAATGAAAATGAATGTCAAAATCAGTCTAAAATTCAACGTTTTAGCGTACGTTGAAAGGAGGCTGTATATGAGGGGACACCGCACGAGAGGTCTTGTGCTTATTATGTTACTATAGTAGTACTTTATCTGTGTATCATTGATCTATAGTTTGATTCTCCAGTCAATTAAAGTGATTTGAAAGTGAAGATTTTTCAATATTCGTTGTGCAGTTACTAGACAACTTGATTCCGTTACTTTTCATTACAGGTACAACCGAATAGTACACGAGAGACTCTGCTAACGATGATGGCGACGTTACGAACAGAGTGTCCTAAATTTTCCGAGTCGGATGCACCCGTCAAACCAGCTAGTGGAGAACTATACACAGTGTACTACGAGAAAGATTCATCGTGGTACAGGTACGAACCTTTCCAAGCAATTAGTCAATTTTGCTATAATTGCGTAGGTACAGTGAAAACGCAAAACTTATGCCCGGATTAGTACGATCATCGCGCCACAGAGTTGCTTCCCGACATTGTCAAAGTTTTAAGTTTTGTATCGTCGTGTATTGTTCTAACAACTTATTATTGCGCGTTTTTTGCAACTAGTCATCTGACGCTCAAAGTTTCGCAAAGTTTTTTAGAATAACTTTTTCGTTGATCTCGAATTTTGTAAAGTTCCATTCTTGTAACAGCAATATATTAGACTTCACTATCGCGCGCACGTATTTCCAACGATGACGATAAAACGATGATCTTCGATATCATCGTTATACTTTTTTTTGTCTATACTTCTCATTATAGAATAGGTCACTGAGATTCCTTTTTTTTTGTAGAGTTACGGTGGCCGGGACTGTTTCGGACGAGACGGTTTCTGTCTATTTTTGTGACTATGGAGATTTGGCCTTATTTAGCAACAAAGAATTGCGGCCCATACCTGCTGCCGCCCCTTTAGCACGCTCGTTACCGCCTCAAGCCATAAAAGCTCGATTATATGGTAAGGATGAAAGAAATTTACTTCCATGTCCACGTCATTTATTTATACTTACATTAATTCTCTAGATTAACAATTTGTTATATGGCCTTGTTTCGTCTATGTCTGGAAGATAAGGTTTTTAGAAAATACAGGTAATATTACTAAGTAACAAAATATGAAGTACCGGTGCACTTCAAGTGCTAGCTAAGGCCTTATTGTCCACGAAAACCGCACGCTATCGTCATTTTACATTTACTTGCATCGTAAAAACAAACGAAACTGTGTCCTTGGAGTGGCAATATCGCATTTGCGTATCGTAATTCCTTTTTCATGAAGCGCCCGCGGAAATATCACAAGCGTATGGAGATACTCATACATCAACTTGTTTTATAAAATATCGTTCAGACACATTAAATAAAGTTTTGAGATGTCTTTTTTTTTCGAGATGTTTGGCCTCTACACTAGATTAAATAAAGTTTTAAAACCTCGACCTTTTTTTTCCAGATGTTTGGCCTCTACACCAGGACTGGACTGTTGAAGATTGCATTCGGTTTCAAGAATTATGTGTAGAGCAACAGTTTGTAGGCATTTGTAAAGATGTTGGGAAGGATCCCTTAAATCCAAACGAACCATTACTAACACTTGACCTCATTGACACATCCACGGATGAAGATATATATTTAAACAAACAACTGGTTGCGGAAGGTAGAGCTCGTCTGTCAACTGAATCTTAACTTTATGAAAAACATTAACTTTGCGATGCGCAAGGTGTAACAGACTACTCTTTAAGGTACTTTTTACTGTTTATTTTGTTATTATGAGAGAGGATAACAGACTGAGTTATGGTACCAACAAGGTTATCTTTTTACAGACCCGACATACTAAATACGACAGATACCGTCTGAAATAAATACAAGTATAGCTAGTCTAATATTATAAAATTGCGGACCCCTTCACTTTTTGTTGCGTACCTACGTATTTATATTATTAGTTTAGAACATAATTATAGTTGACGGGTCCGCCATTTTAAATATGACGCTCTATACTTATTATGTATAAATAAAAGTACAGTAACAGACTGAAAACGATAAGCTATTTTTAAAAACATTCCTTTTTCGGAGGGCAAGGCATATGACCTTTTAGAGCTGTCTTTTCCATGCAAAAGGCAGTATATAGTCAGAAGGATAATAAGGCTCATGCACGACCCGAGTAGAATTTAATCCAAATGGGCTGAACCTTTTCAGTGACTGACTGCACGTATTCCATTATTTAGTCACTTAAAATAATTTAGTTAACCATGTACTGAAATGTATTGACTAACAAGAAAAAACAAGCTGTGTTGAATAATTTACATTATACAGAGTCAAATTAAAAGTTACAATCTTAAAGGTTGACCGCAACTGCAGCGGCCAATCTGCCTAATCGCAATGACAGACGGCAGCATCATGACGCAGTGTCACATAGAGCCCATTGGGGACGTTGCTGTCTGTCATTGCGATTAGACTACTTACCTTCTG
Source organism: Cerastis rubricosa (assembly GCA_949152445.1). Taxonomy (NCBI): domain Eukaryota; kingdom Metazoa; phylum Arthropoda; class Insecta; order Lepidoptera; family Noctuidae; genus Cerastis; species Cerastis rubricosa. The sequence goes on along the minus strand of OX424525.1, from coordinate 12,910,493 downwards.
TTTTACCACGTTTAATAAAATGTATGGACATGCTACCAAAGAAAACCATATTCATGGCAGGCAGCTAGTGCGCTCGGCTGCAAGTTGCTTAAAACTAGTTACTTGTTATAGTTTTTTTTTTTTTTTGTTCAAAATAATCTCAAAGGATGCATAGTAATTACGCTATAAAGATTTAAAAAACGACGTTTATTAAAACATGTTTACGTTTACTGTACTTCTTTATCTAATTTTGAAAGTTCTTGCCCACGGTTTCATTCATGTCTTAAGGACACTGATAACAAGTATACTAAATCTTAATCCGAGTGATCTCTCTCTACCTGTGTAAAACTGTTAACACGATGTCAGGCGTTTTGGAGGCATTATTATGGACCGATACCAGTACAGCATGACAATCATGATATTTTTCGAAAATAGGGTCGTGCAAATACTTGTACTACGGTACCTTAGAATCCACAAGTTTATGTTTCGTAAGTAGAGAACAACCAGAAATACTAACAGCCATATCTGTAAACAAGTCAAAGTGTTTACTTGAGTAAATGTCGTTATTCAAGATTTTATTATGTAGCTTAGGAATAGCTTAAACTTGGATCTGCAAAAGTTAGAATTCTTTCCTTTCCTTTTTTGTTGGTTTTTACTTTGTTTAAATTATTGTCTATTTCATAAATAAAATTGCTTTTAGGCTTAAGTAATTACTTTAACTTGACAGATACCAGGATAAATGTCTGCTGGACTCACTTAGAAGGATCGTATGCCCAACTCACGTCAACTGTCCTTCATAAATTGTCTATCGATGCATATTAATACTATTAATAAAATTCTGAACAAAATTCTAAAATCGAACAAAGTAGATCAACAAAAGAAAAAAAATAGTGGTACCACCATCGCTTTTGTAGCAAATCGAGTAGTACTAACCTCGGCGTCGTAATCTTCAATATATCCGTGCGATATATCTACAGGATGATTCACACTATTTCCTGGACGAGGCACTATCCAAAAGACCTTGTTTTTTGACACAAGATCTTAATTGATTGATCATAATTTGTAGCAACTGTGCAAGTTATTTGGCGTATAATAATTTTATTGTTGAAGAGTTGTTTTCGAGTGTTTGAAAAAAAATCTGTTGACAAAGACTTCCATGAACACTGGTCATGTTGCTTAACGAAAACATGTCCTTACATTTGTTGCCTTATAATTTTGTGCAGTTTTAGCATACTTGGAAAAATGAACAGCTAATTTATTCGAAAAAAAATAGCCGTAAAATTATTTAAAAAACCGGCCAAGTGCGAGTCGGACTCGCGCACGAAGGGTTCCGTACCATTATTTATAAAAACGAAAAAAAAAACATTTTTTGTATGGGAGCCCCCCTTAAATAATTATTTTTTTCTGTTTTTAATTATTTGTTGTTATAGCATCAACAGAAATACACAATCTGTAGAAATTTCAACTCGCTAACTATCACGGTTCATGAGATGCAGCCTGGTGACAGACGGACGGACGGACGGACGGACAGCGAAGTCTCAGTAATAGGGTCCCGTTTGACCCTTTGGGTACGGAACCCTAAAAATATTCACATCAATCTAATGTAGACTTAAGACAGCTAAAGCAGAAGCTCGGTTTCTCTGTAAGAAGTAGAATGTGATTGGAACTAAAAAGTACCTACACTTGAAACTAAGAATATTTTGTTATACCTTGATACATACTCATTTTTTTTTTTAGGTGTTTCGTTAGCAATATCGATATCGTATTTTAATAAGTTTAAATAATATACTCTTAAAAAACAAAACAAAAAGACAGCAATTATAGTCCTCGACATTATCAAAATAGTAGTAAGGGAAAAGTATTGTTAAATGACAAGTTTCTATTCTCTTCGATGATTCGGTTAAGCCATTGTATTTAAGGGGGAAGCGCCAGGCTAGCCCATGTAGAAATACAAATTTGCTGGACAGTATCGGGCTCTATGTTAAACAAAATATGATTTACGACTGTAACACATATCTAGTTCCAGAATTATAATCATTCAAATAATCAATACGAACATCAAAGTTCATTTTATCCCATCCAATTACTAACATCTAAAAAAGTCATCCAAATAAATGAATTATTGATGATTTTAATGATTATAACTCGGTAATACCATATTTGTTACGGTCGCAAATCACATTTTAATCAACATACACTCGACACTGATCTGCAAATAGAAGAAAATTTGAATTTCACGGCCTCCACTCTGGTGCTTTAACCTTAGCTTATGCACCATTCCTATAAATCTAAGTTTGATAGCAGCAGACAACACACGGCAATTTTGAATATGATGTAGACGGAAAATATTACTGATTCAATAGTAGGTAGGCATCCAATGTAAGTGCTAAGACATTTCCCGTGTCATCAATGTGTTCTCTCTGTGAAGTGTTTAAAATACCTAGGTATTTAAAATTTAATGTGTCAACTAAAATGTTTTAAAGTGAATGGGGGAAATGAAAAATGGGCTAAGACAAAAAGTCATCCATAGCGCCAGATCGTAATGGACGACTTTTTGTGTTACCCCTTATTTCGTATTCCCCCCATTCACCCTATCTTTATTATGTACCCATGAGGAGGTAGTTTTAGTAGTAGTTTAGTATTTCAAACAACTGCGACCTACTATATAAAAGAATGAGTATTGTAGTATCTCTATTAATTAACTACATTATAATCAATCAAACATGCATGCACATGCAAAATAAACATGTAATCTCAGTTGTGTTTTTATTTCTTAATCGTACCCCTAGCTTTGATTGTATCACATCTATCAGCATGGAATCGCTTTTTCCGTGTTCTTATCTTTCGCTAGACCGAGAAATAGAGCGTGTTGCCGTGTTCTACCGTTTCTGCGGAAAAATGCGATTCCGTGCTGAAAGATGTGTTTTTACCCTTATACACTATACACCTGTCTCATTTCTGACGATTATCGAGATATTAATAGAGCTAGCAACTAGAAACGAGTTGATTGTTTGTGAGAGTTCTCGGATGTTGTTAACATCCTCGGACACCATGGCCTGTCATGCAGCCGAAGTGCGAGCCGTTTAGCGTGGCAGCGAATATAAACTCGTGGTATTAAATATACATAATAATAATGCTTTTAGCTGCAAACATGTTACTTTCCGTCCCAAAATAGTTACAAAAGCATTCCACCCTACAACCAGACACCGGACAACCCCGCTTAAGAGTTAAGCCTTTGGACAGGGTAACCCGTACATGGGGTAACTCATATAGCAGTGTTACCTTTTGTTCGAGTAAAACCCTCGAAACCCAGCGAAATGGTTAACACCTTTATTAAGGTAACCACGTGAACGGGTTAACCCCTTCAATGACTTAAGCCTTTGAAGAGGTTACCTTCTCGAAAAACTTTTATTCGGGTTACCCTGGATTACCTTAAAGCTGCTTATAGGTGGGAGAATACTTGCTCCCGTGCGGCGCCTTATAGCCTTACTATTTTTATTTTGTTAAAAATTTAACTATAAGTTCATACAGACAATAGTTATTTTTGCATGTTTACAAGTCGTTCGGTACACGCAAGATTGGCGGACCGCCGGGCGCGGTACGATGCGTGCGGTTGTGGTTATGCAATTTTCAAACTAATATCGATTGTAAACAGTGCATATTACAATGTCTTGAATTGGAATGGCTTACAGTGTTACAGGGTGTTGAAAGGGTAACCCGTTCGTAACGGGTTAACTACACCCGTTCGAAGGTGTAACATGTATCATAGGGCTTTTTTTTGAAGAACTTCAAAAACCCTTCAAAAACCCTTTCAACGAGTATCCGGCCGGTCCCTGCCTACAACACTTTCCTCTATAAAATATTGGAAATCAATTTTCTCTTAAAGTAGGTATGGCATTTAAAAGAACGGGCGATATGCACACACATACATTTTAGTTAAAAAATAGTTTAAAAAAACTTATTCTAATTTGCGTTAATCTATGAGGTTCAGCCTAGTCAATAAAGCCGAATAATATTGGGCTCTCAGTTCAGACATTTTAGTAAAATTCGTTTTTCATTAAATTAACAATTGAATTATGTCATTATTTATTTTTTGCCTTACTACCTCGCGTCACCTTGCCACTAGTCTCTAATAGGCACATTAGGCAATAACTGAACAAAAAGATGCAAAAATTCGTGCGTATACCTAGGTAGATTAAACAGGGTGGGAGGTGACATCGACGCACAAACAATTACCACATATTCTGTACAATCATCATTCCGAACCCCTCCACATACATAGACATTTTTCAACAATAACCACAATGTACCTTCTATTGTACTTATGGGGCAATACTGCAATACAAACCAACGATATTATTTGGGAAAATACATATTATTTTAGTATTGTCGGGTTTCTCTATATAGGTTTAAGTCGATGTAAACTTTGCTTGCGAGATGTAGGAAATTGATGTTAGTTTTCGTCGTGTCATACACGGCGCTGTACTTTTTGTAGTAAGTTGCTCTTTGTAGGTCGCTAAAGATATGCCAGACTTAGTAAATTTATTTTAGTTCTGTGTTTTCCCGCCTGCACAGATAAGTTGGTTAAAGTGTAGGTAGATGAGCATTTCTCTTTTTTTTTGCCATCTTTTCAAAAAGTCGCCAAAAATAAAAAAAAAACAATAAATCGCTTTTTTTGTCTTCAAATCAGATAGATTATTTCATGAATATTTTAATTTTTCAAACGGAATTCTATTTAATTTAGGATTTTTGTAAAAATATTATTAAAATCTAAATGAAGGTAGGCTAAACGTTCCTATTTTGTTACTCCTTATTTGGTAAAAAAAAAACGTAATGTCGCAAATTCTGTAGCTAAAATGTTATGTTTCTTAAACTTCATGATACATTTTAAAAAACTGTTGCAAAGGAATAATAAGAAAACTGAAAAAATACTTCCAATTTAGGTGCTTCAATATTATTTTGTTACTTTTAACTTAGAGTCAATTTAAAGTTTTGATTATATGAAAAATAAACAAAATTTAAAGATTTTGCTTATTGCTTATAAAAACGTTAGGCAAAATTGATTTTCTGTACAAAAAATATTATTTTTTTATTAAATAAATAAATACATAAAAGTGAGTTAAAGACGGGCGATTTTTGGGACAGTAACAAAAAAGGAAGTAATTGGTAACAAAACAAAAACATAAAGCTGGCTCTATAATGCGTAATAAAAGGATTAATGATATGAATAAATAAAAAGACGGATTCGTGTTAAATCATAATCAACGTTTAATAAAATATAATTTAATCAGACTCCAACTTATCTGGGTTTTGTTTTTATTTATCTCTAACGTTTAATCTTTTCTGCAGGAGTTAGTGGTCTTTTCTTGTGCTGTTGAATTGTAAACATAGCTTTGTAATTCCGTTTTTGTTACTTCAATTTCCGCTTATACGTTATCTACCCAAAAGTAACAAAAAAAAAAGTAACGAAACAAGTAATCATTTTTTTTAAATATTTTTGTGGTATTAATATTGCAATTATGTCTAATAATATACACTAAATTTTACCGGAAGTTATTAACTATTGTAATAAGATAAAAAGAGAGAGTAAATATTATCAAATTTCCTTGAAACAGCAATAGCAAAAACCGGAATGAGGTTTACTAAAAAACGGGTACATGTGCACACTACATACTTCGGAACGGCAATTGACACAATACATCAATATAGCGGCATTTAATGGTATCTACGGTGTTGAAATTTCAAAAAAAACATTGCCGAATGGAAGTTTTTAATATTTCACATGTATAAAATGGGTAACAAAAACTGAAATTCATTTTTGGAACTTTCTCTGGGACAAGTTTAAAATCCATTAAATAACCGTACAAATTTAACCAAATTAGCAAAAAGGCATTACAACGTGGACCTTTTTTACCTTGTTATACTATTTCAATCAAAATCTCAGTACAGTTTCTTTGAACCTTATTAAAATAATTGAGTTTGAAATTGCGAGTGAGAGACTGGGACATACGAATTTTCATACATTACAATTTTCGACAGCTTATATTTATTTGATTTTTTATTTAAATACTATGTATTTATGATTTGGTAAATTATCTTCTGTGAATTTAAGTAACAATTATGCTGCTAAGCAAAACAGTATCAGTAATATATAGATTACACCAAAGTTATTCATCTACAATGTCATGGGACATTCCAAAAATGTGTAATGGCAAAAAAAAAAGAGAAATGCTCAGATAGTACATAGTTCTCATTAAAATAAGACGGAAAAGAGCGCAGGAGCGAATAAAAGAAAACTGCATAGCACATAAAAATATTTAAAATAAAAAACTTGTTTTAGGAAAAAAGTTAGAACTTATTTTTTATTTTATCAAATAAAATTTTATTTGATTTTAATTTATCCTTTTTTAGTGGCGGTATCTCAAATAAATCCTAGTCAAGTATCAATTTTACATTGTAACTAGACACCAGCACGTCTATCTATACAGACAAAAATAAATTCGGCCACGTGCGAGTCGTACTCACACGCACACAGGGTTCCGTAGCACCAAAAAATATAATAAAAATAATTTGAAGGCCCATTCATATGTCGTATTGTATTACATTCTAAGCATTCAACAGTAAAACTAAAATATTTGTTTTTCATATTATTCTAATGAAAAATATTTTTGACGCCCTGTAATTTTGATTTTGATGCTTATAGGGTATTGGCACCAATAAATGAACGATTAAGCGTTTTAACAACTTTAAATAGCTGTTACTCAGCTATTTCATGACATTTATATGCATGCTTATTTTTTTTATTATTCCGTATTCCTCTGGATTTGATTGGTTAAAAAAATAACCTTCTAGATCTGTTATTTCTTTTTTTAAATTACAATTTGTAAAAAAATAGGGTATTACCCTAATAGTTGAACACTGAGCCCTAATTATGAACATTTTGTACCCAATAGTTGAACTAACATTTTATTAGTACCTATTAAAATAAATTTTGTATATTTATAAGAAATTAAAACATGATAAGTATTAGCAGTCAGTCAGTGCATGATTTGATACTAAAAGAAATCCTTAAAACTAATAAAAAACCCTAAAATCATGTGTTCAACTTTTGGTAAATAGGCTCATATATTTATCAAAATTCATTTGAGTTGTATTGTTTTGGGCTGTAAGCGTGACTTTATCAGAAATGATAGCTGTTAAAATATGCCCTTTTCTCCATTAGTTGAACGCCGTTCATCTATTGGATCAAGCAACCAAAATTGAATCCATTACTTGAACAGTAAATTTCTCGAAAAATACGGAAGATAATTTAAATATCTATCAATATAATCAAAGCCGAATATCACAAGATTTTAGTGTAACCAAATTCACTGAAATATATCATTTATTCTTTCTTTAAGGGGTCAAAATTCTTAAATTCGTAGGGCATTTCCTTAAATAGGTTTCCATATAAAACGGATTTTTAGCGAGCAACGCTCACGCAACGGCCGGTTGCGAGTGCGTCTTAAGTTGTTATTGTCAAAATTGGTATGGAACCGCAAGAAAAAATGTTGCCCTAAACGGGAAAAAATATTGCACACATGTAAGTAGCGGGGTATTTTAGATTTTTTAATTTTTCGGTCGATCGTTCATCTATTGGGGGTCGTTCAACTTTTGGTGCCACTACCCTACATATTTTATTTCTATGTGTAGTTTGTAACTTAATATGTACATATGTAGGTAATATAATAAAAGTTATATTTATAAAAAAAAAACAAAGTTACTTCTGCAGTTTGGTGAAAAAGTCGCATAACTCAAAAACTAACCATCAAATCTTATTCGAACCAATTTTCGTTGAAAGTTTTTTTTACGTTCTACAATCTTACATTATTAGAGGGGGGGGACACATTTTACCACTTTGGAAGAGTATCTTTCCAACGATTGACTTTGAGAAAAATGACCTATCTATAAACACCCCGCACATGTAGGTTTGATGACTTTTTTGCAGCAACACAAATATTTTCTAAATCCTCATTTAGCAGAAATAATAATAGCTGTTATGTATGGTGTCGGACGTAAAGAATAGCACCATCCCATGTCTTCCCGTGGGTGTCGTAAGAGGCGACTAAGGGACTTGGCAGAGAATGGGCAGCAGCATTCTCTGTGCTTTTGTAACAACCGCACTGCGATCGCCAACCCGCCTGCCAAGCGTGGCGATTATGGCAAAACCCCGCCTTCTTGGGGGAGGCCTATGTCCAGCAGTGGACGTCTTTCGGCTGAAATGATGATGATTAATAATAGCTGACCGCGGCGGAGTCAAGACGTCCCGAAACTGTTCCCCGATTCATGGTGCCTAGTGTTATTGTGTTGGATTGTAATTTCAAGTAATTTGTGAATAGTAAGTGAGTTCGACAAAAGCAGTGTACCTTGTGTAGTGTGAGTTTTCATAGCACGGAACCCATGTTCTGCCCACATGATGACCGTGTCTAACGGGATCAATCAAGACAATTGCGACAGGTATTTGGTAGGTAAAAAAAAACAAACAATAATATTTATACATACAATTTATTTACGAAGATCCTCACTTGAAATACCGTATTTCTTTTTCAATGCATCTATCTCTTCCTGTTTCTTCTCAATATCCATACCTTTGAAAGCTTTGTTGGACCTGTAGTACAACACTACTAGGTACCTATTGCAAACGTTAAAACCTGACAGGTGATCACATGCATTTTTGGCATCGAATATGTCTTCATATACTATAAAAGCAGTTCCTCTTGTTTCCGGAGTATTTCCACTGCAAAAAAATGTTTTTGTGAAATTATTGCAAGTAAAATGTTGGAAAAGATAATACTACAGTACCTAAGAACACTACAGTCAAGACAAGAAATAATATTTTTGGAATTTAATTCTTATTTGTTCCTTCGAAAGAATTATGCTTTTTTTAGATTTTTAATGATTTTATGAATGACTGTAAATAGACAGCCTCGTGGCTCTTGTTCTTAAGAGTAACTGCAAAGCATGAGGGTTTGATTCCCAGGTCTTGGCAGTGTTATTGGGTTTTTACATCACAAATTTCTAAGTAGCAGCTTGGAGTCTGGATGTACGCCCAGAGCCCGCCATAAACTAGTCCCCTATTACTTGGGACTTAAACAGAACTGGCCAAATGGGGGTGTATTAGTAGATATAACTAGCCAAATGGAGGTTGTTATTAGATACACATCTTCCTAACTGTTTGTGGATTACAGGTACAGTGTTATTATGTTTCATTCTTATGGATAAAAAAGATAATCCACACAATTGTATGGGAGCCAGCAATAGTTCTTGGAATGACAGAATTACTGACATCTTTGGCATTGATCAATTGCTTTTTTCTTTCTAGGATCCTCAATAATAACCTCGACTGGTGATAGATATACCGGAGGTCTTTCACAGCTTTGTTATTTGGTCTTGTAGTCAGGTTAACAAAGAATATTGAGGTAGGTTTCTTCTCGGGGGCCGAATTTGGCATTGATTTTCCGCTTTTATACATTTGAAGGACTTAAAATTAGTCTGAATGTCATAACAGCCACTGTATTTTATTTTAAAGTTGTCCCAAGGTTTGGAGAATAGTGAAACTGGTTTAAAATATGTGAGTTGTGTGTAAACATGAGGAGAATGCAATTTATTTAAAAAAAAAAAGTTTTTTGTTAGTTTTTAAGAATATCATACCAACACTGTGAAGGGACTAAACAGAACTGGCAAAAAGTAGGTGTACTTAAAGGTAATTACAGGTGCCATTTATGAAGTTGTAGCCTCACCCATAACTAGTTTACAAATCAAATAATATTACTGGAGTACTTACACACGTATCTGTCGGATTGCACCATATTTTCCAAAAATATCGTACATTTCTTCAGCTGATATTTTGTATGGTAAATTCCTTACATAAAGTATTCTATTAACTTCAGGTGGTAATCGAACCTAGAACAATAAATAAGATAATTATGCAGCCTGTATGACTTACTTTTTAGAACACTATATTTGGTCAGTGGGTCATCATAAGGGCGAGAAATTCGCTGTACAACTAGGTTACAAAGTTTATGCTCAAGCATTACACTACCTTAGTTTTATGTATAGATGGAAGTTTACTGTTAGTGTTAGCCCAAGTCATCACACTGCTGGACAAAGGCCTCATGACCTTATTGTTTAGATTTTTATTCTAAATCACATTGATTACTATGTTATTGATATACAGTTGAGGGTATAACGGAAAGGGTATATACATACTTAAGGGTGTGCTACAGACCATCAAACTGAACATGTTTATCAATCAGACCAATATCGTCATAGCGAAAAAAATATCTGCTGTCCCATACATTTGGTCGAATGGGTATTGAAATTTTCTATGGGGTAGCAGATAATTTTTTCGTTATTACGATGTTTGTTTGTGGAGAAACATGTTCAGTTTGATGGTCTGTAGCACACCCTTAAGTATGTATATACCCTTTCCGTTACAACCTGTATAAAGATATACTTTGTTGCACATTTTTCCAAGCAGGTACTTACATTAGCTCGTCTTTGAAGGGCTAAAGCCATATTTTACAGCAGCTCAATTTAAATCAATATAGAGAAGACACATACACTGGTCCAGCATTTATCTTACTTTTGCTTTGATTAACATTAAATACAATCACAACGTGCTGAAAATTAAAATGCGTCTTCTACTAAAAACGGACGCACATCGAAACCACAACAAAAATGACAATGACAGCAACAGAGTAGTTTTATTTAATATGATGACAGCATACCACAGACTATAGAGATACCAGCATACACTACTCTGTGCATCTTTGGTTTATGAATTCTACTCTTTGGTTGCATCTGACAACCAACACTGGTTGTGTCAGTTGCACAGAACATATATAGTCAGTTGTGTGCAGTGTTGGAAGTCATTCCAAATCGCCTTCTAAACGTCCAAGCTTCGTAATTACCTATTAAAAAGTCAATGAAATTAACACTTCCGCCACTTGTCTTTAAAAATAAGGGTTACTAAAAAAAATTGACTATGAAAATTCATACAAGGTGGAAAGAGACCTATCACGAAGCCGGCAGCCAAGCATTCTGTACATCAAATTATGTAACCCTAGGCCAAAATTATTTCTAGGAAACTGCTTTTTTTTTGGGGTGACAAATCATGTTTTACGGTAAAACAAAATGTAGCAAATAAAAAAATTGTGCGTGTACCTAGTCTCTCCGCGCGGAAGAAGTGACACTTCGTAATGTCGGAATGAGTGCTTTCATACCCCCTCCATGGTAACGTTAAACGTTTAACGCAACCTTGTTTTGTTTTGTTGTTGCAAAAGTTGGACTTTGACCTTCAATATCTCTGTAACGAAAGGTTCCCTTATGTAGGAAGGTATGATTAACAAAAAATGATCGCGATGACGCGACGGGGTAACAATAAGTGCCTACGGCTTCGGTTAAGGGTTAAATCTTTAATAATATTTTTTTTTTATGACAGCATCATCTATCTTTCAGCAGCGGCACTAATTTTAACACAAATAAAAACAAATTACAGAAACAATCTCACGCCTTTTAACCCTTAGGTTAAACACTATAAGGTAAGAATAATTTTTCAAATAGTTAAATCCTATTCTCTGGATTTACCTATACAAAACAAATATGCACCAACAAGTTTATTTCCGGGGAGGTGCATCTCTTTAGTTTTCCGAAAATAGCTTGTACTCCACCAAGGATATTGTTAGGTTTTCGGTGTAGATTCATGCTAGGAGTAATTTTCTCGACTTCTAAAGAAAAGCCCATCAATTGAGACGAGTCAGAGATTCAAGAGCGAGCGAAGCGAGCTCCAAAATTTTTAGCACCCCGCCTTGGAGATGTAAGATTTTCCTTTTATCATTTAAATTGAAACAAATTATATGAAGTTACTTTGTCAAATTATGCATAATAGTTTCAGAACAACTGATACCAGCGAGTAATGCATGCTCGAAATTTTTTAGAACCCCGCCTCGTTTTTGTTAGAATTTCCTTTCAACATTGATTGATATAGATTTGTAAGCTACGAGCTGCAGGCATAAAAGCATAGTTCATCATGCACTATAGTTTATAACACCGCCCCGCACTTTTTTTTAAATTTCTTCAGGCATATGTCAAAAAAGCTGAGCGCGATGCGGATTGCGCCGGGGTGGCAGGCTGCTAGGGGTCGCAGCCTGCCACCCCGGGCCATGGCCCTTTTAGCCTAAATAGGTACGCTCCTGGGTAAGTTAGATTTTCTTTTGACCGTTCATGCAAGAGTTATATAGTATATGTAGATACTTAGGCGACTACTGCAGCAAACTTCTGGGCAGTAAGAGAATGCAAGAGCGAGCGAAGCGAGCTCGAAATTTTTTTCATCTCTGCTTAGTTCATTCATAAAGGAATGAGAATAAGAGGACCTCTGCCAACTTATAATATGCAGAATTGAAAAAGTACAGTACCTACTGTATAAATACGGTGTGGAAGGGACACCGACGGACGCGCCGTCCGGTTCAGCAGACGACAACCTCCTAGGTGGAAAAGCGAGAGGCCATTCAAAAAAAAAACACCGACGCGAGTATTGCACTTTTTTATTATACAGGTTGGAATTTTTCAACCTGTCTCACCTATTTAACAAGAGTAGTTACAAGGTAATAAATAAAATACTTACACCACAATCGGTTCATTTATTCTAATCTTAAACAATAAGAAGGCACTATGTTAACTTATTAAACCTATACCTAAGTAGGTACGGCAGCCCGCGCGTCAGTGGTCACAATATCAATACCAGTAAAAGGCCTTTTAATCTATAAAACCCGATACTATAGCTATACATCAACCTAAAACAATCTATCAAAGGGGATATAATCGATCTATCATATCGTATGGCATATGGCATATCGACCCGCCGCCATTTTGTTTTTTTTCGAAATCGAGGCGCACGGTGAAAGTGGTATATAGTATATATCGGTAGAGGACACATCTCCTTCTTCTTCTTCGTCGTTTTACCTCACTGCTGAGGATCGCGACACATATGATATGTCTCCAAGCCATGCGGTCTCCTGCAGTGTGAACCGCTCGGTACAGCTGCCTCCAGCAGCCTTCTTGATTGCGTCTGCCCATCTTGCCGGTGCCCTGCCTTGCGCACTTGTGCTATACCTTCTGCCCGGCCCAGTATTATAAGCCTTTCCAGACAATGCCTAGGTGAACCTAATATGTCCGAAAAAACTTGAGGGTACGCTCCAGGCAGATTGTGGAAACCTGTTTGGTGATGTTGACCTCCTCCAGTATAGGTTCGATTGGATCTCGATGCCTTCGAGATGTGGTGTTGGCGGAAACTGCTGCGTATACTATGGACCGCGATGAGAGGACACATAGACCTTCGATCAATAATAGTACTAGATTCCCGATGAGCGCTTCAAAAACGGCACGAAAAATAAGACCACAAATCATTTTGTGGTCTTATTTCAAATTAGTATTGTCCAAGCATAGCCAACGTTAAGACGTCGAGATGCCGTAGTGCGCGTTTTAAAACTGTGAAAATAACCACCGTAACACCACGATTTTGGAAGGATTTTTTTATTTCGGTAAGTATATATTATTTAAGTGTTTTTTCGTGAAGTAAAAACAGAATAAATAGTAAAAATAATTCAATTAGCTAATATTTTGATGTTTGGCCAATGTTTGCAACAACGCACCAACTATTGTTACAAACATCGACTGTTTTGGAACGGGCAATACATGGAGTAGTGTTGTTATTTTATATATTATTTTTGTTTGTAAATTTTCTAGCGATCCATTTCGATGTGCAGAATACATAAACCTTATAAACATTCGAGAATATGTTCAATTTATTTTGATAGTTTGGACATAACTGGAAACACGCAAAGGCGTAGATTACAAAAATCTTTATCGGAAGAAAACTATACCAGTAGGTATTTTCATGAAATACTTTAAAACTGTTTGCAATAAACCGCGCATGTTTCTTTACAGGTTCAACAAGTTTAAGTTTTGAAGATACCACAGGAATACGTGACGAGCCTCGTTAGATCATGAAAAACATTGTATGCACCTATATAATTTGAGGGTTGCCCTCGATTTCTCTAGGACTTGGTGACAACGGGACCACCACAAGAGTTTATGCTTTCGAATAAAAACAGAATTTTAAACATCGGTTTACAATTATTGGTGGAGAAATAGGAAAACAAACAAAATATAGTCGAAAGGAGAACCTCCTTTTTTTAAAGTCGGTTAAAAATAGTACCTACTACTTAGTCTACCACTTTTTACAAAATATTTGCCACCATAAAAAACGAGCCTTGGCCTAAAAAAAATATATTCTGCAACTCTACGTCTTTCAATACTTACTGTGTTCTGAGCATTGAAATGTAATACCAAGAACTACGTCTAGTTCTAAATTAGTGTAAGCACGAAATTTTCAACGTAATGTTTTTAACCTTGTCACTTAGATTTTAAGATATATTTTAGAATAAATATTTTTGTACTCATGGCTTTTTATTTTCAAGCGACATTTTAAATTTATTGCCTTTTAGGTTTCTCCGATGAAAGGACTTAAATAAATATCTTTTGCAATTGTTATTAAACTTTATGTGCGAGTGTTAAGGTTTATAATAAACTGAAGTTGTTAATATTATGAAACTTTTTTCTATTAAATATAGATGTTTACGTGTGTGCAAACGTGGACACTTTAGCGATTCATTTTTGTTCCTGATCCTTAATCTAGTTCTATTATTGATCGAAGACATAGACGAACAAAAAATGTCAAGTAACATGGTACGCCAAAGTGTCACGTTACCAAGATATTTGAAGGATAAGATCGACATATGAGTACAACGAATATCATTAAAATAGACTTAGGTACCTACTTGTCTATAAGCGCGGCGTCAGATTGTATTCAAATGAGCGTTCCCAGGTTGATTATTATTACTGTTTATTGAAAGAGAGTAGGTATATTACATACTACTAGGAGCACGAGAAAACTGCCACAATACATTTAGTTATTTGTCTACTAGATGGCATTGCATCGCAATGAAACAAAGAATGTCAAAGTTATTTTTCATAACTCGTACTCTGAAGGTAGATCTGAAGTTGCCTGAGGAGCGGGATGAAAGTAATACTTTTCGTCCCTAGGGAGAATCGCCTTCAACTGACAGATTTCAAAGTATAAAAAAACTAGTTCTATTTTCACATTTTTATTGAACCATGTTCCAACTTTCTATGCAGCCACGATGTAAAATTGAAATAACTTAAAGTTTAGTAATGATTAAAGAATATTTATTTTTTAAATAACTTTATTAAAATTTAGTTTCAACAATTTCTTTAAAATAAGTTGGGCAAAATATTTACCAAAAAATAATGGCTGAATAGCTAACAGAAACAAAAACAAAATAGGTGGGAAAGCGGCAATCCGAAATAAAACGAACTATTTTTTTCTTTAGCTAATTCATGTTTTTATTTTTACTTTTACCTTTCGTAATGAAAAGCACAGTGTTTACCTCGGGTTAAAGACTTATTTAGTCCCTCGAACTATTGGCGCCCTCACTTCATTCGGGCGCCAAATCCCGTCTCGGGACTAAATAAGTTACTTTCACCCCTGGGGTAGCAATGTACTATTTACTATTGTTGTTATTTGGTTCAAGTAGGTACTACATATCTAACTTTACTAGCTGCAATTCTTATATACCTAAAAAAATGTTTTCAAGCTGAGTAACATGTCACATGATTTGCGACCAACGCGAGTAACGCGACGCGACAGCGACATGTCGATTGCGTTTAATTGCAGTGCGATTTACTGGATTAATAATTTATTTTAGTAGTAGTAGTTTTCTCGTGCTCCTAGTAAGTAGTATGTAATGTACCTACTTTTTTAATTTTAATTAACAGCCTGTCAATAACCTGGGAACGATTATTTGGATACAATCTATGCCTATAGCGTAGCTTGAACTGCTGGCGTCTGCACACCGATTTGCGGTCGACTTTTCTAGTGATGATTTTCATCATCAACATTAAATCGCTGGGACTTCTGCCTGTGCAATATTATAGCGCATGCAAACAGAAGTAATAGGAGTATTATTGTCACTCCACACATTGCAAACACACCACCCCGAAGTCGATTTTCACCTAAAACAAGACGTATGGTTATTGTATAAGTACCTATATTAAAATTATGGTGCCACATAACCATATCAAGTAGGCAATAGGCATTGTGATCGTGTTTTATACTCAGCGTAGGAGGTTCAAAGTACAGCCAACACGGTATGATGCGTTATTCAAAATGACAATAACAATGTAACATCTCAATGAACGTAATTTAGTGTGTGTTTGAGGGCAATTCACCAACCTTTGGTATCCGTCAGTTTTCCTGTTTTTTCTGCCGAATTTAGAAGATTGTAAAGTTGTGGCAAGTATTGAAGCCAAAATTGAACATCTCTGTCGGCGCTGCGATAATTAGCGTCGGTACTCCTTGCATCGCGGATGTCATGTATGTTTGCTTCACCAGTCTTGTATCGTTGCCACACGCCTTCTTCACCAGGTGATCTGTTTTATTGCAAACATGTTACAATTGTAGGCATAGCTGTGCACCATGACAATCAAAATAATAATGGGCTGACAGAAAGTTACGAAAGTAGGTACCTAGATTACTTAGATACCAACTGCAAGTACCAACAACTGTCAATCGGAGTCGTCAGTGTCAGGGCGGCCGTAATATGAAAGAAAAATAAAGAAGTTTCAGAGGGTCTAGTATGTACGACGCGTGCAGTCGGTGCAGTATATATATTTCATATTGTAATATTTCATGCTTTAAAATTGCTTTATATCTACTTCTTGAGAATTGTGACGCTATTCGAGTTTCTAGTTAGTAGGTACCTACCTACTTATCTGCCAAACGTTTTTCCTACAGTATCAAAACCATACAAAGTTTGTCAAAGACCGCTTTTAACTAAAATACCGCCCATTGATTGTTTTAGTCATTTTTATGGTGTGACAAGCCTTGCGCACGTTTATTTGATTTACTTCAGCCTTAAAGATCATTCTATCAATCTACGACCAATTAATCGGCATTCCTGACCTGTATTTTATTACTTAGATATTCTTTATTGCTCAGATTAGCTTTGCTCCTCTCGACCATTGCGTGATATTCGCAAATTAATCGTAACATGCTATGCCTACCTACTTAATTTAAGATTATGTAAAATTAAACAAACCCAAATTTAATGAAGTTGGTAATATGCCTTCTTAAAAGAGACGATGCTCGTTTCTCGTCTTGAGTGGCGGGTCGACGAGCTACTTGGAGCATCAAAGCATCTCCTAAAAGGGATACTAAATCGGACCCGTGGACAGCCCCTGTCAAAATTAAACAAGTTAAGTACAATGAAGATAAATACCTAAACTTTTTGCAATATTTTTTATTTGCGGTGGGTTTGCTCTTTCTCACAGGCGTGATATTGTGTTTCCTGACATTAAAGTTTGTCTCGTGGACATACAAACACAGTGATATTTCAAAAAAGACCAATATATGAAAACTTATCTGCAACATCCGTCCATAATGGGCAACGTTAACAGCCCACTCCTTACTCTAATATAAATTAAAGTGTATAAAAAATTACAATGGCTCTTGTGCTAGGAGAATTTCGATTTAGGGTTACAGCAGAGAGTCCCCTGAAATTCTTCTAACACAGGATTCTCCTCTATGCTGTACTATAATAAACCTGTAAAATTATATTGTCGTCCTTCTAAGTCGACTCCAGCAGGTTGGGAGTAGCTGTAGACATACAAGCGGGCCACCCTCCGTGCCAGGCGAGCTGCTATCAGTGCGAGTCCCACGTTCCATTTTGCAGATGATTCCACTCGACCAAGGGACTCTATATTGTCAAGAACCTGTTTTATATTTCTTCCTTTATCTTTCCAATATTCCCAACGAACTGCTTCCGTCAACTGTGAATCATATTGCAAACGCAGTCTCCATTATAAGTATCATAAATTATCTAGGTTTTTGAATCAATTTTGTATGACTAAATAAATATAATGGGAGACCCAGCAGTGGGACAACATAAGCTGAGCAAAAAAAATTACCATAGGTAAAGTTTCTGATTCATCCAAAGAAAATAGCCGAAGGCTTTCGGATATGACCTTATAATTGGCGTACTCTGACGCGTACAGTTTGCCTTGTTTCATTATTTCTTCGTATTTGACACCTGGAATACGAAATTGAACTCGTTATACGCGCTCGTGCTTAAACCCGGCTGCAGTGAAGGTTACAACGGTTACGACGTATTCAGTACATTATTCTGAAACCCCCGACACCATCCACTTTTTCTACAAAAGTGCAATACCTACACGGTTAAATTGTATGGAACAAATGTTTATTTTTTCTTTTAACTACTGATGAAAACTTGGAGAGGGTTAAATTATAGAGTGAAAATTAAACCACAACAAAAAGCCAGTTCAAAAAGAACAGGGCTGTAGTGGAGAGAGTATTCGGCCCAATTCGGCCAGATGAAATACGAGAAACACCCTTTACTTACTGTTATTTTGAGTGTTAATTTGCATTGATTGCAAATTATTCTCATTATAAGTAGTGAAAGTACCTACCGTTATAATTTAAAGCTTCAAGGTCATTAGCTCCTATAATTACGTCAATTTGGGTATTAGAAGGTTCTGTAGATGTTGATAATGCTGCCAGCAATGAATTTGGTAAATACTGCTCAGAGTCGGGTAAAAATACATCAGGTACCGGTTGCATAGCTCGGCTCCAGGTGTTGTTCTGAAAAAACAATTTGTAATACAGTCCTACATATCAAGATTGAATTGTATCATCTATAAATTCCACAAATTATAACCTTAGGTATTACCGAATAAAATGACATAATGTCTGACAGAGAGCGTTCCCGCATACAATGTAGAATTTCGTGATCTGTGTCACTGTTACAGCCGAGCGAACTTGCAATTTCACGAGATATCCGTTCTACTTCAGTGGCTTCAACAACCTTTTGTTCGTCTAATGCTTTCCAGATATCAAACGGAGACATTATAAGTGCCCTTTGAAATAAACCTGTCGATGAAAACTTTTAAATGAACGCTTAGCTACCAAATACCTTAGAAAGAATAACCAAGCTTTATTCAGAGGTAAGGTCAAAGTTGTGACAGGTAGTGTCAGCAGAATCGGAAAAAAAACATTCCATGTGGTAGCACTATTGTAACTTACCGATAGATCGAGGTGATGTGATATGATACAGTACGCTGTCGGCGCCAGCAGAATGACCCAGTAATGATATTGCGGTAGGGTCTCCCCCAAATGCGGCGATATTATCGCGCACCCACAGTAGTGCTAGGTACTGATCCAACAGCGCAAGATTACCGCGAGCCGATAAAGAACGTAGTGTAAAAAAGGCCAGCAAGTGTAAGCGATACATCACTGTGACTACCACTACTCCTTCAGCCGCTAGTTCTTGACAAGGCAGAGGCACACCACCCCTTGTCCAAGATTCGCTGAATAGTATAACAACCACTGGTACAGTTTTACCATCGGAACGCTACCTAGAACATCGTCACAAAGGCTTAATATTGTAACATGTGATTGAGTTGCTAATTTGAGTATTTTAATAGAGATAGCTCTCTATTAAAATACTCAAATTAGCAACTTAGTCACATTTCGGGTTCGGTAATTAACTTTTCGCGGAGCGATTTTGTTTTGCTCGCATCTACGTGCCAGCGCTGCGCTGGGAGTAATCAATTCAATCTAACGCCAGTGCCGGCAGAAGCATTTCCGACGAATCAGATTCAAGACAAATCACAAACCTTTGTCCTCGCCGTAGTTGGGTTCGTTCGGATATAAAAGAAAGGGTTTAACTTGAACAAAATGTAAATAGGAAAACAAAAGGGCACTGATGGCCCAGCGGAGAGCAGTGGTGGACTGATCTGCCTACACGGAGTCGTGGTTCTTGGACCCAAGTCCAGAAATCGCATTATTTCATCACCACCACTGCTCTCGAAACGGTGAAGAAAAACATCGTAAGAACACTGCCATTTCTTAGTATCAAAATTCGAAGACATGTGATAGGTATCTCATAACAGCACTCCATCTCATAGAGAGGAGGCCTGAGTCCTGTGTGTTGATTAATACTTATGCTATACAAAAATAAGGCCTAACCCGGGGTGTCCATATATTTAGATATAGACAATCTTCGCTGTAATTATCGTTATCACCATCTCCAGCGTGAGGGCAATGAGGAGGTATTCGATGAGCAAAAAAAGTTCGTTTCCAACCCGTATGTCGTTCCGGAGCCTAAAACAAGAAAAAAAAACAACAAACCAAGTGATAGTTAATCGAGGTTGAATCATGGTTTAACACAAAAAGGTTAACTAGTAGTCTGACGTAGCGCGTAGTAGAGGTACAGTCACAAGCACCAATATGAAACCACTTCTAGCAACTTTAATAGTACAGCGTTACCCCAGGGGTGAAAGTAACTTATTCAGTCCCGAGACGAAGTGAGGGCGCCAATAGTTCGAGGGACTAAGTAAGTCTTTAACCCGAGGTGAACACTGTGTTTTTCATTACGAATACAGGGAAAGTAAAAGTAACAACATGAATTAGCTAAAGAAAAAATTACAATAATTATTTCGGATTGCCGCTTTCCCGCCTGTTTTGTTTTTTTTTTCTGTGGCCAACCAGCTATTCAGCTATTATTTTTCATTTACATCATTGAAAAAAGTTATTTAAAAAATATATATTCTTTAATCAATACTTAACTTTAAGTTATTTCAATTTTACATCGTGGCTGCATAGAAAGTTCGAACATGGTTCAATAAACATGTGTAAATAGAACTAGTTTTTTTTTTATAATTTGACATCTGTCAGTTGAAAGCGATTCTCTCTAGGGATGAAAAGTATTACTTTCATCCCGCTCCTCAGGCTACTTCAGACCTACTTTCAGAGTATGCGT
Source organism: Cerastis rubricosa (assembly GCA_949152445.1). Lineage (NCBI taxonomy): Eukaryota > Metazoa > Arthropoda > Insecta > Lepidoptera > Noctuidae > Cerastis > Cerastis rubricosa. The sequence continues at coordinate 12,889,557 of OX424525.1, read as the reverse complement.
AACGAAAAAAAATATAATGTCCTGATTAAAATGTTATGTCGTAGCGAACATTATATTTTGGAACTCATCCATACTAATATTATAAATGCGAAAATAACTCTGTTTGTTTGTTAACTTTTCACGACTAAACGGCTGATCAGATCGTCGATCGTTATGAAATTTGGCAAGGAGATAGATTATATCCTGGGGAAGGATAAACGCATTTTTTAGGGTTCCGTAGCCGAATGGCAAAAAACGGAACCCTTATAGATTCGTCATGTCTGTCTGTCTGTCTGTCTGTCTGTCTGTCTGTCTGTCTGTCCGTCCGTATGTCACAGCCACTTTTTTCCGAAACTATCAGAGCTATACTTTTGAAACTTAGTAATTAGATGTATTCTGTGAACCGCATTAAGATTTTCACACAAAAATAGAAAAAAGACTATTTATTTTTGGGTTCCCCATACATAGAACTGAAAACCAATTTTTTTTTTTCGTCTAACCCATTCGTGTGGGGTATCTATGGATAGGTCTTTAAAAATGATATTGAGGTTTCTAATAACATTTTTTTCTAAACTGAATAGTTTGCGCTAGAGCCACTTCCAAAGTGGTAAAATGTGTGTCCCCCCCCCCTCTAATTTCTAAAGTAAGAGGAGGAAAATTCTGAAAATATTTAAGTTTGTAGAACGTAAAAAAAACTATCAACGAAAATTGGTTTCAATAAGATATGATGTTTAGTTTTTCAGATATGGGACTTTTTCATCAAACTGCAGCAGTAACTTTGTTTTTCATTAACATACTATGAAAAACCAATTTAGTTTTGCGGTTTAGTGGCAGTTTACAACTAATACTACTAACTAATGAATGACAGTTCAAAATATTGTTTGGGGCTATGGAACCCTGTGTGCGAGTAAGACTCGCACTTGGCCGGTTTTTTTTTCTTACACATGCACGTCAAAATTCTACGCGATCGAAGTCGCAGGCAACAGCTAGTATTATTATGAAATAGATTCCATCTCAAAGTAACAATCGTTATTACTCGCGAAAATCGCTATTAAATGTTAAGGTTCTTCCTCCAACATAAATTAATATGGACTAAGACGCGGGTAAACGCTAGTCTTCTAAGTAGGTACTACTTAGAACTACATTGCTTTAAAACTTACGTACTACATTGCTTTAAAATACTGCCAAGACTTTTACAAAAAAAAACACACGTGATAAAACATCACGGCTCCAATCTCCTAAAGGCTAAGCAGAGATGTTCCTACCCATTAAGTACGTGTGAACAACTCCGCCTTGTGCCCAAATAGTAGAATACTCTGAATACTTATATAAGTATACCAAAAGGCCTTTTTTTTTTTTTTTTTTGGTTGGGAAATCATCAAATGACTTCTTCCGCTCTGGGCGGAGCGGAAGGGAGTGTCATACTTGTACTGACTAAAACCCATCCATGTTCCTTCTTAGCCCTTTGCGTTCCAGGGGCACGGTATCTCTTTCGAACAACCCGCAGCCCTGGCAGGCATCGGCCCTCTCGGACCCCTTCCGATTTGCTGACATCTCCTTGAGGCGCGCGTGGAACACGAACGCGCCGTCGGCACGGTCTGTCGTCATAAGACGGACGGACGGTGAGCTAGCCCATTACTCACCGTCCACAGGCCCGCGCCTACGGTGGCCGGGGGCCACTGGTTGCCCCCCGACGCCCGGGGCGTCTCCCGCGGCGGCTGGGACGTGAGGTTCTCTCCCTCTCACGTTCCGCCACCTCCTTCGCTAGCATGACTGCTTCGCAGAAGGAGGCGACGGCTTCCCATTCCCTCTCACTCCGGACCATGGATTGAACCAGGGCCGGACGCGAGAGGTCGCCGCCGCCAATCGCCGCTACGAGGACACGGCGGTGCTCAGCCCAAGCAGGGCACAGCTCCACAGTGTGCTCCACCGTGTCCTCCGGCCGATCCTCGCAGTGGTAACACCCGGGCGTTTCCTCCCGCCCGATTCGGTGCAGGAACCTCCCGAAACAACCGTGTCGGGTGAGGACCTGCGTCAGGCGGAAGGTGAGGGCGCCGTGGCGCCTCTCCAGCCACTCCTCAAAGAGGGGACTTATCGCCACTATTGTGGCGTGCCCTGCACGGGGTTGCGACAGTCGCTCTCTCCATGTCGCCATGAGATCGCGCCGGAGGTCTGTCCGCTGAGCGACAATTTGCCGCGGCAGCGGAGTGTCCCCCCGGCGTAGTGCCTCCGCGCGCCATTCGTGCAGGCACGCGAGGACTATCGCCTCCAGATCCCATGGCGGCAATCCGGCCAAGAGGCTCGCCGCCTCGCCGGAGATCGTGCGGTACCCCCGGATCAGCCTTACGGCTACCACCTTCTGGGGCGCGTTCAGGTAGTGGGCGGCTCGCCGCCTCAAAGAACGCGCCCACACCGGGGCCCCGTAAAGGGCCATAGACCGCACGACCCCCGCGTTTGGACCCCCCAGGTTGGGCAAGAGCCGCTTGAACGCAGCCCCTGCCCGTTCCAGTTTAGGGGCCAAACGTCGGAAATGCTCCACGAAGTTCCACCGGCTGTCGAGGACAAGCCCTAGGTACTTCAGCGTCGACTCGACGCCGATGGGAACCCCTCCTACTGTCAGTATGGATCCCGACGGTGGCGCATTCCGAGGCCCATGAAAGCACATGGCCTCGGACTTGTGCAATGCCACCTCGAGACCCAGTTGCCGGATTCTCTCCACGACTATCGCAACCCCGCGTGTCATAAGTTCGGCCGCCGCCTCGTGCGACCTCCCTTGTGCCAGCACCAGCGTGTCGTCAGCGTAGCAAACTACGCTGACACCGCTAGGGAGGTCGGCGCGCAGCACCCAATCGTAGCCGATGTTCCACAAGGGCGGCCCCAGAACCGATCCCTGCGGAACACCGCACGACACCTCTCGCCGGTTCCATTCTCCGGTGCGACCGGGGTAGATGACGGCCCTATCCGTCAAGTAGTCCCCGACCACACGACGAAGGTAGGTCGACACCGCATCCCCCGTCGTGAGATCCCTCACGCGCATGATGGCATCCATCGTCGAGCGCCCTCTGCGGAAACCAAACTGGTGTTCCGCCAGATCCGGTCCCATCCCCACAAGGTGCCCGGCGAGGCGGTTGGCAATGACTCTTTCAAAGAGCTTGCCCACCTCGTCGAGCAACACAATGGGCCGGTATGCGGACGGAGAGTCCGCAGGGCGCCCCGGCTTCCGGATGAGGACCAGCTTCCCCGTCTTCCAACGAAGCGGGAACTGGCCTCTCTCCAAGCATGCGCTTGAGCCCTTCCAGTCGGGGCCCGAGAGCCTCCGAGGCCAGGACCCAGGCTTTGCCAGGCAAGCCATCGGGTCCCGGGGCGGTATTTTTGGCTTTAAGCCTGCCTACCGCCGCTCTCAGGTCTACCCCGGTCACTTCCGGAATGTCGTCATCGTCCTCGATATACCAAACGGCCTATGCCTTACTTTAGCTTCAGAAGTCGGTGACTTTTGTTTCGTTGATTCAGTATTTTTGCCACCGACTTCTGAAGCTAAAGTTATTTTTAACTTTTCTGTGTTTGAAGTCGGTTTTTTTTTTACAAAGACCTTTCTATTTTTCTATGTTTAGTTGTAATATCGGGGCGAGCCTCTTGCCATCAGCGGGGCACAAATCCTGACCTCGTGGCTGGCACTGAGAAATTTCTCATGGAATAACCCGATTTCACTTTGTCTGACCCGGGAATCGAACCCATGACCTCATGTTCAGCAGTCGTGCTTGTGATCGCTAGACCAACGGGGCAACGAAATAATATATTATGTAATATATCTAAGTAATTAAACTAATAAAAAGACAGGATCAATTTTGAGATACGACAGGCAATAAGGCCAGACCAGAAATGTACACTTTTTTGTAATACTTTTTAAATAAATTAATTTCTTATTTCATTTCTTATTTCTTATTCATAACTTTTCTTGAGAAATTTCGATTTGCTTTCACAGATTTTGGAAAAGTGTACTGTACCGTACAGTCAGCAAGAAAATGGTGGATTTTCACAAAAACGTGTTGATACCAAAATTATCTATCCTGTAACTTGCCTGGCCTTTTCCCAACTAAGTATGTCGGGTTCGGCTTCCAGTCTTACCGGATGCAGCTGTGTACGGTACACACCTACCACACACTTACAAGTGATACACCTGTATACAGGTGTACCTGATCCTATTACTTGTAAGGATAAAAATCTCCTACGGAACCAGACAGACTGACAGACGACGTCGAATCATAAGGGTTCCTCCTTTTATACCTACTAGTTTTGGTACAGAACCATAAAGATAGTAAAAAGACATACCGAAAATCTGTATCGACCTTTTGGGGGCGTCGCATATGGTACACCGTAGTAAATTTCCACTGGAGTGTTGGAACCTTCCGTATATGCTTTTACCTGTAATTTAAATCGAAAGATATTTAATTCGTTTGTTATTTTTTGCCATCATTACGTTGATACGCCCATGGCCTCATAATACCCTCGCAATGACACACTATATCGTAATGTATACAGTAGGTACGTATTGGGAAAGTATATAAAATTAAATGAATTAATTATGCAATGACTTACCCCTACAATTCGTCCTTGCGGTATATTAGCCACTGGGTCTTGAGCTAAAACAGTACTAAGTAATCCTAACGTACACCACATACTAATTATCAACAGTAAATTGCACATTGTGTAAGTACGTATTGCGACTGTTATTTAACCTCTTTTGTTTTCAAACTAAAACACCCAGGTCACACAGCAGACAGGCTTAGATTTATGTTGCATTACGTGTAGTGACAATTTGAAACTGATGTTTTGTATTCAGTTGGTATGGAACTAGGTAGGTATATGTGTGTATCATTGACACAAAAATGTTGATCGTACAATGATTGTGCTCCGGTCCATGACGAGAGAATTGTAACGATGACTGGACACTATTGTTCTAATTTCACCAGAAATTCACATTTGAGTTTGGGACAAAACAAAAAAAAAACCGTTCAAGAGTGTGTCGCGCCACTCACAGTGAAGGGTTCCGTACTCGGGATGAATATTTGCGCATGCACAACTGCGAAGTATTGATTTTGTCAGCCGAAGAAATGATCTAGTCTTTCCCATTTTTTTTCAGATCCCTAACCATAACCGAAACGACCGATATATTACTTAGGTGCGTACTTTTTGATATAATAACCAAAACTCATCAATCATTTGACCTATTTTCATTTGATATAATTTTTGATTAGCATAACGATGAAATGATATAATGAATTATTGATATAATTTCAGTTTACCTAATTTTATATAATAAACATTTACTATAATGCACATTTGAACTAATATTCAGTTGGTATAGTATTTAGTTCGTATATTATTCCGCATACATTCCTGCGTCACATCCCCTATATGGTTGTTGAATCATGTGGGTTAGGTTAGCGTGCCGTGGCAGCGACCGCCGGGCACCAGATCTCCCCTATTGTGGGTGAACCATCTGGGTTAGGTTAGGTTAGAATCATGATCATTTGCGCGCGAAGGCGAGCGAGCAAAGCGAGCATGCCGTGGTAGCGGCCGCCGAGCGCCAGTTCCCCCCTATTGTGGGTGAAACATCTGGGTAAGGTTAGGTTAGAACCATGACCACACCGCCATCATGAACCATGATGGCGGGGTCTATTCGCTCGCTTCGCTCGCCTCCACGACCCCGCCATCCCCTTCTAACCTAACCTATCCGAGTCGGAGCGCCCTAAAGTCCCGATTGCATCAAGTTTCTCCTGATATAACAACCGTTGCATACCTAATGTCGATGGCAAAAGATGTTATGGCATGTGATAATTAGGGCATGTGATAATTAGGGCTTACAATGATTATGACAAATTATGTTATGGTAAGTAACTTTATGGGAAACAAAGCTTCTAGCACGTGACTAATATAGCAAATAAAAGTAGGGCAAATGAATATTACGTCGTATAATATTATGGCTGTTGACGATTATGGCAAATTATATTAGGGTAAATAAAATTCGGGCAAACGGCGGTATACCAACCATTTTGGCTCAGAATCGCCGGTTTCACGCCGTGCTTGCGGCTAGGCGTACTGCCCTTCTTATGGCTGGACGATCATGTGTTGCAGTATCGAATTTCACTGACAGACTCCTGAACGACTCGTGTTGAGGCGACGCTGATCCCGTGCTTATAACTGTGTGTTGACTTTAATGACTGCGCGGGATCAGCATTGATTCAGCATCGCCGAAACGACGCCGACGCCGCCGGCGCCAGTTGGACTCCGCTTATGGCCGTTACGCCCGCCACCGCCGGCTTGCTCTGATGCTTGCGCTAAAGTTTCGTCATGTTCAGGTTTTTTGTAAGTTTAAGTTGTAACATTCATTACCGAAAAGACGCTAGGACAGGGCTCATCTAAACTATAATCCATACTAATACACACATCAACACGGTCTAGGGATATTTAAAAAAAAGCGAATTACTATCAATGTGTTAATTATTTATATGACTTGTATATATTTAAAAGATACGTTATTTAATATTCTACCATTTTTTAATAATGGTTAAGGTACTTCCGATTAAAATTTCAGGATTTTATGGAAAAAAAATGAAGCATAGACGGAAACCGTATATGAATTAACTTTTAATTTCTGAGTAAAAACTGAAAAAAATAGAAAAATCATTTAATTTGTGTTTATAAACTTGAAGTTGAAGTCTGAGAAAGCGCCCATGATGTTCATAACACATCGGCAAAGATTCGGCATGCTCGGAACAAGGTTGTTAATGTCTTGCTGCAGAATATTGTCCCATGTCCTTCTGAGGTGCGCAAAAAGTTGATCTTCTGTAGCCAGATTTTCAGGAACTTCCTTCAGAGCTCTTCTTTGCAGCATATCCCACGCATGCTCAATGGGATTTAGATCTGGCGATTGAGCAGGCCAGTCTAAGGCCCTAACATTGTGTGTATGTAACCAAGCTGCTACCGTTCTCGCCGTGTGTGCCCGGGCATTGTCGTGCATGAGCAGGAAATCTTGCCCCATTTGTGTTCTGTGGGGCAAGATTACGGCCCCAGCACCTGTTAGACGTATCGTTCTGCCGTCATATTGCCCAAACCCAAACGAGAAAACCCAAACGAGATCCGTCCGTCCTCCAAGACGAATTCCTGCCCAAACCATAATTATTCCTCCTTGGTATGGGTGAACTTCCTGAGGGTTTTGAAGACGGCTCCATGGTCCAGGAACTCGCCAAACGCGCGTCATTCGTGAATCTGGATGGAAGCCGAACCTGGATTCATCCGTGAACAGCACATTGGACCATTGCTCACGGCCCCAGTCCACGTGGTTCCGAACCCATTCTAATCGTCGTCCACGATTGCCTCTCCGTAAAGGTGGGACCCGGAGTGGTCTACGAGAGCGTAGATTGCTTTCATGCAGTCGCCTTCTTACAGTTTGGTCACTCACAAGCACTTGGTGTTCCACTCGCAGCCTTTGGACCAATTGAGTCGCCGTTGCATTTGGTTGAGCTCGCGCAGTAATTTGCAAAAATCGGTCTTGTCTGGGGGTAGTGATGCGACTTGGCCCCCGGTGCCTCTCCGCTACTTCACCTGTGGCACGATAGCGTGTCCACAATCTTGAAATTACATTTTGGTGGGTCCCTATGGCCTCAGCAACATTACGCTGAACAGACCAAGCTTCCAGCATTCCCACAGCTCGTAACATCTCCGCCCACGTCAAATGTTGGCGTTGCATGGCTACAATACCTCAATTTTAACTTTATCTTTCGTTTAAAAATTAAAAAAAAACTGTAACTAAACGTAATTCGTATTGTTTTCTGAATTTCGCACAAATGAAAATTCCCTCTCCTACACATCAAGACATTTTTATGCCACCGAAACAAAAGAATTTTCAAAAATTTGAATTTGGAATTAGTCTGAGATAAATTACAAACAAATCGGTGTATAAAAGATTCCAATGCGGCCAGTACTTTTCGAGTTATTTAATTGAGTATGAAATATAGACCTACCCTAGACCGTGTTGATGTGTGTATTATAAATGCGAAAGTCACTCTGTTTGTTTGTATGTTTGTTTGTTACCTTTTCACGACTAAACGACTGATCGGATCATAATGAAATTTGGCAAGAAGATAGATTTCAACCTGGGTAAGGACATATGCTATATATCATCACGCTACGACCAATAGGAGCGGAGCAGCAATGAAAAATGTTGCAAAAACGGGGAAAATATGACGCAGACGAAGTTGCGCGGGACAGCTAGTAATAATAATAATATTAATTTATTAATTAATCTGTGGCTCGAGTGTCAAAGTGACATGACATTTTTTTTCACACCTTTACATAATTAATTGAAAATAAAGCAAGAAAATTGATAGAACCGACCAAAATAGCAAGAGAATGAAAAAGAAAAAAAAAATAACAGTTACCTATATATTCAAAACCGGTCTGATCAAATAAAAATTAAATATGCATACGAAAATAGCACCATGAAATGTCATATATGTCATCGATGCTGACCCGAAGCAGATCCAGACAAAAGGCACACCAACCATCTCCGGGCTCGTCGCTGAGCTCCGCCTCGCAGCCGCCGGGATGCGCCACATCCGTGTGCGCTGCGTCTTCGGTCGCTGCAGTTGCGTCGAGCTCCAGCGACGAGTTTTTCTCCCCGCCGTCGACGCCATCACCACCACGACGACGAGGAAGAGGACGGCCACCAGCGGGCCTGGGACCTCGAGGCCAACAGGCCCCGAACAGGGTCCCCGCTGCCGGTGGAAATGTGTCGCGCATGCGATGGACTCAGTCCATTAATGAGAACGTCATGCGCGCATATTATGGGGCTACTGAGGGGGGAAGCAACTTGACTGCGTACCGTAGTCGGATGCTCTCTCTGTTTCAGGTGCTTGAACCAGCTATCAGCGTGTCGGCTCAACGACTATCGGATCAGGTGCGGGTCATCCAGCGTAACCATATGTTGGATGACACTGTACTTGATCGACTACGCCTCGACTCACGGAGTAACCCAGTTACGCCTGCTTCGCCAATGATCGCGGCGCAGATGCAGAATGTATCCAGTGCTTCGCCGCGATCCGATCGCGGTGGTGAAGAGGATGTTGACGAAGTTATAACCGTGAGTACCCAGTGCAACGAACAATTGAGGAGCGCTTTGGAGGATGCGTTCCGAGAGTATCGCTCCACACCGCCTGAACTTAGACCACGTTTACCTCGTTTGCCTATGCACAAGAAAAACAAGGCGCTGGTGTGTACTCTAGATTCGCAGTTGTCAAACTGCTTTGACAATAGCGAAGACCTTGCTGATACCCACTCAATATTGTACTGCGCAGCCGTAGCGGCATGTCGTGTAGCTCACGTCAAATTTCCTGACAGTGACCGAGCTACACGACCAAAATTAGCCATTCCAGCTTGGCAGTGCAGGATTGAGCGGCGTATCGGTGAGGCTAGAGTACTCATCGGCAAGTTAATCTGCTTCAGGGAGGGCAATACTCGCCCTAGAGTGATGCGCTTTGTGAGGCGGGCGTTCTCGGGAACTAACATTAGTTTTCGTGATTATTTAGCCTGCGTCACAGAGCGTATCGACTTCCTGAAGCAGAAGATCTGTGCTTGGGCAAGCCGTATTCGTCGGTACAAGCGGCGAGTGGAGCGATACACTCAGAATCGCACATTCCAAAGCGATGAACGGTGGGTATATAGGGCTTGGGAACGACCAGACCAAGGGGTGACTGACACGCGTCTGCCGGATGATGACGCCATGTGTTCGTTCTGGCGCAGCATCTGGTCGGTGCCTGTCAGTCACACTGAGGGCGGTTGGACCCGGGAGGTTGAACAAGCGTGTGATCCAATACCAGAAATGGGGGCAATTATCATCAGCCCCCAAGACGTAGCTCGTGCAGTCCGTCCGTTACCAAACTGGAAATCTCCAGGGCCGGATGGACTGCACAACTTCTGGATCAAATGGTTCCAAAGATCGCACGCTCGCTTGGCGTCCCAGTTTCAATCAGCCTTAGAGTCAGGGTCGCTGCCCCAGTTCCTGACGACAGGCATTACCCACCTGCTCCATAAATCAGGTAGTACTGCGGAGCCCAAAAATTATAGACCTATCACTTGCTTACCAACGGTCTATAAAGTTCTTACATCCATTTTGAGAGCTAAAATCAACCAACATATTGAGAGTAATTCCATCATGTCTCCCTCTCAGAATGGATGTAGGAACGGGTCCCGTGGTACTAAGGAGCTGCTCCTCATTGATATGGCCATTAGCCAACAGGTTCGCAGGTCCCGAAGGCATCTGTCTACATGTTGGATAGATTATAAGAAGGCCTACGACTCGGTTCCGCATACATGGCTCATGAGGGTGCTGGAGTTGTACAAGATTGATGCAACTCTACGCGCCTTTCTTGAGTCGTGTATGGGGCAATGGAGGACGGTCCTTCGCTATCCAGGATGTCGACAGATGCAGGGGAACAGCGAACCGATAAGGATCGAGCGTGGTATATTTCAGGGCGATAGTTTGAGTCCATTGTGGTTTTGTCTAGCCTTGAACCCTCTTAGCACTCTACTGGAAGGTTCAAGACTAGGCTATCGGTTGAGGAGAGGTGGTCAGGTCATATCTCACCTTCTTTACATGGATGATCTGAAAATCTTTGCCCCCAACAATTTGCAACTGATGAAGCTACTGAAGGTAACTGAAACTTTCAATAGCGCCATCAGGATGGAATTTGGTGTGGACAAATGTGCAGTCATGCATGTGAAGCGAGGGGAGATTACGGAATCTGTGGGAACTCAACTCTCGGATTCCGTACACCTTAGATCCCTCTCTTCAACAGAAACCTACAAGTATTTGGGTATGTCGGAAGCATTAGGCATCAATACTGCTGACATGAAACAATCGTTGAAGGAACGTTTCTTTGGCCGCCTGAATAAGGTGCTAAGCAGTCTTTTGTCAGGTGGAAACAAGGTGCGCGCCTTCAACGGTTGGGTCATGCCGGTTTTAATGTATTCTTTCGGCATACTCAAATGGACGCAGACGGAACTTGATGCCCTGGATAGGAGGGTCCGCGTACTGCTGACCGCAAATCGGATGCATCACCCACGGTCGTCGGTGATGAGACTGTATATCCCGCGGAAGTGTGGGGGTCGTGGCTTCTTAAATGCTAAGACCCTGCACAACCGTGAGGTATGCAGTCTCAGGGAGTACTTCCTAGAAGCCGACGTGGGGATGCACCGAGATGTGGTCTCAGTAGACAAGGGCCTTACCCCGCTCTTCTTGGCTAACGAGAACTGGCGCAAGCCTGTAGTATTAGACACTAATGATCGCAAGGAGGTATGGCAGGGCAAGGAGCTTCACGGGCGCTTCTACCGGGCTCTTCATGGCCCCGATGTAGATTTTCTAGCGTCCGTGTCCTGGCTACGATTCAGCAACCTCTTCGGGGAAACTGAAGGTTTTGTCTGTGCGATTATGGACGAAGTTATGTTGACGAACAACTACCGGAAACATATTATGAAGGACGGGACGGTTGACGTGTGTCGGGCATGCCACCGTCCGGGAGAATCGATCCGACACATTATTTCTGGGTGTTCTCGTTTGGCTAACGGAGAGTACTTGCATAGACACAACCTCGTTGCCAGGATTATCCACCAGCAACTTGCTTTGAAATACAACCTTGTGGAATCAGAAGTGCCATACTATAAGTATGCGCCCGACCCAGTTCTCGATAATGGTAATATCACGTTGTATTGGGATCGACCTATCGTCACTGACAGGACTATTGTTGCCAATAAGCCTGACATTGTGGTGATAGATCGATTGGAGCGTCGCGCAATGATTGTTGATATAACGATCCCACATGACGAGAACCTCGTGAAAGCAGAGAAAGATAAGCAATTCAAATATCTAGATCTGGCTCGCGAGGTTGTCGACATGTGGGATGTGAAAACAGCAGTCATTGTGCCGATAGTCGTGTCGGCCAATGGCTTAATTGCCAAAAGCCTCGACCAACATCTTAGTAGGCTTTCGCTTGGCAGCTGGATCAAGGGCTTGATTCAGAAAGCAGTACTTCTGGACACGGCGCGTATTGTTAGGAGGTTCCTCTCTCAAGAGCCCTGACCACCGGTAGCTCGGACCCTGTTCCCAATGCCGGTGGGCTCCTATTTTTTATATTTTTAAATGTTTTTTATATAATTTTGTAAAAATATTTAAAAATGTAAATTATATGTTTTAAAAATGAATAAAGGATAATATTATTAAGAGGAAAGATTTGATTGTTTGTTTGCATTGAATAGGCTCCGAAACTACTGGTCCGATTTGTAAAATTATTTCATTTGCAAAAACGGGGAAAATGTGACGCAAACGAAGTTGCGCCGGACAGCTAGTAATAAAATAAATAGGTCCAGTTAAAACAAATTTAATATTAGATATACGAAAAAGACTTTTCTAGATTTATTACAAACAAAAATTATCTAAAAATATAGTATCGCAGTTTAGTACTTAAAATTTAACTTCATGATCATGAATCTAATAATAATGGTTTATACAGTAAGGGACCTCCCGCACTACGCGTCACACAGACCAGGGTTAACTATTATGCTACAGCCACGAACTATGAGTAGTGTGGGAAGTAGGTTATGGGGGAAAGTGGCAGAAACGTAATTTGTCTACGTTACAGTAAATGCCACACGTTGTCGGTACATTACGATGGCTGAGCAGTGACATTGCGTCTCTTAACATTTTACACTTTACCGATTTACCTACAACTAAAGATACAGAAATATTAACAGGCTTCAGCTTGCAAGTACGAGCGAGCTGGAAAATTTCGGGCTGTGATTTTGATTTTGACCCAAAGTATCTACTCGTACGCTCCATGCCCAACGCCCCCGATCTTGTCGTTTTTTGTGCGCACAAAAGGAAGTAAGTAATGAGGGAGGACAGAGGGATGTAAATGTTATATACCATAGACTACCTGCAAAGAGGTTTGGGTAAAAGTGGCATGATTTTAATCTGCGGCCACTAATGAAAAAAAGTTCGTTAGTAAGAACACAATAAAACATTCATTCTAAGAACAATTATTTCAAAAACGCATCGGAGCCGAGATATGCAGGGTGAAGTTTTCAAGTGGGTGGTAGGCCAAATCCGAACCTTTGAGGAATAGCGAAAAACACTCATAGTCCGGAGTCACGAGCCCGATTTTGATAAAAACTAAAACTGCATCATTAGTTATTTGAAAAATCAATATTCCTAGCCAGGAATCGATCCCGTTAATTATGAAAAAAAAACATGCTGTATTATTACACCATTCGATAGTTTCACTGCTTAGGATCAAATTCTGGGAAGTAATGACATACGGCAAACGATAGGAAAGAGTTAATTTTTGATAAAATACATAACAGTATGCAAACTGTTAGTAGGACAACACAATTTTGACATCAGATATTTCAGCTCCGATATATTTTTCGGCAAAATTCTTTTAGGAGTCATTATTATCATATTATTATAATCCACTATACGTTAGCAACAACTAACATTGTGGCCACCGTGAAAAAAAAATCATGCCACTGGTCCATACAAACTTACCCAATGCCCTTTATCTGTCCTTCTCACTGATTTTCATCCAAAGGTTGTCTTGAAACTTGCTTTTACTTGTAATTTGTACACAAAAAAGAGTAAATGCTATCTATCAGAGACGGTCAGACTGACTAATTTGAAATGCCTAATATATGCTATGCCTATGCTTTGCATACACAACATAACGGCAGCGCGCTGAACAGATATTGAGGAGCAGCACAAGGAGCATAGTGTAGTAGCAGTGATGATAGAATCTGGACGCGTACGTATCGCGCACTTGGCTGCAGTAATCTAGTTTGGAATGCACGCCCGAATCATGGTTGAATGGAGCTTCTGCAACCAAGATTGCGACAGCAAGTTGTGGTCGTGGCCGCGTAGTTCGCGAGGTCCTTAAAGACTCGTTCTAAATAATCGTCACACTTTTACAGTACTGTATGCAATATCGAGCTTTTTTAATAATATTTTGTAGTAATAGTGGATCGGCTGATTGTTTGCGAAGCCTATAGTTGCCAACATCAATCCGTAGCCAAGAAGAATTGAAAAAAGCTTGTGCCTCGCAAGCCATTGTCGTACCCCTCCACCTGAAAGTACGAAAGGAAGATATCGTACTTGCACGTAAAAAATACTTTACTTTACCTACAATAGTGCAATTCTTCTTCGTCTACCACGTCAGAATAGGTCATAGAAAGGACAACAGGTTCTCCTTCCCTAGGTAGTCAGTATTATAGTCTTCGGTGAAGTTCGGTGCGAGTGAAACAATAGCTAGATGGTAAGGTAAGCTATAGATAGGTACTAGAAATATGTAGTACCACCCGAGTAGGTTCAGACATACCATTTCTATTAACGCTTGCTGTAGGGAACCTCATCGATGCGGGCTGTTTGGCGTACACAAGCATATATCGCACCCTTACAAGATCACAGTTAGTAACGATGTATTGCGTCATTTGTCCGTCGCAACCTTGCTCTGTTAGTAGTTTACTTTTCTCATCTTCATATATACCGTCACCTGAGATTCGAAAACATTTTATAATGAATTAAGAACATACTTAAGTTTAGACTAAATACTACAGCCGCACGGATCGATCTTCAAGGTTAAACCGTGCTTGCCTAGGTCGATCCCTAAGTGGGTGACCTGACCATCCATCACATGAGTTTCTTTCGTGCCTCGGACGGAGCACGTTAGTCTGTTGGACCCGACTGTCAGTTGTAAATCTTGACAATCTTTACAGAGTGGGACAGTGGCGCGAAAGTCTGACAAGCAGTCTCACCAAGGGTTATAATATCTCTTTCCCAGCATTTACTAGTTTGTGATGTGAGATAGGCGGTCGGTCCATATAAATTACTGGTATTCAGCTGTATCCGGTGAGACTTGAAGCTGGCCAAAACATAGTTGGGAAGGTTAGGCAGATGATGATGATTGAAGTTTAAACAATAATAAACATAGAGAAAAAGCGCACTGATCAAACCAGAACACCAAATAGGTAAGTACATTTTTTTATGTCACCTCTTTCTTTCCCACTGCCTACCCTATACCGTTCTAATCTTCCTTAAGTTTTGCTTTCTCCGGCAAATCAGTAAAGAACGAGTCCAAATCGTGACGCCAGCGTTTGTTGGGTCTGCCTCGGCTACGTAGACGCCCGTCTTCAGCCAGTACAGACGGAAGAGAATAGTCACACAAGAGTCAGGAGTAGGACCCCTAGAATCTGTCCAAATCCATCCTAGAAATGTGACCCACATAACCTACTTCTACTAAAATCCTACTTTAACCTCGTTATCACAGTAAGTACATATCCTACCTAACCTAAAAAAAGAATTGTTTCCAACAAAAGTGCACAGTCAGAATGTATGGAACTGATGCCTTTTTTTTAGATTACCTATTAAATATGTATGTTTATTATATGCACTGAGTATCTACGTGGTAACCGTTTGTGCATTGATGTCCCTTCCACCCTGTAACAGACATGTTGATGTTCCATCTTGAACCTCAACATGTCTTATTAATAAATACCTCACCTTCATTGGAAACCGGCTTTTGGTAGTTAATTCCTTCCGGAGCGTCAATGACTTCGCACATAGCTATGCAGGACAAGTGACCACCAATGCAGCTTGCGCCCCATCCGAATCCTCCATGACTGTACGGCAAGCTTATGTTCAATTCAGGTGACAAGTATACGCCATTACCCAGGAGAGTATTCTATACAGTAAAGAATGCAATGTTAGAGTTGGTTAAAAAGAGAAGTATATATTTAAATAGTACGAGATCCGGCTGCAGAATTAGTACACTGATCGAGTATTTGCTGAATACCAAATTTTTACGCATATTTATGATTAGGAGAATATATGTCTACCAAGTTGCCTATGAAAATGTGGCCGCTAATATTTTTAATAAAATTTTTGCTAATTTATTTTTTGGATAAAATTTTATTGACTAATTTTTTAAATAAAATATCGTCCACTTCACGGCAATATACATAGACTCTGAAAAATCACGGTTGCCGTTGCGCATTTGGCCGCACCTCTTCGCAGCCAGGTGTAAACAGGTATGAGTTTGATACATTTATACGTTCATAACGTACATTTATTATTTACTAGTTGTCCGGCACAACTTCGTTTGCGTCACATTTTCCCCGTTTTCGCCACATTTTCCATTGCTGCTCCACTCCTATTGGTCGTAGCGTGATGATATATAGCCTATAGCCTTCCTCGATTAATGGGCTATATAACACTGAAATAATTTTTCAAATCGGACCAATAATTTCGGAGCCTATTCAATGCAAACAAACAAACAATCAAATCTTTCCTCTTTATAATATTAGTTTAGATATTAGTTTAGATATGTATATCAAATTAAAGCTATTTTTTTCTGTTTATTATGATATACGGTTGCTTAATTATATCTGGCCGCAAATAAGGGTTGCTGGCGGTTAAAGATGGTATATATTTAAGGTAGAGTGAAAGAGAGCGAGCGCGTAACATCACTAGTCAGACGAGGATAGCGATTGCCAGCTGTACGACGCTTTAAAGCCATTGCGCATGCGTCGAATACTTACTAATTTTAAAACGTAGTAACTTATCAGAACGTATCAATTATTTTTAAACACTATAATATTTTTAATATTATCAATTTTACAAAATCTGACAAATTCAAATCTTGGTTTTACAAAAAACTTCAGACGTCTGCGGTGCTTTTTCAGCGAGATATCGGCGATAATCTGTTTGTCACCGTTTCGATGGCGCGGCCATGGGGTTCTAGTCTATGTATATTGCCGTGAAGTGGACGATGTTTTATTGAAAAAAACAAGTCAATGAAATTTTATCCCAAAAATAAATTAGCAATAATTTTATTAAAAATATTAGCGGCCACATTTTCATAGGCAACTTGGTAGATATATATTCTCCTAAGCTATATGCGTAAAAAAATGGTATTTAGCATGTACTCGATCAGTGCACTAATTCTGCAGCCGGATCTTAGACTATAAGTGAATGGTTCATCATCTTATTTATAAAATTCTCGTCTCACAATGTTAGTTACCGTACGTTTTTCTCGGCAGTAAAAAAAGGGCGAAGAGGGTGCCGGGCTGACACTACCAAGGTTTCGGTGTGAAACACACCGAGCAAGACTTATATTATAAACAGCTGATAAAAATTACTTTTAATGGTCTTTTTTCGTTTGATCTGTGCACGATAGAATCAAGATAGTACTTAGTTCTTTACCAAATCAGTATGTATTTTTATAATACTAAAAGTGCACCCACATTGTGCGGGTTATTGGGTTGTGCCGGTTTATTCCCGGTTGTCCCCACCTCGTCGTTCCCACTGGGTACGAATGGGAAAAAAAGTGTCGTTCCTTCCTCCCCAGTGGTGACGATTGGAACTTTTTATTTCCCACTCGTTCCGCTATCGATATCGGAACGGACGGCCTAAAAAGCATAGTCGACGTAGCTCCGCTACCCAGGGCTCCTTTTCTGTCTGCAGGGTTTACAGTAACCTAACACGAAGGGGAAGTCGGCCGCCATCCCCTTCGAACCTAACCTGTCCGTGTCGGGGTGTCCCAAGTCCAGAGCTCGCTACGCTCGCTCTTGCATCCAAATTCTGCATTTTGACTCTTGGTCTATAGCGGAACGTGTGGGAAATAAAAAGTTCCAATCGTCTCTACTAGGGAGGAACAAAACTTTTTTCTTCCATTCGTACCCAGTGGGGACGACGAGGTGGGGACGACCGGGAAAAAACCGTTGAGCCTATTGCCATCCAATCAGGCACAAATCCAGACTCCGGGGCTGCTAACGAGAATAATTATTTTCTTATATGCCCGCCCAATCCAGTAAGAATCGTATGGTCAAATAAATACAATCGTATGTTATGTTGTATAGGTTTTTCAGCAAGCATATTCAGCAAATAAACTTGATGGCAGTGTAGGTAAGGCGTGATGAGAGAATTATACTATGAAAAGTTTGAGATAGCAGTCCACTGAGATAGGAGCCCACTTAAATTTTCAAAAAGGGCCAAGAACTAACAGCGGGCTTTTCAGCATCGTTGAATTTTATCTCATCGTATGGGAAAACAGCCCATAATTTTTTGCTTACCTTGTTCAAGTGTTGTTGTAAGCCAAAATTGAGAATGGTGTAAAAATTTTCCAAACGATTTCCATGATATGCGTAAAATATGTGATGGTTTTTAG
Source organism: Cerastis rubricosa (assembly GCA_949152445.1). Classification (NCBI taxonomy): domain Eukaryota; kingdom Metazoa; phylum Arthropoda; class Insecta; order Lepidoptera; family Noctuidae; genus Cerastis; species Cerastis rubricosa. Next base: position 12,871,309 of record OX424525.1, on the reverse strand, counting down.
CCAGCTCTTTCCATTTAGTTTCTGCAGTAGACTTACAAGAGCTTGCTACTTGGAATATATATTGTGGTTTAGGTGCAGATATTGTAGAATGTGCGCTTCCTAATACGGTATCATGCTGAAAGTAAAATTTCATTATTATTATTCTCATTTATTTATTTCTATACATACTAATTACATTTTTAAATATTTTTACAAAATGATATTAAAAAAATAAACATTTAAGAATTTAAAAATAGTAGCCCACCGGTATCGTCAACAGGGTCCAAGCTACCGACGGTCAGGGCTCTAACAATAAGAGCCGTGTCCAAGAGTATCGCTTTCTGGATCAAGCCCTTGATTCAGCCGCCTAACGAGAAGTTGCTGATGGATAATACTGGCTACAAGGTTGTGTATGCAAGTATTCTCCCTTAGCTAGAGGAGAACACCCAGAGATAATGTGACGAATCGATTGGCCCGGACGGTGGCATGCCCGACATATGTCAACCGTGCCATCCATCATAATAAATCTCCGGTAGTTATTCGTCATCATAACTTCATCCATAATTGCACAAAAAAAAAACTTCGGTTTCTCCAAAGCCAAGCCAAGCTAAGGACGCTGCCAATTGGAAGAGCACGGGCCCCGTAGAAGAGTCCGTGAAGCTCCTTACTCTGCCATACTTCCCTGCGGTCATTAGTGTCAAGCACTGAAGGTTTGCGCCAGTTCTCTTTACCCAAGGAGAGCGGGGTTTTGTCCATCGCGACCACTTCCCGATGCATCCCCATGTCAGCTTCTAGGAAATATTCCCTGAGACTGCATTTCTCGAGATTGTGGAGAGTCTTGGCGTTTAAAAAGCCTCGACCTCCACAACTCCGCGGGATATACAGTCTCATAACCGAAGAACGTGGGTGATGCATTAAATATGCCGTCAACAATGTATGGACCTTCCTATCCAGGGCATCTAGTTCTGTTTGAGTCCATTTGAGTACGCTGAAAGTGTACATCAAAACCGGCATGACCCAACCGTTGAAGGCACGCACCTTATTTCCGCCTGATAAAAGACTATTAAATACTTTTCTTCCTGTGTGGTGTCGGACGTTAAGAATAGCACCACTGTGTGGTGTCGGACGTTAAGAATAGCACCACTGTGTGGTGTCAGACGTTAAGAATAGCACCATCCCATATCTTCCCGTGGGTGTCGTAAGAAGCGACTAAGGGATTTGCCAGAGAATGGGCAGCAGCTTTCTCTGTGTTTTTGTAACAACCGTACTGCGATCGCCAACCCGCTTGCCAAGCGTGGCGATTATGGCAAAACCCCCCAAAATATCAATGTGACACTTGGGGGAGGCCTATGTCCAGCAGTGGATGTCTTTTGGGCTGAAATGATGATGATGAAATACTTTTCGCAGGCAGCCAAAGAAGCGCTCCTTCAACGATTGCTTCATGTCAACAGCATTGATGCCCAGCGCTTCCGACAGACCCAAATACTTGTAGGTTTCGGTTGCTGCGAGGGATCTAAGATTTATGGAATCTGAGAGCTGGGTTCCCACAGATTCCACAATCCTTTACATGCATGACCGCCCATTTGTCTACACCAAATTCCATCCTGATGGCGCTACTGAAAGTTTCTGTTACCTTCAGAGCTCCATCAGTTGCAAACTGTTGGGGGCAAAGAGTTTCAGGTCATCCATGTAAATTAGGTAAGATATAACTTGACCCCTCCTCAATCGAAAGCCCAGACCTGAATCCTCCAGCAGCGTGCTTAGAGGATTCAAGGCTAAGCAAAACCAAAGTGGGCTCAAACTAAGAACCTGAAAAATACCACGCTCTATCCTTATCGGTTCGCTATTCCCCTGGATATGCCGACATCCTTCCTGGATAGCGAAGGACTGTCCTCCATTGCCCCATACACGACATCAGGAAGATGCGCAGAGTTGCATCTATAAATCTATAAATCGCTGACCTCGAAAAGAATAGGTTGGTCCAATCGGGTGCTCCATTAGGTTTTGTGGAGGGTTCTTAAGGAAAAAGGCGTGCCAGTAAAGTATGTGCATTTAATCCGAGCGACTTACAGTCGATGCAGTGGCCAAGTCCGGTCTGTGAGCATGCTTCAATGTGTCTTTAAGGACCTTAACCGATGGCAATCCATGAAGTGTTCCCTCGTGTATACTATTTGCCGACATGCACAACCGAAACTAAGTACCAGTTTTGCGATTGTCGGTCTCTTAACATAGTATCACGCCTGTAATTCCCCGAGAAGTGTGTACCAACAGAAGACGATGCCGCCGCCGCCCCAGCCAAACCGGGCCGCTAGGCTGTGTAACTTAATAAAAGCGATTCTTTGGCTGTCTACTTACATATGCATGATTATGTGATTAAGTAAATAGGTAAAGTAGTTATTTTCAATATTAACATACCGCTTCTGACGGCACTGTTTTTAATGAGGGCTCCTTTAATCTTACGAGCACATAAAACAACAAATCAATGATATCGCTGATATTTGACAGATTATCTAAGTTATCCAGCTGTTGTAAGACCAAATCTAAAGCAGGCACGTCGGTTATTACGCAAAGCTGAAATTGTACCAATTTTTAGTATTAAATAGATCAATAGGTTTATTTTTACTGTAGTCCAGGATTTTTAGACAAACAATGGCTAAAGATTCTGATAGCGAAGATCTCTCGTAACAAAATGAAAGGGGTTCGGGTAAAGAGGCAGGATTTTTTTGAGTCTGCGGCCACTATTTAAAAATATTTCATTAGTAAGAACGCAATAAGACATTCATTTTCTTCTATAAACAAATTTTTCCAAAATGGATCGGAGCCGTGATATACAGGCTGAATTTTTCAAGTGGGTGAATGCCAAATCCGAAGCTATGAGGGATAGCGAAAAAAACTCAAAGGAGTCTCGAGCACGATTTTGATAAAAATAAAAACTACATCATTGTTTTTTTTTGGAAAAGCAATATTCCTAGGCAGGAATCGAACCCCTTGATTTTGAAAAAAACACATCCTGTATTATTACAGCATTTGATAGTGTCACTGCTAAGGATCAAATTCTGGGAAGTAATGACATACGGCAAAAGGTATGAAAGAGTTAATCTTTTATAAAATTGTACAAACAGTTAGCAGTAGGTAGGTAGGTACTCAACGAACAACACAACTTTGACATCAGATATTTAAGCTCCTACATAATTTTCGACAAAATTCTTTTAGGAGTCATAATTATTATGTATTCCACTATACGTTAATACCTACCAATTATCTATGTAGCCGCTGCAAAAAAAAGCATGCCATTGATTCATACAAAATTACCCTTTGGTACATTTAATCTATTTGTGGTACTAAAATTCGTATACTACATAAAAGTCCCCAACTCTGCAACGCTTGCATCTTGAAATATGCAGGGTGATATTGATTCCATACAACATATTGATTTTATTCAGCTCAAAGTATGATGGTAGACAGAGAATGCCTCTTGGCATTAAATTCGCCATGTACCACTATTGTACATGAAGTTTAAATAAATAAGTACCAATTGTCAACTTGTTATGATACATTTCACATCTTTGGGCATTTTTTTGATCTTAAGATTCCGGATTCACTACTTAACATCCTGTATATTTCAGAATGCAAGCGGCGGACAGTTGAGAGTGGTCGGGGTCGTTTAGGTAATTACCTATTCAATACCACATATAGATTATATGTACCTAATTTCAGCTTGCTATTACTTTTCACATCTGGCTATTCTTTATCTTAAAATCCTGGCCTACACATTCTGTATATATCAAGACGAAAGCGGATTGGTGGGCATTTTTAGGCAGTGATTGAGTACCACACATAGATTATGTATATCAAATTTAATTGGTATCCTGCAGTTTCTTCTTCTAATTTTTGTTATATATTCCCATTAGAAAGAGCGGTTTCAGACAAACGTATTTTTCGGCATGTAGGTATGAACAAGCTTGTATCGGATGACGCGCCACGTATAATCTCCTGCCCTTATCCCAATTTATTTGAAGTAGGCTAGGCGCAGCATGTGTCTTCTTTTTCCAAATCGCTAATTCATGTTCGCACGAACCGCTGGTCAAACTAAACTCTCGGAAACGTGGGGCTTTAAAAATATTTTGTTTCCTATAAAACTTATTTGTATATAACAGCCATTGGGTCATCGCCAGTGCGTATTAATGATGAGTCTGAGTTAAGCAAACTCATTTTGTGACTGGTTATTGTACTTATTATAATTTGCTTTCTATTCTCATTACCTGTATTAAGATTAGTTTCAATTTGGACTACGTTGTTCTCTAAATTTACTCACACTTACACACAACCATCCGTTACACACATTCAACTTACACCTAATACACACGCATTTTACAAAACGAACAATTTGAGTCAAGATTTGTCTAAAGGAGCTGTAAATAAGAACTGCTTGTTTAAACATCCCATTCCACTTATCATTTCACATCTTATAATTATAGTGTCTATAGCCGCTGACATTCCAGACCCGAGTGACAACCAAGTTCATAATGTTATACTTTACGGGACACGTTACAAACGTGACCCGCATTTTTCAATAATAATAGTTTTCACATGATGCAAAACATTGAAGCTATTCACTCGGATCTGGATTCGTTTTCGGTGGCTCGAGTTATTAAATGTGATATAGATGATATAAAAACCCACGTAAATCATAATAATCGCACTCTCAACATTCTCTCGCAAAATATACGTAGTATTTCATGCAATATGCCAAATTTCATTACACTTCTGAATAGGTCCAATGTAGCATGGGACGTGCTAGTTCTTTCCGAATGCTGGCTACGCTCAGCCAAGAATATACCTATCGTTGACACTACTTATAGCTATGTATCAACCACATTGCATAGGACACAAAATGAAGGAGTCGTTATTTTTTACAAAAAACAACTAAAAGTGTCATTTGAAGAACCACCACTTAGTGATGCAAACTGTCTATTACTCAAATTAAATTCCGATACTTGTATTCTTGGAATCTACCGCTCTCCCGGCCAACATAACACTAGCAATTTTACTAACGCCCTCGATGCACTCCTCAGTTCCTTAGGCAGCTATAAAAACATAATACTTTGCGGTGACATTAACATAGATATAGTCATGAATAGTCCAGATAAACGCTCTCACGAATACCTTAACATCCTGGCTACTCACTGCATGTTGCCTGGTCATGTACTACCGACACATGGTAAAACGTGCCTTGATCACATCATGGTTAAAACTAGATTGAAGGCTACTTGTTTTGTAGTCGAATCATCAATTACTGATCACGAGAGTGTGGCCATTAGCCTTGACCTTGCTCACAGGTCTCAGCTAGATTATTCAAATAAAATTAGTCTCCGTATTGATTATGATAACATAGACTCAGCACTACGTAAGTCAGATTTTCAAATCATCCTAAATTGCAGCGATGTAAATGAAGCAACTGACTTGCTAGTAGGTTGTCTGTCAAGGGCTTTAAAGGATAACTCCAAAGTAGTAAAAACACCTAGAAGGAAACTAGTCAGTAAGCCGTGGATCACAAAAGGGCTTTTGCAATGCATGCGCAACAGGGATAATCTGTATAAAAAGTTGAAGAGACACCCAAATAACGAAATTCTTCACACAACATACAAGCGATACAGAAACTTCTGCACCTCACTACTGAAAAAAGTTAAAAAAAAACCGGCCAAGTGCGAGTCTTACTCGCACACAGGGTTCCATAGCTCCAAACAATATAATAACTATATTTTGAACTGTCATTCATTAGTTAGTAGTATTAGTTAGTAAACTTCCACCCAACCGCAAAACTAAATTTGTTTTTCATAGTATGTTTATGAAAAACAAAGTTACTGCTGCAGTTTGATGAAAAAGTCCCATATCTCAAAAACTAAACATCATATCTTATTGAAACCAATTTTCGTTGATAGTTTTTTTTACGTTCTACAATCCTAAATATTTTCAGAATTTTCCTCCTCTTACTTTAGAAATTAGAGGGGGGGGGACACACATTTTACCACTTTGGAAGTGGCTCTAGCGCAAACCATTCAGTTTAGAAAAAAATGATATTAGAAACATCAATATCATTTTTGAAGACCTATCCATAGATATCCCACACGTATAGGTTTGATGAAATTTTTTTTTTTGGTTTTCAGTTCTAAGTATGGGGACCCCCTTAATTTATTGTTTTTTTTCTATTTTTGTGTAAAAATCCTAATGCGGTTTACAGAATACATCTACTTACCAAGTTTCAACAGTATAGTTCTTATAGTTTCGGAAATAAGTGGCTGTGACATACAGACGGACAGACAGACAGACAGACAGACAGACAGACAGACAGACAGACAGACATGACGAATCTATAAGGGTTCCGTTTTTTGCCATTCGGCTACGGAACCCTAAAAACTACGAAAAACAAGAGATTGAGAACGCAAGTGGCAACAAAAAGAAGCTATGGGATGTTATAAAACAGATTAGCGGCTCCAACAGGGCAACAGATCACTCCTCATGTCTCATATCAAGCGTCAACCCGGACAAGAGTATCAACGAGGTCAATAGTTTCTTTGCAAACGTTGGACGCAACCTAGCCGAGCAAATCACTCCTCATTCATTCCCTCTCAGAAACAAGGCTCATGATCTCGCGGAAACTGCTCCTCTCCATTCCTTGGTCATGCTCCCTACGGACGAATTTGAGATTCTGCAACTCGTTCAAGGACTAAGGGATAATTGTGCTGTTGGAATCGACCAGATCCCGGGCCGGTTACTGAAAAGATATGCACACCTTCTGTCTCCCGCTATTACCCATATCTGCAACCTTGCCATATCTACAGGGACTTTTCCAAATGCGTTTAAAACAGCAATCTTAAAACCCATACACAAAGGTGGGGACAGGGACTGTGTCAACAACTTTAGACCCATCTCTATTCTTCCAACGCTCTCAAAAATTCTGGAGCGCGTTATGAATGACCGGCTGATCAAGTTCCTCGAGGTTAACAACCTTATTTCATCTGCCCAGTTTGGGTTCAGGCGTGGTAAATCTACCAATGACGCGGTACATGAACTGGTTAGCTCGGTCATAACGAGCTTGGATAAGAAGAGAAATTGCCTGGCGGTGTTTCTGGACTTGGCTAAGGCCTTTGACACAGTTTCTGTCCAACACTTACTGCACAAAATGGAAAATATGGGAGTACGGGGTCTTTGCCTAAAATTATTCAGGGACTACTTATCAAACCGGAAACAGCAAGTAAGAATTGATAATATGGTGAGTAACGATGAGCCAGTGACATTTGGAGTACCTCAGGGCAGTATACTCGGACCGACCCTCTTCTTGATCTACATCAACGACCTGTGTCAGCTTCACCTTAGTAATGGTCAAATTTTTACATTCGCCGATGACACTGCTCTTTTCTTTAGTGGTGATAGTTGGGATGGGGTCTTTGGTGTGGCCCAGGAGGGGCTTGACATGGTAGTTGCTTGGTTAAGAAATAATGTTCTGACTCTCAATGTCACAAAAACCAAATACGTGGCATTTGCACATCGATCGAACTTGCTACCTCCACGTTCGTTGTCAATTACGGCTCACACGTGTTTGCTAACCCACCAGCCTTGCCAATGTCCTTCCCTTCAAAGGACAGATCATGTTAAATACCTTGGAGTTACATTGGACCAATCCCTCACCTTCAAACCACATATAGACGTCCTGGTAACGAGGTTGCGTAAACTCATTTACATTTTTAAGAGTATAAAACACGTAGCCGACTTTCGCACCATCAAGATGGTGTACTATGCATTGTGTCAGTCGCTTATTGACTACTGCATCGTCTCCTGGGGAGGTGCTGCTAAAACGCACTTGATGGAGGCGGAAAGAGCTCAACGTGCCATCCTTAAGGTTGCTGCGGGTCTTCCCTTCCGATTTCCTACAGTCGACTTATACAAAAAGTGGGAGGTACTGTCTATAAGACAAACTTTCGTTCTGCATACAGTTCTCAAAAAGCACTCGCAGTTAGTCTATAATTCGGAATTATTGAAAGATAAGCGAAGAAAGGGTACTGTAAGCAATACAATTTTTTTCCGTTTACGTCAATCACACAAGTTTTTCTGTTACCTAGGGGATTATCTATATAATGTCATCAATAAGGATCAAAATATATACCCATTGGACAGACTCAGTTGTAAGAAAAAAGTAATTGCCTTTTTGAAAACTCTTTCCTATGAGGACACAGAAAAGTTGCTCCACCCAATTACATAATACTTGTACTCAAATAATTACCTACACATTCACCGCCATTCAAAAACACACACATCACCATTCACCTGCACATAAACCACCATCCACCTACACATTCACACACACCCTGTGAGTCCTGTGACTCCTTTAGTTGTTATATAATTTCTTTCTTATCATTTATTTATTTTTGTTTATAATTGTTTGGTAGAAAAACATGTTACCTGCTGTTTATTTATGATGCCACTAAGTGGGGTCTGGTGACCTGTAATACAGGTTTTTTCTAAAACCTACTTCAGGCACCAGCTCTCACAATGTGAATTTATATAGTTCAAAACTGTTAAGTGCTACAAAACCATTGTGAGAGAAAATAAATCAAATTTATTATTATATTATTATTATTGATTACAGATTTTATACGTGGCGGTGGCCGTTATTTTGAAAATAAAATAAAATGGCGGAAGTTAGGCAGGCCAGCCTTCATACAAAAATCCAACGCAACATAAACCTTTAGACATAAATCCTCTTCCTATAATGTTCAGAAGAAAACTGTTTCACAAGCCGACACGAAAAGCAAAAGAAGTACAAAAATACCAAAAATATATTTTGTAAATAAGCATACCAATTCATCCATATCCTTAATTCCATTTTTCAAGAAAGTTGGTGGAAAAGGCCTCAAACAGCTTTCATACCTAAAACTAAAAGCTGCTGCTACAAATAGACTCCATTTTATATCTGCAGCTTTAAAATCCTTTTCCAGTACTAATCTGAAATAAAGTAAACAAATAACGTTCAGTCATAAATCCCCAGCATTAAAAAAAAAGAATGCTAAGAGAAGAGAATTTTTAAACGATCCATTAAACGTAGGAGATTACGTATTGAAGTGAAACTTCATAAGCGACTTCCAACAAGATTGCGTTAAACGTTTAATTCAAATCTATTCAGAAATTTAAAAAAAAAAATGACTTTTATTCAAATTAGGAAATTAGGCTGATAATCAGCACTGTTGGAACGTCAAAATTACAAGAGACAGTCCCCCAAAACGCCCACCCTTCGCCACTTCTTAGTGTTTTAGCTGGGAAGAAGAAGTGGCGGAACAAACTCCCCAGCAACACATCTGTCTGTTAGGTTAGAAGAACCAGATTCTACACAATAGTGTTCAAGTTCATCTAAAGAAAGAACCTAATTAATGTCACATGTCAGCTAGCACACACCAATAATAAAATATAAAACTCAGGAAATAAAAAATAAAACTCAGGAATTAATAAAGCTTCCAGACATAAAGGGCGTGCCCGCTTACACGTGCATACAGACGAAAATAATAAATAAAAGTAAAGTAAAATATAAAAAAGGAAAATAAAAAATAGATAATCTAAGCATGACGGTAAATAACATATCAGTAAGCTAGTTTGGAGAAAGAACATTTAAACATTGTCTTGAGTTCAACCCAGCGACCAACTATTCTTATCGTTTAAGAGCGTTTATACCCTACGGCATTTCATACAAACTTTCAAGTCGTTATTTTCGGAAATGACTGAACAGATTTTAATGAAACTTCCTACGCATAAGCAGTTTCCATATGTCTAAAAAGTTACTAAAAAACATTTCCGAAAAATAATGTTACAGCTAAATTAGACCGATTTTTAATTTTCTATAGAAACAGAAATTTCCAATTATCTTCATTTTTAAAAGACATTTCGAAAATGTTTTTTAGTAACTTTTTAGACCTATGTATACTGCTTATGCGTAGGAAGTTTCACTAAAATCTGTTCAGTCATTTCGGAAAATAACGACTTGAAAGTTTGTATGAAATGCCGTAGGGTATAAACGCTCTTAAATAGTCGATAATGGAATAGTAGGCCTTTGAAGAAAGATTAGTAGATTTTACTTTAGCTAACGCATTAAATGGCCAGTCTAAAAAGGAAGATGGTAGCTTGTTGTAAAAGGTTATACCAAGCCTTACGAATGAATTATGATCCTTATGAAGCCGGTGAAAGGGAGCACGTCGTTTATGCTTATTCCGAGTATTTATGTTGTGAATATCACTGTTTTTACTGTACAAATGGATATTTTGTCTTATACATAAAATGTTAGCGAAGATGAATTGTGAAGCCACCGTAAGAATACCAATCTCTTTAAAAAAATCTCTCATAGATACTCGTGCACCCAGCTGGTAAATGCACGAACCGCTCGTTTTTGAAGAACGAATATATTTTGGATATCAGCGGCTTTGCCCCACAGCAGAATACCGTAGGTCGCACTGTGAAAATAACTAAAATAGACTAACCGTGCTGTATCAACGTCAGTGTATTGTCTAACTTTTCTGAAGGCGTATGCGGCCGAACTTAGCCTCCCCGCTAGGCTTGATATGTGCGGACCCCATTGTAATTTTAAATCTACTGTTATACCCAGAAACACAGCTGAGTCAACAGTTTTAAGCTCCTCATTGCCGAGAACAATGTTGGGACCTAGATTTTTAACACTAGGTAAAGCGAATTTTATACATTTCGTTTTTTTGGCATTGAGAACAAGGTTATTTGTTGTGAACCAATCCGTGACCATTGATAGAGCGCTGTTTACGTCTCCGAAATCGTGTCTATTCCTATCTACTTTAAAGATAAGAGAGGTATCATCTGCAAATAGTATAACGTCACAAATACCCTTCAAATAATATGATAAGTCATAATATAAACTAAGAATAAAAACGGTCCCAATATTGAGCTTTGAGGTACACCTAGCTGAACAGGTAGCCCGGTAGATTTCACGCCATTAACATTTACACATTGGAATCTGTTTTGTAAATACGAGTTTATTACATTTAGGACTTCATTTTGAACACCGTAATAACGTAGTTTCCGTAAAAGCGTCTCGTGGTGTACGCAATCAAAAGCTTTCGAGAGATCGCAGAAAACACCGATTGCATTTTGCGCGTTTTCCCATGCGATAAATATGTGTTTCAACAAAGCAACCCCCGCATCTGTAGTCGAACAACCTTTGGTAAAGCTATATTGATCGTTATGAAGAAGGTTGTTTAGATTGAAATGTCTTACCAACTGTTTGAGAATTAACTAGGGAAAATAGAAATTGGTCCGAAGTTACCAATACCATTCTTACTGCCTGTTTTAAATAGAGGGATGACTTTACTGCTCTTGATAAGGTCAGGGAAAGTACCTAAATCAACGCATCTATTAAAGTAACAGCAAGATGGGGAGCTAAGATTTATATTATATTACTCAAAAGTTTAATGGAAATGCCCCAGTGTTTACCACCTAAGTCTAAAAACCACCTGTGTTTTTAGACTTAAGTGAATTAAAAACATTAACTATATCGCGAGGTGTTACATATTCAAAACTAAAAACGAGACCACATTTAGGCACGCTACTATGCAAAAGGTTTTCAGCTTTAGACAGCGACGAACTTAAAGAGCGGGTCGTAGCTATGGGTATGCTAGCAAAATACTCATTAAATGCCTCAGCTACGTCGGCTGGATTATTAACTAATTTGTTATCAACCATGATTTCAAGTGGATTGTCTTAACAGATTTACCTGTTACATTGTTTATTATTTTCCAAGTGGCTTTTAACTTTATTATTAGAATTTTTTATATTGTCACCTAAAAATTTTGATTTTGCAATAACACAAATCCTTTTAAAAAAAATTGAATAATTTTTAACATATGCAAGAAAAGTTGTATCAAACCGGTATTTTTTCAGACCATATAACTCGTATAATCTAGCTCGAATTTTCTAAATACCTGGTGTAGCCCATTGGTTGAAGCCAGCGAAAGGCCCACTAATGTTAATAGTTCACGCTACCATGGAGGGGGTATGAAAGCACTCATTTCCACATTACAAAGTTTCACTTGTTCAGCGCGGATGGACTCCACGCACTATTTTTTTTTGTTTGCGCAGTTCAAGGCTTACAATGTATTTTTACGCACATTACAAAATAATAATTTCTATAATTAGGTAGATACAACTAAATAAGATTATCCATATGCAATGTTTACACAAGTGTACCTTAAATGTACAGCTTTCTTCTCTAAAGAATCTAGTTTAGCTTGATTATTTTCCGACAACGTTTCAGACGCAGATGCCAAGTTACAGTTAGTCGCCGTATCAGATAACGTTTCATGCTCGCCGTCCATGATTATATTTGGTCTTTCAGAATATATAAAGAAAAATATTAAAATATAGGCATAATTTTGAATTGTTTCAAATATATTTGCACATCATTTTATATAGTTACGTAAGTCCAGTTGTCAAAATCATAAAACAATAGACGGACAGGCGGCCAGTCAGTAATTTATGCAGTTAGGTTTTATGTTCTTCGCTGCGGATGTGCCTTATTGCAAGCTTATGACCTATGTCTTACGGCCTGTTCATGTTGCCGCATTCACATGGATCTGTGTCTAAACAATAAGTGTACTAAATTTGAGTATGTCGGAAGCGCTGGGCATCAATGCTGTTGACATGAAACAATCGTTGAAGGAGCGTTTCTTTGGCCGCCTGAGAAAAGTATTTAATAGTCTTTTATCAGGCGGAAATAAGGTGCGTGCCTTCAATGGTTGGGTCATGCCAGTTTTGGTTCGTTTTGGTTTGGTTGGTTTGGCTCTTTCGGTGTACTCAAATGGAATCAAACAGAACTAGACGCCCTGGATAGGAAGGTCCGTACATTGTTGACGGCATATCGAATGCATCACCCACGTTCTTCGGTTATGAGAATGTATATCCCGCGAAGGTGTGGAGGTCGAGGCTTTTTAAATGCCAAGACACTCCACAATCGCGAGATATGCAGTCTCAGGGAATATTTCCTAGAAGCCGACGTGGAGATGCATCGAGATGTGGTCGCGATGGACAAGGCCCTCAACCCGCTCTCCTTGGCTAAAGAGAACTGGCGCAAACCTGCAGTGCTTGACACTTATGACCGCAGGGAAATATGGCAGAGTAAGGAGCTTCACGGACGCTTCTTCAGTGCCCTGCATGGACCTGATGTAGACCATGTAGCGTCCGTAGCCTGGCTACGTTCCGGGGAACTCTTTGGAGAAACCGAAGGTTTTGTTTGTGCAATTATGAATGAAGTTATGATGACGAATAACTACCGGAAATTTATTGTGAAGGATGGCACGGTTGACATATGTCGGGCATGCCGCCGTCCGGGCGAATCGATCCGTCACATTATCTCCGGGTGTTCTCGTCTAGCTAACGGAGAATACTTGCATAGACACAACCTTGTAGCCAGGATTATCCATCAGCAACTTGCTCTGAAATACAGCCTTGTGGAACCGGAAGTGCCGTCCTATAGGTATGTGCCCGACCCAGTTCTCGAAAATGGCAATATCACACTGTATTGGGATCAATCCATCATCACTGACAGGACTATTGTAGCCAATAAGCCTGATATAGTGGTGGTGGATCGATCAGAGCGGCGCGCAATGATTGTTGACATAACGGTTCCACATGACGAGAACCTCGTGAAGGCTGAGAAAGATAAACAAATCAATTAAATTGACTTGGCTCGCGAGGTTGTCGACATGTGGCATGTTGACTCAGCGATCATTGTGCCGATAGTCGTATCAGCCAATGGCCTAATTGCCAAGAGCCTCGACCAATATCTGATGAGGCTCTCGTTAGGCAGCTGGATCAAGGGCTTGATTCAGAAAGCGGTACTCCTGGACACGGCTCATATTGTTAGGAGGTTCCTTTCTCTGGAGCCCTGACCGCCGGTAGCTTGGACCCTGTTCCCGATACCGGTGGGCTACATTTTTTTTATATTTTTAAATGTTTTTTTATTATTTATAAGAAATATTTTAAAATGTACAAAATTTGCTTTTAAAGATGAATAAAGGATAATAATAAAGTGTACTAAAGCATAATACCCGAGCGGGCATTAAAAATAATGACAAGTCAAATTGTGCAAAGTGTCACATTATGATTAAGGCTTGCTATCATTGAACAATTAGACAATTCAGGTAAATTTGGCAGGATGCGGGTATTAGAAACAAACACGTGACACTTACTGACCAAAACGAGCGCATATCATCTTCCTGTGTTAGTCCCATTCTACTTGGCTACCATTAACCCCTGTCAGACGTCAGCGCATCATATACTCCTGATTGATACAACCATAATTATCTTAATGACGGTGTGTTCGGTGGTTAACTTTATTGGCCCAACGTGATCTCAGGCCAAGTTCGACGCGAATAGGTGTGCGATGTTGCATACTATACAAAAAGATTTATAAAATGTGATGACCGTTGTGACAACTGCTCGTACGGCTACTGCGGCGCCTCTTGGTGAGCGTCCACCATTAACCATTCCAGAAGTATTACACAACCAGAGTTCATTGAAGTTCCTACTCTTATTTGAAAAGCATTGTAACCGATTCACGAATTAGTTATATGTCATACAACATGTTAGTTAGGCGGCTACGACTGCGTTTCACTTTGTTCGATTCAAATAGTAGAAGACAAAAGAATATAATGGCAACATTTACATGTGACGTTTTTGTGTGTGGAACTGTGGATGATTGTTGCAAATGGAAAATGGCGTTTGTGTTGTATTGAAGAGCTGTAAACATACGTATTACTTTGTGCTTAGATGAAAGTATTTGTTGTGGATTTGAACAGTTTTATATTTTAATATTTGCTAGTGATAAATAAAACGTGAACTAATGAGTTTACTGACCGATGTCTACCGTGGCTCCCACTATCCCCGGTTGGTGATAATTTTGTTGCTTTCTAAGGAAAAAATGCATACTATCACTAGAAATTAATGTATAACAAATCGGTATTTAACTTCTACATGGTTAAGATATTATTTTTGTTACGACTTTCGCATGGGTATGTTTAACATCCTAGAAGGTATCGACCTATTTAAATTTGACATTGCACCGCGTGACGCGTTGTGTTAGTAACTTACCAAGTTATAAAAATGGAAATTACTAGCTTAGCCATTAACTTAATCGACAGGCAACAAAGAAATTATATACTTGCAAAGCACCTCTGATTATAATTAAAGACGAGATTTTTATAACGTATCTGACCAATATTACATTTGCTCATTGACAGAAAACCTAGTGAAACCTCGGTACCTAGTGTTTTAATAAGTAATATTTCTATTTATTCCTAAATTGTGTACACAACAGAGCCCTGAATTCAAAATTCTTGCTAAATGTATGTTAGTTGACCATGATTTGTATGGGTAAAATTAGTTACTGCAATTTTTGAAATTATTAAGTGTGAGCTGATCAGTGCAGTTATGTCTTGTCAGCAATAAAACTTTCGCCGCGAGTTTTATACCCCTTGTTGGTTTTCCAGCTTGCCATACAAACAGGGCACTTAAAGTTTGTCTAGATTTTAATAACTATGGTCTTACAAGAAAATGATGTGTTTATCTAAGAATAATACTTTTTTTTTCATAATATGCTGCCCAATTTGTAATTTTATTAGAAATGTTTAAATAAATTTTAATACTATTTTGTAGGGGCTGACCCAGCAAAGGATATACAAAAATGCTATGCTGACAGTCATATTATGCTGCCCAATTTGTAATTATATTAGAAATGTTTAAATAAATTTTAATACTATTTTGTAGGGGCTGACCCAGCAAAGGATATACAAAAACGCCGTGCTGGCAGTGTCGGGTGAGTTTCTAAGAAATAACATTTACCTAAAACAAATTTTTATACACTTTTATTTAACTTGCCTTGTTAGTTAGTATGTTTTGGTAAAATCTTGCCACTGAATTATAATTCAGTTCCCCTCAACTGGTTCAATCTGAAATTTGGCACACTTTTGGTTCTGGTGACAATAAATTTATATGACAGACATGACTTGATTCAGCAGCCAGGATCTTCTTATCATGAGAGAACTCCTCATTGTTTAATGGCATGGAAATGAAACTGTATGTGTATTAAATGTTGTTAGTTAAACCTATTTTTTTTTAATTTTAATGAAATCAAAAAGAGACTTTTTATCTATTTTATTTCCACTAACATTGATGTTATCACTTTTGTAGATGAGTGCCTTTGTTTGAGTCAAGTTGACTGATACCTACATTGAGATCATTTTCTTATTGATCTATTTAAATCTATTATTATAATCATTGGATTGATAGGATAAAAACCAATTTTCCTCAAATGACTACATAAACAAGTACATTGTTAATAACTATGATACTGTAAAAACATAATATTTACTTAAAAATTTACTTGAATCTAAATAACAATACTGTAATGTAAGGGTTTATGAATCAAACATTTTATTTCATTACTTTTTTACAATATTCAAAAAGAAATAAATAAATAGAAAATAATTTTAAAGCTAAGTATAGAAAGTTTTCAGATGAAATTCAGGCCTTTTAGTTTGACTAGACCTTATAATAATCAAAAGTGCTTTGTGAAAGTAGTATTCTTTAATTTTTTTTACCCAAGTTCAGCAAACTCCTTTAGAAAATTATTTGTGTCTGTTTATGAAAGTTGGTAGTTGAAGAATGAAGCCTGGAAATGTATATAAAAGTTGATGGTTGAAGAATGCAGCCTGGAAATTCATTGAGTCTGGTACCCCTGGTTCCCTGCAAAGCACAGGAGTCAAAATGAATGTGACAACCTCACTTAGTCGACCAAGAACATTTCAATGAGCGGTTCTAGTGCAGCATACATTTACCTATTTCAATTATGGGTCCCCATACTCACATGAATACTTAACATTTTTTATTACAAATAACTAGCTATTTGTAATAAAAAAAGTAACTTTGAACATATTTATAACTTGAAATATTTGAAGGGTAATGTTAAGTATTCATGTGAGTATGGGGACCCATAATTGAAATAGGTAAATGTATGCTGCACTAGAACCGCTCATTGAAATGTTCTTGTCTATGTGACCAATAACTTGAAAGATATTTTAATATGATCTAAGTATCTTGATTGAAGCAATTTCTGAAAAAGAGTTTCTTCTCATCATAGGTCAGATGAAGACGACGCAAGTGGTGGGAAATATACAAGGATGGAGGAGGACAATATTCAAGATAAAGAAAGATTTGCTAGGTCAGTAATGTTTTTTTTTCCGGATTTTATCTTTCCATACTGTTCTTTATTGTACATGGCTATTACCAGTATTTTGGGCTTTTACAGTATAGAGTTAAGGCAGATGCCATATTTTGCACTCTTTGGAACCATTCACTCTTTGTTAATGAAAAAATAAAAATTTGGTAATAAGTAATGTTCAAGTGCCATAAACATTGTAAAATAGTCCACTCCAGTTTTAAATTCAGTTGAACTCTTATTGTTATTGTTTTCAGTTCAATGAAAGAGACGAACCACGGCAAAAAAAAAAAATTAAGTTCTCATTTTCTTGAACAAGTCACACTTGACCAATAAATGAAACATGGAAATATATTTTTTCATGAAAAAAGAGTTATATTTCCATAAAAAGTCCGAAGAGAAGATCCGAATCAGTGGAAGACTATGGATTCGGATTCCCCCTGTTGTCTCAGTTTAAACTAAACCTATAACCATCACCCAGGTGTCGTAGGCGCTAAGTTTTCTGTGCATCAAAATATGTAACAGTTACCAAAAAATATTGCTGTTTTATACAAACAGCTGTTTGGGACCCATAATACAATAATAGGTCCTATCTAAAAGTTGCAATCGGCATTTTACGAAAACATCGCTTTTGAATTTTACTTTTATTCTATTTTTATTATTTTTATTCTATTTCTATCTTTTTTTTAGAAACACTTACCTTACAATGATTAGCTTATTATCAGGAATTTATGGGTAATTAAATACAAATCTAAACATCAAGGCCTGTGATTTTCCCATAACCGCGATACTCCTCACTAGGTAACTGTGTGATTGAAAACGTGCCTTATCACGCGACAAGTGCGCGCTCTTTCTCTTGTACTCATAATCATCTCACATGTGATGTGATATTATCCTTTTATTATATTGTATACCATCCAAATTTTTCAAATATGAAGTATAATTAAGATTAACATAATGGTGTTATTTTTGCACTAGACTTTACCTGGGAACTTTCAGATTATGGAAATATTACAGGTCCTTGTTCGAATTTTCTGGTTTTAACTTAATTTGAGATTCCCCAGTTTTTCATGCCAAAAATAAGTTGTTTTACAGCAATTTATTTCGAATGATTTTTGCTTAAAATACGTGATGGCATTTTTTACACCCTGAATATAGGCAAGACTTAATATTATTTTCTGGGAGCTATTGGATGGATTTGGTTGATCTATAGTAGAAGTTGTAATGTAATAAAATGCATTTATTTTCAGCCGCGAGAACCACTGTGAAATTGAACGTCGCCGAAGAAACAAGATGACGGCATACATTACGGAACTGTCCGATATGGTTCCAACATGCTCCGCCCTCGCGCGGAAGCCAGACAAACTCACAATACTGCGTATGGCAGTAGCACATATGAAAGCATTAAGAGGTAATGCAGATGTATACAATATTTTTTATTGATAAACGTAAACACCAACCAAATACGATATCATAAATTATGTAGAAGTTTCTAATAAATTATATTCTTTTTGTAGGCACTGGCAACACTTCAACGGACGGTACTTACAAACCATCCTTCCTAACTGATCAAGAACTTAAACATTTAATTCTTGAAGCAGCTGATGGGTTTTTGTTTGTTGTAAGTTGCGACACTGGACGTATTATTTACGTCAGTGATAGTATAGCACCAGTACTGAACTACTCTCAGGTATGTTACATTTATTAATTACTATTTTACCCACGACTGAGTCCGTGTATTTTGTTTTTCATCATTTTCTATTACAAATATTCGGTGTGTTGTGCCTTTTCGCCTAAAATTGTTTGCCAGATTTTCATTTACCAACCAACTTTTAGCCGATGTTTCACTTTGACAACTAACGATTAGCAAATTTTTGTATGACAACGTTTCGGTAGAATTATTGTTAAGCTGATTATTATAATGACACAAAACGTTTGGGACTTTTATCATTTGTCAAACATACCGTTTTTAAAACAACCTAAAAATCTCCAATGTAGCCCCACTGATTGTATGTGTATACAATAGGCAATGTGACTTTTGCTACCAGGAGAATTTGGATGCAAGAGAGAGCGAAGCGAGCTCTGGACTTGGGGCACCCCGACTCGGACAGGTTAGGTTCGAAGGGGATGGCGGGGTCTAGTGAGCGAGCGGACCGAGCGAATTAAGACCCCGACATCCCCTTCATGTTAGGTTACTGTAAACCCTGCATACAGAAATAGCTACGTCGACTACGCATTTTAGGCGAATATAAAATGTTTTGAGGTTAGGTTACAATAATTGGTTTTTCTCAAGAATGATGAATGATTACCTTTTCATGGGAGTGGTGCCAGGGGAGAAAGTTGGCATTTTAAAAAGTGTCATTATGAAAAGCAGACCTAACGTACAGTTGGTAACTGTTAGGTTGGGAAATAAAACAAAATTTCATGATAAGTTGGCAAATGATTATTCGGCGAAATAAAATTCTGCGAAACGTTGGTTGGCGGGTAAAAAACCTGGCAAACAATTTCGGCGAAAAGGCAGAGAACCCAAATATTCAGATTAGAATGTAGCATATTATAGGAATTCTCGCGTTATAACACTCGACGCCGTCTCCACGCGAATATGATTCACAGTCACCGTAAAGCATTGCAATATGAGCTATGTCGTGTTCTTTATGGTAGACATTTCCACGTTGCCATAAGTTTACGACGCGTAGAACACATGTAACACGTGATCCACATGTCGTAAGTCGTAAACTTCTTTCAAGTAAATGTAGCCGCCAAAAAGATACTTGTGTCCATTGAGATTTAAGGACATCATTTTTCAATTAACGTGCCACCGGAGTGTACACATCCATATAAGTTATTTTGTTTTAGGGGGAGTGGTACTCTTCTTGCTTATTTGACCAAGTACACCCAGATGATGTAGAAAAAGTTAGAGAACAGTTAAGCACTCAAGAACCTCAAAACACTGGTCGTATTTTGGATCTTAAGACTGGAACGGTGAAGAAAGAAGGTCACCAATGTTAGTAGCATTTTATTGATTTTTAATACAAAAAATAACAGTTGATTAAATTTAATTATAATCAAAATAATTTAATATCAATTACAGCGTCCATGCGTCAAGTGATGGGTTCCCGTCGTGGTTTCATATGTCGTATGCGCGTCGGTGGATCCGCAGAAGGTGCTCACTTGGGAAGACTACGTGCTCGCAACTCACTAGGCCCCTCTCACGATGGACATAACTACGCCGTAGTGCATTGCACTGGATATATAAAAAATTGGCCTCCTACAGGTAACATCGTAATGCGGAGCAAATGTTTTCAACTTGTACAGCGTGTATCAGAAACCCGTGGTCGTATTAAGGGTCTGATTCAGTCAGAAAATGTTTACGTGATTACAATATTGGTTCCATAAGAGAAAATTGTTCAGTTTGATGGTCTGTATCACCCCTTCAATATCACCACACTTTTCTGATATAATATATTGCGTTGTTATATCAATGCCTCATAACGACATTCAGCCCATCTTCTCTACAAAGTTTTCTATGGAATAGTCTGCCCAGTCCCAACACCAAACAAAATGGCATAAGGGCAGGGGAATGATGACTTTACTCACTGCAGTGCTTGTAAAAAATTACAATTCATAAATACTATGAGTTCTATTTCTTAATAACATTGAGAAACATAGCTTTAAGTATGTTGGCATATCAGATCTCTTTCCAGGTATGCAGATGGATCGTCCTATTCAAGAAGAACTTGACACATCCCATTGTTGTTTAGTTGCGATTGGAAGGCTACAGGTACTTATATTTGACTAGTTTGAAATTATAATTATAATTATTTGAAGAGGCCACAAACATGAATGTTCGTTAATGTTACTAGGTCACATCAACACCAAACAATTCGGAGAACAGTTTATGTAGCGGTGGAGTAGAGTTTGTTTCGCGTCATTCAGTGGACGGTCGTTTTACGTTTGCCGATCAACGCGCAACACAAGTAGTCGGGTATGCGCCTGCCGATCTACTGGGGAAGCTGTGCTACGAGTTCTATCACCCGGAGGACCAACAGCATATGAGAGATAACTTTGACCAAGGTTACTAGATTTTACGTTGACTTGCAATATTGTTATAATGGTACTGTTTTTTTTTTATTATTTCTGGCACTAACCATGGCAAATTTCTCGTTGCAGTATTGAAATTGAAAGGTCAAATCATCTCACTGATGTACCGGTTTCGCACCAAAAGTAGAGAGTGGGTATGGTTAAGAACTTCGGCCTTCGCCTTTTTAAACCCTTACAATGATGACGTAGAATACATCGTCTGCACTAATACACTGGCTAAGTACGTACTGATCGATTTATTTTATATAAGTTTTATTAGTGATTTCTGACTAAAAAAATATGTTTATGTTATCAGCCGGTCGTTAGGAAGCACAACCGGTGAACCTGCTCCAGAAGAAAATTACGACTACCATCTACGTCACCGTGACGTGTATCAAGCGCAAGCTCAAGCACCTAATCTTCATCAACAGCACCATGCTCCTCCAGGTAACTATCATCAGCCGGAAATCACTCCATATTTACAAAGTTTTCATAAAAAAGAACAAATATTTCTTAAAAGGGTTTCCTTGTAACTCCTAAAGATTATATAGCCCCAGTCTCAGTTAAAAAAAAATTGTGTGACAGTGAGCGTCGGCGGCGGTGGCGGCGGCGTGACGGCGCGCTCGCCGGGCGAGGCAGGCGTGGCGCCGGCCGCGCCCGCGCCGCC
This sequence comes from Cerastis rubricosa, assembly GCA_949152445.1. Taxonomy (NCBI): domain Eukaryota; kingdom Metazoa; phylum Arthropoda; class Insecta; order Lepidoptera; family Noctuidae; genus Cerastis; species Cerastis rubricosa. Next base: position 12,849,302 of record OX424525.1, on the reverse strand, counting down.
CTACGCGCCGCACTACGCGCCCGAGTACTCGCCGCACCGCCCCACCAATACCCCGCCGCACACCACCTGGACCACCCTGCGCACCGTAAGTATTCCACACATTACACCAGGACCGAACAATGGAATATAGCAATATAGAAGCTAAGTGCGGAAACAGCCCGGCTAACCTAACCTTCACCGGGCCCGAAGGTACCTAACAAATCCATTCCAACCAAAAAAAAAAAAGAACTGTATGTGAATGACGTGTTACTCCGGTTAACCGACAACGTTATCTTGTTTGTAGTAGTTTTAGTTGCCGTTTTTGTCGTTATTGCTTTTAGTTTTCAACTAAATTTATTTGCAACGATAACATGTTTTTAATGGAGCCTTTGTTACGACAGAGCGGCGGTGGCGGCGGCGAGAGCTACGCGTACAGCGGCGAGGCCGGCACGGGCGCGGCGGACGCGTCGCCGGCGCGCTCGCCGCCCGCGCCCGCCTACCTGCCGCCCGCCGCGCACTACCACCACAACCACCATCCGCACCCCTCGCACGGTGAGTACACGACACAGTACACACACGGCACACTAATTATTCTACCTATGACAACACCAACCTTATCGTTAAGAAAATTAAGACCAGCTTAATTTTGCTATCCTTGTAAGCGGCATCAATTCAACAGCAACCTTATTACAACGGAAATAAACACCACTGCACTCTAACAGTGACGCAAAGCCAGAGATAAAATATTTGTAAAGGGACTGTATTAGTGGACCGCGGCGAGATGGCACAGTTAGATGGGTCGCCAGCGGGGTCGGCTCTCCGCATCTTTTTTGACCTGACGACGTCCTACACATTGGATGTCGTGTCGTTTGTTTAATAAAAAACCTAACTTTATACAATCTGATTGCAGTAAAATTGTGATACACTAACCTGCAGACTTTAAATACTGAGTCATGGTCATTTCGGTAATGGAAGCTGTGTTGCAGGTATGTGGTCGTGGCAGGGCGGAGCGGGCGCGGCAGGCGCGAGCGGCGCGGAGGGCGCGCACGCGCCGCACGAGCTGTCGGACATGCTGCAGATACTGGACCAGAGCGGGACTGCAACATTTGAAGATCTAAACATAAACATGTTCAACTCGAACTTTGAATAATGTTACTTATTATAAGTATGTACCTAATTTGATTCGCGAATTTAAGAACTGAAAATATTATACTGCGCTTTCAACAATGGTGTTGATTACGATCACGACGCGACGTCATGGCGTTAAAGTTGCTGAATTTCTCACTTACTTCTGCGATGGTAAAGATTGACAGAAACGTGGGCCTATGAAACTTAAATATTTCGATTTTAGTCATGTTCAGAATAGTTTTCTATTGCTAAGTAGGTAATAACATACTTTTGATACAATTATATCAACAGCTATGCTGAAGATATTAATAAGTGAATCTGTTGTAACTTAAGTTTAAGCAGTGCCTAAATTATACCTATCAAAAATGATCATTAAGATATATAGATGTAAATAATTGTCTACACAACAATTCTCTGGTAAGCCAAGGGCTATTAAAACACGAGTGAGCGTTTATAAAACGAGCTGTAGGCTAGGATTATACAGATTGAAATAGAAAACATGCGTTACCATGACTAATACGAAATCGAAGCCCGATTTCTGTAACTGCACATTACTTGGTATTAAAAAACTCGTGTATTACTATAGAAATGTGAACCACTTCTGCAGCTTGGTTCATGAACTCACACTCGTAGTTTAATAACCCCCTGTTATGTAATAGTTTCTTAAACTACTATTAAAATGTTATTTTTTTAGGCGGGGGATTTAAAATAACTTTTTTATGTTAGAGACTTGCACATGGTTAATCTTGACATTTAGGTACTATTTTATTGATTTGATAATTATTAGAACTTTCTTTAAGTAAGAGTGCATTAAAATAAATTCATTTGTGTTATTAATATCATCTTTATAACACACGTGGGCAAAGTAAAGAGACTTAATCTCAACTTTATGCTACTGACTCTAATCGAAATATTAATTCCGTAACTACTTATGAGGTAATTCTGTATAGTCTTTTTTATTTGAGTATAATATTTAGCTGGACTACAGCTGAATGCTTAAATTTTTACTGTGTACATAGTATTATTTGGCAGCTACCTTTATTTGAACAGAATGTGTGTGGAGGATACTTTTAATCAACATTTGGCTATACAGAGTTAGTTTTACTGGTTCATCGCTTTTGTGAAATAAGACGATATTACCATATTCCAAGGTAACGCGATTACGCGATTTCTGTTCAAATGGTGCAACTAGCAAAATTAAGCTAATTAAAATTGTTTTGTATTAATGTTAAAAGTTATCTTTTTAAGTTATGATTAAGACTCATTTAGAATAAAGAAATATAAATTAGTATTATTTTTTTAGATAAATCAACAAATGCTTTCGGTTGTTAGCACTATTTTCACCATTCCACTATACTGTCACTTAGGGAAATCCAATCGTCTGCTCATTGTTGAGTTCAGACATACTATACAAATCAATTTGAAAAGTTAAAATAATAGTGACTTAATACTCATTGTACTATGACTATTTTTACCATCATCTTTTTGAAATTCAATACAATTTCCGGTACCAAACCAAAGACATGCGTATTGTGAAGCCTTATGCTGGGGGTCACACCTGCGTCTATCGCTTTAAGTCAATGTGTGCCGAAGTTTCACACGTTTTGCTCTCTATAAAACTATCGTGCGTACATTGTGGTAATAACCGCATTAGCACGATAACTTTACAACGAGTTATGCATGTAAAGCTGCAAGTAAACAGTGACAAAGCCGCCAATGTGCCTCTGTGGTGTATCGTCACCCACGCGTCAACTGAGATGCTGTCCGATCTTTTGCTACGATATTAAATATTGGTTGGTCTCATTTATGCCTATAGACGCAGTAGTAGAAGGGTATGGACCCAGCATAACGTCGAAATGGTTTTGCTCGTTTAATGATTAAGGACATAATACAGCCAGGCTGGTAGATGTAATGCTTTCAGATAATTTAATCGCTAAGAAATTTCCTGCAGACTGGTTTCTGTTTGGTTGTAATTATGCATTCTCCTAGCCAGGCTGTTTTCATTAACAAAAATATTATAAAGCAATAATTGTCAATTTATAACATTGTACACTATTCGGTTGCCTACTAAATGTATTGAAGACACTCACTCAACAAAATATTCGTTTTTGCAACAACTACTCGAGATATTCGGTTTCAGTCATATTATCGTATGATACTGACTGAATATTTGTATAAAGAACTGAAGTGAAGTAGAATTATCTTCTTCTGATCGCCCGATGGGCGGATGGATCGCCATATAAAAGTCAATGCCCAAAACAGGCGCCTTTTTGTTTATCGCCGGCCACTAACGAAAGTAAGATGATTTTTAAATGATTTTTTAAAAGAAAATAACATGGCACTCAAAACTTGTCAGTCACTCTAAATTCAGCCAGAGTGAGTAAAATCAGTATATACAGATTGTTATGCTAGCTCCTCAGAGCTAAAACCGACACGTGATTTTGGAGGAGAATACAAACGCTTTTTTAAAAGCTTTGTCCGTATCCGGGATACCTACGAAAAAATCGATTTGTAAATATGTGGTGTAACTCAGTACAGACTTTGTTTTTACAGTTTCCTCATTGGCCGCCATAAAAGAAAAAGCACCCCTGCTCTATACATTTTAGTTAGTATCTATAGTTGCAAAATCATGAGATTTCGCTATAGCCTGAAATAAGCGGATATAAACACAACCAGCTCAAACTATGAACGAAGAGCAATTATTGCTTCATAATTTGTTATCAGAGTATAAAAAGTTTTTTTATTTGTTAATTTAAAATTATACCTAATTTAGGATAATAATGGATTATATTTTTATGTAAGTAATGCATTTACGAACTCGTATTTTCATCGTAAATAATGTTTTATTACTTTTAATTGGTTGAATCTATAGGTATACCTGAATTTTGTAAAATGAATTTTTCATTAAATATTAACGATATGGACACAAAAGTGGATTTTATTATTCAGATACTGCAGCTGATTAATACTTGAGACATTATCCTCTATCTTATACTATTGAAAGAGCAATCTATACTAACATTATAATTATTAGTTGTGCCTTCTGCAGAATGTTGGGCTACAAAAGAGATGAATGAAAGGCAATTGCTGAGAAAAATGTGGCTAACCCCCCCTCGTTTTCACCAAGAAACAAGTTAAATACTAGTTTGATACAAAACTTGTAGAATACTTGCCAAAACATAATTATTTGTTTTAAACATGTATTGAGACTGTCTCAAACATTCTTTCGTTCACACTATGTAGCCAACGAGTTTGTACACAAGTTTTAAACACATTTGCGGTTACACTGAAGTCTGCGACATGTTAAAACTTTTCAGCTACATCGACAGCGTTCTCACCTACATAATACAATCGTGGTTTAGACATGTATTGTTAATATTATTGCAATATCTGTATAATACTAATTACAAACAAGTTTTAAACTTTATCCATGCTTGTTGGATAAAGTTTTCAACTTACGAAAACGAAAGACGAACAAGAATGGAGTGGTCAAAGAAACAAACTTTAGAACTCTTTTGCATGTATACAAGAATGCCTGTGGAATGTGAAAAATTATAGAAGCACATTAAATAAACATTTTTTAAATCCGTTGCTTATTAAATCTGCTTCTAATTTCATGGATCTACTTGGTATGTCACAAAAAATTGTACTATTTGTATAATAAACTATTACCAACATATTTTTTATTAAGTTTAGAGCGTTTATACCCTACGGCATTTCATACAAACTTTCAAGTCGTTATTTTCCGAAATGACTGAACAGATTTTAATGAAACCTCCTACGCGTAATAGCAGTATACATAGGGCTAAAAAGTTACTAAAAACATTTTCGAAATGTCCTAGAAAAATGAAGATAAATGGAAATTTCTGTTTTTATAGATAATTAAAAATGGTCTAATTTGGCTGTAACATTATTTTTCGAAAATGTTTTTAGTAACTTTTTAGACCTATGTATACTGCTTTAAGCGTAGGAAGTTTCATTAAAATCTGTTCAGTCATTTCCGAAAGTAACGACTTGAAAGGTTGTATGAAATGCCGTAGGGTATAAACGCTCCATCGACGAATTTGCTTCAGTTTGCATGTACAAGTATACTGCACACATGAAGTAAAGTGCTTCAGCTTCTTCTCTTTCCATTGTTACAACAGTTTTTAATATTAGTAGATAACATAAAACTACGGACTGAATTTATCTAGAATTCTACAAGTTTAGCTACACAAAAACATGAAATCATAAACATAAAAGCAACTAGAAGTTTTCAATCAAGTTTCATACAAGTTTTGTATACTTACAACAAGTTTTGTACATGTAAATATAGTTTCAACAAGTTTTGTATACAACATGTTTTATACATGTATATGAGAGACAAAAACATTGCATAAAATTAGTAAAGTACATCTAAACTAATATTATAAAGAGGAAAGATTTGATTGTTTGTTTGCATTGAATAGGCTCCGAAACTACTGGTCCGATTTAAACATTTCTTTCAGTGTTAGATAGCCCATTTATCGAGGAAGGCTATAGGCTATATATCATCACGCTACGACCAATAGGAGTGGAGCAGCAATGAAAAATGTTGCGAAAACGGGGAAAATGTGACGCAACGAAGTAGCGCCGGACAGCTAGTGCTAAGGGGGATGAGTGGTGTAACGAGAACGAATGAAATAAGTAATGAGTACATAAGAGGAACTGAGTAAGTCTAAAAGTGGCAATTTTTAGTATGAATGTAGGGAGCAAGAGTAGAGGAAGACCAATGAAACCATAGAAGGGCTGTGAAGGATGATACGGCTAGAAAGGTGACTGCTGAGATGACGATTAATAGGGAAGTGTGAAAGAAGAAGACCTGCGCCGACACCAAATAAATTGGGATAAGGGCAGGAGAATGATAATCTATACTAATATTATAATAATTGCGAACGTTTGGATAGATAGATGAATGTTTGTTTCTCAATCACGCCAGAACGGATCTAGATGAAAGGCACAGATATATTTATTTATTTTATACAACGTCTATGGTCTTATGGCTAATGTGCTTTGCCAGAGGGATCAGTCTAGCTATGCCCACTCTAGATCTTATTCCTTTATGTGTTGCTATTGCTTGCTTGATGGATGTGTCGCCGTGTTAACGTCTTGGTTCCATGCAAATTCCACAGACAATTTCTCTGAGTTTTTTTAACAGCGCCCTTCTGACAGTGACAAAAGAACTAGCTCGCTCTATGTCACTAATGTCTAGTGTTCTGTGCTAATGTCACTTGATGTCGATAGAGTCTCTGATTATTGTATTGAGTATTATTTGGTCAAGTGAAATTGTTAAATCAATTTAATTAATATCTAATTGCCAATTTTATTAAGGTTCCGTATAATGGCAGAGTTCGTATGGTGATAGAAGTATTAAAGTTTGAAACAAGCCATAATAAATCATGGCCAGATTGGGAAAAACAGCGCAGGAATTTATTCAGGATTCATTTTCACCCATAATCGCAGTTCTGTGCAGTCCAAAAGTAGAAAATGTCGTGTCCAAGAATAACCTGTCTTTCACTGAAATGTTACTACCCTTCACAACAATGGACTTCGAAGGTATCCTCAATTTTATACTTATTTTACTGTAATTCTACAGGGGGTGTTCTTCACAAGCCGAGTCTTCGTATTATTCACAGGCTGATAAGAATGTTTTCCTTCATTCTGTGCTTTTTGAGGAAATGTTCACTGTGTTTCTTGTGAGGCTTTTCTGAAAAATATTCTTAGCCAAACCACTGTCAATAGTGTTGTTATTTGGTTTTAAATTAAAGTTTTATTACTGACAATCATCATCATAATATAGGATGCCCATCCTTTAATAACTAGTTACTAATATAAGATAACTATATTTTTATAATAAATTAGACATTCTGGTCAGAGTCCCACTCCTACTTAAATCAAGTTTTTTAGCCAATATCTTATGTGTTTTTGCTCTTTGGTAGTGTTTGGTTTAACATAACCAGTCACTGTAACTCTGTCATTCAATAATATTTTTAAAAATAATTCCAGTAAAGTGCATTTTTAGTTTACCCATCATTAAATGGTTGCTTTTTTAATTTCAGGTCAGTTTCGAGACCCAAGTGGAAACACATGTTCTATTAAGAACTGGAAGTTAATTATAAGAGATGTAAATTGGAAGCCATTGCAACCTACAGAAGCAAGAAGGCAATTGAACAATGCTGTACTACATAATTATCATGACAAAACTGTATCCCTTGAAATAGGTAGGTTTATGGTTCAACCAAACAAACATGCCAGATTGAAATGGCTGTTTGGCTTTAATTGGGACACATTACTTTGAAAAGTTTTGCCTTTATGACAAAACTTAACTCAAGTTATGTCACTAAATTGTCCAGAGTGCAATCTTACTGATGAAGTGCATCCTGTATGAGGCTCAAATTAATATCCAAGTCGCTTGATGTTGCCAGGTATGCCCATTGCCATAGAATGAAGGGCTCATAGAAATGTTACTCAAATAATTTTGATCATTAGGAATTGTTTGTTTAGATTTTAATTTATACAGTATGGTGCATATATGTACTTCCAATATTTTTTGTTTCCAGAAGGACGTAAATTTGATGTTCCTCAATCAACATATTGGTTTGATGCGTGGAGGGAGACATACTTAGAAGTCCAGTTTCCTTCAGATCATGAATTTACAAAACATTTTATATCTTGTGTTATAGTAGGCACAACATTGGATGAGAATGTGATAGACAGTTTTAATAATTTAAATCAGCAGTATGCTCAGCTTCAAAATGTAGCTCCACCTAAATTACCTAAGTGGTTCAACAGTAGTGTGTTAAAGTCTTATCTTCTTCTTCATGATGTTTCTGCAGTTGCTAAAGAAAAGTAAGTCTTTGGTTATTACAATAAACAACTTTTAAAATTTGCAAAGTGATATTAATTGGTACAATTTGTTACAGAGCAGATGCTGCGTTTGAAGCACTGAAACAAAACTTTGGAGCAAGCAACTGCTTTATGCTATCGATAAATTCGAAAAGTACCTTAGATCAAACTGTGTCGACAGATTTGTGGGCTCCATTTGTTAGAAGGTCATCACAAGTAAATGTAATTGTTTTAATCTCCTTGTTTATAAATTTTATTTAGGTCAGTTGGTTACAAAGCAGTTGTTGTTTTACAGAATGAGATGTCTTCTTCACTCACTAACCTACCCACCACACCAGCTGAACCTCAACCAGTGCTCCCGCTGTCTGCAGCACCTTTGTCAGGTTGTTATTATCAATGCATTATTTTCTAACTCACTAGATCATCACAACTAACGAAAGTTGTTAAGATTTACGAGATTGAAATACTTAAAAGCTACCATTTGCTAGGTATGTCATGCATTGACTTGAATGTGCCCAGGGCACTTTGTTCATTGTATATCATACTCAGTCAAATGTTGATCTGATATAGGAACTTGCATGTGTTGGGACATTAGGTTCCCTTTAAAATGCTGGAGCTAATTCAATGCCAAGTGCCATTGCATTCGTCATGTTTGTGAATCGGCCCCATCCCCTTAACCTTTTTGAATGACTTGACTCCTTGAAAATTCAAAATTGCCCGTAAATAAAGTATGTTAAAAAATACTAGTTTCAAGTTTTACAGTTTCAAGTGTGAGATATCCATTTGCATTGTTATTTTAATTGTATTACAGATGAGAACACAGTAATTTCTTCAATGAATCCAGAGCCTGCTCATCCACTAACAGCTGCTGAATCAGATGTTTATGATAATGCAAATAGTTTACAGGTACAATACAATTACAACCAAGTTGTAAACACAATTCATTCAAAATTATGTTGATTTGTAAATGCTATAGTGTAAACTAAATAAATTGTTTTCAGACTTATTCATTCTCGGGAAGTTCCGAAAGCATGAATGTAGCTAGTAAAGGCCTAGATTGTTCTACAGAAATTCATGGCACAGCTCTCAATGCAAATGATATTGAAGGCATAAAGAAATTTTTGCAAGAGTATGCTTCTAAGGCATTGTTACCTTACATGGAAAAACAAATATCGCAGTTATCTGAAGTTGTGAGTTTTGCATTTATTACAACTTGTATTTCACTAAATTTTCAACTTTTATTTCTAAATTCACTTTATCGTAAGAATAACTGTTCTAGTTCATACCCTGATACCCATTTAATTTGTAGGATCACAAATAGAAACAAAAGAATTGTAATTAAGCACCCTGAGTTTATAATGTTGATATCATTGTACATGAATAATTTCATGTTCCAAATTAATATTCAAGTAAAAACATTCAATTTACAGGTTGCAAACAGAAAGGGCGTGAGTAGATCGTTACTATCAGCCACAAAACGGTGGTTTGGTACTGGAAAAGCCGGCAATACTACAGGAAACAGCACTGTTATGTATGTGTCCAAAAACAAAAACCGATAAGCAGCACTTAACACACAAATAAATATTGAACAAAATTACCACAAATTATTTCAGATATACAACGGACTGTCCTGAGTTACAATTACGTCGATTGGGAGACCTCTGGTTTATGTGTCGGCAATGGCAGCGTGCTTTCGATGCGTATCATACCGCAAAGCGAGAGTTTTACGCTGACAGCGCTTGGCTCTGCTACGCAGGTGCGCTGGAAATGGCGGCAATAAGTGCGTTCATGGCTGGAGATTCCAATCGGAAAACTCACGCCTACATGGAAGAGAGCATTGTAACTTATCTGAATACCTGTAGGTCAGTAATTTTTATCTCTATTTTTGCAAATTCATCATGCTATATACCATCCAGTCCATAAAATTAAAGTTCTTCTTACTCTTCTTCGTTCTTAATTTTATTCAGTGTACCAATTGTTTTATGCTTTTTTATCTATATTGGATATGTTTTGTATGTCTAAACTTAAAATATTTGTGGTAATACCAAGATCTCCAAATAAATAATTTTTCATTTGAATTTGTTACAGGATGGTTCAATATGCTGTAAGAGCCACTTTACTTTCTGTGCTATGCTTGAGTGGGTCAGGTTTGCATGGAGAGGCAGCTAAACAACTGATCCGTATGACGTCAGAGGATAGCGACTTGCGTAGTGCTATGTTACTGGAACAAGCGGCGCTATGTTTCTTATCCGGCCCTGCAACCAAAGGCATGTGCAGAAAATACGCATTCCACATGGTACTAGCCGGACACCGATTCTCGAAAGCAGGCCAAAAGAAACATGCGTACAGATGTTACAAACAGGCTTATCAGGTGACTTTATCTTGTATTTGTACGTACACATAAAGCGCGAAGTAAATCATATTAATTTCAGAAGCCTTAAAGTAAAGAATGACATTAGGTTTCAGTCATCATGACATGTTTTGTTATCCATGTTTAGTAGTATAAATGTAGAATCCTAATTATCCTGGAGCTTTAGTTACCTTCTTGAGAAGCAGATGTAATCATAAGAGCTAAACCCACGGCAGGTGTACGAGCTGAGCGGCTGGCGCCTGGCGAGCGACCACGTGCAGTTCGCGCTGGGGCGGCTGGCGGGCGCGCTGCGGCGGCCGCGCGACGCGCTGCGCTGGCTGCGCGCGCCGCTGGCGCCCGCCGGCCCGCAGGCGCCGCCGCAGCAGGCCGCCTTCCTGCGCGAGTACATGCTGGCGCACCAGGTCAGATGTTCACTCCCACTAGCGAGACGACAGCTTCCATTGCCCGTCACTTGATGTTACATGTTCTTTTGATTACCTTGAAGATGGATACATTATTATCATGCAACTTGCAATTGAACAACATTCTAGTCCTACTTACGTAACAATTTGAACGCTCTACAGAGAAATAAAAAACCAACAGTGCATGTATTGACGTGCTGCGATGCGATGTTAGATTCAATGCCTGATTTAATACAAATAAAAGTAAAATCCAGTGCACGATAAAAAAATCACTTGCATCACAAATTAATTTTTTGCTCATTTCATCAAGAAGGACCCATAACTAGTAATAATGCGGCGGCAATATCTATAACTTTTGAATTACTAACATTAGTTATAAGCAAAATTTTTGTTACTAACAACCTTGCCTTGCCTATGGACTTTTATGTCTGAAATAAACGATTTTTATTTATTTATTTATATTTATTGATTTTTATTTATTATCAACAGCAATGGATAGAAAGTAGCGAGGAGCCTCGGGAGCGGCTGGAGGAGCTGCCCCTGCCCCTGGTGGTGGAGCGCGCCACTAGCGTGCTGAGCGTGGGCCCGGCGCCGCTGGGCTCGCCGGGCCGCCACGCCGCCACGTCGCTGGCGCTGGCGAGCGAGCCGGGGCGGGGGGGCGAGAGGGGCGAGGGGACCGCCGCAGCCTGGCGCACGCTTGAGGAGATGCTACTGCAGGTAGCGCAGGGCGCGGTGCCCATGATATTTAAGCCTACCGTCGACCTCTACACCGACGCCACCGACTGCGAACCGCTTGTTCCGCAAGGAGGTATGTATACAGTGTAGTAGTGTACACGCTGGTCAAGCATTTAGGGCTTAGTCTTGTGGAAATATTTGCATTCAATAAATAATTAATTCGTCAGGCCTGCGCCTGACGAATTAATTATTTATTGAATGTTGTATTTTCATATTAGTGATTGACACACAAAACTACTTAAGAAAAAATTTTGTCCGATTTACACCAGTCGTAAATCTTACTTAAATAAGTTGTGATTCCTTTTCAGAACCAATTCAAATCTCGGTCACTTTATGGAATCCTCTAAAGATTTCATTAGTTCTTAAAGATGTGGAACTATTGTGGCGATTCGTTCTGGCCACTGACGATGATGCGCCGGCAGAGGAAGAAGTGCTGAGCAATGAGCAGGCGGTGTCCGCGGGACAGGCGTTGGAGAGCAACATTATATTTAGTCAGAAAATTAAATCCGTTCTTCTGGAAGGCGATTGCAAAAGAGTATTAATTTTCACTTTGACACCCCTTAGAGTTGGACGACTTAATATTCATGGATTAGCGTACAAGTAAGTGTCTACTCTGTTTATTATTATTTGTCAGTAGTTCTTTCTGTAAGTATTTAGTGTTTTATGTAGATGTGTTTTATGTTTCATGGCTCTGTCGTTCTGTCTCTGTCAGTGACATCGTAGCTTCCAAGTAGCCGATTTAAATTCTGTTTGTTTTATTAGAAAGTTTAATAGAGATTTTTCTTAGCTTTGTTTCAAGAAAATCTGTTCAGCCATTTTGAAATCAATCGGCTCTTTTCTCATTCATGTGTAAATTGATTCTGCTGCCAGGAAGGTCTGCGTACTAATCGGCTCCTCAAAAATTTACAGCATATTGATATATGCTGTAAATTTTTCATCTACTAAATCGAAACTAATTGAAAGAGCCCAATATGATTATTGGGCTCTTTCAATTAGTTTCGATTTAGTAGATGTCTTAGAGACAACATAATATTCTTATGATGTAGAAGCTTGATGGTTACAGGGACTCAGCCTTACTAATCCTAAACCAACCGTGTCCGGGCTGTTGCATTGATCTAGATGAGTAGTGCGAGAAAGTAGCGTTATAGGTTACACCTGATGCTGCAGGAAAGTCTACCTTAAGTACCTGATCAACTCCTCAAGTTACGGCTGACGTATCGTATTTGGGCTCATTCAATTGGTCGCGTTAGACTTACATATGGTGAACATAATTTAGTGTTGGAACAGACAGAAAGGCAGGAACTTGGCCTTACCCATCATAGACCTACCCAGTTTAATTAGACTCCTTGTATTGGTCTACATGCCTATTTCGTAGACGTAAAAGGAAAAGCACCTGATTATGTACATGTCGGATGAAAAAAGGATGACCTAGAGGTAGGTAGTTGATCCGGGTCTGGGTGTTTGTGTATACAGCAGAAATTCCTAGTGTGGGGAAAATTTTAACGTCACGAGCATGTCGAGGTCATCCATCGGTGAAGCAAACCCATAGGTTTATCTCCAACCAAAAATCGCTCAATGCGGTTAAAGAAGTTTTCACTTCAGGAATTAAAAACGGACGGTATAAATTATCGATAATAGGGTAGGTAACGGCAACATACTGACAAAGTATAATACTTAGGTAATAACCAATGGAAACCATTCCCTGAAACTTTTGTGTGGATAAGTTTAGAAATTGTAAATCAAGTACTATGTAGATACCTATATATGCACGTTACTTATACAGTCTCAAAATGATATTATGAGTACGCATCGCGGCGTGTAATTGCCGAAACGTTGCAGTTCGTCGCCCTGTGTGGGCTTAACACGTTGAACGCTATGACGGACACCATACTTTACCCCGGGGCCGAACCAATAAATCGAGAATCGTCAGTCGTCAGAATCGTCGAATATTGTCAGAAAATAACTCAAAAATGATGGGAACCTTACGGAAATAGCGCTTTACTCATTTTTTTTTCGTTTTGTATTTTCGGAGTTGTTAAATGGCAGACACCAGTGTCCGTCGCGGCCTGCGAGAACGTCCAACCGCCTTTCATTCGGGCGCTGCGCGGGTCACATGTCGGCACCCCCGAGCAGCGCCGCCCGCACCCGCGAGTTTGAGCGAGACGCTTGAAAGTGCTAAAAGCTGAAAAATAGAGTCTACCTATTAAAATAATGTCAATTGAACGATTTATGTGTAAACAAATTGTTTGAAAAGCCCTTAAATTCTAAGTCCTAGCGATTTTTTTTTGTGCCAAGCGGCCAAGTAATACTGTGAGGCCGCGCGGGTCACTTCCCTTAGTAAAAACTGTGGAAATGCTGTCCGTCGGCCGCCTAGATGGTTTAGAAGTGATCGAGGGCATGCGGCCACAAGGTGTCCGACGCGGCCCCGTGGACCCGATATACTGGCGGTCACAAGATCGTCAAGATCCGTCGCGGCCCACTGGCCTAAGCATAGTTTTTAGCCTGGCGTTCAACGTGTTAAGGATTAGCTAACATTAACATCTTTTTCTGTAGGAAAGCTTTCTATTTTGCTTGAAATGTCAAGAACAGGCTGTAGCTAAACTAAATCCTAATACATGTGTATTATTAGATAAACTGTGCCAAATTAACATGCCTATTGCCCATTTAAATTTTGATAGTCATCATCTGCCTAGCCTTTTCCCAATATGTTGTGGTCGGCTTCCAGTTTAACCTGATGCTGCTGAATACAAGTACTTAACATGGAGCGACTGCCTATCTGACCTCCACAACCCAGTTAGTTCTGGGTAATACGATGCCTCTTAGTCAAACTGGTTGTCCTTTGCTTCGTTGTAGGTTAAATTTGTATAGCGCCAAAAACACAGATATGACAAGAGTAGCATCATCAAGAGGAGCAGCAGCATCACCCATCCACAGACAGACCTTGGCTACCGTTGCTTTACCTTGATCAACCATCCACATACTGGCCTTGGCATCCATTACTTAACCTTGATCACCCATCCACAGACGGATCTTGGCTACCGTTGCTTTACTTTGATCACCCATCCACATACTGACCTCGTCTACCGTTACCTTAATCATCCTTCCACGTACCTACTAATCTTGGCAACCGTTGCTTTACTTTGGTCAGTGAAAACTCAAAACAATGGAATTACTGTGATCTCATTTGAATTTTAAATCATTCGGGTCGCTAGTCTGGCGCAATACGTCACGAGCATGTTGGTCACGCAAGTCCATAGCTTTTTCCCCTACCGAAAATCGCTCAACGCGGCTAAAGAAGTTTTCACTTCAAAAATCACTTGTTACAGGCTCATCAACACTGGCGAAGGAGGTACTGAAAACGCAAACAATGTTGTTATATCAGGAAAGGTGAATCTAACCCCCAGTGGCAGAACCCCCGATAAACGACTACAGATTACTGTCATCCCAGAAGCTCCGTGTTTGCAAGTAAGTCAAATTCGACGGTTATGACTTGAGAGTTCATATAACATCCATATTGAGTGCCTTGCATAGCGTTAGTGTTACAAAGCTCAATATTATTAAATTAGGAAGACCTGTTAGAGGTCATTGTAGATGGCAGGACCATAGCTTAGTCCCAATCTGACCAATGAGGTCAAGCTATTTTTGAAATCTGCTATGACATTACCAGATATTCAACCAATGACGATGCTTAGACCTAGCTATGCTAGCTCCTGTCTGTTGCCGACCCCAAATCAAAACTTCTTACAGGCTTGTTTTCTTTTTATAGATGACCTTTTCGGAAACCAGCCCAGACATAATAAGCGGGGAAATGAGTACGGTCGACGTCGAGTTTACAAACGTAGGACCGGTCGATATGAACGACCTTTTTGTTGCTGTATCTCATCCCGATTGCATTAACCTTATCACTGGGGACGAAGAAAATGATTTTAAAGTTTTGTTTGACGAGAAGTATCGTACACCACCCGCTTACTCAGGTAATTGTAGAAAGAAAAAAGAATGTTAGAATATAATATAATAAAACTTTATTGTACACCAAAAATGAAACGATATCGGTTTTACAATACTGCTAAATTTATGGTTACAATGGCGGTTACCGCTGAATCTCACTGATATTTTTTCTTGTAGAATTTATATGTGAATGAATTTAAAATGCAAATGCCTCGGTAGTGAACATCACCGCCTAGACCAAATCGCTGAAAGTAGAAATTTCAAGACGGTAAAAAAACGGTTCGAAAAATAATCGCATTCAGTATTCTTGTATGAGCGAAATTGAAGAAACCTAGTAAGGTTTCTTCAATTATAGTTCCATGTTAGTTTCTTTAATTATATATTATACATAGTAATGTATATGTATATGCAAAGTTTTAAATGAATTTAACTTAAACGAAGACTGCGATCATAGTAACTGCTGCAATAACGAAATCACTGTTCTAATGATAATGACAAATTAGGAGAGTGTATTGCGGCATACCTTAAATGATGAATAAGGGATAGACACCGTATCAACACTGATCACATTGTATCATACACTAGCTGTTCCTAGAGTTTCACTCGTCGTACGGCCGTAGCGTGATGTTAAATTGCCTTTAATCTTTCTCAAGAATCAAATACAATAGAATATCTAAAATAATTGTTGTAGAGCGTTACCAAGCAAGCAAACTCTTCAGCTTTATTGTTTTCGTATAGATGTCCCCTAACTAAAGTTTCCGTTGTCCGTAGACGAACGCGCGGCGCGGGCGGCGGGCTGGCGCGCGGCAGCGGCGCGGCACGTGCGCGGCGCGGGCGCGGGCCTGGCGCGCGGCCAGCTGCGGCGCGCGCGCCTGCTGCTGCGCCCGCGCCGCGACCTGCTGCTGCTCGCCTACTACCGCACCGGCCTGCGCGAGCGCCCCTACCGCCTGCTGAGGCACGTCTTCCGCTTCAGAGTCGCCGTGAGTGTGACCACCTGCTGATAGTACAGATGTCTGCTGCAAACGACCGTGACGCGAATCCTTTTTTTTATTAAACTACAAAAATGGTAAAACTCTAAATGTCTATAAACCGAACAAGTAGCATATCATAGTAACATTTTTTCCAGGAGGCCGTCGAGCTGGCGGTGACCCCTCGTCGAAGTCTTCGACGAATTGACGGGGAAGTCGTCGAAAACATGAGTCTGGCGGTCGAAGTTAAAAATATTTTCGCTGAAAAGGGCGAGGACCTAACGGTAGAAGTGTTGGAGGCGTCGCTGTTGAGCCGACAGTGGAGCCTCACGGGGCTGGTGGCGGCGCGCGGCGCGGCGGACCCGCTGCGCGCGCGCGACAAGCTGCACTTCGTGCTGCGCGCGCGGCGGGTACTCGCGGAGCTGCCGGAGGGACAAGTCCATCATACGTGCGTCAAAATCAACGAGAACCACCCCGATGCTCAGGCCGATATTAACACGCCTCCCTTCTCTAAATTCGTGCTGGACGGCCAACATTCTTTCATCGATGCCCCCGACGCGGCCATGGCTCAAGAAATATCTGGTAAAAGAACAGGACTGATACAGTCCATGTTTGTCCTTCGTTGGAAAGTGTATGAAAGAACCAAAGGAAAGACTGCAGTGGGTCAGCATTGTTTATGGTTGGATTGTTTCACAAAAGCTATATCCCGAGAAAGGGAATTGATTCCTGGAGAAGTGGCTGCCGTACAAATCGATGAAGTTGAAAATAAATTAGATTTACGTGACTCCAACACCAAAAGTAAAAAAGACAATGTTGTGATATTTAGATTGGAACATTCTAATCAAATTACCCATAATTTTAATGAAGTGAAGCTCTGCTTGGTTCCAATTACGTTAAATATTGTGAACTGTTATGGAGTTCCTGTACAAGTTTTCATAGACATGTCAAAGCAGAAAAACAGGTAATTGTAAAGTATAGTTATTTATTTCATGGTGTCGTAACTAGAACTCACGAACAAGATAGACATACAGAAAAATAAGAGTGAGATATTTGAGTAGTGGCTGAGAACTCTACTTCAGTCAGTTGTTTTAGCTCTTCATCTCCTCTGTAGCATTAAGGCACATTAAATCGTTGTTTCAGAGAGTTGTCCGGAGAGCTGGGTTGGGCCGGCGCACTCAGTAACGGCGGCGACGTGGAGGCTAAGGAGCTGGGCGTTAGTGTCAGTCTAGACAAGTTCGAGTCCAAGCGGGTACAAGTGCGCGGTGTCTGTGCTGCTCCCGGCACTTATCTCGTTGGCTCGGCGTTCTCCGTCTCTACTAGCGCTGAAGATGTCAATCTCAACGTTTCAAATGTTTCCAACAATACTTCTTTATTGGTAGTTAAGGCAGTCGCTTAGATATTTATAATAGGTGCTAGCGCTTCGTAAGATATGATTTTGCAGATAATTGTTTTGCAAGGATTTCGCAAAACTGGCCAACGTATGTATGCCCAATCGGGTCAGGTTACTGTTACAAAATTATGCAAGTGCCTACAATGTTACACTTGAAGCTACGTGTCTGCGTCTGCATCGTTGCCCATACTTATATGGTAAGCAGTTATTAAAACTATTTTGTTACGATAATAGTATACTTACACCGATCCGGACATACCCCTCCCGTTTTGAATTAATTTGTTTATATTTCTTTTTACAAGAAACAGGTACTATATGATACAAACTCATTTTTACGGCTGATAAAATTATTACTGAGCATGCAGCATAAATATTTATTCCGACTATGGAACCCTTCACTTTGTGTGGTTCGATTAGTACGATACCCACTTGACGGGTTTTTTACCCGATTGGAGGAGGGTAATGTGTTTATCACCCTATACGGAGTGTAAGGGATACCGACGCGAAAACGCTTGCCACGTACTTGGTACATAGGTTTAACATCATTGTGAACCCCCAAACATAGAAATTTTTAATCGGTAAATGCTTTTTTAATACAGTTGCTCAAAAAGTGGCGTATTGCAGGGACGCATAGCGTTCGGAATGTGGGCTATTACACACTCGAGCTTTTTCTTTACCTTTCCCGAACTCGTGCGTTCTCATTCCCAACTGTCAAAATAATGTCTATTAAAAAGAAAAAAAACCAACCACGGAGTTTTTACTAAAAAATATCATAGAAGTTTATATGATTCATGCAAATATTTCTAAAAAGAAGCTACTAATTTGTTTCAATATCAGATTTAATGATTTGATTCAATGAGTTAGGTTAGGTTTCATTTCATTTTCATTTCATATCAATAAAAAAAATCTACTGAAGACTTGGCTGTATGGGATAGTTCCCTTTGCCTACCCAAAATGGGTGAAGAAAACAAAAAAAATCTCTGCTTCTATTCTTTTACGGTTGGCGCCATTATCCAAAAATGTTCTTTATTAAATTGCTTCATTTTTTCGCAACTGTATTAAAAATAGTTGTTCAGTACACGTGCGGAACCGTCATTGCAACTTGGTCCGACTGTCAACCCTCACCTTCGGCTGCTCCTCGGCTCGGGTAGACATTTGTCGGAACTCTTTGCAATGACAGGCTTTCCGCACTCGCAATGAAATATACTATTTCCCACAGAAGTGCATTACCTCCACGGTCAAAATGTATGGAACAGCTGTTTTTTTTTATTACCATTGAAAAATTTCAATGTGGAGGGGTTCAGAATGATGTAGGTACTGAGGATGTGGTAAGTAAGGCTTTTCGCGTCGGTGTCCCTTACACCCCGTACTTATACATTTGTTCCTTTGTAGCACTCTAGAGACCGATAATTTGTCAAGTTATATCTGTACAATATTGTTTTTAAATTACCTACAGTATAAAAATGTTATGCAAACTTTTTTTTTATTTATCATACCAATGCCAAACAATAGTTCTGATGAAACTATAAGTTTATTACTTACACACATCAAAAGTGTCTAGGGATCAACATATATTTTTGCAATAACTTTTCTCCTGATTGATATTAATTAAAATTTTCTTTAAGGATTCATCAAATAAAGTGTTTTCGTTTGTCACAGTAACGATAAACCAAGTCACCTTTGCATTAATAAAGAAATTTGCCATTTTCTAATAAAGGGATTTTTGACATTTGAACCACTAACATTAAAGTTCGAAAAAAAGACTGAAATAACAGTTTTCTTTAAAATTTTATTGGGTAACTTAAACAATTAATAATCCGTGTTTCTACCGCGAACACTAACAACACAAGAACATCGGTTTGGCATACTCAAAATGAGTTCATCCAAATCACGCTGTGGAATGGCCGCCCATGTTCGTTGCAACAACAAAAAAAGGTCTTCTTGCGACTGGATACCCTCCATATTCGGCAGAGCTCTTCTCTGTAGCATATCCCATGCATGCTCAATCGGGTTCAAGTCTGGCGACTGAGCAGGCCAGGGCAGGACATTGATGTTAGCTGCGGCGAGAGTCTGTCTTACAACTCTTGCGGTGTGCGGTCGTGCATTATCATGCATTAACTGAAATAAGGGACCGATTTGCACTTGTAGAGGAACGATGACGTCTGATACAATCGTCTCAACATAAATTTGAGCGTTGAGGTTGCCTCTGATCCAAATCAACTCAGTTCTTCCGCCGATCCAAATACCCGCCCATACCATGATGGTTCCACCACTATAAGGATGGACTTCCTGTCAGGATTTTAATCGCTGTTGGCGTCCAGGGGTTCTCCAGTGTCGTATACGTCTTGTATCCGGTCTCATACCAAAACGAGACTCATCAGAAAAGCACACGAAACGCCATTGTTCTTCTGCCCAATTTCTGTGTTCAAGAGCCCATTGATATCGAATCCTACGATTGTGCATTGCTATAGCAACCCGTACCCGTACCCGTAGCGGTCTTCGGGAATGAAGGTTCACTTCATGCAAGCGGTTTCTGACTGTTTGGTCGCTAATTAAGTTCCCTGAAGAGTGATGAAGCCTCACGGCTAACATCATGGCGGTTATTGTTGGAGCTCTTCGAGTTAAGATTTGAATGTATCGGTCTTGTCTCCGTGTGGTGCAGCGATACCGTCCTCCATGGCGCTCAGCCACGGTACCAGTGCTTCGGTAACGTGTCCAAAGTCGACTGATAACACTCTGACTTGTATTCAGAGCTAAAGCCACAGTACGTTGCCGGGAACCAGCTTCTATCATTCCCACGGCTCTGAGCATTTCTTCCCTGCTTAAATGACGTCGCCGCTCCATAATAACGTTGGTTTTAATCAGTAGTAGGGAAACAGTAGCACTAATAATGTCTTCAATGCGTTGTATGTTTTTATAGGGAAAATATTGACAGCTGATTTTCATCTTTTACTCGAATTTGATTCACAGTTCCTGATTCAAATTATGAAATGCACCAAAAAGGATCCATATAAATTTATAAAATCATAAATTTATTACAAAGCCACATCTCAATCTCAAGAAATCCGCATAAAAATGCTTGATCCCTAGACACTTTTGATGTGTGTATATATGACGTAATGTGTTCACGAAATAGAGCATATTTTATTGGCACCAAAACCATGATTGGTAAACGAAACAAAATTTTATTGTTTTATTCAACGACTGCAAAGTAACTCGGTATACATCTATAAAATAAGCATGGTCAAATATTATTATCACTGTGAAAGGAATTATATGCTCATAGTATTATGTGGTAAGTTTCTTTGGATTATACTTGGCATGCCAAATAGTATACTATTTTTAACTTACTTATAAAAAAGGAGGAGGTTATGTAGGTAGAGGAAGCTGGCGCGGTTCTCTGGTCTCTTAGAGACATTACCAGTTGGTAGCGTTGAGGAGATTTTGACGCCATTTTTTAGTTTATGTTATTATAATTTATTTATATAAGTGTATGTTACCCGCTTAACTAGTTTGTTCTAGGACTCGTCACAAAAGGACGATCATAGAGCACCCCGCTAATGGGTTAAGTTAGGTTAGAACTGGGACAGACACTACCGCCGGCCTCTAGACCATCGAAGCGATCCGGCCAGTACTCGACGACTGGCTCCGGAGAAAACACGGCTCCCCGACGTTTCGGGCAACGCAGGTGCTCTCGGAGCACCGCTGCTTCGGGAAGTAACTGTCATCAGATCAGCAGGGAGCCGGGTGCTCGGTGTCCATTGTCTGGAGGACGCGGCGCGGCATACGCTGGCTGAGTGTGCCGCATGGGATGAGCCGCGCCGTGGTCTCGTTACAGAGGTGGGAGGGGACCTGTCGCTGCTAACCGTTGTTCGCTCAATGGTTGGCAGCGCAGAGTCCTGGGATGCGGTGATATCTTTCTGCGAAACCGTCATGTCGCAGAAGGAATCTGCGGAAAGGGAGAGAAACATGACGAATTCCCGCCCATCCCGCAGCAGACGCACCGGGAGTCGGCAGAGGAAGGACCCTCTTCCAGCTGCCTTAAACAGGTCCAGGGGCGACGGATTCGGAGACATTCGTCGCAATTGTTTTGTAAGAGAGTTCTACATCTTGTTTTGGCCAGTGTGAGAGCCCATGTCCTAAATATTTGCCTCAACGTTTTATGTCCTAAACCGTATAAAATCGATAGATTTAGTTATTATGATCAAATTTTTTTTTCTTTTCCTCATCACGTCTGACCTGAATGCAATTTCAAATATCTGATTTCTTATCGAATCCGTTGATTTTCGGACTGTAGTTAACGATAGACCTAATTTTGTCAACACCTACCTATATTCTGACATCCTGCTTAGGAACGATTTTCACCAATCTATCAACCCAATGAATACTGTTTAAGAATCGTAAGAGGGAACAGGGCCTGCGAGGAGTTACAAAAGTAGTTATTTATAGAAAATATCGTCGTCGTTCTCGTGCTGCGCCCGAACAACCGAGTTATCAATGTGTGAATTAATAGTCGGTGTTTCTGTGCGTATTACACCACCGCCTGCGCGTGCGTTATGATTATTTTACCCACAAAGCTGTCTGGTTATTAAACATGTTCTATATCTTCCTGATATTCATAGACCCTGGAAAATATTTTTGCTCCACTGACGATCGGCAATTGTGTGATTGTAAACAACCGTTGTCTTAAAGTAGCCAAGCAAGGAATACAAAGCAGTGATTCGTGGATTTACACATCTAAAAGATGGCAACGGAAAAAAAAAAGTCAATAAAGACAGACTTACGCACAACATTTGATCAATCCCTACTTACATGCCGATAGACCTCCAATACACATTTTAGACACGAGCAGCGGTGGCCCAGTGGGGGCAGCCACGACTTACGAGCAGTAAGCCGTGGGTTCGAACCCAGGCAGGCGCATTGCTTTGTGTAATTTATTTCATCACCGTTGCCCTGAAAAACGGTGCAGGAAAACATCGTGAGGAAACCGGCATGTCCTAGAACTAAAAATTCGAAGACATGTGACATCTACCAACCCGCACTTGGCCCGCGTGGTGGATTATAGCGCAGTCACTCTCATAGAGAGGAGGCCTGTGTCCCAGCCGTGGGAACATAGGCTGATGATGATTGTGACACATTTAGCTACTTACGCTCAGACACCATACCCCCATATCTGGCGTCAGTCTATTTTGCACTGAGTAAAATGAAGAGCAACGGGTCATGCGGCGAAGACGGCGTAAGAATAGAACAGAATAAAACTTTATTGTACGCCAAAAATTAAACATAACGGGTTTCCCAAAACTGCTAATTTAAGCACCGAAGCCCTGAAGTTCGGCGAATCAATAGTTCTTCCCCACATTACAAATCTCTTCAATGACGAACAGATAGGTCTACAATTCAGAACCACTATCCCCAAAGCAATTTACCTGCAGTAACCTAGAAGAAGATCTTTAGAACGTTGGCGGCCACCTGGAAAAAGAGAGGTATCTGTCTTCTCTGCGAGTCGAGGTTGACAATTCTACGCTTCGCTGATTACTTTTGTCTTCATCAGCTGCGGACCTGGATAAAATGCTTCAAGAACTCGGCAATGCAAGTGTTGAGACTTGAGGTTGGAATGTCAAAAACTAAGCTCGACTGTTCACTTATCAACTTGCACTTAAGTTTGCACAACTCGACGGCTTGAACTCGTTGGCGGGCGTGGCTAATATGCATGCTATTTACTACAGTTTTTAATTTATTTAGTTTAATTTATTTAGTATTCATTTATTTAATCTTTGTTTACTTATTTATAAATTTATTTATTTATTTAGTGAAATATACGACGATTTATACAGAAAATGAGTGCGTAAAATTTCCTAATTTGAGTTTTGGCCGTATAGATATTTTGGGAAAACTGCAGGATGTATCTACTCAACATAAATTATTTGAACGTTTGAATAAATTATCTATTCCTGTACGGTTTCAATTTTTCCATTTTCATACTACATAGGTTATTTATTTACGCCCAAAGATGAGTTAAAATTAGTGTTGAAATATTGAAGTTTCGACGCTCATAACTTCCAAACCATTTTTTTTATTTGTTTATTTCTGCTTTCATTCAGGGCTAGATAATGACAAGACCAGTTGATAGAATTTTTAGTTTTGAAGCTACACCGTCAAAAGACGAGTAATCACCATACTACGTTTGTACAGAAGAAGGACCGACTTGTGTGCCCTTGGAAGCGACAGGGTGGCCCGCGAAATCTAAATTTATTATGTTTTATGCAATTTGCCGATCAGTGTCAGGTTTTATGTTGAATAAAATATGATACGCGGCCAAAACATGAAAGCTATGAGACTAAAATGGGACCGGGCAGGCCAAGTCTGCCAGCACAGCTGTGGGCTCGGATATTGTAACACTGGAGCTCTGAGACAGCTAGACTGAGTCGCAGTAGACGGAGGAGAAGATGGCGGGAGGCCTTGGATGGCTTTCTCGCGAATTGGCGAGAAGGAGAACGCCATCGAGAGAGGAAGGAACGGGATGAGGCCTTTGCCCAGGAGAGAGGCAATACGGGTACTAAATAAAAAAAACATTTTGTTTTTACATGTACATAGGGGTCACACCTATATTTCTTTTTTTCATTATTTCACCTCATTTTTGTGTGGCGGTTCATAGTAGGGATGGGCAAGTGAAAAAAATGTATAGATATTTATCGAATCGAGATTTTTAAACAGTAGCGAAAATTATCGAGTGAAAAATATCGATATATCGTCAGTTTTCGAATGATCACGCTCGAATGTTCGAAAACCACATTTTGTATGATTTTAAGACTTGATCAGCACTGCCGTCAAAATGGCGATGACCATTTTTAAGCACTTTAAATTTATAAGGGTAAATTAAGAAACTTGCGTGCTATATACAGAAGTTTTAATGGCGTTGTATTATGTAATTTTTCTCCAACTCTCCTATTTAACCCACACTCATAGTATTTGATAATCAGAATATTAAATATTTAAATAAATAATGAGGATGACGAATGACATAATTGCTAGCCCCTTTCGGGGTCGATACCAACCCAGCGGAGGTTTGCACGTCGAACCCATTTCGGGGCCCGTACCGAACTATATTTTTAATAGTATTAGTATTTCCGTGCAAGGAGCCAATAGTCTTACTGTTATATCGCATTTCATAAAGATTGTGGCGGGATTTTTTAAACATAACTAGACGCAAGGGGCATGCAAGGAGTATCTAATAACATTAAACACGAAACCAAACTTGCGTTAAAAAAATATCGAAATTGATACGAATTCGATACTCTAAAATAAATATCGATATTTCGCGTTTATAAATATCGACGATATATATCGATTCATCATCATCATCATCATCATTTCAGCCGAAAGACGTCCACTGCTGGACATAGGCCTCCCCCAAGTGACGCCACATTGACCGGTCCCGTGCGCCTCGCATCCAGCGGATCCCCGCAACCTTGACCAGGTCATCGGTCCACCTAGTGGGAGGCCTTCCAACACATCGTCTTCCGGTTCGCGGTCGCCATTCCAGAACTTTTCGGCCCCATCGGCCATCCGTTCTGCGAGCAATGTGCCCTGCCCATTGCCACTTAAGTTTGGCGATTCTTCGGGCTACGTCAGTGACCTTGGTTCTCTTGCGGATGTCCTCATTTCTAATTCGATCACGCAAGGAAACTCCGAGCATAGCCCTCTCCATTGCCCTTTGGGTGACTTTAAGCCTTCTGATGAGGCCCATTGTGAGCGACCACGTTTCGGTCCCGTATGTCATCACTGGCAACACACACTGGTCATAGACTTTCGTCTTGAGACACTGCGGTAAGTTGGACGAGAAGATATCACGCAGCTTCCCGAACGCAGCCCAGCCGAGTCGGATTCGACGATTGACCTCTTTCTCGAAGTTAGACCTACCCAACTGGACCGTTTGTCCCAGGTAGACATAATCGTCTACAACTTCGATAGTAGAGTCTCCGATCTTGATAGGAGTGGGTGTTACATGGGCATTCAACATGACCTTGGTTTTGTCCATGTTCATTCTAAGACCCACTCTTTCGGAAGCTCTACTGAGGTCATCGAGCATTGTACTGAGGTCCTCCATGGTCTCAGCCATGACCACTATATCGTCGGCAAATCGAAGGTGAGAGATGTACTCGCCATTGATGTTGATGCCTAGCCCTCTCCAGTCCAGAACCTTGAAGACATCTTCCAGTGCAGCGGTGAACAGTTTCGGAGATATGACGTCTCCCTGTCTCACACCTCGCTGCAGAAGGATAGGTTCCGAGGTCTGGTCCTGAAGTCGGACTGACATGGTGGCGTTTTTGTACAAACACTTCAACACCTCGATGTACCGATAATCAATTTGGCACCGTTGGAGAGACTGCAGTACAGCCCAAGTCTCGATCGAATCGAAGGCTTTCTCGTAGTCCACAAACGCTAAACAGAGAGGCAGGTTGTACTCTTCGGTCTTCTGTATAACCTGTCGCAGCGTATGTATGTGGTCTATGGTGCTAAAGCCTTTACGGAATCCGGCTTGTTCGGGAGGCTGAAAATCGTCAAACCTGCGCGCGAGACGATTCGTGATGACTCTTGAAAACAACTTGTAGACATGGCTTAGAAGTGAGATGGGCCTGTAGTTCTTCAACCGGGCATTGTCGCCCTTTTTGAAGAAGAGTACCACCACACCCCTGCACCATGCCTGAGGCGTTTTGCCCTCGAGTATGACGGAATCAAACAGCTTCTGAAGGGCCTTAAGTACCGGTTTTCCACCCGCCTTCAGAAGTTCGGCCGTAATTCCATCATCACCCGGTGCCTTGTTGTTTTTAAGCTGTTTCAGAGACATCCTAATCTCGTACAGGCTGATGTCCGGGATGTCTTCGGTATAGTGTCGGGTCAGTCTAGCTCTTGGGTCATTCGCTAGATTTACAACGGGTTTCCTGGTTGACGTGTACAACTGCCCATAGAATCTCTCGATCTCCCTCAGTAGCTCCGGTTTGGCGGATACGATCCTGCCATCGTCGGTCTTCAGTTTCGTGAGCTGGCTTTGCCCAATAGCCAGATCTCTTGCAAATACCTTTGAGCCTTTATTTCGCTCAATTGCGTCTTTAATACGCTCGGTATTAAAGCGGCGGAGGTCGCTTTTTAAGGATTTGGAGATCCGTCTATTGAGCTGCCGGTATTTCCACGCCTCGTCTGAAGACTGCAGGATCATCTCACGCCGTTCCTTCATGAGCTTGAGAGTATGATCGGAGAGTTTTTTGTTCTTCTGTGCACGACGTGTCTTGTAGAACTTAGACCCCGTCGTATGGACAGTTTCCACGAATCCATCGTTGCATTCGTCCACTGAGCTTCCTAGGCACTCGAAACGATTCTGAAGTTCCAGCTGAAAGCTCTCGGGGTTTTGGATCTGGATCTGTGCTGGTCGGAGCGTAGACTTCATCAGTCGAGACCTTTCAAGTTTAATATTAATGTTCAATGTGCCTCTTACCATGCGGTGATCGCTCCCGGTTTTCACTGAATTGATCACAGAGACATCATTGAACATTTGCTTTCCGGTTGACATGATGAAGTCAATCTCATTTTTTGTTGCACCATCGGGGCTCTGCCAGGTCCACTTCCTGTGCTCACGCTTTCTGAAGAAGGAGTTCATCATATAGAGGCCCTCCTTCTCCATAAAACTAGCCAGTTGGTGTCCCCGGTGGTTCCGACGTCCAACCCCAAATTGCCCCACCTGCAGCTCATCCCCGTCTCGTTTGCCCAGTTTCGCGTTGAAGTCCCCCATGACAACGGTGAAGTGAGTTTTGAAACCATGCATGGCTTTAGAGATATCCTCATACATGGTCTCCACTTCGTCGTCGGGGTGTGCCGAGGTCGGGGCGTAGACCTGTATAACCTTCAGCGAATATCTTGAGGATATTCTGAGTATAAGGCACGCCACCCTGGTCGACACACTCTCGATCTTCACCACGTTATTCACAAGGGACTTGTGGACGATAAACCCAACACCACCCTGGGACTGCCGGTCACCCTCTCGGAAATAGAGCAGGTTACCGGATTTCAGGATCATCGTGTCCTCCCCCTCTCTTCGGACTTCAGATAATCCTACAATACTCCATCGCAACCTGCTCAATTCCTCTTCGAGTTCGGTTATCTTCTCGTCAGTTCGGAGTGTTCGCGTGTTGTAAGTTGCCAGGTCTAGTCGTCGGTATAGGCAGCCGGATCCCTTCCGGAGATTCTTCGCACCCCTTGCCACGTCATTACCTCGACCGCTACCGTAGTCGAGGGTAGACGGGCTGCCGGGTACTAGGGGCCATTTTGGTATTGCGCTCATTAGGGGGGGTTTTGCCATAATCGCCACGCTTGGCAGACGGGTTGGCGATCGCAGTACGGTTGTTACAAAAAGCACAGAGAGCGCTGCTGCCCATTCTCTGGCAAGTCCCTTAGTCGCCTCTTACGACACCCACGGGAAGATATGGGATGGTGCTATTCTTAACGTCCGACACCATACAGAACATTATTGTATGGAAAAAATAGAGAACATAAGAGAGAACATAAGAAAAAAGAAAATAGAGAACATAAGAGAGAACATATCGATTATTGTATGGAAAAATATCGATATATCGATATTTTTTGCCCATGCCTAGTTCATAGAAGGCACACTGTCCAAATGTCAACTGTGTGATGCCAATTGTCTCGGAGTAAAAATTCTCTGACTTACGGACGGGCAGACCGAATCTTATAAAGGTTTCCTTAATGCCATTTTTAATTTAAAAAAAAAGCATGCTGCTCTGCTTTAAGTTTTAAAATCGTAGAAAGTTTAAAAAAATGCCATTCATTCTGCCATTATAAAATTTTACTTTTGTTACTTTCGGAGTAATTATGATCGCATCTTGGTGTTGCCAGCAAAATGTTTGTTTCATACCTTTAGAGAGGGGACGGAAATGACGACAAAATAAATGTATACCTATTCATTGTTATAATTTCTAGGTTTTATTATAATATATCCACAACCGACACTTCTCTTTACGTGCTCGTGGTTTAATAATAACGGCCACTCGGGTCGATAACTGGTTTGCCGCGGTTGCCTGGGTGTGGAGTTAGAGATAGGCAGTCGTGTAAATACCAGTATTTATCATGCATCTGGTTAGACTGGAAGCCGACCCCAACATAGTTCGAAAAAGGCTAGGGAGATGATGAACCCCGACCTCTCTTACATCCGTATTTATGAAAGAACTCGATAAGACAAGTCTACTAGTTAGTACTACTACTTACTATTACTTTTAGGGCAGCCAAATCAAATAATTAGGACTGTCAGATCAAGTAGTAGCGACAAATACCTACAACAAAATTACGAAATGCACCTTACAATAAAACGATTCAATAAATTTAAAAAAGTACACATACACACACAACATACATAACACATACACACATACGGACATATTTTAATGTCTGTGAGGCAGGATAATGATGATGTGTCTTTTTGGCATCTTGCAATATATTGTAGTCTTTGCGTAGACGGAGAATACTATTCTCTGTCTACGAGTCTTTGGCATCCTGTCACTGAACGTCGCGAGGCGAGTCGCTCACGTCCAGACAATAGCGAAGTCGCTACGTGTGTACCTTGCACTAAATTGTTCTATTGTATTTTTAAATATGGTAATTGTGCCGATGTCCACTATTTCATTTTGGCAATGTCGACGTAAAATGGAAAAGCCGTAGAGAGAGAATGTGTATGGAAAGCAGTCTCTATCTGAAAAAAAAATACTTTTACACTATAGTTTTTATTTTTTTGACGAGACTTGTAAACTTAGCCTTACAAAGAACATTTTTTTTCATGCAATTTTTTCTTTCGCAGCTAATAGAGGAATGGTCTCCAGCCCCTTTTAATGCATTTGGGTTTAATATGGCAGTATCTCTTAGTGCCCATACTGTTGACAATTATCACATTATGGAATCTCGCGTTTTGGCCGTAGAGGCTCGAAGGAACAACGGCAATGTAGTAAATGTTATGTGTATAATTCAATGGTATAAATTGACGAAAGTTGGGTTCGTTGTGGGATCACTAATACAGAATACGTATTAGTATATATATGCGTACATATATTATATGCGTTTTAATAATTTTATTATTGTAACGATTTAAAAATATATTAACAAACATGGCAACATTGATGGGAATAATGGTGCTGGTAGCACTTGTAGGGTAGGTAGTAATTTAGTAAAGTAGTGGATAGGTGGGCGTCCATCTTGAAATTTTACTGGGTTTGAGCCGGTTTAGTTCTAATAAAAGTGTATTTTGTAGCTTGGAGTTCATATTAATCGTTAGTTTTCAAGAACTTTAATGTATGCCGAATCTATTTATCGTTTAAAATAGGATTAACTACAGTTATGTTTTAGGTATGAGCGTCTGCTAAAACATTTAATCGTTTGTCGAGTAATGGCGTGCGTTTTTCTCTTTGAAGACACTTTCATATTTTATTCCATGTCGTCAGATCCTACGAATAGTAACATCTCCTGCATGTGATCTATAATTGTGTAAATTACTAAAATATTAAGAAATATGTACCAATAATTATGTTAGTTGGACAGTTCTCGTAGCTGGATGTCGTTTTTAGGTTATACATCACAATACTTTAATTGAATAGTGACTTGTAATCATAACCGCCTATGATTCGATTCGTCTGGTCGAATCATTATGTATGAACACATTGCAATTAAGTGGAGTTCTTCACCAACATGAATATATGAAAGTGACGTAGAAAATATTTATTCGCAGCATCGTTACTCAAGACATACGCGATTTCCGGAAAGTCTATCGCTGATAAAAGTTTAAGTTGGCGGAGGCATATAACGATGGCAGTGCCGAGTCGAGCCCGGGTATATGCTGATGTCAACTCGCAACGTCCGAGAGAATACTGGGACTATGAAAGCTATGTGGTTGACTGGGGCAACCAGGAAGACTACCAGTTGGTGCGTAAGCTTGGGCGTGGAAAGTACAGTGAAGTTTTCGAGGCAATAAATATCACAAATAATGAGAAGTGTGTAGTTAAAATATTGAAGGTGAGTCATGTTAATACATTTTTTACACGCCTAGAAGTCTGGTTCATCATTGTTTACATTGTATGCATATTCTAATGACTATCTACCACAATGCTTCGACTGAGCATTAAAATCACTGTTTTATATGCCCTAATTACAGAATTTTATTCCAGCCTGTTAAAAAGAAGAAGATAAAAAGAGAAATAAAAATATTAGAAAACTTAAGAGGAGGCACAAATATAATTACTTTACAAGCTGTAGTCAAAGATCCTGTTTCTCGTACTCCAGCACTCATTTTTGAACATGTGAACAATACTGATTTTAAACAGCTGTATCAAACACTGTCAGATTATGATATAAGGTAAATCTGTCATAATTATAAATAGGGCATTGAAGAAAACTACTACCAGTTGTATAATTGTGTAATTAATGTAAAATTCTTTACAGATATTATTTGTATGAACTGTTGAAGGCATTAGATTATTGCCACAGTATGGGTATCATGCATAGAGATGTGAAGCCCCATAATGTGATGATCGATCATGATCACAGAAAGTTGCGTCTCATTGACTGGGGGTTAGCTGAGTTCTACCACCCAGGGCAAGACTATAATGTTCGTGTTGCTTCTAGATATTTTAAGGTTTGTAAATAATTTAACTATTATTAATAATGTTAACTGTTATTCCTAAAATAAATCTCCTTTAGTAATGTGTTTTAGAATACCCTTTGTTAATCTATATTAATACTTATTGAAAGTAACTCTATCTGTAACCTTGTCACTCACAATTAACAGATTTGGATGATTTTGTCACCTATAGACAACCTGGGTTAGGATATACGATTTCATCCGGTTAGTACATTCCTGGGAGATAATTTCAGACCTACATGTGTGTGAAGCCACTAGCAAATTCTTGCTGGTTGTAAATTTTGCATGTATATTGCTATAGTTAACATTCATTTTATCTTGTTATAGGGTCCAGAGCTCTTGGTGGATTATCAAATGTATGATTATTCGTTGGACATGTGGTCACTAGGATGCATGTTAGCATCAATGATCTTTCGCAAAGAGCCATTTTTCCATGGCCATGACAATTACGATCAACTTGTGCGTATTGCTAAAGTGCTGGGCACTGAAGAGCTATTTGAATATTTGGATAAATATCATATAGAATTGGATCCTCGGTTTAACGATATACTTGGCAGGTATGTTGTCTCATAACTATAGATAATAAATTAATTTAAAAAATAATTTAGTTTATAAATGTTCTCATTGTATCTTTTTTAAGGCATTCTCGTAAACGATGGGAGCGGTTTGTGCACTCTGAAAATCAACACTTGGTGTCTCCTGAAGCATTAGATTTCCTAGATCGTCTTCTACGCTATGATCACTATGAGAGATATACTGCTCGTGAGGCAATGGATCATCCATACTTCTGTAAGTAAAACATGATTTGTTTTTAATTTTATGCAAGCTTTGATAGCCCTGTCTTTTGATACCTCAAACTAATACTTGGCAATGGCAACCACACTTGACATGTCTATTCATTCATTCATTCATCATTATTAGCTAATACTTGGTTACTTTAATACATTTCTTTTAACATGTGGATTTACGAAATTGACAGTCACAGTCACGCCTGATGCAGTTTAATTTGCAGTTCCAGTGCATGCTGTGAGGCATGTTACAAAAATGGCGCGAACTTGTGCTTCAATTTAGAACACCAACATGTTAATGTCCATATTTGCATTTTGAGCTAATTAAAAGCATTTAGTTATGCCAAAAATGTGATCACTTGAGTAGATCAAATAATTTTAGGTTATCACTGTCCAATTTCATTTTCCTAAGAAAATATGTGATAATGCTATCACATATTTTCATTCTATGCATAGAAGTAACGGGCCTTGACCTTGTCAGTAATTCCTAATAGAAAAGAACACTAAATATACTGGATGGCTCACTGGGGCAATTTGTATTTGATGTGTGTCAGTTACCTACTAGTAGCTGACATGGCCCCAAAGGGTACTGTGACTAACATGCATTACAATCAAAGTGTTAATTAAACCACTTGTAGGTTTTTTTTTTCATTAGGTAATTGTTTCTGGAGGCATCATCAATCAATCATTTTATAAGGATAGTGTGTGGCATTGTCATTTTTACATTAATGATTGACTATACAGACAACTGTGTTGTTGCGCCAATTTTTCTCCCCAGCTTAAGCACTATGAAAGCAAGGAAGGTGACAGTTGAATAAATATGGCCAAATTGCTCCAAATGTAACAAATTAATTTTATTTGTCACATTCACATTATTGCTTACACAGTAATCAAAATCAGTGGTTTGCGCCCATCTACGGATTGTACAATATTATTGTATAATGCAATATTATACACGTCAACCAGGAAACCCGTTGTAAATCCAGCGAATGACCCAAGAGCTAGACTGACCCGACACTACACCGAAGAGATCCCGGACATCAGCCTGTACGAGATTAGGGTGGCTCTGAAACTGCTTAAAAACAACAAGGCACCGGGTGATGATGGAATTACGGCCGAACTTCTGAAGGCGGGTGGAAAACCGGTACTTAAGGCCCTTCATAAGCTGTTTGATTCTGTCATACTCGAGGGGAAAACGCCATAGGCATGGTGCAGGGGTGTGGTGGTACTCTTCTTCAAACAGGGCGACAACGCCCTGTTGAAGAACTATAGGCCCATCTCACTTCTGAGTCATAGCATTAGCGTTAGCGTTTGTGGACTACGAGAAAGCCTTCGATTCGATCGAGACTTGGGCTGTACTGCAGTCTCTCCAACTGTGCCAAATTGATTATCGGTACATCGAGGTATTGAAGTGTTTGTACAAAAACGCCACCATGTCAGTCCGACTTCAGGACCAGAGCTCGGAACCTGTCCTTTTGCAGCGAGGTGTGAGACAGGGAGACGTCATATCTCCGAAACTGTTCACCGCTGCACTGGAAGATGTCTTCAAGGTTCTGGACTGGAGAGGGCTAGGCATCAACGTCAATGGCGAGTACATCTCTCACCTTCGATTTGCCAACGATATAGTGGTCATGGCTGAGACCATGCAGGACCTCAGTACAATGCTCGATGACCTCAGTAGAGCTTCCGAAAGAGTGGGTCTTAAAATGAACATGGACAAAAGAGGTCAATCGTCGAATCCGACTCGGCTGGGCAGCGTTCGGGAAGCTGCGTGGTATCTTCTAGTCCAACTTACCGCAGTGTCTCAAGGACGAAAGTATAGACTTTCGTCTTGAGACATACTGGCCATAGGGCCGGTGTGTGTTGCCAGTGATTACACACGGGACCGAAACGTGGCCGCTCACAATGGGCCTCATCAGAAGGCTCAAAGTCACCCAAAGGGCAATGGAGAGAGCTATGCTCAGTTTCCTTGCGTGATCAAATCAGAAATGAGGACATCCGCAAGAGAACCAAGGTTACCGACGTAGCCCGAAGAATTGCCAAACTTAAGTGGCAGTGGGCAGGGCAAATTGCTCGCAGAACAGATGGCCGATGGGGCCGAAAAGTTCTGGAATGGCGACCGTGAACCGGGAGACAATGCGTTGGAAGGCCTCCCACTAGGTGGACTGATGACCTGGTGAAGGTTTCGGGGATCCGCTGGATGCGAGTCGCACAGGATCGGTCAATGTGGCGACACTTGGGAGAGGCCTATGTCCAGCAGTGGACGTCTTTCGGCTGAAATGATGAATGATGATGAATGCAATATTGTGTAAATTCGTAGGTGAGGTTTTTTAATGCCAGGAATTATTTAATTCTTACAAAATAATCTATAAATTTGGGTAAAATCGCCAATCAGTCAAAATATAACATGAATACATTTACAGCTTCGTTAATAGTATGACATAACACCACATCTTTTATCCCCAAACGGTCAGACAGAGGTGTACATAAAGAACACCCACTTTGTGACAGTTTAGTTGAAGTCCTAGGAGGAGAACCTATTGTAATCAACTGGGCGCGTATCGGCTACTTAGAATTTTCTATTGGAGAAAGCCAAGAACTCATGCTCAGCATTAGTGCTTTCGACCCCTAGACAACAGATCAGTAAAACTAGTATTTATTCATAGTATTTTATTGTTACAGA
Source organism: Cerastis rubricosa (assembly GCA_949152445.1). Classification (NCBI taxonomy): domain Eukaryota; kingdom Metazoa; phylum Arthropoda; class Insecta; order Lepidoptera; family Noctuidae; genus Cerastis; species Cerastis rubricosa. Next base: position 12,814,354 of record OX424525.1, on the reverse strand, counting down.
TCCGATTGTGAAGGAGCAGGGGCGATTGGTTTCTTCCAATTCACCAACTCCCAATGCATTGCAAGGACCAATAAATACTACAGAATAATTGTTACAAAGAGGTGTTAAATGCTCTTTATAATGTATTGATATGATATACTTGTACAAGATTCCGGAAGAAAAACACTGTAAAAATAACACCAAAAAGAGGCCACTGATGGTGTAAATAAATACACAGCGACAGTGTGAGGAACTCCAATTCTGTTTAACAAACACTGATAATATAATTCCAATGCTTGATAAATGGAATAATTTGGAAAGACAATATAATTTAGTGTTTAATATTAGTAAATCTGGTTTATTAATTGTTTTAAAAGTGTTTTTATCTCTGGTATAAACTGCTGACACATTTGTGAAAGTGCTCGTGTACTCAAGCTGAGTAGGTATCTTGTGGTGGGAAGGGTTCAAATTGTCAAAGTAAATTCTGAAACATCCGTTTTTTTATGGAATTCGATAATGACTAATTATTGAGATAAAGAAAAATGCATCGAGTTTCATTGCACTTGATCTTTTGCATTTATTAACCTATGGTATTGATATTGTAATTACTTGTATAATATATTGGTAACACCTGCATACCATTTGCAAATACTGGTTAGCAGCTTTTCGTTGGTACTCTACTTATTAAAATTTTGTATTTATGGAATAGAAGTAAAATGTAGATATGTGTGATATAAATACAAAATTTTAAGATGATTACTTAATCGTTTTCTTTTATTACGTATTTTATAAAAGAAACCAGCTACTTCTAACATTATTAGATGTCGGATTTAAACATTGTTTTCTATTAGTATATTTTGAATAAGTTACGTTAGCTGTCCTCATAATTATTATACATAGCGAAAATCAAATCGTATCTTCTATTGGAAGGTGAGCCTCATGGAGTATAATTTATTTTTAGTGTGATAACTTCAAGTTGTTGCATAAAATTTTCTGAATAAACAATACTAACTTTGCCTGGAAATGTTTTGGATTATTTACGTTCGATGATTTAAAACTTCGTATCCTTATAATGTTGATTGTTCATTCTTTTGGTGTTAATATTACCTTAATGATAGGTTAACATAGAAACGTGTTCAAGCCTTAGCACAGTGTAGTATCAATCAGTACGTGTTGTGAGTTTATGAGGCTATGACAGGCATAAGCAAACTGTCAAACTGACTTTGAAGTTTCAGTGCAGTAAACTTCCTTCCAAAATTAGGTTAAGCGTGAAGTAGGTAGTGAACTCCGCACACTATGGAGTCTAAGAACCGAAGCCGCAGTTCATGTCAGCAACTAGCGCTCGCCGGCACAGTAAAGCATTGAAATGTGAGCTTATTACAGTTCGTTCAAGTATACATGGTCAAGTAAAAATGCCAGTAGCAAAAGAATTTTCAAGTCGCCGTGAACATTCTCTATTTTAGCCAAGTGGTTGCGGCTAGAATAAACTAAGCCGGCTAATCTTTTAAATAGGTATATAGATTTTAGTTCACACCCGTCTTTAGCTGTAACATATACACTCGGCAAAATTCAAAAGTAATTTTCACAAATCCTTGTGATATTTTTTATAATTAGATTAGTATCTACCTATTCCATTATAGTTATTATTATACGTTAGAAACTATATAGTAATATTTAGCGTATGATTACAAACAATACAGAGAAAATCACCTTTGAAAGATAGTTAAATGTACTTGATTGTGGTGATAAGACTCATCAAATCAAACTCTTAAACCATTAGCCGCTCGATGACATTGACTGACGTGAGCTGTTAGCGAACATTAGTGAAATTGTGGATGTATTGAGAAAATAAGATGACCTTAGTTCCGATCTTGACCACTCGCCATAAAAACCTTGTACAGATATCTGTTTTGTGTACAGTCACGAGCACTAATATGTATAAACGAAGCATCTTTTTCACGTGATTGTCTCTTACTGTATTGATTAACATTTTCACGACATTGTATTTTGGAAGCCATATTATTACGAAATAGGTCTCATCATATTAGTGCTCGTGACTACAGCTTATGAATTTATTGTACAAACAATAAGTTTTCGATTAGTCGTCCCTTCTGGTAGTAGGCGCGCTTTACGCGCGAGAGATTCACGAATTCCTAGTACAGTTACTAGACTCTAAATTGCTCATGAATTTCGAATTTCTAGGGCCTTTTCCAGAAATTACGAATTCGTGAGAGAAGACTGCTTCTCTGAGTTACTTAACTCTGGCAGCAGCCATCTAAGAGCAGCATTAATTGTAACAACTTTTAAGTTCACTATGATTTGTTGAAGATGCAAAATCAGTGGTAAATGAACTAGTGTCGTGTTCAGCTCGCGGATGGAGAGTCAATTGTGTGTGTGCGGGGACTAATAGCAGAGTGAAGTAATTAATAAACGACGAAAAGTTTCCTGGGAAGGGGGGGGGGGGTGTCAGAATGAAACGTAACAGTTTTAGCGGCGGTGTTCCTTTCACTCTGTATAAGAATAGCTGCTAGCTCTACAATTATCACCTGTCTAAATACGTTGCGAAGAACATAGTTCAACTAAGTGTGCTCCGCAGTTTCGCCCGCCGCTCGGCGCCTTAGGAGTCGTAGCGTGATGTTGAATAGTCTTTCCTGAAAAATTGGGCTGTCAAATGCGAAAAAGTTTTTCAAATCATACTGTTAGCTAGTGATTAGCGCTTTCAAACAAAAACAAACTCTTCGGCTTTCATTATATTATTATAGTTCAATTACCAGTAATACATGTCACTGGTAATTACGATCCGTCTATTACGATGGTAGACGCAGCGATACGATGGCGACAAAACACGGCATGAGGACATGACTGCAGCAATTTGAAGTTATTTTTTACTATGACACGTTATGATAAATTCGAAACTATAGATAAACTAACTATAGGCCAAAGCGGGAAAAACAAGACCTCACTAAAGAAATTCATTCGATCTGGAATGGATCATTCATGGATCTGACCAATGTTCAGATCAGTACGGCTAGCACGAATATTTGTAGGTTTCGTATCGTTCGAAGTTTTCTCACTGTCAAATTTAAAGTGAATAAACATTCGTGAAACTCGTAAGCCAGCCGTCGACGATTACGATACTATCCGTCATTTTCTGCCTTCGTGCTAGCTATCTTCATACAAACGGCTAAGTTACGTTTCTTAGTTGATACGATGACGATACGAAACTTACATGTATTTTGTTCGTGCTCTGAAAATTTGTTCAATTTACGCACACCAGAGGCGTTGTTCAAGTTCCCATACAAAATGTTTTCGTTGACGATATGAATGTATTTTCGATAGTTATTCGTGCTAGGGGTACTGGATAGAGTTCTCATAATTCGGGAGTTTTTCGCTTCCACGCCATAGTGTGAACAGAATCACAGTATCTACCACGCGTCACAATCAACAAAGACATTTTGTATTTACAAACCAAATACGAGCAAACTTGACGATAGAGGGCGCTGTTACCAGGTCTTTATTTAGCAAGCTAGCCTTTCGCAATGCAACTGATAACTATCTTCCTACTCAGCTGAAGATGAGGATGAGGTTGGCTTTCAAATCTTTGAAAGTTCATCGCTAATTAATGGTTAATGAAACCTAATAGTAATCTAAAAACACAGAACGCTGTGTGAGTTGCACAGAGAGCCATAGAGCGCTCCATGCTCAGTATAAAGCTGGTAGATAAAGTTCCTAGTGAAATCTGAAGACGTATGTACTTCGATATTCTTCCCACAGACAAACCGTGAAAACGGTTTTGTAGGGCATAGTTTTTAAATGCAGGTTTGTAAATAACTAATACCTAACTTGTTTAGTAAATAAATAAAATAAATAATTGGAAAAATTACACATACTAATACAAAAAAAAAACCTTGGTAATTTTTCGTGAACTCTTCGATCTAGCTCTTGGACTATACCTTACTAATTGAACTCATTATATCTCCTAAACTAAGACCCGATTAAATCTGTGACTTTGCGACAAATTGTGACCAATTGGTGACAAATTATGGGAGGAAACACATCTTCGCTAGGTGCCCTACTTTTAGAGATATAAAATGTGACCCTGCTGGGAAGACTCTCCAGATCGACCACCTATAAACCCTTATATCTTTTGAACCAGTGACCGACAAATTCTGATATTTGGCGACAAAGAAGAACGGCAGGCTTGTAAGGGAATTTCGTACCGCATATTTTTGTTAGTGTTCGGTAATGGGATTTACACCACTTATTAAGGCAACTAAGCCATTTATTTTTATGTAAGTGTACTATTTTTAGATAGTGGGATTCATTTATAATATCAATAAAAAGATTTGAATAATTAAACGTAATAAAATAGTAAACTAAACGCAGTTTGAAATGCAGAAGTTGCCATATTTAAAATAACACATGTATCGAAACGATAATTAATTATTTAGAAATATAAATGATATTAAATATAATTAAACACTTAAATATTAATCCTAAGAATGAATAATTGTTGCATAAAATCATAATAGTTTACGATTTAATGATTGGAATAATTTTCGTCATTTTTGATTCTTTTTTGTTCATATGGCAATCATTTATTGACAGGTAAAGGAAATCTGTCATAATATTGCTCGATAATATTTGCTGTTGTTTTGGATTGTGGCTTTTGACTACGTCTGAGCAATTTAGCGAATTATCTGGCCGTTTTTACGTTGAGTCGAGCATCTGCTCCTCCGTACTCTTAACACTAGTTTCGCGAAAGGACGCTGTATTAAATGTGCTGTGTGTGTACGTGCTTCGATTAAAATGACGAGTTTGCAATGTGTTCATTGCAACATTCGCTTGTCCCGATTAAGAAGGCACGCTTTATCCGATGAGAGCGAAGATGTCAGCAATACTATTCGACTGTGGACATATCCTAGAGATGTAAGTAGTTTACGAAAAACATTCTACATAAGAGTGGGACGTGGACGAACTCTGTAATAAGTTTTACCTGTTGAAAAGTATTCCCTAACATTTAATTAAACCACACCATACCACTAAAATATGTATGTCTGCTAAAACTAATCTTAATATTATTCGAAAAACTAACAAACACGGTTATGTGTATGTTAGTATGTATAACATACAAATTGTTATTCTTAATCTTTATTGCACACAAAAAAAAAGAAAATGTACATACAAATTGCAATATAAAAACTTATGTACAACAGCGAGCTTAGTTTTCTTACAGCAAACCAATTTTCGATTGCGAGATTTGCAAATGAGGGTGAACTTACGAGTATGTGCAAAAACAGTACATTCAAAACTTAAATCAAATACTACATATATATGTATGTATGTATCTTACTTGGGTTGCTTATGAGTGTTACAATTGGTATTACTCTGATAGTATTACAGTTGAAACGGAAAGTAAATAAAATAATGTTGAACGGTAATCACTTATTATATTTTTCTAGACAACACCTGCTGACCTTGTTTGCTATGAATGCTGGCAGCTAGCTTCTCCTCCACATTCATCTGATAATACGCCGAGAAGACGAGTTGGCCATCAAAGTGTTTGTGTTGTATGCGGAAGAATCCATACTAAGAATCAGACGACGCAGGATTTTGATTGAAGGGGCAAATGAAGAAGAACAAAGAGTGGCTAATACAGTTTCTACTTGGATCAACCACGAGAGGTATAAAAATCATGTACCTACTGTAACTATTATTAATTATCTTTATTTGATTTAAACTAAGAAATAAATTATTATTTTAGTTATTTAATTTTTTAGTTCATTAATCCTTGTATATAGTAGATATTTTTGTTCAGAAATAAATTATTACCTACTTTTACAAGCATGTTTGAATGCAAGCTTTTCTTAATTTATATTTTATTTTTATTTTAGCTTCATTCTGAAGATGAAAACTTGTGTGCCATGTTGGCTAAGAGCTACAAGATCTAGGTTTGCTTCACCTGTTGAAGTCATTCAACCTCCTTCACCTGATCATGTGGATGGTGATCATTCTGTTTTGATGTGTGCTGTTTGTGGTCAGAGTCTGTCCACCACAACATCAGATGAAGAATGGAATCCCGACAAAATTGCTCATTTGTTGGGACACTATCAGGTAAATATAATACAATAAATATAATGTTATTGAAGTGAAACTTCTTAAGCGACTTCCAACAAGGTTGCGTTAAACGTTTTACGCGAGCATGGTTCTCTTCGTGCTATAGACTAAATTATATTTTGTGGATGGGTGATCAAGGTTAAGCGACAGTTGCCCAGGTCAGTATGTGGATGGGTGATCAAGGTTAAGCAACGGTAGCCGAGGTCAGTTTTTGGATGGGTGATCAAGGTTAAGCAACGGTAGCCGAGGTCAGTATGTGGACGGGGTGATCAAGGTTAAGCAACAGTAGTTGAGGTCAGTATGTGGATGAGTGATCAAGGTTAAGTGACGGTTGCCCATGTCAGTCTGGGGATGTTTGATCAAGGTTAAGCAACGGTAGCCGAAGTCAGTATGTGGATTGGTGATCAAGCGCTTAACCTGGTGTTGAACTGATGATGATGAACATTAGCCAGCTTCTAAAAGACTTCTGTTGCAGGGATATCTCTGCAACAAGGATTACAATACAGCGTGACGACACAGAGGCAGCAGTCGTCTTCACCTATGCCTGAGGCCGAGGAGCCGCCGCCTCATGACCTCGCCCGCCTCGTAAGACATTGCGAGAGCTTGGGGTTGAAGGTTGTCATAGGTTGCACCATACAGAGCAAAGTACTTCGGTTACCCAGGTACTCTCCGTGTGATCGTCATCGACACCAAGAAGCTGCTGGCCTATCTCGCGGTACTAGGGTAGATCGAATAATGTTCCCACCCTTACGCAAAATACGAGCTTTAGACGTGGAGTTGTGGAAACCAGCCCGCTATACAATACAATATAAGAATCGATTAATTATAAATACAATAAAATAAATGTACTTTTAAAAACTAAGTATTGCTTTATTGACCTACATTCAAAACCCCATCAGAACTTCATCATTATCAATTTGTTGCACTTCGTTGCTGAACATAGGTAATGCTCCCCCCCCCCCACCGAGTAGGTATGATCTTCATCTACCTATTAATGGTAAGTAAAAAAACTACAAAGATAGCAACAAGCAATCCAAAACATTTACTTGCCAAGGTTTTGTAACAATATTCTGATTTTAAAAAGTGTCCATGGAGTTTCTTGCACGTTATTCTCCATAGAGATCTAGGTACACTTTTAAATGGGCAACTACAGTACTTTTTTGTAGTTTTTTGCCTTGTGACTGGGATCTATAGCTACATTTCATTGTTTTCTTTGTTTCGACAGTTCAAAGGTAACTGGCCTATGAAATAAATGCTTTGATTTTGAATCGACATTGACAACATACTTAATAAAATAAATCCCGTTTTTGTGGAAACAATCTTTTGATTTAATTGGTAGTCATAATGATGGACAAGCTTTTTAAAATTCTTAGATTTTTAGAACTTGAGACGTAAAAAATTATATAACCAGTTTTATTTTTGAACAAATGACACTTTTGCTTCTCGCCTGGTTTCTTCCGGCACAACATTTTACTCTGGTTCCATGCATTCTTGGAAAATGCAATGCCTTGGTGTTTCAGCTGCTGTTCTTATATTGGGCAACACAATATGCTCGGGTCTTTCTTGTAGTTCTTATGGAACATGTAAGCTCATATCTCGAGCTTGGACCCAGCAAACTCCACAAACTTCATTCATGGATGACATCTGTAAATAATTCACTTAATGAGATGGCAATAAATATCAAAATAGCGTTGATAAAATACGAATTAAACACTGAAGTTCAATAGAAATAATTTGCGCCCAACATGTTCAAGCATAAAAGAAACAAAACGAAATAAAAGAGGAGGAGGACACAGTGAGGTTCCTGATTGAATTTAATAAATAATTGGTTTCCTTCAACATATAGAAAACCTTTACCAAATAGCTATGTTGTGTTATTAAGAGTGAATAATTTAATTGCTCATTAGAGTAGAGAAAAAGGGTTCATTTGACAATGGAAGGACCCTCCTTATGTTGTTAGTACAGCCAACCTCATGAGTGCCCCAGAGTTAGCAACAGATAAGAGTAATGCCCTTTGCATGGCAAGTGTTTATAAGGTAGTTACTATAAATATATTATGTCATATAGATATATTTGCCTGCTGGTGTCCCAACAAACGGGCAATGTTGTTGGGATTCCATTCTTCATCTGATGTTGTGGTGGACAGACTCTGACCACAAACAGCACACATCAAAACAGAATGATCACCATCCACATGATCAGGTGAAGGGGTTTGAATGACTTCAACAGGTGAAGCAAACCTAGATCTTGTAGCTCTTAGCCAACATGGCACACAAGTTTTCATCTTTAGAATGAAGCTAAAATAAAAAAAAAACAATTAAGAAAAGCTTGCATTCAAACATGCTTGTAAAAAAAGGAAACAATTTATTTTATTTCTTAGTTTAAATCAAATAAATATAATTAATAATAGTTACAGTAGGTACATCATTTTTATACCTCTCGTGGTTGATCCAAGTAGAAACTGTATTAGCCACTCTTTGTTCTTCTTCATTTGCCCCTTCAATCAAAATCCTGCGTCGTCTGATTCTTAGTATGGATCTTCCGCATACAACACAAACACTTTGATGGCCAACTCGTCTTCTCGGCGTATTATCAGATGAATGTGGATGAGAAGCTAGCTGCCAGCATTCATAACAAACATGGTCAGCAGGTGTTATCTAGAAAAATATAATAAGTGATTACCGTTCAACATTATTTTATTTACTTTCCGTTTCAACTGTCATACTATCAGAGTAATACCAATTGTAACACTCACAAGCAAACCAAGTAAGATACATGTATATAACAATTTGTATGTTATACATACTAACATACACATAACCGTTGTTTTTGTTGTTAGTTTTTTGTTTAGATCTTAATAATATTAAGATTAGTTTTAGCAGACATACATATTTTAGTGGTATGGTGTGGTTTAAATGATAAGGACTACTTTTCAACAGGCAAAACTTATTACAGAGTTCGTCCACGTCCCACTCTTATGTAGAATGTTTTTCGTAAACTACTTACATCTCTAGGATATGTCCATAGTCGAATAGTATTGATGACATCTTCGCTCTCATCGGATAAAGTGTGCCTTCTTAATCGGGACAAGCGAATGTTGCAATGAACACATTGCAAACTCGTCATTTTAATCGAAGCACGTACACACACAGCACAGTTAATACAGCGTCCTTTCGCGAAACTAGTGTTAAGAGTACGGAGGAGCAGATGCTCGACTCAACGTAAAAACGGCCAGATAATTCGCTAAATTGCTCAGACGTAGTCAAAAGCCACAATCCAAAACAACAGCAAATATTATCGAGCAATATTATGACAGATTTCCTTTACCTGTCAATAAATGATTGCCATATGAACAAAAAAGAATAATGACGAAAATTATTCCAATCATTAAATCGTAAACTATTATGATTTTATGCAACAATTATTCATTCTAAGGATTAATATTTAAGTGTTTAGTTATATTTAATATCAACTATATTTCTAAATAATTAATTATCGTTTCGATACATGTGTTATTTTAAATATGGCAACTTCTGCGTTTCAAACTGCGTTTAGTTTACGACTTTATTACGTTTAATTATTTAAATCTTTTTATTGATATTATAAATTAATCCCACTATCTAAAAATAGTACACTTACATAAAAATAAATGGCTTAGTTGCCTTAATAAGTGGTATAAATCCCATTAGCGAACACTAACAAAAATAAGCGGTACGAGAGTTGCCATTTGCCTTTATATAAATTGATTCTGTACAAACTAATAAGCTCACAGCACACACTACACGACACTTATATAGATCTCTCTCAGACAAACATAGGTAGATTGTAAGTAGCTGACACACCCACAGGCCGAATACACCATCGACCTGTGGACATAATGTAACATATGAACCAGGGAAATAAACATCTTTCTATTCTATTCTATTCTATTCCCATTTAAGTGTGTCCGTGTCAACCGCACGGCCATGACTTTTTTTTTTTTTTTAAACAAACCATGCCATGAGTTTTTAATAATTTGTAAAAGCCGATTCCCAAAACCATAATTTTGTCAAAGATAAGGTTAAAAGTTACAAGGGTTTGAACGTGGCTGCGCCATCGAAACGCAGAGGACCGCGCGGCTACGGACATCTTTAAAACTACGCGATGCAGAGACCTGAAATTCAGGTAAATCACATATTGAATTTGTAAAAATATAGAAAAAAAAACCTAGTTTTTTATTTTAGGAGCTGTAAGCCTAAAACCTCATGGCCGCGCCATCGAAACGGTGAAAAACATGGCATCGCCGATATCTTGCTGAAAAAACATCGCAGACGTCTGAAGTTTATTTTAAAACCCAGACTTAAATTTGTCAGAATTTGTAAAAATACTACGAAACATCCTATATTTATATTTCAGGAGCTGTAAGACTAAAACCTCCTAAAACCTCATGGCCGCGCCATCGAAACGGTGACAAACAAACTAAAATAAATCGATTTATATTATAAAAGTAGCTGTACCCCACATGCGTTGCAATGCACTTTTTCCTACCTACCCTACCCTATTTACCTTTTAAAACCTTCCTTGGGCTTGTACAAATATTCCAAAACCAAAATTAGCCAAATCATTCCGGCCGTTCTCGAGTTTTAGCGAGATTAACAAACGATATTTAATTTTTATATAAATATAGATAGGTAGATCAATATATAAGGGGTGTAAGGGACAACGACGCGAAAACGCTACCGTACGTTTACTTAGTACACCATTCTAAAACCCTTACATAAAAATTACTAATCGGTGATTTAAAAAAAAAAACAGCTGTTTTTTTATTGAATGTGGGGGGGTTCAGAATGATGTACTGAGTAAGTGGTAAGCGTTTTGGCGTCGGTATCCCTTACACCCCGTATATTTTAACGTACAGTTGATATTTACTAACTTCTCTAAGTTTTTCGTTACGTTTAAAAGTACAAACTAGTACTTATTCTATCATTTTGATTCCATTAAATAGCAAATACTATTAATAAGCAGTATAAATATCAATTTTTTTACCGGTTACCAAGTGTTTTTTTTTAGATCATGGTGCCTTAATAAAAAATATTGTTCTTGTTCAATTTTTGTTATTATAATTATCGACCAGTGAAGCCGCTATGAAAGGACAATAAAGTACTTAGTTATATTTTAGACACATTAGAAATATCGGAACTGCCTGGTTTTAACACAAGTACTTAAAATATTAGTTACTAAGTTACATTTATGAAACCGATTTTACGATACTAGGTATTTAATGTTATACTTCATATACCTATAATTCACGATTTCGGTATTTAATAATTACATCCCCCTAACTTTTGGAAATTGATCACTGTGCGACGTTCCAACTTGCTCGCGGGGTCACTGATATCCTAGAAGATCTCCAGATATCCAGAGAGCGCGCTACCGTTATTATTTTATTTTCTACTTTAAGCAATGGTAATACTGTCTGCACCAATGACGTAATAGATGACGCAAATACAATGACGCATATAGAGGAGCTCGTGGCTAAAATAATAACAGCCGCCCAGGTCGATCTTCAAGGTTAAGCCGTGCTTGCCGAGGTTGGTCTGTGGATGGGTGACCATAATTACATATCGAGATTCCTCCGTGCCTCGGAAAGCACGTTAAGCCGTTGGTCCCGGCTGTCATTTGTAGATCTTTGACAGTCGTTACGAGTAGTCAGAAGGTAAAAGTCTGACATCCAGTCTTACCAAGGGGTATCGTATTACCCAGTTCGTATCGTTCTGGGTTGTGGAGGTCAGATAGGCAGTCGCTTCATGTAAAATACTGGTACTCAGCTGCATCCGGTTAGACTGGAAGCCGACCCCAAGATAGTTTGGGAAAAGGCTAGGCAGATGATGATGACCAATGACGTATTAAAAATATTTAGTATACAAGGTGTTGTTTTGCATCCTCGTCAAAATTCAGGATGTTGTCACAAAAGACATAAATAATCAATATAAATTACGGTACCTAGTAAATTATTAAAAAACACTGCGTTTTTTTGTTTTTAAAATTTGTCAATATTTCAGAATAACCCCCTTAGCGTGGTTTAGCGATTATAAAATTATCGAAAAAACGTTTGAGGTTTTTTGTTTGTGTGTAAGCGACGTTATAAGGCGGGGATCAGGCGGCCCGTGTTTAAAACACGGGTGGTTCACAGTTACCGATTTCAGTAAACAAATAAAAAAAATAAAATTACCTACTCATTTTATTATTGATTCGGGTCGAGAATCATTAGCATAGTTACCTCCTAGAATTTGACGAGGTTGCAAAACAACACCTTGTATATCATTGGTCTGCACCCAGTAAATTGCACGAAGATTTATTTTTCCGTTCTGCCGGAACTGACCCGCGGAGCAAGGGGAGTAATGTGGAGCACGAGGACTGTGTTTTTCCAGTAAAGCAGAGTGGAGCTAGGCCGAGAGCACGCAGCTAGTCATTCAAAGCGATCGATCCTCTTGTTCGCTCCAGTGGACAGGCAGCCTAAGACATAGTTGTCAAAAAAATAATGTCAAAGTTCTACTAATGACAAGGCTTTGCGATTGCGAGGCAGGATTGGAAACTGGCATATTAAATGGATGGACACCCAACCACGGACTGACGTCGGCAACGGTAGCTTAACCTTGAAGATCAACCCGTGCAGTTGTTCTTTTGACACAAGCTCCACCAACTAAATAAAATAGAGGTACTTTCCTCTTATTCCATGATTTATTTAAATAGCTGAAAAACTTATTTTTTAAGACATTAAAGCATTTTGTATATGGAGTGGTAATTTAGATTGACTCATTTCTGAATGATTCCTGCTGCAACCGTAGCAAAGATGTTTATGTATGAGCGGGAACATTGAGGCATTGACATCATCAAGATTGTTAAGAAGATCCGGATTCTTGGCTAAATCTTGTTTTAGCTGAGTATTCCCAAATGAAACTGTTCTCGATAAGTTAGTTGCTTCAAGAGCTGACAGTTCCATACTCTTTGTGTGCAGATCGCTCTGAAAGGCAATAATACATAAAAAATAATTCATTCTGGTATACTAAGTATTAATGGTAATGCAAGTCTGCAACACTTGAGACAGCAGTTTCAAATGAAGTTTTTCAATACAGTTTAAAAAGCAAATTAAATGTAGGCAAAGTGATTTGATACAACCATAGAAATATAATTATATCTATGTATAGAACTCATTCAACTGATCACTGAATTGTGTTTAATATTTCGACGCGGTGATATTTTTTTTTTGCATAAACTGGACGTTTAATTGGCTTAACTTTAGCAACTTTTGAATTTTGCAGTATTGAATACCAATTAATCTTAATGTATAAAAATCACGTGCCGCTATTTTCGCACACGCTAATAACCCCAACCGATTTCAGTACAAATTGCAAAAGATTGCATGCAGCAGAGATAAGAATGTGTAGATGGATGTGTGGAGTGACTAAAATGGATAAAGTTAGAAATTAGCATAATATTAGAAGAAGTTTAAACGTACCGGCTGTTACAGAAAAGATGAAAGGGAGTCTCCTGTCTTGGTATGGACATGTGATGAGGAGGGATGGAACACATGTGATTAAAAGAATGGTGAATATAAATGTGGATGGATAGAGAGGGAGAGGGAGAGGAAGACCAAAGAAAAGATGGATGGATTGTGTGAACAATGATATGAAGGAAAAAGAGTAAATGATAGAATGATAGAGGAGTATGAAGGCAAAAGACGTGTTGCACCAACCCTAAATAAAGTGGAACAGGTTGGATTGAAGGATAGTATATTAAACCCGGTAGGGGGCGCCGTGCGAAGGACCTGTGGTTTGCTAGTATTACATTATAAAAATGTCTAAGAGAGTTTGTCACAAATAAATTGGCTGCAGATTTCGATGCAATTTGGCATTTGAATAGACCATGACATGCGTTAGGACACAAGAAGCATAGACTCATTATGCGTTCACGTGATATAATTTCCGACCTCCCCGCAACTGAACCCATGGGTACCACGCAACTGAAAGCTAGTCAGAATATAAAATGATACGAACCTCACAAATAATACATCTTCCATGTGTTTTCAATTCATTATTATGTTCTCCAATTTTGTCAGCAGTTTTACAGACAGTTGAAATGGTGGCCTGGAAATTCTCTTGGAGATCAGACACAAATGAAGAGATAACTGACTGCAGACTGTTATTCTTTATATTGCTGTTATTTACAGGAGCCAACTTCTTTATACTAACATAATATTTCAACTCTTCATTACTAATTTCTTTTATTGGTTTAATTATTTTCACATTTTTATGACGAACATCACGGAAACCCTGGAAATTATTTAAAGATATTAAGTATATGTATTGAAGGTATCAAGTATGTGTATGATAACAAGTAATACAAGGAAAGCAAGTTTATCTACTAAAAAATACAATCAGTTAACTTCAGAATGAGAATGTGATAGCTATTGTGATTTCAACTTTATGCTACCTACAAAAAATTATTGGTTTATAAATACTTACAATATCATTTTGAACTTGTGATCCCCTACCGAGGGCAAGGTTGGATAGCAAGTTAACTGCTAAAGTATTTGTTGTTTCTGCAGTAAAAACAGTGAAACATTTCAATTGCTGTGCATATGCAACTAGCAATGTGCGTTTAATTTTCAGCAGATAATCCGTGGCTGCTGATGGAGGCATGCTGTCAAGCATATCATGAAATGCTATTGTTTCCTTTTCTTCAACATCTGGTATACAGTTTGCTTCAGGTAATTGAAAATTTGTATTCATGTATTCTGTAAGATGGACTACATAAACATTGAAATTGTAGTTCTGGCATTGTTTAATTATTGACCCTGTTAAATCTTTGCTGTTGTCATCTGGAATTTAACAAATGAAAATTAAATATTAGTTTAGATATTGAATTAAGTATATTTTAATATGCATAAATTGTTCATCAATTGTTCATTGTTAATTAATTATTCTGTGTGGTGTCAGACGTAAAGAATAGCACCATCCCATATCTTCCCGTGGGTGTCGTAAGAGGCGACTTAGGGACTTTCCAGAGAATGGGCAGCAGCGTTCTCTGTGCTTTTGTAACAACCGTACTGCGAATGCCAACCCGCCTGCCAAGCGTGGCGATTATGGCAAAAACCCTTTATGTCAATGTGGCGTTGGGGGAGGCCTATGTCCAGCAGTGGAAGTTTTTCGGCTGAAATGATGTTGATGATGATGATGATGATGATGCATAAATTACATACTTTAACGGGTAATTGATGTCAGTCATTTAAAACTTGAATGTTTTTGAGATAGAAGTATGGTAACTTAAACTTCAATGGTGGAGAGGGGTACAGAGCTATAGGATGGTCAAGTTAGGTGGTTAAGATAACCCCAAGAGATGGTTTAAAACAATATTTCATCAAGTAAACATGTTATTATAGATTTTTCAAAACTTACCTCAATATCTGCGTGAAATGTTAAAAACTATTATTGAAAAATCTGATTCCATTGGTTGATTTAATAGAAATAAAGTTGCCGTATTTATTTTTTGTTAAATCATAAAAATAGTAAAAATTATTAGTACAGTTTCCAAGTAAATCAAATTGCACTCTTAAGATATTTTGGTCAGAAATTATCCCATGGGTGAAGTTAGTCACCCCATAGCTCTCACCCCCTTGCAGTTGGTTGTTGTTACCTAACCAGATGATTTTTTACACAAAACAATGTAAGAAATAATCTAGGCTTCTATTTCTATCTTGTTTGTACTGATTGTGAGGTTAAAAATTAACTCATAATACAGATCAAACTTCAATTTAATTGATATTTTCAGTTTCCATTTACATGACATTTTAAAACAAAAAAACGTACGTGATCTGCATACTTACCAAATAAATGTACAAAGAATGGGACTATCCGTAGTTTCCTAGTATTTTCTAATGATAAACCATGGTGGACTAAGTCCAATAACACTGTGGAGCCCACACCTCCTGAGAGACCAATCAGAACATTTTCATTAGGTGTCAAAACTTTATTTTTGCCAATACATGCACGAAATTTGTGATTAGTGTTAACCATAAAACAATCATCACAATAATAATCCTTTTTTCGCAGTATAACCGTTTTAGGAGACCCACACTTTTTGCAGGTCATGTTTTAAATGTAACATGTATGGTAAATATTTAAATCGAAGACTACGTGTTACGACAGCTTAATGTTGCAAAGGCACAAAGCACTTGACACAAATAATTTCCCTCTTTTGTGAAAAATTGCGCTCGGTTTGCGAAATCCCAACGGGAATCAGAGACTCAGAGTAAATAAAAAACTGTCACTGTCAAAATGACAATTCCTGGGTTGCCAACATAATCTTGCTTTCATCTTACCTGCCTTTCGTGTCACCACACTCACCACACGTTAGCTACCCCTTCTTCCAACACTAACACTTTGCCCGCAATGTTATCCGCGCAGATTTCGTACTTTGTGTCCATACTTCATTTCAATGAAGCTAAAGCATGATCTAATGGGTGTAAAGACCCAACAAAGCTGAAGTCTGGGTCATTGCAATCACTTTTTTCTTCTGGTCCGAACCTGGGAACCTTCTAGATTCCTTTTGGTTTCATTGTCTTTTTACACCCATTACACAAAATCACTATGCTCGGACACGCTTATCGCAAACACCATCCAACCAATATTTGTAAATACTGATGGTGGTTGATTCCAACTTGAAAGAGGGGATGTTTTTGGCGTTTGGGGTAGGTGGCATCGTGTAAGCAGGGGCGGTTCATCATTTCAGCCGAAAGACGTCCACTGCTGGACATAGGCCTCCCCCAAGTTTCGCCACATTGACCGGTCCCGTGCACCTCGCATCCAGCGGTTCTCCGCAAACTTCACCTGGTCATCGGTTCACCTAGTGGGAGGCCTTCCTACGCATCGTATTCCGATTAGCGGTCGCCATCCCAGATTTTTTCGGTCCCATTGACCATCCGTTCTGCGAGCAATGTGCCCTGCCCATTGCCACTTAAGTTTGGCAATTATTCGGGCCACGTCGGTAACCTTGGTTCTCTTGCGGATGTTCTCATTTCTGATTCGATCACGCAAAGAAACTCCGAGCATAGCCCTCTCCATTGCCCTTTGGGTGACCTTAAGCCTTTTGATGAGGCTCATTGTGAGCGACCACGTTTCGGTCCCGTATATTGTAATCACTGGCAACACACACTGGCCATAGACTTTCGTTTTGAGACACTGCGGTAAGTTGGACTAGAAGATACCACGCAGCTTCCCGAACGCTGCCCAGCCGAGTCGGATTCGACGATTGACCTCTTTCTCGAAGTTAGACTTACCCAACTGGACCGTTAGTCCCAGGTAGACTTAGTCGTCTACAACTTCGATAGTAGAGTATCCGATCTTGTTATGAGGGCATTCAACATGACCTTGGTTTTGGCTATGTTCATTTTAAGACCCACTCTTTCGGAAGCTCTACTAAGGTCATCGAGCATTGTACTGAGGTCCTCCATAATCTCAGCCATGACCACTATATCGTCGGCAAATCGAAGGTGAGAGATGTACTCGCCATTGACGTTGATGCCTAGCCCTCTCCAGTCCAGAACCTTGAAGACATCTTCCAGTGCAGCGATGAACAGTTTCGGAGATATGACGTCTCCCTGTCTCACTCCTCGCTGCAGAAGGATAGGTTCCGAGGTCTGGTCCTGAAGTCGGACTGACATGGTGGCGTTTTTGTACAAACTATTCAACAACTCGATGTAGGTAACGATAGTCAATTTGGCACCGTTGGAGAGACTGCAGTAAAGCCCAAGTCTCGATCGAATCGAAGGCTTTCTCGTAGTCCACAAACGCTAAACAGAGAGGCAGGTTGTACTCTTCGATTACTTCAGGGGCGGTACGCTAGTCTTCTATCTTCTATACATATAAAAATCAATTGTGGTTCGTGTGTCTCGCTAAAACTCGAGAATGGCTGGGCCGATTTTGGTTTTGAAATGTTTGTCGTAGTGCCGGGAAGGTGTAAAAGGTGAGAAAAGTAGGGTAGGGTAGGGTAGGGTTGGTAGAGTAGGGTAGGGAAGGTAGAGTAGGGTAGGGAAGGTAGAGTAGGGTAGGGAAGGTAGAGTAGGGTAGGGTAGGGTCGGGTAGGGTAGGTAGTAAAACGGGCATTGCAACGCATGCCGGGTACAGCTAGTATTATATATATAGATTTTGGCAGTGAATGTCGCACATTTAATGTCCGTGACTACCAACGCCACCAACGCCAAGACCATCGGACGGACCATCAACGCCAAGGCTTCCATATTTGGTAAATATTTAGTTTTCAATTGGTTCTAATTAGTTCACAAACAACAAAATTGGTACCTTAGCAGTTTTCGAGAAAATCGACTTTGAAGGTAGTCAGGCCCCCTTCAGCAGGTATGAGCATCGAAAAAGGAGGCATGCTACAGCTATTCTAAGTATAAAAATAATTACTACCCTTCTATGTGATTCATTTTGTACAAAAAAAAAATCAGAGCTGAAACTTTTGTATTTATCGAGAAATCAACGATGATGCATTGATAACTTTCGCACACTTGTTCAGCAGGACCACAACTTAGAATGTTGATTCCAAGTTTGAAGAGCTTGTCGCTTTCTTCAAACCTACATAGAAAATTACTATCCTGGAAAATACAATGAATATCCAAAATTCAATTAGAGTACCTACTCCAGTAGTTTACGAGATATACCATGCCATTGGTGGGGTAGCAGTAGTCGCGGTGTTAAATTTTCATTTAAAGAGTACCTTTGAAACACTGTGATTCCTTCCAAAAAGTATACAAAATTAACTTCTGCTAAAGAAGTTACAGTACCAAAAATTCAGATTCTAGTGTTGTATTTTAAGAGATATTAGCTTTCATTACTTTTCCATGCTAAATCTCCGCGTATAACCCAACCAAATTAAGTTGTCAATAGCATTGAGCTTTTTATGAGATATACACTACATGCATTTATGGGTTTGGAATAGTAATTACAACAGTTCAATTTCTGTAATTTTATACAAACTGTGTACCTAAGTATGTTTCGAACAGTCCCGCAGCCCTGGCAGGCAACGGCCCTTGGTCTGACCCCTTCTGATTTGCTGACATCTCTTTAAGAAGCACATGTAACACGAACGCGCCGTCGACACGGCCTGTCGCCATAAGAAGGACGGACGGTGAGCTAGCCCATTACTCACCGTCCACAGGTCCTACGTTGGCCCCCGACGCCAGGGGCGTCTCCCGCGTCGGCTGAGTCGTGAGGCTCTCTCCCTCTAGTCATGCTACCGAAGGAGGTGGCAGAGACGTTTCGCCACCTCCTTGGCTAGCATGACTGCTTCACAGAAGTAGCTAACGGCTTCCCACTCCCTTTCAACCATGGTCCGGACCATGGATTGAACCAGGACCAGATGTTAGTTATTTTTTCTTAACTTGTAGCTAGGTACACAGTTTGTATAAAATTATAGAAATTGAACTGTTGTTATTACTATTCGTTACCCATAAATATATGTAGGTACGAGTGTACATCTCATAAACAGCTCAATACCATTGACAACTTAATTTGATCGGGATATACGCGGAGATTTTGCATGGAAAAGTACCTAATGAAAGCTAATATTTATTAAAATACAACACTAGAATCTGAATTTTTGGTCACTGTAACTTCTATAGGAGTAGTTAATTTTGTATTTTTGGAAGGAATCACCAGAGTTTCAAATAGGGTAATCTTTAAATGAAAATTTAACACCGCGACTACTGCCACCACACCAATGGCATAGTATATCTCGTGAACTACTGGAGTAGGTACTCTAATTGATTTTTTTTCCAGGATAGTAATTTTCTATGTAGGTTTCAGGAAAGCGACAAGCTCCTCAAACTTGGAATCAATATTCTAAGTTGTGGTCCTGCTGAACAAGTGTGCGAAAGTTATCAATGCATAATCGTTGATTTCTCAGTAAATACAAATGTTTCAGTTCTGTATTTTTATACATAATGAATTACATAGAAGGGTAGTAATTATTTGTATACTTAGAATAGCTGTAGCATGCCTCCTTATTCGATGCTCATGGTGGTGGTGGAACTAATTTATTATTTACCAAATGTGGAAGCAATAGGGGATGATCACTATTTTTTTTTCTTTGTCTGTCGGGTAGATTATTGAAAAGTATTGGACACGTATTTTTTATTTTTTCACACGTGGTCATAAAATTAAAGAAATATATCGAGTTGAAATGGCGCATGACGTCACTTGTAGGTAATTTTATACCTACTTGTGGCGTAGTGAGCCCCCACTCTCCAACTTTAATGAGTTTTAACTAAGTGATTTTTTGATATTTTGATAAAACAAAAAATACGTGTCTAATATTTTTGTATTACCTATCTGACGGACAAAATAGAATTTCGTTTTCTTTACCCAGTATTATCCCCTATTGGCATTGGTGGTCTTGCGGTAGTCACGGCCCTAATTAAGGTAAAATAAGTTCTGTGAAAGGACTGTAGGCTACATTTTGACAACCATGGAATTGAAACAGCAAACATTGAAAAAAGAAGGCACATTTATTATTCCACTTTCTAAGTAACTGAATCTTTCTAGGTCTTGTTATACTTTATTAAAGGCAGCAATGTCAACACTTTGAACCTGTAAGAAATAAAATATACAAATTAATACAACATTAGATACATACTAATGGCAAGAAAGGAGGTGGCTGATGAGATGACAAGTAATAGAATATATGTATGGAATAAGAAGACATGCTGCACCGAGCCCAAATAAATTGGGATAAGGGCAAGAGAGTTATGATGATTAGATACATATTATGGCAAAGTACAAGTTTAAGATAATATTTATAGACTACTATAACAACATAATTATATTGTTTACTAGCTGCTTGTATACATATGGGAAAATATGTATGCATTAGTAAAATAGCCTATTCAACTTACAAAGTCCTGAATTTTTTCAATTTCTTCAGTTAACCAGTCTATGGAAACTTTGTCATCTTCCACAACACAAGATATTTGGAGCTTGTGAATTCCATATGCTAGCGGCACAAGTTTAGCTGCACCCCACAAAAGGCCATCAGTAGTAATCTCTCTTACTGACTTTTCCAAAGCTGCCATGTCTGTTTCATCATCCCATGGCTTAACATCCAAAATAATGTTAGATTTTGCAATGAGAACTGGTTCTGAAACAAAGAATTAAAAATAAATATTATGCTAAGTCGCTGAAGCAATTTAGTGACAAATAACTATTTATACCAACTTTTGGCTTTCTTGGCATTATATGCTGCTAGGCGTTCCTCTCTTACTCTTGCGGCTTCTGCGCTCTCTTCTTCATCATCAGACCCGAAAAGGTCCACACCGTCATCATCATCATCGTCTTGAGCTTTAGCAGCTGGTGCTTTGGGTGCTGGGGCCTAGTAGATATTACATTTATTAGTTACAGTGAATTTTTGTCATATCAATATTGCGTTTTGTTAAAGGGTTGAAGCTCACTTTGGAAGGTTCAGTCTTGGCAGCACCACCTGTTGATTCCAAAGTCTCCACTCTGGCTTGAAGGCTTATGACCAAATTACGCAAATCATTTATAGCTTTTTTCAGATCACCATTTTCTTTTTCCAGTGCGTTGACTTTGTTGGTAATTTCTGTGTTTGGAACTCCTGCCAAAGTAGCAACACTGTCCATCTGGAAAAATTCAGTAAAAATGAGTAAGTTATATTAATATTACTTTTTCTTGTAATAAACAGCAAAAACTGTAATCATGACTACTTATTTGAAGTTCTATGAACCAAGAAGGTGTCTACAAATAATTGAACAAAAAGTGAGCAGCATACAATATCAGCAAGACAACGTGTGAATATTAATAAAATTAGTTTACTCACACATTCTAAAGAATCTTTGATATGTTGTCTAGCCTTAGCAACTTCACTGGCCAAAGAAGTGCGAGCTACTGAAAGTGGAGTAGCTTGGACCTACAAAGTTTTAACATAATAAAGTTTTATCAACTTTAAAAAGATTAATAGTTTTAAAGAAAGTTAAAGGTATAACACGCTGATAATAATACAAACCTTTGACAACGATTCATAATAATTTCGTTCAGCATCACCGTAGATGTTCTTGTCCAACCAAATCTTTTCATGAACTAAGGCAGACATTCTGAAATAATTAAATAAAACATTGTTTACGTTTTTTTGATGCAAGTAGAGAATGAAGGAAGAAGTATGTATGTGTTTTAGTTTATTTTCTCTTTTAGAATAAAAAAAAAGAAATATAAATTTTTAGACTCACTGCTACACTTTAATAGTGTCGACAGGTTAGGAAAATTCATTGACGTTATAGTTGTTTTTTAAACTAAATAAATCTGACCACCTGAGGCCGATCTTGTAAGTTCTTTTACTGCGATAACTTTAAAAACATTATTTGAATTAAATATAATCTTTAACTGGTTGGCAGATTGAAGGCGGCAGACAAAACTTTTAAATTTCTATAGCCTTTGGAGGTTATATTCCATTTCAACTATAAAATTTAGATTGTAAATGATAGAAAACTTACTTAGAAATATGTTCTGTATGAAATTGAGTATAATAACACAAAATTAGTTATTTCGAATCCGAATTTTACAACAAGAATAAAAAACTCACTCGTCGGTTTATGTTATGTACGTTGCGAAAGAGAGACAGCCGAAAAGAAATTGAATGAACGCGATACTGGTGAGCGGACATATATTCCGATTATTTCAACCAATCATAGTAGAGCGGTTACTTCCACGACGACATTTCGCACACGTTGCCTCGTTCATTTTTTCAACCATGGATTCAGTTCATTCAGTCGATTCAGTAGTGTGCAAGAAATTATTAAGTACTATACTTACTGAACTTGCTTTCGCCATAAGCTAGGTACACACGATCACACGCTGCGACTTTGGTTGCCCGCGATTTAAAAAACAATTTGTGGAAGTCATGTGACTGTCCACTGCGTAATATGTAACTATTACCCAGCATAATGCCACGTACATATGTGGGATTATGCTGGGTAATAGTTATTATGTTTTTTGATATATGGAGAGATTGCTATAGCGAACACAGAAGTTGATTTTAATTCCTAGCGAGTTGCCAGTGACTATTACGCTGGCTGGCATACCTTAGCGGTATGATGACTAACTTTTCGAATGTTGCAGACATGTGGTTTCAAAGGACCAAGTCTGGGATCCATTGGTCAAAATGGGAAGAATGTGTATGATTTTTCGCTTGAATGCCAAAGGGAGGATTCCTTTCATAAGCTCCTGGCAAATAATCATTATTAGCGTAAATTGCCAGTTAAAGTCATTAACGAGGATATTACTTTTTCTGTTTTGTTTCAATTCAAAGGTACAAAATCATCATTTACTATGTAACTATTGACAAATGCTGAAACGGTGGAAGCAAAAGCGATCGGTAGCTAGCTAGCGAGCTCGAAAATTTTAGTATCCTGCTCTCCTAACAAGGATAAGTAAGGGGTAAGTCTTTTGAAAGCCTCTAGCTTTGACAGTTACAGGAACTTGGGGCCCCCTTTAATCGTGGGGCTCTGGGCACGTGCCCAGTGGAAAAGAGGGCCCTGCTTGTAGGTCTATTTTGTCAATAAGTTGGTGTCAACACACGCTCATGTTCAATATAAACAAGCCACCAATGGCCCTTATGTGAACTTACGTGTTGTAATGAGTCGTTTGGGAAGAAGCCTGTATTTACTATCAAATTTATTGTCTTTTACTTACATGCCCAGGCCCAGTGACAGCGTCGCTGTCGTGAACAAAAAGTGACCGTTTCATAGTGGTTTCAATAGTTCTACATTTAGCCACCGGCTCAGATAAGTTTGCAGCACTATGCAACCTCAGAGTAGGCGCTTATCCAGCCCTCAAAAAAGGTTGTGGGCACGGTATCTCACACAACGTTCAATTGCCATCTTACATTGCAATCCTACTACGAAGACGACGAGTCGTTTATAGTATGGTTTATAGTTCGCAAATCTAATAAAAAACGGGCACATTCTTCACGGGCTACCATTCCTCGAAACAATTAACCGCTGTCCTCGGATTTGTAAGATTTTATATACAGGTACCACTATTTTCTTGCCGCGGCTTCGCCCGCGTGGAGTTCGGAAATTGCCTACATATGTGTTACCCCCGCAAAATAATGTCGAAAATAGTCATTTAAATGTTTTATATACTTAATAGTTGTTGGCCGCTGGTTCGCTCGCGCGTAAGTGTAATAAATATGATAAATAGTTGTTTTAAAGTCTTGAGATTTTAAAATATATTAATAATGAATTATCTTACCACCTTTTTGTAAATGACGTTTGCGTTATTTCCTTGTATAGAGACGGCATTTTTCAGTGCGTAGCTAAAACAGTTATCGTCATATTTTGGACAATTCACACGATATCCCAACTAATATTATAAATGCGAAAGTGCCAGGGCATCACCAACTCCACG
The DNA here is from genome assembly GCA_949152445.1 of Cerastis rubricosa. NCBI lineage: Eukaryota > Metazoa > Arthropoda > Insecta > Lepidoptera > Noctuidae > Cerastis > Cerastis rubricosa. The sequence goes on along the minus strand of OX424525.1, from coordinate 12,789,800 downwards.
CTCAACTCGCTCAACTATCTCCGGATAAGCTATGTGTTCCGGGTAAGCTATGTGCTCCTAGTACCTCAATCACGACCACGCCACCTCGGACACGCTTGCCAAGAACATAACGCGCCAAGGCATCACCAACTCCACGCTCAACTATCTCCGGGTAAGATATGTCCTCCTAGTACCTCACTCCCGACCACGCCGCCCCAGACACGCTCGCCAAGAACATAACGCGCCAGGGCATCAATCGGGATTAATAATAAGCCAGTTCTGTAGGCACTTGCTTTGTTCCGTAGGATGGAGATGGGTTTCCCAAGTTGGGCAAGTATTGAGTGTGTTACCTCTTTATACGCTTACATCAACTCCACGCTCAACTATCGCAAAATACGCGCTTTAGACGTGGAGTTGCGGAAACCAGCCTGCTATACAATACAATACAATATCTCCGGGTAAGATATATGCTCCTAGTACCTCACTCCCGACCACGCCGCCCCAGAAGCGCTCGCCGCGCTCGCGCTAGAACATTATAGCAAACTGGGCCTCGCGGTTTCACCCGCGTAGACCGGGATAAAAAGTAGCCTTGTGTTAATCCAGGGTATAATCTATCTACATACCAAATTTCATCAAAATCCATTCAGTAGTTTATGCGTGAAAGAGTAACAAACATCCATCCATCCATCCATCCATCCATACACATCCATACTTACATACTTTCGCGTTTATAATATTAGTAGGATTCATACATGTGGGGTGACTGTGTGGCCTTTAATCGTCATACAATTCAAGAGCGAGCGAAGCGAGCTCGAAATTTTTTACCATTACTACAGATACTAATGTGACTTTTCGACTTATGCATAACAGTTTCAGAATTAATAACAGAATTTAGAATGTAATACCGAGCGGAGCGAGCTTGAAATTTTTTGCCATTACTACAGATACTAATGTGACTTTTCGACTTATGCATAAAAGTTTCAGAATTAATAATAGAATTTAGAATGTAATACCGAGCGGAGCGAGCTCGAAAAATTTAGCAGCCTTCCTTAGATTTGCAAGTATTTTTTTTACCATTCATATAATTATGTGATGTTGTAGTCTTATACATAAAAGTATGAGAATAACTTCAGATTGTAAGCGTTTATAGAATTTAACAGCGACCAAAACAGGCTCAATTTTTTTTTATATTCCTACAGATGATGCTTACTTAATGAGACTTTGGCGGCTATTACACGTTCAGAATGAATGACGGAATTTAGAATGCAACAGGGTGCGGAGAGAGCTCGAAAAATTTAGCAGCGCTCAATAGATTTGCAAGAGTTTTTTTTTACCATTCAAATCTGTGATGTTGTCGTCTTATGGATAAAAGTACGAGAATAATTAAGGATTGTCAGCGTAAATGCAAAAACGACCGAAGCGAGCACATTTTTTTTTTATTACTACATACGATACTTTGGCGACTTATTTACGATACTTATATTACTTTGGACTTCATAGGAGACTTTGGCGACTTATCTATACCAATAATATAAAGAGGAAAGATTTGTATTTTTGTATGTATGGAATAAACTTAAAAACTACTACACCGATTTCAAAAATTCTTTTGCCGTTAGAAAGCTACATTATCACTGAGTAACATAAGCTATATTATATTTTCAAAAAAAATTGGGATCCTTACTAAAACGTTGATAATGTAACCCAAGGTGTAAAAAAATTGCAAAACGCAACTGACATTGTGTCAGGTTCCTAGCGGTGAGGTGCGAACGAAGTACTAGGAAATCAGAAAAATGAAGGAATGGTATAACAAAACGCAACTGACATTGTTTGAGATTCGTAGCCATGAGGTGCCAACGAAGTACTAGGAGATCAGAAAAATGAAGGAATAGGGTAGGGTCGGGGTAGGTAGGGTTGGGTTGGGTAGGGTAGGAGGTAGTTAGTAAAAAGTGCATTGCAAGTTTGCAACGCATGCGGGCACAGCTATTCTATATCTATAACATATATATCCATAACTATATATATTAGGTCTTTACCTATGAAATTGCCGTTTTGTTTGAAAAAAGTTAAAGTATTTTTTTTTCGAACTTATTTATTTCTTTTATTCAAAGTAATCACCCCTGCAATCAATGCATCTTTGCCAACGCTGTGGCAGTTTATGGATGCCCTTCTTGAAAAAATCAGCTGGACGGGAGACAACAAACTCTTCAAAGGCGTTTTGTACTGCCTCTCGGGAATTGAATTTTTTTCCCGCTAAAAAGTTGTCCAAATTTTGGAAAAAGTAATAGTCGGAAGGCGCAAGATCTGGTGAGTATGGCGGATGAGGGAGAGCTTCCAAACCCAACTCATGCAGCTTAGAGACGGTCTGTTGTGCAGTATGGGGCCGCGCGTTGTCGTGAAGTAGTAGTGGAGACGACCGATTGACCAAAGCTGGTTGCAGACGTGCGAGTTTCGCCATCATTGTGGTCAGTTCTTCAATGTACACATCTGCAGTAATGCTCTCGCCGTTTTGTAAAAAGCTATGATGAATCACACCAGCACTAGACCACCAAACTGTGACCATCACCTTTCTAGGGGTCATTTTTCGTTTTGCACATTGCTTTGGTACCGAACCAGGATCTAACCAACTTGCTGAGCGCTTTCGATTGTCAAAAAGAATCCATTTTTCGTCGCACGTAACAATTCGGTTCAAAATTCCTTCATTTCTGTGCCTGTTAAGCAGCGCAAGGCAAGTCTCGACGCGTACGTTGCGCTGGCGATCGTTAAGTTCGTGGGGCACCCATCTATCAAGCTTTTTTATCTTGCCAATCTGTCGCAAATGGACCAATATTGTTTTAATGCTAACATCAAAAGCTGCTGCCAGCTCAGCTGTAGATTGAGTTTCATCAGCTTCAACAATCACCTTTAATTCATCATTGTTGACCAAAGTTTCCGGACGACCACGAGGTTCATTTTTCCAGTCAAAATTCCCAGAACGGAACCGAGCAAACCAATAACGGGTTGTGCGTTCGTTTGTACAGTTCTCTCCGTAAACGTCGTTGATGTTACGGGTCGTTTGTGCCGCGTTGGTGCCACGACGGAACTCATATTCCATAATTACACGAAATTTCAAAGTATCCATTATGAGGAAAAATGTTGAAATGTAATGAAAATACAACGCTAATCAATAAACAAAAGACTGATTTTGTAAATAGAATGTCATATTTTTAAAACAAAATTAATTTGAATTTAGAACTCATAGCCAATCAAAACTTTTTTTTGTTTGAAAATGTCTGTACTGCAATACGGCAATTTCATAGGTAAAGACCTATTATATATGTTTGCTTGAACGCGCTAATCTCAGGAACTATTGGTCCGATTTGAAAAATTCTTTCATTGTTAGATAGCACGCTATGACGAAAAGAAGCTGAGCAGCAATGAAAATTGTTGCGAAAACGGGGATAATGTGACGCAGACGAAGTTGCGCGGGACAGCTAGTGTACAATACGTTCAGAATGAATGACGGAATTTAGAATGCAACTGGGTGCGGAGCGAGCTCGAAAAATTTTGCAGCCCTCATTAGATTAGCACCACATTTTTCTCACCATTCATACATGTGATTTTGTCGTTTAATCCATAAAATTATGAGAAAAACTAAGAATGTAAGTGTCCATAGAAGGCAAGAGCGAGCGAAGCGAGCTCGAAAATTTTAACAAGCCGCCTCGTTTAAGTTAGGTTTTCTTTTGACCATTCATACAGATTAGAAGCAACATGGCGCAGATTCGAAAATAAATTCTTAGTGATTTTTAAACCCCGACCAAAAAAGAGGGGTGTTATAAATAAGCTTGACGTGTGTATCTGTGTGTCGGTCTGTGGAATCTTAAGCTCCTAAACGGATGAACAGATTTTGATAAAGTTGGTTTCGATTGAAAGGCGTCCTAATCGAGGGTGTTCTTAGCTGTTTGATGATGTTTCATGAAAATCTGCTCAGCCGTTTGAAGATCATCACCTCTTTTCTAGTTGATGAAAGGATATTAACAATTTCCATAGGTCTGGTCGATTCTAAATTTGAAATGTTGTCACTTGTCACCATGGGCATCACCAGTCATCAGTCATCCTCCTAAAAGTACGGTATTTTTTTAAATTATTGTTTTCCCTGTTTTCTTTAATTGACGAGAAGAGGCGAAACACCAAGAAAAGTTGAAAGAATGTGGGAGGCCTATGCCCAGGAGTGGGACATCAAGGCAAAGAAATAATAATATAAGGAAGCTAAAAAGCATGAAATAAAAATTAAATTAAAAAACCCCCGACACAAAATACCTCCAAAAAACACGAAGTTTTTTGTTTCGGGGGCTTTTCTCAACTAGTTATTTTATCAATTTCCCGCCCAGAACCATGTCTTAGTCTGAGGGTGAATATGCCACTGCTTGTTCTTACAGTGTATAGCTCCATGAGAGCAAAGTCGCGGGGAACAGTAGTAAATTAATAAACCTATTGTTTCTTTGGTATAACATGCTGTTTGTTCATCATGATATTGACAGCACACATGGCAGATAGACAATGACAATGTTACAGTTTGTCGATTCTGCCGTCGACATAGCCCGTTTCCACGGCGTACATGCCACGCGTGCAGTTAAAAAAAGTGTGTCTAGTGTAAAAAGTTTAGTCTAGAAATGCGATGTGCAGACAATTGTATCGCATATCTAGACTCTAAACTACTTGTCACAGTTGTCATGATTTATTTCGTTAGACTCGGTCATCATGTGGGCAGAACATGAGTTCCGTGCTATGAAAACACACACTACACGAGGTACACTGCTACTCACTTACTACTCACAAATTACTTGAAATTACTTGAAATTACAATCCAACACAATAACACTAGGCACCATGAATCGGGGAACAGTTTCGGGACGTCTTGACTCCGCCGCGATCAGACACAGACTGTCCGCCTCACAGCTAGCTCGAAACATCACGACTCTGTAGAAGCGCGCTTAGGTGTGGGTAGACTGGTAAGTAGGTCGCGTGCTACCTTTGGCGCGCTTGCCGATTCATTTTCTGTCCGTACTAAGGACTGGATCCTACATACTCTACTCGACCGATGTTGATGAACTTTTTTTTACTTTTATATCTTAAAAGCAAATCAGATTTATTAAAAGCTGGTATACCTGCCTAATCACCTACCTACCTACGTTTTACACTGAATAATTTTTTTGACGTGCTTAGGTACTCAATAATAAATTATTAGGTTTTTGCACCCCTCCTCGTATATAGATACACATAGGTTAGGTTAGGTTCTTATGACAGTTCATACACAAATAATGGGTGTTTTTAACGGTGGAAAACTTAAATTTGAAAAAAAACAAACGGGAAATATTTTTGTTATCAATGAAATTGGCTTTATTTTTCGGATAATTTCATGCGATGATATTTGATTCGTCCATGTGGCCACCACGGCTGGCGCCAACATGCGAACAAATCTGGAGGAAGTACCTACGCAATTGTTTCTAATTGCGTCAAAACTTTAAAAAATGATTATGGTCAGAATGTTAGGTACAGTTAACGGTGATTTGCACAACGACATGTTTACTAACTTTTCGTCCCCGAATTGCAAGGCATTGATGTTGCAGACATGTGGGTTTAAAGAACCAAATCCATCGTCAAAATGGGAAGAATGCACATGTCCATGATTTGTCGCTTGAGTACCAAAGGAAGGTTTCCTTTCATAAGATCCTTCTTGGCAAACAAACATCAAATAAGGCCAATTACAAGGATATTAAAAACTTTTTCGTTTTGTTTCAATTTACAGTTCTTCGCTTCTAAAAAACATCCTTTATGTAACTATTGACTTATGCTGAATAACTACATGCGAATTAGCATTAGCATCCGGCGGTCCTGCATGGAATAAGTTAAGTTTCTTTTGACAGCCTCAAGCTTTGACAGTTACAAGAACTTGGGGGTACCCCTTGGATCGTAGGGTCCTGAGCACGTGCTTAGTGTGCCTAGTGGAAAAGACGGCCCTGGTAATGTATGGTACGCATCGGAGTACAAATGGTAAACTGACAGTCATTTTTTAACCTAATAGAGAAACGTGTACATACATAAGAGATGATCCTCTTTATAGAGATACACGTATAATGCACGTAGTTTAAACGATATTGAACTTAAGGTGAAAGCGATAGGGTGGCCCGTGACATTAAAATTTTCTTACTTTTTTGCTATTTGCACGGTAGTGTTAGGTTGTATGTTGATTAGAATTATCCTCGGTCGTAACAAAAATGGCTATATAATAATTAAAATCATCAATACAACTGTCATTTAATCCCATTGAGTGTCTTTTTCATAAAATAGACTCATAGATAATTTTAATTTTTATAATTATGTAAATACATGCGTATTACGGTCGCAAATCATATTTTGTTCAATATGCAGCCGGACACTGACTGGTAAATTGCAAAAAATGTAAGAAAATTGAATTTCGCAGTCTACCCTGTCGCTTCCACCTTTCATCATCATCTTCCTGCCCTTTTCCCATTTTATTTGGGGTTGGCGCAACACGTGTTTTTCCTCCATTCTCCTCTGTCATTCGTCATGCTATCATTTACTCCTTTTTCCTTTATATCATTTTTCACACAATCCATCCATCTTTTCTTTGGTCGTCCTCTCCCTCTCCATCCATCCACATTCATATTCATCACTCTTTTAGTCACATGTGTTCCATCCCTCCTCATCACATGTCCATACCAAGACAGACGACTCCCTTTCATCTTTTCTGTAACAGGCGCCACTTTCAAACTTCCTCTTATATACTCATTTCTAACTTTATCCATTTTAGTCACTCCACTCCACACATCCATCTCAACATTCTCATCTCTGCTACATGAAATCTTTTTTCATCCGTCTTCTTCACTGCCCTGCATTCCGATCCATACAGTACGACAGGTCGTATCACGGACTTGTATATTTTCCCCTTTAACTTGAGGGAAGCAAGCATCCGTGGGAAGCAAGTTGTTCCAGTGACCTGTCGCCATTTCATCCATCCTGAGTTGATCCGCTGCGTTACGTCCCGGTCTACATCGCCATCTCCTCGCTTCTCGCTTCCACCTTTATGTAGATGTAAAAGCGTTTAATGCTAGCAAACTTATCTATCTACCATTTGTCATACTCGAAAGATTTCATTTCGGTATTTATCTTTCATTATAATATTTCACTATTTTTTAAACTCTATCAGAGGATCATCTTGAACGCCAGGATGGAATTCTACTAAAATTCAATTCTTAACCTACTGCATATCAGTTATCACTTTTCACATAATATGTATGTGTTTTACAAGATCTTAAAATAATAACACAGATCACATGGACCCTGGTAGGTACAACAATATTTTAAACTCTTGCGTTTGGGTTTATAATTAAGTGAAGACAAAAATTTGTTGTAGTTTAGAATGTCTTTAGTCACGTATATCTAAGTATCCTAATGTCTTCTAAACCAAGAGGAAATATTAGGTCATTACATATGAAATTGGGGTTTTGTAAGGGAGGAACATTAAGTCGTTTTTTTTTGATAACATATTTATTTAATCAAAGTATGTACCATTGCTATCTATGCACTTTTGCCATCTTATAGGTAGTTCATTGATCCCTTTACTAAAAAAACTATTCGGACGGGAATCAATAAAATCTTTGAAGGCGCTTTGGACTGCCCCATCGGAGTTGATTTTTTGGCAAGAAGTTATCCAAATTTCGAAAAAAATGGTAATCTGTTGGATCAAGATGCAATGATTCGATCCCTTCATTATTGTGCCGGTTGAGTAATATGTAACGCAGCAGTCGACGCGCATTTGTCAGTTTGCCGCACTCAATTCATGAGGTACCCACCTTTAAAGCTTTTTCACCTAAAACAGTTTTATCACTAACACCGCAGCCTGCAGCTAACTCGGACGTGGTTTGCGATGGATCCGCTTCCACAATAGCCTTCAATTCTTCATTATCAACTTTGGACAAAGCGCCAATTTCGTAGGTAAGGATCTAATATTTGATTGTTAGTTTGTTTGTTACGATTTAACTCAAAAACGACTCGACCGATTTTAAAAATTTCTTTCAACATGCTATATTATATTTTCAACCTATCACAATTTTCACGGACGAAGTCGCGGGTGAAATGCTAGTCTAGCTATAAAATAGCAGTAATGCTGAACTTTGTGACCAAGACATAAATTATTTGATAGTTTTTATTTCGATTTTGTTAGGTTCAATAACATGACGGACACTTCAATCTGGTTATTTGCGATCTATATGGAATGCTGTTTTAACAGCATCCTGCGTTATGTGACTTAACAATGATATTTTTTTTTTTTTTAATTATTGTTAAGTCTAAATAAGTACTTATTGCTTTTTCATTATTGTTGCTAACTGGAATCTATAATTGAGAGATTTTCCTCGCACATAGATACATACCGCAATAACGAACTGACACAATACAATCAATTACAAATACAATACAATCGCAAAGGATTATCTAAGCTCAAATGATCATCTAGTAGTACATACGCGATTCCCTATTGACCAGAAAATTTGCAAAAACCGAGAGAAAAATTAAATTTTTCGGGCCTTAATTAAATCTAACGAATCTGTTCAATTGCATTGGTACATATTTTATTAATGAATATCGTTATTACTACAACGAATACTTTGGAGAATAAGTTTAATTCTACCTAAATCTCTACTAGAAATGTCCAATATCATCATTCTCTTGCCCTTATCCCAATTCATTTGGGGTCGGCGCAGTACGTCTTCTTCTTCCATACTTCTCTATTACTTGTTGTCTCTATGTCCAATATTCCAAGTTCAATTTATCAGATTAATTGAAAGCCCACAATATCTTCGTCCGGTTTGCCTGCTAAAATACTTGCCCTGTTTAGACAAATTATCACCATGCCGAATCGAACGTTCCTATTTGTTTATTACAAACGTTATTTAATACAAACGATAACTAACAATCAAATATTTTTTTCATGGCTAACTAACTTGGCACTTTTGTTTGGAAAGGAAAATTGTTTTTATGTGTTATTCGTATTTCCAATATGAAAGTTGCAAATATTTTGCTTTTCGTGCTCAAAGTAGACCAGGCAGCGTCCCTTTGATGAAATTAGGGGTCAATATTTCATGCTTGTTTGGGATCCAAATTTTCCTATCAAAGTTTTAACTGTGATTCGTCATGCGTGGTTTCTGGTCTTTAACTAAAAAAGTTAGTATCAAACAACTGCAAAATTGACCTCAAATCGAAATGGTGGTAAAGTCGACAAGGTCAAAGATAAAGAAAACTGGAGTGTGGGAAGCCTAAACCCAGCAATGGGATGATAAACTGAACTGTCCCGATTTGCTCAGTAGAGTCTTATTTCATGTGCCACGTAATCAGCCAAGATGTTCTAACAGGAGACTTTTCTGCATGCCAAGATGTCACCAACTTGAGGCAATTCTGTCCACTATCAAGAACGTATGCTGCATACAAAGAGCACGAAGTGGACGAAGTGCACAGAGCGGAGTGGAGTGGAGTGAAGTGGAGTGGTGGTTGACCTTTTTAACTCTTCAGTACACGCTCTAAAAAAAATCGGCCTTACCATTTAGTAATCTCTAGTCCATCAAATATTTACCTAACCTTTTATAAAATAGTACATTGTTACCCTAGGGGTGAAAGTAACTTATTTAACCCCGAGACGGGGTTTGGCGCCAATAGTTCGAGGGACTAAATCAGTCTTTAACCCGAGGTAAACACTGTGCTTTTCATTACGAATACAAGAAAAGTAAAAATAAAAACATGAATTAGCTAAAGAAAAAAATTGTAAATGTTAAAAAATTTGTATTTTGTATATTTTTTCTGTGGCCAGCCAGCTATTCAGCCATTATTTTTCATTTTTATCATTAAAAAAATAGTAAATATTTTGCCCAACTCAACTCTATGTTATTTTAAAGAAATTGTTGAAACTAAATTTTTATAAAGTTATTTAAAAAATATATATTCTTTAATCAATACTTAACTTTAAGTTATTTCAATGTTACATCGTGGATGCATAGAAAGTTGGAACATGGTTCAGTAAAAATGTGAAAATAGAACTAGTTTTTTTTTAATAATTTGACATCTGTCAGTTTATAGCGATTCTCTCTAGGGATGAAAAGTATTACTTTCATCCCGCTCCTCAGGCAACTTCTGACCTACTTTCAGAGTATGAGTAATGAAAATATACTTTAAAATGAAATAATTGAATTAAGATTAATTTAATTTATTTTAATCCAATTTAGTTCTTTTTCTTTTAAAAAGTTATTATTTTTAAGTTTTTCAATCATTGTATTTCTTGATATAATTATTCAATTGTGAAATTATCTGCGCATTATAGTGCATGCGGTGCTTTTCTGTAAGTGCTGAGGCGCTTAGACTTAAGTTTATAATGTACAAATTAGTATGTAAAAGTGTGTAAGTGTGTGTGTCATTGTTGAGAATCCTATAATGAATAAATAAATAAAAGCTGACAACAAAAAAAGGAATTAAATCCGAGCTGTAATCCAGTTTATCTAAACGTTTAAGTTAGTTTGTATGTTTTATTACGCCTGCACGCCTTCACGACTGAACGGATTTCGATGTGTCATATGGGTATACAGACCATGACAGGGGTTATAATAACATAAGATACTTTTTATACCGGGGTAGGACGATCTAGTGGATATTTTCCAACCTACATGAAGCGAAACCGCGGGCAAAGGCCTTTTCACTTAGTTATTTTTAAAATCATCAAAATCAATATATTTTTTATTTTACATAGGCCTACACGGTGCCATGTAGTCCTCGGTTCGGGTTGGTCGTTTCCCATGGAGAAAAACCGGCAAGAAACTCCATGGTTACTCTTTTAAAATAATTTGGTTTTACAATATTTCTGTTACAGCGTTAGTACTTTAGTATGGGAGGACATCGTAGGCACGACAATAAGTCGTTGCTTACTACAAAACGTAGAACGAGATAAAAGGTTACCAAGGATCTAGGAATCTATAAACCCGACAAGTTCCACACATTTACAAACAGTCGGTAAATAAAAAAAAGCGACTGTACAAAAAAAAATTGAAAATATTACAAAAAGACTAGATGAAACAAGTGGCACAAATGTTGTCATCCGTGCTGTAACTATTATCTCTCTCTGTAACATCATCCAAGTAGTCTTACATCATCAACGTCATTTTTCTGCCCTTATCCCAATTTATTAGTGGTCAGCGCAGCATTTCTTCATATTTATTATTAAAAAGTTTGTGAATTACTTTCGCTTTTTGTCTGAGGGTGTCAATGTGTAGTTTAACAAGTATTTTATAAAATAATTAATCAGTTAAAAATAAAATAAATGTCACTAATGTAATGTATAACGGCTTGTCATTATATTGAACTTTCGTGAAATGGTACTGCATCTACCCTGTGCCTGTCCGAAGTCGTAATTTGTTACACACCTGTTTTGTGTAGCTTTCACCGCTCATTTAAACAATTCTCGGAAGTTAAATAAGTATCCGCGGCCTTACGTTGGTCGCTACTCTGTTTCAAGATTCATATTAAGATTTAATATGACTATAAGTAAATACCAAACAAAATAAATCCTGTTATTTAATTACAGTTTAATAATCACTTAATCTTTACAGGTCTAGGTTGGCCAGCTGTAGAAACAATCTGGCTAAATGGGGTGTCATCGATCCGAACACAGTGGCTATAGGGAGGCCACTCACAGAACATGCTTTATCTCCTTTCACAACCGCCTTCACATTCTAGGACTTGAACTAGGCAAATGACAGAACTGACGAGGAAGTATTCGCTTGTCGAACAAAATGTGAGTTGTTGTCATTGTCAATCAATATATTAACAAAAAGAAGAATTGCAGAGTTAGTAGGTAGGTATCATACCTACAACCGAGTCACAGTCACAGATAATTTCGTTAAAAAGCAACTCGAAAAGACTGAAAACCTTAAAACTCTTATTAATTAAGGCCCGCTGCCACCACACCTCGCTTAACGGTAAACACTGGCCAAAATGTTCTGTATGGTGTCGGACGTAAAGAATAGCACCATCCCATATCTTCCCGTGGGTGACGTAAGAGGCGACTAAGGGACTTGCCAGAGAATGGGCAGCAGCGTTCTCTGTGCTTTTTGTAACAACCGTACTGCGATCGCCAACCCGCCTGCCAATCGTGGCGATTATGGCAAAATCCCCCTTATGTCAATATGGCGTTGAGGAAGGCCTATGTCCAGCAGTGGGCGTCTTTTCGGTTGAAATGATGACTGGCCAAAATCTACATAGGGTATAAAATGGGAAACTGTGTCTCTGTCATCTCTGACCTAGACTAGACACAAAAGCAAATCCAACACAAAAAAAAACAATCAAAAAACAGCATCCGCGAAGGTCTCATGAGTAGGTTCTATTTTTCTTCTGTTCTTGATAGCAGGATATATCCTTGATGGAGGATAGTCAAAAGGAATGCATCACATCTCGGTGATGTGGTGTATTAATTCCTTTTGACATCCTCATTAGACATTCCAGTAAGCTGGACATTTTCCAGGTTTGGGGGTCTACCTATTTTAAAAAAAAAAAGAGTATAGATTCTATACAACACTTCTGCATAATCCTCCGGGGAAATACAGGCGTGATGTTATGTTAATGTATTACACCAAAGAGGTTCTAATGTGACATGTAAATGGCCTGCAAGTGCCCTTAGATATGTAAATATTCTAACATGTGTTGAAATCTATTTGTTGAAATCCTAATCCTAACTTAATATTATAAATCCGAAAGTAAGTTTGTTTGTTTGTTACCTCTTCACGGCTTAACCACTGAACTGATCATCCTAAAATTTTGCATATACGTTGTCAGGTGTACAGAAATGGACATAAGGAACTTTTTATCCCCAAAAAAAGTACTGTTCCCGAGGAAAACAACAATGTCACCCAAAGGTTAGAAAATGCCTATGGCATTAAGTCCGCCTCTATACCATAGTAAACGTTATTTATTTCCTTATTTAACACTTTAAGCACATATGCTTAAAGTGTTAAATAAGGAAATAAATTACGTTTTTACGATAATAGATGGCGCCACGTGTCCAAGCCGGTTATTGTCAAATTTTAAATTAACGCGAGCGACGCCTCATCAGATGATGAGACTCAAAATCAAAATCAAAATATTTTATTCTACATACACGGTTCGGGTTGGTCGTTTCCTATGGAGAAGAACCGGCAAGAAACTCCATGGTTACTCTTTTAAAATCATTTGGTTCTACAATATTTGGATGTTACAGCGTTAGTACCTAAGTATGAGGGGACAGCGTATGCCCGACAATAAGTTATCGCTTACTACAAAAGGTAGAAAAAGATGATAGTGAAAAAAAAATTACAAAGCCTACAATGTCCACACATTCACAAAAAATATGAATGAAAAAGAATCTATACAAAAGTAAAAATAATTCAACAATTGACACAAATGTAGTCATAAGTACTGTAACTATTCTGCACAATGAATAAACGGTGCAATGATTTGAAAACTATTGTAAAACATCTGAGAAAAAAAGAATAGAATAAATAAAATTCGGAATAGTTAGAGACATCCACATATTTGTGTCGTTTATGAGCTACCAGGGAAGCCGCATGAGCAGAAGGAACTACAGCCAAACTTCTTTATCTTCAACATAGTCCTTAATTTTGTAATATGCTTTTTTAATAAGGACACGTTTGATGCCATTTTTAAACTTTCCATCGGTCATTTCTATAACTGACTTTGGCAACTTATTATAAAAGCGTATACTGTTTATAAGAAATGACTTGCTAGTTTTTGTTAATCTAAATTTGGGTATTACAATTTCGTGTTTACTGCGTGTGTTTATATTATCGAAATCGCTTCTAATTTTAAAAAGTCCTCGGTTTTTACGGACATATAAAATACATTCTAAGATATAAAGTGAAGGCAGAGTCAGTCAGTCAGAACCCATTTTATAGATCGCGCGGACTGCCCTCTTTTGCAATATAAAAATTGAATCAACGTCTACTGCCGATCCCCACAACAGAATTCCATAAGACATAATACTGTGGAAATACGCGTAGTATACTAACCTAGCTGTGGCTACAGTCAACTGCCTTATTTTCCTAACTGCATAGGCGGCTGAGCTTAACCTCCCCGAAAGAGTTCCAATGTGCGCGCCCCATTGCAGTTTTGAATCGATAGTCATCATTTCAGCCCAAAAAACGTCCACTGCTGGACATAGGCCTCCCCCAAGTGCCACATTGGCATTTTGGGCGGTTTTACCATAATCGCCACGCTTGGCAGGCGGGTTGGTGATCGCAGTACGGTTGTTACAAAAGCACAGAGAACGCTGCTGCCCATTGTCTGGCAAATCCCTTAGTCGCCTCTTACAACACCCACGGGAAGATATGGGATGGTGCTATTCTTTACGTCCGACACCATACAGAGCGAATCGATAGTAATTCCTAATAATACAGTTTCTGCGATAACATCAAGTTTTTTGCCGTCAAGATTTAAATTAAGGTCAGGTTGAGTTACATTTGGTGAAAAGAACTTTAGACATTTTGTTTTGTTCGTATTCAGTAAAAGATTGTTAGCTGCGAACCATTTCGAGAGAACAGTTAGACTTTCGTTGACATGTATGACATCCGTATCTTTCCTATGAATTTTAAAAATTACCGAAGTGTCATCAGCAAACAGAATTATATCCGATAATTTGGCCATCATATATGGGACATCATTAATATAAACAAGAAATAGGAAAGGACCAAGAATTGAACCTTGGGGCACACCCATCCTGACTATAGACCCAGAGGATGTCGCCCCATTTACATTTACTTTTTGCTGCCTGTTTGATAAATAGGTAAGAACAAGATCAGCAGCTTGTCCACGAATTCCGTAGTGATGTAATTTACAGATCAGCGTGTTGTGGTCGACGCAGTCGAACGCTTTTGAGAGATCACAAAAAATGCCAATAGCATCCTGGGACTTCTCCCAGGATTCCAGAATGTGACTGATGAGTTTTACTCCCGCGTCCGTTGCCGACCTACCCTTCGTGAGACCAAACTGCTGACTATGCAGTATCCCATTAGAGTTGAAGTGAGACAACATCTGGTCCAGCAAGATTTTTTCATAGATTTTACTCAGTGCTGGAAGCACAGATATCGGTCTATAATTAGAAGGATCACTCTTACAACCCGATTTGAAAATTGACTCACGTTTGAAGAGTGCGCTAACTACAAAAATAGTGAAGAGTTAAGTAACTATTAGTCTAATATGTTTTAAGGCGTTTATTTCAGGAACAACTGTTTCATTGGTCATGGGTTCGATTCCCGGGTTGGGCAAAATGTTATTGGGTTTTCCATTAGTAGCAGACTAGCAGCCCGGAATCTAGATTGGAGCCCGGTTGATGGTAATTAATAAGCTCCACCTACTACATGGGAATAAATGCGGGTATCGATGCGCCTACGCTAAAGAAGTCGACATAGCGCTAAGTAAAACCTGTCGCTTCATAAAATCTACTCCCTTTACGATACTGTACCCACTGGTATAGCTCCAACAGTCGTACTCCGCGAAATAGTTAATTGTCCTGAGAAGGGAAAACAGCAAAGAGACATTCGTCAACCCCTGTATGAACACCGACTTCTCCGAGTGCGTTTGAAGATATGAAATAGATTCCTGAGACCTTCTGCATTCAAGATATTGCATAAGACGAAAGATGCACATTTTGGCGTATCTTTTCTCGAACACAATGTGAGAATTAAGTAGACACAGGATATCTCCCTCCTGTCCATCGTGCCAATTACCTGCATCCTCCAGGACGTAATGAGACAAATAATATAACTGTCCAGGTCGCTACGTACTGTAGTCATCGATTTGAGATGACGAAGATGAAGTTCGACGAGCTTTTATTAACCAACTTCTGCATAGTAAATTAGTAGTAAAGATATTATTTCGTTGAGCGAGTAATTTTAATTCTGTAATAGTTCCTAAAATATTCGTCTAAATTAAGGAGCACGCCACGGAAGCTCTCAAGATGCACAACTTTTTCCAACTGATTTAACGTTATTGGAGTTTCCGTAAAGATATTTGCTACGATACGAGACCCAAATCTCAGAGGATATAGCTTTTAAGGCTTGCGCAGGCGTTTTTGTCCGTGGCCAATAATACCCGAAGCGTGGAAAAATGTCCGTCGAAAAGTTGCAACGATCTCATCACACATCACACGATGAGCGATCATTTGCTCATCGTGTCATCGTGCATAAGGGTACTTTAGTCTTCATCAAAATTCGCTGTTTGCGTTAGTGCGCTTTGTTTGAAATCTTAGTCGTCAGTTCTATTTTTTTGGGGACATCACCATACTTTTGATCGGTCCGGTCTGTAGATTAAGTCGGTTAGTCGCGCGACTTTTTCTACGCAGTACTCAGTCAATTGTGTGCTTGAATCGATGCAGTATAAGCAATCTATTTAAACTTAAAAAAATAACAAAATTTGTTCATTTTTGGATTCCACAAAAATGAATCCCGCAATAGAGAAAGTTTTGTAGAAGATCGAATCGTTATTTTTACCAATGGGTAATTTCGTTGGGGAAACGGCGGTGTTAGTTTTAAAGGTCAGTGTCATTGTTTGCTGCTTTGCGTAGAAGCCACAGTAACAGTATTTACGGGTTCTAGTTTAGTTTTAACCCTTCCCGATCTGCTTTTTTTATTTATGGTTGAAGCATCAAGACCTCGATTCCCGGCATGGCATGAGGTTCAGGGTTCGAGTGTACTGCGTATTGGGTTTCCAATAGGAATCTTGCGGTACCAGCCCAGAGTCTGTTTGTGCCTGGCTTTTCGCAATAGGCTTGTCTCCTACAAGTATTTGAAGACTGAAACATAACAGGCGGAATGTGGGTATTTATACGATGAGTGTCCTCTGCCTAACTCTAAGGAAAATCCATAATATATTTTATTTTAAGTTATTTCAGTGGTCTACATTATTTGAGTAAGAAAACTTTTATGTAACTAAACTATTTAGCACATTTGCAATATCACGTTCATTAGCAGCAACAGCTTTCTTTGGTTCGCGATGGAACATACGGTTGTAAGTAAGAATGCAACAGAATCACGCTTAGTGGACGCGATAACCGATCAAAAATACAAATTAATAATGACGTTATCGGTAGCAATCGTGAAGATCAAAAGATACCTACCTACCTGGTATCTTGCTAAGATACCTGGCATAATAAACGTATATAAATAAAAAAAACACCAATTCATTATTTATCATGTATGTTACAGACAGATTTGCACCGCTGATGACCTACAGGTATGTACACAGACAGATTTAAAAAAAATTGAATATAGTTTGAGTCACTTTACCCGCTATCCCTTTTTTTTTCTTCCGATATAATGATACCATCCTCTGAAGTGTTTTAGTATGGTTTATTGTATCATCTACTTATGTAAAAGACAAGTGTCAAAGTAGTCAGTAATAGTAGTCACTTAATTAAGCAGGCATCTGTTAAAATCTTAGTTCTCAACAGAATGGTTTCCCCTTTTTGAGAAATAAGATTTTTCATGCAAACGAAATCCCCATTTCGACATGAAACTTGAGTAAATACTAAAAGCCAAAATTATTTATTCCTTTAACGTCGGTGAATGGGGTATTCAAATTCCTAAAGAATACCAAATTCAAGCAGATGCAGTTGTGGGTGAAGATCTAGTCTTAGTTAAAAGGCCGTTGCCCCGAGGCCTTAATAAGCAATTATGTCATTCATAACATTGCAAAATTGGGGCACGTGGACATTTTTATATTTTATTGTCATTTATTTTTAATTCGTAACTATAATTAATAAACACGATAGTGATTGGAGCCTCCTTGTAAGCAACAAATTCCTGTATTATGAGACTCCGCTCTTTCACAGCAAGTAAAAACAAAAATAAAAGTAGTAAAAAATAAAATGTTGTGTGTGTAATTGTGTATGTATGTGTGTGTTTAGAGAAGCGAGTGAGTTAATTTATGTGTTGCAATAGTGCCTCAGTTTCTTCATAAGGAAATGGTTTAATCCAATTTGTTAGATTTTTTTACATACATGTGCTTGTTTATATAATGTGATATACCTACCGCCCTACACGAGTAGGGCGGTAGGTATATCACATTAAAATTAACACTAAACAAAAAAAATAATTACTAAGTACAATTTATTCTGTTGCAGGTACGAACCTGCAACAGAATAAATTGTACTTAGTAACTTACACTGCTTACAAAAGCTGAAATAAAAGGTTGTGAGAAAAATGGTTGTCTAAGAACCAGAAATCTGAAGACATGTCTGACCGTCATCAAACTCGCACGCTGCCTGGGTGACGCCTTAGGATGACTAGACATCAAGCTATTAGCAACAGAACTGTTGCAGTGTCTAACCTTTTCATGAGATTTTGAACTTATATTCTTCGGATGAAGTTGTAGAAGTGATGTTATACTAGTTACAAGAGTCCTCATTGGTTCTATTCCCAAGTCGGGCAATTTCGTTGAGTTTTTCCCAAACGAACTAGTCAGTTGTAGCCCGGAGTCAGGATTGTGGTCAGTTGACAACTCGCCTACTTTTATACATAGCTGGCGAATAGTCGGTGTGGTATACACTTCTGCCCTTGGGAAATCAATGATGGTTGAAATAGTGTGTAAATTACTTAATAGAAGATTTAACTGGTCCTCGTTGGTCTAGTGGTTACAAGCTCGACTGCTGACCATCAGGTCCTGGGTTCGATTCTCGGGTTGAGCAAAGTATTTTCGGTTTTTGTTGTTGGAATTTCTCAGTAGCAGCCACGGCGTATGGATTTGTGCCCGATTGATGGCAACAGGCTCGCTCCCTATTACATGGGACTTGAAACGTGCCTGGCGAAATGTGGATGTACTATAAGGTATACCTTAGCCTTACCCTTCGGGGGTTACTGGCGTGATGTTATGTTATGAGATAAAATTAAAAAAAAAACTGTGTAAATTGTATTTGGCGTATTGTTTCAGATCTTGTAATAATATACCTCCAACCTTCCTCTACTCCATACCTTTCACTTCCTTCTACTTTCTACCTTCTTTAGGCCAGAACAGCAGTCCAGGGCTAGCGCCCGTTCTGAGAGAAATATGAGTTATCGACACGAGAAGAATTCAGAGATGACCCACTGTGCCCTACTTCCACAAGGATTGTTTTACTTCCAATGACGTCAACAACTATGGTTACCAATAGTTACCGGGCCCCTCCCCGGTACTACTTATTTGTGTTTTTTTCTGTGAACATTATTGAATTAAACAGGATGATAATTGTTGGTTTCGATTCGGGTCACGTGCCAAAAGATCACTGTAGCTATAGATTTGTGTTGTCTTTGACATTCTGTTTGTAAGGGTGAAACCCGCTTTCACTAGACCATGCTAGGTGAGGAGGTTATCTATTAAAGGAATATTCTTATGAAACCTTACCAAGCAGAATAAAGAAAATTAATGTGTTCCTAAGTAGAATACACTCGACTCTATGTTCTATAGTTATATGGATAAAATATAATATTATTAAACAAACCGTGATTAATTTGTTTAAGGCTATGGCGCTCTAAAGATTTGGGATTCTCTGGACAGATGAGACATAGAAATGAGAAAACTACATTGGTGTTCTTTCTTACAACGTGCTCGGAGCCGCCAGATTTGGCATATATTTGATGGCATTTTACTGAATATAGTGACGACTGTATGATTGCTATATGACTTATGTGAACTACTGCTGTCCAAAAGGATATCCCGATCATCCAAAGGTAATGAGTTACTAACTAGTAACTAAATCTTCGTTAAATCTGGCTACCCAGATGATTAAGTGCCGATTGTTTAAGCCGTTGATCAGTGGCAGTACCATCATAAAAAATATCCTTCTCGTATACTGCAACCTGCAAAATTGACCTATTTGTTAAAGACTGTGTGCTTTTACTTATGTAATCTCGAGTCATAAGTAATTATTAATGATACCAAATTACTCGATATGACATAAAGCAGAAAGTAAGTCCACATTTAGCCGATATATCGTAGCATGAAAGTTCAATAAGGGAAGTTGCGAAAAGTTGGGCAATCACAAGTTGCAGGTCGCAGATTTTGTAACGGTTGTAACCGACGTCGCTGAGCCGGCGTCGGCTGGCGAGCCACCGAGACGCGGCGACGATCCTTGCCTCGGGCGCCGCCGCCGCCGCCGCGCCGCTGCCTCGCTGCGTCCTCCGAGCTGCTGCGATGTCGTAGTCAGTTACATTCCAACATGTAAAAATATATTTCAAACTGTTCCATGTAAACAAAGAACGAAGCGTTCTTATAACTGATCTTCTTAATCGAGTTTGAATATTGCTAATGCACCGACACAAAATGTCGAAGTGAATTTCTGTCAGGGAGCCACCCTGGGCAACGTCCTCGAGTAGGAGGGCCAGCAGGCACGGAAGATAAATTCGTCGTTTTGGTGCGTGCGAGAGCGCGGCGCGGGCGGTGCGGGGAGGCGCGGGGGCGGCGGCGCCGGCGTGCGGAGGCTGCTGCGCTCAGAGCACCTGCGCCCGCGCTCCGTAGCGCCGCTCGCCGCGTGCTCGTGTACCCGCGCCCGCACCGGCCCGCGCCGTGCTCAGCGTCGTGACGCCGCCCACGGTATGTGATCCGCCGGTGGCGCGTCGGGGTCGGGCGGCAGCGCGTCCGCCACTGCGCTGCGCCGCTTGCTGGCGCAGTCGGTTGCGCCGCCGGGCCGGTTTTGTAATTTCGCCTGGCGGGCCGTGACGTCACGAGACTAGTTTGACGCGCGTGCGTGACGGCCTGCGCCAGGACGCCCGCGCCGCTGCCGCCCCCGACCTTAGCACCAGTGCATTGACGTGCCCGCTTGTCTCCTCCGCTAGAGTTGCTAGTGACAACGATAGTGCATCTGTATTCAATAGTTCTTGCATCAATGGTTTGTCGAGATGTCCTCAATTTTCAATTTCCTATCGTTTGTTTTGATATTTTGCATGAGCCACTAAGTTCGAAATTATCCTAGGCGTTATTTCGTTAAATTCTAATATCTCTCGCAAAGTATATGCTTAGTTAAAATGTTTTTTAGTTACTCGTGTCTACAACGTAAACATGTGTGCTATTCGTAGAAATATGTTATAGTATATAAGCTAACGTACAGTCATCTCATGACCAATTCACTTCTGCGTGTGAGTAAATTATGTGCGCTTATGTCTGGTAACGACGTGTTCGGCGAGCTTCTTCTGTGCATGTGTGTGCGTGCACACTTTGACGACCGAGCTCAGCGGCAGAGCCTTTTTGTAATTTTATTTTTCCTCCTTCAGTTCAACGATGCAGCTCCACGCAAGCAAAATTTTCGATTGGACAAAGATGGTGTCTTTATTTAATGCGTTAAGATTATGCATCGTTATAAATTTAGATGCGCAACCTACCACTAAGAATATAATAAGAATAGCGGAGTGTGAAAATATTGTGATGGATAGTTCTGTGTTATTGATAATCTAAACATGACTGTTGTTTGAGGGTAGTTCCAAACTTATGTTGACACTTTTTGTTGGAGTACAACGACGTATAGGTTCGTAAAGTCACTACACCTTTAGGTCTATTTACTTTTTTACCATAGCGTGTGAAAGTGTTTGGTTAGACAGAAAAATTTATGATGATTTAAATGAGTAACGGGTGTCAACAAACCAAAGGCTATGTTCGTTCACTTCATCTGCATTTTATGTAGTTATACCTAATTTACATTTTGCTGTAAATAAAGTTACCTATCATAAAGAGACAAAGAGCAAAGTTTTATATCGTGAAAAATTCCTTAATGCACACTCGCACACACGTATTCTACGTATATGAGCTTGATGTTGGTCACTTTCTAGCGTTCGCGGCGGCCGTATCGCCGTCTCGCTCGCGTTCTCGGCCCTCAGCCTCCGTAGCAATGCACCGAGAACTCAGTATCCCTCTCAGTACGGAATACAGCTTCTGAACCAATACCATTCTTTTTGTCTTTTTACACAATGAGCACGCAAGGTAGGTTCAGTGTATCCAGGAGTTTTATGGATGTTTTAAAGACTGTCTATCTCATGGTTTTTCGTTTATCAATACAACTTTAATCGTTTCGTTTAGTTCCCTTGCATGTTGTAACAAAAGTCGTTTTTAGAAACAGAGTACTGTCAGCGTTACCTTAGCGTAACTGATTTGTTTGTAAATAATTGTTTACTGACGAGTTTGACAAGCACGTGGATACAATAGTTACCAGTTTGTACCGTTCGGTGGTGCGTCTCGTTTCGTTGGGCGCCGGTCGGGGCAGCCGGGGCAGGGGGCTGCTGAACAAGTTCGGGCGCTTCTCGGCGATCAGGTGCCACTTGATACTCGTTCTTTTCTAACTGGATTTGAATCAGCTGTTACTTACTGTTTGCCCTTGGTGGCTTAGATACGCACTCTTTGCTAAATCTATTTAGGATGTCGATACTTTTACCAATAGCAACCTTCTGTGAACTGATCTATTTCTAGTATTTTTGATGTTCAGGACATGTGACTATTTACAAACCAAGGAACATTCAGTTCCTTGGTTTTGGTTCTCACATTTGGGTCAGAGGGCCGAGACTCGAGACAAGCGAGCCTCTTTCACTGGTTGTTACGTTCTTTACGATCATTCTTTCTGCCACAGGATTTACAAAGGGTTCTTTTTCAGAAATTGAAGTCAGGGGAGTCAAGTGTTGAGCGGGGTGCTCCAGTTCGGAGCCTCCGCCCTCACAACGACGTCGCCTACCGTGTCTCGGTACGGCGGTATGTCCGCGTCGGCGTCGCCGTGCGAGGAGCGCGCGCGCTCTCCGCCGTCGCCGGCGCCGCGCTCGCCCGCGCCCGCGCACGCTGTGCTCGCCACCATGACCCCCGTGCAGCCCGCGCACGACTACTACCCGCACAAAGTCGAGATGGACTCCGACGACGGCTACCCTCCGGAGGCACACTCCTACCGCCACTCGCCGCACGAACTTGCAGCTTACGCCACTGATAGTAAAGTACCCGTGCAGCCCGATGTCTACGACCAGGGAATGGAGTCCATGGATGAGAAGACTCCGATAGATTTAATATACGAAGACGAGAAGCAGACCGTGATATACACAACGACCCCGGATCAGAAGCGCGTCGAGATGATCAGCGGGCAGCTGGACGACGGGCAGCTGGTAAGCAGCGGCGGGCAGCTGGTGGACGGCGGCGTGTCCGTGGTGGTGGGCGCGCCCGGACAGCCCACCGTGCTGGTGCTGGCCGACCACGTCGTGGATGAGCTGGGCCAGGTCATCACCATCCCCAGGTAACATTTTTTCATCCATAGCGAAGATCTCATTGTGCTGTTGTGCAACTCCACACACAATTTTGTGTTATGATTCTTTGTACCGATAATTGTAAGCGTATCATCGTAAATTCGAAACATCTTATAAATATTTCGTACTTTTATAAAATTTTGTCAAAACGACTATAATTTCTATAAACATCAGTGTATCATATCGTATTTTATAGCTTCGCATTTATATGGTGATATGGAAATATCTCGCTGCCACTGTTGCCAGGTGTGGCTGATTGTGGGAAATTCCACTACAGTCAAATTTAGAAATTCCGTCAACGTGTAAAATACGATCTTTATATTTATAATCTTTTTGTGTTAGTGAAATATTGTTTTAAAACATCGTCTAAACAACTTTTTACAATACTTTTGGTAATTTATGCATAATGGATATCTAAATTATGTTGAATAACAACGTAGATAAATTAATTTATATCGTACAAGTTAGGTGGGTGTTAAGAGCGTAATATGGGATCGCACAACGAGTTCGTCTAATTAATTCATTAACGTGTTAACACGTGATCGTGAAGATTTGGATAGTTAGAAACAATAGTGTGTGCACGTGAGTGGTGTTTGGTTAGAAGAATGAGGTGTTTGTGTCGGAGGTCCAGTGTCGGGTACTCGGGTCTCAGGTGTAACGGTTGTGAGCGGCGCGTGGGCGGAGCGACGCGCTCACCTTGAACTTGCCGCGAGAGCCGCGCCGGCCACCAGCACACACTGTGATGCTGCGATCTTGCCATTTGTATCGACACCAGCTTGCCATTATAATCCTAATCCCAACTGATCATGCCTTGCAATACAACCTTATTGAACCAACTTTGCTTCAGGATTATTTTACGCGACTATTTTAGGTAAAGAATACATTCATCCCTTCTGTATATGAACGGATGAGTTTGGAATTCCACAATCTAAAATAGATACGTATGTGTGAGTAACCACGTGTAGAACTCTACGGACCGGATTGTCAATTTTTCTACTTTCTTAATACGAGCGGTGTCTGTGTCAGGATTTCTGGATCCTGATGTCTCCTTACAGGAACGTTCGTGATGCAAAATACAACTTTTTCGAGCTCAATTTTTCAGTAACCCAAATTTTTTCCTTAACTTACTAGTACTTACCATTGTTTCTCAGAATCTTATTGGTTAAATAAGAGATGTATAACTGATGTTCTTTGTTTTAAAAAGTATGTTTTTCTTACGCCAACTTCGATTTCTTAATGGTTTCTACTCACGCTCGCTAGTGAAATTATGAACCCGCCCTAAGTTTGTAACAATGCTCTGAATTCTTAATTGGAAAAATTTGCAAAGCTATAGGAGTGCAAAAATAACACTTGACAATAAATATTACTTTAAATTCAAACAGTAACTTGTTTGGGTTTTAAAGTAAAACAAACTAGAAGTTATATTTAAATCTCCGTAGAACATATCGTAACCTTAATTCAATTGTCTCTTGTCTGGAGTTAGTACTGATAAAGGCGTCATTAAGCACGGCAGCGGGCGGTTACCGAGTTGAACGTAACCGTCGCAAAAAGCCTCCACCATGTGCTTGCATGTCATTCATATCGCATGCCGTTCGTCTACATCTCGTGGAGAGGCTGACTGGCGGCGGCGTGCGTTTGTACCACGTGTAGTAAAATTAGTTACGTCTGTTTGCTGCCCAGACAAGTTTCATAAGCGGCACCTGTGTATTAGTTTATTCTAATGTAGAAATAATACGGTCACGCCGTAAACATGTAATTCGGTATCAGGAAAATTATGAGCACGTACTTGGTCAATAGAGTTGTGCATCAACTTATAAGACTTAATATCAAGAAACATAATGGTAAAATTGGCAGTGGAGTAGCAAATTAACACATATTATATCTGTATTCAATTCAACACAAACAACCTTCTAGATTAATATAAAATATGAATTCATTCTCAAAACAGCTTACAAAGTAGGGTTACGTAAGCAAATCTTGATACCGAACGCTTACGGAACGTAAAAGCTGGTCGACGGCGACGTCACTATTTCAACACTGTAAGGCATTCGGCCGGCTGTCCGTAACTGTCTCCCAACTAAAATCACTTACCATAATCAAGTCTTCCACTAGTTAATCTATAAATTATAGATATGTTATCTCTTTCTACAACCAGTTTCTGGAATATATTAAGAAAATGGACTTAAAAATAGGAGGGAATCTATTTCGTGTTCTTGAGATATCGTGCGTGAGAATGGTGTATAGAATGAGTACAAATATTTTTATTTTGTTTTTGAATCAACGTTGATCGACTAGGTAGACGTTTTATTAAAAACAAATTCAGTGATGTTTTTTTTAGTGACGGACAAAGAATACGATTGTGTGTGTACAATAAAAGTTTGTTTGGATGGGCCATCTACGAATGATTATTTATAACAAATACTTAACCGATATGATCCGTATCGGATTTCTGAAAAACATATCGGATGTCTATCTTTATATTTCTTGATTATAAGTATAAATAGTTTGGAGAGTATTGATGCTGATAAGGGAATTTAAAACGGGAGGGCTCTTAGTAAAAATGAATAAATAAGCTCGATATGGATTGGTAAGTGATAAAAACTCGGCTGAATCGTTTAGGATGGAGCGAGAGGCTGCGGGTCTCACCCGCCGCGCCTCCAACACTTTAATGATGACTTTTTGTTGTATCACGGTACGTGGCAAAGGCGAAACGCGGTACTATAAGAATACACGTTAAAAATCATCACTATTCTGAATTAAGATCAACGTTATTTTGGGCTACTATTTAATGCAGTTGTTTAGGAAAAAAAAAACAAATGTTCTCTTGGAATAGAAAAATTATGTAAGTAGTAGATGAAAAACGCTTCGTCCAAAGCATCTAATTCACAACTTTGTTGTTATACCATTTGTCAATTGTGGATTTTGGTACTTCTAACCTTCTATTATTTCAACTTTACATATCAATGTTTGGTTAATGAGGTAACTGGTCCAGCTTCAGTAGTATTCAATATCGCGTGATCTCATGGCTTGCACCGCTGAGGGCGACAAGCCTCGCCATCCGCGCCCCCTCCCCCCCTCGCACCGCGCCCGCGCCCCCGCACCCCGCCGCAGCCTTATTTTATAGCCTCGCTCGTGTTCGTTGCGGCGAACCCTCGAGATGAGCTTACCAGCGCGCGGGCTCTCGCCCCAATCATTATTTAATGTAATTATTTGGCCGGTAAACTGCTTTTTTTTGGAAATCATAACAGTTATGTACACTTTTTATCGGTCGGCTTCGGCTTTAGTTGGTTTCACGCAAGTTGCCATATCGTGAGCATCACTGCAGCTTAAATTGTAAATCTGATTTGTTTTAAAGTTTTAAGGGTTATAAGTATTTTTAATCCTTAAAAGAATGCGTCGTTATTAGTTTCTGTTCATGATATCTGATGATGTCAGAAACATGCAATAAATTAAAAAGGTTTCAAGGCAGATACTAAAAATAAGCATCGAGGAAGTGATTTACCTGAAAGACAGAAATGAATAAATATAAGTCAACAAACTGATAATTACTTATTGAACAAAATGCATATATATAGTAACCCGGCCAGTCAATAAATAACTATCATTATACACTCAACAATAACAACACAATTGCACTTTAAAGAGGAATTCTTTCAAACATTCATATAATCACTTTAAAACTAGCACTACTTTTTTCGTAGCTGATTAAAATCAGTCGTCGTAGCACAGTATTGCAGTATTTTTAATGCTGATAAATCTACACCATAAAGTTATATTAATACGTCTTAATACTCTATGTATCAATATTCAGCTATTAAAGAATCGAACCTTGTACTATGTTAGCTACGACGCGAAGTCAATAAACTCGTGAAAGCGCGAGATATTGAAAGCTCTTAGCAAAAGACATCAACGGGCGCACCGGCACGGCACACTCCCGTAGCACGTTGGGAGACGATTCGTAGCACTCACTGAAACCTATGCATTAAGATTTGTATGTATTTTTTGTATTGGTGTTTAATATAATGTTGTCATTTCAAAACCTTATTATGTATTTTTTTTTTAAATCTGTGGATTCCGTAAAAATATTTTTTGTTTTTGTTCCTAATGTAGCCATGTTTGCATGTTACAAAAACGCAGAAATAACACTACGTTTACTCTACACACATTGAATAGGCACTTTTTTCAAACTCAAAGTTCAGTGTGTCCTTTAAAAATTAACGATCATCCTTTCTACCTGATGCCGCTGTCCGAGTGCAAATAAAAAACGGTTTCCCCGCGTAAAGGGTTCACTTCCCATCACATGGAGGTTGAAGGTACCCGCACACACACACACACACGCTATGTAACTTTAGGCACCGACGAGCCAGCGTCCGACAGAAATCTCAACGGGGGATAAAATTTCTTCAGAACTAAAGAACATTGTGGATCGATTGATCGAAAATATACACTTTTTTACCTGTTATGTTTGATACAATTTAATTTTGATCTGTTTATTGGTATTCTATATAGAATGATGACGTTACACGGAATGAGTATATCTGGGTGTACCTACGGAGTATAAAAAATCCCCAGCTTTTGATGACGCATTTTGTGTGGAACAATATTTATGATTGTTGACAACATTAAGATTGAATGTTTTTAAGGGTCATAAGTATAAATAATACATAAAGCACAAACAATATTCAATAACACATTCGAGTAAACTTTTAAATGTCAGCCTATAATAATCACTATATTTTTACGAAGTCAATTATTTTCGAAAGGGAAGTATCACATCCACATCCAGAAGTAGATAAATAGTTCGTTCTTTTTTTTGTAACCATGACTACACAACAGCAAATCCATTATAGGATTTTATTATCTTACATCAAGGTTAGGAATCGAACATCACCGATGGTGTATGGGCACAGCGACGAATGAAAACGACTTCTATTGCTTTAGAGCTTAGGACTGAAAGTAAACCTTCGACCGGGAAGGGAAGTTAAATATTCATAGAGATACGCAACTTTTTTTGTGAGTTCGGGGATTCCTTTGTGGTTAGCCTGTTGGTCGATCGTGGCCACATTCGGTCCCGTTTGTTTACCCTTTGTATTATAGTGATTGTGCCGATAATTAAACGTGCTCTTATTCAAGACTGACCAATTAATACTAAAGTCGTTTTTAAATACATTCCATTTAAAGGTCGTTGTTTATTTTTATCGTAACTAATTTAAAACCAGTTTGTTTGTGACAATCTCACTTTAACATCTGAAGAGATTATGGTCATTTCTGTGGTCTTAGTTCATCATAAAATAAAACAACAATCAGTAACTAAAAGATGTTCATGCTTTTATATTGGAGCTTTCATAAGCATATGAGTTCAATAATGGATCGTGCTTGAATTAATTTTATAAAGAAACTCTTCTATTATTTCAGTCATCGCGTATGGCATATTCATAATGTGATGGTCGTCATTATTTTTGCTCAGTCATGATTTAGGTACGCTAAAGCTGTAGAGGCCTCCTGTAGCGCCAACAAAATACGTGTTTGGCTTCAAGATCGATTGACCAATGTATTACAATTTTATTTTCCATCAACATTCTCGGAAATTACGAGGAGCGGCTCACCGTTAATTAGAATGTTTCTGTAAATTGCCGCGCGACTTTTCTGTTTGATTGCGTTTGTAAATCAACAATGTGGTGCGTAAGATCATCCGATATCATTCTTTCGCGCGTTTATGTAATAGTTATTAGCTGAAGGCTTTGTTCAAGTTGAAACCAATATTACTGTCTTCACAGTTAAGCAGTGGAACCTTTGGTGTTGAGTTACAATTATGAGATAACAATAATAACCACTGACAATACTAATGTAATTGTCTAATTGTTGCGTCTATTATAGACTGTTTTAATTTTTAAATCTTTCCCAAGAACACTTAACTATTTCAAAATCACTAAACAACTTTGCATAGATAGGTATCTATAATCATCGAATCGTAAAATCGGAGAAACTGTTTATTCATCACATTGACATCGACGTACACACACAATGAAACATTGTGGATGAGTGCGTAGAGGCTGCGAGTGTGTTGTAGCTTATTAGTGTGATAAAGACAGAGCATGCCATTGATCCGACTGACAGAGAGAGACAGACGTCAACAAGGCTAGCTTTACCTTATAAGTATATGAATGTACGTTTTTATTAACTTGATTCGTTATACGGCTTGCCATTATAATAATGTATGGGTACATATAATCACAATTCAGGCCAATTTTAAGATTATCGTCTTCTAAAAAAAATATAATTTTCTGGTTGTCGTTCTTGATAAAGTATAAAAAAGCTATAAGGGGAAAATCAGTTTTTATTCAATATTATAATTAAACAGATTGGTTAAAATAAAACTTGAAATTCCTTTGACTTTGCTCAATAAACATCAAGTATCCTCTGCTGGCAGTTCTCTAACATAAAAAAAAAACTACCAATAAGTATTTTCTTGCTTTTTTTCTTCAAAAGTTCTTCCTTTGGGAAAGATTTCATGACGTTTCTTCATTGAGCCACTGGACTTGCACCAAGGCGAACTTCTTGGCACTTTCCTTCGCAGAAATGTTCATATGATTGCCAACTCAGTATTCATAAAAAAATCTAAATATTTAAGACCACTTTATTAATTTTTGGGTATAGAAGGTGAAGTCCAATAAAAGCCCTTATTTTTCAGTGGACGTCATAACAACCGACTAAAAGATGTAACAGCATGCTTGAATATTCAGATCACAAATGTTAGATAGAATACTCTTTATGATGTACACCATACAAATTACAGGTGTATGAAGAAAAAGTAGAACAAAAAAAATTGTAATGATGAATATCTCCTTCTCAAAGTATTAAACATTAAGACATTTCATTGACGCGGTCTGTTATGTGGCCAATGTTCTTATTGTAAACGTTTATGGGCCGATATGACATCATGCAACGCTATTAGATACCTTATAATATATTATGTAGTGTAGCACTATGTAGATCCTAGAACTTGGGAAATTATAAAAGCTTAGTATCAATCTCTTGCCACGAAGTTAGTTTGATATTATACAATCTGGAACATGGCATTATGGCACGATTAACGGACAGTATGGATGTACAGATTAGGTAATATAAGGGCTAAAATTAAATGCAAGGAAAGTCAAAGGAATTCCTAAGTAGTATTTATTTATATTAATGTCATTCTCTGTATGGTGTCGGACGTAAAGAATAGCACCATCCCATATCATCCCGTGGGTGTCGTAGAGACGACTAAGGGACTTTCCAGAGAATGGGCAGCAGCGTTCTCTGTGCTTTTGTAACAACCGTACTGCGATCGGCAACCCGCCTGCCAAGCGTGGCGATTATGGCAAAACCCCTTCTTATGTAGGGGGAGGCCTATGTCCAGCAGTGGACCTCTTTCGGGTGAAATGATGATGGTGATAATTGTCTTCCTCATCATGATATCACAACTGTACTCCCCGAAAGGTTAGGAAGAGGTGCACTTAATAGGACACACACATTTCTCTCGTTGTTTTAAAACCAATTATTATTTTAACGTGAAATTTCAGTATTCCTTTAATAATATTAAATTTCGTAACTTTTAACAGCTTGCAACAGTTTTGGACAACATGGATAGATGACTCACATAGAATACCACAAATGGTTGGTGCATTTACAAAGTAATTAAGTTATATTAGCATTTCGCTGCTATTAATTAATTTAATATCATTGTAAATCAACATTTGTAAAAGTTATTTATTCTTTACACAATAGATTGTGTTTCTAGTGGGTGACTTATCGCCTTTTGAAACTTAATCATTTTAAAACTTTAATAAAAATATAAGTTAACTATGAATTATTGCTTCCATAAATAACTTGTTATAATTGGGTTCGATTAAATAGGAATCAAACGGCGACTTTGGCTCATTAAAGTTATTAATCGACTCGTGCAAATATGTAAAGTTCTGCAGTTTGTTAAAGTTGTGGTCTGGTCGCTTTAATATTACTACTACTTGATATTTTATTTATTACAACAACTAAGTAAATAAAGTTTGATGAGTCAGAACTACGAAGGGAATACAATATTAACTTGGACTAGACTTGGAAACTATGTGCATCTTGTTATCTTTCTTGTTTTATTATACCCTACCTATGAATTCTTTGTTTTATATTCCATCACTTAATGTTAATTTAAAATTGTTAGTTTTATTAAGTTAAATTAATTTGATTGTACAGTACTTGTGGCACACACACCTAATATTATGTTTATGGAGCATGCGTTGCTAACCTGTAAAAAAATTGTTACACTAACCTTACATTATGATAGATAGTTACTTAAATTTTTTACAGTGTAAACAAGTGTCTGTTGACAGAAAAGAAAAAAAAAAACGGGTTGCACTCCGGGAGTGCCGGCAGAAGTGAAAACTTGAATGTTAACGTTGTGGATTTTTGATATTTTGGAATGGTTAGGGAAAAATTTTGCCCGAATTGCTTTAATGATCAGTATAAAAGTATTTACATATGTGGTAAAATACAATATTAATTTATTGTGCTATCGTACACAAAAAGTAAAGTAAAAAACCGGCCAAGTGCGAGTTCTTACTCGCACACAGGGTTCCATAGCCTCAAACAATATTTTGAACAGTCATTCATTAGTTATTAGTATTAGTTAGTAAACTTCCACTCAACCGCAAAACTAAATTGGTATTGCATAGTATGTTAATGAAAAACAAAGTTACTGCTGCAGTTTGATGAAAATGTCCCATATCTCAAAAACTAAACATCATATCTTATTGAAACCAATTTTCGTTGATAGTTTTTTTTACGTTATACAATCCTAAATATTTTTAGAATTTTTCTTCTCTTACTTTAGAAATTAGAGGGGGGTGGTACACATTTTACCACTTTGGAAGTGGCTCTAGCGCAAAGTATTCAGTTTAGAAAACAATGATTTTAGAAAACTCAATATCATTTTTGAAGACCTATCCATAGATACCCCACAAGAATGGGATTGATGAAAAAAAAATTTGGTTTTCAGTTCTATTTATGGGGAACCCCAAAATTTATTGTTTTTTTTCTATTGTTGTGTGAAAATCTTAATTCGGTTCACAGAATACATCTACTTATCAAGTTTTAACAGTATAGTTCTTATAGTTTCGGATAAAAGTGGCTGTGACATACGGACGGACAGACAGACAGACAGACATGACGAATCTATAAGGGTTCCATTTTTTGCCATTCGGCTACGGAACCCTAAAAACAGTAAAGTAAAGTAAAAATAATAGTTTTTTGCCATGCATACCTTATTTCGTTTTTGAAGTGATAACTTCTTTAGCGGCGTTGAGCACTTTTGTGATGGGTAAAAATGTTAAACTCGCGTCAGGTCTCGCGTCAGGACACGTGACCGTCAGGTCACATAGGTAACGAAGGAATTTGAACTTTATGACATCTGTCATTGAGCTTGGGTAGATACACAGGTAAGTAAAGAACACAATTCCTATAAGGTTATTAAATCTATTCTTAATGAAATCAATTTATGTAGATATCTATCAGTAGTATCAGTTCAGTTTAACGACACAGCCACTAGAAAACAATGTTTCACAATACCAATGTAATAAAAATAACATAAAACGCCCGAACTAGCGTCTCCAACGAAAATGCCTATAAGCGTAAATCGTGCTTATCTGACAAAGATAGCAGTAAGTACGTAATAACTGTTAATTAGGAAACTGCAGTATACAACTATTGGACGATGTATACATGTTTATTCCCAATTTGTACATCCGCATCGTAAAGCCCATTGTGTCGACCTTTCTCATACTTTATGTACAATAAAGAAACGGTAAGGGCCACTTTTGTCATTGCATGTAATATCGGTGAGAAATATTTGGAAACGTTACTCGTGCGGTGTTATCTTTAAAAATATATAAACGTCCGTATTAATGATAAGTCGTCACAGACTGTTTCACAAAATATAGTGCGCTATAAAACTGTGTAAGTTGTTCAATAAATTTTGTATATCGTGGACCTTAGTTGCGAGAATAAAGCACGCATAAAGGTATAATACTTAACATATCATGCATTGCGTGCATGATATGAGATCAAATATAATATATACCCAATAATATACCTTTCACATTTCACAACAATTCAATCCATAGTTAACTAACTCAAATTATTATTATCGATATATGACAGTATTTCTGCCCGTTTGTTACCCTCTTTCGATGAAATTTGGCATACAGGTAGATCATGGGCTGGTTTAGAACTTAATATACTTTTCATCCCGGCAGTTCGTTCTCATGGCATATAATTTCCGACCTTATTATGGGCGAGGCTGCAGGCGAAGCTGCGATTGAAGGCGCTGTGAACTTAGATCCTTAAAAAAAACGATATAATTAGGCAAATCTATGTTAATTATTGTATCATACGTTGTAATTCTGTTTCAATCCTGAATGCGAAGAGCAAAAGTTATAATTATTCCCTTGTACTTGGAAAAAATGGAAATTAGAGTCAGCAAAGATTAAACTTATTATGTTATAAACCAGCATACGTGTACCGATTATTTAAAGTAGTTTCCTTAATTTTGATTTCAGTTTGCCACCTGAAATGATTTAATTTTACAGAATCACAATGTACCGGGCACTATGAACACGAACAGTAAACCGTTTCCATTTCCTACAGCACGTGTTATGCAAAATTTCAGCTGTAAATTGATGTTAATGTAATGCATTTCTGATACCGATTCATAATTATTGCGTTTGTTTCTACTTTACAATTCTCGTGGACAGTTAACATAAACTATTCGTTATCTGTGTAATTGGAACTCGATAAAGGCGGCAAAAATATGTTAATAGTTGGCGCAGGTAAAATGTAGGGATAAATGACTTTATACTAGAACTGAGCTTTTAAGTTTAGGATTCCACCTCATCATTATCATCATCATCAGCCTACAATGTTGCCACTGCTGGGACACAGGTTTCCTCTCTATGAGAGGGAGTGGGCAGTGAATCCACCACGCGGGCCCAGTGCGGGTTGACAGATGTCACATGTCTTCGAATGTTTAGTTCTGGGACATGCCGGTTTCCTCACGATGTTTTCCTTTACCGTTCATTGGATTGGATTCCACCTGAAATAATGAAAATAGTTAATGATAACCAAACATTCAGGTTACGATTTTGATAGGTGCCGTATATGTTCTTGCCTAAATAAATGACAAATAACAAACATATTGATGTAAAGCATCTTTAGAGATAATGATCTCTCCTTGGAAGCCCCCGAGGTCGTTATAAATTTTATAACTTATTTTTTTTTTTTTTTGAAAATAATATAGTTAATTTCCCCTGTCTTATAATACACGCACGTAAGAATATTTGATTTGCGAGGTAAACAAAAATGTGGAAGATTGTTACTTGAGATTGTTGAACGTTCCAAGAGTTCCAAGGTATAGCAATGAACCTTATCTAACGTAAGCGTAGGCGATTGTATATGTAATTATATCTAAATATGAACTAATGGATACCGTGGTCGTGCCGTGGTCAATTTAATAGTTGATCGATGTCTGCTAATTGTATACAGTAGGAATATTTTTATAATACCTTCTAGTAAACGATTTGCTTAAATTTATATTTTGTGATGGAGATAATGCGTCTCGGAGGTTAGAGATGAGAAAAAGATACATTTGAGATAGAAGAAATAAGTAGCTGTTAATTTCAGGGATGGGATACTGTAATCCCCGTTTTATTATGGTCTTGAATAACTGTAGAAGTAGTAAGTCAGACTGTCGCCTATTTTGTTCTGATTTCTGTCTTAATATTTCTGATTAAAAATGAACGTTCGCTGTTCTCTGAAAGTTGATAGGTTTTCTCGCGAACGTAACTCTTGGCCGCCATAAGTATAGCTAAGGCATTAGCTATGATAGTCACATGAGTATATCTTAGAACAGGTCATGGTCGAAAAAGCGACCAACTAAAACTTGACTCAATCGATTCAATATAATATGAAAAGAGACGAATTGGCCAAATAAGTACGATATAAAAGTCTCAGATTCATTGCGTACATTTAATGTCGGGTGTGAGGCAGGACTTTAAGGTTATACATTCTCTCATATACTCGTAGCTCGACCTCGAGAGCAGGGTGCACGGCCGGGGTCCGAACTGACGACGACAAAGTGGCAAGGACCGAGGCAAGGGCGCGCCTCTCACTCGCCTACATACGTCACACGAATGCTTTTCGGATGCCAATGTAATTATTAAAGCAATCGATATTACTGGACTTGAAAGAATTGATGAAGCATGTTTTTATTTAACTTTTAAGCATGTTTTTTATTCAGAAAAGTCTCGTATCAATTTTTTATTTAGTAGTCACAGTTAAACATTATCTATAGGGCTGTCATTAGTCACTTGATACGAGTAATTGCTCATAATTAATGAATTTGTTGTGATGGCACAACAATTTGAACGAGTATCTACCTGATAATAAGTATCAAATGTATTTTGTCTTTCAAAAAAGTTAAAGTGAAACATATTATTCTATCTAACTTATCATTAAAACTTATAACGTATACATACGTCATTCATTACAGGTTTAATCTTTATGAGTAACAACTATGAAAAGACGTTATCATTTCTCAGTTGCCTAGACAATTATAAATTAAAATGTGTTTTGTTAAGAGAGCCACTAACTACGGCATAAAGTACTGAACATTCATTGTAATGTTACTAATGTTAGTAGTATAACAATAAATTATTGGGGATTGTGTGCGAGGCACATAGCCATCGTTGTCTCGTCTGTCCAGCACATAGAATGCGTATCATTTAATATAATCTTTGATAGTTACAAGTACCTGCTACTGTATTAAACATTTTATTTTGTATAGGTAGGTGTTTACTTTTTATACAAATCAATAGCCAAGTATACCTTTAATTTACAGTTAATTGTTAAATAAATAACAATGTTTTTATGAACGTCAATACAAAGGAATTTTCAAAGTTTTTATCGGCTGCCTACTTGGTAAAGATAAAGTTTATCTTTTAAATTGAATGCAATCTATGGATGGACGTTGTGTTGGATCATTAAGCGAATACTTGGAGTACATTAAAAAAAGAAAGCCTCAAGGAGCAATATGGAAGGTTTTTTGTGTAGCTCAGTGGGTTCCGTACGAGCCACCGACGCACTTACAGGGAGTTGCGATCCACCACGTCCGCTGCGTCGCGATGTAAATGATCCCCTTGAATAATGTATCCCTTTCCCGGCCATCTCTCTTCTACCACCAACGTATAAGGCACACGACAATCAACCGTTACTTCTAACTGCTCTCCTTCTATGTCACCTTATAATGAAATAAACAAATTGTCGACGTGATTACAATAACCACTTTTGGATTTTATTCTGTTGCTGTACTTAAGTTCTTCCAGCGAAAACTGAGGGTATATACATATATGTTCATCACATTATACGTTCACAAAGCACAAGTGACATCGCAAATCAACACTTCAATAGTTTATGAGCTAAGTGCAAAGTGTATTATTACGTAGGTGCAATAATTTCGCGTTACGTTGTCTTCAGCGCCGAGTTCATGGCCTTCGGAGGAACTCAAAAGGTTGCATTGTGTTGTACATCAGTCTGTTGAAACTACGTGTTATTGTTTAGTTCAACTTCGTTCCGGTTTACGACTCAATGAAAAATGTAAAGACTACCAGCTGTTAGCTACCATTATTGTAACGTGATTTGAATTTATATTATTATGACGTGATGCTTAGTTAAATTATCTGCATGTTGTTTAAATAATTTGTTTACATAATCTTATGGATACTGGAGCCTAAGAATGCATCTCTGGGTTCAATAATTTTATGTCGTAGTACTCGTAGTATCGGTAGCACAGGCTACTTTCAAGTCTTTCATTGTGGATTGAAAGACCTCAGAGTGCATTACTTTATAAAATCCCACATGGGGATTAACTACTGCGAAGTCATACTGTGATGACTATACCTATATAATATCTAAAATGTTGTTTGTTTAGAGGCTAGAATGTTTGTATCTTATAAATATTCTAAGATTCTAACAGCAATATAGGTTATTATGAAACTTTGCAAATAAAACCGTCTATGATCTCAGCGAGGCACTATTTTATTTATATTTAGTGTAGGTTCGAGCTGACTCATTTTTAGTTGCTGAAAACGAATTCGTTATTTTACTAAAGCTAATAGGCTGAGCACACCAGCATATTATTATGTTAATGAATTGAAGAACTGTACGTAGTTAGCTAACAAAGTATACAAAAAACGGAACATTACTTAATACCAACTTAGAGTTACTTATTGTTCTTAAAATAAAAAATCGATACCCTACATTAATTGTCAAAATTCAATCGTTTATTTATGATATTCATAGCTCGTCACGATTCGCGATACGGAATGTTCTATCTTGTCATGAATATTAAAGAAAATGTTTATAGTAAATGGTTCGACATGAATTGAATTGATTAGGTATTATGACGCATGCAGTTGCCCTTAGAAAAGCATCTGGCTTGTCTAGAATTAAGAGGCGATATGCCCTAGGAGCGGGCCAGAATACCGCCGGTGTCGCATTAGATACAGCCGAGACATTGTGTTGAGATGGAAGTGAAAATGATTGTGTACTCTATTGTTATTGTCATTGATACGAGAATGGCGGGGTGTTGTGTTAGGCAAGGCGCGCGAGCGGGTCACGACTGCGGCGCACGCGCGTTCGTGACCTTGCCGCGCGCGCCTCGCAGAGGTCACACTCTTGTGTTGATGCACTACGCTTTCCATATTTTCAAGCGCATCTTGTAAAGACCGCTAGCAATCTTTAAAATTTAAGCCTTATTAACAATTAAGTGATACGAAGCATTACAGAGTTAATGCGATAGCTCGCATTAACTCTGTAATGCTTGAACTATTACCTAGGTATAGCTACCTAGGTAATAGTTCATTAATTATATTGTTATGTATGTCTATCACTGCATCATTATTTACAAATTAACACGAGAAGAAGTTAAGATTATTTATGATATGTTAAGTTCTTTATTCTGGGGTCTGAACACCATCGTAATTACCGTACCTTATTTGCACTTAAGTGGATTCAATTAATTTTGTTTACAACGGTTCCGGGTCGTTGCCTTACATTGTTAGGCATCTTTTGTAGATATCAATATCTAAAGAGTGGTGCTACTGATATTTAACTCACATTATAAGAAATTATAGCAGTACTTGCAATACCGAAGTGACATATTTACGCGAATAATAGGAGAAAAGGCACCGGCGGAGGAATGAGAAATGCCGCCATAACAGGGCTTTGCGCACTTTCTCCAGACGAGGCTCTCACTCGTTGCGTCGGTGCACCCTTTACAGAGTACAGTTAGCGTGAGGGCTTTATGAACAATAATCAATTAATTAAATTGCTTGTATCATTTATAAACTTTTGGTATTATCATCGGGCTAATGATCAGGTTATATGCATCACAAAGAACAAAATAAAGACGGCAAAAGGAAAATGTTGTAAATTATTTATGTTATCGAAATAAAGATTCATTTACCTTTATAAGATTTTTCTTGCGTGCTTATTTGTCGAGTGAATCATAGGCGATTAGTTAACATGTCAATGCTGTAAGACGGAACTGAAAGTACCATAGTACGAGAAGGTTTCTGATGAGTAATATTCTGTGGAAACACGTCAGATCTTACCTAGCTATAAAAAAAACAGCGGCTTATTTTGTTGATAACAAGTTAGATAGGTAGATACTAAATTGATTGCGGAAATGTGTCGTTAGCGGTGGATGTCACCTTTTGCTAAATAAAACCTGCTTAAGTATTTTGCAATGACTAAGTGCGATGCTAAACAAATTAAGTGGAAGGAAGTTACGTTTCTACTCTTGAAGGTATTACCTGACGTTACGTTGTATAACGACATTCTTAAGAGGCAATTGCACTTAGAGCTAGGTAATTATATCTGTTCTACATTTAATAAAAATGGGTGTTGCACCTCTTATCGCTAATTAACGAAAACAAGGAAAGTTGTAAATTAAAAAAAAGAACCGGTAATTTAGGGGGGAGGGTGTGGTGCCCCCGCCCCCTTGGCAATGCCCATGGTCACCTAATTTTTTTATACATAATTTAAAGTGCCATAACTTTTGTTGTCCTAATCATCATTTGTCCGCATGATAACTTACCAGAACGTAATATGATATTACGTTTAGGGATTTCAATTTCATGGCATGTGATATTACTAATATCACATGCCATGAAATTGAAATCCCTAAATACATTACAATCAATAATATACAAAAACATAAATCCGTTTTCAATCAAAGTTATAAGTCCTAAATTCAAATTACATAATGTTTTAAATTTATAAAAATAATATTCTTAGAATTAATTTGTATAACAAAGCTTTTGATAAGAACTATTACTATAAAAATATTTTTTCTTCTACCGTTTTGTTTTGAGATGTTCACTTGTTATGTAGTTCTGTTTAGGAGCAGGATAAATACGTTTTTGTTTAATAATAAACTCGTATCAAAAATAAATTATTGAAAATGCAGCAATGTGAACTTTTAAAGGGTGGCATAAAATTAAATTATGATGAT
This sequence comes from Cerastis rubricosa, assembly GCA_949152445.1. Classification (NCBI taxonomy): domain Eukaryota; kingdom Metazoa; phylum Arthropoda; class Insecta; order Lepidoptera; family Noctuidae; genus Cerastis; species Cerastis rubricosa. Next base: position 12,749,894 of record OX424525.1, on the reverse strand, counting down.
GGATAATTAAATGATGGCTTTGCTTACGACAAAAATCGATTCTACAATGAAAAATAAATATAATTTTGTTATAATTAGAAAATATCTGATTTTGGACTATAATTTTTTATTACACAAAAATCAATATATTATATATGTACTCAATTAAGCATTGGTTTTTGTAAGCAAGCATGCAGCATGCAAGCAAGCACGCAGCATGCAAGCAAGCATGCAGCATGCAAGCCAGCACGCAGCATGCAAGCAAGCACGCAGCATGCAGCACTCAAGCAAGCACGCAGCATGCAAGCAAGCATGCAACGTGCAGCAGGCATGGTTTCTGTCACGGCTCCACGGCTCACTGCGGGGCTCCGGCGGTCCCACGCGAGTTTATCGTCGCAGATGGGTTTACCGCTCACCGCCGCGCCGCGGCTGAGGCTGAGGCCAGCGAAGCCGGGCGGCAAGCCGAAGCTGCGGCGGCCTCGCCCCTCCGCACCTACGCGATTTTAAATTACCCTCTAGGGGTAGAGCAGACAAGACTGCGTGGAGTCGGTCACTAAAACCTAATTTTTAGCAAATGTTTTAGGACTAAAACAAATATTATAAATGAACATTCGGAATAATACAAATTATTTAACACAATACTTAGGACATATGACTTTAGGTCATGTAAAATTAGGAGATTCAATTATTATAGTACTCAATATTATGACAGAATACTTTTAGAACTAAAGATGTTAAACAAAATTTCGGGATTTTGAACATTATGGTTACTGAAGTTTATAGAAAATGTGTAATGGAAAATGATTTTCGGACAAAAAATTTTAGGGGAAGAAAGGGAGTACCCATAAAAAACTTAATAGAAACGTAACATAACCTAATTCATGTAAAAATATCAAATCTGTCTTTTGTATTTTGCGGACACAAGACATGCGTCAGCTGAATTTTTAACCCCCGACCAAAAAAGAGGGATATCTTGCGTCCGCACAATTTAATAGATGGACTTGATATGTTTACACTAGTTAGGTTATATTACGTTTCTATTAAGTGTTTTTATCCTGAAGTTCCCACTGGAATGGAAAGGTATCTAATAATAAAGTTTATTAGACTGAGCCAGAGCGAAGCCAGGCTTGGTCCAGCTAGTACCAATATAGATACTTCTTCTTATTGGCGTATCGATGATACTTCCAGAGAGTGCGAGAGTGCAGGTTTAGGTTAGGTTAGGTTAGCCAGGCTGTTTCCGCACTTAGCCTCTTTATTGGGCCATTGTGCATTGAGTGCAGGTATTAAGATACTTACCTATGTACCTATTTTTTTAAAGTTTTCCATAAATTCTTGTAGCCACAATTTTAGATATTAGACATATGTGTACTTGCGCTATTAACCGTTGAGTAGTTCTCTCGTGAGGACATGATCCTGGCTTCAGGATTAAGTATTGCGTGTATATAGATGCAGATCGGTATATAATATACATAGATACCTATTCAAGCTAGACTTTCTTTATATTTTTTTAACACACTCATTGAACACTTATGTATATGGTTATTCTAAATCATGATACACATCAACAATTTAATGTCAACAATAGCAATAAAATTAAATAATTATGTTTTAGACTTATATTCAAACCTTGAACTTTAAGAATGCAAAATGTGCGAGTGGCGAGCAGATAAAATTATTTGTGATATTCATTGTTGTATTTTTATGCAATTTTGAGTAAATGCTCTTGTAATGAAACTATTATCAAGAAATCATAACATTATAAGCTTTAACAAAAGATAAAACAAAACAAAAGATAAATAAAAAAAAATTGGTTGCTGGCAATAGGTTCACCCCCAATACATGGAACTCAAAGATAACTGGCGCAGTGTGACCCGTACGATTGGGTACACCTCTGCCTAACCCATCGGGAATTACAGGCTTGCTGTCATGCTATGTTGTAAAATATTGAACAAGTACACTAAAACAGTTGCAGTGAGATCAATCTAAACATAAATGAAATACAACTGAATACTCACTCAGTTCAAGCAATGGGCCCTAAGTTTCGCAGTTTCTTGCATTGTAAGCTATGACAACACACAAACATAAAAGTATACGATCGTATTTTGTTACAAAGATAAAGTAAAAGCAAAAACAGAGCGAAACATAAATACATGTCGAAATACTTTTGCAAATGAGTTTTGTAAATCATGAAAGAAAAGCGCTCACCGTTACTGCCGTACTTGGTCAAAAGTTGTAATGAGCGCCACAAATGGTATCGGTCCGAGGCACGTCCCCAGCTTGCACACGCTAATGTTCCTCATTAAATACTGGAACATCAATTTGTATCTGCACCACGTAGAAGAGCCCCGATGCCATCCATTTTTATTGCGCTGCTCCATCGGGACATTCGCAGACGCCGATTTAAAAGAATATCAACTCTTATCTGATGTTATTCATATAAACGTATTTTATGCAAATCCGTTCATTATTTTTCTTGATTAATGATTAACTCCATGATTTCTGTAAATTATCAAGAGTTCAAGGGCATCAGTGTCATGAATTGACTTCGGAGAGGCTGTTAAAACAAATGTGTGTAGGTATTATGTTTTCTAGCCACTGTTAACTGACGCTTCAAAAAACATAATTTGGTATAATTAAAATAATATCCGTGATGTTAGATGCATGAATGTAAGATGATTCGATTGGATGTATTCTAACAAGCAGCAGGTTTCAATACGATAATAAAGTCGATAATTTTTTTGATGCACCCCGCGAGATGCAAGTATTCCGGTTAGTTCCGTTAAGTCTTCAAGTAAAGTGGAATGTCCACTTATTACTTTACGTGCATGTAAAATGTATGTTTCACCCTTTAGTTCAAGCTTGCAAAGTTGTTGTGAAATTGCAATCACATTAAAAGATTTCAAATAAAATCCAAGAGAAATATCTTCTTGATAGTTTTGGATTATAACACTTTTTTTTAGACTTATTTCATGGTAACGATATTGGATGTATAGAATACTCTTGTTACTTCTATAAATAATGTTTCGTTGAAGCTTATTTAGGTTTTACAGTCAATTTCCATAACAATAATTTAGCACTACACAAACTATCTAATTAAGCTGGCGCCGCGGGAGGTGTTTTTATGTTCCCGCTGCCTGAATGTTATTGATGCTAGCTAAAGCTTTATCTCAATAATATATTGAATTCGGGAAATGTTTACGATCTGCGTTTTAAAGCTATAATTTTATTTAAAAACGCTCATAACTGACCTTTGTGAGGAAAAAAGTACAATTTTATGTCAGACTAGCAGCCCGCCCCGGGTTTGCACAGGTAATTAACAAAAAATTAAAAATTACAATACACACACATAAACCCTTCTATTTGCGTGAGGTTACTAAAACAAGAAAATTATAAAGAAAGTTTGAATATTCCCCTCCCGTACGGCCCGTACCCCAGTGAGGCCTACATCGCATAAGGTTGCGATGCTGCCTAGCTAGCCAGCTGAGCAGGGTGAGCGGCGACCACGCAACTTTTTTTCTAATACTTACATTTTTAAACTCGTGATATCTTTCGAATGGATTGTCCGAATTGAATAATTCAAAAAGTTATTTAAAGGTATTTAATTTATTTTGATAAGGATGAATACCAAGATACAAATACAGAGCCTTTTTTAGCGGCGGCTTTATTTTTTATTTTTTTAATAAAAGACCATTTATTGTGGCATAACTATAATAGTTAGACATATGCTGTCGCGACACTTTTTGTAAATAATGATGTGTTCTGCAAAGCCGTAGTACATTATTTTATTCTATTATCAATAGTTTTCGCAGCGTACGCGATGTAAAGAATATTTTAGGATTTTTTTAAACACCTTGGGTTACATTATTAGAGTTTTGGTAAGGATACCAATTTTTTTTGAAAATCTAATATAGCCTATGTCACCCGCGTATAGTGTAGCTTCCTAACAGTAAAACGAATTTTTCACATCGGTTCAGTAGTTTCGGACCTTATTCAATGCAAACAAACAAACAATCAAATCTTTCCTCTTTATATAATATTAGTTTAGATATCAGATTTTGTTTTCGAAAATTAGACATCACATGTCGTTTCGTGTTTAAAGTTTTTGCCTCGGTATGTTGACCGTGAATTTTATCATTGAAAATGTTTTATGAACCTATAATTATGTTTTTTAATTGTTTTTGATGGAAACTCAAGCTATTTTATAATATAAGTGACATGAGCTACTGTTAAAAGATTTTGTGTCTATAAATTTTTCGACCTCTGAGGTATCTAGTAGGTGTGTTCTGAATCTAATTATAAGTAAGCATCCTTTTATTGCCCGAGCATGAAATTGTAGCTTGTGGAAGTTTTTACGAATATGACCTTTGCCAAGTGTCTGTTTATTGACTTGTTTTGCAATAAACAAATAAAATTATTCGTTATTTCCGACGCTCTGTGGGAATTTTAGCTTCACGGAGCGCAATAGCAGTAGCTGATGGAGATTAGAGTCGCAGTAGTCGCCTCGAATGACGTCCTGCATCATTTAACTACACCCTTTTAAGCTGAACTCACTCCAAGTAAGCAGATAAAATTTATTTTTAAACTGCACACATAGATGTAAAGCCAACAGGTTCTGTATTTATATCTGATCCAACATTTGCAATCTGCAATGTTAGATTCGTTAAGGTATTGATTATAAAAAAAAATATTATAAGTAGGTACGAGTGAAAGTAACTTTGTATGAAGTTCAATTATGTCTTTAAAATATGTCTCGTTTTTACTGGTACTTACCACTTCATGTTTTTTTTTAAATAAGGATTTTGTTGTTATGACCATAATTTTTTTTAGGTGCATATATCGTGTCTGACCTAACTTTGATCGATCACGTCGTGTTCATAACCTGATGGCTCCATATTCCGAGTAAAAAACGTAGGTAAGTAAAGTTACCTCGTCATTGTATACTAAATAATCAATTTTGTTACCTGATCAAATGTATGTTATTTTTAGTACGACTTTTTGTGAAAAAATTAATAAACACCCTTTAGACAGAGAGCAAATTTTAAAAATAACATCGTATTTTTTTAGTAATCGAAAGGTTTATCATTATTTAGGTAGGTTTATATTTTTTTGCAAAAAGGGCAACGCGATAACAAACAAAAGTTGGTGGGCACAAAAAAACGTAACTTTGTCTTTTTATAAATTATCAAATTGATTGTTGATGGGACGAACAAAAAGAGCTTTACCGTTAATATGTGCGATAGATCATGAAAACTACATGACTGCGCCGCTGTGACTGTCGTTCTAAGTTTCTTTTCTAGTTAAACGGTTCAAAAAACCACAGTTTCAATTAACGACCACGTTTTCTATTTAGGAAGAGCTATAAATCACTTCACATGCGCAATAGTCTGCAGGAAGTTGTATGATTAAAGTTTGAACGTCGAATTTGTTACTGTCAATGAACCATGAAATATTTAGTTAAGTAGTCCCATATATAAATATATATGCTAGGTATTAGCACATAGGTACAGAATGAAGGCAGCTATTCATTTAACAAGTAAATAGGATGGTTATTGATAAGTACTTTTTTTGTTGTTAATCTTTGTTGTGCCTTAGAACTTTATGTCGACAGTACGTTATCATTACGTATCTGTAAGATTGTATGAGTAAAATCTATTGTGATAAATGCATGTACATATTATTTAACACACCAGACGACCATATAACATCATGCCTTTAATCCGGCAAGCAGAGATCCACACCCACAGTTCACCACAGTTATATTTAACTTCCAAGTAATATGGGGCAATAAATTTAGAGGGCAATGTAGGTATATAAAACCTACAAAAAATTAATTTCGTTTGTTTTTGTCCGGTTAAGCAGTAGCCAGCCTCAGAGGCTGAACTGCGAGATGCCATTCATAAAAAAAAAAAAATTTCGTTTGTGCTACATGCATCACAGTATTTTACTTGTACAGTAGTTTACTTGGCGGATCTAACAGGAAAACCTTTTTGTCTAGACTTTCCTCAAAAAGCAGAAATTTTTGAACATTTTTGTACTATGTTAGAAGATTATGTAAAGTAGCACTTTAAATTCAAGGAAATGAGATTTATTGTAATTCGTACAAACTTACCAACTCTGTCTCTTTATAATATTATTGTAAATAATAAATTGACTAGTAACAAAGATTAAAAGCAATTTTATTTATTTATAAGTAGGTAATACTCGTACGAACAGTTGCAAATAGTTTCTCTTATTCTTTCAGTCTCCATCCAAGCTTAGAAGTTAAGATTTGATCTAAGAATTACCATAATAGGAGAAGCTATATTGATTGAATGCGTTTTTATCGGATCGATCGCAAGAAGCGTATATGTACGCAACGTCTTTATAAGGATAATGGATTCTAGCAAAATCTTGTCATTTCCTTAGCATAATGAAGAATATTAAGAGCCCCGCTAAGTGTAATTGGGGCTTGAGCAGCAAAGTGCTCGGTTTATGCGGCCGCATAATTACGGATAATAGGCGACTTTTGCAACGCACGCGCATTCAGAATGTTTAACTCCCCTGAGACAGAAGTTTTGAAACACTGGCTAATTATAAGTTATAAGGTGAATATTATGCGAACAAATTAAATGTTGGCTTTGTGTTTACCGGTTATGTTAAAAAATATTTAATTGATTTTTAATTTTATCAGTAGACAGGCAGTTTATTCATGGTACTAATAGGTACATATCACTTTAACTCGAATATACAGCAACTGCAAGATAGTTACAGACTATTGATTTCACTGGTTAGATAGTTACTAAGTAAACGTGTGGTCAGACTATTTCCTGATTTTAGGTTTTCTTAATACATTCAAAAGTTTGGTGTTCATTCGTCCCATTTTGATCTGTTCAAAATATGTATTATCCTCTCCAGGATAAATTAATAAAATAGGTACATGCAAGAGGTACTGGGGTAATCTAGAAAATGGTTATATTCCGAAAGTTTAAAGTTCGGAAAATAACCATTTACGGGATTACCCCAGTGCAGCTTACCTATGTGTTTGCAAAATTGCAGACATGCGATCGTAAACACAAATATTATGGAGTAGTATTTAATAGGAATTCGAATATGTAGATACTTATTGACCTCCTTTGCGGAAATGCAGATAAGTAGGTACCCATAATAAACAAACAACGACAAGATATATTATTAATTTGATTACTGACGGGTTCCCACTGCGGTATAATAAAGTCGAAGGCTCGTTGGTGGTATGATAACACTGAACTTGAACTGACCTGGCGTAGACCGGAGTGTGAATAGAATTCGAGGCCAATTTATACTGGTTTCGGTATTTTAACCATTGAAGTAAGTACCTACTATTTACCACATTTAGCTGCCACTCTTACTCGACAGACCAGTGGAAGACAAACACCGAAAAAAGTTCTGCTGGGTTCTGCTGTATTACTACTAGGAATTAGTTCAATTATTTAAGAACAGAGTTCGAAATTTTCAAGATAATTATTTTCTATGATAATTATAGGATAAATAGGAATGCTGATTTTCATCTTAATTATTTCGTTTCTAAAATATTATGTAAAAAAAGGCATTTTCTAATAACTACATATTTTATGCTTTACTTTAAACACAAATGTACAAACATTTCTGTTGAATAAGTAAACACAATGACGGTTTAATACGTACCGAAGTGGCATAAATCTTGTTTGGATACAAGCAAAGTTTATTCATGATTGTTTTGCGATTTTTAAAACTATCAAGATAATAATCATCATTTATAGATACTGTCATTTTCTCGATTTGCCACAGAAGTGCCGTTTCGTAACTGTTTTGATTTACATCTATTCAGTTGCGTATATTCATTCCCGTTTGGCCTTCTGTTCGGCAAGTAAAGGAAATAATTATAGCATAATGGTATCGCGATATCAGACAACCGCAGTTGATGCGGAATTTATTCGACACTTGACTGCTATAATTATCACTCTTCGCTGTATACAGATAATTTAAAGATGTTAACTACCCACCAACAATATTTTACGACTACTTTAAGAGATAAGAGTACTTACGCGTCGATTAAATTTGAATTTGTTCCACTTCCAACAAGCTATTTAGTTTGATTAACTTAGGCAAAATAGGCTAGTATCATAAGTTCTAAAAATATTTCTTTTTTCAGCCTTGTAACGAACTAGGTACTCGAATGCTGCAAACTTTTTACTGATTGTATATGAAAGTACCTATATGGTAGTATTTGTGCATGCTGTAGGTAGATGTGCTATTGACTGATTGCCAGATTGGCAAAAAAGCGCAGCTCCATCAAGAATGAAGATACCGGTTCCGAAGGCTCTGCTCTCGCGATAATTAATTTTGTCGCCTTTTTCGGATCATTGTTTTTGCTCGCATATTGTATCGAGGCCAGTACTAATCGGGACACAATTACGAAGAACTATCTACCGTAGTATTTCATACATTTTGTTAAGTTCCAGTAACATTAATCGAACTATGTGACTCTAGAATTAATGGGTACGTGTATTCCTCGAAATATTCATAGTAGCATCGTCCGCCCTATTACGGACGCTGGTAAAACGATGAACAGAAAAACACTCAATCTGGATGTGCTTTAAACCGATAATCGGTTGCAGATATGTATATCTAGCAGAGTTGTGTCGGGTATAATAGTGATATAACGATATAGATACTATTATATTAGTATAGATATTATTATAGTGCACAAGTTTGAATTTTCTACATAATTTCTTATTTACCCTGAGTGAATAATGTCAGTGTTTTTAAAGAACATTAGAAAACTTAAATATTTCACATAATTGTCTAATCAGGAAGATCAGTATTAAGTATACAGACTCAAAATGCTGATTGAGGGCGCGTGGGTATCAACTGAAGGGGCTTAACGAGATGCTGCGGTCCGTCAGTGCATTCGTTTTTGTAACTACACATAGCATTTTATTTAAAACAATAGTGGACGTGGTCAGCATATTTACGGCAGCGATCGCGACAGACGTGTCTTACTCCGCCAATCAATGGCCGGCCTAACAATCCTTGTGAGTTTTATTTTTATATACGGAGAGAATATAGGCCCCACCATAATATAGTACCTAGGTATTTACCCAGTAAGTGGTGAAACTGATCCGCTGATTGATTGAAACAGTCGTTAGGTAAAAAGTAAAGGCTTTTTCCTCATTAGGCCCTTCCTTTTTAGAGGAATACCCTGCATATAATGTGAGGCTCTCACAAAAATAATTATGTATTTAGAAGTAGAAGTATATTAGAATAAGTAAGTTTTAAATTGATTTAATTTGAATCTAATAACGATTAAAGAACTCAAGGTCCTTTACAGATAGTCATATTAATCAAATTAATTGTGTTTTAGCCCAAGACACTACCCGCGCCCTTCAATTTTGCCTTTCCCGTCTCCAAATAGTTTCGGGCGTAAATATCATGTCGTTTTTGTTCCAAGTATTCGAACCAAAATCAAACAGGCTACATAAAGTACCTAAAGGCCGACCACAAAGCTTTTATATACCACTCTATGATTATAGAGTGGAACTATAAACAAGTAAAAGTTTCACCAAAGCCATCATAGATGTCTCTCGCGGACATGGACATCGTAGTAGTTCTCTTATTCGGCGACAGGTGGCGCTGCCTGTCGTATTTTAAGCATTGATTTAAAAACATACAGCTTATGAGGAATATATATTTTAATATATTAGTGTTTCAGTATTATCTACTAATGCGACACCAATAAATTAATTGAATTGAATTTATTAAAACCAGTGGAGTGGAATGTTGAAAATTCAACAGTGAGCTTTTATGTAGGAGGTACATATTTATGGGGAAAATTGACGTTTATAGATTAGATAATGTACTTGCTTGAATGTCGGTGTTGGCTGAGATTTGGCTTTCTCTGACTTAAAAATTAATGGTGACTTATTTAAGTAGGGGAAAGGTGTACGAGATGATCCGTTGAGACGAGATGATCCTATTTTATTGCAACCAAACTATTAGCGACATCTAGTTGTTTTCATTGGTAAAATGTAGTCCGCGATATTCCCCTTTATTCCCGAGGGCTAAAGGCAAAAATAAAGTGGCTGTTGCAGTTAAAAACAATATCACTTACCTTTTCCACTGATAAAAAGACTGGCTCATTCTACCTAATTCATGGTCTATAAGATATTTAATTTTGTAATTAAACTCTGAAAAGTTATTGTTTATTAAAACCTAGGACATTCCCAAACTAGGAGTAAACCGGGAATAGGGATAAAACCGTATGGATCATCTTGGACACCAGGGTGTACAAGATGATTTTTGGTAGCGTTTTAAAAACGTTAATTATAATAATATGAGATTTATAAAATTAACATTTTGAGTACGACAACAGGTAGACAGATAAATTTGCCATGAATAAACGTTTTCACATCTGCATTAAGTTGAATTTCGTTTAAACTACAAGCATTCTCCCTTAAGTGAATAATCTCGTACACCTTTCCCTACCTACCTTCACAAAAAACTTACAATTAGGTCTACAGTTGTATGTTACTATAAATTCATTTATTAAATTATGTGCCTACTGTCTATTCCTAGTAAGGACTTAGATAACTTACGGAAGAAATCAAATGTATTTATGCATGCACGTTATTGAAGTAGTACGGTATTATTTCGCCATCGTAGTCCGTAGCCGTAGAAGTATCTTCACAATAAGATAAATATTATCGGGATCTAATATAACCTTTGAATTATTTATAAAATCAGTAGTTACCTATCTAACTATCTGCTTATTAAGTATGCTTAATACATTCGAGATTATTAGTCTATTAAATTGCACCGGAAACTCTATAATTGGTGTCTATTATAACTTTATAAGCGACTACCTACGATAGTTTATCGTAGTCGTAAGTACCTACTACACAACACATAACGGGCCGACACCTGCGGAACGTGCAAATTGAAAATTCTCAAAGGTGCCTGTCGAACCAAACCGTGCTTTGCGTTTTCTTAGCAGTTATCATATCCATCGCGTTATTGACCTTAATCTTTACAATTTATGGTCATTCAGTACACACTACCATAAATGTTTTATTGACAGTCGTTATTTGAACCCGTGGCTAAGACGGTTTTATAGCGATTCGCTGTTCGTTTTTTATTAACGCCAGTGGCAGTGACGCAGTCTCTGCGCAGCGCATGCATATTCAGTGCGCTCCAAATGTGTCTCGCGTTCCGCAAAAATGTCCACGAAAGCACTCGAAACCAATTAAATTACACAACATCCAAACTTAATTTATACACGGTTAAGATTGCAATTCTTACTGTTGTAAATTATTATACTAAAAGTCCGGTGCGCGGTCCTCAAGAGTCAAAAACAAAGAGTGAAAACAGGCTGTACGTAAAATCAATACCAACAAAGAACAACGTTACGAATCTGTTACGATTCGATACAATGCATCTTATTGTAAACATTTGTTGATATAATATAGGTACTTTTCGCAGATAACGAACGAATTTTTCGGTATTTGGGCGATCGACTCCAAAGTGACTGTAAAAAGAATCGATGTGACGTTTGTTTTAGTGCCTTGTCCAATATTGCCGATATTTTAAGTTCCGAAGGAGAATATCATGTTTCAAGAGTTGTTTTTAATAGTTTTATATTTATATGCTTGTGGTATTTCCTTATCGAATCGAAAGAATGTATATAACGCGTCTTATTCTGTGCGCTCGCTGTATGTAAAATCAATGTTATAAATGGATCGCTATGTACCTTCATATAAATCCCACAGGTAGTGGTCAGCGCAGAGGACGCAGCAGTAATAATACATCGGTGAGATCGCCAGTACAGTCACGTTTCCATTGTTTGTGGGCGGCAGATAAAAAGTTCACAGAGAACTAATAATTAGTTTCAGGATCGAGAGTGAGCTTGAGAAACAAGAAGCTTAATTAGCACTCATAAAATAACTCGCGAGGGCAGGTCCAATAATACAGGGCTGCTCCTAACTAACCACGCACCGGTGACCAATAGCACTGTAATTTCGGTACAATCGGAACCTACGTAACAATCAGTATAAAATAATTCCAAAGGGTTATTGCCGTCTTCGCCACTGTTCCGATTCAAAACAATAACAATATAGTTATTTGGTATTGGACAAGTAACTATCATGTACACTATCTAAAAAAACAGTGCACATTCCTTAAATTACTTAATACATTATGGTTGGATATTCTAATGCAAGATCATTGTTTTGTTCCGCAAAATATGCATGCTTATTATTCACAAGCTTGTAATTATATATTTAAACATTCTTATTGTTTAAAACAACTGAAAGGAGGCATTAACTTGTTGGCACGTCAGTCGATGCCTATCAGTCCTACACACGACTTTGGCTTCAATTGTATGACATTGTGGGAGGTGCCATTTGTAATGTCGAGCAAAGTGCAAGCGCGGGCGCATGTCGCGTATCAAGCAGATCGCTGTAGTGATAGGTCACAGCGAACACGCGACTCTTGCTTGTCTATGGAGCTATGCTCGGGCTCCGTTCCGCCCTTCGTGCTAATTTAAACCGAGTATAAATCTCAGAAGATCGAGTGCTGAATGTTGCCGCCATTCGTCACCGTTGCACGGTCGTGGATTGAAAAACGAACGTGATTCAGTTATTACAAAGCTCTAAACGAACCACTTAGACGGCTCATTAAATAAATTTATTCCATTCGATAGTGATTCGATACGATTGCAAGTTAGGCGTTCGATGATGTTTGATTAATACGGTTCATGGCAGCGGCGAGCCGATAGGTTTCGGGTAAACGAATTTTATGATAACGTTACAAAGTAAGCATTTCTACATGACGCTGTTTAGTTCTCGTCTCTGCTGATTATGCAAATTATTTAATGTGTACTAGTAATATTAAGTTTCGATGATCGGCGCACGTTTGACTCGGCGCAGGATAATTGCGTGACTAAGTTCCGAGACGTAGGTTCTGTATCAAGCTCGCAATTCATTCATGTCGACGCGGCTCTGTAATTAATGAGACAATATATTAGAAACGAATTCGTTTTGGATCGATAACTAATGTTAAAATATATCTTTAAGTTTTCTAAAGATTGTACGCAATGAGTGAATTAAACGACACTCTAAGTTATTACCTACAGACAACTTTTGAGAACAATTTGAATAATGAACTGTTCGCTGTGCGTCCACCATGTTTGTATTTATTGGTATTGACAGTTATGTCTTTTATTTGCTTGATGTCTGATCGATCTTGCTAATCTGATATGTTAATTTTCTAAGACTAGCTAGCACAGACTCATAAAAATCATCCAATTAAAAAAGCTAATTTTATGACAACATTCGAAACGTTCATCATGTGCTGACTTTTCTTTAATTAAGTAGATTGATATATCTAAAAAGAAGGTTTGATACAAGTTCGTATCTACACAATAATTTTACTGTATTTGTTATTTTAAGTAGATGCAAGAGCCACCATAGATTGTATTTTCTAGTGAGCACTAACTACGTGGAGGTTTCCGTGAGTCGTGGTGTCCATGATAAGCGGCTTGACCGTACGGCGCCGGGTCACTATAAATATTGTCGTGTTGAGTCCCGTATAAATTCTCTATTGATTGGACATCCGCCTCATTAATACTTTGGCACCTATAACTCTCATGCTACATTCTTAGGTCTACTTCCAAACGGATGTCGCCCTTTTAAACAGTTCTGGACAAAGATTAGGCACTTAATTGAAATAAAATTGTTTAATTTATGTGGTAAAGTAATATCGATGCTAATTATGGTGCAGTAGGTAGATATATACCTCCATCTTAAATTATTTCTCCAGAAGTTTTATCACTCTCTCACGATCGGACTTTTCTAACGGCTATCACATTTTTTTAATTAGCTTCCAAAATAGAGCCTTCATAAATTTTATAGCATCACAGAGGTGTAATGTAGCGTCGGGCAGCCGGGCAGCCGGGGAGCCGAGCTCAGCCCCTGCGTGCGCCCGCCTCGCCGCCGGCGTTCATTTGGGTATCACAGTTTTACGATAGCATTTATGATTGATTAATCAGTGATCCCAAAGTTGATCGCTTCCGCACTTATTCTTCTGATTGCAAAACATTTTATTTCGTCTACGTCTAAGAGTGAATGTAATTTGTCTGTTTATGAGCATGATTACTGCCTGAGGATATTGACATCGTAAAATTAAAACTGTCGTTTGATCAGATTATTATTCAGTGATATCATATGATAGTGTTTAGTCAACGGTATCATATATAAAAGAGGCGGGAGCTATGTGTTGATTCTCGGTACTTCAAATAAGGCCAAGCGCTATTGTTCTGCTATTGTGTCTCATAAACGGCAAATCAAGTTTTCGTTACGTAAGATTAATGGCTCGTATTTACATTACATTTGTTAGATGAAAATTGACTTATAATTCAAATTTGGAATCGTTTACATTCAGTAGTAACTAGTCTGATTCGTTTAGATTGTTTGAGCTTACTTTACGATACTGGCTTTCGTAATGCAACTGTCATACGTGGAGCTAAGTCATAAATAATTGAGCTCAAACATAGCTTCCAAGATAAGTATCTGCTCCATAGAATATAGGTAGGTACTAGTAGATATTAATACTCGTGCCGTACGGCTGCTTTCGAATCAGTGACGGACAGCTACCGAAGTATATGTGCGGAGTAGATAACAAAGCCAAAGGCTCTATCTTAGCTTGGGTCCATCTTATCTGCTGGACGACATGGCAGTGGTAGACTGTAGCTGACTGATATGGATATAAATGTGCAAAATATTTACTAAATGAAATTAAAACAAAAGCTTCTAGCTAAGCAGCATACTAACGGCACCTATCACTATCACAGATTTTTATGTTTAACGATAAACACTAAAAAGTTGTAAAAACGGCGGGTCTTGTCAGTACAACACATAATGTCCTCGTTTTCTAAGAAAACTTAGATGTTTGATAAGCGGCAAATGTTAGGCATCATGAGATGTGTCCACTACAATTTTCTTTGACCTTGCGTATGGTATCTTCTGAGGACAAAAATTATACAGTAGAGAATACGTTGATATCAGCTGGGCATCTGACCGTATAATATTGCAATAGCCATTACGGACACACCGTAGCATCTTCAAAGTGCCTCGTAAACGCGCTACACGGCTACTAGAAATGTAATTTAGCGGTACTGAGAAAGAAACGATAGCTATCTTCAGATGAATGAAGCAGTGTTAGTGCACCGTCACACTTTTTTTACTGCTTAAGGTGTTCTGGAAACTTATCTCTCAATCACTTGCCGTAACTGTACGGTATGAACTTATTTTTCAGATCTGCCCGCCTTGGTCTCGCTCCATAAAACTTTCGCAACTTGTAACACATACGACTCATACGCAATGCGCAACGCTCAGACTACTACTACCTGTATATATTATATATATTTATTATTATTGCCTCGTTGTGTGACATGAGTGTAACGTTATTTACTCATTTTCCTCTTATTACCTGTCCGAATTCGAACACAAAGGAGTTCAAAACGGAGCCTGAAATGATATCCTACCAAAAATTACAATATTTTTTCGACGTTGGCTATTGATTTTATGCATATTACGTTTTTTGCAATAGCTGTTCTGCTATATAATTATTGCTCTTAATATTATTACTTCCTTACAGTTGTACTACTATTAGGTATATCTACATACTAACGTACCTAGACATATTTTTGCAGGAATGTTAAAGAATGCGGCCCTAGAATATCTTGTTAAAAAACAACAATACTGATATACGGTACGTGAAACAAATATTTCGAACTCAAACAACGAGCAACGCGACAAAAACTAGCGATACTTTAATTTTATTTTAATTGCTTTGTGCGAGAGTGACATTCGAGGCTGTCAGATTTAAGTCGTGTTCAAGGTGATAGTCTCTCTCGCGTCGAACTAAAATGGCGACCGGGTTGGCATTTAAATGCCATGCATTTTTAAATTCGTTCGACGTACGCAATTAACAATTCGACTTCGATTACTTTGTCATAAACGTGTGCGTGTTTATCGACGTCGCCCGTTAGGAAGCTGCTTAACAATTCATGACACTATTAGTGTGGAGATTAACTTGATGATTTCTGTAAATATCGAAAACATTAGCCACAAAGTTTACGAGAAAGATAATATTAATCTGTTGCATTCTTTGTGCATAGCAAAGCCTGCATAACTACTAAACTTAGGTACAACGACGGGCCAGTTCAATAAAATAGGATCAATTTAACATTTATGTTGAGTTGAGTACTCGCCTACAAATAATTTTGCTCTACATTTTATTAATCTTATTGCATAGTATATTCGTTGAAGTCGTGTTAATTATGATTATTATATGTGATTTAGAGCTTGTACAAGTGTCTGTATTAAAGTAAATGCTGTCTGATATTGTTATATATTTTGAAATACGAACATGCCGAACGAATAATTCATGGTTCGCGTCACGAAATCGTATTTTATCTGAACCTTCCATGTTTGTGTGCCGAACGGTATCAATAGTGTATATTGTACGGCAATTAATGATATTGTTCGTATGCACATCGGCCGTGTGCTAGTTGATAATAATCGTATAATGTGGGTTGTTCACTCCTTGTAATCGTGTAAATCTAGGTACATAGGTAATCTTAGTAAACTAAGTTTTAACGACACGGAGTAAATTCTTAGAATAAACTTCAAGCCTGGAAGTCAATTCACCTCGCAATGATGCAATAATCTACATCTTTAACTTTGCATCAAAGTATAAATAAAACTCGTCTTGGATACATAACTGTATCTCGGATGCTTTTAACCCTTACGATCTGAATAAGCCAAGCTCCAGGTTGGTATTTAAAATACCGCTTATTGCTATTTCCAGCCACATCTACCTAATGATTTTAAACATTTTCAACATTTTAAGCAAAATTGCAAATCCAAAAATGTATACCTACTTAAACTTTATATGTATACTTACTTAAGTTTTAAAAATAAACTGTAATAAACGTGATATTTCCAAACTATTTGTGGAACAAAAAATAATAATTTAATTATGATCCAAAGAAAATATTACGAGGTTACCTCTCATTTTCAGTCATCTAGTAAAATTAAATAATGAATGCGAAGGCTACTTTGAAAATCCCTCTATTGTTTAATTTGTGCTATGAAGCGCTTTCAGCGCCACGTTCTTGTCACGCAGAAGCAGTCAGCATCTTTCTCCGCGAAGTGGATGTTCTCAAATAAAATGTTATTTCCCAAAACCAGGGTGGAATTGAAGACAGGATTAATGTTTCACCACACATATTGTTCAGTTTTGATCGTCCATAATCCAAGCTGTATAAATGAAAGGTACATTCCTTTCGTATCTTGAATACGTATGAGTGATCGAAGGATAATAAATAACGAGTTAATTAACGTTAATTGTACTGTGTAGTTCTATGTTGTGAAAATAATTGAACTACTACTACTACTATTTGAAAGTTATTGAGCTTGTTCAGTGTACTCTAGTGACTTTCTTAGAGGTCAGTCAGCCTCTCGGAAACTGCAAGCTATGTGTATCTTTTTACATTTTTATTGTATTCTTATTAGACTTTATTTCCGATGATACTTACTAAGTAAACCAAGTTGCAGAAAATATTGGTAGATAAATTCGCACATGAAAAGTACATGGCCTATACTGGATTTATTATAATTTGCAATGGTGTACGTCTTGGTATAAGTCAGTGATTAGTGCCCAGCTGGCCTACCATGACGTCTTAAAGCAGTATTGTTTTACTCTTATTCCAGTGTGAGAAAAAGACGGAGCTATACAGGATGTCTAGCGCCATATTTTTCCCACACTGAAAAAGAAGTAAAACAATAATGTTTTAAGACGTCATGGTTACGCCATCTGATGATAAATAAACTATTAGGTAATAGTTAAATTTCATCGGCATACGAGTTTCCAGCAATGTTCATTCGTTAACATTTTTATCGCAGAAACTCGTAGGCGCTCGTTCATAGTGCATTCATATGACGCCGCAAAAATTATGCTAAGTCTGTTTATCATCTGTGTCTGAGTCACTACAGCTTTTCCTTTTATGGTTAACACAATTTGTTTAGTATTTTACAAATGCGAACGGCGCCAAACAGGCAACATTAAATAGTACTTACTTACTTGGCATAGTCCATTTATTAGTAAGCGCTAACTCACGGGTATATAAGTGTACAGTGGCTGTATGTAACGCCGAAGGAGGATGGCCGCGACACATCCCGTCCTCAATTCTACGCCGACAATCAATTATCCACAATCCATAATCACGAACAATTAATTTTTTCTCGACGCAGTTAATAGGACTGCGCTTTCGTCGGTTATTTTCTCGATAAGGGTCAAATTGATCCGCCCGCGGCCTATGTGAACAAAACAAGCAATTTACGGCACCCGATACATTACGGTTTTTATTATTATTCTACTCTGTTGCTTATCTTGTTACAGCGGGTTCTCGCGGTAATAACAGTGCGCGACTTACACTGCCTGCTTATATTAACATGCTTGCTGGAATGCTAAGTAGCGCTCCATCTTCTGAGAGTTAAGGCTAATCCCTTGCGTACCTACCGCTGGGTAGGCGTGTTCTCGTATGATTTCACTATAAACACCGCTGAACAATACACGGACCGTGACCGTTTGACCCGCTTGTAGTGTTTCTCAAGAGAACATAGATCGTCACGTATACACAAAGGGGGTCTTTTTTGATAAATCGCTGAAAAGAAACAAAGGGCGCATAAATTTATCGTTGGCTGGTGGCTTATCATGATCCCGTCGACTTTCTCCGAGTGTCGATACAGCCGCGCGGTGTAGCAGCATCACACACGGCACTCCCCTCCATCCCCCCTGCCCCGCGCCGCCTGCGCCCGCGCCCCTGCAGAGCCTCACAGAAAGCTACATTGATCACAGGGCACCTCAAGTATCTCACCATGTAACTGCCAGTTATATGAACTTGTACCTATAAACCCAACCTTTAATAATAATCACGGGATTCATCTCAGGCAGATTGATGGTCGTCTTCTAAAAGTCTAGCTGTTCAGGTATTGCGATGATTTCCCTATCTCTCTCATGTGGTGCATGCTTAAGTATGTGGGTAGGTATTTTGTTGATACAATTACACAATACAATTAAACAGAATAAATTACAAAACAATAAGAAAATAAAGTCATTAGTCGCTAAATAAATAAAGTCCAACAATAATCTAAGTAGAATAAAGTAGAATATTTATTTACTTAAATTTTTCTTCTGCTAGGTTTTCCGTAACTCCAATAACATCGCAAACATCGCATTTTTATTTAAAGTTGATTTGTGTCTTTAAACTTTTACAACTTAAACATGAAACGTGATAGAAGCTAGTAAGATCATTCTATATCACTTATTTATTTAACAATTCTAACTGAATGCATGTTATCATATTCCCATGTGGATACATCGAAACACGGTTACTAAGGAACGGTACGATCGCGTACAATTTGAAAAACCATTCTGTAATGCAACACCAAGTGTCTACCTGCATATTAGAGGATGAATGGCAGCCGTTCGCACAATTAAAAGGGGTGTAGCACTCCCAAGTCTGTCTCGCGTATTTCAAAAGATATAATCCATTCAAAATTAAAAGGGTTGTTTTTTACTGAGGAGACAATATCCAAACAAAACATTCGATGACCACCGATGACCGGTACCCGTGAATGACCAGTGTGGGAAGCGACGTTTATTTCTCTGTGAAAGCTTGACCCCTCCTTTGTGTCACCCATTATAGATGAAGTTACATAGTCCAAAAGCGAAGGGTCAGTTCGAAGAAAGAATACTCGGTACCTACTGTGATTGTTTATTTTTTGCACGACTTAAAACGGTTAAGTGAATTAATAAGTGAGATAAAAAAATCTCGTCTGAACTTCCCATGCATGTATTTTTCCACCTATAATTATGTGAAGTTGGCATGGACTCCTCGAGATATTTTCGTGCGCACGACGTGAAGGGCTTGCACAAGAACTGTTCAGGCGTTTCGGAGAACAGCAATGTGATAAATCGGACCCTCCAATTATTATTGCATTCGGTACGCGAAAGTGCTCACTATACTTATGGCGATTATTGACCAAATCGGTACTTGTTCTCGTTACGCCAATCACATACTTGATATGTACGGAGCGTTTTCATAAGACTACTTGCAATATTACGGGTAGGTATGATAATTAATAACCAATATGCAACCAAAACGTGTCTCAAATTATTGTAAGAGGTGCAATTCATTATCACTAGTACATATTTTTATAGTCGTATGGATAACAATCACGACACGAGCCTGCACAATAATTTACAATTTAAATTAGGATTGTGTGGAATGTGTAGTTTTGATGGAGAGGCTTAAGTGACAAAAAAGTAAAACTAATCAAAAGCAGCACCTGATTTCATTTTAATTTGATTCATAATAATGCCATAAATCATAAGCATAGCATAATCAGCGACCGCCACGGCACCTATCCTTCTCTGTGTTATAAATCATTCGATTAAATTAAATTAAATACCAGATTACTGTTTGAGAGAAGATTTTAGTTCGTTTACTGATCCAAACAAAAGTACATGATACAAAGTCTTTTAAGAATCATATCGGACGGGCCATTAGCGATCTGCTTCTATAGTTAGTATTATTTGGCTACTTAAAAATCGAACATGACACATTATCTGTGGGAATCCATCTCGATGGCGAACTCCTCTAATTCTCTTATTCACCGCTTGCTAGTGGGCGCGCCCGCGGTCCGCGGTCTGCCAGCTCACGGCTCGCGGCTGACCAACACACTAACGTACCTACTCATAAATATAAGGCATAATTTTGTAATTATGTAAAACGGTAAAAAAACTCAGTCTAAATCGTTTGCTATCTGTAACGCAATATAAATTAATGGCCGTCATAATAAAATTCGTAGACGGCAAATGTTTGAAGCATTTTTGGTTCCAATCAATTGATGTAAGTGTTCTACTTTTATCATTTAATTAAAATTAGTCGATATATACTTCACTCGTTAGCCGGAATTATAAGTCGTAATAGTATAGTTGCAGTTTTACTGTTTTACACACTAATCACGTTAAATTAGTCACTAAGCAGACAAGAATATTTAAAACAGTATCTAATGAGATACGATCACTCATTAATCATATTTTATATGGAGTATTAAAATACAATCTAGTTTTGAATGATCTTATAACATATGGAAATTTGATAACATTTCTTTAACTAAGTACATTCTCTTAGTTATTTTGGTTTTGTATTTAATCGTTTAAATGAATTTTGTGCGAATAAAGCCGGAAGGAGACATTCCGAACTTTCAAGGACTTGTTGCTTTGTAAGCGGCGGACGATAAGTGTAGATCTTTTATTGTTTTGTAATGATAATGCAGAGAGTTGGTATGACGGCAAACATGAATTAGGTATTTGCATTGTCCAGATGTCGGAGGTTAGTTCTACTGTGTACACGTACAGTGGCGCTATATTATCATTCAAATGACGCCGGTGATTTCCGCGTCACGGACCCTCTACTGCTCACTGCTCTTCGCCTCTCGGTTCACTCAATTTTGACTTCTAATTACTCGAACACTGCCGACATTTTATGTTTCCTTAGGCCATAACTTTAATTAATTCTTACATCGTCCGAGCTTTTCTCACGCTGTATTATCGTAATTAAATTGTAGTGTTAAGGTTCCTTCCATTCAATTATATCTACTCAATGTTATAATTTGATTTGGTAGGTTAATCCCCACTGTTTTTTTATTTAATTTTGTTTTAAAACTTTATACATTAATTATGCTATTTGTCATATAATACTACTCTTGCATCATACTAGTCGAGCGTATAAACTTGTAGGTGTTCAAGTTTATAATTCGTGGCTGTCTTTTTAGCAATTGTACCCGTGCTACGGGAACGCTACGCAGCGAAAAAATGCCGAAATTGGCGACTACGCGCTCTCGTAGACTCGTAGCAAGCCTACAAAGCAAAGAGTTGTTAATATTAAAGTGTACTCAATGTACCGTTCATTTTAAACTAAGTAAATAAGCTTATAGCAAACTTCATAGAATTTAAATATAGAAAAAAATCACCTAAATCGAAACTTTGGTATGCACCATTTCATTGGTCTGAACTGCTGGCTACGAAATATGATATATTTATATTATAGTCAATAGAAATGAGTGGAATTTTTGTCGACTTCCTTCCGGTGTATGTTGTAGCTAGCAGCTCTATAAAAAAGAAAGCTCTTGTGTCACTTAAGTGAGTAATGATTTTATTATCGACTGTCATTTAACAGAGCGACCTCCATACACCGTAGATAAGTATCGCGTCGCTCGTTGAACTCTAATGTATGGAGATTTGTACTGGAGCTAGAGATTTGATTATTATAATTCTTATTCTAGAAAAATATTAATAAACTATTTAAATGTACAATATATTATTTAAATAAATGCATGAAGCGTAATGGGAAGGTCTTCTTATTATTTCGTTAACGGTTTCGGCGACTAAGACATTACAAATAAAGTTCCATACAATAGCTCCTGTTCAAACAATCGGCAACCCTTTATCAGCGAACAAAAAGGAAGAGCCGCGATGTCACCCTTCTCCGAGCGGGTCGAGTGAGCGCTCGGCGGCCGTGTGGGGCGAGCGGCCGGCGCCGCAGCAGTAGCGAGCGACGTCGCACCCGGACCGCACCACCGCCGACCGCGCACTGAACCATCCGCGCACTGTCCGCCGCGAACCTGTTCCAAAATCGAACCCCAACCGACGCTGGCCGTGGGGCAGGGTGGACCGGACACTGTATTGTGCACAAGTGACCCCTATTGGACGAGCGTGACAACTGACCGGTACCTGACCGCGTCATGCAAAACGCCCTCGGACGTTGATGCGGGGTTGTCCAGCTGCACCCTCGGCGACCAGTTCTCAACTTGTTCCACAGGTATTTTCGATAACTGTCGTGACCTGTTCTTATTGACCATTGCTCAAGCAACGTATCATTATGATAACATCGTGAGCCGTAACGTACCGGTGCACGGTGTGCGGTATCAGTAAATAATTGCTTCTTTTTGACAATTTATTTCCAACCTGCTTCTGAATGTGTATCGTGTACCTACGCCACTACTTGGTATCTATTGTAAAGTTTTGTTATACTATAGTGAACACGAGTCTTAATTGTTTGTGCCATATTCCATGATACACACTGCTACTACTACTACAATTATAATCTGATTGAATGAATGTCATTTTATTTTAGATTAAATCTCGATATTTGAACCACATTTACAATAAAACCGGCTTAAATGCAATGGGCACCTACTTGTATAAACATAATGACAATATTAAATTAATTTAAATTATACTGTCTATACTTAACACTACTGATAAACTTTTTGGATATGTACCTTGTTGAATATTTTGTGATTTTAATTGACTTGGAATCAATTTACGACATTATTGTAGGAAACTGAAATAACTTTTGCGCCATAGGTGCCTGTTATTTGAATTGTAATTTCTGAGTAAACAGTTTTTGATATTCCTTTTTGGTATTTATCAAATACTTAACCGGTGTAATAAAATGTTATCAGTGATCAATTAACTGTCATTAACTTGAAAAATGATAAATAATTTGATTTGTGTATAGGTCCAAATATTACCTAAATCAGTTATTATTTAATCAGGCTAACTTGGTCAGTGTAGCATATAAAAAATCTCTACTTTTTTGCGACATATCAATTTGGAACTTTGGAACAGGAAAACAAACACAGACATTATTAATTACCAGCCTTTTTTGTTTTCAAAGCACAAAATTAAACTGTTTCACTAATAATGGTGATCACTATTCACTGTTTTCGCTTACTTCAGATCAAGAACGTAGAAAACTAAACCTTCAGATAACTATACCTTTAGTAGCTGAAACAAAGTGTTTTATTCAGCTGAAATAAAATAATGTCGTGAAGGTTTTTATGAATTAAGACTGAAATGTGAAATCTCCATCTTGTAAATTATTTTTTCCTGTTAAATGAGTTACATGTATTTTATTAAAAAGTATCTCGTATGACTGGACTATGTGCTCTTCTTTATTATGAAGCTATCTTTATTTATTTATCTTACACAAACTATCTTTACAGGATAACCCAATACAAAAGTGGTTTGCAAACACACACTAAATATATTGAAAAATAAACTTACGGCTAATACTTAAAAATCTAACTAAATATAAAATCAGACATAACACAGAATATTAATATTTAAATATAACTAACATAAATCAACAAAACTTTTGCGAATTCACCCAGATTGCACGAAAATATGTCAAGTCTCTCATGCACTTCGTTTAGCACACATATTGTGAGGGTGAGGGGTGTTTTTGACAGCAGGTTGGTTTTGGCCACAGGCACGGTCAGCAGTGGCGGTCGCCGCCGCTTCCGCACGTACCGGTCTGGCACGCACAGCTTCAGGTGACACAGCACATCCGGGTTATAAGCTACTCCAATCTATATATCTTATTCCTAAGGGGAAGCGCCAGGGAAAAGCGCCGCTGGCGCCGGGGAAATACTAATGCTGTAACAGAAATATTGTAAAACCAAATGATTTTGAAAGAGTAACCATAGAGTTTCTTGCCGGTTCTTCTCCATAGGAAAAGACCAACCCGAACCGTGCACCTTTTTGTCGACGTTTTATAGGTGCCCGTGTATTAGACATATGTAAAATAAAAATATTTTGTTTTTTTTTTATTCTAACCCACAAACATTTAAATATCGCCGGCACCCTGGCGCATCCACCTTAAAATGAAATGACAACTGCTGAAACTAAACAATATACAATAAGGTCATACAAATAGTTATTCAACGTTATTCAAATAATAACAAATCATGATTCAATTCAATTTCATTAACATCCCGCAATTTCATTGAAAAGAAGCGATACAATGTCTTGTTTTCAATGAAATAGCGGCAGAGCCTTTTTCTACTCGAACTTCTAACTCCTTGTGATTATCAAGATTGCCGCGTGTAAGGAGTAACAAAAACAAGTGTATCCATTTAGTAGTGACGCATAATTGGAAATATATTCTGATTCTCGGTTATAGCAGATAATTAGGTGGTAATATCGCGGCAACACTTCCGCGTCGCGCCGCTCCGCGCTCGTCAACAATTTATAGCGAGTTTGACCGTGAGACCTCAAGCGTAGCCGTTTTTTGCCTAATGCGTTATTTATTAAAATTTTATTATAAAACAACCGAAGTTAATTTTATAAGTTGGACTCATGTCAAATCTCAGAATATAATACATAAATATCGTCAACCATTGGGTGCTTAATGAATATGTATATGTACACTGTTAATATATTTGTTTATTCATAACAAGAGACCTCAATTTAGCTAATTACGATATCAGATGTGAATAAGGATGAAGGCTGATCATAAATGTAATTGCCAGCATCAGCTAGGCTCATGGTTTTGACTGTGTTCGTTTGTTTTTATGGCGGCAGTAAGAATAATTACGGTTTTTTAAATCAAATTCCTCGCTACATATACGAAGATAATTTCGACGAATATATAATATCTGTATATGTTTTAACGTAGGTATCTAACAGTACGCAGCATTAGTGTTGCTAAGGGATTGATGTTTTAACGTTAAAATGTCACGTAATATTTTGACAAAGACCAAAAGAGCCGCTAAAGAGGCTGATGCCTCGAGTGGGGCCATGTACCACGACATACATTAGAATAGTATTTTCGAATATCAAATATTGGTTTTGGCGGCGGTCGTTGTGCAAACAATTAATGTTTATTTCTCTAAAAACATCGGCGCGCGACCGCTCACATTCTCGCTCACTTGTTTAGATAATAATTGATTTTTTATTTACTCCTTGAGTGTTGCCGCACAAAGACAACAGCAAATAGCGTCAGGCACATTTTCTCACGGAACGCGGATAAGCAGTATCACTGTCCGTGTCCGTTATACTTTTCTTGCGAAAAGCTCTCGGAGCGAATATTGCGTGCACGCAGACGCCCGCGCCGCGCCGCGCCGGTGACCGAGCGCGCTCGTGTGTCACACGTCAGATCAAATACACGAGATAAAACTAAAACTAATGTACACTCTACTCAAAGCTTTTCACAATCACCGGTGTGGGCAATAAATAAAGCTTCGCCGAAGAACGGGAGCAATTAATATGGGCGCGCCCGACCCGCGTGAAAGTAGCAGACATGGACCGCATGTGTGGACCGTGGACGAGCGCCCGCGCACCCTCCCCCCACCTGCCCCCCCTACCGCCTGCGCCTGCGCACACGTGTGCTGTGTGCACTGTCAATATCATATACACGACACTTTCGTGCGTGTAGGTGGAGCTCAATTGCATCGTGAGATATATCATATTTGTTATAATATGTTAATCCGCTGATAGAAGACATTGTACATTTTGCGGAGGTGTTACACTTCAAGCATTTGAGAAATAAATTACTTATTTTATAAGTTTATAAGGTACGCAAAGTCTTTACGTCTTCCAAATACGGATAGCAGTCCATTGCAAATAGCATAATTATTTGTTGGAGAGATTGTATTATTGTTATTGTGATATTTCCTTGTCCTATCTTAAGCTTCGCCGAGGTGAGCTTAAAGCCACGTTTACACGAGGAGGTCGATGGATGACCATCGAGACAATCTTCGAGACTCGAAGGCAAAATTGACAGTCTTCTACGCAGGATTTATTGCACTTTTTTGTAAAGAACATACTACGAGTATCTTCCTATATTGTACATGGTGCCTCATGTCCGTGAGTATGCTCGCATGTCGACCGAAAGTCTCTCCTCGTGAAAGCTCAATTGGCAGAAAAAGGCATGTAAGAGCAATTGTAAGAGAAAAAAAATAAGTATTACGTTAAAGTAAAGCATCTTATGTAAGCAATCAAGCTGAAAAGTAAGATTTAAAGAAAATGCAGGCTCGACCATTTTTCGATATTAACTGATGTAAACTCTGTCCAGTTCCGCATACAATTCAGCAACTGATAGTTGCTCGATAAGCTCATATTAGCTAGCATATATGGAAGTTATAACTATACACCGTAGCCGTAAGCACGAGATAGAAGTACCTATAAGTACCCGGTGTACATTGAAAGCATTTATCTTTCTAAATTGCGACTAATAAAGAATAAATCATAAACTGGTATCATAATAACAGACTTTGGTGCAGTAAAACATAAACGACGCATAGGTGTACAATTACTTCCACATCCAATTACTTTGTTGAGCTGATATTCGGCTGACCCACATTTGGAACATTTTGCGATAGTGCCGCCTACGCATATGAGCGACATGTCGATATTGGCGAATCGGTGATTTCAATGCAACGTGTAGCCAGCCGAGTGTATGCTAATAAGTGCCGCGGGCGAGCGCGCCAGGGCGCGTCGCACTATGTATGTAACATGTCCACATGCCATGCTATTACCATTTTATTAGTTGCTTAGCTGCCCTCAGTACACTTTACGAATTTCACTAAATATCTAGGCGGTCATACGGTCAATCGTTACCAGAATATGATATAGCATTACTTTATCAAATGTTTATTAATTTGGCTGTCGGTTTTGAAGATGAACAACAACTTAATTGAACTATTTTGAGAACAGTTAGTTATTACGTCCAATGGTATGTGCAAGTAATTAGGTATCTTTAATATAATCGAAGGTCAAAATCATTTTATGAAAACATAATAATATCTTGTCTACCGTCATAGCGGCGTGCTACGATATAACTTCCTCAATTCTAGTTAAATGTAAAGGTTTGTAACGTAGGGGTCTGTAATTACGTGGGTGTTCATTGTATCCTAACTTAGCGTGGTGTTTTTGTGTTTATTTAGCGTGTTCCCGAGAATCCCACGCACGCTGTGGAAGTTTTTCTAGGTATGATGCATGCGCGCAGCAAGGAATGCGGCCCACGAGACTGCGCTCTCTCGGACGCATTCAAGGCTCGAAATGTGCTTCATTGCTCTTTAGAAACCGTATATTAAGTGGACTGATGTTTACACATATTGCAATAAAGTACGGTAGCTTTTGAAAACTGTTACGATTATATGAGAGAAAAGTTGCGTAAGAAAGTTGTAAATACCCAACGCTATTTATTTTTGATAATCGATCCATTTTCTCGGTTACAAGGATCCGATGGTGAAGACCGTTGCGTTTCCCTCGCACGGCGCGACACAGTACACACGTACAGAGAGTGGCGTGGCTACGGGCTACGCGCCGTAGATCATAATCGGACGAGTATTTATTGGTGCGCGCTTTCTAAAGCCCTGCGCCTGCGACTGTAAGGCTGAATACTCACGAATGTCAAGTGACACGCGATATTACATCCAATGTATTTTATTGCAACTTCGGATCTTCAACATTATCGGCGTCTAAATGTGAATAAGCCTGAGTGGCAGGTGTTCGTTTGGATTTATTACGAACTTCCTTTTTAGTAAAACATTCGATGGCAGTTATTGTTGGACATTATTCATTTATCGGCCTTAATTAAAAAAAGCCGGCTACTATAGATGGATACGGTCCATGTGAATTTTATTACTTCTTGTTGAGTAACTAACTAAAACTTTCAAAACGTCGTGTTGGTATAATCATTTGAATAGCTATCATTGCCACGGTGATAGCTGTAGTTATTCACACAAGAAGTCATTTGTAACAATTAATTTTAAAGTAATAGATAATTTTAATGTTGTAAAGGTAGGTATGATGCGGCTCTTATAACGGAACTTTAAAATTTATTGCTTTCTTTTACTTAACGACTTTCAATCTCTTAAGATTCGACATGTCGACTTTAAACGCGAGAAACATCTAAACATTATATTAAATAGGTACACATTGTCATTCGTTGGGAATTATATAAGCGGTACTTTTTATTTATAGAAACAACACATGAAACTAAAGGTGCGAGGAAACTCCATTATATACCGGAGTTTTCTATGTGCCTCGGAAAGCACGTTAAGCCGTTGGTCCAGGCTGTCATTTGTAGATGTTTGACAGTCGTTACAAGTAGTCAGTAGCCCGTAAGTCTGACAACCAACATTACATAACATCATTTATTTTAGGCTACAATGGCAATGAATTAATTGAGATTTATACCTTATAAACTAACATATTCGAGTATAAGGTAAATATAAAACTCATGTTAGTAAAAATATGACTTAAAACTATCTTAGTAGCACTTTACTTGTTCACACTGAAATTGTGCTGACTGACCAGTGGACCTTTTCCACGGAAGCGACGGAACATCACGTCCTGCGGCCAAAAGTCTTCCTCCATCACGATGGGCAGATAAAAATTCGGTACTCGCACCACGAACGCCTTGAAGTTGACGTTGCGGCGCAACTCCAGTAACTGCACCCTCAGTGTGTAACCCGTTTTTTAGCGCACATGCTCCACGATGTCCTCCACTGTAATGCTGTAATGCAAGCGGGAAATGTACACCGGGGTATTCAGCTTGGCGGCACGCAGGCTCACTTCGGGCTCCGCAGGAACCTTGCCACAGCAAGCAGTTCTTGGATGTTCGTGAATGGCGCTTCCTACTCTGCACCGTCACGAAACCATAATTATCAGCCTTGTTCGGCACCTTTTCAGGCACAGGCTTATTACTAGGAGCGCTAGTGGGCTTTGCTCTTACCAAGGGGTATCATATTACCCAGTACGAACTGGGTTGTGGAGGCAGTCGCTGCATGTAAAATACTGGTATTCAGCTGCATCTGATAAAGTGGAAGCCGACCCCAACATAGTTCCGAAAAGGCTAGGCAGATGATGATGACTAAAAGTGCGACCTATTGACTCAATGAATGACTTTGTACGAGGGACGATTACTAGCTGGTCATTGAGAGAGAGCTGAGGTATCTCTGTCCATTGTGGTCCTGGTAAAAACCAGTGATTCTATACTTAGTAAATGTTTTTTATTAGTGAGACGATTTTAATAAGCTCGATAAATTATTGATTAGATTTCATTGAAGCCGAGAGGGAAATCCCAATTCAGAAGTCATTAACGAAATATTAATCACATTAGTAAAATCAGAATTGTCAAACTTGCGACTTATTTGTGACACGTAAGTTATTTCCTCACAACAATTCGTTTGATACGCTCAGTGCGTACCAAAAGAATTGTTGTAATAAGTAATATTATCAACAACTGCTAAAACTCCAGGACACGATTAAACTATACAAATCATCGCCAATTTGTATTCATATTTATAACATTAGTACGCAACTAATAAAAACCGTATTATTAGCAATCACGGTGTATGTATGAACAATGTTATTGCGAGGCCATCAAAATTTTTCACCTAACCAATCTTGACACTTGCGTTTTGAACATTTCTCGATATTATTCTAAGTGGCGTATCAGTTGTACTGTAAGCACCAAATGTGTCAAGTTTAATTTTTGTTTGTAGTTTGGGTATTATTATTTCGTTTTGAAAACAATTTTTTTCTGAATATTCAAGGCCACAGTAATTAATGGTCGAAGTTCGAAGCTAAAAAACACATTTGCATTTAAGTAAATTAAAGGATAAGACTTAAGACTTTACAAACTTTAGTAATAATAGGTACATTTTTGCGTTTGTGTATGGTATCCACCTTCTCACTCAAAAGTAAAGCCAAACCACATAATTTTTAGGTGAGTGTGTTTTCGTGTGATTGAATATAGCTTAACAAAGTATCTTTGCCGAATAATCGTAACATTTACTGGTGAACTAGAAACAGGTACATTGAATTAGAAATTTTAGAAAAATATCTAACTTTAAGGCCAGTGGCCTTATTAAAAATGGTTGCCAAAATGTATGTCAAGTGTCTAAACATGTAGGTCGCGGTACAGCAGCGCTCGGTGGTCGCTGGGCGGGCCTGGGGTTGTAGCGCGGTACCTGCCGAGAGCGTGTGAAGTCCGGCGCAGGCAGGGGGTGCACGCACAAAAGAATATTCAAATGCGCTCCTGGACGTGGCTCGCATGAATGTGCATTACCCTATGACCATATTATTTTTAACATGCGAAGATAATGGCTCATCGGGGCGATTCTTAATTTTTTGTCGCTTTCTTGTACGCGACCCTTTATTAGGGCTCGCAACGCTTTAGGGTTTTTGTGCAACCGGCGAATGTTGTCATTAAAGCGAAAATAATTAGTTAAATATTTACTCGCATCGTTTCGATATTGGATTTTGAATTGACGCTACATTTTTGTTGACTCCTTCTAAAACACTAATAAGTAGGTAATTAGGTATGTCCAAAATTTATCAATAATAAATCATAAGAACCCGTGTTAACAAAAATGGCAAAATGGCAGCCAACACCGAGATATCTAAGTAACGATAACAAGTTTTTTGAGTGAAATAAATATGTTGGATGATTAAATTCACTAACACTGATTAATTATCGCTGTTTGCGGTCTCTAACTACGCGTAATTAATTCCCCGGCGTTAGATAAAGTTCAAATGTGGTAAACAACAATAATGAATTAAACAGTGTCCCGCCGTCCACAACCGGTACTTATGACACTATACCCTGTAATTTGGCAATCAGTGCTGTGCCCACTGGCTGCGCCTGCGCGGCTATTGTGCTCCGCGCCACGCTGACATCGGGAGCCTGTAATTTGCGGTTACTTGCAGGTGTATATTACATTATAGCTGTGACGTGAGATTAAGTGAAACGAATAAACTTCACAGGACACGTCTGTTAGGCTTTCTGAATGTCATACCTAATTCTTTCAAATCGACCACTCACTAATGCACGTAGAGTGTCGGAGCGAATAATTTATTCATAATATTATTACAAGCGGTCATCCTTATGTCATATGTGAACTTATGAACTTTAATGAAATAATATCATCGTAGAATCGTATAACTCCAACTATTAATCAAGTTTATTATACGTGATAATGACAAAGCTCGCATAAGCTTATCTCGCAGAAAAAAGCGCATTAATTTATTCCGTTACTTTATAAGGCCGTCTTGCATATAAACAGTGTTCGGTGATTTCACACGGTGAGCTCTGCACTGACCATTGTCTCCCCCATTAAAAAGAAAATTGCGAACCGCGCCATTGTTGTATCTTCAACCCTTTCTTTGCCCTGTGTCCATGAGCGTTACGGGCTACGGCGGCCCGAGGTAATATCTCACAGTTTTGACAATCGCCCGATGGGGAGACACTCATTGTTTCGCAGCATCCGAGGGTCCCGCAGTGAATTTATGCTCGCCTGTCATAACAGAATGAATTTACGCATTGTGAATCAATACAGTGATTTCATCAATAGACAACCTTTGTTTCTGGGTGTCGAGCTTGCGTAATGTATTAGGATATGTCAGCCAACAGTAATGTGTAAGTCGATACTTTTAGTTGAGACAATGGCCACTCATTTATATTATGCCAATATATGATAAAAAAAAATCCGGTCAGCTGCAAAAGCTTGATGTCGTCGCGACGACTCTATGCAGAGTGGAATAACTATTTGCATGAAAAGTTGTCGAACTAGTTATGTTAGATTATCTAAAAATAAATGATTTTAATAATGCATTTATAGTGTTATAGCAGTATAGGGAATTGATGAAACTTTATAAATTGAATGAACAAAGTATGTGACAATTAGAGTAAGCAGGCCGTAACAAAAAATTTTCAACTCTATTGGCAGCATCTTCTTGCCCTTGCCTTGTTTCAACTTTATTGGAAGACAGAAAAATCAGTGAAGGATTGTTATAAAAGATCGAATCTGTTACTATTAATTGGTTTAAATTATAATGCATTACAGTAATTCCCTGATTGTACGTATAAAATTACATACACACCGATATGATGTCAGTGCTACTCAATGATTTCGGTGAATAAATTATATACGCAGAACATATAATTTATTGGACATAGGGCTACAATGTATAGATGCAATTTATTGCGTGTGTACGTAAAGTTCGCCTCTCAGCAATTCTTGTTTACACTCAATACTGTAATTTCATAATTCAAGCGTTTAAATGCATAGCTTTTCGTGAGCGTTCGCAAAAAAGCGCAGAGGCTCGCTGGAACGGCGATTACGGCCCTTAAAATAACATCGTACGTTTAAGTTAATGACAGACACACCGACAAAATGCACTTATAATTGCTTTTACAAAGAGTTTTGGTGAAAAATGATCATTTATATGGTATTACGAGGAGGTTCTCCCACGGGATGGAGAGGAAGCACTTTGTTCTCCTACCCACGGAAGGTAGGCACAGGCACCTACTGTACTTGCATTACAATGTAATTAATATTGTACGGGATTAGTTTGAGGCGTAGCGTATCTGGTGGAGGTACTACCTTTGTGTTGAAATAATATATCGGATTTACAAAGTCCAATCTTGCACAGGTACTAATATTTATTTATTTATTTACACTGCATTAATAAATAAACATAAATATATCTGTTATGAGTCAAGGGCGGCGTCCGTTTTGCCACATTAAATACCAATGTGACACTCGGCCAGTATACTCACTAGATTTGTAGCCACGAGAAATATCGATTAAAACCTTATTGAATCTTTAAACATGCGTTACTATTACAAATTAATTATATTTCTCATTATAAGTATTAACTCATGCATAATAAATGTTTAAATTTTGTATTAATGTTTATAGATCACAATGGAAAATGTCTTGTGAATGATTTGCACTATTTGAATTGAGTGCACTTGTTTTCAGGAGTTACCAGTTCCAATTGTAGTTGAGCTTAAATAAGGCGGAGTTGAAGGAGATTTAAAAGAGAGAAGTCATCATTCTCTTGCCCTTATCCCAATTCATCTGGGGTCTGCGCAGCCTGTCTTCTTCCTCCATGCTTTTCTATTACTCGTCATCTCATCAGACACCTGTTTTCTAGCCATATCAGAAAATAGAGAAGTACTTAATTGTATTTTGGTTGTTCTGCAATATTAAACGAAAAGCATAGTATTTATTATTCATTAAAATTTTAGCTATTTTATTATTCAATGATAATTTAGACTATGACATAGCAATATATTGTAATAGGAAGAATTATAATTTAGCTCATATGACCTACCAATACATTGTATTAGGAAGTAGATTTCCAATACAAATTCCAATACGAGGTTATGTCAGAAAAGTAAGTTTGAATTGAAGTGGGTATCTCTGTTTGAATATCACATCCTTCAACACTTTTAATTGGAAACGTTTTGAACTTGTGTCAGTTTAATAGATCTCCAATCGATGTACATAGCCTGCCAGATTAATTGCATTATGTTCAGAAGTTAGAGTGAAAACATAATTTTCTAATACCCACAAGGTAAACTCATTACGTAGAACAACTATAATTAATTATGCGAAAAATTAGAATGCTGATAGCTACAGATACAGGTGTCGATAAATAAAACTTAAAAATTTGCCATTACATAATGAGAGAGAAAGAGAACAGAGATATACAATGTTTGGAGCATTGCATAAGCAATTAGCAGCTCTGAATCGTGGACATACATCAGTAACAGTAGCTGTAGGTAGCGGGCCCGGCGATAAATTCCCGCGACTAGTATGTAGTTACTAGCCAATAATCGACGTAGCATATTTGCATAATTGTGCCCGCTAAGTGTCTGTATCTACATAAAATTGCGTCTTTTTCATGACTCCTCTATATTTAACCATGATGAAAATCGCTCCGATCAAAATATTTCCTCTGAACCTCAAGCATCTTAATTAATATTTGTTTTGCATAAATTTCGACGCCGATCTTTTTCTTACGATGACGGAATGATTTTGATAATATCATTAGTTATTATAAAACGTATTATTATGTTCAACATGTATCATAAACCTTAAACTTTATGAAGTATTTCTGTGAATATCAAATAACTGATAGGAATCTAATTAATTATTAAGTACTTCCATTTGATACTTACTGAGTGTTCTGCGAGCGGCGCTGGCTCCACTAATAGCTGCTCTTATTGCTTCCATTGAAATAGGAATGACGAACTAATTAGATTGTCGGAAGTTGGTAATAACCTTAAATCGTTATTAATACCAATAATAAATTAGAACATTGGTGTAAAGTTAAAGGGCCTCGGGTATAAACTTTTATGCTAATATGTTTCGCGTTTTCATTCCACACGCATATTGATTATATTGGTGTAAGCAGGGTGCGGATAAATATTTATCAATTTATTATAACCTAAACTGAGATGTTAATTACGTAAAATTAAGGTAATTGAACAAACTCTTCGACTTTAACTGTTTGATTGATGAGGGTAAAGTATAAGTACTAGAAAAGTTACAGTTTACGTCTTAATATAAAGTGCAAAATAATTATGCGGCATTATTTGTAATAGATTATGTGTTCAATGACATCATGACACGACATGCGGTAAACGAGAACGGAAGATAGAAAAAAAGTGTAACAGAAAACAATTTTATTACAGAGACATTTCCGTTCGGCTCGATCGGAGATAATTTTTAATCTTGAGACCTGAACACAGCTAATCTAATTAGATTCCAACTAGTGGAACTGGTCGATAAAAACGGTTATGAAGCTGGAATAGACGTCGCTACCGAGCGACAATTATGTGTGGATATCTGATTGCAAGTGAACACAGCTTTTATAATTCGATACTAAAACAAGCACACAGAAATACCGCTTATTACGTCTAATTGGAGGCAATTCTTGATTTGTTCCCTTAATAAAAGAAGCTACATGAGCACAGCTACATATGTACATTACAATGTACGTTTTTAATACGACAATCGTATAAAAGACAAAAAAAAACAAAAACATAACTCCACAACAGAGCTTAGAACAAAATACTCGCATGTGTATTTTGTGTGACGTCCGAGATTTTTAAGACGTATTGCAACGAGGTATTTGTTAAATGTTTACGCGGCTCCGGTAATGGATACAGTCACTATAGATACTTGGATACTAGCACCAATGTCCGACTGCGCTTGTACTACACTAATGATAAATGATTCCGGGGATTGCGTTTCCTTAAGCACCTTTTGCATTTAGGTTCACTTCAAGGCTTTTGAGAACAGACATAATTCTCTTGTCGCTATTAGTTTAACTAATAACTGTTACAAATACAAGCAAACATACTAAACTTGTAAATAGACTTCACTTATGGTCTTGAATTTTGCGCATGTTCTTGTTATTGATAATACACACAGTTTGAAGTTTCGTTTTTGCAGTGGTGTCGTTATTTGAAGACCTATATTTATCTGTCTTTGGAGCACACGTAATTCTTCTGAACCTAATTATACTCCATGTAATTTGTGTTGGCATAATTGCATTGTGAAATGGTATGATAGTGTAGTGGTGCGTCGCACGGTCGCGCCCGGGGGCGACTCGGACGGATAACGGAGCGGGCCGTGAGGCTGATTTATCGTGGACATCCACCGAACCTATCCGATTTGCATTTAGATAGCGCTGCGCTGAGGCGCGGGCAGCGGGCGGGGCCGGCCGACCCAACACGCCGTTTTACTCTATCGCACGTAAATTAACTATAAAATTATCTTTCTGCAAAAAAACGACAACGGCTATTCATCCCACTAATAAGATTTAAACGTAGTGGATGGTCTACCATCAAGCTTCGTACCTTTAATAGCACAGTTAATGATGTTAAAATTTTCTTAGAAAGTTGATTAAAACAAATGAGATAGACGTCTTCCCGAGTATAGTGCAATGCCATCTTTGTATACGTTACCAAACCATGACTTAGGTTTTGTTGAATAAAGTAAATTGATAACCAAATTACAGTAAGACTTATCGTTTTTGGTTTATCCACATTATTCTGAGTGTAATTACAGCAAGCTGTCACATTCCTCGAGGGCTGTTACGTGGTAGTGGCGGAAGGCTGACGATGACGGCGCTAGGTTATCCAGACCGCTCGTAAATTATCTACCTCCGCAATTAGAAGGCGCCGATTTGGCGCATTATACGTTTCCTTCACCAACAAGCAAATGAACGGCAATATTGAACGGTCCAAGCTTTATCATAGGTTTTTAATATACATTATCTGTATTCATCTACATAATACAGCAGAATATACGCTCATGGTATAGTTTCTAGTTTAGACAAAATGGTTTTTTGATAGAGCTTTTAATCTTTTATAAAATTAAAATAACGCCAAAGCATTTTATTTATTTATGATGTATCAATGATCCATCATAAAAATAAAACGTAAGAATTTAAGTTTTTCTAGCTGATTGCTGATATTGATTTCAAAATCTGCGACTGCAGTTATCAATAGTAATTAATCAAAAAGTTAAGGAAATATTTAAAAATCCTTTATAGAACTTTGTATTACATCTTCCTTTGGCACCTACTCCCCGATTTCAAAAATCCACCCTGTATATTTGACTTTCATCAAATAATTCATGGAAGTTAGAACTTTCATAGAATCTAAATGATTCTAATTTTTTACCAAGTATATTCATGCAATAATATAATAATCGCTGGCAACTTTTATGAAACACAAAGCTTGAATTCAATTACGTACTTACTATCTAACAAAACTTGTGTAGACTAGACAGTTAGCAATGAAACGCTAAACATACGCAAACTTATTTGGAATTTGCATTCTACCTTTATTCTATACAGACGTACGTATTAATTGAACTCGGAGTATAAAATATGGTGTCAGTGGACGTTGCTAAATGTTTTACAAAATGGAAATCGCAATTCAGACGGCTCGCATGTGTGGCGCGCAGCTTATTGCAAATTTTCTTCGTGAGAGCATTTAATCTTTCCGTCAAACAGATGTTATCCATTGCAACAAACCCAACCACTCTGAGGCGTAAAAGGAAGAAGCACACGCCCCTAATTGCGATATATCCCCGAGTATCTCCTACAATATGTAAATAGGCGTTGGAGGTAATTAAAAGCTTATCTCGCGCTGTGCCATCGCGGCGTCGCTGATTGCTTCGTAAAATGATTGACATGCTATTTTAACAGTGTACCGATAATGAAAACGTTCCTGCACAGTTTAATTCATACTTTATTTATTGTTGACAATTACTATTTGCACAGGATAATTGATCGCGTTCTCACAATTGTCAGTCTGCTGACGAGTCGTTTGCGATTTTTTAAAAGCTGCGTAGCCGCGAGGCGCCTGCGCCGTCCGGTGTTTGCGCACCGCCACTTACTACGACCACATTACTTTTTATTATTTGTGTCACTTTTTTCGTTCAAAAATTCCAGATAAATTATCTTAATACGACAAATATTTACATTCGTTTTACAAAGCTTATTGACTTGTCTATCTGTAGGTACAGGTATTTCTTAATCGCTTTGAAGAACATTTTTTAGGCAGTCAGCAGTGGTTAGAACGGTTTTACGTATTAACTGCTAAATGAAGGTGTTTACTTAGCGGTCCGGATGATCACTCCGAGCGAGCTAAGAATGGAATTTGTAAATAGCTTTAAGTGTCTGGCTAGTATGTATAGTAAGACATCAATAGTTATCGTATTCTATCTGTTTTAACTGACTAATAGTTGCTCAATTCCCCAGGGCCTTAATAGCCTCGGCAGTTCATCTAAGTAAAACAATGCGATAACGAATCTGAATGCATTAAATCAGCATTGCCATATTTCCGTGGGCCGTGTCGCAGAACTTGTAGATCTTTGGGGAATAATGGCTTCGCGGTTTAATTATAGTCGCAGGAGTATAACATAATCGGGCATAAATCACGTTATATAGATACCTGGCAAGTGTGAACCACAACCTGTTTCAATTGGCACGGCACAATGCGCGGCGTATTGTGCGCCCGCGTCGACCGCAACTCCTAATTTATACCTTCATGGTGATTTAACGACAGCAGCCGAATCTATCCAAGAATACGTATCAAAGTTTTTACTATTACTGCTTTAAAGAATAAAATTCATTTGTAGTGTCATTTATAGGTTTTTTATTCGTATAGTCCGCATCATGAAATTTATAGATATGGTCTCTTTGTTCAGTTGCTCGTTCGGTGAGTATCACGTTTAGCACACAATCGAGAGCATTAACATTTCCATTGAAACGTGCAGACTTTAATCAGCCGATACGAGTCGCTCAGCCCAAACATGACTAACTGACAGAACTGCGCAAGACGCAGCTTCCCAACAGAATATTGTTCTTAATTTGTTCCTCGAGATAACGACACAACCATCCCTACTTATTACTATACGAAACCATTTGACTTATTATTAGTATACACAATTTATATTGTTTACAGATTTATACTGGTCGTAGGTCTGATTTATAATAAAGGCTCTACAAGCTATTAAGTAACGCCTTCTCGATGAACATGGACCACACACAGCATTCAAATTAGAAAAGTCAGACAAAACGGAAACGATGCATTTATTTTGGGTTTAGAGAGGAGAGGGCGCCGCGGGCGTTCCTTCGTTCTAAGCTCGTAACTCTTCTAATAAGACACTTTACGCGAGCTTAACTAGAGCTTAATGCGTGCAACTTCCATTGTATATATCATTTTGATTTGTAGTGAAACCGATACATTTGTACGTCCCGCGTCCCAACCGTTAAGACGATTAGAGCCATATTTTTATGTGTCCGTTCGTGGTTAGATACATTCTCAATTTACTTCTTTTTAATTCCGAGATAACATAATAATATTTACCTCGTACAGTTTTTAAAACGGGATGTTTATTTATTGTTAAATGGTAGTTAAAGATAATTCGTTTTAAAATGATCGATGATAAGTGGTTGTTCAGTTATTTGTTGTGTTCGCGCGGTGAAATAAATGCGAGTATATTCTTAGGCTGCGCAGTCTCGCAGACAGGCGCAGGCGGCCTTCAATACCGTCTCTATTTCCGCACTTCCCCTCACTGCTAAATGGCACAAATTGTCGTTTACATGCATGCCGTATGTAATGTTCATTGTTTTGTTTTTTTATTTTACTAATGGTGTGAGTTCAGGGTTTATAATGGAGTTTATATGCGTGTATCTTTTTCATTGCTAAATAAAAGAAGGCCTTTAAAATGCAAATATAATTTTGACTTTTATGTCATAAAAGTATGTCTTATAACTATTCTAAAATATTTCAAGAGACACTTCACTACTAACTATGAAAAGTGATGTATACTTTACAATTATAACAATTATTCTCCTTTATATGAAGTGCGTATTGATAGTGACGTCTATGATGGCTTCATACGACCGGCGACTGCGAACGGCGACCGCGCGACTGAGCACGCACAATACAAAGAACACTTCTCATAATCGCGAGTTAACGTCGCATTCAACCGCCGTGTCAACCTACTCACCGTTGTCACTCAACGGTCACTCAACGGTTTTAAAAAGAATTGTGAATTACAATTTTATGCACTCTGAATTAAATTTTTATTTTCTACCAAATGTCACATTTTGAATAAAATGTGGCTATAAAAAAACGTGAATACGGTCAACCATATTTAAAAAGAATTTCAAATTCTTATTATTAGTTACGATTGCCGAAATAACGGTCTTAATCTTTGAATAGAATATAAACAATGATATAACTTGACAATACAATGTATATTTATGGCATTCGCTAATAAAGAGAGAACCCCAACAAAACGGTATCGATGTGTCAATATCACCCCTTTTATTTATAGTGCTTCGTTAATTTAAATCAGAAATTGAATACGAGCACACCTGATAATAATTCAAAGATACCGAAATTCTAAATGCATAGACGTATGGCCTATTGTCGCTTGTTTAGTACCAGTAATTGTAAGCTTCAGCACGTAATTATAGTGCGACGTTACATTTTCTGAGTTGAATGCTACTAGTTACGCAGACAGGAGACATGACTTATTTAGTGCCCATGTTGCGTTTCCATCTTTAATCTGCGTGGGCGCATATTTCTGAGAAAACGTTTCTTGTTGACCGTACATAATGCTGCCAAGAAAACAGAAGTAATAATGTTGGCCATACTTGTACGGTGAAGAACTCCGTAAATGAATCATCGCATATGCGTTCCTCGTCAGGACGCAAAAAGAGGTTTGTCGAAAATGCTCCTCGTTTAGTTTAGCTCGGCGTGGCTGCGTTCGCGCTCACTGCTCCCTGTACTCATCCCTTATTTATTTATACTGGTATGAAGAATGTACATTTTTTGTTCTGCCATAACAGTGTGCGTCCAGCGCTGCGACAATCCAAGCCAGCGAATTCTTTAATTGACAAAATGCAGCGAAGTTACATTCCGGCTCGAATCGTAACTTTAATGTGGGAATACAAAATGGATTATTAATGACACATTTTCACTTTTGCACACATACTTATAAACAATCCTTTATTTAAGGTTATTATTTAGTTTAATGTTTCAATTACTTATAAAAATCTGTTAAATTGGCAATTAGCAATGTAACAAATTCGAATTCTAGTTTTGTCAATTTATGTTAATGATTCCTTCCTAATAACCGTGAGAAACATAGAAAATTAGCCTAAATGTTGTAAGTGTTAGTGGTTATTTTCCTTATTGGTTTTATAAGTATACTATTCTTATACACATGGCATACTTACTTAGCAAATAAATCGTAATGTGTAATCAGTCATATATAGTCAGTCATAGTGCATTTAATATTGATTGAATACGTTAGCTTCCTAAAAGTTTTAAAGAAGCAAGTTATAATTAAAGAGAGTTGGTCTCAATGTAGGTAAGTGTATACCTGCATGCATGATATGTAGGTAGGTACAACTTACGATGTAATTTACGGTCTAATGAAAAATAATCGTTTAAATCATCAGTTTCTATCACGTCTCGCTCAGCGCTGGTAATGAGTCGTTAGCGGCGATAGGTACTAGTTTCTCTTATCATCGATGATAAAACATGCGTAGATTTGAGCCGCACCCTGCACTTTCCCTTGAAGGTAGTACTGCACCTGCCGGGTGAGCGAGGTGAAGCCGTGCGGCCAGTTCCGCGCCACGCATCATTCAATATATCTGCTATACGAATTCAAGTTTTATGGATATGTATCTACGTGAGGTTATTGCATATGATACAGGTTAGATAGACCTACATGAAAGTTTGCATAGTTACACCACGACGGGACTACGCAATTATAATGGCATTTTGGAATTCGGTATGCACTAATAGATCTGTTGTGCATTTTAGAGAACTATCGAACAGTCCCTTTATCTTAGTTTCTCGGGTTCTAATTAAGAGATTAATAATGAAGCTGCGAGAGCTGCATGAGCCGACGGCCGGAGAGGATAAGCTCGGCGGGCGGGCGGCGGGCGGCGCGGCGGCAGCGCGGGCGCACGCAACCCTGCGAGACATGCGTGCCGCTCCGTTACGACACCTACACCAAATTTTTCCACATGCCCGAGCAGCAGATAAGCGGCGAGCGACGCCAACGTGTTATTTATTAACGAACCGAATGATCGATAGTTGGACGCGTCACCGGACGTGGATGCTGGACGTGGACCAGAGTCGCCTTTCGAAACTCGCCGCCGCCGACTGATCGTTTCGAACGCTGTATACCTCCGATAAATCCATCCCGCAATGTCTCCGACTCGACCGAGCACGAAATTCATATTCTTTGAGACAACTTCATAGTGGAGCCTTCACTCAGGCGTGACTCTCGGCGGGTCTTCGGAAATATGTCATGTTATTTGGAGTGAATGAACATTCCTGATACGATGTTATGAGTTGGTTTTGTTTTAATTGAAATAAAACATTAAGCAACAGCAAGATATCCATTTACCACCAGGTATTTTGAAAGATGTCTAAGACGAGTCGTGCGTGTAGCGTCCATGTCGAATGCATTGTTTGTATTTCCAACCCTTTGCCAAAGTCATCCGTTCCGCTCTAGCATACGTCTCGTCGTCGTGACAGCTGTGCGCGATACTTTCTAATCGCTGTATTCAATAGTCAACCAAACAAATACACAAGGAGTAGGCAACTTGCGAAACATTAAATGGCTCGAACAATCGACAGCCAGAAAAGAGTAATCAATTAATTATTTATAGAGGTGTCAGTCAAGCGAAGCTTTGTCAAAGTGGTTTGCACAACGCCTTGCTCCGAATACTTCCAGAAAGTAGGCAATGGAATGAGCTTATAATGTAAACAAGCTCGTGTGTTTACATGTATCGATTCGAGGCAAACGTGATAGGAAACGATCGGAAATTCGAGGTTCGGCTGCACAGGGCAGGTTAGACCAGTCCCGGTGGCCTCGCAAGGACCCCAG
This sequence comes from Cerastis rubricosa, assembly GCA_949152445.1. Classification (NCBI taxonomy): domain Eukaryota; kingdom Metazoa; phylum Arthropoda; class Insecta; order Lepidoptera; family Noctuidae; genus Cerastis; species Cerastis rubricosa. The sequence goes on along the minus strand of OX424525.1, from coordinate 12,706,761 downwards.
CAAACCTGTTAGATTCGTTGCACGATTTTTACGTGCGCACCTACCGGAATCTCATTCACGTGCTGCAGCCGCGCGCTCCGCCCGGCCCCCTGCGCCTCCGCCTGCCAGTTAACTCGTCAAATGACTCACGCTTCGGCTGGTTAAATGCCAGAAGCTGGCTTTTCCAGTTCTCTGATCCAATTCGCACATTCTATTCTTACTTGACACTAACGCGGCATTCTGTAGCCTGGGTTAATTCATTGATTAGATAATGATGTGAGGTAACACGATAATGACTTGTTTAAGAGTTCTTAAACTTCCTGAATTACCTTATTTCATACAAAATTGGTGTATAAATTATAAGAGGACCAACTATTTGATTTCAATTATTGGATATCTATTACTGACAATGTTCTCTTTTTGACCGGATTGTATAAAACTGGCAACTTGGTTTAGTTTATGGGAGGATCCTGGAACTCTTGCGTTGTCCGTATAGCAACTGTTCCGTCTCAGGCAAGTGGGATCGTATAAGTATGTCACATTTCACACAACAAATGCCAAGATGTATTAACACACCAGGAACAGGAATCAGGTAGAACTACGATCCGGTCAAACCCGTCCGACGCGTGCTTCCAACATTTTTTATTTATTTGTCTGCATCGTCGGATACCGCTGGGCGTGACGTCAGACGACCTAAACTGGTTAGCGAGGGAGCAGGGATTTGCCTCGTATCCTTCCGGTTCTGCGAGTGGTTCAGACCTGTTCTACATCAGGTTGCGCCAGCAGGCGACCCAGCCGCGGTCGCGTGACGTATGAGTACTACGGCGAACTTGCATAAAGTCACCCGAATTAGACAACGCCCCTGCGTGTGTCCAAAGCCCGTTCCGATAACTAGTCACTTCACTCTCGCAGCCAACATCAGCAGCGCTGACTCATGATCTGTGTGCGCAACAATTAGCAAACGTAGCGTCACATTATGCGATGACCGCGCTGGTACCATCAAAGGTCAGTATCCGTACCAAAATGGTCACGCCTAATAACTGGTTCGTAAGTTGTAGTCGACTCATTCCTAAAACCACAGTGGTTTTGTATACCAGTATTTTACGCTATGTTTACTCGATTTACTCTATACTACGGAATGAATGAAGCATTAAAAATTGTGGAGCGATAAGTTTAGTGATGACTGTTGTATTCTAGTTGATGTGTTTTTTGGATAGTTGAATAAAGCATGTTGTTTTGTTGCAGAAGACGCAAAGAGGTGATGGAGGTGAGCGGCGAGTCGTGGCGCGCGTACTACTCGAGCGCGGAGCACCCGCTGAGCGCCACGTCGGCGGTGCTGGGCGCCGTGGCGGACGACGGCCAGGGTCAGCCCATCGAGTACTACAAGCTGCCGCCGCTCGCACAGGACACGCACCTCAGCCTGCACAAGGATGCCAAACTTGTCGATGTCTGGCCGTGAGTCCTACACACCATGTCTTCCGTATAGTGAACCTTCCACACAGGCACCACAACTCATTACTCATCGTTTTATTAATTGGCTCTAGAGTGTTAACACATTATCATTTAACTAACTGTTACTCAGAAATATATGACCGTTGTGACTGTTAGGCATGTCATATTATAGCTGAAATATGACTGTACAAAACATTAATATTTATTATAAACACAGAGTTAAATACTAAAATAAGTATTCTTCTAAACAAACACATCGAGCGTAATTAATTACTCATAAATACTAGCAAATGCAGCAAGAAAACATAGACAGATAATCGAATATGCAAATCCAATCCCAAATATCGATACCTAACAATCAAGTGGAATCAGAAGATGATCGCGGAAAATCAATCGTCGATTCTCACGGCCGTACATCAAATTGAACGTTCGTGTATCGGAGCAATTATCATTATAATCGCCGAATTTTGTGGCGCGGTGAATACGGAATGAATTCGCGTAAAATTTATATGTAAACTATGATAATATGCAATCTTTGTGTAGTAGAGTTTTTGTGCACGTTGATAGGCAGGCGGGGCCGGGGGTTGTGTGTGTTGCCGAGTCTCACGGACGAGTACACTGAGACAAGACGCCGCGTGGCTTCCGGCCCCACCGAAAGGTGTAAGAATAACAAATAATAAAAATGTTAATGTTCCACTCAATAAATCATGAGCGCTCATTTGAATACCTATGGCGGGATTAACGAAATAGCAGTTCGCAAGTCGCGAACCCCCCGCACCCCCGACCTGCCAGCGTATATCATTTCGAAATTAACATATTTTTGCTATTTGACTTCTTTTTTGCAAAAGAAACATGTGTTTTAGAATAAATATTGGGATTAGCTGAAAAAATATGACTTGTGACACCGTTTTCTGTTAATTAATTGTTTATTAATAACTTCAAAATACTCTTTAAAATTAATAAATCATTGCATACACACTTACATTATTTTAAAAATTCGACGCAATTATGTAAAAAATGATGTCTTGAACAGAACAGACACAAACTTTTCGAAATCTTCTAAATAATTATGAATACAGTCGGTGCATTCAACGAATTCCCATAGAAACGCGACCCCGATCAAATTATACTCGCTCTTTGAAAGAGGTTGTTAACAGCATCCTTTGAATAGCGACGCAAAAATGAGCAAAGGCCGTGTCACATTCTTAATACAAGGAGTGCATAATGTTAACTTGACCCTATACAGACCATTTAAACTTTTATGAATGTTTTATTATGTTCCATAAACACTCGTTATAAAGGAAACAAGTTTGGAATCCGTGAAAATGTTAATTTCTGAATTAAATTTTGCTGTCAACAAAAACTACATTTAATATTGAATAATGTGAATAACTGGTATGTGTGGAAGCTGGCGTCGTGTTATGTAGGTTGTTCACATAAGAATAGAGAACTGTCGAAGTGGTAAAAGCCTCCCACGTGTCAGCAGTCGCCGCACACGACGGCGCGGCCGCGGGTCTGCGCGGGCGCAGCGGCTGCTGCCGGGGCGGCCGGGGCTGCGCTCCAGAATGTGACACTTGGCTCCATTCCGCCCGTCATGCTCGTCACTGTTTACGGGAGTGCATAAATACAAATAATGACAATAGACGGATGTGGCTGGAAGCGGCTCACATTGACAAGGACGCCCAGGACTTGTCGCGACTCATTGTCGGCACGCGGCCCACGCGCCGCGCCGGTTCAATGCGCGCCGCTATTGCTCATTCATACATTCAAAATTATAACGAATGCTCTCAGTCGCCCGCACCCATACGCGCGTTCTGTGTCTCCGAATGCGTTTGTATGCTAATAGTTCAGCGCCAGTGCATCGTCAGGTTTCAAGCACAGTATTTGTTGTCTAAATCGCTCGTATTATTTGAATTGAATGCTCGATAGATGTAGAAATGAACTAGTTCCGTCTGTATTCCTTCGAGATCCGTTGACGTGGGCGTGAAAGCGTTTCGTAAACGCATTGCGTAGTGCGCGGGCGCAGCTAGCCGCGCTCTAAGCTCAGGACTACGCGGATGTTACGGGTATTAAATGGAAACGGCGGCTATAACCATTAATAGTTGTCGGAGGCTGTCGAATGCTAACGCTAAGATTAGCATAGAAACGCGCGGCGGGATGCCTCTAGGGAGGGCCTCGCCCTCTTGACCCTGTCACTGTTCGCACTTGCTGTAGTAACGGGAAGTCGGTTTCTCCACACTAATGTACCTAACTTATTTTACGAGCTAATGATAGAAATTATCTACGTATTTAATTACTATGTAGTTAAGTAAGCAGCTAATATTTCGTAAATACAATTTAAATACCTACTTACCTATTACCTAGCATTAATACTTTAGGTATATTTAGATATACCTTAAGTATTCGTAAATTCGTATTAGATTTTGAAATTAATTCCAAAAATTAAAAAAAAAAACTATAATATGCAAAATGTTAGAAGTGAATAGCGTAATTTAGCAAGCCGAGCAGCGGGCTGAGCACATGTGTCGTCAATGTCGCGGTGGTTTAACAAAAACTCAGGGAGTTGGAACCGTGTGACCCATTTAGGACTAGAACCGGTTTCCTCTTGAGGATACGTCGTTATTGTTAAAGACACAGTAGTTAATACCATTCAATTCCCTTGGATATAACGGACCCTCTTATGAGGATAATGCATAAAAAGATGGTAACATCGTTGTCCCTGACAGTCTCGGTCACTACGTAGCAAAAACGGGGTTTGACCATTCTTTCTTGACCATTCTTTATCATGCGAATATATTCACAACAGCTGCGCGAAGAAGTCGTTACAGATTTGAATGCCAAATGTCCAGCCCTAGATTATTATTAAAAACTTTGTCGTTATAGATATCTACTTAGCTAATAATGATAAAGGGAATAGCTTACCGGGTAATTAATGGCCAGAGACTGTTAAGTATAATCGAGCGCCCGATTTAATGACTTAGACAAATGGCGAAATCGTTTTCAATTAAATTTTTGATAATGTATTAGTTCCGTGAGAAAAGTAGCAATAAACCTACATTTAGTCGAATGATATATTCAAATAGAATGAAATTACGTTGGTCGCATCCGCTGCAAGCGCCTCCTTCGTCTCGTTTATCGTTCGGTAGATTGTAATCTATTCGTCAAACGATGGATAAACTGTCGCCGCTTCAGATTTTGATATAGATAAAGCCCACAGCGCATATGTTAGCTTATTAAGTTATTATCAAAGGTTCCGTGGAATTACATGTAAGATTTCAGCATTAAGTCTAAGATAACGACTGTACCATATTTGGAATAATCTATCGAGCTAGAATATTGTGGAGCAATAAATATACTATCTTACATATCAAAACACAGTGACTGAATGAAAATCACAGAAAATTAATGATTGAATTTTCATGTTTCTTTAAAAAACCGAATTCTACGACTTTTAAAGAAAGAAAATAAAAAAATATGAATCCTTTGTATACCGTAAGAGGTATTTCGATAAACGCATTGAATGCATGAGCGGCGCGAGGGCCCCTGCTTACTGCACCCTTAGCATCGTATTGTCGAGATCTCATCATGTGTGAAAGGGTGTTAAGTAAACATTGCAAATAATTATAATGGCAATTGCATCGGGCGACGAACCGATTGCGCTTTGATAAGAAAATTTATATTTGCATGTAAAATGTAGCACATCTAGAGATGGTGGATGGTAATCATTCTTACCTTTTATTACCGTTACTGTTATGTTAATCGCTAGCAACATGACACTGATATCAGATTAACAGTTTGGGAAATCTATTCCGCTACCTGATAGACTTTGAGAAATATACACAGCGGTAACGATAGGGGAACTTGTGAAGATTATCTCTCTAACATTATGTTTACAAAATGTATCTTGTTAAAACTGTCTTCGGTTTGTAAAGTATTATAAGTAAATGTCTCATGAAAATGTGAAGTTCACGGAAAGAAAGAAAATAATAATAAGAATAGATTAACAAACCAGCGTTGAAGTATCAATAAATTGCCTCTCGTCGCTAAATGTCACATAAGCGAAATGTCCCTCTGTCGCTATATGTCACGTTCGCCAAACGACACATTCGCTAAAGGTCAAGTTCGCCAAATGACACATTCGCTAAATGTCACGTTCGCCAAATCACACGTTCGCCAAATGGCACGTTCGCTAAATGTCACGCGACGTTAGGCGACGAGTACATTTAGGACCAAAATGTTGAATTTCCCAGAATATTGAAAAGTTAGTCTAAAGACTAAAGTCGGAACCCATATGAACTTCACATGGATCTCATACAGACCTCACATGGACTTCACACAGACTTTACACCCACCCCACACGGACCTCACTTGGACCCCAAAGCGCACTTGGCCACACAGTGCTCGCCTACTGGCTTCACTCACCGTGTGATGTCCATGTGAGGTCTTTATGAGAATTAGAATTCATGAAATATCCTTAAATTCAAACTATTCATAATCATACAGTTTAATCACTATCGGTCAGTTCCCGCTTCGTTGAAAGACGGGGAAGCTGGTCCTCATCCTGAAGCCGGGGCGCCCTGTGGACTCTCCGACCGTATACCGGCCCATTATGTTGCTCGAAGAGGTGAGCAAGCTCTTTGAAAGAGTCATTGCCAACCGCCTCGCCGAGAAATGTCGTGTGGTATTCCACAGGGATCGGTTCTGGGGCCACCCCCTGACGACACGCTGGTGCTGACATAAGGGACTCGCGGGGTTGCGATAGTCGTGGAAAGAATCCGGCAACTGGGTCTGGAGGTGGCATTGCACAAGTCCGAGGCCATGTGCTTTCATGGAGCTCGAAATGCGCCACCGTCGGTATCCATACTGACGGTAGGAGGGGTTCCCATCGTCCTCGACAGCCGGTGGAACTTCGTGGAACACTTCTGACGTTTGGCCCAAAAACTGGAACGGGCAAGGGCTGCGTTCACTTGAACGCAGCCCTGCTCTTGCCCAACCTGGGGGGTCCAAACGCCCCCTGCCGGAGGCTCTACGCGGGGGTCGTGCGGTCCATGGCACTTTACGGGGCCCCGGTGTGGACGCGTTCATTGAGGTGGTGAACCGCCCACTACCTGAACGCGCCCCAGAAGGTGGTAGCCGTAAGGCTGATCCGGGGGTACCGCACGATCTCCGGCGAGGCGGTGAGCCTCTTTGCCGGATTGCCGCCATTGGATCTGGAGGCGATAGTCCTCGTGTGCCTGCACGACTGACGAATTGCGCGTAGAAGCACTACGCCGGGGCGAAACTCCGCTGCCGCGGCAAATCGTCGTTCAGCGGACAGACCTCCGGCGCGATCTCATGGCGACAAATAAATAAATACTTTAAATCAAAGCATGTTTGTTAATCACGCAAAAACGGTTGAATAGTTTTGAGTGCGTCACATTAAGTTGTGACTTTAGGCGAGTGTGACATTGTGCGAGCGTGACTTTCGGCGAGTGTGACATTGAGCGAGTGTGACTTTAGGCGAGTGTGACATTGTGCGAGTGTAATTTTCTAACGGGACATTTCGCTTGTGTGACATTTAGCGACGAGAGGATAAATTGATGTTTGGGAAGTTTTAAAGAACATTTTCGTCAGCTAGTCTGCAACAGTAAATGTCATGATTAATAGATCTCTAAATGTGTTAAGTAATTGAAAATTTGTCAAAACCTTATTTTTATTACATTTTGTAATTTATTATGCAAATATCAGATCAGCGAGACTTTCGTAAGCAGTGTCATAGCGGTACTCGATAGTGGCCCGAAGCGTCAGCTGTCAACGAGGCGCGCTTTGTCCCGTTTGTACAAGCGTCAACAATGAGCGACAAGCAAACACCGTATTGTGCTCCACGTATATGAATAACGATATCTACGCGACGCCGCTGGCATACCGACCTCGGATTAATACCAATAATTCAATTTGCATGCCTCCCAAAAAAAGTTAGCTGGATAAAAATTCACAACATCAAAATTCAAAATATGACAGAGCTACAACTCAGTTTGTTTCTCTTGAAATTACAAATTCGTTTCACTTTTCGCATGTCGTGTTGTTAGTTACTCGCACTGCAGAAATTTGGCGATACATACGTACAGAAATATTTTATACAGCTGGGCTTTATCTTATCGAATGAGCGATTTCACACTCGTCGCGTTTCTCTTACAAATCGCGTGCATAAATCGTTAAGAATGAGCAAAGCGAGAATTGCAATCGGACACGGGCGAGGAGCGTCCGGGGCTCCGCGGCTGCGGCTCGGCTCGCGGGAGGTCGCGCGTCCTGACCAATTCGGACGCATGAAATAGTGCCGCGAGACTCTCTTATCTAAAATAAACATCTGAGCGCCGGTGAAACATGTCTTCAATTATCATAAATCGGCGCGCACTGACAACGGCCGACGAAAGCCGCGCCCCGCGCCGCTCGCGCTCGAGAGGTGCGCGCTTACATGCAAACAAATCAAAACGCTCCCATGTAAATGAACTTGCAAATGCTATTACATGTTACCCGTCCTACTTGTGACATTTATGGTAAATATGTGATTGTTTCATATTTATGGTGAAGTCCTGTTTTCACTATGTTTGCTCGTGTTCCGTACTTTTTACTCACAAATTAGTCCAGTAACCTTGTCGCCTGAATGTACGGGGTAATTTGCGTCAAATCTGGTAGTTTTGATTTTTTGCAGACTTGTTTATGATGTTAGTCCAATGAATAAACCAAGTTTGTGACGTCGAGCGCCGAACGCAACATGGTCAAAAATCGAAAAAGCCATGAAAATTTCGGATTTTCAGATATATATAATTTATTTATATAATGGTTATATGGGAAATAGAATATTGGAAAAAAATGCGAACTTTGGAAAAATAATAAACTTTGAAAGGTTTTGACCTCGGAATATGTGTGGAATTACTACAGAGACAATTCTAGTCTCACTAAAAACGCTCGGAAAAGGTACTACCAAAAACTAGTCCTTTAGGGTTATAATTGCCAAATCTGGATTTTTATTTATTTATTTAAACTTCATGTACAATAGTGGTATATAGGCGGACTTAATGCCACAAGGCATTCATTACCAGTCAACCAATGGGTTAATAAGGACAACATTGTGATAGGGTACAAAATAATATCTAAAATATGTGATTAATTTCAAATTGTATAAAATTACATAGATACTAATACACAAATACACATAAAATAGTCTAATAAATATTTTAACAAATACCAAAAAAAAAAAAAACGAGACACCTATTAGTAATTACTATGACTAGACTTCTAATTGCGAGCTACTTCGTCTGATTTAAATAGTGGTTACGAACTTTTCTTTTATTAAAATGAATTTGCTTTCAGCTTTTTTAATACCGTGGGGTAGCTCGTTACACAGGTTTATTGATATACTAGACTATGTTGATATAGTTTTTTAATTTTCGCGGTTCTTTCGATTTTTTACAAAGTTGCGTTCGGCGTTCGAGATCACAAATTTGGATTATTTATTCACTGGGCCAAGATCTTAAAAAATTCTGCCAAAAAACAGAACTACCGGACTTGACGCGAACACTGATGTATAAAGTTACTGGAGTAAAAATAAACCTAACGTTTTTCAGGTGACCGTTACGTACCCTTTTCTCAGCGAGTCTGGTCCAAAAGACTTAAATTTAGTATAATCATGATGATAAAACTGTTTAACTGTGTGTTCTTTCATTTGTCTTTTACAATCGTAGAAACGCTTCATATAAAACTTGTGCTAAACCTCTTAACTATTCGACAATTATTAATATGGTTGGTAGGTACTGTATTTGTTGTGCATTTAGTGGAACTTAAAAAGACTCCACTGTAAACTATACTACTGTCTGCTGTTAAATTGTTGTTAGAGCTCCTCCCGCCTATGATACAGGATTATCCTAATACATGCCTGTATTGTGAGAAACAATACCGAACATTGTGAGAGCTACATTGTTTAATTAAGATTATTTTTTGTATCTGACTCATTTTTGGTTCTGAATAAAGATTTATTATTAAAATAAAATAAAATACTTTACCGACCCAAACATTACACATGAAGAAACCACGATCATGCCCCTAAATGCCAGATTAGTTATCGACTTTCACGGAAATCATTATTAATTACGGTGCTACGAAGTTCTACGAAATTCGTAGCAGTCCGTAGAACGTAGTTAATTAAGGCACTTTAATTAATCATTTTTTTTACCAATTATCTGTTGGCGCCTAATTTAAAGAACAAATTGTAATTAGGAGAAAAAGGAGTAATGAAGGCAGATGGGAACTAGTGACATAACTTGGGGTGTAACTTAGCGCGACGTAGCGTTCGACCCATTTACAGTTGCTACGGAATTTTGTTTGCGTAGCCCGTAGTTTATTATTGGTTAACAACTTTGACAATATAGGTTACAAATCTGTAGAAGGCGTATGTATAGGAAGATATAAAATTTTGAAAATATATTGGAGTTATATGTGACGGTAGAAAATATCATATAGGTACCTATTACCAAAAAAATTATTTATATTAAAATAAACTAAAACCCTCTGTTCATTATTCTGATTTTTGAAACGTATATGTACCTACAACGTACCAACTAAACAATATAGGTTAATTACTAGATAATGCACACGTTATCTAGTGATCAACATATTTTGTTTCCCATTGCTATTGTTGTGGCAAAAGTTCCCATCCTAACTCATAGATGGCAGCACTGTGAAGACTTCAGGTAAAGTATGGTGATATGATGTACTATAAATGCTAGAAAAGAAAGGACACCAGTTTTATGAGCGTTTGTAATCTTTGAACATATGTACATATATTATAGAAAAAAGAAAAACAAATACTTTTGTAAATATGCGGTTTTTCTTAAAATAAAATTTCTAAAAAGTAATGTGGAATTACGTAAGAAAATGATTTACGAGTATTAAAAAAATGCAACGCACCAAAAATTGAATCGATCAACCGAACAGAATTCATAGTAACAAAACAACTTTTGTATTATTATTGTTAAAAGAAAGCATTTGGTTTCAAAATACTTATTCAAATTGTTTGGTAAAATAAGCTAAACCACACACACATTTACGTACACGTACATTTTATTAGTTGCTACAAATAACGTTTAACTAAATGCAGTAGTGATAAAGTGTCAAGAATTGTTGACAATTTTAAATTATGCGTTTTGCAAGAAGGCTTCTATCTTAAAATACCTTATTAAGAATGAGTAGAGCGTGCCAGATATCTGTAAAATAACTTTATCTAGGATTCGATATTTACTAAGAAATATAAAGTAAACCTTGCAATCATGTAAATAATATTGCAAACTGCTGCAAGTATGATAATTTTATTTGTATTTTGATTGCTAGGAAAATACCATGTGACAATTTGACAGTGTGTAACACCTAGAGCGAGAATGATAGTACGACGAGTTCGCGCGCGCATTGCGAGGTCGGGCGGACTCGCAGCGGCGCTTGCGCACGTCGCCAATCACGCCTGTCTCCCCTCCGCAGGGCCGGCGCCGCGCTGAAGGCGGCCAATGGCGCGCACGGGGCGGAGCTGGCGGAGCTGTCGGGGCTGCTGCACGCGGGGCTCGTGAAGCGCGAGCCCGAGGATCTCAGCCGCAAGGTGGTCGACGAGCCCGAGCACGCGCTCAAGCCGCCGCGACACAAGGTGCGTCACACGTCCGCACGCCGCCGCCGCGCGCGCACGCACTCACACACTTACTGTACCGGTCACTCATGTATTATTTATCGCGCTTGTCGTACGATGCGCCGAGCACCGTGCTCGCGACGCACTAGCCGCGCCCGCCCGCGCCCAGTCCGGCCGGCAGTGCTGCCCGCCCAGTGCATCGCCGACCTCGGCGGCTACCAAGGACCATTACACTTTTTCGGGATTACACACATTGATATACGTGAACGTGATACTACGGTCGATCAACATTAGTGTACGTGAAGCTGTGAACTGTGCTTTGACGCGGCATGTACGCGTCGACGTTGCGGAGCGGACAGTTGTCGTGGGAGAGCGCGTGTAACCGGCGCGTGTGTCCGCAGGTGGCGGTGGGCGAGCCCGGTGAAGCGGCCTCGCCGTCGCCGGTGCCGTCGCGCGCCTCCTCGGCCGGCTCGCTGCTGCCGGACGCCGCCATGTACGCAGCCCAGATGTTCGCGCCGCCCGGCACCCCCAGCCCCACCCCCTACGGCGACCAGTACTCGCGCCAGCCGGCCACCTTCGCCGGCGAGCCTTACTACAGAGAGTACTTCGTCGGCGAGGGTTACCAGCAAAGGGCTGCTCCTCCTTATGCAGATGCGGAATCTGCATCGGCTTCCGCCTTCAGTGATCGATATGCGACTCCTCGCTATCACAGCAAGAGTGTTATCGCAGCCGCTGGGCTCACAGTGGACCTGCCGTCACCAGATAGCGGCATAGGAGCCGACGCGGTGACTCCCCGAGACCACGCATCCGCCGTTCAGCAGGTCGGTGCACGCCACGGGCGCGGGCGGGCGGGCTTCATACACACACACGACAATAACACTGCACACCGTTGTATCGATGTATTTACAGATCGCTGATACCATCGTAGGGCTCATTCATGCATTCAGTCACATCCTTAAGATACATGTTGTGAGGAATCACAACATATATCTTTCGGGCTTCACATTGAACATTATCTTAATACCATAAGGGAGACTTCATCTCTATGTTTTCACTTTGAAATATTTCTAGGTACATTTATACATTTCCATGTAAATATTGAGACTGTAACCCATGTAGCGTGGAAGTAGCAAACGTAGCCCTTTCCTTGAAGTGTCGTTTGCACCATCGCCGAAGCCCACCCGCGCTCTATACCATTGTCTTATCTTTGTAATGATTACTTATTAATAACATATATCTAGCTTTCTTACAAGACTCAACCATTTCTTTTAGTGTTAGTTCTAAAATGTAACAGAGTAGTGAGAACAGAAAACTTTGTACAGTTGCTAGTAAATGACTACGTTATTTATGATCATATTCCATTACGATAATATGAGTTATTTACATCAATTTATAGATGAAAACGTACATAATATATCGTATGTTTTCAGCGGTTATACGAATTTATGGTAGGAACTTACACCGATTAGTAGAACAAACCCCTATTTAAAGCAATCTCTGGGTCTTTTGAACATTGTATCAATGGCTTGAAAAGGACGAAAAGTTCATGTCTGAAACATATTCTAGCAAATCAAATGCTCGATCTACCGAGATCTTATGTTTGCTTAGATCCAAAGGAGTTTAAAGAAGTAGATAAACATACTTCGCCAACTAGACTCCTTTACCAATATTAGTAGAATCAACAAGTCTTATTAGAATACCAGCAGTGAGTAATTCGCTAATAGATACCATAAGTATAATAGCTAATTCCACTAATTGCAATTGTGTCGATGTACAGACAATGGAGTCGAGGCCTTCAACCAACACAATTGCAAACACCTCGCGTTTGACTTGAAATTTATGAGTTTACATATTAAAATAACAAATTGACATGACCGGTAATCTGGTTGAGCTAAGTGGTTTTGAAGGACTCAGCAGTTCCTAGGGCGTGGCGATCACGAGCATTGTAACTACCTACTTACCACCCGATTGATCTAGACTGCACACTGCACAGTTGTTATTTTGCCTTTTGTTAGCTCGACGCAAAAGAACGAATGGACTGACACCTAAATAAATTAAACTTGACTCCAGCTACTGAACATTGTTCCGAACTTGTTCATCGACTTTAAACATGAATGTTACATTCCTATAGAGCTGAATACATTATGTTGGTCAAATACTTAATTCCTTATTTGTTATCAGTATCCCGAGCCCAACATTACGCGACATAACTGTAATTAGTTTCAATGTTATGAGCACAGGTAGTCACGATGACGTAATTACAATGATATTTTAATGTGTAACCATTATCATAAATTAGTTGCCAATTAGATATAATTTATGGGAGATTGCGACATTAAATATCTCTTTACAAATTTTGTTTTTACTAAAATCCAGAGATCGTACCTACTATTGATATTTAAGAAACAAATGGCATATAGGTAGAATTCTCAATGAACAATATTAAATTCGTCCAAAAATAAAATGGAATAAAATAAGCTCATTCTGCTAAAATTTAGGACTATACTGTCAATCTAATAAGATATGCAAATAAGAATGTGCTAATAGTCATAAAAGGTGCATTGGTTTTATGTTACATTGAAAATATTTTTGTAAGCAAAAGTTTGCCAGAGTTAGGACCTATGTGTATTGTATGCTTTTGTTTACGTCTTTGATTACATTGTTTGTGTATGTTCGCGCAGTCGTTCGACTACACGGTGATATGCCAGCAGCCGGGTGTCGGCGAGGACGGGCGAGGGACGCCGTCCGCGCACCACTCGCCTGCGCAAGCGCCACGCACCCGGCCCTGGCACGACTTCGGCAGGCAAAACGATGCCGACAAGATACAAATCGCCAAACTGTAAGTACCAACTCCATTCTCCATGTTTGGGACTTGGAGCCCGCAATAGATGAGGTGGTGTCGATCTCAGAATGTGCTAATGCGATCGAAAGGTACAGGAATGTGCGACCAATTCACATATAAAGTAATACAGCATTCATTCATACCCAAGCGCAGCAATGTCATTTTTTATGCACAGTATCGAAAACAGGCTGCCGTTTGATACGAGTTCGACGAATTAGCATTTTATTATTTTTACTTAAAACGTCTCAAAGATTCTGAGTAAATTACTTATTATGTTAAATCATTCAAAATTAAATATTTATGAGATACTCGTATCTAATTTAGACAGTTACTTTAGTAAGTCCTCACCCATAGTAACATTGACAAACAATTTATTAATGAAAATTCTCACAGTTAATTAAGCACATTATTCTTAAAAGGGATTAAATGTTTATTTTGTAGGTATACATAATGTAATTTATACAAATTGCAGCCATTAAAAACATAATTATAAAAAAACAAAGTTAACTACAAACACCTTTTTATTATTTACAAAAAAAATATACAAAATTGAGAACGTAAAAATAACGTTGTGTATTTTCTTCAGTGATCTGTTACAAACTGCACCCGTGTAGTTACAAAGTAACACCAAACAAGACGCGGCCGGTATAAACACGTAACGTAAACAATCGATTCGTTTTGATCAAACCTTTTTTGTATTATTTAAGTAATTTGCTGGTGTGAGTGGTCCCAACGACAATATTGACCGAGCACTTTGCACCTCCCCGCATGACGGTTATAATGTGGCCCTTTCTAGGAAACGTAGGCATTTTGTGGTCACTGCGGACACACACATTGAGCGAGACAATGTAACTGCTTCTAAAACTAGACAAACGGTTTAATATGTTCAGGTTCTACATTGTTTGAATTTATTACCGTTTCACGTGAGAATAATATCACCTATCTTAGTGAGAAAAAGCGCTTTAGCAGATTTACACAAATCACATTTTTCGTTTGTAGTATTATTTACTAGTTGTCCGGCGCAACTTTCGTCGTTTGCGTCACATTTTCCCCGTTTTCGCAACATTTTTCATTGCTGCTCCACTCCTATTGGTTGTAGCGTGATGATATATAGCCTATAGCCTTCCTCGATAAATGGACTATCTAACACTGAAAGAATTTTTCAAATTGAACCAGTAGTTTCGGAGCCTATTCAATGCAAACAAACAAACAATCAAATCTTTCCTCTTTATAATATTAGTTTAGATTTAAAATATCAAAAAACCCGAAAAACACAAGTACAAAACACATTTTTGAAAAAATCGTAGTATAGTGTGTAATAATCATGAGTAAAAAAATAATATTTTCAATTCATTAGAACAAAAGACATCAACGAAATCTTAATTTATTCAATCATATTAGTAAAGTTTTTGTTATTTAAACTGTAGCATACAGCTACTGGAATTATTTTCATTTTCAGTATTTGTTTATGTAAATTAAGCAAATAAGCAAAAGTATAACATTATTTATGTTCTATTGTGTTTTTTATTTGAGCATTTTCATTCACACAATGCGCTTTTTATTAAAAAATAAAAATATTGTGAGGATTGCGGTTGTCAGGCCGCCGACACATATCTGTCTTTGAATTATTATTTAATGTTGAAAATTGATAAGCAAAATATGATAAAATTAAATAACAAAAAATGCTATAAGTTTGGCATTGCTTTATCTGCATGCATTAGAGCTTTAAAATTCAGTGAATCTTTAATTTGTCGCGAATTAATTTGCACATTATAAAATTCGTTCTTTTATTTTAGTCTTGTGACATTTCATTAATATAAAAATAGAACTGGTACAAGGTAAGTTTCCATAACAATTTGCCTAAAGCTCGGTATTGATATGATTAGCTGTTTGATTTCTATCTAAAAGTGCGCGGACCGCACGCGGTGCGTAGCGGACCGACACGACTAAGGGTCAAACATGTGTGTTAGTGTGGGAACCTATTATGTGTCTATTACTATTATATTCACGCTGTACAGCAGTTATTTAAAATAATTTCACTCATATGGCGATTATATGCTGGTGCTACGCCAAACGAAATTTTGCTACGAACTTTCTAGTAGAAACTGTTTTATTATCAAGAATGGTTGATCTAAATTGTTTGTTCAAGTTATTCTGCTGATTTCAGCTGTGAATACAAACACATATAGATAATTAGTTGCCTTTTTCCATGAGGTAGAAACTACAGAACGTCACGTGGTACGATCCTTACATAGTCTACTCGTTCATAGTCACACACCCATTTTGTAAGTGAAAATAGTTCATAGTCTTTATTTATCTATAATCTAACTATATATATTACAACGATTAACAAACTAATAAATAAAATAACTAAAATAACAATAAACTATAAAAGGGCGTCAAAAAACTCCTCCTCAACGCTGTTAGCTGGTAATGTTCCCAAGAGACTGGCAGCATTGCCACGTTGTATGCAATACTTAGCCTCTGGCCAAAGTAAAAGCCATCCCTTGGGTCACGGGAAGCGTCAACTAAGCGTTTAGAAATTTCCTTAAAAAGGCTGTGAGCACTCGGACCCCACGGCCCCAGAGTTCAACCCCATATTTTCAAGTGAAAATATGGCACTGAAATAAAACTTATTCAAACCTATCGACGGTCTCTATGTACAAAATGACATGTCTAAGCACATGGTTTCCAACCAGGGAGAGCGTTATAAAGATTGAAACGAATTGTATGAAATATCTAGCAGCTGCCCGCGACTTCGTTCGCGGGGAAATTTCATGGGTTTTAGGGTATGAAAAATAGATGTTGGCCGATTCTCAGACCTACCCGATATGCACACAAAATTTCATACAAATCGGTTCGGAGGAGTTTGGTAACAAACACCGCGACACCAGAATTTAATATATTAGAATGTTATATTATGTTATGTTGTATTCATGAAATTTTGTACTGAAATAGAGAGTTTTTGATGGACTAACGCTCTCCTATAAACCATAAGAGTAGACATGTTGCTTTGTACATAGGAAGGGACCGTCGGTATATTGTTGAGTCAAGTGCACAATAAGCGCCGGCACTGTCTATTTTCATCCGTTTCGTTGTTACCGGAATAGTTCTTTAAGAGGTGCTAACAAACATTTCGTGATCTTTGAATACAACCAGTAAAAGCAGGTGTGAATTAGTAATTTCCTAACTGACAAGTTAATTTACTTGAAGGGTACGTCTTAATTATTGCACCCGCTAACGTAATTTGTTTGAGGGTTTGTTATGTTACTGGTTCAATGGTCTTAAAGTAAACAATGCCTTTGAATTAACAAACTTGAAAACTTAAATTTTTGTCTTAGTTTAGTTGTGTACGAGTATAGTTTTCTATAAAATATATTTAAATACACAATTACGCATAGTGGTCGCTGTTTCAAGGCAAATCCAGCTAATCCACATATTTTTTAATAATAATATTAATCATAAATATTAATATATGTTTTTTTTTGTGATGAGCTTATACATGTTTGGAATAAAGGGTTGCAAATTCTTACTGGTAAATGCAAATAGAATACATTTTAAATTGGCGTGGATTTGCTACAAAGTTATCAAAGGAAGTACTTATCAGTAAATGTTTTTCGCAGTAGTACGTACTCGTATAAAATTGTCGTTTATACAATGACTCGATGAGTTTAAGTTGATACATTTCATTAAGATAATTTAATTTAAGTAATAATTAAATTGCCTCAAGTGTGCCTTAACATTCCTACGCATCAACTTGTTTATAAAAGGTTTCTCATTTACAAACCTGAAACCTAGCGCGGGCTATCCTAGTCAACACAACAGAATAGGAAAACGCGTCAAATATTTTAATATCCTACTATTATTGAAATATCTAATTTATTTAAACAGCAATTTCCTTATTATTTAATTTTATAGTTTAAAATTACTTACTTTTTAAAGACAATACCTCTAATAGACTACTTGAAGTGCTGGAGGAAATTGCAAGAGCTGTGGTTTCTGAAATATTTCACTAATCTTGCAATGATCGGCACTGTGCATGAATTATGTCCAGCAGATTATTTATGAGTACCGAATGCTGTATTTTACTGTAATATTTTGGTGTAGCATTGCGCAACAGTGCACTGGGCAGTCTGGGCACTGTAGTTAGTTCGTCGCCTACGAGCAACTTGTTTTCCCCGGTTGGTACAATATACGCGGGATGATAAACTGCGGTTACAGAATGGTTTTCTTCCATTTCTAGATCAAGATGTGTTCCCACATAAAACAACGATCGTAGGAGTCAGCGTTTTACCCAACGCCGTGTCGCGTAAATTTACCTACCTACTGTGCATAGTGTAGATACTCGAAGTAGTTACTTTTTTATGTGCATTATTTTTTCAACTTGTCTTGTAACGGTTACAATCATCTATGCATAGGCATTATTTTCCACTTCAGTACTTGTTACTCCTTTTGAATACTATAATGAATTTATTTACACGCTGCCTAACTGGATAGAAGAAAAGGAACGGATGTAAGTAAACTTAGCTATGATAAGTAGTGTTTTCACACCTTTTATAAGTGATCTAAGTAGTCAGCCAGCAGTGTTTTTTGTTCATGACAATAAATAAGTAAATAAGTCTTCGTATAAAAGATACTTTCCTGATTTCAAAGAACCCAAACGAAAGACTATTCCGATCAAAAACTATGATCTAAGTAGAAAAATAAACATCTTAATAGTATTAAATCCTTTTTTCAAACATAGTATTTCTAAACTTCAATCACAACAGATTTGTAAATAAATTGTACGATTTAACTTAAAAGACAAACATCAAAATACCCTTCGAATGAAATCGTTGGAAAAAAACATCGCGTCGTCGGCGGAAGCACTCGTCGACATGATAAGTGCATTAGCATTATTATCTCGATAATTACTTGCTTGCATTTGGCCCAAATAGCGCGGTCGCTTCTACCGTCTTAAATTACCTTTCGACGTGGATACGACCGAGCCGGCCGATACCAGCGTGCAACGGGCCCAGAGCCAGCCATTCTTACGCCCTCACAAATGTTTGCTCTATTACTTACTACCCAGTTAAGTACACCAATACCTTTTCATGTATCAAACACACACTTTATTTGCCTCTCGAATTCTGAACACAGGAATGAGCTTTTAAATGCACAGTAACTTAATCAACTAATGTATGTGTATTTGATTATCACTTCAAAAGGGACCAGCACACATACGTATCTGTATCACAGCATTAATTAATTAACTGATAAATAATAACATAACGACTTTTTGTCTCTAATTTATTTCTATAAATATGTATTTCCATTTTTCATTTGATAACGTTAATGCGCATAATGTGGTAAAGTTAATATTTAATGAAAAACACCGTTCTATTTAATATGTTTCTTAATATTACAAGTTCATTACCGGAGCTTATAATATAGAGAGCAATATCGCGGGGATGCTTCAGAATTGCGGAGTACACGCGATCCTAACATCTGTCCGCTTTAAGCCAAATGAATGTATACTTTAAACGGCATTCCTCTACCTCTGTTAAGTATTGAAACGACGTTTTCATTCCGTTTGCTCGATCAATTGGAGAGTTGCAATCTACTTATCTGTTTTATTGTCTCATGAACAGTACTTTACAGGCGAACCTTATTTGCCTTCGTTATAATTTACACATTGAGTGGTTAATACGTTTGCTGTTGGTACAGTTGCAAGCCCGGGTTTGTTGCAATTCTTGCGAGTATGGTTGGTGGGGAAGGTTCCATGAATCGTTTGCGGGAATAGTAGCAGCAAATAATAATGGTTTGACTATGATGATAGGGTTGCGTGGCTGCGTGTGTCGGTCGTCAGCCGCACCCGGCAATCAGCGCGGCGCCATTACGCTGGCTAAGCGTTCTCATTAGAAGCCGAGTGCGAGGTGCACCAGTACCCACCGCGCTGCTGCGCCACCGCGCACCGCTCCGCTTAGCGTGTGACGTGCTATCTCCTATACGCCGCACACCGCCCCTACTATTAAAAGATAATATCTTTTAATTTCAGTGATGTTACGAACATACCTTCATCATCCTCTTTTACAAATAGACTTGCTAGTTTATAACTCGGAGATTGCCATCAATTCCACCAAAACTGTTTAAAATATTTACACTACTTGAGAAAAATATTCGCAAGTACCTTTGAAGCAAGAATTTCTGCGACTCGCAAAAATGTAAAGCTTTGTGGCCTTTACAGTAGACAGTATTCGTCTCAGCACACAATGGTGTTCAATTTCCATCAAAGAATGATGCGGCGCACCCTCGCACCTCGCCTCGTGAAAGAGTTGTGGACGAACTACATTTACATTCTATAATTTGGTCAAGATCTTGCAATGTTTCTGATAAACAAGGTTTTTATCATTATTTATACGGTAAACTATATCAGTAGCATGCCTACAATAATTGGGAATAGCCGTAAAAGTATATAGATACGCATATTTTATTCCCACGTCAGATGACAAGGAAAAAGCGTAAAATGTTAATGGCCGCTAACGAGTAATTTTTACGGGTTTTTAAATACCAACAGTGTCGCCCTGCTGTGAATTCGCTTGATGTGAATATATGTAGTCAGGAATTTGAGTTTATTCCAAAAGAATCGAAGCTTTTCCAGCTATTTAGGAGTAGACTTGTTTTTCTGCACATACATTGTTGTAGTGACGAGTAATCGTATCTGTCCCTTAGCTTGCACTTCTAGGATCACAATTTTCTTCATAATCGTTTGTCAGCCAGATAGAGATGTTATGATATATTATAAATGTGGTAAGGCTTTAGCACCAAATGCTGAAAAACTACAAAAAGTGTTAGTACGGTCCGATAATGGTGTTTTTGCCGCAAGTGTATATGGTTATAGAGGGTTCGTCAGTATGCGCATCTGATTTAGGCCTCGGGCTCTGCGGGACGCGAGCCTCTCCGTCTCTTATCGCGGCATGCGTTTTTATTGCGAGCACTTTGTTGTCGCTACGTCCCAAGACTTTTTGCACACTCATCAATTTCCGCGCCTCGCCGATTGATTTATTCATGAAAGGCAAGGCTCTTGTCTCCACTCAGGAAGTGTATTTTTTTGGCTGCTTCGCCACTGAAATTTGTAATGAAGCTCATTCGAAAACAATGTGTTATTTATTATTGAATACAAAGAATTCATGTGCGCACAAGCTGCACGTTGTAACTACTTACATATCTATAGTTGTTCTCTCTGTATTGTTACCAATTGCTTTTGTATTTATTGATCGGGAAGTATTGCAAAATTATAATCTTGCTAGTAGTACGAACAGTCCATCAAGTGTAAGTAAACAAAGGATAAGGGTAGTTGAAATGACAATACAAAGCAACATTGCAAATGTAAATTGTGTTCGGAATCACTTAGAGAGCATCAGATAGGCGAGCGCCCGCGCCGCCGCGACCGATCCGTCACTGTCGGGCCGCGTTTGCATTACACGGCTTTTATCTTCACAAGCTCGGTTCAAATCGCAAACATCAGCGGGGCTGTTTACCAAATTGTTTTCAATAAGCTTAAGTAATGGTGTAACCGTAGAACTAAATCGACGCAAACTGCTTTATCCGCATTCCTCGGACAGATTTAAAGGATTAAACGTTTCATAACGATTTATTACTTTTTATCATGTTACATAAGTTAAGTCTGTGCCACAATAGGCTGCTCCGATAATGACTAGTTAGTTTGGTGGTGCAGTTTGTAAGCGCGAGAGTGGCGCGCGTGGGCGTCGAGATCAGCGCAGTGACAAGCATGAGGGGGGCGCAGGGCGCGGGGGCGCGCGCTCCGTGTCGCTAACGAGCCGCGGCACGCGATCACCGCTAAATTAGCGGGGTTTTCCTTCCGTCGGTCCAGCACTCAGGAAATCGCGAGAAAACACAGTTTTTCATTGCGCACTACGAACTGGATCTCCGCGCCTTTATGTAACGACGCCACTGACAAGCTGTACCGCCGGTGCAATTAAGATTTCCACTTTTTGCACACTTTTATTGCTTTACTTCATGGAAACTTTATTGTCGAGAACGTGTATCCGTAGATAAGTATCTCAAAGAAGAAATCGCACTTTTTCTAAATGTTACAGAAACCAGCTCTTATTGTACATTTTATGTTCCTACAAACATTAACGACAAGTCGCCTACTGCGCTACTCCGTAATACGCAAGTTTTTGTGTGTTTATCTTAAATCTTAAAGTCGCAGGTGTCGTACATACAAGTCATAGCGACTCGTCGTTTCTCGATGGCGACATAAACACTTATTCTTGTTCGCCAGGTTTTCCCCGTACGGCTTCAAGTACCACCTGGAAACGGCGAGCAGCAGTTCGCAGCGGCGCGAAGACGACCGGATCACATATATCAACAAGGGCCAGTTTTACGGCATCACGCTCGAGTACGTCCACGATCCTGACAAACCGCTCAAGAATCAAACAGTCAAGGTGAGTCTTTTTATAGAATCGAACGAATGGTAGACATTCTAAGTTTAAAAGTCAATGAAATTATGGACGTTAACGGTTAAGTGGCCGGATGTTTACTTGTAGTGGACCTTAGAAAGCTGCGCCAGTGGTCAGCAAGCGTACTCGCAGGGAATCGTAAAACACGCGGCGCCCCGGCGTCGCGTCGCACGGCGAACATCTCAATTTATATCTCTACTGCGCTACTGCTGAAATAAAATGCGCAAAATTATTGCTCCCGTGTGGAAACGTAATCAATGTATTTTGTAGAATGTTTACGAGCAGAATATAATATAGTTTTGTATATACGCATACAGCTTGTAAAGATTATACGTACATTATACGCGCGGTTACTACAATAAGTATAAAATTCAAACAGCAATGAGTGCCAACTCTCAACCTACCTTATAAATTTTATCTTTAGGTAAACCAAAAACCTTTGTTCCAGCTGAAAACAGATATTGATATCATAATCCAGAGTCGATTTCTTCCGACAATTTCAAAAAGTCAGAAACGAAAACATTTATCCATTTCAACTTACGACGTGCCTTCTTAATATTCCGTCACTTACGATAACATTAAAATGAGAACGAATAATGTGTTTTATGTAACTTACTTAATGAGTAAATTTACGTAACAGTCGGTAATCAGTTGCGAGATAATTGTAACAAGGGTTACTGTAAGTATGTAGTGGAAGGTAAGTAAGTGGGAGCGGTCTGCGCCGGGAGCAACCGCAGGCGACGGACTCGGGTTCACCCTGCTCCCCAGACCCAGTTCACCTTCAAAGTATTCACTTTCATCATATTTCTTTCACCGGCTACTTGTTTTACCAAGCATGCAAAAAGATATCGCATTCATTTACACTGAGTTCGATGAAGTACAAAACGAAAAAGTAAATTACAATCGTTCCGGTGCTTAACATAATTCTTTATGTTTTCTTACTGAAAAACCCGTGTTGAAGCCTGATGACTAGATATGAGTTACAATTTTCCTTTTCCACAAATTAGTTTGGTTATTTAACCGATTTTCAGAAGCTACATAAGTTTTAGAAAGAAAAGATAAATGTATCTGTTTGACGGCTGAAAAAGGGAAATATTATATATAGATTTTTTTCTCGATCATTTGTAATTTATGTGCCTGCGTAACATATAATAGCTGTAGTATAAATACAATTCCATAATATGTAATGATACAATGACGTGACTAAATTAAGCACTTAACTCGTGAGAAACTCTGTTAAGACAAAAGATTAACCGCAACTATTAGACCCTCGTGGTATCGTGCTGCTCGCCGTGGAAATCGGAAATCCCATCATTATTGTTTCCTGACACTTCCCTGAAAAACATGATGATGAATAGTACTTACCGAGAGAATGTTGACACAATAAAATTGCACCATAATACACATTAACTATGTAATCTTGATAAACCAGAAATTCCACATTTGGTAATCTGGTTAATCTGGTTTAGATAATTGAAGTAGGTTTTTTGTATTGTTTTGATTTTAATGTTATTGTTTGTACAGGTTCTAAAACGGGACTTACTCATACTACAGTAAGAGCCGTGCTAGGTATACATACAACAAATACCTACGCAATATCGTTTTTATTCAAAGTTGAAATTTCCGTTTTTTGACAGCGCCTAACATATTCAAACACGTTTTATCTGTATTCAATGGGCTTAGATCGGAATAATCAGAGATACAATGCGACATACGTTTGAAGTTATTATTAAGGCAGTAAGTGGGCCGCGAGTCCGGCCGCCGGTCCGTATCGCATTCAATACGGACTCAGATAGGTGTACAGCGCTTATCTCGCCGCAATCGAGTCCGCATTGTATAGCCGCGCCCGATAATTAAGACGACGCTTTTGACATTCGCCATATAGGAATACAATGACCGCCCCGGGAGTCCGGGCCTCCGCTCGGATAATATCGCTCCCCTTAAACAATAACCATACTGCATTATGATAAAACAATTTCAATGCGGCAAACATCGTGTTTTCTTAACGAGAATTCTTTTATGTTTCCAAAAAGAAAATAAAGCTTGAAGAATCTCATGTTGTATGCCTGCTGGCTGGTGAAACTATGGGATGTATGTACAGTCGAATTAGCTTAACAATTAAGAGAAACCCGTGTGAAACCTTCCTTTAACCTACAGCATTTTTCTATCATTTTGGCTTTCATGGCGTATTTCATACAAACAAATAATTGTTAATGGCCACTTTTAAATCCAAACGAGCACAAAATTGATAACCATACCTACACTATATCTACGAAACAATTTTATCGCGTTATCAACCGTAACTAAAAAAGTTTAATCCACACGCGATGCGAATTGAATACGTTTTGCGTGCCAAAAGGCGGTTAAGAGATTGTAAGAAAAATTTAGTAAACACTGTAAACAGACAGATTTGGCCTGGTGGCTGGCTGGCTTGCTGGCCGGGTCCGCGGTGTGCGTGGCGGGATCGTAATTACGGCCGGCACGCCCCTGTTTCGGCGGAGCTTTGCCTTCGTCCGCGATACCATCGCCCCGTGGCTTTCCACCGACGAACACACGACACAACACGAATTCCAGATTCTGCACCTAATTAAACACCGTACAAAGTACACGATTGACTTAATCTCCTCTTAATATTGGAAGCGTTCACACGCCGCAGCCGTAACATTTACATAAATGTTTAATGACAAATATCATTTTAAAATGTTATCTTAAGACGTTGCTGAGTTGAATAGATTGAAATGTCGTTCCGCAAAAATAGTTTACGTACAAAAAACATTATGAAAGGAGCTCAATCAATCACAGCACATAGTGGCAATTAATCATCCCGCTAGTAACACGGAGACGTTGTTTGTTATTCTGCATCATTGCAAGGGTTGCGTCGCCCTACATCCTCCAAGCAAATAGCATGTTGAGGTGTATTTTAATGATATCCGTCGTCATTAATCACACTTGATACTAGAGTAAAAATAATATAGATGACTCGTCTATAAGTCTCTTGGTAAATCCAATTGAAAATTTACTCGATATTTTTTCTTAAATTGTTTATGAACCAATGAGTAACCTAGGTAGGTAAAAACAACAACATAATTAAAACTCAATTGTAATTAACATTCTGACATTCAGCATGTAAAATCGCTACTAATAAAGTTCCGTTCCATCTATTTGTTGTGAACTACGATGAAGCCATGTGTTGCGTGTCTAAAGCGCTTCTACTCATTCAGAGCATTTTTTACTCGGCTTTTTATCGGCGCACTGACATCATTGTGTTCACTTTCGTAGCAACGGAAACTCGCGTAACGAGACACGTCGTTGTTTATTTTCTTTTTATAATATTTTGCGACTTTAATGATTGCTCCCGTTTGCCTTTTTAAGGCAATCGTTAATGATGCCTTTTACACTGAACATATTACGCTTGATGAGGGATTATAACGGTTCGCATTCTGAGCGCGGTTCCTTCGCGCAGCGCGCACCTTTCGGTCGACTGCATCGATACAGACGAGTGAAGGGCTGTCATACGAGACTGAGTGACTGAATGTTTCTCACAGGAGGCACTCGGCTGTAATGAAATTTTCGTACTTGAATTCACGAGAAAGGTTTCACAATGTTGTACAAAAAATGTATGCAAAAATTTGCATGTGCACCGTTTCGAGTTGCCAATCACGGTCGTAATCAATCACGTGTTGAGATGTCTCAATTTAGCTTGCACCCTCATCTCCTGCAAGCGCGGCGCACCCCCCTCGCTCCGTTCACCCCGCACCCGCTCGCAGTCCTGTCGAATCAGAAAAACGTTAATGATTATAAATTGCAAAATTATACAACAGAAAGCTCTTAGTAACGGCATTTCTTTAAATCTTTAAATTACTTGCGATAGACATTCTTTATCAAATAAATTTACTCAATTTTTTATCACCACAAATAATGTATTATTCTAGTTATATTTATTTTCATCATGAATAATATTTTGGAAGTAAAAAAAAGTGAATATTAACTAATTTTATTACATAAATATACTCACATTTCTGCTTGAGGCAAAAATGTAACTGAATAAAATAACTATAGGTACCTCACTATCTGAGATATATCAATAAGGTTATTTATCAGCAGAGCGGTCTCCTCTCAAGTTAATGTACTTTTTCTGCCGATCCTTATTTTTTAAAGAATAATTTATGGGATTTTAATGTACCTAATTGCTTTTTTCGCCTTTTTTGTTTCTCATACTAATAAAAATTTCGGTAATTGTACATTATGATAAAAAACGGATAATTGCGTTGCAAATGAAGAGTACCGTTAACGGCAGAAATTCAATTAGTTTCTACAAAATGTGAGTTTACTGCGTCCATTATTGAATTCATTTATTCAGCATGCGATCATTATAAAACAATGCAATTAATACGGTTTGGCAATCAAAGGGTGTTTAACTTATTGAATGTGTTTAACGCCGAGCGGCTCTAATCGGTCGGCTCCACACACGTGGTAAACATGGGTGTGTAATAACGTATTACATTGATTATAATCAAGTGCACATGTAGATATATAATGACACGTATTTTGTATCCGAGCCAACAATAACAACTGCCGCGTAAGCTTGTAGTTTGTCCACGGGCGGCGAGTGCGCGCGCGCCGCTCGACCGAGCGTGAATTTTCCACGTTCGGTTTCAGGTTCGCATAACGCCACTCGATAACTATTACACTTTCGAAATATTACGTATTATTCGGTAATATGTTTATACGTAACTCTGAAACTACATAACTAGCGGTAATTAGCCCTGTAACATTTTTTTCTGCATTTATAATAGAGCACTTTCTTCGAAGTGCGAATAAATATGCATGTTGGTTATTGATTGATTTATCAAACACGACACAACAATTAAGAATACATATTTTAGATCGAACCTTAGAACAAACTTAAATAATTATTAAATGAAACAGTCGTAATTAGGATTGAGAATATAAATTGACTAGCTGTCCCGCGCAACTTCGTCTGCATCACATTTTCCCCGTTTTCGCAACATTTTTCATTGGTGTTCCGCTCCTATTTTTTGTATATAGCCTATAGCCTTCCTCGAAAAATGGGCTATCTAACACTGAAAGAATTTTTCAAATCGTATCAGTAGTTCCTGAGATTAGCGCGTTCAAGCAAATAAACCAACAAACAAACTCTTCAGCTGTATAATATTAGTATAGATTTGATTACAATCATCAAATTGTGGTCTGTTAGTTTACTATTGGTCCCCAGCGTGCCTGTTGCTGAAGAAGGAATCAAGTTATCAACACACGGAGATTGGCTATCTGGTATTTAAGGGCATTTTCAATGAGTGCGACTTTCACAAGCTGATAGTTGTGTGACAGCAGACTAGTCGTAGCGTTACGTAATCCGGGGTCCGTCATTGTTTCGATATTGGTGTTGTCACGGCGCGGGCGTATTTAGCGTCAATCCTTGATACCATCGCGGGCTGACAACCGCCCGTAATCAGCGACATTAGGGTGATATAAGATACGATTATGCAACAGAGTGACTCAAAGTTTAACCCAGCTGTTGGCGACGATACTTATTCGGCTATACGGATTAAGACAAAAACGCACAACAGCTTTTCTTCTTCCCAAGCGTAAAGTGTTCTCACTGAAATGTAGTAAAGATTTATTAATTTTCTTTTTTAAGATGTTGACTGAAGAATGCAATATTTACGTGGATTACTGTTGGAAACTGCTCAAACTGAAGTACTTAATGATTTGATTAGTTGTACTGATAGTGCGACACAGTACCTACCTCGGTGATTGAAAGCTGTGCTCTCAGCGGTAGGTACCATGTCTTAAGCCGCATCACGCCTCGTCTTGGCCCTGCACATTACAATCTGACATTTCCTTTCGACATTTAAGCAGATTAGTGTTACAACGTGGCTTCGGATGTTAATCCGACGCCCGACGTGTCGCGGGAATTGCTCCGATTTAATCGAGATTTAGCGGTCAGCGTGCACTGCGCAGGCGCGACGCCAACATTACAGCTATCAATACGTTCCGTAACCATCTATTTGCAACAGCTACTTCTATTACGTTGCAAATTCCACTGGTCGATTTAATTTGAAAAAGTATACAGGCAAGAATCTGTCATTACAGAGGTATTGGTTTACTGATAAGCTGTTCTCACGCGATCATGATAATATCACGTTTACGAAGATATATTGCAGTTAATATAATCTTACGTGGTTAATATTCAATTATAGTAGGTGGCTGTAAGTGCAGCGGATGTGCGGGAACACTGGGCAATTTGTCGGCAGCGGAAGCTGCACATCTCTAGCGATCTCCCGTAGCCCGCGGCACGGCGCCACCTCCCTCGCGTCCCGCGCCCTGCCTAGTGCCAATAGACGCACGCACAACCTAATGCGCTCTTTAATATGCCCCTCCAGTACTTAAAGCGTTTTCAATACATGGTACCATGCTTAATTTGAATATTCTTGAGCTTTTCTACAATGTCTATGTATAAGTAATTGCGAAGCCTATCGTCTCATCTCAGATCGAGATTGGAAAGCAAGCTATAAAGCCCTACAAGAATATTATGCTAGTTAGCGCCTACGAAGGCCCGTTTGAATAAAACTCCGAGGAAAGGAAATACGTACCTATACTGTTATCGCTTTGTTTACGGGACAAAAATGGTCATTGATATATTTCACCTGATGTGAAATAAATACCGACACGTAGGCAACTGCGCGGCAGTTACACCCACAGTTTCGCTCAGAATTTATGTCGAAACCGACATTCACTGCGGAGAACATTCACAGCAAATAACCTAGGCGTTAAAACAACTAGCACAGACAACTAGCGCACTTAACAAACAGACGTATCCGTATCAGATATAGCCTATCGAGACGGCAGGACATTACTTCTGCGCTATCGATAAAGCTCAACGGTGAGCGAAATAGTTTTGCCACGCAGTGAACATAAATAATTGTCATAAAGTAGATAGGAGCTGATGGATGGGCGCCGCGCCCGACCCGCCTAATGAGGAAGCGTTCGTGACGAGCAAGAACGGACTGGGCTCCGACCAGGCTGGCTGCGTGAACGCGCGGGTTTACGTATCCACGCTCTTACATCACGGAACAGATGATGCGGTGACGAGTGCCTGACCGCCTCTACGTTCCGCTGGTTATCGCTATGCACTACTTGTGCGTTTACGTACAAGAACGTAACTCAAGATTAAATCTGAAGTAATTGTTACGTTAACGATGCTATTAAGTCACGATTTATAAGTAACAATAAGACAGGTGCGTGGAGTCGGTGCGTGGCCCTTGTGGACTCGCCGACTACAACAGCAGCATCAGTGAGAAATAGACGTCGATATAGGAATAAAGTGAATACACGTTCGGCCGCTATACTTAATTTGATAATTTATCTCTAACAGTGAGCCTTGTCGCTCGATATTATGAGTTTACTGAAACTTGCATATTCGACAATCATTAAGTTAATTTTGTAGAATTATGTATATGTTCCTCTTCGTCGTCTCTCCTGACTGAAAATATATGTGCTGAAATGCAAAAGCTTAAATACTAAACTGATGTATAGTTGCCTAAGCAACTTAAATATACGTTTCACCAAAATACAAAATTCAAAAACGTGACTATTTAAATAAAAAGCGATTGAAAAAAATGCCATGAATGTACAGCATGTGTTTTTCCGTCGACAGCAAAATATTAGGTATTTTCTAAAATGGAATGAAATATAATATTTTTATTACATTGCAATTCAAATGAGTTTTATGATCTTAAGTAGTGTTCATTTAAAATCTGTTGTTTATTTAAATGTAATTCGAATAAATTATTATAAAGAAAACTCTATTTTTAGTGGCTATTCTCAATAAGATTTATGCGCTCGATAGCTGTCACATGAAGTTCGTCTGGTTGCTTGTATGTGATATAAATATGCAATCGGTTATTTATTCAAATAGAGTGATGAAATTAAGGCAGAGTGGTTGTCGGAGCGTAATCGCTTCGGCGGCCGACACTTGGGCACAGCCGCACAGCCTCACAACAGTCCCCGTGTGTGACACACGGCGAGAGAAAGCGTGCTTAATCAGATAACTCAGATTGTCAACCGAGCTCCTGAAATCGGGTCGAATGTCGATACACTCGATTAATTAATTGACGGTCCGAAAAGTTGGATGTAACTGGTCCACGGAGCCAAAACCGACGTAGACGTTGTGAAACTCTCGCGTTGCATTCAGTACTTACCAATAAAACGGTAATACTACATCATTATTTTTAAGCGATATTCATGACCGATTTTGCTTGTAATTGATGCAATTTATTAAGAAAATCCGAGATAGCAAGCCAGCGTGTAAACGCAACTTTTAATTGATAAACAAAAACTCATCAATCGTAAAATAATTTATGGCTCAACAATTTGGAAATGTTTACAAAAACTTGCATCAATTTATTTTCCACAATAAAATCGATTTTATAACATTATAAAATGAATGTGCTTAAATTGTAATCCATGTTATTATAAAACATTAGTAACAGTTTTGAATTCAACGGGATATAAGTTTGTGCTACAAGAATGCATAATTCTGTCATTTCGGATTAAAAATCCAATTAACGCGCGGAACAAACAGTGCGCCCACGCAGCGTCCGGAACACGGCCATTCGGCCAACCAACGACGTGACAGAACCATCCGATCACTCCGATATATCCAATATACGAATCACAACTTTGATAAAAACTTTTTTACATGATAATAAATAACTTTTGTAATTCATTAGTAGCAGTCGTAAAATATAGATACGAAAAGATATTAAGTCAATTTTAGAGGAAAAACCATCAAAAATATATTAAAATTAGAATCCTTAGACTTTTGTTGATTAGTTAAAATGAATTAAAATATCAAGTGTATAGTTATAAATATATATTTAATTACGTAAACGATGTGTCGGTCTAACTGCGGTGCAAGAACTGGATATTTCGCATGTTTAAACAGTTTCTCAGGTCTAGGTTAGAAGTTAAGGCTAAATCTGTTATTAATTAAGTAGTATTTAAGTATATAAAACTCAATTTTGCTCTGCAAGGCTGCACATTGACTCCAATATCTGTTTTTTTTTTCTTGTTGGTACTACTCTATAAGTATCAATATTTTAAATGCCTAAACTAAACATAAAATCATATATAAATAAATCAACGCAATCTAATCTCGAATTGAATAACATACATCTACATTACATTCCTATCCCACGGAACTTCTCAAATGAAGTGAATTAACATACAAACAGCGATTAGTTAAATCTTAATGCAATTGTTGCCGGTTTATGGTTTTCGCAATAAGCTCCACAAACTTGTACCTACATAATGTCAAATTAAAGTCGTTAATGAAATCAAAATAAAGCCTGTCTCTGATAAATTGTGCGGTAAGTCAAACAATTATGATTGCCAGTTATTACAATGTATCTTTGTCATGCAACAATAGCCAACATTGTGCAGTACCAATTGCAACCAGAAAATAGGCACTAAATTACGTAAACCGTTACCAGTTCGACTCTAAATTAGTTAACAAGTGTTTATGAATCATTAGTTCCAATACAATAAACAAAAGTGGCCAGTTAAGTCCGCGATTAGCTGCAACGCATAACTTAACTATACAGTAAGCACTAATAACAATAAAAATCGAATATTTGTGGAAACCCCCACACTTAATTTGGTTTGATTTGAATACCACTGACCCTATATATTATGTTAGCTAATTCGAGTTTACAGTTAGCATTATGTATTTCGTCAAATGCTTGCTGGCGCGCGGAATTCAAGTAAATGTTTATATTTATTTATTATAAGCGATGAGACGGTTGGTAGAGGCGGTGTTAACCGTTACAATTTAATACATGGGCTATCTATTAGTATGCGCAGTTCCGTTGGGTTTACGCGTCGCGCGTTCGATCTCCGGAGAAAGCCCGTGTCCCGCTTATAGACTCGTTGAACTATTCGCCGACACAAATTACTCGTAAATTCATCGATTTACAGTAAAATAGTGTTTTTATAGCCCCGAGCCAACACTGTAACCGTGGGTCCTTGCTGCATTTAATTGCAATGCAAGCGTAATTGCCGTGTGCAGACGCCGAATACTTCATCTTATTTAGCTTATCTTTTCCTATGCATATTCATGATTCGATAATGACGTCTAAGTCACAGTTATATTGTAAATAGGCATTGGATTCAGGGACAGTTATAGAGTCAGCTCTCTAAGTGCTGTTGACCGGGAGGAAGGGTGCGTCAATGTATCTGCGTATGTCTGCACTCGGCATGCATGCTATCAAAAATAAATGCTTAACAACTTACCTGCTCGATTGGAATACGTCTAATAAATAGCACTTAGTCTTCAAACTTACTAGACGTGTTCTTACCGTAAATTCAGGAAATAAAACACGCAATTGGCTCGGTAAAGAAATAACAGCGTCAGAATGATATTCTATTGATACCGTAGTTCAATACACCCCTGTAACCGGTACCCCAAAATGCCCATAAAAAGTATGCTATCTGACATTAATGAATGATGCATAAAATTGTTTGTATGATAATTCTTGTTAGTGTGGAAATAAATATTGATATGGATCAGAACCAAATGATCTCCGATTTTATGCCGAGATTTTGCTCAATGATACGGAATATCTCTATTTTATCACTGCCGTAATCAAATACCTAAAATACAAATGTTAATGAACGGTTCAATTTGGAAACAACGATACGAGGAGGAAGGAAGCAGCAGGCGCGGCTGTCTGGCCGGGCATGATGCCTCGTCTCGGCGATCCATCAATCGGAGGCGACGATCGGAGGTGCTTTCTCGTCGTTAGCCCTATAAGGAACGGCCGGTACCACGCCTCGCGCAAGCCACTTCTTTTTCACTTCATTTTCTAACGCGTCGATAGAAATCGTCTTAACAGCATATTTCACTTTTTCATCAGAACGGAAACGGTCCAAAGGTTTCACGTTACTTTTCGCATTTAAATGCGTATGAAATTAAGATGCCCGCCGTAACGACGTAATCACACTCGTTTAACGTAATAGCTGAGAAATGCACGCCGGTAATCGCGTTTTGCGTATTCGCGAAATGCTCACGGCGCTTCGTCTGTACTTTCGCCATTAAAAGTTGGCAATAAATAAAGTAGAGGCATAGCTGCCCGATGTCAGGTGTTTCTAATGACCACCCTGCGTGTTAATTTATATACCGTCTTATTTACAGAGGATATTATTTCTTTAAACAGATTTATCGTATAACTTGACAACTAATTTGTACTGAACTTGTGTCTTTGATTTGTTTCAGAGTGTAGTGATGTTGATGTTCAGAGAAGAGAAGTCTCCTGAAGACGAGATCAAAGCGTGGCAGTTCTGGCACGGCAGACAACACTCGGTCAAACAGAGGATACTAGACGCTGGTGAGTATTGTTTTATTGCTACCAACAAAACAACATTATATAATAGTAATCAACACGTATAATCTTGCGTGAGTGATGATAAGTGAGTATTTATGTAATTATCAAATAAGATAATTTGAGGAACAATGACTGTTCAGTTTTTGCTAAGTATACGCTGTATAGTAGCGCATACAAGGGTTTAAGACACGATACCCGTGCAAAAACAGAGTCGTGCTCGAGGCAACACAGAAACATGGCGGAGAGGTTGCGTGCGGCGGCGGTGGAGCGGGCGGCGGTCGCGGCACGCAGGACCTAATTACCGTGCTGCGGGCAGATAGCGCGGAGACGCACCCGCGCACCCCGCCGGTCGGCCAGGCCGCCACCACCATTATATCTCGTTAGGACATTTGCATAAATAACGCGCACGACGGCCGCGGCCCACACCGACCGGGGAACCTATCAATCGCTGCGACTAAAAATAAACACCTCTGGCGCCGCACCACGCTCCGCCTAGCTGGACACATCGCCTGCGCCCGTCTGCTCACAGCTTTATATTACGCTACCTGTAATGACACATTCCGACATTAACCAGATTATAGATATAAAACTAAATGTGAAGTTTCCCCGGCGCAGGCAAATGAAACTATGTAATAAAGATATCTAACACGATGAGCTGTATGAGACCGAGTAACAGGAAATCGTTAAAATTCGTGAGAAATCTCTTCGACGCAGTGGAAACACCTGCCTGTGTTGTTGCTGTTCGGTTTGATAGGCAGAGTGGAGTCTCAGAGACGTAGCTCGGCTACTTTAGACTGCGCGTGTCGAATTTCTACAAAAAGGATAAGACATATAAGCAATCTTACAATATAGTCGCGCGCGGACATAATTATAGCGATGATATCGGGGAGCGCGCTCATTAGCATGTTAATTGCGCGATGGGCCCCGGCTGCGCAGCGCTAGAGTTTTGCCTCACAAAATTATTGTTTAGATAATTTTACAAAGTCGCAATTTTCCTATCTTCGCAATATCAATAAACTTTACAAGCGAAGCTTTGATATTGGTTTGAATCAGCAATTGAAATCGATTAAGTATGGTGTTTTTTAACTATTGCAAAGCGAGTTAAATAATACACGACTCTTATTTAACAGATATGCGTTAACCGATTAGTTAGGGAGTTACATCATGAACAAAACGCTAACTTTATTAATCGGTTGCGTCGAAGTAAACAGCGCTGATATATGACACTTTACACATTCTAACATTACTTAAGTGAGGCCTGTAGCATTTGTAATGAGTGACGCCGCGGCCACAAGCACTGCCTATAAATTAAATCTCAAGGAAAATAAAAACATGGAAGCCATTAATTCGCGCGGTCGAGCCAAGTTTAATGTCAAGGTTTTTTAGCTTATCTCGATGTTAGTTAAGTTTTATTTTTTCATTTGTTGACGTTATTACATAGAATGAATTAATGTCCAAACACAAAGGAATTTTGTATTTTAAATCTCAAAAGATTGAGTTAATGTATTTGTTTTTAGTTTTATTATATCCGTAAACGCTGGGGCTCGGATTTCATGGGATAATTTGTTAGATGTTGAGACGATTCTTTTTCTAGGAAACATGTAATTTGTTCTGACATAGTCGTATGCTTATGTCGGAAGTAGTTAGATAAGAAGTGGCGAGGGTAGATAGAGAGGTAGTGCACCATCAAAGTATGCGACGAACTTGGGAGCAGCGCGTCAAGGGCGACACCAGACACCTGTGCGCAGGCGTGTGAAAGCGCGGCGGAGCGCGGGGCACGGGCGGCAGGGCTGAGGGGATCGCAACGCACTGCGCGCCCGCACAATGCCTTCTCCGATTACCTACATGTCTTCGTATATCGCGTGTCCACGTTCAGCGCAGCTTCTTTGCCTCCACGCTTATTTCTTTTGACAGTTTTCTTATATACCACGGTCCACGCCTCACTGATTCGACAGATTACTCTTCAGTAAGTCGTTGTTTTGACGATATTAAGGAATATCCGTTTGTAATTTTATACATCGATGGTCGTAATCATAACAGACAATTTATTTTCTTATTTACATTTTATATCGTCCTCGATTATTCTTCTGCCTATTTATGAGAACCGTAAAGTATAAATTAAGTATTAAATGTCAATTATAGAGTCTTTAAACGTTAATCGGTTAATCTTCCTCTAAATAAATACCTGATCTATGTATAGTCTGCGAATTCTTATTTTAATATCTTATTAAAAAAAATCCACCCCACAAGTATTAAATAAATATACTAATTTCACAAGAAAAATGGAAACAAACAAGTCTGTATGCCTACATAGGAAGTTTTGGTGTGGGCGGATTTATTAGCACATAGCAGGATGTTGCGTGGACTCGTAAATTTGTAACAGGCTGTTAAAACAATAAGGTTGTCGGAGGGCGGCGTGCAGCGTCCCCCGGCGGCTCATAAACACGTCAGCGGCGACGTCGCGCGCGTCGCCTGCGCCCGCACAGATCGCCGCGCCGACTGATAGCCCCCGCCCACACCACACCAACCAACACCCGCGCAAGCCTACCTCCACCAGTGTGCTGTGTACTCCAAATACTGCAACACTGACAGGACTCATAGCAAACCATTCCGATTACTCATAAATATCCCACATCGCCAATGACCGTAATGTAATTATTAAGTAGTCGACGTTTAACTAACCACGATAGAACTATAAACTATTTAATGACTGTCATTTTACAAACTTCTAATGAATTTAGCATCAGTTCTTGCTGTAGAGAATGTGAAATTATGAATTAAAATAGAGAAGTCCTAATATTTGTATTATTAATAACCCGACTGCCTCGGGTAACACGACAGGACGTCGTGAACATGAATGATGCCATACCGTCATAGTAAATAAAAGCTAAATAAATACAGCAGGCTTTCAAAATAAGATACCTAGATGCCTAGGAGAAAATATTTCCGGAATATCAACTGGAATTTATCTAGTCCATGTGCAATTAGTGCTGAATGCAAATCTACTAATTAGTGCCCATAAACCTCAATCTAGGAAGGGCAGAAATGGAAACATTGCAGGCGTCAATAAATTGATCCTATCACGTGATTATTCACGCCCAGCAAATAAATTTCCGTCCTCGATGACGTATTGTGCGTCGATATCTTAATCGAAATCTCCGCCGCCATTACTGCACAGTTACCCGAAGACAAGATTAATGTCAATTTGTTGTTTTGTTACAGACACGAAGAACAGCATCGGGCTGGCGGGCTGCATCGAGGAGGTGTCCCACAACGCCATCGCCGTGTACTGGAACCCGCTCGAGAGCGCCGCCAAGGTACGTCTGGAGTATCCTTCTTCTCATCGAACTATCGGAGCTACACGAGCCACAAATATTCTCTCACAACCTTTTACCATAACGCATTTTTAAACAAAACCGACTTTGTTCATATACAAACACTAATGGGCTAATGTGTCTTGCTGTCAGTTTGACTGCGCCGAATGACGATCCAGTGCGCTGATGCAAAAATATGTGCATATTTAAAGTTCATACATCGCTGCCAAGCATCGTGATCATTATAAACGTACAAAATTAAAATGCAGATCATGATATTAAACTTATTAAAGTGTAATTAAATAGAGTCCTGCAACCTTATTTGGTCGAGTGGCTTTACCAAATGGAACAAAAAAAGCGCGTGGGGCGCGCAATGCAGGGCTTCAGCGCTCCGCCACTCGCCCCGCGCCACGAGCTCTCATTATATCGTTGAATAATAAACAACACTCTGTGTTTTTAATTGCTTACATAAAATTATACAGTATCTACTACTAGCTGCACAAAAACGTATACCTACTTCATTGATAATGTTATGTATGTACATAGCCTTTTAAATATTCATCAAACAATTAAAAGTCCGCGTGAAATAGCCTCAATTCTATGACAGTATGCTAATGTTAACCAAGGGAGCAATTAACGTTTAACGACTTCTACATCGAATCACAATTTTAACTTCAATCATAAAGTGGATAGTCGCTGCTAAAAATTAACCTTGCTGAGTTAAAAACGTATCGAATGGGATTCAAGTTGTTTTTTTATTGATTTATGTTATTACTGCTAATGAG
This sequence comes from Cerastis rubricosa, assembly GCA_949152445.1. Classification (NCBI taxonomy): domain Eukaryota; kingdom Metazoa; phylum Arthropoda; class Insecta; order Lepidoptera; family Noctuidae; genus Cerastis; species Cerastis rubricosa. Next base: position 12,668,870 of record OX424525.1, on the reverse strand, counting down.
TTGGGACGGAGTTGCGGCTACTGGTCGGTTATCAATATCCGTAATTATTTATTGTTGGCCAGTAAATGGTAGCGGATGCAAGTTGTTCGCCACAGTTAATATGCGTATAGACAACCATCGTGACGGAGTCGGTGCGAGTAAAAACGCGGCCGTCATTAGCATAGACCGCGGTAATGAGCGGGCAGTGGGCACTCCGCGAACCCTCTCTAAGCCAAACACGCCCTACGTGACACTGTACAGTCACGAGCACTAATATTGAAACACTTAGGACAATTCAAAATACATCATTTCCCCGTGCATCTCATTTCTGCTTTGAGATAAGACCTATTTCGGAATAGTAGGAATGGTTTCCGAAAAACTATGTTCGTAAAAATGTAAAAAGTAATTTTCTAGTAGGAGAAAATCACTTCTTAAATTTGCTTACATATAAGTGCGCTTAACTGTACTCTCTACAGCGACCACTGTAACTGCACACACCACAAACTTATATTCAATGAAACGCTTTTAGCAATCAACACTTTTTAATCATGCAGCTTTCCACGCATATTATTTCTAACTTCATTATGTTTTGCATTGCTCGCGACACGACTACTGTGGCGCCTGGATTTGTACTTGTGAATTGGACATACATAATTAAATGAAGCCTTAATATTTATATACATTTTCTAATTTTTTTTAAAGTACTTATCGATTTTTGTTAATCCTTTCAGATCAACATTGCAGTTCAGTGCCTTAGTACGGATTTCAGCAGTCAGAAAGGAGTAAAGGTTAGTCATCTTTCAAAGTACTTAAAACGTATTGTTGTAGATATAAATCTGTAGGCTTAATTAATAGATAAATTACTGTTGCTACATTGGTAGATTATTGTAATGTATGTAAATGCACGTCGATGAAATAAATAAAGCTGTTTAAACATTGCTCTTGAGTCTTGTTGAGGAAAACGGTTATTTACTTCTACATTGCAGATCGTAAATAATTTTACATTTTATTTCACCGCAGTGTTTATTGATTGCTTTGTAAACTTTGTAGACTAAAAATATGCCGTTAGTAGCATTTTAATGGGCGTGGGAAATCGAAGACGAGCAGGCAGTAGGCACCCATCTACAAATGTCATTTAATTTATTTTAAATTGCAAAATGTTAATTAAGCTTACCACATTGAAAGTATGTAAATTAATGTTACGATACGTCGACGTCAAGGCATGAGGTCGGTAACCGCGTTGTCGCCGGGGACGCCTCGATAACCATGGAAGTGATGCAGGGCATGGGCGGCGCGGGAGCGGGTGCATGCGCGGGCGCGCTCGCGGCCGCAAGCCACAGTCTGCCGCGGCTGCTTCACTGAAACTATTGCCATTCTCAGTATTAACCAGATTTGGTAGCGACTTGTTTATGTCACGCTAACCACCATGTGGCATGACCCATTACAAATTAGTCGTTTGTGACTAATCCGTGACCCGCTGTAAGCGTCGCTCTCGAGCCGCACTTGTCCATCGCCTGATATGAAACCAGTCCGCTATCAGCCTCTCAATTACCTATCCAATGCGCAGTGACGCCGCGCCGCCGCAACACCGACCTCGAACGAACGCAATTAAGACGTTTTAACGCGATTCGATTCAGACACGTGCATATTTTTTCCTTATTCGTAAATTTATCGCAATTATCCCTTATGAACGTTTATTAAAACTGTTTTTTGTTATCATTCTAAGATAAGTGTAGACTTCAAGCGTGAAATTGCTTGACTCAAAATATATTCGATTTGTTTATATGACTATGTATGAGATCATATGGATATCAAATAGCGTGAGAGATGTGTCTTCGAGTAATTGGTCAATTAGTCCTAACCTTCTTTCTAACTCCCCATTTGGCTAAAATCGACACAAATGGATTAACAAATTTTGCAATTAGAAATCAAAAATTTGAAAGTATCTGAATATAGTAGTGTTATTAAATTTACTTACTTAATTTCTTTTTTTAATTGTTCATTACAGGGTTTACCGCTACACATACAGATTGACACGTTCGAAGACCCCCGGGACCAGCAGGTGTATCACAGAGGCTACTGTCAAATCAAAGTTTTCTGTGATAAGGTAAGATGCAAAGCAATGCTACCGTCAGACTTCCATCACCATTAAATGTTAACCAAATAATCAGCATACAATAATGTAATTGCATTACTTTTCAAATTGAAGGGTGCGGAAAGGAAAACAAGAGACGAAGAGAGGCGAGCAGCGAAGCGGAAAATGTCGGCGACGAATAGGAAGAAGTTGGACGAGATCTACCATCCCGTGACGGAACGCAGTGAGTTCTACTCGATGGCGGACCTGGGCAAGCCGCCCGTGCTGTTTAGTCCGGCTGAGGACATCGACAAGCTGGCGGGCATGGACATTCAGGGCTTCTACGGACATGACGACTCCGCGCTGGCCGAGGCGCACCTCAAGGGTGCTTCGCCATTCCTGCTGCACGCCGCTAAGCCGCAAGCACCTGCGCTCAAATTCCACAATCACTTCCCACCCGACGCGCCAGGGTACGTACTTTATTATTAATCTTGTATCGAACTTATTGACAGCGGATTTAGTACTGCTTCAGCTTAACAGTTAAATTTTTTTTTTTTTAAGTTCAAGACCAATATTATAGTTGCACACTGCAAATTATGGTATGCTTATAGATAAAATGAAGTCACCCCTATTGCGTCAGGAGGTGATGTCTACAACCTAATAATACTTCTAGAAAATTATGTTATTCATGAACAAATCACACGTCAATATACTAAAGCAATTTATTGTTATTATCGTATTTATTCAAAAGTATGTAGTCTGTGTTGTGATAATATATGGACAGAATACGTCGTGGAATAGTTAATAGGAATATAGATGAATTTTAATGAATGTCATACATGTGGCAGAGGTCTAACGATCACGAGCTCTTCAAATTTATCGATAGGTATATAACTCCTAAAATCAATATTTGGCTATTTCATTGTTTTTACGAGCTGCATTGGCAACTTAGTTGCCTGCAGTTAAATTGATTTTTATTAGTTTTATGTTGAATGTTTTATTGGTTATTGGCTGTTTTATACTCAAGAGTGGTCTAACGGCTTATAAATGAATCGCATAATAAAATGAATATGTATAACCCACTTACTGGCCACCTTCAAACTGTCACCACTGTTTAATTTTGTATTAATTCCGTAAAAAGTTTCTTGTATGTAGAAATGCGTTAGGTACATCTTCTGTTAATGTAGGTCTTTTATCACGACCATATACTTAAAACTTTAAATAATATGCTATCAAAGAAACTTTCCTTCCTAATATAAAGTCTGCATAGCTCCATGCTGAATAAATAGCAAAGATAAATTACATGTCAACGTAGTTACCCCTGACGATAAATAAAAGGATTAAAAAGTTAAAATACAACATTTGTTTAGATACCGGGAGGTGGGAGGACTATCGCCGTACAGTGACCGCAAGGACTCGCTGGAGCTGGAGGGCGTGCTGGGCAAGCGCGCGCGCGCGAACACGCCGCCGCTCAGCGAGCGCGTCATGCTGTACGTGCGCCAGGACACCGAGGACGTGTACACGGCGCTGCACGTGGTGCCGCCCACCACGCAGGGCCTGCTGCACGCGGTACGTACCCCGCCACACGTGTCTGCGCCTGCACCTCGACACCTCGCCCACAACTTGTGCGCGACGTCTCCAGGTGCACCAGCACCACATAACCTTGGTGATGTCAGCTAACCATAGAACACGAGCGAGCGAGACGGACTCCGTCGCTTTCTCGGTTTCTCGTCGTTCGTCAATGAATTCATTGTATACTTGTATGTGAAGTAAACGCAAGAAATCGAGACGCTTCGTCGGCGCGCGGGCGCCGGTCCGCCTGCCGGCCGGGCCGCCGCCCGCCGCTGTAACCGATCGGACGCTTTATAACCCCGTCTAATAAACACACGATCATCATAACCGCATGTTGTAATTAACATCCGCACGGCCGGCCGCCGCGCACCGGACCTCCGGCGGTCCTCGCGCGTATTGTGTTCTCACTAAGAAACCACTAGACCGGTTACTGAACTTTCGGTTCCGTTAGACGAGACGTCTCGGTTCAAAATGGCGCAAAAAGGCCCATTTGTAACTCTTTTGTTTTTTGCTTATTTTCAGATTGAGAATAAGTACAAAATTTCAAGTTCGGCAATTAATAATCTTTATCGAAAGAACAAGAAAGGGTAAGTGGTTTTCATTGGCCTTAGACAAATTTGGCAGCGTAAACGCACCGGCCGCCTCGCGTTAATGCAGCATCGCTTGTCCCGAGGGCGCGCCACTAACTGATAACTACGCAAAGCTTTACAACGAACACTCCCCTATAACTATCTAATGAGCTTCATAATAGGTGTCAGTCACGTAATCGCCTCCCCTGCTCCGAAACGACACCTTAATCTGGACCCAAACCTGAGCTGCATTGCTGGCAAGCACTCGCATCTGATTAATGTTAATGAGCACATAATTCCTTTAATAATTTGTAACTAAAATATTAGTTTTTATGTCTTACTGTATCTCTTTGGAACAGTCAACAGATTAATTTGCACGAGTTTTGTTCTGTCGAGTATACGATGCCCTCGAACGGAAGACTGCAAGTGCTGATATTGACGAGTGTTGTATTTCAGGATTACGGCCAAAATTGACGATGAGATGCTGGCGTACTACTGCAACGAGGACCTGTTCTTGCTCGAGGTGCGGCCGGCGGGCGCCAGCGAGGACGAGCGCCTCTACGACATCACGTTCGTGGAGTTGGCGCTCGACCCCTAGCGCCTGCAAGCTCTCGCTGGCCAGCTCCCGGACGTCCCGGACGGCAGTTTTAACTATAAGCGTTCCCGACTTACACTCATCACGTAAAAAATCTTTATGGGATAAGGTTGTATCAAAAGTGTCGATCTCAGGTTGAAATTTACTCGTAAGCGATTCACCCTCTCTGTTGTGTCTGAAGCAGAATGTTACGGATACTTTCGGTTATCGTCGTGAGCTAAGCGGTCGAGTCGAAATCGTTGTGTAAATATCTATTATAGTGCCTTATGAAATTACATCGTGATTCGATTGCCCGGTGATGGCGAACAAAAATTTAGATGTTTGGTTATCAGAAAAACATAATGTTTCGTTAATTTAATGTAATTTTATTGTAAATGACGATGATCTGTTGCTGAATATGAACGCGTGTGCCATTCACTCGGTTATCATAGGTATGTAGTTAACATTTCAACAGGTACCTTTTATTCTTGCCATGATGATAAAGTAATAAATTCTTGTCACAAACATAAACGTAGGTATAATAATATATCTACACTGAGAAAAGCATGAAGTGCCTTCATCATAATAATTAATGTTAAAATAGCATAATTTAAGTGAGTTAAGTCAAATTAAATGCCATCCACTTTGTTAAGTTTTGTAAGCCTAAGTTTGCTTTATAAGCTCGCTCAATTCTTACAATTAGTAAAGTTGATATTAGTTTTAGGTTCACACATGCGTACATTGCTTCCTCCAAGTGACTTGGTTCCGTCTTATTATTGATATTTATTGAAAACGTAAAGCCATTTGTATTGTAATAAAGTAACCGGATGTTTGTATCTTAATTAGTTTCGAGCGTGGCCACGAATCAATCAATGAATTATTAGAAACGGAAGCAATGTAATGAATTACAATTTTATGAGATAGAGCCGAGGTTCCGCATAATGTTGGATGTATAATAGTCATATAAACATAGTCACAAAATCGTCCATCCGAACAACATTAACATTATCATCGATGGGAGTGGTTTGTGTATAATTTTAAGTTTTTATTAATAATATTTGTTATAATAAACGAATTTCGATACGTAGGTTATCGGGCCATGACAACAAGTTAGTTTATGAAGTATTTTATGTCCAAGACTTATTTATATTATAAGATTTCGTGCCGGATAGGACCCTATCTTCCTGTAGCGACTTTAGTTTTATATGTTTTAAAAGCTCTCCATAATTATTATTTTAAAATTCCGTAACAATTCGATATTACAAATTTCATGATCATAATATTAATCATTTCTCAAAAATAAAGCATAAAATATTGTTAAGTTATTTCCACCGATTATTCAAAATCCAGAACAAGGTTCTGTATCAGTGTTTGGTCGCGCGTCGCCGCCGAGCGCCTCTGAGCGCCTCCGAGCGCAGCCGAGCGCCTCCGAGCGGGCCGCGGAGGAGTGCGGACGGTTCGAATAACTGCCATATTATGACATAATTTAGAGTACTTAATGTTCTTAGGCATAGATTCTTTAACATAATGTTAGTTCTTTTTACTGTGTCTCATGTGACTTGCAGGTAGGCATCGAATTTTAATTAAGATATAGTTCATATATTATATATTATGTAATGTGTTGTTTTTGTTTCATTCAGCACTTGCTGCGATTGCGTTGTGACTTGTTCCGTCCTTCGCGTTACTCATATCTTCCATTCTTTTCGCTTTCGTACACTTGTTATATCTTCACAACTGGAAGTTTAATTTCCTTAAAATGTTATGTTTTGGTTACGAATCCGTTGCTCAATGACCGCCGCGCTCGCCGGCTGGACTCCAACAGCATTGTTTTATACTCATACGTATGCATGTAATTATATTTATTTATATACTTTTTTAATATAAATTGTGCAGCTTTAATGTTAACTTACAATGATGTTAGCTCGTGATTCAGAATCTCGTCATAAGTCACAAACGTCAGTAGCAATAATACAGTGTAGTAGTTAAAATGTGAGCGTCCGCGTCGCCTCGCCACGCGTAGCCTCCGCCCGGCAAGGTTGTGCAATGTATAATCAGAGTTTTACTAAAAAAGTTGTATAATTATATAAAAATGGTGGATGTTGAATGATTACGTCAATTGGATTGATAATTATATATAATATTAATGTCGGCGAGCGCTGTGGTTGCGAGGCGGCGCGGGCGCAGGCGCGTGGAGATATTAGTCACACTAGTTAAAACACAACCCGAAAGTGGTAGCACATTTTCGTTATTAAATTGTACTGTACTTAAGGTTTTAATTGAATAGATGTTACGTTATTCTTTTATATGAATATTTGTAAGTTGTCATAAAAATATTATTAATATAATTATTTTTATCAAAGTTTATAATCTAAATAAAAATGTTTTTCTTGAAAACATCACTATGGTTTCAATGTTAATTATAAATACATACCTTATGAATATGTGTTATTTATTTGCAAATCACGTATTATTACCGTATTCCATGACGTTTTCCATGAGAGAGCTTTCCTTTGTTTTTCGTTCCTTTAATTAAACTATCCATATCCAGATTTTATAATTGAATCATAGTTACCAATTAAATGTTCCTAGGGTACTAACTTTATTAATCCCAATTGATAAAAGGGTAACACAGACGAATATCGACACACCTGGAAGGCAGTCGACATAAATGAAACAGCATTGGAACTTCGATAGTTACCTTTAATGAATCTTATTGTTTTACGTTAACAATTTGTAATTCTCATTTTCTGTACATTTAGAAGCTTCAAGTTCACGAAAGCGTCGAGATAAAGATTGAGGTAAGACTACTAGACTAGATTATTATACTTGACTATAATTATCTGTTAAGATAAGAACATTTACTTACACTTAGATAATTATAGCAATAGGTACTATTAAAATAGCGTATGTAATTTCCTTTATTACGTAGCTGAATTTTTTATTCATAAAATATTGCGAGCACGTTTTGCCCTTTCAAAACAAGTTTAATGGCTTGAACTCAAGAAACGCTTATAGATAAATATTTAAAATATATTGACACAGACATGAAAAGCAAGCTAGAGTAAAGTTTTGAGAAATATCTAATCTGAAGATCAGTCAAATATGCACAGCTTCGTCATCCACAAACTATCAATTAACATCGACTTACTTCGAGCTTTTTTTCTAATTAATTAATGAGTTAAAGGTCGAAACAGAATCTTAAAATGTAAAGCGTCTCCCAACGTTCCAACAGGCACTTAGTGTGAATACGAATAAACACAAATGTGCGATAATCTCGACAAATAACAACCACATAACTATGTATAAGTATCTAAGAAAAAACTATCTAAATTGCTGCATAAACATTGCTTTTACGAGTCCGTACCACACAGTTAATTAATAAATAGATCGAAAAAAATAACTTACCAATGGTATTTCAATCAAAAACGGTTATTCTATCCAATAAATATCATAATTAAGAGACTAGAATGGTAGTACTATAATAATTCTTATTAATTTTAATAAAATCACGACCACTTAATATAGAATTATGGGTATAGCTAAATGAGCCCAATGTTTTTCATTTTTCAAACGAGGCAAAGCCTAAATTGCGTTATGTGAAGTATTTTCACACTATCCTGAAAAAATAAGTTGAATTTTATTTTAAAAACGCTATTGAGGCGATGGCCTAAATTGTATAAATTATAAGAGATACACAATACTGTCAGTAAAAACCAACTATTTATACCAAATTATTTATATTGTAATTTCCTACGAGCAGCGGGACACTACATAATTTACTGCGGCTATAATCATAAATTATTCGTACGTATTTTTGCGTCACGAGGCCACAAGTTAATGGCTCCACGTTATTGATAGTTATTCTATCGCCCACGCGATTATTATACTTTGGCGTAAAAGTTTGTTTATTGAAATTGATCAGTAATTGCTAGCAACACTTTCACATTCCAAAAAAAAAATAAGATAAATATTTTACTTTCTATAATGGCACATTAAATGCAATGCATTTTACTTAATTGTCCAAAGATTTAAATATTGAGGTAACACAGTAGTGTTAGTGAAGCGCAGTGGCGGTTAGGAGTTTGCCCCTTAGATCTGAATCTTGAACCGTTCCCCCTCGGAGCAGTTCTGGAATGATTGCTATTGAATGAGAGGCGAGCTCTGACTGTCGCTGAAGTCGAGCGTGTAGTACATGTCGGTGGTGTCGAGGGCGGCGGAGGGCGGCGAGGAGAAGGGTGCGGCGGGGGGAGCGCGCTTGTCCTGCAGCCAGTGGTGTGGGGGCCCGGGCTGCGCAGCGCGCGCCAGGCGAGACAGCAGACGCGAGTACGTCTTGTTCACGCGACAGTGGCACGCTGTCACCTGCGGAAGACATAACAAACATTTAATGTCAACTAATACTGGTGAGCTGCCCCTGCTTCGCAAGGGGCTCCGCCAATCAGGTCCAAAACTATTTTATCTTTCAAGCTGGAACCAACCAAATTTATGATTCAGTGGGTAGTTTCAGAGATTAGCGTGTACGAACTTAGTGACACATGATTTTTATGTATTATGATAATATAGCTGAAGAGTTTGTTCTTCTTATTTGAATGCCCATAAAGCTCCAGAACTACTTATTTAACATCACGCTATGAACCTTAGCAGCTGAGCGATGAATGACCTGCTAGTCATAGATAAAGGTATATATAATAATATATTCTCATCATTACAGCCTATACCAGTTGTATAGGCTACTACACGTGTAGTTGAAGATCAGTTTTAATTCCAGGTTCCTATTAAAAAATATATTACGAAAATCCACCTTAATTTGATTTAAAAATCCAACTTTTTAGTGCTACGAATCTGCTACGAGATTTCAACGTATTTGGATACTGACAACCGGGATTTAAAACTTATACAATATAGCTTTTTATAATCTCCAATGAATGTAAATATAATCCACTTATGTTCACGGTAATCTTAGATCGGTGCATTTATGTCGTAGCAAAGTGCTACGAAACCAGAATCTCGTAGCTGCGTAGCACCCCTAAAAGTATTAATTTAACCCACAATAGTTTCGCAAATGCTCCAATGAGTGATAAAGTAACTGACTACAATATTTAAACGTCAGAACAATTGACGTATTATTTTTCGTAGATCGATAAATTCATGTCGTAACAAAACGCTATGAAACCGGGAGCTCGTAGCGGCCGTAGCCCGTAGCACCCCTAAAACGTGTTTTAAGAATTGTATTTTCTGAACCGATAAAATATCAATTTTTAAAATTTGAAAACAATAAATGTCTAGCAGCCGTATCTATAAACAAGTCAAAGTGAGTAAATGTCATTATTTATGATACGACTTTTATTATGTAGCTTAGTAATTCCTTGAATTTGGAACTGCAAAAGTTAGTATTGTTAGCTTTGCTTTCTTTGTTCGCTCTTACTTCGTTTAAATTCTAGTCTATTGCATAAAAAATTGCATAAGTTGTTACTTAAGCTCAGGTAATTACTTTAACTTGACTATAGATAGCAGGGTATCAGTTTATATCAAGACTAACACTTCGCCCGGGATTTTGTCCACAGAGATTTCGTAATTTAAGTTCTCTTGGTTTGGTCTCTAAACCAACGAACTAATTTTTGAGTTAGTCGTAGCAAGCAGTAGTCATTCCTAAAGACTTCTTTACCGTTTTTACCGAATTAATGAAAAAATCTTAATAGTGTGCTTCAGTTCTTAGGAGTTTACCACAACCCCGACGATGGCGATGGCGGCGCCGAGCGTGCCAGCCGCGATGTACACGTTGTGCAGGCGGTCGTGGTACAGCCCCAGCGGCATCCGAACCTCGCGCACGGACCCGCCGCCGCTGTTCTCCAGCCTCCCTCGTCGAGGCTCCACGTCTAAACCACCATCGCTGCCCACCACTGACTCTAGGATGAAGTCCTCTGTGGACAGACACACGTAACATAACGTTAATATTATCATGCCTGTAGTCAGAGGAGTCAGAGGCAAGGTTATGTTTAAGTCCCATGTAATAGGGGCCAACCTATTACCATCAATCCAGACTGCAATTTCTCATACTCAGCAGTAACTCTTGGGATCAACTAGACCAACACGTTGACGGAGGATACAGACGATTTTGTTTCTTGGTACGCACCTCCTTGCTTTAACATTATTCTAAGACTGTATGTTTAAAATATCTGGTTATATTTAATGTTGAAAATTGGGGAAACTTAAATTTTCAGACAAAACAACAGTATAGGTATAGGAATATTTTATTTATTTGACAAATTATTTCAGTACAGAAGTAACGTGGCGCTAGATTTGATTTACCTATAGTATAGGATCCCGATATACAACGACCTTCACCGAGCTGGTTAATGGATGAAACTTATTTTATATTAAATTTATTATGTCAATAAATATATTGCATATGGCTTGTCTAAAAAAATTCAGTCAGAATTCTTTTTTTTATGCATTTCTCCGGTTTGGTTAATAGACAAATTCCATACCAATCGAATGTATAAAGCCCATAGAATATGCAAACGTTATGTTGCCTTTTCTTTTCCCGTCACAACTCTCGGGTAGGCAGGTATAAACAGGTAAATCGATACTAGTAACTTGCACCGGTCTGGTTAATGAATAAAAAAGGCAACCTAACGTTTGCATATTTTATGGGCTTTATACTTTCGATTGGTATGGAATTTCTTTATTAACCAAACCGGTGAAATTTTAAAAAAGAAAAATATTTTTTATTTATTAATTAATCATATCCTGAACTGAAATTTTTAGGCAACTCATATGCAGTATATTTATTGACATATAAAATAAGTTTCATCCATTAACCAGCTCGGTTAAGGTCATTGTATACCGGGATCATAGGCTACTACGAAAAATCGTAACAATACAGAAGCAAGAATAGTAGCAGTACCTTCGCAAAGTTTGCCGGTATATCCTGGACGGCAGGAGCAGTAGAAGGACTCGATGCCACTCCAGCAGGTGCCGCCGTGTGCGCACGGGTTGTTGTCACACGCCTGGAATTGAATCAGTAAAAACGAGATTAGTCGTTATCAAAATATCACCATAACATAACATCAAGCTTGTAATCCTCGAAGGATTAGGCAGAGGTGTATAACTGGTATAGTGTTCAGTTATGTTTAAGTACCATTTCATTGGGACCGAGCCTATTGTCATCAACCAGGCACAAATTTGAACTCCATGGCTGCTAGGGATAAATTCCTCATGGAAAAACCCAATAACACTTGGCACGACCTGGTAATTGTACACAAGACTTCATGCTTAGCAGTCACGTTTGGAACCACTACACCAACGAGCCAGTCCAGAGATTAAACAAGGTAAATAACCAGTATCATAAGTTAAAAACAACTAATAAAAACATTCAAAACAGTCCACTTAAATGTATAACTTTTTTTTGCGAAATGAGTAACTAAGCGGAAGTAAATACTCAAAAAAGAATTCTATGTTTCATTACTAAGTATGTACAAAATACAAAAAAAACGACCTTCAAACTAATTATCTAGAAAATTATACATTGAGAACAGACAGAGAATTGTTTTTGTGAAACACCGTAAGAACCACGAACCGATTATCTATAATTAAAGATAACGTTATACAAATAATTATAATTTTTGCAGATGCTCGGAAATGTATTTTCATGTCTAGTGGGCAACGTTCTCACTTAAGGTTAGTACACGATCCGTTCTAATAATGTTTAGCTTACGTATTCAGTGAAACACCTTATAAAAATGGAAAAGTATTTATTAGTCTCGTAAAGAATGAAACAAACAAAAATACGTAAAAAGTTAAAATGACATAAATAAAAAAAATAAGACACTAAACTAAATTGGTCCTATACTAGGCCAAAAGCCCCTATGTCAAAAAAACACCGTATTGTAAAATGACTCCCTATCATATTCCCACTGCTGGGGCACAGGTATCCTCTCCATGTGCTATAATCTACCTCGTGGGCCCAGTACGAATCGGTAAATGTCAATTGTCTTGATTTTTTGGAGTCTAGGCTATGCTGGCAACAGTACAGGCTGATTATACTATACTTACACTACATGCGAAACTGTACTGCTTTGTTGTACTTACAGATCTGGTGGGTATGTGACATTCGTCACCCACGAAGCCGAGGGGACACTCGCACCCATAGCTGTTGCCGCGGTCCAGGCAGATCCGGTGCGATGGGCACGGGTTTGGAGAGCATAGGTCCACCTATACATAATTATTATTCGATTTATTGTGCGACGATGTTTTGGAAACAATAAAGTGCGGCCAACATGACAATCATTCTTTTTTACTTTCAAAATGAATAAATCTCAAGTGTACCTATTATGCTTCAAAAGATACAGCCCTGTGGCAGACGGACAGGCAGCGGAGCCTAGGAATAGGGTCCCGTTGGCACCCCTTAGATACGAAATGCTTAAAAACCAATCACATCATACTTATATTTTATTTTAAAATGTACAGCTAAAACTGAAATGTTCACAAGACTATCTGGATTTACAAGGACGATGAAAGAATATTAATAAAGCCAAATCTTCCATCTCCTTTTAAATTAGCTTCGCCGATGTGGTCTCCAAAGCTCGGATTATTTCACAGTAACATCTTATTAAAATGAACAGAGTGTGCGTAGGTCAGTCACCGCCAGACATGAAATTAAGAATAATAATGGCGCAAAAGATGCCACATGAATTTTAATAATTTATAGATAAAAAACTTCGAATGATGTTCTTTGAATACTTGTTGGTAATATTTCGCCTCTTTTTGTGTGTGACTATGGGTACTTCAATTAATGACAGCCGCTACTCGATCCCCTGAAGAGCTTACTAAGAGCAAACAACAGGAAACACTGACTTGAACATCTCCCCAAGGGTTAATTAGTTGCAATTTGGAAGCTTCACGAACCGAAAACCCAACGTCCCTTCACCGTTCATTGTTTTAGCAAAATGTATCATTCATTAAGCAGTGATAGCCTAGTTGTAAGACCGTCTGACTGCCAAGTCATAGATTTTAAGTTCGAACCCAAAACTAGGAGTTAACGTAATTATCACATGCTTCGGTGAAGGAAACATAGTGAGGAAACCAGCATGCCTGAGAGATACTTCTTGACGGCATGGGTAGCCAAATCAGAGGTCCATAGGCCGCATAAAAACTGACACCAAGTTAGGCACTAACTACACAATAAAGAAAGAAAGATCATCCATTTAATAAACTATCACTAATCTACAAATGCAATCAAAGGATTTATACAAGGAAGTAAGACGAGCAAGGCCAATGGCAAGGATATGTCAAATTCATTAATATTGGTCACTAAATAGTTGACAAGATGATGTTCATTATGATAATCTGATTAGTATGTGCTAAGCTCGCTGACCTTGAGCTGGCACGTGTTCCCGGTGTAGCCGCGGCCGCACGAGCACGCGAACCCGCCGACGCGGTCGGTGCAGGTGCCCCCGTTGCCGCAGGGAGACGACTCGCACTCGTTGTACTCCAGCTCACAGCGCTCGCCTGTGTATCCTGGATTAAATAGGGATGATAATTTGGGCAGTCAAAGTATTTCGAATTAAAACGATTTAGTTAAAGGTGTACAGTGGTTTTTGAATGTGATGTCAGTTCAGTCTCGGTAATGAAAAAGTAAAATCCGTGATTAAAACGCCTAGTTGACGCTTCCCGTGACCCAAGGGCTGGGTTTTACTTTGGCCAGAGGATAAGTATTGCCATTCAACGTGGCAACGCCGCCAGTCTCGTGGGCACGTTACCAGCTGACAGTGTTGAGGAGGAGTTTTTTGACACCCTTTTATAATTTGTTGTTATTTTAGTTTTAATTTTCTAGTTTTATGTTTAGTAATTAATTTAGATTTAGAAATTAGTACTTTAATTTGAATAACGTAATAAAAAAAAATAAAAAAAAAAACATATATATAGCTAAAGTCTCTGCAAGTCCTATATTTAAATAAAGATAGTGTGGCAACTGATATTCTGGTAAACACTACAGTACACTGTCTTTTCGAGAGCTCTCTGCAAAGACTATAAAACCACTATGGCTCTCTGTGTGTCACGTCAAAAATCGACGGAAAGAAAGCGAGAAACACCGAGGCAAGGCGAGCGCTACTCTAGACGCTCTCGCACTCACCCTCGGAGTGTCTCGGTGAGAGTATACAGTCACCATAAGAAGGGACATAACATGACATACGGACCTAAACTTTTTAACATCAAATGCATTATTTCAGTTTCGGTACAAAGGAACCGTTTCTACAACAAAACAAACAATTTTATTTAAATGACTGAATTCTTAAGTTGCTTGATTGTACATTTAAAGATAATTTCCGCAGCTCAATCCAAATGCCTACGCTCAAGCAAATGATAATCTTCAAAAGAAAAAAAATACGCCCGCAACGTATATTTTGAGAGTAAATGTTCAGAGAAAAAATAAAGTCAAAGCTTCCTTATGACAAGACGCAATCTGCCCCAAGGGCTGTTTACTTGCAACCCGCAAAGAAACGTTCCTCGAGTAGAAAAATACTCTTGATTAAATCACTCCGATTTATTTGGCGTCGTAAAAAGCTTATTTTTGTATTCCAGAAGTTAATACATAATTTTCTCATCAAATTAATAGCTACAACAGAATACATTTGAATTTCAAATTTCTACTTTTTTCTTCCTTTTGGGGCTTGATTAAGTTTTGATTTATTGTTTTATGTATCGAATGATTACTATAAATTGTAAATGTATTTCGCATTATGTAAATTGATTCCTAATGGCAACACATTTGTATATTAAATTAAATAACAGTAACATCCTATTAGCCCTGAGGTGCATAATGGTGAATATTTATATTTTTACAATACATATCATATTATACAACATTGAACATGACCTTACCGTGTTTTAGTTTAGTGATTTGGACTCTAACAGCGTAATAGTTATGGCAAGTTTATGAACCTGTTACAAGGTACAGGAACACGATATTTTACATACCTTCGACACACGGCTCACTATAATGTTCAATAATATTAGCGCGTAAAAGCTACATTTACGACCTAGTATAATCATGGAATTGCTTATTGGATTAGGCACTGTTTCTAAACACACTAAGAATAAAACTCCAAAATCATGATTACCATTCTTGTCGAGCTTTGGTGCTTATCACCTTTATACTTATTACCTTATTTCACAGTCAGTTAGTTTTTGCATGCAAAGGATCAAAGGCTTCGTATAATTTAGCTGAGTAGAAAAAAAACACCTTAAAACAAAAACAAAGTAGATACATAAAGATAATAATATAGTCGGGTCAAAATTAAGTAGGTACTACGTATTCTGTTTTACAAATATTTTTGCGTCTACAAATGTCTGAATATTTGTTATTGCTGAGGGTATTCTAAATTAAGATCTTACTTGGTACTCATATTTTTGTAGCGACCTACAAAAAACAACTTACAACAAAAAGTACTACAGCGCCATCTATGACACGACGGAAGAACTAACATCAATTTCCTAAAAGTCTGAGCATAAGGTCCTGTTCTGTTTGGTGTCGGACGTAAAGAATAGCACCATCCCATATCTTCCCGTGGGTGTCGTAAGAGGCGACTAAGGGACTTTTCAGAGAATGGGCAGGCGGCGTTCTCTGTGCTTTTGTAACAACCGTACTGCGATCGCCAACCCGCCGGGCGCCAAGCGTGGCGATTATGGCAAAACCCCCCTTATGTACCTGGGGGAGGCCTATGTCCAGTAGTGGACACCTTTCGGCTGAAATGTCGATGATGATGAAGGTCCTGGATTCGATTCCCGGGTCGCATAAAGTGTTATTGGGTTTTTCCATCAGGAATTTCTCATTAACAGCCACGGCGTCTGAATATCTACAGGGTTGATGGCAATAATAGACTTGCCCCTATTATATGAGACTTAAACATGACTGGTAAAATGTTGGTGTACTTATTAGTACACCAACATTTTGGAGGTGTACCTATTGGTACACCTTTGCCTAACCTTTCGAGGATAACAGGCGTGATATTATGTTGACCTATCGACAAATATATCGATAAAAAGGAAACTGACTACCTATCCAGACCCGCTTTATTTACCTCTGCAAGACTATTCAAGTACTCCTACACTCAGAGTGAGCTTACAAAGAGAGACAATAAAAAAACCGGCCAAGTGCGAGTCTTACTCACACACAGGGTTCCATAGCCCCAAACAATATTTTGAACTGTTATTCATTAGTTAGTAGTATTAGTTAGTAAACTTCAAGTCAACCGCAAAACTAAATTGGTTTGCATAGTATGTTAATCAAAAACAAAGTTACTGCTGCAGTTTGATGCAAAAGTCCCATATCTCAAAAACTAAACATTATATCTTATTGAAACCAATTTTCGTTGATAGTTTTTTTTACGTTCTACAATTCTGAATATTTTCAGAATTTTCCTCCTCTTACTTTAGAAATTAGAGGGGGGGACACACACATTTTACCACTTTGGAAGTGGCTCTTGCGCAAACTATTCAGTTTAGAAAAAAATGATATTAGAAACCTAAATATCATTTTTGAAGACCTATCCATAAATACCCCACACGTATGGGTATGATGAAAAAAAATATTTTGGTTTTCAGTTCTATGTATGGGGAACCCCAAAATTTATGGTTTTTTTTCTATTTTTGTGTGAAAATCTTAATGCGGTTCACAGAATACATCTACTGACCAAGTTTCAACAGTATAGTTCTTATAGTTTCGGAAATAAGTGGCTGTGACATACAGACGGACGGACAGACAGACAGACAGACAGACAGACATGACGAATCTATAAGGGTTCCGTTTTTTGCCATTCGGCTACGTAACCCTAAAAATGTTCACATAAATTCTATTATTGTCTATTATTGTGATTTCCCCATTAGCCCAGTTTGAAGCTCGGCCTCCGGAGAGAACCGCATGAAACCGCACGACGTATAGCGGCCGTGGGCAGCCTTCCAACTTAACTCTAATAAATCACTGCGCAAATTTGCTCTACAGCACCCACATACAAGTTTCAACCATTATTAAATTGACCTAGCTCCAAAGCTTTGTTTGACCTCCAACTAAGCTTTAGCTTTTCAAAAATATTTATTGTGTAATCAGTAAGTACTGTACTTAAGCACTCACTTCAGCAATAACTTATTAAAGAAAAGCTTAGCAGGAATAAAATCAATAAATGATTCTTACGAACTATTTAAAAATTTATATATCTTCTAAGTGCGATTACGCAGCCAGCCCGCATGATTTCAGGTTGTTTCGAAGATAGATATAAGTTCTTATAACCTATCACATAGATGTTTTTCTGGGGAGTTTGTTCCGCCACTTCTTCCCACCTAAAACACTAGAAAAAGGCAAAACACGAGTGTTTTGGGAATCAGGATCTTGTGTAATTGACTTCATAAGGTGCTTGTCTTCAGCCTAGTTTGATTAAGTGACTTTTTATTATGATGATTTTGATCAGCATGCTAGTAGTTAGTAATAATAATAACGTGACAAAATCCCCCATCCGTCCACCAAGCATTAAAATTTTGCTTAAATCTCCAGTGACATACGACCACATGTCACCGAACACAAATAATTCAACATATTATATTACGTCACGGCATTTCGGGAACTATTATTTTCACAAACATAACTGAAAGTAGTTCTGCCAAAATGTACCATCATCATCATCATCATTTCAGCCCAATGACGTCCACTGCTGGACATAGGCCTCCCCCAAGTCACATTGACATTTTGGGGGGTTTTGCCATAATCGCCACGCTTGGCAGGCGGGTTGGCGATCGCAGTACGGTTGTTACAAAAAGCACAGAGAACGCTGCTGCCCATTCTCTGGCAAGTCCCTTAGTCGCCTCTTACGACACCCACGGGAAGATATGGGATGGTGCTATTCTTTACGTCCGACACCATACAGAGCAAAAGCAAATGTACCAACCCACATCCAATTTTCTCCCATTTTATGAAGTAATTGTAATGATTTTGGGTAGTTAACTTTGATTAATTTGCAATCTGTTCTAATCATGTACGTTTTGGATGTATATGGGACTGATTTTACTACAAAGAATGTTGGATAACTTTGGTATGTAACTGAATTACTAAATAACAGAATGAGGGTTGATTCATTGTGACAAAACTAAGTCCAATTACATTATCTCTCGACGATTACACACAATTCACGCTTAAACCATTACAATAACCAATTTGTAAACGAAAACTACGCGAAATATTATCCAACTCCGGACACGATATCAATTGACTAAATTTCAAGATAGATTTTAATTTTCATACCAGATAGTAGCTATGTATTTCCCAGAATAAATGGCGCAACTGATTTGGGGAAATTGTCTATCATTAGATCCGTATTGTTCGGGAGATCGGGACGTACTCAAGTGTCGCAGTCCCAGGATATGACGTATTCAATGTGGCGAACGCTAATAGCCGATTAAAATCTCATTTGAGAACTTGAGGTTGCTATCAAAATTAGTTACTGTAGAAAGTCAGAAATATTTAAGAAAATATATTTACTCATAACATGGTTACTTTTAACTTGTTAAGATAATTGCTCTACAACCGATATGCAGCTTGCGAAGCAAATATTTCCTGACGGTCATATAATTCACAACTTTGTACTGTATAGTACTTTTGTTGATTTAAGTAAATTTTTGTGTAGTACACCACTGACTACCCCCTTTTTTATTTTAATTCCATAATGTCCATCCAAAGGTTGTCAGGAAGATATCGCTATCAGCGATAAGACCGCCGTTGTAACCATAAAATTGTTAGTTTTGTAAGCGTTATGTTTAATTTTGGTGTACAATAAAGTTTTATTCTATTCTATTCTAAGTACACTGCTATGTATGATCCCTGTGTAACCCGTGCTACGAGAAATGCTCTATGACGACAGGTAACTGTTTAAGAAATGCAAATGTTTTTACCGTTTAAGTAAGAATTTGTAAACCTAATGTAATTTAACTATCAAATCAAAATAACAGGAATGAATAGTAAAATATCTCACCAGGTTGACAGAAACAGCGATAATCTTGTCCTTCAGCGTCGTTATCAGTCTGCTCGATACAGATACCCTTGACGCAAGGATTGGACGCGCAGGCACCGCCGGTTATGGAAAGCTCACAGTGCGCGCCCGTCCAGCCGTCAGTGCACGCGCAGTGGAAAGTTGTCGAGCCATTCATGGCCATACTCATGCAGGAGCCACCGTTCATACATGGCGATGAGAAGCATGGGTCCCGCTCACATTTTCTGCCCGTAAAACCTATTTACGAAATTATTGTTTAGTTGTCGAAATGGAAAGTTACCAAATGGGATGTACTGATTATTTCGACTGAACTAAATCACAAACAAGCGAAACAAAAAGAAATACGTAAATACGATAATAGATAAATCCCAAAATTGTTTATCAAACTCCAAATCCAAATTCTTAATATCAAATTCCTTACAGAAGTTTCACAAAGCTCCTGTTTGAGTTAAAATGTTCAACAAAGAATAAAAGTTTCACTCTGATTTATTCAAATTAAAGCTGAAATGAAAATAATGAGGGGAAAACCTGCGGCCATGCTGTGGCTTTTGCCTGTGTTTATACCGTCAGGCACAGGATTATATAATGTATGTAATACCTTTATGCTACATATTTATAAGGACGTACACAACGGTTGCATAGTTATGTAACACAACGCGGCAAGCGGTCACCAGATTGCGTCACATGGACGCTCAATTAACCAAAAACAAAATTTATTTTAAGAAAGTGTAAAGAATAAATTTTTGTCCATTTGTACTGAGTGGGTAGATGTCATACTAGTACGTTTGCCCTCCAGCGCTACCAGTTTCAAGTCTGTCCTTTCACTGATACATTTGTAAGGTCAAACTGTCTTTATTTTCTGTCTCGATGGATAGAAGTTGTCAGATATCTGTATGTATCTATTTATGTATCTGTAAACATGTACCACACATTAAAACCGTCCAACAAATCCTATCCAGTCCTTTGCGGGCAACGACTCCGCAATCAGAATACAATCTCTCGCGCCCTCTATATACTTTCTTACGTCTACGTGTCTCCACACAAACACGCTAGCTTCGGATTCGAACGGCTCTATTTACGGGTCATCTAGATAGTCGGTTACTCCTTATTCGATTTTCGTATTATGTAAGTCCGAAATCGAAATGGAATCGAAGCGGAAGAATGAATGAAATCGACTGAGGGAAAAGCTTACTGTAGTCTGGTAGATAGCCGATTCACCAAATAGAGGACTTTTCGTAGAAAATATTTATCGTTTTATCGTCGATTATCTTATTGAAAGATAATCATATTACCCACCAGTGTCGTGCCAAGATTATGTTTGTTTGATTTTTGTTACCACATAATATTCTTGCAGAATAATATCATCACATTCAGACAAACATAGTAATACTGTAGCTTCAGAATAAGTATTCATACTAAGACAAACAAACATATGGTCGAGTGTTACATGAAATGTATACATTTTAGAGCATAGGAAATGTTTATGTGTACCGTAAGGGCAGAGGCAGCGGTAGTTGGCGCCATTCAGAGGTTGCGTGAGGTCGACACATATGCCGTTGTTGAGGCACGGAGACGGGGCGCACGCGTCGCGCTCCTCACAGTGCGGGCCCACGTGCCCCCCACAGCACTGGCACTCGTACCCTTCCTACCAACACACCACTCCATTACACTGTCATCCACATAACCCTCATCACAAACTACAACTACCTACTACGTACCATTGAAACGTTAGTGTAACAGACACCCTTTCCCGAACAGTCCTGAGACTCGCCGCAGCTGTCCGATTTCACGGTCACTTTTAGTCGCACACATTGAGACTTCCAGTTTTCAGAAACCACTGAAATAGAGAACCGATATAAACCACGTTGTATACGTTTAACGACATTACCATAAAACATTCTGTAGTAATAAAACTGGAAAAGGTATCTAATAGAACGCGTCGATGAGTTTTCACACCGTTAAAGTACTTCGGCACGCAATGCATTAGGTATACGGTGGGAATTCCGCATAATATATAGAGGCTGAATTTTTCAAGTGGGTGTGGATGGGCAAATCCGAAACTATGAGGAATAGCGAAAAACAATTAAAGGAGTCTCGAGACCGATTTTGATGAAAACTAAAACTGCATAAGTAGTTGGATTTTTGAAAAATCAATATTCCTAGCCAGGAACCGAACCCACTTTCGAAAAAAAACACACACGTACTGGATTATTATACCATTCGAAAGTGTCGCTGCTAAGGATCAAATTCTGGGAAGTAAAGACATACGGCAAATTAAAGGAAAGAGTATTTTCTTGTGGTAGTTATCAACCAAACCTCAAACAAAATCACTATTGACGCCAACATATTTGTAAGTTCTGATCATAATTATTTACATATTTTTTTGTTTGCTTCTTTAACAGCGATGGGTTACTAATAATTTGAATTAAGAACATAATGTTGTGAAAATGACTGTGCATCGGGTGTAACTAATCAAGTACATTAATTTAGAACAAGAAAAACATAAAATGTCACATTCCCCTTTGAGATTGCCGTATGTCATTACTTCCCAGAATTTGATTCTTAGCAGTGACACTAGCGAATGGTATATATACAGGGTGTAACGGAAAGGGTATATACATACTTAACGGTGTGTTAGAGACCATCAAACTGAACATGTGTCTCCACAAAGAAACATCGTCATAGCAAAAAAAATATCTGCTGCCCCATACATTTGAGTCGAATAGGTATTGAAATTTTGTATGGGGCAGCAGATAATTTTTTCGTTATTACGATGTTTGTTTGTGGAGAAACATGTTCAGTTTGATGGTCTGTAGCACACCCTTAAGTATGTAAATACCCTTTCCGTTACACCCTGTATATATATATACAGCATTTGGTTTTTTTTTTCAAATCAACGGTTTCGATTCCTGGCTAGGAACATTGATTGTTCAAAAATCCAATGATGTAGTATTAGTTTTTATCAAAACCGGGCTCGAGACTCCTTTGAGTGTATTTCGCTATTCCTCCTAGTTTCGAATTTGGCCATCCACGCCCACTTGAAAATATCATCCTGTATATCTATTGTGCGATCGTGGTATAAAACTGTCGTGTCGTTGACATTTTTTCCCTCGCGCTCGCACTTCGTTTGGTTTTTCAGTCTATAATATACATATTATCTGAACCGTTTCATTGCAATAACTTTTAAAAGCACGTTCTTTTCACGCAATATTTAAGCTAAACAAGGTTTATTGTAACTTGTTCTTAAATCTGAGAGACATGGTAAAGATGCTAAATTTTGGATACCTATAAGTAAATTGACGCCTTCAGTTAAGTCCTTATCATAGAGCGTGAAGAGCTTGGCGCCACGCTCGTCGAGCGGGGTAATGTCCAGCAGCATCCCCTCAGACACGTCGCAGTGCTCGTGACCCTGGCGCGTCACCTGGTATACGGCCGGCTGCAACAGTGTGCGATGGACCCTGGAAAATAATCGCTATAACTAATCGCCGAGCTGGTACAGGTCACTGCCTCAAGCTGTCGGAGGCGATAGAGGTCACAGATTGACAGTTCTATTAATAAATCTGACCTTTCCCCATCAACGTGCGAAACGTTCGCGTCAGGAGTGCCGTTCTTAACGTCGAGCTGGCCGAAGGTGTCTAGTAGCAAGGAGTCCGCGATGCGCACGATAAGGATATCTCCGCTCTGGATGTCGGCGGCGCCCTCCCACGACACGATGACCGGGGGGCACTCCTCCTCGGCCGCGCCCGGCGCCGAGCCCCCGCTACCAGCGCACTCCTCCGCCATCCGTACCGCAAAGTCACACACATTCATTAATTATTTAGTCTACCTCTGCGAATACTAATTGAAATGTCCTGTCTACTGTGTCATTCAATATGCATCAAAGGGGTACTTGAACGCGAGCTTTTAGTAACAATTTAGAACGAATGAATTTCAAACTAAGAGGTGAGCAGACATGTGCCGCTACGAATTATTACCACGACAAACGTTATGGTCGTAAAGAAGAGGTCAGTAACGCTGACATTATAATGTTATACGTGTGATTATATGCAACGGCACTTGGAAGTAAAATGTGATCTCTGAGCTTTTCATGTTAGTTGTCAATTGAAAATTTGCTACACAGCCTTCCCAAAAAAAAAACAATTCCATTTAAGTCAAAAGTCTCGTTTCGTCGTCACGGAGACACAACAGTCCAATCATACATAAATAATGGATTAGACGTTTTCCTTAACAGAAGTAATGAATAGAGTTCAACCACTGGAGCAAAAAAGCTTTTTTCCTTATTTCTCCTTCAGTAAGACGATTTATGGTTTATGTATTTGACCTCGGCATGCTCGCCGTGTCACGATCAAAGTGTGCGAACAAGAATATTACGCTCTGAAATAAGGGAGCGGAAGAAAATACATTGTATAAATTGCCCGTGGCATTGATAATATCCTATGGAGATAAAGTTCATGTTTGGACTCTTATTTATGGCTGATACAACAACACTATAATGTGCGTTTTAGTAAACTTACGTAAACCAAAGAATAGAATACACATCAGACACTAATAAAAACGGTTATGAAACAGAAATATGTTGATAATTCACAATATTGTTCGCGAAAGCTCACAAAGAATTCACGATTGGTAAAATCGATTGCGAAGAAAGGCCAACTTGACCGTCGCAAATGTTTAACCTTGCAGTTGATCGATATGCAAAACTGAATGGAAGACTGTCAGACAGTATCTATGTTTATTGAATTCATTCAATTTGAAATGCGAAAATATATGAAATGGCAGAAAGATCTGTAGAACAGTGGCAGTTTGGTAATATAACATACTTTTACAAAAAAAACTGGGATAAAACTATCTTATCTTATGAATGCTCTACTTAGCTCTTCTATATCAAGCCTGGGTGTTCTTTAAACTGACAAAGAAAGAATATAATTTTAAAGTTACTTACTACCCTAAATATTAATAAGAATAGCGTAGACCACCTAAATAATGTATAACTGTAGTCACATTTTTTAGTACGACGCTACGTAAAACGTGCTCTAGATAACGAATATTGAAATATTGAAACCAAGTAATAAGCAATGTTTCATTCAACCTCCTGAATCATATTCCTATTATCTTTTGTCTACGCGCACGAATGTTTTAGGGCATCAGTCGAATTCCTGAAAAAATTTCAACTTCTTACTTCACCATTTCCCACGGCATAATTTATGCTGTCGTATTTCTGTACGTAGTTTACCTAGTAGCGGTTGTGTAAAACATCGAATGACACCATAAAATGACGATTATTATGTCTGAATGCGACTATAGCACTTTTCGATTTTGAAGGGGGAGGGCCTTGATGTCAATAAAACACATACAGGGTGGAACGGATAACGACGCACAAACGGGTAATGGTGTTGGTGTCCCTTCCAGGCTTCCACCCCGTATATTATTAACCCTTTAGTATAACAAACTTTAGTATAAGTTTTAGAAGAGTTACAACTGAAATCAATCAAAAATCACCAAAAGCGCGGGATCAATTCGTATGCTTTCTTTGTATGAGAAGAGGCCTCGGCCCTACAGTGGGACTGTAATAGCTGTTATTATTACTATACTACCGTATTCTTTCCAATCATGATAGAAGATACAATCCTTGAAGATATTTCGTATTCCGGACCCGTAAACAAAGACATAAAAACACCTTTTCGTATAAAAATAATACTACGGGTACGTATTTACGTATAAATATAATACGTATTTTCCCTGAGAATTACGGCACGTTAGGTACATACTTCAGTTTCAGGTGGATTAGTTCGCTATAGCGGTTTCCGATAATTCAAGTACGGAGCATTAGGATGGCACTCAATTAATATTGGACCGTAATAGGTGTCCCCTTACGAAGAAGAGGTATAATCTACTTGTAGCTAAATATATTCGTGGACCAATAACGACTATCGGATTTTCTTGATAAGACTTTTTTCGAGAGCAAAAAAATAGGAATTTTGTCCCAAAAAGGAATTATTGGGACTGAATACCGACATTAAAACTAAAAAAGATTTGCCAAGTAGTCTTTTATTTTTCACACATACTCAAATCTCCAGCACCCAGATCGTATCGTCCAGATGTACAGGACAATTTAAATTCTCAGACGTATGAATTGTGGAGTTTCGCCTGTCCCCGGCTCATTTCATATTATGCCTTGGGTTTGGGACGATACAATTCATTGAGCTGCAAGTGCCCAATACTCCTTTGCTTCCAGTGACCAAACATTAAGTACCTAACTACCTCATTGTGCACATGTATCTGACAAACGGATATGTACGGTAGACCGCTCTTCAGTGATACAAAACTAATCTTTCAAAATCTACTGAGGGAGCGTTCAACTCCGCTCAAGTATTAAATAACGAATTTGGGGGGAGGGGGTTGTCTTCTGAAACGATGCGTTACAGGGGCAGGAGGGGGATTAGAACTACGCGTTATATAACATTGTTTTTCTCAAAATTTCAAACGTAATGATAACTAAAATTTTTTTTTACCTTCACAAAATTTCTTGCTTGGTTTTTTAGTGAATAATGTTTAGTAATTTTTTTTTATACTCCAAATGTAAAGCACGTGACTTTCCGATACTTTACGCCACATAATTGTGACTTTCACTGAAAAATGGTCACTTGGTGGTGGTTACGTAACGTTTTACTAGGGGGGAGGGGGTACAGAAAAACGTTACGGCGCGTTACATGGGGGGAGGTTGGTCAAAAATCTCCAAAAATTGCGTTACGTAATACTTGAACGCTCCCTGAACAGGTTTGGATGAAATTTGGTATAACATAGGATACTTTTTATCCCCGTAGTACGATCCCGTAAGACTATTACCGAATTCAACGCGAGTGAAGCCGCGGACATACGCTAGTGTTTACTAAGCTAGGTTTTCTAATGAAACTCTGTACTGCGCTGAGCTGTCCCAAGGCAAACCGATGTTTGGCTACTGTACTTAATAAACATTGTAAAAATAAATTTAAAACAGCTGATTGTTCCAGCCATTAGTCGGTCGTGCGTGTAGTCCACGACTTCGTGTGACGGATTAAATACACGACACAATCAGGAGACTTGGTATTAATATGTGGGTAAACCACTGAACAATGTCCCCTATGACGACATAGGGAGAGACCATAATTGTAACTCTTCAATTAGAATCTACTAGAGTAGAATTGGCATCACCCATCATCTACAGTCATACTTACACTAAATACTAGCGACCCGTCCCGGCTTCGCATGGGTGTAATTTTCAGCGCCACGGGGTCCAAAACTCACACACATCGATCTATCTTTCAAGTCGGAACCAACCACACACATTCCCAAATTTTCATTGAAATCTGTTGGGTGGTTTTGGAGATTAACGTGAACGAACATAGTGACACGTGATTTAATATTAATGATTTGATTTGATACCCGGAACTGTGAGTCTGATACCTTTTCCCACCAACGCGGCTGAGTGCTGTTTCGCACACAGGTAGGTATACCTTGACTTGGGTTCGAATGAGGATACTTTAATCCTGTTAATATGGAATAAAAATAGGTACACGGGGGAAAACTTCTGACATGCAACAGCTAGTATATACAAAGTATAAATATGACGACGCCGAAAAATCAGAAACCTTATGTTGAATAAACGCATCAATATGTCTAAAATACTTATTGTTTTCTGATGTAACAGATAATATCGAATAAAGCCAACCTAAGTGGACCGAGTAAAGAAATAAGTAAAAACCTGAAGAATTTATAACCTGCAAAATTTTTCGTAGTAGGTAGCCATCATAGCGGTCTGTGGGAACTCCCATGTAACAACAGTGATCATCTTAAGGCTGATACGAATACAAAGAGCTTAGATCCCTCGAGCATCGTATCAAGAAAATTAACCGCATCTGACAGGCGCCTGATATTAAAAACAAAAGAAAATAGTCGTCGAAATCCAAAGGATTTGTGGTCTAGGATCTAGGAGACAAGGCGATATTCAATTTCTAATATGTGCATTTATGTATGTGCATGCTGTGTACTCCTATAATTGAAGAAGCTTACGAAAAAGAAATATTTTGTATTATTATGATTTCTATTGTATCTGTGTTTCCTTTGTTGAAGATCCCGAGACAAGTTAGTTAAATTGAACACAATTAACATTAACATTGTTGGTGTGTATCAGCTGAAAAATATATTACAAAACAAGTGAAAACGTAACCAGAATATTTAAAGTAAAATGCATGAGTACGAGAAGCATACTCACAGTGACCGGCAGATTGAGTTCATGCGTCTCGTTGCCGCGCCAGAGGCGGGACTCGCGTGGCAGCACGGGCAGATCGCAATCTACCGCCGCTAGGCGCTCTTGTAGCCGCGCTGGTGAATGCGCCGCGCCGGCACTAGAACTAGTGTTTAACTTTTGCCTTCTTGCACTTTTCACTACCCCCTTTATGCTTGTGTACACTTTAGTAGTTGAAGGGCGCGCGGCAGCCGGGATTTCCGTCGCCGCGTACGCTTTTGTTGTTTTTAAACCATTCTTTGTAGTTGAAGATGCAGTCGTTGAGGCTACCGTAGTCTCTAATGGCTTAGAGTAAAGCTTTTTAAGTGGTAAAGTCGGTGGGGCTTGAGAACTTGATACTGTTTTAATCTCATCTTTGGAAGATAAAGTCAGCTCACAGAAACAGGCGCCGGCTAATGACAGGATTAGCGCGGTGGCCATTAACAAGGAGTGCGGGGCTCCGTGCCCACCCATGCTGTTCTGTTTCATGCCTCTCTTGTTTACGCTTTATAGTTCTTATTTTCTATTGTATAAAGGTTTTTGGCACAACCGCTGTATTTGTAGCTTGTGAAAAGTCGAGGGACCTGGTAAAATAAAAATTAGAATGAATATTTATGTTTAATACCCCCACTATGCCTTCCACACAGTAAGCATAGTGAGGGTACGATTCCAGCAGGTGTACCGTTGCAGAAAATATTGATATACGTAACTTAAAGGTGTACAGTATCAGTTTTACAAAATTCTTTTCTGAATAACCTTCTGGTGAAAATGATCATCACAAATGTAAGTATTTACCTGGAACTAAGAGTAATATTGCTCACACAAACTTACTAACTTACCAAGCTACATTCGAGCTGCGTGGAAAATCAAATCGAGAAATGCTAGATTTAATATGCCTGTAGTATATGTGTGGCCCCTGTGGCATCAAGTCCGCTTATGTACCGCTATTGTAAATAAAGTTTAAATAAATAAATATGTTGGTACATCCTAACTCTCATATTCATTTCAAATATTGTAGTATAAAGAGAAAATGAAACAAAAACAAAGAAAAGTCTTTCCATTGTCTACGTTTAAAAATAAACGTGAACGTCTTAAGATCAGACACTTCTTGACAAGAACATCTTTAATTGGACCAGCTTTAAAGCCCTCACGTGAAGTGGCGACCCTCTTCATAAATGAGTGCAGCCCTTAGATGAACATAAGAAAGCTCATTTTCATTTAGAACCACGAAGGTTTACTCTATCTGTAGCTAGGAGTATAAATAAAATGATTGTGTGCAATACCCACAGGGACGTATCGTCAAGGTTATCTCTTAGTTGTGCATGGAAAATAAACTTTAGAAGTTAATAATAACTACGTAATCAGTAGTAATCAACTAATCCAAGGCAATAAGTAAAAATATAACTTTCAGGCCATTTGTTACAGAATAACTATGATCTAAACTGAGCTGAACTACAGCGATGAACATAAATATTTCTATCCAGAAATAACCTTCAATAAATTCTTTCAGCAGGCATGAACAATGTATACTTACGTAAGAACGGGAATGATAATATCATGAGGGTTTACAACAAATGCTTTCACAACAAATTCACTAGAAAGATAAACAGTTTAATCTCATCTAACGTTACCACTAAATTAAAATAATATTTTCGACCTAAATTATGTTCTAGTTAATTAAATCATAATTCTGCAAGAGTTTTAATCTAAAACCAGATAAATTCACATTTATTTAGTTGAGCAATATCAAAACAAATCATGCTCTGATAAATTTATGTAGAATGAAGCAATGTTTTGGCAGGGCGGCAGCGTAGCACAGGGCGGGCGACTCGACCGGCCGCAGCCTCCGCGATACTGAGGGCGGCCGGGCACCCCCCCCCCTCCCCCCTAACCCGCGAGCACCCGCGCCCCGCACCCTTGCACCCCTCACGCGCACCCTCACACGCCTGTATCTTTGCTTTATCATTTTACTCCACGCCTGTATTGCCAACGATTTCCTTAACGTTAAAAGAGTCGAAGTTGCTAACCATTCTGTTTTTCCGAATTTGCATGTTACTTTTGGGTTCCGACTCCGAATTTGTTTTGTGATGATAGTTCAGATGTATTTGTTATGATAGCTTCTTTTTTATTAGGTGAGCGCCAGAGACGCAATGTAGTCTAGTCGTAGTGCGGCTCGTAGGCCGACGCGGTGGCGAGGCAGCGTACAAGACCCACCGTAAACATCAGATCAGAAGCCGCCTACGAGCCCGTGCTACCCGTGCTACGGTGCTACCTGCTCTCAATATTTATTGCGTTACATTTCATTGGAATGTTCAATATCGCGATCCAATATCATAGAGTACGTAGAAAAATACTCTCTTTCCGACCGGCATCATAACAAAGCCTGAAGCTGTAAAAGTAAAAGGTTTAATATAAAATCTACCCAAAGGTATTATTTCTGAAAATAATATAACTAAACACCTACCGAAATTCACGGGGAACAAGAAGAAGGATACGAAGAAAGACGTCATAAAACTGCCGCGGCAATTTAATGGTCAATAAGTTTTAAAAGAAAAAGATATTTGAAAAGCCGAGGGTATTCCATTTTCTTTTATAACTACGCAGTTGGTAGCGATTAGTTAATGCATCCATCTACTTAAGAGTGCTTATCGCAAAGATAGGCAAAACCTTGTCTTCCAGAAATGTAAATGTCTATATCCCGGAGTCAGTCCGTATCGTAGAAGTTAATTAGTCATTAAATAGATTGGTATGCTAATCAAAACAGGAAATTGCGTCCATTTCTGATTTCCGGTGTGGGTTAATGAAGCGAAGTGTAGTGCCTGCTTTAATAACATCTACGTACTTTCAATTACATTTCGTTGAGCATAATACTTGATGAAAGGTAATCTGTGTGGATATCATATTAATTAGTCATCATGTATATTGCGCAGTAGTGATTATTTGAGTAGTCTTAATTAGCTAATTGACGTTAAAGATTCCTTACAGTAAATCGATTAAATTTTTCTATAAAGAAAATACATATATTTTGTGCTAATTATATTATTACAGGCCGTGTACTCTCTTACCTGGCCTGAGGCACCTATGCGTAATCACGTAACGCGCGGGTAATGAGTCGTAAGGTAACGGGTTACATGTACTTACCTATGCCATACCCAAATCTTGTCTAAATCCGCTCTCTAATTAACTGTCAACTGAAAAATCTCACAATTTATTATTTACCTGCTCCATAAACATAATTCTTACTTAATTTATTTTGTGAAGCTCGTTTCGCTGAACAAAGTTCTTTTTGAATAGCAAATTTCGCAGGATTTCCGATATGAAAAGCGTTCGAATTTCCCAGCGTTTTTGTATTAAGTTTCCGTTACCGGCTTATAGTAACCCTAATCAGTAAAACTATGCATATCTGTAAAAATAACTAAGGGAGAATGAGTTAGTTATAGATTAAAGAATGGACCAAAGATAAAAGACAGGGTTAACTCTCGGTAAGAAAACGTAAAATTGACTGAAACAGAAATTGAGAGATTGTACCATAGAGGTCATAAGCTATAAAAAAAAAACAATCATAAAATCTAATTATAACAGCCATTTTCCATCCAAATGAGCTGTAAACAAACTAAATATATAGCTAAATATATATTAGCTACAGCTATAGTTTGCTTGTTAACATCTAAATCTATTCTCCCTTGCCTGATATTGAATTGTAATTAAGAGTGCAAGCGAGCTATACGACCGCTTTAGTCAGGCTTATCATTTTGCGCGAGTTATCGAGACACAATTAATTACTATAGAGGGGATCGAATGGTTAGTTTCAAAACAACAACATAATACTTAGGTACCTAAGGACCGTAGCTTATGAACATGTAAACAAATGGATCATTGTACGAATATATAATTATACGATACGAATCAAGGGCTTTGATTTGATTATACAGGGTGTTTGGTGCATCGTGTGCCAAACTGAAATGGTCGACTGGGGGGGTCATCTGCTATCCATTCAGACCCCTAAACAATTCTCATGCCCTGTGGATTTTTTTTCATCGACTTTTTACTGTTTTATTAAAAAAAATACCCTTATTTTACATTCAAATACAAATTTAAAAAAAAGTATAAGTCGTAGACTCTGAATTTTAATTTTATTTAGATGTCTATTGTATTCCAGTACTTCTAAATTCAAAATAAGTGACATTAGCTATCTAGTTTTTTTTTTAAATTTATTCGCAAAGTTTCGGTCAAAATGTTAAAAATGCATTTTTTTTATTTCTAGAACCCTGCTTCCCCCCAAAAGCGAGATACGAGACAGATTTTACCTTATAAGAATGAGATAATAGATTTAATAAGTTTTTCAGGTATCGCTTAAGCAAAAATATGTTTTGAAATCATAATTTGGAATTTAATATTTCGTGACTCGATTCACAATTCTAGCGAATTCACAAAGTTGTAGAAAGATTTTTATGGCATGTGGCACATCACTAGTAAGAGGATAGACTAGAGAATTTTTGAGGGAGTTGGAAGATCCCGGTCGCTTTTGGTTTTTTTTTTTTTATACCCATGTAAATAGCTGCAACATGGACAGCTTTAATTGAGACCGAAACTTTGCGAATAAATTAAAAAAAAAACTGGATGGCTAATGTCACTTATTTTTAATTTAGAAGTACTGGAATACAATACACATCTAAATAAAATTAAAATTCAGAGTTTACGACTTATACTTTTTTTTAAATTTGTATTTGAATGTAAAATTTGGGTATTTTTTTAATAAAACAGTAAAAAGTCGATGAAAAAAAATCCATAGGGCATGAGAATTGTTTAGGGGTCTGAATGGATAGCAGATGACCCCCCCAGTCGACCATTTCAGTTTGGCACACGATGCACCAAACACCCTGTATATTCCGAAATTCTATTTTTAAACCTGTTTTTGTCATGTTTTTTTTTTGTTGAAAGATCGAGAAAATAAATAAATAAACATGAATCATAATCGACTATTTTTAGGGTTCCGTACCCAAAGGGTCAAACGGGACCCTATTACTGAGACTTCGCTGTCCGTCCGTCCGTCCGTCCGTCTGTCACCAGGCTGTATCTCATGAACCGTGATAGTTAGCCAGTTGAAATTTCTACAGGTTATGTATTTCTGTTGACGCTATAACAACAAATAATAAAAACAGAAAAAAATAAATATTTAAGGGGGTCTCCCATACAAAAAAGTGTTTTTTTTTCGTTTTATAAATAATGGTACGGAACCCTTCGTGCGCGAGTCCGACTCGCACTTGGCCGGTTTTTTAACTACAATTTGATGATGATAATTCAAGCAAATACAGTTAGAAAGTATAGCGAGATATAGTTAAGAACAAAATAAGTGTTTTAGTGAGTGATTGCTTAAGAATTTAACCTGCACAAGGTTTGTTGATAGTATCGCCTGTGTATCGTCTGATACTGGTGGAACAGACAGTACCTAGAGTACCCACTCTGTTATTGCTTTTGTTATACTCTAGTGTTTCGTAATAGTATTATTAGATAGTCCTAGGCCGCGACTTGTAGGTACCTACTTAACTTAAATTAAAATAAAAAGGTGCAATGCAAATATTTAATAAGTTTGAAATATTATTTTCCTGTATTGAGCCAGTTTCAATCTGTCGAAGTTTTTGTAGAAACTTTTAAAATAAAAAATAAAAAAAATATTATTGTAAGAACTGGAGTGGTAAGTTTAATCAAATGCTAGGTGTAGGTACCATATAAGTATTACTAGCAGCTGCCAGCGACTTCGTTCGTGTGGAAATATTGATGTGTTTTTCAGGGATCTATTATACATATAAACCTTCCTCTTACCCTTCTTCTCTTACCTTCTTCTTATGCCTATTTATGGGAACCGCATCAAAATCCGTTGCGTAGTTTATAAGATCTAAGCGTACAGACGGCGGGAAGGGCCTTTATTATATACTATGTACCTATAGATGCAGATTTACTTATTAGTAAGAACAGATGAAATCCATGAAAAAGTACGACCGATGGTATATTGGTACATTAAAAGCGTCTGCAGAGCAAAAGATCTTGCGACCATTTTCAGCTGGACAAGTTTTAATTCTCTTTTACAAACAAGGTATTAGTTTTCACGTGTTGATAGGGTTGCACGATTTCGTTTTTCTCCTCCATTACGCTTTATCGCCGACATCCGCGACGGAAACATTGCGTCATTGAATTTTCCTGAGAGGAAACTGTTACCTTCACGTTTTCCCGGGTCTGAAATTATGCTTATTTTATTAAAATGGCGACAGGTACCACAGGTCACGTAAGTTAATACATATAGTTATGTTAATAAAAATTCTAAAGCTACCTACCGAATTTAAGTAGCACCTAGAATAAATAAAAATGAAATATGAGTTGGCCCACTTTTGCTCTGACAACCGTGCGATTGCAATTTATGTGCCTGTCCAAAATTATTGAAAGCTAGGCGTAAGGAGTAAGTGTTTAGTTTATGCAGTGTTACGTAAGATGTAGTAAAGCGAGAGCGCGGGGGCCGGGGGCCCGAGAGCCGTGACGCGGCGGCCTCGGCCGGCTGGCTGGGCGCCAAAGCCGTGACGTGTGTGAGTTGTTTGACTGACTAAGTGACTACCCTATCTCCACTCGGATCCACCTCCGACATGCCTCGCTTCACTTTCAGCGAGGGACGCACTACGTGACGATATTCAATGTTACAGTCATCTACTAATACGACTGCTATTAATCATTGCCTCTGCCAAAGTGATTAGTGAAACTTCCGCATATCATTGAACAGGGAAAATTGTCTCGCTATTGAAGATGTAAGGCATTGATTTATGTAATAGGTTGTTTGTTTCTGGAAATGACGACAAAACCTTTTTCCTTCGATACCATTAAAGGCACATTATCACCCTTGATGGTCTGAAAGGGATCCTGGGGCATAGGGCCAAAGCATGCTATAGTGCAGGATGGTTCACGGACAGCATGAACATGTTCAGGAAGACGCTATTGTATGTACATTGTGAAATGGTCTGTGAAAAACCAATGGACTGTTTGCGACCATGGCCATGTGCGAAAAGAAACACATTAAGTCCTACGATCTTCTACTCTTTATACTTGTAATAAACCCACATTTTCATACTAAAACCTTTTGGACTAACTATAACTATGTAGATCTACCATTCCATTTCTACGACATTTTTCTTATTATTTCTTAGTTATACCTATAGAAAAATAAAAAGCAGTGAAAGCTTTATCTGACACTAATACCCAGTCAAACATTCATTACATTTCCGTCTAAAGGTAAATAATATATAGTATAGGAAATAAATGTCGTATAGGAAAATAATAAAGTAAGTAAATACATCCCACGACCTGTGACTCGTAATCCTGATGTAACAGATGACTAATGTTTCTTCAATAGAAAAGGGACATCATGATGACCGGTGCTTTCATAAAGAAATAGGTGGGTTAGGTTGGTAGTAGTGTGCGTAAGCGTTACGTATGTGCGTGTGTGTGCGTAAGGAGACGTGTCCTAGATGTCCAGCGAAACCGAGGTCACTGTACTGATTGGAATCGAGAAATGTATTTGCCGATTTGCTTTGCTTCGTAAGTAGATACCTACCTATGTGTAGAGATTAGAGCAGATATTTATGAATCGAAAACACACAAGTAAGTACACAAACCTACATAGATATATTTAGAAAATCATGTTATGTATTTGGTAGTCGACATGTAATAGTCGCATGCTTTTGTTATGCATGAATCAATACTTGGAGCTGTTGTTGAAAATATCCTTTATGTGCATGATTTTACCTATCTGATGCGGAAATCGAACCCAAGACTCCACGCTCAATCGTCACTCACCCGTCTCGTCACCCTTGCACAACCATAAAGCGCATCACCAGTCACCACACACACAGGGAGCGGGCGCGGGTCGGGCGCGAAATAGGCGCGTGTGTCAGGAATCTGTATTTCATGTACTTATATGGACGACATCACACCGAAAACGTGCGCGGGTCGGGCCCGCTTCGGGTGAAGCGCGGATAACGCGCGTGACTCACTGTGTTTTTGGTGGCGGGCGAGAGGCGCGCCTCCCGCGCATCAACCGACGCGGGCCCGACCCGCGCCCGCTTTCTGTGTGTGATGCGCTTAAAGGTGGCTGTACTTCACTTTCGTCGAGACAATCCGAGGCAGGATGAGTCCCATACAAATTACACAGAAACATTTATTTATTGTTTATAGAAAATTTTCTGTTGTTTCCTACAAAAGTGCAATACCTACCTACACGGTGCAAAATGTATAGACCAGCAGATATCTTTTTAAATTACCGATGAAAAACTTCTACGTTTTCACCGGTTGAAAGGGCGCAAGCAAGCTTTTACAAAAAAAAAAATGGAAAGTGGCCATTTTGATTTTTTCTCTTATAAATGAAAACTACAAGAAAGAGGTTTCATTTATTTGTCGATGTAATTTTGCATGTTATTTGAAGTATCCATGGCATGAAAGCTTTTTGTAATTTGGATCGTATCCAAATTTAAAATATTTAGTTAATAAAAGAAAACTGATGATCATTGAAAAATTGCTTTATTAATAGCGCGAATTGTTGAAACTGTTTATTACTTTTACGTTTGCGCTATGATTTTACCGGTTTTATCGCTTTATCAACCATATCAGAAAGTGGTATCGGTAGAAAACAAAGAATGAATAGCTATGCATAAATTATAAAAAAAGGAAGGGACACCGACTCGAAAACGCTTACCACTTACTCAGAAGGAATTTTTCATAGGTGTTTTTTTTTTAAAAAACAGCTGTTTTCTACAAAAGTGCAATACGTTCTTATTGTATGAAACAGATGTTTTTTTTTCGGTTGAATAGTTTCTATCTGGTACCGGTAAAATCATAGCCAGAGGTCGGAATTAGTCGCTTGGACAATTAGTAAGTTTGCGACAACCATCTTCAAGTAGTGCTATGATCAGAGGTCGGAATTAGGTAGAGTTATTTATGTACTTACACTGATTTCATACAGCGAAAGAATAAAGTGGATGTGCCTCAAATTCCGCGATTAATTTTAAAGAGTAGAAAAATCCCATGTTTTAATAAATAAAAAAGTTATTTACATTTACGCAATTTAAACCATCCGACATCGGATGCCCGAAGTTGCAAAATTCCAATGCGCACAAGCAAGGGAAGATCCATATTAATATCAACATTTCGATGCAACTACAAAAATAACTCTACCTAATTCCGACCTCTGATCATAGAACTACTTGAAGATGGTTTTTCGCAAACTTACTTATCAAAGCAGCTACATGTGAATCGTTCAACTGTCTAGAGGACTTGGCAACGGTACCCAGAGAGCAGTACGGGCAAGAGAACACCATGTTCGGGAAGAAAACGATGCACAGAGAGTGCCACGAGATGACCGCTTTGTGTTCAGGCAGGCATTGCGAAATCGTAAGGTGTCAAGTGTGGACCTACAGAAGGCCCTTGAAGAAGTAACAGGAGTAGAAGTTAGCTTGTGGACGGTTAGGAGGCTTTTGGCAGCCGATATCAGCAGTTACCGCCCGGCCCGAGCTCTAAATTATTCCGTGAGCACAGAATTCAGTTTGCTCGAAATTGTGTGCATCATGGACTTTGGAGACTGGAACAAATATTGTTTTCCGATTATGTTGGAATCTCTATATGGCGAAGATCGACGCCAGCGACTGCTCAGACCCAGGAAACGCTATGCAGACGTGTGTTTCGAAGAAATCGCTCCTTATGGCGGAGGCTCCGTTTCGGGCAGCAATTAATCCATACTAATATTATAAATGCGAAAGTCACTCTGTTTGTATGTTTGTTTGTTTGTTACCTTTTCACGACTAAACGGCTGATCGGATCTTAATGAAATTTGGCAAGAAGATAGATTTCAACCTGGGAAAGGACATAGGCTATACATCATCACGCTACGACCAAAAGGAGCGGTGCAGCAATGAAAAATGTTGCGAAAACGGGGAAAATGTGACGCAGACGAAGTTGCGCGGGACAGCTAGTTCAACATAAACAGTGAAACATTAAATGCACACCGGTAAATAACGGAAGTCCTAATTCCACATACACAACCCGCATTAAGTGCTCTTGGAGAAGATTCTATTTTTGTGGACAACAATGCTCTAATCTGCGAAATGACTAAAATGCGACTTTATGGGACTAAAAATAAAATAAGTTGGATTCGGTCTTAGATTCATTTATTAGCTGCTATGTTACATGTTTTATTGCAGGATTTCCCATACTTTTCACTTAAAATAATGACAATTAATGATTATTATTTAGGCACTATTTACTTCGCGCCATAAATCTTCTTGCTAACAAACTCTCAGTTCTCAATATATATTTTTTTCAAACACTAATCAATCGCTGTACTACTAAGCTACAAGGGACTGGAAAACTTTAGTCTACCGTGAAGTCCGTAGATACGGTCATGACTTTCATTTGGACTAACAATGTTGTGGATTTTGAACAAGGAATACATACATGTCTTTCAAATCACTGTATAATACAACTAAGTATAAATATTTACACATCTATGAAAATAATAACAATAAGAGTTCAAGAAAAACATTGAAACTTTAAAGAGTAATACAAATATTGTATTCTACTAAACCTAATAATAGCTACAAGTATCTATACAACTAATTGTTCTGTTCTAGAAAAATGTTTACAAATTACGAACAGTTCACATTAGAATAGATTACACTAATGTTAAGTTACATAGCCTCAACTTCGTTCTTTGCTACTGGAACATTTATAGGCGCCACATCATTTTTGATGAAATTCTGAAAATAAAATAAAAAATAAGGTTCAAATATTGTTAATGAACAGGCTAAGCAGTATAAATGTAATAACGTTATTTAACTAACATTAGTACTGGAAAAGGTTACCAACTGGGGGCTAAAGCTTTACAAAAACAGATTTATTTTAAATTAACAAACAGATTTTAGAGCTCTGACCATTTACTTTTTCGATTATCGATCCAGCGGGGTAATAGCAAAACCAATAGCAAAGCAATTAATTTTTGGTCAGGGAGGCGAATTATTTCTCAACGTTTTATAAGAGCACATGTGGCCCTATGTAAAATATTTTGATTTTACAACC
Organism: Cerastis rubricosa; assembly: GCA_949152445.1. Lineage (NCBI taxonomy): Eukaryota > Metazoa > Arthropoda > Insecta > Lepidoptera > Noctuidae > Cerastis > Cerastis rubricosa. The sequence goes on along the minus strand of OX424525.1, from coordinate 12,629,695 downwards.
TGTAAAGCAACTGATTAAAATTTTCCTTCATAATTCTTTAGATATTTATTGAAAATGTTATGCAATTGGGATGTTTGATTATTACTTTCCTTGTCTTCATAATTGCTTCAGGCATTTCTTGCTAATAACGATACTTTAAATCAACAGTAAGATACAATTTGATTGGTAGGCAGACATAGGCACCAAGAGACAGAGGGCTATAATTAAGCGGTTTACTTGCGCCCCTGATAAGTTTTTCTGCAGAAGCAGATAAAGTGGCGTGAAAGGACAAACGAACACTTATAATATCGGAGGCGGAGAGCATAAGGATTCATGAGCGGCGCCCATAGTGATAGGTTACTGACCCCTTGCATGTCGTAGTTGGGGTAGGTGTCGTGCGCTTGCGCGGCCATCTTGTCGGGGTGGCAGCGCAGGCGGTGCGAGCGCAGCGTGGACGCGTACGAGAAGCGCTCGTCGCACCACTTGCACGTCAGCGGCTTGTCGCCCGTGTGCGTGTACATGTGCACCTGATAACACAGTTTATTATACATTAAGGAAATACATTGTTTTATATAATATATAATATAATAATAATAATATTATAAAGAGGAAAGATTTGATTGTTTGTTTGTTTGCATTGAATAGGCTCCGAAACTACTGAACCGATTTGAAAAATTGTTTCACTGTTGGGAAGCTACACTATCCGCGGGTGACATAGGCTATATTATATTTCCAAAAAAAATAGGGAGCCTTACTAAAACTGCAATTATGTAACCCAAGGTGTATAAAAATTACCTAAAATATTCTTTACATCGCGTGCGCTGCGAAAACTATTGATGATAGAATAAAATAATGTATTACGACTTTGCAGAACACATCATTATTTACAAAAAGTGTCGCGACAGCATATGTCTAACTATTATATTTATGCCACAATAAGTGTTCTTTTATTTAAGAAAAAATATTTTAATGCCGCCGTTAGAAAAGGCTCTGTATTTGTATCTTGGTATTAATCCTTATCAAAATAAGTTACTTCATATTCAAGACTGTTTCAATACCTTTATATAACTTTTTGAGTTATTCAATTCGGACATTCCATTCGAAAGATATCAGGAGTTTAAAAGTGTAAGTATTAGAAAAAAGGTTGCGTGGTCGCCGCTCACCCTGCTCAGCTGGCTAGGCATCACCTAATACGATGTAGGCGTCACTGGGGTACGGGCCGTACGGGAGGGGAATATTCAAACTTTGTTTATAATTTTTTTTTTCGTTCATCATCATTCATCATTTCAGCCAAAAGACATCCACTGCAGGACATAGACCTCCCCTAAGTGTCGCCGTTGACATAAGGGGGGTTTTGACATAATCGCCACGCTTGGCAGGCGGGTTGGCGATCGCAGTACAGTTGTTACAAAAGCCCACAGAACGCTGCTGCCTATTCTCTGGCAAGTCCCTTAGTCGCCTCTTACGAAACCCACGGGAAGATATGGGATGGTGCTATTCTTTACGTCCGACACCATACAGAGGAATTATTAACAATACACAAACATAAATAAACCCTTCTATATGCGTCAGGTTTTTTTGGTTCTGTATGGTGTCGGACGTAAAGAATAGCACCATTCCATATCTTCTCGTGGGTTTCGTAAGAGGCGACTAAGGGACTTGCCAGAGAATGGGCAGCAGCGTTCTCTGTGCTTTTGTAACAACCTTACTGCGATCGCCAACCCGCCTGCCAAGCGTGGCGATTATGGCACAACCCCCCAAAACGTCAATGTGGCGACACTTGGGGGAGGCCTATGTCCAGCAGTGGACGTCTTTTGGGCTGAAATGATGATGATGATTGTTAAATACCCGTGCGAAGCCGGGGCGGGCTGCTAGTTTTATATATTTTCTTTTGGATTTCTACATCAGAAATTTCCCAATAGCAGTATCCAGCTACGGAGGCTGGATTTGTACCCGGTTGATAGTAATAAGCTCGCCTCTTTTTACATGGGACTTTGACATAACTGGGGAAACTTTTGTGTACTATTAATTAAGTACACCTCTGCCCATCCCTTCGGGGATAACAGAGGTGATGTTATGTTGTGTTTATTCACACGTATTGTATTTGTAGCGACTGACACTACAAAAAGCAACTTACAACAAAAAGTACTGCAGCGTCATCTATGACAAAACTGAAGAACTAATATTGTCTGAACCTCGCAAGCAAAGTTTACATCGACTTAAGAGTATATAGAAAAACCCGACAACAACTGTCGGGCAGTTGCCCACCAGAACTAACACCTGTCTGGTCGGAGGATCCTCCCTTTTCTAAGGAGTATCGAGGATCTTTACACCCTGTTCTTCATACTCCTAAATATTTTACGATTATTCTTCTTAATCTGCAAGGCATAAATACATAGGCTAATTTGTACATCATCATCATCGGCCTATAATGTTCCCACTGCTGGGACGCAGGCCTCCTCTCTATAAGAGGGAGTGGGCTGTAAACCACCACGCGGGCCCAGTGCGGATTGGTAGGTGTCACATGTCTTCGAATTTTTAGTTCTAGGAGATACCGGTTTCCTCACGATGTTTTCCTTCACCGTTTTTGAGACCAGCGGTGATGAAATAAATTACACAAAGTAATGCACCTACCTGGCTTCGAACCCACGGCTTACTGCTCGTAAGTCGGGGCTGCCACCACTGGGCCACCGCTGCTCTCGGCCAAGTTGCTTGAGTTGTTGATAAATGAATCATTATGATTGCACTTAGTACCTTTAAAGTCTGTCTCCTCTTGAATGCCTTGTTGCAATACGAGCAGACATGCCTGCACTTATCTTCGTGCACGAGCAGATGTTTGCGAAGCGTGCGGCGACTGTTCAGGACTCGTCGGCAAATGTAGCACTCGTACGAAGTGTCCTCGTGGGTATCCATATGCGTCTTTAAGTTCGAATAAGTCTTGAAACTGTAATAACAATAATAAAATAAAGAAACCGTTAGTTACAAAACTATTGTTTTTCTACTTCAAATGCTGATCATGAGATCCTGGGTTCGATTCCTAGGTCGCGAGCAAAGAGTTATTGGGTTTACCATCAGGAATTTCTCAGTAGCAGCCATGGAGGTGGCAATAGGGTCGCCCCCTATTACATGGGAATTAAACATAACTGGCGAAATGAGGGTGTACTTCGTACGTATACAGGATGTAACGGAAAGGTTATATACATACTTAAGGGTGAGCTACAGACCATCAAACTAAACATGTTTCTCTATCGGACAAACATCGTAATAGCGAAAAAATTATCAAGTGCCCCATACATTGGGTCGAATAGGTAGTGAAATTTTGTATGGGGCAGCAAATAATTTTTTCGCTATTACTATGTTTGTCCGATGGAGAAACTTGTTCAGTTTGATGGTCTGTAACACACCCTTAAGTATGTATATACCCTTTCCGTTACACCCTGTATACATCTCTGAATAAACCCTTCGGGGTTTTTTTTTACATAACATTTTTTGTAAAAAAAAACAAGGTTTTCAATGCTCCAAAGTTGATTCCGAATAGAAGGAGTATTCTATTCAAAAGGTTTACATAAACATGGAAAATCCGATAAGAATGCATGCAGTATTCATGTAGGATTAAACAGTTCGACTCGCGACATCGCGACATCGCCGCGTTAAAAGCTCATGAATAAATGCTCAGGTCGAGACTGAAACTTTGGAGTTGCGTAATCTGAATGTAAGAACTGACTTGATTTTAACAAAACGTATTTTATCAAATCTATAACTAACTTGAGCATGACCTGCATCTCGATAATCTAGTAGTCAGAGCGACTGTTGAACGTCCGTCCTGTAGTTCGATTCCCAAGTCAAGCAAAGTGTTATTGGATTTTGCAATCAAGTAACATCAAAATCTGTATGTGTCGGGCTTTTGGCTAATCACTTAATACTCCTTGGGGGAATGCTACACACGAGATATAAGTTTGCTTATTCTGCAGTAGCGTCAGTATTAAGACAAAAGCCACCTCTATATGAAAGGGAATGGACTGTAACTATAATCCACCGCGCGGGCTCAGTGCGGGTTGATCGATGTCACATGTCTTCAAAATGTTGGTTCTTGCTGTTTCTTCACGATGCACCGTTTACAAAAAACATAAAATAATACGCCTGACCAGGTTCAAACCCACTTTCGTTGCCACTGGACTACCAGTGCTACCACTAATCTATAAGTTAATCGTGCAGTGTGTAGTGTCAACTCACGGTTTAGAGCACTTCCTGCAGACGAAGGGCTTGTCGTCGCTGTGTATGGCGCGATGCTGGCGCAGCTCGCCGTTGGTGCCGCACGCGTACCCGCACAGGTCGCACACGTATCCCTTGATCTTGTCGTGCACTACGCGCTTGTGCGACGCCGCTGACGACCGCGTCGTGAATCTGGTTGGACACAATCCATAGAATATACAGGGTAGAAGGGAAACCAACGCGAAAACGCTTACCACGTAATTAGTACATCATTCTGAACCCGATGAAAACTTTCTATGTGGGGACATAGCAAGTACTCATTGGTAATTAAAAAAAAAAACAGCTGTTGCTCTTCCACCTTGTATAGATAGTTTATCAGTGCTCAGATAGTCCAGAGATGGGGTGAGTGCTAGTGTATTTAGTACCGCTCATCTAGCCTCGGTGTTGCTCTCTATCCCGTGTCGGTTTTTGACGTGAAATAGAGAGAGCTCTCGGTCAAGAGTATACGGCCAGCATTAAAGGTACAAGTGTTTTGAAACCGACGGTAGAGAGTCGTGCTAATAATCATGATACTAGAAAATGGAAAAGACTATGGAGTTCGTAATCGAATTTGCGCAAAAATGCTGAAATTAGACGCATGAATTTTAATGTTGAACTTACTTCATGTTACACATATCACAGCGATATATTTTACGATCCTCTATCGGTATATGAGATCTTTCGTGTGATTTTAAAGCATCCTTAGAAGTAAATATTTTTTCACATGAAGCACAGCAGAACTTTCTCTCTGATTTTGGTATATGTCTCATCTTATGTTTATTTAAAGCAGATAGGGTTTTCGTTATTCGGGGACATTTGTCGCATCTGTAAAAAGGGAAGTTAATTTAACAAATAGAATCAGCATGGTAATAGCCAGAGGTCGGAATTAGGTATTTGTGTACTTACACTGATTTCATACAGCGAAAGAATAAAGTGGATATGCCTCGAATCCCGAGATTAATTTTAAAGAGCAGAAAAATCCCGTGATTTATTAAATACAACAGTTATTTACTTTTACACAATTTAAACCATCCGACATCGGATGTCCGAAGTTGCAAAATACCAATGCGCTCACGCAAGGGAAGATCCATAATTTCGATGCAAGTACCTACAAAAATAACTCTACCTAATTCCGACCTCTGGTAATAACTAATAGTTTTCCTAAAGTTGTTACGTATATTTAATCATGTCGGGTAAATAATATTTTTCATATCATTGTAATTTTTTTACTTTACAAAAATGGACTTTAACATGTTCGTGACAATACTACCTCAATATTAAGTAATAAAAGAAAACTAGCCAAAAGAGATACTTACGACAATACATTGGGATTCCTATGGTCTTGTACATGCTTGTACATAACTGACTTGGACTTGAGAGTAATACCACAGATACAAGACACAACTGGTGACACTTTGTGAGCAATCTCAGAATGCGCCTTCAGTCTGTACCAACTCGAACACTCCTTGTCACAATGGGGACATAAAAATCTGGAAAAGTAAATAAAAATCTTAAGGCTAGGTCTATTTCTGCAAAACACAGAAAGTCGCAGCAAATAAAAAAAAACCTGTCTGCGGGGACACCTCCTCCCCCTTTGAACCTTTGGCTTATTTGAGATGATGCTAAATATACTATCTTCTATATATATATTATGTGTCACGTTGTTTGTCGGGGATGGACTCCTAAACTTCTTAACCGATTTTAATCAAATTTGCACACCGTGTGCAGTTTAATCCAACTTGAAAGATTGGATAGCTTACATCTCAATTTATAGTCGCAATATTATTTCATTGCAAATGAAGTCACAATAATCTGTTAGCCCCAAACGATTCTAACAGATGGCGGTATCTGTTGATTGGATTGAGTAGGTATTCAATAGATGGCGCTGTATAGGAGCGGAGCAGCAACGAAAAATATTGCGAAAACGGGGAAAATGTGACGCAGACGAAGTTGCGCGGTACAGCTAGTATACTATATTTAATTATTGCGTTTATTTCAGTTGGCTGGCAAAAAAAATAGATTAGCCCAATCTGGGTGATCTCAGATATTTTGTGGTTGAATAACTTCTCGGTGAATTGGCTTACAACTTAGGTGTAATAATAAACAATGTGTATTATGTTATGCGCTATTCAAAAAATAAGTAAATTTTTGTTGTTTGAAATTAGCCCAAAAATTTATGGATGATGTCCCTGGGTGATGTCGTTTTGCGATTTAGCCTCTATTGCCTAGGTAAAAAATACGAAGTTATAAGGCATATAACCAATATTATGTTTAACTAAAAAAAATTGCAATTCATTAATAACTTTAGTCAATAACCTTGTAAACCAGCGCGAATATTTCGCCGGGCTGTCAAATTTACTAGAGTCTAGACTGAGCTGTTAATAGTATTTATGGTTTATTTAAAACTTAATAGTATACAACTAATCATCTTTTTGAGAACAATAGAAAATATTTAAACAATACCTTATAAAATCTTTCACATTCAAACTTGCATATTTATAGTTCTGTTTTTCTTCATCATCAGATTCCTCTGAATTCTTTCTTAATTTTCTACTTTCTATCTTATGGTCCGATACATGTTTATAAAGAACACTTTTAGATCTTACGGCAAAGCCACACAGGCAGTAAACATAAGGTTCACTCTTATGTACTTTTGCATAATGTACACGTAGGCCACTCCATGTCTTCAGTTTCTCTCCACAGAAGTCACACTGCAATCTAAAATTGTTAAATACATTTTAACACATTACATAACATCATGCCTGTATTCCCCAAAGGAACAGGCAGAGGTATACCTATCAAGTTCCTCAGAAGCAGCCATGGTGTTTGGATTTGTGCCCGGTTGATGGTGGCATAGTCGGGCGGCCACTATTACATGGAGTCCCACTCCCATGATTGGACTTAACATAACTAGCGAGATGCGGGTGTACATGATTGGGTGATAGGAATTCCCTATCTATTTTCAACCCTAAAACTAAAAGTAATTTATCTATTCTATTAATTACAAATCCACTTACTTAACAAAATCCTTTACTTTCAAATTGGGCCTTTTGAGCATTTGATTAAACTCTTCAGCCTCTTTTTCAGTTATTTCCTTTCTTCTGATGCGTTTACGTTTAGGCTTTAAAGCTGCTATAGCTATATCATCAAGATAGTCATCATCATCTTCATTAACATCACCACCGTTGTGAATATCAGTGTCATCATGATCACTATGAGAATCGGGGAAAACATCAATCACTGATAAAGTTGCCTCATTATTCAAAGCACCTGTAAATATAATGTGTAGTTTAACTGCAGTTATATTGAATTTATATTGCTGTTTCACTAAAAATTGCCTTCAACCAGTTAGTTTCTTATTAAATCATGATTGATCAAAATTAAATTAAAATTTGAGACAATAAATGATCCACAAGAAGAAAGAATGTTTTATAATTCGACTTACAAACTATATCATCTGCAGTTACTTCATCTTTTACCTGTAATTCATTGAAATATAATTAATATAAAAACAGTCAATACTTTTTACAAAAAACTAGATGAGGTTGGTGTTTCCTATTTGACCATTTGAAGACGAAACAATGAAACAAATACAGACCAATCCTTTCCTAAAAAAGTAACCCTTATTTTTATGAACATTTCTGTGTTGAAAACGTTGCATTACTTTATGTGATTGTACGGTATTAATATAATTGTTTGCATGAGATATTGTGTGAGACAAGTTACTTCAATAATTTATAGTAGTTTATTGCCACAAAGTGGCACGGAAGTATTGAGTTTGCACCTTCAACGGAGACTCAATGACTCTGTATGTGTGGACGCTAGCTTTGTGCTACTAGCAAATATTCATACAACAGGTGTAGGTTGTGATGCAAGGGCTTGATAATTAAACTTATTTCAATGAATGACCATACCTCCGATTTGATCGGGACATCAAAATTAACAACTGCCTGTGTATGTTCAAGTTTGATGTCAAGAGAATCATAATTATCATCATACATCTTTTTCAGTGTATCTTGGACTTTATAACATTCTAGTACAAATAGTTGAAATGACACCATTTTTTCTTCACAATTCAAACAAATCTTCGTTGGCAAAGTGTCGTTCTCAAAGATCTGAAACATAAAGATAAGTCATTGAGCATGAAATTGATCAGACAGGGATCAGCTGATTTCATTGAAGATTTCATGAATTTATGCAAATAATACTTTCTTATTACAACTTACACTTGTAAAAACAAACAACCATTACTCGCTTCAAGCACAATAATTAAATACAGGATTATTTGAGCATCAACACAACAGTCAATGCCTGCCGAGTTTTTAGGTTTGTTTGACTAGCTTTATCAAGAGTTCATAACATATATTAATTAAAGCGCACTTAAGGCAATACTTACTATAATTTGTATGAAATCTTGTAGTAGTTTTAGAACATTTCTATTACTTTCATCCAGTAGATCTTTTGAAAACTCGTCTTTCTTTGCGCATAATCTACACAAGTCTTTCACGCTCATAGCCATTTTTGCAAGTGGCTAGCTAATATTATCTTCAAAACTATTTAAACAATAATCACTTGTGTTAACACATTTTCAACAATTAATTTGTTATAATCAGATAAACAAAAAATAATATTTATTTTTTCATAGCCATCAAAGCAACCCACCATCGACAATCGCAATTTTTTTTTTTAATTACTTTCAATAGTGCCTGTGACCTGTGAGCATACAGCCCATACAGGATAGTTTCAAAGGATGCTCCGAAGTTACTATTAGGTCCATGGTGGTTGGTTTCTCTATGTAGTCTGTATTAGTTTTTCAGTTTTGGGGGCTTGAATAACATTGTCTGGAAGTCGGGATAGTGAGGAAGATATTTGATGGACGGATACGATTGATCGTCTCAAGTCCCTCCAATGTTACAATCAGTGGCCTCGATGTCATGCTTGGTCCATCCATGCTGCTATACAGTAGCTCTTTCGTCACTCACAGAGTGAGTGACGAAAGAGAGATGGTATATGATGCTGAGGAGCGTAGAGGGTTACCTATGATAAGTTCGAAAAATGTTTGACCGAATTTCATTTCACCTAAAACGTTTAATTTTCGTTTCGTTTTTTTTTACATTGAAGTCACGTGACCTATAATCAATTCGATTTTATTCGTTACTCTGTCGTTTCATTTGGTCTAAAATCTTTTTAGCGAACATTTGGTCGAAATATTAAGTTTCCGAAAATTCATTATACCACTGTTTCAAGCAGGCATACAACATGCAAGCAGGCATCTAGCGTGCAAGCAAGCAGGCATGCAACATGCAGCAAGTATTGTTTCTGTCACGGCTCCAACGCTGGGGGGTTTGGGCGGCCCTTCGCAACTCGCAACTCGCGGGCTGCCCAAACCCCTCCGCGCCTACGTGGGCTTAAATTACATTCTAGTGGTAGGGTAGACAAGACTGCGTGTAGTCGGTTTTGCAGCTATTCATTTTTAGCACAACATATTTACTTTTTACGACACTATTTTAACTTAAATATTGAAAATGCTAACAAGTACCTGGGCTATACATATATTTTTGTGACCAATTAATATTCCGTAAAATGTTGTTTCGGTGTGGTGAAAATATGGAAATTGAAAAAAGTTCAAAGGAGGCTTCGGACAGTAGCAAAAAGTTATTTTGTATATCGGTGATGGTTTGTGGTTCGGTAAAATAATACATGTGACACATGATACTTCGATGATCTAGAAATATATCAATTAACGCATATAGCAAAAGCGACGTTGGTCAATAGATCTCGGTAAAATGAAAATGATATTCGAACAAACAAAATTCAGAAAAGTGATCGACTCCCTCGTAGAGCGCTATGAGACTTCATTTTTTTTTCTACCTGTCATCTATTTTTTATACCGGGCCCTATAAATGAAACGATTAATAAGGATTAACTCCAAAAAGAACGTAACTTTGCCAACTTTAGGTATATACCCACTTATTGGACGCCGCAAACGACGCGAAACTCGTAGTTGAATTCTGAGCCAACTTAATTTAGATTCATCGAGTCAGGATGAAGTCATGGAACTAAATTAAGCTTAACACTGACTTCTTGTCATTGAACAACACTTCTTTTCTCGTTCAGATTTCAATGTTGAGTAAAGTTCCAAAAATAATGTTTTACAAGATGTCTTTTGACGCGTAGCCATATAATGAAAACATTAGCTAACAAATGGGTAGCTTATGACGTCAACTTGTTTTTTCATGGTTTTTAGGGTTCCGTACCCAAAGGGTCAAACGGGATTATGTATTTCTGTTGACGCTATAACAACAAATAATAAAATCATAAAAAAATAAATATTTCCCCATTTCCCATACAAAAAAGGGTTATTTTTTCGTTTTTATAAATAATGGTACGGAACCCTTCGTGCGCGAGTTCGACTCGCACTTGGCCGGTTTTTTTCAGTACAATCAGCGCCCACCCAACATTGACACCCAAGCATGGAACTAATCTACTACATGTTCCAAGCCCTAAAAGATCCTAGTAACACTATATTATTCCATGTTCCGTGATGATCCATTTTCAAAATTTAAATCGTTCTTTTCATAGAGAATAATAATAGCATTCATTCATTAGTTCGTTCATTGTGTTCATTGTGGTCGCTCAACTCAACAAGTCAGTCAACAGTCACCGAACTTTTATTTTTTGTGTTTGTTCAGATTTAGTGTTTAGGGGTGGAAATATGTATACTTAACAACTGGTTAGAATAAAGATACTAACAAGAAATAGTTTTATTATGTACGGAAATATTTCTGAAGTGTTTCTAACTCGAAATGACGAAGTAGCCATTGGCATTCACCATGGAAGAACAGTGAAAGACATAAGTTAAATAGCAGGTATTACTATTTACAATGGATGTGCATTCAGATTATGTTGAAACTGCCAAGTCCATCCTCTCTTTCGACAATATTAGTTACTTCAAAGCCGAGGACAGTGGATACCACACATCATTTACCCCAGGTTCGTTAGAACATTCGGAACGATCTAGTGGGTTTCTAGATCAGTCAGTGGTAGCTACACCAGCGTTTATTGATCAAATCCATTATGTTACTCCTGAAGCTACGTATAGATACAGTCAGTTAAAACCACGCAATGAAAATTGTAACGGCACGCCACCGCCAAGGCGGGCTGTCAAGCGCCCTTTTTCAAGCGTCGAGTCTACGAAACAGTCAACAACAATCCCAACTCCTACAACATGGATTGCAGGCAAAATACAGAGTCTGGAAGTCAATGAAGATAAAGAAAATACCTCTATTTCCTTATCTTCGGAGAGCTCTTACAGCACAGGAAGGAATAAAAGATATATTTACAGATTAAACATACATGAACAGAAGTTTTCATATCCAATAACACCAGTAAAGAGGAACTGTATAGTAAGTCCGTGTAGGAAATCTGGGAGAAAGCTAGACTTTGTCATACATTCTGTAGCTTGCAACAAGCATGAGCTGCATCCAGTGCCAGAACAAGTATCACAAACTAAAATAGGGCTAACACAACCTATTCTAGCCAGACCTGACCAAAAAATAGATATAATAGGATTGTTAAGCCAGAAATGTGCCATTCCACCATTACAAAATATTTTTCGGTATTTAAGTAATGAAGATATTTGCAACTTTTGTTCTGTAAGCAATACTTGGAAAGATATATGGAACTTGCACAACAACATTGAAAAGAAGCAGGAGCTAAGAAAGTATCTGAAATCAGCTAAAGCCAATCAAGAGAATTGTGCAAAGGAGAGTAGTACTAAGATCAAAGCTACTAAGTTTTATAGTGGATACCTCAAAGATCACAATGAGATCAAGGATTACCCTGTTAGTAGTACTCCTATCAGTCCACAGTATTCACCAAGAACAAATCGATTCAGGAAGTTCGTAAAGGTATGTTGTTTTCTAAACTACATTTTTCACTAATTATTTTAAATCCCATGCAACACGGAGCCTATTGGCTGCTACTGAGAAATTACTTGATGGAAAATCCCAATAAAACTACTCAACAGGGGCATCATCCCAGTTTCTCATTAATTCTGTGTAAATATTATTTAATATGATACATATGGAGACAGGCATGGAAATAGTATATTTGTCTTTATCCAGGAAACAAGCTACCTCCATCTCAACTGAATTCATCACAACTACTTGTATTTTTTGCAAACATCACATTTATTCACGGACTTGTGAAGTTCATGAGCTTTTATACCTTATGTAGGTGCATCTATACCTAAGTTGGTTTTGCAAAAGTTAGTGGTATCATCATTCTCGTGCCACTAGTGAAATTAATTTGGGGATGGTGCAGCATGGCTTCTTCCATACTTCTCCATTTGATGACTAATAGAGACTTCTCACCTCCTTTCTAGCCACGTCATCTTTCACACAGTCCATCCATTATTTCTTTGGTCTTCCTTTTCTCTAACAGCCTTCCACATTCATCCTCAAAAAAAATCTCACCATGTTATCTTCATTCATATATATGCTCCTTTATATCCAATTAACAGTAAACTTTATTCAAACTACCTTGACTGCAAACTTATCTTTTATTTATTATTATTTCAGACGGCATCACTAGATTCCCGGAAGCAGCTGGTATGTGTAAGGTGTTCACAGCCTGCTAAAGTAACAGAAGAACCAACTGGAGAGGAATGGGTAGAGTGCACAAGCACTACTTGCTTGTATCAATTTTGCAGATCTTGTAATTGCAATAGGCATCCAGGTAAGAATTGTAATCAGTATGATCTAAATGCTCCAAGTCCCTCTAAAAGAAAGAAATGTGATTATGCTGTAGGAACTAGGAAAAGCAGAAAGAACTTGCGTAGGCTCCTGTGATCTGTTTTCAAGATCGTAATTTTATACCAGTGTTTTTTTACTATATAATATTTGTCAATTACATTCCACTACCTGAAAATTATTGCATGTGCATTTAATAATATTTTATAATGATATTTGAGATTAAGGGTCTGATTGACCCATGTCTGATTTTGTGCCATTTTTTTTATCAATTTTAATGAATATGTAGTTCACCGTCATTGTCAGTAGTCTGTTGGCAGTTTTACATTAGGTTGCATTAATTATAAATTTAGGATCTCTACGGGTTTTCTTATTTTTTAATCCACAATGGATTTGTGGTTTCAAGATCTTATTCATTGTTAAGTATGTAAATACAATAAAACAGGCAGTCCATGTTTGAAATAAACCCCAAAACAGATGATGAACTATAAGTGGCGCACTTTTTCATTTCTCATGGTTATCCAATTAAATCGCACTTAAAGTTGGTCTTTTGTTATGAACTCTACTTTAGTGCCATTAAGAAAGTTGTTATATCCAATCTTGATCCATGCAACTTTGATAATATCAACGGTAGATTCCAGTAATGTTTGCCTTATCCATCCTTTAATGGCTCTTTCCACTTTTATCGTGACAAATAAGCTATGACGACAAGTATTATTGCATTAAATCGGCGGCATCCGGCTGGACCGCTTCTGCCAATGTCCTATTATACACTGTCTTGTAAATGCAGTTGTGGCATAAATTATTCATATACAGAAGCACAAGGGTATGAAAGGATCGTAGTATGTGGCATTCCGTAATTTTAGCATTCCTAATGAGCCATATATCAACTTATTCAAGTTTTAAAAAAGCCTTATTAGTTATCATAATTTCTGTGTACCAATTCAGAGTCAGGTTTTGTGCCCGATTGATGGCAATAAGCTCGCCTCTAATTACTATGGGAAATAACATCACTGTCGAAATGGGTGTATTATTTATAGGGTACACGTCTGCCTATCCCTTCGGAAATTACAGGCGTGAAGTTATGTACGTATGTTAGGTATATGAGTTTGGTAAAATTTTCAAAATAAAAACTTGGTTTTTCCTCTTCCTGACTGATATGAAATAGTTAAATTTTAATCTGTTTTACATCACATTGAATACGCCCTTAGTGATACCTGCCTATGACCAACAGCTTAAACTAAGACTGCCTGTATTAGGTAATCTATAAATTTTACCCAATATCAATGAATAAAATCTACTAACATTTAAAGTAATTACTTTAAAGTAAGACTGTTTTTTAACCGACTTTTAAAACGGAGGAGGTTATTTTCTACATCACTACTATTAGTTAGTTTTCGTTTTAGGATTTCTAATCTGTAAATGCTTCTAGAATGAAATCTAGATATACCTCTTGGGTTTTCATTTCTGTTTAGTGAAACTGTATTATGTTGCAGGATAATTGGAAAAAAGTTTTTTTTTAAGAACCCGTTTGGTTTAGGACGGTTGGAAACTTGATTGATGATTGGGTTAATCTAAGAATCAGTTCATACATAACATCATCATTACATTAAAATAAGATCTTCTTGTTTATTAAACATGCACCTTTATGTTAATTTCTAAAATTAAGTCTGTCATAATATCTTAATTATGGTTGATCAGAACATGGCTCGGGTGAAACTGTTAACCAATGAGCCGACCGTCATCGTCGTGCATAACGTTCAAATGGGCCAATCAACCTTCATAATTACCGTCATTGTTCGTGATTTACTTAACCCAAGCAAATTCATGGAATTTTGTTAAAAAAAAAAACAATTTTTCTAAATATCCTGCAACATATAAACAATTTTTTTTTTGTAATTGCGACCATATTATGTATAAAAGTAAATATTAATTTTGTATTGAAGTAAGTAGTTGACAATTTCCATTCTCAAGCTTTGGAATGGGCAACTACGTTTTTTACCTTTCTGAATGACCGAGTCCATGACAGTTCAAAGCTGCCTGAGTCTAATTTTAAGATTGGAATTGCGATTATTGCTATTGTACTTAGCCACGGGCCAACGAACACCATGTTTTAATACATTAAAGGCGCTGCGTCACCAAGAGCATTCGCTGGAATGTACAAGTTCAGATTCCAGCATTTCATCAGTGAGTCCAGAGAGCCGTGCATTACAGTTTAACAATCATTTGTACTGTATAAAATCTAGGATTGTTGCATTACATTAAACGCGAATGCTCCGGTGAGGGAGAGGGCCTTAACTCGAAACTACGTTAGTCCGAATCATTGGATAGTATAACACAGTGTTTCCCATACATTACTCTGCCATGGCCCGGTAAATGTCACACTGGCCCTTTGTGACCCACTCAATACTTTAAAACTTCTTCCCCCGCTGATAACATTAAGTAAAATAGATCGGTATCGCCTATTTTGTGCGAATGGAGCATTTTTTTCTAAGGTGGACTGGGAGAAAATGCCCAAGGCATTAAGCCCGCCTTTATACAGTTTTTACTTGTGCATTAAGTCTAAAAATAGTTTTTTAAACAAGGCAGAAATGCTGCGAACCGGTTTTTTTTTTATTTTGATGGCCCGGTACCGGGTCGCGACCCACCAATTGGGAAACGCTGGTATTACACATTGTTTTGGATCGGTGCTAAGTTGAAGGATCTAAAATATCATTTAATTCATATTTCACGATTTCTAAGTATTTCCATCATAAAAAATAAAACCTGACCGGACCTAGCAGGCGGGTAAGGCTGGAGTTATTCGGGATAAGATCTTTTAGGGGTTTAGTGATTTGGGCTTTCGAGTTCGAGTGAGTATAAGTGCTCTTAGTATTTCTACATTGTCGCGTAGCTCTTGCTCGAATGACTTTTCCTTAAAAGACATGTTTCTGTGTTCCCTAGTCTTTAAAAAAATATTTTAAGAATATGTCATACGCATATCTAAAACTTCTATTCGTATGTTTTAACTCTACCAGTCTATTCATAGACTAAAGTATTTTATATATTCACTTACCGCCTTACCAGTGCCTTAAGCCTGTGAAGTAGAAGACTTACCCACCACATCATAATGCTGTTGTCTAAAAAGACCATTTCTCTACTGACTAGGCTAACTTTTAACGGGCTACTAGCATTGGTCAAAAGTGGACAGGCACTAGAAATATTTCTTAGGCAGTAAAGCGTACAGTGCCTTTGTGGTCATATTAAGTGACCGCTGATGGATAGGTCACCGCTTTAAATCAGTATATGACTGCGTCACTTCTGACTCTGACAAGTGGCCCCATTGTTCTTGCTGTGGCGCCTGATTTCGACTAGTGGTGTAGTAATGTTATTTGAATAATTAAAATAACGTGGACAACCTTTCAATTTATAAGAAAAGAAGAGCGTGTAGCGTATTATTATGTTTTGTAAATATGTGTGAAAGTTTTAAAGAAAGTAAGTCTGCTTTTCGCTATGCTTGTTTGAGAAAAGAACCAGTGTTTTAAGTTTAGTGTAGCTATTTAAACCTAATACCTACTAAGGCTACTAAAGGTGGTATAAGGGACCAAGTGTGCACAATTTAATTTTATCAACAATTTGTAATACTCAAGATTTAATTTTTAAATTATGACTATCTGTGTGTCAGTTGATACTGATTTTGTCGAATAATTAATTTTTGAATAAAGAATTCATGACAATTATTTTAAGTATTCATTTTTGTCTTGTAAATAGTGTTATCTAAATTTATGTCTTTGTATGGTAATAAAACACGTTTAAATAACAACAACTTTTTATTTTTAAGTAGTGACCAATCCTGGGACTTCTTGATTATGTGTATGTTGATTGACATCATCAGATGGTATCAGACACAAAAAATCCTCCCTTGGCATACATCTGTCAATGATGGTGAAAACCGCATTGATATCAGTTTCGGAGTTTAGAAGTACAATGCGATTCCATAGACACACGAAAAGCAAATACATACAGGGTGTATCAGGAAAATGTGTACGTCGAACTGAATAACTTACTCAAGGACCCAGTATTGAATGATAATAAATGTATTTGGAATGGGCAACAGTACTTTCATAGTTATTATTTCTTGTGACTGGGACTGTAGCTTCATTTTTAGGGTCAAACGGGACCTTATTACTGAGACTTTGCTATCCGTCCGTCCGTCTGTCACCAGGCTGTATCTCATGAGCCGTGATAGTTAGCCAGTTGAAATTATCACAGATTATGTATTTCTGTTGATGCTATAACAACAAATACTAAAAACAGAATAAAATAAATATTTAAGGGGGGCGGGCTTCCATACAAAAAAGTGATTTTTTTTGCTAGTTTTTTTTTTTTATAAAAATGGTACGGAACCCTTCGTGCGCGAGTCCGATTCGCACTTGGCCGGTATTTTTTATTGTTCGACGATTCAAAAGTGCCTGTTACTGGCCTACTTGAAATAAATGATTACGTTTTTTTTTTGGCTAAATTTTTGTAACAGCTGTTCCTGTTGCCAGAAGCAGCAGGAGGTAAGCTGTTTGTAAGGAACAGCAGTTTTTTTATTACTATTTTGATGGTCTTAAATTTCACGTCCTTAAATAATATGACCACATTTTTCTGATACATGCTGTGTATAATTTATGTGATAACTTCGGATAAGTAAAACAACATCTAGCAAAACTATTTTATTATACAATTAAAATTAATATTTACAAATACACTTAGTAGTTAATAGAAGTACGATAAGTAAGTGGTCATTATTCAAAACCACCGAAAAAATGCTGATTGCTTAAAACATGTCTGATAGGTTAAAAACCTAAGGATTTAAAACTGATTAAGGCACTTCGTTTTAAAATTGATATTATGAAATAAATAGCTGTTTATTCTATGTTATTGGTAGGCGATACGACGATCTTAGTAGTAATATTGACGTCTTGACTAAATCCGGTGGTACGCTATCTTTTGCACATTCTTTAACATAGTTTTTTTCAGCCGAGTCCCATCACGAACTTTGGTATTTGATACGCCACTTGAGGTATTTGCATTATCATGTTCATTCTGTAATAAAAAATAATGAACATACATGTTACAAGTAAATATGTTTATATTTTTTAAGTCTTTGGAAAAATAACATGTAAACGGTGTTTTTTTTTTAATGCATGTAACATTAAATTGAATTGAAACACACCCTTAAGTTGAATGGAAAAACACCCTCTAACAAAGGAATTTTGAACATAAAATGATTTAGTCTCCAACATAAAATAAAGAGTTTATGTACAAAAAGTTTTTGAGTAGTATTAGGTGTTACATAAACCGACACCATTAGGTACTTACCTACTATAACCACCCTTAAAATCTCGAATACGATATAGGGGGCATGGACATCGAGTTGGACCTATAGAAGTACCTACTGGAAGAACCTTAGGCACCTGCCCCACAACCGACGATTAGTGAAAAGCAAATAGAGCTTACAACTAGAACCGAGTTAACGGGCAGCAAGTATTCTGCCCGACAAGTGAGAGCAGCACTGAGCCAATTTTTTTTATTTTGTTAAAGAGGGTTCTCACTAGGACTGAACAGGCAGCTCTGTTACTTACCCGGGACTTACATATATTAAAGCGCGTCCACACCAGTGCACGCGCGTAGCATGCACGTTTCGCCCGCATGCGCTACACGTGCGCAGGTGTGGACCCGCCTTAATACGTTGCTTGACCGAGCAGAGGCGATATCTAGTAGCTTACCCGTCGATAGTGGGTAAGGTGCCTTACATAAGTAGTACTAAGTTCACTGACGGTCTGTCATTTTTCACCCTTATGCCCTTAGTAGTTTTAAAGGTTGAAAAGTGGTCGACAGTTAATGAACTCGGTAGTAACTAACTACATAAAACTAGTTAAAAATATTATCAGGCGAGCAATATTTACATTATACTGACCTTAGTAATGCTGTGCAGGATAGTAAAGGGTAAATCCACCACCATTTATACTTGCTGTACAGAAGGAGGTTCTCTGCATAGGTATAAGAAATATATTTACATAATCATTCATTGCAATTTCTACGTAGCCTTTGACATTATTCAGGGGATTCCTACCATATAAGCTTTTTGGAAATATTACAGGGATTCTTGCGATATAGGTAAGCTTTTCACCTTAACCTTTTGAACGCCAGAGCATAAACGCGTACGTGCACTCCACGCCAAGCCACAAATTCACCGTAAATTATACTTACAAATAAAAAAAGGGATTTCAAAATGATTGTTTACTTTCAATAACACTTGTAACGGGATATTTCCCATGTAATTACGATTAATTATGATTAATAATTAATTAATTATGATTAATTGTGTGATTGTTTACTTATTTCTTTCTGGTCACATTTTAAAGATATATAAGTAGATATACACACAAAAGTAATGATTTAAATTGCTTGTTTAATGTTACAGTGCACCGCATTTTTTGTCACATATTTTAGGCGTTGGCGTACAGGGCATCTGCTTGCTTGTCACGTAAAGGTGATTATGGCGTTCAAAAGTTTAAATTGGGAATAAAATATCAAAATACTATAGTTCAACTGGCAATATTTAATGTCGTGGGTTCGAACCCCAACTTCATATAAGACGTAAACCTACTTCTCTGTCCAGAGAATTAAGTTTAGTTGGATGACTATTCTCTTTTCTCGCACCAGCTCTCGCTGTGGCTAAGACACCCTTGGTTAACCGTCAGTACGATCGACCGGCACAGGAGTGAGAATCATTTCTTGTGTATATTGCACGACGACGTATAAATCCCAATTTTCCTACCCAATCTCCGTCTGTTACTTTAAGGCTCATAATATCAGGCATCCCACATATACAGGCCAACATTTATTCGTAAATGCTGGTCTATCTGCAGAGGAGGAGTAAGTGTCGAGAGCGCCCTAGGCAAGTATCTCATCGGCCCAGATCTCTCTAGAGCCCATAGTAATCTGGGACACCGACACGAAAACACTTACCACGTACCCACTGAGTACATCATTCCTAAACCCCCTCACAAAGACTATATGTGTTAGGTAGTACATGAACGGGTTTGTTAGAGTGTTACAGGTCAGTACATTGGAGGATTTAAAAGGAAGACAAGTACTGCCAACATTTTTTTAGTAAAAGGTCATGTAACAAGAGCCAATGAACTGTTTATGAAGTAATGCGTAAAAGCAAAAATGTTACTCCAACTAAGTGGGTATTGGAATGCGGCAATTTTATCGTTCTCCTATACCGCTATGTTCTACTTTAAAGAAAGTAGTGAACAAATGGCCGACATCGGTGACCTGGCTCAAATTGTAGTTCCTCAGGCTTACTTGCCAATATTTGCATATTTTGGCATTATGTGAGTCATGTTTGGACATAATAATCACTTGGCACAATTGTTTGGGCTCTTTGGACATTCAAGGGTCCCGAACTTATGTGTCATACATTTAAATAGGCTGCAATTTCAAGCACCTGTAAGAGCTAGCCGTTACCGTTAATATTCAAGTACCAAGTAGCCAGTAGATTGGTAAAGAGACGTGCAAACATAATTTAGTCAGGTAGATTAGTACGTCTGATTGTCTTTCCTAACACTTGCATCTCTTCTTCGGGTCAAAAACAAGCAACACACGCTGTAATTTTATGTATAGATTCAAGAGAGCGCATAGATATGTAGATACATCCCACAGAACACGGAGATAACTCGGTGGCTGTTTCCACAGGTGTCAATACTTTCCGTACAATGACGATTTTGAATGGCGGTCAGCCGGTCACGATACAAGTTATACGCACTTT
Organism: Cerastis rubricosa; assembly: GCA_949152445.1. Classification (NCBI taxonomy): domain Eukaryota; kingdom Metazoa; phylum Arthropoda; class Insecta; order Lepidoptera; family Noctuidae; genus Cerastis; species Cerastis rubricosa. The sequence goes on along the minus strand of OX424525.1, from coordinate 12,608,908 downwards.
CGACGCCACGAATTTGACTAAAATCTCTTTGGACCCTGCCTCCGGCGATTCCATGCTCTGTGGTGCACCCACTTTACTTCACTGACTTTGTGAAGTATAATTATTCTCTCAATAAAACGTTACCTGCCTGTTTTTGTATCCCGAATATAGAGCCGCGTAATATCGATATTATACAAGGCGTAAGTACAAAGCAGTGGTTATGTTGGACAATAAAACTCACGAGGCTGACAGGCCATTATAGAGCCACGCGCGCCAGGTCTGCGGCGTGGGTTGGGCGCCGTCGATGCGCGCCTCGATGTGTCCGCAGAGCGCGCGCCGGTCGTGCGAGCGGCCCGAGCGCGCGTCGCACACGAGCCGCTTGCGACATTCGCCGTCGCACGTGCCACGGCGGGGACTGTTCTTCCAGTAGTTTCTGAAACAGGGCGGTGCGGTTCGATGTATAATTCGATGATTTATGAAATAGGTCTGTTTACTCATCGTAGGGATCTCGAGCGGCACATTGATCGACGGCATTCGATGGCATATATGTCCACACACGCCGAAAGCATCCTTTCGCATCGACGCGCAACGAGACGAACGCGCTTGTTCTTTTTTATATGAACGTGAACGCCGCGTCGATTAATGTGTCGTGACATGTCGTTTGAAACGTTTGAGGAAGCATCAGCAATAGGTAGGTATCTTCCCGTACTAGTAAATCCTGCTAAAAAAGTAAAGCGGCAAATGATGAAGGAGTAAAACAAATCAAATGGTTACTTGTAATATAAGTTAAAAACGTCTTCTTTGGTAGTCATATCGTCGATGAACTTGTCCCAGTCCTGCGGCCGCAGCGCCGGCATCATGTACGCCGATCGGGCCGAGTACAGTTTGTACCAGATCGGATAACCGAACAGATTAGCCTCTTTCAAGTTCATGATCCAAGTCTCATGGTCCACCACTTGCTGAAAAATGTATTCAAGTAAGTTATTTTCTTATCAGTTTTTGCTTTCCTATTACTAATGTAAAAGTTAATTTGCTTATTTATTTAGTAAATCAAGTAATGATTACCCGAGTAGTGGCTTCATGGTCACCGTCTACATAATATATTCGATAACCTAAGTTCAAATCGTAGTACGGAGTAACTGAGGGCCCAACATACGCAATACTTGTGGCTCTACCTGCGAAAAACAATAAATTACGGTCATTTAAATTACACCCAACATGTTAAAAAATTCAACATAAGCTAATCCTAGTAGCTCAATCAAGATGACAAGTTTCACCTACCAAGGTCATTCGAATCATAAAAAACTTCAAATTCATCGAAATGTGTATGTCCAAAAAATTGTGCCGTTATCGTTGATTCATATCGGTTAACTATGGCGTAGTAATTGCGGCTCCACACTTTTAAACAATCGGAATGGCCCGGCGGGATGTGCCCAATGATATGGACCTTCTCGCCACTGAACTCCGCTGATTGGAGTTCGTAAATCAACCATTGGAGTTCCGTTGCTGGGTCTGTGCTGTTCATTAAGAGCCACCTGGAAAAATAGGAGATGACACGTGTTAGAATACGTATAAAAAGAATGGCACGCATGACTAAAATTAATGAAGGTTTAAATTGGCACCTAAGCCAAACTATATATTTTTTATAGAAGCAAAGTAATATTTCTCACCAGTTCTTATTATTGCAGTAGTTCATATTCAGCGAAATGATTCGGAAGCCCGGCCTCACGAGGACCGAGTAAAAGGCGCCACGACGCACCGTGTGAGAGACCCCGGCCGGCAGCCAGCGACGCCATTGTGCGTCCAGCTCATCGTACAGCCAGGCTATGTTCAACTCTGAGGACGCTATGTACGGCGGCGGAAAACTGGAAGTAAGGCATGAGGAAACAGTAAGTAGTCAGTCTTTTAATCGTTGCTAGATGGAAGTCCGGAAACGGGGTGTTTCCGTAATGTTGGGAAGCGTTATTTGCACCAGTTTTCATTTGTTATGGTTAGGCCCGAACTCCACTAAAGCGAATACGTGAGAAGCAAAGAAGAGACGAGCAAGATTCGACCAATCACTGGAGAGACGAGACACGCCATGTTGATTCCAACCTATCACGTCTGCGCTTTGGGGAACTCCGGCCCTTAACCTAACATCATCTGGCTAACCTTTTCCCAACTAAGTTGGGTCGGCTTCCAGTCTTACCGGATTCAGCTGAATACCAGTATTTTATATGGAGCGACTGCCTATCTGACCTCCACAACCCAGTTAGCCCGGCCTTTTACCCTGTCATGACATTTTGCGAAATCTAGGTTAGAATCACTCCAATTCATTGGAAATGCACAAATGGTTATTGACTTTATAAAAACTTCAAGCTAATTCTGTTTCGCGGAACAACGCGACTTACCGCTTCAAAAGCAAATAGAAGTAATTGTGGTTTATTCCTCACGGCAGGTATTTCCGTCCACAGGCAATCTATGAGTAATAGGCATCAGTGGTAATACATCCGCATCCACTACTCAATCGAATGTTGCAAGGATCCTACGTTCCAAGAATAAACGATCTTGAAAGGGATTGTCGCTTTAATTAAAATGACCCCGACAGACGTTAATAAGTGCGACTTACGTACTTACGTAGCTCGATACTTAATAATTTATTGGAATCCACAATGTCCACTTCGGTAGGGTAATATAAATTTTAAGAGATGGATATTGACGCTGTCATCAAATATTTAAACTTCCTGTCTCTAACTTCTAAGTACTTTTGTTTAAGAGTATTTTCAATACATAGGTAATTATGAAAGTGTAGAATAAATATAATTCCCATAGACGATTTAGCATTTAGACAATATAGCATTTATAGATTTTCTATATTCGGCCTTAACCACATTTATTCGTACCTATTGACTGGAGACGACTCGTGGTTCCCAAGAGCCGGGAATATCGGCACACCGGGGAACATGTCCGACATCTGAGCTACCGTTTCTTGTAGCACCTTCAAATTCTCCTCTTTGGTTTGGTTCCATACATCATGCGGCGGAAGATCTCCCGTCCATAGAATGTAATCTATGTCCTGGAACAGTGCAACAGTCCACTTTTAGATGGGATGGTTAAAAGGCATTTTATACCATGGCAGTCAACCTTTAATATGACAACCTTGCGATAGGAATAGTCATTAAGTATGGATCTTTATATTTAGAATCTTATGCGGGATTGCTGCATGATATCTGTCTTTTCTTTCGGTATTACATTCAAAAGGTATTTTAGGGACCTTTTAGATCTCCAGTTTGCAACGTCGCAAAAAGCTGACAAATATTTACACTGCCCTCCAAAACTTTGTTGAAAGGGTTCAGAATCCACCCTCAGAAACAGTTGCTATGCAATCAGGAAGTTAACATGCCTCTTTCCCTACATTAGGTGGGTAATTTATTCTGAGGTTTGACTGGGTTCACGTCTTTCTGTAGATTATACGGGGCCATACGTACAGTGTGAGTGTCTGCTATGTGTTTCAACATGTGGTCTATGGTCCGTTTGGGCGTGTCGCACTTGCGGTAGTCACCCCAGCGGCCGGCGCCGCCGCCAGGTGTCAGTGCTGGACCATTAGACGCCCGACAGCAAAGAGGTTCGTTACATTCAGCATTGGCACCTGGAAATTGTAATAGACATTTGAGACCGAGTATGTTGGCGAAGAACTAACAAAAATTAGGTGGGTACTTACTGAAGACAAACGTATGCCCTTTCTTGAGATTTTGACAAGCTTAATCTAAGAATATAGAAATGCTTACCTTCAGCGTAGTATGGGTCAAAATGTGTATCAGATATCTGCAAAACTTTAAACGTTGGGGCTTTATCGACAGGAGCATCAAGTTCCCGCAGGGCCGGCTTCGGTACGGGCGGGAATGCTACTTCCCAGTCGTGGTAAGGGTTGTAGACGTCGCCACACGCGTCTCCTATCACAAAACTGCAGATCTCTTCAGGACCTATCGTAATACGTTTCAACACGTAAACTACTTCACTCTGAAATATGAAAAACGTAAAGTGATTAACGGTATCACAGAAAAGCCGGTTGTTCTATTGGTTTCACTGCGACGACTGTTTCTTACCCCGAATAACCTCGTGATGCCCTCGCATACACGAGCTGATTGAATTTTTAGCGAAACACAAAATTGATAAATCATCTTATTGATCTCTTCTTTACTTTTACCCAGTCTTATGTAATGCTGTAGTAACCCGGCGCCGGCTTTGCAGGCTGTGCAAGACACCTTAGACATTACAGAGTGCTCTACTTCGTAATAAACTTGTTTCAAATTGAGAAGTTTGAGAGCCTTCTCGACAAATACTGGAAGGTTACTGCTCTTATCGCTGTCCCACAGGAGTCGAGAGTAATTGCGTTTCAAAGCTGTCATGTGTGCTATTAGTTCAGTCTCATTAGCTGATGGCGGTAGGGTATGATTAAAATGAGAAGGAAAGAAGGAAGGTTGATCGTTGCGTGGCGTCAGTCTCCAATTCCAATCGTCGTTGGGTGGCATCCATTTTATCACCGGTGTATTACTCCTTCCCGATTTTTGTAGAAATACGGGGTTACCTGCGATGATAAGAAATCGTTTGGTTAAAGCTGAACTTCGATTGTGGAAGTGATTACTAGAGTATTACGATGAGGTTCCCTAATTCTTACCTGAAGTCATCATCACACTTATAGAAAAAGTGGCGATCCATTGCGCGAGCCATCGTATCCTTATAATCATAACTAAGAATCGTAGAAGAAGGAAGTGTCTGAAACAAAACAAACAAAATGAGGTTAATAACTTTCAACCATTTTAAATAGCTTAGGTACAGCACTCGCATGTGTTATTTATCAATATCTGCTATGGCATGTCTTACGAAAAACAATGTAAAAATATTATAGGTACCTAGGCAATGGAAACAAATAAACGATTGATGTCGCTCTTTACAGTTTCCTTCAACTTGCTATTATAATATTCTTGCGACTTTGCTGGGTCTGTGCCATATCGAATAAGCGCTGATGTGTAAGTTTGAACTGAACCCACCTAGCTTTTATAGGATTAAGGTGTTACCGAGTCTTCCTTATTGGAACATATTTACCTCGTCCCTGTCGATATTTTTATATGCTCTAATAATAGCTCGTTTGTAAACCTTGACAGCTTTCAGATCAAGCAGATCGATTAAATTATTATTTTATTGCCTTAGGTAAAGAATTTCAGTACGTAAGAAACTTGTTACAGTTGGTTAATGTTGGTATTGGATTGGAGGTAAAGGACAAATTGTTTCGATCCCTCCCCTTGACCTTTGTCTGTTTTAATTATCGCCTTAGCACCACTCTGGAGTATGCTTTGCACTGTTGGACATAGGCCTCTTTTACTGCAGGCTACTTGGCTCGATTCTCGGCAACTGTCATCCACCTGCTACCAGCCAACCTGAGAATCGCACTCCACCTAGGCCCTAGCCCGACGGCGTCCCACCTAAGGTACTCTTGCCGATTCCCGGTCTCCACTCAAAAACAGGTCTACCCCAACAATCATCAGTTCTACGGCTAATATGTCCCATAAACTGACCTAATTACTGCGCTGAATGTAACAAGTACTAGTAAAATAGGAAGGTCACTTATTAATTCAATCCCCTAATTGTGCCAGTTGAATTCTGTGTTGTCCTGTATCAAATATGCAGTATGATGTCGGTTATGTAATCGAGAACGAACTGGATCACGCAACAGTTTACTATTTATGTAGTTAAGTACCCATAATACACATTCGCACGTATTATTGTGATATATTTACTGACATAAATAAACATTATATAACTGTGCTCAGGCGCCAGTTAAATTAACGCACACCAACACCTGTAGTAGCTATCATAGCTTACTATTAACTGTTTAATGTGATAAAACATCACCTTTTTCAATTGGCCAATAAAAATGTACATTTCATTGATAAATTAGATATACACATGGTTTATTAACTTGATTATTAACAACAACGAACTTTACGACGACATGCGACACTTCATTCATTAATCTTACGTTAATGAGAAATCCTACTTACCAGTTAATAACTTTTGAGGCCAGTAAATTTGAAAATTATTATATCATTAAAATAAATTATTAAGGGGTAAACTACACTACACTAAGCTATATGAGCTTAGCTAGCTACCTCATCAGGAGTCCAGCTATGTTACAGTGGTCGTTTTAGGTGCCTGCACATTTGCAGCACCGAGCAATCGAGCAACGTCATTACGTTGCTCGATTTTTGACGAGCTACCCGTGGTGTTTAGCATTGAGTGCTTTTCCTATACTGTCGACGAAATACCAAAGAAAAAACCACGGGTCGATCGTGAAAAAATCTCTCCAGGTACCTTATGAAAAAACTACATTACCAAACTCATAGCTCCAAAGATACTATGCTGATGGGCCCGCAGCCAGCCTAAGCATAGCTAGATTAAGACAAAGCGTTCCGTGCATAAATCGTGAAAGTCATAAAAGCTCTCTTTCTCAGTTTACGATATCCTCTGTATAGTTCTCCATAAAGGCCCGTTATTCTAACCATTATGTAGTAAATAACTTATAAACGAATTGATATTCTTTTACGAAACTTTCGAATGAAAATATTACACCTCTCTTGACCATAAAACTTGAAAAATTCATAAGGAAAGGGGGTCAGATAATGTCGCCCCATCTAATATTCATAGGAATAAGTTACTAGAAGTCACTGCGGTCCATTACTCGTGAAATCATGATTCTACATGATTTTTATTATTTTTATGTAACTACGTAATATCCATTAGTTTTGTGTTATCACCAAAGTGTTAAGGATTACAGGCCGAGTATAGAAAGCTGTAGAACGAATCATGCTTTACATAATATTGAAGAAAACTTTTGTTGAAATGTTCTTTGCGACATTTAAAGTTTAAGCGAAAGTTTCACTTTTTAAATATTTCTCAGAAACTGTCGCAAACAAAATAACTTTATTGCGGTTTTTAAGTTAGCACTAGGTTAAGATTAGCGCGTTCAAACCAATAGACAAGCTCTGCACAAGCTTATTATATATTATTTATGCATAGATTATATTATTTTACTAGCTATTGCTCGCGACCTTCGTCCGCCTGAAATTATTATAAAAATATTACTTTCTTTTTTTCAGCCGTTAGTGACGTTAGCCGGAACTAACAGACAGACAGACATAATTAAAAAAATGTTTTTTTGATTGCAAAATATCATAAATACGAATCATATGCATTCAGTAAAAAGCTGTTACGTTTGAAATTACAAACAGACACTTAAATTTTATTTATTTGTATGTATGTATAGAATACGTATGTTCTGTTAATCCTGTTACACGTATGATGTCGTGAATGTTGTATGAGTCAGCGGATTTTACGAACGTCAGGCAGTTGGATACGGACGTGGAGGTCGCCACTTTCTCCGCGCTTCATTGACTTTGTTGGAAAGTGACGGTCGTATCGCACGATGCGTTTGCGCACACATCATAACTCCCCGACAACAATGCAATTGTTCAATACTGTATTGTTATAGTAATCTGCTTCGTACATCTTAACATTGTTACGTAATGGTCGTATGAACTGGTGCAGATGTGTAAAGAATTGATGTTTATTTAGCGTTAAACCTATTCTTACAATTTCTGAGTTTGAACGAGCCCCTTTTTTACGGGTGGTAAATCATCTAATGACCCCTCGTGCTCTGGGCGGAGCGGAAGGGAGTCTCAGACTTGTACTGACTAAAACCCATCCATGTTCCTTCTTAGCCTTTTGTGTTCCAGGGCCACGGTATCTCTTTCAAACAGTCCCGCAGTCCTGGCAGGCTTGAATGAGCCCCTGTAGGTAAGGTATAGAAGGTGGAAGGGACACTGACGCTAAAACGGTTAGCACGTATGAAGTACATTTTTTCATCAGTAAATAATTAAAAAAAAAAAACAGTTGTTCCATACGTTTGAACCGGGTCGATGTTGCAGTGTTATAGGAAACAGCTGTTTTTTCGGGATCCCTTCTTTTCGCATAATATTCTTTGTCCTAATATACTTCGGCATAACGATTTTGGCACAATTTGTTTTGGCATAATAATACTTCGGCATAATTTTTTTAGGCATACATTTTATGTTGGCATAATAATCTTAAAGACTAATTTGTTTTAGCATAAATTTGATTCGCATAACGTTAGTAGGCCTAATGACTATTAGCATGATAATATTTAGGCACAAAAGTAATATAAAATAAATAAAAAAAACAATTTTCATGCAAATGATTTATTATACATAACATTATGTAACTTAAACGATTTTTCAATCGCGAGATAACTTTTAACTAAAGAATATATTAGATGTTGTAAGACTTTGGGTGGAAATGGTGGTCGTGAACTTGTTGTGTCCCATACATAATTCTAATCAAACCAATTTGCTATAGTTTCTGTAACAATTAAATAATATTGTTGGTTAAAAATTTAATATACTGTGCAACAAAAGTTAGTGACAGAACCGAATTGCTGCAAAACCGACTCCACGTAGTCTTGTTTGTCCTACCCCTAGAGTGTAATTTAAAATCGCGTAGGCGCGGAGGGGCGAGGCGGCCCGCGGGCTGAGGAGCAGGCGGCTGCGAGCGAGCCGCCGCGGCTGAGGCTGGCTGCATGCAGCACGCAAGCAAGCATAAACACAAGCGTAAATAAATTTATTATTTGATTTAGGATATTATGATTAAAAAAGTTATGCTCTAGAACTTTATGCTTTAGAATATTATGCTTAATCATTATTATGGTTAGAGAAAGGCTTAAAAAAATTATGCGTAAGCTGTTATACGTAATTATATTATGCGAAAATATAATTATGCCAAACAAAATTATGCTAAGTTATATTAGGTCTTAAAATTTTATGCAAATGGATAGGGAACCTGTTTTTTCTACCCTGTGTAGTGCTCAGTATAAGTAAGCTCTCTGCTAGTTAAGTGAGAAAGCCACAATATTCTATTTGCAATTTTGCACCTAAGGAATTAGGTTGAGGTGACGATTGGAAAATTTGGACTTCTTCGGAAGCCGTGCTCGGACTCTACGGGCAGGCACCTTTCTCTTTTAACTTCTATAAAAGTTTGCAACAAGGAATGCATTTCACATAGGAACAGAGTAGGTAACTGGTGTGAGCCGGAGGATATCATGATGATCACTATCATGAATGTACACGCTATGTGCAAACATGACATGATAGTGATCATGAGCTATGAACTACTTGCATAAATGCACTTGTTAACATGCAATGTTAGTTTTGAGATATTTCTTATGTTTTGAATTTATCCTAAGCGTATTTATTATGTGCTGAAGTCGTAGACATATTACTCGCTGAAGTTGTATTTAATGACATTGACATAACTGACATTAAAACTTGATTCGATTTGGAATAACATAACATAAAATTACGCCTATAATCCCCGAAGGGTTGCGCAGAGGTGTACCCCAATGGTACACCCGCACTTCGCCTTTTATTTATTTCACCATAAGCCGGCGACTATTTTCCGATGGTTAAGATAGTTGGAATATTAATGAGATATTAACTTGATTTAAAATATGATATTACTCACCTAAGTATACAATAGCGATAAAATAGTTTTATGATGACGGACTGTCGACTCGGTGGATGTATTATATTATGGTACGTATAAGCCTATATCTTATAGTTGTGACCACGACACTGAACGAAATACGTAAAAAACAATATACAAACTGCTTATAAATTGTTAGGAATATACTTGTTCAATTTGTAACATCAATCAAACTGGATAAATCATGTTCACACAGAGACACATCAAGGCTATACATTTCCAGTATAACATGGCCTAGCTTTGTTTAGATTCCCCGTACAATGAGAGATTCGCATAAACTGGTTTTGTATAGCTTGAATAGTCGCTGCCGTGCGTACCTAATTTAAAATATAACATTTGCCTTAATAAATCAAATAAAAAGCAAAATCGAAACAATGAAAATGATTACATAAAATAATGAAATCTTTTTTCTTTGGTGAAATTATATGCATTGCGGACTGCTAGAATCGAGTTGTGAGAAATTGTAAAACATTTCCTTTTTGTTTTTTTGTGACCTCACGAGCGGGACAAAGTAGAATGTTTAAAAGTAATAAAAACAGGGGTTGTGATTATCAAGATAATTATTTTCTTTGATAATTATCGGATTATACTATCATTGCTAATCATTCATAACTTGATTCGCTAATTAGTTGACATAAAACTCTTTAATTTTAGTTTTAACGCACTTGAATTCAGCCCACTATGGGTGTTTATTTTTGGGTAATTTCGCAACTATCACTCTGATCCTAAATAGTGAAATAGCCACAAAGAAGCCATTTGTGGATTAAAACCAACTTTTTAATTTGTCACTTAACTCGTTTAATTGCGCGAAACGTAAAGTGATATTGAAATTATGGGCGCCCGCCCGCAGGATTTTTTCCAGGGAGGTACATCGTCAGTTCCATGAAAAAAAGCTCGATTTTTTTGCACTCAATTTTTTAGATACAAGGAGTAACTTTGTCAATATAAACAGAATTACAGAAGAGCCAAACAAACAAAAAAAAAAGATACGGGATCGAGCTTGTAAGTTTTAGCACCCACCTCGAATTTGATAGGTATTCTTTTATCATTGATTAAAGAAATACGGCGATTTCTGAATTTTAAATTAAAGCTAAATGTAATAAAAATTATGCATGCAAAATCTTAATCCTTTCCTTTGTATTTTCTGTTCCGGCAGGGGGGTGCAAGTGCACCCACCCCCTTGCACCCCGCAGCCGGCGCAAATGATTGAAATTATCGCTGATAGCATAACCCCCCTTTTTTCTGAAGTCAGTTAACAAATAATAAAGACATATGTTAAAATGTTGTTGTACCTACTACGTTAAAATGTGTTGTATCAGGAATAATATGAAAAGTCTTATTAAAACAATGTGAACTCTCTTCCAATCGGTTCTGACTAGTTAACAAATGAGGTTGAAACTTGAACTTGACAAATAAAAAACAGTATCACTTCCTGCATGCATTCTAAATGTCTAATTGGTTTGTTATAGTTCTAAAAGTAGACTCATGCATTTGTGGGTTGGTACATTTTGGCAGAACTACTGCCAAAAGGTACCAACCCACATAAAAATTCTCTCATGTTCCAAAATAATTTTGTTTGTAGTTTGCTGATTAATTTAAATCTGTTTTATAAGCATATTTTTTGTTTTATAATCATGTATTTGGGGCTGATATTATTGGCTAGTTACATAACAAATTGAGAATGTGGGACGAGTTTGAAAAATAATTGAGTTTGTTGGTTGGCTCATAATATGGCAGAACTAAATCGTATTGTGATTAACGTGGTCTCTCCTCTCTCTTGCAGTATTAATTAAACAAGGATAACAGTTAGGCTGAATTAAACCGAAAATAAAACAAAATTCTTCTGTTTTCTCTTGTATGAAAACAGAAGAATCTTGAATCAAACATTGTTTACCGTAAAAAAAAATCGCGATAAGTGGTACATCCGATCATTAAATGAATTTGTAAAAGTTAGTTACATGTTTACTGCAAGTTTTCTGAGAAGAATCCATAAATATTATTTTGCGATTGTTGTCATTAAAGTAAAGAATCATTTACGAATCTTAGTTGCATTCAACAAAATGAGTGTTGTTGCGTAAGTTTTCTCTCCGCGGATGGCAGTTAGTAATGTCCAAGGATTATTCATCCAGGCCGCTTTCTTTCGACTGCCAGCAGCTTCGTACAACGCGCGTCTACTTTCACTGCTCACACTGCGTGATCTCCCTTTACGGCAGTAATTTGGACATTCGTGAGATTACCTAATCAACGATTTCGAGCTTTTTTTGTTCAGTAGTAGCGGCTTGTCCAGTTTCCGGCACCAAATGTTACTTGCACAGTCATGTAACAAACTAATTACAAATGTTACAATACGTAGTACTTAAATTTTAATACCACAACAGTATTTACAGATAAAATATTTAAGTTAATTACATTCATTTATGGGATGTATTTGAGTCTGGTAACCTTTCCAAGTTAAATTCTATTGAATAGTAACGTTCAGAGTGCTGAGAAAGTTTACTGAGTTAGATAATTTATCAGTACCTAGTAGATTTCACAAACACACAATAGATTATGGGTACAGTATGTAGAATTGTAGATAATATTTCTATGACCGCTTAGCGATGTGCTGTAATTTTCTATTTTATTCTAGATTCTTGAACAGGTCTAGATTTCTTGCTTAAGCTTGTGAGTGGAACCAGTAAGCTCTCTACTGATGTGGTGGGACTGTGGGAGGGACAGACGGACAGTCACTGTCTCACTCTGCTACACCGTTAATGTCACGAACGGAACATTGCACTTGTATAATGATTGCCTTCCGTAGGGTTTTAATTATACCTTATATCAGTCTATTAGTTACGAAACAGTCATCTATTAACCCTATACGGATGTATTATAATCTCATGTCTTATGCATACCGTAGGTCTCTATTACGATCGTCTTCTTTCCTCGATTGTTAAGTAGGTGGCTTAATTGCATAACACTTCTAAGTCCTGTTCTGTGCAGCTTTGTTTTAAAAATGGAAGGGTCAGATAAACACTTCATATGTGTGCAATCTGTCCTTTAAAAGGCGATTCTAGAATAAATGGGTAAAATAGAGAATCGAGTAACGTGTGCATGTTAGTGGCTAGGCAAAACAACTGTCACTAGGAAACCAGGAGTGTATCGTAACAGGTAGTTAAGATTTGAATACACATTAATGCAGAAGTAATAAGTATCATAAAAGAGCGCAAATTGCGTTACTATGGCCATGTTATGCCCAGCCCAAATAAGTACACAAACCTGCAGCTATTATGCAAGAAAAGATCCAAGGCCGTAGAACCTTATAAACACATTATATATTTGCTTATAAACCTGTTTCGACTACCAGTTAACAAAGATATAGGCGTTAACAGTAGTATATCGCAGAAAAAGAACCGTTTTCTTTTGCGACCTTTTTGAGCCAAGTGCCTTAAAGTTAAGTATTCAGATCTAGGTCGTGTCATCGTTTGCCTGAGCTTTTTAAACGAGTTTGTTGGTAACATGGTCTTTAATTTCATTTTCGCAGTTCTTAGCAAAAAGAAACCAATCTGCACGTTGAAAATGAGAGTAGAGTCGATACATATAGAGAGCTCCAACAAATTACATGGAATGGAGAGCCAATTTTGTCAGGTTTCGACGCTGACTAGGCAGAAACTTGCAGAATAAAAAGTCGAGGTACCTACTTACTGAAATCTGCGACCTCAAACCCAACATACGACCATCTATAGTCAATTCCAATAGAACTCTTTGTTATCAACTATTACTCTGATACTACATACAATACGATGCATGTTTCAGCCAGCAGTACCAGTTTATATGTATTTCTACACGCATTATCATATTTCAACTAAGTGCATTAGGTTTTAGAGGGCATGCAGCGTTACCAATATTTACCTAATCAAGAAGGCCATGCGATTGAGGTCGCAAACAGACTCGGTCAATATGCTTGCCTACCGAATCGATGCATCACCGAAATAACTGTATTAGGCAACCTGAGACATAACTAAGATCTTAGATCATGACGTGTGTTCTGATCATATGATTTATGTACGTAAAACTACAAAAATGTGTCTTTTAGTACACATTGACGATTTAAAAAGCAATTCCAGGTTAATAGACCAAATACCGAATAAAATTGTTATCCGTTATGATAAGAACATGCTGGTGTATTATTATGCAACTGCATACTATCCCGCATCATAAAATTAAATTCCATTAAACACAATGTGGGTAGGCTTTATCATATTACTTCAACGCAGTGACTTTTTGTAGTAGCTTGGTTTACGTGTTCTGGACTAGTGCCAAGCTTTCTCGATAAGCTTTCTCTAAATTGCTCCTTCACATCTTGTGGTTTACCTGATATTTATTTACGAATAATCATTTTATTTATTGTATGTACTTGTCACTATGCAAACCGTTTTTATGGTTGCGTTAAAAAGTTGCATATGCCAAGTCAAGACTTGGAGCAATTCGCAAGCGCAACGCAACAGATTAGTGTAGTTATGTGGACACCGTATACTGGCGACAGCCGTCAAATAAAACATCGTAATGCTTCGCTTTCCCCCAACACACGGTCGCGATGCATTCATAAAAGATGCAAGCAAACGCGCGATGGCGACTGTGTAACGAGACTGTCACCTGCAGCATTGATGCAAGAGCCTCAGCTGTTCTGGTGCGTCAATATTGACTATGCACGTGCGTTACGTATTTTAAATGGCAGAAATGTGCATAACATATGCCTTTACTTTAACTAGTATTTAAAAAATATGACTATTTAAGTGGCTATTTGAATTCTTAGTTACTTTAGGTACACCATTATTTCGTTATTCAATTTTAAGGTCTGATTTCTTGGCAGAGCAATGATTAATGTTACTATCATAAATTGCTTTGCCAGCGAAGGTATATTTTCCCTCGGCTGTTGAGCCAGTTGAGCTTACAATTTGGTGGCATCTTAATTTTGTAGCAACTAAAGATTTTTATTTTATACCCAATAACGCCATTACGGCGAAATCAATACAAGAGTATTATCGTATCCTACATACAAAGAGTATAAAATCCATCACCTAGAATGTCATTCTGATATAAGATAACATACTGGATTGCTATTAAAAAATATTTCTAAACCTAGGTACCTGTTACTGATAAAAATGACTTCCTTACATTGTAGTCGTATGAACAATTGCACATTTTACTTTCTGGAGAGCGCGTTCACACGCCCTGTCCCGGCAGGCAACTGGCATCCAGAATCCCTTTGTAAAAACTTTCGTTTGGTTCATCGAACTTACTTTCACCTATTGTAAGCACATGCTCTCATCGGAATGCACTTCAATTATATTTGTTAGCACGTCCCACGTATTAGATATAATACCTATTGTATTTTATGTATTAGACGAGTATTAGTGCTTCTCGCCAGAAATGGAAATCAGCTTTCGTTTCATAAAATTTGAGCGCTTCACACATCAATAAAATGCACGATGCATTACGTGTCTTGGAATTTATTCAGAAGTTAATATAGTACTTATGTAAATAGCGGGATATCCCATGACACTTAATCGTAAAGTATAACAAATGGCCCAAACTGATTTTATTGGCAAAATTCTCTCAATTCTTGGCACGCTACTCTCGCGATTGAGTGAGGTGTTGTTATTTTACTTTCATTCCACGTGGGGTAAAGTATAATTTAGATCGTAGAGCATATTTAATGTAAATTAAGTAGAGTTGAGCGTCTGCTGGTCGTGGTTGAGGCGCGACGTGGTCATCGCTCAGATTTTTCTCATTTGCTATTCAGTGTCCGTGCCGCGCTGCCCAAGCTATCTATAGTGAAGTATAAATAGTGTTAGTAGCCGCCTAGCCGGCCTGGACGACGGAAAACGTGTACGCATATTATCTAAACAATCAGACATATTGACGACTTGTTGTGTTTTTTTTACAATAAAAGGGACTAGTTATCTTGTATTCATTCAATTTTGTCTTTGGGGTGAGTAATTAATGTGAATTTTATCTGTAACTTTCTCAAAAGTGTCTGTGACTTGCAAAACGATAATGAGAGTCAAAAACATGCACTATAAACAAAGTTTTACACCTACGTAGAATCTCGGTTTTTTTCATACTTTCTATGGCAGTGTATAAAATAGATGTTTAAAATCGCACGGTTAATCCCCCATTAATAGATTGGTTATGTCCGACACAGCACCACATCATCAATGTTATGCTTGAATGAGAAATTACGTACCTTCAAGTTTTTCTCGATCAATTTGATAATTATGTACTTGGTCGGAAGTTATAAAGCACTTTTACTGATGTAACGATATCAATACGTTGTATCGCTGAAACTGTTTTTTTTAGTTTTTGTTATAAATTTTACTATAACGAACATAAACGCACAGTTTCTAGATAGGTACGGTTATATGGATGACTAAATAGAATCTAACGTTATTAGACGATTGCGTTAATAAGGCACTTGTGAAAATCAGACGACAATTGACCTCACTGCTAACACTGTATGACGATTCCGATAAAAACTTTGACCTCTTGTGTCGATTCGACCCGTGCGATTACGAAGTCGCTAATACTTATGTACGTAAGTTTATGCTTGAAAACAGATAATATTATGACCTTACCAAAACAATAACATTTATATATTGTTCTTTAACTATAATAAATAAATAATAATGGGACAAGTTTTTCGTGATAAGGAGGCACTCTTCGGGCATGACCTAAATCTATTTTGATGTGTCGCAGGATAGAACAGTGACAAAAAAAAAATCTTATTTGCTAAAATCTATTCGTCGTCATGTGTTCTAATATTCTGGTTGTTTGCGTATAATTTTGGAAGTGATTTACCTAGAAGTAGCTTATTTTTGATCTGAAATGCAAAAACTGCACTTTTCTATGGAACGAAATAATTACATTTATCATTCTTTATGAATCATTCCGCAACAGAATAAGTACCTCTGTTTTTGAAAATAAAGTACCCAACTTATTTTTATCAATACTGTTGATGAGTTTAATGACTGGCATATACATGCAGTTAACGAATGCATTGATTATGTGTGTTTTCCCTACTTATTGTAAATATGTTTAAATATTATATTAATGGTAAATGAGTACTTACCTACCTATTTTAATGTATAAAGAAAACACGCACAAGCATATAAATATGAACCGTTATTAAAATCTTCTTGAAAATACCTGATTAGGTACATACAATCTAACCACTGAAAGAAGTACAGTTGACATAGTTGCTATAATATCTAGGTCAAATATGTACCGTAACTTCTTTGAACTAATATAACATAGCGTACAAAAATTTTAAGCATGATTTTCCACAGACATAAATTTTTATTAATTGGGGTCCAGTCATAAACTGGACTTAGTTCTGTCAAAATGTACCAACCCACATCAAAATTTCCTCCGTTTTCTTTAGTAAGTGTTATCATTGTTACTAACCTAACGGTGATTTATTAGACTGTTTTTACTGAATAGCAATATACTATAATATTTAGAATGTTGATTTAGTTTAGCGTATTTATTTAGATGAGTTGAAAAATTGAATGGATTGTGGTTAGGGGCATTTTGGCAGAACTTGTAGTTCTTTTTCGGGAAAGTCGAAATCAAACAGCTGTTTATGTTGGACACCTTGATAAAATATGCATTTCTTCTAAGTACCTACCCTAACCTAACATCCTACTACGGTACTTAGATTATGACAGTGATTGGTTCGTAGGTAGTTTTTTTATTTTGTGAACTATCTGAACTAGCCTTGCCCGTGGCTTCGCTCACGATATGTTCTGAAATTATTCCACAGGAACGTTTATAAAGCCTATGGCACTCGAGGATAATGTGGCATCCCAAATAACAATAGCGAAAAATAATTCGGAATCGGATCCTACTGATCCAATTCCGAAAATTCCTTATATATTTTTTGCTAAGATGACCCCTACATTCAAACTTACAAACTTTACCTCTTTTTAATATTACTATGATCTATGTTTATTAATAAAATATTATAAATTTTACATGCCATAGAACCGTGAACTTGTGACCCTAAGTTTTAGTTCTTCAGACTACGATGCGTATGCTTCACTGTGAATAGATAAGCATAGAAACGTGAATATTATGTAAACAAAGTTGAATGAAAGTTACACTAACACATTGTAATGCGTATAATTCATAATTCATTCTGCAAATGAATGCCGCAAGTCGCAAACACTTTCGTATATTTTATTTGGAGGTTTTTTTCTTTTCATAGACGATTAAGACGACTCTACCGATGTCACGAATTCCTTTTTTTTATTGAGACTTAATGTCACACTGAAGCAGTGTAGGGCCTTCCTTCCTCCTGTCCACTTTTTGCGATCTTGTATGATTGTAGGCAAATACCAAGGTTAACCACTACTAACCTATTTATGTTACGGAGTTGTTTCAAAATCGTATCTATCGGTCATTCACATTTCGAAACTAGATCGAAGACTACGCTAGATAACACATATAATCAAGAAAGTAGTTCTAGGAGTTACTTAACCAAATGCATAGCGCATAAATTAAATCATTTCAAAATAATCCTCCTCCCCGCCCGCCCATTTAAAATTCGTTTATTTATAAAACAATTCAGAATAATCAGAATATCTGTCTTAGCCTACCCAATCACACTTGCTAGCAACCTCTCGCCCTTCCATTCTTCATTTATTTCAGACTAGCTTTTGCCTGCGGTTTGTTCGCCTTATGGTCAGAAATTATCGTACGGGAAGCGGGAATGTCGTAAATATAGCCTAGTAGCTGTCCCGCGCAACTTCGTCTGCGTCACATTTACCCCGTTTTCGCAACATTTTTCATTTCTGCTACGCTCCTATTGGTCGTAGCGGGAAGATATATGTGCCTTTAGTCTTCCACGATAAATAGACCAGTTAGATATAGACCATATCTAACACTGAAAGAATTTTTCAAATCGGACCAGTAGTTCCTGAGATTAGCGCGTTCAAGCAAACAAACAAACTCTTCAGCTTTGTTATTAGTAAGTGTAAGTATATGTAGATATAGATGTCACTCGGGGATAATGTAGCTTCCTCATCCCATTAGTGAAGGAATTTACGGAATCGGATTATTAGTTCCGCAGATTACCCCCTGAATCCAAACTGACAAACGTACAAAGTTTTCCTGTCAATCTAATAAGGTTAATGCAAGTTTTTCAAACACAGTCCTCATTAGGTTGTCGTGAATCTTGTTTCATCGAATATGAGTTACTAGTTAGACATTGTTTTTGTTTCATGAGGAAAATTTTGTTGAAAGCGTTATTCGATAGTAATAATTATAATTTTATGTCGTTTTCCTCTCGAACAAATATCATGTACTATTTGTATAATTAAGGTACGTAATAGAAATCACAAATGGTAACAATAGCGGCCGCGCGTGTTTGTGAAAATAACATTTTAATTCATATCTGTCAGATCGCAGAACACAGTTGAAATTTTATTGTTAACCGACTTCTAAAAAAGGAGGAGGTTCTTAATTCGGATGTTTGTATTTTTTTTATGTTTGTTCGCGTTTATCAACCGATTTGATTTTTTTTTTTGTTGTAAAGGTTATTAGGACTTCCCAAATGGTCCCATGAAAATGTTTACCTATGTGCTCAATAGATCCCAAATCACACCGACAAGACACAGCGCTGAGTCTGCCGTTGAAGATCCAACAAAGCGCTTTTATTTATGTACATCTGGTTTGAGTGAAAACGCTTTTATACATTTTGAAGCGTTTTTAGTAGTAGTAAGTAGATATTTTCTAGTGTTAGTGAAACCCCGCATTAGAGTCACTTTTAGTCCTAGGTCGCTCATTTCTGAGAATTTTGAACAAAGGCGACTGTTGGATACAGACAGGTATAATCATCAACAATTTACAAGCCCTGCGATTCAGATAATCTAACTGAATTATTAGTAGGTAGGTACCTACTTAGGTAGATACAGGTTCATCTTCCCTAACTAAATAATTAGTGAGGGTAATAAGTAAATAGGAATTTTATTAGTAACTTTATGTTGTTCTACGACCTTAATAATATCGGTATAATGTATAAATAAATAATATGTTATATGTTTAAATCTATTAAGGTTGTCTGTTATCATCAGCTGAAACCTTAACACATATTTTAAAAAAAAAAAAAAAAAAAACTTTATTATTAAACTTATATTTTGAGATCAAGTACACGTACGTAGGTACATGCGGAAGTACTTGCCTACTTGAATTTAGATACTTAGGGTTGAACCTTAGCTAGCAGCACGTAATCGCACTTTTCCATGCTCCTATCCTTTTCTCGCTCTGCACGCATAGCATAACCACTGTAGAAACGAGTTTTGTCTACGGAAGAATCGATATAATGACAGATAGACAATGACAATGTGTCAGTTTCTTGATTCTTCCGTCGACATAGCCCGTTTCTACGGCGGTCATGCTACGCGTGCAGATCAGAACTGTCATTTGGTAGAGCGAGTAGGTACTGGAAAACTGCGATACCGTGCTGGTAGATGAGGTTTGACCCTTACCTACATACTACCGCGTGTACAACAAGTGCGTGTGTTAGCGAAAAACCTTTGTAAGGCTGCAAGAGATGATACATGACTGAAATTCATTGTGTCAGTCACGCAATCGATTGCTGGGTTCCACCCTTTAGACTCATTCTTAGACGATTAAAGATAGCGGAAATAAAGAATAGAGGTTAATGAATTGAAACAATCAATTCCTTGTACTGTAGTGGATGAGGATTCTTTGTTCGATCAACTTCTTTGTTTTGAAACAAGGACCCTTTGTGCAGGACCATACTTAGAGGGTCTACCATCACCTGTTTTATTACGAAAGAACAACTACGTACGAAGGACATAAGGTTGTTGATGTTCTTTCATCATGGTCAAAGGATAATCGAATTCTGCAACTTTCTGGGACTTGTTTCCGGAATGAACGTGCCGTTCCAAATGATGAACCGGGAAATTCAAGCATTAGTAATTTGTATGGCTCGCACCACGTGCAATCCGTCCAGAAAACCAAAATTTTATGGGACATTCATTTCCAAGTTTGCGTGTAGGTATTAGTTAGTCGCGATATATGGGGTAAATTTGTGTTTACCAAGTTATCGACAACATAAAAGGTCAATCCCGAAAGCAGATGCAAGACAGAGATCTAAGCCAATTATTGCCTGGTCAAGACGCATGTAACTAAACTAAGAAGAAGAAGCTCCCAAATGTGCGCAAGACATTACCTCCACCTCCACCTCTTAAATCAATATTGTTTTAATATTACATCAGTATGGACGAGAGATGGAATTAGAAGTCATTTAAAACCTTTAACGCTTCCTTTCTTCCCAGACAAAATTGACATTTAAGTATCTGTTAAAAGAGTTGATGGTATGGGCCCTGATGTGTTGCCGACGACTGGCGTTGACATTTCAACATAATTTTGCGACCGACGCCCTGATCCGATGCATACAAGTGTTTTTATTATAGCTTGACCCAAGGCGAGCTTGCTTTCCAAGTATGACGCAAGAGCTTAAACGCATCCTTATATAAACACCAAACCGAAAAAGAACACACCGGTTGGGTGACATGATTGTGATTTGCTGGAAACAGTATGTTTTCCAAGTTTCACCGCAATTCTCAATCATCATCTCTGACCTCAAGTAATGTGAGAAAACTGAGTGATGTAACTAGACTACTAGGATCCAAGAAGCGTTTTTGGAAATGAAACCCCTGAGGCACCAGGCGGGGTACGAGAGTTGTGTTTTTTTTTCCTTAATACTTTATAGTATCGAGTATTTATCAAAGTTGATTTTACCAAGGGTTTAAACTTTAACACCCCTGGGAAACTTAGTACAGAAATATTTTACGTCGGATTAACTCGAAACTCGGTAGTATTCAAATTAAAAAAGTAAATAATGTGCGGATCGAACTGAGAAGAGGTATAAAAGTTTAAAGAGGGAGATCTTACTGCTTGCTTCTTTAACGAGAAAAGCTCACTTTCTCGTTAAACTGAATCAGACTCGAAAAATGTCAATCCGCGCCACTTCGTCTGCGTCAAATTTTCCTCGTATTTGCAACATTTTTGATTGCTGCTCCTGTGTGTGTGTGCATTTGTCGCAATTACCGTGATGATATATAGCCTATAGTTTTCCTGGATATATGGGCTATCTAACACTGAATTTTTCATATCGGGTCAGTAGTTCCTGAGATTAGCGCGTTCAAGCAAACAAAGAAACAAACTCTTCAGCTTTATAATATTAGTATAGATATAAATAAAGCGATAAAGGGCAATAAATGTGTTGAAAGTAAGGGAAAATAAGAAATTCACGCGAAGGAAGTCGCAGAAGTACTTACTAGTAATTAATACAACGGTAGTTTCGTAGATACTGCCGCTATGCGGAATTTACTTTATCCTGGTCATAGTCTCGATTTGCTAATCATAGCTGATAAGCAGACCCTTTGCTAGACATGTCATATAATAACAGGAAATGGGAAACCTGTTTTACTTGACGTGCTCTAATTTTGATGAAGTAAGTAGCATCTTGTTTATTAATTGGCATAATTTGTGACATTAGAATTCCGTAACCTTAATAAATATTGTTGTACTTAATTGTTATTTGATTGCCGAAATCATTATCATCTGTTTTTGAAAATAATTGTGACGATGTGAAATCTGGGGCAATGGTGCTACCAGCGCGTTCGTTTTTGTTTATTTAATTGAATTACGATAAAAATAGCACATCATTGGAATTGTTACGGCCATTCATATTCCATAGGGGTTCATACAAAACGTTCCATATCACTTATTAATTCTGAACACGCTGAGAATCGTCGTTAACCTCGTTTGGCCTGCCAGAAAGAAAGTAGTTACAATCACATTTTGGTTTCGATGTCATGATTTGCCAAAATTTTAATTCGCGTTGCTTTAATTTCAAATAATTTTGTTTTTAATTAAATAATACTTTTTTTTTTATATGTAATTTTGTAAAAATATAATAAGTATGTAAAGAAATGAATAAATGATAATAATATAAATTTTATTTAAAAAGTATTACAAAAGTGTGTACATTTGGGCGC
Source organism: Cerastis rubricosa (assembly GCA_949152445.1). NCBI lineage: Eukaryota > Metazoa > Arthropoda > Insecta > Lepidoptera > Noctuidae > Cerastis > Cerastis rubricosa. The sequence goes on along the minus strand of OX424525.1, from coordinate 12,586,262 downwards.
AGTAGTAGGTATTATTTCTCATACAAGGGTATAATTAGTACTTACAAGTAAACTATAAATACCTATAACATATTCAAAAGTTGCAAGTAATAATAGTTCAATTCAGATTTTTGGTGGCGAATTAATTGTATAACATGTATTTTTTGCTATAGGTACGGGGTAAGGGACGCACAAACCGTTTTACGTATTTAACGCATAGTTCCAAACCCTCTAACAAAGCACTTTTCCATCGGATTTAAGAATACATTATATCTTGGTGGGTCAGGAATCATGTGCTGAATTCTGGCATCAGTTTGTACGTCAATACACCTTACACCCTGTACTTGCACTATATTTAAAGATAAACATGTGCACAGGATAAAAGTGCCCTGGCTGGAGGCCTTACTCTTAAGGCACCTACAGGATAGTCCGGTTCAGCAGACGACAACCTCATAGGTTGAACTGCGAGATGCCATTCCCAAAAAAAGAAAAACAGGATAAAAGTAAGTTCATAAACGAATTGAGGTAAGCCCAGTACTTTTTGTTGGAAAGGCATTTAGTTTAGCGTTAGCTACATGTGTACATACCTACCTACTACCGATCAGAACAATAATTGTGTGAGTAAGATTCTTAAAATTCTATGTAAACAATAGTCAATGCCCCGCTATCTATGACTGCACTGTAACCGCAAGTGGAATAGTGGGTTCGTTTATTTATAATTGGTGCGCTCAGTGGAATACCTCATGAATAACTTTAGTACTTCGTTATTTTATTAATTTATCTGGTAGGTAAAGAAAGACAAGTTGTCATCGCCGAAAAAATTGTCTGCTCACCCGAACTAAAGTTGCAGTGTTTACTCCAGTGTCACAATATTTTTTTTTAAATAGAAAATAAAATATGTTTGCTAAAAATTTTGGTATACTCATGAGCAAGCAATAAAACGCAATCAGATGATGTACTAAACATAACTTGTAAGTATAAGTCTGTTATGTTTTGGTCTTCATCTTATTGCCATTAACGCTTACATAAGACTAGTGTAAAGAGACTGTTTACTTGAGAAAGTCACGCTGTAACCAATCACATCACAAGCAGAGTTACATTCAGTTAAAGAAAAAATAACTGAGTTCATCACGACAACATCATTTGGAAACAAATAGCACGCATTGATTTAATGAAATAAGTACAAAACGTGACTGAAAGAAAAGAAATGTTTGGAAATAAGAAAAAAACCGGCTAAGTGCGAGTCGGACTCGCGCCCGAAAGGTTCCGTACCATTATTTATAAAAACGAGCAAAAACATCACTTTCTTGTATGGGAGCTCCCCTTAAATATTTATTTAATAATAATTCATTTATTTATTAAAGTGACAAGGACTCACAATTCAGTTACCAAAACACATAATTCAATAAATAATACAAAATAATACATTAAACATACACAATAAAAACAAATAAACCACATTACAATTTACAGTCACAATTAAGCTGCCATCCGACGACTGCATGTGACGTGCAAGTCACTACAGCGTCGTATGTATGGACAGTCGAGCCTGTCGGCTATCATCATCAGTACGCTGTTGTTGGTACGCTATTTTACTCTGTATTTAGTATTTGTTGTTATAGCAGCAACAGAAATACATAATCTGTAGAAATTTCAACTGGCTAACTATCACGGTTCATGAGATACAGCCTGGTGACGCGGAAGGACGGACGGGCCGGACGGACCGGACGGACGGACGGACGGACGGACGGATGGACGGACAGCGAAATCTCAGTAATAGGGTCCCGTTTGACCCTTTGGGTACTACGGAACCCTAAAAAAAGGATTTCACCTTTTTCGATACCTAGATCTTCTTGTTTTCGTGTAGTTAGTTGCTAACTTGGTGTCCGAGTTTTTATGCCACCCATAGGCCTCTGACTTGTCTTAACATGCCGTCGTGAATATCTCTTAGATTCGATTTCGATAGTTTACTAAACAAGATCAAACGGTTACGGTAAAATCAGCTGGCTTTACTTTAGCTTTACTATTACCTAGTTACGCTTTCTCCAAAGATTTTCAACAAGTTTACAAACTGTTTCCGCTTTATTATTGATAGTATAAATAGAGCATTTAATATATGCATTTAAAGATAAGACATTTGGTCTTTATTGTTTAATACAGATAACACATTCTTATCAGTCAGCTGCCACCTGATCGAAGCTAAATTAATTCATCCAAAAGTTATAAATGAAACCAATCCAACACTTTCACTCTTTTGGTATTTATAATATTGTTTTAGTAATAATAACTTTGGCCTGAAACGAAACAAACAGTGTTTATCGAGAATTCGGAATCAGTTGTTATTGTTTACTTTTACCGTTATTTGACATACAATTCGTTGAACATATTTTTGAGTGCTTCAACCCTTTGAAGCACTCGAAAATATTTGTTTTTTTTTTCTGTAGGAACAGTCAGAAAAATAACCCCTATTTCTAACAAGTTTTTTTTAAATTTTACAGTGAAAAAATAGTTGATGGCATAGTGTCCCTGTACAGTCGAAGGCGAATTGATAAAAACGATCTCAAGAGGTACAAGTAAATCAGATCAGTAGCGAAAATCGTATCCAATAAGCGAACAAAATAACAGTCCGCCTCTTGGTAGCTCGATGTCGTTTCGGTGAGAAGTGGGACATCTGCCTTTCTGACCTACACACGGTATTCTTGGATCTTGAATTACCGGCCGATTTGGAGTGCCTATTCATTACATGAAATAAAAAATAAGTCACGAAGCGGATAGTAGCAATACTTTTTCCTGTGCATTGTGAAAGTTCGCTGTAACTTAGTGAATAATTAGCAATGATAAAATGTTTTGTATCAAACTCACCGTAACTGAAAAGAAGTGGTCAGTCCCTCACATGAAGTCTGTCAAATGCGTGCTGATCAGAGAGCGAACAACATTTCACTCGTTTTCGTGTTGAACAAATAAAAACGTCGCATTCACATACTAATTAATTTTCGAGAGAAACTGCGCGACGTACGTATAACGCGCATACGGATAGCAGTGCGGCAGAACACTGAGGTGTGTATCGGAGGCGCAGCCCGCAGCACGGCCGAGCGAGGCGAGGAGGTGGGCGACTGTCGACTGACCACAACCGCACGCGGCGCGCGCAGTGAGAGTTGTGCCGTCCTCGAGTTGCGTGTCGCAGGCACCACGCAGAGCGTCGAAGGCCGCGGCTGCATCCGCGAGATGCTGCACATGCACCCATGCCCCACCAGCATCACTCATTTGTCCCGCGTCTCGGTCTCGGCACTCACAACATTAGTCACGGGACCAGCGACCGGTATAGGTTCACATACTTATAACCATTTTAGCAACCGGCCAACAACATCCGCATTAAACTTTCGTGTCTGGATTTAAACTGCCTGGCAAGTAAAACATCCCGCAGTCATAACTCGGTTGTAAGGTTGCAATGAGTGAAAGTTATCGTTTTTTTTATTAACTGTTATTATAATCACATGTAGGTAGTGATTATAATAATAAGCATTCATTAACATGTGATAAAATGTTAATGTTAACAACAACGGTAATTGAAACTATAAGTAGGTAGTATTCTAATAATGAGCCGGTTCCAATACAAAAACATGGTATATCTGACGACGACGTGAAGTAAGTAAATCTAAAAAAATATGTTTGTTATGTAGAGGTCTGAAGATCTGAAATTACTTAAATAATGATTTCTAAAACTGGAGAAATGGATGATAAAGAAAAAATAAAATCGGCCAAGTGCGAATCGGGTTCATATACGCTGCATGGTTAGTACCACCGTACAAATTAATCAAGCAATAGACGCCAAAAGTAAACCCTTTCTTCCCTTTCACGTAAAAGGCCACTTTTTTAATTAATTTTATTTTCTTAAGTTGTTATTATAGCGGCCAGATACTGTGGGCCGGAAAAGAGTACCTAATCTGGATGGTTTACAGATTTTAATAACCAAGCTTCGGCTTCTGTTGAACGTATTAGTAGTAGTACAAGCTTGAAACCAGCGCTTGAAATACTTAACTAAAAATTATTAAAAAATAAATAATCACGAGGGATCCCCGATACACGAGCTTTTTCAAAAAGTGCAAAACACTTCCATGTGACTGTTCCTAAATTACCCTAGGCTGATAAAATTTTCGTTTTTCCTAAATCATATTAATTCTTAAGACTAAGGTCGGTTTCCCCCGAAGAGGATAGGGCCGGGCCCCCCCCATTTCCGCACGGCCCTGTAAGGTTCGTCCCAGACTGGTCGCCTTCCCACCGCGACGGTATACCGCCGTTTGCCCGAATTTTATTTACCCTAATATCATTTGCCATAATAGTCAACAGCCATAATATTATACGACGTAATAATATTCATTTGCCCTACTTTTATTTGCTATATTAGTCACGTGCTAGAAGCTTTTTTCCCATAAAGTCACTTACCATAACATCATTTGTCATAATCATTGTAAGCCCTAATTATCACATGCCCTAATTATCACATGCCATAACATCATTTGCCACCGACATTAGGTATGCAACGGTTGTTATATCAGGAGAAACTTGATGCAATCGGGACTTTAGGGCACTCCGACTCGGATAGGTTAGGTTAGAAGGGGCCGCCATCCCCTTCGTGGTTTATAGCTTAGAATATTTTAAGGTTTGGCTAGGTCTATTCGCTCGCTTCGCTTAAATATCATGTGTAATGATTATTACGGCGTTTAAATATTTGTCTAATAATTATGATGGCATTTAATCTTCGGGTAAACAATAGACAACCCCCACCGACATAGAGGACTGAATTCCCAATTTAGGGTAGCCCTGTCCCGCTTTGAAAGCTAGGGGACAGGGAGGGGATACAAGGTGAAGTTAATATTGGGAATTCACAGTTATTACATATACATAATATCAAATCATATAAAACAATACAACAGTAAAGTATGAAGCTAATAAGACAAGAGGTCGCAAAGATAATGATATACCTAGTATGAAAAGGTCAGTAAGGAGAACGTTACGCTTGCGCTTAAGAAATTCAATATTAAGGTACGTTAATTTTATGACTCAAACATAACGAACGAACCCATCTATAGGGCATGTAACCGGTTACAATAACTGCCCCAGTACGTGACTGTTAGACCTAAGCGCATAGGTCCACTAAGAACACTGCTACGAATTCTAAAAGATCACGCTCCCTAAGCATTCTCCACATGTCTTTCTCAATCCTACGGCAGGGTCCTGAGAAGTCCAGCTGCCATTGAGGAAGGCATGTTTTAGTAGTTGTCCCTACTCAAGTACTTATATCAGTAACCTCCTTACGGCAGTCTACCCCTTCTCTATGATAACACACAACTTGCGCAAGCGCACCGTAGATTCAGTCTGTAGCAGAACATTGCAATTGTTGTTGATGAACGCCGAAGTGGTAATTCTATCGTCACTTCACATTCCCTTAATCTTCCCCATGTCGTGATTGCGTGTCTCGCCATTCAGTGTCAGTTCACTAATCGGCCTACAAACAGCCTGGTTTGGTAACGAGATACGGCTAGTTCCTAGCGTTCCTTAGAACGGAGTTATCAATTCATTTTGAGATACTTGGTGGAGCCTAACGCTCTCCCGAATGTGCAGACATCAATACCTACGCAATGTTTCTGAGCTAGACCTTTATAGGAAGCAGTATGCATCACCAGCGTTTGGTTAATTTGTACTACTAGTACAAGTCAGCATTATAGCCTGACTAACAATATAGGTTGTTTTAATCGAAACTGCGAATATACGGTTCTGCCTTCCATTTGTGGTACGTCAGATAAAAGTCAGATATATTAACATGCGTCAATAATAGTCGGGTGTATTAGTGTACAGTGTACAGTGATGTACTGTAAGTGTGAAGTGTGCGGAAGGCCTTCCCCGTCTCCCTATAACCAAACGTAGATGACGGATATTTGGTACGGATTATGGAGGTGGACACATACACACATCTAACACATGAGATAATAGTATACATTTTGGAAGCAGGCGGCTCCGTCGTGCTGAAATAAATGATTATTAACAGCTCCTCAGTACTACCACCAAACTGCTACTAAGAGCTGAGAGTTTAATATAGTTACACTTACCACGTGTTAAGTTAAGGAGACCACAACTCTCTTACAGAATACTGCACACAATACCAATTTCGCCTCCGCCGCAGCTCATCTCCTTCCGCGCCTCGACATTCACGCTCACACGCTTAACTTCACGGGCCTAATAAAGATCGCCCTACTACTTTAAGGTCTTAAACCTCACACGTCCGAACTCCTCCGTGATCCCAAATCAACTGCCCCGACTCAACCTCCCTTGCTTCATCCCCAGCCTTTTCTCAAAAACCCATAATATACGACGAATTCGTAATATATATTACGAGCGGAGTATTGTCGCTTTTTGCGATGTATTGTTTTATGGGTCCTTCCGGGTGAATGAAACCCATAATATGTTCTCCAGATGTGGCGCAAGTATTGTGAACTACACTTAGAAATAAGATATTTTTAGCGTTTCTTAAGAATTCGTAGGAATTTATGGCTTTCCAAGTGGTACAACATAGCTTTTACAATTCAAAGTTAAAAAGGACGTTTCGTTATTAATTACGGTAACTTGTCAGGCTGTCAAGCCATAAACTAAAGGTTTTAATGTGTTTGTAAGTGGCCCGATACCATGTTATTATTTTAAAATATGAATCAGTCTAAGATATTTGCTAAATAATTAGGTGCACGTGACAGACAGTCACATCAGATACCTATATATATAGGTTTTCCACTTAGTTTTTTTTAAGAAATAATCCTAGGATTTGCCTCGGGTTGTGTCCCATTTTTACTCACTGTAACTCGATCCACCTCCTTTAGACCGCGTAGGTATGCTGATAATGCTCGACGCGCTGGTAGAGAGCAATCTTGGATTGGACATGTTGACTTGACATGAATGGATGGAAGACGATAGCTTTTAGAATTAAATTTAGGGGTAAATTAATTTAGTATACATGCTAACGTTGAACTATAATTAAATAATAAATTAATAAACTACTGTGTGAAGCCTACTGTAAATAGTGCTACATTTTGTGCTTAATGGGGAATTGGATTTATTACAAGTAAATTTTACAGCACTAAACTTTTATGCACGTGGGTTTGAGAATGAGATCTACTGAATGAGAGAAGACTTGGTCCTTTATATTTTTTCACGAGCACTAAATATGACATTAACAATATCGACAAGTCAAAAAAGTATTGTTTATTGACTTGCAATTATTGACTTTCCCATAACGAAATCAATAATAACTAAAACTTAATTTTTTCAAAGCATACATCCAATATAAAGCATTTCTTTGTTATAAATATAATTATGATTTAATATTATACATATAATCACGGTACTTACAATCTCAAATCAATCAATTTATTATTTTCTTACAACATTTTTGTGCCTGACAGTACATTTCATAAAAAAAATGCTTTGAATTAAATTAATCGAATCGGGGGCGTGGGCCATAGGTGCCTCGACCACTGGGGACCTAAGCCACGGACCCGAAATAACAGCGCCAAAAATGAAAAGATTGCTTTTCAGCTTTTTGTCTCCTAATATTGATTGACTTCAATGGAATGTAACTCCATAGTTTAATTTTAGTAGCTTCAAGTTCATCGTTCGCATTTTCGTGCTTATAATCACTTAAGTACCTATCAATGAAAACACGCAATTTGTAAAGCACTTTAATAAAGGTTTATGGTAATAATAGCTGCAAAATATGTAGTATAATGAAGCCATCGCCTTAACATGAGTAAGTTAAGCAAATGATTTTATTTTTGAGTACAATTACGTAACAGCGCCTCTACCGTTGAATTATTGACAGCCTGCAAGAACAGATGGTCGACGGCCGTTCAGTTGCAAGCAGCACGTGTCACTCTTGAACGAGCACGTACCTTGGCCGCTGGTACACTACACCATACGACATCAACCCCATTATTACATCCCTTTCTACCAGCCTTCCAGCTGTATTATTAATCCCTTTCGCACACTGGTACGATGTACGGGGTGCTGGTGTTGTGTAAGGTTGTTAGACGTTGTCACCGGCAACGGTAGTCCGATACACCGTATACGCCACGCGGCTGCATAGCGACCCGACGTGTTCAGTAACTTCCACTTGACAATATTTTAAATTCATAGTAGGTAAATTGAGAAGTGTTTTAAAGGAACATGAGCTGCTTCAATCCATGTAAGTGTTATTTGACAGTTTGTCATTTGTTTTTAATCTTTATGAGTGTTTATAAAAATCAGCTGGGAGATCTAGTAGAAGTAGTCGGTGTTAAATGCTAGTTAAACCTCGAACATGTTCTAGACCTACCATTTATTTTTTGTACTTATTTATTTATTTAATATTATGCTTAGAACCGTGCTGGTCACATTTGCCCAGCATTTTTGTATACTTACTTATGGATGTTATAAATATTATACCTACTAAATGCTTGATAGATTTCAGCAGTAATTAAATTTATTTAAGCAAATGCGTATATTCAATTAAAACCACAATATTTTATAAAAATACTTACATGCATGGCACCATGCTTGTTTTTGTTTAGTCGAATGGTCGCCGGTAACTAAAATGTTAACACTAGGTACGTTTCTAAATAGCAAGTAGGTCTTACTTACGATTTACAAAACGTTCGTATTTTCTACTAGAAGCTATGAATTTTCCCTTAGTAATAGTTACATTAACCGTAAAATTGAAGGCCTGTTCTGAATGATAAAATCAGAAACATATTGCCAAGCCAAAACTGCCACTAAATAATCTAAGCTACCAATTTAAAAGGGAGCGAAATGCAGGGAACCGCTCATTATGCAACACCTGTCCATGGTGTCCATGGTTCACAGCGGTCAATGGTGAAAGAATTTACTTGGGAAGTCGGTACAAAACTTGTACCTACAGAAATTCTTGAGAAAAATAAACAAGCTGACGTCTAAATCCAAAGACACGTGTCATATCATAGCAATACCGCCAAAACTGCAAAACAGGTTTTGGGTTAGATAATCCCGAAACGGTCTAGATTATTGATTTGATTGGGTTAAAAATGGCCCAGATTCGCAGAGGTCCATTCCTACTATGACAAAATTGAGGAAAATACAGGTTGCAAGGGTCACTGCCGAGTACCATGTACTCAATACATCACTCCACTCACCTGAACCTGGGGGGTATATTATATTTTTCAGACAATATGCTTCAATCCCCGACCGACCGAAACCGGTCTGTATTGAAGCATTTTGTCTCTCAATCAGTCAACACACTCAATCAGTCTCTGTCAATCAGGTACTATAATTTTCAAAACGCTTTTAATTTATTAGTTGTTTAGATTTTCTTCGTCGTACGACGCAAATAATAATTGAAATTGCCACTGTGATTGAAGCCGAAATAAAATACTTGCCTTTGTTGATTTATTATATCTAGAGGTAAACTTAGGTACTGATTCTCCCCAGGAATGTGCCTGAACAATCGTTACACCAGACAGGTCTTTTAAGAGAGGGCTCCAGACAAGTCTTTTAAGAGGAAACGGTGCCTCCTCCCATGTGCTGATTGTGACCACTGGGGTGGTTTTAGTGTGATAAAATCCCATACTCCCCGTCCCCGGTCTTACCCCAAAGACCGGTCGACAATTAAACAAAATCATCTCCCTGCTATACACTCATTAGACTTTCCATCAAAGTAAATTGTCTACGGTCCTCTCACGGTAATTTTCGTTCCGGTATATAACGTTGTTGGCTAACCTGGGGTTTGAACGATTCCTCGGATTCTGTAGATAGAGCATACTTTAACAGAATTCTAAAAAGGAGGAGGTACCTCACTACTTACCTCATAACTCCGTGATTATAGGTCCGATTTGCCTCCGTGATTCTTTTTTCCTTTGGTAGAGGAAACTCGCGCTGTGGTCCCATACAATTTATTCACATTGGTAGTTTATGAGTTACCTTCTATAAAACATATTAAGATTTAGTGGTCAAATAAATGTGAAAGGAGTCATCACACCAGTTAAGACAATTGTCACTGTGACTGCTCAGCCCAGCACGAGAGCTTATTTGCAAGTTTGCTCATTTCTGTCGTGAACGCACTTACATAAGATCCTAAACCGCTGAATCGATCCAGGCGGTAGCACGTGCCACTAGGGATTTTGACGGTGTGGGTGCTATTTACACTTTCGGCAAAGTTATTAAGATTTTATATTAAAATCTCAATAAAGGGGATGCATTGGGTACCGAATACTTAAATTAAGTTAAGTAATCTCAGTAAATAGGCGTATGCAAATTCGGGAAATCCTTAAATATGCTTCAGAAACCTCGATGTTTCTGCTGGCCAATAGGCCATAGGTACCCTAACATAAGTTTAGTTGACTGTTAAAGTGTAAACGATATCATTTTCACGCTTCATTACCGGGGATTATGTTACTTCAAACTAATTGAACGAACCCTTCTTGTTATCCCTTTATTAACTTTGTTAGGTTTTCAAGAGTTTCAAATTACGGTAGGTAAGTAGGTATCTAATATTCTAGAACTACGTGAAGAAATTAAGTTTAGTCCTAATCGTGGGGTTAACTCACATTACTGCCGCATCGCGCCGCACGCTCTCCATGAGACCTATTCCATCAGGGAAATATACTTGGGTCGAGTACTCGAGTGCCTATGTATTGAACTTTTTATGGAACAGTTGAATTATTTTATCGCGATCAACGATGTTTGTCCTAAGGAAAGAGTGATTAAGTGTGAACCTTAAATATGTCCACATATTTCTGACACATGCCGCTGTAGATTAGAACGATAAGGTACTTATGAAATAAGTGCTTACATTGCATTTTTTTTTGTTTCAGGATTAAAATAATGTTTATTGATAAAAGTAATGACAAACAAGCTCATAAATATATACTTAAGACAGAATGACATTATCTAGGAGTTTTGATGACTCCATAACAACTTCTGGCCACCTGGAGAGATCGATTAATTTGAACTCACTGTACTGTTCCCACCTTTGGACGAATAGTAATTTGCGTAGTGCAATTATTACAGCACCGCCTAAAGATAGAAATGTTATAACATACTGTTATACATGTAAAGGTAAAATAAGAAAATATGAACTGAAGCCTCCAAGAAACTTCACGCCACATAATCATTCCACTCCTAACAAAGACGTAGCAATAGAAAAATATGAAACGTTTGTAAATGAACGGCAAGAATGCCCTGTTGATACAAACGTAAGCGGAGCAGTTTGTTCGTATAAAAAAAGCTTTTCAAGAGACTCAGAGCCCACAAATGTGGAAAATAAACTACGCATTCCTTCCATATCACAACAGATTGATTCCAGCTTTAGACAAAAATACAGTTCTCACGAAATGGATGCAGCTAATTCAAGGCGACAGAGACTGAGAAAAAGCCTGAGAGGTTTTGGGTGTATAGTTAATTTTGCTTCGACTGATAGCCCGGTAAAAAAAAGAACTCAAATACAAGCCTGCTCAATAAGTGTGATGATTGTAGCTATCGTAATTATAAGTTTTATTTTGGTCAATTTTACCAACCCTAATTTTCAAGGTATGGCCAACAAAATTAGTACAACCGTAGTGCCAACTAAAAATATAGATATCAATGAAACTGCGGCAGCCATAACTAATGTTTATTTGGACCTGCCGTCAGTGTCAGAGATACAATCTACAGAAGAATATTTTACTACTACAGAGTCTGCCAGCACTTTTAGCACTGAGAATTATACATTGACAAACGTTATATCAAAAATTCGTAAGAATATACGAACATATCCAAAATATTCGAGTAAGACCGATGTTAGCGCAAAACCGAAAGACGTAAATAACAGAGATTTATCTCAGAGATTCTGCTCGTGCCAAAAAAACGAAATCTGCATGTTGGATGAAAACAGTGGCACATCCGTTTGCAGAGAGCCAATAGATAATGATGACCCAACAGGTTCGTTTACTTTGACCTCTACCTTTTAATGCACTTTTGCTTTACTTTCACACTTCACGTTGCGTTGTACACAACGCTCAATGAACGGTGGTCAGTATAATTCAGCTTTTTACAGGATTTAGGGATTCTTATTTTACACAGCCAGTTTTATCAACCATTACCAAATGGCACACATATTGCGACAAAAATATATTTAGCAAAACATAACATCACGCCAGGGGTTCCCGAAGAAGAGTTATTTATGAGGTGTACCTAGTAGGTAGGTACACCCAAAAGCCAATCACCAAAATGTATGAAGCGGGTGCCGAAAATATTATAACTAACGAAATTTTGTATGGCGGTAAAGATTAAAATCGGTGGTTTTATCGTAACAAGTTAAATTCGAAACTGTGGGCAGTATCAGTAGAGCAAAATGATCAAAGGAACCATTTAGTATCCGACTTAAATCGGGTGAACTCACGTAAAAATCAACCTGTATATAAACTAATTTATCTCAGTCCGGACGAGTTTTGTGCTTTAACACCATAACACCATTATGCACCATGTTATTTTCTCTTACATGTATAAGTTTATTTTTGGCTATTGACCATGACCAGATACGTTTCATAATTTTAATTTTTTAGATACTAATACGAATTGTAATGGAATTAGTATATTTGCACCCCAGGTTGTGGAGGTTTGTGCGCCCTAGAGACGGAAGCTTGCCAACTGGTGGATAAAGCGCGAGGAGTGCGCGTATGTCGCTTGTTGACGCTTGTGACGTGCTCAGCAGATGAATGGCGGTGTCGTAATGGTCTCTGTGTGCCCGCAGAAGCTCGATGCGATGGTTCTATTCAGTGCTATGACCGATCAGATGAAACTTACTGCGGTAAGTAAGGTGTCATGTGTACGTAATAATTTTCGTGCTTTTGATGCGAATGCTAACCTAGTCTGATCAACCCCCACAGCGGAAAAGCTCTTCAATAAAAGCTTCTCCGCTGTGGGGGTTAGAAAACTTCTTTAGAATCGTTGTGATTTGAAAGTCGATGAAACGAAAAAGCGACAATAAAAAGAGACAGACACATAAATTCAAAGTGAGATAGGATGCATTATACCTACAGTGTTTCTTAATAAAAGAATGATCTTCGATGTAATTATTTATTTCTTTTTAATATATTATTAATGTATTTACATTAGTTGTAAATAAAAAAGCTGCAGGATATTTAAAAAAAAATCTATCAACTTTTCATTGTGTATTGAGCGTTTTATGTACTTATGAAAAATCTACAGCTATAAAATTCATAGTTCATTATAGTTCCCTTAAATTTTTCTTACCTAAATTTTCTTTTAATATTAAAAATAAAAATATTTTTTTTGTTTAGCTCTGTCTCTGAATAAATCTATGTAATATATACGAATAAAATGTAAAATAATTATCAAACTTTGTATCACTATGATCATTATTAAATCTACAATAAATATCCTCTTCCCGAAATTTTACATTCGTCTCATTATCTTGAAGCCAAAATTTTTGAAGCTTTCACTTCTACCACGTGTGAATTGCACAAATGTTTATTTTTTTTATTTTTACTGCCGTGCTTTTTTGGTTCTGCACTTTTTTTGCGCGTTTGTGTAAAACTTTTCTCTCTAACGCTTCTAAAAGAACCCTTAACAAAGCCGAAAGATACTTGTTCTACTTATATTATTGTATATTGAAAAAGTATTATACTTATTATTGTATAGTGTTAGTCTTAAAAGCATGCAATGACGGGGTCATTGAGTGCTATTTACACTAACACTATAATAATAAAATAAGCGAAACCACAAAACACAAAATAGTTGGCGAAACCTCAATCTATGCCTGCTCTATATTATTGCGCTGTTTATTTGAACTGACATCCAGTGCGCTTTTATTTAGGCAATATGGTGTCGCCTGATGTTTGTAAAAAACCGGCCAAGTGCGAGTCTTACTCGCACACAGGGTTCCATAGCTCCAAACAATATAATAACAATATTTTGAAATGTCATTCATTAGTTAGTAGTATTAGTTAGTAAACTTCCACACAATCGCAAAACTAAATTTGTTTTTCATAGTATGTTTATGAAAAACAAAGTTACTGCTGCAGTTTGATGAAAAAGTCCTATATCTCAAAAACTAAACGTCATATCTTATTGAAACCAATTTTCGTTGATATTTTTTTTTACGTTCTACAATCCTAAATATTTTCAGAATTTTCCTCCTCTTACTTTAGAAATTAGAGGGGGGGGGACACACATTTTACCACTTTGGAAGTGGCTCTAGCGCAAACTATTCAGTTTAGAAAAAAATGATATTAGAAACATCAATATCATTTTTAAAGACCTATCCATAGATATCCCACACGTATGGGTGTGATGAAAAAATTTTTTTTGGTTTTCAGTTCTAAGTATGGGGACCCCTTAATTTATTGTTTTTTTTTCTATTTTTGTGTGAAAATCCTAATGCGGTTTACAGAATACATCTACTTACCAAGTTTCAACAGTATAGTTCTTATAGTTTCGGAAATAAGTGGCTGTGACATACGGACGGACAGACAGACAGACAGACAGACAGACAGACATGACGAATCTATAAGGGTTCCGTTTTTTGCCATTCGGCTACGGAACCCTAAAAATGGCTTTAGTTTTCTTGAACCTAGTGTACTAAATTAGCATTTTGCTTCAACAGATTGCGATTTAACGAAGCAGTTTCGCTGCGGGCATTTTATATCTTGTTTCTCACACACAAAATTATGCGACGGAGTTATTGATTGCTGGGACGGATATGATGAAGTCAATTGCACAACTGGTAAGAATGTTTTAATTACTGTTTTAATTCGCATATTTTCATTGTATGTGTTGACATACCAGGCTAGCCTGCCTGCCTAGTCAAACCTAACGGGGTCTTCTATCAAACTGAAAGACAAACGGCTGATTTAAACAAAAAATGGAAAAATCCCCCTGCTTTCAAATATGCTTGTTTTTTGCTTTTCAGCTTTTTTCACCGCAGTAAATTAAAAAAAAAACTGCTTCGAGTGGGCGCAACTGCTGAAGTCAGAGGTTCGATTCCCAGGTCGGGCAGTGTTATTAGGTTTTTCCTAATATACGATTTTACGTATAAGAACTTCATCACACCTTTATTAGGTTGGTAGGTAGGTAGTGAAAATTAAAGTGAGAATGGTATCTCACTGCTATCTCACTTCAAATCGTTATAGATCCTAAATGGTCTTTCGAAATGAGAAATGATTACAGAAACCCAAAGATGATTTTCAAATAAGTACCTATTCAAGAGCAATAACATCGCACAGCTTGACTTTTTTCAGTTAAAGCTGTTTATTTTTGATGAAAGTCACATTGATTTTTTTAAACTGAACCAGCACTTTAAAGAAACTTTAATTGAAACCACGCTACCATTCTAATAGTAATTTTACGTGTATGTTGGGTTTTCTGCCTTATAACACCTTCTGCTATTTTTTGTAGACTGTATTTAAATACATAACCCGCATTTGGGTCGTTTGGGCTAGTCGAGGAATCAATTTATAAATAGCTAGGCGTGTGCATTATTTAGTTACTTATTTTATTTACCTTTTCCAACGTGTACTTACCTACTTATTCTTATTCTTTATTGCACATGAAATTAAAAGATATACACACAAATAATATATAGCTTATGTACAACGGCGAGCTTAACCCAGAAACCTACTTCTTTAAGGACTAAAAAGCACGCTAACTGCTACTCTTCGAGGTAGGCACAAATACTACCAAATAGAAGAGGTGCTCATCTGGTTTTCCGGGACATCGCTAAGCAGTTGTTTGACCCTAAACGTGACGAGAGGGCTGGTCTTTGTTTTGGTCGTTGTATCAACATTGGTGTCGGTCCAATGCTGCCAGCCTCTGGGTACATTTCCCGTTAAAAGCGATGCGGATGATTTTGTAGATTTTTTAACTTGATCACAGATTATATTTAAATTACAGAATGTCCTGCCGACCAATTTACGTGCACTGATGGCCAGTGCATTTTGAGTTCAAGATTCTGTGACGGGCTGGCAGACTGTGCGGACGGCAGTGACGAACCCGACGGCTGTGGCGGCAGCTGCGGCGCCCATGAAATGCGTTGCAAAAACCAGCGTTGCGTGCCGCGTGCTGTGCAATGCGATGGTCATGACAACTGTGGCGACTTCACTGACGAGTTGCATTGTTCTAAATAACATCATTTAATCCACAATTTCAGGTGGATCAGTCGTTGATAAGAGTGTATACGACACATTGATCGAAGTATGGGACACCGCCGTACGGATTCTTTCGCATTGACGTTACAATCACGCCGTCATATTTTGTGCTCTTTTTGTCCATCGATGTGTCGTGACTCCAGGTGTACAGTCAACGGTACCTACTTACATCGGCTACATCAGAGGTAACACTCGTAGGTAGGTACTACGAAAATCATTTCGGTAGGTACCTACTTACCAACTTACTGCTAAGAAATAAAGGTGCTGTCAATGTCCAATTGTAACATCAGATGTGAGGTTAACTGTATCTACATTGCCGATTTGATTTATTTGTCAGAGAAATCGAAAATATTTGAATAAACAGATTTTAATATTAGCTTGTCTCATTTCTTACCTTACTAGGTACCAAACTGTCCCTACCTTTTATGGATATCAACATTAATCGATTCTTGTATCACATATAATCTATATTAAACTATATTTATAATTTTTATTTATTTTTATTTCTAATTATACCATTTAATCTGTTTTATTAGCTTCTGCCCGCGGCTTCGCCCGCGTGGAGTTCGGCAATTCCACGCGTGTGCGTAACGCCCGCAAAATAATGTCGCAAATAGTAATTTAAATGATCTAGATTTAGACTACTAGTCATCATACGTCATGTCTTCTGCGCTACACCATAGCCTAGGGGAGGATAAAGAAATAGAACTATCAGAGATCGGCCCCCGTTTCCAAATGAAGCTGTACGAGATAAAGCTGGGCACACTAGACTCTCTGGACGCGGCCGATACGGAGTGGGCGCTGCGCCCCTAAATGAACACGGCCGCCAAGAGGCGCTTCCTTAGCCAGGAGGACGGCTGGCAGGACGAGGAGTGATAATAAATGATTTTGAGTCCTTGTGTGTTTTAAATTTCGTTATTTGCACCTAGAAAATGAGGACAAAATTCTCATTAAGTTATCAGCGACCCGGAAAACAACGAATGGGAATATGTTCTTATATTAGTGCCATTCGTCCCACTAAATAATTTTGTGCTTAGCATGTTTAATCGTTGTTTCGTCGTTTACTTTCAAATTTGTCGTGATATAACATGGCTCTGGTGCGCCGGCAGTGCCTCTAGTTAACAAAAGAGTGCCGATAACTTTGTGTTATTTGCGTAAAGCCTATTGGTTTACCTGACATTCCCTTTATTATCCTTAAATTAGGCCGGTCGGGTTAGTGTTGACAAAACAATGAAACTGCACACAACCAGTCTGAAATTATTTGGTGGGACCAATAGAACTAAAAAATAATTAATAAATTATTCCCGTTCGTCCCTTCAACAAAATTAGTGGGACGATCGGGAAAAAAAATAAACACCTTTTGTCGTCAGAAGGGTGGAGTTTTGAAAACTCCACCCCTCTGACGACGTTGAAATGCGTGTTTGTTTGTGTGATTTACTTGTAGAATGGGGGGGGGGGGGAGATATTTTATTGTAACATTTTAAACAGTACCCCATGAAAGATGAGTTTACTATAGCTAGGTAACGTGAAACCTGGCTGAACTAGTTGGTCCCTGTTTCTAGTATTATAGTGGTGCCGGTCACCTCTTTTACTAAATAAATGCAGATTATTTTCCTAGCATACATGATGTTATCATAGATGTATTGACAAGGTACCGTCATGATGTTAATTTCCTTAGACAGTTATCTTGAAGAATCGTGCCTACGTGGATTATATATGGCTTTGATGGCTCTTTTCTGCAGAATAAATATTGACTCGATGTCTGCAGCCCGTCCCCATAGTAAAATACCGTATGACAAAATGCAAAATAACTAAAATACACTAGCCTTGCAGTATCTACATTAGTAAATTGACGGATTTTTCTGACAGGATATGCTGCTGAACTCAGCCGTCCCGCAAGAGATGTTAAATGAGGACCCCATTGTAGCCTTGAGTCGAGCGTGATCCCCAAGAAAAAAGCACTCGAGGAAGAAAAAATACGAATTCCGCGCTAAAGTCTATCGGCCATATTTTTTCTATTTAGCCATATATGTTGCCATTCGAAAATAATTTATTTCATAAATATTTTACAATTAATTCAATTTAAAACTATTTTGGAAGAAATTATTATTTTTGTATTTTAAATTTGAATTAAACTAATTCCGTTACGATTTTGGTGCTAGTTTAGCTATCAACGTGATTTGCGATTTCTAATAAGTTTTAATTTTCTTTTACTGGCAATACTTGAGAGGGTTTGAGATGAAGTCCATTTTTGAAGGGTTTTTTATATTGACCTTTTTTTTGTACACATTCCAGTTAGCATTTGAGTTCCTTGTACGAAAGTAACCTTTTGACAGTTAATTGATGAACACTCAGGTGATCAGCCAAGTGATCATCACTATGAACTGTCAACTGAGGTGTGCAATAGGTGGCAATAGTGCAATAGACCTGTACAATCGCTTATGCCGAGGCGTTAACGATTGTAGAAAGATATTCGATACGAATCGTTAGGCCTGCTGTGGGCTGCCAGCTAAAATCGGATAGAAAATCTGTATAATTTAAATCCTGTTTGTACAGCGGACTGCTTTGTTTAAATGGAAATAAGAATCGGATCCCTATCCAATGTGATTTTTGAAGTGAAAACTTCTTTAGAGGCGTTGTGCACTATTGTGATGGGTAAAAACTGTTAAACTCATGTCAGGTCACATGTCCTGATTGAAAATTCGTAAGACGGATTGACATTAGGTTAGGAAGGAATTTGAACTTTTTGACATCATTGAGTTTGGGTTTCCAAAACCGGATAATTATCTTATGCACAATCAAAACCTTAGGTTTCTTCAAATAGGTAAAATTCGTAAGACGGATTGTAATAGTTCTGAAGTGTTAAATTTTTAATGTAATGTATATTGTCATGTTTGTGTACGATAGCGCTATAAATGAATACTGTATTTTACCACCTAAATGATAGTACTTTTATTCTGATAATTAAAGCAATTCGTGCAAACTTATTCCATTACCATTCCAAAATATCAAAAATGCACAAAGTTTTCACTTCTGCCGGCACTCCCGGAGTGCAACCAGTTGTTTTTTTTTATATTTACCAGAATATGTCACAAAAAAAACATGGGATAACCCGTGTTTTTTTTTAAATACACCATCTATTACTATACTCTATGATATACACACAGGCTGAGATAACATTATGTGCACACGTTCATACAGTATTACCTTCAGCTTGATTACACATTGTTTTATTCCAGTGTAAAAAGACGTGGTTTACTGTAATTTTACAACTCGTCGTAATTTTGTAATTTTGTGTAATTTTGCATCTCGTCGTTTTACGATCCATTTTAATCATAGATGGAATCATGTTGCGGCCCTCGTGAATACTGGTGATAATATTATACTCTGTGGTTTCAAACGTAGAATCTTTTATTCTATGTAGTCTGTGGTGGTTTCTTTCGCTTTACAAGTTTACGCTCGCTTTCTAGTGCCAGAATCCGACCCAATTCTCATAAAACGATAATTTTACTGCATAGCCACAATTTGTTAATTATAAGGTCAAACTATTGTGAAAATGGCTGACAGTGACGATGAGTATGATCGCAAAAGGCGCGATAAATTCCGAGGTGAACGAGGCACCGCCGAAGGCAGCAGTTACCGTAGTAGTGACCGACGCGAAGATAGGAGTCGTGGTCGCGAAGAATGGTCTGAGAGGTAACTTAAATGTTCTTTTAATGAAATTACATCATGGCACCTGCGTTTAGATATCAAAAATGTATATTTATTAATTTCTTGCAGATCCCAACCTCAAACCTTTGAAATTCCAAAACTTCCTACCAAAGCCCCAAAACCTTCACTTTGTTTCCCTGGTCGTATTATAAGGTATTGTTTTAATGAACTTGTCATTTGAACATTGTTTTTGAAGCATATATTTATCAGAGCATAAGTTGGCTCCTTAATTCAAAGAAATGTTCAATGTAGGTAAACATATCTCTAGAAGCTTCATTTTTTGTAAAATATATGATTTTCTATGTAATGGTACTTCTCAAAATAGCACTCCACTTTCATCACAAAGTAGTTTCATCATAAAAATACATTATGTAGTTCATTTCTTGGGTGCCCTGCACAATTTGGCTTACCATACAGGTACTGTAAGTAATTGTGTGCGGCCTGACATTGTTAATGAAAAAGATCTTTTATTTATGATTCTAGTAGTTCTAGACCAAATTGGTTTTTGGTTTGTTTTAATTTAGTGACAATAGCAATCAAAAGTCAGTCACAGCACAAGTTTTTCGAGGTTTCTTAAATGATTTCTATAGTAAAGAATTCAAAATTAAAGGGTAATAGCATAACATGTCAAGAATCCCAATTAGGGTTTTCACAACATTCCCAATCACAATCAATATTTGTGATATTGGTTTTTGTGTGTATAGAATTATCTAATCAAGATGTGAATTTGCACTATCCAAAAATTTACTTGAATAAAACTTTAGATAGCTATTAAACTTGAATATAATAAAAAATCTTATTCTTTTATCTTGTAGGTCTCGTGGCGGTCGTTCTGGTCCTGATTACAGAGACTACCGAGGAGGAGCCAGTGCTAACCGAGGATATTCTCCAGCCAGAGGAGAAGGTCCACCCAGCAAACGCATTAGACCTGACTGGCCAATTGATGAGAGAAGATATGGGGGGATGCCACATGACTCTTATGGGTATGGCTGGGCGGCCCATGATCACTTTGGCCCACATCCTGCACATCAAGGCTATGGACAGCCTATGGCACCAGTGCCAGCAAGGTGAGTCAAGATTTTATTTTTGTTTATTATATTACAACATATAACTTTTTATTTATTTAATCAATAATAGATATAATAATATAATATTTTTATTGTGTTGCAGGGACACAGTATTACCATTGGGAGCAACAGATGGACCCCCCAGTATGATGTCTTTCAAGGCATTTCTTGCAGCCCAGGAAGACTCCATCAGTGTAGATGATGCCATTCAGAAGTACAATGAATACAAGCTAGAGTTTCGGAGGCAACAACTTAATGAGTTTTTCGTAGCTCATAAAGATGAGGAATGGTATGCATGAGTGAATCCTGTATTGTACTCATTTAGAAGCAAATTATAATATTTTCGAAAAGGATGGGGAAACAAAAGCCAATGAACAAAATTGGTGTAATTTTTTTAGGTGGCTATTATCAAAATTTTATACACTGAGTGGCATAAAACATAAACAAACAATAATTTGTATATTGGTAAAGGTCAAAGATCAGTCTCAGCTCAACGACAGTAGTCTTGAAACCAAGATTTTCTCAGTAATTTAAATCCTCAAAGTTACTCTTTGTATGAATTGACAAATGAAAACCAAACATATTTGCTGTAGAGTGCAAACACTTTCGAACTCATCCCAATCCAAAAACGAAGTCCAGCGCTTTTACCCTCTGGAGAACTCCCGTCGAGTATGTAATAAAAAAAGTTTGTTATCTAATAACTTCAAAAATTTCTTTCCACCCTGTATACTGATGCAGCGAACATCAAAAATAATCCTTTATTATCTAATGAATGCAACTAAGTCTGGACTAATTTAAAGATTACCCATAGTATTATGTTGTTAGTAATGTTTTAGTGCACCTAATTTGTTAAAGTTTCATGAATGTCGCCTAGAAAAAATAGGTACCACTGCTCCATCCATACATTTTGGTCATTGGCTTTTATTTTTGCATGAATAAATTAAAAGCGGGAATTGAACTGCTACCTATTACTAAAAGAATAAATGACTTGCTCTTTGTATAATTTGCTGGTTATCGAGAAATTCTAAGCATACATCTAGTAAAAAAATGGACGAAAGTCAATACTTATCAGATACTGGCTGTGTGACGCATTATGCTTAGAATTTTTCAAAGATGCTATGCAAATGTTAACAGTTACCTTTTTTCCCTACAGTCTACAGTGTATTCGCGTGGATTGCTGGACATCATTAAGAAAAAAATAATCAAACTTTTGCAAATGATTCATGCTGTGTGTAGCTAGTTTATGTCGCGTTGACCCGTAGCGCGCAATGCTACGGGTTTCGTTTCTGTTAGGGGTAGGGTAATATATTCCACATGTGTGGAACAGGTGAGATTATGCGATTTTTTAAATACATGTATCTACTAAGCAAGGAGATGATTCAAAATGTACCCCAGCTCTGTCGCTGATGACTTGTATCTCAGATGACAGACTAAGAAGAGTAATATTATACAGACACGATCTCTATAATAGGTGCATAAGGGATCTTTTCGTAAACCTATGTGAAAAAGTACTTAGGCTTAAGTTTGCCATTAATAGTGTTAAAAATTATCCCTTCAAAGGGAGTATTAGAAGCTGCCAACCTGCATATTTTTTAGTGAATATCAGGTTGAATAATTAGTCAACCGGAGAATACACAACAGGTCCTCGTAAGTCTATTTAAAAAGGATTTGCTATAGTACCTCACCAAACACATTAGAACTTGTTCGGCAACATCTTACCCACCCAATACTGCTAAGGTGGCATTATCACCGTAGCACTATATGGGTTGGCTAAAGTAAGAAGTTTTATGTGTACATAGGTATATTGTACTCTTCTTACTCTATAATCTGAGATACAAAAAGTTTGCACAGGTCTTGGTTTTTTTCTATGGAATCTGAATCATCTGCTTTTAGTTTTATGTGACACGAAGTTCAACTATTCTGGTACTGTCACAAAGGGTCGTTTATTATTTACGTATGTAGTTAACTGGCGGCCGATTTTTATACGAGATTTTCTGTTTATTTTGTAATTATTACCTATTCAACATGTAAGGAATTGGACATGTTTTGGATTTCCTTTAAACTTTTTGGGGTGTTTTTGCACACATATCTGATTGTTTAGTATAACAGACTACATAAAAAATCCGAGTTAAATATTTTTGTTTGTTTAAAAATCGGTCTATACATTTTGCTTCTTTAGTGTGTAATGGACTTGTTAACTTTAAATAAAACACTAAGTAATGTAACTATTTTGTTTCTTAGGTTCAAGATCAAATACCACCCTGAAGAATCCGTAAAACGCAAACAGGAGCAGCTAGGTGCTTTGAAGGTATAAAAAACACATTTAACATAATTGTATTTGGTATTTGAGCAGTTTTGACGATATACATATAAATTCGTCGTGATTAAGGTCTTGATTTACATTATTTAAGCTGCTTGGAGTGAAACACTACCTAAAACACGACTAATTTAGGTAACATTAAACCTGCTGAACAATTAAATACCATGGTGTGTTAGAACAATTATCATCATCATCATCTGTCTCTGTTTTACTTGGGGCCGGCGCATCACGTATTTTTTTCATTCTCTACTGTCAACTGTCACACTATCATTTTCTCCTTTTTCTTTCATATCATTCCTCACACAATCCATCCATCGTTTCCTTAGTCTTTCTCTCCCTCAAATGTTGATTGATAGAGATATTCATCTCTATCAACTCTCGGCTCTGTATGGTGTCGGACGTAAAGAATAGCACCATCCCATATCATCCCGTGGGTGTCGTAAGAGCCGACTAAGGGATTTGCCTGAGAATGTGCAGCAGCGTTCTCTGTGCTTTAGTAACAACCGTACTGCGATCGCCAACCCGCCTGCCAAGCGTGGCGATTATGGCAAAACCCCCCAAAATGTCAATGTGGCGACACTTGGGGGAGGCCTATGTGCAGCAGTGGACGTCTTTTGGGCTGAAATGATGATGATGATGATGATGAGAGATATTCATTAAAATTTACATATATTCATCACTCTGTTATTTACATGAGATTCGTCCCTCCTCATTACATGCCCATGACAAGACAGTCGATTCCCTTTAAACTTTTTTTTAACTGGCGCAACTGTCAAACTTCCTCTATTATACACATTCCTTACTTTACACACATCCACCTCATCATTCTTACATTGTTAGGACAGTTATATTAGACGTCTTTTTCAATTTTAAAATCTGCATTGTAATATTGCAGAATCGACTCAACGTGTTTCTCGAGTTATTGGAGAAAGGGGAACTGGAAAAGGTCTCCGTAGATGTTGAGAAGTCGGAGAAGTTGATCAGGCTTCTGGATGTTGTAGTCATAAAACTCGAGGGTGGTACTGAAGAAGATTTAAAGGAGCTTGATGAACCCCCTCCACAGGAAGTTACTGACGCAAATGACAAAGCAGGTACTATCAAAATCATTCAATCATGTGACTTTGTTGTATTTTAAGTCATATTTATTAACTACAGACTTCTCCAAGATATTTTTGCAATGTTGTTTCCAGAAAAAGCTGATGCTGACAAGCCAGTTGTAATAGATGTTGACGAAGTGAAAGTGAAAGACGAAAAAGAAGAAAATGAAAAGAAGGTTTGCTGACAATACTAGTAGTTTTTGTAAAATTAATAATAGTAATTGCCGGTTTCTCAATGAAGTAATTTAAGATTACGACTTGCCAAGCTCTACTTAAGTTTTAAATCTGAAGTGCTACATCACATTGAAAGAATCACTTTAGGTAGTTTTATTAGTTCTTTATTTAAAATAAAAAATGTATTCATGTCTAAGGCGTACAGTCAGCAACAAAAGTCCATGAACAGATACTAATTTTCAAAAAACCTGAACACTAAAACGGACCATAAATCACTTACCAGAATAGAGTACACATTAAGGTTATCATTTCAATGCTACAAAAACGCTAAGCATTAATATTTTCATAAGTCGCTAAACATCATTACAGCAGTCGATAACTATCATTTTTAACCCCCGACCAAAAAAGAGGGGTGTTATAAGATTGACGTGTGTATCTGTGTATCTGTGTGTCTCTCAGAAGCGCAACACCGAAAAAATTGGAAGGAATGGGGGGGAAGCCTATGCCCAGGAGTGGGACAGACAGTCAAGGCTAAGAAAAAATAATATAAGACTAAAAAGCATGAAAAAATAAATAAATTTGAATGAACCCCCTTAGTAACCTCTAAAAAGCCCATAATAAATTAATCCAAGCGTCGTAGCGTCGGGGGTCCGCTAAGAAGACCGCTTAGAGCACAAAAAAAGCACAGAACAAAGCGGACCCCCAACGCTACGACGCCGACGCTTGGATTAATTTACTATGGGCTTTTAGAGGTTTTTTTTGTGTCGGGGGTTTTTTAAATTTTGTCGTAAGTCGCTAAACGTGTTATGCGCGAGATTTTAGGGTTCCGTTCCCAAAAGGTCAAACGGGACCCTATTACTGAGACTTCGCTGTCCGTCACCAGGCTGTATCTCATGAACCGTGATAGTTAGCCAGTTGAAATTTCTGCAGATTTTGTATTTCTTTTGCCCATGGGGCTCCCATACAAAAAATTGTTATCTTTGCTCGTTTTTATAAATAACTAGCTGTCCCGCGCAACTTCGTCTGCGTCAGATTTTCACCGTTTTCACAACATTTTTCATTGCTACTCCGCTCCTATTAGTCGTAGCGTGATGCTATATAGCCTATAGCCTTTCTCGATAAATGTGTTATCCAACAATGAAAGATTTTTCATATCGGACTAGTAGTTTCTGAGATTAGCGCGTTCAAGCAAACAAACAAACTAGTATTATATTTTTAGGTTATATTTTAAGGTTCTGTATTATATTATGTAGGTAATGGGTAGGCCATTATTGATATTTGTTATGCTAGAAATAAATAAATATTATCCTAGTTTTTAAAAGGCTGTTTGTTAATCTTAATTTAAATGTTTCTAAACGCACGCACGATACAGATGAAATTCCCAGTGTGGGGTGCTTAAAGGAAGTTTAAAACAAAAAAAAATAATGAATTTATATTCTGAACTAGTAGCTGTGTTTATTCGGCAATGTTTTGATTATGAAAAATGCGGTGCGCTGCGCTTCTCTGGATAGTGCCTTGTAGCAAACGGGTTCAATGAACGGGAAATGTAGGAAATTAGCTATTATCAGCGACTTTTGTATTTATTACAGATCATACAATTTTGTCTTTAGTAATGTATAGCAATTTATGGTTTAACTGAGTTCAGCGACTTTTGTAGTTTAATTATGACAAGTTGTTTTATAATTTATACTTTGGTCAGTAACGTATGCTAAATAATAATGATTAGGAAACATTGGAAACAAATTATGTTCAACGACTTCTGTTGCTGACTGTACAACTTGCGAGTATACAACATCTTTATTAGAGACACTCAATTTTTTCTTAATTTGTGTACAGTCAAACATGTGACTGAGGAGGCAGCAAAGTTTATCAGAAATCGTTACAAATTCAAAGTGGTCAATACCAATTAAAGAATATTTTCTGCAACAACTACAGCCTGGTAATGGCTGTGATATAATGGCTGTCTCATTTTCTGTTAATCAGAAAGAGGAGAACAAAAAGCCCGAGTCGCCGAAACCGACGGCGCCCCTTACTATGGAGATTGATCCCCATTTGCGTCATCTTCAGGAGCAGGCCAAATTGTTCTCTCGCTTCAACTCGACTGGAACTGAACCGGAAACGGAAGAAAAGAAAGAAAAGGAGAAGGAACCCCGTGAGTACCCCGTGGAACTAGTTTTAGTCATGTTTAGCACCTTCTGATGGTGGGATTATTTTTCATCGTTCCGGGCATATAGTTTGAGGGACAATTTAGTAAAGAACGCTTTAATCTTTCTATTTATAGCACCACCCGGATCATCATCGAGTTCGTCATCGTCAAGTTCTTCGTCATCTAGTTCGGAGGACGAAGGCGAAGTTACCAGCCACCGAAAATCAAAGTCTAAATCTAAAACGCCCGACTCTCCTAAACCTAAAGAGAAGTCCAAGTCGAAGTCTCCAAGTGTGGAGAAAGTTGTTGAGAATAAGGATCAAAATGACAAGGAGAAGGGTGGAGAAAAGAGTGGTGATGAGAAAGCTGAATCAGTCAGTGACGTCGTTATCGAGAAGAAGGAATGCCGCGCCTTACACAAAACTACTTCTATATTTTTAAGGAATTTAGCACCTACTATAACTAAAGCTGAAGTCGAAGCTGTGAGTATATTTCTTTCGGCTCTTCCTGTTAATGCATAAGAACGAGATTTTAATGATGATGATTTAGATGTTAAAAATTAAAAAAAAACCCCAAGACACAAAACATCTCTTAAAAGGAAAAAATAATATCCAAATATTATCCCTTTACGTTTAATACAAGTAGAATATTTTAATGCAAGCGTCGGCGTCGTCGCGTCGGGTGCCCGATTGATCATCAGTTTCTGTTCGTATCTCATCTGTTTGTACTAAGCAGTCTACTTTGCAGTCCCCCGACGCAACGACGCTTGGATTATTCAATGATTTAGTTAATAACTAGCAAGGTGATAATGACAATGTTTTATTTCTAGATGTGCAAACGTTATGGAGGCTTCCTACGCGTTGCTCTGGCGGACCCGCTGCCGGAGCGTCGCTGGTTCCGTCGCGGTTGGGTCACCTTCCGACGTGACGTCAACATCAAAGATATCTGTTGGAACCTTAATAATATAAGGGTAATTTACCTACAAAATATCTTTATTAGTATTTAACGATAGGCTCGCCACCTTTACATTTCATGGAACTTAATTAAAAATAACTGGTCTAGTGTGGGTGTACTATTAGGTACTACCTTGCTCTCTGACGGTCGACTACTTTTCACCCTTATGCCCTTAGTAATAAGGTTGTATAGTGTTCGACCGTCAGTGAGCGCGTTGGTACCTATATATCTGCCCTTCGGGGATTATCGGCGTTATGTTTATGGAAAAAAACAAGTACCTATTTACTGACAAGCTTCTTTTACTTGTTACTGTTTAGCTCCGCGAATGTGAACTGGGTGCTATAGTGAACCGTGACCTGCAACGTCGTATTCGCCCAGTGTCGGGCATCACTCTAGAGCGGCCGGTACTACGCGCTGATGCACGGTTAGCAGCGCGACTTGCACATCTACTGGACACGCGCACGAAACTGTGGCAGGAAACCTCGGAGGAACAAGAGAAAGACGCCGAGCAGGCGAACAGGAATGAGGTACTCATCACATTCACAGTTTTTTTAAACATCTCAGTTCCTACTTGTTTGGTTGTGTTACATTGAGCTAATATTTTTCTACAGAACTTCAGCTTGAATTCGAAAAACCCGGTTCTACACAAGATAACGGAACATTTAATAGAAGAAGCGTCGACAGAAGAGGACGAGTTACTAGGCCTCGAGGCGTCATCAGATTCTGTGGTCTCCGAACAACCGGACCCAGAGCTTATGAAAGTGTTGGACCGTCTTGTACTGTACCTACGTATCGTACACTCTGTCGATTATTACAACCATTGCGAGTATCCATACGAAGATGAAATGCCAAACCGTTGTGGCATCATGCATGCGAGGTCTGGACCTCCTGCTAATAAGGTAAGGTGCAACATAATGGATATTTAAAATTATGGATATTTTTGCAAAGAAGGTCTATTAACTTTATTCTTTATGTTGCAGCCAACTCAACAAGAGATACAGGACTACGTCAAAACATTTGAAAGCAAAATGTCTGCATTCTTACAAGACGTTAAACCACTTTCAGACGAAGAGTTGCAAAAACTTGGAATTAAAGTAAAGATTCTTTCATTTCAGTTTTTAATAAATAAAAAGAGATCAAAGTTATACTTAATCACATTCAAAATTCTGTTTTACCAGGACACGGACGCCGAAGTTGAGAAGTTTATTCTGGCCAACACTCAAGAGCTAGCTAAAGACAAGTGGTTATGCCCCCTCAGTGGCAAAAAGTTCAAAGGGCCCGACTTCATCAGAAAGCACATATTCAACAAACATGGTGAAAAGGTAATGTTTAAATTCTCAAGATAATTAGATATTGTTCATTTTAACAGTTTAATGATTTTTTATGAGATTCGAAAATATCTTTTCGAAAATATCTTTTCGAATCTCACACTTTCTAAACACTTTCGTGTTAAGAAAAAAAAACAAAGACATCCCGAAGATACGAATAAAGATTGACTGGTAAAAAATGCCGCAGGCTTTGAGGTGGAACCCTCAGGGCACGAGGCCTGTTCGCACCGGTTAGTTTTGGTTAAGGTGAAAGCGCCAGGGTAGGCTGCGAAATTCAAATTTTAAATATACGAAATTCAAGGATTTTTGCAATTTTCAGATTTGTGTCCGTTACAAATATCCCTTACAAAGTTATAATCAGGTCAGGACGCTTCCATCTTAAGAGGATAGTTGATCAAGTTTATCGTTCTCTGTCAGGTGGACGAGGTGCGGCGCGAGGTGGCGTACTTCAACGCGTACGTGCGCGACGTGCGGCGGCCGCAGCAGCCCGAGCCGGCCGGCCGCGCGCAGCAGCCCGCGCACGCGCCGCCGCCAGCACCGTCAGTATTACATAACTTCTTTGTGTATAGCATCTTAAAGGTCAACTTGGAAGTTTGTGTCTGCTTACCGGGCCATACCATGGGTGCCATGAATGTAAGGCTCCTCCAACCAGGGCATAAAAACTAAGAATCTAAGCGACTACACGCTAAGGGCGCCTGGGTGTGGGGTACAAGCCTCGGCTTAGGGCGTCAATGGGGAAGACAACAAGGGAGGGTTATTTATAGCTTCTTCAATGTTAATATGACCTTCAATCGCCATGGTCGTCTTTGGCGTCCAAGGCATTCTGTCATTTGTGGGCTGTAAAATACGGTGTCGTAAAAAAATAGAGGCTACTGAAATTCTGCTACGAGTTCTAGATTGTAAATATACCTTGTTGATTGTTATAAATATACTGCAATTTAACACTTGAGTAGTGGCGAGGTTTCGCTTACAGTCATTGATAATCTATGTCACTTTTATCTAAGCCTATATCAATTCCCTGCGATCATAGATTAATAACCCAAGGTTTTGTCTTCTTAACAGTGCAGGGATAAGGCAATTATGGATATTGCCAAATTTCTGGCACACGTTACTCGTAGGCTGGTAGTTAGTTCTAGCCCCATTTAAAACACCATAGATGGCGGGATAATATTAGCAGGTCATTAGCCCCTTGGTCAGTTGGCAACAGTTTGGCTGTATTAGATATTCTCTCCCTCAGCAGGTACGGTGGCGGACCGGGGGGTCCGGGAGGGGTCCCCGGGGGCGCTCGAGGCTGGGGCTGGGGGGCCTGGGCCCCTCCCGCCGCATACGCACCGAGACATCCGCGCTTTACGAGACCCAGGTATCTACACTGCCATATACTTGCTTGTGCTTGACCAACTTATTTCATAGAAATTTTAGGAGCACTTCTGAGCTTGTTTCACAAATGTAGGCGCTAACTATGATGCTAACTTATTTAATTTAGTTAAATGAGTTCATGTTAATTCACTTGGGAAAGAAGAATTTGACCTTTCTAATCAGATTCTCGTGAAAACTACATTCCATGAACTTTTTATTAAACTCTATCCTCAGTCAAGCGGTTTAAATATCACTTGAAATTTCCTTCAAATAATTAAACACACATTTATTGAAGAGCAACCAATCAATGGGCCCAGACCCCTTAAAATTGTATCTTGATTTCACGAAATGAAATGTATTAACATTAATAAACATTCCTGCATCCTGCTTGCTTGCTTTTGTAGAAAACATAATATTATATATTTCTAATATCAAATTATCAAATAAATATTTAAATGAACTACAAACTCAAAACCATGCGAGTCTTACCTAAGTTGTGGGTACGACACGACGGTCGTAAAAGTTTAAAAATATGCAGATTTAAATTCATGCTGCATAGATGCAGTGCAACGAATCGCGACATAGAATGATAATAGGATATATTAGATCATTGGTAGACACGATTTACCAATAACAATAGTCTTTTGATGTCCTCTAAATAAACGCCACTAATACTTTTGAAGTATTGTTCCTCGACCTGTTGTCTGGAGGGCTACTGCTCAACAGTTGTTGAAGTTACCGGCCAAAGCATATCAAACTTCAAACTAATATTATAAAGAGGAAAGATTTAATTGTTTGTTTGCATTGAATAGGCTCCGAATGTCCAATTTGAAAAATTCTTTCAGTGTTAGATAGCCCATTTATTGAGGAAGGCTATAGGCTATATATCATCACGCTACGACCAATAGGAGTGGAGCAGCAATGAAAAATGTTTCGAAAACGGAAAACGGGGAAAATATGAAGCAAACGTAGTTGCGCCGGACAGCTAGTTATTTTATAAAGTTATTAGTACCTCTTATTGTGGAGGAGGTCTCTCATGAGATGACAAGTAATAGAGAAGTATGGAAGAACATGCTGCGCCGACCCCAAAAATTGGGATAAGGGCAAGAGAATGATGATTTGTACCTCTTATTTTTTGCGTGTTACCCCTCATGGATATCCGCCGCCTTAGGGAAGGGTCTGCCATACTGACTAAACCATACGGTCTTCTTCAACTACCGTCAGCATTGGGAGCCTGTCGTTTAGTTTTAAAAAGTTAATGAACCTGCCCGAATATAATAAAATAACCATAATTTTTTCCCAAAAAAAACAAGCAAACAAGGCTCTTCTAACTACGAGGACTACATACTTAATCTTAGAATATAAAACCAATACAAACAACTTAATATTTATATCATTACTGATTCATTCATATTTTTTGCATGACATTAAGATTCTGGTTTCTTGTTGCTCTATCTTCATACATCATAAATGTATTGCTTCATTATAAACATGGCTGTGGTATGGTTTGGGTTTTTGACTTTTTGCATCTACTTATCATTCATTGTTGTGCATCCTTTTAATATTATTTATATTTCTGGCAACTAGCGATGAACATTTTCATAAGTTCTGAGAAATAATTTCCAGGGACAATGTGGACCGGTCCCGGCCTATTATTGCGTACAACGATCTTGACTTCCCGGACAGTGGTGACATATTCTAAATAAATGTGTGTACATGAAAAAAATCATGAATGAAAACTCTTAATTCATGTTCATAGTTTTTTATTGTTAAAATAAGCATTCCGTTGTGTCAGATCATTTTATTAGTAGATAAGCTCAAAAATATATGTATTCAATTGAAAAGTTTCTTTCAATGTATTGTAGGTACAAGATTGTATTTAATTCTTTTGGCCATTTTCTGTTTTCCAAAAATATACTCTTTTCAACACACTTGCTCGAAAAATTGCTTAAATGGCGCTGCTTTTAGTTTTAGTGTGAATATACAAATTTAACCATTTTATCATGCATTCCCTAAATACCAAGATAATATTTTTAATATGGTAACTTTTATTTGTTTCAAACGGTCTAGTAACTATGATTATAACCCCAAGTATAGTCAGAGACGTGCAATTTTAGTGCCTTTTTAACCCCCGACCAAAAAAGAGGGGTGTTATAAGTTTGACGTGTGTATCTGTGTATCTGTGTGTCTGTCTGTGGCATCATAGCTCCTAAACGGATGAACCGATTTGGATAAAAGTGGTGTCGTTGGAAAGGTATTTTAATCGAGAGTGTTCTTAGCTATGTTTCATGAAAATCTGCTCAGCCGTTTGAAGATCATCACGTCTTTTCTAGTTGATGTAGGGATTTAAAAACTTTCACAGGTAGTCTATTTGAAATGTTGTCGCTTGTCACCATGGGCATTGCTGAGGGGGGGGGGTGCACCCCCCCCCCCCATTTATATTTTGTTTAATTTATATCTTTCCTTGGTTTCGTTAACCAGGAGTAGGAAAGTCAAGGCTAGGCAAAAATAAAATAAGTTTAAAAAGCATGAAAAAAAATTAAATTAAAAATTTAAAAAACCCCCGACACAAAAAACCTCTAAAAAGCCAAAAATAAATTAATCCAAGCGTCGTAGCGTCGGGGGACCGCTAAGAAGACCGCTTAGTACAAGCACAGAACAAAGCGGACCCCCGACGCTACGACGCTTGGATTAATTAATTTTTGGCTTTTTAGAGGTTTTTTGTGTCGGGGGTTTTTTAAATTTTTAATTTAATTTTTATGACAAATTATTAATATGTAAATTGGTAGTTCACAAATATGTTACAAAATATTATCTTATATATAAAATTATCGTGTCACAATGTAGTTACCAATGTTACCATACTCCTCCGAAACGGCTGAAAAGATTTGTATGAAATTTTGGGTGCATATCGGGTAGGTCGGAGAATCGGCCAATATTATCTATTTTTCATATCCATAAAAAAAAACCACATAATAAAAAGTCGCGGGTAGCAGCTAGTGTTAGTTAAATATACACATTTTTCCTTGCAAGTGTGTTGAAAAACATCGTTTTGATACGCGTGAGCATTTGTCATTGTATGCTTGCATCAAAATGTACTGTCTGTGTCTATGTTTTCTATCTCATACAATTCCAAATTTTATAAACTAATAGATTACAAATTGTAAATACGAAACAAACGTTCATTATTAAACAGTGCATCATTTAAATAAATTACCGACATACAAATCCTGAAACTATGTTGTGTAAGCACCTAACAATATTCATCTAAAGGGTTAACTATTTGTGTGTGCAATGTTGTCTTCTACCATAGTATTTATTGTACGATTTTCAATAAAATTTCCAAAATTTTAACATCACATTTTTTATTCAATTTCCTTCATATAACCTTTATGTAAAATCCTTTACTTACTGTAACACCAATAATAACCTACCGGGAAGCTAAGATTTTTCATGAAATTTTAGTTGTTCATGCAGTTGTGGTTTTAAGTAGAATTAGTTGTTTTTGAGACTGCAATTTGTTGTTGTGTGCTGGGTGAGTTGCCTCTAACGGTGGTTGATTGTTAAAGGGGCGTCGGCGCCGAGTTTCGTCCGGTCATACACTACCGCGACTTGGACGCCCCCCGCGAACCCGACGAGTTCATTTAACGTGGACCCACGCCACACCGACTAGCCAAAAGGATACAGTCACAATTAGATTTGATCAGCTTGTTAAACTGACACTTGAAATAATCGATATAAATAATTTTATGTCTTTTACCAGTAAAGCTAAAAATACATTGTGCGGTCATTTTCCTTAGATATATGTATGTGATAGATTATTACACATTATGTGTACATGTGTATTTTACGAATACATAAATTATTTTAAATGTTTTGATATTTTATTTGCATTGAGCAGTAGATAGAAATTCTTCCTTTTTTAAGTAAGTTTCCGTGTATTTTATGGCTAAAGTCTACTTGTACTGTAAGAAAGTCGCAGCTAAAACAAAAACAAATCGTGTGTGCGGGGACTTCCTCCTTTGACACCTTGGCGTACAGATGAGGCTAAAGATGGTCTACCTGCCTATTAACCGCTTTATAAAAAAGGATGTTATCAATTCGACCCTTATATTTAGACTTTTTTCCAGGAACCACTACACAATGACGTAATTAAAAAATATTTTCCGAACAGGTAGGTATTATGAAATTCATGATCACTAGTTTTCGAACATTTTGTTTGGCTTACGCACAATGGAACTTGTCGCCTTGCCACTGTAAAATTGTTACAATACTAATAAGGAGTTTCTTTTTTATCCAGGACATTTGCACGAACGAAAATCCAAGATGGCACCGACGAAAATGTTTTTCCTTCATGGGTGTCGTTTTCATGGGTTTCCGGGTCGCTGATAACAACCATAAGGTCAAAATAAAAATCCAAGATGGTGCCCATGAAAATTTCCAAATTAATTTTCATGGGTATCATTTTAATGGTTTTTGGGGTTGATTATAACGAAAATAGAAATCCGAGATAGCGCTAATAAAAAAATCTGAATATTCCTCCGTGGTTGACACTCAGTGATTTTTTGGGCCGATGATGACGAAAATGATGAAAAATTCGATAATTTTCGTTTCCGCGATCTTTGATTTCGACCCCATTCGTTTAGAGCGGCCTCGATTACCATGGTCTTGACACCCATGACGAAAAATTTGCCACTTGTCGTTTCCGCCATTTTTTATATTGATTTTGAACCTATATTAATTTAGAGCACCTTCGTTTCGCTATTCGCTACTTTTCGAATCCGCACTACCTCGACGGCTAGGCGGTCACTGAGGAAATATGGCAGGCTTTTTTGGATTATTACCGCTGTCCAACCCCTGCTTGTTCACCCCGGTTGGACACGGTCACAACTTTTAGAAATAATTCTCACTTGCCCCGGGGGGTGGCCAGCAAAATAACCGTTGGACGATTTCTGGAAATATTGAGAAATTAAGAAGATGAGAAAGAAACTAATGCTTTTTTAAAGTTCATTAAAGTTAAGTTCAATAAGTTAATTAGTTGTTTATCAGCCAGGGTTGGACAAAGATGTTTGGTTTTAATAGTGACGCTGTTCACTAGACGTGGCCATTGTAAATGTTCAAAGAAGTTTTAGCTGTGTCCACCAGCGGTGGCTACAGTGAATTATATTAATAATGATTCTCACTGGCCACCCCCCGGGGACAGCGGGAATTATTTTTAAAAGTTGTGACCGTGTCCACCCGGGGTGGACAAGCAGGCGGTGCACAGCGGTAATAATCGGCGTTTTTGTATATAAACTGTAATTTTATAAGTGTTAATAATTTCCAGTTTACTACAATTTCAATGGGTTTTTATTATCATATCGAGTCATTGAACATTGGCCGTTCCATAAAATCAGAATAATAACACAAATCTATTTGGTGCGTATAACTTCTAGAATATTACTAGTAAAATCACACGCGGTTGAACCTAAATTATTAGAGTAATCTAGGCTATAATTGCTGATTCAGCAGTTCTATTTGAAGGAGAAAAATACGCAGATGAAACGAAAGGCAATGGATAAAGTTCAATCTACAAATTATGCCACATACCTTTGAACAGCGATTCCCAGGTAGATGCAGCTGGATGGCACGTTCGGGAAGTTCAGCTCACAGATTTGATACACTAGGCTGGCCAGCGGTACACAAACAGTAGGTCTAGGTAATACAGATAACACTTTCACGTAGGTTCAATTAAGAGGTTTGGGCGAGATGATGCGTGATGATGGACGTGCGCGCACCCAACCGTGGTTAATACGACTCACCAATGGCCGGCGGCCAATGGATGTAGCGGCGGCGTGTTGATGGTGGCGCCACCGCGCGGGATATCACCAAATCAACGATATGTGACACTTATTTAATAAATTGAAACTATTAAACCAATGCCTCTCAATCGCCCTATGGTGATGCAATAAAATATAAGAACTATAAATTAGGAAGCGTAACCATTTTCCCCGGCTTGAAAGTTCCCACTTTCGAAACACAAAGGAAAAGTCAATAAAGGAGCAGATCATCACAACTCTACCGAAGGTTATGAGAACTCAAAAGTTGCGACTCTCTATTATAAATAAGAATATTTAACTAACTATTCTACGCGGTAACTAAATCTAAGACTGCACATTGGTGCACGGTGAAGTTTAATATTAATGTAACGAAACTTATTGCGTTGGCAAAGGGCACAACTTTACTACCGGGCGACTCTGAAGGATTCCGCTTTTAGTCTTTACGGATGCGACTCTACAAACTCCGTTTTTATCTGGAAATATTTCTGTGATTACCCCTAACGGCCAATGCAGAGGCATCACATTGTCCTGCATGGAGACGACAACCATACCGACCCGTATTGGATTGGCAGGGGTGTTCCATTTCTGTTTGGATTGTAGGGTGTGCAAGTACTCTTGGCGCCACCGCTTCCAAAAAGATTGGACCATTTTGTCAGTTAATTCATACCGCGAAATAAGATGTAACCGCGTTTCATTGACTTCGCGGGCGGGGAAAAATAAAAGAGGTTTTGTATGCAAGAAGTGCGCCGGCGATAATGAAGTGGGCTCTGACGGATCCGAACTGATCGCATACAGAGGCCTAGAGTTTAATAAAGCTTCTATTTGAGTTAGTATAGTGTTAAGTTCATCGAAACTAAAAATTTGCTGACCGACGACTTTGCAGAGATGCGTTTTGACACTCTTTACTTCACTTTCCCAACATCCACCAAAATGTGGAGCTCTACAGGGGATGTTTTTAAGTGTTATTCGATGCTCTGCAAGTTCTCTTTCCCATAAAGGGTTATATTCTTTAGCCAAAAATTGGTAGAGATCTCGTAGATAGGATTTGGCTCCAATAAAATTGGTAGCGTTATCTGTGTAAAGACACTGAACCGGCCCTCTACGCGCCAGGAAGCGTTTAAAAGCGGACAGAAAGCTCGCAGTGCTAAGATCTGAGGCAATCTCAAGATGCAGAGCACGAGTTGTCAGGCATGTAAAAAGGCAGATATACGCTTTCCTCGATTTTTGGCCTCTAGCACGTATCGGCGTGATCAAGAAAGGTCCCGCGTAGTCGCAACCCGTTTGAGAGAAAGCCTTAGGAGCCGACTCAACACGAAAACGTGGCAAATCCGCCATTATAGGAAAGGTAGGTCGCGGCTTTGCTCGAAAGCAAAGGTTACAATTAAAGGTAATGTGACGTGCAATACGTCGCGCGGACAGGATCCAGTACTTCTGTCGTAAGAGAGATACGAGTAAGGTTGGTCCTGTGTGGAAATTTTTCACATGATAGTGGGAAACTAAAAGTTCCACTATATGATCTTGACGCGGAAGAAGGATCTGATGACGCGAGTCAAAATCTAGCTCAGAGTTTGCTAGGCGACCTCCAACGTGCATAAGTCCTTCGTGGAGGAAAGGACTTAGCCGTTGTACTGACTTAGAGCACAACTCATTGCGGGCTAAGCGATCGAGATCATCTTCAAAATGAATCCTCTGCACAGATCGCCACACAATAGATTCAGCGAACTCTAGATCAGACGCGGTAACGGGCCCTCTAGGGAGTCGTTTAATAAACTTATAAACGAAGCAAATGGTTTTTAAATATTTCAACCAGGACGAGAATCTAGTAGAGCGAGTGTATAAAATGTTGTCGGAAGGAGGGCTTCTGTCCGAGCATTCGTGCGAGAGCACAGGTAAAGCCACGGGCTTCATTTCGGGAAGCTCTTGCGACTCGCCTGAAACGAATGGTGTTATCGGCCATTCAGCGCGCGGAAGTTTAAGCCATGGCGGTCCATTTAGCCACAACGGATGATTAACTAATTGAACAGGCGTTAAACCGCGAGAGAGGCAATCACTAGGATTTTCAGACCCTTTCACGTGGAAGAAGTGATCTGCCGTAAGATTCTCGTGAATCTTAGCGATACGATTGGCTACGAAGGTGTGCCATCGATGCGGTGCGGAATGAATCCAACTCAAGGTTACAGTTGAATCCGAAAAAGCTACGACTGCCTCAATGGCGTGCCGAGCTGCGAAAAGATTATATACTCGCTTTATTACAGTTGATAAGAGGAGTGCGGCGCATAACTCAAGACGAGCTAGCGAAACTACTTTCAGTGGCGCGACTTTAGATTTCGCACACACCAGCGAAACAACGATACTACCGTCGGGTCTGACAACGTGGGCGTAAACCGAACCACCGTAAGCTTTCTCACTAGCGTCGGCAAAACCGACGAGTGAGAGCCTACAGCGTTCTACGACGCCAACATGTCGCAAAAATCTCAATTCAGAGATAATTGGCAGTTCAGCGTGAAATTGTTCCCACAGACGAACAATGCGAGTCGAACAACGCGTGGATGCGAACATCCAAGTTTGACAAGCCAAAGCTCTTTAATAAGAAGCTTGGCGTATAAAATTATCGGTGCCACGAGGCCTAAAACGTCGAAAAGACGTGCAATGGAAGAAAGAATATTCCGTTTCGTGCAAGGTCGAACATTAGGGTTAACCTGGAATACGAAACAATCCTCATCAGGGAACCAACGAAGTCCCAGTATTTTCTGTGTCGGATCTTTACTTAAGTCCACGCTCTGTGAAAGTCGTAATGACTCTGGAATATTCCGAAGAACATCGACACTATTGCTAGACCACTTCGTCAACTGAAAATCACCGAGAGAGAATATTTTTATTAGTTCACGAGCCGAGTCTATAGCCAGCGCAGTGCTAGGTATAGAACTAACTATGTCATCCATGTAAATATCTCGCTGCAAAATGTCCCTGGCGAGAGGTAACTGCGTTCCTTCATCCTGACATAACTGTTGGACAGTGCGAATAGCTATAAAAGGACTACACTTTAATCCAAAGGGAAGCACTGAAAACTGATAAATTTGAAGTTCTTCTTCCTCATTAAACCGATATAAGATACGTTGGAGCGAACGATCTTGTGGGCGTATACCTATACGTAGGTACATAGATTTGACATCTGCGGAAATAGCGACACTAAAAAGCCTAAAATTTAACAAGATGTTACAAAGGTCAGCCTGAAGGACTGGACCTGCGTAAAGGATATCATTGAGGGAGGTACCGTTATCTGTACATGCACTGGCATCTAGGACCACGCGCAGCTTAGTGGTCACTTTATCCTCTCGAATAACAGCATGGTGAGGAATATAGTATTCCATTTCTCGCTCCTTACCATTTCGTTTGGGCAACCCACATTCAGGTACGATATTCTGCACCAAAGAAATATAATTGTTCTGCAGATAATCCCGTATGACGTCATCATAAAGAAGCTTGACGTTAGGAAGCGATTTAAGTTTACGTTCGAGACTATGAAATCTCTTGCGAGCTATATCAAAAGAATTTCCCAAAGCTGACGCGTCTGTTTTCAGTGGTAAAGCTGCAACATACTTGCCATTTGGAGCGCGGGTAATTGTGCTACAATAAAACTCTTCACAGTGTTTATCATCCACACTCCCAATGGACGAAGCAGTAACATCTTCAATCTCCCAAAACTTACGAAGATCGAAGTTATCGAAAGAACTCGCAAAGAAAGACAGAGAGTCAGTTGGCGGTTCGGTAATAGATGCTTTTCCTAGAAGTATGTAGCCGAGTGTAGTCTCCAATGCATCGGGGCAACCGGGTGCGCTGGTCACGTGACCGGGTCGCAATAACTTAGCGAACAACGTGACTCCCAGTAACATGTCAATATTACCTGGCACGCCCCAGCTGTCATCAGCGAGTAGTTTAAGATCAATATGCTTCAATTCGGCAGTATCTATAGAACCCAGAGGAAGCTGCCCGGTTATCTGATCCAAGACTAAAGCGTCAATTTCATACCTAGGCTGCGAGCAAAACCGTGAGCTGAACGTAAGATTCACCGAGCCGCGAACGGGCTGCGACGTGCCACCAATACCACGAACGGTAGTTATAGAGTCCGTATGTATAGTTAGACCGAGCATACGGCAGCAACGCGATGTCATATAATTCTTTTGCGACCCAGGGTCCAAAAGACATCTAACCACCACGCCCTTACCCTTCCTACCAGCCACTAACACCTTGGCAGTAGCCAGCACTTCGGTACTACGTGTGGCTTGGACTTGAGCAGAAGAATGCGTGCACAACGCCACACGATCAGAAGTAGCTGGGTCGGCCGCAGAATCGGAGGCTGGGCCGCTAGCGGGCGCCGGCGCAGGGGCTTGCGTTGATTGCTCAAAATGCAATAAGGAATGATGCTTACCGTTGCATTTTCTACATGTTGACTTGGATAGGCACTTAGAGACGGTATGTTGGCTACTTAGGCAGTTACCACATCTGTTATTGTCTTTTACAAACTTAAATCTATTTTCCGCACTCAACTTTTGAAACGCTTTGCACGTAAACAAGTGTTTATGCGTGGATTGACAAAGCGAACATTTAGATTCAGTAGCCACAAACACCTGCGAGACCTTAGATGAGGTGCTGGGTCTACCTGCGGGGGCGGGCTTAGTTGCCGCAGAAGAGGAGCGATATAATATTTTTACTTGTTCACGAACAAACTTTACGAAATAATCATAATCCAACTCTTGTTGGTTACGAAGCGACATTTCAAAATGTTTTGCCGTATCTGAGTCTATTAACTTAAGACCCCAATGAATAAATATAAAATCATCCAAGTTATGTATTTTCAATTGTTTGAGTCCTGCAACCGTAGAAGTTAATTTATCGAAACCTTGTTCAATATTAGCGGGTGTCGGTCCGAACGACTTCAATGAGAACAGCTGATTTAGATAATTAGTGGCGAGCGCGCGAGTATCCAGGTACTTTGCGATAAGCGCATCCCAGACAACGCGGTAATTATCGCCAGAAGGTACAATACCTACTGCCACATTCCTAGCCTTTCCTTTTAAACAACTCAACAGATAATGAATGCGATCGGAATCTGATAAATCTGCGTTCGTATGTATAATACGTTTGAAAGTCTCATAAAAGAACGGAAAGCTCTGAATATCACCGTCAAAGGTAGGCAGCTCAATTTTAGGTACCTTTATATGATAAGCATTAGGGCTTGCTGTCGGGCTAGGTTCCTTGGAAACATTTGATTCCGTTAATGAAGCTAAAGTAATTTTTATCTCGCCGACCAACTCATCAAATGAATGGAAAGCATTATAGCTTACTTCGCACTTGGGATCAAGTGTCAATTTTAACATATTTATCTCGTCCATTATCTCATTGAACTCGCTACGTAATCCGTCAATTTGTTTAGCCTGAGCAATAAAAGACTTACGTAATCTTTCAGTTGTTAAAGATTCTGTTGAATCCAAAATCTTTTGAACCCGCGCGAAATACGCGTCGCGTTTACTTTCCAACAATCTAAGTTTAACCTTGTCAGTCATGGTGAACAGAAGTTAAAATATGGAAACAAAAAGAAACAATAAATCTTTATCTTTACGGAACCCACATAAGTGAAATTAGTGGTCCAACCAAACCGATAACTCAACGAATGATTTTATAACTTAAGTAAATAAT
Source organism: Cerastis rubricosa (assembly GCA_949152445.1). Lineage (NCBI taxonomy): Eukaryota > Metazoa > Arthropoda > Insecta > Lepidoptera > Noctuidae > Cerastis > Cerastis rubricosa. Next base: position 12,544,415 of record OX424525.1, on the reverse strand, counting down.
AGTACGGAACGATCCGTACACGCGAACCTCAGCATTAATAAATTGTAAGGTGGAAAAAAATATAAAGCGTACGAAGTTTGAACCGCGTGCAAGTAACAAAGTCTAATACAAATAAATAGTAAGCACGCCTAATATCTTAAGAACGTACCCATCTATAACATATATTTATGATTAGCTTAGAGATACCTACAACGCAATAATTAGCATTTATGTCGGATGCGACGCGATAATATATTTTGTTCCTTTTGTACTACTTCTATTTATATGAGAATAACTTACTTAATACATAGAATATGTACAGATTCTTAACCAACAATAAGTGTGAAACTTAGAAACAAGTATAGTACTTATTTCGTAAGCGATGCGATTGTCATAACGAAATACCTTCGTAAAAAACAATAAAATCCTAACAAGTAAATACGCAGATAACCGTTCGAAGTAAGTTATCTAGTAAGTACTACGTTTACAAAGTTAGGTGCGGGAGTGATATGTATAAATATACGGCTGTTTCCTATGAGGAGAACTAAACGCGTAAAGTTTATACAAATCTGTTATTTTACCTGAAGGTTCCTATTAAAAGATCAAGTTACCTTACAAAATAAAATAACAAGCGACGCAATGATAATCTGGTTAATTGCAATAATTAATCCATTGCGGTTGAGTCTCGAATTATAAAAAATACCTACTCGTGCAATACGATTATAGTAGGCATTTACTTAACGAACCAACAGTAATAGTGTATCATACAATAACGATTAATGTCATTCATTCAGCAAATCACTATTAGAAAAATATATATAAAAGTTTCTAATGCGTAAGTAAAAATTAGCTGTACGATAACAAAGGACTGGAATATTCCACAGTCACGTAGGCCAACTTGACGAATGTATTACCAGACTACCCACAATTTTCATACACGAACAAATAAAAATGTAATTACGCCGAAAATTAACTGATTTATTGAATAAACTTATTTAGCGATATGAATCAACGTTGATATCTAACTAAATGTATTTTTCGGAGTTTTAATTAGTGAAATTAAAGATTTAAGTTAACAATTAATTTGCCGGTAGGAAACTACTACACGCAAGATAGCCAGCCTTATTGCCAACGCAGTAGTGGCGAGAATTGTGTGATGATCTGCAATTAATATGGAAATTTCCCAAACTGTTTGATTTAAATTAGACTTTTAGAACTTAAAAATAGGCTGTAAATAGGCCCAAATTTAATTTATCCGGCTCGAAGGACCAAAATGGTGCGTATAACTTCTAGAATATTACTAGTAAAATCACACGCGGTTGAACCTAAATTATTAGAGTAATCTAGGCTATAATTGCTGATTCAGCAGTTCTATTTGAAGGAGAAAAATACGCAGATGAAACGAAAGGCAATGGATAAAGTTCAATCTACAAATTATGCCACATACCTTTGAACAGCGATTCCCAGGTAGATGCAGCTGGATGGCACGTTCGGGAAGTTCAGCTCACAGATTTGATACACTAGGCTGGCCAGCGGTACACAAACAGTAGGTCTAGGTAATACAGATAACACTTTCACGTAGGTTCAATTAAGAGGTTTGGGCGAGATGATGCGTGATGATGGACGTGCGCGCACCCAACCGTGGTTAATACGACTCACCAATGGCCGGCGGCCAATGGATGTAGCGGCGGCGTGTTGATGGTGGCGCCACCGCGCGGGATATCACCAAATCAACGATATGTGACACTTATTTAATAAATTGAAACTATTAAACCAATGCCTCTCAATCGCCCTATGGTGATGCAATAAAATATAAGAACTATAAATTAGGAAGCGTAACCACTATTGATCGAAACTATGTATTTTTTGAGAGCCATAACCAAGAAATTTGACGATATTATTGATCAGATTAAGAAAATAAAAGATTTTTATAAAAAACTAATATGCCAATTTGGAAGACAAGGATGTACAGCTTGGCAAAAAAGAGTGTGGAATAAATGAGGTCGCCAGTATCGCAACTGTGGCAACCCGTAATACTACAACTCAACAGATTTTGATACTTGTTATTTTTAGGGATATGATCCCAATTCCAAGTGGGTGGTTCAGTCCCTCGGACGCTACGCAAACACCATGGAAGGCTTCAATGTCCAGTACGAATTTTAGTTCCAACTGTCACCGCGTCAGACTCTTTTTTGCCAAGCTGTAAAGGTATTAATTGGCTTTATACATTTTGAGATTTAGCCTGAAACTCGGTATGTATTGGTGGTCACATCCACAGACCAACCTATGCAAGCGCTGCCTAACCTGAAGATTGATCCGAGCGGCTGTTATTATTTAGCCACGAGCTTCTGGTGTCCATTAATGTAACTTTGCAAATTAGAACAGTTTAGCAGCATTTCTCAACTATGTTGGGATCACCGTCACAGTCTAACCGGATATCACTGAATACCAGCATTTTACATGGAGCAACTGCCTATCTGACCTCCACAACCCAGTTAGTTCAGTTGTATTGATTGCTTAAATCACATAATAAATAACAATAGCGGTGTTAAAATGCGAGCATTGCCTACGTATTGATATGTAATTGTGATATCATACGTGGCGGACGCGGAATCAACATCATCAGAGTTCTTTCTAATAGCATTCGATATGACCTAGAACCGTTCTTCGAAATTAGGACCGAACAGGAAAATGTTTATTTAATTTTGCGCGAGATGTGTATTATGAATAAAGCTTTTAAAACGTTTCCAAGTTAAATCGTCCCATAAATAACTATGTATCCTCTACAAGGTAAGCTATTATAAACCTTGACCTCTGCCACATTAGACCGTACATTAGGCAGGAACGTTGTTGTATCATACTTACTGTACTATTTCTATCTACAAGAGATCACATAACTACATAGGTAATGGAATGTATCATATTTCCATGATAATCTTCTGGATAAATAAATAAATTAAGCCATAAGAGGACAGTTCATTACGTGATTGGTATTTTTGTATTCCGTGTAAGTCATTGTCGAGTGCACGACTTACTGTGTATGTGTGTATGATTTGTTCAGGTACAAATATAGCAGGTATGTGTGGAGAATTTGTGGTGAGAACATCCACGCGGCGCGCAGCGCGTCACCCGGATGTGTGCGGGATGCACGCTTGCGGTCACACGACAAGCGACGGAGACCCGACTCGCTACCTTCACCACTGCTGTCAGCCCTCGCTTACGTCATTTAGATAACTTATGCATAGGTCCAGGGGGTCTACTCTCTTTCTCCGAAGCGTAACTTCGGCAACGAACGAAAATTAAACGTAGTTACGTTTGTGACCCTAATCTATATCGTTTGCGGACGCACACAAGAAGTTCGAATTCACAGACAATTAACGTGAACGAATGTATTTAATTTTATTGTGTGCGTCCGCAAATGATATAGAATAAGGTCACAAACGTAACTACGTTTAATTTTCGTTCGTTGCCGAAGTTACGTTTCGGAGAAAGAGAGTAGACCCCCTGGCGTTCTCGATCAGAAATCATTTATTTGTTTAGATGGGCTTTATTTACACTATCAACAGTTATATCAGTAGGTATACCATCCTTGGAGGATCATCTATGCTGGACGAGCTGACATGTTGAGCTGCTTTCATAAAACCACTTGCTGATGAACGAATGTAGAAAACCGAATAACAAAAAAATTTTGCAACATGCGACCGTTAAGTAGAGCCAGATAATGTAATACCCAGGATAAATAAATAGGCGTTTAAAAAGAGCTTTGATAAAGCTAACTGCGGTCACTACTTGCCGCTCGTACTTAGTTCGATACCCCGATGCTATCACTGTCGCGCGTCGTCTACATTCATGAATACAAATGGTGGTATCAAGTGTGTAACTGCATAATGGTAAAGGTGCAAAACACTTGTTCAAAGCATAATCAGCCCATAGCGTTCCCACTGCTGGGACAGTATAGGCCTTCTCTCTATGAGAGGGATTGAGCAGTAATCCACCACGATGTATGCCTTCACCATTTAGAAAGCAGTGGTTATCATTTACGCAAAGTAATGCGCCTGCCTGGGTTCGAAACCTCGACTCCATAAGTCGTAGCCGTTACCACTAGATCACTGTTTCTCTCTGCATTTGGACAGCCGGGCGGCAAAATCAAATTGTATACTTTATAGAAAAGTATTATATTGGGAAAAAAGCCGCTTGTCTTGGTTCGAATCGTGTCGTTCCGACCTGAAAATTATTCAACGAACTTAGCTTTCTTTTTATTATTATCTATAGGCTCGCGCTTGACCACTATCTCACCTGATGGTAAGCGATGATGTGGTCGACGGTGAAGCACGCCTGCCTAGATTGTAGCTATCGGGAAACACAGACTCCGGCAGGGAATTCCACTCCTTAGCGGTACGCATTATAAAAGTATTCCCAAAACGCCTACGCGTATGTGTGGGAGGTCCACCAAGTACCGATGGCGCATCGCCGTACGTCTGGTAGACCGATGATGAAACAGGCTAGCCGGAATCAGATCATGCAATTCCATCGCACACTTCGCGAAATGTAACCGATAAAAAACCGATAAGCTGGCAACTCGGCGACGATGTTCAAGGCTCTGGAGCTTAGACTTGACCAATGCCTCATTGAGCCTCTTGGCCCGCTTTTCAATCGACTCAAGTGCATCAAGCTGGTATTTGGCAGATCCGTCCCAGAGATGAGAACAGTACTCCATGCATGATCGAACCTGCGCTTGATATAAGTTGAGCAGCTGTTCTGGCGTGAAGTACCTTCTCACCTTTGCAAGGACCCCCAACTTTTTGGCAGCCAGCTGTGCTTTTGCTTCAATATATGAGCCAAAATTGAGGGTTGATGTCAACGTAACGCCCAGAAGCTCAAGATGGTCTGCTATTGGCACGGTTACATCTCGAAAATTTGGAGCGGGGTGAAATTGGCTCTTTTTCGCGGAAAAAATACACGCCTGGGTTTTAGTAGCATTAAAACTGACCAGATTGGCCTCACCCCATTCGGAGACTTGCCTGCAAGGACAGGTTAAAACGCTCCACCAGGGCCTCACGGAGAGACCGGATCTAAAGGCCCGGTAGCCCGTGCGTTAGACAAGTATCTCTCAGCAACAGTGCTGTCGTCTGCATACCCAAAGGTGCGGCGGTCTTAGCAGATCGTTAATGTGCAGCAAGAATAATGTTGCTGAGAGTACGGACCCCTGAGGGACCCCGTCATTAATATGCAGTTGGCCTGACGAGCAGCCATCGATAACCACTCAAATGGACCGATCTCTCAGGAAGTCTGCAATACAATCAGACCACCGGGCAGACCGAATGTAGGAAGCTTACCAATAAGGCTTTCATGCCAGACCCTATCAAAAGCCTTCGAGATGTCGAGGGAGACGGCAAGCGCTTCCCCGTGCCTCTCGATGGCCTCACTCCATATGTGAACGGCATACGCTAGAAGATCCCCAGTAGACCGATTACAACGGAAGCCGTATTGGCGGTCACTAAGGATATCGTTAGCTTCTAGGTATGCTAGGAGCTTACAATTAAGTACACGTTCCATACTCTTACAGAGTATGGACGTTATAGAGATGGGTCTGTAGTTGGCCGGGTCAGCTCGACTGCCCTTCTTGGGCACGGGCTGTACGTTGGCTTGCTTCCAAGCATTCGGCACTTTTCCAGTCTCGTACGAAAGGCGGAACAGGCGTGTCAGGATCGGAGACAATTCAGGCGCACAGGTTTTAAAAACGATTGCTAGTAAACCGTCAGAGCCGCTAGCCTTGTTCACGTCGAGGTTGCGGAGCACCCTACGAACGTCTTTTTGATGGATGCGAATATCCGACATACTCGTCTCGCATCCATTATTCTAGCTTTTGTTGCCGAACGGAATGTGTCGATCGGCACAAGGAACAGTTGTGTAACTGTTGCTTTCGGATAAGCATTATTGTTCAACAAATATGGCCGAACTCAGTGTGACAACTCGAAAAGGGTGTGTTGCAACCCTAACTATTTAGATAATATTTTTGTGCAGAAATCTTAAGGTAAGCATATTTATAATCATCGTATGCCCAGCCTTTTCTCAACAATGTTGAGTTTCCAGTCTAACCGGATGCAGCTGAATAACAGTATTTTATAGGGAGTGACTGCCGATCTAACCTCCTCCTTCTACAGCAAGTACATGATATTTTCGTTGTTTGAATAACTTGACTTAATTTTACGTTCAGGTTAATCGTACAATAACTTACATGTGTATTATAATAATAATAAAGAAGAAGAATAAGGAAGGATATAATAATAATGAAAGCTCGGGAAATGAAGTTGGACTTCAGTATTGCATATCTGCAGGAGAGGTGGATGGAGGAGGTCTAAGTCCCCGCAGTGGAAATGAGATAGTTTTATTCATCATCTGCCTCGGACTTTCCCCAACTATGTTGGGGTCGGCTTTCAGTCTTACCGGATTAAGCTGAATGCCACTACATATTTTGGTATGGAGCGACTGCCTATCTGACCTCCACAACCCAGTTAGTACTGTGTAATACGATACACCTTGGTAAGACTGGTTGTCAGTCTTTCGGCCCATTGACTACCCGTAACGACTGTCGAAGATCTACAAATGACGCCGGGACTAACGGCTTGACGTACTATCCGAGGCATGGAAAAAACATGGTAAGTATGTAATGGGTGGTCACGCATCCACGCACTAACACCAAAGTAAGCACGGCTTAACCTAAAGATTGGGCGAAGGGCGGGCGTTTTGAGGGGCTGTCTCTTGTAATTTTGACGTTCAAAAAGTTCTGATTATCAGCCTAATTTGAATAAATGACTTTTGATTTTTTTTTTGACCCGAGGGACTGATTTCATTTAGCCACGAGCTCAACGAGCTCATCCTTAAACCGAAAGAATGTTTCCTTATATATTACTAGGTCCTTGTACCTACATATAACTTGCTTTTTGGAAATGTGCAAGCAATTTACATAAATTAAGGTGTACTGGTCATAATCTACATTCGTGTTTTAAACATAGTTCGGGGGACAACAGTGACCGCAGCAGTGACGAAAACTCAGGCTATTGCTCACTGTAGAATAAAAGCTGTTCGTTTACCAATTAGTATCTCACTCACATCTTATCGCACTGTATACAACAATAAAAATACCAAGCCGGAGAACATATGATTATGTCAGCGTGTTTTCCCGGCTGTTTCGTTTTCGGATGACATTATGATTGGGTGAGTAATACTTTATTGATAGATCGTTAACATTGATATGAATGCTATGAACCACTACATTGCGCTGTAGCTACAACGCTAAAAGAACACGGGAAACAATACTCACTGCCTACACTAATACAGCCTCCGATTCGCAGTAACACCAACAGGTTTTTTGCTATAATACACTAGCGTCTATTTGTGTATCGCTTTATAAAAGCAAGCGGTTGCAGAACAAAAACATTGTGAGTGAGAAGCTTCACAATGATGGAGCTCACGTGTGCCTTAATACTGATATCAGCGAGCTTAGTTATCGCTACCCCACATGGATACGGGGGATATGGTGTCAAGGGTGGAGCATCCGCAAGAGGTAGGTGTTTTATTTACTTATTTGGTGTCTGCTAGACGTTATAAATATCACTGTTTAAACCAGTATAGAGTTAATTAGTAGTCAATTAGTTAAAATTGCAGTTAATGGTTAGGCAGGAATTTATATTAGTACCTACTTATTTAATTTTAATGTATGAAATGTTTATTTTTCATATTTTTTCTTGATTATAAATTATCTTTATTTTTTATGACTTTATTGCTGGTTTATTGTGGTTATAATAATTGTTTGTTTATTATGAAGACCGAATTAAAGTTTTGGTTGGGATTTGGTAGGGTTTGTAAGGTGCGGTTAAGATCCGGTTTCTTTATATTATTAACTTCTGTTATATTACAGTTCCGTAAATTTAGCACAGTGCTTAAATTTAACGTGTCAAGTATATGCAATCACTATTTCTTTGTTTGATGCTCTTATCATTTTGATGTTGACCGTACTAAAGTACCTACTAATTTGTATATAGTGTCTAGCAATGAATAGTGGGAAATGAGAGGACCAGTTTTTTAGTTGTGTAGTTTTAATAAGGACCCCACCAACTCATAGGTGAACTGGAAGATGTTTTGATATGAGTGGATAATATTAGGTAGTTTTGGCGGGAAAAATTTTGAACGCTCGTCTAGAATTCTGTTAACTTATAATCTGTTGTTATGATTCGTTATGAGTTTTAAATGCTTTATTTTTTACTTATTCCAGCGGAATCTAGTGCCTCCGCCGGGGCTTTTCCGGGCATACCAGTTGCTGTGCCACTAGGAGCTGGCTATTCAGGCAGTTTTTCCAAATCTTCTGCGTCCAGCTCGGCTTCTTCGAGTGCTAGCTCGAGCTCTAGCTCATTCAGCTACAGCGGCTCGGGAGCTGGTGGATATGAATTACATGGTGGAGCACCAGGTCAGGGAGGCTGCTCATCTGGAAACTGTAAGAATGCTGGAGGTACTGGAGAACCAACGCCACATGGATCTTCTGCTCAAGGATATAATTCTGCCAATTCTGCAGCTACTGCAGAAGCTGCAGCAGGAGCTGTATCAGGATTGGGATGTCAAGGATCAAGCTGTGATGGTAATTCCGAAAAATGCACATCTGGGTTGTGTAAAACTGGAACTACGGCAATTGATTCTGATTCAAATAAGTGCACATCAGGTCAGTGTGGATCTGCTTCAGGAAATGGTGCATCTCCGACAGCTGATGGTTCTAATGACATTCGTGCTGTTACGGGTTCTGGTCACAATGGCGCCGATTCTAATTGTTTTAACGGAAAATGTGGTCCTTCGAGTTCAAAACTAAATCACTATGGGCATGGATCAGGAAATTCTTATCAGGATTCGAATAATCAACAAGGATCTAGCTCGGACATTGGAATAACTTCTCATTACCAGAAACCTTCTACACATTTGGAAACCCCTAAGGAAAGTTCAAAATGCAACTCCGGAAACTGTAATGCCGGACTAGGCGAGCCTGGACATGGATCTTCACCATCAAGTTACAATGTACCTATTCATGGTGCATACGATAAAGGTGAACCAAAATCTTCGTGTGACGGCGTCAAATGTGAAAACCAACCAAAAGGGCTATATTCCCCAACAGACATTTCTGTCACAAGAGGACCGTCGTCTTTTGATCATCCAAGTTCTACAAATTGCCTAGGATCAAGTTGTTTTGGAATATCAGCCAATCAAGTCACAGGTGGACCGTCTGGTACCGTAAGACCAGGTAACAATAATTTTGGACACTCACCATCTCATGAACCAGTAGCGCCTGGTCATATTGGGCAGGGCAAACCGAGCGATGCGAGCAACAAATTACCAAATGACAAACTTCCCCCGTACACAGGAGGATTTGGCGGCCCACCCGGGATATTGACCATCAATGATGTCCCTGTTACTGTTAATCCAAACCAGGCTCATGCAAGCACGCCGCAAAATGGAAAACCATTGGGTAGTGCTCCAACAGGTTGTAATTCACCTAGCTGTTCTGATTATCCTTCTGGTAGTGCACCTACCGGTGGACTGGTCCCTACAGGTACATACAATCACCGTCCTGGTGGTGACATCCCTAATGACAAATTACCAACGTATACAGGTGGCTTCGGAGGACCCACTGGGACGCTTAAACCAAGTGGATTTGATGTTCATGCAACAGTTACGAATAAACCAAACTATGCACATCCCGGAAGTCCATCATACACTACCCAACCGGCTGGTAACATTGGTACGGGTTGTCAAGCAGGAGGGAATTGCGGTGGATACTCATCTACTGCGGGTGCTATATCTGGGGCTACAGCGCCGTCTGGACATTACGGAACCACGAAACCCAATAATGGCATAAATTCTCCTAATGATAAACTGCCAACGTATACTGGTGGTTTTGGCGGGCCAGGAGGTGTTTTTAATCCTGACAAACATGATATCCACGCAACCGGGCCTAGTAGTCCTGGCCATACTCCCTCAGGAACTTACTACACCCCATCCCCTAGCGGGCACCCTGGAGGCTGCAAAACACCCGACTGTTATCCTTCTTTCAGCAGTACTGCTGCAACTGAATCATTTGGTGTCACTAAACCTGGTGCAGGTCCTCATCTTTCAAGTGTGACACTACCTGCATATACAAGTAGTTATAATCCTGGAGTTCATAGACCCAATCAGATTACCGGTCCTGCATCAACACCGAGCTTAACGCATACTCAGTCACCATCTTCTCCAGGCAGTTCCTCACCTGATTGTAAAACAGGAAATTGTGCAAATTACCCCATAAGCGGGCCATCAGTTGGTGCCAATGCGCAACCTGGATCTTTCGATGTTACCAAGCCTAATACAGATGCGGTTCCGAATCAACCGCAATATACGGGCGGCTTTGGTGGACCTTCAGGAACATTAAAACCTAGTGAACATACCTCACCTGGTTGCAATGGAGGAAACTGTGCAAATTACCCAATAAGTGGGCCATCAGCTGGTGCCAATGTGCAACCTGGTTCTTTCGGTGTTACCAAGCCAAATACAGATGCGGCGCCGAATCAATCACAATATACGGGCGGCTTTGGTGGACCTTCGGGAACATTAAAACCTAGCGAACATAGCTCACCTGGTTGCAATGGAGGAAACTGTGCGAATTACCCTTTAAGCGGGCCATCAGCTGGTGCCAATGCGCAACCTGGACCTTTTGGTGGTACTAAGCCTAATACAGATGCGGCGCCGAATCAACCACAGTATACGGGCGGCTTTGGTGGACCTTCAGGAACATTAAAACCTAGCGAAAGTATCTCACCTGGTTGCAATGGAGGAAACTGTGCTAATTACCCCTTAAGCGGCCCACCAGGTAGTGGCAATGTGCAACCTGGATCTTTTGGTGTTACCAAGCCTAATACAGATGCGGCTCTGAGTCAACCACAATATACGGGCGGCTTTGGTGCACCTTCTGGTACCTTAAAACCTGGTGGACATAGTTATGTTACACCATCTATGGGCAGTGCTACAACAAAGTGTGGAACACCAAACTGCTTTGGTTCACCCGCAGCTGACGCTTATGCAGCGGCTGGAGCTGGAGCTAATGCTCAATCTGGATCATATGGTATCACTAAGCCTACCGGTGGAAATAATCCTTCCAACGAAAAGCCCAACTATATTGGAGGTTTTGGAGGGGCTGCCGGTTTATTAAAGCCCAATGATTACACTGTTCCAGCTGTAAGCCCCACACCTAATAATAAGCCAACTGGGGCTTCCACACCCACCGCTTGCATATCTGGGAATTGCAATCCCCAAGCGCCACACAGCTCTGCTCCACACGCACATAATGGTGCATCGAGCGGAGCTCACGCTTCTGCAACAGCGACCGCTGACGCAAATGCAGTTGCATACACTGGCGGTTTTGGAGGACCACCTGGTGTTCTGGCACCCTTTGATGATGGCAAAATTGGAACTTTACCTACCCTTGGAGGGCAAGGTCATGGGCCACAAATAGGCGGTGCACATGGGTCTCACAATGCTAACATTCATTCGCAATACGGTACGAATCCCGGTGCTATTGGTGGGTCAACGGGACCTGCAGGAGCTCAAGGAAACACTGGTGCTGGCAGTACCGCGGGTGCTGCGGCGTATGCCGGAGCCGCGGACGGTGCCACTGCTGGTGCACATGGATCTAATCCGCATGGATCATACAATCATGCAGGAAATGTTAAAGGTGGCAGTTCTTGTGGGGGTGGATGTGGCGGATCCGGCGGTGGCGCATATAATGGGGGTTCCACCCTAGAAGTTAGTGGTGGACTCGGTTTTCCAAAGCTTGTTCTCTCAGACGGAGGTGGTATCACATTGGGTGCTGCAGGGAGAAGCCTGGCGGGCGCTAACGCTTTTGGATTGGGAGGCAGCTTTGCCAGCAGCTCTGCAAGCGCACACGCTTCTTCTGGAGCTTACACTAAAGGAGGTAAGACTTTTGAATCCTTTGCGGTCCGATGAAAAGTTTTATTGTGAAACTTACTTATTGTTGAATATTAAAGAACTTATTTAAAAAAAATGGCAATTGCACAAGTGCAAAAAAACAGGCCTGTACTCATTTTATTTCATATGTGTAGAATTTAAACATATAATTTATAAGTAGCCATGCATTCTAGAATTTCAAAATTCTGGATGATAGATAATATCACAGTTTAGAGTTTTGTCTCAGTTACAAATACAAGTTATACGTTAGTGAGTTAATATCATCATAGCATCATTAAATAACGATGAAATAATGAAAAAAAAAGTTATGTCGGTTGACAGCTTTACCATAGGTTATGTATGTCATATAAGATTAGAAAAATCCTAAATACTATTGTGCTGTTGGAATTTTAATTCATATCGCTGGGTGGAGTGTTGATAATCATATAAATATAACTTTTTTTTATCTGATCTGTGTCCAACAGTGGGTTTTTTTTGGGCTTTACATTTATGCGTCGTCTAGTGTTGGTGAAAATAATTATATAAAAATAATAATATAGTATTCTAACATTTTCTTTCATTTGTTTCAGGTTATGGAAAACGATAAAATGCCGAATTGTATTAGAATCAAACTTAGTATTGTTATGAAAACGAAGACTTATTAAATGTTACTTTTAACTTTTAAGTACGATAGTCGATAGATATTGTGATATGATAAAATAAACGGACCTTTGTTAAAATCAACATTTAACATTTATAGCCGCATTCTAGGTTTCTTGAAATCCTTGGATTTATATGACTCAATTGTAATGAATTACCTTATGTTTCTAAAGACTCCCAAGAACATTGAGCCCAGCAGTTATGCAGACATAAAACGAATATTGTAAAAGCATTATGTTAAAAGCAAATAAAGAGTATTAAACCTACTTAAAATCGTTTTACTAAACATATTGATACTTTTTCTAGCCCTTAACTCAATGTAAAGTCTTCTTCCAAACTTGTCTATTATTCGAGTAAGGTAGAACCCTGAGGTGGTCCATTAATGTCAAAGATCACTATAATGCCGAATGATCAACGACAGGAAGTTGCATCCATCAAACTAAAAGCTAGTCTTATGTATTTCCTTATTAGTTATTGAGTCATCCAATTTTATTTTTTAAATTAGCTTTAGATGAAGATTTAGCGATAATTCTAAACACTTAATTATGCTTGAATGCATAAATAACACAAAAGCGTCTGGCCACTCCCAATTTTTTAACGAAAGAAAAATAAACAAAAAACTAAATGAGACGGGCCTTTGTACAAAGGCCAGTCACATTTAGTTTTTTCTTTTGTAAATAAAATTATTGTATCAATAACAAATATTGTAGATATAATCAATACAACGTTTGGGAAGACATTGCGTCATTCTGTTTTTCTTCCCACGAACATTTTAGTTTTTTTTTTATTGTTAGTCTTTGACCACCACAGCATTTAACACGCTTTGTGAATCGCTAACGAGGTATACCACCTACTTTTTGCGACTTCGAGTAGTACTCCTGAAGATTCGTTTTTAAATTGTTTGTCTGTGGTTAGGATAGGTAGGTAGATACGGTCAGCAACAAAAGAGTCCATTTAGTAGTCCAAAAAACTGCCAGTTCAATAACCGCCATTTAGGTTTTCGCCAAGGGTAAAATTCTTTTTTCTTTAGTTCCATTGCAATTAAATAATTAAGACTTGTAGCAATTTTGATCAACTCTAGTTGCCAGCTGTTCATTAACGTAAAGAACTTGGATACGGTCTACGGCTGCGGTAAGTTCTTAGACGGCCAGACCGTGGCTGTAGCGTACTGACCTATAGCGGACACAATGCTGCCGTACACCGCGAAGGTTCCGCAATTTTGTGGCTCTGGAAGTCTGGGACAGACGAAAGGTCTACGTAACGCGTAGCACACCCGATTCCAGCGCCCTTGCAAAATCGCGAAGTTCGACGACGTCGGTCAACGTCTGGTTTTAGCCAAAGATGGCTGACAGGATCATAAAGATTTCCACATAAAATTGAAGGTCCCCCAATCTTTAATTTCAAATTATTGTGCTCCTGAAATCTTTACCACATAACAACTTCAAACTCTTTTTAAAAGTCTACCGAGTACGTGGCCTTTTATCACAGTCACAGCAAATGATCAAAACTATTAGGTATTTCGCTAAACAAAATAATGATACCTACATTGCTGTTAATACGATAAATGGTAGGCAAATCACTTTATATCACTTCATTATTTAAGTACTTACACTATAAAATAACAATAATTACGTGTAGCCTTCTTAGGAGGAGGTAAATGGAGGACTCATCTTGTTCAGATCATAAATCACTCGATCCGTGTCGTATAATATGTTTGCTGATATAATCACACACTGCTCTCATCCATTGTTTGCGACTAGTTCACGGATGCTGTGCGAATAAATTATTCATAAGTGTTCGACGTAGGTACATCTGCCATTGGCAACTCGTTGTCAGTCTTATTAGTATGAAGGAGACACCTAAGCCTTACTCATTCAATAATAATGTAGTACTTACGTGGATACCTATTATTTACTTTGATTAATTTGATTGATTGACACATAATTTTCTATTCTCCCAACTGAGAATATTTTATATTTTTCTTATGTGTTTCGCATTCGCAATCTCAGTCATTTCAACTATGATGTGCGTAAATAGTTACCAATGAATATCCACCTACATATTACTACATTACCTACCTACGCCTAAGCCTTTGTTATTTTGTAAAGAATTTATTAGGAATGTGGTGGGGCGTAGATATCTGAATTTATAATTACTTGATTTGATTAAAGTCTAATTTTAGACGTCTAATATTTCTATTTGAAATTGACAGACCGACTTTAAACCCAGGTTGTATATATAATCGTTGTTGCGAAGTTGTAGACGATTAAGTATTGGGACCTGGACCAACCTGGGACCAACGGTCCGGTTGCGTAGCTCTAACTTCGAGAAAGAGGTCAATCGTCGAATCCGTTTCGGCTGGGCAGCGTTCGGGAAGTTGCGTGGTAACTTCTCGTCCAACTTACCGCAGTGTCTCAAGACGAAAGTCTATGACCAGTGTGTGTTGCCACTGTTTACATACGGAACCAAAATTTGGTCGCTTACATTGGGCCTCATCAGAAGGCTTAAAATCACCCCAAAGGGTAATGGAAAGGGCTATGCTTGGAGTTCCTTGCGTGATCAAATCAGAAATGAGGACATCCGCAAGAGAATCAAGGTTACCGACGTAGCCCGAAGAATTGCCAAACTTAAGTGGTAGTGGGCAGGGCACATTGCTCGCAGAACAAATGACCGATGGGGCCAAAAAGTTCTGGAATGGTGACCGCGAACCAGGAGACGATGGGTAGGAATGCCTCCCCACTAGGTGGACCGATGACCTGGTGAAGGTTGCGGGGATCCGCTGGATGTGAGTCGCACGGGACCGGTCAATGTGGCGACACTTGGGGGAGGCCTATGTCCAGCAGTCTTTCGGCTGAAATGATGACTTTAAAAAAAAACAAAAAATTGAATTAAAAAAATTGTAGCCCACCGGTATCGGGATCAGGGTCTAAGCTACAGCCGCGGCGGTCACGGCTCAAGTGTGGCTCTAGGCAGAGGAACCATACATAGGTCACCATACACAGTCCTTCAGTCCTTCAGTATGGCGTTGAGTTCTGGGGCCGAGCTGCGGATTGGGAGCGAGCCTTCAGGATGCAGAAGCGTGCCGTGAGAGCCATTACACGATCACAATGGGATGCAACCGCGAGATCACTTTTTAAAGATTTAAAAATATTGACTGTTCCCGCTATGGTGGTATTGCAGGCGGCGGTATATGTGAGAGAACATTTAAACGAATATACTAAACGCGGAGATAGGCATGACTACTGTACTCGTGGTAGAAACAAATTAGCTGGTTACCCACACACCCTATCTAAGTCTGGAAAGTTAATACATATAATGGGTCCAGCGGTATACAACCGGCTACCCGATGATATTTTAAGTGCGACGTCTGATAATGTTTTCATACGTAAACTAAAAGGCTGGCTAACCGAACACGCATTGTATGACCTAAAAGAATGGTTTTAGGTAATTGAGTTAATTATTTTTTTTATTTTTACTTTTTGTTGACAAACGATTAGTCTATATTGATGTATTTCTCGAGTAATTCTTAATTTATTGTTATTTATTTGTGTATTCAATCTTAATGTATGCTAATTTGTATTTTATGCTCTTTTAATTTGATTTGTGCTTTTATTTTTATTCATTTTTGTTTGCTAAACTTGACATGTAATTATAATAATTATTAATAAACAAACTAAACTAAACTAAACTAGGTATTTATATATATGAGTCGTGTCCCAAAAGATCTCTATTTAAACCCCGACCAAAAAAGAGGGGTGTTATAAGTTTGACGTGTGTGTCTGTCTGTGGCTTCGTAGCTCCTAAACGGATGAACCGATTTTGATAAAAGTGGTGTCGTTTGAAAGGTATTTTAATCGAGAGTGTTCTTAGCTATGTTTCGAGAAAGTCTGCTCAGCCGTTTGAAGATCATCACCTTTTTTCTAGTTGATGAAGGGATATGAACAACTTTCACAGGTAGTCTATTTGAAATTTGAAATGTTGTCGCTTGTCACCGTGGGCATTGTTTTTTTTTTTATAAATTTATATCTTTCCTTGGTTTCGTTAATTAGCGAGAAGAGACGCAACACCGAGAACTTTGAAAGGAAAGGGGTAGGCCTAAGCCCAGGAGTAGGACAGTCAAGGCTAAGAAAAAATAATATAAGTTTAAAAAGGATGAAAAAAAAAAAAATACAAAATTAAAAAATGCCCCGAAATAAAAAACCTCTAAAAAGCCCAAAATAAATTAATCCAAGCATACGGGATCGCTAAGAAGACCGCTTAGTACAAGCACAGAACAAAGCGGACCCCCGACGCTACGTCGCTTGGATTAATTAATTTTGGGCTTTTTAGAAGTTTTTTTTTTAAAAAAAAGAAAAGAAAGAAATTTTTATATTAATTTTTTAATCAATTAGTTTAGGTAATTCTTATTATGTATCCGTTTACCTAGAGCTTAGGCACTAAATGAGTCAACTTGTTGAACATTTACCGCGTGTTATTTCTTAGGTAGGCATGTACAGTCTCCAAAGAAGATAAGTAACCAGATTTTCATACTACTGGTATGAGAAACTGGTTACTTATCTCCTATGCAGACTGTACTTAGGTACTACGGATACCGTTAAGTTACACATTTTAGCTCAATTAATTACTTATTATCTCACTCTCACAGTCAGCAAGTGGGTATTCAAAATCAAAATATTTTATTTTACGTAGGCCTACATGGGCACTTATAAAACTTCGACAAAAGGTGCACTGTTCGGGGTTGTTCGTTTCCTATGGAGAATGACCAGCAAGAAACTCCATGGTTACTCTTTTAAAATCATTTGGTTTTACAATATTTAAATGTTACAGCGTTAGTACGCCATCCTCCCATAGCGTAGACCCGACAATAAGTTGTTGCGTACTACAAACGGTAGAACAAGATAAAGCAATAAAAACTTGGAATTTACAAAACCTCAATGTACACACATTCACAAAAAAATCGGTAATAAAAAAGAATCTATACAAAAATAAAATGTTATAAGAAGACTAAATTAAACAATTGACACAAATCATCAGTGCTGTAACTATTCTGAACAATGAATGAACGGTGCAATGATTTAAAACATCTGAATAAAAAGAATGGAAAAATAAAATTGGGAATATTTAGAAACATCCACACATTTGTGGTCTTATGAGCTAACAGGGAAACCGCATGAGCAGAAGGAACTAGAGCCAAACTTCTTTATCTTGAACGTAGTCCTTAATTTTGTATATGCTTTTTTTTAATAAAGCCACGTTTGATGTAATTTGTAAACTTTCCATCGGTCAGTTCTATAACTGACTTTGGCAACTTATTATAAAAGCTTAAACTGTTTATAAGAAATGATTCGCTAGTTTTTTAATCAACATTTTTGGGTATTACAATTTCGTGTTCAATGCGTGTGTTTATATTGTGGAAGTCGCTTCTAATTTTGAAAAGCCCTCGGTTTTTGCGGACATATAAAATACATGATATAAAATGAAGGCAGAGTCAGTAGGTATATCGATCTCTTTAAATTTTTCCCTGAGGGACTTGCGAGGACCTACTTTATAGATCGGCCCCCGCGACTATGTTTGGCAAGTAATAACGTCTTAAACTGCAAGAACGGGGAAAAGTCTAAAAACTATATATATTTGTAATTAAATCATAAAAAAGCTCGGTAAAAACTGCGAGACTCGATTCCTGAACTATCTAAAATATTACCTACTTACATGTACGGAACCATCGGTGGGCGAGTTCGATTCGCACTTGTCTGAATTGTTTTATAGTTTCATCTAGATATTATTTGACCTATGTAAATTGATATAAGTATCCAAATATCCACTTCGATGCAACAGAGAGATATTTTTTGGAACTACTTATTTTATTTACAGTTGTCTGTAGTGGGAACATACGTACTACCGTGGGCGGCATGCGTGACGCGCTGACCCTGATCAGCAAAAACAAATCCAACATGTCAGATCGTTGGTACTTCTTGTGCATATCATCTCCCATCATTTTATATTACGAGTTTATACTTATATATATTATAAAGACGGAAGTAACTTTGTCCGTCGGTTACCTCGGATTTAACGAAAATATAGTTCTCCCCATCACCTGCCTAATACCAACTTTATTTGCGTAGAGGTCGACTTCCAGCATAACTAGGTGCAGTATTTTAAGGAGCGGAGAGAAAAGCTACTGAGTTTTTTTCCTAGTACAAAATAAAATAAAATCATAAAGGAGCGAAAATTAATTAGGAATACGAAAATAGCCTCCAAACCTACACAAAGTAACAGAAGATCACGTAGAGATAAGGTAGTTTTGAGGCTAGACTAGCTAGATAGCATAACTCAGTTGTTACAGCTTGTGAAGATGTGATCTATTCAAAACCTTGTATGTTAAACATCTCATTCAAAACCGGAGAAATAGGTAATATTATTTCATGCTAGATTTTTTGTGTTCAGAAAAATCCGGTTCTTAGAAAATTGGCGAATAAACGGTTAATTTACCTTAATCACGTGTTATGGTCGGATCAGTCAAATGCAATTAAAAGCAAAACCTGTAGGCACTGGATACCTACAACAGGCGGAACCAAAAACCATTCAAAATTGCTACAAAGCTACAATGTTAACTTAGCTAAGCTACAATTTTACTTAAATGTATTAAATAAATGGGATTATAGTCCAATTTTCCGGCAGCTACCAGTAGCATAATGCTCTACCTATCAACCTTTTTTATGTCATACCAGACGTGGATTAACACTCAGTAGTTGGGTCTTTTAACGAGAATTTTAACTTTGAGAGCTGTCTGTTCAAGAAGCAGATAGAAACAAAGCGCAATCCACATAATGGTCATTTATATGAGACCTTAACTTTACTAGCGAGAAATGGTGGTAGGTAAGATAGACCTTATCCTCCGGAGATACCATGCGTGAAGGTATGTTGTAGACCATAACCGGCCTGGCGACATAGGAGTATCCCGGACACGTCGAGGGCGAAGACGTGGGCAGCAGCTTGTTCATTATTAGACACTCAAAGTTTGTTTTGATGATGTAATTAAATTAATGGTAGTCGTGCAGTCTGATTGAAAGATTTGTATTTTTTTTCTGAATGTATTGGCAACCACTTCATCTTGTGAATCCCACGGTTCAATGTACTTGTGACTTTAACATTTTTATCAAATTTAGTATCTACTACGTCAGCAGTTAGGGAGTTCTTTAGAACGTGATCGAAGTATCCGGCTGCAATAAGATTCCTTATCAGACGTATGACTCAAAGCGGTATTTCAGTGCGTCGTCATCGAAAAGTGAATTCGAAAGGGAACGAGGTTAATATAAGGTGACTGGTAATTAGTAAGCGATACTTAAACACGTGATTATGCTCATGATAAGAAACAGCTTTCCCAAAGAAACATATTTTTATATTTATTCAAAATTATCACGATACACATCACATACAACAGCCGTATGAAATTCGCGCGTGCGCGCCTGTGGCCTATCAGCTTGTGACAAAACCGAAAGAGTATAAAAAAAAACCGGCCAAGTGCGACTCGGACTCGCACACGAAGGGTTCCGTACCATTATTTACAAAAAACGAGAAAAAAAAACACTTTTTTGTATGGGAGCCCCCCTTAAATATTTATTTTATTCTGTTTTTAGTATTTGTTGTTATAGCATCAACAGAAATACATAATCTGTGGAAATTTCAACTGGCTAACTATCACGGTTCATGAGATACAGCCTGGTGACAGACGGACGGACAGCGAAGTCTCAGTAATAGGGTCCTGTTTGACCCTTTGGGTACGGAACCCTAAAAATGTTTCTTTGGAAAAGATGTTTGTTATCATGAGTTTATTCACGAGTTTAAGTTTCGGTTAATAATTACCAGTCACCCTATATACACACCTAGTGATAAAAAGTCTATGTAGGTACTTACACTAGTATTATAAAGTTCGTTTGTTTGAATGTAGGAGTTTATCTTCGGAACTGCTGATCTGACTCCTAAAATTCTTTGACTAATGGTAACCTAAACTATCCTCGATTGTCAGGCTACCTATAAAAAAGCCATGGTAACCTAGCTACACTATCCCCGATTGTCAGGCTACCTATTAAAAAAACCAGACGTGTCCCGTGTGGTAATTTGCAACGATTACGCTAGCGAATCCGCTGGGTAAAAGCTAGTTCTTTTAATAAACTTGGTATAAACAAAATATACCCATACTTGGCCCGACAGACCACCTGCAACATTCCTAGAATAAACCGATTTAAGCGAATACCTTCACTGGAACGTCGAGTTCATTTACTTCGTCGCTCCACAGTTCCACACCCACTCGATAGCGACTAAGGTTGGTCAGGGCCATATCCTGTCATACAACATTACATCCGTAAAAGGTTTTGTATATATCAGTGAATAAACATTACGCATCGAAATTTTACAGCATTTATACACTTTATTCACTTGCGATGCCAGCATTTCCAACCAAGTTTAATACGGGACCTGCCACATTTCTTGTTATTACCAAGCAAGTCTAGAATTTATGTAGGTATGCTTGTTGTCACTTATTTGCAGAACGTTAATTCTGACGACATTTTATGTAATATGTAGATATTTTAAAATGTTAACTAAACATTATTCCAGTGTTAACTACAATGACGTAGAAGTTGTTTTTTTAGCAATCTTCACACCAGCACAGTTTTACACCAGTTGCTGGCTAGTAGATATACCTATATATTTTCCTTGTCTAATGGTCTAAGTAAATAAATGTATTATGTTTCCTATCCTATTGTCGCTGTTTATAAATACTGCAAAAACTATAATAGGTGCTTACCTAATGGTATAATAGAAGTAGTTAGTGTTAGTAGATATCTACTAATAAAATACCTTTCACACAAACAATTAAAGAAAACATCTTTGGTAGGTACATACACTTATTCCTACATTATGTTAGGAAAACAGTTTCAACCTACAGTTGTTGATGCTGCCCCAGCGCAGTTCAGTTATTCTTTTGACCCAAGGCGGAACTAAGAAGGTGTTCTTACCTATGCTCTTAGGGTTAAAAGTTTTTGTTCAATCCTTTTGCCCTGTTTGATCTTTACGAGAACAGAAAAAGTAGGTAGAGCAATGATCTCACATTGAACTACGATATGATAGGGGAAACTCTCAATAAATTTAAGAAAACCATAAATATGTCAGAAAGGTAGGTAGGTACTGGTCAGCGGCATCGTGTTAGGCTGGAATCCAACCACAAGATAGTTGGGAAAAGACTAGGTAGAAGATGATGTTTAAAACATAATTCAAAAGTATTCGATGGGTGCCTGAGGATGGACGGCGCCGGAAGCGGCGAGATGATCTGGATGTGTATCACGAACGCTCGTCCGACGTGGCGCAGGAGAAGAGTACCTGGAAAGATATGGGGGAGGTCTTTGCCCAGCAGTGGGACATAGATACAAGGTTACAAAAAAAAAGTTTGTTAATTTTATACGATGGCATTTCGTTAACCTGTTATGATTCACGTATAAGTTAACTATGGACTTTTGGCTGCAAGCCACGTCATGAATTGTCTTTTGGTCCTCATTTCACTGTAGTGAAATTATTATATTCCGCTTATACCTATGGAAAAAAAGAAAAGATTCATTCATCATCAGTGCTAAGTGTTAGAAAAATATTTATTTATGAGTGTATACGGAGATACCACCGACTAACGGTCCCCTACTTGCCAAAAAATAATAAAAGATCAGACAGATATCCTGTTCCACGGGCTAGGAGCAAGTTTGCCAGAAAACACTACAACAGTTTAGCACCACGCCTCTACTTCAAAATTAGCCAGTACAAGTTAGTTAAGCATTTAAGCAATTTCCAGATAAAAAAGGAAATACTACTTTGGCTGGAAAACTATAGCTACGATGACACTGAAACCCTTATCAGTGCTCTAACCTAGCGACATAAATACTCACACCACACACTTCAAACACACATCACCACACACACGCTACCTCTGTTCTAAAATCGTGTACCTTGATTTCTATCTTATCTTATTATAACATATATTACTGATAGTTTTTTTTAAGCTTTTTATAATAGTTTTCTATAGTAGTTGCAATAAGCACTGTCTAAGCTTCCACATACAGATCATTGTAACCGGCGGATTCCTCAACCCCTGTCATACAGGTTGTCCTAGTTCAGGGGTTGAGACCGCACTGATGTAATGTTTAATGAAGTTATAGAAATAAATTTATTATTATTATTCCCTTTATTCATTTTCTAAACATTCATTTTACATTTTTAAATATTTTTACAAAATTAAATACAAAAACATTTAAAAATATAAAAATAGTAGCCCACCGGTATCGGGAACAGGGTCCAAGCTACCGGCGGTCAGGGCTCCAGAGAGAGGAACCTCCTAACAATACGAGCCGTGTCCAGGAGTACCGCTTTCTGAATCAAGCCCTTGATCCAGCTGCCTAACGAGAGCCTCATCAGATATTGGTCGAGGCTCTTGGCAATTAGGCCATTGGCTGATACGACTATCGGCACAATGATCGCTGAGTCAACAGGCCACATGTCGACAACCTCGCGAGCCAAGTCAATATACTTGATTTGTTTATCTTTCTCGGCCTTCACGAGGTTCTCGTCATGTGGAACCGTTATGTCAACAATCATTGCGCGCCGCTCTGATCGATCCATCACCACTATATCAGGCTTATTGGCTACAATAGTCCTGTCAGTGATGATGGATTGATCCCAATACAGTGTGATATTGCCATTTTCGAGAACTGGGTCGGGCACATACCTATAGTACGGCACTTCCGATTCCACAAGGCTGTATTTCAGAGCAAGTTGCTGATGGATAATCCTGGCTACAAGGTTGTGTCTATGCAAGTATTCTCCGTTAGCTAGACGAGAACACCCGGAGATAATGTGACGGATCGATTCGCCCGGACGGTGGCATGCCCGACATATGTCAACCGTGCCATCCTTCACAATAAATTTCCGGTAGTTATTCGTCATCATAACTTCATCCATAATTGCACAAACAAAACCTTCGGTTTCTCCAAAGAGTTCCCCGGAACGTAGCCAGGCTACGGACGCTGCATGGTCTACATCAGGCCCATGCAGGGCACTGAAGTAGCGTCCGTGAAGCTCCTTACTCTGCCATACTTCCCTGCGGTCATTAGTGTCAAGAACTGCAGGTTTGCGCCAGTTCTCTTTAGCCAAGGAGAGCGGGGTGAGGGCCTTGTCCATCGCGACCACATCTCGATGCATCCCCACGTCGGTTTCTAGGAAATATTCCCTGAGACTACATATCTCGCGATTGTGGAGAGTCTTGGCGTTTAAAAAGCCTCGACCTCCACAACTCCGCGGGATATACAGTCTCATAACCGAAGAACGTGGGTGATGCATTCGATATGCCGTCAACAATGTACGGACCTTCCTATCCAGGGCGTCTAGTTCTGTTTGAGTCCATTTGAGTACGCCGAAAGAGTACATCAAAACCGGCATGACCCAACCATTGAAGGCACGCACCTTATTTCCGCCTGATAAAAGACTATTAAATACTTTTCTCAGGCGGCCAAAGAAGCGCTCCTTCAACGATTGCTTCACGTCAACAGCATTGATGCCCAGCGCTTCCGACATACCCAAATACTTGTAGGTTTCGGTTGCTGAGAGGGATCTAAGATTTATGGAATCTGAGAGCTGGGTTCCCGCAGATTCCACAATCCCCCCTCGCTTTACATGCATGACCGCACATTTGTCCA
The DNA here is from genome assembly GCA_949152445.1 of Cerastis rubricosa. NCBI lineage: Eukaryota > Metazoa > Arthropoda > Insecta > Lepidoptera > Noctuidae > Cerastis > Cerastis rubricosa. The sequence continues at coordinate 12,520,059 of OX424525.1, read as the reverse complement.
CACCAAATTCCATCCTGATGGCGCTACTGAAAGTTTCTGTTACCTTCAGTAGCTCCATCAGTTGCAAATTGTTGGGGGCAAAGAGTTTCAGGTCATCCATGTAAAGAAGGTGAGATATAACCTGACCACCTCTCCTCAACCGAAAGCCCAGACCTGAATCCTCCAGCAGCGTGCTTAGAGGATTCAAGGCTAAGCAGAACCAAAGCGGACTCAAACTATCGCCCTGAAAAATACCTCGCTCTATCCTTATCGGTTCGCTGTTCCCTTGGATATGCCGACATCCTGGATAGCGAAGGACTGTCCTCCATTGCCCCATACACGACATCAGGAAGGTGCGCAGAGTTGCATCAACTTTATACAATTCTAGCACCCTCATGAGCCATGTATGTGGCACCGAGTCGTAGGCCTTCTTATAGTCTATCCAACATGTCGACAGATCCCTTCGGGAACGCCGAACCTGTTGGTTAATGGCCATATCAATGAGGAGCAGCTCCTTAGTACCGTGGGACCCGTTCCTACATCCATTTTGAGAAGCGGACATGATCGAATTGTCATCAATGTGTTTGCTAATTTTAGCTCTCAAAATGGATGTAAGAACTTTATACACTGTCGGGAGACAGGTTATCGGTCTATAGTTTTTGGGCTCCGCAGTACTACCCGATTTATGGAGCAGGTGAGTTATTCCAGTAGTCAGGAATTCGGGCAGCGACCCTGACTCTAAGGCTGACTGGAATAGGGCCGCCAAGCGAGCGTGCGACCTTTGGATCCACTTAATCCAAAAGTTGTGCAGCCCGTCCGGCCCTGGAGATGTCCAGTTAGGTAACGGACGGACTGCACGAGCTACGTCTTGGGGGCTGATAGTGATAGCCCCCATTTCTGGAACTGGATCGCACACTCGCTCGACCACCCGAGTCCATTCACCCTCGGTGTGGCTGACAGGCACCGACCAGATGCTGCGCCAGAACGAGCACATGGCGTCATCATCCGGTAAGCGCGTGTCAGACACACCTTGGTCCGGTCGCTCCCAAGTCCTATAAACCCACCTTTCATCTCTTTGGAATGTGCGATTCAGAGTGTATCGTTCCACCCGCCGCTTATACCTACGGATACGGTTTGCCCATGCATACACTTTCTGCTTCAGGAAGTCGATGCGCTCTGTGATACGGGACATATAGTCTCGAGGACTAATATCAGTACCCGCAAATGCCCGCCTCACAAAGCGCATCACTCGAGGGCGATTGTTGCCCTCCCTGAAGCAGATCAGTTTGCCGATGAGTGTTCTGGCCCCACTAATACGTCGCTCAATCCTGCATTGCCAAGCCGGTACGGCAGGTTTAGGTCGTGTAGCTCTGTCATCAGAAAATTTGACATGAGCTACACGACATGCCGCTACAGCCGCACAATACAGGATTGAGTGAGCATCAGTGAGGTCTTCGCAGTTATCAAAATAGTTTGACAACTGCGAATCCAGAACAGCCACCAGCGCCCTATTTCTGTTATGCATGGGCAAACGAGGTAAGCGTGGTCTAAGTTGAGGCGACATGTACCTATATTCTCGAATCGCACCCTCCAAAGCACTCCTCATTTCCTCACTGCATTGGGTACTTACATTAGTAGCCATGTCATTACTCACCTCGTCCGCGTGATTGACTATTTGACTAGACTGTGGTGAAACTACAGCCTGCGACGGAGGGACAATGACGTGACTACTCTGCATTTCAGTTCGCAAGCGATCAAGTACGGTGTCGTCCAACATATGATTACGTTGGATGACCCGCACCTGATCCGATAATCGTTGCGCCGACACGTTGACAGCTGGCTCAAGCACCTGAAACAGAGAGAGCATCCGAACACGGTACGCGGTCAGGTTGTTTCCTCCCTCTGTAGCCCCATAGTATGAGCGCATGACGTTCTCGTTGATGGCTTGAGTCCATCGCATGCGCTGCACACTTCCGCCGGGAGCTGGGACCCTATCAGAGGCCGGTGGGCCTCGAGGTCCTAAACCGTCCGGCGGCCGGCGTCCTCCCCGTCGACGAGCAGGTGGTGGCGTCGTGGGCGGAGAGAAGTACTCGTCGCTGTCGCTCGACGCAACTGCCACGGCCGGCGTCACAGCACTCACGGTGAGGCTGGGTTCCGGCGGCGGCGAGGCGGAGCGGGGCGACGAGTCCGGAGGTGGTAGGAGTGCTTTTCGAGCAGCTGATCTTGTAAACATCGCCTTCAATTCATGATTTTATAAGGGGTTTTCATAGATGACATGCATGTCAAATTCACACATGTCATTTTTGGGACCAGTTTTTGTTTTTTCAGCATTTCTATGGATATTTCTTGAATTTTGTGGTGTGATCGGAGATATATGGATATATAATTTATTTTAGTATTAAAATCTGGTATCAAACTTAAAAAATAAACTGTTTAAAAATTTAAATTGTTGAAAATTATGGAAAGAAATTGATAGACGTGTTGACTTTAGTATTGCCAGCCTTATTTTTATTATTATTACTAGCTGCCCGGACAGACTTCGTTCTGTCAAAAGTTAAAGCAATGCACTTTTCCTACCTACCTACCCTACCCTACCCAACCCTACCTACCCTACCCTACCCAACCCTACCTACCCTACCCTACCCAACCCTACCTACCTACTACCTACCTACCCTACCCTACCCTACCCTACCCAACCCAACCCTACCCTACCCAACCCTACCCTACCTACCCTACCTACCCTACCCTACCTACCTACTACCTACTACCTACCTACCTACCCTACCGTACCATACCCTACCTACCCTACTTTACCCTACCTACCTACCCTACTCTACCCTACTCTACCCTACTCTACCCTAGTCTACCCTACTCTACCCTACTCTACCCTACCCTACCCTACCCAACCCAACCCTACCCTACCCAACCCTACCCTATCCTACCCAACCCTACCTACCCTACCCTACCTACCTACTACCTACCTACCCTACCCTACCCTACCCTGCCCAACCCAACCCTACCCTACCCAACCCTACCCTACCTACCCTACCCTACCTACCTACTACCTACCTACTACCTACTACCTACCTAAAAAAAAAAAATAAAAAAAAAAATAAAAAAAAAAAAGTATCCTATGTCCTTCTCCTGGCTCTAAACTACCTCCCTGCCAATTTTCAGCTAAATCTGTTCAGCCGTTCTTGAGTTATAAGTGAAATAACTAACACGACTTTCTTTTATATATATAGATTATCTCAGAATTTGGCAATCATTTCAGGTTTTTGACAAACATTATTGAAATTAAAATTATTTTAGGAAGTTTATCGTAAAAACCCTGTTCATTATAAAATTTTGGCAGTGCGTTAAGAAATATGAATTTCGTTTAAAAATAACAAAATAAGACCAACCATGAGACTCATCATCTCAGCCAGTCATTTTGTGTCACCCCTAAACAAAAAACTAGCGGTCATCGCGCTCATTTAATCTTAAGTTACTATGGAAACATTTTTACACATAAAGTAAAACCGGTGGAAACAAATTGCAAATGCAGCTCCGAACACCGGACTGAGGACTCGGACAGATAATACTACAGAAATATCTGTAAGTGTCCGGCTTTCCGCGGCCAGATCTCAAAAGACCTCAAAATCAAAATCAATCAAAATATTTTATTTTACATAGGGCTACATGGCCACATAAAACGTCGACAAAAGGTGCACGGTTCGGGTTGGTCGTTTCCTATGGAGAAGAACCGGCAAGAAACTCCATTGTTACTCTTTTAAAATCATTTGGTTTTACAATACCTATTTGAATGTTACAGCGTTAGAGGACAGCGTAGGCCCGACACTAAGTCGTTGCTTAATACAAAAGATAGAAAAAAATAAAAAATAAATAAAAATCTTTACAATGTTGCAACATTCATGCCATAATACTAATACAGGGTGGAAGGGATATTTTCGCACAAAAGATAACCACGAGTTGAGTGCATTATTCTGAACCTAAAAATCGTATTGCACTTTTGTAGGAAACAGCTGTTTTTTTCATGAGTATTTTTTGTCGATGAAATATTTCTATGGGTTTCTTCCGTCAGTGTTCCTCTGCCTTCCACCCTATTTGTATATGAATGCCTGAATGTAAGCGCAACGTTGAATTTTCAAGGGCGGACTTCTCGTCAAGTTTCAACTATGCAAAAACCTGTCGGCATCCATCCCTTTTGATGTCGCTTTGTGCTCTCTATCAAAACATAACGCACAGATACTAGCAGTTTCTCGCGCAGGAACCAACTTGCTCAGCAAAGCGCCACTGACGCGCGCCTTATACCTACGCACAATGACACTGCTGACAAGATGGATTTATTTTCCTGCTCTCTGAATGAATTCACAAAAACAACATTGTATGTGTTATGTTATTTATGATAGTTTAATTAAGGACCACGCTAACGATTATTCCATGTAATGTTAGTAGTGTTTGCGATAAATAAAATAAGATTTTGTATTATTGAACGAAAGCTTTATAAGAATTTCATGCATCATCTGGTAAAAGTGGTTTATTTTTCGCGGAATCCAATCACATTGGCAAACATTCAGGTTTTATATCATTAGTATGATCTCGAAGCTCAGTCGGATAGGTTTCAAAATTAGCGAAGTTATCTTTCTTTGGCCTGCCCAACCCTTCAGCGATTACAGGCCTAATATTATGACTTTTGCATGAAAAAGGTATGGGTAAAAGATAATTATATTACCTTGGAACCTTTCACAACAAAGTGCCTACTAGTAAATATGATTCATTGTAACTATATCGACTGCTTCTTATTCATCTCTCGTTGGCCATGGGACTAAACTACATTAAGAATGCGCATTATGTTTAAGCACTGTCTGTTATAAACTAGGTGCCCCCCGCTCAACTTAGTCTGCGTCACATTTTCACCGTTATTATAGCAACATTTTTCATTGCTGCTCCGCTCCTATTGGTCGTAGCGTGATGATATATAGCCTATAGCCTTCCTCGATAAATGGGCTATCTAACACTGAACGATTTTTTCAAAACGGTGAGTAACAAAATCGTAACAGTAGTTCCTGAGATTAGCGCGTACAAGCAAACAAACAAACAAACTCTTCAGCTGTATTATTTGTAAGTATAAGTATTAGTATATTAGATAATAATATATATTATAAACTATAAATAAGAATAGATCGTATTCTATGAGTAATAGCATGGCTTCAAACAAATGTATGTTAACATTGGTTTGGCAAACTTACATTAGCATATATTAAGTAAAGTTCATTAACTGGCAATTTTAGTTCCTCTTTAGTCTAATGGCCGCTAGCGTTACAGTTCAGCATGAGGTCTCGGGTTCGATTACCAGGCCGTGGACTTGATTTTTAGGTTTTCCCATCAGGATTTTCCCACGAAACGGGGAGTCCGGTTGATAGTTAATTCAGTTTTTTTTTTGTACTAACACCCCACACTAGGAATTTCTCCTGCATCGTGAGTGCGTTTACAAACATTTAATCTCACATACACATACAGCCAGACGCGGAACAACTATATGTAGGCCATACAAATATTTGTTGCGTGAAATCGAACCCGCGACACGGCGACACACAGCGCAACAGTCAATCACTTAGCCACTGGGCCAACCGTGCCGTCCGTCATACCGTGTCGTTGATGGCAATAGGCTCGCTCCCTATAACATAGGACTTAAATCATCATTATCATCATCAGCCTTAATATTCCCACTGCTGGGACACAGGCCTCCTCTCAATGAGAGGGAGTGGGCTGTAATCCACCACGCGGGCCCAGTGCGGGTTGGTAAACTTGGGACTTAAATAAAACTAAACGAAACGAAATCTGGGTGTACTATTAGGTACACCTCTGTCTAAACCATCAGGGATTGCAGGCGTGATGTTATTGTTTCTTGGCTAATATTGACTGCTCTTTGCACGATAGACTTTGCTTTAAAGATTTTTGTATTTCAAAATATGGTGACTCGGCATATGTATGTCATATCAACATTCGTCGTTTTGATCTTTGCTTTCAGTGTCGTATTCGTATTGCTTATAAATTATCAAACTCAATTAGGAGAGAGGAGAGCTTCTATACGCTTCACCTACATCTTACCTTTGTATCCCAGAACTAACGAAACGATATCATTAATCAATTATTAACTTGCTTAATCACACAAAAACGAAATCTCAATTTAATTGATCTGTTATATTATAATAACAACGTTGTGTGTTATAAACAGAGGTCGGAATTAGGTAGAGTTATTTTTGTACTTGCATCGAAATGTTGACATTAATATGGATCTTCCCTTGCGTGTGCGCATTGGAATTTTGCAACTTCAGACATCCGATTTCGGATGGTTTAAATTGTGTAAAAGTAAATAACTTTTTTATTTAATAAATCACGAGTTCTTTCTGCTCTCTATAGTTAATCTCGGGATTTGAGGCATATTCAATTTATTCTTTCGCTGTATGAAATCAGTGTAAGTACACAAATAACTCTACCTAATTCCGACCTCTGGTTATAAAATATGCCTACGTATTTGATATAGCAGACCAAATGTTCCTATGTATTGTACTTTTTAGCGTGTCGATGACAATTCGAATTGAGTGGGCCCATAGTTTGGCGATGAGATTGGCATTTCAGTAGCATCCATCAGCTCCTGTGATGTGCAAGATACAAGACAGCAGGACACGATATCAAGTGTCCCATCGTTGGTGGGGCACCACATTTACACTCCAGGGCCGAGTCATTTTTGAATCTCCACCTGGACAGTTTTCCTTGCTTCGGTCAACCTGTTTGTATGTCTTAATAAACAGAATCATGTTTTGTGTCTGGGACTGTAGCTTTGCGTTTTGTTCTGTTTTTTGACTTTCAAAAGTGCCTGTAATGGCATAATTGAAATAAATGCTTTGAGTTTCACCAGTAGACAGATTTACTTTACCAGGAAAATGGTCAGAAAATACTAGAAGCTCCGCAAACGGTGCATAGAGCATCAACATCTACAGCGCCGAAAATGAAGGATAAATATGTGATCTACATGCAGGAAGATGTTTAGTAACTTAGTGTACGTAGTTAGTATGCAGACCTATAGGAATTTTATTTTTGTTTTCGGTACATACGGAACTCAGTTTAGTTTATAAAATCTATCTCTAAAACAAAACCTAGTTGGACTTCCTCATTCAACAGACATAACTTGTAACGTAACTTATTTATATCGAGCGTGCGTCGTTTAATGTGGTCACGACGCGATCCTATTATAAACTAGTTTAAGCATTCCTGTTATACTCTTGTACAAAAAGCTAAGCATAATGACGAATCGGAGTAGGTACCTTCTCTTTTTCTTCTTCTTCAACCCTTTGCCACCCAATGCTGAGTGTAGGTCTCTTTCTCTTCCAAATCTCTCCACTTTTGGCGGTTATGTATTATATTATAGACAGTAGTAGGAACCTACCGCCCATAAATTCAAAACTGAAAAGTATAAAATCCTCCTGTAACATTTCGAATTAAACAGCTTCAACTAGTAAGAGAGAAAAGAAGAACTTATAGCTAAATAATCACAACGTTCAGCCGAAGGTTGTGAAGGTCAAATAGGAAGTCGCTCCATGCAAAATACTGGTATTCAGCTGCATCCAGTTAGACTTGAAGCCGACTCCAACATAGTTGGAAAAAGACTCGGCAGCTGATGACAGTTTAAACTAGACTTTAAATGCATAATTTCTTATGTATCTACGTTGTCTGAGGAAAGTCGATTCCCGTTAGGACGATTCGCAAAACAATTGACATCTGTTTTAAAAAGTTTACGCTTGACCTCGGTTTTGTTAGGTAAAGTACACTTAAGAGCGTTTACACCTTATGACATTTCATACAAACTTTCAAGTACTTATTTTCCTTAATGACTGAACCGATTTTAATGAAACTTCATACTCATAAATACATATACATAGGCCTAAAAAACATTTTAGGAAAATAGTGTTACAGCTAAATTAGACCGATCATAAGTTATCTAAAGAAACTTTTTTTAAAGACTTTTCTTTATTAATTAAAAGCACAACCGTAAATTGTTTTTAACTGTAACGTTCATGACTGTACTCTGTAAAGCCACGCCGAGGTGAAACAAAAGAGAAAGCATCAAAACCAAGAAATATCACCAATCGACGAAACGGTTGGAGCAGTGGCTGAGCGATCGACTGCTGCGCTGCGTGTCGCGGGTTCGATCCCCGCACGGAACAAATATTTGTATGGCCTACAATTCGCTCTGGGCGGAGTGGACTTGTTGTTGACCAGATTTGTTCTGATTAAAACCCATCCATGTTCCTTCTTAGCCCTTTGTGTTCCAGCGCCAAGGCATCTCTTTCAAACTGTCCCGTAGCCCTGGCAGGCATCGGGCCTTTCGGACCCCGATTTGCTAACTTCTCCTTGTGGAGCGCGTGGAACACGAACGCGCCGTCGACACGGCCTGTCGTCATAAGACGGACAGACGGTGAGCTAGCCCATTACTCACCGTCCACAGACCCGCGCCTATGGTGGCCCGTTTCGGTGCAGGAACCTCCCGGAACAATTGTGTCTGGTGAGGACCTGCTTCAGGCGGACACTCCTCAAAGAGTGGACTTATCGCCACTATTGTGCAGTGCCCTAGCAGCGGACCATGAAACTAAAAGAGGTCAAAAACTGTGTGAAAAATTATCCATTTTTTAGATTAAACAACTAGCTTCAACTTTCTAAGTTATCGCCTCCTTAACAACTAAAATTACTTGTAATTGGTTTCTAATTGATTTACAGACCTACAACATAACATAAGATCACGCTTGTAATCCTCGCAGGGCTATGTATAACAGTAATAATAGTCCCACATTTCGCCATCTATGTCCAATAACACTGCCCGATGACGACGCGACGTGGGAATCGAACCCATGCTGCATGCATGTTAATCGGAATCTATGCTTAGCAGTAACCAGCGCTTGATCAACAGGGCAAATATTGATTTAAATGCTTAGAATTTGAAAGATCATTGAATTAATTGACGACATCTTATTGAAGTTCGAACCACAGAAGTATATGATGAAACGGCTTACATTAAACTTAGTAGGTAAATATTAGTCTTTGCTTTTAATATTAGAAATTACAAAAGAAGTCACTGTGATGGCCAGTAGCTTAATCTATGTCAATACTAACATGACCGCACACGACGCGGTGCCGCGAAACTCTGGGGTCAGCGGATGACCGCTTTCCCCGCACAAAGCTTGAACTTTAAGCTGGGCAGATTCTAAGATAAGATTAATACGATCAATGAATCAAATATGTTAAAAATATTACAAAAGAACATTTTATGAAGAATTGTCTTAGTAAGAGAAAATAGATGTGCAAGACGGCGTTGCACAAAGTAAATTCTCTATTGCTTTTAAAATGATTTCGATGGTTTTATTAATAGCTAGTCACTTACCATGTGTAGTGTAGGCGCCGTCATCATCATCATCATTTCAGCCTAAAAGACGTCCACTGCTGGACATAGGCCTCACCCAAGTGGGTTGGCGATCACAGTACGGTTGTTGCAAAAGCACAGAGAACGCTGCTGTCCATTCTCTGGCAAATCCCTTAGTCGCCTCTTACGACACCCACGGGAAGATATGGGATATGGTAGGCGCCGTAGCGCCTTACAAAGTGTTTAATATTCAGAGTACCTAATCGTAACCAATTATTTATAACAGGCGCTGCGAGAGTGATTATTTGCTGGTACGATGGGATGGGAACTAAGAATTTAATTTCAGAACTAACGTTGCTACTTAATTAAGTACAAGAATTGGAGCCTAGGTATGTCAAGCCAACAAAACACCGGAAACTATGAATAAGTCATCGCGAACGCGGACAATCGTGAGGTGCGACCGTGTAAACATTTTTATCTATTCCGTACGAAGTCTGTGTCTTCGGGTGGAGGTGTTGGGCAACGTTTCGCAAAACGCTTCTGCGGGCGACAATACCGTGACAGGCGAAGACAAACACTTAGCTTGTTATCTTATGAATAATGCCGATTATGTTGAGTAAACACACGCACACGCGACCCAATGCATTTTTCACGAATCGTTGTCGTATAGCTACAGTGTGTATACATTTTGGATAATCTTTGGTATGTAGTGATATTGAACTACAATTATTCAATTTGTTTGTTTTTCGCTCCTTTTAGTTTCATAAATTCTGACGAAAAGGAATGCATCTGTTTACACATGAACAAATAAGTTTATTCGATTAGTTGTGGTTCTTGTCTTTTTGGTCACTTAATTTTATCCTTACAGCATCATTTGTCAATTGAAGCAAACTCAACTTTACAGCAGATGAACTGAGCTCTGAAGATATAATGTAAACATAACAAATGATGTAGCTCCACACTTTATTAATCTAAGAAGATGAGATTTTTTTTGTGACTATAACTGTCTCTGTTTATACATATAGTAAAGAATGCATTATTTGAAGACAGTCATCAAAACAGACCAAGAAACGGTCTCTAGGATCCAGTTGAAACGTTCACAAACGGGTTGGGTATGCGGATCACGCAGAGAAAATTAATCCGAGTCATCTATCGCTTCCTGCTCTTATAATTGCATAACTTGCACCGATCGATAAAACTTTGAGTAGATCCATTTACATATTACGAAATGTCCATTGTTGTTTTCGGTGGACATTCATGTGGAATGATTTAGATACAACCTGTGCGTGCGGCCGGCGGGCGGCGGCGCACGAGTCACCTAGATGTCCCACCCATTGTCCACGCGCGTCCACTGCTGGGTGAGCCGCCATTACCTCACACTTACAATACTGGGTTACGAGAATTTTACTTCAAGGTCCTCGTTTAGGAGCAAATAGAGGAGGTATAAATGGAAAGACGAGCAACAATAGTACACAGTTCGAGTTCAGCAAGTCGCTCGAAAATGTATGCGAACATCGGTTTTGTTTTGTGCTTTTTAGTCGGTACGTGAAGTGAAATTAATTAACATTCGACACTATTATTTGATTTGATTGAAATCTAACGGTGTGTTTTCTGTTTATAGGTAGTAGTGTAGCATACTACCCGCAAAGAGAAGCACCCTACTACTCCGGGCCAAACGACCCGTATACAGCAGGCGTCAACCAGGTCCCGAACTCGATCCAAGAGCCATCACAACGGCTTTTCTGGGGCAATCAGGGCAGCAATCAAGTTGGAGGAACTGGAATATGGGCCACACTGACTAACAAGTTCCCGTTCTTGGGGTCTATGTTTGGTCGTATGGAACTGCCTACGCAATATGGAGTACCCAGTCAGTACGATGTGTCTTCGCAGTACGGAGCTCCTGTGAACTACCAGCCACAGTACTATCCGGGTCAGCAGCAGTTCTATCAGCAGGTGCCCCAGCAAGCTCCCCAACAGTTTACTCGACAGTTTCCACAGCAGTTCCCACAGCAGTTCGGCCAGCGATTCGTTCCATCTGGGCGGGACGTAGGGATTACTGACGATGCAGTGATAGTGACGCCTCCTTTCGTGCCTCCCGTGGATCCAGCACCGTTCCCATCCCCCGTACCTGCACCAGCCCCGGTCCCCGTTCCCGCGCCTGCTCCTGCGCCTGCGCCTGCCCAGGACCAAGGTTACACCTACAACAGACCTCAGTACAGGTTGGAACTTCCTCACAAATAAGTCAACTATCAAACTACGTCATTATAGCAACTGACTGTTAACTTATTGCACTTTTTTGTTTGACCGATTTCTGTGTGTTTTAGTGGCAAATATTGATATTTTGTCTACACTGTGTGAAGACCTACTAGTGCTTGCCAAATATTGTAAGTAAGTTAGCCAAAAAACAACCAATGCACGTCAGTTTTCATTAAGAAACAGTATTTCTAAAAATTTTATTTGTCGTCAAAATTCAGGTAAATAAGATGGAAATTAACCAAAAAGGCCCCATAGTATGTAGAAGTACTCGTACTTTCGCTGCCCTTTTTTTGGGCCACTTGGAGGTTGCACTGCATATCAAGGGACTGCATTTACCGTTGGAGCCAACCTTTTACAAAATACCTATTGAAACGTACATTAACGTGGTGCTGAGATTTCTTATCAACATTAGAACTAAATAAACGAGATTATCTTTAATAAATCGACTACGGGTTTGAGTATAAAATAATGTTATGTAGAACACTTCACGCTCTCTTAATAAATTACACCATAAATGTTTGTAAAGGCAATAAAATAAGTTCCAATGACCATATCATTTGATTTGACTTATCAAAATACATTGTGTTGAAATCAATAACACATTACGTATATTCTTATTTGAATTCATACAACGATATTTTGTAATAGAAAATAAGATTTACTATTTAATATAAATAAATTACTATCGATTATGTTATTTCACTTTTTACATAGCTTTACTTCAACCATATACAAATAAGCCAATTTTGGCAGTTCTTGCAAAGCAGACCGAAGTAAAAAAATGTGTTTCCCATCAGGAATTTCTCTGTAGGAGCGACGAAATCTGGTTTTGTGCCCGGTAGATGACAATAGGCTCATCCCCTATTACATGTGATTTGAACAATGACCGGCGAAATGTGGGTGTACTAAAAGGAATAACCCCTGCTTACCCAGAATCAGATGTTTCTGCTGTTTTGTAAAAGCAGTAGTGTAGCTCGACTCATAACGAACTCATCATCACGACAAACAGTATCAAAGAAAAGACATTTGTGTAGGTGGTTTATATTACCCAAACTGCCAGGCAGTCATTAAAAACCAAAAGGGGAAAAAATAACCTACATGGTCCTCACATTCACATTAATTAAATTAAATTAACAATACAATCCAAAAAAAAATGTTCAGAAAACAATTAAATGTCAAATTCATACAAAATAATAAATTAAAAAACAATAACACACCTGTATTTCATGGATCTTGTTTTTCACTTAGCGTTTGTAAATAGTTTCTCGAACAATTCTGACCCTTGCGTGTTAACTTGCCCCAAAGATAACTTTTTGCCAGTTTTACCGAAGGACACCGCATCACCAAGTTACTGGTATATAGATATAACTGCTATAACTGATATAAAGATAGGTTGGATAGGGAGTCACTCCTTGTAAAGTACTGATATTTAGATGCATTCTGTTAGACTGGCAGTAGAACCCAACACCAACATAATTTTCATTAAAAAATCTGGTTTCAAATGTTTGACCTTGACTGTAATAAAGATTTTAATGAATAAAAATTCAATGTCATAAGGGATTTATTGATATTTTATTATTTAAGGAGCTCCCTCACCTCTGCTTGAATGTAATGTAAGCAGTTCTGCATAAAAATATTGAGTGAAGAGAACTAAGCAGTGTATACGCAAACTGTAGCGATACAATTTGAATCATTTGTTTCTGTGTAAAATCGAATCTTGGATTGTTTCATTCCAGGCGAATGCTCCCAGTGCGTTTATTTGTAATCTTAGATTGATACGCTACAGGCAAATGGGAGCGCCTTTAACTGGCTTCAAGAAGAAGTATGCAAAAACAAATCTACACTTCCAATCGACTAATTGTGCATAAGTTTGCTACCAAGAGTGCTCAGTTTAGTTCGCGGTTCCTTAGCAAACTAGGTCGCTCTTTTATTTAGTGAGGTTCTTTCTCAAACCAAGGAAAAGCAAATATTTGCAACTGCAACTGGACGCGTTTGTTTGTTAAATTATCTAATATGCTATATATTTTTTAATTTTCATACATTATACTCGTAGTATTTCAAAATAATTTACTAACACAAATAAATATTACTTACAAAATATTTTAGATGTGTCCATGCTAAATAAAATAAAATCGCTTTTTGTGTCTTTTTGTTCTTCTAAAGTTCTCTGGAACAATGCTCTTTTATGGTCACAAAGTAATCATCATCTGCCTAGCCTTTTCCCAAACTATCTTGGGGTCGGCTTCCAGTCTAACCGGATGCTGCTGAGTACCAGTATTTAACATGAAGCGACTGCCCGTCTTACCTCCACAACCCAGTAACTGCGTAATACTTTTGGCTTCTGACTACTCGTAACGACTGTCAAAGATCTACAAATGACAGCCGGGACCAACGGCTTAACGTGCTTTCCGAGGCACGGAGGAAACTCGGTATGTAATTATGGTCACCCATCCACGGACAAATCTCGGCACAAAAATCGACCCGAGTGGCTGTTATTATTTAGCCCTCACTAGGATATGAATATATAAGTGCGTTGATGTCTTTTGCACGCTGCTGTATAAACGGACTAGTTGTCCCGCGCAACTTTGTCTGCGTCACATTTTCCCCGTTTTTGCAACATTTTTCATTGCTGCTCCGCCCCTATTGGTCGTAGCGTGATAATATATAGCCTATAGCCTACCTCGATAAAGGGGTATCTAACACTGAAAGAATTTTTCAAATCGGACCAGTAGTTCCTGAGATTAGCACTTTCAAGCAAACAAACAAACAAACATGCTCTTCAGCTTTATAATATTAATATAGATACGACTTAGGTATTTTTTTAATCTTTTATGTTATCTCTGTAGTAACTGGCGACTGGCTTTGTAGTTCATCATCATCATCAACAGCATATAATGTTCCCACTGCTGGGACACAGGTCTCTCCTCTATGAGAGGGAGCATGAGGGGGCTTTGAAGTTGCATAATGTTTTTTTTTTCAAAATGAAAATTTTATAAGCCCAATTCTGTATGTAGGTTTATGTAAGTTTAATATTTCGTCCCTATACGGGACGAAATATTAAAACTTGGTAAAACTTGGGTGCAAGGTATTAAAATATTAAAAATATTATAATGATTTATTGCAATAAATAGGAAAGAATCTTCCGGCAGTTGCACAGCGATGCGCGGGCGCAGAGTGCGACGGGCGCGGTGTGTGCAACTGGTGCAAAATACGCGTGCAGGATGGATGGGCCGACACCATGGAGTTAGTCTAGTTATTCACTGCCGCCGACCTAATGGCTAGGGACACACAAATTGTACAAGTTAGTTGATCGCTGTTGTTAGTTACTCGGGTTTTCATGCAACTTTTTTATTGAGTTCCTAGAGTTGTGGAGAAATAATAAAGGAGAACAATCCATCCATCGTTTCCTTGATCTCTCTCCATCTATAAATATTTGTATTCATAACTATTTTAGTAACAAACGATTCGTCTCTCCTTATCGCATGCCCATATCAAGACAGTCGATTCCCTTTCTGTAACTAGGCGAAACTTTCAAACTTTCTCTAATATGCTTATTCCTAACTTTATCTTTATCTACATTCTTGTCACACCACCCATCCACCTCAGAAATGTTTTTTTTTTCATCTTTTTCGCAGCCCAGCATTCCAATCCATACAGTATGACAGGTCTAATCACGGACTTGTAAATTTTCCCCTTTAACTTGAGGAGCATCTGTGGGTCACAAGTTGTTCCAGTGACCTGTAGGCATTTCGTCCATCCTGAGTTGATCCGGTACGTTACTTCTCGGTCTACTTCACAATTCCGTTGGACTAGCACACCGAAGTACCGGAAATCGGGACAGTTCGGTATGGGCGTTCCGGCAAGAGCTAGGGGCACAGGACTGGAGAGACCGCCGAAATCACAGTATAAGTGATCAGTTTTGTTCCCACTTTATTTCAGACCAACATTCTCTAGTCTTTTCCACCACATCTCCAATCAGCTCTGGACTTCTAGGCCTTTGTGCACGTCTGTTTATCTTAAGTACTTATTAAAAAAAAAACTATCGTCAGCAAAAAAACAGGACATAACACGTTACGTTGCATATCATGATCAATTAGTTGTAAGCACGTTTTTATAGATACTAAGCACAATAGAATAAAAAAATAAGCGTGCCTAATAATCCTACATGGTTACTACTTACCTGTAAACTCGGAGAGAACCAAATTTTCCACTTTAAATAATGAACGCTAAGAAGAATTTAACATGAAGCGAATTGATCTGTAAAGTCGATAAGACAACCATACAGCTATCAAAAATAGTGATTGGCCAATTTTACGCCCATATTTCACATGCTAAAGAGGCTCTGAGTAGCTGCATCATTTTATTTTATAACTGAACTTGTTTTTAACCACAGTTTCACTCCCGAGATTGTTAATAAGAGCTCAATATCTCAAAAACTATCTTTATGCCATATCAAAGCACGGGACGATTCGTGGCGGCTGCGTAAAACAATCATAGGATTAATAATAAAGACTTACATGCTTCAGCATTTGCGTTGGCGTTCGCGTTGCCTCCGGGTCCGTTGTTAGGGTAAGGCCCGTTGGAGGGCGTCATGTGGCGGCGCAGGCGATACAGCGGCAACCGCGCAGACTCCTGGCCCTCCGCGTCTATGGTGTAGTAGGCGCTGGGAATATAGTGCTGTCCTTCTGGAATGTACGCAATGGACATATTGTCACTTGTGCTCACACTTCGTTTTAGACTGCAAGCAGCTTTCACAGGGGTCCTACTGGGTATTAATATAGACCAGGTTAGCTAGAAAGGTTTAGTCTCTACTACTCGACAACTACTTTTATATGAGAGTTTAATTTCAATGTTTTGTAACTAATAGAAACATTGCTGAACAAATTCTTCAGATTGCAAAAACCGCGCAACATGGTGAACGTCATGGTCCCACAGACAGTAATCTAGGTGTACCTAGGGAATTTTCATGCCCGTCTAAAACTGATTGCTGCGGTTGAACGAAGAGGCATATACTTCTTATACCACCGCAAAGCCGAACACTCCGGTGTGCATCGCCCGCCTATATTACACCACTACGGCGGAGGATATCGTAGAGTACGTACGTCAGAAGACCAAGCGCCGCAACGTCTACTTCAAGACGTTTGTGGTGGTAATACCAACGTGTTATCTGCACCTTGTCTTGGAAGAGGTTTGTTGGCCGCGGGTAGTGGTGTTCCGAAGCTTCCGGGGGCAAGTGCCACATGAACGCTCCGTGCGGTGTAGTGCTACTAAAATAGTTTTTAAGTTTCTATATACTAACACAATTTGTATATGCGATATGTTAGGCTGTCTGTAATATCTAAAGGCCAAAGTTGCCTGAAAATAAATGAATGTTATGTTATGCAGTGTGTTACAGAAAGGGTGTTTACAGACCTTCCATCTGAACAACTTTCTCCACGGTATCAATATAGGAATTGCGAGTAGAGAGTAATAAATAAAGTATCCTTCGAGTAGTCTCCTTCTTGTAACAAGCTATCTAAGACTTCAGCAAATATTGATTAGCAGGATTCGATCACACATCGTTACGCTTACGCTAACCATGAAAATTATAAAATATGATGATATAATAATACGAAGAAACCTACTGAGTATATAGAAACAAAATTAAGTCAGTCTTGTGACTGGGACTGTAGCTTCGCGTTTTTTTTGTTTTTTGACTTTCAAAAGTGCCTGTAATGGTCTAATTGAAATAAATGCTTTGAGTTTGAGTTTAAGGATATTTTTTGTAAGTCTGCTCTGCCGATGAAGACTTTTTGAAGCTACGAATGCTATGATATGTGAAGTTTCGGCTTTATTTTATAATTATGCCGCATATCAGTGGTTACGTAAATAGTATAAGCTCACCTTGAGTTCAAAACTGCGTACTACCGACTACATAAGGGTAGCTTAAGGTCAAAGTGTACCTTACCCAAGTGCGGTCTATTGTACCAGAGAGATAATATCGGCTAAAGCAATGACTTGAGCTTTTAACAATGTATTCGCTTTGGGTACTCAAAACCTCAAGCTTTGTAAGTCGATGACAAACTTTACTAATAGATTTATTTTTAACCGACTTCCAAAAAGGAGGAGGTTCTCAATTCGGCTGTTTGTACTTTTTTTTTGTATGTTCACTGATTTCTCCGCTAATTGTGGACCGATTTTCAAAATTATTTTTTTATTCGATAGCCTATGTTCCGGAGGTGGTCCCATTGACACCAAGTCAGAATCTGATTATGGGATCCCAAGCAAATCGAGGACAACCCTCTTTAATAGGCATATTCAATGTTTGTCATATACTTTCTAACGCAATTCTGATTTTGGTGCCTGGTAACCATCATCTCATGTTGCTGATCTGATGATGGAAGGTATATATAGGTCAGGATCTTATGATGGGATTCTGAAATTCGAGGGGACTCTCCAAATTTTGTAAGCACATATATAGGCTTTATGCTTGGTAATCATTATTTAATGTTGCTGAGCTGATGATGAAAAGTATATGTCGGATCTGATGATGGGATTACAGGAAAATAAAGAGCAAGAGGAGGTTATGTTTTGTGTGAATGTTCAACGATATCTTTGCCAATTGTGAACCAATTTCGAGGTTTTTTTATTGTTTTGAAGAATATTATTCCGCGGTAGTCCCGTTAAAATTTGGCGAAGACCTGTTGCTGATCTCGCAGATATACAATGGAACTCTTTTATAGGTAATAGACGGCAAATCTGTCGTGATTGCTGCAATCGCTTGGATGTTTATTGTTTATCCAATATCATATCATAACATCACGGCTATATGCTCTGAGGGGGTTCGCAGATGTGTACAGTACACCAACATTTCGACAGTCATGTATATGTTAAGTTCCATTTTATTGGGGATAAGCATTATATAATAGGGGTATATTACCATGACATTAACAATAACAAGTTTACATTAACAAGGTCAAATAAATGCATTACAAAAATGTTGTGTAGAATCATATAAAGCTTCTTTTTTACCTACGAATAAAGTTCAAAAATGAAATTAAGGACAATATGTACAACATTATGAAAAAAGCCCTTTAACACGTTAACTGCCATAGTAAAATTTTGATGACGTTTTTTTTTATTTTTGTTTTTTCGTTGTATATTCAAGTAAATCACATTATATGACTATTTTAATTTGTTTCCGGTGATTATAATGTAAAATAAAGCAAAAAAATAAAATGTCTGGCATATGTGCCTGACGAGGCCCAAACGAAACAAAACATAGCTATTGGGCCATGTCAGGTATTTTGTCAGGCACCGTCCGTCGGCCGCCAATTTATTTGCGCGGGAAATCACTCGGTGCAGCGCTCGGCCGTTTGAACAAAAGTACCTACGCGTGTCGTAGTTCATTCCTTGCAGGTTGCAACCCGTCCGGCGCGTGCCATGCGATGTACCTAGAGTGTTTATTTAGTCGCTTCGAATTATCTGCGGAAGTGCACGCACCCATTGCTCTAGTTTTTTTTAGAACACTGCATTACTCAATTCTTACATAATTTATAAAGAAACCACGAAGTCTAAAATAGGGATAGTAGAATATAGGAAAAAGTTGTGCAAATATCTAACTGAGTCGGGCAAAGAAAACAGTAATCCTGACATGCCATTGAAAAGAAATAGGAGGCAAAAGCATGAGCTAAAAAAGAAAGAAGGACCTGTAAAAAAATCTAGAAAGTACTGTTCACGGTGTTATAAAGTAAATGTTCAAACAATAGACAGAAATTATGCTAGAAAGAAGACTAAGCAAGTGAATACTTATTGCCCACAATGCCCTAATGAACCACATTTTTGCCTATCTTGTTTCAACGAGGAACATAAAACAATGTAACTTTTCCTTGGACTCTCTGACTGATTATTGCATTTCATTACTCTAAATTGCATTTTTTTATAATTTTCTAAGCTGTATAAGCCCAAAATATAATTATTTCAAACAATAAAAAGTTTCTATAGTTTCATTGTGTCGCATTTTATTTTTCCCAATAAAACATCCAGTTCTAAATATAAAAACGTTGGGCCAAGTTGAACATAGTTTTTCCAGGGCCTTGTCAGTCAATTTTAATAGATAATAACGAGCTAAACGTGCCGGACAGCTCCCTGAGATCATCTAAATTATATACTGTGGCGTCAGTCACCCGGGACTGACATGGCCTTAACAGGTGCTATGTCTGTCAAGCACCGGTGCCTGACATGGCAGTTAACGTGTTAAAATAATCATCCCAACGACTGACTTCTAATTTATCAATTAATTTTAGTCTGAATCCGAACGGAAATTACTTAAAATTACACTTTGAAAAATAAATTGTGTTTCAGCTGGGATGTGGTTAAGTGGCGGTTAAAACCCGGGGAGCACTAACCTGCTAGAGCTACGGCAAACACTGCCGCCAAGATGAACAGAGTAATCTTATGCATTTTTAACGTGCAGCATGCACTAATATCTAGGAGCAACTGGCTTCTCCGAACTCGCTCACTCTTTTTAATCTTTTTTTTTATCACGATATTGGACGCGTCTCAGTGAAAACTAACGTGCAAGAGATGCACGTGAGTTTTCACTGAGACGCGTCCAATATGCTGCAATAACGGTTCTCATTGGTAAAAATCGATCATCAGATCATACAAAAAAATTAAATTAAAAATTTAAAAAACCCCCGACACAAAAAACCTCTAAAAAGCCAAAAATAAATTAATCCAAGCGTCGTAGCGTCGGGGGTCCGCTTTGTTCTGTGCTTGTACTAAGCGGTCTTCTTAGCGGTCCCCCGACGCTACGACGCTTGGATTAATTTATTTTTGGCTTTTTAGAGGTTTTTTGTGTCGGGGGTTTTTTAAATTTTTAATTTAATTTTTTTTCATGCTTTTTAAACTTATTTTATTTTTGCCTAGCCTTGACTTTCCTACTCCTGGTTAACGAAACCATGGAAAGATATAAATTAAACAAAATATAAATTGGGGGGGGGGGTGCACCCCCCCCCCCCCCCCCTCAGCAATGCCCATGGTGACAAGCGACAACATTTCAAATAGACTACCTGTGAAAGTTTTTAAATCCCTACATCAACTAGAAAAGACGTGATGATCTTCAAACGGCTGAGCAGATTTTCATGCAACATAGCTAAGAACACTCTCGATTAAAATACCTTTCAAACGACACCACTTTTATCCAAATCGGTTCATCCGTTTAGGAGCTACGATGCCACAGACAGACACACAGATACACAGATACACAGATACACAGATACACACGTCAAACTTATAACACCCCTCTTTTTTGGTCGGGGGTTAAAAAAGTACCGTACGAGTCTTACTCGCACACACAGGGTTACACCAAACAATTCAAAAGAAAAAATAAAGTTGCTGCTGCAGTTTGACGAAAAGGTTCCATATCTGAAAAACTAAATATCCAAAGTTTATTCACACCAATTTTCGCGCACTAATATGAAGACAAAGTATTGTGTAATGTATGCAAGTATGACTCTTTTAGCGTGTGGCCATTGTTAGAACTAATGCCGTTATCTTGTTTTTCACGCGGTTCCCAACAGCCAATTTTGCAAATGTTTACCTACAGCGCCCTCCTGTAAGTCTTTCAAGCATCAACGGAACCATGCTGAAGCATAAATTTTTCATTATCTACATAAACAAGATAACTCCGTCGACTTATAAAATATAAAATGTTTCACTGACCACACACAGCTCACAGGCAGCAGTATCACCAATAAGTACCAGTGTTCACTCACAGATGGCGTTTTTAATGAAAGGACTAAAATCCCTGGAACATACATAATATTTTTTTATTTATTGATTGTGGCTCGCATCTACGATAAAAAAGCGGAAATAAGTGATTCGACAAGTACAATTTAAAATATTGCAGCGAAATGTCTGTGTCTGGTTTTCAAAACGCGACATCTAGTTACCCTAGCTGCAAACAATTGGTTATTTTGACATGTATGTGCGTAGATGGCAGCGCTATCGAAAAATTGTTACTTCGCTTTTTGGGATTTAGAATTTACAGTTACAATAACAAATATTTTTAATTTGCAACTATTTGTTTACATCTGCGGTCCAATGGATAAAAGGTCTAACTTCAAGACTGACTTTTTGGTTCTCGTCAGCATAGGCAAAGGTAGGTTCTACCTACATGAAATTTTCAAAACAATTTCATAGAACAAGTTTAAAATTTTAAAATTAGAAATTCGCGGTCTGCCCTGGGGCTATCACCTTAAGCGGAAGTACCGCCGCCTCCTTGTGTTTTCAATACAACTTCCACAGACACTTTTGCAAATATTTTACCTACAAACAACTTCTTCTGTCAATGTCATTGAAGCCCCAAAAGATCCTTTGTAGCACTGGTTTGGTGTTTTGTTGCTGTATTTTGTTGTTTTACACGTGTTTTGAATCATAATTTAAGATGCAAGAGAACAAGGTAGAAGAGGATAAAGGAATTGTTTATTGCAACAGAGTTCGACTCGGCAATTGGTATGAAGCCAGTACGTTGGAGGAGGTGAACTTAAACTTACATTAATAGTTAACTATCTACCTTAAATAAGCATAATGTATCAATAATTACGACTTATCATAATCAGTCAATGTCGACCTTAGGATACTGCTATCACTGCTGGGGTAGACCTCATCTCTGTCAGAGGGAGCAGGGCACCACGTGGGCCCAGTGCGGGCTGGCAACAATTTATCCACATCAAATGGTTATTCTTATTATGGAAACTACACACCTAAGTCGCCGGGCATGTCGGCTACTTCCGTAAACTTTCAACTGACATGCCGCCGAAATACGGCGCTTTTGTGTAGAGCCTATTCGTTTTTCATAACACTAACATAATCTTATTAAAATCCAGTACAAGCTCAATGTATTCCTCGAACAAATGAAGAAGGGTGATCTGATGCTGGCACGGTTTCGCAAGATGACCGAGAACCTGAACACGCCGACGGTGCTCACCCAATCAACGGGCTCCATCGCCTTTGGGGCCAAAATATCTCTTTTTGCGCCACATGTGCCATGTAAATAATAATTAATAATAAGGTCTGCCAACGTGCCATGGAGCGCAGCATTCTAGGCGTAAAACAAACCGACCGTGTACGCAACACCACACTGCGCTCCAAAACACAAATTACTGATGTTGTTCAAAAAGCCGCTAAGCTGAAGTGGGACTGGACTGGCCACGTCTGCCGCATGCCCAATGATCTGTGGGCCAAAATAACCACATTCTGGAGCCCTGACACAACCAGAAGGCGTCGTGGTAGACCTCGTAGAAGATGGCGGTACGAGCTAGACAAGACCAGCGATCAGTGGTCCACATTGGCCCTGGACCGAGACAATTGGAAGTCATGGGGAGAGGCCTTTGCCCAGCAGTGGGATGACGCAAGCTAACAGTATCAGTATTAATAATAATTTATCAACATGCCTTAATCACTAATTAGGGCGTTATGTGAAACCATTTTTAAAGGCCTACATCCGGATCTTGTAATGATTTTTTGGTAACTTTTTTAGTATTTGTACTGACGAAGCTGCTCATCCATACATATTTAATATTATAAAAGCGAAAGTAAGTCTGGTTGTCTGTTTCCTTAATGAATTGATTCCCATTTAATTATAGCCATTGATCCGCCCGTTGAAGGCAAGAACGGCCTCCTCTTGGGTGGCCGTATCTCGTCAGATGATATCCCGTATTCTCAAGACCTAGAAGATGGCTGTTCTGTCGTGGGAGTACCGTACTCTGAACCGGCACGAAGAAATGCATTTATACTCACAAGCGCTGACTACTGCGATCGCACTGGTGAATTATTAAAATATAATCAAGAATTCCTTCTCAAGCTCGCATCGTCTGTTGACAAGCAGGTTGGGTTAAGTGCAAAATATTTAACTTCACAGAACTAAATATTCATCTGATTTATTCATGTACGCATTTTACCCAATAAAATCAGCTTATCCAATAATACAAAGGACATAGGATAACAAAACACAAAGAAAACAAAATTGCTAGGAGACAAATTTTACTTTGAAAAGAGAACCATACGTTTTGTAAGGGACGAAAATTCCATTCTTGTCAATAAGCTGTGTCCCTTCTCATGTACCTGATACGCAGGTTTTTGTGAAAGGTGCGTTGTGTTTCAGCCCTTATACATAAGGTATGATCCGGATCCTGTCCCCGGGTTGTGCGGCCCGTTCTCACTATACCTGAGCAAGAACTTTGTGTCCAATACCCGCTGGAGAGTGCTGCCCGTCCAGAGCCCCAACATCACTAGGTTCGAACAGGAAGGGACTTTCATTCCTGTAAGGCTCACTTATACAGTTATTAAAATAACCAATTATGTAAAGTTTTTAGAAGAATAAAATTTATTATAATTATTTCCTTTGATATTAAATATGTAGGTACGCGATCCCCGGGAGTTGGAATTCAATTAACGAAACGTCTTTATTTTCAGGTCAATCAAGACGTGATTATAAATCATTGTGCTACAAATCTTAATTTAGGTATTCATTTGGGTTGTTGGGCTATGGGCTTCTATGGAAAAGTTAGTAAGAATTTTAACGGTTTGTGTTTGACATGAAAAGGTGCGTTAAAATTACTTGATGTTAATTACCTACAGGTTTGCGCTCCTTTGCTGAAGACATGCCTCGATGTTTACGGGCGCGAATTACCCAACAATATTTGGCAGATACACACACCAATAGCACATCGATAGAATTGAAGCAAAAAATGAGTTGCCAGTCCCCAAATACATATGACAGGGGCAGGAAGATCATGACACACAGCGATATCCACTCAGTCCTAATAATAACCTAATTTACGTCGATTTTTCGATTGATTACAAATTGTGTATGTTATTCAAATATTTTATTAAATTCAGCTACAAATAAACTTTATTTCGATATCAGTGTCGTGGTGTCTTATTTTTCCTTACTTTATTTGTCGCTAGCAATATATTTGTAGGGCTCTCTGTGAGTCGTGGCGTCATCAGGACACCCTCGTTCGTTATTGTCTCGTTTATTCAGTTCGCCATTAGAAGTCTTCGAACTTATTGCGTCTACCTCCCAGAACATGAATAAGTCATAAGAATTGCTCTAAAACACCACCATCATAAATATCGTTGGGAAGAGGTCTTGAATTAAATCAGGAGGATTCAGGATTGTAATTCTTGGTTTTATTTAGTACAATAGCCGTAACATCACTTGGTCATCTTAATTATTATAGAATACAATTAAATTTTAAAAAATGGCCCTCCTTTATGGAAAATAACTACTTAATAATCTGTTTTAACATAGTTCCAATTCCATGACTACAATTTCCTCCTTTTATTCATACAAATTAGAAACTGTAATAACGTTTTGCTTGCTTCTTTGTTTGCTGTTATAATTAATTATATAGCTTGTTATGAAATTTGTGTTCAGCATATTTATGCAAACTATATTACTGAATGGATAAGCCAATGACCTTTATGTATGGAGTAGTGATGTGCCTTTATTTTTCTGGGCGGCCATTATTTAAACTTTGATACACACACATAGACAAACACATTAACAAACTGAGTTAAGGTGTTACCAAACCAATCGATCGATTGTCGATGGATGGTAGAATGGATTAGTCGACAATCGATCGGTTTACCTAGTAGAAACTATCGATCGACGTCGACTAATCCATTCTACCATCGATCGATGGCATCTTTACTTACATCAGTTTTTGAGGGTTTTTCCTTTTATTTGATCAATAAAAATAAAGTTAAAACTAAACCCAACCATGACAAAAATGCCAACGAATTAATTATGACGTCGATTTTTTTCTAACTTCAATGTGACCCGCCATTCAACTAAACTGAAAATTCAATTAAATACGCTCATTATTGATAGTCCAGAAATAAAAAACAGACAATTTTAAAAATAAAATTTATTCAATGATTAAATATAATTAATAAGGTACGCGTTGTCAATGTGCATGCATTTGATTAGCTTATTTAAATAAATAAAAGAAAAGTCCTGACGGACTCACTGACTCATCAACGCCCAGCCCAAACACTTGGACCTAAGCAGAAAGCTGAAATTTTGCAAAGAGGTTCCCTTTATAATGTAGACATGAATAAGGAAGAATTTTTCGAAAGGGGTAAAACATGGGATGAACGATTGTATGCAAACGGTGATTTTTTAAGTTAGAAGCATGTCATTTTATAGACATGATTCTGATTAGAAATAAATAAATACCTAGTTTAGCGATTTTGAGAATCTACCCCCTAAGAGGGTAGGGAGGTATAGGGGTGGAAAGTTTATATGCGGAATCCGTCATTTTTGAAGTAAGAAGAATGATATTAAATATTGAAGTTTCTAAGCAAAAATAAATGAAAACATACGTAGTTCATCGTTTTTGGAAATTGAATCCCAAACGGGAGAAAAGGGGTGAAAACATTAGTAGCTATAACAAAAATGGTCTGATCAGCTTGAAATTTACTATTTTTTTTTCTTGATTCAATGTGTGAAGTGATAAACATGTATTTATATGCGTTTTTGCAAATTCCCTTTAGACGACAAAAGGGGTGGCAAATTTTTGTGTTGAAGTTTTAGCAGTTTTATATGGACAAATACGCTTAAAAAACATCATATATATATACTTCTAGGGGATCTGGGACATTGGCTTTTGACTTTTGGCACAAGATGGCGGCGAGGAAACTTTACAGTTTTTCATGGGTGTCATTTTCGTGGTTTTCGGGTTTGCTGAGAAGGAAAATGAGGTTAAAATGAAAATTCAAGATGGCACCGAGAAAAACTTTAGGTTTTCCTTCACGGGTGTCGTTTTCGTGGCTTTCAGGGTCGCTGATAACGAAAATGAGATCAAAATAAAAATACAAGATGGCCCCTAGGCAAACTTTGTTTTTTTCTTCATGGGTGTCGTTTTCGTGGTTTTCCGGGTCGCTGATAACAAAATGAGAATTTGCTTCGGCGCCGTATTGGATTTTCATTTTGACCTAATTTTATAAGTGCAAATAATAAAATACACAATGTCTCAATATCCTCCCCTAGGCTATGTCCGGTATTGTTTTAAGTGAGAACTGTTTCTCACATGGGCAGTTTTATGTTGCATGCTCCGGAGTGAGCTCTGCGAGTAACTTAGTAATTTTAGCCCCAAAAGGAAACACCGCAAACGTCATTTACTAAGAGGTGCCAGGATAATTCATTATTAATATTGTTTTCAATTTTGTTTCATATGAGTATTATTTAATTTAAAAAAAATGTAAGCTAGCTCATTTTACACCATTAACTATTTCTAAAAGCGTGGCTGGATGATGGTAGTTCAACTACGGCATCGTAGCTCAGAAGAACATGTTTAATATAAATTCTAGTTCAAACCATTCAGGTCACTAAAAATCTAGAAGAAAAACAAAACGCCGCCACATACTTTTTTCAAACCAGAATAAATTCTCTGGCTTCTTACTTTGAAATTCACAGAATTTTAGACAGCTTATTTTATCCTATACTTTACGTTTGTTACGACTAATCTCCGGAATGGCTAGACCGATTTTGACATGTACTTTTACAGGTAGATAGCTAATGTCATAAGGAGTGTATTATTTTAGTAAGTAAGTAAGTAATTTCACGAGGACGAAGGCAGCAAGCAGCACCTAGTTTTTAATAAAATCGCTTTAGTACTTTTCACTCCTCATATTTTTTGTAAACGATAAACACGTCTACGCTAAGGAGTAAGCATATAAAAATTGGACGGGTTAGATACCCGTATAAAATAGGCTTATCGGGGAGCGCCGAGAGATATTTCTGTACATTATCCCATCCACATGTCATTTGAATAAGTTACGAGTTGGTTTAGTCCATCTTATTTATTTTGAAGTTGTTTTGTATCTTAAATATTTTCACTAGGACTTATTGAATGTTCGGGTCCAATAGTAAGATTTCGGGTTGGTCCAATCTCATATTGTATTGTCACAGCGTAGGTCGGGCGTTTTGGGGGAGATTTGACGTTCAAAAAATGCTGATTTACAGCCTTGTTTGAATAAATTACTTTGATTTGAATTATTATGATTTTTTCACCTGCTTATTTACTTTCTTTGTAAAATTTACGAATACATTTTATTTCTCTTATTTAAACTTTTCAGCTTAATTGGTTCTGTATGCTGTGAAGCTGTCATGCACAAGTTCATTTAGTTTACTCGAACAGAATATCTGAGGTATTATGAAAATTTAATTAGTCTACTTCCACCTCGCTTCTGTACGTAAACGCATGTGGAATTTGTAATGAACAAATTGCATTTAAACTCGACATGTATTCCTGTTTCTCATCATGTTTTCAATACTTAATAGGATTTCATGTAAGTACTTGAAAAATCTTGACTATCCACAATGTTGTTACGTATCCTGGCGCTGTGAAAAGGCAAAGGGGGAACTAATCTCTTTTAAGAGCGTCGCGTCGTCGTTGTCGTACGAAGCCGTGCGGACACCGGGACAGGTCAGTCAGGTAGCGTGCGACTATGCGAGGCACGTACGCGACTGTTGCGTCGGCGTCGTGTGCCAGTCCACATGCCCTTTGTGACGCCGCTCTCGGCAACCCTCTCGGGACGTACAATCGAGCTGTTTGAGTGGCTTGCCTCCTATTTCGTCTGTGATAATGGTATTAGTTCGCCACGGCACGGCAAGAGGATATCGGAGACCATGTTTTTGGCAACTAGATATCTTTTGAAGGCATGCATGTTATTGCTGCTACGTACTTAATTTTGTTTTCGACGTGTTATGACTAGAGATGAACTGAATTCATATTTTTCATGCCTTTGTCACGGATAAGGTAGGTATATTCTATAATTTGAAGCTGTATA
Organism: Cerastis rubricosa; assembly: GCA_949152445.1. Taxonomy (NCBI): domain Eukaryota; kingdom Metazoa; phylum Arthropoda; class Insecta; order Lepidoptera; family Noctuidae; genus Cerastis; species Cerastis rubricosa. Next base: position 12,491,558 of record OX424525.1, on the reverse strand, counting down.
TCGGTTAAATAACGGAGGATCTTTTTATGAAAGTTCGTCCTTTTTTATAGTGGGCAATTATAACCACACGGCTTGTTAAAATTAAACTTGTTAGAAGTATATTCAGTAAAATATTATGGACGAAAGAAATTGTTGTAAATAATTATGCCTCTTAAGTTCCGAAATCGTTAAAAAGAACATTAATTTCATTTGTATCGCAGCAGTATCTCGTAGACCCTCGTTTATTTACCACTGGAAGTAATCTACCCTCTAACTGAATTATACATAGTTTACTACAATAACCAACCCCAAATGTAGCTGAGGTCTATGTTGTTTGGGTACTTGGCGCTTTATCTTAGTTTATTGTGCTTTTGTACTTAATATTATATTTTTATGTACTGATTATTAATTTTTGCATTAGCTGTTCGGTGTGTTTTAGTTCCTCCTTTTGCAGAAGAGGTGGTAAATAATGTATTTAGAAATACCTAAAAATATCTAAAAAATAAATACCGAAAAAACATAATAAGAGGTATAAAGGTATTGCTTATACAGGGTGTAACGGAAAGAGTATATACATACTAAAGGATGTGCTACAGATCATCAAACTGAACATGTTTCTCCATCGGACAAATATCGTAATAGCTAAAAAATTATATGTGCCCCATACAAAATTTCAATACCTATTCGACCCAATGTATGAGGCACCTGATATTTTTTTCGCTATTACGATGTTTGTCAGTTTGATGGTCTGTAGCAAACCCTTAAGTATGTATATGCCCTTTCCATTACACCCTGTATAAGCAATACCTTTGTATCTCTTTTTATGTTTTTTCTTAAGAAGTATTTAGTAAGACATTAGAATTACCTACGGGTAAAGAAGCAAAATCCGAACTTTAACTGAAACACTCGCTGTTGTTTCTTAATACCTTAAGATAGTGGCTTCAGTTATCAGCATCTAATTGGCAAGAATAAAGGCTTGCTAAAGTTATAATACCATCAATATTCACCTGAGTGGTAGTCTACTTATCTTCGCTCACTGTTCTGTGAAATGCCGTTCATTACCGCCCACAATAGACCCGATAACAATTCTAAAAACTCGTCACAGAAAACAAAGGTTTGTCATTGCGACAGAGCACTTCATGCTCGGTTCAGCAACCGGCTTCGGGCGGATTACCTACACGTATACGTATTCCAAATCCTAAGTACCTCACAAGCTTTTATTAAATATAGGAAGTACTCAGAAGTTACACCTGACGCGTCCTCTTAGTCCTCTACACGTGTCAGGTTTGCGCATGTATACGCGCCTTTATGACGGAGTAATACAACTTTTGCCGTTCGTTTTTAGGGTCATGTGAGACAAGACTTTGGCAATTATAATATAATACAGTAAAAGTGTAGACAGCTTTTTGTCAGTCAAGGTAGGTTCAATTTGATTATTTCAACCTAACGTAGTAAATTCTCTGCTGGACATACCCTCTGAAAAATCAAGAACAAACTTATACTACCTAATATTCTAGCCATTTTACTACTGAAGGTTTTAGATGAATAATCTATTTGAAAGCTGGATGTAGCTAGAAAGGCTGATGGAATCTCTGAGTTCGGATAGCATTTCTCTTCAAGCACGGGCGATCGTTAGCCAATCGTGGTAATTTTTCCTCTTTAATAGTGAGTCGAAGCGATTGGAATCTCGAGGATTTTATCTATTAACCTTTCATTAAGAAAGGTATTGATAGGAAAGGAGGAAATCTTCACAAAAATCTTATTGTTTAAGGTGCCAAATTCGACTCATTCGATAATAATATTCCCTTTTCTATTTGCCGTAAATTATTACTTAACGAACATTAAAGTGACATGACATGATACTTTCAGTTACTTGATAGGAAATGTTCAATTGGAGTTTTAAGAACGGTGTCCATAAATATTATGTGTGTCGAACTTTTCAACATAAACGGAGTTAATAACTCTACTACTGCGGTTCTAACTTTAGTGTTTCATATAACGTTTTTCAGTTAACTTAACATAAAATAATTGTTTCCGCACAAAACTGCACAGTTTTTGTTAGAAATCGTTGGTTGTTACAGTTGTTCGTTGTCGGTAACCTTTCCCACGTGAATAATTCATAAAACCGAGTTTCACAATTACATTTGTTTATAGTGTGGGCACGCCCAAATCATTGGAAAAGTGTTTTTAAACAGCACGTGTTGAAGTTGATTGTTAAATGTTATTTATCTATGGAACGATGAACAATAATTCAATTTTTGTTGTTTGGAAAATATAACAAGTTTGATTTGAAAACAATCATTACATTCGAAAACAGACCGAAACAATTTGGCTATCAAATTAAAATGATAAACGCGCTGCTCTACGAATTTAGCCTTAATTATCCTAACAGTGTAAGGTACCAGTACAGGAAAATAATTTCAGACTAATTCTACCTTAAAAAGTAGCACACGACGAAACATTAAACCGGATTCTAAGTAGACACTCCTACCTAAACAGACGGAGCATTAAAAACACAAAATTAATTTATCTCCAAGCAGAGATATTTTAACTTTCTTTTTCTCAACAGTTTGAGTACACCCCTCGAATGCGAATTTACGAAAAGCCTTCGTAACAAAATTTTAAATTACTGTATAAAGGCGATCATAATTTGCATGCAGGTGGTCATCTTTAGAATAATTTCAGCCATCATTAAAACTTGTGAGGGCGCTGGATTGCTCGCCACGTGTCACGAGGAGCCTCGAGCTTTTCCGCTTACTTATTCGTCGAGAAAGTTACATTATATTTATCCATCTTTGGCTAGAGTATAATTCTCAAAAACAAAGAGTATAATAGACTCGCGTTATTCAACACGATTAAAAGAGATTAAGGGAAGATATTTATTAAGTATATTGTTTGTAATTGTTGAATGTTTTGTTCATTATACCTTCCCATCGAAGGACGAACTTTGTAAACAAACATCACTGTGATTTTTAAGAACCCATTTTCCTGCTTTAACTAAGATAAATTTATTCTTATTTTCTTTCGTGAAAAACGTCACAGGTAATCTTGTTGGTCTCGTCATGGGCGTGTTCACTCCACTCGGCAATATTTTTAGATGTTAATAAAAGCAGGGCATTACTCAGACAAGTAATTTTTGCTCTCAACGAAAGCTTAAATGGGGTACAATATTTTTCTGTAGGACCGTACTTTCACAGTCTAAGTGAAATCGCGCCTTCACAACTGAACTTGAAAAACCTTATTAGAATACAATACCTAAACAACAACGGTTTTAAATAAAATGTAAATTGCGCTCTGAACAAATGTTATTCATAGTACAAGTTCATTTATATTCAGTAGAATGGCTGTAGAGCGTTACGCAAAACAAACTGAGTTGGAGCGAAATTAGACAAGTCTGCGAACGTTACCGTGTAGCGGGTGTACCGTGTATGTACCACGCGATACACGAGCATGAGGAATGCCTTTCAGCGTTACTATCAAGCTACACAAAGTTACCTGTAGCTGTAACAAAATATACACGCCGACAGTTCAAGCACTACATCGATCAAAACGGCTTTAATTATAAAGCTGATTACTTTTCAATCGTTACATCTCGCACATCGATTTTCATCACAATTCCGAACACGTTATAGAGGAAATTATTTCCACTGCGTAGTCAGAATACTCTATTTTCAATTTGTATACACGTTGTATCTGTTAGTATATTAGAGGCATCTACCATTCAAACGACCTCATCCAATATTAATTTGGTGAAATTGTGAACTGTAGCTGAAGCGTCGACATTACAGCGCGAGCATTGAGCAAGATTGCCGGGAGTTTTTCCGATCATTATTTCCCCTGAGTGCCGGCGTAAACATCGGACGATTCTTTTGTAATATTGAAAGCATGGGGTTTGTCTTATTCTCTTATTTGCGTAAATACAGCTAACTTTATAATAATTTCAATAATGTGGACTATATTTAAGGAGTTTTGTGTTTTTGTAACATGAGTAGCTGCTTGTACGTAAATTACGGTAAAATTGCTAGTTCGCAATCAGTTTATTTTCGGGAATGTTATTCAATGGTATGGCGCGGTTTCAAAATATTTGCATTAGGCTCGTATGCGGGAAGAGAGCAGAGCCTCTGGCAAACAGCGGACTGCTACAATCTTACGCGGTAGGGCTGTTCAGGCATACTAAACAATTCAACAATTCTCACCTCTTATTTCCCGCTTAAATTGAATGTAGTTGACATATAACAAAAAAATACACCTATTTGGGCTAAAAATTAGGACCTCAAGGATATTTTGCGAAGATGTCAACAAATATAATTTCTCAAGGATAACTGGGTATGCAATTAACTTACTATGTATGTACGTATGTGTTCTTTACCCGTTTTAAGTATTGTGTATAATCGTATGTTGTGCTACATCTGTTTATTTGGATTTAGTTGAAGCTGTGTCAGCCCTACTTGTACTGCAAATATCGAACGTCTTGTCGGATGTTATTAGCTGTGTGCGTAGCTCAAAACATTGCCTCCAAGTTTCCCAATATCAACGATATTATTCGTTTCCGCGCCTTTTATGCAAATTGACTTTGAACTCGTGGGTTCAAGTCAGGTCTTCATTATAAACAAGTAAACTTTTCAGACAGGTACATAATTATATTTGCGAAAATTTTCTTATATGTTGTAAAATGCCATCGCAGTTATAACAAATAATTTTTCACACCACCTGCTCGAAAATGTCAAATTATATGTCAAGCAACCTTAACCTAAAGTGAGTCATTAGTGGCCGGGGGCACAGCCGGTCAATAATGTTGTACTGGATTTCATTATGACCCGCTGGTCAATAATGTGATTTGAATTTGGAATCTCACATGCTCAGCTAAATTGGCAGTATAGTACTAACAAACACCCTTACCCTACACGTGGATGATAATCTCGATTTCCTACAAAATCATAACGACTGCTTCTTCATATCGTTGCCATGTTTTCGAAGACATATATTGTGAGAATAATTAGATAACTACGAACCATTTTTTAAAAGGAATGGATTAATATTAAACTGGCAATAACAAATACCGTACCGCGCCGTAATACCGTAATAGTATTTTTTTTTTTTTTAAACTTTGCCCCACATTAGGAATTTCTCCTGTATCGTGGGTGCAACAACTATCTGTAGGTCATACAAATATTTGTTCCGTGCGGGGATCGAACCCGCGACACGCAGCGCAGCAGTCGGTCGCTCAACCACTGCGCCAACCGTGTCGTCAAATTGGCTGTAACATTAGTTATTTTTTTTCTCACAGTAGGTGTAAAAAGTAGAGTATCCTCCTCTGGGCTAAAGGTGTCTTTGCCTTGGGCTAGCTTGAATCCCTCGCTGCATTCAGGATTCTTGTATTAACTCCCTCGCTTTGCTCGTGAGTTAAATCCCGAATCCTTCATTGCGCTCGAGATTCAATATGACGCCCGTGACATAAGACACAACTTTAGCCCCTCGGTGCATAATCTACTATTGTGGTCATCTTAACTACTTATCTCTTGTTTATCTAGACTTTTCGGGGCCAATTAAGTGTGACACACCATACAGCACCTAGGAAAACTTATTTATTCGGCCTTAGTCTCTTGAATATACAAATAAGTGTCAAAGAAAATCTGGGACGTGCCTACTAAGTAAGAAAAACAGATGAAAATACTTTTGTTGAGGTAAACTGTAATAAATATTTTCCACTCGACAAACAAGCTCGGGGGTACGGTACATTAAATAATATCGACATATCCAAGCCAATTTCGTACTTTCCGCTAAGCTTATTTCAGACTTCCTCACGCAAACATTCCCCCATGTGAAAATAGATTTGATTTGCATTTTAGGGTTATAAGACGAGCAATAACACATTTCCAATTTTTGGATATTACCATACGTTGTTTAGCAAATGGGTTTTGATGGCGGTAATAGTATATTGGCGTTAAGTGTTATATTCACTCTCTAAGCCATATTTAGTTGTATTTTTTATTGGTTTTTCAAGTTCACAAATGTAAAAATATCTAGAATACAAAGCTTTTAAATCCACTTTCAACCCAGCTTGAGTTTCATGCAACATAAAGTAACAGCTGTAAAATTCGGAAAATTTAAATTGTGTGCACGACCGTTTGGATCGATTGAATTTAAACAAATACGTGACGTCATTGTAACGATTTACGGCACGTTCGGGTGACGAGAGCGGCGTGATGAATGTCAGCCAGCAGCCAGCAACCAGGCTCCCTCTGTACGTGTGTGACACTTGTAAATTATACATGTTGCTGCCAAACATTGCCGATACGTGTACATACAGAACAAAAGAACGGGGTTTTGTAATTTATTATAGGCTTCGAAAAAGAATTGTATGAAAGGTCGCCTGTCAGCCGCGTGTTTAAGCCCATTTGTTTAGGTGGGTTAGTTGGTTCTGTGACACCACTGATTTACTGATCGTGAAGAACACTCCCCTTGATTAACAAACCTGAGATTCATATGAACGAAATAAATATTTATCATCATCATCATTTCAGCCCAAAAGACGTCCACTGCCGGACATAGGCCTCCCCTAAGTGCATAGGCATAGGCTCCCCAGTATCGTTACGCTTGGCAGGCGGGTTGGCGATCGCAGTACCTACGGTTGTTACAAAAGCCACAGAGAACGCTGCTGTCAATTCTCTGTCAAATCCCGTCTCTTACGACACCCACGGGAAGATATGGGATGGTGCTATTCTTTACGTTTGACACCATACAGAACAATTATTTATTTTAGAAAGTCATTTAAATATTTATCGTTAACTCGCAACTGGTAAGCATATCTTTAGGAAAAGCTCTCACAACGAAGTATTTAACTAGTTCTTTGTACTAACAATATTTAAGAAACTAAATTATATCGTGTTGCATCTATCTTCACTCCTGTACGTAAGTACCTGTTCACTAAAACGCTGTCGAGGATCACTTCATTGCTCCATCTCCCCCCCACTCAGCGGGGAGCTGTGGAAAATAATTAATAAGATCGCTGGCTGAGGGGAAATAGAGGAAAAAAGCGAGCCTAAATCTTACATAGAAACGCCAGTCTCAGCTTACAAACACCCTCAGGCATAGCTTAACGTGGAAAAATACAATAATTAAATTAACAGTATGTTTATTCACTCGGACTTGGTCATGTCTGACGCAGGTATACAATTATTTATTTTGGTATTACATGCAAGGGGGTAGTTATAACCAGTGGCGTAGCTACCTTGGGTGGCACCCGGTGCGCAAGTTGGTCGTATCACCCTATCGAAAGTTAAGTTGAGAGCGCCAGAGTAGCTCGTGAAATTAAAACTTTCGCTCTATTTTTTGAAATTTTCGGATCATTGTCGGATTGTATGATAAAAATGTGATTCGTCAGCATAACAAATACATACTTTACGGCTTTACTGATAAATGAACTTATTGGGTTGTTTTGACGAATTAAATGATTATAATTCTGTAACATACGTGTTACGATCGCAAATCATATTTTATTTAACAGATAGTCTGTGTGACTTGCGAATTGCAAAAAAAACCCTTAGAAAATTGGAATTTATTGGAAAATATTGTTTGTATTGCCTCGCGTTCTATAGCTACTATGCCAAATTGCTAAGCCGTGAATGGGTCATTTTTGCCCGCTCTTTTCACATGAAATCTCACGGACACGAAAACCATCATAAACAGTTTGAGTGCAATCATGAGATCTGGAAGAGATTCTGAAAATTCCATTCTACAATAAACAAGTCTAGAGCTAGCCAATCAGAAACTGTAACATTGGCGCCTTTAAAGTGTCTTGGTCTAAAAGAATTATACGTAGAGCTAAGCTAGAGCTTGTGGGGGAATCCTCGAAAAAGACAGCTGTGCTAGCCATTTTTTTTTATTAATGTTTGTATTATGTTCTTGAAGTTATCACCGGGTGACACGCGGTGCGGCCCGCCCCCGCCGTCCCGCTTTGCTACGCCACTGAATATAAGTAAAGTTCTACCGTGCGCATATCCATATGATAATGGTTCTGTAATCTAGGAAGTATCACACGGGTTTTGTAATTTTGTTATAGTAAGTTGCGGTTTGTGTGGCTTTGGAGTAAGTACCTGCATGCATAAAGTACCTGTATGGCCGTACACCCAAAAATCTGCAATTTACGTATAAAATGTAATATTTCTAGATGTTACTTATAGGAACAGAACGTATGAAGTAAATTATGTTTTGCAAAGTTATTCAGGATTGTGGTCACAAACAGCGCAGCAGCGGTGGAATATAAAACTTACTTATATCTATTTTGTCAAATTATTTACCTAAGTGTTTTTTATTTATTATTTTTATGCTGAGGGTGGGTTTTAATTTCATTTTCGACGAAGTGAAAACATGACGGATGTTATCAATTAAAACAGCCTAAAATAATGGGCAATTATGTTTGGTTGTAAAAAAAAAATATGGTGCTCTCTTGGGGAGGGGAAGGTTACGCAATTTTTTAGTTTCCCGTAGCGAGTAATAACTGAGATAGTTTGGCACATTACTGCGGTGGCAGCAGTTAAATTAATCATGCAGCTTTGCTAAACGTCGCCATTTTGGAGACACTATTTTAAATGAAGTTTCAGGTGAATTATCGTCATGTGCGTGCGTGCGGGTTTGGTTTGTCATTCAGTTTGATTATGTCGACGTTTTGATGTTGCATTACTGTGGTAAAAAAAAAATGTTTTATTGTTACCCTTCTAATTAAAAACACACTCAAACATACATAGATGATTAAAAAAAAAAGCGTAATAGACTCGTTCCCTCATCATCATCTGCCTAGCCTTTTCCCAGTCCTTTGTTTTCCTATGTTGGTGACGGCTTCCAGTCTTACCGGATGCAGCTGAATACTAGTATTTTATAATAGACTCATTTCTTACATTCCACACATTAAAAGATATAGAATGTGTAATATAATAAAAAAAAAAAAAAACATTACTGTAATGACTAATGACGTTCAAAAATATAGTAATAGTATTCAAAAATATAGTTGAAGTAGTTCTCAAAAATGTAGTAGTAAATAGATATTTTGTTATGAATTTTCCACCGTTTGAATAACGCGCAGATTTTGTTTAAATAGATTTTTCATTTTAAGAAGATCACGATTTTTATCTTTGTAATTTTAAGTACTTTTAAAAAGGGAAAGCTTTTAAATGCTAAATATCAATACTTTTATACATTATAACCTACTTTTATAAAACCGTATGCTTTCAAAACTCCAGTCTATTAATTAAACGCTAATACTTAATAGAACGTCGTACAACACAAGTACGTACTTCGCAAACCCGAACTGCTTTTTATCGTCGGCTAAGTTGGGTATAATAGTTCGTATAATGGGTCGTTGTGGCGGGGACGAGCTGGTAATGTGTAGGCACGTCTGAATTGCTTTGTTTTTAGCGTGTCCTGTAGAGATGAGACGTATATACTGGTAGAGGTATATATACCAAGTATGTGCTTCCCAGTACATAGACCGGGTACGGACCGAAATACTGGGTAAATACCTTGAAGGTATGACGTCAGACGCATAGTACGATACGAACCGCTACCACAAGGTAGCGCCCAGTTTTATCGGTAGTTCGGTACGCCGAAGCAACCCGAAGCTACCCGACAGCTTACGAAGGGACCCGAAACGTCATTCGTGATTTATGAACATTCGGTTGATTTAATTTAGTTATTTACAGAAATAACTAGTATTCATTAATAACCATCGTCATACTCTTAGCCGACAGTCCTAAGCCTGGTAAAGTAGGAAGGAAAGATTTCATATCGCATAATGCATAATTACGTATAGGTACTTGAAACATCGTACCTACATTATATTGGAGGCATACCATACTTATCGCATACGTTTACTTATCGAAATCCTACCACACCCAAATACTTATAAGTATTTTGATACCTTGTATTTGTACCAGGTATTTAGTGATACCCATACCTTAAAGGCCGGGTATGGAGAATGGCAGGTATATCTCATCTCTAGTGTCCTGTTTTGCTCAGTATAAACAACTTCGTTCTACAGTTTTGTTATGTGATTTTTTTTTAATTCTAATTCACATCTTTCCTCCTGATTATCTTTCTGTCGAAGCTGTGTGGATTTCGATTCTTTAACTTACATTCTTCTTTTCTTCTGTGATTCATAATTCTGCTGGTGTGAGAGATTCACAAATTTACTTAATACAAGCTGTTGTTTTGCATTCTCGTCAAATTCAAGGACTACTTACTATTCTAATGATTCTCGACCCGAATCAATAATAAAATGGGTAGATCATTTTCTTTTTGTTTTATTTACGGAAATCGGTAAGTGTGAACCACTCGTGTTTTAAACGTGACCCGTATGATGCTCGTCCTATAACCGCGCTTTCACACATACAAACAATCTCAAACGTTTATTCGATAATTTCTTATTCCCTAATCCAAGTTAAGGGTGTTATTCTGAAAAACTGACCAAATTAAACAAAAAAGAAATAGCAGCATTTTTTAATAATCAACTAGGTATTGTAATTTAAATTGATTATTGATGTCTTGTTCTTGTTCTTTTGTGACAAACTCCTGAATTTTGACGAAGATGCAAAACAACACCTTGTATATCTAACATAATATTCAGGTAATAGTCCTGGATTTGATTCCTAGGTATGGCAAAGTGCTATTGAGTTTTCCATCAGGAATGTCTCAGTAGCAGCCAGGAGTCTGGCTTTGTGCCCGGTTGTTGGCTATTGCCAGCTCGCCCTCTATTTCATAGGACTTAAACATAACAGGTAAAATGTGGCTGTTCTATTTGGTACACCTCTGCCCTACCCTGCGGGGATTACAGACGTGATGTTATGTTATGTATAATATTCAGAAAACTGTAGAATTGATAAGTAACGACGACGCACGGATATTATGTAGATACTTAATTAAAATTTAATTGGGTAAGTTTAACAAAGAATCCTGCAAATGATCCCCCTAACAAGCCAATTTTCTGTATTGAATTCCTAAGCCCCCACATCTGGCTTTTCAGGGTTCAAGCTTAACGACCCTTATTAATCCCCGTTTAATGTATGCAAATACAGTCGCCACCAGAAGTACATTAGCAATCACGGTATCGGAATAAATGTTTATTTTTATTAATTTACAAATTTACTGTGGGTAGTTATGTCTGGATAGTTTAGAAAATTACTTATGAAAATATATTTTGCTCTTGAAAGAACTCTTTAAAATAAATTGCTTAGATACCAGTCAGTTGTTTATTAAAGCCATTTCCAAAATAACAATATTCATGGCCTTCATATATTTGCTTACTTATCGCTCCTGAAGGTTTTATAGGGCTCCACTTTGTGATAAAGTATTCGAATTGCCACGAAAACTCGACACGTCCATTTGAATGAAAGCTACGGAACGTGGCTTGAATGAGCCCCACAGACGCGCCGCGAAAGGGGAGTGACTGATTTGAAGAAACTTTCCTAATATGTCTGCGGTACCAAACACACCTCAGTATACCTTTTTCAGGAATGTTTAATTTACAGTTAAATACGTAACTTATAGCAGGTTCGAAATTATCATGGATAATTATTTTCTTTGATAATTGTTGGATAATTATTAATGCTGACTCTTTATCAATCTTGATCTTTTATTTTTTTATAGCTTACAAACGATAGTTTCGTTACTAAAATATAATGTAAAGTAGAATTCTAGTAACTTACTTTATTATTCTTTAGTGCTCATTTACGCAGACGCGGCGCGACGCGGATGGCGATATATGAGAGCTTCAAACCGCTTCTCCGTAAAAGCTCTCATACATCGCCATAAGTTTGAATTTAAAGAGTGCGCGCGCGTGGGAATGAGCACAAATCGGAAACTACGCCCGTCGCGCCACGCGACTTCCCGCGCACCGTGCCGCTCGACGCGCCGCGTCTGCGTCAATTAGCCCTTAGTTGTTCCCTTTATTTCGCGATTGGATAAGCGCGGAAGCGGAAATAGTGTCCGGATACGTGAAATTTATTCAGTATTGTTTTATATATTTTGTTATTATCAAGATAATTTATCATAATAATCATCAAATCATCAAGATAATTATATCAATGATAATTATCACTTCAAACCCAGACTTACAGACATGCAATAGGTATCGGATTTATCCATCGGCAGATAATAATTTCCAGTGATTCCTTCAATGAACCTTCAATAAAATCTGTAGGTGCACGTCGCGCTATCACTCCCGCTACGTGTTGTGTGGGGTGTCCCGAGTTTCCGACTCGTTCATATTAAGCATGAGAGCAACGTGCGAGACGTTGAAACGAAGGTGAGCAGACAGCACCGTCAATTTTAAACTCCATAGGTGCTCGTATTTCCTTTGAGACTCTTTCACGCCACACTATACGCTTGAATTATTCATATTGTCGGTAAATATCTATGAAATCGAACACGGTAGTTGAAAACGATAGACGCACGAGCAGACATTAAACACATTACATTTCGCTACGGTGTACCACTGGCGTTTGAATAGACACTCAATTTCATTAAGTGAGCAGCAAGTCTCCACGCAGACAAGGATCTTAATGAAAATTGTAAAACTCACAACAATAGTACAAACAAAGGGTGAGTGCGGGAAGAATGGGCACCATGAACAACCAGTTGACTAAGGGAAACGATCAATCTTGAGGAGGGACGACACAGGGGTCCACTCCGAAAACTCTTTCTACAAAAGTTTTGTAACAACTGCGTGATAAATAGCCCGAACGGTTAAAGGTAGACGTGAGTAACTTTTATTGCGGGCTAATGAGTAAATAGTAACAGAACCTACACACACATTGGGTAGTTTATACGTGTTTCCTGAAGTTTAATGACTTAGCTTAAAATGTAGGTATACCCTTAGTTTATTTATTTAATTACACTTCATAATAGCCTGCGCTCTACCTTATGTGGAATTTAGGGATTGCAATCCGGCTTCATTTTCATACCGGCCGGATCCTACCGGATGCCCATCGGTCCGGCCGGATCCGACCGGATTCGGCCGCATTGATCAAATCAGGTTGATTTTTGGTTTTCAAGTTAATTAAGTGTAATCAAGTATAATCATTGTACTAAGTAATTTTAAGTAATAATTGTCTTAATATTCATTATATATTATAAGAAAATCAATTTTCATTTTGAAAAAAGGATTGTAGAAAACAAATAGCATTAATTGTGTCACCTGCTAGTCGACTTCTAGTAGAGCTGCAAATATAGTCTTTCAGCTTCTACACTTGTGGGTTTTATTATCAGCAAATAATCATGAATAGCAGACAAGTATTCTCTTCGAACTCCGTCACTTTAAAATGTAGTAATTTCCTTTTTGAGTACTTTAACAAAAATTTTCTCTTTTTAATAAGTATGTATGCTATAACACGTGGTTTCTTGCTGGATTTATTATTGTAACTCTACCTGTAATGTCAAATCTTTCTTTAGTGATGGTGTAGTAAGATTTCTTCCATATTTTCTTTAGAGTTATCTCATCTTGAATAACTCTTTCTAAGATTTTTCTAATTTCTAATCGTATGATTTTTTTCTTTGGCGTAGTAAATGTATCAACAGATCGGTTTACATTTTCATGATATTTCTTTGGATTCTGTAAGTATATTAATATTCCTGTTACTACAGTGTGCCGTTCTTTAATCCTTGTTCATAGTGCTTCATTTAATTCAGTACTTAACACCCGTGTCATTAGAGAGCAACTTCTATAAAACAAGCAACACGCGCAACGCATTTAAAGTACCTACTCATGCAAAAGCTCTATTATTTTGCCAAAATCGGATCCGGTCGCCGGATCCGGTATATTGGTACCGGATCCGGTAAACATTTAATGATGCCGGATCCGCCGAATTACCGGATCCGTTTTTCCGAATTGCAATCCCTAGTGGAATTCCACTTTGTTTATCATTGGATAAGTTGTTTACTTTATAATGAGAAAGGTATGTACATAGTTTATCGTCTACATTTTCCTATTTCTCCTTTTGCAGGTCTGCTGGTAGACATTTCTTTACGAAATAAGCAGTGCCTAAACTCAAACTCAAACTCAAAGCATTTATTTCAATTAGACCATTACAGGCATTTATTTCAATTAGACCATTACAGGCACTTTTGAAAGTCAAAGAACAAAAAAGAAGAACGAGAAGCTACAGTCCCAGTCACAAGACATAATAACTTGTGAAAGTACTGTAGTTGCCCATTCCAAAGCGTAGATCTCTATGGAGAAGAATGGGCAAGAAACTCCATGGACACTCTTTTAAATCAAAATATGTTACAAAATCTTGGTTACATCAATCGTGTTGAGAATTACTAGTATGTGAGAACGATGTAGAAATACGGGCAAGTTCGTCCAGAGTAAAAGACGAAATCAATAATTCGAAAATAAAGTTAAAAATAAAATAATTAAAATAAACCGTGGCAGTTAAGAGATGACCAGGCACAACTGACAGCGCCCGTTCCGTTGCCCTGTGTATTTAAATATTATATGTTATTTCCCTGTGTGTACATAAATGATAAAATAAATAAATTAAGCTTTTTTTCCATTTTCGTTCATCCATTATTGGATCTTCAGCCAACAGCCAACACCACCTCTAAATCGTGTATCCGAGTTTTTGCGATAACGATGTTGGTTGCATCCTTAAATATGACCGCATCTTTCTGATGCATATTTTATTGCCTGGAACTACTGTTAGGATCTGTTATGCAAAAAAAGTTATTTCCAGCGGCATAACTTTGCAAAAAATGTTGTGACAAATTTCACTATTTCTCAAGAGTCAAGATCCAATAAAAATGTGGCTGTACTTTGTTTTTCAATGTTGGTAAATTTTAAGCAGGTTATTAATTTCAAACGGATATGTGGATTTTGTTGATTGTTCTTTAGGTTAAAAAAATATTGTAACATAAATTTCATGCGTAAAGGAAACAATTTTTAGTTTGAGTCTGAATACAATAATTCATTTTTAAATTTTCACTGATGTTCTATGTGCACACATTTCAGAATAGATTTAGGCTGAAGTTATATAAGGTGTTGTTTTGCATCCTCGTCAAATTCAAGGAGGTAACTATGCTAATGATTCTCGACCCGAATCAATAATAAAATGGGTAGGTAATTTTTATTATTTTTCTTATTTACGGAAATCGGTAAGTATGAACCACCCGTGTTTTAAACACGGCACGTCTGATCCTCGCCCTATAATCCCGCTTTCACACATACACACAATCTCAAACATTTATTCGATAATTTCTTATACCCTAAACCACATTAAGGAGGTTTTTCTGATATACTGACAAACTTAAACAACCAAAAAAAATCAGCTTTTAGTACCGTAAATTAAATTGATTATTTATGTCTTTGGTGACAACCTCCTGAATTTTGACGAGGATGCAAAACAACACTTGGTAGATGTAACAACCATGGAAAAGTCGATATCCAATTTCGGCTAACACAGTAGTCAATACCACTTACCTACTTTGTAATCCTGTTTATTATTCAATAGATAAGACTACAGTAAATTTAAGCCGATATTAGGAGTAGTTACAAAGGATTATTATTCGAGACTAGCCGTTAATAAATTCAACAGTTTAATTTCCTTTGCGGTTGATGGGATGCCGCAGGGGTTCGAGGTTGGTGCCGAATGCTCAAGAAAATTGTTTCTTCATGTTACACTTTGCTTTGACAACCGTTTCTGCCTTGTTGTGTTCTTGGGTGACTGAATACCTGCTTGGTTAGCGGCATCATTATTTTGTATTGGGGTTATAGGAGAATTATTCACCTGTTGGGAGATATAGAGATATTTAGTTTAGAATCTCTTATATCTGTCTCTTTATCTCTGAGGCCTTTTGGCTTCGTACAGGGCCAGTTTAGTTTAAGGTAAAAGCGTTACTCAAATTTTCGTAAGTTTGCAATTTGCAGGTCAGTTTCGGGCTGTATGTTAAATAAAATATGATTCGCAGCGATAGTTACAAAATTTTAGTAGTAAAAAATCATCAAGAGAAACCCCTTTTTTTCGGATGGTAAATCATCAAATGACTTCCCGCTCTGGGCGGAGCGGAAGGTAGTGTTAATATAACCTCTCAGGTTGTGTTGATGATTTTAATGGTCATGATTCTGTAAACCCATATTGGCTATGGTGCGTATTGCGTATCATATTTCGTTCTATTTAAGTCAGACTAAATAGCACTCAATTAAAATCTAGTCATAGTAGGTAATTCCTTTATTCATTTTAATCACATATAATTTACATTTTTAAATATTTTTACAAAATTGTATAAAAAAACATTTAAAAATATAAAAAATAGTAGCCCACCAGCATCAGTAACAGGGTCCGGGCTACCGGTGGTCAGGGCTCTTGAGAGCGGAACCTCCTAACAAAACGTGCCGTGTCCAGAAGTACTGCTTTCTGAATCAAGCCCTTGATCCAGCTGCCAAGCGAAAGCCTACTAAGATGTTGATCGAGGCTTTTGGCAATTAAGCCATTGGCCGACACGACTATCGGCACAATGACTGCTGTATTCACATCCCACATGTCGACAACCTCGCGAGCCAGATCTAGATATTTGAATTGCTTATCTTTCTCTGCTTTCACGAGGTTCTCGTCATGTGGAACCGTTATATCAACAATCATTGCGCGACGCTCCAATCGATCTATCACCACAATGTCAGGCTTATTGGCAACAATAGTCCTGTCAGTGACGATAGGTCGATCCCAATACAACGTGATATTACCATTATCGAGAACTGGGTCGGGCGCATACTTATAGTATGGCACTTCTGATTCCACAAGGTTGTATTTCAAAGCAAGTTGCTGGTGGATAATCCTGGCAACAAGGTTGTGTCTATGCAAGTACTCTCCGTTAACCAGACGAGAACAACCAGAAATAATATGTCTGATGGACTCACCCGGACGGTGGCATGCCCGACACACGTCTAGTAGGTAATTATTATTAGGATTCCCGTTTTTTATTTCAGTATTTGTTATAATATTTATTAGTCTATTTTATTTGTATCTATGTTAGTATATGAATTTTTGAGAACTAGTGGTTATTTATGAATTTTTGTTTGTACCCCTATCACAATGTTGTCGTATTAAAACCAAAGGTTGACTGGTAGAGAATGCCTTGTGGCATTAACTCCGCCTATGTACCACTATTGTACATGAAGTTTAAATAAATAAATAATAAAATACAACCATACACTGACCAGCAAATTGCAAAAACCTGGAGAAAATATGAATTTCGCAGGCTACCCTTGTGCTTCCACCTTATTGTCTCTTATTTTTATCTTATGTTTACTTTTTCTTTATTTTGTTTAATGGTTAATTTCATTACTTTATTTTGGCCTTAGCGAGACTAATAAATACTTTTTCTTAATTTCTGTATATTATAGCTTCTGCCCGCAGCTTCGCCCGCGTGGAGTTCGGCAATTGCCCACGTGTGTGATAACCCCACAAAATAATGTCGAAAATAGTCATTTCAATGTTATAGATAATAGTTGTTGACCGCGGTTTCGCTTGCGCGTAAGTGTAAGTATAGGATAAATAGTTGTGTAAAAGTCTGTGATTTTTAAAGTAAGAAGCCAGATAATTCATTCTGGGTAGAAAAAAGTTCATTACGGCCTCTTTTTATTTTAGATTGTTAGTGACCCAAATTGATTGAACCCGAATTTGTTTTATACATGTCTTCCGAGCTACGATAACGTAGCTCAAATGCTCCAGTAATCTTTAGGGTTATGAGGAACAGGGTGTAAAGTTCCTCGATACTCCTAAGAAAAGGGAGGATCCTCCGGCCAGACAGGTGTTATGTCTGGCGGGCAACTGCCCGACAGTTGTTGTCGGGTTTTTCTATATACTCTTAAGTCGATGTAAACTTTGCATGTGAGATGTAGAAAATTGATGTTAGTTCTTCCGTCGTGTCGTAGATGGCGCTGTAGTACTTTTTGTAGTAAGTTGCTTTTTGTCGGTCGCTACATCATTCCCTCCCGGAGACCGGAGGTCGATAGTCGAATGAGTCTTGTAGTATTTTGCCATGCTAGTTTTTATAAGCTCGTTGCCGCATTGTTCACGGTGAGTCGGAACAGTCTGCGGTGGTGAGGCGAACCCCAGTGAGTCGGGGCCGGCGCTGCGATTGCTCCAGTGCGTCGGACGTGGTACAACGCCGCGATGTGGCAGACAGCTAGAGAGGTGTCGACCGGAAGGTAGAAGCTCAGAACCGGCCGAAAGTGCAGTGTGCTGTGCCATGGTCGCTTGAAGAGAGGCTGAGGGTGCTGGCCAGGAATGCGCTTCCGCTGCATGCTGGTGGTCAGGAATACACGTTTGAAGCTGGCTGGCTGTGAGACTCGCTGCTCGAAGGCTTGAGGAAGTGATGTTGATGATAATGATGACGTCACGTTGCTCGAAGGCTGCGCTGACGTCCGTTCGGGGTCACCAGTTTAGGGGTATGAGGAACAGGGTGTAAAGTTCCTCGATACCCCTTAGAAAAGGAGGATCCTCCGGCCAGACAGGTGTTGTGTCTGGCGGGCAACTGCCCGACAGTTGTTGTCGGGTTTTTCTATATACTCTTAAGTCGATGTAAACTTTGCATGTGAGATGTAGGAAATTGATGTTAGTTCTTCCGTCGTGTCATAGTTGGTGCTGTAGTACTTTTTGTAGTAAGTTGCTTTTTGTATGTCGCTACAAATCTATCCACGCCTTTCGATATACTTACTATATGTTATTACAATTTTTTTAAATGTAAAAATACTCTTCGTTAACAAAACTATTTAACTCTCTGAAAACTATATTCATATTCAATTATCCTAGCACCTCTTTTTAAATAAAGATTGCAGTGTTTCATTTTGGCGGTTAAAATTAATAAGTTAGTCGCCGCGCAGAGCTATAAAACTGCCTATGTGAGAAAGAGTTCTCACTTAATTCAATGGCAGCCATAGCTTAAGGGAGGATATTGAGATATTGTGTATTCTAAATTTCATTATTTGCAACTAGAAAATGAGGTCAAAATGAAAATCTAATAAGGCGCCGAAGAAAATTCTCAGTTTGTTATCAGCGTCCCGGAAAACCACGAAAACGAAACCAATGAAGGAAAAACAGAAAATTTTCGTCGGCGCCATCTTGGATTTTCGTTTGACCTAATTTTCGTTATCTGCGACCTCGAAATCCACGAAAATTACACCCGCGAAGAAAAACTAAAAAGTTTCCTCGGTGCCATCTTGGATTTTCGTTTTCATTTCCAGCGGCTCGGAAAACCACGAAAACGAAACGCCTGAAGTCATTGAGTCACGCAAGTGTCCAGTCGCGCAAGTGTTTAGCGTGTTTGTCCATACAAACGTGCTAACACTTCAAAACAAAAGAAACAGCGCTTTTTATCAAGTTAATAAGAAACACAAATAGTAAATTTCAAGCAGATCAGACCATTTTTGTTGTAGTAATGTTTCCACACCTTCTCTCCCGTTTGAGGTTGAATTTCCAAAAACGAAACGACAAAATCCATATTCATTTATTTTTGTTTAGAAACTTCAATATTTATTTCAATAAATTCTTCTTATTTAAAAAAATGACGGATTCCGCATTTAAACCTTTAAACCCTATCTAACCACCGTAGGGGGTAGATTCTCAAAAACGCTAAAATACGTATTTGTTTATTTCTCTCCAGAAGCTTGTATATGAATTTTCATGCTTCTAACTTTAAAAATGAACGGTTTCCATACAATCCTCCCTCCCTTATTTTACCCCTTTAGGGGTGGAATTTGCAAAAGACGCTTTCTTTGTGGATACCTACTCTTCACAAAGAACACACCCTCCATATTTCAGGTATCTAGGACCAGCGGCAACGGTTTAGGCTGTGCGTTGAAATCACAATCAGTCAGTCAGGACTTAGAATTTTATTTATAAGGTGTGGTTTTGCATCCTCGTCAAAATTAAGGAGGTAGTCACAAAAGATATGAATAAGCAATTAAAATTACGGAACCTAGTTCATTATTAATAAACGCAGATTTCTTTGGTTGTTTAAGTTTGTCAGTATTTCAGAATAACCCCTTAACGTGGTTTGAGGAATAAGAAATTATCAAACGTTTGAGATTGTTTGTATGTGTGGAAGCGCGATTATAGGGCGAGAATCAGATGGGCCGCGTTTAAGGCCCTTAGCACACGGCGTTTTTTATACGTGCAGACGACGCCCAGATGACGCGCGTATATGCGCTTCAAACGAGATTTGATCGCAACCTTGTAACCTAAGCACACGGGGCGATCGTGAAACGCACGTCTGCTGCGCGTATACGCGCAGATACAGTGATGCGGCCGGTGCGGTGGCGTGAGCGCGCGCCCCTTCTGTACCCCTCCTCCGACCCCTTGTACACGCTTCAAACGAGTTTCGAACGCGCTTCACACGCACGTTTGTATCGCGTTTTTCGCCCGTTTGATTTTATAAAAACGCAAAAATCGTCATCTACGGCGCAGAAAACGCGTGTTCCTGAAACGCGCGTCGTCTGCGCGTTTAAAATACGCCGTGTGCTAGGGGCCTAAAACACGGGTGGTTCACACTTACCGATTTCCGTAAATAAGAAAAGAAATAAAAATTACCTTGGTGCCCATTTTATTATTGATTCGGGACGAGAATCATAAACACACTTACATCGTTAAATTTGACGACGATGCAAAACAAAACATTTTATAGATGAAGAATAAAATAATAATGAAAGTCAAAAGAAAGTGCTTCTTGTTTTTCAACGACCTCGTTAATAGTTAGAATGGCATTATATTTTTCTTCCAGTGCTACAGTGAATACAGTGTCACCACTGTATTCACTGTAGCAGTCTGGGCGTGATCTATCTTGTTTGATGAACGGCGTGGTTATTTTAACGTTTTTCATCAACCTTTTTTAAATTGCAAGGTAAATTACTGTAAATAATTGCGTATTAAAGAAAACCTATACCGTTTTTTATGTGAGAGCCGAATCTATTCAAGAGTTTCGCATCTAACCTTGGAGCGAACCACATGTGGTAAATAAAAAAGTAGGAGAATTTATTGCTGACAATGAAAGGAAATCGATCCTCAAGGGGCATGAGTGTGTGGCCCCAAATCGAAAACCTTCAGTCACATGCTGCAAAGTCAGAAGGTTTGTGTGAATTGACAGCTGTGTAGGTTTTAGGACGCGGTTCGATTTTATCACTAGGATTGGGAATTCATTTTCCAGGTATGTGATGAACCTCAAAAATAGCAAGGGGATGGAAGATTTTTATACTAAGTGTGGCCTGCCTAACTTCCGCGTTTTGTTTTATTTTAAAAATGGCGGCCACGCATAAATCAATTGCTAGTTTCTAATACAAACAAGTTTTGAATGAAAGAAAATCAACTAAAGTGTCACGATTAACTAGACAGTGATAAAAAGATAGCTCATATCTCGATGAGCTATCTTTTTATCACTGTCTAGTTTTATCCCAGTGGCCACTATTTTGTAAAAAATATAAAAAATTCGGAAGTTAGGCAGGCCAAACAATTAAAAACTGAGTTTCAAAAAGTCATGTTCTCCCAAAACAACTCTCCTGACACAAATCAAATTCGACAACGTATCGATACAGACGCGTTGACAAGTCTGCAGTTCCTCCTTCACATGTACAATTGCACACAGCATAACGACAAGGAACATGTTACAATTGTTAGTATAATAAGTAGTTAGCGTTGCAGCTGCCTCCAGCGGATTCCGAGCCGACAATCAGCGCCGAGCAACTCCAGCCCCGAGTTAGCATCAAGTCGTGTCGCTGCGTTTGTCTAAGCTTAGGTAATTTCTGCGTCAACCGCGTGTTGAAATGGCGGCGTATGACGCTTCGTGACGCTTTGTGTAGTCTGCAGACGAATCAAAGTGACTTAGGTGAATATAGTTATAATCCGATTAGAAGCTAACTCTTATCTTTGGAATAACGTTCCTTAGCTTGCTTCAGTGTCTTTGTTAAAATATAAGCGTAAGCAGGTAAGCGTATTTTTATTTGAATATTAAATTTTGAAATGAAGGTCTGTATAATATTGTGGTTGATATTAACATTATAACAACATAATTTCGGTACAGAAAGTTATCGAGGCAAGAATTTGTAAATAGATGTCTCCTAGAGGAGACTTCCGAACTATCTAATAAGCATTCATTCCTATTAATTGTTGCTACGATACTCGCACTCATATCTCGAAACGACTTTGTTTCAGCGAATTCAGTTATGTCTACAGAGAGGTAATAATCAAACAATTTTAAACTCGAGCGATCTAGATTCGGGACAGTAGGTACCTATTGTAAATTGCGATATAAGATCCGAGTTTAAATTGGTTCGCTTTATAATTGGACAACTAAGGAACCATCTTTACTTGGGATTTTGTTTTGTGTTTCATGAAACATAATCAGGTGGGTACAAACGGATGACCTCGGAAAGATTTTTTAACCATGGTGCTGTTCATTAATTTGCTTCAGGCGTTGAGTTTCTACATTTTCCGCGAATGCGGTACGTACATACTCGTACTTTTATCTGGTGTAACTTGTGATCACAGAACAGTATTTACTGGTAACAATAGCATTGTTGAGGGTAAGCGGGTTTGGCGGGCCGCGGAATTGGCCGGCACATTCGAACATCCGTAATTAGCGAGTGCGCTAATGGTCGAAACCCGTCAGCTTTCACAATGCCTCCCGTTGCAAAAGTTCAGCATGAAAATCCGCACAGGTTTGTACAGATGCAGCGTGAAACGTTTCGTGAATAGTCAGCACTGTCGGCTTTGTTGGCGGGGTAAAAAGTGGATATTGTCGATGTTAACAGAAAGTTGTTTATAGGAGCTGGCTTAGTGGCCAGTATTTCGGTGGAATTTAACATTGCAATTAAATACGAGCGTTCGGGTTTAGGCGTAGAGTTCCTTTGTTGTCTTTGTTGTAGCGTAACCCTACAAATACCGTATACCTAGGTAAGCCATGACATTTGTGAATTATTTTTGAATTAATTTCAACGCGTTTTCACTTACAAAGAAGCCTGGGGTTAGCTTATCTCAGATACGAACAAGTCTGAAAATTCATCAAATAAATATCTAAGCTCCAGAACATAAGTAAAATATATGTGGTGAAACTAAGTAACATTATTATTATGAAGCAAGTGAGATCAAAGCATAAGTAAAGCGAGCTAGAATTCCAAGGACGCCCACAGTTCTGGATAATCCTTTACTCGCTG
Organism: Cerastis rubricosa; assembly: GCA_949152445.1. Classification (NCBI taxonomy): domain Eukaryota; kingdom Metazoa; phylum Arthropoda; class Insecta; order Lepidoptera; family Noctuidae; genus Cerastis; species Cerastis rubricosa. The sequence goes on along the minus strand of OX424525.1, from coordinate 12,468,388 downwards.
ACGCATGTAGGTAGGTATGTATGAATATATAATACAGCGTTCATATATTGTTACAATGTCCAAATGCAAATATAGGTAACAAAGTTGGTTCACAATGAGGGTAGCGTTCATGTTGTGTTGCATGTCCCCGGCGACAGACGCCTGCAGGTGCGGCGGGTGACGGCGCGGGGCAGCCATTGTCCCCGGATTTATTAGGGGCTTTACACAAGTATCACCATGTACAGAACAGATCGGGAGACTATGTCCTATTTGCAACCTTGTATACATGGCTTTAATATCAAATTGTATTAGTTAACTTCGTCGGGATGTAGGTACACGTTTGCTGTAAACATTGGGTTCAGAGTACAGCGAAACTCAATTAGGTTATGGACAGGTCTATGAGTATTCTGGGGTTTATGAGCGAATCTCTGCGGAAATGTTGGAAGTGCTTGGAAATATGGCGGGTTGTCATGACGTCATAGTCGTATTTCGGAGATTACGGTGTGTCACGTAGTTCGCACGTGTGTCGGTGTGTGGGTACTTTGTCGCGCGTGTTGCGGAACACAATTTGCGTGATGCAGCGATGTACGCGGGAGTGCGGGATAATGCGCGCGCCCCGTGAGCTTCCTCTAATTAATGCTTTTCACAAACCAACGTTGCATTTGACACTAACTATTAGATTGGTAATTGATAACTTTGTTGATGTTATGAATGATAACTGTTGTATTCTTACTCCTTCATATTAGTTCCTTACTCGTAACACTCTTCTAGCAGTGAGTGTAGAGTGCGCCGTGGTTCTTTTCACGAATAGTAAGAAATTACGCCGCAAACAATTTTTTTCAGTACAATAACCACAGCCAATTTCCAATAAAAGATTTTTATTATTGTCAAAAGTTTACCATATGCCAAGCTAAGACATAATCATGGAAATATAAAGTACTGGAATCACAGTCCTACAAGAATCCATTGGCTTTCGACTCACGTCGACAGGCGGGTGCTGATGTTTGTGAAAAACAAAGACATTCAAATAAATACGAGCGAAAGACAAGACGGGACAGGACGAAAAAAACTCTTAATCCAATAGTTGTTTCTACTTAGTAACAAGTCGCTTTGTCCAGTTTCATGAAAAAAAAATGAAAAAATGAAAAAGCGTTTATTCGTTGTTACATCCGTACTACAAAATATTTTACTTCTGCCAAACTGTAAAACAGTTTGTTGGCAGATGTAGCTCCCATATACAATTTAAATATTGATGTAACTATTCGTTAGTATTATCTCAATAACAACTTTTACCTAAAACTAAACACACTTATTTTAAACAAAGGCTTACTGCATACTTGCTTGCTTGCTTGTCAGGTAGCATTCGTGTGTCAAAATCAAAAATGTTCAAGATCAAAATTTCTGTATGAAAATATTCCCAATGTCCGCTCTATTACTCTTTTAAATCTCTGTGATAAAAATAAAAAAGATAACAACAAGCGCTCTTCCTTTCTATCTAGGTGCTATTTAACAAGCAACTATTCAACAGCAATACACAACCATAAACAGTTTCATTGCTATGTCGCAAAATGTCTACAAGAGCAATAACACATCACACAGTACGAGAACTGCTGGGGCCAGCAACTCGTAAATAACATGAAACCTCTTATAGGCAGGCGGTCACCGCAGACGGGTTTCAAATAACTTTCAATAAACGACGCGTTGTTAGACTCAGTCCGCAGCTAACTGCGACCTCGCTGCCCTCATATTATTGAATTTTCTTAGCTTAAGCTCGGATTTTCCAATAAGTGAAGTGCTTTGTTGCTTGAAAACAGCTTTTATCGTATTCTTGTACGAGGCCGCACTTATGTGCACGTTATTTAACCTCAAAAGGAACTCATTAGGAAACCTCGAACATATTTATAATTACTTTCTTATTAACAGTCATTGTTTGTTAACTCAATAAATGTTTACAAAGCAGGTAGGTAACAATTCAAATCCTATTGAATAAGCAAACGAACACCTGAAACAGCGCCGGTAAACAAAATAACCTTTCATGTGTCTTGACGTCTCGCAAAACAATTCATGAATTTGGAAACAGATAAGGCAATCCTTTGTGCCCAAACGAAGGGCTTATAAATTGTCAGGGGGCGGTGGAAACAAACGGCAATGCCTCAAACACCGATTGTCACCTGATCCTTCGCCCTCCGTACGCACACAGGCGCACCCACTCCTCGACAGTACAACACAGAAGTTCAGACTGAACTTCCGGCTTACAGTAATTATTTTCTAAGAGGAAACGTTTTATTTAGTACTGGCAATTATATAGCTACCTGTTTGAAGCTTACGCTGAAATACATATTTGTGAGAATATCTAGACTGTTATTATTGAAACAGCAACTAGAGATCTGGAGATGGAATGGAGATGGATGGAATCAGTAATCACTTGAATCGAGTGTTAACTGAGACCATGATTATTTAATTAAATAGAAATAATAATTCTCTAGAAAGGGGTTGGTTTCTAGAGAATTATTATTTACACGTTCTTGCTAAGCAAAGGCAGTTCATACAATAAATTAACGAGAAGCGTTGTTTATAGAATTGCCTTTTACATTTTTCATAATCATAATAATCTAGTTGGAATTCCCCATTCATTTTAATTAGGTATGGTTATATTCTACCAGCAATTACTTGTTACAAACACAATGAGCTGAATGTTTGCTTCGTCTCGCGGCTGGCACCCTGTCGTACACTGCAGACTACACGGCTCCGTCAGCCGACACCTGCCGACTTACAAACTTTATTGCGTGCCGTCTTCATTAACTTCAGTTTCTTTGAAGTTTGCATTCTGCGTTTTCACTACACACTTTGTCTGGCTCCTTCCGTAATTCTATTTCAAAAAACTTCTATTCAACGTCTTCCAGCATCTTACTAGGTAATTATATTTCTAGTTCGACCGTAAATAACTTCACTGTAAGTTGAATTTGAGAGGGTCGCATTAGGCAAAAGACGGACGACGTGATCAGAATTTTAAGCTCTGAGGTATTTATTTTGCAGCCGAAAAATAAATTGAAATGACGTCATTGAATACCTCCAGGTTTTGTCCGGTAATAATGTTTTTCTTTTTATTCAACAGAATACGATATGAAATATGTATACCTATGTACATAGGTTCTACCTCCTAACCTATGTAGGTTCGCATAGAGCTGTAATGTATAGAACCTAAAGTGGTCTCTCGTGGCCCAGGGGAAATCATCCGAAAAATCTTTGCGATTCCTGAATTCATGTGCGAATTGTGCGATTTATAACTAAATCCTGTGTTTTCGAAACTGTTATACGGCTCATTACCGGAGTCTAGACACCAGCTAAGCACATTCTCATATCTGCGACACCATATTAATATAAAGCACCTAATTTTGGTTTAAAATGCGCCTTGCGAGGTCGCTTACGATATTTTTGTTGTATTGATTTATTTAAGCCTCCATTTACTTCGCAAGACCATTCTGGCGTCTTATCCTACGCATAAACCTATTCTCTGATCCGCTTACCGAGTACCCGCGTCACGAGCTTAGCTAATGGACTAAAGTATACTTGTGAACATTATTATACATACCAATAAATGTGTATACTACATTGTTTACTTTCTCGTTGATAAATAGAATCTATCTGAAAACACCGATGTCAGACATGTTTCAGGCATTAATAGAACAGGTAGGTGTGTCCTAGTCAATAGGGAGGTGATATACTCAGCTGTCTATTGTTTACGATTTCAATAGCTGGAACGTGATTTCTGGTAATCGGATAGCGATTGATTGTACATTGTTTAATGTACCTAGTTGGCGCCTGAATTGTTAATAAAGTAATTATTAAATGGTTTGCGCCACACTATCTCCATATTGACAAAATCGATTCAGTTCACAATCATTCCCTGTGAATAACGTTCGTTCGATAAAAGTGATGTACGGCACTGATACGGACAATTTTAATTAAGGCAAAATTTCAGTTTGGGTGTCTGTGACGCGCCCGCCATGAAACTTGTTGAAATATGCATCAAAGGAAGCTGGCAAATTGAACGCATGACGCACAAGCTCGATTGCCGATGGACCGTGAATACGCACACGTTATTTAGCACAAGCGAAAGCACTAACCAATCAATCAGCTAGCCGATCACTAAACCAGGAAGTTAAAAACTGTAGTACTTGAAAAACTGAAGTGTGGGGTAATAAAAGTGTAACGTACGTGAAACTCGTGGGGTACAAAAAGGTTGGTGTTTAACGCCCACGTTTTCGTAATAACGATACAACGAGTGCGGCACGGTATGGCTTTCGATCGGAGTCGGAGATGGCGTGCATCCGGTTCCGGGATAGAAGCGACTATTTCAGCGCCACGATACTGAACGCCAAACGACCTCCCCTCATTTCATACTTTACCATCTCATTATTTTTACACGGAAAGATAACATTGAGTGACATGTACTTCATATGATTATTACTGTATGCCTTAGCTTTTATTTTAGTATTTTTTTCTGTTTGGTATTATATGTATTCTACAGCATGTGGTCATCCGCAAACTGTGTTTAATTAAGAATATATTTTTCAGTCGCTATTAAATTAAATAAACAGCAAACTCATTTACTCACAAAGAAAGATAATACTTTATTTGCTAGAAATATAAACACTAAATACTTAATTATGGACAGTGATGAACGTGCACACACAATAGAAATTTCCCAGAACAGGTGCGACCTAATTTAATTTACACGACCGAATATAACATACAAATATTTCAAAACTTCCACACTTAGGAGCATTACAAATATGTTTTGAAAGGAAGTTTCCGTAACAAAGTTATTATTACAATCACTATGGCGATGTGTGGGGCGGGTGTTTCGACTCGCGAGACCTACACAACCACGCTCGAGGGTTCATTCCTGTTATAATAACAACGAAATTGAGTTCAATTATTATCAGATTAAGAACGAAACGACAAAGGCTTTGTACCTCCAGATCTATTATTGTGTACAGACTCCCCTATTATCCGTATTTTCGCATCTACAAAGTTTATTATTCCACCGGTACCCGGCATTGGGCACGCTATTAAAAGATTTTCAAAGGAGAGGAACTCTTTGTCCTGCGTGGCCGTTGGAATGCCCATAGTTTAGTTATAGACGATTGCTATCTAGTCTAGTACATAGGTCATTTTTCTTAACAAGCTCTAAATGAAATGCGGGATCACGCTCGGCTAGTCCAGTCGCGTTTCATCGGCAGGATATCGACGCTATTCTAGCAAATAGGCCGGAATGAGCACATTGAGCACGCATTCTCGTTTGTGAGCGCCTGCCTGGCGGCGAACTTCTCTCTATTACGTATTTCCCAAATAGGATAGCTCCGGTTATGATTGTGCAGACTATCGCCGGGATTTAAGAAAACTTGCTTCGCCGCTCTTCTAGAACTTCTAACCATATCTTATATTATTTAAATCCAAAAGGATACGAAAAGAAAATTGGGCGCCCGCAGTTCCTACACCGGCTTTAAGCTTGTAGTTTCTCACTCAATTTTATATCCAGATTTCAACTCCAGACCCGACTCCCTGATATGAACGTCACGTTCTCAGCGTATAAACTAAGAATTTTGCAATTCAAACAAGTTTCATGTAGCTAACTTTATAACTTACCCACCCAAGTTTTAATTAGAATTTATTAGACGTCCAGTATTTTATAACGGGAAACTAATTTTAAACTTTTTTAGGTAAACAATGAGACCGTAGACAGACTTGTGTGGCTGCAATCCGTCTTGTGCATAATGAATGCAAGTTTGAAAGCGGCGAGTGTATAAATTGAAGTGTCGGCAGATAGAAAGCCTTCTCGACTTGACACAAAGATGTAGGTTTAGGGCAATCCTTTAGAGGCTCGTAGAGATTGTGGCGGCGAATTGAAAGCTGCCCGTTGGCTGGCTTATCCCAGTGTAACAGATACTTTGTTATTTTTTATTTGCGTTCTCCAGGCACTTGCTCAGTGAACTGATAACACTATTTACCTTAATCCAACCTCCCCCTCATACTTCATAATACAGAACTTTATATATCACACTACTTTCCTTTTTTGCTAGCGTAAGCAATTGTGGAATGGAAACGTCACAATGGGAATTATTACCCGTGTAGGTGAGCTCATTCCGGTTATCTGATATATTAACTCTTACACAAACAGGTATAATAAAGTTATGTCGTGTGTTACGCCATATTTTATGGGAATATCTGGCAGGATCCAATAGGCATAAAATTGATATCAGCGCGTCTGTTTCGACGCTTTATTACGTTAAAGAATAAGAAACTTATTTATGTTAGTCAATTATCGGCATTCAGCATCGATCCGACTAACAAAAGGGAAAAAAAGTGATTTGATTTCCTCTTTAAAGGACCGATGTCTTTGATAGAGTAAACGCTGGATATAGTTCGTCATTAAGTAGAGGGCTACGGAGCGTAGCACGGTGAAATAACAACGTGCGTCTTTGTGGAACGGAACACCGCCCGATGGCACTCTCGTAACCCGTAGCACTCGCTAAAACGCAAGGTAATGCTAGAGTTTTCTCCAAGTATTCACTGCTTTTGTATTTATAACACGGATTACACATGTTGAGCACACACTCGTACTCATTTCTAATAGTTACATAATACTTTGGTTTAAAGTACAATTGTCAACCGAGAATTCTCGTAGCAAGCTGCTACGAATTTCGTAGCAGTTTATGTAGTTTATAATTATAATGTGAGAATTGTTACGAATAATAATAAAGGTCATTTAATGTTTCTGCATAAGCCCCAAAAAGAGATAACTATCTAATTAAAAAGATTTTCCCTTTGTACACAAACGATTTTGGAACAATAACATAAAAATTAATGAAGGTTCTGTACGTGACCGGGACTTGCTATGTTCTGTTTATTGGACGGCCATCCCAACAAAATGACAATATAAAGTCATGAGAAGGCTATATCAAGACTGCTGAGTAATACTCGTCATATAATAAGAAAGGGTCTTACATAAAATGAATTTACTATGATATCAAGTGTGCAGGTGGGTCATAAATTCTTATGAAAAGCCACGTCTATTTATAAAGTCGACGGGTCTAGCTTTATTACACGGCTTGTAACAGCATAAACTGCTTTTAGCGAGCTCAGTACATGGTCGTGGAGTCTCGGGGGACTTATGAAGGCTGTACGGCGGAGCTGGAAGGTCTGCCTGCTTATTTGTACAACAGACCGACAATGCCGTCGAGATCAAAGGTACAGGAATTAATTTGCGAACGCTATCTCTCGCCCCTCGGCATGCGAGTCCCCAGACCATGATAAACCCTAAAAAAATATTATCCTTTTTCGTATTCCTTTTCGTGTACTGTGCTTGCCGGAGCTCCGTGCCGCTGGTGCGAGGATTAACGAATATTGGGCAGAGTGTGGCACGACTGGCTGGAACGTCTATATCACAAAGTTATGTTTTCTCAAACTGGGTTTCGTAAAATTAATATTGTTTCTAACAATGTTCAAACTTTATTTCCTTAGTAAAGTTGTGTTGAAATTAATGCTTCATAAAATGAAACTATACACGGTTTCATTTTTGTAAAAATTTAAATAATTCTGCACTCGAAATAGTTAACAAAAATATCAACTGATATTTACATTTACAAAGCAAATGACTTTCATAAATAAATAATATATAGTATTATTCAGTGCATTTTGATAGCACTTAAACACCGTTACAGAATACCGTGATGGCTGTTTCAATTAAACGTTAAAAGATAAACAAACAAACGTTGAAATAAAACGATGGCAAAAGCATTGGACCTTATATTATATATATGTATAAATGTATTATATACGCATAGGCGTCGGTACATAAACAAGATGCATTTCATTACATAAGTAAAATTTAAACATGTTAAGCGCTATGCATCTAAATATGTACCCATATGAAAAGACTATAAGTCTATTTTCAGAAATGTTCATAAACATAATATACATATATAAACAAACTATAGAGGATAAAAAATATTATGAATATTACATTTTCGGCATTTTCATGTAGAATAAAATTTTGTATTTTAAAATTGCTTCGTCTTTTGCATGTTTGGATTGGAATCAACAGATTTTCTCATTCTTATCGTACTCGCAATTATACTGTAACATTATAGTGTAACAATGAGATATCGATTTTACCAAAATTGTATTAGTTCTAAGTATTGCTCACTAGATCCGAAATACTCATTACATCGTTAGCCTACTGAACTGTCTATAATTAGCGTCAAATACGCTACACTGAATAATTACACCAAAATAGATATCGGTTATCAATTTTAGTCGCTAAAAAGGTGCTTCAATTAACGCTGTCATTGTTTCTGATAATTGATTTTGAAAAGTTAATTTTTGACCTTAGAAAAGTAAAAGCCGAAACAACTTTTATATTTTTATTTCTATAAAACTCCACGAACGATAAAAAGTAGACTAATTTTATTACAGTATAAAAAGGTCGTATTTCTTTAGGCTCTATATAAAATACTAATTAAAGTTACCAGCGTGTTTAAGGGCGATGCCTTGATTACTAATCTAGTGGAGCAGATAAATAAGATAGGTAACAAATTACTTCTTACTTGGACGGAGACAGGAGCTAGTTAGTTTAACATGTTTACACACTACACTGATTAACGGGGAAATTAGATAAATAGATCTCTTTGTGCTAGTGATAGTTATAGATTCATTTAATTTGTATTTAGTGGATGTAGGAAGAATAAATAACGTATGAAATAGATAACACAAAAACCTCCTTTGTTAAATTGTAGAAAAAAAATTAGCAGAGCTATTCAGCTTTCGCACAGTCAAATGTTGAATATTCATCATCATCATTTCAGCCGAAAGACGTCCACTGCTGGACATAGGCCTCCCCCAAAGGGGGGGTTTAGCCATAATCGCCACGCTTGGCAGGCGGGTTGGCGATCTCAGTACGGTTGTTGCAAAATGCACAGATAACACTGCTGCTCATTCTCTGGCAAGTCTCTTAGTCGCCTCTTAAGACACCCACGGGAAGACATGGGATGGTGCTATTCTTAACATCCGACACCATAAAGAGCCGTTCGACACCATACAGAGCCATATAGATGAATATTATCTTTGGTATAAGTATTCTACTCTTTGATCTGATGATCTGTAGAAAAACAAGCAGAAAAATTCTGAATTTTCCAGCAGCATTCTTGCAACGTTTCACATTTTTATAAAACGCCCTCACTATTCAGGCTACAATCTTGAGTTAGGCGTATGTGCACATCCTAAGCTGAGGTGGAGCAGAACGCCGTTCGATGGAGGCAATATGTTAAGGTAATGGACCGGCCCTCGGAGTGCACTTGATTAAGTCGATCCGTGATAGCGACGCGACGAGCCTATTAACCAGCCACTCCGTCCTGCCAACAAAAGTAACTATGTGCCCAAACTGTCCAAATACACTACCTATCAGATATTAATTGGACATTTACATAATTATACGGATCTTCAGCATTGCAGAGTAGGACGATATCGATAGGAATTAATTAAGATTCCAAACTGGAGAGCAAGACTAATCAAGAGTTGTTCAGTATTAGTACATATAATCCATTAAAGTCTGTTAGGTATATTGTTATGAGAGGTTATAATGGCAAGTTTAAATACGAAGCAACTAGGTACTTGTTCTTAAACTTTTGTAAGCCAAATACTATGTAGCTAAATCACGTACCTAATAAAATAAATAATAAGCTTATGTGCTTTAACAATCTTGTTAGCTCAAACATAATAAATCAAAATAAAACTAAAATAACACGTCTATTTTCGAAAAAAGTTTCAGCCTCGATAGAGTTTTTAATGAAAAATGGCATCTTCCACTAGATCCCTTGGGTTAATCTGCGTAAATAGCCGACCATCCCGTTAAATAGCCGAGGCACATCGCGTGATGGTGCCGAGTGTTCTTCATTAAGTCGATATCCGGGGACCGCTCCGCCGCCAAATGCTTCGGCTAACGTTTATTTTCTGTGTTTTTACTTCTAACCAACTCTTATTTATAATCGTAGTTAAGGCGTTGTTATTTTTGCTTTTATATCGAATAGATTTTACCTCTCCAAATTAGCACTAAGTAATTGTAGCACTTAGGTGTTGCATGCATTACAAATCCCCTGGTTTACTTGACATGGCTATTGTAAACACGAACTAGGCCAGTTAGGGGACAGTTACGCCAAGAGATGTGGACGATAGGGGCCGGTCGAGATCCCTCGTGCTCAATACGATTGATTTACTTTTATTACTGCTAATAAATTCACCCCTCACTAGCTATTTTATTATTTTACTTAGTCACATATATTTAGTGGAAACATGAAAGCTACTTCATTTTATTAGATTTCTTTGAACTCGTCTGTGATAAAATTTTCTTTGTGGCGTATTATACGCGGCTGAAGTATGGCTGGAGTAAAGCATTTGTAGTAAACTTTGATGGCAGCCTCTGTTGTCTGGGGGTAACACTGTCTCCGGCGACATTGTTGCATGAAGAGACTTTTTACGATCATTCCGCTGCGCAGGCAAAATGTTCCTTTAGTACCGATATCATTCCCTAAAAGTAAATACCGTTTCAGCCCGCCCGATAATACGTCGGAGCAGTTTAACGGGTCAGTGTGGAAGATTTACCTGTTCCAGTGCATTGTAATGGTTCTAACGTTTAACATTCTTCTGGCCATGTGCCAGCTACCTATTAATGTAGCTATTATTTCGTGCTAGCTTCCGAGAGTAATGAATGTAAATTGTATTTATAGGGAGTAACCGTCCACGGGCGTCTGTGAAGTTGTAGCAGAACAAAGGGCGTCGAAGACGGCGAGTAAACAAGTTGCAATAAGTTTCACAGCGAGCCTGACATTTACTCACTCCCTACCTCACTACAGCTCGCCGCCTCTCTAAATGCCATTATTGCAGTCTACTCCAACTGTTGAATACAAGACTTTATTCCTTCACTGCTTAAATATACTTTGTGAAGAAGAAGTCACTTCGTTGTCTTCTTTAGAAAGCACTCTGTCTTAAGCTCTGTTCATAAAGCTCTATTCAAAAATATAATTAATTTGTCAAACCACACACACTTACTTACTTATTTTAGAACTACACAAAAGTTGGACTAGCTAGTGTAGCTAACACTAAGTACTACCTAGAATAATTTACTACTTATATAGAATAAAATAAAAATAAACTTCATAAACTTTTTAACATGCTACCTTACTTTTACTTTGATTTAAACCCTGTCTGTAACACAAGCGAAATCGCTTCAAGCGAGGAAACCTTTTTAGTATTCCACGATTCGGCACTTTATTTACTTCAGCATTGACTGTTCTCTACATGGACTGGACCTTTTGTGTTTGATACAAATAAAACAGGAAACATTTAAGGTGGTACGTGAGGGAAAATTCCGAAGGTGTTAGGGTGAGATCTGGCCGGCCGGCGAAGGTTACAATTCAATTTTCCGCTGGAACCGCGACCGCCGCGAAAGGGTTCTCTTCTCACTCTCGTTTCGCTACGCTAAGGAGCTGCACCCATTGATTGTACTATTCGGCCGGAGACTGGTGTACTTTTGTACCTATTGCATAGTACAGGCTACGTACATTATATGTATCTGTAATTATTCTATTAAGTTAATATTCCTTCCTACTTAAGACACCTTTCTCTATATAAGATTGTGCATAAATAAACCGCCTGTTATTTTTAATGTCGAAATAAATAAAGATGTAGGATTATACCTATTGTTTAAAATTTCTTGAATATTTCAACGAATCTTGGAAAAAAAAACAGTTTTGTACTCATGATGCAAGAAAAACAGAAGCTGTTGTTAGGTTAATGTTGAATAAAGTTACTCTACGGCAATGAAGTTATCTAACCCAACCATTAGAATTTAACAAAACCAGACATAAAGGCCACGTAAACACAGCTCTCAGTAAACACATACTTTTGCTTACAAGATTATGTAGGTATTTCGAATTGTTTTGCTCAGTAACCTGCGAAATGCGATTAAGGTAAAACCGTTATGGAATGTACAGATTCCAAAACAAAATCTCTTTAATTCCACAATAGTGTAATGTGGTGTTCTTAATCCGCGGAACGGTTCTAATGCAGACGGTTTAGCTACACCGCAATATGGTTTTGTCTGCCTTATCGGGCATGCCGTGTGCAGATGCAAGCTGCAAAATGTGATGGTGTTTGATATAAATTCTTTTTAAAGTCAAGAAATAAATAGAGTTGAATAGCAGAAACAACAAATTAGTAACGTAATAAAAAAAGCTTATTCTTTTCTTATTTTATACAACTACAGTACCAGTATTGAAATTAATAACAAATTATTAATTAGTATGTCTTTTTCGTTTTATGCCTAAAACGCCTGTTACCTCACTGCTTAACTTTGCATAAACATAATTAATCTGCAACTCTTCACATACATTAAAATTATATACATACGTTGTTTATGTTACACCTCACATGAACTCCCAATTTTATATCCTTACAACTAACATCGAAAATAAAATAAAATATGTGTTCAGTAATTAATTAAACAATGCTAGCTTCGAACAGTTTTCTACAGTCGCCTCAATTTCCAATTTCGTGTTTCATTAACGAAGGCCTCATGTAATTCGAAGCCTTTCTCCCCATTTTGTGCGTTTATAAGGATTGCTGGATAATTTGAAAATATTATACGTTTTAATTGGGCTGAGACGAAATAAGGCAAACAAGTCAGTCTAGTCTAGACATGCAGACAAGAGGGCGCGGCACTCGCCTTCACATTTTTATTAATACGGTCTCCTTATGGCATCTTTCAAGGCACGAGTTGAACACATTTCTCGATAAGTACCTACAAGGTTTAAAAAAAAACATTTGTCTTTTTATTTTTCTCTAATGGCAATTATTCTGTTCAAACTGTCGGCGAGACCGGCGGGAAATCAATGAGGTCCATTCCGCAACCGCTATTGACTTTCTCTAATTGAAATCAAAGTGCAATGGACTAATGAATTTTGAAACTGAATTTAATTTACATATCCGTTGAGTGTGTACTTTACCTATGTAATAAAACGTATTTTGTTCGTGTTATAAACTTCCTATTTAACGTATAACGTGTATATTTGTATAATTACATTGTTTTCGTCGTTGTGATAAACATCGAGGTTATTAGCGGCGCTCATAAGATCTTTATTATCACTTTTATGGGTCTATCACGGCGCAAATTGCCGATAACTACTATAGATATTGTAACATTACATTAATATACGATATCATCACCGTCACACTGAGGCTATAAATCCTGGCGACTATCAGACAAATTGGCCAACTTTGAATATAAACTTTCTCGGTTAAACTTTATTAGTATCTACGGCTACTTATTAAACTAATACTGTTTTTAAAGAAAAAAAAGAGAAAAAGGTTGTGGAGGTCAGATAGGCAGTCGCTTCATGAAAAATACTCCATAGCTGCATCCGGATAGACTGGAAGCCGACCCTAAAATAGTTTGGGAAAAGGCTAGGCAGATGATGATATGCTATAATTTTACACGTCAACATAAAACAAACAAATACTTTATAAAACAGCATGCAAGAATTTGATAAGATCCTTTTCGAAGGTATTATAAATTCTCCGCGATATAGTCGAGGCACAAACCAACCGCAGTTCGGAGATTTGCGTTTATATCGCAGAGCTTTATTTAATAATCTGACTCAAGCTGCACGTCCCACGTAAAGGATGACAGTACAAATGTATCAACGACACACACTCATGGTTCAAATTAAAGGTAATTTACAATTCATTCATTTCAAATTATGTAAATGGACATAAATTATATTTTTTTTCCTGTTTGAGTTATCTGGTAATAGGTTTTTCTATTGTTCTTCGTTAGGCAGGAACATAATATTGGAACGAAGTTCCTTATCGCGCGTTGCGAAAGGGGGCTAAAAAAGGGGGGGGGACGGAAAAAATGAAGACCAAAAAAGATGTAACGACACTTTTTGCTATTGTTGTAAGCCGTGCGGCGTACGAGGATAAGCACAAGGACAAGGACAGGGACAGGGACAGAGACCGGGACAAAGACAGGGCAGGGACAGGAACAGGGACAGGGACAGGTACAGGGACAGGTACAGGGACAGGGACAAGGACAATGACAAGGACATGGACAGGTACAGGGACTGGGACAAGGACATGGACAGGGACAGGCGCAGTCACAGGCACAGGGACAGGGACAGGTACAAGCACCGGGACAGGGACAGGGACAAGTGCAGGGACAGGGACCAGGACAGGGACAGGGACAGGAACAGGAACAAGGACAAGGACAGGTACAGGGACAGGGACAGGGACGGGGCCAGGGACAGGAACAAGGACAAGGACAGGGACAGCGACGGGAACAGGGACAGGGAATGGGACAGGGACAAAGGCAAGGACAGGGACAGCGACGGGGACAGGGACAGGGAATGGGACAGGGACAGGGGCAGGGACAGGGACAAGGACAACGACAAGGATAGGGACAGGGACAGGGACAGGGACAGGGACAGATACAGGGACAGGGACAAGGACAATGGCAAGGACATGGACAGGTACAGGGACTGGGACAAGGACATGGACAGGGACAGGCGCAGTCACAGGCACAGGGACAGGGACAGGTACAAGCACCGGGACAGGGACAGGGACAAGTGCAGGGACAGGGACCAGGACAGGGACAGGGACAGGAACAGGAACAAGGACAAGGACAGGTACAGGGACAGGGACGGGGCCAGGGACAGGAACAAGGACAAGGACAGGGACAGCGACGGGAACAGGGACAGGGAATGGGACAGGGACAAAGGCAAGGACAGGGACAGCGACGGGGACAGGGACAGGGAATGGGACAGGGACAGGGGTAGGGACAGGGATAAGGACAACGACAAGGATAGGGACAGGGACAGGGACAGATACAGGGACAAGGATGAGGACAGGGACAGGGACAGGCGCAGGCACATGGACAGGGACAGGGACAAGGACAGGGCCAGAGACAGGGACAGGTACAGGGAAAGGGACAAGGACAAGGATAAGGACAAGGAAAAGGACAAGGACAAGGACAAAGACAAGGACAGGGACAAATGCTATAGTTGTAAGGCGTGCGGCGTGTGCGCGTTTCTCTGTCTGTCTCTCTCTCTCTCTCTCATAGAAAGCAAGCCAGTTAAAAGGAACTTCGTTCCATCTGGGTGTCCCTTGACACCTCTCAAGTTTTATGTAACTGGAAAAACCCGGATATTTCTTAAATCTTAGGTAGGTTTGTTAGAAAATAATATAATTAATGGTAGTTCGAGATTTTACAAAAACATAATTACAATATCAGTATAGTTTTTCATACAAAATTGTTGTAAATATTTCAGAAAAATTTGAAAATTCCGAATGTTATTTTCATCAACCGGATTATTTTATGATTAAAAACATGAAAAATGTATAGGATTAGGTTCAGAAAATAAAAGTAAACTTTGACTAAGGATGAATATATTCACTTTGTACTTCAGTATTATAATACTTAAAGAAAGGTCTACACTCGTGCACTGCTATGAACAGATTGCCGGGTCGGCCTCCGCTATTCCCTCTTTGGAATTCTTACCCCTTCTCTAAAAATCAAATGTACTACGCAGTGGTTTTAAGAACCGTATTCATAATACTGCGTAAACCGTTAAATTACTGTACTCATGAAATTGAACAACCGTACTCATGACTAGTAAAGTTAAAATATTTATTAATATATCTAACAACTCGGCCATCCTGTTCATAGCGAGTCCCTTCGCGAACAAAATAATAATTTTAAAAAATGTAGAGAATAAAGAGGTGTATAAAGGTTATAACTTTTAACAGGTATTCCATTTTCTTTACGAATATATTTCCTTGGTAACTTTGCTAAATCAAAATGCTAATCTTTTAGAATAATTTAAACAACAATACATAGTTATGAGAAATTAAATTAAGATAAAATTAAAAATCATAAAATTAAGTATATTAAAGTTATTCCTTTTTTTCTAAATGTAATAAATCAACTTTTCAGGTAGATTCATTTAGTACATACTAGTAGATATTAAATAGAAATGTAAGTATTCATGAACAACTATTCATAATTGTAAATCAATATCAGCTCAAACGAGATGATTCATTTTTGATGATGTAATAATAAATATGTAATATTAAATTTACATTAGTCTATATTTTTAACTTATCTTAAACTTTCAGATAAATCTGTTCTTTAACATGCTTAAAACAAACAATTTAATAACTATTTTAATCTTCTACATCGCTATTACTAGATTCGCTTTCACTGGATTCTAGATCCCTATTAAAAATCATCCAAGGCTGTATTTTATCTAGAGCTACAACAGTTTCGTAACGGCGACCCTGTTTTCGCGTCAGGGGCGTGTCTTCAATAACATATCGGTCATTTGGGAGCTGTTTTACTATGCGATAAGGTCCTTGATACTTGTTAACTAATTTTTGTGATTTGCCATCATGTGGTACTTGACGCTCTACACGTACTAGATCACCTTCTACGTAAACTCTACCAGGCTTTCTATTTTTATTAAATCTTTGTGCATCTTTCTCTTGTTGTTCTTTAATCTTTTCGTTTACTTCCTGTCTCATTTCACCTAAATCTTCAGAACTTACTACGTTTAGTGTTTCATTGATTATAGTGCTCAATATACCTTGCGACCGACTGGTTATATTAAACCCGAAAAGTAACTCAGACGGACTTTTCCGTGTTGTTTTATGTGTTGTTGTGTTGAGTCCCATTTGTATATCGATAATGTGTTCATCCCAGTTTTTTTCATCATCGCCATGGGAAGAGGTGGATAAGGCGTTGAGAATCGTCCTATTAAACCTCTCCACCTGGCCATTAGCTCGAGGTGTCGCAACTGCATTCTCGATATGCTTAATACCATATGAGGCGACAAACTCTTTGAAAATCTTACTAGTGAAGCTTGTGCCTTTATCGGTAATAAGCCGAGTAGGGACCCCAAAGTAGCTAATGTGTTCTTTAAGAACTCTTATTGATGTAGCTGACTTTGTGTTTTTAACTGGCTTAATATTAATGTACTTTGTGAAGCCATCAACTATCACTAGTAGATAACAGTTACCCCTTTTACTTTTAATAAAGGGCCCGAGATGATCTGCGTGAATCGTATGAAAGGGAACACTACCCTTTTCTATTGGATGAAGCTCGCCTTCTCTTTTGCCACCAGGAGTTTTGTGATGTGCGCACTCTAAGCAGGATGTGACATACTTTTTAACAAAACGGCGCATTTTGGCGAACCAGTAATGTTGCTGTATTCGCTGCAGAGTTTTCTCAAATCCACAATGACCCACATCATCGTGATTTTTTTGAATTATTTGCCAACGGACTCCTTTCGGTACTAGCCATTTTAGCTCTTCGCCCACAATGCGATAAACTCGTCCATTTTTTAGTTTATAGTTTTTGCAAAAATCAACTATTTGATCAGAATTCGGATCACTGAGAACTTCTTTTATATTCTTTATACCTTCATCAGTGCTTTGCACGGTAGTTAACCAATCTTGATCAACATCATCGACCACCAGAACATCAAGAACATGAGAAGCGTCTTGGTTTTCCACAATTGGGTTGCGACTTAACACGTCTACATGTGCCATCCGTGATCCTGGGCGATACTCAATTGAACAATCGTATTCTTGCAGTTGGACCCACCACCGCGCAATGCGTGGGATCACATCGCGTTTGGTCAAAGTAAATCTAAGGGCATTACAATCAGTTAGAATCTTAAAAGGAATTCCAATCAAATATACCCTGAACCGATTCAATGATGCTACAACTGCAAGAGTTTCGAGCTCATAGGAGTGAAACTTACGTTCGTCGGGGGTCGTTTTGCGGCTGAAATAAGATACTGGTTGAAAAATTCCATTTGAATTTGCCTGAATCAGAATTCCTGCAACACCATCTTTGCTCGCATCTGTGTGCAATTGTGTTTCAGCTTTGGGATCATATAATGCCAACAGAGGGCGCTGAGTCAATAAAGTTTTGATCCTCTCAAATGCATGCTGCTGTGCTTCACTCCATGTCCATGTTGCTTCCTTCTTTAAAAGATTGGTCAACGGTAAAGTAATGAGCGCATAACCCTTGATGAAACGACGGAAGAATCCTGACAATCCCAAAAACTGCCTTAACTCATGCTGATTACGTGGCTGTGGGAACTTGGATACTGCATCAGTTTTTCGCGACCCTGGCTGAATGCCTTCAGCGCTCACCTCGAATCCAAGGAAATCAATTTTAGTTTGGAAGAAGTTGCATTTACTCAATTTCAGAGTGAGTCCCCCTTTTTTGAGTAGTTGCAATACTTCTTCCAATCTATGCAGTCCTTCATCGACGTTTTTAGCTGGTATTAGGATGTCGTCCATATAGACAATGGCATATTTAATTTTTGCTTCTGACAGAATTTTATTAATCGTTCTCTGGAAAACCGAAGGAGCATTTACGAGACCAAATGGCATGCGGTTATATTCGAATTGACCATCCGGGGTTACGAAAGCTGTTTTTTCCTTTGAGTTTTCAGAAATGGGAATCTGATAATACCCGGACGCCAAGTCTAAGGATGTAAACAAAGTATTGCCAGAGAGTTGATCAAGTTGATCCTCAACTCGAGGTAGAGGATAGTGGTCTTTTTTCGTCTTTCGATTTAGAGCCCTATAATCGATACAAAGTCGTTTCTCACCAGTCTTCTTTTGTACTAAAACAATGGGGCTTGCATAGGGTGAAGAAGACTCTCTAACGATGCCGTTGTCGAGCATTTCTTGGACCATGTTTCTTACCAGCACCCTTTCAGCGTAAGACATACGATAAGGACGGTAGACTACTGGTTGTGAGTCTTCCAGTTCAATCACCATCTCTGTAACATTGGTATAACCAAGGTCATCAAGCCCTTTAGAAAAACAATCACCAAATTTGGATAAAAGTTGTTGAAGTCTGAGACGCTCCTTGCTATCAAGCCTTTCACCACAACTGACAGATTCATCGACCTCGGTTTCATTGAATGCTACACTGTAGCTGTTAAGAATCGAAATATGAGCCTGTTTGAAATTAGCGCGTGTTAATAAGAAATCTTGATCAATCATTATAGGATCAGAAGAAACGTTGAATACCAAAAGCGAACTACATCCACGATTAATCTCATACTGTCCAGGAAGTAGGTAGTATTCTTCACCCTCTGGGCCACGCAATGAACCATTGATATGAACTGTACCAGAATCTCGTGATTCTGATATAACGGGAACTGGTGTTAAGGTATTGCAAGGCAAAGTAGTTTGCTTACTAACCTTCAAGGGAATCTTATCATTTATTATTCTTCGAAATATGAGCTCTGTTGGGGTCTTTGTAATAACTATATCCGGTTTCTCGGTGAAAGAGTGCCCTAGCAAAATGGGTTGATTTACCACATAATCTTCAACAGCATATAAGTTTATCGTTTCTCTGACTCCCTGAACCTCAACCGTACACGTGACTATACCTAATGGTGTAACTAGGTTTGCTCCTATGCCCCTCAGTACTGGAAGATTTTCAGCATCGATAACATCGAGCTGCAATTCTTTTGCCGTACTGACTTTTATTAGAGAACACTGACTGCCTAAGTCAACATGGCATTTAACAGTCGAATCATTAACCTTAATATCCAAAATGTATTTGTCGTTGGCATTTTTCTCAAAATTTGAATTCTGTTTCTGGTTATTAATACTAAAGCCATGCGGATTATCAATGCTTAGTCTTGCAACCTGCTTTTCATTTTTATCCTTTTCCTGGATTTGATCGTTACCCTGGCTTTTATTCAATTTGTTTTTGTAGCAGTGTTCTACTAAATGTCCACGCTTCTCACAGTAAGTACATTTTGCTGCTGGCTTGTCACATTTAGTACTACGATGACCCATTTCATTGCAGTTATAACATTTGATCCCCGTATTTGTAGAATTATCTTTAGAGCTACCGGGTCTTGTCGCAAAAGACCTTTTTTCATTGCGGAACCGATTAGATGAATCATGCGACTCTTTGTCTCTAATTTGTCCCACTTTGACAGTTTTGAAATATTTAAGCACATGTTCAGGCTCAGAAAATTGAGCTGCTTGGGCACCAACTTTTACTGCTCGATCTTCAACTCCATAGAGGATACAGTCTACAGCCTTTTTCCCGTATATTTGGCATCTATTTAGTAAATTAACCTTTGCATAGTAATACAGCTCCAGTGATTCACCGTATCGCACTTTTTTAGCTAACATATCTGTTAGAAGCTCAGCATAATCCTCCCGACAGGGGAACGATTCAAACAATTTCTTTTTCCATTCGTTCCAAGTAAACAATACCGACGGCAAACCCTGGTACCAGGTCTTTGCCACTCCCGTTAATTTTGGAAGGGCATAATGAATCGTTTCCCTGTCGTCCCATTCATAAATAGATGCACACTCTTCAACTTTTGTTACCCAAGTTAATACAGTTTGGTCTTTTGACAAAGGGTCAAATTCGGGGATGACGTTAGAATTGAAAGTGAGCTTTGGTTTATCTGAGCTCCTGACATGATTCAAAATAGATAAAACCTTATCTAGAATATTGGAATCATTAGGTGTCCTAGACGGTCTCGGGCGTTTCAAAGAGGTATGATTTTGCTCACCGGACTCTTCAGATGACGAACTACGATGCCTTCGGCGACTCCGCCGCTGGCCAGAGTTATCTTGATTACGTTTCCGTGAGCATCTCTCGTCTCTGCCGGTAGATTCCATCGTTGGATCAAGTATACCGTGGCCCCGACCCTGCCTGGGTACTCCTGGGCTCCGGGTTAATTCAAGTACAACGTCGCCCCGACCCTGCCTGGGTGCTCCTGGGCTCCGGGTTAAATCAAGTAGATCGTGGCCCCGACCCTGCCTGGGTACTCCTGGGCTATTACGATCGAGATCCTGACCCTCAGACCTGGGTACTCCTGGATCATCAGCTGTTTGCATACCCCGACCCTCATTTCTGGGTACTCCTGGGTTATAGGCATGAATACCACCACGGCCCTCAGCCCTGGGCTCTCCTTGGTGGATTATTTCATCAAGACTATCCATCGCAACTGAAACTTATATTGTTTAGCTTAGAATACAACAAAATAAATAAAGCCAAGTTTATGTGAGTCTAATACAAATAAAATGAGAATGCATCCTGTAAAATAAGTAACATACTTATATCAAGCGGTTTTGGTACAGCAAATAAAAGTATAGTTTAAAATTATTAAAATAAAATATGCAAAAAGAAATAGATAAATAAAGTTAAATATCATAAATAAGGATATTTTACATTCTATCAGACAATAATGATCTCCAGGGAGTACCCTGGCAAGATAAGTACTATGTGTTAAACCGTATTCACCTCCAAAGAGTAGCCCCAGTACAGTAAATACAGTTGCATCATAAATAAATAAGCAAGAAGTAAAGAAAATTATGGATAGGAATGTCACTAATATTGTCTAAATAAAACCTTTATTTTTATTGTGGTTAATATGTTGTCCAAGCAGTACCGATCTCCAGGGAGTACCCTGGCAAGGTAAGTACTACTTGATAAACCGCATTCACCTCCGCGGAGTAGCCCCGGTACGGTAAATGCAGTAAACAATAAAGTTATTCAAATAAATTAGCGAGTTATGAGTCAATCCTGATATTGCAAAATTATTTGCTTCCGAATGACTAATTTCTTATTTAGTAATTTAGTAAAGAAAAATAAGAATATTGTGGTAAATTACTATAATAACTAAAATAAAGATTGTAAAAAAAACTTACGTTTGCAGGCGTGGAAGGATCCTGAAAATCCTTTTCGCTCCCACTTCTGAACTATAGGATTAGGTTCAGAAAATAAAAGTAAACTTTGACTAAGGATGAATATATTCACTTTGTACTTCAGTATTATAATACTTAAAGAAAGGTCTACACTCGTGCACTGCTATGAACAGACTGCCGGGTCGGCCTCCGCTATTCCCTCTTTGGAATTCTTACCCCTTCTCTAAAAATCAAATGTACTACGCAGTGGTTTTAAGAACCGTATTCATAATACTGCGTAAACCGTTAAATTACTGTACTCATGAAATTGAACAACCGTACTCATGACTAGTAAAGTTAAAATATTTATTAATATATCTAACAAATGTTTGGTCAGAATACCGGAGAGTAATTTATTATGTCCAACATGTGGCGACAGCTAGTAAGCGGGTGTATTATGTTTTATTTCGCAGACGTAGATTTTGCGTAGCAGTGTGAAATGTAAAGTGAAAGCGGGTATGGCCACAATGCGCGGGGTGTTTGGCTGTAGTGGGTACGGGGATTGGTACCACAAAGTATCTAGATACAGAAGGTCAGTTCCATGCATATACGTACACACAGCGGCAAATCACGCTTTACATTTCCAGTATAACCGCATTAACTGGTTTTGTATATCTTGATTGGTCGTCGTACTTAGGGGTGTTTTCGTTCGTTATGTATGGAGCCAACGTGCAACGGTACACTATGCCTAGGCTGCGCTGTTTGTTCGTCCGACCGTCTGTTTCCGGGGTGTACCTTAATCGTAATAGGTAAATACTTAAAAACGTGCGTTTCCTTCGTGTGCGAGTCCAACTCGCACTTGGTCGGTTTTTAATAGTTTTTGATCGACTTCCATATGTGTATATTTGCTAGCGCGTTTGTTTTCAGTCGTTGCATAAGCCTTTTGTGCCCCTCTACATAGTGTCAGGGCGCACGGCAGACGGAGACGGGGCAATTACCACAATTTGCAATTAATTACAACGCGGCAGTGACCGCCACCGGCCCCCGTCACTCGCCTACCTTGTTTATACCCACTTCGTACATAACAGCTAAATGTTTATTAAATTCTATCAAGTATTATTCTTTGGTAGTAAAGTGTAAAGGTATGCGATACGTTTTTCCTCATTTAGAGAAAGTACAGCTGCAAACAACCTGTCGAATTTCTTAAAAAGATTTTCAACTGTATCGCTAAAGAATTAGGTTCAAGGTTGATTGAGAATATTTGACAGTTTCGAGTAGCATGATGTGCTGGCATCTGCAAGTACCTTAGTCTATAACTTGTTCTATACCTTTGTGCACACTATTATACCCAAGTTAACAACATAATAACAACGTTGTTGTTATGCATATCACAACAAGCAAACTGCTGCCTGTTAATGTTTAAGCTACTGTGTACTTGATGAAGGTGCTTGGCAACTTGGCATAATATTGTGTACCTCAGCTCATGTTTCGTACAACAAACAGGAAATTATTTGGTAAATTACCTTTTAATTTCACCAAAATTACCTTGTAACCCGAACAGCCGTAGGCTTCTGATATTCGTATTTTATTTATTTAAAAAAGCTTCCCTTTTGTTAGGTTAATCTGAAAACGTTGTTGTTCATGTGCGTATTGTATAATTATCACTTGCTTCGGTGAAGGAAAACATCGTGAGGGAACCAGCACCCCTTTTTTTTTTTTTTTTTTTTAGGATGGGAAATCATCAAATGACTTCTTCCGCTCTGGGCGGAGCGGAAGGGAGTGTCAGACTTGACTGACTAAAACCCATCCATGTTCCTTCTTAGCCCTTTGCGTTCCAGGGGCACGGTATTTCTTTCGAACAACCCGCAGCCCTGGCAGGCATCGGCCCTCTCGGACCCCTTCCGATTTGCTGACATCTCCTTGAGGCGCGCGTGGAACACGAACGCGCCGTCGGCACGGTCTGTCGTCATAAGACGGACGGACGGTGAGCTAGCCCATTACTCACCGTCCACAGGCCCGCGCCTACGGTGGCCGGGGGCCACTGGTTGCCCCCCGACGCCCGGGGCGTCTCCCGCGGCGGCTGGGACGTGAGGTTCTCTCCCTCTCACGTTCCGCCACCTCCTTCGCTAGCATGACTGCTTCGCAGAAGGAGGCGACGGCTTCCCATTCCCTCTCGCTCCGGACCATGGATTGAACCAGGGCCGGACGCGAGAGGTCGCCGCCGCCAATCGCCGCTACGAGGACACGGCGGTGCTCAGCCCAAGCGGGGCGTAGCTCCACAGTGTGCTCCACCGTGTCCTCCGGCCGATCCTCGCAGTGGTGACACCCGGGCGTTTCCTCCCGCCCGATTCGGTGCAGGAACCTCCCAAAACAACCGTGTCCGGTGAGGACCTGCGTCAGGCGGAAGGTGAGGGCGCCGTGGCGCCTCTCTAGCCACTCCTCAAAGAGGGGACTTATCGCCACTATTGTGGCGTGCCCTGCACGGGGTTGCGACAGTCGCTCTCTCCATGTCGCCATGAGATCGCGCCGGAGGTCTGTCCGCTGAGCGACAATTTGCCGCGGCAGCGGAGTTTCCCCCCGGCGTAGTGCCTCCGCGCGCCATTCGTGCAGGCACGCGAGGACTATCGCCTCCAGATCCCATGGCGGCAATCCGGCCAAGAGGCTCGCCGCCTCGCCGGAGATCGTGCGGTACCCCCGGATCAGCCTTACGGCTACCACCTTCTGGGGCGCGTTCAGGTAATGGGCGGCTCGCCGCCTCAGAGAACGCGCCCACACCGGGGCCCCGTAAAGGGCCATGGACCGCACGACCCCCGCGTAGAGCCTGCGGCAGGAGGCGTTTGGACCCCCCAGGTTGGGCAAGAGCCGCTTGAACGCAGCCCCTGCCCGTTCCAGTTTGGGGGCCAAACGTCGGAAATGCTCCACGAAGTTCCACCGGCTATCGAGGACAAGCCCTAGGTACCTCAGCGTCGACTCGACGCCGATGGGAACTCCTCCTACCGTCAGTATGGATCCCGACGGTGGCGCATTCCGAGGCCCATGAAAGCACATGGCCTCGGACTTGTGCAATGCCACCTCGAGACCCAGTTGCCGGATTCTCTCCACGACTATCGCAACCCCGCGTGTCATCAGTTCGGCCGCCGCCTCGTGCGACCTCCCTTGTGCCAGCACCAGCGTGTCGTCAGCGTAGCAAACTACGCTGACACCGCTAGGGAGGTCGGCGCGCAGCACCCAGTCGTAGCCGATGTTCCACAAGGGCGGCCCCAGAACCGATCCCTGTGGAACACCGCACGACATCTCTCGCCGGTTCCATTCTCCGGTGCGACCGGGGTAGATGACGGCCCTATCCGTCAGGTAGTCCCCGACCACACGACGAAGGTAGGTCGGCACCCGGTGATACCGGAGTGCCTCCCCAATGCAGCTCCAGGGCATGGTGTTGAAGGCGTTGGCGATGTCAAGAGACACCGCCAAGACAACCCCACCCCTGGACACCGCATCCCCCGTCGTGAGAGCCCTCACGCGCATGATGGCGTCCACCGTCGAGCGCCCTCTGCGGAAACCAAACTGGTGTTCCGCCAGATCCGGCCCCATCCCCACAAGGTGCCCGGCGAGGCGGTTAGCAATGACTCTTTCGAAGAGCTTGCCCACCTCGTCGAGCAACACAATGGGCCGGTATGCGGACGGAGAGTCCGCAGGGCGCCCCGGCTTCCGGATGAGGACCAGCTTCCCCGTCTTCCAACGAAGCGGGAACTGGCCTCTCTCCAAGCATGCGCTTAAGAGCCCTTCCAGTCGGGGCCCGAGAGCCTCCGAGGCCAGGACCCAGGCTTTGCCAGGCAAGCCATCGGGTCCCGGGGCGGTATTTTTGGCTTTAAGCCTGCCTACCGCCGCTCTCAGGTCTACCCCGGTCACTTCCGGAATGTCGTCATCGTCCTCGATGTGGTCCGCTTCCGGCACCGCAAGCGGCGGAGCCATAGGCGGGGGAGGATGTTCCCCTCGCAGAGGGAACAGAGCGCTCACCACGTCCTCCACGAGCTGAGGGCGGAGACTCTGCGTCAGCGGGGGGGCCCAGGTGCGGAGTTTGTCCCGCACCATCTTGTAAGGGCGCCCCCACGGATCTCTGTCGAGAGTCTCCAGCATCTCCTCGCGGCCCAGGTCTCTGGCCCGCTGGACAGCCTCCTGGAGGGCGGTCTTCGCTGCTCTGTATCCCTCGTACAGCTCCGCCTCAATGGCTGCCGCATCCGGAAGGCGGATGCGGAGCCTGCGATGCCTGGCGTACGGGTGCCGCGCGGCTACGCACGCCTCGCGCAGAGACGTCAGCTCTCGCGACCACCAGTACACCTGACGCCGGGCGCTTCCTGGCCGAACTCGGGGCATTGCCACGTCGCAAATGTTGGACATGGCCTCCTGGAACCACCCTGCCTCATTGTTGACGTCGGCAGGCCTGTTCGGTGATGTCACCCAGGCCTGCACTATCGAGGCTTCCAGGAGGAGCTCCCGGTCCAGCTGCTTCAGCGCCCAACGCGGACCACTCGGGGCCTGTAGGACCGGCGCGCTTGAGTCTTGGGCGGAGACATCAAACCGGATGTACCGGTGGTCGGAATAGGTCTCCACCCCCTCCATGACGCGCCAGTCAACGACACGCGGTGACAGAGCGGGGCTAGCGAACGAGATGTCCACCACCGACTCGCCCCGCATCCGCACACACGTGGGGACAGAACCCCGATTTAGGACGACCAGGCCCGCCTCCAGAGCCCAGTCCTCCACCATCCTACCCCGCACATCCGTGCAACGAGAACCCCAAGCCAAGTTTTTGGCATTGAAGTCCCCGAGCACAAGCACGGGGAGGGAATAGTTTCGGATGACGACACTCAACTCCACGAGGGAGTTGTGGAACTCGGCGAGAGTTCGGCTCGGGGAGAAGTAGACTCCCGCTACGACGATCTCGCCGAACCGTGCTGCTACGCAACCCTGACCCTTCCTGACACTCTCAAGGGTCGGGGTAGAACCAGCACCCCTGAGAGATATTTCTCGTCGGCATGTAAAGCGAAATCAGACGCCCATGGGCGGCATTAAATTCTGACACCAGGTACTAACCACACTAAGAACAAGAAGATCCTTGTGTTTTTATATAAGAACGCCTTATGTCAGTTACCTCCATACGGGAAAAACAACAATACAAAAAGGCTCAAAACAATATTTGCGTGACCTTTATTTTGTCTGGCAGTGCGCCTAGGTTTACATAAGAGTCGATCTAGTTATTGCGGCTCAATCTCGGAGTATTTGTTTAAGGATCAGACTCGTCGGTTTTCGTGAATGTGCTATTGCAAATATCTCATCTCCTTACTACCATTTCAATAAGTCAATCTTGTCCAAATAAAGACTTTACAATAAAATCCTAGAAATAAAATTTGTTAACGTGTAAAGTTAAATTCGACATATTTAATCACCGTCAATCTCCTTATATATCACAATAGATTGTCCAAAGGCTTCTGCCATATTTCTTATCGAGTAATGAATTACAGTTTTCTAAAATCTGCTTAGTGCCGTAACTTAATTGTATACTTCATTGAATTGACGAAGGTATAAAAGACTTGAACTGTACACACACTTGTACAAAACTACGTTCTAAAATCTGAAAGACTGTTGACAGCACCTGAAACAATGTTGCTCGGGAATTATTGCTACGTTTAAACCCAATTAAGATGCCCAAGCGAACGTTTATAAAGGCTTTGATCGTATTTCTTGTTTAAATGGACGGAGTGACGAATGGAATGGGTACAGTACTCAGTTACAGTCTGTGTAGTATCGTTACATAGCAACACTACGAATGGATCGCGGCTCTCAGCAAATAGGGGTCCTAGAGTTTATGACACCAGAGCAAATGCAATGTATCTAGTGTCTCCGAAACCAGTTAACGTGACTCGCCAAGTTATTCGACCGGGAAAGTCATTAGCAATTCAAATACCTAACCACCGCATGGCTACCCCCGGCAGAGGGGATGCTCTTTCACATGACCGCTTTTGTAAATTATTTATTACTGTTTGGCCAGTTCCAAAAACCGCTTTGTTTCATGGACTAATACGAACTTCGTAAATGGAAATAACTCTCTTAATATTTGGCTCAGTTCCGCAGTATACCCGTTGTTCTATTTACGAGAGTTTATATAAGAGAACTCCTTTTGCCTGGCGTTGCCCGCACTGTTGGCGAGTTCTCTGTAAATAAAGGAACCGATCTGTAGCAAATGCATGGGGTTCTTTGTCTAGAATAAACTTGTATTATACTGTTCTTAATATGAGCAGCACAATGGGCGTTTGTCATTGGTCCTTCCAGACTTTTATCAAAAAGCCCTGGCTTTTTAGATATACGAGAAAAAAAAAGAAATTAATAGATTTAATAATATTTTTTTTAATAATATATAATAATATATATTTATTCAGATATTAATATTGGCACAATAAATACAGTTAAATCTTAAAAATAAAGAAGGTATAACAAATTTCGATGCCTGTACTAGGTTAAACCTGTATCACAGGCGGCTGATTCTAATAACTACTACTTGGGCGAGATTTCTTAACAATATTTAACATAATAGTGGAAAAACATAATTGTGAAATAAGTTGATGAGATGAGTTAATATATTATCATATACCTAATGGACATTAACGCTATAAATAATACTAACAAAAATAATTAAGGTCAAACATGTACATTAAATCTACTGAAAACAATTTGTAGCACTTAGGTAATTACTAATACTAAAAAGATTGTCAGCAATATAAACAATAATTTATGCAATATCTACATATTGCAAAAAACACCGTCAAGACACTTTTATTGCAGGCGACACTTTGCTTAGACAGCGAAAATCAAGTCTGAAGTCTGGCCTACGGTATGACGCACTAAGTTCCCTCATAGTCGACAGAGTTAATATATCTGTGTTCAGCTATTTTTCTAGCAGGACATTCTGCGTCTCCCGTTTTGTGGTCACTGGGCTTTTTAAAGCGGGAACAAGTCGCGCATTTCGGAGCCTCCGCTTTCTTAGCACATTCGGACATCATATGTCGTGCTTCACCACAGTGACCACATATAGAATTAGCTTCTCTGCAAAATTTGGCTGCATGGCCATACTGCTGACATTTATAGCACCTCGTAACTAACGTAAAGTCCCGGACAGGACAAGAAGACCAATTTATAAAAATCCTTGATTGAGGTATAAGTATTTTACGTATATTGGCCGCAACTTCAATAACGAAGTTACAAGTCACTGCCTCTCTCTTCCCAGATTTATGGCTTAATTTTACCAAGGTCAAAAAGGATTCCAATGACATGGCCGGTAACTTGTCAGCTACATTCTGTTCGTAAATGCACTTAAAGACCTCATTTTCAGCCATGGTAGTCGGCACTCCTACAACCACGATCCGGGGTTTTCGCTTGTTGGGTTCGTCGGCAGTAAGTCCAGATGAAGAGAGCTGGACTGCGCTCTTCAGCGTATCAGCGTCATGTTTCGTCTCGGTACTTATTATTACGCCACCATTCTTCGTCTTTCGAACACCACGTACTTGCAGCTTCATTTGCTCGGGCCGTATGATTTTTTGCACCAGTTCTTTAGTTTCGTCACTCGTTTTCAATATGTCATTGGGATAAATGGCGACAGAGCTTAAGTTATTAGGCCGAATATAATGGTTTGATCCCCTTTTCACCATGTCGGCAAAAGAAGTATTTCCCGTAGAACAAGAGTCCAGTATCGTCTGCTTCAGGTCAGAAATATGTTCTGTCAGGTTACGCTGTTGTTTAAGGCTATCTATAATGTTATCCGCCTGAATAGTTTTTTGCTTCAGTGACTGGTACAGGACTGCCATTTGTGACGTACCAGATTCGATTTTACGGCAAAGGTTTGTTATTTTCATTTTCTGCTCGCTGTTGAGTTTCCCATCCGTGGCAGTAGAGCATACTTCGTTCAAATACTGCTGAATGGTGGCCATCCATCGTTGAAGTTCAGGAGTTGAAACCATAACATCAGCCGTGGCCGATTTCGACGGTGCGGGCGAGGCGGAGGGTTGCGTTGGCTCCCTTGGATTACAGGGGCTGTTATCCATTTTGTTAGTTTTACTAAAAAAAATCACTATTTTGTGTCCATTATTCACTAAAACTTCACACTAAGCAAGATTACTTTATTCATTACGATAGTAACACGCCAAAGTAGGTCACTAATAAAATATTAATTAAATATTATCAATGAGCACGTCTGTACGCTGCGAGTGCAAGAATTCATTATTCATTATTTATTTAAAATTAAGGTTAAGATTTCAGAAAGCGTAAATAGAATTAACGCTGCTACAATTTTTTAAATAATTTTGTTCCCTTCTCCGCCACCAACAACACTCGTTACCGGTCTTAATAATCTTAGTCAAAGACAGCTTATTATAATATAAATTAGATTACCCATACAAAGTATATACAATTCCGTTTGCAAGAAAATATGCTAATTTAAATTTGCTAATTACAACTTCCCATTTCTTACGGTCTGGACGGTTAATGCAAATCTCCGGAGTTCCAGTTAAAAAGCTTTTTAAGTATGTTACTATGCAAGTTCCGCGTTTTAACGTTTATTTATATTCATTAAAGTATGAGGACTACGTGGCAAAATAATAACAGTCACCAAGGTTGGTCCGTGAATGGGTGACCAACCATTACATACGATTTTCCTCCGTGCCTTGAAAAGCACGTTAAGCTGTTGGTCCGGGCTGTCATTTGTAGATCTTTACTGTAGTCTGTAGTCGTTACTGGTAGTCAGTGGCCCAAAAGTCTGACAACCAGCCTTACCAAGGGGTATCGTATTAACCAATACTAACTGGGTTATGGTGGTCAGATAGGCAGTCGTTCAATGTAAATTCAGCTGCATCCGGTTAAACTGGAAGCCGACCTCATAGGAAAAGGTTAAGCAGATGATGAAAGTATGTACTTATTTGTGTTGTTTTCTCTGCTCCTTAAGTTCTGAATTGAACTATATGATTATTGACAATGCGGGCACTGACTTGGCGGGTCAGTGTGATAAATCCGTGTGTTCTTCAAAACACCACCTTCAACACTAATCTTCATGGTGCTCATATGACCTGACCAAGATTATGTCTGGACTTAAAAAGTGACCTGAGATTGGCCTCATCTGGTTTAGAACAAACATAATTTACTGTAATGTAACGTGTAAAAGTGTTTTCTTAAAAAAACTTATTTTACACATCATTCATCATCATCATTTCAGCCCAAAAAGACGTCCACTGCTGGACATAGGCCTCCCCCAAGTGTCGCCAAATTGTCATTTTGGGGGTTTTTGCCTCGCGCCGCTTGGCGGGCAAGGTTGGCAATCGCAGTACGGAAAAGCACAGAGAACACTGCTGCCCATTCTCTGGCAAGTCACTTAGTCTCATCTTACGACACCCACGGGTAGATATGGGATGGTGCTATTCTTTACGTTCGACACCATAGAGAGCATACACAAAATATTTTACACAAACTTTTACAGGACTCAAAACTTGAGATTTGCATGCCTCAAGGCGTAATATGGTTGACTATGTTTTATTTTAACAACTTTATGTAATTACCCATATTAGCAAATAAATGAATTAGAATTTGAACAAATGCATATATTTTTTAGATGCTTTAGGCAAAAAAATTAAGGCATAACTATCTTTTTCATGCTTATATCCTTTCATTTTCGTTTGGTTACAGCCTAACCTTATGTCAGAGTTTTAATGCCGGCCATGGGCCTCTGACTTGGCTTTTACATGCCGTCAAGAAATATCTCTCAGGCATGCTGCCTCATGATCTTTGTCCTTCACCGAAGCAAGTGAAAATTATACAATACGCACATGAATCCGAAAAATCAGAGGTGCGTGTCTTGTTTTCGAACTTGAGATCTATGACTTGGCAGTCCGACAAACACACCATCAGGCTATCACTGCTTTTTTAATAATACTTTTTCATGCTGAAAATGTATGTTAAAGCATACAGATTCCATTCGGCTCCAAAATCTAGAATAACTTTTCACACAAATATAAGTTTCAATATATTTCCCGAGCAACGCGAGTAACTCGTCTCCCAGTCATATCGTCGCTTTGTTTGTAAGAACGATAAGAATCCCAATCATAACGCCGGAGGTTGCTCCAGACAAATTGCAGACGACTTTGTTACATGACAAACGTACGTAAACTCTGTGGTAGACACGTAATCTTAGACTGTATGGAACATACCTTAGGATTTAAGAAATCAATTCCTTTGTCTTACATAACATCATAACATAACGCGTAAAGGGTTAGACAGAGGTGTACCTAATAGTAACAATAAATAATAAAAATAAAATATATACTAGTTATGTTTTAGTTCTATAGTATAGGGGGTGAGCTTACTGCCATCTACCGGTCCCAAATCCAGACTCCGTGACTGCTACTGAGAGGTTCCTGATGAAAAACTAAGTAAAAATATACCAGACCTGGGAATCGAACTGCTTGACACTAGCATCATCTGCCCAGCCTTTTCCCAAACTTTGTTGGATCGGCTTCCAGTCTCAATACTCAATTATTTATTGCATTTCATATGTATTAAAAAGATGTTAACAAATTAGAGATCAGTATGGACCCTGTCGGGCACAGCAACATTAGGAGAGAGGATAGCCCTCTTTCTCTCAGTAACAATTCAATAATATTATTATAAATTATTAGATAAATTTATCAATTAACAAAATTACATTATAAAATTGTCATACATTTATAAAATTATCATACATCTATAAAATTATCACAAATCTAACCATCTAACCGGAAGTCTGGATGTCAGTCTTTCGCCTTCTGACTACTCTTAACGACCGCCAAGATCTACAAATGACAGCCGGGACCACCGGCTTATCGTCCTTTCCAAGGCACGGAGGAAACTCTGTATGTAAAGATGGTCACCCATCCACGGACCAACCTTGGCAAGCACGGCTTAACCTTGAAGGTCGACCTGTGCGGCTGTTATTATTTAGCCACGACCTCCAGCTTTGTGATCTTGAAATTAAAGTAGAACTATAAGTCGGTATATAATTTTTCATAGGAACCTAATTTATACCACTACTATGATTGTTGATTCTTAGAAAGGATCGTCTACCTTTGATAATAAACCCATGTCCTAAGTAACCTTTAACTGAAATGTAAGCTGTTGTAAAATCCGACCCAATTTTAGAACAGACTGACTTCACGTTGATTATGCGGGATCGAAATCGAACCTTCGATATTTACCTAATGGTATACCCTAGTAACAGAAGATCCCGAGTTAATAAACAGAATGGAAAAGTTTCAATATCTTTGAAAGCGCATAATATTGTAACGTTCGAAGTTCTCCGCCTTTTTATTTTAACCAAAAAGGAAAGGTATGCAAGTATAAGACCAAACAACGGCAATATACCAGGGTAATATTACTTTTTTTTGCAGAACTCGATACGCAAGTCTTTTTCTACTGTCGACTTTCAATGAAATTTTATGATTCCTTCCTAGAGCACTGGAGAAGTCTATAAATTTAATAATAAATTTATTTAAAAGGTTTTACAAAAAGTGTACATTTACGCGCAGTAGTAATATTTCTCATACAATGGTATAGTTAGTACTTATAAGTAAACTAAAACTAAAAAATATTCAAAAGTTGCAAGTACTAATAGTTTAATTCAGATATTTGGTAGCGACCTGAACTGAACATAAGTCGGCCCAACCACGCCTACATTCCGCCCTGTTTGTTTATAAATTGACTTATAAACTTTTCATCTGTAAAATTTGAAGTACCGGAAAACTATTAATTATTTACATCTTTAACATTGATTAAAGTGATTTATGACATCTTTAGCATTGATTGAAGCAGGATGCAACTATTAGTTTGACAAATATAGGTAGCTGGAGGAGGTATCTTCTCCGAAGATCTGCCAATTGCGGCCAAGAAATTCTAGGAATACGATTTGGTGTGTGTTTTCAGCTGTTGTCATGGCGATACAGTTCGACTAAATCCAAAATTGGATTTAATATGGTTCTTAGAATATGGGTGTTAATGTTCAAGCATCTTACAGTTAACTTTGTTATGTTTTCATTTCGATGCACAGGAGTAATACCAGTAATTCCATCTGTTATGAAACGCATTTGCTCTACTTACGTAGAAACTCCGCAATACATGAAACTTAAAATACATTTGATACTACAGAAATATATACTTCAAGTTGAGGTTGTATATTACTGTAATTTACAACCTCTTAAAAACTTTACACCGAATTTTCGAGAGGAACCTTCATTATAAGTTTAAAGATATCGCTGCGTGCTTTTCCCTAAGGAAACAAATCAATTTTATGTATCCGTCGACGTTAAAGGTACCGTCGTTACATAACGTATCGGATTACAATGGATTTTGATAACGGCGATGGTAATAACAGGTTTGATAACAGTCTTGGGGACTATTCACACAGAGATGTGGAATATACAGTCATATTAGCTGGTTATCACGGCAGGCGGACGTCTATCCGTCACCCCATGATTAATTTACCTGAGAATCTAATCCAATCCCAGCCTTAAACTAGACACGCGGAGCACGTCTATGAATTAATTGTTATCACATATACACGTGCAGGTATTCTACTCGAGATTCTCGCATACATACTCGACTAGTGAATATTTAGCCTCGCTTTGATATTAATTTGTATCAATTTAGTCAGTGTGATAGCAAATAGAAAGCCGTGTCTATTGAAACGAGGGTGCCCGCTGACGATATAATTGGAGATCCGTATAAGAACATTAATAACAAAAGAGATAACTATTAGAGGCGGGGGTCCCGGACCCCTGCCTCTCGTTACGTACGAAACAAGGAAATTGTAATAAAGTTACAGGATACGCCCGTTGCCCGGTAATATTGTTAAGGAAAATCGTTACAGGTTGTGATTGAGACTCGTAGCGGACCGTGTGACAAGTCGGTCACGTCACAAACCAATCTGATTATGTTGCTCCTACAAATAGTTTGTGTTTGGGATAGAGAAGAATAAAATTTTATAGTTATTGCAGGTCAGTGCTACGGCCTGAACCAAATGGCATTATATAACATTAAAGACTCGAGCTAATTAATGTTGCTTCATCCCGTAAACGTTGTTTGCTGAAATTGGGTTTTCTAATTGATGAGTGCGGATGGCGAAGGTGATAGGATGTATAGCATATTCACTAGTGCAGGAGATAATTCGGCATCCGTTGATGATTGTGTTTTTTCTGGGATGATTATCGGAATATAAAAGGCAATGCAACTTTTTAATACTTAGCTACCTACTACTTGAATTATTTCTATGTTTTACGACAATCCATTGATGGTTATTATTCTGTCGAATCTTTATAACTGCGTAGTTAACACGGACAAGGGGTAAGGTATAGTTTGTTGCAGACCCCATTCGGACTCTAGGTAGTTGAATGTCCAGTCATACAAATATAGTATGAGTGGACATTCAACCGACTATGGAATATAATTTTTGGAGTGTAATATCAAACATGGAACTTCTTTTTCACACAAGTTGGTTGTGACTACGATTTTTCGGACCTAGTCTCCATTTCTACGTGCTACGGGTTAGTTAGCGCGCTATATATATATATTTTTAAGTAAATAAATACATACATTCAACCTATACATTAAAAAAAACAATATTAAGTAGCTTTGTTTCGTGTTTTTGTTTGTAATTGCACTATTGACTCACACATTTGCATTAAAATGTACAATTGCAAAAGTCTTTATTTAAATAACTGAAGTGTCTACTGCTTAGCTACAGTCATTAAATAAACAGCACTCTAATACATCAATCCTTCGAGAATACACCTACGCGTATTTGCTACGGTGAAACGAACGACATTAATCCTAGACTAATCCTTAACGTTCGTATTGCAGTTACGCTGTTACAGGCGACTAGATTCGCGTTACGTTACGTGTACGTTGCCACAAAGCTAAATCAAACGTCATTGCCACTGAAGCCCTTAATCACCCAACAAGCCTTTGATAAACCGAGCTTGCTGCTGAAGAGAACGCGAAAGGGACTGCGCAATACGTACGTATTACAGTTATTCAATTATTAAATGGGTAACTTCTAAGTACTAAATGAGGCTTAAAAATACTTAGAACCTGTGTACAAAATAGTTACTACGAATCATCTCTGATAGACAGATACTGAGAACCCTTGAATAGTAACTATGCTAAAGTTACCATACCTAAGGGTTCATAGAACTGATGCCCTAGCT
This sequence comes from Cerastis rubricosa, assembly GCA_949152445.1. Lineage (NCBI taxonomy): Eukaryota > Metazoa > Arthropoda > Insecta > Lepidoptera > Noctuidae > Cerastis > Cerastis rubricosa. The sequence continues at coordinate 12,432,344 of OX424525.1, read as the reverse complement.
TGAGCAGGCGGTGTAAATGTAAAGAGTATTCGTCGAATTTTGAAACCGAAATTCAGTAACTCCATGGCCTTTTAATTAAATTGTTTGCCACAAGCGCAATCATGACCATCCATAGATATGTAGGTATAAATTCTTAAAATTATAAAATACTATCTGTCCCGCGCAACTTCGTCTGCGTCACAAATTTGTCCCGATTTTGAAACATTATTCATTGCTGCTCCGCTCCTTTTTGTTGTAGCGTAATGATATATAGCCTCCCTCGAAAAATGGGCTATCTAACACTGAAAGAATTTTTCGAATCGGATCAGAAGATCCTGAGATTAGCGCGTTCAAGCAAACAAACAAACTCTTCAGCTTTATACTATTAATTAATATATATATTATTATATAGTATAGATTAGTATAGTATATAGATTATAATTATGTAAAAGAAGTTTTTTTTTTAATGTAAAATCGACGTATTTACGCTTTGTTTAAGCCGCGCGCTTGTGCTAGGGTCGCAGTACCTACTGACGTAGATTTTACTTCGTAGCAAAAGTGCTACGGTGGCTACGAGCTTATTTTGCTGTAGCAGCTTGACTTGCATTTACGGAATTACTTATTTCCTAGAATTTTCATTAAAACTACAAAGATAAAATATGTTCTTTTCCTCTTTGAAACTTTGATTCAATATATCACAGTATTTTAATTCTCCTAGAAAATGAACAACATTAACAAAATCATATTTATGAGTAAACTTTATATCAAACAAATTCACTCAAAGGGCCGTTCAATGTTTCATTTACTTAGGTAACGAGTAATCAGGACGAATTGTTGTAAAGTAAATAAACTGAAATGTGTAGGTGATGGTCGTTACGTGACTTTAAAAAATACAATTTACTTTCAACGTCGGCTCGCAGCTCCACAAGAATTTAATTAACTCAACAGAGCGCCCAGTTTTAACGTTTGTGAAAAGAAAATATTAATTGAATTTAATTTTAGTAACGATCGAGCGGCCGATTGAAAGATAAGAAATTCGTTTAGCGGAATCGTCGACGTTCGTTATTTTAGATACAAATAAACGAAAATGTAGACAGTTAAGTTCAACTTTAAGTAATATGAATATTATGTTGCTCATTTAATTGTTCTAAAGCAGTTAAGTTTCGTAGATGCTCATAAATGTATACAGAACGACTGTTTCGAAGTTGATCCCCGATTATAAAGTTTCAATTGTGTAGCTTATTTGCATGTACGGTGTAGTAGGTACTCGACATAATTTGCTGGCGTCGCCTAGCTGCCTCTGATTCGACGATTGGAACAAGAGCTGTTCTGTCTGCTAACTTTGTCTTCAACTGCGTTCCTTGGAACCCAAACTATGATGACCATGTGTCTCCTCGCCAAAGTGGGATGGGCTTATTTTAGAACACTACGACAAGTCGGAGGTGCCCATGGGCGGTATAAAAACACTGACGCCAGGTAAAGCACTAACAACACCATAAAGAGAACACTACGAGTGGTTTTGTTATGGACTAGCTGATCTGACATTGTCCTGTCCATTTCAGATCGCTTTCAATTTTAGAAAAGCTCTTTTTCTTCTTCCCTTGATTTCCACTTTGCCGAGTAATTATCCCAATTTGTATTTCTGTGAAAACTATTACAAACGGCATGTAGATATTTTATTAACAATTACGCTTCATAAGGTGTAGATTTTTTAGCACTTCTTTTTATTAAATTCACCTGTAACCACCTATTTACAAAAACTACTAAGTTAAATTTCACCCACTTTCCGGTTTTCGATTGAGATGAAATTTTGCAAAACATTTTTATTTTTTATGACAAAGCATGGTTAGTTAAGTGACGTCATTCTAAATCCAATATGGCTGACTCTCAAACACGGCGGCCTAGTTATTTTTATGCATTCACATGATATCAAATGAAAGGGTTTGCTGAGAAGAAAACAAGACATAAACTGACGTCACTGGAAACCGTGTTTTTAGTTTTTTTTAACTATTATATTTTATAGTTTACTAGCAGGAGCAGCCCGCCCCGGCTTCGCACGGGTATTTAACAAAAAATTAAAAATTATGTTACACACACATAAATCCTTCTATTTGCGTCATGTTACTAAAAAAAGAAAATTACAAAGAAAGTTTGAATATTCCCCTCCTGTACGGCCACACCCCAGTGACGCCTACATCGCATAAGGTGCTGCCTAGCTAGCCAGCTGAGAGGGTGAGGCTTACATTTTTAAACTCGTGATATTTTTCGAATGGAATGTTCGAATTGGATAATTCAAAAAGTTATTTAAAGGTAAAGTAATTTTGATAAGGATTAATACCAAGATACAAATACAGAGCCTTTTCGAGCGGCGACATTATTTTTTTTATTTTAAATATACGAACAAAAAAAAAAAAAAAACTTCTTTATTTTCCAAATCAAAAATAACAACAATGCACAGTTCTAAGATACATATAATGTACTTACATTCAGACGTGGTTACAATATTTTCTAGTGTCGGTACTTATTTTGGTTGTTAGCAGAATTGATTCACCCTGTTCCCCGTACTAGTATAAACTGTATTACGGTGGAACAGTTTTCCTCATTCTCTGTGATTGTACTGTTGTATTGTAGTAGCGTACGTCGCGTTCGTTGTGACAAAATTATCATTTTAACAGGATAAAGAGTTTTGGTAAACAAAACAAAGGAAATATTTAAACTTAAACTAGGGGGTAGGCAAACATAAAAATATTAGACCTGATTTTGTGTAAGTTGTAGGTAGACGTAAAAGTTGACATAGTATACGCAAAATATTTAGATGTTAGGTTTGTTTACATTGCAATAAATAGTAGTTTGTCTATTGATAGTGTTTGGTTATACTTTTATAATGCTTGCCCGTTAATAAAGCCAGAACAATTATATTATTGTGTCATAACTATAATAGTTGTTAGACATATGCCGTCGTGACACTTAAATTGTAAATAATTATGTGTTATGCAAAGTCGTGGTACATTATTTTATTATATCATCAATAGTTTTCGCAACGCACGTGATGTAAAGAATATTTTAGGTATTTTTTGTACCCCTTGGGTTACATTATTGGAGTTTTAGTAAGGATCCCTAATTTTTTTGAAAATCTAATATAGTCTATGTCACCCGCGAATAGTGTAGCTTCACAACAGTAAAAGAATGTATATATATAAATAAAAATAATAGATTAGATTAGATATTTTCCAGTGCGGTATTAAAAAGCTGACGTTATGTCAATACCTATACATTTGAATGTACAAAATGAAATTTAAACTAAAAATAAATTTACAGAATGATTTTATTGAATTGGACAGGTGCCATCTACAAATATTACGTTATTATTTGTATAGAGATTTTCAGTTGATATTATATGTATCCAATATTAATTCTGTTCGTTTTAATTCCGGAAATTATATAGGCAGCCATGCCTACATGAAGTGAAAGGGATTAATTTATTGTTAAATTAATTTTGATGGTGAAATATATTTTCTTAGGGGAAGCAAGAGCGCGCGCTAATTGGATTAATATTTTGCACTTCTTGCGGCTCCCGAGCCGAGTTTATTGATTTTTGATGAACTTCTTTACAAATAATCTTATCGAGAACTTGCAGGCTTTGTATAATACTTTAAGTCAAAGGACGGCTTAAAGGAAGGCCTCCCACTAGGTGGACCGATGACCTGGTGAAGGTTGCGGCGATACGCTGGATGCGAGTCGCACGGGACCAGTCAATGTGGCGACACTTGAGGGAGACCTATGTCCAGCAGTGGACGTCTTTCGGTTGAAATGATGATGATGAAGGCTTAACTTATGTGCCATAAATAATAAAAATCATTTACAAAATTAGAAACAGTCACTTGAAAATGTGTAGATATGTATGAATTTGGACAAGGCAAAAGGACTCAGTGAGGAACATAGCTGAAGGAGTTCTGTGGTTTCTACCTACCCCAGTGGGAAAAGGAGTAAGTTGATGTAAGTTTTATTTAAAAAAAATGTTTATACAGTAACCATTGTTAAAACACAAAATAACAGAGTACGGAACGTTTGTCACGAAGTCAATGGGTACAAAGTTGAGGACTGCGTCACGTTTCATTGGACATTTTCAATGGGTATTGTTAGCTGCCATGATTGGACAAGTTTGTCTGCCATGTTTGACCGCAGTTTGTATGTTTTATAGATCATTGATAGTCGTAGACTCTACTAAAGAAACAATGTAACTTTTGAGTGCCCATGTCTACTTGTTAGAAACCTTCTTCTTGGGACACAAATGTGCCACTTCCCATGTTCCGATATTGACTATCATACAGCCGGCAAGGGCAAGAAGGCAAGGGAGGCTGCATCCCTCTGTATTACTTGCAACGTTACACCAAATATGTAAGTACCGCTACTATAGTGTTCTATGATATATTATATTGGGCATCTAATATCTTACTATACTAGTTCAATTCCTGATCGTCGTATTAACTCCAGCAAACGGTTTACTGGGCTTACGTATCCGTTTGACAAGCGTGATTATAATGATATAGTATATCATATGATCGTTAGTGATTGCTAGTGTTATTGATTTTACATTTAATTAAAATGCCCTACGCCACAGACGCCTTTATGCTCAAATATATGTATTAAATGTGGTCTGAGTTTTCTTACATGATATAACTACTTATACATAAATAAAAAGCAACAAACTTGCAGCACATCAAAGATCTTCAGAAGCCATCAATATTTTTTATTATTCAATATGTAAAACCAATATTTCGCTAACAAATAAACAAAATCAAATCAGAAATGTTAGCTATGTAATTTCGTTCGTCGGTGAACGGTGCACCTACCGTGAAAGCCACGTATAGCAATAATGTCCGGAAGTGAGGATTGCTACAAAGCATTTGTAGGTACCAGCCAGCCAGCCAGCGTTGCGAATCGCTCCCAAATTTCTATTGTCCTGTAAAACTGTCGTGCAATTGATATTATCGATATTGAATTCAATCACACCTTTGCAGAAATCGGCCTATTTTATTCCTTTAGCTCATCATTTTGTCTTCCACATTACAACTGCTAGCTACAATTAAACAAAAAAGTTATACAAGTAAGTTATCTTACAAAGTCGACTAAATACCTGAAAAGTATTTTCACAATGAAGTATCACAATGTTAAAAGCCTTGCTGCGATACCCGAGCACCTATTACAAAGCCGTAAATGCCACAACAAGAACGTGCCTGAAATATGGAAGTCGTCGTAACAGTTTATTGTCACATGAACGTTCTCCCAGATTGTATTATTATACCGACAAATCAAGTTGTCAAAGCGTGTAAAATGTAGGGCTGGTGTTGTGGGAAGAGGGAGGAATGCTCTCGTATCCGGCGTGTGCTCTATTTGCACACGTTTTGAATGTCATTGTCAGCGTGCTAATTGCCGGCGACTGCACGAGCACGAGCTCGCGGCCTCGCCCACACCTTCCACATCTACATACATTTACAATACCCCTCTATTTCCCCCTGAATATGCAATTTCGGCTTTTCATGCTACACCACCAGCTGTTCTCATTAAAACTTTAATGAGGTATAAGGTAATATTTATTCGTATCTCAGCGAGATTATTGCAGTAATATTACTACGCGGAAGGAGGTGCCCCGCAGGCGAGGGGTTACGAGTATGATATTTTAAAGTCTGTTTATTTCGTTTATGAGGAGCGAAAATGATCGTGAAAAGCGAAGGCCGCACGCAGTCGCTTTGGGGAGGGCGCCCTCGTCGTCGCCGCAGCTTCGAATTAATTTTTCCAGGCAGTTGAGTTCGAATGCGCTTCCGGCTTGAGTTGCCTCAACTCGAAAGCAAACTTTTCGTGTTTACATTACTTTAAATTCTTTTACCTCTTAGCTTTGCTAGCAATACTTTACATAGTATCATTCGTAGTATATTTTATTTCATGTTTCACAGGTAAAGTTCCTCGTTTTACTGCGAAGTAAAATACTGTATAAAAGGGAAGTTTTTCTTTGGTTCTTAAAAAGTTTTTAATATTCAAGGTTTTACGCCAACACAGTCCAGACTTATGTCTGCTAGATCAATGATAAATCTAGGTACTTAACCTTTAGTCTAACAAATTACTGTTAAGTTGCTAAAGTAAATATGTACTTACTTTAAAAAGTTGCGAGAAGGTTTAGCATATTTGAGGATCCTAAACGGTATTACTTTTGTGTCTGGCTACTTAAATTCGTAAGGCATTTTTTAAATAACTACGTGAAATAGGTTGTTATTTTTGTGTGGTTAGTGCATAAACTGGTGTTTTTAATACAGTTCAAAGGAACAGTAAAAAACGTTATAAATTAATCGTTTAACTCCAACGCACCGATCGAAATACGTGCAAAATAAATTTCATTCCCGTTTCGATACCCGTTTGCCTTTAGCAGAGGAAACGCCATTGCAAATATGATTTAGCGATGAGCGTTATCAAAAGCTAATTGTTCAATGCTACAATATGTCGCGTTTTAAACCATGATTACGTATGGTTGACTATCGTTTATGTTAAACTATAGACAATTTGATTAAATTAGGTTCACTATTATGTGTGGGCTCAGGGCTGTATTGATACGATACCTACAAATCCTTTCATGGTGGTTGTATATTATGTATAATGAGAATGACATATGGATACCTACATAGTACACACTCTACCGTGAATTGTGTAACATGATTACATACTTTGTATTAGTGAATATTTTTATAAAGTAAATTGCTAACTAGCTGATAGTTGGTTCTATTAGATATTATTTATTTATTAGTCAATTCATCTCGTTTTTAATACATTATTAAATAATTCTTAAAAAAAATGTCCACCGGTGTCGAGAGCACAGTCCAAGCTATCGGTGAAGCCAGTGGTTAGGGTTCCAGAGACAGGAACCTCCTCACAATGCGAACCGTATCAAGGAGTACATGTGTTCTGAATCAGGTCCTTCAAAGATGTTCGTCGAGACTCTTGGCCATAATACCAGGCCGTTATGACAATCGGCACAAACATAGCTGATATTATTAGTGTTTTTCTTTTGTTATTGTCAAGTCACTAAACTGAGAGTGATTGCTGTGTCATAGTGCACAATAACAATACCTTTTAATTTGTATTTTAAATTTAACATGTAGGTACTGTTCTATACATATGTATGTCGATCTGTTAAAGTCAAAACATGCAGTTCCATATTTCGGCTTATATCGGAGTAATCCTCGTCAGAAACCGTCGATAAATCCACCAACGGTATTAAGCACATCCTTAACAGCCTGAAGCATTATGAGCTCATCAAATTGAATATTAAACTGAATATTAACTCGCTATACTGTTGTGAAAACTGCAGGTTGCAGTAATAACTACCCATATGTGATGCTTTTACTTGTAATAAAACGAATTTCTGTGTGAGTGTTTACTTCAAAATCCGTGCTTTGAATGAGACTGGTAAGCCCTCGCTCTAAACTTAATATATGGCGACAAGCACTCAGCATGATTAGAGACGGTAGCAGCAGTATTACGTATATATATAAGTAGATTATACGAAAACAATCACATCTCTATTTTCACCGTGATCTAGAATTGGAAGAAAAACATGGAAACTATTTGCTTGTGTATTTTTCTTGCAGGAATAATGTTTCAGCAGTTTAGAATTTAAGGAAAGCAGCTAGAAAGCTAAGATGTATTTGTTTATGTATTTAAGTAAATATTTATAGACTTTCTACATAAGTTCTTATTTTAAAGAAACAAAACACGAGCACAAAATAAATAACATTATGATTTGGCTTTATTTTTCTAAATGTGGATGTAGCTTTTATAACAATACCTTAGCTTAGATTGAAATTGAATGTGATTGTCTTGTATTGTATAACGGGCTAGTGTCCGTAACTCCACGTCCAAACAATATATTTTGGTTTGTAGGTGATACATGGAAATATAATAATAGAATCTATTATACCTATTGACGACGACACGCTCCACGATAAAGCTTTTAACGAAGACTTCTTCAACTTACTCACGCAATATTAACCACAAGCAGACACTTTGTATGAATAAGGTAACTTTATCTGGTTGCCCTCTGATTTTCCGTCTCCCAATTAACTAGCAATCATACACGCCCCGGGAACTCTTTCATTACTGGTAATGAGTTTTCACCCTTCGCCGAATAGTGGTCATCGGAGCTTTGATAGACTGCGCCACCTTATTTTGTCTTTTGCTTTCATGCAAGCAAATTGGGCCCGAGTGACGCGTGCGCTCAATTAGCCGGATTTAGGTGCGGGGATCGCAGTCAATGTGTTGGACGATATTTAATTTTACTCGTCGACGGAACGGAAGCGACGTTGATAAAAGTTGCCGTAGTTTTGTTTTTGTGCTACGGGCTACGGGGCGGGCGCAAAATAAAAATGTCCGACTTTTCACAGGAAAAATGTGACGTTTCGTAATTTGAGTTTTTATAGGTAGATTGTTTACAGGAGTGCCAACTATGAAACTTTCAAATACCTTGCTTTGAAACACTAGTAGATGCTTACGTCATGTCTTATACAGAAAGCGTGGGGTAAAAATTAAATGACCTGTACCTATTATTGACCTATGTCCTATTTGTATTTGTATAATTGTTTGGAGATATCTGTGCACAAATAAAAGTTTAAATAATCAGTATTTTTTTAAGTTAATTGTTTTATAAATAAGCAGACGTTCACCCACATAATATATCCAGTAGCAAGCACTACAAAAATATGCATTTAATTGTTTATTGACTGACTGACATACATTTTTATATCCAAAATTCTTGTCGACTAGCGGTACTGTGTTTCCAAGTCATCCTCATTAGTGTTAATGGTGGTCGGACGAAGCCGATATCTGAGACAGAACGGCTTAATTAATGCCAGAGCCAGACTCTTTGTCAGATAATCGATAAATCATTTGTGATGCTGTATAGCGCTCATTAATAACGCCTAAGTAGATTTATAAACGGCCTTTATGACATCACTTTATAGGTTATTGGTTACAAAGCAACGATTTAGTTGGTCGAGGTTGCGTGAATGAAACACACCATTTGATATAGATCGTTTAATGTGAACAATCGAAACGATTTTGGAAAAATACATACAAACTGTCCATAATCGGTTACAAAAATTGAGTGAGTAGCATTACAGTCGCAATTATATCAGTCTTGACATTTACACAATTTGACCGACTCTTCGCATCGTTAGGGAATATTATTAAAAAGTGTGTTTCAGATTTACTGCAGTTACTTTATCAATTTAGCTGCAGGCAACTAGGCATTTTACCAAAATCTGAGCATATCGATGCCTAAATGCAATTTATATACAACTTATTAGACTAGTGTTATGTACAACGGAGCTTTGCCTGTGTGGGAGAGCGCGTGGCAGTGACAGCAGGGAAGGCTTTGCAGCGAAACATTCAACTACATAATACTTAGTTACGATTTAGTGATGTTGGTGTTTGATTAGAGTTCGGTTTTACATAACATCACGCTTGTTCCCCGAAGGTCCCCGACGGGATAGGCAGAGTAGTACCTAATTGTAGGTACCTGCATCCACATTACTCCAGCTTGTCATAGGGGGCAAGACTAATGCCATCACCTGAGCTTTACAGTTTGCATTTGTTTCACTAAATGATATTTTTATGGAGCATGTAAAGCATGATATTAGTTCTACTTTTCAATGTGCACTTAAGTGGCTCCCAATAGTAGTTGCGTAAGTGTCGGTTCTACATGGGACATTTTTAAATGGGGAAAAGTATGCTGTTATGGGCGGTTTTTTTTAAATTTTACGCTGACAAATTCAGATCCTCAACATGATGCTTTGACCTGCCAATAAAATAATGAAGCAATAAACAGGCAGTTTGAAATAAATGCATGAAGTTATGGTTGTTGTTTAATGTTCTATTTTACCAACTAGAGCTAAATTACTTTGAATTAATTAACACTAAGCTACATAACAACTGTACAAGATTTTGTGTACGTAGGTAGATTCACTTACATTAATGAGAATGGTAAAATACTTTAATTAATACCCGTCATAAATGATTGAATAAATAAATGCTACAAAATGTTTTTCGTTTTTATCAAAATGGTGGTTAATAAAAAAGGTATAAACATACTCACAGTACAAATACTTGAAAGTAAGTCTCTATGCAAAATGGTAAACTTCCATAAATTGTTTTCGTACACACAGAAAAATAACTTTTCGTTACTGAATTTCGTCACAAAATCTTTGGCACGACATTCTTTTGTTATTTAAATGTATGTTTCGTTAACATAGAAATATTATGAAGACACAAATTGAAAGATTTATTTACAAAAAAATATTTACATTAAATAAAATATGTAATAAAATAACTGAAACAATAATAAATTCATATTTCCTACTGAATACAGCTTTTATCTTTAATACTAACTGTATTTATGCATTTCATATTATTTGAAAAATATTTGACTAAAATGAGACTGAATAATATACAATACGAATGTCTGAGGCCAAAATATTGGTTACTATGTTATATCATTTTAATAAAAACGTCTTATAAAAATACTGTAGAATTATAGCCTTAATCATGGGCTTTTGAAAAACCTTATTATTACTAATTAACATCAACAAAACTCAGTCAAATAATAAATGAATATTACTGTGAGTATTTATTTAACACAGAAAGATAAAGATGAGTATAGCCGTTTAACAATAAAACAATTTAACTATGGTGTTTATAAAGGTGGCTGTACACTGTCGACCGAGAGCTGTCGTTGTCTCTCCAGTGACATCTCGCATGAAACCGACATGGGATGGAGAGCAAGCGAGGAACCCCGAGGCTAGACTGAAGCTACAATGTACTCTCGCACTCGCTCTGCTCTGTGTCTCGACGAGAGTGTTCAGCCACCATAACGCTTTAGAGTTCAGTGCTCATCTCGGCAGGTCCAGGCTTGTTGCCGTTGCCTGATGTGGTTTCAGCATCTGTCGCGACACCAGATGTTGCTTCATTTGTGGTGCTCAGTTGCTCTGCAGCCTGGGTTCATAATTATACAATATACTTTAATCATTTTTACAAATACTAACAGGGTGTAAAAGAGTCTTTGTACAAAAATGATTGCTGGAAAATGACCTAATGTTGAGAATAATTACTGTAGGGTAGCGCGCGTTGTATAGGTACCTAGAGGTACAACAATGGGGGTATTTAAAGTCAAGTTGTAACGTTTTAAACTTTTTTCCTAAAATAAAATCCTAATCTTTGACCTCCTTCACCAGAAGGTTCGTTATAGTCCAAAAAATTATCACAATGCTGTAATGGTGGGAACTACAAGGTGACGCGGCGTCGCTAAGCGTCTCCTTTTTACACTCATCTTGTAAGACATGATTAATTCATTTAACTTTATCCATAAATATAATTTGGGTTTCGTATTAACATTTTAATCACAACAAGGTGCAACACAAAAAGTAAGACACATAAAGAAATATAATTGTAACTGTTCGGGGTAAACACAAAACATTAGCAGTTAGACATGGGTTAGTTAAGGGTTAGTGTACTAAACACTTGCACACCACTAAACCGTCACCAGCATGCAAAGACAAAACAAAACAATGAACAAACCAAGGGGTGCGTGCAGCTACTCATTCCGCTATGTTGCGACACAAACAGGGTGGTTCGTCGGCGCGTGCCTTACTTACTGCGTGCTTTCTATGAGAGGCTTAAGGATAATGTCGAGCGTGTTGTCGTGGCGGTGATGCGCGTGCGCCAGTCGCACGTGCGTGCGCGCCACGTTCGCGTTGTGGTCGCGCGACTCCCGCGTCGGCCGTGCGTACCGCCGCGCCAGCGACCCGCTCTCGCCCACCAATATGTTGTTGTTGCTAGCATGTCTCTGCATCCCAACAATCATACACGCTAGACAAACTACCTGTGCACACCCTATAGCTTTATACATGGATTAAACAGTAGATATATATTTATAAAAGAACTCTGCCATCAGTTCCCGAATAATAGGCGCGCACAAAGTGCCAAAGTTGTGCCATTGGAGGAATAGGTATGCAAGCAACCGTTGTCTACAAATAGCGAACAGCTGTAGCACTCTGTCAAATTATAAGCCCCTTAAGCAAGAAGAAGTCTTGAGAATACCTTTGAAATATAAGAAAATATATAAGTAGGTATTTAAGTAGATCTACATATTTTCAAAAGTTCGTCAGTGAAATTAGGTTAACCTACGCATGTCTCTTCTGTACTACGCTTATGTTTAATACATGGTAGGTACTAATATTATTTATTTATTCGTAATAAGATGTACATAATTTTATTCAGAACATGAAAATGTTCTCGAATTACAGCAGCCTGTACACTGTTAGCTTTTTCAGCGACCCAGAAACAGGAGCTGCGGATTATTCCGACGGCCCTTGTGAGCTTATTTAACTTAGGATATACTTTTTACTTTCAGCTTCTTTTTCTATTTTTATGTGAAAAAAGCGGGAACGGAAAATAAAATGTGCACAGTTATTTATAAATAAAAATCGGTTGCAAATGTCATTTCTTTTTTGCAGGGCGTTCAAAGATGTTTTTTTTTTATTTATTTCTTTTATTTTTCTTATCAAGGGCCGTCGGTGAGCGGAAGACATGTTAGAAAGCAAAGCGCCCACTCACGAAGAGAGAAAAGCCCCCGTCGGCCGGGTGAGGGTAGCGCGGTGCGAGGTCGCGGGGGCGGCGCGCGGTGGCGGAGTCGCTGGCCACAGACAGCAGCGAGCGCTGCGAGCCCGTCACCGAGCGCGCGCGGCCCGGCGCCGCCGGAGGACGCCGCGTCACCGCGCCCGCGCCGCCCGCGCCCCGCGCCACCCGCACCTCGCCCGCCTCGCCCGCCGCCCACTGCCTACTCACAGGCGCCGTCCGCGAGGAGCCGCCGGCGCCGCACTTGGCGCTGTCGCTGGACCTGCACCCGACAGAGATGGGCCTTACATCAGATTCCACTCGCCTGCTGCCGAAAGTAATAGTAGGGTCACTAAACAATATAATATATTTTTGGTATCTCTGCTGTTCCAAATCTTCGACCACCTTCGAATGCCGTTGACTAATTGCACCCACATTTAATGGCGAAAGTTTGAGACGAAACTGCTGCGGGTATGCTCTCCAAGACAAGTGAGGAAAATGTAAAAGGAAGAAATCACTAGCCTGCAGGCTTAACCACCAACCTAGGATCCTGTGACTTTCATTTGAAAGAGTAAAAAGATAAAGCCAACAAAAGCTGTCTACAGTTTTGCACTGTAATCACAATGAAATAGAAAGTGACAGGAGCCACAATGTAATCACCTCTCCGAAGAGTACGCGTAGTCCTGATCGGCGCCGAGCCCCGAGTCTGTGTGCTCGTGAGACACGCGCGCGCTGCCGATCAGCTCGCCGCTCGAGCTGTTGCTGTTGCTGTTGGTGACCGGGCTGTACGGGTTGTTGTTGTTCAACACCGGCGTCACGTTGCCTCTGTACCCGTTATTTGTCAAGAAATCGTCGCCCGTCCGCCCCACGGGCTCATCGTAGCTCGGATAAACACGTCTGCAAAAACCCATAACGTAAATCATCCATATTTGGGCAATAAATCATAGTTTATGGGTTGCGGCGCGTACCTTCCATGTTTCTCGTGACCGGTCCGGTGCGTGCTGAGTGTACTAGAGCTAGATCGAAGCGATCCTTGGTTGTGAACATCGTGAGTGCTTTTGCCGTGAGACGAGGAACTTTTATCTCGTCTGGCTAATGATCCATGTTCAGCTCTGCAAGAAAATATACATTGTAAAAACGAGATTTCATACTTAAAAATACATGCTACAATAAATTGTGTTCTTACTGTCTATGCTTTGATGAAGTTCGGAGCTTAGTCTGCCGAGCATGGCTGGTCTGAACAACGGTGTACGGAATTTCTTTCAGCTGCTCCTCTGTCATGCCAGTTGTATCTACTAATGAGAACTCCAGGTGCTGCTTTAATTCGCTTGGCAACCATTTCTTGTCATTTGGGGATCCCGACCGAGACCTAAGGACGAGTTATAATAATTATCATTGTTTGTGAATGTTTAGTGAATTAATGATAAAGTTAAGGTAATTATTATACCGATGCTTCCTGTGTCTTCGGTGTCTGTGAGATGATCGATGTGTCCCAGTCTCGGGCTCCATTTGTGAACGCCGCACGTTCGCTACCTGCAAAACAATGAGGTTATTAATCATTCTAGCTAATTACTCATAGTTTTATGTAACATTTGTTACACTTACTTGGACTCCACTTCCAACTGTAGTTTGTCGTAACACTTCCTTCCATTGTGACTCAGATTCAACCAGTTCGTATTCTCTGCAAATTCAATGTTACGGTTAACTAATAAAAATCTCCAATTCTTATACAATGAGAGAAGATCAGAAGTTGGGTTAAGATGTGAAGATGCGATCGGACAACACATTTAACGCCTGCAATAAAGGTCGGCTAGATTTTAGTTGACGTTGATATTATCTAGCCTCAACTATAACGTAGTCGTCCTATATATCTTCTTCTAGGGAAAGCAGAATATTACTAACTTGGTATCCGGTTGCGAGTCATCCCGTTCCGAACCGGACTCATGCTTGTGTCGGGAGCGATGACGTCGGTGACGCCGGCCGGACCGACCTGAGCCCCGCGACAGTTCGCTCTCCGCGTCCGATTGCTGTTTTCGTGAGCGATGCTTGTGTCTACAACACATAAAAAACATCTCAAACTAGTCGATTTCTACCTTTCATCAGTCAAACATAATGCTAGCATTTCTACTAATCCTGAAAACTGAGTTTTTCGTTACTTGTAACATCAAAAACTTTAGACAGCGAACACTGACCTAAAAAAATGAACACTGATAAAGTTCGCGCGTGATAATAATGGATTTTGAATTTTAGTTGGAAAGTTAAAGAGAGGCCACCATTATTCACCGCGTAGGAACTTTTGAAGCGGTAACAAAGTCGTAAGAAAGCAACGACTCCTACGTGCTTCGGGGAGAGCTACTGAGTGGAGGAAACATCGCTCTAGTAAACTTATGTAAACTAGTGATTACTGCTGCAATTCGAAGTGTGCTTTAGGGAGTACGAAGGTTTTGTTTCAATTGTATACCCTGTCTTATGTTAAGCGGAAGAGCGGAGACACCTAACACAAGCATCTCTTTGCTTAAAAGGTGATCAATGAATCATGTATGTTTAAGAAACATGTATTTGAAATAAACATTTTCATTTTATTTTTTGTATCATGAGCATATCACACTTTTCTTGTGGAACTTACTTGCGATTGGAGCGAGAATCATTCGAGCTTTGGGAGTCAACTGATGCAGAACGATGCCGTGGAGCCGGCGGCGGTCTGGTGGCCGTGGGTGATGCTGAGTATAAGCCCCGCCGTGTTGGGGCTGACCGGGTCGACCGCGGGGACCCACCCACTGTGGGGACTTCGCAACCCATCACTTCGCCACTGATTCTGAGCCTAAAGATTATACAAAGTTATAAAGTAAACGCCTTTCGGAACAAGTTCTATTCTTCTAGTAAAACAACACTAAAATCTTACCGCGTTGTGGACAAAGATCTGTAATTCATTTAGTAAAGTCGACTAATAAACTTACGAGTTTGGTCGATGTACTGAGGTAGGTTGTTTGATTTCTGGGGGACAGTCTTTTATTCTCAAGTCTTCTAGTTTCGGCACTGAAACAAAGTTATCGTGATATCATCTAAACAGTAAGATTCATTAATTAATTAAGTAGTTTTGTAAGAAAAGGATTACCGTGTAAATCAGTATAGTGAAAGTCGTGTATGACTTTGTTAGAGGAATTAACATGTCAATGCCGTCTGCTTTACCCTTCAGGGTTTACAGGCGTGATGTTATGTTTTGTTACCGTCATTGAGAGATGCGTGCGAAGCATGCGGCGGCCGGGCGATGCGTCGGGATGGAGTCCGCGTGAACGAGGGCGGAGGCCGGGGTCTTGATCCTCTGCCACTACACAAACACAATAAGGCTTTTATAGTAAAGGATAGTAACCAAAGTTCACAAGTATAATCATATCAGGAAAAGCAATTTCAGTATTCCTCAATATCTTGTGGGCAAATTTGTTTATCTATGGCATAATATATGTTTTTTCTTTCAAAACTTATTTTATCTGTTGGGCGGGGCGAGCTGGTCAAAACCAAAAAGGGTGATTGGCTTTTGCCCAGCAGTGGGATGATATAGGCTTCATCATCATCATCATCATCATTTCAGCCCAAAAGACGTCCACTGCTGGACATAGGCCTCCCCCAAGTGTCGCCATATTGACATTTTGGGGGGTTTTGCCATAATCGCCACGCTTGGCAGGCGGGTTGGCGATCGCAGTACGGTTGTTACTAAAGCACAGAGAACGCTGCTGCCCATTCTCTGGCATATAGGCTTACAGTATCAGTATTTTATCTTGCTACCAACCTTGTCCTCAACCTGGTTCCCACTGCGAAGATATCAGCGGAAGCTGGCGAGGTCTGCTGCATCCGGAAGAAGGTGTGGTGGTCGGAGCAACACCGCCACAGGTGGCGACATGCGGACCTTGTTGGGGACTCGAAGCCGTATGTTGACGTGTCATTCTATATTAGAAAAACAATATTAAAGTAAGCTATTATACGCACGGGATATGGAATGAGGACGCGCGGGTTCGCGAGAATTATAAGACTTGGAGATCTTTGCCCAGGAGTGCGCCAGAACAGGCTAGGGGAAATAAGTCATTAAGAGGAAACCAACCATAAAAATTTACTTGTAAAACCATAATGGACTTTTAACTTAAGCAAAAACAGTCGAAGGCATTATGGTTGTATATAATGTTATAACTGCGAAAGTAAACTATGTCTGTTTGTAACCCTTTCACGCTTGAACAGATTTCGAATTTTGGCTTCTATCTACCTCCTGATTTGGTATTGCTCAATGCTTAGTTGTATTTACAAAATTTTATTAGGATCTTAAGCGGATTTTAGTAATTTTATTAGTAAGAGGTCACGTTGTGAATTTATAACATACAAAATGTGACCATCGTTTACGTTTGGCAAGCTATATTTTTCTTTCTAGCCCCACCCCTGCTCAAGATAAACCAGATCATATCTAGATTTTGTTTAACGGCCAGCAGTAAAATTCAAAGCTTATCACCTTCTTTCATGTTCAAGATTTCTTTACGAGTCTGTGAATCACAATGGGCTCTATCTAAGGCTATGAAAAGAATGTTCTCAAAATACATTATCTCCAGCGAAATTGAATGTTTAAGTATCGATCGTGTAATACCTTTAACTAACCGTTCGAGCGAGGTTAATATAAACATCTGCAAACTTTGACGGAGGTAGCTTTCATGAAGAAACTTGTTCCATTTTGGCTAATACCAGGAATCGTCACGAAGCAAGTCGAGTTTCATAATTGTTAAATATAGTACCTAGACATTGTTATATTGTTACTACCAAATACGGTATTACTTTAGTTTGTTCTGCGAAAGTTCACGATACGTGGGCTTTATTTACTTCTTAGGAGAGCTTATATGGCAGTAAAATAATAATTTTACAGTATTTTCTCTAATGACCATATTAACCAAATAACCATATTTTACAGCGGCCGGAATGTGTGTTTAAAGCTTTGTAGTTAAAGATAATTCAGCAATAGAAATTTACGGGCTATTGTGTTCAATGCTTTTCTATAATTGTCACTGGTTTGCACAATAGAGAGTTCCTAGCCAAATCATAGACTTCTCTAAATTGTGTTCTCTAAATCTTCCTGTAAATGTACCAATCTTAAAGAAAAATGTTAAATCTTTTTCCATTTAACATGTTTCTTTCTTTACGTGACATAAACTATCGTTTTAAGGCGGAAGCGACACCGTAACCCGCGAAATTCAAGGTTTCTTACGTTTTTTTAATTTGCTGGTCAGTGTCAAGTATTATGTTGAAAAAGTCATTCAATGGGGTTAAAATGAACTGAAATGGTTGTTTTGTTGATTTTAATGATTATAACTCAGCAAAGCCATATTTGTTATAGCCGCGAATTATATTTTAATCAAAATACAACCTGCCACTGCCCAGCAAATTGCAAAAAACGACGAATCCACCTTAAGGACATAGTAAATAGAAAAGTCAGCGCTGGCCAGCTTGCGGTATGCAGCCTTCCCCGAGGAAGGCTCCGCGGCGCGGCGCCGTGTTATCGCCGCTCCCACAGCGCTGTAAATACTGCGCTCAGTTCTACGCGACTTATCTGTAATTGCCTGCCTACGAATGTCTTTCAAGGAAGCGGCGCAAGGTGGACTCTATCTTGCACCACTATTCAAACTGCGCCCCTTATCACTCTCCGCGATCCGAAACGGGAAATGGGTCAAGTGGAACGCCCGATTTTAATGTTTACTTATTCGTGTAAGTCACATTCTTTGTATTTTTTGTCACAAGGAGTTCTTACATTTTTATCCGCTACACGGAGCATGAAGTAGCGTCCCTTGTAATAAAGTTTGGAGACGCGCGGCCAATAATAGTTCGCAACTGTGTGTTTTCCGCGTAACAGTAAAAGACCGCTTGGCGCCAGCCCCAGGAAGTACTCTACACTGTCTTCACCCTGTCAACCAAATAGAACATTTTGTTAACTTTTATTAAAACAGGCACTTCTACTCTTTTTGTATAATGAAAACTTACCAAAACTGGATGTAGATCTACACCATACATGTCGAGCCATTTTACTTTATCTAAATAGCTCAACTCTGCTTGTGCCGGCGAAATTCCCCTGAAAAGAGGGCTGTTATTAATATTTCTCAAAAAGAAAGGAGAGTTAAAAGTCAATTAAACTGTTATCCTTAATTAATAGGAGGCATTAAGGACAAAAGGTTACAAAAGGCTAACCAACAATGAATAATCCGGGCGGGGCGGCGTGGCGAGGCGGTGACGCCGCCCTGAGCGCTGAGCCACGGCTCACTTGGTGTTAGGTAGGTACACATAATTTGCATGTAATTGCGGCTTTGTGACGCGCCAACGGCCATAGACTGCATCTTTGCGCAGTTAAAAATTCATTCAATTAGGCGAGAAAGACGACGAAGTTTAATTTCCGGGCGGACGGCGACGCTTTCGGCGTGAAACTGCGCCTCTGAAATCTTAATTTTTAGCAACTTGCCTTCTTCTTGGTTAATTAAGACAATAGTACGTATAACAGGAAGGACTTCCTCGCGTTGGGCGCACAAGTTCTTAATTAATATGATGTCTATTCTCGGAGTTGATGGAAATATAAATGGCTCTCCCGAATATAAGTTTAGACATCCATATTTTACAGGATATGAGTTATAATTAGATAGCAAAGTCGGTATCGATCGATCTTTAAACATAATATTTATGAAAGAATAGTCAATGGAGTTTTAATGAATACTTACGTGAGAGTGCGATGTATTTCAGCGGCGCGCGCCTCCAGCTCTGGGGTCTGATGCGCCAGCAGGCGGAACTCGGACACATAGCCGGGTCCGTGTCGCCTGGGCTCGTAGTCCCCCAGCTCCGCTGCACAAAACGTACCAATAACTACCACACCAGCGATGTCCATCACTTATATGACTTTATTACAGGCCTACCACAACAAACACAGCTATAAAATGCATAAAATAACGTACATCAATTGTCATGGTAAACTCATTTAGCTGACAGGATACTTCAAACAGTAGGTGGAAATAAACCGAGAGAGAGGCGCTATTCCATTTTTGGAACAAACATCTCGTTCATGCGCGTGCAGCTGACCAAAAATATCTCGTACCAATTCTTCATGCGCGGTTGCATAGTAGCGATTATTAAGATAATTTCTCGCTCTTTTACAATCGCAATTAACTCTGTAAAGGCGGGGTTTGTGTCCTAACCAAATATACGAGGCAAGGTAAACACAATAAATGTATCTCCACGCGTTGATTACAAAATTGAGGTTAGCTTGCGGACAACGTAGCTTTGGGGAGGAAAAGGTTTACGTATACTTTTGATAACCCTAAAATATATTTAAACTTTCATTTCCGGAGAAGATCGAGACAATATTTCCAAGAGGAGCATAAAAGAAAATAGTTGTCCATTCCACGTAGTTTACTAGACACGTTATGCAGGGTGAGAAAGAAATATCCGCATACGGAGCGAGCACAGAAAAACTATGACTAGTGAACGAAGCTGACAGTCATTTCCCGTCGTATATCTTTTTTTTTGTACTCGGAAATCGCAACATCTGGTACGCTAGCCGAGTACACACATAGATGTTTGGACCCTTCATACATTACGTTCACGCTTGTCTGAAGCATAAAACGATGTCATTATTTACTAATATTACATGCTTGTAACATCTGATGCACGTATTACGAGTATGTATTATACGCTCATCATCTGCCTAGCCTTTTCCCAAACTATCTTGGGGTCGGCTTCCAGTCTAACCGGATGCTGCTGAGTACCAGTATTTTACATGAAGCGACTGCCTATCTGACCTCCACAGCCCAGTAACTGGGTAATACGATACCCCTTGATAAGACTGGATATCAGACTTTGAGCTTCTGACTACTCGTAACGACTGTCAAAGATCTACAAATGACAGCCGGGACCAACGGCTTAACGTGCTTTCCGAGGCACGGAGGAAACTCAATATGTAATTATGGTCACCCATCCACAGACCAACCTCGGCAAGCACGGCTTAACCTTAAAGATCGACCTGGGCGGCTGTTATTATTTAGCCACGAGCTCCTCCTATGTATTATACGCTATGGTTACAAATAAAACCGACACAGCCTTTCCTAAAAATCCTTTATGTTAATAAATTTGCATTGAGAGCTTTTCTTCTACTTCCAAATAATGGCTAAGTTTCTTATTACTCTCGATATCAAAGGTAACACTGAGAGTGAGAGTAATAGGTGAATAAATAATATCTTGTTGACGTTTCATCGACCGGGAAGATGAATCTCCCAGCATTCTCCACAGTAACAGGGCCACACACTGTATCTGACTGTGAACATCTCTCATCGGCCGTCAGTCAAGATGCTGATTACAACATGATGACTGTTTACATAAGAAAATAAATGTAAAATATGATCAAGAGAAGTATTTAATGGTTTCCAGTTAGCCTTAATTTCAGATATAACGAAGAAGCTCCATCTGTTGAAAGACAGCGCTCTTTTTTTTTATAAAATAAGTACATTTATTTATACTTGTCGTTGAATTTTCAAACGAGTAGCTAGGGGCGGCCATAAATCTAATTATTTTTAAACTCACTCGCTTCGGTTTATTTTATGGATGCTTTGAGAAGTCGTGATACAAGCAGAAGTGCATACCTATATATCTCTTTTAAAATAAGTTGTAAAGGACTTGTTTTTGTCTTGTGATCTATTAGTACTGATATTAGTAACGATATTAGTAACACATTAGCTAGACAGTTATTATTTCTGACTTATATTATATTAATAATAATTAAATCATCATCATCATTTCAGCCTGAAAGACGTCCACTGCTGGATATAGGCCTCCCCCAAGAAGGAGGGGTTTTGCCATAATCGCCACGCTTGGCAGGCGGGTTGGCACAAAAGCACAGAGAACGCTGCTGCCCATTCTCTGGCAATAATTAAATGGGTCCCCTGAAATGTAAATCATCTGCCTAGCTTTTTCCCAAACTATTTTGGGGTCGGCTTCCAGTCTAACCGGATGCAGCTGAGTACCAGTATTACATGAAGCGACTGCATATCTGACCTCCACAACCCAGGTACTGGGTAATACGATACCCCTTGGTAAGACTGGATTTCAGACTTTCGGCTTCTGACTACTCGTAACGACTGTCGAAGGTCTACAAATTACAGCCGGGACTAACGGCTTAACGTGCTTTCCGAGGTACGCGGTAAACTCGGTATGTAATTATGGTTACCCATCCACGGATCAAGCTTGGCAAGCACGGCTTAACCTTAAAGATCGACCCGCGCGGCTGTTATTATTTAGCCACGAGCTCCTGAAATGTAAATATGAAATGATTTATATATATTTTTTAAGTAGTTTAAAAAAAAAGGTAAATTATGGCTAGAAACGAGGTGACTGCTGAGAAGACGAGAAATAGAGAAATATGGAAGAAGAAGACATACTGCGCCGAGCCCAAATAAGTAAATTGGGATAAACATGAAAGTAGGAACGATGATGTTATCAAAAACGCTTTTACTTACATGTGAAAAACAGGGTGAGGTCGGAGTTTTCTATCTGACTACTCTGAGAACGAACACAGAAACAAACTTTAAGGACACAATACTTTTTAAAGGTTTGTTGAGTCTCTCCAAGGTTTTGATCCTCACAAGGTCTGTTTCGTATTCAAATCTTTCTGGTTTTTTGAAAAAAGAACCTTACTGATTTGAGTAAACCTACCTTGTAAACGTGAAGCTCAACTCAGATCTTAAGGAGCTCAACGACCCGATGTAAATGACTGAGTTATTACAACAAACATTCGCGTTTATCCACCGCCTGTACGTCACGTTTCGTTAATTGGACATGTTCAAAGAATTTCATTGGCTACGGTTTCCTTCAGATATCCGATCGGTATAAGTCAGAGTCGATATCTGTTTTGTGTTAGTAAGTGTGAGTGATGAGCAGTGATCGGGATACGTAGAGCTAATTTACATAAAGTTCGAGGAAGGATGTAACATAGAGTTGATAATACCTCGTTTAAAATCCCGGAATTATAAACATGACATTTAAAACCCGGGTATATAAAAACATGAACTGTGAGTAGGTATAGTTAGTAATTATTGATTTGAAGAACCATATTCCTAGGAATATTTTTAGGATTCTGTAATAAAATTGTGTCAGATTCAAATAGTTTGTTTTAAATAGGTAAATTAAAACTAAGTTGGATTTGTTTACGTGGATATCAGATAAATTTTAAGTTATGCCTTAACCATTGAGACATTTTTTAAATTAAAATATATATTATCAGGAGTACTCTCAAGAATTAACTTTGTTTAGTTTTTATGTAAAACAAAGCTCTTTAATTAAACAGTTTTACTACGGAACTCTAACAACATAACAACATTCTGCAATATAATAATTTTATTCTAATGTATATGAATACATTAGAATAAAATTCAAAATCATCATCATCCTATAATGTTCCCACTGCTGGGACACAGGCCTCCTCTCTATGAGAGGGAGTGGGCTGTAATCCACCACGCGGGCCCAGTGCGGGTTGGTAGATGTCATATATCTTCGAATTTTTAATTCTAGGACATGCCGGTTTCCTCACGATGTTTTGCTTCACCATTTTGAGAGCAGCGGTGATGAAATAAATTACACAAAGTAATGCGCCTGCCTGGGTTCGAACCCACGGCTTACTCCTTGTCAGTTGGGGCTGCCACCACTGGGCCACCGCTGCTCCAAATGTATTCAAAGCGCAATAAATAATTTGCAATTTCGAAAATCAAGTTTATGATTTCGGGAATTTAGACGAGGTATTCTTAAGTCTATGTTACTTCCTTCGTCGAAGTTTAGGTAAAATAGCTCTACGTATTCCGATCACTGGTGATGAGTGAGAGACCATCTATCATTTGGCAAAGAGAGCCGCCCACACGTCACTCGCGATTAATGAACTACTCGCAAAACTGACCGCAGCCTCGTTTAGACACACTAGTAAACTGACTATTCTACTGGCACTACTGGCCACTTTTGAAAAAACTCTAAAATGAGACAGTAATTTAGTTTCAAGAATGATTGTGCAAAAAAAGTTCATTGAAATCTTTAGTCTTAATATTCTGTTCTCACGCAGTCATGTAGGTAAGTAATTAAAACGTAGCACCAAACAGATGTTTGCCATTTCACAAAATTAAGCTAGCAATTACTACTTGTAAATTTTTTGCTCGGCACACATGTTTGGTTTAGGTACAGTTAAAACGTCGAAAAAAAATTCAATCCAATGGGAAAGATGAAAATAAATAACCACCTCCTTTTTAAGAAGTTGGTTAATTAACGAGCTTTAATGGTTTTGTCTAGACCACGTAAATGTTAATCAGGAATTCAATGAAGTTAAAGTTGAAACACTATTTAGGGCCATGGGGCCCGAGTGCCCACCTTGTGTTTCGGGATATCGCCAAGCGGTTGATCGACGCTTCACGTGACCAGAGGGCTGGCCTCTTTTTTGTTCAAAGAATCAGCATTGCCATCCAGCGTGGCAATGCGGCCAGCCTTCTGGGCACTTTTCCTGTCGACAGCGATGTCGACGAATTTTTTGACGCCCTATAATTTTGATAGTTGTACTCACATATTTTATTATTATTTTATATTTATTTGTAGTTTGTAAATAATGTACATATATAATATACTTTCTCTAACTGTAAAAAAAGTTAAAGTTAATACTACGTAACATCTCTTGAGTAGAGCAACATGCCACAGTTTCTAAAGTCTGAAATTGAATTAAAGTACAGATTGAGCATACGTTCGGGAATGATAATTCAGCATTATAATCCCACAGTGTGGTGCTGCGGTTAGATCTCAGTTGGCGCGGGCGCCAGTACGATTGTCCATCCACTTGATTAATGTGAATGCGTAACATAAGTCCGCTAACTTGTTGCGAGGGATAGATTGTTTCGCTTCATTCGCCTCTCCTAAACCGAGACTACGGACTAGACAAAATAAGAATGCAATGTTGCTTGATTAATAGTATTTTAGTTTTGTAGTTCAAATGTTTCTGAAGATAAGTATTCTTTAGTAAAGAATATTTACTTATGGTGTAGCAAGTTTTATTTTTCTCTATCATGTTGAAACCATAATTCCTTGTCATTGATTTTGAACCGACTTCCAAAAGGAAGAGGTTACCAAATCGTCGTGTATGTTTTTTTTTTTGTGTGGGTGTGTTCATCTGTATTTTCACCAATTTGATTCAAACTTTCTTTTGTGTTTTTGGTTCCATTTAAATTGAATTTACTTTGCTTAGGAATCTTTTGATTTGTCTTATTCTAATATGTTGATAATCTTCTAATATCTTCTACTTAATTGAACTCCCGCTTACTTATATTCCCGCTAAGTATTATATTTACATTGCTAAATATAATACTTGGCGGGAATTTGTATATGTTCTACAAAAAACGGTAAAATGCGACCCCAAAAAAACGATTAAAAAGTGGAAAATAAGTTTACATATGGAAGTCAATGAAACAAATAAAGTCACTCACTTCCGAAAGTAGAGTTATTTCCCACTTTTTAGTGTTATATTTTTCTTGGAATGAAGAATGTTACTAGGATACTCTTTTATTTAAAAGAAGACGCGGTAAAACAGGAACTGAAAGTTATTATTTTGCGTTCTGACTTGCAGTTCTCAGCACATCGTGCGAAATATTTTAATTATGTTTAGTGCTGTAATAGACTTTCTGCGTTAACATCTGAACAAATACGATGTGATTTTGAAACCACGTGCAACGTAACTATGTTTATAAGAATACTCCACAATGTTGCCACGATGACGCAGGCTCTCTCATTCCGAATAATGCCATGAAATTATTCCAAGAACGCTTTCAGAACAAAGTAACAATTCTTTATTTTTCCTGTGTCAGAAGAATCAAGTATATTTTATAAAAGGGATGATTTCACGTGCAATTTATTACGAGGCATATAATAGACATACCTTTAACGTAACGATGGTTATGGAAGTGGATCATTTGAGTGTGGAAGGGCGGAAAATCTCAAATATTTTACATTATTGTACCATAAATAAATGTACGAACGAGCGTTCAAAACGCTACATATGAAATTTTCGTATCACATTCACAGGAAAGCAATTATTATAATGTAACGTTTTGATTTATTGCCAGAAAGACTTATACCTTCGTTGGTATTCAGCAAAATAATCAAGTTTTTTTCCGCCGTAGTCAAATGCTAAACAAAAATCTCGGTTAAGTTGGATGATAATAACAATGAAGAAAACATACTCTTCAGGGGCCATTGAAAATAATTACCAGTACAAAGTGACGTAACTGGCGATTACGAAGGTCGGTCACACGCAAAAAAGTTGTTTCAACGGTAGAGAACGGTTGTGACGCCGACATGTATGCCGGCTGCCGGCAGATTACATGCAAACGATGCTGCGCCGCTGATGGCTCATTTACCTCTTGAATAACGCATCGATATTAGACCTTCGTTGCCCCTACTTACTGCGCTAGATTGCCCTACAGACGTAAATGGTTATTTTTTTATGATGTTCAGCTATAAGACTTATGAGGGCATGTGTATATAATATGAATGCTATAAATCTAAATCGTTTGGCTGTACGCTCACAGCTTATGTCTTACTAACTAAATACGGTCGGTATGGAAGCTTCTACTTTGAAGTTCCCCAACACAAAATATTTGTATAAACGTCGGTATTCTAAAATATATTAACACATCTTATGTTTTAATAAAATATTATTCAGGAGGAATAACGAGATCATAAGAAAATAGCAATAAAATTAATTACGTTACAAAGTCAATTATAAATATTGAAGCGAATATCAAACTGGGAGAGTAATTAATTACGTGAATCTTCAAAGGTAAGGTCGAGACGAGACGTAATTATCTCCTAATGTTTATAAAAATGAATTTGATTGCGTAAATTATACTGTAATAAGGAGTCGCTGTCGCTGCCTGCCAAATAGGTTTACTTTCTGTATCATAAGAATCGCTTCCGTGGAGTTGGCTGGAACTTTACATTAAAACCTGTCGCTTAAAACATTTGTATAATCCGCACAGTTATCGGGCGGGTGCAGTCTATTATTCTGAGCCTGAAGTACCGAAGCGGAATGCCTGATAAATTTTACTGCGTTTGCGGTTAGATAGCTCCTCGTCCCGCCGCTGCAGAATCTCAGAAGAATGGCACTAGCTATTACTGGAAGCGGAATTTAGTACAAGTCAATAGCATTCTATATAACGCTGAGGCGCCGAAGTGTAATATACCTCCTGAGCAAAGATTAAGCGAACTCCTTGGACTAGGTATCTTTTGTCATTTCTGGAATTTATCTTTTGTCGTTAGTTCATTGAAGTGTCTCTGACGTCATCACTTCTCATTACGAATTCTATTCAAATTCAGTGAGGTCAATCCAGTGTAAACATGACTATGCTTATTATTAGGCCCCGTGACCACGAATCATTCGAAGTCATTCTGCATTCTGGAACAAGAGCTTTATTTTACATTTTTAAGTTAATATGGATCTATCTTGTTTTACTTAAAAATAACAACTTAAAGTTAGATGGTCTTTGTACCCTGACATGACTCATGATGAGAGAATATTCAAGTTGTTACATGTCTGATTATCATAGCTAGGTACAACAAAACCAACTTTTCTTAGTAGACAATTTAGAATTTTTCACAGAGCCGATGATCCGGGCACACCTAGCTTGATGTATGTTTTGTACGGAAAACACTTTCCTATTTTTCTGTTTCGTTGATATTTTTGTGGACGCCTTTTTAGTAGGATATATTTTACTGTGCGATCCATTTCGATTCATTCGCGGCAGTTTGTATGTACGTAAGTGTTCATGCGCACAGTTGGGTCGGCCATCATGTGCCTCTGGCAATGAGTCAACGTCCCCACATGATCGCACACGTTATTATTCCCTTGCGTGTACTAAACAATTTTATAGAACGGCGATTACTACTCCAAATGTATTATTAGATGCGTGCGTTAGGTACCTACTTATTAAATCTTTTGGGAACTTTTTGTGGCCAGTCGTGGAAATTATTATAGTTGTCTTTCTGTAGATGTTATTTGTAACAAACTTATATCAAGGACATAATAAATCAAAGCAAATTACCACCTGGGTAGTCAAGCTTGTGCCTATTCCACAGGATCATATTTCTCAAAGTCGACCGTAAACAAAAGAGTCGTTTTCCTGGAATCTCCGTTCACAATCAAGTTAATAAAATAGGTGTGTTATTGCATGAAATAGTAAACGCGTGACGTGGGTAAGCCTAGCAGGGCTATCGCAAGTGGGAATAAAGTTATAACAATATTATGTAGGTACTATGTACATTAAGTCTGATAGCCAGTCTTACCAAAGGGTATTTATTACCCAGTGCCAACTGGGTTGTGGCAGTCAGATAAACAGTCGCTCCATGTAAAATACTCAACTGCATCCAGTTAGACTGAATCCGACCCCTACATAATTGGAAAAAGGTTATGCAAATGATGACTATGTATGCATATTTGTCAATGTATTTTTCCCATGGTGGAGAGAGAGACTGCAGAACGCGATATGCTACGATCCTCACATGGTCTTTTAGCTTCGTCTACGTTCAAACTTATCCACATCTGGGGCCCTAAAATGGCCGCTTTAGCAGTATTATAATGAGATGATAATATGAATGCTCTGTATGGTGTCGGACGTAAAGAATAGCACCATCCCTTATCTTCCCGTGGGTGTCGTAAGAGGCGACTAAGGGACTTGCCAGAGAATGGGCAGCAGCGTTCTCTGTGCTTTTGTAACAACCGTACTGCGATCGCCAACCCGCCTGCCAAGCGTGGCGATTATGGCAAAACCCCCCAAAATGTCAATGCGACACTTGTGGGAGGCCTATGTTCAGCAGTGGACGTCTTTTGGGCTGACATGATGATGATAATATGAATTATTACGTTGTAATTATGTACTTATTACTATACTATATACTACAAGGTGATGTTTTGCATCTTCGTCAAAATTCAGAAGGTTGTCACAAAAGACATAAATAATCAACTTAAATTACATTACTAATTATTAAGTTACTAAACACTGATTATTTTTGGTTGTTTAAGTTTATCAGTCTATCAGAATAACCCCCTTAACGTAGTTTAGGGAATAAGAAATTATCGAATAAACGTTTGAGATAGTTTGAATGAGTGAAAGCGCGGTTATAGGGCGAGGATCAGACGGGCCGCGTTTAAAACACAGGTGGTGCACACTTACCGAATTCCGTAAATAAGAAAAAAAAATACCTACTCATTTTGTTATTGATTCGGGTCGAGAATCATTAGCATAGTTACCTCCTTAAATTTGACGAGGAGGCAAAAAACACCTTGTATTTACGCCGATTGTTTCAGTTGAATTGAGCCATATTTAAATTTAAAATCATAAATCTTCGTCCAAAATTGTATTCGCATTCAACATTATCGAATAATTCGATTTCGCACTTACAAAACACATTTATAACCGAATACTAAAGAATATCGGATTACAGCGCAATCAACCGAAAGGTTCAACATGA
Organism: Cerastis rubricosa; assembly: GCA_949152445.1. Classification (NCBI taxonomy): domain Eukaryota; kingdom Metazoa; phylum Arthropoda; class Insecta; order Lepidoptera; family Noctuidae; genus Cerastis; species Cerastis rubricosa. Next base: position 12,403,160 of record OX424525.1, on the reverse strand, counting down.
TCATTATGACGGTTTCATAAAATCGCCATTTAAACTGAAATTCAGCCGAGTTTCGCAAACGGTTTCATCTGCAGCCGATAATAATATGACTGGGGATACAGAACAGATACAATCAGATCCCGGTCACAATGGAAATTGTGATTACTATAGGATTTGATCACAAAAGTATTGATGGTAACTGTACCAGGGGTCTGGAAAAGCGAAGTAATCTACCATGTACGAATGTACGATGTTTCGGGAGCGTATTTTGGTAAGTCATAAAATAATGCTTTTGCTCTAATTTAGCGTAGCAGTCTAATACAAAGGCTGTGATTAGCATTGGTCGATTATTTAATTTGCTCTGCATGGTTTCGAACGTAAAGAATAGCACCATCCCATATCTTCCCGTGGGTGTCGTAAGAGGCGACTAAGGGATTTGCCAGAGAATGGGCAGCGGCGTTCTCTGTGCTTTTGTAACAACCGTACTGCGATCGCCAACCCGCCTGCCAAGCGTGGCGATTATGGCAAAACCCCCCAAAATGTGAATGTGGTGACACTTAGGGGAGGCCTAGGTCCAGCGTCACGACGTGCTAGCAGTAAACATTTTTGTTCTATCCCATTTGTACTTTTATTTTTGTTTCTTGCATCTACCTATGTTCTTTGTTTTATTTTTGTTAATTTTGTATACACGTCATGTCCCAGCGACAATTTTTTTTTTTTTCTTTCAGCTTCGTGGACGTCTTTTGGGCTAAAATGATGATGATTATTATTTAATGGACTCATTTGACAGAAAGGTGTGGACCTTAAGAAAATCCTAGCATTATAGTATCCTAGCAAATAGTAGCATGTTGTGTGACGTCAGCAACACGTCAGTCGTGGCTAGAGCCAAGTTAGCAAATCCTAGGCCAGTTACACAATAAGCCTGGCGGGTTAGTGGCCGCGCAGCCACTTTGTAACCGGAGCACGGTTCAGACTTGCGGATTTTACCGCCAGTAGTCGTACCACAGCGTTGAACACTAATTTGTCGCCGATGCGATGTTTACACAAATATACTCCCTAAGTGCCATCGTTATTGGTCTTAGTCGCATTTGGAGTCTTTTTCTCCTGTTTATTTGCTACCCGCAGTAGTTTGAATGGATTTTACGGTGTGTTTTAAGTTCTGTTTATCTTAAATCGATGGATACTTGTTTCTTGGTTTTTCACATGGTTTTTGGGGCTAAGAATTGGACTATTACTGGTCAAATACACCAATTTGAACTAATTTGAAACCCATTTAAGTGAATTATTATGATAATCGATTACATCAATAGAGGGAGGAGGTTTTCATTCAACGTCTCGTCAAACTACTTGTGAGATGTGTATTTCTTTACCCAAAAGACATAGTAAAGAATATTGATATTAGGCCAGTTACAGTAGTTTAAATCACATATCATCATTCATGTGTAAACACATACTTACGTATAGGTTTTATGTAGAACACAAAACCATACTATAGACACGATAAGTATTTCATTACAAATTGGTTCGTCCTAACTTCCCACGGCATACGGTTAAAATTAAACTTACACAATTATGTCATAAGTGTAATAACATTGAAACGTACAACCTAAGTGATTATGTATGACTCACATTGCAGCACATATGCGGCCAGTTCCGCGGCGAGGTCGAAGTTGACGGGCAGGCGCCCGCGCAGTACGTCTTGCTTCAGTTGCAGGAACAACTGGTACCTGATACAATACAATACATTACATTACATACCCATTCACACAATACACCACTTAACATTGACACCTTAACCTTCAAACTCCTTAATTGAATTTCCTCGAAACATAACATCTCTATTCATCCATTACATTTTTAACTAGAAGAAACTCGTCAAACGCGTTGCGAAAAGATTGCCCTTAAAGGGAAATTAAATATTAAAAGACCATCAAGGCAAAGGTTTTCAAAGAATTTACGAGTATTAAACTGCGGCCCTTAGCTAAAGGAAGACGTTTCCCTGTGTTGTATGTCTACGTAGTATGTACTGGTATATACGCGGATCGCGCCGCCCCGCCGCGCCGCCGCCGCACCGTCGACACCGTAATAACGAAATTTTAATAAAACATCCCCGTACCCGCCTAACATTCACAACGAATAAAATAAAGAATAAAATGGAAACTCTTCAAAATTCCACTTAACTGACTTCAATTGTAGCCTTTGTTGTAAAGTTTAAAGGAAACACGAGTAGACGAAAGTTTCTCAGGGATTTTCTAAAGATGTTTTAGGCAAGAATAAAATTGTAGGTCTATAGAAAAAAATTAGCGAACTCTTGTTTCAGTGAATAGCAAATATTACAGTGAGGGGCTTATTTTATAAAAGGTGTCCAATTAAAAATGTCCATGAAATGAAATTTCAGTTTATGTTTCACCATTGACAGTGGAGCGCAGCACGGCAGTACACCACACCACCACGCCTGGCCCCATTCAGTTCAACAGAGCTGCGACGTTAGTTTACGAGCTCACCGCGTTTATTGCGAGAGCACTACACTTTCTTTTGTATTCTTACTAGACTTCACTCTGTTTTATGATTATGAAATTTTAATAGTTCAAAGTAAACAAAACATAGGTAGGTACCTAGTATTAAGTAATTTGCTCCCAGGCGCTCACACGTGAACACCGAACAGATTAAGGCTTTTGTGTTTCAACGGTAACGTGTCCAGTTATGTCACTCTCGCCACAATAGAGCCCCTACTTGTAAAGTACATAACCGAGTCATGTTGTTATTATTACGGTTAATGTCGTTATTTAGTTGCGTCCCATATATGGCACAAATGTACTTACTACCTCCATAAAAGTCTGACTGTCCTTGCAACGTTACACTAATTATGTCCCTCTATCTCTCAGCTTTATCTTGTTACGTATGGGAATAATGGGCACTCTCGTGGCTGTACCTTCTTAATAATGTACAAACTTTTTATATAGGGTCATAGTTTAACGTAACACAAACACACTATAAAACATAGAAGAAAGCTATTATACTTCGGGTCTCAACCGAAGACGATTACTTATATTACTTGCAGCATTACATGAGATGGTGCTATCTTCATCACACGTTTAGATCTTAAACACAAAAAGAAATAAGAAAATTGCCAATTTTTTTTTTTTTTTCTTTTTTTTTTTTTTTTTGTCTGGTTTCCTGTGTCACCACCACAGGCAACACCGTGCGCCCGTGAATCATTACGTGTTTTTTGTGTTATCGGATTCACACGAAGTTTCACTGCGCGTATTTAAAATGGGAAAAAGAAAGCGTTCAAAGTCAAAAGATAGTGATTATGATAGTATTTTGCGAAAAGTGAGAAAATTGGAGTCTAAATTATTAAGAAAACGACGTGTTTCTTCGTCAGCGTCGGAGTCGGTGGAAAGTGATAGGTCGTACATTTCGTACAACCGATATTATGATACCCACGGATATGAACAGGATGCGAACTTACCAGGTAATTTATTATTCTTTTACATAACAATTGAATTCAAAACATATAATTATGTTTAAGTACAAGAAAAATATGGGTTAAAGTTTTAACGACCTACCCTCATTCACCTATCTTTTCCGTGATGGGCATTGGAATGTTTCATAGCGTAAATCGCGTTGAGGATATAGGTACCTGCTCCACTATGAGTGTTTAGGATAACCTTGCTCCACGTAAATCGTGTTGAGGATTTAAGTATAGGTACCTACTCCACTATGAGTGTTGAGGATAAATATGCTCCACGTAAATCGTGTTGAGGATATAGGTACCTACTCCACTATGAGTGTTGAGGATAAATTTGCTCCACGTAAATCGTGTTGAGGATATAGGTACCTACTCCACTATGAGTGTTGAGGATAAATTTGCTCCACGTAAATCGTGTTGAGGATATAGGTACCTACTCCACTATGAGTGTTGAGGATAAATTTGCTCCACGTAAATCGTGTTGAGGATATAGGTACCTACTCCACTATGAGTGTTGAGGATAAATTTGCTCCACGTAAATCGTGTTGAGGATATAGGTACCTACTCCACTATGAGTGTTGAGGATAAATTTGCTCCACGTAAATCGTGTTGAGGATATACGTACCTACTCCACTATTAGTGTTGAGGATAACTGCTCCACGTAAATCATGTCGAGATTATACTTCGCTATATTTTAAGCAAGTTACTTGAAGTTACACATTATCAGTGTCACTTAGGTTTTGGTCTTCATGTCTATTGCCTACAGAACAAGAGGATCTTGATGACGTTGTCCATGTCTACGATGACCCTCAACTCGCTGGTGGCAACGACGAGCCGGTCGCGGGACAATCCACGTCAACAGCAGCGCCGGCGTCAGCTCCTGCACCCGCACCGGCGGCGTCGGCACCGCTGGATATTAGCGTCGAAAATGTTGAAGCACCACATCCAAACGACGCTATTGAATTAGACCCTGAGATTTTACAACTACTCGGCACAGACCTCGCCAATCAGAAAAATTATGGAGATACGTTACATAAGGACATTGCCTCAAGATGGGCTTATATTTTGGCTAACGGTTTGTCCAAAGATATACAGGTGGAGTTAATGAAATTTTATTTACCACCAGAAAACTGTCCAATTATAAGAGCTCCAAAACTTAATTTAGAAATTAAGGCAGCCCTTTCGGATATAAAAATTAAAAAAGACTTTTTCAGTCAAAATAAACAAAATCAGCTTGGCTGTGGTCTCGCCGCAATAGGACGCGTTTTGAATTGGGCCCTTTCACCAGAAAGCTTGGTGCCACAGGATATAATAAAATCGTTAAGTGATGCCGGTAGACTCATATGCGATAGTCATTATAAAGAGTCTCAATCACGACGTTATGCGGCTTTAAGTACTTTAAATAAAAATATCAAAGATACTGTCAAAAATACAAACATCGACGAACAACTATTCGGTTCCGACCTATCTGAGCATATTAAGTCGTCAAAAGCTATAACTAGGACTGGTTCAGAAATAAAATTAAGAACTCAACGGCCTATGTATAGGACATCGACCGTTACACAACCTCGGGGTGCTTTAAACTCGAGGGGGGCGCCGCCGCGCATAGCACCAGCGGTCGAGCCGCGGTCGACCCCCGCAGCACGCAGGCCGCCGAGGGACCGACGTCTAGAAGCAACCCGGGGACGCCGCCACGCCAACAACGCGCGGCATCAGGTGAGGAGGCGATATTAGAAACACAGGTACCTATTGCTGGCCGTTTATCAAACTTTTATGATAAATGGTGTGAGCTCACAGACGACCATACTATTTTACAATGGGTTCAGGGATATAAAATTCCTTTCAGTGAAGAACCTATACAAATAGCTGAGCCCCATAACAATGCATGTAATTCGCAGTCACAAAGTCAAATCATTGACAAATGTATATCAGACTTGATACGTTCGCAATTTATATCAACATGTACATCTTGCCAAGGACAATTTATTTCACCAATATTTACAGTGCCCAAGTCGAACGGAACCCATAGGTTTATTTTAAATTTAAAAGAACTAAATAAATTTGTTAAGGTTGAACATTTTAAGATGGAGGACTATCGTACTGCACTAAAATTGTTGAACCATAACTATTTCATGGCAACAATAGACATCAAGGATGCTTATTTTTTAATTTCCGTAAGTGAGGGTGATCGGAAGAAGTTACGGTTTAGATGGAAGTCTCAATTATACGAATTCAATGTTCTTCCCTTCGGCCTTTGCACTGCACCATTTGTTTTCACAAAGTTACTCAAACCGGTTCTGAAATACTTACGCACTTTAGGATTAATATCAGTAAACTACCTCGATGATTTTTTATGTATAAGTAGCTCGTATGACGAGTGTTTGTTAAATGTTAAAACTACAGCCGCAATGTTAGAATCGTTAGGTTTTGTAATCAACATTAATAAAAGTGTTATGTCACCTAGTAGGGTTTGCAAGTTTTTAGGCTTTATATTTAATACCTCAAGTATGATTATTACTTTACCGAATGAAAAGAAACATCGAATAAAAAATAAAGTTACTGAGTTGATGTCCAAAACTCAATGCACTATAAGGTACTTTGCTGAAATAATAGGATTGTTGACATCGGCGTGCCCAGCAGTCAGTTACGGTTGGATGTACACAAAATTGCTTGAGCGCGAGAAACTCATAGCTTTAAATTATTCCGAAAACTACACTAGACACATGAAAATAGAAACTTATCTTAATAAAGATCTTTCATGGTGGATCAATAACATATTATCGTCATCTTCACCTATCAGAAAAAATAACTATTATTGTCTAGAGATTTTTAGTGATGCTTCGAACACCGGCTGGGGTGCAACATGCAGTGGTCAAAGTGCGAATGGAAATTGGTCAGAGACAGAATTGTCCTTACATATAAACACACTTGAGCTTACGGCCGCATTTTATGGCTTAAAGATTTTTACTAAAGGACTAAAAAATGTCAATATTTTGTTAAGGATTGATAATACCACTGCCATATGTTATATATAAACCGCATGGGTGGTGCTCAGCACCCACATTTAAATGACATTACTCGAAAGATCTGGCAGTGGTGCGAAGCAAGAAATATATTTGTATTCGCATCGTATATCAAATCTAGCGACAACGTAATAGCAGATCGAGAATCTCGGCGAATTAATATAGATACAGAGTGGGAAATCTCAGATTGTGTTTTTTCACATATAAGTCAATTGTTCGGAAAACCGGAATTTGATCTTTTCGCGAGCGCTCAAAACTACAAATGTAGTAGATATGCATCATGGAAACTAGATCCGTATTCCGAAGTTATTGATGCATTTACTGTTTCTTGGCGTAACATTTTCTTTTATGCTTTCCCCCCTTTCTGTCTAATTACTAAAGTCCTAGAAAAAAAAAAATTATCGCAGATAAAGCGATAGGTATTTTAGTAGTGCCTCAATGGCCATCTCAACCATGGTACCCACTATGGTCCAGTCTTGTTACATCAGAAAAGATATTCTTTGGTCCTCAGGAATCACTTTTAAAATCTCCTTTCAGAGTCCGCCACCCACTACACGCGACGCTTATCCTGGTGGCAGCAATATTATCCGGGAGGCGTTGATCAAGCGTGGAGTACCACGAACGTCACTACATATAGTGATGGCCTCCTTTGCAAATACAACCTTAAGGCAGTACAATAGTTCGATAAAATCTTGGTGGCTTTATTGTAAAGATAATAACTTGGATCTTTACGAGATGAATAGTGCCCAAATTATATCATTTTTAACAAGAAAATTTGAGGAGGGATCAAGCTATAGTAGTTTGAATACGCATAGGTCTGCCCTCTCAGTTATTTTAGGCTATAACGTTATTGGAGATGACTGTATCAGCCGCTTCCTCAAAGGTGTCTACAGACTTACTCCCCCAAAACCAAAATACAATTCAACATGGGATACAAACGTAGTACTTAAATACCTTTCCGATGTATGTTACGATAATATTTCTTTAGTTGATTTGTCACACAAAACTTGTACGTTATTGGCAATCGCTTCTGCCCAAAGAATGCAGACCATCAGTGTTATAAAGTGAAAAAATATATCGATACAAGAAAATGAGATTGTAATTAAAATTAGTGATTTAATCAAAACGTCGCGGCCCGGGGCGTACCAACCACTTATCAAACTACCGTACATTCGCGAAAACCCCAGTATTTGTCCAGCATTTACCATTGAAACCTACATGGACAAAACTAGATATTTGCGAAGTGACTACCCTGAAGGAAATCTTTTTATCGGTGTACGCAAACCTCATAAAAAAGTAGGCCCTCAAACATTAGCACATTGGGTAAAAAAAAGGTTTTGCAAGACAGCGGAATAGACATTTCCATATTCGGTGCTCATAGTACTCGCTCGGCATCTACATCTGCCGCGCACAGATCTGGGGTCAGTCTGGAGGTGGTTCGCAAGGCCGCGGGCTGGAGCAATTGCTCAAACATCTTCCTTCAATATTATTGTAGAGATGTGGTAGACTCGAATGACACCACTTTTGTCAACTCTATATTCGGTTCATAGTTTGGAAGATTAATTGCATTTATATAATTAACATGTTAAGGCTTGTTAAGGGAACGATAGATGTACTTTGATCATTGTATTTGATTCTCAATAAATCTAATTAAACCTTTCTTTAAAGTTCATACACTAAAATGGTCTTTTAATTGTTCTTTTTCCTCTGCAATATTGCATTGCTCTAAACATCTGCAAGTAATATAAGTAATCGTCTTCGGTTGAGACCCGAAGTATAATTAAGAATCAAACGAACTTACCTTGTGAAGTTTGATTCCAATTATGCGAGGGTCTCAACCGAAGACGATTACTGCCCTATCCCCCCCAACCCAATGGCCAAAAGGCAATGTTACAACACAAAAACCTACTCTGAAATAATGATTCACGGGCGCACGGTGTTGCCTGTGGTGGTGACACAGGAAACCAGACAAAAAAAAAAAAAAAAAAAAAAAAAAAAAAAAAAAAAAAAAAAATTGGCAATTTTCTTATTTCTTTTTGTGTTTAAGATCTAAACGTGTGATGAAGATAGCACCATCTCATGTAATGCTGCAAGTAATATAAGTAATCGTCTTCGGTTGAGACCCTCGCATAATTGGAATCAAACTTCACAAGGTAAGTTCGTTTGATTCTTAATTATAGTCGGAAGTTATCCCACGGGAATGTTTTAAATATTGCATATGACGCTCAGGAATATAATTATAGCTTGGCAATAGTGAAAGAAATTTCGTAAAATGGCCAATAATTTGAAAGAGTAACCTTTAAACTTTATAATATTAGTAAAGTGTACAAAGAAACACACGGCAACAAGATTTCAGCATTTGTCTATAAATAAGTCCGTGTCGTCATGTACACACACACAAGTACGTCTTATGCTTCATTGAATATTAAAAAGGATATAATAACTGTGTCATTTTATAGCTTGTGTGTCGGGGACAGAAAGCGTTCGTGGACAGAAATGTGCGGCGGTGGATGGTGAGTCGCTGACACGGCGCAGCGCACGTTAAGAACACAGATGTGTTTTATTATCACTTCCTATTTCATCCCTCGCGCTCCTGAATTAATGTGTTATAATATGAATGATGTTGTGAAAGCGTTACTTACATTAGTGCCTACGTGTAGGGCACGTGCGAGTGCGAGTTATACACACACCGCACTCAACGCTTTGATGAAAAACCACATTAATAAATATCGCTCTGTATAATTTGTTAATGTTCAACCATTAATTTGATTTTCACATGCAGTTAGCGGTTTTGCTGGAACTCATTATAATAACAGATTTTGTTTGTAATACCGACATATTTTAAGCTAAGCTATATGTATATATGAGAGTTCGTCTGGGTTGATTGCAGGTCAACATTATACAAAAAATATTCTTATTTAGGCGCTGCACAAACGTGGGCACTTTTGCGTCTTGTGTCGGGTACAAGCTAAGAATATTTGATAAGTTCTCAGTTGAAGACACAAGCAACATTAAGAAATTTCCTTACAATTGTACTGCACAAACGGACGATTTGCAATCGGTGTCCATATCCTATTCGTATCCTATATGCGACACAAGCCACGCACACCGAGCGGGTTTTCTTCATCGTTGTCCATCGTGAAACTGACGGAAAACGAGCAACGAATTGTACCAGTGACCAGAAGTAGCAACCGGCGACTGTGTCCGATCGCCGCTACAGGATACAGCAAATACCTACGGTTTCCTGTGATAGTGTGCCATGTCGGTAACAAAAAGTGTCTACGTTTGCGCAGCCCCTTAAACTTGAAGAGTCGAGTCCAATAAACAGCGGAAGGCAGATAATAAAATCCATGTTATTGACGAAGTATTAACAAGCTTTATAAACTTTTAAATGAGGTAGCTTTCGAGTTCTAATGATGTATTTCAAAACGCGTATAATTATGTTTGTTAGTGAAAACATGTTATATTAATATTCTATACGAATAATGTCAGTTTTATTAGACAACTCATTTATTAATTCGTAGATTCTAACGAGTCATTAAGGTAAAAATGTACCTTCATCCGACACAGGAAATATACAACACATGTATAACATATATTCATATTTGTAGACATACCTAATATTAAAGTTTTTGATTTTATTTAGAATAAGCGAACTATTTAAACTGAAAATTAGTTGATAGTGAACTTAAACATAATTGTTTGACCCTAAAGCCAAAAAAAAAAGAAAAATGATGACGTGTACATTCCGTACTTACCGGGTAATCTCTTCCAGGAGTTTGCATGGATCTGCCGCGTAGAATTTCACTCCAAAGTAGAAAGTATGGGGATCCGAGCCGCGGAGTTGTCGACGCAACCGCTTCCCCGCGTCCAGCCAATGCTGCACAAAAATATAAATGTGAACGATTCATATAAATATAATGGATTTTCTCAATGGGAAAGATATTTACGGAATGTATTACTTTCTTATCTTCCGAACAAGTCATAAATCGACTGAAGGAAATGATTTAGTGTATTGATATTTAATCGTCGTTCACAACAACGACGAGATGAACGAGATGTGTGAAACAGAGACTGTTTTTGTTAAATATTATTATGATTTTCTTTGCATCAGTCAGAATACTCTTCATTTGAACAAGAAGCGCACAGTTAATTACAGGGTGTTTGGCGCATGGACCGACACAATTTTTCCAGGGACTTGGTAGCTTATTAGCTAGGTTCTACCCATTCACCCTTTTTCGATTGGGACATATCCCAAATGAAGTTGTAAAATTTCATAAATTGTTTTTTTATTAAACTTTGTAAGAAATTTTCTTGAAACCAATTGTATCAAAAAATTATTTATTTAGATTAAAAAGGCTTTGGAGAATACAACAAATTTATTTTGTGCTATTATACCCACGAACGAAAAAGTTATTTCGAATTAAAGGAAACATATTGTTTTTTTTTTTAATAAAACGATCAGATTTAACCAAACGTGACATATGGGACATATAGTGTACTAGCTGTCCGGCGCAACTTCGTTTGCGTCACATTTTCCCCGTTTTCGCAACATTTTTCATTGCTGCTCCACTCTTATTGGTCGTAGCGTGATGATATATAGCCTGTAGCCTTCCTCGATAAATGGGCTATCTAACACTGAAAGAATTTTTCAAATCGGACCAGTAGTTTCGGAGCCTATTCAATGCAAACAAACAAACATACAAGCAAACAATCAAATCTTGCCTCTTTATAATATTAGTTTAGATGAGTAGAACGTAGCTAATGACCTCCCAAATCCCTGTAAAATTGTGTCGGTCCATGCGCCAAACACTCTGTATAGTCAAACTTTCTATAGGTGGCAATGACAAAGATGATTTGTAAAAGGTACTGATTAAATAGAAATCTCTTTTCTTCATATAGACTGCATTCGGTTGTCAGTGAAATCGTTTATAGCAGCAAGTAGGTAATAAACATAAAGCCTATAGGCCGCACTGCGTTAAAATCAACAGATTTTCATTTATTTGATTTAAAATCCGCGATTTTGTAGTCAAGCAGCAGAATTTTTTCAGCGCGACTTTTTGACTTACGATTTTTGATCGCATGTGGACTTGGCCTTATAGTAGTAGTATTCTGAATGTATCATACCTACGCCTATTGTTAATTTACGGGTAATACTATAAGTTGAAATAAACCTAGGTCATTTTAGCTAGGGTTAACTGAACATTATTCGAGTTTGCTGGGTAAAGTACGAAAAATAACAATGTCACGGCTAATAGCCGAAATACGATTACGTAAACCTAGTTCTAGGCGGCTATACTTAGGTGTGGCCGATAGCCACTAGTTAAACTTAGGTGTATCCTTTTATTGCTAGGGCACACCGACCAAATGGATCAAGTTAGGTTAGAACCATCCAACCAGCCATCGAGAAACACGACGAAGCACTTGCTGTATCGCTTGATATCTCGAAAGCCTTTGACAGGGTCTAGCACCCAAGTCTACTCAGCAAACTTCCTGCTTATGGCATCCGCGCCATTTGTGGCTGGATATTAGACTTCCTACGTGAACAGTCGATCCGAGTACTCGTTGACGGCTGCTCCTCTGGCCTCATGGCTATTGATGCCGGAGTTCCTCAGGGGTCTGTTCTCTATGCGACTTTTCCTGCTGCACATCAATGACTTACTTCCGTCTGGTCTTGTTGGGTACGCAGATGGTAGTACGGTTTCAGAAAAATACATGTCCAGCGCATCACCCAGCGGGATGAAATTCGTTATTTGAGAGAGGCTATACTAGAGCGGACAAATATGACCTTAAGGTTTGTCTCCCAGTGGGATGATGACAATCTGGTCTCTTTTAATGCCACCAAAACACAGGAGTGTCTTTTTAACCCCTATTTTTCGTGGTACATCTGTTCCTGTGACTGATTGACTTGAGCTGTTTGGCATGGCTTTAACGTCCAGTCTCAACTTCTGCGCCACCATTGAGTACAAAGCCCAAACTGCGGCCAAAATGCTGGGCATTCTAAATGGAGTGAAGCGATGCTTCAGGCCTGGACAGCTTTTAACACTATATAAAGCAAAAGTCCGATCCTGCATGGAGTATTACAGCCATCTTTGTGATAGCTCAGCAAAATACCAGCTTGCCGCACTGATTCGATACCAGCAGACATCTAGTCACACTGCAAGTTACCATCCCTACCTTATTGCTATTCCACCAATTCGTACTAAGCGTTTTCTAACGTCTTTCATAATGCGCACAGCAAAGGAGTGGAACTCTCTGCCTGAGTCTGTGTTTCTGAATGCTTACAACCCTAATCTCTTCAAAGTTAGAGTGAACAGGCTTCTTCTGGGTAAGCTCGTACCATCGTCGACTTTGTCTCTGTCATCTCTGACCTACACTAGAGTCAAGAGCAAACCCATCGCAAATAAAAAAATAAAACTGCGACATAACGCGAAAGGCCGGCGCTACATCCAAGATTATTCGGACTTAACCTAAAAAGCTTGGGCAATACTGAGTTAACCTGTGTAAACCTAAGTTTACTTCTTCTTCTAGCATTTTCCGTTACATATACATAAATTCAATACACCACACAAATGCTAAACACGTACAACTAAATTTTGTTACTACCCAAATCATTGATTGAAATAGAACACGCTTTTAAACCCATACATGACATATACGATTTGCTTGGAGGAATTTTCTATATAATTAAACAATAATGTGAATATGTGAGCACCGTATTAGTCCTGGATCGAAAGAACTGGGAGTCATGGGGAGAGACTTGCCCAAGAATGGGATGATATAGGCTAAATAGAAACAGAGAGCACCATTCGAAATACTTACTTATTGTTTTGATAATTGCTTAATTTTAAATACTTTGATTTGGCCATTGTACTATAGTTTTATCACGGGTATATATTTGTTTCCAATGTGTATTAAAAAACATTTGAATTAAGAAGTTACTCGTCCTTGCGCCTCCATACAAAAATACCTTTGCTAATGTGCAACTAAAAACCATTAACCCGTAGAACTTGACGTTCAAAAGTGCCTTTTATTTACATAATTGAAATAAGTTAACTGACTTCATATTTAGGTAAGCTACTTACATCTACCATATTTTCATAAAACTGTTATTCAATCTTATAAATATTTTATCACTTTAAAGTTTTTCTTCTCTTTTCAAATCCGGACGCAGACAAATAAAAAGATCTTGCAGATGGGATATAATATCCTAATCCGATTCTACAACGTCATCTTTACAAAATGGCTCTACTTTGAAAAGTTGAAACTTACAAATAGCTTCCTTTTTGCTGTTGTTTATTTTTGCTTTTAAGATTTCTAAGATCTAGTGCGAATAGTCATAATATTGTAAGTTACATTTACTTTCTCGAGACAACTGTCTGAAAGCTCATTTTACTTACGTAACTAAAAAAAAAACAAAATACAAACAATTTTAGTCTCAATTATGAATCTACATGTTTCCCTGTTTTTTTTTATTTGTCTATAAAAACCAATCACGATTTTGTGAGGACAATTCCCTTGATATGGTAATAAATAGTAGTTCAATATTACTTACCGTTTGGCTATCCTGGTCTACGTAGCGCAATCCAAAATAAGCAGTTTCCAGGAGGTCTAGATGACGGAAAACCACGTCCAACAATGCTTGACCAGTATTATTATCCTGAAACAAATATACTTTATTAATTTTTCACGAACCGAGCATTGTTTGTTCAGTAGAGGATATCAAAGGGATCAGTGAGCTCGGTGATATTGGCAAAACACTGGAATCTTATCGATTTCGCATATTTTGGTAGATCCGTAGCTCATTCATAAACTTCATTGAAGCTCTTGAAGAAGTCTGGAACTTACTTTTTTTTTCTAAAATATAGGGCGGCCCTCCGCCCTGCGAACGAGGAAAGCGTTACCACGTACTCAGGGCATGCTAAAACCAAACCCTAATTAGGGTTCCGTAGCGGAATGGCAAAAAACGGAACCCTTATAGATTCGTCATGTCTATCTGTCAGTCTGTCCGTGTCCGTGTTTATTCCGAAACTATTAGGACTACACAGTTGAAACTTAGTAGGTAGATGTATTCTATGAACCGCTTTACGATTTTTATACAAAAAAAAAATTGATCGAACCTATGCGGGGTGTCTATAGAAGGTTTTTATATATTACATCGAGGTTTTTAAAACATTTTTTTCTCAAAGTCAATCATTTGAAACATCGACACTTCCAAAGTGGTAAATTGTGTGTGTGTGTGTGTCCCTCTAATTTCTAAAGCGAGAGGAGCAAAATTTTGAAAACAATTTGGATTGAAGAACGTAAAAATCTTTCAACGAAAATTGGTTTGAATAAGATTTGATGTTTAGTTTTCGAGATATGGGACTTTTTCATCAAACTGCCGCAGTAAGTTTGTTTTTCATAAACATACTACAAACAAATTTAGTTTTGCTGTTGAGTGTAAATTTACACATGAGTGAGAGTTAAAAATATTGTTATTATATTGTTTGGTGCTACGTGTGAGTACGACTCGCACTTGGCCTGTTTTTAGGGTTCCGTACCCAAAGGGTCAAACGGGACCCTATTACTGAGACTTCGCTGTCCGTCCGTCCGTCCGTCCGTCCGTCTGTCACCAGGCTGTATCTCATGAACCGTGCTACCTAGGCAGTTGAAATTTCTACAGATTATGTATTACTGTTGCTGCTATAACAACAAATACTAAAAACAGAATAAAATAAATATAGGGGGGCTCCCATACAACGAAGTGATTTATTTTCTCGTTTTTATAAATAATGGTACGGAACCCTTCGTGCGCGAGTCCAACTCGCACTTGGCCGGTTTTTTTTATTGGTCGTTTAATAAAAAATCCTCCTTCATACATTCTGACCGTGCAGGTACTGCACTTATGTAGGAAACAGTTTTTTTTTTTTTAAATTACCTTTTAGAAAATTTCGATGTGCAGGGTTCAGAATGATGTACCGAGTACATGGTAACCGTTTTGTCATCGGTGTCCCTTCCACCCTGTATAGTTCACTAAGTTCGACCCGCGACTTCGCCCGCCTGACAAACAGCACTCGGGAATAGTGCAGCTTTCCAGTAGTTTCAGACAGTACCTCCTACATATAAACTTACGAACTTTACTTCTTTATAAGATTGTAACAGATACCCTAAATTAAAACTTAAGAAACGAAAACGCGGCAGGCCCAGAAGGAGATCGCGGGATGAGTTGGACTCGTTCTCCAAGGATTGGCCTACAATCGCACTAGATCGCGAAAAGTGGAAGGATGGAGGGGCCTTTGTCCTGCAGTGGGACAATATAGTCTTATAATAATAATAATAAAAACCCTAAATTACCTTGTTTAAGCTTGTTAAATGATATTGTAACAGTATCCCCTAAAACAAATCACTAACCGCCGTATAACTGTTACGAAACCGTTTGAGCTTGATTTATACAAACCACAAAGCGCAGGGTATCGTAACCACAATGGCAAACTTCCCTTCTTGTGTACTGTTTAGGTACTGGGACCTAGGAAACTAGGTATTAAATAACTAAAGTAATTTTTGTACTAAAAAAAAAACATTGATCAAATATACGCGTCGGTTTAGACTAAGAAAAGCGAAATACCTCGTTTGACAGTATTTCTATGAAACTTAGCTTATTAATGACAAAAAAAAACTTTATGTTTTAACAAGTAATAGGTAGCCTTTCACTTGTTTAAATATAAAGTTTTATTTTTTGTTATAATAAGCGAATTCTATCGGATAAAATAAATCACGGATGCGTCGCAAAATTCAATTTTATTTTGTATTTGATCTGATGAATCTTAATCATCATTAACCTGTCTGAGTATCTGGGTACCTAAACAGTGCTAATCTAATTTCATTTATTTAAGGTCAAGTCTATGTTTCCATGTAGAAGACCCATTTACATTTGGCATAACGGCGTAGTTACCTGAATTTATCGTCCGTTCTAATTTAATTTGGCGAAAATAAGCTCTCATTATTCGTTTATCGACAGAGGAACGCCTTCTTAGAAATTCTTGTCTGTTTGCAATTTAATTTTGCTTAGCTCCGCCTGAATCTTATGGGTGCTTTGTTTTTATGTGAAGCTTAAATCAGTTTTTAAATACAATTCTGGAATGAGATGAATATTTGCTCCGTTCACTGTATTTAGTTCGTCCAATTTTATGTATACACAACTCGATGGCACTCATTGTTTTACAAATATAGCATTTGCAATTTAAATGAAGCCATCGATGCTGCAGAAATGCATGGTTTCTGAGAAGAAACTAGATATTAATCGAGACCGGTAATATAAAACAGTCCTGTTAGAAATCAAACGCTATCGCGAGCAATAATGCAGTCGGGCTATCTCTGATTTGCATTTCTTGATGCTCAGGTTTCTACAATTAGGCTAATTCGCACGCGATGGGCCCGGGCCGGTAACACCAGTAGTCGGCTGGTTATATAATGAGCGGGTTGGAGAGGAACCAGCGCACTGCACAGCTCTCACGCGCATTTCACAGGGTTGCGTGTGCGCCTGTGACGTCGTAACCACAGCCCAGGGTGCTACTTTACATTTTTTCCCAAACAAATCAAAATTTTAAGGTTGTTTAACTTATAATGTGCTTTTTGGTTCAGGTTTGTGAGAAAAGATGTATCTTTGGTTTTATTTTGTTTTCAGTGTGAGGAACGCGTTTTGATCGTTACAATTCTTTTGTTTATACAATGACACAATTGTATATTGAATAATCGACGTAGCTAACAAAATTGTTTATCCATGTGATGTGCAATAGTATTACAAATTAAATATTATCCGTTGTTCTAGTCAAGCTTATTAACAAATAAACAAACAAGTTGATAAACATTATATTTCATTTACCGGGTATTCTGCATCTATCAAAACAGATTTGCACAAATTGTAATCGTTCCGTGGTTAATTTGTAATAGTTTATATTTCGTTGAATTAATAATTAGCAGGTCCACAGAATTAATTAGTTCGCAATCAATGGTAAATAGAACAAAAGCTGGTAAGAGAGTTTAAATTTGTCAGGAGTGGCAAAATATTGAATGATTTTCATAATACGGAATAAATAAAAAAAGCAAAACACTAAAAAAAACCCTATAGTTAAATAATGACTTAAAATCCAACCGGCAAAATAAGTCGCAATTAAGAGAACTACTTGCGTTTGAAACAGCATATCACTATAAATTTAGTGTACCCGGTATAGGATCCTCCGGCTTGTGGGAAAATTGCGAAACAGTTCGTTGGGCTGAATAATAAATGATTTAATAACAGAGCGCGTTTGCTCCCAGCGTACGTGAAGCTCAAAAAATAACAAACGATTTGAAAATCTGGCAGCACGGTATAGATGTAGCGGTGACGGGCACGCGAGCCGTCCGCCGCGCGCCGTGACCCGGGGGCCCCGCCTCCGGGGCTCGTTGTTGTGTCGGGTGTCCACGGCCTACCGCCACATACTTCAATTTACTTTTCACTTCGTTTTAATAAACATAGAGCTACTATTTCTCTTTTTTAAAGTTACAATTCAAAACATCGTTCGTGTTATTAGATTTACTTTGCCACTGACATTGGCATTGAGACGTCATGGCAATTTGTAAATTAGCGAAACTTTTAATAGTATTATGTTAATATTGATAGTCAATAAATTTTGATAAATGAAAGTGGTTATACTCCTTCATTTTCATATCTAGATTAATTAGTATTCACGACAGCCTTCTATAAAAAAATGGTAAAATAAAAATACTTTTTGCTTAGCGACGACGTACGGTGAGAGAAATTGATTATTATCTTTGAACATGCTATGATATAAGCGGATCCAATTTATTCCTTACTGTTGACCATCCATTATAAGTCGAAAGCGCAGCCGGCAAAATACGTTTATCAACACGAAATGGACAGGTAATTGCTTGCTCCATTATGCTGGCTGATTGTCAAGGGACAGGCAATGAAGACGTCATCAATAAAGCAGAACTAGGAACGAGGAGCATCAGGGCAGTAGACCGTGAAATGCCGCCGAGTCAATTTGCCGGGACGACAATACACGTCGAAGCTCGCACCACTTGCCTCCGACACTAGGCCCGCTTCATAAATTGCTGTGCAATTCCTTGTCTTCCCCTTTTACTATCTGAGCCAAATAAAATGGCGCGCCCGCGTCGTTCGACACTCAATTGTCTTGACAAAAGCAAAGCTTGTTGCTTTTAACAATTCAACACTCAATATTCTTTTACGTTTTTTTTTAAGTTAGTTGTCGCAGTGATGTTTTAATCATGCTTTGTTCTACATTTCTACAATAACTTAGATTTATAATCAGCTATCGCTCTCCACTGCTTAAACTTATGATATTGCGGTAATTTTCAGACTTCACGAGTGGTTTTGCGATGAGATCATCCCGTTGAGTCGTCTACCTGTAATTTTCTATAATAAACTTAAGTATGAGCCTAACCAATTATGGGCTACGAACGGACGCGGATACTTCAACATTTCTCAACTTTAAAAGATCAGTCGATTAGATTCACCGTAATTGGTCAGTTCAGAATCTCTGGAATGGTTGAATTTATGAGATCAATACAATTTAGTCCCATCGGTGACAGAAATCCAATTCGCAGCCACTGCAGCCATAAATCTGAATATTATTTTCATCGCTGGCAAGAAAAAGTCCTCGCTAGATCCGTTAAAGACAAATGTTCCTTTGTAGATAGGGAAAACTTACGAAAGGACGGTGATTTATCTAAAATATCCATACAATTTAGCGAGAAACGTCGAACTCGTGTCGGTTCCACTTTACCCAAATTGGATGATTTTAGCCCAATATATCTTGAGAATTTGTTTGACGAACAAGTTGCGGGTCTTCATACAGCCCGAACAAAAGCATTTCTGGCATAAATTCCTCGGTTGCTTACGGTTACGATGGAGACTTATATGAGTATTATCTCAGAATGAGAGGCTTTAATGCCTGCCGCAATCTTATGTGCTTCCAAGTTTCAGACATTCTTCTCGAGATAACCATTGGAGTTTAATTTGTGAGGGAGACATTGTGATGGAAATTATTATCGAAGCTTGTTTCCGACTGATTGTTACAGCAATAGTGAAGAAGGTGAACATTAGGGCCACGTTGATAGGGCGCGAGTAGGCGCGGTCCGCGCGTCGCTCGTGAGCCACTCTTACATTCACCACGCGGCGACAATGCGAGTCAAATAGAATTTAATATTCATAGAGCCGACGTACGATTCAGTGAATTCATCGCCCGCACCTTGGACCCGAGCTTCGCATATAAAAGACCTTCCTTGAGCCCCTGGGTGTACTTCAAATAATTCGTCTCGGAATAGCTGCATTTCACAAGTGCGGTTTGAGAAATGAGGAAAATCCACGCGTTGTTTCATGTAAGTACGAAAGAAAATTGAAAAATACTATCGGTGTCCGTCGGGACTCGGAGAGTCCATCGCGGTTATGGTAGGGTTTATAAAAACTCGCTCGTCGGCATCCGCTATAAGAATTGTATTATCACCATCACTACGGATCACTTGGATCGAAACAAAAACTGTGTGGTTACGCACAGTGGTAATGGAGCGAATAAAAAGAGCGAGGCTCCTTCCTGTGCACATTGGAATGATGCATAAGTAAATAGTGTTGTACCTGTATCTCGTGTAGCAGTTCCCGTTCGTCGAGCAGCACGACGCGACAGGCCAGGGTGCGCGGCGCGGGGCACAGGCAGTCCATCATCCTGCCACCCAGTCGCCGCACCCGGCTGCCCAGCCGCGACGCGACTTCTGCGACAAATGACGTCACTTAGGAACATTCGTGACATTACACTAGAGGGTGTTCATAATACAAGCGGTGAAACAAGGGTTATATTACACATTACTTAAAATAGCGATAGCATGGAAGGACAGTAAACTTTTAAACTCAAAATTCTCCTGTCCATATCCCAACTTATTTGGGGTCGTCGCAGCATGTGTTCTTCCATACTTCTCTATTACTCGTCATCTCAGCAGTGTCTTCCTTTCTAGCCATTTCATCATTCACATAGTCCATCCATCGTTTCTACATTCATACTCAAAATTTTCCACACAAAACTAAACTTTTAAACTAAATAGGGATTATCCAATCTATGAAATACTATAAACAGAATCAGTGCCATCGTAGCTTATCGACAAGGATGACACCGATTTTTAAATAATAACGCGAGATAAACAAATATGAGCGAAAACAAATTGATGGCTACGTCGAAGTGGCACAAGCCTATTGATACGGATGACATTTGAAACATTGATTGATATTTCCTAAAATGTCAATATAGTCATTAAAAACCTTTCAAATGATTACTCAATCCACACACGTCATTGGTTACATTATACAGCCATTGTATTTGGTTACGCTCACTAACCATATTCAGGTAGGCTATTTCATTTAATTCTAATACAAGAGGTAGAGTAACCTCGGTATTCTATCCACAAAGCCAGAAGTTGTTTGAAGTCAATTAAGGAGTTATTTGCAGTCAGACTCAATAGTAAAATCACCAAAGGGTTGGTCGAAACCAAATATATCCTCGTTAAAAGTTAGTCTGGTGTGGGGAGAGAGAGCGCACCCGCTTCTGTTTTAACAATTTTATTTTAATTAGTAGCAGCGCTCTCCCTAATAGGCGGATTTGATTCGGCTGGATTTTTTACGTTTACAAAAAGAAAATAAACAGTTTTCACTATACCTACCTTAGAGGATTTTCGATACCTACCTACCTATGTTCATTAGCTGTCAACTGTGGAGCAACTTGAAACTTTCAACAGCTCTCCAACTGTTTTGTACTGTCTTGTAATGTATCGAGACACATAATATGCAAGCACTACTGTCACTTCAAAGTTTAATTCGAGGTTGGAAACATATACTAGCTTTGCCCGCAGATTCGCTTGCGTTATGGTCGGAAAGTATCCAACGGGAACGTTTAAAATATAGCCTATAACAATCAGGGGTAATATATCAGGGCTAATATAAGCTTCCTTTATTAAAAGAGTTTTTGGATCTACGTGTCCGATTCCGAAAATACCCCTCCATCCAAAATTAGTTACTATGCTTATGCATAGTAAGCACAAAGTTTACCTCTTTATAATATTAACTATAGTTTACTTTTTATCAAGCTTTAAAATATTTGTAGTTCTTAAATGTTCACAAATTGACGACCTAACGAATTTGACTTAACAAAGCTTTTTCCACACAGTTAAACAAGTGGTTTTAATTTCTACTACCACTTGTGTTAAATAAAATTCAGTTTGCCGTAGGATAAATTCTCGGTTCACGCGTTGCGCTCTTTCCAAGTCGGTCAAGTGCGCTTGGGCTCGCTCGATGGCTTTTCATTTTCATTGTTTTTCAATGTCGTAGTAAGTTTCCCGCGAACATCGTAAATGAAATGCCCCATCCTCTCTGTGACAGTGATTGCAGACTAGCCTGTCATTTTATATAGGGCAATGAGTAAGATGCAGTGCGCTGTAGGTTATTTTTTGTTGTGAAGAATTGTGTCTTGTTGGTTGTCGCTAATCAGTCTATTATATGATAATTCTTATTAGAACTGGTTACCAGTATACCTGAACTTTCTGTTAGGCTTTGCCATGTTACACGTGACTTTCATTATGGGTTATGTCTATTTTAAAACTCAATGCACTCAAGATAATACGAGACAAAAGAAAACAGTGATTTATTTATATTGCAAAAGTAAATTCACTCTAACGCCTGAAAGTTACGAAGAAACTTGTAACAACTAGAAGGAAGAGGGACCAAGTTATTGTGGAAACAAACAACAGTCACGGCAATACGAGCCATTAATCCGAACGATCCCGACAGAGATTAGTGCTCCCGCTATTGACCCCACACCCCGCGCCGCGTCCCCACACGTAGAAAACATTTTCCCGCCATTGTCTGACTGAGCAGGAAGTAAAAAAGAGGAGTCGCGATTGACATCGTGGCTGCGCGACCCGGCCGGCGCCCGACACCCACCCAGCGTGCACCGTGCACCCCGCTCAGCCGCGGTTGCACTCGATATTTTGCGATTTTCCTTTGTTTTCTTGAGAAAATACACACGAGATAGACTGATGGCATCGGCGACGAACACTAGATATCTAAATAACATGAGGCTCTGGCAATATTCTCGCGCGTCGTGGTAATGTCTCTTCACAATAATCACGTTCTCACGTATAATATTTCCCATGCGCATCTCGGTAACGAGATTTAACAGTTTTCAACAAAAAGTGTTCAAGCACAATTTTTCCCAACATTTACTGTTGAACATGCAGTCTGTTTAGAAAAAATATGCCTTGTTGTTAGGCATAACAAGAGATTTATAGTACACGGAATTTAAGGTAGAGACAAAGGATTTATGAGACAAAGGAAGAGGGAATTTATTTTACTAAGAAGTTCCTCCCGGGGCGTTATGTTTTCTACTTTTTAGAACGATTTTATTTAAATATTCCTGTGATTATGAAAACAAATATAATGTAAAGGACTTCAAAGAGCGCGTTTTTTGTAAGTATCATGTAGCCTTTCATAACACAGAGAGGAAAAACGACAGGCGAGGTAATTATGAAGTCGTTAGTGGGACTACGGGATTACGTAGGAAATGCTAGTATTTAAATCCTTTTGAGCTGTACAGGAAGTGTGTTATCGTTTCTAAGGGTTCGTACAAACAAACCTATTTAACAACTTAAGCAGATGCTGTTAATGCTTCATTGTGGAATAGGACACAGTGCGTGTATGGTATGGAATATGTTAGTATCAAAATGTTTCTTAGTTATTGGTGATATAAACAGAGTGTGCGAGCGGACGGCGTCGCATGCCGACACGCACTCGCCCGCGCATACTGATGGCGACGCGTGAGGCTTGTGACGCCTGCTGCCCGCAGACACTATCTAAACTGCTTTATAATAGTAAATACTGCTTATCAATTCCACACTTGAAAAGTTTGTCGAGTCGGCCTCGGATATGTACGTATAAGTCATAGTAATAGCTTTGTAAATTTGAAAAGAGAATACACCCAGTTAAGCAGACGAAACTATGTTAAATGCGATAATATAACAAACTAAGACCTCTAATTAAATTAAGACCTCTTTCCAAAAGTAAATTAAAATCTTTTAATAATGATGTTCTTAGCAAACTTTCTAATGCTAGTTGTGATTTAGAAGACCCCAATATGTTTTACAGTATATTATTTTCCACAGTTTGCCAGGAATTTAATAAAACGTGTCCTGTAAAAAATTTTAAAGTCAACTCAAAATCCAAATTAAGCGAATGGGCTACTGCGGGAATAAGAAAAAGTAGAGTTATTTTATACAATTTATATCACGAAAAATCTCTGATTTCAGATCAAGTCTTTCACACTTATGTTAGAAACTATTCAAAAATATTCAAAAGTGTCTGCGCTCAAGCAAAATCTAAAATAATAAGTAATAAAATCGGTGTTTCTAAGAATAGAATAAAAACTGTATGGCAGGTGTTTACAGAGAAACAGGAAAGCCGCAACAACGAGATAAGACTGAATTGTTTTTGAAAATAGATAATAAAACAATTTGTGATAAACTAGAAGTCGCTGAGACTCTAGACAACTTCTTTACCAACATTCCGTTAGAGGTTACGAAATCTCTCCCCTCTTCAGCTAAATTAGCTGAAGCTCTTCTTAGTATGTATTGCTACAATTAAAAACGCATTCAAAACTTTCAATATAAAAAATACTTAAGACTTATGGGGGATATGCGCCAAGGTTCTTGGAGATATTATTGATACGATTGCTCCTGTCTTAACAGGCATATTCAAACAATGTTTGGACAGCGGCAAGTTTCCCGACTTGATGAAACATAGTAAAGTAGTACCAATTTTCAAATCAGGTTGTAAGAGTGATCCCTCTAATTATAGGCCTATACCTGTGCTTCCAGCACTGAGTAAAATCTATGAAAAAATCATGCTGGACCAGATGTTGTGTCACTTCAAGTCTAATAGGATACTGCATAGTCAGCAGTTTGGCTTCACGAAGGGTAGATCGACACCGGACGCGGGAGTAAAACTCATCAGTTGTTTTGGAGTCCTGGGAGAAGTCCCAGGATGCTATTGGCATCTTCTGTGATCTCTCAAAAGCGTTCGACTACGTCGACCCCAACACACTGATCTGTAAATTACACCACTACGGAATTCGTGGACAAGCTGCTGATCTTGTTCTCTCTTATTTATCAAACAGGCTGCAAAAAGTAAATGTAAATGGGGCGACGTCCTGTGGGTCTATAGTCAAGATGGGTGTGCCCCAAGGTTCAATTGTCGGCCCTTTCCTGTTTCTTGTTTATATTAAAGATCTCCCTTATATGATGGCCAAAGTTTTGGATATAATTCTATTTGCTGATGACACTTCGCTAATCTTTAAAATCGATAGAAAAGATACGGATGTCTTACATATTAACGAAAGCCTAACTATTCTCTCGAAATGGTTCGCAGCCAACAATCTTTTATTGAATACGAATAAAACAAAATGCCTTAAGTTTTCTTTACCAAATGTACCACAACGTGACCTAAATTTAAATCTTGACGGCAAGAAGCTTGATGTTATAGCGGAAACTGTATTCTTGGGGATTACTATCGATTCAAAACTGCAGTGGGGCGCGCACATTAGAACTCTTTCAGGAAGGTTAAACTCAGCTGCCTATGCAATCAGAAAAATAAGGCAGTTAACTGATATAGCCAGGGCTTGTTAACGTTACCAACTAACAAAATAATAACCATTACTTAACGTTAATTCTAATGTGATACCTAATTAACGTTACAAAATATAACGTTAATTGATAACATTACCAGTAATTTAACGTTAAATACAATTAACGTAAAATACGAGAATAACGTTACTTTTACCGTTAATTTAGCTGCAACCCGGTCACATTCAAGGTTGTTAGCGCGGCGTGGTGGAGGCCGAGCGGGAGGGCAGCATCGCATATTGAAATCAAGGCTTATTTTACTTATGTTTAGTAGTACGCACTGCGACAAAATCGCATTGTACGGGAAATCTATAAAAAACGAGGCCATGTTATATTGCAAATGTAAAGCTTGATGTGTCGCTGTGTATACACTACTACCTATCTAGTCCTTTAATTTAAATAGTTTTTACAATTAGCGACTAAGCACATATTTGTTTTTTAAAGAAGACTAAGTTATAAACGAGTGCAATCATGTACCAACGAAGCATATGGGACGTAAATGAATTAAGCTGTAACGTCTCCAATTTACCTCCGTTGGATTTTAACCAAGACCAACCACGACCTAGCGACCCACGAAATGCGGCGTTCGCAACACTGGTCGCTTTCGAACTGGATCGTATGCCAGAAGAAAAACGTAGAGTAACTTATGTCAATTTACTCAACGTTATTAGAAAAGTGCGACAGGAAAACGACTTGGATAACATAATTTTGCCAAGTTACGAAGAATCAGAGTAAAAATTATAAGTAAATTGATTCAATTCTTTTAAATACTATAATTATGATTTCCTTTATTCATTTTCATTACGTAGTTATAATATTTTTACATAATTATATTAAAAAAAAAAAACATTAAAAAATATAAAAAATAGTAGCCCACCAGCATCGGGAACAGGGTCCCGGCTACCGGTGGTCAGGGCTCTTGAGAGAGGAACCTCCTGACAAAACGTGCCGTGTCCAGAAGTACTGCTTTCTGAATCAAGCCCTTGATCCAGCTGTCAAGCGAAAGACTCTGCAGATGTTGGTCATAGGTTTTGGCTATTAAGCCATTGGCCGACACGACTATCGGCACAATGGTTGCTGTTGTCAAGTCCCACATGTCGACAACCTCGCGAGCTAGATCTAGATACTTGAATTGCTTATCTTTCTCTGCTTTCACGAGGTTCTCGTAATGCGGGATCGTGATATCAACAATCATTGCGCGACGCTTCAATCGATCTATCAACACAATGTCAGGCTTATTGGCAACAATAGTCCTGTCAGTGACGATAGATCGATCCCAATACAACGTGATATTACAATTATCGAGAACTGGGTCGGCCACATACTTATAGTATGGCACTTCTAATTCCACAAGGTTGTTTTTCAAAGCAAGTTGCTGGTGGATAATCCTGGCAACAAGGTTGTGTCTATGCAACTACTCTCCATTAGCCAAACGAGAACACCCAGAAATAATGTGTCGGATCGATTTTCCCGGACGGTGGCCCGACATATGTCAACCGTGCCATCCTTTACTATGTGTTTCCGGTAGTTATTCGTCAGCATAACCTCGTTCATTATTGTACAGACAAAACCTTCAGTTTCCCCGAAGAGGTCACCAAAACGCAGCCAGGATAAAGACGCTAAGAAGTCTACATCGGGCCCATGTAAAGCCCAGTAAAAACGTCCTTGAAGTTCCTTGCTCTGCCATACCTCCCTGCGGTCATTAGTGTCTAATACTACAGGCTTACGGCAGTTCTCGTTAGCCAAGAAGATCGGGGTAAGGCCCTTGTCTACTGAGACCACATCTCGGTGCATCCCCACGTCGGCTTCTAGGAAGTATTCCCTATATTATACTGCATACCTCACGGTTGTGCAGGATCTTAGCATTTAAGAAGCCACGACCCCCACACTTCCGCGGGATATACAGTCTCATCATCGACGACCGTAGGTGATGAATCCGATTTGCGGTCAGCAGTACGCGGACCTTCCTATCTAGGGCAT
Organism: Cerastis rubricosa; assembly: GCA_949152445.1. Taxonomy (NCBI): domain Eukaryota; kingdom Metazoa; phylum Arthropoda; class Insecta; order Lepidoptera; family Noctuidae; genus Cerastis; species Cerastis rubricosa. Next base: position 12,375,989 of record OX424525.1, on the reverse strand, counting down.
CAAGTTCTGTCTGAAGCCATTTGAGTATGCCGAAAGAATACATCAAAACCGGCATGACCCAACCGTTAAAGGCGCGCACCTTGTTTCCTCCTGACAGAAGACTGCTTAGCACCTTATTCAGGCGGCCAAAGAAACGCTCCTTCAACGATTGTTTCATGTCAGCAGTATTGATGCCTAATGCTTCCGACATACCCAAATACTTGTAGGTTTCTGTTGAGGAGAGGGATCTAAGGTGTACGGAATCCGAGAGTTGAGTTCCCACGGATTCCGTAATCTCCCCCTCGCTTCACATGCATGACTGCACAATTGTCCACACCAAATTCCATCCTGATGGCGCTAATGAAAGTTTCAGTTACCTTCAGTAGCTTCATCAGTTGCAAATTGTTGGGGGCAAAGATTTTCAGATCATCCATGTAACGAAGGTGAGATATGACCTGACCACCTCTCCTCAACCGATAGCCTAGACCTGAACCTTCCAGCAGTGTGCTAAGAGGGTGCAAGGCTAGACAAACCACAATGGACTCAGACTATCACCCTGAAATATACCACGCTCTATCCTTATCGGTTTGCTGTTCCCCTGCATCTGTCTACATCCTGGATAGCGAAGGACCGTCCTGCATTGCCCTATACACGACTCAAGGAAGGCGCGTAGAGTTATCTATCTTGTACAACTCCAACAAAAAAAAACTATCCAACATGTAGACAGATGCCTTTGGGAGCGGCACACCTGTTGGCTAATGGCCATATCAATGAGGAGCAGCTCCTTAGTACCACGGGAACCGTTCCTACATCCATTCTGAGAGGGAGACATGATGGAATTGCTCTCAATATGTTGGTTAATTTTAGCTCTCAAAATGGATGTAAGAACTTTATAGACCGTTGGTAAGCAAGTGATAGGTCTATAATTTTTGGGCTCCGCAGTACTACCTGATTTATGGAGCAGGTGGGTAATGCCTGTCGTCAGGAACTGGGGCAGCGACCCTGACTCTAAGGCTGATTGAAACTGGGACGCCAAGCGAGCTTGCGATCTTTGGAACCATTTGATTCAGAAGTTGTGCAGTCCATCCAGTCCTGGAGATTTCCAGTTAGGTAACGGACGGACTGCACGAGCTACGTCTTGGGGGCTGATGATAATTGCCCCCATTTCTGGTATTGGATCACACGCTTGTTCAACCTCCCGGGTCCAACCGCCCTCAATGTGACTGACAGGCACCGACCAAGTGCTGCGCCAGAATGAACACATGGCGTCATCATCCAGCAGACGCGTGTCAGTCACCCCTTGGTCTGGTCGTTCCCAAGCCCTATATACCCACCTTTCATCGCTTCGGAATGTGCGATTCTGAGTGTATCGCTCCATTCGCCGCTTGTACCTACGAATACGACTTGCCCATGCACAGATCTTCTGCTTCAGGAAGTCGATACGCTCTGTGACTAATCCAAATGATCACGAGAACTAATGTCAGTTCCCGAGAACGCCCGCCTCACAAAGCGCATCACTCTAGGGCGAGTATTGATTAAATTGCCGATGAGTACTCTAGCCTCACCGATACGCCGCTCAATCCTGCACTGCCAAGCTGGTACAGCTAATTTTGGTCATCGTTTAGATCGTTCACTGTCAGGAAATTTGACATGAGCTACACGACATTCCGCTACGGCTGTGCAGTATAATATTGAGTGGGTATCAGCAAGGCTTTCGCTGTTGTCAAAGTAGTTTGAAAGCTGCGAATCTAGAGTACACACCGGCGCCTTGTTTTTCTTGTGCATGGGCAAACGAGGTAAACGTGGTCTAAGTTCAGATAGTGTAGAGCGATACTCCCGGAATGCACCCTCCAAAGCGCTCCTCAATTGTGCGTTGCACTGGGTACTCACGGTTATAACTTCGTCAACATCTTCTTCACCACCGCGATCGGATCGCGGCGAAGCACTGGATACATTCTGCATCTGCGCCGCGATCATTTGCGAAGCAGGCGTTACTGTTCTGCTTACGCACTGTACGGGTTACTCCGTGAGTCGAGGCGTAGTCGATCAAGTACAGTGTCATCCAACATATGGTTACGTTGGATGACCCGCACCTGATCCGATAGTCGCTGCGCCGACACGCTGACAGCTGGTTCAAGCACCTGAAATAGAAAGAGCATCCGACCACGGTACGCAGTCAAGTTGCTTCCTCTCTGAGTAGCCCCATAATATGCGCGCATGACGTTCTCATTAATGGACTGAGTCCATCGCATGCGCGACACATTTCCACCGGCAGCGGGGACCTTGATCGGGGCCTGCTGGCCTCGAGGTCCCAGGCCCGCTGGTGGTCGTCCCCTTCCTCGTCGTCGTGGTGGTGATGGCGTCGACGGCGGGGAGAAAAACTCGTCGCTGGAACTCGACGCAACTGCAGCGACCGGCGACTCAGCGCCCACAGATGTGGCTGCGAGGCGGAGCTCAGCGACGAGCCCAGAGATGGTGGGTGTGCTTCGTTTAGTCGGGCTCTGCGTCTCGTCAGCATTAATGACAAATATGACGTTTCATTTTCATAAGATTATTGCATTTTTGTTTAATTAGATCCGGTTTTGTGTATTAAGTAACTTTTCTTTTTTTTCCTTTTAATTATTTTTTGGTTTAATCAGTGTTCTGCGTTATTTTATATTAATTAAAGTAAAAAGTGTGAAAAACTTGTCTCGTCAGTTTGACACTCGAGCCACAGATTTATGATGATTATTATTTACTATGTCCCATCCCTACTCGCATGCGAGGAAGTTGGCAGAAGTTTAACTGTTTAAAAATAACGATAAAAGTAACGTTATTAAACAATTAACGGTTATAAAGATTAACGATAAAATGTTTCAAAAATAACGTTAAATCTATTAACGTTATTCTAATATTAACGGTAACTCTGTCAAATGAAGGTAACGTTACGAAATTTTTAACGGTATTTAAAGCCCTGGATATAGCCACAGCTAGGTTAGTATACTACGCTTATTTCCATAGTATTATGTCCTATGGCATTCTGCTGTGGGGATCGGCAGCAGACGTTGATTCAATTTTCATACTGCAAAAGAGGGCAGTCCGCGCTATCTACAAAATGGGTCCTCGTGAATCCCTCAGAGAAAAATTTAAAGAAATCGATATACTGACTCTGCCTTCACTTTATATTTTAGAATGTATTTTATATGTCCGCAAAAACCGAGGACTTTTCAAAATTAGAAGCGACTTCCATAATATAAATACACGCAGTAAACACGAAATTGTAATACCCAAATTCAGATTAACCAAAACTAGCAAGTCTTTTCTTATAAACAGTTTACGCTTTTTTATTAAGTTACCGAAGTCAGTTACAGAACTACCGATGGAAAGTTTAAAAATTATATTTTCTTTCAACTACGCAGTAATGTTATCATTAATCACTACAAAACCGATCACAAAGGATGTCTTTTTTGCTTAGAACCAAAACAGTGCAGAAAAGTTATATGAAATCTCATTATTGCACTGTTTTAAATTTTAAATTTGGAAATAAATTCACCACAGAGGTGTAATGTCTCCTATTAAGTTAATAAAATGTAAGCATTAGATCAAAAAGATTACTGGCTGAAAGTAAAAATCAGCTGAATAAAACTGACTTGGTGAAAAAAAAAAAAAACAAATGGCGCGCATTTTGTACCATTGTAAAACTTTGATACTTCTTATTTACCAAATAAAAAGGAAAAAATCATAGAAATTGACAGCGATAGCGATATGAATTCAACTCCAGAAAATATAAAACAGCTGCAAATGAAGTTGTTAATAACCTTTAATAACTGCACTTTTAATAATTGTATGTTTGAAGGTAAGATGAATTAAAGTTTGTTTCATTAACTTGAGTTTTTATTTTGAGTAGGTATATTTTGTCAGGGTAGTTGAAAGAAAAGCAGATTACGCACCTCGATAAAGTGAGTAATTAATGCACTCGTGATAATTTAGTGCCCTCGCATGCGCTCGGGCACCAACATAACACTCGTGCATTAATGACTCACTTTGCGCTCGATGCAACAATCTACTATTTCATCACACTTGCACGTAAACAGTATCTAAACATACAGGATAACTTTGCCGTAATGCCCCATATAAAACCCTCGAGCTATCTTTGTGTCATGAAAGCCACGGTCGGTAAGTATTTTTTTTTTTAATTTTATCGCAGCACAGGTCTTGCAAGTTCTAGCAAGGAGTTTACACGCAATTGAAAAATTGTCTTAAAATGTTATCTAAATAGGAATTTCATTGCAATCTCGCTAGATGTTACTTAAATACTCAACTAATGTTCGTAATAATAGTTTTTGTATCAAAACTTTTTATTTTTCAAAAAAGCACAATTGTGTGGATGTCTCTAACTATTCTCAATCTTATTTTTTTTTCCTTTCTTTTTAATCAGATGTTTTACAATAGTTTTTAAATCATTACACCTTTTGTTTAGAATAGTTACAGCACGGATTACATCATTTGTGTCACTTATTTGATGTAGTCTTTTTGTGATATTTTCTATATATTTTTTGTTGTTGTATAGACTCTTTTTCTTATTTACCGATTGTTTTTAAATGTGTGGACATTGTAGGCCTTATAGATTCCTAGATCCTTGGTAACTTTTTATTTCGTTCTACGTTTTGTAGTAAGCAACGACTTATTGTCAGGCCTACGATGTACAAAGTATGTACGATACTTCAGTACTAACGCTGTAACAGAAATATTGTAAAACCAAATGATTTTAAAAGAGTAACCATGGAGTTTCTTGCCGGTTCTTCTCCATAGGAAACGACCAACCCGAACCGAGCACCTTTTTGTCGACGTTTTATAAGTGCCCCTGTAGGCCTATGTAAAATAAAAATATTTTGATTTGGTTGATTTTGACTAAATGTATGTATAGGTCGTTTCGATGTCATTCGGATTTTGACTTCGAATAACATCACCACTACTAGGAAATACCGGAAATACCACCCTTCAAATCGAAACTCATATGATACGAACGAAATAGACTATTTGATGGAAAAACCATTTTCTTTATCCATGCTTTTCACGAATTTTACAACTTCAAAACATCGAGTTTTCTTTAATATATTTTAGTTTAATAATATATGTAAAAATTTTGGAAATAGATGACCCTTGATCATAGAACCACATTATTACGCACTTTTACTACGCACTTAGAATAAGGCTTTTAGTAAAGAAGGTTAACTGTGACAAGGCATTTCACACTGGTTTCCAATTAACTTTCTATATAATTTTGTAAAGACAGGCACCATTACTGTCTAGATTAAAATCATGGGATCTATTTTCATGTCCTCCCCTGTCACCTTTGCGAATAACAATAAAAAAAAATCTCATTCGAATTACACATTGCAGTTTACATAAGACTTCCTCAAGGTAGTGTTTTAGGGCCAAATCTTTTTACAGTATGGCTGTATAAATGAACTAAGTGCCTACTTTAAGCAACTAACAATTTTCGTCATACGTTCTGGCCGATAATTATTAAGGAAAACATGTGAGGAACAGTTTGTATTGGGGATCTAAAAGTAACATAATATTTACGAAAGTGATAAATAGCAATTGAAGATTTTATGTAGAATCTGTTTTATGAATGATCAATGATCACAATTCAGCTTATTGTTGAAAAAATGTCATGATGCTATACCTATTTAAAATTTTGAGTGTAGGTCTGTATACTATTAAACCCATTCCAATCCAACCTATATCTTAGTGATTTACCTACCTACCAATTAATACAAACTGTCAAAAGAAAAAAGTGTCATTAAATTAACCACAGACAAATAGACTGAGGTAAAATGGCCGAAACAGGAGGTAATACACTCGTATCAATAAGTAGTAAACAGGCACCAACTCGCTTTTAGTACTTCGTTTGACTAACGGAACGTGAATATTTCGTCCGGATTCACTGCATGAATGAGTGGCTTTGTACCAACAGCTACTAAATGACGCCGAAACTACCTACGTTTTATGAATTTCAATGGAATGCGTTTGTAGAGTGCCTAGGCATTGAATGAGGACCTTTCAAAATTACATTGCTGTTCATCGATAAGGTTTAATTTGATTTCAATGGTCGATATTTCGGCTAGGCTATTTCCATTGCAATTTTAAATTTATTACATTTATCTTTTACCTTTGTTTGTTTTATATTGTGGCTTATAAACATTAAAATATTTAAAGGTAGGTAAACCAATATAAGTTCTACGTCATTATTTTTCCCGAATCCTGATATTGGGTGGGCTCATACGTATTCCTATTAAGTCAAATGACCCAGCTCGAATTTTATACGGCAATAACTCGCACGCATTACTCGCGAGCTGCATGTTCCCTATACGCGGCTGATGTTGGAGCGTTAGGGAATAAATTGATCAGAGCCTCTGAGGCCGTATCTCGACGGACGGAAGTCGTAAACTTTGCACAACACCGGCCGCACTTTTCGCGCTTCGATACGATAAACCCACAGCGCACGCAGAATTACATCGATAAGGCAAGATATCGCGAGTTTTCTTCATGGCACGCTTTATACGGTATGTTTGCTCTCCCCATTCAGGGAGATCACGGAACTGATTATATTATCATAGTCTATATTGTTCGTGCCGATTCTTTTATACTGTTCGAAATAGTTTGCGGTTTAAACATAAAAAAGCCCATTAATCCCATTATACACCCACTCAGTATTATTCAATAGCCAGTTCTGAATATAAAATGTAATGCATTAAGCACTATATCCTTGAAATAAACTTAACAGATGACTTGGATCCGAGTAGTTATCTGGAAACAAGCCAAAAACCGGGTCGCCAGGAGCGTATAATAGGAACTTACACATATAAACCTAGGACATTTCTGAATACACAGTGCTTGTGTAAAGCTATCCAATAAAATGTTAACAACATTCTTGCAATACGAAATAATCATGTAGACCTCCAAACGGTCGGACTGGCGCTTAAAGTTATTCAAAGCTGACTCACAGTGTAATACGTTCCAAGTACCTATTCCCAGCCTCTTCAACGAAAGGTTTTTTCTTTCTCTTGATTAGTAGGTACATTTATTATTATGAGTAATTTCTGGAGTCTCAAATTAAGGCAGGTAGCCCGGGGCGGCTCGCGGCGTCTCTCAGCAACGATCAGTAAGCGGCGATGGGTAACGCATCTCATGCGAAGGCTCACCTCCGAGCTCCGTCTGCCTGCTCCACTGCTCCGCCCACAGTTTAACATTTTTCAACTCGCCTGAGAATTAATACTAGTTCGTTGCATTGTTTATTATAGAGCGCTCTAATTATACTGTCATTATTATTTTCGACTTAAGCCGAAGCGCGATGTTGTGGTTTTATTTTGTCCGCCCGTGATTACCTCGAAAGGGTCAATGTCTTTAAATTGTTTTGTACAAAAATATTGGTTCACTTCACTCCTATTCTAACGAACGCAGCTTACGCAGTTCGTCAATACAAAAACTAATAAAGCTAACATGTGAGTGAAACATTGTTATTGTTAGCGAAGCCGGTTGGAAAAGCTCCCAACTAGTATTAAATTTTATTTGAAATATTCGAATATTCGAGGGGTTATACTCTTATTTTGAAAGCATACATAGGTTTGTGGTGTTTGGAGCTTGAAATATTATATATATTCAATGGTGGTTTTTTTTTGCGATTGAATAAAATTTCTATGTCGTGTTAAATTTATAATTTTCTATTGATCAATAAAATTTAAATAGCCGGCCATCACGTTGCAGATATAATACGGGGTGTAAGGGATGCCGACGAGAAAATGCTTACCATATATTCAGTACATCATTCAGACCCCCCCCCCCTTTTTAATTACGGTGTCCCTTACACTTTGTAAATTACTTCATTCAAATCTCTAAACAATAAAAACAGAAAAAATGCATTTAAAACAAACCACTTGGCCTGTTTACGTTGTTATTCACAAATGACGTCGAGCGAGTACATTAGCATTTTAGCATTTAAGCACATAAAATTCGCACGCTCTTAACTGAGCGCCTCAATCCACAAGCTCACAAACCGTATGAACGAGGAAATTGTGAGATCGTTATTTTTTGTGACGTAATAATAGAAGCGTTAATTAAAAAGCAGCAGTTATCACATAAGGATTCTTAGAGCATTGCGCTCTCTGCGCCGAGTGGAGAACCGACTTCAAAATTTTAATGAATAAAACCTCTTTGAAGAGTAATGACCACGCATCTTACAGTTTTATATATATTTTAAAGGTTTACTTTTAAACTTAAGGATGTGAAATATTAAATTGCATGTAGGTTAAGGTATTTCCTGTTGATAAAATCATAACTTATACTTTCTCCCACAGCCCATACCGCTACTTTTTCCGACTGCACCGTTAAATATTAATAACGTCACATTTAACTCTGCTTGAGCTCCTTGAAGCACCTTTTAGCTGCAGAAAAATCATAAATATACGTGAGAAGACACTGCTAAGTAGAACATAAACGGCTCTCTTGGCCTCAGCTGCCTCATAATGTTAGGTTGCTATCACCTCATCACTTCTTTCCAACTTTATCGTGCTATAAACATTTAAGGCTCTCCGTAGGCTTGTTAAAGATGTTCCTTATTGACGAAAGGCATAAATGTTAACACCCTAAGACATTTACTGGAATGCCCTTGCCTGTATTGTGGATAGATCCAAGCTGAAATTGTTGTTTTTTGCGCATATATTGCTAATCCACTAATTAGTATGCCTAGAGCGAGATTAAAGTTTACTGGCTGTTCAGTAACTAAGCAAAGTTTGAACTTATATATGTTATAAGTTCAAACTTTGCTTAGTTACTGAATAGCCAGTAAACTTACGCATACGCGGTATATAAGAAGGAAGTTTAAACCTGCTCGCGATTAACATACTCAGTGCGTTTCGACGTAGCGCGGAGCTTCTCCTTGTATGAGTGAGCAACTAACGAAGAACCCCTCTAAAACTTTGTTTTACGTTCGCACCGCACTCGCTTTGTGAATTAAAAGCGGTGCTCCTTTCGCACTAAAACGCCCCTTAATGAAACGCGATCGTCGCAAATTCGTCTAAATTTCCGCAACAATGAGTACGCCGCGTCGTTTCGCAGACTGCGCGTTACTCATCCGCCCGCATAACGAGAGGTTAAATTAAATAACAACGAAACTTTGAGAATCCCCGGAGTCGAGTACTGAAACGATGGAGCTATATTAGTTCGATTCCTATTGGAACTTCCTGACCGCAAACAGCTCGGGACGGGTTCCACAGCTCCACGAACCGACTTACCTACTGCTGCGTACCAGTTCGCTAAACATTAAAACTACTAAGCATTTGTGAACTCTGGCGCCAAGTTAATATTAAATTCTGGTTTGTATTTGTGTCAATGAACTGCATTTACCCGAGAAAAGAGACAAGTGTGAGTGAAACTTCCGCAGATAACGTGTACCCGATCGATATCTACAATTTTCTTTTATGGGGCCGCTAACCGGAAAGTATATCTTCATCACAGTGTGCTTGTTTGTTTGTCAACTTTTTTATGTATTGAAAAACTATTACTTTCACTTTCATAAGTTTTATTTGATCCTTAACGGAATGATTTTGCCTCCCCTACTCTGCTACCCCATCAACGAAACCCAACTTTTTCACTTTACGTTTGTTTCGACCTGTTCCGGCATTGTTGTTGTTGTACCAACATAAGTATTCCCATTTACCAGTTTTAACACCGAACTAAAAGTTCCTTCTTTTTTAATAAACACGAAATGTTTTTGGGGCGAGGGGTTCGCTCCATAAATTCTGAAATTCTAAAATGCAGTTCAATATAAGTACAAGTACCGAAAATTCATACAAAGAAACATGAGTACTGCTTATCGTTACAAAAATTGCGTTAATTTTGCCGATGCTATTGGCACGAGAGGGCTTTGACAGACACGATTCAATCTGGTAATCGGAAATGGGCATTGTTGCAACAAAGGTCCCATTGTCCTCCGGCTGAACCGTCCTCCCGCGCCCGCGCTGGCGTCATCGTCGCCCTGTCCCGTACCGCGCGCCGCATGCCCGCGAATATTCATGCGGTGCCCAATAATACAGCACCGCGCATACAGATTCCGACATGTCCGTTACAATAAATAGAACCTATTCAAATCTACAACACGTGGGCTATATGGGGAATTCAGTTACAAATGAATGAACATTAATTGCACTATAAGAGGTTATGTGGGTGTAGTTTTAGGGAAATAATAATAGATCAAGAACAACCATTAGACCAATACATTAATGCTGTTCAAAGTATAAAGAAGTACCGTCGTAACAAATGCCTAAATCACCCTATTATTAATATGAAAGCCATGTTTTGGGTAATATACATTTTTTGCGTAGGCCGAAGGCTAACCTTATGAAAAACCTAATATTGTAACGACTTTACAAGTGGAATATTATCATTTTCGTCCGTTCCATCCCAATATTTACCCTAAGTGCTTGTGAAATGCGAAATAATAACTGAGCAGAAATTTTTTTTACGAATATTACAGTAGTGAGTGACAAGCCAACCAAAGAACAATAAAGATAATATCGATATATTTTGAAAATATCGTTTTGTTCTGTGCATGTTTCTACGATGGCCGATGACGCCGAAAATTCTGGAATGGCGACCGCGAGCCGGAAGACGATGCGTAGGATGGCCTCGCACTAGGTGGACCGACGACCTGGTGAAGGTTGCGTCACTTGGGGGAGGCCTATGTCCAGCAGTGGACGTCTTTCGGCTGAAACGATGATGATGATGATGTTGAGTAAACATAACTACGTGAAGGGTAAATAACTACGCAAGTCTTGTGCTCGCTGGGATTCTCCGGGGAAAATAACCAACATCTATACGACTTTTCATCCTTCTACTTAGCCCCATCCTATGAGAATACATTTTTCAAAAATCAAGTTCTGTTCGGTATTATTTATTAAAAATATTATCCATTTTATTATAAACCTACTATCAAACTTTTCGTGTACTTACATGAAAGTTTGAGTGTTTTCGAAACACAGTTTACACAGCTACCTCCAGATAAATAGCCTAACCTAACTGATTTGACCGTTCACTTATATTGGTACCAATCATATAGAGTCACCACCATCACCCGCCTAGGCTGGTCTTGAAGAAAGAGACACAACACAGATCCATCTGCACTGCAGGTGAACAGTTGTCATTTCCGGAGAGTAGAAGAGAAGGCTTTTACGCTTTTAGCTAACAAGTTAAGATATTGCGAAAGCTTTTGATCGGGACTGGCACAGAACTTTTCTGGCTAAGCTACCATCCCAATTCCCAACCACGTCGGGGTCGTCTTCTTCTTGTAGAACTGGGTGCAGTTAAATAGTACTATTTAACATGGATTTATTGCTTATCTGACCTCAGAGCTCTCGGGTTTCTCACTACCCAAAACAATTATCATTGATCTAAATAAAAATGAGTTTAGTTTCAATTATCTCATCGCGGTCTTCTATTATCGATCATCTTCTTCGGTATATTTTACGACATTGCCCATCAGTTTTGAAAAGATGCGATTCAGCTATGCTGGTGACGGATCTGACTGCTTGAATCTTAAGTGCATCGCTCGATACTCGCTTACTTGAATTTACTTGATAATATTAATAAATTAGATCATAATCATAATTAAATATAATGTTCAGTTAAAAAACTCAACTAGATATAAAGGATTTTTCAGTTACTCAACCTACCTACCTACATAGAAAAAGTTTCCAATTTAAGCAGTTTTTCTTAGAAATTATTGTAAAGGGAACTCGACTAGACGATACCGAGGACTTTATCCCAGATCAAAAAACATTTTGGTTACCTACCAGTGCGAAGTATAACGTTGATAGGTAGATATTAAAGGTTACTTTTATTTTAGTTGTCCTGATTCGAAATACATAGTAGGATAAGCACACGTACAAGAACAATTTGTGGGTAGATATTCTCAAAATATCTTAACAAGCCGAGGACAAAAGAGTAGTATAAGTCGAGGGGTCGATTTTCGATGGTTCTGAAGTGGGTGGTCCGTCTAGTGGACCGCGATTTACAAATCTGCCGAGGACAAGAACCCTCTTGACCCCTCTCGTAAGGTGCCCGAATTGCTCCCGAACCCACTACGGACTCTATATAATTTAAACGAGCAAATTATTATGCTGAGATAGTTACACATTACGTTTTATCGTTATCCGAAATTATCATGTAAATATGCAAATTAATGTCTTAATGTTCATCTGCTAATGAATGTTATTAAGTCGTCAATCTATTTTAATAGTTGTTAAGTTTAATTGAAAGAGGATGTCATTAAATTTTAGTTCTAATAACGTTCATCAACTTAGCCATATTTTAAATAAGAAACTAGCTAGTTTTGACGCTCGCTCGTATTAGTAAAACGGTTCGAACACAAAGACATGATTCAAAGCGATAGCTATAAATGAGATCGACCTCGTTATCACTGACAGGCCAAGATAGAAAGAAAGATGGCAGTCTCCCTGGAGACCGTCTTCATCCGGAGATACCAATATGTTACATGGAGGGACCCAGATGTAACATAACTTACGCCCAATAGTAACTTTACCAGATTATAGTAGAGAGAACAGAAGAAAGATATCAAGTAGAAAAATGAAATAAGTTAAGCAAGCTTAACATTTGTAATCATTTCTTCATTTTAGATCTAGCAAGTACAGCTGAATGTATATACCCATGAAATTCTCTACTCGGGTCCAGATGTAACATAAGTTACGCCTAATAGTAACATTACCAGATTAAAGTAACGATATATAAACAGAAGATGTAAAGTAAAATTAAGGTAAAGGCAAGCTTGATATTTTCATAAAGTAAGTACAACTGAATGCACTCACTCATAAGAGCTCCAAGCACTGCGGAAATAGGCACGACAAACAACTCCAGAAGTGGTGTCATCTCTGGTTTGTAATTCCAAACTTTGCCGTAATAGCTTCCAAAAGTACATGAGGCTACTGCATAATCAGTTCCGCTACGAAACAAAATGAGATTATTGCCAAGGTGAGGTAAGTGCGGCCAGCGATGGATGCACGGCGCCGACGACCGCGGCCACCGCGGCGGCCATTCAACTCAACCGTGGCCTCGCAGTCCCGGCCTTCATGGAAAACACTGCCGCTGGACTATTGTCCACCACCCATACTAACCATAACATCATTCACAGAAATAATAGACATACCGACCTCAATGCTATCCCCGATGAATTGGATAATTAACTCAAAACGAAAGAGAATGGTCACGCAACAATCATAAAACAATTAACCAAATGAAATTCTAAGACTTAGCTCTCGTGTGTGTGTAGTGGTGCTACCATTCATACAAACCGTAACTATTTGCGTTGATATGCCACCTGCATAGTTTTTACGTAGTTGAAGAAATCAACATCAAACAAAGTAGATAAAAATATGCTTATAGCTTACCTACTTACAAGTAACTAAGTCCAAAGTTGTCCAGTAGACGGTTCAAGCTGAACAGTAACATACAGTATTGGTGAACATCATAAGTTAAAAAGCAAGATAATTTTTGCACTTAAATCGTACTTGACTACATGACTGACGGAGCCGGTATTTCTCCGAACACTTCACGACACTTTCATAAAGTTCACATTTTACAATGTTATAACATAAACTTTACTTAAACTTATCAGTTTTAATGAAGTTTACACCACACGGGGATCACAAGTGTTAGGTACAAAAGGGATGATATCGCGAGTGCAAGTTGGTGGTGGTGCGTGACAGCGTGCCACCTGCTACTGTCAGCGAGCACAAATCTACTGCCGCCGGCCACGGCCTGCCGGTCCCGCGTTCACAACTCCAGCTCACCATGACACTACCGGTGTACATTCAAGCACTAACTTCTTGATAGAACCGTATACATTGCTACTTACATTCGAACTCCCCAACTCATATATAAAACCCAACGAGCAATGGATTGCTCACTACCGAAATTGTCAAACTCAGATTCGTTCTTAGCAACTTGAGCTTTGCGTGGGATGGAAAGCTCGCTCGGATCGCTTCCTCGTACTTACTGTCGGGGGTGAGAGCAGCGCTCTCTGTGTTGCGGCTGCAGCGAATGACGAGGCCTCCGCCAGCGCCATCTACTGGAAATACAGGAGGTTATTTACGTAACGATATGTGCACGTTGTTGTTTGGATTGGTCGAACTCGTATAACAAGTACGAAGCAAAACCAGTCGCCCCAAGTGGCGATTGTTTTCGAGAGGTGGCACTGTTTATGTGCATGAAAACATAAGCCTATTTAATTTGTCGTTTTACTAATTGTAATTTTTAGGGTTCCGTACCCAAAGGGTCAAACGGGACCCTAATACTGAGACTTCGCTGTCCGTCCGTCTGTCATCAGGCTGTATCTCATGAACCGTGATAGTTAGATGGTTGAAAGGGCATTGGGTAAGTTTGTATGGACCAGTGGCATGAATTTTTTTCACAGCGGCCACAAAGATACTTGTTGCTAACGTATAGTGTTATATATGATAATAATGACTCCTAAATTAATTTTGCCGAAAATTATATCGGAGCTGAAATAACTGACAAAAGCAGCTAAAAATCGTAGTTTGTCGTATAGCATCGAACAAGGACCTTTTCGTCGATATTCGGAACTAACGGTCCGGTTTATTCCGCAATACCATTTTACAAATGCTAGTCAAAAGCGACTCGGACGCCAAGAGTGTCATGTAAAACATAACAACAAATACTAAAAACAGAATAAAATAAATATTTAGGGGAGCTCCCATAAATAAAAGTGCTTTTTTTCTCGTTTTTAGGGTTCCGTACCCAAAGGATCAAACGGGACCCTATTACTGAGACTTCGCTCTCCGTCCGTCCGTCCGCCCGTCCGTCCGTCCGTCCGTCCGTCCGTCCGTCTGTCACCAGGCTGTATCTCATGAACCTTGATAGTTAGCCAGTTGAAATTTCTACAAATTATGTATTTCTGTTGATGCTATAACGACACATACTAAAAACAGAATTAAATTAATTTTTAAGGGGCCTCCCATACAAAAAAGTGTTTTTTTTTGTTCTTTTTTATAAATAATGGTACGGAACCCTTCGTGCGTGAGTCCGACTCGCACTTGGCCGGTTTTTTTTTAATAAAGAAGAAACTTGGTAGGAGCAGTTAAAAATCGTAATTTGTCGTATAGCATCGAACAAGGACCTTTTCTTTTACCTTGAATGCCAAGAGAGTCATGTAAAACCTTAACAAATAAAATCATCACAGAATAAACAAAATAGTTAAAAAAAAAGTACAGGCATTATACATTAATTTACATAACTGTGCTACTCAAGTACTGCTTCAAAAAATGCACAAACGTCATTTTTGAAAATATTCTTTTATTTTACCAAATAGTATGAAATTTAAAAATGAATTAATTCACCAGTATGACACAAGATTTATAGAAAAAAAAAAACGATAAAATTATAACTGGCTGATGTTGTAAGTAAAAATCAGATGGCCATTACAGTATTTTTTTTTTCATTTTGTATTTAAACTTCATGTACAATAGTAGTACATAGGCTAAATGCCAGAAGGCATTCTCAACCAGTCAACCTTTGGGATGAATACGAAAACATTGTGATAAGGTATAAAATCCATATTAATATTATTAATTTGACGGCGCCTTTGCAGAAAGGCTTCATATGATTCACGTTGCAAACTAAACTGTGACCACAGACGAGAGAGAAGCGGTCTACAATTCTCTCTGGCGAAACGTCAAGTCGTTGCGGGTAGCCATAATGCCATATTGACTTGGGTAGTTATCAAGGAAGGTGGCGCGTAACAGGACGTTGACGGATCGCCGACGTCTGTTTGCTTAATCTAATTAAATCTGGTGCCACATATCATAAGTAATTCCGATGCAGCGGGTAAGAGCCTTTATCATAAGTGGGATAAAGAATCGCGCCCTCCACGAAAGTAAAGCAAAGTGAGGAACATAACCAATGAACTTTTCAAGCAACAAGGAAAGCGTCCAAACCTGCGAGCACATCATCATCAAGAGGGTACCCTCACAATTTCATCGGGTGAGACCATTTCTTTTCTTTTCGATAAGTAGGTCATCTGGCTCATTGCTTAAACATGGCTAGTTTAATTGGATTATGGGTGACATCATAATCAGTAAACCTTACTGGCATCGGAGGTTATGATTTAAAATGCACGATGGAGATCGTACCATTAAAATAGGCGATATTTTGATAAAATAGGTTGTCGGCCAATAAGTTCAGGAATTATTAGATGCTGGCGTAACTTGTAAAAGTTCTTTGACAACTGGAGCTACACGCTTGTCTGGTCCACATGTTTCAGTCGAAAAGAAAGTGTGTTTAGTCGAAATGTCACTGTTGTCCGGTTCATGCTTTACGATCGAAGGGATGCAGGTGCCCGGTTTATGATGTTTTTTGATGATTTTGGTCGAGGGGACGCTGTTGTCCGGTCCATGAGTGTTTGAAAGGATACACGCTTTCTTGCTGGGGGAAAGGTGCCGTCCGGTCCATGAGTGGTCGAAAGGACACACGCTTTCTTGCTGGGGGAAAGGTGCCGTCCGGTGCATGAGAGGTCGAAAGGTCACACGCTTTCTTGCTGGGGGAAAGGTGCCGTCCGGTCCATGAGTGGTCGGAAGGACACGCGCTTTCTTGTTAGGAGAAAAATGCCGTCTGGTCCGTGAGTGATCGAAAGAACGCACGCTTCCTTTTGTTCTGAAACAGTTACAGTTACGACGAGAGTAATGTTTGTCATAGTTTGTCAGGATGGAAGAGCGGATGTCTTGGTGATTAGACATTGTTTGTTCCAGGATTACAATAACGCCCGAGGACGGTCGTATGTCAGTCTGGCCGTGACGGCGCCTTTGCAGAAAGGCTTCATATGATTCACGTTGCAAACTAAACTGTGACCACAGACGAGAGAGAAGCGGTCTACAATTCTCTCTGGCGAAACGTCAAGTCGTTGCGGGTAGCCATAATGCCATATTTACTTGGGTAGTTGTCAAGGAAGGTGGCGCGTAACAGGACGTTGACGGATCGCCGACGTCTGTTTGCTTAATCTAATTAAATCTGGTGCCACATATCATAAGTAATTCCGATGCAGCGGGTAAGAGCCTTTAAATGCGAAAGTCACTCTGTTTGTTTGCATGTTTGTTTGTTACCTTTTCACGACTGAACGGCTGATCGGATCTTATTAAAATTTGACAAGAAGATAGATTTCAACCTGGGAAAGGACATAGGCTATAAATCATCACGCTACGACCAATAGGACCGGAGCAGCAATGAAAAATATTTCGAAAACGGGGAGAATGTGATGCAGACGAAGTTGCGCGGGACAGCTAGTAATAATATCTAAAAATAACATTTTGACAATATGATACATTACAATGTATCATGTCAAAAAAAAACAAACGTTATTACAATAACGTTTGTTTTTTTTCAGTTATGTATGTTCTATGAATACCTAACTGAAAAACTTTTATATCTACTTATCTATTATAATCTTTAGAAAAAATACGTACATTTTTTGCCATATTATATCATCACCCAACGGATTCTCAAAAAGATCGTTTCTATGATGTCAAAAAACTTGACCATGTGCGAATTAGCGGTCCTATGACGTAACGTCGTTTTAATTTGTTGAGTCTATCTATTTATTTATTTAGCGCGGATGATTTGCCTTGAGCAGATCAAGTTAGGCAAGTATAGTTCTCCATTCTCCTGCCTTTATCCCAAATTATTTGGGATCAGTGGAGCATGTCTTCTTCTTCCATACTTCTCTATTACTCGTCATGTCAGCAGTCACCTTTTATGAGCAATGTCCTTTTTGAGTTGAACGTCCACTCATACAAATATAGTATGTATGGACGTTCAAGCGTATAGTGTAGAATCACACACAGTGATCAGTGACGCTGTCCACCCAAAACCATCATTTTTCTTATTCCGTCTTATTCCTCACAACGTTTTTCTTATTCTTTCGCATGGCTTATAAACTGATTTCTACAAAAGTAAAACGTATACCGAATTTACTAACTTCTACCTTCTAGAAAATATAATATATAATTATCTTTAATCTTTAGATTAAATAAATAAAAAACAAAAATAAATGTACACTCACAATTTAGTGTTCATTGATGCTGTTACTTTCAACTGTACTTTAGTACAGTTACATTTTATTTTCAAACGTTGCTTTAATACATATATTATATTTTTTTCGTTTATTCATTTACTTACATACTAATTACATTTTTAAATATTTTTACTAACAAAACTTTATAAAATATAAAAAATAGTAGCCCACTCCGGTATCGGGAACAGGGTCCAAGCCACATGCGGTCAGGGCTCCAGGGAAAGGAACCTCCTAACTAACAAGCCGTGTCCAAGAATACCGCTTTCTGAATCAAACCTTTAATACAGTTGCCTAACGAGAGCCTCATGCTCTTGTGTATATGCAAGTATTCTCCGTTAGTTAAACGAGAACAACCGGAGATAATGTGACGTTATTTTTTTATTACCTCTGCATTTCTATCCAAATATTCCCTTCCTAACTCAGAACAGGTCAGATACTGACCCAAGAAAGCCATGGTAGATCCGAGTGCCAACTGCCAAACATTCAAATCCATTCAGTCGTTGAGGCGTGGAAAGGGAGCAGACGGACATTCGCATTTCAACAACAACATTTCACACACTTATTAATTCAAAAATGACGGACTGATATTTGAAATTTCGATCCCTATTTCTCCCTCTTAGGGGGTAGATTTTCAAAAACGCTGAAATAAATATATAATAAATATTTATTTCTTACCCGAAGTTTGTATATGAAATATGCTTCTAACTTTAGATATTACAGGTTTCTATACAACCATGCTTCCTTTATTTTACCTCTTTCGGGATAGAATTTCCTAAAATCCTTCCTTAGTGGATGTGAAATGCATTAAATGATTTAAAATCAAAATACAAATTGCTAGTGTTGGGCTCTGCGTTAATGTGATGAATCAGAACAAGTGATTTTATATTTTTTGTCACATTCACTTTTGTTATATTAGTAAAAATTACTTTCGCTTTCTACTCAATGTGTATAGGTTATTTTGCTTAAATGTACTAACGCACATTTTGAACCACAGCATTCGTTGCCTCTTGCCTCCCGACCACAAGGCAGCCAGTCAGGTTCCAACGGTCTCAAATTATTTATGTAAACGAATGAGTCATTCGAACGACTCAATCATTTAATATTCTATCGACGGTAAACACTTCTGACTCACTCAGGTTATTAGGTATCAACAGACGTGATACTATTCTAAGGGCCTATGTATTTTCTAAATGTAAGCTAAAGGTGCTTACAGATACACAATAAATAAACTTACGCCTTTTTTAACCAACTTCTTAAAAAATAGGTGGTTATGTCTTCGACCAGCATCTTTTTTTTTCATGTATGTACACCTATTTCTCCGTGATTACGAGACCGATTTAAATGATTCTTTTTTCATTTGGTAGAAAAAGCTTGCGCGGTGGTCCCATATGAATTTTATTATCTTTGCTTTCCTACTTTTTAAGTTAAGTATCCTTTTTATTCTGTATGGTGTCTCTTTATTCTGTATGGTTCTGGTCAGAGAATGGGCAGCAGCGTTCTCTGTGCTTTTGTAACAACCGTACTGCGATCGCCAACCCGCCTGCCAAGCTTGGCGATTATGGCAAAACCCCCCCTTCTTGGGGGAGGCCTATGTCCAGCAGTGGACGTCTTTCGGCTGAAATGATGATGATGATCCTCTTTATTATGCATGTTGTTCTTTCTCGGATGTATGGACGATGTGCTGGTGTAGTTACAATGGAAAAATGATACCTACTTGACTAGTATTTATGTTAAATACCACAACTAAAAAAATAAAAATAAAAATATTTTTACAAAAAAAAAAAACCGTTTTGTTTAGCCGAAACTAAAGAACGCCACCTGCTACTTTGTCGACCGATAAATCAACAAATGTGATGTTTTACGTCTGTCTCGATTTTAACCACGATATTTAAAGGCCAGTTAAGATCGATCAAAATGGAGAAAATGTATAAGAAAATGACGGATCTTATTAATCGTCGAAACAGCAAATTGAGCGACAATTAAATAACAATTCTCTTTTCGCTTGCCTACCTCGTTGGTCTAGTACAAAGACTACTGCTCAGCTGGAGGTCCTGTGTTGGATTGCCTAGTCAGGCAAATTGTTAAGTATCGGGTTATTATCAGTAGTCTGGCTGGCGAATTCGTGCCCGGTAAATGGCAGTAGGATCGCTCTCTATTACGTGGAAATTAAAAACATAAAGAACTGTCAAAATATAGATGACCTCTGCCTAACCCTTCGATGAAAACAGGCGTCCAAAGCATATCTGCAGGCACCTTGAGCCTCTGCCTTGAGCTTCGTCATCTTTCCTAGTAGACTGTGTACCTGTACATATAGCCTAGAATTGAGTCACCTATAAAGAAGAAGGAAGGGAATTCAGTTGACTTTGTTCTACGTTGTTATACCTACGTAAGTATTTGCCGTTAACGTTTCAGAACGAAACATTTGTATAATCTGTGGTGTGGGCAGAAAGCCCGCCATCCGCTTATAAAAAGTTCACGTATTTCGGAATAATAGTTGTGCTGACTTGTGTATTAAAGCTATAATAATTCATCATTATTTACTCGCAAATGTGATGAAAAACATTGTATGTTTCACGGGCGGTACGGGAATTACGAACCTCGACTCAGAAAGCCTTCAGTCTTCGACTTCGGGCTTCTACTAGAGCCTCGATCGTAATTTCTTACTTACCGCCCTTAATACACATGTACTATTTTATTTTTGTATAAACATCGTAAAGTGGTTCACAGAATACATCTTCCTACCAACTGTGTTTCAACTGTGTAGTCTTAATAGTTTCGGAATAAAGTGGCTGTGACATACGGACAGACAGACAGACGGACATACAGACGGACACACAGACATGACGAATCTATAAGTGTTCCGTTTTTTGCCATTCGGCTACGAAACCCTAAAAATGAAAATTGGAAAGTGCGTCATAGGTGACATTTGTTGTGTATTTGTTCGTCACAACTATGAAGCGGATCTATCTGTAATTCTGCAGCCTGTTTAAACGGTTGAACATTGTAGCCACGACTCACAGCACTTTACTAAGGTAACATAAAGGTTTCCCCTGATACACATTTCGTTCATGCTTCAGTGTGTAACATTTACGCGATAGCTAGAGGGTTATGCTATTTGCTTCTTGAGTCCCCCTAAGGGCAGCGTTGGTACTACAATTGCTACAGTGTGCAGTTACCCTTAAACTATTTAATAACTCACCCTACTTTGAACGCGGATAAAATTTTTCGTTACATATGTTCTATGGGCTGTATTTTTTTATGCTTCTGATTCAAGAAGGGTTTGTTGGTTTAATATATTATAACCAGGTGGTAGAGTACACTTGCACAGTTCTTTCGACTTTCGAAACCAAAAAGCTTCTAACTAGACTAGATTACTAGATCAGTATACATTTTGCTGACTCAAGACAGGCTCGTTGGTTGAGTGGTCGCAAGAGCGACTGCTGAGTGTGACATCCAGGGTTCCATTCCCCGGTTGACAAAGTGTTATTGGTTGTTCCCATCTGAAAGGAGATGTTTGATTTTGGGCTACCATTACGTACACTACATAGATAAATAGGAAAAAAATAGAGGAATATCATAAAAATATTATAAAAATAATTTGAAGAAGGGGAGGAGCTTGTGGCTAAATAATAACAGCCGCCCAGGTCGATCTTTAAGGTTAAGCCGTGCTTGCCGAGGTTGGTCTGTGGATGGGTGACCATAATTACATACCGAGTTTCCTCCGTGCCTCGGAAAGCACGTTAACCCGTTGGTCCCGGCAGTCATTTATAGATCTTTGACAGTCGTTACGAGTAGTCAGAAGCTAAAAGTCTGACATCCAGTCTTACCAAGGGGTATCGTATTACCCAGTTACTGGGTTGTGGAGGTCAGATAGGCAGTCGCTTCATGTAAAATACTGGTACTCAGCTGCATCCGGTTAGACTAGAAGCCGACCCCAAGATAGTTTGGGAAGAGGCTAGGCAGATGATGAATTTGAAGAAGGGTATAGTCGTACAATAATTATCATTTGAAAAGTTTTTTACTACGATAACCATATTTTTAGGGCAGCCATGACAGTTGTTTGACGTTTGACGACTTTGACAGTTTTAAGAAGTGCCGTCTTTGAGTCTTTTTTTGCATTGAGTTTGGATTGAACTTGTTGTTTTGTTCAACCTAACCAAAACCCGAGATTTTCGAAATTCCAGTTGTTTTTTTACTAAAAAAGTTATGAAAATTACATTTGTTTGACGTTTATCGTAATACACGTCAATCAAATGTCATTGTCAAAATGACATTTTTCGCCTGCTGATCACGTGCTGATCTGATCCACCATGTTTAATTTTTATGTTGTGTTGCTCTCTTTGACCAAGTCAATTTGAATGTACTTACATTAAAACGAAGTGAAATTAAAGAAAATTGATAATAAAAAACGGTTACTGTATTATTTAGCAATATTTACATATAGTGTACATAGGCTCCATACATTTCTGGAACATCACCTTTTTCAGTAGCAGCCACAGAGTCTGGATTTGTGCCCGGTTGATTTAAATAAGCCCACCACCTATTACATGGGACTTAAAACATAACTTGCGAAATGTGGGTGTATTACTATTAGGTACACCTCTGCCTAACCCTTTTTTTTCGGATCGTAAATCATCAAATGTCTTTTCCCGCTCTGTGCGGAGCGGAAGGGAGTGTCAGACTTGTACTGACTAAAACCCATCCATGTTCCTTCTTAGCCCTTTGTGTTCCAGGGCCACGGTATCTCTTTCGAACAACCCGCAGCCCTGGCAGGCATCGGCCCTCTCGGACCCCTTCCAATTTGCAGACATCTCCTTGAGGCGCGCGTGGAACACGAACGCGCCGTCGGCACCTCTGCCTAACCCTTAGGGTCATACAGGCGTAAAGTTACGAGTTATGTTATGTCATAATATATTTTGCGATGAATTGCCACCTCTATCAGTTTTCTACACGACGTTATTAAATACTTGTACTGCGTAGTTGTAGGTCTTCAAAGATTGAATTCGAAATCGTTTTACATGTTTTCAGTTTAACAAGAAAATGAAAGGAATCCTGAAAAGTGTTAATCAACAAGACTACATGACGTCTGTCGGTGCATCGGGTGTGTAATTTTCATTTTTATTACAAACCATGTCAATGTAAGAGACACAAGCAATAGAAAGGTTTTATTTGTGCTAAGTGGAAATTGTCCCATGGCGTCGTACAGTCACAACTTGTGATAGTAGAACAATAACCGCGAAATCGTCAAGAGCTACATTCTGCTTAAGTTTTGAGTAAAATTATAAGCTGAAATGAGCATAGGATCTTGGAACCAACTATGTATTATGAAGGTGCAAAGGTTCTCTCGTTACTTCATGACAAGATTTATAAACGTCACAACAATAAACTATAAGTAGGTACCGTGTCTCTTTACATTTTATAATACACACTAATACACAGTCATGGAATAAAGTTTTAATGATGATGATGCCATCTAGCCGATTTTTCTAGGGTGGCTGTTGAGTTTAGAGCGTTGGTGTGCTGTTCTGTCATGTGCTTCTCCAGTGAACAACTTTGACGGTAAGTTAAAACAATAAATAACTATACCATATCGTAAGATTTAATTCTATCGACATCAACCGAGCTTGATATCTAATCAAAAACACATTTTGTCCATGTCACAACAAAACGTTTAGCGTAACGTTAACTACACGTAACTCGAGGGCGAAAGTATGCATGAGAACAATGAATAGGCCATATCCTTTATGGTCCAGAAACTGCGCCCGGCCTAGATGTGCGTGGTCGTGGTACATACTTGGTCCAAGCTGTAGTGAAAGTCCGCCATTGTTGTGGTGACATACGAACACTAGTACCTTGTAAGTGCAATATGGTGTAATTGCCGCGTTGCAATTCTACGCGGCTGCTAATGTTTTGCTTGTGGTTTGGCCGTGAGCTGTATGAATGATAGTGGAAGAGAAGAGAACCCTATAGACATCCAAATTACGGCTGAATTCGTAGCTAAACCATATTTTAAGACACCGTGAAGTCTCGATCGAAATTCTTTATTAAGCAGTGTTGTTTCAGAATTTATCCGGGTTAGTTTATATAATTATGTTACTAGCTGTCCCGCGCAACTTCGTCTGCGTTACATTTTCCCCGTTTTCGCAACATTTTTCCTTGCTGCTCCGCTCCTATTGGTCGTGGCGAGCTGTTTTGTGAATCTAAACCATCCAGGGCGCCACCCGAAGGCATACAAAAAAATTCATTCAAATCAATCCTACCGTTTAGGAGGAGTTCAGTGACATACACACAGTAGAATTATGTATATAAAGATCTTACAAGAGAAAGTAACATGTTTTTTATGACACTGTACCGGCTAAAAGGCTTTAAGTAGGTATTTAGAACTGAAATAATTTTTATTTACAGCTACATGGTTATTTACTTCACGGCAAAACGAAATAAATCATATTGATAAAAATATGAATGGAAAAATTTAATAAAAAGTCTCCGTCAATATTAGATACACCTAAGTATAGCTATTGGTATTCTCAGATATAATACGATACCTACCTATTAATGTATAGCAAATCTTTACCAAGGTTATTTAGCAAGCGGACAAATACATGAACACCAGTATTGGCGCATGTTTGGCACTTAGCGTGCCCACGACACCTTGGTTTAGACGTGACGAACAAGTGAGGTGCTATGTCCTTACCATATTAGAATATATTTATAGCGTTTGATGTGTGGGCTTGCCTAATATTATTAGTATTTAACCTTAGAAAAATATTATTGTACCTCTGCTACCCCTACCACATGGTGAAGTAGTGAAGGAGTTTTGGGACTCGGGGGTGCGCGCGAATGTACTTGTATCTCTCGAGCCCCGACACGTGGTAGTAATAGGAACAGTGGGTTTTTAGTCGTTAAGAGTCTGACATAACCCTCCGCTCGCCCCAAGAGGGATCCATGAGGATTTTCCAACAAAAAAAAGACTGTGTAATGTCGTATTGCGGTTAAAAAATTTGAAAAAAGAAGTCGAATTTGAATAACTGAGTTTTTATTTTACAGTTTACTCGTATTTCCTATCCAGCCTTTAATTTTGAGCCCAACATTACTAAGGATTTTATCATTTTCACCTTTCACGATTCGTGTGTCAAGTAATTGCACATTGTCGACGCAAGTATCATTGAACAAGTAACGGTAGTATTTAAAGTGTCGGCGGGTGATAGCGGGCTCGTTCAAGTGGAACACCAGTTGGTTCCCATGATGAAACCGTATACTGTTGTCGAGATGCAACTTCTTATTCACATGAGAACATAAGAGGTGCTTATTAAAATTTAGTTGGAGAGGAACTTGATGAATACATGGAACATAATATGGGATTAAAATAGAACATAACATCACGCCTGTAATCCCCGAAGGCTTAGGCAGAGGTGCCATGTAGTCAGGAAAGTAAGCCAGTTAACTGGGGTGTAGTCACAGCTAGGTTGGTATATCACGCTTATTTCCATAGTATTATGTCCTATGGTATTTTGCTGTGGGGATCGGCAGCAGACGTTGATTCAAATTTCATATTACAAAAGAGGGCAGTCTGCGTCATCTATAAAATGGGTCCTCGTGAATCCCTCAGAGAAAAAATTAAAGGAATCGATATACTGACTCTGCCTTCACTTTATATCTTATAATGTATTTTATATGTCCGCAAAAACCGAGGGCTTCTCAAAATTAGAAGTGACTTCCATACTATATATACGCGCAGTAAATACGAAATTGTAATACCCAAATTCATATTAACTAAAAGTAGTAAGTCATTTCTTATAAACAGTATACGGTTTTATAATAAGTTGCCGAAGTCAGTTATAGAAATGACTGATGGAAAGTTTAAATATTACACCAAACGTGTCCGTTGAAGATATAGAAATTTGGCTTTAGTTCCTTCTGTTCATGCGGCATCCCTGGTAGCTCATAAACGGCACAAATGTGTGGATGTCTCTAACTATTCTCAATATTATTTATTTTCCAATTATTTTTAATGAGATGTTTTACAACAGTTTTTAAATCGTTACACTTTTTGTTTGGAATAATTACAGCACGGATGACAACAATCACTTCTTTAATTTAGTTTGTGTAATAGACTCCTTTTTCATTTACCGATTGTTTGTGAATGTGACATTGTAGACCTTATATGTAGATTCCTACGTTCTTGTTAACTTTTCATCTTGTTCTACTTTTTTGTAGTCAGCAACAACTTATTGTCGGGCGTACGATGACCTCCCATTCTTTTGCACTAACGCTGTAACATAAAAATATTGTAAATCCAAATGATTTTTAAAGAGTAACCATGGAGTTTCTTGCCGGTTCTTCTTCATAGGAAAAGACCAACCCGAACCGAGCACCTTTTTGTCGACGTTGTATAACTGCCCATATGGCCAACGTGAAATTCCTGGAAAAGCCCAATAACACTTTGCTAGACCTGGGATTCGAACACATGACCTCATTCTCAGCAGTCGCACAAGTGACCACTAGACCACCGAGACTATTTTAAAAAGTAGTTTCTTGATAAAGGGGATTTTCAAATTTGGCGTTGCACCATAGTAGGCATTATGTTGCTGGAGGGGCAAGCTGAGAACAGACTGAGAGATGCACTCAGAGTCATGGTACGTTCCATACTCGGTACAAACCTGGCAGATCGAGTTCCTATCGTCGAAATCAGAAGACGTACAAAGGTTTTCGATATTGGAAATCGCGATATGGAACTCGAATGGAGCAGGAAAGGACACTTGCAAGGCGCGGGGATGACAGTTGAAATTCAGCTGTCACCGAATGGTGTCCAAGAACTGGGAATAGAAATTTAGGTTGGCAGAAGACATAGTTGCTATCGGGGGAAAAACCTGTACGAGGCTAGCACTGAAACGTGGAGATTGGCACAAGAAAAGAGACGCCAATACACAACAGTGTGTGAATGGCAGAAAGCTTTGGATGATGATGGAGCGTTTGTAGAGCGTATGCGCTACGTCTATGCCTCTATTTGCCTCTATGAATGAATGAATGAATTTTATTTCAGATCCATAGAGTGTTAGTAACTTAATATTATAATACTTATTATCTAATGTTAGTACCAATTACCCTCTGCACAAAATGTTTAACAATCGGAGAGTTAAGGCTCTCCGCTACTGTTTTCAGGATGCTGTTGCGACTGTCTCTCACTCTCCTGAGTAGCGAAGCAGTTTTCTTTCGCACAACCGCGTGAAAACCGTCGGTACGAGTTTGTGCAAACATCTCCGACGCACTGCAGTAGCGAGGCAGTCTCAACAACATCCTGAAGGCTGTATTATACTGGACGCGCAGGACATCGAGCGATCTTTTGGTGTAATTGACCCATAGATTGCTCGTGTACAGACTCTGGCAGTAGGCCTTGAAAAGAGTAATTTTTACTAGGTCAGTACACCGAGCAAATCTACGAGCCAACATGTTGCACCGGACCACTAGTGCCCTGCGCTCCCTCTCTATATCTACATTGTCTTTAAGGTCGTCGGACAAAAAATGACGCAGGTATTTAAAAGTCGACACTCTTTTAATAACTGACCCGTTCATAAGAGCTCGGGTCCCTCAGCACGGCATTTCCCGCCGACCCCAAAGACCATGTATTCACACTTTTTAATATTATAAATTAAACCATGCGTGGCAGCGTAAGCTTCACAAGTTTTAAGAAGTTCCCCGATTGCCCCCGCAGAAGGACCCAGCAGCACCATATCATCCACATAGCTGATGTTGTTTATATTAACGCCACCAACACTGCATCCGATACAGCCGATTCTATGCTGCCTCATAACGCCTTTCTACGCCTTTCTGCGCCTTTACGCGGCTCTCCGATGCCCCGCCGTGACATGTCCGACAGCTCGGTCTATTGTTGACAAAACACTGTTTGTTCTATGAATTGTTTTGTTGCCGTGTCAATACCATCACTGTTTTCATAGGGCGATGATATGACTAAGTATTATAGGTTAATAGGTTTGATTATGTCTACACCTCCCAGTTACTAACCTGCACTGAGTGTAAACAATATAAACGGCCACTGCGAAGATGTTTTCAGTTCAATACTTTTTCGTGGTTTTCTTAGCTCTTCCTCAAACTAAAAAGATCGTTAGGAAACAATTATTATTAATAATAGCTACTATTTACTTTTTTAGTCTTGGACAGCGCACAAAAAGTGGTTTTGCTTTATTGATGACCTAGATACCTATCATTAGATCAGTCACATCTACAGTGCTGCAACTTTTAAATGAGCTAAACGTGCTTCAATATAAAATCACATTTATATGTAACATTAATGTGTTAAATTACAATAATAATTAATTAATTTCATTTCCGTGCCGTTTAAAACCAGCCAGATGAGTTTAATTTCCAGTTCCCCAGTGTGCTATTTCCTGTGGCCGTATTCATGAATACACAAAAAATAACATGAATGTATTTATGGTATTCTATTCAACTGCTCATCACACTGCCAAATTGTCAATGACCCTGGAAGGTTACAGGGTTATCACTTGCACTATAGCCGATTTTCCATTTACCTGTGTGAACACGGTTCTTTTGAGTTACACAGCGGATATTTATGCGGTTTTCATTGAGAGAATTTATTTGAAAAGTATAAATGCATAAAAATTAAGATCTCTTAATATTTTGTTGCTCTGCATGGTGTCGGACGTAAAGAATAGCACCATCCCATATCTTCCCATGGGTGTCGTAAGAGGCGACTAAGGGACTTGCCAGAGAATGGGCAGCAGCGTTTTCTGTGCTTTTGTAACAACCGTACTGCGATCGCCAACCCGCCTGCCAAGCGTGGCGATTATGGCAAAACCCCCCAAAATGTCAATGCGACACTTGTGGGAGGCCTATGTCCAGCAGTGGACGTCTTTTGGGCTGAAATGATGATGATGATAAATATTTTGTTAATTTTGAAACGTTGCCAAAAACCGGGCTAAGCACGCTTTAGGGGTATGAGGAACAGAGTGTAAAGTTCCTCGATACTCCTTAGAAAAGAGAGAATCATCCGACCAGACAGGTGTTATGTCTGGTGGGCAACTTCCCAACAGCTGTAGTCGGGTATCTCTATATAGTCTTAAGTCGATGTTAACTTTGCTTGCGAGATGTAGGAAATTGATGTTAGTTCTTCCGTCGTGTTATAGATGGCGCTGTAGTACTTATACTGCCGTACTTAACAGTCCTTTTACGGAGTAAGTAGTAATGGCAGCGAATAGGGAGCTGCTGGACAGACTTTTCCATCCTATCAATAGCAGACTCACCGGTCACGTAATCACCTGAACAGACATAGGCCAGAGACCTGTCAAGAAGAACCGCACCGCCATGAAATTCATGAGTCAAGCTACTAACACTTGCCCGGGGGAGCGTGACGAACTGCACCATTGCTCCAGTGCGCTGGCCAAAGGTAGTTGAAGAACACTGTGTAGTTTTGAAGCAGTAAGAGTCTGTCAGAGGAGAGCACCACGCAACTCAGGGCAGCGAACCTCAAAAGAATTACGTGTTTAAAGAAAGGTGCATCAGCATTTCCTGCAACCAAAATTCGAAAACATGTGACAACCCACATTGGGCCCTCGTGGTGGTGCATCCCGATCAGCACATAGAGAGGAGACCTGCGTCCTAGCAGTAGAAACATCACAGACTGATAGTGCTCATATTATTCAAAAAATTTTCCTAGTCTGCTCGGTCCCACTCCTGGGCAAACGCCTCCCTCCACTCTTTCCATTTCTCGCGAACCAGCGCGTCGTCCTTCTAGTTCTGACGGAACCCGTCCAGTACTTTACATATACTTATTAAATTACTTTTAGTAAATGTTTACACATATTAACAATTACATACAAAATCTGTTACTGAATCTGTCTGCAGATAACGACCGGAATATGTACCGTTTGTTTTAATAATTTTCTACATGTTTCTCACGGAAGTGCAGATTTCTCAGTAATTGAGTTGTTGCCTTCTTCACACGAATCATTCAGCGTAACGTTGAGCCATGCAGCGGTAATGGACAACTCTAGTTTACAGATAGGAACACAAAACGACGCCATTTTTAACGATGTTATTTATGACCTACTATGCAAACTACTTAGTACAAACAACTTAGACTGTGCTAAATGTATTCAAAAAGTAAACACGAGCGTCGTTTTTGCACTTGAGAAGCTTTTGACATATCAATCTTAGATTTAGCTTGTTGCTATTTAAATAGCAAAAAAAAAAACAATATCTCAAACGTTTAACAGCCAAGGCGACCCGGATCAAAGAGCAGTGATATCATATCATTCAGATCTAGTGTAGTGATTACACAGCTCACTCGTGGCCGTGGGACTGCGTCTTTCCCGCGCATAAATCGCTCTGATATTTCACATTGTTTCTTCAAAACTTCTAGTAATTAGGGTATTTTTTATGTTCACATTAATTAGACTTGCCGAAAATGCGGTGTATCCGGTGAGATAATAAATAGTTATCGCTACTGTACTGGGTTTACATTACAGCTGATACAACCGACGCTTTTTATTGCAAAATCGATGTCGTAAAAAAAATGTTTTTCTTAATTCTAGCTGCTACTCTAACCGGCTTGAGAGACTCCTTTGTTTGTGCACAGCTAGTTATCTATAATTTTGTTATCGGGTGTTACTTGCAGTAACTGCCCTTTCCTTTGTTACCTTATAAGAGAACTCAGGTCTAGTTATTATGAAATGTTTTTTCAAGCAGATATAATTTGGTCCTATTATATTTTTGTTTCCTCCATGCCTCGGAAAGCACGTTAAGCCGTTGGTCCCGGCTGTCATTTGTAGATCTTTGACAGTCGTTACGAGTAGTCAGAAGCTAAAAGTCTGACATCCAGTCTTACCAAGGGGTATCGTATTACCCAGTAACTGGGTTGTGGAGGTCAGATAGGCAGTCGCTTCATGTAAAATACTGGTACTCAGCTGCATCCGGTAAGACTGGAAGCCGACCCCAAGATAGTTTGGGAAAAGGCTAGGCAGATGATGATGATGATATAATTTGGTCCCATGGACAATGACATAATATCATGTACATATAACATTCTTCTTGAGAAGGAAAAACTGAATGCAAAGTAGTGTCAATTTCGAAATACGTATGGTAATTTTCACAGATATATAAAAAAACAGGCTTTTCTTTTTCTACCCACGTGAAAGAAAGTAGAAGAGTCGTGGGCTGTGTAGAAGTGATCGATTAAAATAACATGTCAAAACTCTTTGTCATCATCCATTCTCTTCTATTATGAATTCGTTGCTTGTTTACGAAATTGCCTCGACTACTTGAATGGATATATTGTCCTGTCGAAAACCTTGATCAGTGCAAAGTTCAAGTGACACAAATAGCATTATTGGACAATGTGTCTAGCCTTCACAACGCCGCTCCTAGTCAGGACCGCACATGTATACTTACTAACTAGAACTAGCACTTAGACCTAGATACATTTGTCGTGATCTGATGAACAAATACTTGGCATTACTTAAGTACAAATTCTATTATTTCAAGAATAATATTGTTTATACCTAATCTAAAGACATTCCATGGGGTACCTACGACGAAATGGAATTCCGAGAACTTCTTGAACAGAGCGGTGTTTGTTGATGTATCTTTTATTGTTCAACTTACAACGTTACAGAAATTACGAGTGTGGGCGTCTGCGTGTATCAAAGAACGACCACCGAGATTTTTCCTGTCCGTTACAAAAAATCTCACATACATAAATCAGTGATGAACATATCCTTTGAAGTTTTTTGAGATTTTAAGTTTGGCTTGCGCACAAGTGCTTTATTAGAAAAGAGATAACTTTCTTCTCATCAATAACCGGATAAGTTATGATAACTTAGATAATAGATATCTAAAATCAAAAACAAACAATGTGAAATACCTAGAAGCAGAACGTTGTTGGAACATTATCAATTCATACATAACCGAACAAATCGTTCAACACAATTGGTACCATTTACCATACCTACTTATTCGCTTAATCAAACAGGTATTACACGTTCAATCCAATAATAATAAGCTTAGCAATGTAAACATACGAATGTTTGAAGTTTAGAACGCGTTAAGGTGCGTTTTGACCAAACGTGCGAACGCTCTCCCCCACACTAGATCACGTTCGTTTGGTGCAAAGTTGCAAACGGACACAGAGCATTTGTTATTTTATTTGGTTCACGTAGATTCCATTGAATGCGCTCGCTTGGTGTACAAAATGGCCCAATGCGTACGAACACAGCAAAAACAGGTGGGTCGAAGTAAGTGTCCTCCTGCGAAGAGAGCTGGTCCTGTTGTCTACTACGACTGCATCACCGTAGACACCGACTGAGCATTCGCTTGCCTAATATTGTACGAATTTAAGTTCAATAATGTTCGTCCAGTTCGAAGAAACGAACGCTAGAGCTTTTGCTGTAGTTCTATGTTCGTTTGTTTTAAACGCACCTTAATAATATGCTCCCTGCCTGTAATCGTGATTACGAGCCAACGGCTTCCGTGCAACGCACCCGCCCGGAACAATAACACGACTGGCAAGTTTGAATTAAAACAAAGCTGATTACTCACACATGCGACGTAGAAAATTATTTATCAGTCTGTTTGTTTCTGACACAACTTCAAGTTCAGTACCTTTTTAGAAAAGTCTTGGAAATATCCTTATCAATTCGCTACCCGTATCTTTGTTCGTGTTTACTTATTGCCGTTCCTTTCAGTAGAAGTAAACTTATCAGTGACTCTGATATAATCTAAAGGCTATCAGAATGTTTACAGTTACATTTTAATGTAAACAGAAATCCGTCGGCGCCATTTCAGTGACTGTTCGTTGTGTTTAGAAGGGTCTAAATAAAATAAACCACCCGCCCACACCTACAGGCGGGTTCGAAACCACAACACAGTACAGTGTGTTCCTATCTGTCGATCTCGCAACCATGTGGGTCTATGTAATGCATGATCGATTTCTACAAGCTTTCCGTAATGGGGTCGGAGATCGATAATTGTGAAATTTCATTGAGTGCCGATTGAAACTTTGCTTTTGTGTTCGTCGTGAAGCCTTATGAACTAATGTATCGAACGTGTGGTTTGGCATAACAGGATCTTTTGTTTATATAAAGTTGATATGTGTGTGTTATTATTTGGAACATGCTATATTCGTGAGGTAACATGGCTAGCAAGCGTTAACGACACGCATTCTGGGAGTCGTGCGCTCACGCAGGAAGCACGCGCCAGCGCGACCGCTACGTTCCCCAGTCAGCCAACACACGCTCGTTAAGCCCCTTACCTTTATGGACTTGACAAATACCTTATAAAGGTCATTCAGGTCAAGGAGGCCTGCTAAATATTAAACGCTGTTAATTTTATGTTAAGCATTCAATAAATATTTATGATAGTTTAGAATAGAGCTATAAAGTTGTAACGACAGTTAATTGAAACGGTTTAAATTATTTCTATCAGTTAATTTCTTGTTCAAAATTGAAAACGGAAGTTTTACGATTTCCGATGACTTGATTAGAATTAAATGTGTTCACATTCTTTCCTTGTAAAATAAACACAAACTGTTAGCGCCGTCCGGTCCCCGGAGAATAAAATGATAACTGCAAAAACGCAACTTTTCAGGAAAAATAAAAGATATGGTTCCGTCGATTGCTTCTTTAATACATTTATCATTATTTATTCAAACATTTCATGAGAAC